>OU538815.1:2952500-5895000 GCA_912999815.1 Campaea margaritaria
AATTTCAGGCATGAGTCACCACTTGAAAGGGAAATGTCCTTTTTCAAACTCAAACCATAATCAGTAGATCATAAGAATTGAATTAGCAAAAGCTTAAAAACTTCTACTAGGTACCTACAAAATAAAAATTTCGTTTCAGGTGATCAACTGCTATGTAGCCCTGGGGCTCAACGAAGAGGACCCTAGTGCCCGTGGACAGAACCTGGCCGTGTACAAGGAGACATTCGAGGCAGTATTCCTCGAGGACACGGAGCGGTTCTACACTAGAGAGAGCACGGACTTCTTGCGGAACAACCCGGTCACCGAGTACATGATCAAGGTGAGGACAAGAGCGTGTACAGGGGCACGTTCGAGGCCGAGTTCCCTGAAGACACGGTGCGGTTCGACACTACAAGGCCATAACACTATTACAGGGCCTCGAGTCTGCTAGCTGTCTAAACCGCTGGTTTTCACCAATTTAGCGTTTTCCACAATGATACCCATTAAATTACTCAGTTCAGTAGCCAGCAGTTCAATGAACCCACAGTCAATGTTACGTATGAGTAAAGTGGTGTCCACCATTTCGACAACTCCCAGGAAGTTTATTTTCTTTTTTTCCAGGAACTGTTTATTTCGCTGTACTGACACGTTTCTTGATTTGTATCCTGTGGCCGCACTCGTGCACATTATTAATATTCCACCAATATTACACTTGAAGTGAGAAGTTCTAGAAAAAAAACTCATTAGGAGAAGTGTTGTTATTGCACATTTTGAAAGCAGCGCACACGCTGAACCTTACTCGCCACGTCACATTTTAGTTTTTTTGTCAAAAGTCTTGTATTATAATAATATAGCTATTACAAGCTATTATTTGACCTGCAATTTTTGTACGTAACTATGTATGTATGTTGGGGTCAAATATTGCAATTCCAGCGAAATTACTGTGCTTATGAGACTTTAGGGTGATGAGCGCAGTGCTCCGCAATGCAGTGTTCTAAGTGATGCTGTGACTATTATGGGCAGGTGTAGAGGTTACCATCAGGTGAACGACTTGCTCGTCTCGTCACTAAGTCAAATAAAAGAAAAGTCAATTTTGACCTCGTTCCCGTTATTGAATTGAGTTGAAATTTTGCACCCCTGTCCAGTTCTGATGACAATACAATGCTACGGTGACAGCGAGCTGATCTGATGATAGACACAGAACTCCTCAGTGACCAATAGTAGATTGACAGTGTTTGGACTTGTTTTGACCGACTTGCAGCACCTAATACATCTATATATATAAAAATTTTATGTGGGTTTGTGTACGCTTCAAAAACTCAAAAAATCTGCACCAATTGAGCTGAAATTTTAGCATGCATCCGCATCAAGGATTGTTTTTATCTATTTTTTTCATCAGTGACATATCAACGAATGTGCGAATGTGCCACAGCGAAGCGTGGCAGGGTACAGCTAGTATTTTATAAAAATTCATCTGGAAAAGATTATTTTTACGAAAAATTTATTTGATTTCGCAGGCGGAGCAGCGGCTACAAGAGGAGCAGAGACGCGTGCAGGTGTACCTCCACGAGACCACGATGGAGCGCCTCGCCAAGACCTGCGACAGGGTGCTCATAGAGAAGCACCTGGAGATATTCCACTCGGAGTTCCAGGTAACTTGTGCTGAAGTATCGTCTAATAGCTTTAGACAATTACTGAAATTTGCTTAATAATTTGTGAAATGTTTATATCGGTACAGGGCTGGTGTTCGCTATTACCAGTTAAACTCGTAACGCTCTTATTTTGAATTGCCGAATACCGGAAAGTCTATCGAGAAGATCCAAGGTTCAATCAAATTCGACCGCCTGGGGAAGAACCACACCTTTACCAGATATTTATCTACCAAGCAGTAGTGTGCAAACGTTACCGTGTTCTGGTTTGAAGGGCACTGTTTCCAGTGAAATTACAGGGCATAATTATGAGGCTATAGAGTCGATGTGCAGTGCAGTGCCGCACAGGATTTTGTATTGGAAAGTTCTGGGTGGTACTGTAGCTGTAACGGGTAGGCGCGGTGCAACGATTTGCTCGTTTCGTTACATAGTAAAATAACAAAAAACAATAAAAGTCAGTAATTCCTCACCCACGACTGCCTCCAGAAACTCCTGGACGGCGAGAAGAACAGCGACCTGGGCCGCATGTACAGCCTGGTGGCGCGCATCCCCGACGGGCTGTGCGAGCTGCGCCGCCTGCTGGAGCACCACATCCACGCGCAGGGCCTGCAGGCCATCGACAAGTGCGGCGAGTGCGCGCACACGGTGCGTGCGCCATGGCAACGTGGCAAAAAATGGGAAATTTCATTTAAAAAAAGTAGAAAATTCAATTTTTTTCGCTCGCTCCGCTCGTACTCTTTTATGTGCCATGATTTCAAATATTATTATATTTACTTTTTAGTCATTCCTAATTGTGCGGAATTTTTTTCGCTCATTTCGCTTACTTGACACCTATTTTTTTTGTAATTTAATATTATTATGCTCGTTAATTTAGACACGATTCTTTATTTAACAAGTTTTACGTGCTACGATACCTACAAACATGGATTAGTAATTAGTTTCTAAATTATGACTATACTTATTTCCCAATTCTGATGAACTAAAATATTTTTCGCTCGCTTCGCTCACGTCATTGTCACAGAGTAAACTGCTACCCAAGGAAAAAAAAGTACATTTAGAGTTACCTAAATGTACTTTTTTTTTTGTACATAGTTGTACAAACTTTTCATTCAAAATGGGCTACAAAAATAATAATTAAAAACTATTATCCTAATATTATAAATGCGAATGTAAGTTTTTTTAAGCTTTCACGCCTAATCCACTAAATCAATTTTAAAAATTATTCCACCAATAGAAAGTTACATTATCAGCAAATAACAGCTTATGTTTTATCCCCGTTTCCTCGCGGGGACGGGAACTACGCAAATAAAACAGCGGGGCGCAGCTATTTATTGAATAAAATGTCGTTAATTAATCCACAGGACCCCAAAGTGTATGTGTCGACAATCCTCGAGGTGCACAAGAAGTATAACGCCCTTGTTCTGGTGGCTTTCAACAATGATTCGGGCTTCGTCGCCGCTCTGGATAAGGCTTGCGGAAGATTTATTAACAGTGAGTACAACATGACTTCTATTTATTACGAGATCTTATATAACTCACTGTGAGCGGGCTTGCAGCCAAAGCCTTTCTTATATCCAAAGGAGACCGGCAGCTTCCCATACGACCGTTGGCCTATGTAAAGCAGTGAGATATGGTGATTTGGAATGTGAATTACCATATTTAAAACCTAAGATAGACAACTAAAACATACTTAATTTTTTTTTTAATCTTATAAATACATTGATGTCAAGGAAAGAAAAATATTGAGACGTTGTCAATATAAAATCGATTTTTTTTTAGTTATTTATGTACCCATAAGCTTATAATCGTGAGGTAATTAGGAAAATATGAAATGCATGTATTATTTTAATACTCGATACTGAATGCAACAAAACATGCGAAGCCAACGATTTTTTTTGTAATAAACGCACTGGCAAGCAATATTCTTTATTTTCATTCATCAAAAATTGTTTCTCTCCAGGCAACGCCGTGACAAAAGCGGCCAACTCTTCGTCGAAGAGTCCCGAGCTGCTCGCCAAGTACTGCGACCTGTTGCTGAAAAAGTCCAGCAAGAATCCAGAGGAGGCCGAGCTGGAGGACACGCTCAACCAAGTGGTCAGTATACAGGCTGTTAGGGAGTCAATATACAATCCAATAGGGAGCGATATACAATACTGTAAGAGGGCAGTATGCACCGTAAGGGCTTGGAATACACTATGTAAGGGGGTGGTATACACTTTGTAAGTTGCCGGTAACATACACACACACACACATGCAAACCGACAAATATTTTTAATACAATTGGATTTTAATACGTAACGGATTTGAAGATAGAGTCCGTTATCAAGGCAATCCATATATTATAATGTCACCGCCGAAATCCGGTTTTTAAGGCTCGAACCATATTTGCGATTGTGACATACAAACTTGTGACGGCTTCCATGGCGTTTGTAAGTGTGAGTTGACACCGAAGCTCTCTATTCCCGCACAAGGCAAGGATTGGCGTGGACCAGAGATATTTGCTCTGAGTCTGGGTGTTTGTAGGACCGTGGTCCTCGTATTTCCTGATTCCTTAGATACCTGAAATCCTCATTAGGCATCAACTGTAGGCTCTACATGACACACATCAGTTCGCAGTAGACGCACTGTGTCAAATTGAGCCACACATTATTAGAAGGCACTTCGTCCAAACTAATTCCAAATATTGTCCAACAGATGGTGGTGTTCAAGTACATAGAAGACAAGGACGTGTTCCAGAAGTTCTACAGCAAGATGCTGGCGAAGCGCCTCGTGCAGCACATGTCGGCCAGCGACGACGCGGAGGTGCGTCCGCCGCGCAAGGGTGCTCTTTGCAACGGTTCAGTGGCGGGCTTCGTGCATCGATGCATTGGCCGCTTGTCGTGTTTGCAACGCGACTGCATTGTGACTGCATCGATGCTGCACCATAACTTCATATATGCTGATTGTGACTGCATCGATGTTGGACGATGACTGCATCGATGCTGCACCATGACTTCATCGATGCTGCGCCATGACTTCATACAATATGCTGATTGTAATTGCATCGATGTTGCATGGTGACTGCATCAACGCTGCACCATGACTCCATCAAAGCTGCACCATGACTTCATATTATATACTGATTGTGACTGCATCGATGTTGCTGGTGACTGCATCGATGCTGTACAATGACTTCATCGATGCTGTATCATAACTGCACGATGTTGTGTCGCGACTGCAGCGATGCAAATCGTGGTTACGTGGGCGAAGATATACCAGACCATCTGCAGCATCGTAGCTGTATCGCTATTGAATCGCTGCAAAAAGTAGCCGTAGGCTATCTCCCTAAGGGTCGTACGATTGACCTTAATACCGTCAACATCAAAAGCAAAAGATGATCAGGGGCCTCACCACGAACAGTTAAATCCATCCAGTTTAAGGCCTTAAACTGAACTGCCCCGCTAACTGTCACCACCAATATCGCTCAGCGTTCATAAGTCGACCAGAGACATTTATCCAAAGAGATCCGAACAATTTGTTTGCATTTATGGGATTTTATATATAGCTCCATCTCATTCTCTTTCTCTCTCATTCTCTACAGTCAATTTTTGAGTGACGTCACGTCACGTTTGTCATTTATGACTATTATGAGTGAGTATTTGTGGTGCCAATCTAGGCCGTTCAGTTTAAGGCCTTAAAATGAACTGCATGGAATAAGAATAAGTATGTGGTTACCACCCCCGAACAAATTTTGGCTTATGGTTAATGTGTTTTATGATATCGATGAATTTTATAAATAGAAAATTTTGTCATTTTAATGAAACTACATATTCTTATTCACTAATAATTATAAAAATAATATTATCACTGACAATAATGTCGCCTATACGCGACGCCCTTACCGGGTAAGATGTACCTACTAAACCTGACGCTTATGATCTGTCCTCTCATGTAAATTGAAGCTAAATGAATTATTTGATTTACTTCTTTAGAAAGAAGAAAGAAAGAAAATTAATTTATTAATTATTATTTTTCAGGCTTCAATGATCTCAAAACTGAAACAGGCGTGCGGTTTCGAATACACAAGCAAACTACAGAGAATGTTCCAAGTATGTATGGATATAATATATTTATCTCTAACTAGCTGCACCCTGCCACGCTTCGCTGTGGCACATTCGCGCATTCGCTGATATGTCACTGATGAAAAAAATAGATAAAAACAATCCTTGATGCGGATTATATATCATGCTAAAATTTCAGCTCGATCGGTGCAGAACTTTTTGAGTTTTTGTACCAACATAACATTTTTACATATATATATAGATTGTAAATCTATATACTTTTTATTAACCCCTAACTAGGATTCCCTGTATCTAAGGAGTTCGGAACTACGAGGGCCGTGCTCCTACTAACATCCAGAATCGGAGCAAATGCTTATAGTTAAAGCAAACTTATTTACGTAGTAGACGTGGACGTTTAACACTTTCACTGCTGGGCAGATTTGCTTGTCTAGCCACTCCATGCATATAGTTGACTGGGGGAGTAATCTGGTGAATGCGTTACGAAAAATGTGATCGGGCGGTGCGAATGAAAGTTGTGAGGGAGATCTTAGTTAGTGAAGATAGATATAGAGATAGTTACGTTTCGTATATTTCTTAAAATATCTGTTATGCAAATTTTTTTTGATATTTTTTTTTTAAATATATTTTCTTTCGTTTTTTTTTAAGATGTAGTCTCAGCCTATCCCAACGGGAGAAAAGCGTATTAGTTTTTTAAATCATAATTTAAATTTTCAGGACATAGGCGTATCGAAGGATCTGAACGAGAACTTCCGCAAACACATGATCAACAGCAGCGACCTGCCGCTGCACATTGACTTCAGCATCCAGGTGAGAGCGTGGACAGTGTGGTGCGGCCTTTACCGGGGCACACTTCGTCGCCGTGCTTCATTTGAGCCTTCATCTCGTTGACTGCTGAGAACGCACGTTTCGGTTTTGTATAACGTTACGGCAAGCGAAAACTTAAAAAACTATATTTAACTTTTTTTTAAATCCTCTACGAAAATAGTCTTGACAGACAGACAGACAGACAGACAGACAGACGGACAACAAAGTGATCTTATAAGGGTTCCTGTATTCCTTTTGAGCAGAAAGAAAAAATAATTAGACGGCCGTAGATTTCTAATCCTACTAATATTATAAATGCGAAAGCTTCTGAGAATGGATGGATGGATGTTTGTTACTCTATCACACAAAAACTGCTGAACGGATTTGGATGAAATTTGGAAAACAGATAGTTTATAGCCAGGATTGAGGAATTTGGTACTTTTGATCCCGATAGTATGTTCCCGTGGGACAAAACTGGAACTGCGCGGATGAAACCGCGGGGCGCAGCTAGTATGTATATATATGTATATGTGTCAGAATGCTTGCGTTTTTGTGAAAGAGAGTGAGAGTGAAACATGGAATGTGTATTCTGTAATAACTGTGTTGTACTGTGTGTAGTGTGACCTTCAATTGTTGCAATTGGCTGCGGCCGTTTCAATTGAAATAAATCAATATGTTATCTCTGGCAGGTGCTTTCGTCTGGCTCGTGGCCGTTTCAGCAGTCGTCGTCCTTCCAGCTGCCGACAGAAGTAAGTTTCCATATCATATTTATAATGTGTCAAGAGACACGCTAGAAAAAGATGAGAGAAAATTCGCCGATTCTAACCGATATCGAATACGAGCGCTGTCAAAATCGGCCACTTAGCAGCGATGGCGCTGTTTTTTTTTTTTTTTAACTGCGTAAAGAATTTTTACTTCAAATACAAATTTAAAAATGCCTCTGCCCTGTGCCTTTAAATATAAATAATAGTTTTGCATCGTTTCCCAGCTGGAGAGATCCGTGCACAGGTTTACTACGTTCTACTCGTCGCAGCACTCGGGCCGGAAGCTGAATTGGCTGTACAACATGAGCAAGGGGGAGCTCGTCACTAATTGCTTTAAGAACAGGTAATATCCGGTTACAACTGGAGTTTTTTTTTTTTATATAAATGACTGTGGAACGTATTCTTCTCGTCAAAGTTGAGCAAGGGAAAACACGCCGTCAACTTTTTTTTTTTATTTGACTGGATGACGAGACTAGCAAGTCGTTCACCTGATAGTAAGCGCTACGACTGCCCATTACAGAAACAGCCACCCAGAACCTCGCATAGCATAATCCTGCGCTCGTCACCCTGAGGAATCGGCTCTAAAGTCTCATGTGCCCGGTAATTTCGCTGGAAACAGCGCCCTTCAAACCGGACCACAGTATTGCACACTACTGCTTGGCGGATCAATATCTGGCAAAGGAGTGGTACTTCCCCAGGCGGTCTCTTGCAGAAGAGGCCCACTACTACCTCATTGAAATAACAAACAATAAATAGTTAATTGAACGATTCCAGGTACACGCTGCAAGCCAGCACGTTCCAGATGGCGGTGCTGCTGCAGTACAACGACAACACGGCCTGGACCGTCCGCCAGCTGGAGCAGCACACCGGGATCAAGGGAGACTTCCTGGTGCAGGTGCGGGGGGCTTTTGGATAATTGTTGCCTTCATCATCGTCATCAACCCATATCGTCCCACTGCTGAGCACGGGTCTCCCATCACTTGCGTTAATTGTTACTTTGAGCCACCTTATTGGCGCAGTGCCAATGGCATGTAAATATGATGTTATAATGTTTATTCTTTCGCACACGGTAAACATGCACAAGGAGGACTAAATGCTAAGAAGCATTCAAATTGTCGTTAGAATAAATTATTCTTATATTGTGACTTGTGGCATTAAAAAAATTGCAATGAAAATTGAATTGAGTTTCTTGGTGTTATCTTCTCTGACGGGATAAAAGTGCGAGAAGTAATAAAATTGTTTTATTGGTGTGCTGTTCACTAATCTAGGGCTTGGGTTTAAAGTAAAACAACCAGATTATCAGTAAGTAGGCACACGCTCAAGAGAGACGACCGCCCGCTCCGAATGACAGATTGGGAATGAGGAGAGGCGCCACTGTCGATTGTGTGCCCACATTTATTTGTATATCACAATTGGTATAGACTATAATAATGAATTCATGATGATTTTGTTCCCAGGTACTGCAGATTCTGTTGAAAGCCAAGCTCCTGGTCTGCACTGAAGACGAGTCGGAGCTGACTGACGCATCCGTTGTAGAACTCTTCTTAGGTTATAAGAAGTAAGCATCTCTATAATTATAAATCTCTACATGACCCGAGTACCTTAATATGTTCAATGCTGAAAACACACTTGCACTGCGCTCGTCACCCTGAGACATCGGCTCTAAAGTCTCATATGCCCAGTGATTTCGCTAGAAACAGTGCCCTTCAAATCTGAACACACTACTGCTTGGCGGATGAATATCTGGCAATGGTGTGGTACTTCCCCAGGCGGTCTCTTGCAGAAGAGACCTCCCACTATCATCTGGTATTGTGTTTCAGCAAAAAACTGCGCGTTAACATAAACATCCCTCTGAAGACGGAGCTGAAGGTCGAACAGGAGGCCACGCACAAACACATCGAGGAAGACCGAAAGATGCTGATACAGGTGAGTACATATCTAAAGAAAAGAAAAAAACAACGTTTTAACACGTAAACGTACGTAAACACCAAAATATTTACTTCACTGGTAAACGTAGAAAAGTCTTAATAAGCGTAAAACATTCTTCATCGATAAATTTTAAATTAATTAATAATTTTAATGATGTAATGAAATTGTCGCTTATTTAAACTTGTTTTAGGATCAAAAAATCCGAGAAGTATCAATCATCGATTGTAATTATGTAGTTATCATCAACTTAGTCATTATAAAGTTTCATCAACTGTAATTATGTAATCATCATTAATTGTAATTATGAAGTTATCATCAACTTTGTCATAATAAAGTTTCATCAACTGTAATTTTGTCCGCAGGCGGCGATAGTGAGGATAATGAAGACACGGAAGACACTCAAGCATCAACACTTGGTGGTGGAGGTACTCAACCAGCTCTCTTCGCGCTTCAAGCCCAGAGTTCCTGTCATCAAGGTATCAGTTCTTTTTTAATTTTCTTATAAATCGCGCCCCGCGGTTTCACCCGCGTAAATCCAGTCTTCTGTGAGTACTCTGCATTTTCCAGGTTAACACGTTCACTGCTGAAAACACAGACGTTGTGCTTTTTTTTTATCGTTGCGCGAGTGCGGGAATACACACCTGTTGTGTTAGCGCAGCTTACGTGCCGAAGTGTGTTTAGGTTTTCTTCGGTAATTTCCACTGTTTTAGCCATTTTTGAAAAAACGTTGCTCTACAGGTTGCTCTTGCTCATCTCGTAAATCAGTCATGTAAAATAAAAAATAAAAACTAGCAAGCGCTCGTTTTGGCGTTTTACGGGAGGAGGGGGACCCGATGTTCAGCAGTGGACGTCTTCCGGCTGATGATGCTGATAATGAGACTAAACGTGCCCACCTTGTTCCAGAAATGCATCGACATCCTGATCGAGAAGGAGTATTTAGAGCGCACCGAAGGCGAGAAGGACACATATAGCTACTTAGCGTGATTGAACCACTAATATATGTGGATATTGTACACTGATTCGCGGACTTTTATTTCTTTACCTCCTCAACACGTTCTGTGCTGAGAACACAACTGTCGTGTTTTTCATAACTTGCCGCTAGTGCGAGAAAACACAACTGTTGTGTTTGATGTATGGGAAAACACTGGCGCGTGCAGAGCCGCACCCGTGGCTAGACAAGCAAAACGGCTCAGCAGTCAGTGTTTATTGTGCAGTTGTCTACAGTTTGCTATTTGCTTGAGTTCTGGGTGGTGCTGTGACTGTTATGGGCAGGCGTAGCGCTTACCATCAGTTGAACGACTTGCTCGTCTCGTTGCTCAATCAAATAAAAATCACCCTGTATAAACAAACATACAGTTTACACAGTAGTGTCGACGGATCTAAGCCAACGTGAACACAGGCCCTCGGAAAGTTTGTGCATGCAGTCACGAAGAAATGTTTTAGTGTGCCTTGCCTTGTTCTCAGTAGGTGGGAAACAGTGGGAAATGCCAGGTGCCCAAACCTAACTGTCCAAATCTTAACTCGCTTCCAAAATGCGATTACTTTGCCGCTTTCTGCGGCTAACTTCACGATGGTCTAGATAAATGGACTTCTATAATGTACTTCTATTCACATGACAAACAAAACGAGCAAAGCAAACTGCGCCTTATAGCGAATAGTTTGCAATCTCATTTAGCACAGAACGTAATAATTATATAACTTTATGGAGGTAAGTACCTACGTATATTTGGTTCCTAGTTAAACATGGATACAGGTTGACTACGATGATAATTGTATCGGCAAAGTCAACGTTTTTATAACTTGCCGCGAGTACGGGAAAGCAACCGTTGTGTTAGCGGTAAGGGAAGACGCAACGGTGTGTGCAGATCCGTAACCGTGGCTAGACAAGAAAATCGGCTCAGTAGTCAAAGTTGGGACGTTATGGGTTGTTGATGATTGATGAGTCAAAGTTAAAATAAATAAAAAGTAAAACAAATGCAACCACCTTCAATTACATGGGAGTCTTCAAGGCACGAGTGAATAAGGTACTTCTAGGTAACCGTGTACCATCGTAGACCGCATTGTCACTTACCATCAGAAGTAAACACGAACCTATGTAATAAAAAAAAATTAAGCCGTTGCTAATTTTAATTGCTCTTGCTAGCGCTCGGCGAGTCAACAGCACCTGAGGGTGTCTCGTGCAGAGACGAAACACGTGTCGTAAATTAAAAATTGGCGGAATTAAAACTATATATTTCTATATTATCTTATTGATTAGGGATTTCCGCAAAATAACGCCTATTAACTAATTTTAATTTAAGTTTTCTTCCTCATTATCATAGTTAAACTATTCTAATTCAATATCAATGAACCAGCGTTTTGCGCAAGATATGTGTTCGCTATCAGTGAAGCGTAAATCACTCGGCGGAGCTGTATTGTTAAATAACAATTATTACAAAGTAATCTACGTGTTTTGTTGTTTCAAAGATAATATTTATTTAACGCACTTAATGCGTGTTTGTGCTTTAATAACAAATTGTTATTTATAAAGTGAACACGGCCTAAAGAATACCGGTAAGTGAGAGATTTGAGGTCGGTGCAGACGAAGGACTTCACCCGCGGAGGATGAGCATTTCCGAAGCATTCCGTCCGCGGATGACTTTTTTGTTGGACCATAGTCCTCGTTTTACTTGATTCCTTAAATCATTGGTCGTCAAACTGCCGCGACAAACAGTTTTAGTAAATAACTAGCTGCGCCCCGCGGTTTCCGCGCGTAGTTCCCGTTTTGTCCCATGGGAACATGCTATCGGGATAAAAAGTACCCTATTACTCAATCCTGGTTATAAACTATCCGTGTTCCAAATTTCATTCGAATCCGTTCAGTAGTTTTTGCGTGAAAGAGGAACAAACATCCATCCATCCATTCTCACAAACTTTCGCATTTATAATATTAGTAGGATATCAAAGCTTATTTCGCACGTGAAATTAACTAAATAGAATTAGCGAGCGCAGTGCAGTGCCGCGCAGATTATGCAATGCAAAGTCCTGGATGGCATTGTAACTGTTTTGGGCAGGCTTAGCGCTTACCATCAGGTGAACGGCTTGCTCGTATCGTCACTCAGTCAAACAAAAAAAAATTACGCGAACTCGAGTATGGTAGGTATAAACTTCCTCCAGTAACTTTTCTTTTCTAATCTTTTTTTGGGTTTGTTTTTCTTGAATATTACTGTTTTTAGTTTAAATAATTGACGGCAAGTCACTACCTTTGCCCCGGTGTCCCCGGGTTCGCTTCCCAAGGCTTTCCAAGGTTCGGAGGCTTGTTCACTGCGGCCCGCAGTGGTACCTCACATTGTCCTATGTGGCCCTTGACCAGCAAAGCGTGACGACCACTGATCTAGATACAGGGGATCCTAGTTAACACGTTCAGTGTTGAGAACACCACTGTAGTGTTTTTCATAACTTGCCGCGAGTACGGGAAAACACAACTGCTGTGTTTGTTGTATGGGAAAACACTATGGCGCGTGCAGAGCCGCACCCGTGGCTAGAACAAGCAAATCGGCTCAGCAGTGAAAGTGTTAAGGGTCAATATGTGAATGTTACATGTTATAATTATTATTTACAGCACCTTGAGGCAAAATGTTGAAGAATCCAAATTATATCTACGGTGAGAATGGTCTCATGGTGCCTGGAAATTTAAATTTCAGTGCCTTTATCTTGGAGAAGTTATGGCATTTCAAAGACAACGTAGCCATGGTAAGTATTTATACCCTTCTACTTTTATTTCACGACGATGCGTGCATTTATCCATTTTTTTTTTTATTTTTTGTTTTTTTTTTTTTTTTTATAATATTGTTCGAGTATCTAATATATATTTTCTGTCGAATCCCAGTCAGTGGGTAGTCTCGTCATAGTCACGACTCAGTAAAGTGGTGGGTGCTTTACTGGAACTTACTGGGAGTTTTGGAGGGAACACGAAATGGCGCGATTTTTGGGTTCGTATCATTTGCCCACACTCGTTCACGTTAACAAACACTTAATGGATAATACACAAGAATAAAGACCAATATTACACAAGAAGTTAAACAAGTTTGAGAGTAAAATACAAAACCGGCCAAGTGCGAGTCGGACTCGCCCACGAAGGATTCCGTACTTTGTTGTATGGGGAACCACCCCCCTTAAATATTAACTTTATTGAATTTATTTTTAAAGTGAATATATAACTAAATATTCTGTGAATATGTCAAGCGTCTATCTGTTACCGTTATCAATATCGAAAAAAACGAGCAATAAAAATCACGTTTTTGTATGGGAGCCCCCTTAAATATTTACTGTATTCTGTATTTAGTATTTTTTGTTAAAGCGGCAACAGAAATACAGCATCTGCGACAATTTCAGCTGTCTAACTATCACGGTTCATGAGATACAGCCTGGTGGCAGACAGACAGCGGAATCTTAGTAATAGGGTCCCGTTTTACCCCTTGGGTACGGAACCCTAGAAACAAAAAATATAATTTTTCAGTATACCGCTAAAACTTCTGTAAATACTTTCACTAGTGTTATAAATATTCATCACAGCTGATAAGATTGCTTCCTTCATTACCTACTGCATTTGTTATCAGGCTGATATTATATGCGGTGTTTTAATAGATCATCTTATCATGGGGCGAAGTCCGAATCTAATTCAGTGACGTATGATAATAATGTTTTTTTTTTATAATAACTTTATCTCAATAATGACACGTGTAGGTAAATTATTTATCTGGAGGCCAGGCATAAAATTTGCAGTGCCACTTAGAAGTTTGCATTGCAAAATCTTTCGCGGCACTGCACTTCACTATTCACCCTGAGATAAGTATTTTTTTCCTAAAAAAGTCAGTAATTTCCCATCAATATCAAAATTATAACTTTGCACTGAGCTTCCAGTAACTTTTATACGGGAAGTTTTGTAAGTAACTAACAGATAGTCTTCAAACTTAAAAAAAACTGGGTCATGACCACAATTATTTTTCCCAACCACGCTATAACAATACTTAGGTATTACTTAGGTTCGCTTTCAGCGATAAGACCGCCCATTGTACTACCCTTGTTTACCTATTGTAATTTTTCTGTACTGTGCATATTTTTGTTTCTGGTGTACAATAAAGAGTTTTCTATTCTATTCTATTCTATTCTTAGGGGTTTAGACAGGTTTAGTTTGACGTAAGATCACGTATATTGCTGTCTCCGTTCGCAAAAAAACAAATGACAGTGACAGCAATAGAGTTAACCTTATGTCACTGTCAAACTTAAACGTTTTAGAAACCCACCGATAATCTTCCAGATAAATGGAGAAACACACGAGACGATCACCTATGGAGAGATAACCCAACAGGCGATCAATTTCGCCGTCTCCCTCGCTCGCATTGGCGTTGGAAAGGGAGACGTGATTGGGTTGTTTGCGGAGAATCGACAGGAGTACTGGAGCGCCTTGTTAGGAGTGACTTGTACCGGTGCTACCGTTACCACAATCAGCACTTCTTATGTTAAAGGTAACAGGTATATGTGTCTACTGTGTCTTCTTAAGGTGGTTCGTTTCTATTATGGCGGGAAATTAAAATTTCAAACAGTTTTTTCGTTTTTAGAGCTACACCGGGTCACTATCGCGACAACCGCCTCCGCCAAATTAGTCCTATCATACATTCATCTGACAACTTAGACGGAATTAAAACTATATATTAACACTTTCGACTGCTGAGTCGTTTTGCTTGTCTAGCCACGGGTGCGGCTCAGCAAACGCCATAGTGTTTTCCCATACAAAAAACACAACAGTTGTGTTTGGCCGTACCCGTGGCAAGTTATGAATAACATGAATGCGAATGAATGCAGTGAATGTGTTAAATATTCATCATTATCCTATATCGTCCCACTGCTGGGCACGGGTCTCCCCTCCCTTTCGTGAGGAGGGTAAGGCCGTGGTGGCACGGGGGCCCGTTCCTGATTGGTGGATAACATACCTACCTCCGAAATAATTCTCGGGTAGGTATGTGGGTTTCCTCAGGATGTTTTCCTTCACCGAAAAGCGAGTGATAATTACGTACATATGTTTTACAGAAACACATTGGTACGCGCCCGCACTGGGAGTAAGAACTGTATTAAATGTTACCATCTATATATATTTTTAATTATAGCGATATGACCGCCCATTGTACTACCCTTGTTTACCTATTGTAATTCTTCTTTATTTTTGTTTCTGGTGTACAATAAAGAGTTTTCTATTCTATTCTATTCTATTTCCATTTGCAGGAGAACTTATCCACGCTCTTAACATATCGAAGCCAAAGCACATAATCTGTTCTCCATTCACATACAAAACCCATGCAAAGACTCTGCAAGCCGTCAAATTTCTGAAATATGTTATTTTATTCGGCAACGAAAAACCTAATTACGTTCTAAGTTATAACGACTTAGCAGTTAAAGTTCCCAACGTTGATTATGAGCAGTTTGAGCCGGTGGAAGTGAAGGGACAAACGGATACGCTGTTCATTATATATTCTTCTGGCACAACGGGAATGCCTAAAGGGGTCATGTTAACACATCTTAACGTTATCACATGCTGTTGTATGTAAGTTACCTTTATGTAGTCACTTTATTTAGTTTTATCAGTCCTCTAATTGTAATTACCCCCCCCCCCCCCCCCTGATTTAATTTTTATTTTGTATTATGTTTTTAGTCTATCCATTTTCAGTACTTTTATCGTTGTATGACCTCCTCCAATCCTATAAGAATTAAAATTTGACCTCTTCCAGTCTTATTGTAATATTATTATGACATCTTCCAACCCGCTAATTATAATATGACCTCTTCCAGTCCGCCAATTGTAATATGACCTCTTCCAGTCCGCTAATTGTAATATGACCTCTTCCAGTCCTCCAATTGAAATATATTAAAATGCTAAATAACGCATTATGACCTTTTAGTAGGTTCTTTAATTTTAACATGCCCTATTCCAGGCCATTGGTCCACGACCCGACTATTAAGACGCTTGCCATAAGTCCCTGGTACCACACCATGGGTCTCGTGGGATTCATCATCGGCCTCAGCACTGGAAGGACGGGCGTTTACTTGCCCAAATTTGATGTAGATTTGTATTTAAAAACAATCGAAAGATATAAGGTAGGTGTTACGGATTGATACGGCCTATGAACTTTTTTGGGGAATCCATCGATGGCCTCACAGTATTGCTTCGCCGATGAAAATCTGGTTTAAAATATATCTCAATACTTAGGTAGGCCAACTGACAGTGGTCCCTCCAGTGCTCATTGCAGTGTGCAAATCGTCAGCTCAATACGACTTGAGCTCGGTGAAGATGGTTTACTCCGGTGGAGCCCCGCTACATAAGGAAACCCAGCTGGCTGTCTATGATAAGTGAGTTGCCAACCGCCAGACTCGACGCCTGGCCACATCCTTTCAAATACCCCTTGATATACTACGGGTTCTTAAGTATGAAGTGGTGAAAAAGCAATTGTCTTAGTAAGAACGTTGTAACGTTTCGCGTTTTTCTGACATCAAGTAAATTCAATATACCACATCTTAACAAGTTTTACTCAAAAAATTCCGCTCAGGCAGAGATGAGTGGGTTTAAATATGCGGAGTCCCTTTCGCGCGGAGTCCGGAGCTATTGCTATTGTTGCTACGTGGTTAATCCAGCGCTGGGCGAAGCGTATAATTCTTTTTTTTATGAACACGTGCATTTTTGTTAAGATTTCCAAAAGTCGAAGCGGTGATGCAAGGGTACGGAGCTTCCGAAGCGACCCTCGCTATTCTGCAGTTCAGAAATGTAGACATGGAGATCTCGAAGCGGAAGCCGGGCAGTGTCGGTAGGATCGTCATGGGATCCGTAGTCAAGGTAAGATGTAATCTCACTCTTTTTTTATTTAACTGAGCAATGGTACGAGCAAGTTGTTCACCTGATGGTAAGTGTTACGCCTGCCACAGTTACAGCGCCAGCCAAAACTTTACATTGCATAATCTTCCACGGCACTTCACTGCGAATCGGTTCTAAAGTTGCCAGGTAGTTTTGCTGGAAACCAGCGACTGATCAAGAGTTCTGACCGCCCTAGGCTTATAATGAAGGACCCCCCCCCCCCCCCAAAATCCTAAGCTTTTTCAGTCCACATCGCATTTAGTTTTAGTTATAGTGTTTTGTCTCAAATTGTCTCGGTCTAGTTGAAATATGTAGGGTAGAGCAATGACGCTACATTAATAGTGCATGCGAAGACACGATTTCAACAACCCCCCCCCCCCCCCCCCCCCGATTCTCGCGCCCACTACACTACTGCTTGGCGTTTGAATATCTAGTACGTAAAAGCCGTAGTACTTACCCAGGCGGACTAGAAGAGATTTCTTTTATATTATAACAGTCACAGCACCGCACCACCCAAAACACTGCATTGTATAATCCTGCGCGGCAATGCACTGCGCTCGTCACCATAAGACATCGACTCTAAAGTCTCACATGCCCAGTATTTTCTTATTACCACTATTGGCCCTGCACACAACTACTGACATCACACACATTCATATTTTTTTCATTTTGGTCTTTATTCCTAGGTGGTAGACACTGAAACTAGACAGCCCCTGGGTCCTCATCAGCAAGGGGAGATCTGCATAAAAGGTCCGACGCTGATGAAGGGGTACATCGGCCTCGGCAGGGGAGACGACTTCGATGATGAAGGGTAGAGTAAAAGCTTCTTATTCACGTCTCTTCGCGGATCAGTAAATTACATCAGGATCGGTGTCCTTTATTAACACGTTCACTGTTTAATGGCGTTGTGTCGGTAACTAAACTCAATCAGCTGTGCGGGCGCACACAACTGGTGTGATAAAATTGACATTGCAGCAGTGTAGGTTCGCATACTCGGGGTGTTTTCGCTTGCCGTGTAATTGAAAAACACAGACGTGTGTGTTTTCAGCAGTGAACGTGCATTTTGTATCTAAAAGTGCATTATTTTTGCCTACTTATAATATTAACGATTTGAGATTTGAATTTTGCTGTGAATTGGTATTTTTTTTTTACGTAACAACGTCTAATAAATCGATGAACGCCGGCTGAAAAAGATGACATATTGTCCTGTTACGCTCATTGTGCGCTTGCGCCGCATCTATCTCTCTCCCACTCGATTGGCCTATGCGTCCGAGGAGAAGAAAGGCAGCGGCAGCACACAACTTACATCTACACGTGAACTGTTTCGTCGACTGTTTATAAAGTGAATTGAAAAGTTAATGTAGTTTTCATATTGCTTATTACAACAATAACGTCGGTAATAAAGGTTAATTATTCTTGCATTTTAAAAATCTGATTATACTAATATGATTTCAAGTACTTATTCATTTATTATTAAAATATGATTCCATTTTATTCATAGAAGTACGCAATCATTTCATCAATGCTTTGTTATGACGTTGTCACGTTAAACTATCGTCCGTAAACCAACTTTACAAGCCACCAATTTTTTGCTCTGACAGCTTTTACAAAACAGGAGACGTGGGGTACTATGACGAAGACCATTTCTTCTACATTGCTGATCGGTTGAAGGAACTCATCAAATACAAGGGCTATCAGGTGCGCAGTTCCCGAAGAGTTGAAATTTTGCATACCTGTCTAGTTCCGATGGCAAGACAATGTTATGGAGACCGCGAGCTGGGGCCCAATTCTATAACTTAGAGTAAAGCAACACGCCATTGACATACTATCGATACACTACAGACATTATATTGCCACTGTTGCAAATTTGGCGTTCTGCGAAAACTCCAATGGTGTCTCAGTGGTGTGTCGATTGTGTGCCTGTGGTGTGGCTGTTGTGTGGCAGTACAATAGTTTTCAGTGTGGCTAGCAAAAATAATAATTTATAGAATACCAAATGTAAATGACTATCCTATTGAGACACTACCGACACACAATTGATAGGTTAGTTATTTTATAGAATTGGGCCCCAGATCTGGTGATAGAGACGGAAGGTAGACAACGGAACTCCTCAGTGACTAACAGTAGGCTGATGGTGTTTGGGCTCATTTTGATCAGCTTGCAAATATATTTAAGTATAACAAAAAAAACTTATGTTCCACACTAATATTATAAAAAGTTAAAGTTTCATTGTGAGTTTGTTTGAGATAATCTCCGGAACTATTGAACCGATTCTGAAAATTCTATCACTAATAGGAAGCTAAATTATCCCTAAGCGCTATAGGCTATGTTTTGTCCCGGGAAAAGGCAAAGTTCTTGCGGGAACCCGGGAATTTGGCAACCGCAGCTAGTCTACATTTTTTCTTCTTTCTTTCAAAACGTTTCTGTTTCCAGGTACCCCCAGCAGAGCTCGAAGCCCTAATCCTAACCCATGGGTCTGTGGCCGACGTGGGGGTGGTGGGAATTCCCCATAAAACTGGGGGCGAGGTTCCACTCGCGTTCGTAGTGCCTCGACCCGGGCAGAACGTCACCGAAGAAGAGTTGAAGGCATTCGTGGCTGAGAGGGTAAGGCCAGCGCCCACTATAGTATTTTAAATATTCTTCATAGATGAAGTGGGAGGCCTCTTCTGCAAGAGACTGCCTGGGTACCACCTTTGTCGAATATTCATCCGCAAAGCAGTAGTGTGCAAACATTACTGTGTTCCGGATTGAAGGGCACTGTTTCCAGCGAAATTACTGCGCCTATGAGACTTTAGAGCCGATGTCTCAGGGTGACGAGCGCAGTGCAGTGCCGCGCAAGATTATCCAATGCAAAGTTCTGGGTGGCACTGTAACTGTTATAGACAGGCGTAGCTCTTACCATCAGGTAAACGACTTGCTCGTCTCGTCACTCAGTCAAATAAATAAATAAATCATCATCAACAACCCACAACGTCCCACTGCTGAGCACGGGTCTCCCCTCACTGCCGTGAGGAGGGTTAGGCCAAATCCACCACGGGAGCCCGCTCCGGATTGGTGGATAGCATACCTACCTCTGAAATAATTCTCGGCTAGGCATGTGGGTTTCCTCGCGATGTTTTCCTTCACCGAAAAGCGAGTTAAATTACGTACATATGCTTTACAGAAACACATTGGTGCGCGCCCGCACTGGGATTTGAACTCACGACCTTCTCCTTGGAAGGCAGACGTTCTCCCACTAGGCAACCACCGTTATGTTTGCTGATTTTGGAAGTTTGATTGATGTTGGTAATTTTGTCGATCAATAAAGAATTTTCTTTTCAGTTATCGAACCCGAAGCACTTGCGAGGCGGCGTGCGGTTCGTCAAACAGGTCCCAAAGAGCCCCAGCGGGAAGATTCTACGAAAAGACTTGAGAAAAATGATTAAAGAAAACAAGAGTAAATTGTAAGCTCATTTTCTGTATTTTACGTAAGTCAATGTTGGAAAAATAAAAGTTACTGTTTCTATAGAAATTGTTTTTACCCTATTTACAGCCGGTTTCCAGAACGTTTAACCACAGTTTAACTTTAACAGATTAAGTTTATCGCTCTCCTTGTCATTTGTTTAGTGTCAGATAGAGATAACAATAGATCTATTTGTTTAAACAAAAAAAAACAAAGATTTATCACACTATAGACATTTGCTCTGAGTGAGGTGTTTGTAGGACCATGGTCCTCGTGGTTCCTGATTCCCTAGATACAGGGAGTCCTAGTTAGGGCTCAGGGTCTATGGATGTGATCGTGACGCGTTATTATGTTTAATCGTCTGTTAAAGTTAACGAGTGCTCCTGAAACCGGGCGTTAGGTACGTGACGGGGCCTCGTGAGTTCTTGTTTCATGTCAGCCTTTGTTCGTTGTTCTCGGAGCTGGCTTTGTCGAAAACAAATAAGATGCCATACAAACTCGGGAGTTGCGAAATGAGCACGTTGCTTTGCCGGACCTATCAAGAGAAATGTTACGTAACTAAACGCCATTTCACCGAGTTAAACTGTTGGAATTTTGGACACTCGGTCGCCTGTCTCGAGTCAACGCGGTCTGACTTTCGTTTTACCGAAAAAATACGCCTTCCCGCCACTTTTTGACAGTTCTTGTAAACGTGTGGTGGGATAGGTGAATGAGCCACTCGCGATCCTGGCTGAATAGAATCCAGTTTTGGGTCAGATTTAAAAAGTAATCTTCGATTTTGTGATAAAAGTGTTCCTGGCTGAAAACAAAACTGTACTAGTCCAAAGAGGTTTTACTTTAATTCTCTAATAAGGTTTAGTTCCCGCCTGAACAGACCCACGTAAATTGAGTCAATAAAATTAAAAACCTCCTGTGATTTGACATTTCGTTTTTTTTTAATTATCTTTTTAACCAGAATGATGCAAAACAAAATAATGCTAACGGCCAAAGTGATATTAATAATGCAAATATTGTACGTTAAGTGTGATTTAGACAATACGATCGTCAACGAAGACGTGCGAAAAACCAAATTCATGATCTCCGACCGACCTGTGATAATAAAGCTCCGTGAAAAGTTTAAAAATGATAATCATTTCGTTGACATTGACATTATAGCCGATAGCGGTCTAATTAAGAGCTTAGGACTGACGCCTGCGAAGTCAAAGGTGCCATTCAAAGGCATAATGACGAAGTTACGTGACACAGTGCCCGAGCAAGTGGAAGCCCCAGTGAAAACCAGTGCCGTCGATCGAACTCCAGTTGAACCGAACGAGACCAAACTGAAGTTCTTTGATGAACTTGAAGGCTGTAAGTTTAGTATCTAATTTATTGTTTTTTTTTTTAGTATATTATTGTTTTATGCTATTTTTTTCTCACGCAAAAAGGGCCGATTGACGGCTTATTTGCGGAAAAGAGCTCACTCACCAAGCACCAAGTAGTATCTAATTTTGATAATCACATCATCATAAGATCCACTTTCATTTTTTTTTATTGGTATACAGGGCGTCCCAGTGATATGCCACATAGAACATTTTACTGAAAGAAGGCATTATTTGAATTTAAAAAACAATTTAAACTGCAATCATAGATATTTAAATAATTACACGTTTGTACCGGGAATCGAACCCGTTACACGAGAAAAATAATCAACCTGTAGCTTTATCATACCGATCGAAAGGCTTCATCGGAAGGATTATTTTTTGCTAAATAACATAGTGTCAGAAATAAAAGAATGCAATGTTTTTCCCCGTTTTGCCACGTTCTTCATTGATACTCCGCCCCTATTGGTCGTAGCGTGATGTTACTATATCCATAACCTTTAATAAATGGACTATTCAACACAGAAAGAATTGTTCAATTCGAACCAGTAGTTCCTGAGATTAGCGCGTTCAACCAAACAAACAAACTCTTCAGCTTTATATTATGTAGAGGGCCTTAGTTCCCAAAGTGGTCCAGCGGGGCTATGCAGCACGGTGCGGATCAGCTCGAGTTCGTTTCATTTTGACGTTTAATTGCCACTGGACACGTCATTCGTATTGAAATGACGAGTCCCGTGGCAATCAAACGTCAAAATGAAACGAACTCGAGCTGATCCGCACGTGCCGTGCTGCATAGCCCTGCTGGTGGACCCTCAGGGGTTCATGGGAAACTGGACGGGGGTCAACGTTGACGTGATAAATAATATAAGAATGTCGTCTGGAACCTCTGGATATATAGAAATATAGAAAAGAGTGCAGGTCCCCGGCCTTCATCCTACACGTCTTCCGATCCGCGGTCGCCACTCGAGAACCTTTCTCCCGCAACGGTTGTCAATTCTACTTGCTAATTTAACTTGTACCATCAAGAATACGGGAAGAAACACAGTTTGTGAAAAAAAATGGTAACGATACGTACTCGGTTTACCACCAATACTCTAATTATAGGTTTACCTAGGCCTTGACCTAAGAGATCCAGGAATAATCTGCTATTTATTACATAACGATTTTAAATAACAGTTTTATTCGCAACGGTGATGCATAACCTGTTATTTAGTAACGTTACGGCACAGTTTAGGCCTTGTTCCGGTGAAAGTGGCGTCCGTCTTCGGTAATCGCGGTTTATTAGTCATTGTAAGGCTGATTATGTGGCGTTTACTTCTGCTGCGGTGTAGCAGGTTTTTTAAAAACGTTAGTTTGTTTTGTCAAACTATATATTATATCGCTCATTTGTGATGAGAACGTGCTATCTCCTTCTCGTCTCCAGAACGTGAGATAACACGTTCTTGACGCAAATAAGAGGTGTGTTTTCGTAGTTGAAGCCTATTCCATAGGTGTCTTTAATTTTTACTGGACACAAAGTATTATATGTGTCAATGTAAGTAATAAACTATCTGTGTGCTAAATTTCATCAAAATCCGTCAAGCCGTTTTTGAGTAATTCAGTTACACACATCCAAGCACACAAACTTTCACATTTGTAATATTAGTAGGATCTACGCGTCACGATCATACACATAAATCCGGACCCCTAACTCGGTTTCCCATTACCTAGGAGTGATATTTAATTACCTGCAATGTATTTTGTTACCAGTACAGGCAGTTAGTAAATGCGAGCACTGGGATTCAAATCCGCAACCCACTGCTTAGAAGGCTATTTGCAATATTATCCCAATTCAACCCCGCGATCATCTTATTTTAATCGGTATTAAGTGAACGCACCTTAAGCCGTGCCTCCTCAAAGCGCATACAAACTACTTTCTCCAACCTTCAAACAATGACGTAACATTATCGTTATTCGTTACGTAATAACGTTATTGTGACTCACAATTACCAATAACGCGATAACAGTGATTTGGGAGATTTCCTCATATTAAATTGGTAGCTTATTTTTGTAACGCAACCTATTATTTTTTTTTATATCGCGAGTTAAAGTTATGTGATCATGTTAACATTACTTTAAATTGCGTTTAATGCGTTGAGAGATTTGGAAGCTTTCTTTTTGTTAAGTGCGCATATTACATTTACCTGGACACGTGATATTACGTGTATGGACTTTATTGTTTACCTTATGTCCAACTAACATTATAATTCCGAAAGTTTCTGTTTCTGTTTTTTATTTGTTCACGCTGCACCGTCTGAACGGATTTTGGTGAAATTTGGTATTACTGAAATTTGGTATGAGATGCTAGAATAACACGTATGATAGATACTACATACAAATTAAAAACACGCATAAAATAACAGTTCCTGTAGCTAACGTGGGTAAAACCGCGGGGTGCAGCTCGTTTATTTGTAAAAGTTCAAAATATCGACTTTATCCGAACGAGCGTTACATAGCCGAGCATGATGGCTCAGTCTCATTCAGTACCCACAAAATGAAGCGGTCAGTGCGCCTGAAGAAGTTTTCACTTCAATAGTAATATAAAAAAAATATCAAAAACAATCTAATTAATTACTTTCTTTCCTGCTTTCCAAAGGATTTGCATTTTATGGAAAGTAGGTTTTCCATCCAAACAGGCAGACATCGCAACTAACCATTAGGTACAATGTTTCTTTGGACACTTCTGACGTACGTCTGACATTCGTAGAATTACCTTGTCTAGCCTACTTACAGAATAAGGTTACGTATTGGGTACATGATGCGTTTAGCTTAGCGTAGTGCGTACTTTGGAGAGTAGGAGTATATGTAACTAAAATTTAAAACTAAAATAGCAGTTATTTTTAAGAACTTATTAGAAAAAATAGCATGCTTAATTAAAATCAGCGGAGGTGGTGAGACGATCCCGTTACTGTTAAATTAAGTGGCACGAGGCGTAACTATCACTGGAAGAGGATCTCTTGCAGATGAAGATTGGTAGGTAGCCCCATTTAATGAAAAAAAAAACTTTAAATCAACTAAATCTATTTTTTCTATTTTCATTATTTCATTTACCATACATTTTAAACAACTTTAAATTGGTCTCATAAAAATGAGGGTGTTTGGCGCGATGAGCAGAATAGCTCCTCAAAATGCAGTAAACTGCTCACTTTTAGACTTCTACCAATGAAATCTGCAAAAAAGTCTGTGTTCGCGAGGTACGCAGACCTAGTGTAAACAACCTCAACGTTGGAAAACCTACCCTAATAAAAAGCATGCTAATTGCGTCCTCCTAGTCTAGTTCCAGTACTGGCTGCAAGCACTGACGCGGGTGTCATGTTCTAAATATAAAAATTAAAAAGTAAAACCGGAGGCAGCTTTCCAGCCGCTCTCGCCGACGCCGACGACACCTCTCTCTGGCGCCGCATGGTAGCGTCAACATTTTTGTTTTCAGATGTGGCAAAAGTATAAACAAACACTTTGCTGAAAAAAATAGGCGTGAAACGGGTGATGCCATTTTGAATGCATCTGTTGTATTTTTTTATACAGTCATTTTTAAGACTATACATAATTAAACTAGATTTATATAATTATAATAATTTAATAACGTAATTCAGATATTGACTTACAAAATAGAATTTAGCAAATATAACGATGTACCTACCACACAATTTATAGCGAGATTATGCATCGCAAATCTCACGGCATTTACGCATAAATCTAAAAATCTTTTTGTGCATTGAAGATAAAATCGGCGCGTAAATTATAACGAAAGTAAAAGGTTGGCTGCCCCACACTCTGGCTGAATATCTTCAGTCATGTAAGGAGCAGTGCCGCGCCGCTGCTAAAAACTATAGCACGCGTTTAAAAAAACAATGAGAGATCGGAAAATATAACATTCCTAATTTAAAATTTACGTCAGAACAGTAGGTTTTCTATTGCAAGGTTTTTTTTTAACGTTTACTGTGGTAAGTGCTAAAAATATTGAGTGCTTCACATGACTTTTAACACCAAAATTTTTAGTTAATGAGGTACCACTACAAAATAATAATGTATATTAATGTACCTACTCATTCTTTGAATTATTTCTTTCATAGGACAAAAATTAAATATTTTACTGCCTGAAGTTAATAATAATTACTATAAACTACATCGTGAGATAAATAATCGATAAATACAAATAATGAACCGCAGTTGATTTTACTTATGTACAGTAGGAATAAGAAGAATCTGAAAATATTATTAAGTATATTCTCACTTTAAAAAAAAGTTTACATTTGTGTGGGGCTTATGAAATACCGGTAAAAAGTTTTGCGGTTTCTTACGGTATTTTTACTTAATCCTAAGTAAAGTCAGGGAACAACATGATCTTTTTACGTCGGTGCCTAAGCAAATAATGTAATAATTGTTCCAGCAATATTTTACGCGCAGTTTTTGGTTTCCTCTATAAATTTTGAGATCCCATATCAACCTTTTTGGGGTTGTGTTTTGAAATAAAACGTAACCTGAGTAAGGAGTCCTATTATAATCTATTTATGTACCAAATATCATTAAAATCCGTTCAACCGTTTTTGCGTGAATGAGTAAAAAACAAAAACATCCATCTAGGTAACTTTCGCATCTAGGTGTCTGAATAGGATTGCCTTTGAATTTTTAATTAGGTATTCTCAAAAGCTACAGTTTTTAATCGATGCACAAAGGCATCTGGCCGTGACTTCTAGACGTCTACGCGTTTTTTCGGTCCAGTTATCTCTGAAAGCGTCAAATTTGTTCCGCCATCGGTCTGCCTCGCCTCCTGTAAAAAGAAAGAAAAACAGTGCATTACTTTTTAATTCCAATGAAACTGACAGTGAATCGGAACGTAACTGTTACTGACATACAAATTACACAATGTGCAAACCGCGCCATGGCCACAAAGAAGAAAAAAAATGTAACAGTTTGACAGCTCGTCTTTCCCGCCATTTTCACTATCGTTGCGCGCGCAGCGGAACCTTCGTGAAATTTGATTTGAGGCTTTTGTTTTGCATCGGCTGTTACGAATAAAAATAAAATTCGATTACGAAAGTTTGGAAATCAATTGGTTAAACTGTTAAATCATTAAAATTTGTGACTGGTGATTCGCTGTGAAATTGGGAATTAAATTTAAGCCCATTGATCAAGTTGTACAGTTTATTTCGCTGAGCGACGCGAGTAGGAAGTTCAAACAAAAGAAAACAAAATAGGATATTGCATCAAGTAAGAGATAGATCTAAAAAAGAGAACTTTTATATGCAAAGATTAATACGATCTTGAATTTAAGAAATTTAATATACTGAATGTCATTCACATCCAGATAATTTATTAATTAAGTTTACAGACGGCAATGAGGTCAATTTAGTTTACGATAAACCAAATTTAAATAAACTAAACAACTTTAAAGTTCAATTAACAGAAACCAAATCTAATCATCTTTCAAGGAGCGAGCTCAAAGTTAACATATCAATAAATAAAAATATACAAATATGTTCAGAAATCCCAAAAATGACGCGGCCGCTTTTACGTTACCTCGTAACATAAAATAATTATAAAACCCTTGATGGCACGTTATGTACCACCCTCAAGTAGAAAATCATATATCCCAGAAGTGTATAACTAAACCCTCATTGTATAGTCTGAGCATGTTATATGAGCTACCTTCCACCACATCATCACTGAACGCTAAGCTAGATTGTGTCCTACAAATTATAGTCGAATTGAGGACCTCATTTCCGAATACTTAAACTCGTATGCAAGTTGCGAAAATGCCGAAAGTTTTCCGCAACCGGTCTCGGATACAGCATCAGCTAAAGACGCGGTCCTTGCATCTTCCATTCCGCAATGTTTCATATCCCATTGTCACAGTCACACACGTCCGGTTCTCACGAACAATCGGTTGCAAAACTGCAGTAGCCGTCCAAAAGACAGTTGCAAAATGAGTTGCGTTTGCGCATGTGTAATTGTTGTCACGATCTGTTTGGTACGAGAGACGAAGCGTAGTTTTTGTGGGTTCTTGTGATGTGACCTTAATTTTGATGATACCGAAAGTCTTGTTTGTTTGAACTAAGGGGCCATCAATTAATTACGTGTTATTTTTTTAACCCCCCTCCCCCTTGGTGATACGTGGTGAGGATTAAGACTAACCCCCCCCCCCCCCCCCCCCCCACACACACACACACACACACCCAAAATCACGTGTATTTTTAGTAGGTACCTACAACGAATCTTAAATTTTTAGAATATTATCTTTTTTCAAATTTAAGTATAGCCGCATTTCGGTTTAAAATCGCGCGTTTGACAAAAAATAAATATACGTGATATCTTACTTAACTCCCCTCCCCCTTTTAATATTTCGTGATTTTTGCTGGATTCGCCTCCGGCGGTTTTTTAGTATCGTGTAATGGTAATAACTTTATAAGGCATTAATTAGCTAATCTAATGGTTATCCTATCACTAGTTATGAAATAGTCGGAACTAAATCACATAACATAATTTAATTATAGCCTACAAACGGAACTGACAAGCAACCTCCTTGAAGTCAGGTTTTACATAATCTGTTTTCGCAACTATCTGAAAAAAAAAACAAAAGAACTCAATCGTGAGAAATTACCGTCCCCTTTTTCTCTAATTCAATAGCAAAAACTCGGAAGTCAATCAAAATCGTATTAGACGGAGATTAACGAAACGTTTCGTCCAGTACCGAGAAATTATTAACCTTATCCAATGTCATTAGTAAAGAAAGCCGACCCGTCTATTTTATCAAATTACTGACCACTGCGAAACTCACTCCAATTCAGACTCTAGCATGACCAAAATAAGTATCAAGATCAGTATCCGCGGTAGCGCCAAAACAGATCCAAATGTTTTTACATAAGTTTAAATATAAATGCACCGTATTATAGACATTGCATTGAATAATTTAAGGTCCAAAATTCTCATTGCGATTTGATAACTTAGCCCGTTGTTCGACTTATGGTCAGGTTTTGGAAAGCTGAAGCGAAAGTTGGCGCCTTACGCCTCGAGTGTGACCACTTAATCTTGATACTTTATAGTGAATTAAACCATTTGTACAGTCAACTAGCCAGTTACATAATTGTGTCTATTTGTGGGAATATAAATTTGGATTGATATGATATTAATAAAGCGTATTTCGGATTTTTTTCTACAATGTTATCAGCTCATTGGATTAATTCACAACAACAAAAAATGGATCATATAATATTATTGTAAAAATAAAATATGCTAGATATTTTTTATTTTTAAATTTATACCGAAAATCAATAAAACATCATCAACAACCCATAACGTCCCACTGCTGGGCATGGGTCTCTCCTCACTTTCGTGAAGAGGGTTAGGCCATAATCCACCACGGGGGCCAGATCCGGATTGTAATAAAACATCAAAAAGGGAAAAATTTAAACGGATGTTTTAAAGGATCAAAATTTAAAGCCACATAAATGAATATTGTTTGTATTATTCACTTAGCGAATTAGGTATATTGGAGCTCCGAAAATTGAAAAGTAGAAATACCGCTTACTTCAAACACTTAACGCTATAATTAATTGTGACCATACGACCTAGATTTTTATTTACCGGTCACGCTCTGCAATGTCAAGCTATTCATAATTTTTTTACAACTGTCAACTAAACATTAAGAGAAATTAAATGACCTAAATTAAGGACATTTTCATAAAAGTACCAATCGAAATTAAAAGAATACAAAAAAAAAACATCGAGCACGTGCCTATTTGTGAATATTAAACATGCGTTTAGATTACATAAACAATGATAAAATTAAAAATAACAAAATTATTCGTTACCTACTACGCATCTATAACTTTCACTCCATTGCCCAAATTAATAACCTCACGTTAACGCTACATAACTACAATTTACTTACAGATAAACAGCTGTTACCGTAATATCTAATTGCTCAATTACCTAACCCCTGACTCACTGCGATTCGTTTAGAAAATGTAAACTACAACCAAACTATCAAAGTGAAAAGCAGCGCCTCGCCGCGCGGTCGCCTCTACTCCCAAAAACTGAGTTCCCGCGCAAAGACGTCTCAAACTAAAAAAAAATAAAAAAAATGTGTACAAAAAGTTTAGTTTAAAAAGTGAAATGCACGAATGGAACGTAACTGAGAACGGACCCAATGGAGTGGCGGGAAGAATTAAAAAGAAAAACTTCAAAACCCGCAGAAGACTCAGTGACATTATGTTGACGTTTGTAATAGTGTTTTGTTTTTTTAATTTTGTTTCGTGCTCTGAATCGAATGATGTGTTAACGCTTCAAGCTGATTTGGAGTTGAAGGAAGATGTGGCTTCTGATAGGCGGAGGCCTTCAAATGGACAGGAAAAGGATATTTTGTTGCTAGACGCACTCGGCAGACGGAAAGGATCGCATCATAATGGGTACAGCTCTTCGCAGGAAGACGACTCTATTATGGACTTGTTGGGGAAGAGTAAGTACCTAGTCTTAATTTTATGACGTTACAAAAATACTTTTAGAACGCTTTTTTTTTTCTTTTTACCTGTCCGCGCAACGCAAAGGAAGGTATTGTGACTATCAGTCTACGTGATTATGTTTGTTCCTATTTGGCGTTAGAGACCAAAGATGTAGGCAGTTTTTTTTAAGAAATTATCTGAGCAGGGAAATTTTGTCATAAAAAGCGGTAAAAAGTTATCTAAGCTTACAAAGCTGAAAATTTGGTTTTAAAATATGTATATATTTTTTTTCATCGATTAATATTTTCAGCGTTGGCAGCTGTGATGGATATTTTACAATTTCTTAAATAAAAATCAGATTTTTATTAAACTTATTTAAGTAGTGGGTATATAAAATCTGCACAATTTTTCATGTAATTTATATTGAACCACCTTGAAATTAAATTAAAATAGTAGATTGTACCATAAGGGAACAAAATAATGTATTTACGGCGAGAGCGATTTTTTAATCCCGAGCGTAGCGAGGGAGTCAAAGTACTTCGCTCGAGCTTAAATAATTTTGTTACCAGTGGTACACGATACTTTTCATCCCAAGCTATGAGAAAATATTCATCATACGAGAAAAAAATCTTTTGACGTGACAACGTCTAATAAATCAATGAACGCCGGCTGCATGCACGAAAAAGTTGACACACTGTCCCGTAACGCTCATTGTCCCGTTACGCTCATTGTACGCTTGCGCCGCATCTATCTCTCTTCTCTTCTTGACAGGTTAATTATTCTTGCATTTTAAAAATCTGATTTCTCGTATAATTTCAAGTCATTTAATTTAATTTAATAAAAAAAAAAAAAAAAAATATAAATATATAATAAACACAAAATCAAAAATATTTTATAAAAAAAAATAAAACAAATACAAATGAAATATTTATTTATAATTAATTTTTATTTTTTTTGTCAATAAAAATTCCTTTTTATTGATTCATTCATTTATATTATTACCACTCTTTATTGAAAAAACTCTAAAAATAAAGTGCTCAGGAATTACCCACCTTGCTCGCACTTATCGAGGAGTGTTCGCGCCACTTACATTGGCACTCATAATACCTTCCTACCTTCCTATTCCTATCATTTCTTGGCGACTATCTCTGTCGCTCATATCGTGGTATCCACGAGAAAACTGCTTGCCGCCGCAAGTAGTCTGCGATCGACCCTCGTCCTTCGCGGCTGCCGCTCTCGCCGAATCCAAAGTACTGGATCTGCTGCTCCTCTGTGGTGGTCCACGTGAATTCGACGCGCAAATATAAACAAAACCCGCTATAAACCCGCCGCGTAAACGCTCCTTGCCGACACGCACCAACCGCCTAAAATACAGTCCACTACATCGATCGTCATAACATCCTGAAGGAACAAGCAGCTTGGAGACGGACCCGAACCGAGGTGATTGCAGTTGCATGGAGACCAGGTTAGTCGCCAAGTTCCTTTGTACTACTCTTCTACCAGCCATCCTTCCCCCGCCATTGGAGGCGCGCTCAGCCTATACAGCTTAGCTGCCGCGCTAACATATTGTTGGTCCTCCGCCGCCGGATCTTCTTTGGTCCTCCCGCTATTCTCTGGCCCCTCTTAGGCCTCATATAGTCCTCTTTATAACCGCCCGCAATTTTATATTGGTATTTTTACCAACGATAATTTCCTATAATTATCGTGTTCCCGCCCGCAATTACAGTTCAGATAGTACCCTGTACTATCCTACTACGCTCTTATATACTTATTTCGTGTATTCCGCATTCCTAAATAGTAAAAATAACGATTTTTCCGTAATTCTTAATTTTTATTAAAAAGTGAAGGTATTCCTAACGACCGCCCGTGCGTCTCCACGTGGGTATTCAATACGCCGCGCGCGCGACAGGTAAATGCTGTAGGCAGTTGCAGTAAATTAGGAATTTCATACTTTATCTAGTTTTTTATACTTTGTTAAGATGGCTATGGCTACTCGTTCAAAAGACAAAGATAGTGAAGTATACGAGGACGCAAAAGCGCTCGATACGTTACAGATCGAACGTTTGACCTTGATAGGTAAACGTGACATTATATTTTCCCGCTTACAAGATATTTTTAACCGATCTTTAAAGGCTTTCACTGATGATACTGAGAAGGATTTATTTCTATGTGGAATGATCTCGTTAGACCGCTTACGCTCCGATTTCAATGAAATTGTGAACAAATTAAATGTCACCGAGTTGACTCTCAACGCTTCGTACACGGTAAACTACCAATCTATAAACGTCTTCGAAGATATGTTTTGCCGTTGTCAGTTTGTTTATAATAAACTTAACCCGCCTTTAAAAACCGCTGATTTCAATGTTGCCCCGCAACGTAAATCTATCAGAATTCCTGAACTCGATTTGATGGTCTTCAATGGAGATCCGATGACCTGGAGGATATTTTATGAGTCATTCAAACGCACGATTCACGAAAATCCCGATCTCACTGATCACGAACGCGTCCAATATTTAATTAATAAATTGTCAGGCCGGGCCCTTGCAGTTTGTTCTGGTATCGTACCTAACGGTGATAATTATCCGATCATATGGCAGACGCTCGTCGATAAGTATAACGACAAACGTAACCTAGCCTCCGCTTATCTTGATCAAATGCTTGATTTTAAATCTTTTAACACCGCGACGAATAAAAACTTAGAATTATTCCTAGATAAATTCTGCACGGCTGTGTCAAGTTTGAAGTCTCTCAAGCTCGATAACGTGTCTGATTTTATTTTACTATCGCTCGCTTTGAAGAAAATAGATTCAAGTACTGCACGGTCGTTTGAAATGCACATGCGAGGTAAATCTATGCCTACATACAATGAACTTTTAAAATTCATCCGCGAACAAAGCAAAATATTGGAACGCACTACGACCGATTCTCTTAGCCGCAGTGATAACAGGCCGCGTACTGCAAGGTCTACGCAGTCTTTTGCAGCATCATGCGTCACTCACTGTCCGCTTTGCAAACAAGCCGATCACGCTAACTTATATAGATGCCCTGCATTTGATAAGCTTTCTATCGACGACAGGTACACTTTTGTAAAACAAAGCAAAGGTTGCACTAATTGTCTAAGCACTACGCATATAAATACTGCTTGCAATTCTAAATTTAATTGCCGTTATTGTGGATGTAAACATCATTCTATGTTATGCCGCAAAGTATCATCTTCCCGTGAAGACAATCGCCCGTACCCTAGCGCTCCGTCACAGGCGCACGCGCCGCCTCCGCGCGCGCGAACTGGCAACTTCTCCGCCGCCGGGGATCACATGCCGCCTTCGGCATCGCCGCCGCCCGTCGCGGGCTCCGCTAGCGCTCAGCTGACGAACTTACCTACAACTGCTTATCAGTCATCACAACAACAGGTGTCGCTGTGTAATATACGCCCCGCTTCGCAGCCTAATGACACTACTTGTTTACTGGGAACCGTACAAGTTTATGCTACGGATTTAAATGGTCGCCGCCATGTAGTACGCGCCTTAATTGATTCGGCTTCCCAAAGTAACTTTTTAACTTCAAAATGTTGCGCTAAATTAAATTTAAAATGCAATAAGGTGACGAACACCGTTGTTAAAGGGATAGGTTCCGCATCTAACCCAATCAAGGGAGCAGTTTCTGCTACTTTATCTTCCCGCCTAAATGATAATTTTATTGCAATTGACGCCTATGTTATCGACCGCATAACAGACAATTTACCGGCAGTGAAAATTGACGTATCCTGCCTTTCATACCTGAACTGCCTGCCTCTGGCAGACGACAGTTTCGCTTCGCCTTCCGAGATCGACATACTTATAGGCGCGCCGCTCTTTTCTGAAATATTGCTATCAGGCCGCGCCGCTGGTCCGCCTGGTACTCCAACCGCTTTTGAAACCATTTTTGGTTTTATCGTAATCGGGACCGCTCCCGTTACCCCCGCTCATGTTACTCCCGCTCATGTTACGCCCGCTCATATTGGAACCGTTGTTTCTATCACTGACCCCTTGGTTGAAGATAGATGCCGCTCTCATATTTCCCTCTGTACCTTTACGGAAGGACCACGTTTAGATAATCTTGTCCAACGCTTCTGGCAGCTTGAAGAGGTGCAATGCACGCCGACTTTGAGCCCAGACGCTATAGAATGTGAACGCATTTTTACAAATAACGTTTTCCGCGATCGTACGGGACGCTATTCTGTAGCGTTACCTTTCTCCCGCGATCCCGCGACCGCTCTGGGTAATTCTTACCCTATCGCTAAAAAACGCTTCATGTATCTCGAACGTAAGCTTGCCGCGACACCTGCTCTGCGCTTAGAGTACGATGCTATAATCAAAGAGTACATTCAGAAGGGTTACATTTCACTGATCGACAATGATAGTCCTTTTACTGGATATTACGTGCCACACCACGCCATTGCGAGACTACAAAAAACAACAACTCGATGGCGTATGGTGATGGACGCCAGTGCTGAAACTGACTCAGGCCTCTCCTTGAATCAAGTTTTATATACCGGGGATAATTTACAAAACGATCTTTTTACAATCCTCTTGGATTTCCGCCACTACCCAATCGCTTTTACATCCGATATTAAACAGATGTACCTACAAATTTTGATAAATAAGGACCACCGCAAATATCAAAAATTCCTGTATCGATTCGATCCCGTTTTTCCGCTTGATACCTACCAATTCAACCGCGTTTGTTTTGGTCTACGTAGCAGTCCGTTCCTTGCAATGCGAGTGTTGCGACAGCTGTGCGCCGCCGACGGTGCCCGCTTCCCACTCGCAGCATCTCTTATCAGCGACAACACATGCATGGACGACGTGTGCTACTCCATGCCTACTCTGTCTGCTTGTTTACAACTCAGAGACGATCTCCGCGAGTTGCTCAAGGCCGGGGGCTTCGATCTCGTCAAATGGGCTAGTAACTCACCCGCGCTCCTTGACTCCCTTCCCGTCTCTGCGTTAACGGAATGCGTTAAAAATGCGAAAAATGCGTTAACGGATCTTTTAAATTCCGACGAATATAATAAGTCTATCTCAGATGAGTTATCAGCTAATCGCATACACTGGAAATTCAATCCACCGCGAAGTCCTCACTTCGGGGGGAATTATGAAATATATGTGAAAGCGTTTAAAAGTCATCTTCATAAAACGATCGGTTCACAGTTACTCACCTATGAAAAAATGTTAACCGTACTCACACAGATAGAATGCGTTATCAATTCTCGTCCTATAACGTTATTGAGCGAAGATCCGTCTGAGCCGACCGCGCTGAGTGCTTCACATTTCTTAATGACCGCACCGCTGAAGCATTTGCCCGCTTGCACGGTTCCCGATGAACCTGGACACTTATTGAAACGGTACGCTTTATTGGATCAAATGGTACGATCATTTTCCAAACGGTGGAAGTTGGAATATCTTCACTTACTTCAATCTAGAGGAAAATGGAATACACCTTCGAATCCCATTACAATAGGTTCTATTGTTCTTATTATCACTGATAATATTCCCCCGCTATCCTGGCCTCTCGGCGTCGTCGTGGCCACTCATGTCGGCGGCGATGGCATCTGTCGAGTAGCGTCAGTAAAAACGGCGACCGGCGTCTACCAGAGACCCGTCGTCCGTTTATGCATCTTACCTACCCAATAATTTAACCCCTTGCTCCCCGGTCAACCGCTATGTTATATTTAACCCGTTGACTGCTTAAGAGTTAACTCTTATTTTTATTTTTTTTATTTCCCGCTTTCTTTTAAAAACCAATGGTTTTTAGGCCGGGGGCAAATGTTCGCGCCACTTACATTGGCACTCATAATACCTTCCTACCTTCCTATTCCTATCATTTCTTGGCGACTATCTCTGTCGCTCATATCGTGGTATCCACGAGAAAACTGCTTGCCGCCGCAAGTAGTCTGCGATCGACCCTCGTCCTTCGCGGCTGCCGCTCTCGCCGAATCCAAAGTACTGGATCTGCTGCTCCTCTGTGGTGGTCCACGTGAATTCGACGCGCAAATATAAACAAAACCCGCTATAAACCCGCCGCGTAAACGCTCCTTGCCGACACGCACCAACCGCCTAAAATACAGTCCACTACATCGATCGTCATAACATCCTGAAGGAACAAGCAGCTTGGAGACGGACCCGAACCGAGGTGATTGCAGTTGCATGGAGACCAGGTTAGTCGCCAAGTTCCTTTGTACTACTCTTCTACCAGCCATCCTTCCCCCGCCATTGGAGGCGCGCTCAGCCTATACAGCTTAGCTGCCGCGCTAACATATTGTTGGTCCTCCGCCGCCGGATCTTCTTTGGTCCTCCCGCTATTCTCTGGCCCCTCTTAGGCCTCATATAGTCCTCTTTATAACCGCCCGCAATTTTATATTGGTATTTTTACCAACGATAATTTCCTATAATTATCGTGTTCCCGCCCGCAATTACAGTTCAGATAGTACCCTGTACTATCCTACTACGCTCTTATATACTTATTTCGTGTATTCCGCATTCCTAAATAGTAAAAATAACGATTTTTCCGTAATTCTTAATTTTTATTAAAAAGTGAAGGTATTCCTAACGACCGCCCGTGCGTCTCCACGTGGGTATTCAATACGCCGCGCGCGCGACAGGTAAATGCTGTAGGCAGTTGCAGTAAATTAGGAATTTCATACTTTATCTAGTTTTTTATACTTTGTTAAGATGGCTATGGCTACTCGTTCAAAAGACAAAGATAGTGAAGTATACGAGGACGCAAAAGCGCTCGATACGTTACAGATCGAACGTTTGACCTTGATAGGTAAACGTGACATTATATTTTCCCGCTTACAAGATATTTTTAACCGATCTTTAAAGGCTTTCACTGATGATACTGAGAAGGATTTATTTCTATGTGGAATGATCTCGTTAGACCGCTTACGCTCCGATTTCAATGAAATTGTGAACAAATTAAATGTCACCGAGTTGACTCTCAACGCTTCGTACACGGTAAACTACCAATCTATAAACGTCTTCGAAGATATGTTTTGCCGTTGTCAGTTTGTTTATAATAAACTTAACCCGCCTTTAAAAACCGCTGATTTCAATGTTGCCCCGCAACGTAAATCTATCAGAATTCCTGAACTCGATTTGATGGTCTTCAATGGAGATCCGATGACCTGGAGGATATTTTATGAGTCATTCAAACGCACGATTCACGAAAATCCCGATCTCACTGATCACGAACGCGTCCAATATTTAATTAATAAATTGTCAGGCCGGGCCCTTGCAGTTTGTTCTGGTATCGTACCTAACGGTGATAATTATCCGATCATATGGCAGACGCTCGTCGATAAGTATAACGACAAACGTAACCTAGCCTCCGCTTATCTTGATCAAATGCTTGATTTTAAATCTTTTAACACCGCGACGAATAAAAACTTAGAATTATTCCTAGATAAATTCTGCACGGCTGTGTCAAGTTTGAAGTCTCTCAAGCTCGATAACGTGTCTGATTTTATTTTACTATCGCTCGCTTTGAAGAAAATAGATTCAAGTACTGCACGGTCGTTTGAAATGCACATGCGAGGTAAATCTATGCCTACATACAATGAACTTTTAAAATTCATCCGCGAACAAAGCAAAATATTGGAACGCACTACGACCGATTCTCTTAGCCGCAGTGATAACAGGCCGCGTACTGCAAGGTCTACGCAGTCTTTTGCAGCATCATGCGTCACTCACTGTCCGCTTTGCAAACAAGCCGATCACGCTAACTTATATAGATGCCCTGCATTTGATAAGCTTTCTATCGACGACAGGTACACTTTTGTAAAACAAAGCAAAGGTTGCACTAATTGTCTAAGCACTACGCATATAAATACTGCTTGCAATTCTAAATTTAATTGCCGTTATTGTGGATGTAAACATCATTCTATGTTATGCCGCAAAGTATCATCTTCCCGTGAAGACAATCGCCCGTACCCTAGCGCTCCGTCACAGGCGCACGCGCCGCCTCCGCGCGCGCGAACTGGCAACTTCTCCGCCGCCGGGGATCACATGCCGCCTTCGGCATCGCCGCCGCCCGTCGCGGGCTCCGCTAGCGCTCAGCTGACGAACTTACCTACAACTGCTTATCAGTCATCACAACAACAGGTGTCGCTGTGTAATATACGCCCCGCTTCGCAGCCTAATGACACTACTTGTTTACTGGGAACCGTACAAGTTTATGCTACGGATTTAAATGGTCGCCGCCATGTAGTACGCGCCTTAATTGATTCGGCTTCCCAAAGTAACTTTTTAACTTCAAAATGTTGCGCTAAATTAAATTTAAAATGCAATAAGGTGACGAACACCGTTGTTAAAGGGATAGGTTCCGCATCTAACCCAATCAAGGGAGCAGTTTCTGCTACTTTATCTTCCCGCCTAAATGATAATTTTATTGCAATTGACGCCTATGTTATCGACCGCATAACAGACAATTTACCGGCAGTGAAAATTGACGTATCCTGCCTTTCATACCTGAACTGCCTGCCTCTGGCAGACGACAGTTTCGCTTCGCCTTCCGAGATCGACATACTTATAGGCGCGCCGCTCTTTTCTGAAATATTGCTATCAGGCCGCGCCGCTGGTCCGCCTGGTACTCCAACCGCTTTTGAAACCATTTTTGGTTTTATCGTAATCGGGACCGCTCCCGTTACCCCCGCTCATGTTACTCCCGCTCATGTTACGCCCGCTCATATTGGAACCGTTGTTTCTATCACTGACCCCTTGGTTGAAGATAGATGCCGCTCTCATATTTCCCTCTGTACCTTTACGGAAGGACCACGTTTAGATAATCTTGTCCAACGCTTCTGGCAGCTTGAAGAGGTGCAATGCACGCCGACTTTGAGCCCAGACGCTATAGAATGTGAACGCATTTTTACAAATAACGTTTTCCGCGATCGTACGGGACGCTATTCTGTAGCGTTACCTTTCTCCCGCGATCCCGCGACCGCTCTGGGTAATTCTTACCCTATCGCTAAAAAACGCTTCATGTATCTCGAACGTAAGCTTGCCGCGACACCTGCTCTGCGCTTAGAGTACGATGCTATAATCAAAGAGTACATTCAGAAGGGTTACATTTCACTGATCGACAATGATAGTCCTTTTACTGGATATTACGTGCCACACCACGCCATTGCGAGACTACAAAAAACAACAACTCGATGGCGTATGGTGATGGACGCCAGTGCTGAAACTGACTCAGGCCTCTCCTTGAATCAAGTTTTATATACCGGGGATAATTTACAAAACGATCTTTTTACAATCCTCTTGGATTTCCGCCACTACCCAATCGCTTTTACATCCGATATTAAACAGATGTACCTACAAATTTTGATAAATAAGGACCACCGCAAATATCAAAAATTCCTGTATCGATTCGATCCCGTTTTTCCGCTTGATACCTACCAATTCAACCGCGTTTGTTTTGGTCTACGTAGCAGTCCGTTCCTTGCAATGCGAGTGTTGCGACAGCTGTGCGCCGCCGACGGTGCCCGCTTCCCACTCGCAGCATCTCTTATCAGCGACAACACATGCATGGACGACGTGTGCTACTCCATGCCTACTCTGTCTGCTTGTTTACAACTCAGAGACGATCTCCGCGAGTTGCTCAAGGCCGGGGGCTTCGATCTCGTCAAATGGGCTAGTAACTCACCCGCGCTCCTTGACTCCCTTCCCGTCTCTGCGTTAACGGAATGCGTTAAAAATGCGAAAAATGCGTTAACGGATCTTTTAAATTCCGACGAATATAATAAGTCTATCTCAGATGAGTTATCAGCTAATCGCATACACTGGAAATTCAATCCACCGCGAAGTCCTCACTTCGGGGGGAATTATGAAATATATGTGAAAGCGTTTAAAAGTCATCTTCATAAAACGATCGGTTCACAGTTACTCACCTATGAAAAAATGTTAACCGTACTCACACAGATAGAATGCGTTATCAATTCTCGTCCTATAACGTTATTGAGCGAAGATCCGTCTGAGCCGACCGCGCTGAGTGCTTCACATTTCTTAATGACCGCACCGCTGAAGCATTTGCCCGCTTGCACGGTTCCCGATGAACCTGGACACTTATTGAAACGGTACGCTTTATTGGATCAAATGGTACGATCATTTTCCAAACGGTGGAAGTTGGAATATCTTCACTTACTTCAATCTAGAGGAAAATGGAATACACCTTCGAATCCCATTACAATAGGTTCTATTGTTCTTATTATCACTGATAATATTCCCCCGCTATCCTGGCCTCTCGGCGTCGTCGTGGCCACTCATGTCGGCGGCGATGGCATCTGTCGAGTAGCGTCAGTAAAAACGGCGACCGGCGTCTACCAGAGACCCGTCGTCCGTTTATGCATCTTACCTACCCAATAATTTAACCCCTTGCTCCCCGGTCAACCGCTATGTTATATTTAACCCGTTGACTGCTTAAGAGTTAACTCTTATTTTTATTTTTTTTATTTCCCGCTTTCTTTTAAAAACCAATGGTTTTTAGGCCGGGGGCAAATGTTCGCGCCACTTACATTGGCACTCATAATACCTTCCTACCTTCCTATTCCTATCATTTCTTGGCGACTATCTCTGTCGCTCATATCGTGGTATCCACGAGAAAACTGCTTGCCGCCGCAAGTAGTCTGCGATCGACCCTCGTCCTTCGCGGCTGCCGCTCTCGCCGAATCCAAAGTACTGGATCTGCTGCTCCTCTGTGGTGGTCCACGTGAATTCGACGCGCAAATATAAACAAAACCCGCTATAAACCCGCCGCGTAAACGCTCCTTGCCGACACGCACCAACCGCCTAAAATACAGTCCACTACATCGATCGTCATAACATCCTGAAGGAACAAGCAGCTTGGAGACGGACCCGAACCGAGGTGATTGCAGTTGCATGGAGACCAGGTTAGTCGCCAAGTTCCTTTGTACTACTCTTCTACCAGCCATCCTTCCCCCGCCATTGGAGGCGCGCTCAGCCTATACAGCTTAGCTGCCGCGCTAACAAGGAGAAAAATGCATCTTTTCGAATACATGGGATGAAAAAACCTATTCGATTATATTTTGGATACGGGTGCGTATTTAATTGTCAAAAGTTGGAATGGCTAACGGTAATAGTATAAAATCTTTAAGTCAAATAGTTTGAAATGTCATTATAATTATGTTCAAATCGGCAAAATTCTACTAATGGTATGTAGAACGTTTAAAACCTAAATTAAATGCTTGAAATCAGGTCATCGTCATCATCGTCAACCCATATCGTCCCCCTGCTGGTCTCCCCTCACTTTTGTGAGGAGGGTTAGGCCATAATCCACCATGAGGGCCCGGTCCGGATTCGTGGATAACATAGTACCTATATCCGAAATAATTCTCGCCTTGCATAAAATTTGGTTAGTGTCTTACAGTTGGTGGGCAGGGAAACAATACTTAACTTCGTGCTAAATAGGTATAAATCATTTCGTTCGGATTTTTCGTCCAAAATATGACCCCCTTTTTTATTATGATTGCATCTGCAAAGGGGCTAGAGGTGAAAATGTTGATAGGGTTCTTTTTAGGGATCCGTACTCGGTAACTCAAAAGGAAAAAAGAAACCGTTTTAGGATTATTTTGTTGTCCGTCTGTCTGTTTGTCAAGACTCTTTTTCTCAGGAACGCGTAGAGGTATAAAGTTAAAATTTATACCAAATACTCGGGTCTACGGTTACTTTCGGCTGTGAAAAAATCAATCTTGTAAGTCAATGCGATCGGAAGATATGACCGTTTAAGTCGCATATTTTGTGAATGCACAATGGATTCAAAACTTATAGGGTCATCTGGTTGATCTAGAATCATGAAATTTTGTTAGCAGCCGTTTCTTACAGCACGTGTAAAGGAAACAATGTGAAAACCGTATAATGTAGTTTATTAACAATTAATTAATTTATTATTACAAACTTATTATTTGCGGTTGGTGCAGTAACTTTGTCAAGGAATCGAACGGCAAAGTTAAGTTTGTACTTTAACCTAGTTTGTATTTTAGTTAGAACAACAATGTTAGATGCTTTCATAGGACTTACAAGTTTATACGGAACCCTCGGTGTGTGAGTCCAACTCGCACTTGGCCTTTTTTTTTAATTTGTTTACCACGAACCATTGTCAAATTAAAGAGTGAAATCTAAGAGAAATATTAACTAGTCTAACATGTCTATTGTATACGAAAAAAGCCACCCTAATAGGTTGTTGGTAAAGCAAGATAAATGTTCAATCGTAAGCTCCTACAAAAAATAAATAGGAAGAAAACATTTACAGTGACAAAACTGTACACATCAACACACGCACACACAAGGGTTTGGCACACTATGATAACTTATTGTGTTGTACGCACTACGCTACGCAGGCGCAGATGGCGGGCGCATGCAGTGACGTCACAAAAGCTGATAAAACTATAACCACAGATTAAATAGGTACATCGTCATAAAATCGGTATAAATAATCGTCACCACAGTAAAAAAAAAACAGGGATATTACCATAATATTATTGTTTTTACTGTGGTATAATTTCGCAGATTTTTTTTTCGTGATGATTATTCACAAAAATAAAATTCAGTATAAAATAGCGATATATTTAATTTTATAAGTTGTAACAACGCCCTTTCAGTATCTTCAAAATTTTTACAATATCTTTATTCCCTAAAATTCTGATTCGGTCAATTCCGGTGAGGTGATACATAATAATATTATTATGGTGTTCAGCCAGAAATAAATTACCACAGAATAGCATTTATTGTTTACGTTTAAAAAATATAGTAAATAATTATATATTAAAAAATATATTTAGAAAATCGATAGGAACTAAAGAATTAATTCCAAACCTTCTAAATAATATTTCTAATATTTTCCAATATTAGGTTTATCAAGGAGTTTATTATCGCCCAATGCGACTTCAAAAATTTTCTTACAGCAGAGGTATCTACGTGTATTGTAGTACCTGATATCTGTGTGTCTGTGTGACAAAATTTTCGAGAACGCGCCCTAACCTGCAGCGGCGCGAACGAAACACCACCGCGAGGCAACTCGATCCCAACGGCATCTAGTTACACTTGGATGCAACTCTGCAAAGACAAGAAAGGCGGGAAATTCGAAATGTCAATATCAGTAGGAAATAGTTTTTTTTTTAAGTTTTGGCTGTGCACGATTTGTGCATTTAGCTAGTGGTTTGATTAACCCATCAAAATCAGTACTCAATTCTTTTATTGAGATCAAAATAGGTGCCTGATATTTTTTTATATTCCGATTTCAATTTTATTAAATATTTTTAAGTTCTGTTAATAAAATTTCAAAGTATTTTATCATATGTCTTCTTTCAAAGTTTATTAATAAAATTACCTCGATTTGATTTGAACTCAAAAAAAAAAATATTACATTTTATTACGCAAATATTTACCCATAATTTTCTTTTTTTTGGTTAGTTAATTTTTAAAATGTTTTTCAATTATATTTTTCAAGTTTTCCTTGTCTGTGGTGTTTCAATAAAGAGTTTATCTATCTATCTACTTACTTATTTATAAAAAAGATATCAGCGGGGCTATGCAGCACGGTGCGGATCAGCTCGAGTTCGTTTCATTTTGCCGTTTGATTGCCACGGGACTCGTCATTTCAATACGAATGACGAGTCCCGTGGCAATTAAACGTCATAATGAAACGAACTCGAGCTGATCCGCACCGTGCTGCATAGCCCCGCTGATCCTTAAGTTTATATTATTAATATTGCCATACCAACTTACTTAAATTTTGAAAGCACATTGTCGTGGTACTTTGGTCCTGCGCTTTCACAATAATAGTGAAATTTGTAGATTACCTATCTGTCATCGTGATTTGAGCTTAGATATTATGGTCCGCCTTTCCTTTCTTCGTCCTATCAAAACAATTTATCAGTCATGTTAACTATCCATCAATCTGAGTACCTACGTGATAACTTTGCTGCAAGAGGAAAATTATACTTTAATAAGCACTAGCTGCACCCTACAGTTCTACCTACGAAATTCCCGTTTTTCCACAGGAACATAGATAGATACATACATACAGCACAGGAAAACCACAAATACAAACTTTTTAAAATAATTATTGTATTGGTATCGCAACACGTGTGCAAAATTTATACAATTAATTATGTTTAATTAAAATCGATTATGGAATGCGATTTGTTAACAACCGCAGCACTTGAGAACGTGACCAATTTGTTTTTTTTTTTGTTTCTTTTTACAGTCTGAAGTAGATTTTTATGAAAAATTGAAAAAAACACTAGTAATATAGTTAAATTCGGGAATGACTCATGTAACCATAAAATTAAGCATTTCAGCTGGTTGACCTTTAATTTTATTGTTACCTTTTCCCTAAAGAAAACATATAAAATAAACGAGCTTTTTTTCAAAAGCAAGTTCAAACAATGACGCACACCGAACCAAAAATTTCAACATCACTGTCGGTTTATTGTTGTACAACTTTTCCCTAAGAAACCATAAAAATATGCTAGCTTTTGTACAAAATTGACGAGGTCATAAACATTTTAGCAAACTTCAATGTTTCTGAAGAGTTAATTACAAGCAGTGGAGTAAATAGGTAGGAGCGAGCAAAAAATAAAAAAAATATAATTTATTTCGCTCAGCAAAACACTTTCGCTTTTCGTTGTTTTTTTTTTGCAGCTCAAATGATTTCAATGATATTTGGTACATAAATAGATACTCTAGATCCTGGATTAAAAGATGGTACTTTTCACCCCGTAACAATTAACGGTTCCTACGGGAGAATAGTCAACGCAGGTGAAACCGCTGGGTACAGTTATAGTTAAAAATAAAATTTCCATGGGAATTTTAGAACATGGTCAGTAAGAAAAGCATTAAACTCGAAACCTACCATAAGTGTAGTCGGAAACTATAGCTTAGTGCGGTTTCCTGGAAACACAATATTGTATAGCGTAATTTAGAAATAAATAAATATTCTGTGTTAAAAAGAAAAAGTTGCAATTTCAAAATATACAATGCGACTGTATTTTTTCACATCATATTGTAATGCCGCTGACATTTTAAAATGAAGGGTAAAAGGTTCAATAGGGTGGTGTTGCACTCTGTGGTTAATGTGTACTCTGTGGTAAATATTACGTGTTGCTATATTCTCCCGCTAGATGCTGCTTTTTTAAATATCATAATCCTATGACGTCAGTCAGCTAGTTCTTAAAAATGATACTAGATGGCGACAACAATCAAGCGGTGTTTTTCTGAATCGCGGTGACAAGATTCTCCGCGAATAAATCACCATTTTAGCGGGTGTTTTTAAATGTTAGCTTATCGACATTGTGTCCTGCTCATGAGAATAGTATTCATTGAATACAGCTCAGGTGCGGGGATGCTTCGAGGCTCGCTCCCATGACTTGTCATTTATTAGTATCAAGTAGATGGTAATAAAACATCGTGAAACGCGCCCTTCCGATCGGTCGCGCTTGAACATTTTCGTAACGGGTTCAGGTGCTACTGATGGAACACATAATAAAGGGGTGATAGGGCTCCAAAATTGACGGATGGTCTGTTTTGGCATTTTGGGGAAGAAAATTTCAGTACAATTCACCCAATTATTGGTTGAATGTAGTGGAATGTCGACGTCTGCCCATAGCAGTCACAGTGCCACTCAGAACTTTGCTTCGCATAATCTTACGCGGCACTGCACTGCGCTCGTCACCCTGAGACATCGACTCTAAAGTCTCATATTATGTCCGGTCATTTCGCTAGAAACAGTGCTCTTCAAACCAGAACACAGTAATGTTTGCACACTACTGCTTAGCGAATAAATATCTAGCAAAGCTTTGGTACTTCCCCAGGCGGTCTCTTGCAGTAGAAGCTTGGCTTGAGGTGTGGATACTTAAAGATTAGTGATAAAATATTTTGTTTGCAATTCAGACATGATTTCGTAATGTAACATTCAAGTGTTGGTTACTCAATTTTGCGTAATGCTCGTTAATAAGCTTCCGCATTATCATTACATTACACTTATCATCAATCAGCTATTATTAAATCGATATTAAATCGATCGAAACGATAGTAAAAGTGATCTGCGAATGGTCGTTAACCTGTCGTCGCGTGCCGTTGGAAACATTAACTGGATCTTGCTCTCTGCAAATGACTCACGTGTTCATACTGACATGCACAACACATACATTACTGCGTTCCGCGGTTTCACCCGCATTGTTTCTCGCAGGATTGCCATTCGAAGGAATTGTTAGAATTGTAATTTACTGTCGTGGGCAGGCGTAGCGCTTACCGCCAGGTGAACGACTCGCTCGTCTCGTTTCTCAGCCAAATAAGTTTGTTTATGACATACTAGCTGCACCCTGCGGTTTCAGCCGCATAATTTCAGTTTTTCCGCAATAATTCTTCATTCCCGGATCAAAAACCGCTATGTTACTAAAGAATAGCTGCAATTGCAAAAAAAATAATTGACATATACTATATTGACGGCATCCGTGACGTAAGTGGATGATGAGCCGACTGCAAAGCGCGAGGTCGCGTGTTCGATTCCCGTACAGGGCAAAGAATTGTGTGAACCACAAATATTTGCTTTGTCCGACCAAGGTCCTCGTAGTTCCTGATTCCGTAGATACAGCGAATCCTAGTTAGGATTTACGTATGTAATCGTAACGCATTGTTTTCTGGTAACTGACCCAAATGTTATTTCTTTCAGTGATACCCCAAACGTGCCGTTACCGAGGCGCCCGCTACCCCTGCGGCCTCAGCATATCCTGCGTCCTAGGGGGAGGCAAGCCAATGGACCTTTGCTCTGGGGGGATGATCTGGGCCTGTTGCGTGGACAGGGACACCACTGAACGCCCCAGCGAGGTCGCCCCCGTTGTGCATAACGCTAGTAAGTACTTACAACAATGTACGCCCTTGTAGAACAATACCTACCTCTGAAGAACAAAGTGTACTTATAAAACAATCTCAATTTGAACAATATTCTGAGTGACCTTATTGTATGTTATATAAAACTACTAAGTAATAATTTAGAACAACGTTCACCTTTGGTAGAACAATGCGTACCTCTGTAGAACAAAATGTACTATTAAAACAATCTCAATTTGAACAATATTTTGAATGACTTTATTATATGTTATATAAAACTACTAAGTAATAATTTAGAACAACGTTCACCTTTGGTAGAACAATGCGTACCTCTGTAGAACAAAATGTACTATTAAAACAATCTCAATTTGAACAATATTTTGAATGACTTTATTGTATGTTATATAAAACTACTAAGTAATAATTTAGAACAACGTTCACCTTTGGTAGAACAATGCGTACCTCTGTAGAACAAAGTGTACTTTTAAAACAATCTTAACGTTAACAATATTCTGAGCGAGGTCGCCTCGCTGTATATAACGCTAGTAAATACTTAGAACAATGTACACCCTTTTAGAACAATGCGCACCTCTGTAGAACAAACTGTACCTCTATAGAACCATATTGCAAACAGAATGGATTTACTTTATGTAGGTACAGAAGACTTTTGTGAATCGTGACGTCATTAAATGTGACGTAATCTTCAGTACAACTGACGGTACGTCGCGGAACCTAGCCAAGGGTGCTACTACAAAATGTGTTGTCATTTCATCTACTCGACATTGTGAGTTACTCAGTTACGAAACGCATTCGCACTGCACTCTCTCTCGATGCTACTTAAGGGATGAGAGACCAGCGGAAAAAAAAAATTGGTTGTCTGTAAAGTTGGTTTAAGGTCGATATTTTAACGTGACAACGTCATAACAAAACGTTGATGAAATAATTTTTTAGTTGAAGTTAGTTTTTTAGTTTAGCTGTGCCCCCGTGGTGGATTATGGCCTAACCCTCCTTACGAAAGTGAGGAGAGACCCGTGCCCAGCAGTGGGACGTTATGGGTTGATGATGAGTTGAAGTTATACTTTTGCTATGTGTCCCAGCACACATTTTTCTTTGGCAAAGGAGGTCTAACATATTATTTGGCACCGTTAGCCAACCGCCCCCGCTCAACACTCACTCGTAACAGTTTCCGCACTGATTGCCACCGCAACGTCACTCATTTCCTTCCCATTCGTAAGAATCTACAGATTTCGTAACACATACGTGTGGTACTGTTTACACTTTCACGAATTTGCAGTTAGATTGCCATCTATAATTTATGATTTTAATTTTTAATTTGACTGAGTGACGAGACGAGCAAGTCGTCCACCTGATGGTTAGCGCTACGCCTGCCCATAACAGTCACAGCACCACCCAGAACCCTGCATAGCATAATTCTGCGCGGCGCTGCACTGCGCTCGTCACCCTGAGACATCGGCGCTAACGTCTCATATGCGCCCAGTAATTTCGTTATTAAAAAAAGCAATATCGACAGTTTACGCCTAGTTTAGAAACAAGTAATAAATATTGAAGGTACCAAACATAACTCACTTCACTGCACAGAGAAAACTGCAGTGAAAGTGCGTCCATTCGACCGGGAACACAATGGTTAATGTAATTTGTAGCTATACCAAATAGATAATTGAGGTGTTTCTCCTAGTGTTTATTTCCGTTTCTTGTGTGCCTCTTCTGTTTCTTGGACGGCGCCGAGGTTCGAACCCGGCGTCGCTTAGGCTGCGTGTTAACAAATATTACACCACAGTTTCAGTCGTAATGATACACTTCCGCTTCATAACCGACTGAAACGGAAGTATCGTAATGATTATGTGTATTGTTTTTACCACGCTAAACCAGTCTTTTACACTAGATATCCATATTTACATAATTACTTTTGTCCATGTTACTAATTAATAAACCACATTAGCTTCAAACTCCTCTATGATAGTTACGCCTATTTAATTGGGCCCCATGTTACTTACAACCATGTTACTCATAACTATGTTAGTAATAACCATGTTTCTCATAACTATGTTAATTATACTCATGTCACTTACATCCGTGTTAACAATACCTAACATAACAGTCACTAACTCACAATTCTAAACACAGGCGACCTGATCGAAATAATCGGGACATTTCCCCATGAATACGATTACAATACAAACCAATACGAGGATCCAATCATCATATACACTGACACCAACGGGCCGAAACCTGGTCAAGGCAACCAGGACTGGAACTACTACCACGTGAAACCTTCTTACAACGAGAAACCGTATGACAAACCGTCTTACAACGAGAAACCGTACGACAAACCTTCTTACAACGAGAAACCGTATGACAAACCTCCTTACAACGAGAAACCTTACGAGAAACCGTATGAGAAACCTTCTACGACTCAGAAACCTGATCTGTATGCGATAAGTGGGGTCGATGATGATTATGTACCCGTACACACGAACGGTCATAAGCCCCAGCGGCCTAGTTTTCCTGGTGAGATTTTGTCGATTGGTAGAGATTCCTTCTTCCATTTTTTTTCTCATGGCAATGAAACTCAAAATATATTCTTTTAAGTAATTTTTAATGACATACAATACAATACAATAATTCTTTATTGAACACCATAGCCCACCTCTGCTCTATTATTGACTTACCCCCTTATTCATAAAAACTGTCAACTGTCACTGTAGTGCGCAGTACTAAGTGACGTTTAATAACTTTTTTATTATTATGGCGGTAGATTTTTAAACGTACTTACATAGAATATTTTAACACCAAATAATCAAGGCTATTTTAATAGCATAGATATTCTTATTTGATAATGGTAAGAAGCAAAAAGGATTATATTATATCATAATTATTTGGCCGTAAAAATGCAAAAACTTGCAATATTAAAGTACAATTTATATTGTGTAAAATTATAGAAGCAAATTACAGTTTTCTCAATTTGCAATGTTTTATAAGAAAAACGAATACTATAGAATTTATTATAACTTTTTTTTTTAGTTCGATCTTAAAAATCTTCGTTTATAATTTAAGCAAACGCTGCAGGTTGTTATGTCATACTTTATAAAAAAAAACTTTTTTTAAATTATAATTTTACATTAGAATGATCAATTTTGAGTTTCATCGTGTGTATCACTGTCTCTTTCTCGCTTATAAACCAGCACAGCGTTTTCATAATCATCACCGCACCCTATTTTGTACAGCACTCTGTTTATTATGTTATAAATATGTGTGTTAAATTTTCTATGTTATATCCTTTTATTTATTAGGTATTTAACTGGTTTGCATGTCTGTTTATTGAATTTTTGGTGAATATCATACGGAACGTTCAGGATACTTCTGAATATATACATAGATAAATAAGATAATATAGAAATATATAGTTTTAATTCCGGCAATTTTAAATTTACGACACGTGTTTCGTCTCTGCACGAGACATCCTCAGGTGCTGTTGACTCGCCGAGCGCTAGCAAGAGAGCGGTTTCTATATTATCTTATTGATTATGGATTTCCGCAAAATAACGCCTGATTCTATTAACTATATACATAGATTTTTATATGCTACAATGAATTTTTGTCTATCATGTTGTCATCATTTACGATTATCACGGTACTAAGCATGCATGTTATGTTGATTAGCCATAAGGAAATACAGATGGAGTTTTTGAAAAATCTTGGGTTTAGATACACCTACATCGTTTTTACATGTCTCGACGAGGAATTCTGATTAAAATACCAATTTCTTCAATTTATATTTCAGTGTCATCACAGTCATACTATTTGTTATATCCTTTTTACCAACGATTTCCACCTTAGCTATAATTATCATAATTTTAAATAAAGTTATATTAATATCATAACTACATTTTAATTAATTATTAGAACATTCCGGATTGGTGGATCACATAGCTACCTCCGAAATAATTCTCGGGTTGGTATGTGGGTTTCGTCACGATGTTTTCCTTCACCGATAAGCGAGTGATGATTACGTACATGTGTTTTTACAAGAAACACATTGGTGCGTGCCCGCACTGGCCCCCGTGGTGGATTATGGCCTAATCCTCCTCACGGAGGGGAGACCCGTGCCCAGCAGTGGGACGTTATGGGTTGTCGATGATAATTAGAACATTTTTGTATTTATCAACATTTTCGTTCTAACCTTTGTTGTCACTACTTTCGCCACTTACACCTACAAGGCCAACTTCACCATCAACGATTTTCACCTACACGTCCATTTTTCTTTCCAGGTTGCGGCGAGCACTATTCCCGATCCAACCGGATTGTCGGAGGTCATTCCACAGGATTCGGATCACACCCGTGGCAAGCAGCTCTAATCAAGTCAAGTATTTTCAGCAAGAAACTTGCGTGTGGAGGCGCCCTTATTTCCGATAGATGGGTGATCACAGCTGCTCACTGTGTTGCTACGTAAGTCATTTTTTTATTACAGAACAAGCAAGCATTTGACCGCAGTCTCACCTGGTGGTAAGTGTGGACACGGTCGATGGTGGAGCATGCTTGCCTAGAAAATGCCTATTCACTCTCGACTTAAGACTTCCAGATTATAGTTTTCGGGAAACAAATAAATAAATAACAGAGTGCAGTGCAGTGCCGCGCAGGATAATGCAATGCAAAGTTCTGGGTGGCACTGTAACTGTAACCTTGCTCGAACAATTCAATATTTACACTTTAGTAGGCGTGAATTTCGTGTGATCTAAATAGCAAAGCAATGCCATGACCGGTATGTTTGTTTCCTAATTAATTTACTAGAAAATGTCGACGATTTCCTTTTGCGTTAATTCTTGACCTTGGTTGAAAAACACAAACCGATTTGCGAAATAAGCAATGGTATTTCAATTATTGCCATACATTTCTTCTAGTTATAGGCCAGATATTCATCCGCAAAGCAGTAGTGTGCAAACATTACTGTGTTCCGGTTTGAAGGGAACTGTTTCCAGCGAAACTACTGGGGCTATGAGGCTTTAGAAGTAATGTTTCAGGGTGACGAGTGCAGTGTAGTGCTGCGCCTGATTGTGCAATGCAAAGTTCTGGGTGGTACTGCAACTGTTATGGCTCTCAAGGTGTTGACGGAACAGCATACGGGATTGACGATAGATTTTGTACTTAAAGGTAGACTTTTCCGTTATGATACAAGTTAAAGGACGTGCTTTCCTTGATGGCGAAGACATTACGGCGCTTTTATCACCGAAATCAGATATTAACTGAGAAACCTCTACCTGTTTCTTTCCACATAAGCGCACTATATATTTTCCCTGAAATACAGAACTCTATCCATCTCTTTCCAGCACACCAAACTCGCAACTGCGCGTACGTCTCGGCGAATGGGACGTCCGAGACGCTGGCGAAAGATATTCTCACGAGGAGTTCACAGTGCAGAGGAAGGAAGTGCACCCTTCATACGAACCGGCTGACTTTAGGAACGACGTGGCGCTTGTGCAACTGGACAGGGCTGTGGTTTTCAAGCAGCATATACTACCGGTAAGACTGTTTGTCTCTCAGTCTGTATTACTATCTCATTCTCTCTTTATTCATCTTAGACTTTTTCATTGCCTCTTTCAGCGTCCACGTCTCAGCTTAGATTTATAACAATTGTTTAATAGGTAGCTGGCGTTTGACCATTATCGTATCAGTTGTTAAGTGACGATGTGGATGAAGGTGCTAAATACTAGAATAGGGCTGGCTATCAATAACTGTTGCTGGAACAGCTTGGAGGGACTTGAAGACAGACTTTCTTTTGTTCTTACATTATAGCTAGCATTTAGCAGCTGGGTTATATGAGGTTATGTTCTCAAGGTAAAAGACGCTAGGATAGGAGCTCTCAGAAAATGCGTAGTACTGGTGGAATACTCCCGAGCACAGACTCCGCTTGATAGTGCTGCGTTATTCCTTATAAAGGAAATATTTTATAAATAATAGCGGCTTCTGAAGAATATTTATCGTCTGTTTCAGGTGTGTCTACCGCAGAAGCAAATGAAGCTAGCGGGAAAAATGGCGACAGTTGCTGGGTGGGGGCGCACTAGGCATGGGCAGAGCACCGTCCCCTCAGTGTTACAGGTACGTCGTTTAGGGAATGAAGTACTACGAGGACCATGGTCCCACAACACAGTTATCCCATGGTCAAAATCTCGCTAATTTTGAATGTAACCAATAACATAATGTTTTGCAGTGCGCTCATCACCAACCTAAAACAGATCATTAACTTGAATAGTAAAATTTTCAGAAGTATGTATAATCAGGATAATTCCTTTTATAGGTCCAATTCTGGGTATTAAAATATCCTGTATTTCTTATCAATATATGATGATACTATAAAGTTTGATACCTACTATCTTGGTCACTAATATTAGTGTTGTCGTTGTAATAAAAGAAGCCTTTTGCGAATTGGTTCTTTCCATACTTATAGGCCATTGAATTAGGCGTTCAGCACCTAATCCTTCTTTTGTATGATAACTTCATATCCCTAAATTTCAGGAAGTGGACGTGGAAGTGATTCCGAACGAGAGATGCCAGCGTTGGTTCCGGGCGGCTGGCAGGCGAGAGACCATACATGACGTGTTCTTGTGTGCGGGATACAAAGAGGTAAGGACTTTTACAGCAAACCACGACTCGAGCAAAAAAAATCTACAAAAAAATAATTATAGTATTTGGAAACTAGTCTCAAATGAGACAAGTTCAAATTCTGTATAAAACAACAAGCCTAACAAGAATTCCCACAGAGAAATCAGAAACTAAGAGTCTACGAGAACCATGGACCTACTACCACCATACTAAGAGTTCAATCAATTTGCAATTGGCTCATCAGCCAGTGCTGTAACAGAGTGTTTTGCAGCTGGCTCATCACCCAGTGATGCCACAGAGTGCTTTGCAGTTGATTAATTACTCAGTGATGTCATAGAAGCCGTCGTAAAGGAACACAGTATTAACGGGGCAAACATCTTTATACAAATGTTGCACTTCCGTAAAATTAGTTATACTGTCCCGATGTCGTGCTTAAATCATCTTCCTAAATTCTAGGGTGGCCGTGACTCCTGCCAAGGTGACAGCGGAGGCCCTCTCACCATGAAACTGGAGGGGAGGAGCACCCTGATTGGTCTGGTCTCCTGGGGTATCGGATGCGGTCGTGAACATCTCCCTGGAGTGTATACCAACATACAGAAGTTTGTACCCTGGGTCGATAAGGTCGTCAATCCTTAAAAAACTTCTCTTATCTGATAGGAGTTAACTGGATTTGATTTATGTATAATGGAACTTAAAACTAATGTCTCACAATAATAAGCGAAGTGCAGTGCCGCGGCATACTTTACAATCGAAACTCCAGTGACACTGCTCAGGCGTTTCGCTTACCATCAAGAGAATTACATGCCCATGACTCAATTCTTTTAAAAATAATTGTGTTATTGTAATGAGGAAGAATGAAGTAGGATATCATCGATGTAAACAAACACAATGTCACAAGACTACTCCAAAAAAACCTTTAAAATAGTTATTATATTTTACAAATTATTTAAAAGAGATCTCGAACTGTCTCATGTTATATACATTTAAAATTAATTTGTAATTTAACTGTTGTTTATTTAATTATTTTTGTAAATAGGTAAGTGCAAGAAGGCGGTTCTTAAGTCAAGTGTTGTAAAATAATGAAAAATGTTCTGACACCATGACCTTAATATTATATCATTACCGGATAAATAGATATGCTCAAAATCCCTATCAGAACCATATTCTAACAATATTCAACAATAGTAATTATAACTTATCCGAAGGTGTCAAAAATACTTTACATTATGTGAGAATTAATTAAGTTATTTTATCTTCATAGTCAAGTGATGATAGTTTTATAGAATTATGTAGAGCTGTCCATTTTATTGAGCAGAATATTGGATACATTTGAACAAGAAATTAAAAGCTTCATCCAATTAAAATTGTAAGCGCGAAGACTTGTCCTCTCTCAACGCTGAAAGATTGGAGGGATTTTGATGAAACTTGGAATATATTACTTTACCTCCTGAAATAAAGTATAAATTATTTTTTAAATATAAAATTATGGTTGTCGATGCTCTTGCAAATAATTAAGCACAATCATCAATGTTAGTTAATTTAGGCAGAATTACAAAAACGTAGTCTTTGTTAATTATAATTTACAACGTATTTTTAGTATAGAGGATACCACACAATGTAATTCATCATTTTATATCATCATGGCCGTTTTATCAAGTTACCATTTCAAAATTATTTCTTCGAATCATTGATCATTCTCTATTCAGCATGCGTTATAAAAACTACATTATGTATCATTACAATCGTCATTATTATCGTCATCAATATGTTTATTCATTAAAATCACATATTTACTCACGTACAAAAACTGATATTAAGGATGCAAAGTTTCTACGTTGACTGTAAAAACATTTATCAAAGTTCATATCACCAATTTGTAATTTTTTATAAATCATTCATTATCTCAGCCCGTATCAACCCACTGTTGGTTATAGGCCTCCTCTCCTTCACGCCACTTATTCCGGCCCTGTGCGAGACGTATCCACTGCCTTCCGACTAACTTGACAAGGTCGTTCGACCAGCGGGCAAAAAAAAATCATTAAAAAAATAAATATAAATCATAAATCATTAGTTGTAGTAATTCATCATTTTGTTTACAATCGTTGAATTTGTCCAATTTATCATTACCATTAAAAATATCTTGCGTTGCGTCGAATTCATCATTTTCATTAAACATTCTAGCGTTTAATTTATCTAGTTCATCATTTTCATCAAAAAAAAAACATTTTTCTTAGTCCTATCATCGTTTTCATCAACGTTTATGAACATTTAATTCATCTATCATCATTTACGCCCATAAAAAAATCATTCACTACTGTCACAAAATATCATCACCATAATGATTTTAGATTTTAGATTACCTAGGTTACCTATATAAGTGTTTGTAGATGACGTATTGAAATACTCTTTAGAGTCCTAAATTAGGACTTAACGGACTATGTGGTCCTAAATGTTTTTAATTGTTCGAAATAAGTTTATTTATTATTAGAATACTAAAAAAAATGTCAAGTGTTTTCTATGTTTTTTTTAAATAAAATAGATCGAAAAAAATGTTGTTTTATTTACTTGTAAACTTTTATCCAAATCCGTTCAGTAGTTTTTGCGTGAAAGACTAACAAACATCCATCCTTCCTCAAAAACTTTAACATTTATCATATTAAAAAGAACTAGGATAGGATAATAGGATTGTCAACTACATGCATTGAATATGACACAGATTTTAAGTTTGTGAGATACCAATGCCATGGAATTCATTATTGTGTAGGTCTACTAGATTAAAAATCATATATACGCGCAGAATATAAAATAACGCCATCTATGTATTTACGTCAGTAACTCAGTCACAAAAGTAAACGGAACACAGACTTTATAGAATCAAACCGCTTGAGACCGCCTCGGGCAGCAAACCTTCAGACAAGGCGCTGCGGGTGTTGTGAGAACCCCAAAATAAAAAGCCACCTACCTGGTAGATGGCGCTAAAATGAAAAAAACATTCATTAATTTTAATTCCATCTCTTGCCAATGGTGGAAACTTATTAAATCATATTTCAAGCAAGTAGAAAGTAAGTCTTCTTTTTTTTTAAAGATAGAGTCGCAAATAAGCTAATTGGTCAACAGTTACCGTCGCCAATGGCCTACAAATTACCTACAACACTCGAGGCGTTGTCAATGCGTTGCTAGAGCTCTGTATTTATTTTCAGTTTAAAATAGTAAGCTTTACAGTAACAACCAAAACGCTAAATATTTTAGGGAATGTGTTAAGAGAATACATTTAGATTCGCAACGATGGTTCTAAAACTATCATTAAAGATGTCGACATGCTAGAAATTGTGTTTAAATTCATCTTTCTCTTAAAGAACCCCATATTATTCTTGCCAATATTTCTTACGAAAGACATCAACGAGTGGACAATGCTGGAGCAGCGCGTTGAACTCTTTTGTTCACGGACTTCGCGGTTGATTTTCGTATTTTTTTTGTTTTGGCTTTACACGTTTCATGCATTTGCCAGAGTTAAATATATTTAAAATTTTAAGTTAGTAAGTAGGTAGGTTTAATATATAAGTGGTTTGTTAAAATAGTCAAAACGCCGAGTCCCAATCAATCAGGTAGTCAGTAGCCTAGTTAAGTCGCAATCAATGTTACGAGTTAGTTAAGTGGTGGATGTTTTATTGACAATTCCAGGGAGTTTTCGTTTGAACCTGACATTACACGTTTTTTGTGTTTGTGTCATTTACCCACACTCGTGCGCGTACGAAATGGTTAACATTACACATCGACAGACAAAAATTTAAACATAAGTTTGAGGAAAAGTTCCCATTTTTTGGTTTAAAATTCATAGCAATGATTCTATCGGTTTACTTAACATTAAAATGAGTTGATTTTGGTATTTTTTTTTTCAAATCTCCCTTATTTAGGCTTTATTACCCGAACGAACCTTACTTGACTTGATTCTCGATTATGGCCTCTGTGGCTTGTGTTGTCGCAATTCTGCCAAAGTCCCTTCTCATGCAAGATTCTAAGAAAAAAAAAACAAACGAAATTGACAACGTCACATTCTTGTCCCGCCAAAACTTAGTCTTCTAGGTACCGCTCTACTACTGGCAGGAAAAAAGTAAGAAAAATGTTTATCCACCCAAAAAAAAAGAATATATCTCGAAGGTAACCTTCTTGCAATGAATTCAAAGATCAGAAAAAAGACGAATAGCGATACAGAACCTCCTTTCAACCATACAAATTATCTATCATACATTAACATTTAACTTTTACGTATACTAACCCTTTGCCTATGACTTTGCTTGCCAGACATTATTGTACATCCTTTAATTTCCATGTTTCAAAACATTTGACATACAATATTTTCGTTAATTAAGAAATATAAAAATTATTAAAAAAAAAAATTCAACTGCGACTTAACATTAAGTCCTCTTTGTACATTTCGTTGATTAATTATTTAATTATTAATATATAATTATTATACTAACTAAGGCACGTACTTATATTATCTGTCACAATAATACATTATATCGATCTCATTTTTGAGTTTACAGAGATGCCTACTTACTTGCCTATATGCTCCCTTTCCTCAAGGGTTTGCTGGAAGAAAAGTCTTAATAAGCTTAAACTCACCTTTTTACCACCTAGTCCTACGTAACTATCTGTAAATATTTTATTTGACAGTAAAATAAAGAATAATAATTATATAGTATACTTTTAAACTTAAATTTTAACTTAATATGACATACATTCTCTGATACATTTTAAAATAATATAGAACGCATTTTAACTGCACGGTTACTTAAAAAAAAACACTAAAATACATTGAAACTTAGCTACATCTCTGACTATAAACCTTATGCGTTAACAATTAAAATCTATATTTCATCAACATCTTAAAAAAGAGTTTAAGTATGAAAACCAAAGAAAAACATACTCTATTTCGTGAAGCAGAGAGATAATTTTGATTGTTAATAGATCGTTTATGTCCTTTTAGATTCGTGATCCGAAAACCAGATTGGCCGCGACAGAAAAAGAGGAGAAAAATTACATGTCTTGCAAAGTTTGCTTGTAACTTATACATTAAAGTTTTTATTTTTTTTATTTGACTGATATACGAGACGAGCAAGTCGTTCACCTGATGGTAAGCGCTACGCCTGCCCATAAACAGTTACAGTGCCACCCACAACTTTGCATTGCATGGTCATGCGCGGCACTGCACAGCACTCGTCACCCTGAGACATCGGTTTTAAAGTCTTGTATGCCCAGTAAGTATAGCTATAATTAACATTAAACATATTTTAAATTTAGAAAAGAAATACGTACCTACTTATAGTTTTGAAAAAGGAACTCCAATACAATGGGTCCAAACTCATACACAATGAAAGCCATTTATTATGTAAACCCGATTGGAATCGTATAGGAAAACAACTTAAAGTCTTACAATCTTATAACAATGCCATAAATGCCATACAAACTTCTTATTGCAGCTATAAACACTTACTTAATTGTTACTTGGAACTGCCTCAACTTAGTTTCTTAAGTTATTCCCGTTAAGGCAAAACAAGTTTAAAAATCCTTCTGACATCATCTCCGATTCCAGCCTAAAGTCGATTATATGATCTTAGAACCGACTATCGCATAAATATCGACTTATATACGACCTTTTTCGAACGAAGAGGTCGAAACAACTGCGCCCGCGCAACCTTTCCTGCCAGTACGTTAACGACAAGAGAACGCGCGGCCGCCATGCGAGAAACGAAAACAAATTCAAAAAACGAAAACGAAACTATACCAAATTCAAACTAACTCAATTCTCATTCGCATCAAAACTCACATCGCGATTTGGAAAACGAACGTGTAAGAAAAAAAAAATTTTCTCAAAAGCCATATGGCCAGTCCAAGGATGTGAAGTTTTTTTAATTTATTTGTGCAAAGGAATGTGGTTTTAGTGTCCATGAGCAAAAGAACGAGTGTTGTGTGAGCGGTTGTTTTTTATTTTTGATGTGTTTGCGGAGGTGCCAACCTTTGAGTGTCCACTGAGTCAGAAGATTTAAAAATAAGGATTTTTAAAAGGTGAGTTTTGCTAATAAGATATCGATAAAAAAGTTTTTAACAAATTTTACCTATTTACAAACGAATTTACTTAGTCATTTTAGTTTTCGTCAATACATATATAAATAAGTTAATCTAAATACATAAAAAAGTATTTAATTAAATAACTAGGGGTAAAAAGATTCTATGAAATTGTTCGTCTCATTGCAAATTTTAATTTGTTTTTGTGTTGTAGAAGTAGGTACAAAAAACATAACTATCTAGGTAACTGTATAATTAATTATTAAGTTAACTAACTTTTAAGTGTTACTGGCCATTCATAATTGTGCGATAAAAAGGTAAAACCTCTAAATCAGTGGCAAAGGTCATGCTCGGTTGAGTGACCACAGAGTTTTTTTTTAATTTGCTTTGGTCAATGAAATTACAACTTCAGAAAAAATGACAACTTTGCATCGAGTAAAACTGTAATGAGTTAAAAGAAAAAGGGCCGGCGACGTCGATGGTGGTTAATTGAAATACGTAAGACGAGGCGATATGGTCATAAAGGCTTAAGACAGCTCATTAGACCGGGCCCTTAAAAAAACCAAAGACATGTGACAGTATTTTTCTGGAGGTTTGGCGGGAAAACGAAAAAGTGACGTTGTCATTAAACTATTTCTTTTCGAATTAGTGTTTCTTCATGTGTGTGTTTATCATATTGTTGGAATATTAAAGTGTGGCCAAATTATAGAAACCCAAAAATACACGCCATTACGTGTTCTCCCAAAAACTTTCAAGCAAATTCAGTAATGCACCCTCCACTCTACTGAATCGTGACTTTGACAAGACATTTAGTCAATTAAAAAAAATATTATTAAGTTCTTGACACTGGCTTAATGCACAAATCGTAAGAAGCCAAAACACAAAAAAAAAATTGTATTGACAAAAAAGACCGTAAAATGTGGTGGTAATTATGAAAAATAGTAATTATCTATATCAATCAACTCAATAATTAATGGATGGTAAGATTACTGTACTAATGTTCTGTGTTAGATTTTTTTCTACGGTCTCATTCATAAATCCAAACTCCCTGATCCCATGTACTAGGGAATCAGGAACTACGAGGACCATAGACCTACAAACACCTACCTGCTGTTCACACAAATACGTGCCCTATGTATGAAGTATTAAAGTTTTATTTTGGTTCCTCAGATTGATAAATAATTTAATTTTACTTAATAGAGTTAAGATCGTTGCATTGTCTTGCATAACTCCAGAGATCTAAGGCCTTGGACAAACAATGGATGGACGAATCCGTTTCTACATAGTGTATTTCCTTATTCTAATAAATTAATTTAGATTTTAGATGCCATTGTTCAGGCGTACCCACGTGTAATGTTTTTGTTGCCATACCAAAATACTTAATTTAACCAAATATTTCTAAAACGCCATTATCGACCGAGCGAGCGAAGCGTCTTTCCTCCAAGTCTGGCAAAATTAGCTTTCCTCTGTCAGTTTGTTGATACACCTCTACAGGGGGGTCACCACGTACTTATTCTTATTCCATGCAGTTCATTTTAAGGCCTTAAACTGAACGGCCTATATTGGCACCGCACACTCATAAATGACAAACCTGACGTGACGTCACTCAAAAGACTGAAGAGAATGAGAGAAAGAGAATGAGTCGGAGCTTTATAAACACCCATATAAATGCAAACAACTCTGGTCGACTTATGAACGCTGAGCGATATTGGCGGTGACAGTTAGCAGGGCAGCTCAGTTTAAGGCCTTAAACTGGATGGATTTAACTGTTCGTGGTGAGGTTGTATTTTATTTGGTTGTATTTTACAACCGATCTGGACGAAACTTGGTATACAGGTTTTAAAATTTTATAGATATTTTTGTCGTCGCGGGTTTTTGTTCGGAAGGGTCCTTCCTCCAAAAAGGGGCAAAAAGGGAGCTACTGGATATCAGGTAGCATGTGACAGGGGACTATAGTTGAAACCACAGTGTAGAGGAGTACAGAAGTTCAGAACAGGATTGGTTCGGTATCAGACTATCGAACTAAAACGCGCGAAATTTTAACAAAATCATTGATAAACCCATAAATTTCTTTTAAAAAAGTGTATAATAAATAAAGTAGGATACAATGAGCTAAAATGAGTCTTGGGCCTCCGATAATAAGAGTCACCACTTCGGCCTGTCTTGCGCCACCACCTTCCAGTCCAGTCGCGCCAGTGCTTCCTAAACGTTCAACCTGTTACCCTCTTAATTATAGAAGTCAAACTTTTAATGCGACTTCCAACAAGGTTGCGTTAAACGTTTAACGCTACCATGGAGGGGGTATGAAAGCACTGTTGCGTTTGAAAAATGATAATTAAAAGATGCGATCAATTGTGAATTGTAAGCAATGTTAATAAAGTTTGTCTTAAAGAAACAATATGATTTCACTAAAAATCAATTTCTACCCCTTCCTATTTTCATATAAAGATTGCGAAGTTTCACTTCTTCCGTGCGGAGGGACTCCACGCACTATTTTTTTTAATCTTATCAACCTTAATCGAAGCAAAGGACACGCAAGACAAAGCTGGTAAGGTAACCAGGCCGGTGACGAATCGTCACAGTCGGCTGCGCCGCGTTCAAGGTTGCTGCCCACTGCCAGCCCACGGGTGACGTCATGTGCACACGGAACTTGTATCCCACCAGTGTAGTACCACCCTTACTTATGCGTGACTTGGTGGATAGGTATGCTAGAAATACTGCTTTCTAGATTTGTATAGGATACCGCTCGCGGCTAAGGTTTGCGGAGGCAGTGTCGGAATTTTATCTGGAGTTATCGTAATGCTTCCCCAATATAACTCTTTTGAAGTAAAACTTCTTTACGCACGCTTGGCTTGGGGAGTAAGCTGGTGAATGCTGGTACAAGAGCGTTACGTAAAGTGTGATCGGGCGAGGTAAGTTAGTGAAGGTAGTAGAGTTGGCTGTCACCCTGAGACATCAGTTCTAAAGTCTCATATGCTCAGTAATTCAGAAACAGCGCCCTTCAAACTGGAACACAGTAATATTTGCACACTACTGCTTGGCGCATGAATATTTGGCAAATTATGATAGTCCCCAGGAAGCGCTTAAGCAGTTTCCTTCAAAAAATAACGCAAACCTCATCTCTGACCTATCATTACATAAATCCTCTTCAGTATTCTCCATTCACTTTGGTTTGCAAAACATTTACCTACCGCTACACAGTGCATAGCACAGTATACCTACATAGCAGTGTCATAGTAGAAATATTAAAGTAGGTTGTCTTTAACAGCGGTACTGTACATGCTTCTCCGGATACCTACAGCACACACACAGTGATAATTAAAAGTCTTAAAAATGCATGTTACCATTCTGTTGTAAAAGGGAGTTTTTAAATTTGATTGTATTTTTTTAAATATTTGTTACCTGTGAATTTCGTCATTTATTGAAGTGAAACTTCTAATGCGACTTCAAACAAGGTTTAACTCTAGCCTGGAAAGGGAATAGAAAGAGACACAGCGCGAGCGATAACAAAGAGTGTCGTAAACAATATGATTTCACTAAAAATCAATTTCTACCCTTTCGTATTATGATTTCCACATTACGAAGTTTCACTTCTTCCGCGTGGAGGGACTCCACGCACAATTTTTTTGAACTCAATTGGATATAGCGATAAATAGAAATCCAAACTACTGATTTTAATGAAATTTCTATGGGGTCAATCTAAATGTATTTCAATTAAAATAATACTTTTTATTATGAATTACGAAGTTTATGGGGTCCATCAAAATGTATTTCAATAAAAACAATACTTTTTATTATGAATTACGAAGTTCTGAGGTAACAAACACTTGTTTTCTTTGTGTGCGTGCGCTTCAACGCACAGGTCGCGTTGTACACCGTTCGATGAAGATAGCTTACTTTACTGTTTCTGCTATGTAGTGTGGTAAGATGCACTTAGTTTATAACTAATTTGTAACATTAGAGAACTAAGTGTTCAAGGTTAGTCCGATCATGGACTAACGATCATGAATTAAACGTGGATTTGTTTTAGACTCTTGATTTTATTGACAAATGTCTTGAGTTATCTTATTAGGGGACTTCCATTTTACGTGTGGTGATTTTTCGACCCTCCCCCCACTACCCCTTCCCCCAGCTGTCCCCTTGGTGAGATGTCGTGAGATTTTGCGCAACCCCGTCCCCCTACTCTGCGATTTAAAAATGAGTAAAATTTAAAAAATGCGCAATTTTTAATTTAATCTGGGGACGTACGAATTTTTATTTTCCAGTTAGATATGTCGCCACTGGAGACAACAGGGAATGGTAAGAATGGCATTCCCATTTATCCTCGCAATTTTACACTTTTTCAGACGGAAAAAATATTATTTGATATAACAATATGTCGTGACCCCCCTCTCCCCTTGATCTCCTCCACACGTAATTCATGGACGCCCCTTTACTTCCCCAACCGCGCGAAGCCAAAAATTCTAAAAAAAGTATAGTTAACGGATTACAGGCGCATTTTAAGACCGGTCCTGTGGGAAGCGTCCCCCGGACTGACCAGGTGAGATAATGCCAAGCTAAATCATTCTCGGCGCGTCCAGGGGCCTCACCAAGAACAGTTAAATCCATCCAGTTTAAGACCTTAAACTGAACTGCCCTGCTAACTGTCACCACCAATATCGCTCAGCGGTCATAAGTCGACCAGAGACATTTATCCAAAGAGATCGGAACAATTTGTTTGTATTTATGAGATTATATAGCTCCATCTCGTTCTCTTCCTCTCTCATTCCCTGCAGTCTATTTTTGAGTGACGTCACGTCACGTTTGTCATTTCTGAGTGATTTGGCTGATTGGTTTCGTTTAGTTATCCGCGGATTTTGACATACGACTGAATGTCATTGGTGATCCGATTTACCTCGGTCTCGTTTTTAAGAAATTTTACAAAATGTAAATCTGCATATAATAAATATCTTCCCACGAGGTTCAATGATTGCGCAAAAAAAACCTAGTTCGTCCATATTAAGATAGATTAGTTAACATCAAAATGTTCCGTAAAAGGAAACTTGCGTACATTTTCTTGTAAGTAAGTATGCATGTTGTATGTCCTTTCTATTGAGTAGGCGATACAATTTTGCAAACGATGTTTTTTTAACCCCTGACGTAAAAACGACGGGGTGTTAAATGTTCTCTCTCTCTCCCCGGGTGTTTGTGTGTGTGTGTGTGTTGTCTGTCTCTCTCTCTCTCCCCGGGTGTTTGTGTGTGTGTGTGTGTTGTCTGTCTCTCTCTCTCTCTCCGGGTGTGTGTGTGCGTGTGTGTGTGTGTGTGTTGTCTGTCTCTCTCTCTCTCCGGGTGTGTGAGTGCGTGTGTATGTTGTCTGTCTCTCTCTCTCTCTCTCTCTCCGGATGTGTGTGTGTGTGTGTGTTGTCTGTCTCTCTCTCCGGGTGTGTGTGTGTTGTCTGTCTCTCTCTCTCTCTCTCTCTCTCCGGGTGTGTGTATGTGTTTGTGTCTGTAGCATCGTAGCTCGGATGAACTGATATTGATTTTGTTTTTTATAAAATTAGTGGTGAAGCAAAAAGGCCGCAAATTCGTTATATTATCGTGTATAATTATTATATTGTGTTTATTTAAGCTTATGGCGTCCAATAAATAATTATTGTATTGTTGTATGGTATTGTAAAAAGCATGAGACCTTTTTTTTATTGGACTGGGTAACGAGACGAGCTTATCGTTCACCTGATGGTAAGCGCTACGCCTGCTCATAATAGATACAGTGCCACCCACAATTTTACCTTGCATAATCTTGCGCGGCACTGCACTGCGCTCGTCACCCGGACACGTTAGTTCTAAGGTCTGTAATTTCGCTGGAAACAGTGTCCTTCAAACCGGAAAACAGTATTGTTTTCACACTACTGCTTGGCAGATTAATACCTGTGGTACTTCCTAGGCGGTCTCTTGCAGAAGAGGCCTACCAGTACTAAATGATAGTAAGCTGTCACCCCCACCTATGGATATGCAGAACGCCAGAGGCATTGGCGGCTGCCTATCCTTATTAAACAAGATCCCTTTAACTTCTGCTTGCTTCTGCTATATCCCTTGATATCAGTCCCTGATCCACGTCAGAGGCCCCTGGACTGGCCTGACAGGCTCTGACACCACTTTCCTCTACCTCAAACGACAAACAACGTTTCTTTACTTACATCTTAGATTCACAACCAATTAGCTTCGGTTCAACGCTCCAATATAAATCTGCCAAAAAACGTTGATCTAATCAATAATTCTCTGTTTATGGAAATTATCCATTTGAAATGCTCTTTAAAAAGGCTTAGGGAATTATATTATGTCGGCTTTACTGTCTGGTGTGGGTGGAAGGTTATCGCTGCCCACAGCTTTGATTGCTTTGCGAAAAATGTGCCTTGGAGTCTACCACCTTTTCGGGCGGTAATAATGCGAAATGTTGATTCAACACTTTAACTGCTGAGCCGTTTCGCTTGTCTCTGGTGCGGGTTGTCTCTGGTCTCTCACGGGTGCGGCTCTGCACGCGCCATAGTGTTTTCCCACACAACAAACACAACAGTTGTGTTTTGTCGTACTCGTGGCAAGTTATGAAAAACACGACAGTTGTGTTTTCAGCAGTGAACGTGTTAAACTGTTAATAATCTGTATGAGGTCAAAGGAACTTTGTCCACGACATGAACACGACTTTGTCCATGGGGAATAAAAATCCTTCAAACCTACGAGATTTTGCCCAAAAAAATATAGCAAAACAATTTATCGCGATAAATGCATCATAATTTTTCCTGATTATCGACACGAGCAAGTCGTTCACCTGATGGTAAGCGCTACGTCCATAAGAGGTACAGTACCACCTAGAACTTTGCATTGCGTGATTTGGCGCGGCACTGCGGTGCGCCCGTCACCCTGAGACATCGGTTCTAAAGTCTCATAAGCCCAGTAATTTCGCTTATATTTTTGTTAATAGTTAATAATAAATAATAAAAAATTATTCGGTTTGAAGGACACTGTATCCAGCGAAATTACTGGGCATATGAGACTTTAGAACCGATGTCTCAGGGTGACGAGCGCAGTGCAGTGCCGCAACAGATTCTGGGTGGCACCGTAGCTGTTATGGGCAGACGTGACGCTTACCATCAGCTGAACGACTTGCTCGTCTCGTTATTTAATAACACTAAAAAAAAATACTTCAATTTATATAGAGAGGGAAATACTGAAATGTTTTTTATGACATTTTTGTATGAACTCACGATTTGAAATTAGATTTTTCCGCAATCTTCAGCTTTTACTTATCGTGGTAGTTTTTAACCTGTTTCTTTTTAATTTTTTTTTTAACTCCGGAGTTATTGCGGATAAACTGGAATTGAAACTGTAAACAAATGGTTTTACCTTACTCGCTAGCGACTGTAGTAAGAAAACTCGTAATAGAGGTTACTGTATTATAAAAATATGGAAACCAAGGCATACCTACGCGTCGACCGTTGCAACACTATGCCCACGCATGCCCTTGCATGCCTTACAGGTGCTGGCGGCCGCGGGATCATCTCTGGGGTCACTGTTGAGTAATAGCAATATTTGGAGTGCTTCTGCTATAAATCTGACGATTTCAAAAGTTTATTTCTACGCTGAGAACTTCTAGTCTTAATGGATTTATATAGATTTAGATTATTTATACAGTACTAACTGCGCCCCGCGGTTTCATCCGCGTAGTTCCTGTTCCCGCGGGAATATGGGGATAAAATATAGCCTATGTTACTCGCTGTCAATGTAGCTTTCCATTAATTCCATTTCAATATTATTTTTAAATCGGTGCAGTGGTTTAGCCGAAACCCCTATATTTATTTTACCTCCTCAAGGGTAAATTCTTACAAACTTTGAATGCTAAATTTATTTATATCTATTCAAAGGCATTAAAAATAAATTTCAAGCTTCTAGCTTCAAAAATAACGAAACTTCCATACAAACTTTCATCCCCTATTTCAAACCCTTACAATCCTTTTTTCGCATTATAAAGTACCCTATGTCCTTTCTTAGGCTCTAGACTATCTCTGTACCAAATTTCATTTCAATCGGTTCAGTAGTTGAGGCGTGAAAGAGCAACAGACAGACAGAGTTACTTTCGCATTTATAATATAAGTAAGGATGTTACTCGCTGTCATTGTAGCTTTCCTTTAGTGAAATATTTTTTTAAATCGGTGCAGTGGTTTAGCCGTAACCCCTATATTTATTTTACCTCCTCAAGGGTAAATTCTTACAAACTTTCATCCCCTATTTCAAACCCTTACAATCCTTTTTTCGCATTAAAAAGTACCCTATGTCCTTTCTTAGGCTCTATAGTCTAGAGCCTACAGGGATCTTTGGTACAGGGATAGTTCCCTGTACCAAATTTCATTTCAATCGGTTCCGTAGTTTAGGCGTGAAGGAGCAACAGACATACAGACAGACAGAGTTACTTTCGCATTTATAATATAAGTAGGGATGTAGGGATTGTGACCAATCCTTCTCACGAAAGTGAGTGGAGACCCGTGCGATATGACGGATATGGGTAGATAATGATTATTATGAACTTGTCATCAACAAAATGCCCTATTCTTGCCTCTTAACACGTTCACTTTTGAAAACACAACTGTGGTGTTTTTCATAGCTTGCCACGAGTGCGGGAAAACACAACTGTGGCGTTAGCTGTATGGGAAAACACTATGGAGTGTGCAGAGCCGCACCCGGGGCTAGACAAAAGAATCGGCTCAGCAGTGTTAAGTGTTCCTTTGAAATTTCTACCATTCTCATCTTTCTTAAACACAGTTGTTCATAGGAATTTCCGACATCCAAATTCAGATTACCACAAACCAATAAAACCAACGCGTTACATCACGTCGTCTCTTTAGAATATTAATCACCATCATCACCAATTAAAACTTAACTGTGACACGCCAAAATCGATCTTATGCAACCGCGATACAGCCTTCTCAACACGCAAACCAATTTAGGAATCTTCTACCCGTCGACAAGTTTATCCATCAAGTTTTAATTTAATTATCTACTTTATTGTCTCTACTATAAGGTGCAGCAGAAATGTAAAACTGACTTGGTGAATCACGGTTCATCCACGCTTGACAAAGTTAACGCCTTGTCGTTTCGATTGAAATTGAGACGTATTGTTTGTGGCGTAAGGTGGTGCAAACATGTATAGTTAAGTTGGTTTACCTGGCCTCGTCGCGAGGTCGCATATAATCACCTGCGGCTTTGCCTGTAAATATTAGCATGTGGCGTGACGCATTGGGACGTGATTGATAGAACAGCTGTAATGTTGTTGCATCGATTTTGACACAGATTTAGGGAAAATAGATAAGGCAATATGTACTCTATGCCTGTCTGAAAGAGGAGGAAATTAGGTCCCGTGAACCTAATTCTTAAGCATCTTTTTTATTTTGTTTTTTCACATGGGCCCAAATAGTCAAAAAGTTATTTAAATCTCCCATTAACTTTATAAACCCAATAGCTTAATCAATTCATTAAAAAAAACTGCAACAGTTGATTAATTTGACGACATTTTATTAATTATTATAATTGGCCACGGCCGTGTAATTAATTTAAATAAATAAATCTTCGAATTCGTCTAAAACTATATAGCGTACGAATTCAAACGATTTTACGAACTTGCGATATCTACTATGTTAATATCTGTGGGTTTTGAGTATAGTCTCGATGGAAAAAGCCTTGTGGAAGCCTACGCCAGTATAACTTATACTTAAGGTACCAGTTAAAACCATAACTTAGTTCATTGTTAGAAATCCTCGCTACCTACACCTAGGGGCCGTCCTTTATAGACGTGATGTTTATTTAGAATTTCAACCCCCCCCCCTTGGTGACACGTGGTGAAGATTAAGACAGAGAGCCCCCCCCCCAATCACATGTTTTTTATAATACCTACAAGAATGTTAAACTTTTAGAATAATATTTTTGATATTTTTAGAATAGCCGCTTTTCGGTTTAGAAATCGCGCGTTTTACGAAAAAATAAGTCCGGTCCATAGGGATGGGCACGATCTGTAGTGTCGTGCAACTAATCTCCTTATTAAGGTGGTTCGTTTATGTTATGGCGGGAAATTTAAAATTCAAACAGTTTTTTTGGTTTTTAGTGCTACACCGGGTCACTAATGTAAATGAGATTGTATTTTGCGCCAACCGTAAATCATTCTTTTCGTTTTTATGTTGTGATATTTAGCACTAATGCCACTGTATCGCTCAAACATGGTGATAAACACAGAAATCATCAGTTTGACGGTTAATTGTCATATTTGAGGGATACGGTACATTATTGCTAAATATTTCAACTTAAAAACGAAAAGAATGACTTACGGCGAAATACAGTCTCGCTTATATTAGTGACCCGGCGTAGCTCTAAAAACAAAAAAAAAATTGTTTGACATTTAAATTTCCCGCCTTAACAGAAACGAACCACCTTAATTCTGTAGAGTACAAATGTTTGTTTGCCTAAACAGTCCACTATCAAATTCAATTATGCAAAAATATAATTGTTAGATATCAAGTAACCACAAAACCATGAACTATCACGTTTGTCAATGAGGGCCTGAAATTGGTAGCTTCAATTGATTGCCTTACAACTGCACAATCGATTATAAAACGGAATAATTGCTTTATGGCTGGCGGGGATTACCTTCAAGTCATGATGTCACCAGCATGCCGGCGTATGACAGCATCTTCTGTCAGGTCAATAGAATAATAAAACAGCAAACACTGCAAACAGTAGACCTCGCGAGCATAAACCTTTTTACAACAATTAATATTCCACTTAAGTATTTAAAACGGAATATTTACCATGTAGTAGTGGGAGGCCTCTTCTGCAAGAGACCGCCTGGGGAAGTACCACACCTTTGCCAGATATTCATCCGCCAAGCAGTAGTGTGCAAACATTACTGTGTTCCGGTTTGAAGGGCATTGTTTCAGCGAAATTACTGGGCATATGAGACTTTAGAGCCGATGGCTCAGGGTGACGAGCGCAGTGCTGTGCCGCGCAGGATTATGCAATGCAGGGTTCTGTGGGTGCTGTGACTGTTATTTGGCAGGCGTAGCGCTTACCATTAGATGAAGGACTTGCTCGTCTCGTCACTCATTCTAATAAATGTTCTTAAGTAGTTAAAGTGCAGATTCCGCGGGTAGAAAACTAGAAGTGAACAATTTACTGAATTGTGAGGAGCTATTCTGCTCATCACGCCGAAGCTCCTCATCAGATCAGGGAGAACGTCTGCCTTCCAAGGAGAAGGTCGTGAGTTCAAATCCCAATGCGGGCACGTGCAGTGTGTTTCTATAAAGGATATGTACGTAATTATCACTCGCTCTTCGGTGAAGGAAAACATCGTGAGGAAACCCCACATACCTACCCGAAAGTTATTTCGTAGGTAGGTATGTTACCCACCAATCGGGACCGACCCCCGTGGTGGATTATGGCCTAACCCTCCTCACGAAAGTGAGGGGAGACCCGTGCCCAGCAGTGGGACGATATGGGTTGATGATGACGTCAGTGTGCAAAATATCTTGCGTGGTCAAGACCCTTGGTATAACCCTTCAACTCCATGAATCACACACACTTGTCAAATATAACGAAAACCTGCTACTTCCCACTCTGTTTCTATCTCCCTTCAACATTTTGTACATGTTAAGTATTACATAAGTTACTAATAACAATCGACATAGCAAAGGTCACCACTTGGAGCTAGGAAGGTCGCGGCGTCTAGTATAAATTGATCTGTCAACTTGGAAGATTTCTGAAGAATCGATTCTCTAATGCAGAGGCCTTGTTACATTGGTGGGTTGTGATAACTACCAGATGAATAGACCTGTCAACTTCGAAGTGGATGTTAGAAATAATGGGAAATAGATAGGTCTAGTGATAGTGGTGGGTGGTCACATTGAATCTTAGTTCCTCGTAGGTGGATTTTTGCGGTAGTCATTTGTTAGTAGGTCGTTTAACGACTTTTCAATGGAATTGCGTCATTAAAAATAATATATTTTGGCGAAAACAAATGACGCAAATACAGTAAAGTCAGTAAACGCGGTATCGGTGGCGTTTCGCGAGAAAATATGCAGTAATTCCCACACAGGGTAAAGATTTGTGTGAACCATGTAAAATTTGCTATAAGTCTGGGTGTTTGTAGGACCGTGGTTCTCGTAGTTCCTGATTCGTTCGTTCCTGGTTCGTTATTCATGTATATGATCGTGACGCGAAAATAAACCGAAAGAATGAATGCTTTCTAAATTTAGTTTTTTCTCAAAATTTTCCTTTTTGCGTGTAATATTGACTGACCTCCCTATTGGCCTCTAGATTGCTGGTGCAGGGAAACAAATCTCGGGGGGTGGAGAGTGTCCATTCTGTATGTAGATATTTTTATGTCTTTGGTGTGTGTTTGCTTGCCCAGTGGGAACGTCTGCCTTCCAAGCCGAAGGTCGTGAGTTCAAATCCTAGTGCGGGCACGTACCAATGTGTTTCTATAAAGCAAATGCTCGAAATTATCACTCGCTTTTTGGTAAAAGAAAACATCGTAAAGAAACCCACATACCTACCCGAGAATTATTTCAGAGGTAGGTATGTTATCCGCCCCCGGGCCCCCGTGGTGGATTATGGCCTAATCCTACTAACGAAGAAGACGCAGTGCGACGATATGGGTTTCCAAATCTTGGAGCTATGGAAATACACGCTGCAATAACGACCGGTATCTTATGTTACTCCTTCAATCTCAAAACCGTCACCAGGTACTTATTCTTATTCCATGCAGTGCATTTTAAGGCCTTAAACTGAACGGCCTAGATTGGCACCACACACTCATAAATGACAAACATGACGTGACGTCACTCAAAAATAGACTGCAGAGAATGAGAGAGAAAGAGAATGAGATGGAGCTATATAAACTCCCATAAATGCAAACAAATGTCTCTGGTGGACTTATGAACGCGAGCGATATTGGTGGTGACAGTTAGCAGGGCAGTTCAGTTTAAGGCCTTACACTGGATGGATTCAACTGTTCGTGGTGAGGCCCCTGCTGTTACAGTCACTTACCACAGCCACCACAATGGTGATTCAGTTTGCAAGGTTCCCATGGTACAATGGTAATCTACACGCGATGAGAAGTTTTCTTTACCACTCATTATTATCAGTTTTGATTTAGTAAACAACTGTTTTTAATGATTTTCAAAACTTTGGAGGTCAAACATTCATTTCCCACTAGAGTTTGTTTGCGACTTCGTCTGCGCTATCGTTATAAAAAGCATCCTATGTCCTTCCCCGCGGTGGTAGCAAAGTGGGAGAACGTCCACCTTCCAATCAGTAGGTCGTAAGTTCAAATCCCAGTGCAAGCACGCACCAATGTGTTTCTGTAAAACATATGTACGTAGTTATCACTCGCTTTTCGGTGAAGGAAAATATCGTGAGGAAACCCACATACCTACCCCAGAATTATTTCGGAGGTACGTATGTTATCCACCATTCCGGACAGGGCCTCCGTGGTGGACTATGGCCTAACCCTCTTTACGAATGGGAGGGGAGACCCGTGCTCAGCAGTGGTATGTACCCCCCATTATTTATATAGAATAGAGTTTCCGGGATGACCCTAGGTAACCTAACGGTCTTTTTTCTTAAGTCTAAAGCCAATTGATATCTGCTCCAAATCATATAGCGGTACTTTTAAGCCATAGTCCGTTATATAAAGACACTTTGGTGCATTTTATATGGCAAAACAGAGTAGCCACAAGACATATTACCCTGTCTCATTAAGGTTTTACGCTTTTTCTTCCGCTTACGAAAAAATAACAGAAATGATTTAAAGCGGAAAGGTTCGTTCTAACTTTAGACATGTAATAAAAAAAAAAGTAGAAGCACATTTGAAAACTTTGTCACAGTAAAGTCTTTATAAAGCTCCTTCGCTGTGCGTGACGTTATCCAAAATTCCACTAGGACAAGGTCCCTGAAGGTCAGATTAGGATTTGTTGACCCCAGTCATAGTGGAGACAGGACAGTAAGCTATATTTACAAAAAGGTACCAAATGCAACTTGTATCTAAACGCAACAAATGCAAAAACGACTAGGATAAGGAAAGGGGGACATTTTGGGAAAGGGGTATTGAACCATTAACTATGTATAAAAAAACAACATTCTCGACTGACTGCTCTCTTTCCTCAACTTCCTTACTTTTTACTTAACTAACGAGACGAGCAAGTCGTTCAGCTGATGGTTAGCGCTACGCCTGCCCATAACAGTCACAGTGCCACCCAGAACATTGCATTGCATTTTTGTTTGCTAAAAAAAAGCTCTTTATAAGCTCTCTTTTCTAAGCTTCTTAAAGCTCGCCTTCGTATATTATTTCCCAATAGCAATTGCTGTAAATATGATCTATGTGTACAAAAATGAATATAAGAATAAGGGACATTTTGGGAAAGGGATAATTTGATACAGTGTCATTTTGGGAAAGAGTCAATTTGAGAAAAGGACATTTTGGGAAAGGGTCAGTTTGAGAAAGAAACATATTTGGGAAACGGAAAATTTGAGAAAGGGACATTATGCACCTGAACGTCTATGAAGATCACATACTTTTCTGTTTCTACTATACCGCAGTCGTACTTGAAGCTGTTATGTGTCCGATCAGATAAGTTGACAGACTTGTCTGCTTCAGATGAGATAAAAATATAGGCCAGGGCAACTCTGGTCGCATATAACGATTACTAAGTAGGTAATGACAAAGTTGCTTTAGATCTTAACACTGAGGTCAAAATAAGTGGGTGTTACTAAGCAGATTGCAAATAAAAATACGTGGTGAGTATCGTTTCAAACACCATTGTTCCAGCCCTTTATGTTTATGCACCAATGTGTTTATGTAAAAAACATAATGTACGTAATTATCACTTGATTTTCGGTGTAGGAAAACATTGTGAGGAAACCCACATACCTACCCGAGAATTATTTTCGAGGTAGGTATGTTACCCACCAATCTGGACCAGGCCCCCGTGTTGGATCATGGGCTAATCCTCCTCACGACAGTGAGAGGAGACCCGTGCTCAGCAGTGGGACGATATGGGTTGATGATGTTGAACCCACTAAGTACTACTACAGCGTTATTCTGATAAAGCGTCTGCGTCCTGTCCCTCAATGGTTTAGAATTTAATCCAGATTTGCTAAGCATCAGTTCAGAATAAACAGCAGACCCTGAAACAAAAATATAATTACAATACTTTTGTTACTTCGAACGTAAAAGTGTCATAAAATGCTGGCCTAAATTTAGGACAATGAAATATTAGCCTCGCCATACAGTGGGGCAATGCAGCCTGTATTTTGGACACGTTGCTCACGAGATATAAAACAATAAGAATTAATAAATAAAGAAAAAACAACAGTTTGAGAAAGGTACATTTTGGGAAAGGTTAATTTTGACTAAGGGACATTTCGGGAAAGAGCTATTTTGAGGACGGGAAATATTGAGAAATGGCTATTTTGGGAAAGGGATATTTTGAGGAAGGGACATTTTGGGTAAGGTGCATTATGAGAAAGGGACATTAGGGAGAGGGACATTAAGCACCTAAACGAAATAAACCCGTCTGGTAGATATAACATAGCCATCTTCTGTTTAAAGAAAAGCCTGCATCTCAATACTAGGAACGTTATAGGTCATGATAAACTGAATCTTACGATAATTATATCAGCTTAAGATTCTTTCTCCGCCGTTGTCGATCGGGCGAGGCCGGCCGACCGCCAACCGCCGCCGAAACGTACGGTGACGCAACCAGCCTTGTGCAAGTGGTACCGGTATGGACAGTCAACGGGACAAGTGCTTACGGAGAGTGTCCCCTGGGTCCCCTGAGACGGTCAATTTCGATTGTTATGTGCAATGCTACCATTTTAGCCCTTTTAGAATCTCTCATAATTTTAAGCTAGCTGTGCCTCGCGGTTTCACTCGCGCTGTGTATTATCCCACAGGAACCGTTAAGTTTACGAAATAAAAAATATACGAGACGTAACGCTCTCTATTTCTATCTTCACTAAATTATATCTACCTCTCAACTTCCCTTCGCCTAGCCCGATCACACTTTTCGTAACGCTCTCGTCGCGCATTCACCAGCCAATTCCCCTTTAAAACATTGATACATAAGAAGAAACGAATGAATGAAAGAATGAGTGAATGAATGAATGAATGAAATGCAAACGTTTCTAAAGTTAAATACGGTATTAGCATTTCTGACAGCGATGTTACACACTTCACAATACCGTAAAGTCGTTGTAAGTTGTTTGTTTGTATTCTATTATTTAATGACATTGACAATACGTGTGTCTGCTACATATAGCTTAATAAATACTTAGTATAGATCAAATCGCGATAGCTATATATTTTAACTAGCTGCGGCCCACGGTTAGACGTTGAGAATTATACAGCGAAATTACTGGGCATATGAGACTTTAGAGCCGATGTCTCTTACGTTTGAAGATAATTGAGAGTCATAATAATCTGTATTTAAGTTTTTTTACCCATATTAATGAAAATTGGGCTCCAAATTACCACAAGCTCCGTGTAATGTATCATCATGAACATATAACGTCCCACTGCTGGGCACGGGTCTCTCTTCACTTTCGTGAGGAGGGTTAGGCCATAGGAGGGTCCGGATTGGTGGATAACACAGCTACCTCCGAAATAATTCTCGGGTAGGTATGTGGGTTTCCTCACGATGTTTTCCTTCACCGAAAAGCGAGTGATAATTACGTACATATGTTTTACAGAAACACATTGGTACGTGCCCGCATTGGGATTTGAACTCACGACCTTCTGATTGGAAGGCGGACGTTCTCCCACTAGGCTACCACCTTGTAATGTATACTTTACTTGAAAAATATAATTCCTACAATTCAGTCTCACGTGACTTCCAACCATTCAATCAATTATTTTTCAATATAATAGTTGTTTGAGGAGTTCCAATATCCACCTCCTGACTCCATCGCGTTGTGTGAAGATTCGCAAAAGAGCCAAAATAACAAAAACGGTTCAGCGGTGAACGTGTTGAGACTTACCTTACATAATTTATTTTCAATTTGAAATACAAAACAAACAATTAATAAAACAAACAAACGTAGAAACAAATAATAAATATAGAAAAGAACAAAGTGAGAGATAACGGGGGCAACCAGGGGCACCCTTTCACCAATCGCACAATTGAGTTGCGAAAATTTAACTGAGAAGAACTTTGTCTTACACGTAACTTTGAAGTCTTTAAACGAATTAATTTTTTTATTTTGCTAGTTATTTGTTTTTTTTTTAATTTATTTTTTCTTTTTGTAAGAGACCGCCTAGATCTGGGGAAATACCATACCTTTGCCTGATATTCATCTGCCAAGCAGTAGTGTGAAAACTTCCGTTTTTTGTTCCGATTTGAAGGCCACTGTTTCCAGCGAAATTACTGGGCATATGAGACTTTAGAGCCGATGTCTCAGGGTGACGAGCGCAGTGCGCTAGTTTATGCAATTAAAAGTACAATAATAAATAAAAAAACTAAATGTGTGCTGGGACACATAGTTGAAATAAAATTTGAATTATAAATTATTTAAAAAAAAAACTAAAAAAAAAATTATAAAATATACGAGACGTAGTTCTCTCTCTTTCTATCTTCACTAACTTGTATCTCCCTCTCAACTTCCGTTCGCCTCGCCCGATCACATTTTCCGTAACGCATTCACCAGCTTACCCCCCAAGTCAAGCGTGCGTAAAGAAGTTTTACTTCAATAAAAGAAAAAAACGAAAAAATGTTTTACGATAATTTGCTACGCCCAGGTTTTAAAAGGTAATCTAAACCAGATACAAGTAGGTTAAACTGTGTCTTATCAGCGAATGACACAGTTAAAACTCGTCCTTCGTTGCGTCACCACGTCATGGTGGTTACAGGCATCGACACATTTACTGCGCAATCTGACTTACTGCAGCGTCTTTTTTTATATTTTTTGCGCAATTTCCAGTTCAGAAATACCTGTCCCAAAGGAATAGTAGATTGTATCACAAGGGAACAAAATGATGTATTGAGGACGAGGTCGATTTTTTGAATCCAGAGCGAAGCGAAGGATTCTATTGTAGAATCCAAAGCGTAGCGAGGGAGTCAAAGTACTTCGCTCGAGGTTAAATAATTTTGCTACCGTGTGGTACACTATGCTTTTCATCGTAAGCTATGAGAAAAATTCATCATACGAGAAAAAATCTTTTTTTTAAATTTGGATAGCCAATGCCGCGTCGGCACGCGCTGTTTTTTTATTTGTTTATTTATTACTACAGCTAAAAAAAAAACACAGTACAGATAATTTATCTTAGGTAAACAAGGTAAGTACAATAGGCAGACTTATCGTTGAAATCGATTTCTTCCAGACAACCTTTGGATGAACGGTAATATTTTTCGATAGTAGGGTGGGTGGCGTACTTACATCATTCATTGGCGAACCATATAACTTTAGTAGGGGGAGGCCTCTTCTGCAAGAGACCGCCTGAGGAAGTACCACACCTTTGCCAGATAATCATCCGCCAAGCAGTGATAGCCTAGTGGGAGAACGTCCGCCTTCCAATCAGAAGGTCGTGAGTTCAAATCCCAGTGCAGGCACGTACCAATGTGTTTCTGTAAAACATATGTACGTAATTATCACTCGGTGAAGGAAAACATCGTGAGGAAACCCACATACCTACCCGAGAATTATTTCGGAGGTAGGTATGTTATCCACCAATCCGGACTGGACCCCCGTGGTGGATTATGGCCTTATCCTCCTTACGAAAGTGAGGAGAGACCCGTGCCCAGCAGTGGGACGTTATGGGTTGATGATGAAGCAGTAGTGAGCAAACATTACTGTGTTCAGGTTTGAAGGGCACTGTTTCTGCGACTTGTGTCAGAGTGACGAGCGCCGCGTAAGTCTATGCAATGCCAAGCTCTTGGCGGCACTGTAGCTATTATGGAAAGGCGTAGCGCTTACCATCAGGCGAACGACTAGCTCATCTCGTCACTCAGTTAAATAAAAAAAAAATTATTGGCGAACCATATGTATTTTGGGTTCGTGTTCAAAAAAGGTTTATCTGACACAGATACGTGTCCTTCGTAAGTTCAGTTACATAACCTCACCATTGCAGGTGTCTGCTTACTCGTCGACACACTTTCCTACCTCGTTACTGCAGTTATAAATTTGTTTCACAATATTGGACTAATTAACTGCAGACTCCGTGGCGGAGTGGGTGAAGAGCCGACTGCGAAGCGTGAGGTTGCGGGTTCGACTCCCGCACAGGACAAAGATTTGTGTGTTCCTCAAGTATTTGCTCTGAGTCTGGGTGTTTGTCCGACCGTGGTCCTCGAAGTTCCTGATTCCCTAGATACAGGGAATCTTAGGGGTCAGTATTTATGTATCAGATCGTGCGCGGAAACGAACTAGGATTTGATGAAAAAAAAGAAAAAAAAAAGTAATAAATAAAGTATAATATATAAATAAAAATATAACACGCCGCTATCACATACAGATATGTGGTTTCTTTTAGATATTTATAAACAAAAAAGCTGCACCCTGCCACGCTTCGCTGTGGCACATTCGCGCATTCGCTGATATGTCACTGATGAAAAAAATAGATAAAAACAATCCTTGATGCGGATTATATATCATGCTAAAATTTCAGCTCGATCGGTGCAGAACTTTTTGAGTTTTTGAAGCGTACACAAACCCACATAACATTTTTATATATATAGATGGACAATTTTCGGACAAGGGTGCGTGCGCGTTGATGTCTTTTGCAAGGGTAATTTGTTTTTTTTTTATTTCACTGTGTGACGAAACAAGCATTTCGTTCACCTGAATATCGCTCAGCGTTCATAAGTCGACCAGAGACATTTATCCAAAGAGCAATTTGTTTGCATTTATGGGAGTTTATATAGCTCCATCTCATTCTATTTTTCTGTCATTCTCTGCAGTCTATTTTTCGTCACGTTTGTCATTTATGAGTGTGTGGTGCCAATCTAGGCCGTTCACTTTAAGGCCTTAAAATGAACTGCATGGAATAAGAATAAGTACGTGGTGACCCCCCCCCCCCCCCCAGAAACTAGAATTAGAAGCTAGGATTAGGCGTCCCAATATTTATTTTACGTTTGAAGAGAATTGAGAGTCATGTGTATTCTAGTTTTTTCACCCATATTAATGATTGATCCAAACAACTTAACAAATTGGGCTCCAAATTACCACAAACTCCGTGTAATGTATAGATAGATAGATAGATAAACTCTTTATTGAAACACCACAGAACAAAGAAAACTTAAAAAACTAGAACAAAACAAGTTCTACAATTAGTGTAACAATGGGCGGTCTTATCGCTCAGAGCGATCTCTTCCAGACAACCATGCACGGAGAGGAGTAACTAGGACATCGGACGGTATACTTTACTGTCTTGAAAAATATAATTCCTACAATTCAGTCTCGCGTGACTTCCATTATAATTCTCACATACAATCAAATTTTTTTCACAAGTATCATCTTGCTTCAAAAACAGAACTTTTTGTCCCGTATTTTAAAATAGAAGTTATAAACCTATTATTTGCCGTCCCATTAACTTTTGAACACATTGGTAAAGGACCATGTCGCACTGCGAGGTACCTCACAATTATCTTAGAACTTCCAAGATATTGCCCCTAAACCGATTTTGAAAATTCTTTCACCAATGGAGAGCTACATTATTAGCAAGTAACATAGGCCATACATTAGCCCCGTACGAGGGTAAAACCACGGCGCGCAGCTAGTGAGTGATAAATTATATAGAATTGACTTTTTTTCTTAGGATTGGAACATGTTCAGGTTTTATTGGTTTTTATTTGTCCGACTTCAGAACTTCAGAACACTTTGAAATCTAGGTACGTACAATATTTATCTTACTATGACAGGGTACTAAACTGGTTGGGTTCTCCTCAGCCCGGAACCCACGTCAAGGTCTGCGGAGCATGACATCTAATGTGGGGGTCTTCGAAAGACGGCTTAGTACGTAATTTTAGTACAGTTTTAATTGTCGACTTAATATCAGGTACTTTGTGTGTTAGCGTATAAAACTAGCGGGTATAATAATGTATTATGGACAATGTACCTAATTTTTTATTTCGTGCATTCTATTTTCATTTTTAGTACTTACATGATTAATTTTTTAACCGGCTTCAAAAGAGGAGATTTTTTTATTTGACTGTGTGACGAGACGAGCAAGTCGTTCACCTGGTGGTAAGCGCTACGCCTGCCCATAACAGTTACAATGCCACCCAGAGCTTTGCATTGCATAATCTTGCACGGTACTGCACTGCGCTCATCACCCTGAGACATCGGCTCTAAAGTCTCAAATGCCCAGTCATATCGCTGGAAACAGTGCCTTTCAAACCGAACACAGTAATGTTTGCACGCTACTGCTTGGCGGATGAATATCTGGCAAAGGTGTGGTACTTCCCAGGCGGTCTCTTACAGAAGAGGCCTCCCACTACAAGGTTCTCTGAGTACACCTAATTAAATGAAGAAATAAAACCTAAGCAGTCTCGATGCAAGTCTAGTTGCGCCGGCGCAGAGAAGGGTGTTACGTAAACGCCTTAAAAGCTTTCCCTGGCCATTGTTGCAATGACTAACTCTACTAAGAACTAGTGTCATGTTAGTTTGTTATAATGTACATTTCTACACTATCAAAGAATACATATGTATAATAATGTGTGTATGTGTGTGTGTGTTTTCTTTGTTCTGTGGTGTTTCAATAAAGAGTTTATCTATCTATCTATCTATCTAATGTGTACTTTTTGGTTGAAAAATACAAGGGTATTAAACAAAAAGTTCTTATTACAAATCAAGTTCTTCTTATAAATTAAAACTCATTAGAAAAGGCTGCCCACAGTTTTTATTAATCCTTGATCATAAATACTTCCTTATAAACTTAGTTTTTTAATAAATGATTTGAGTTTTGAAGATTCTCAAAAGAGCCAAAAAAATAAAACGGTTCCACAGTGAACAACCCGGGGACGCTGCTAGTAAGAAATAAATCAAGTAAACTAATGATTAACGGATTTTGTTGCTATCCCTACAATATTTTTTCTCTATACCAATTTGATCCATTGCACCTGTCGGTGGAACGGACACCACCATATCCGTTGGCTCATCGAAGTGACATGTGACTCACATCGGATATCGATTCAATGAACCGGTTGGCACATCACCACTTAACATAAAACTAAACTGTCACCGTCTAATATATTTATTTATTTGTTTATATCTGCGCGTAACAGAACCAGGAGGCCTACCATGACATCTTATAGCGATTCAATTGAAGACCTAAACTGAACCGCGTCGCATAATAAGGTTGAAAATGGCAGCAACCTAAATTGAGTCGCTAATAAGCTATTTTCAACTTAAATTGCATCCATTTTAGGTTGAAAATGGCAACAATATAAAAAATAAGACGTCACGGTACGATTATGCGACGCGGTTCAGTTTAGGTCTTCAATTGAATCGCTATAAGATATCATGGTAGGCCTCCAGTAGTTTCTAATAATATATGGATGCGGTTATGTTAATTGTGAACTTACGAGTATATGTCGTTCCGGTTTTCTTCTATACGTAATCTGATTCATGAAATTGTTTTTTTTGGCTGATTGTCTAGACGAGCAAGTCGTTCACCTGATGGTAAGCGCTAGGCCTGCCCATAACAGTCACAGCCCCACCCAGAACACTGCAGTGCATAATACTGCGCGGCGCTGCACTGCGCTCGTCACCCCGAGAGATTGGCTCTAAAGTTTCATATGGCCAGTAATTTCACTGGAAACAAAAAAATTCAAGAAAATGTTTATATCTTTGTATTTTTCTTGGAAGTACCACCCATACCTTTGCCAGAAATTCATCCGCCAAGCAGTAGTGTGCCAACATTACTGTGTTCCGGTTTGAAGGGCACTGTTTCCAGTGAAATTACTGGGCGTATGAGACTTTAGAGCCGATGTCTCGGGGTGACGAGCTCGGTGCAGTGCCACGCAGGATTATGCACTGCGATGTTCTGAATGGAACTGTTCCACAAAAGGAAACAGGAACGATGAAAAAGAATTACTACAAAAAAAAATGTTGCCAGCACCCGCTACTCGTCCTAAAAGAAAACCGAAAGTGTTGCCATACTCGCCATCCCCAGAGAACGTCACCGCTACGCATGCGTAATACCGGAATTTCTCCACTCCACTGCAGTAACGGAAACTATTGCGTTTCCGTTACGTCTGTGTTACAGGCAATGACTAATATCTGACGTAACTTAAACCTGTCTAGTCTGTAATTGTTAGAAATGAATTTTCAATCAATCCCAGCTACTTTACTCTTATCGCTTTGATGATTGTGCCACCCAGACCACTGTATTGCATAATCTTGCGCGGCGCTGCACTGCGCTCGTCACCCTGAGACATCGGCTCTAAAGTCTCATATGCCCAGGAATTTCGCTGGAAACAGTGCCCTTCAAACCGGAACACAGTAATGTTTCCACGCTGCTTGGAGGTTAAGTGCAAAGTTTAAGTGAGAAATTAAGCCACATCCCCAGTGAGATACACTTGGATGGGTGATCGTTTATGACAGAATTCCGTGCTTCGTCTTTATTTTTAAGCATTTTTTTCTTACGTGTAAATAGAATTACGAGTATAACTCAACAAACACTATGCCAACTGTAAAAAAACTTTCGAAACTTCTCAATTAAATATATTGCTGCATATTAGCAAACACTAATTAAGTAAAAATAAACGTTACACAATCACAGATCCTTGAGCATATTTTCTTATTTGTTCACCAGTGTTTGTGCATTTTTGTTACAGTTCTGAACGTAAGACACTTGTGTTTGAACAGTTTAAGAAGGTTGCGACATGGTGTTTTGGATTTGCACTGTGGCATGCGTTTGTACATGCTTCAAATGTGTGTGTAAGCACACAAACATACTACGGGAACAAAACAAAAGACAACCGTCTAGTATGAAGGTTCATAGAATCTTTTGGCTATTGTAATTTGGACGTTTAATATTAATTCACCGCGAACAGTTAAATCCATCCAGTTAAAGGCCTAAACTGAACTGCCCGCTAACTGGCATCACCAATATCGCTCAGCGTTCATAAGTCGACTAGAGACATTTATCCAAAGAGATCGGAACAATTTGTTTGCATTTATGGGAGTTTATATAGCTCCATCTCATTCTCTTTCTTTCTCATTCTTTTCAGTCTATTTTTGAGTGACGTCACGTCACGTTTGTCATTTATGAGTGTGTGGCGCCAATCTAGGCCGTTCAACTGCATGGAATAAGAATAAGTACGTGGTGACCAGCCTGGCCTCCTGACTGTCCTCTCAATTGCGGGGTGTAGAGACGTGGATATTATTGCGGGGAGGAGAGTGTCCATTCTGTATGTAGTCATCATCATCTTCAACCCATATCGTCTCACGCTGAGCACGGGTCTCTCCTCACTTTTTCGTGAGGAGGATTTGGCCGTATTCCACCACGGGGGCCCGGTCCGGATTAATGGATAACACACCTACCTCTGAAATAATTCTTGAGTAGGTGTGGGTTTTCTCACGATGTTTTCCTTCACCGAAAAGCGAGTGATAATTACGTACGTATGCTTTTTACATAAAATACTTTGGTACGTGCCAGCATTGGGATCAATGCCGCATTAATCACGTAGCAAGAGCAGCAATAGCTCCGGGCCCGCGCGAAAGGGGCCCGCATATTTAAACCCACTCATCTCTGCGGAATTGTTTGAGGTAAACTTATTAAGATGTGGTATACTGAATTTACTTGATGTCACAAAAACATGAAACGTTCCAACTTTTCCTACTAAGACAATTGCTTTTTTACCACCTTATACTTAACAACCCATGGTAGATCAGAAGCTCTTTGAAAGAATTTGCTACGGGCCCCACGCTTACTTAATCTGGCACTAAATATCTTAATCTGGCACTAAGTATGGTATAACACTAAATACTAATAGTCTTCTGCTTTCAGACCGATTTTAAAGAAAACTGACGTAGGTACTGAGAATTTGTGTAACAAATAAGCCTCAGCCTAGACAAAGGTGCCTATTATGTAAACAGTACAGTGCCAACATTACGTCTCACTAGATGTGGTAATGTTTAAACGATTGAACACTCCAAGTGTGGCCTACATTGTATCACAGTGTAAATAAATTTCAAAAACCAGCCAAGTGCCAGTTGGACTCGCGCACGAAGGGCCCCGTACCATTATCTATAAAAAACGGCAAAAAAAAAATCATGGCTGTTACATGGGAGCCCCATTTTTTTATTCTGTTTTAGTATTTGTTGTTATAGCGCCAACAGAAATACATCATCTGTGAAAATTTCAACTGTCTAACTATCACGGTTCATGAGATACAGCCTGGTGACAGACGGACAGGCAGACAGCGGAGTCTTAGTGATAGGGTCCCGTTTTACCCTTTGGGTACGGAACCCTAAAAACCATGACCGGCATTTAGTGCAGTCATTATTATTTAGACCATAATCTAATTGATTAGAAATGACACGATGTTTTCCTTTAGCGAATAGCAAGTGTTAATAACATACTCATGTTTTACAAGAAACACGTTGGTACATGTCCCGGCATGTACATGTCTCTCCTTGGCAGGCGAACGTTCTCCCACTAAGCTACCACCGCTTTATATATGAGGGTAGTTAAATAAGGTTTATTGTATGGAGTCAACTCGACAACCAATCTTCCGAATTCGAACGTGCAAAAAGCCACAGATTAAAAACATTACAATGGCGGAAAACCGGATTGCAGTACGTAATTATAAGTAAAATATATTGTGGCAAGGTCATCGCGCCCTTAAATGTTACCAGTCACGAAACAGACATTGCTGCCTAGTGAAAGGCCGCCTGGCTTGTGGCCAACAGTAACCACATAGTATTGGTCAAGAATCGAATGATTTGCAAGCTATTTGTGGTAATGAATATTAATTTATTGTAATTACAACGGCAAATCTTTTTTTTTTAATTTGACTGAGGGACGAGACGAGCAAGTCGTTCAGCTGATGGTAAACGCTACGCCTGCCCATAATAGTCACAGCACGACCTAGAGCCCTGCATTGCATAATCCTCCACGGCACTGCACTGCGCTCGTCACCCTGAGACACCGGCTCTAAAGTCTCATACGCCTAGTAATTTCGCTGGAAATAATGCCCTGCAAACCGGAACACAGATATGTTTGCACACTACTGCTTGGCGGATGAATATCTGGCAAAAGACAGTACGTATACAGGGTGTCCCACGGATATGCCACATGGAGGGAAAGTACCTTGAATATTGTAGATGGAACATTTTACTGAAAGAAGACATTATTTGAATTTAAAAAACAATTTAAACTGCATTCATAGAGATATTTAAAAAATTACACGGTTGAACCGGCAAGCGAACCCGTTAAACGACAAAAATAATCAACCTGTAGCTTTATCATACCGATCGAAAGGCTTCATTATAAGGATTATTTTTTGCTAAATAACATAGTGTCCGAAATAAAAGGAAGATTTGAAATTTTCTTCGGAAAAATGAATAGCTGACATTGCCGTAAGGATTGATTAATGGATGATGATGAGGAATCGATTAATTTTGTATTAAAAAATAATTATCTATTGTTGTATTTAAATTAATAATGTTGTCTCTGTTGTTTCAGACTGAACATGTGGAGCATTCTTCTGATGACGGCGCTGGTAGCCACCGCGCGATCCAAACAGTTACCACCTAGTACAGGTAATTATAATTATCATCACCATCATCACCATCACCATCATCTCCCACCATCACCATCACCATCATCACCATCATCATCATCACCATCATCACTTTCATCATCACCATTATCACCACCATCACCATCACCATCATCACCATCATCACCATCACCATCATCACCATCATCACCATCACCATCATCACCATCATCATCATCACCATCATCACTTTCATCATCACCATCATCACCACCATCACCATCACCATCATCACCATCATCACCATCACCATCATCACCATCATCACCATCGCCATCATCACCATCATCACTTTCATCATCACCATCATCACCACCATCACCATCACCATCATCACCATCATCACCATCACCATCATCACCATCATCACCATCACCATCATCACCATCATCACCATCATCACCATCATCACTTTCATCATCACCATCATCACCACCATCACCATCATCACCATCATCACCACCATCACCATCACCACCATCACCATCATCATCAGCATTATCATCGTGGTTGTCATCGTCATACATAACATTCATAACCTACCCATATCCGCCCACTGCTAAGCACGAGTCTCATCTCACTTTCGTGAGGAGAATAAGGCCTTAATCAACCACGGGGGCCGGATCCAGATTGGTGGATCACAGCACTCGGAAATAATTCCCATCACGATCACATAAACAGATCCTGACCGCTAACTAGGATATCTTGTATCTAGAGAATCAGGAACTACGAGGACCATGGTCCTACAAACACCCAGACTCGTAGTAAAATATAAGTAAATTTTATATTTATACTAGCTGTGCCCTGCCACGCTTCGCTGTGGCACATTCGCACATTCGCTGATATGTCACTGATGAAAAAAATAGATAAAAACAATCCTTGATGCGGATTATATATCATGCTAAAATTTCAGCTCGATCGGTGCAGAACTTTTTGTGTTTTTGAAGCGTACACAAACCAACATAACATTTTTATATATATAGATTCTTGGATATGTGGGTTTCCTTTCGGTGTTTTATTAATAAAAAGCAAGTGATAAGCACGTAATATTTTTAACACACTAGAGTAACGAGACGAGCATGTCGTTCACTTGATAGTAAGCGCCATGCCTGCCAATAACAGCATACATAACTATTCTATTATTTAAGTTTATTTTGTGTATAATATGTATCTATTTATTTATTTATTTTATTCTATGTATATAAGGGAAGCCACCGTCCGATGTCATAATTACTCCTCTCCGTGCATGGTTGTCTGGAAGAGATCGCTCTGAGCGATAAGACCGCCCATTGTGACACTAATTGTAAAATTTGTTTTGTTCTAGTTTTTAAGTTTTCTTTGTTCTGTGGTGTTTCAATAAAAAGTTTATCTATCTATCTATCTACATAACGTATAACGCTAAATTTATCTCAATTGATACGGCATTGATGTGGTAAGGCGAATAAGTTATTTAAAAAAAAAAACAAGTCGATCCTCTCGCTTGGAGGCTACGATGCCATTGACATACACACACAAACACACTTTCACACACACACATGCCCAATGTCTTTTAACTCATACATATTTTAGCGCAAAAGGTTAAAAACAGGTTCAACTGAAGTTTAGCAACAAAGAAGCCCTGCCAAAAGTCAACCTCATTACCATTAACTGTCCCGACCTGCACAAGACCACAGCTTATAGTTTTAGGCCGGTTTTAGTGCTCGACCGACCGTCGGTGCGTAGTACGTCGGTCGCGCTTGTCATTTGTATGAAAATTGTATGAAAATTTTCATACAAATGACAAGCGCGACTGACGTACGCACCGACGGTCCGGCGAGCACTAAAACCGGCCTTATTTCTATACCCACAGACTACAAAACAAACAGACAGATAGGTACAGGTATCGAGACATTCCCTCTATAGGATGCGCGTGCGCCGGGTCGACGACCGGGTCGTCCACCCGCCGCGACTGACACCTTCGATATACGGTGACCATGGGTCAGGGGTTTTCCCCACCATTAGGCGAGACGTACCACCGCGAATCGATTAAAAAAAAAAGAGAAACCCCGAGACATCGGTTCTAGAGTCTCATTTGCCCAGTAATTTCGCTGGAAACAGTGCCCTTCAAACCGGAACACAGTAATGTTTGCACACTGCTGCTTTGCGGATGAATATCTGGCACAGTTTGACCTGCCTGCGAAAGTTTGACCACATCTCCGAATATAGGACAAAACTGAAGTGGCTACCTATTCGAGAAAGGCGAAACGTCAGGATTTTATGTCTTCTCTACTCAGTCCTTAATGATGCCAACACTCCCAGTTACCTCAACAAGTTTTTTCAATTCCTCAGTGACACTCATGAGTGCCAACTTAGATCCTCCAGTAACCTTCTCCTTGCTACTCCTCAGCACCTTTCCTCTTTTCTCGATAATTCCTTTTCCATTGTAGCAGTACGACTGTGGAATGCGTTGCCGGTAGGTGTCAGAAAGGCTCCTTCTAGAGACCTGTTTAAACGGTTAATCCGTGATTTTTACGTCCAAAAGGTGCATTCTACAACTGCATATTTTCTTTATTAAATTAATTTTTTCTTCACCCACTCTATATAATATATCTTTATCTATTTTATATTGTATTTATTAGTCTATTATAACGTTATATATTTAGTTGTATTATAATTAAATACTCTATCACTAAATATCTTTTAAATATACTTTTCTCTGCTCTCTCGTTTTGCCACACCACCACCATTTCAGTTACACCTCCAGGATGACTGGTAGAAAATGCTACTTAGCATTAAGTACTCCTTGTACTCCATTTGTGTGCTAAAGAATAAATAAATAAATAAAGGTGTGGTACTTCCCCAGGTGGAACCAGCCCTACTAATATATACTATAGCACTGTATTTCCGTTTTTATTTTAATTTTATTGTGACTTTTTGTATACGCAAACTGCTTTTTCAAAATTGCCCGAAATAAATGATTTTTTTTTTTATTCAATTTCTAATGGTCATCCTATACTATTGACTCTACACTGGGCGCCTCTTGACCATCAGTACTGTATAACTTCTTTGTCTTCGCCCAAAATGCCGGTTAGTCTAAGCAATTCGATCTTTGCTTTCAGTAGCTATGGAGAAGGTCATTTAATTGATGATAAGCGCTACATCTTACCATTCTACAGACTCTAGGATAAAAGCTTCCTGGTAGCAACACAAGATTCTCTATATAGCTTAATTTCTAAACTAGAGCAAGCTAAATAGTTTTTTTTTTATTAGTTGTATTTCTAGTCTAATGCAAGCAGTAGTGTGCAAACATTACTGTGTTCCGGTTTGAAGGGCATTGCTTCCAGCGAAATTACTGGGCATATGAGACTTTAGAGCCGATGTCTCAGGGTGACGAGCGCAGTACGCCGCGCAGGATTATGCAATGCAAAGTTCTGGGTGACACTGTAACTGTTATGGGCAGGCGTAGCGCTTACCGTCAGGTGAACGACTTGCTCGTCTCGTCGCTCAGTCAAATAAAAAACAAAAAATACTCGTAGCCAGAGCTTCGCTGATACAAATGACACCTTAATCATTTTCGCAGTATTCATTTAGAATATTATCTCATCACTATGACTTATGAGTTCCAATCCCAGTGCGGGCACGTACCAATGTGTTTCTGTAAAACATATGTACGTAATTATCACGCGCTTTTCGGTGAAGGAAAACATCGTGAGGAAACCCACATACCTACCCGAGAATTATTTCGGAGGTACGTATGTTATCCACCAATCCGGACTTGGCCACCGTGGTGGAATTTGGCCTAACCCTCCTCACGAGAGTGAGGAGAGACCCGTGCCCAGCAGTGGGACGTTATGGGTTGATGATGATGACTTATAACAAATCCAAGGCAAAGCGAGCTATTTCAACGTTACTTCATGTGTAAAACTCAAATCGTCGCGTGATGTCATTATCAAAATACCGTATCGCAACTTTTTTATTACCGCAGTCGCAAATTATGGGAAAAATTACCGGCTTACCTCACCCGTGAAATAATAGCCACGGGGAAACAAAACACCTCAACTCCACTACTCACTTTCAAGCTACTTTGAGACTTGTCTGTTTTACCTAAGAGTTGTTTTTAAATTGTGAATTTTCTGTAAAGAGCATCGCGATTATCAGTTCATATAATTATGAAGTAAGAAAGCATTTCAAGGCGTAGTCTGTAACTGATATGAGAAGAACATACTGCGGTTATAAATGCTTGCATTAGAAAGTTTAAAACGGTCCAAAAATTACGGTAGCATGACTAAATTTGATATTTTAGCGTGAAATGTAATTTGGTGGAACTTATCGTTTTTTATTTATTAAATAACAAAACTTATTAAGCGCGTCCTTTCGCTTACTCTTTACTTACAAAGCATTACCCTAGGCAGCATTATTTTACTAAAGAACATTGCCCAGAAACCAGTAGAGGATGTCAGGGAGTTGGTGTACTGCTTTCCTCTGAGATCGTAGCGTGTGGACAGATGTAGTCTCTGCCTATCCCAACGGGAGAAGGCGTGACTGTATTTTTTCCATCATTTGGACATGACAATAAGCCTAAATAAACTTTACGATCTTTTTTGTACATATATTTAAAAAAAAATCATTTGATTTAATAAAGTTCATAAAAAAAAATTCTAAAGATTTGTTAGTGAAAAGGTTTTATTGTTTCCATGATATTCCATGGATTTCCATGTGTCCATGATATTGTTTCCAACCAAATCCACAGTTCTTAAGCATCTCAAAAATCCTTGTGAATTTATGAAGTGGTGTACAATAAAGTATTTTCTATTCTACTCTATTTTTAGTATTAGTGATGATTTTAGGTTGTCCAAAATGTGTCTAATATCTAAAATGACGACTTTGCGTCGTCAAATTGCATTACAAATCTGCTGTGCGAAAAAGTTGGCCATTGTCAAAAGATATCAGATTGATTGACATCAAATGTGCTCCATTTAAAAGTAGTTTGTTCAAATTGAGTTTGGTCTTAAATTGCAAGACATACAAGGCTTTTTACACATTCACTGGTGAGCCGGTAAATTTTTTTTTTTGACACTTTTGCAAATCTTCCCTCAACGTCTGTGTTTACTGCTTACTGGCGTTGTGTCGTGCTGAACTCAATCAGCTGTGCGGGCGCACACAACAGTTGTGATAAAATTGACAATGCAGCAGTGCGAGTTAGTCCGCCAGGCGTGTTGTCGCTGTAAAATTCTAAACACACAAATGTGCGTGCTTTCAGCAGTCAACGTGTTAATCGTTATGCCACATGAGATTCCTCGCCGAAAACGCGCTATGAACATAAACGCGTTTCGTAAACGCACCACGAAGTGGAATTCTACAACTGTATTCTGCGCTAGTTTTTCGCACGTTTTTTCGACAGTTCGAAACAAGCGTGTGACAGGAGCGTGTTCCGGTTTTAAAGGCACTGTTTCCAGCGAAATTACTGGGCATATGAGACTTTAGAGCCGATGTCTCTGGGTGACGAGCGCAGTGCAGCGTCGCACAGGTTTATGCTATGAAAAGTTCTGGTTGGCGCTGTAACTGTTATGGGTAGGCGTAGCGCTTACCTTCAGGTGAACGAATTGCTCGTCTTGTCACTTAGTTTAATAAAAATAAATAAGTTACGAAGTCAGTAAAATTACCTAAAACATTCTCTCTTCCAGAATTATCCCGAACCACAGTAGCGTCAGCAGCAGACTCCGACTCGACATGGCCGGCCGCGGTGGCACCACTGGACACGCTCGCCATCGCATGCGAGCGAGAGAGCATGCACGTCACCATCTCACTCTCTCGGAACTCGCTCAATGACGTTGACAGGTGAGTTATCAACAGTCCACAGAGTAATAATAACCAGCTTAGCATTACATTTTTTAAATTTGTCTGAGTGACGAGACGAGCAAGTCATTCACCTGATGGTAAGCGCTACGCTTGCCCATAACATTCGCAGCACCACCCAGAACCCTGCATTGCATAATCCTGCGCAGCACTGCACTGCGCTCGTCATTTTTTGAGCATCGGCTTTAAAGTCTCCTATTCCCAGTAATTTCGCTGGAATCAATGTTCTATCAAACCGGAACACAGCAATGTTTGCACACTACTGCTTGGCGATTGAATATCTGGCAAAGGTGTGGTACTTCCCCAGGCAGTCCTCTTGCAGAAGAGGCCTCCCGCTACAGAAGTACGACCAATAGTTGGGGTATGCCATAGCCAGTCTTTTAGAGAAGACGTAACGTCAAATGCTGATGATGGCCTCTTCCGCAGTGACTTGGCGACGTTCAACGGCATCGTGTACCCAGCGGGGCTGGGCAGCAACTCCTCGTGCCTCCGGGAGTACGTCTCCGAGCGAGGGGATCTGCACTACACTGTGCCGCTGAAGGGGTGCAACACCATGTCCACTGATAATGTGAGTACTGGAGGCCTACCATGACATCTTATAGCGATTCAATTGAAGCCCTAAACTGAACCGCGTCGCATAATCGTACCGTGACCTCTTATTTTTTATGTTGCTGCCGTTTTCAACCTAAACTGGATCCATTAATCAATGGTGCAATCATCTTGCACACGAGCGCCCTATCGCCAAGGAGTCCTAACTAATAAGGGTAGCCAACGCACCGGCAATGTCCCTGGCGTTGCAGATTTCCATAGGCGGCCGTAACCACTTATCATCGGGTGGGCCACATGCATCATTGCCACCTATTTTAAAAAAAAAAACCTGTGGTTTACACAATTCTTTGTCCTACGCGGGATCGAACGCGGTCGACTAATCACCCAATTACGCCGCGGAGGCCGTCGAAACTTTTAAACTTTTAAATAAAGAAAGTGGTCAAGTCCATCCGTCACACTAAAACAAAAACATAATAGCCATAAAGCTAAAAGACCAATCCAAATATCAACATGTCGTGACTTCACGCCGATCACGCCACAGAACACTTTATTAGACGACCTAGCGTTGGGCGAGTCCGAGATCTTTGTATCGATTGTTACAACCTCTCGATAGTTCTCGATGATTTTCTCGCAATCGATTTTGAGCGAATCCGAATTGTTGTTAAACATCAACAAGGAAGTTATCGCGGTCGGTGCCACCGCGATTCTTTAGAGTTTCGACCGATTCATACATTACTGTGTTCCAGTTTGAAGGGCACTGTTTCCAGTGAAATTACTGGCCATATGAGACTTTAGAGCCGATGTCTCAGGGTGACGAGCGCAGTGCAGCAGGATTATGGAATACAAAGTTCTGGGTGGCACTGTAACTGTTATGAGCAGGCAGCTTACCATCTGGTGTATGACTTGCTCGTCTCGTCACACGGTCAATTAAAATAAATTCGAGTCGACAGAGCGCACGGCAAGTCAGTCGATTCGGAACAATCGAAAAACAAATCTCGATGGTTTTTGATTCGAATGTAATTTGGCACCGAATGATTCGATAGTTCCAATTGTGTAAACATCTCGGATCGCCCATCGCTAAAGACAAAGCGTTACGCATTACCCAACATGCAACGGGAAACACGTGAGCCTGCGTAGGCGCATGTTGGACTTGTGTGAGCTTTGAATACGAGACTAGGAAGGTATATTAAGTAATAGACTTATGTATTCTGTGGTAATAATGGTAATAGCACAGAATACCCATTATGAGCGATAAGACCGCCCTTAGTGGATAGATCAATAGATAGATTGATAAACTCTTTATTGAAACACCACAGAACAAAGAAAACTTAAAACTAGAACAAAACAAACACTGCCACACTTGACACTTTGTCAAGCTGCTTTTGTGTTAAATTTAAGCCCCCTTATTTATAAAAAAGTTATCGAACGTCACTTAGTACTGCGCAGTACAAATTTGTAGCGCGCGATTTTATGAAACGTCACGTAACTTTTTATAAATAAGGGGGTAATTTTTCATTGTTCTGTGGTGTTTTAATAAAGAGTTTGTCTATTTATCTATCTTACTAGCTGCGATCCGCGGTTTCACTCGCGTGTTTCCCGTTTACTCAATGGTACGTGTCTATTGTGCCATAAAAAAGCAGTTCTAAATAAATAAAATAAAACCAATGGCTTAACTGGATTTGTAGAAAAGTAGGAATTTCCGGAAGTTTTAAAATAAATTCGTAAGTCAATTGCTGTCTGGGTATATATCTATCTTCTATATATATAAATGTTATGTTGGTTTGTGTACGCTTCAAAAATTCAAAAAGTTTGCACCGATCGAGCTGAAATTTTAGCATGATATATAATCCGCATCAAGGATTGTTTTTATAAATTTTTTTCATCAAGACCTATCAGCGAATGTGCGAATGTGCCACAGCGAAGCGCGGCAGGGTACAGCTAGTTATTATATATATATAAATATTTTCTACTCGGCCTTCACCCCTCCCACACACACAAGCAGGATTATCCACTCATTACTGGACACCCTGTATGCTGTGATCGAATGAGCTCACAGGAAATAATAATATATGAAGAACAAAACATATAATTGTATAAAAATATGAATTGATAGATCACGTTTCGATTTATCACGATGGGAATCTTTACCGGTTACAGACAAGGACAGCCGGTATGTAGTCATCTTTAAAAATAAATAGTTTTAATGTGATTGTAACCTATAGTTGTGATGTATTTATAGACAGAACTTAAATAACAAAATAAATAAAAGGAAAACTAACTAAAACTAAAGACTTAAAAATCTAATAAAAGAGGGTGTCCATGAGGCATGGCGCCAAGAACACTGGCTGCGTTTCCACGTTGAATAGCAATAGCTAATGCTGATGATGAAAAGCGGTGGTAGCTTAGAGGGAGAACGTCCGCCTTCCAATCAGAAGGTCGTGAGTTCAAATCCCAGTGCAGGCACGTACCAATGTGTTTCTGTAAAACATATGTACGTAATTATCACTCGCTTTTCGGTGAAGGAAAACATCGTACCTAGCCGAGAATTATTTCGTAGGTAGGTATGTTATCCACCAAGCCGGACTGGGCCCCCGTGGTGGATTATGGCCTAACCCTCCTCACGGAAGTGAGGAGAGACCCGTGCCCAGCAGTGGGACGTTATGGGTTGATGATGATTCTCTGTGCGAGAAATGAGCCAGCTCTCTTGTCACCAGCGGCGTCGACTAAACGGGGAAATAATTGCAACCTTTAGTTGTATTGTAATAGATGGTAGGAAATAAATCGATAGGTTGAAGTCTAGAATTCACCTCGCTTATTCGTACGGCATTATTTTGTGCGAGATGACCCCAGCTGGATTGAAATTGACCGCTGAGCCGATTTTCTTGTCTAGCCACGGGTGCGGCTCTGCACACTCCACAGTGTTTTCCCATACAGCTAACACCACAGTTGTGTTTTCCCGCACTCGCGGCAAGTTGTGAAAAACACTACAGTTGTGTTTTTTGTACGTAACGTGTTAATACAGTTCTAGTTTTTTTTTCTATATCACTGAGTTACTATACGAGCAATCTTTCACCTGATGGTTAAGGCTACGTCTACACATAACAGTTACAGTGTCAACCGAATTTGCATTGCATTATCTTGCCAGGCACTGCAGTGCGCCTTGTACATGAAAAATTTACTGTTTATCAATCTTCAATATTAACTTAAGACTCTTTTGTTAACTATGTGTGCTGTGAGATTTATCAAAGTTGGTTTAGGGCAAACTAACAAGAATTTGTCGTGATAAGATTTTGTATATTATTTAGCTTATGTTAAACTAATCTCATAGATAAATATTTGCAGTTCTTTAAAGAAGTGTAAAATTCAAATGCGATGGGTGACATTTGAAATAATGTCGCGATACGCGTTGTTCTTAGGTTTTTTTTTATCTAAGTGACGAGACTAGCAAGTCGTTCACGTGATGGCAAGCGCTACGCCTGCCCATAACAGTCACAGCACCACCCAGAGCTCTGCATTGCGTAATCCTGCGCGGCGCACTGCGCTTGTAACCCCGAGACATTGGCTCTAAAGTCTCATACGCCCAGTAATGCCCAGTAATGACGTCATACGTAACACGCTACGTAGTGCGACAAAAGCGTGCCGTGTGAGAACCGCCTTAAGCTTAGTCAAAACACTGTACTTTCAGAAGTCCCGTAGGCGTCTGCCCACGTCTTTATGAATGGATATTTCGTATCTTCCCATATATGCGAAATGTCAATAATTTTATTACTGTATTTCTTATTCGCTAATAGACACCGATAATGCGTTTTGTAATAAAGTAAAGTGAAGTGTTTAAACGACACCTACACTGGAATCATTCAGTTTTTCCGCAATTCCAGTTTTTCCGCAATAACTCTGCATTTCCCAGGTTAAAAAGTTTAATGTTAGTTAGGAATAGCTGAAGATCGCGGAAAATAAAATGTCAAATCTTGATTTCATACAAAAATCTAATAGAAATAACTTTTCAGTTTTTTCCAATTTTCCAATTTTCCGGTCAACTTTTCCAATTTTTCTCTTCATAAGAGCCTCCATCGAACTTCAAGCATTATTGATGTTTTTTTTTTTGGACGGGTTAATATGTTTCTTGTAAAAACATTTCTGTACGTAATTATCACTCGCTTTTCGGTGAAGGAAAACATCGTGAGGAAACCCACATACCTACCCGGGAATTATTGCGGAGGTTACCCACAAATCCGGACCGAGCCCCCATGGTGGATCATGGCCCAATTCCTCCTCGCGAAAGTGAGGAGAGACTCGTGCTCAGTAGTAAGCCGATATAGTTTGATGATGATAATTTATTTATTTATCGTAATAAGAAAGAAAGAAAGAAAGAAAAAACATTTATTCTGACACAACTGCACACGACAGCGAACAACGTACTTATTTAGAGACAAGACAAGAAAATGAAAACACACGATGAACATAATAGTGTACGCAGATAGCCGGCGCGCAGTGATGTCAGACAAGGCCTGAGCTCAGCATAATACTGTGGTCAAACCACAACGCTGATTTTCAGCTCTTGCCTTTGGTGACACACGGACTTAAGAAAGACTTCAAAAAATGTCGTATATATAACAATTAATCATTAATTGTGGCGATGGCAGGTGGAGTAAGTCCCTGACAGAATGGTGGCCACGTGTGGGTAAGCGCAGCCGCGGAAGACCGATACAACGGTGGGTCGACGACATCAAAATGTTGTTGGGTAATGCATGGACCAGATTGGCCCAAAGCCGGGATGAATGGCGTAAGAGGGAGGAGGCTTATGCCCTGCAGTGGGTTGGATGAGCTGCATATGATGATGATGATGAATCATTACCTATAATGTATCGAGCACGCAGACATTACATCCGTAAAAGAGTCACCCAGTTAAAATTACAACACTGTCGGGTTGTTTGTCTGAGTCGGTTTCCTATCCAAAACTCGTTTTTCTCAAAACATATCGAATGTCGGAAGTACAAAGTTACATAACGTCATCTTACAAATAGTTGATAATGAATTTAGCCTTCGCCAGCGTGAGGTTATTTTTTATTATGTAAGGTGAGGTAAGGAGGTCTTATGTATCCTCAATATTGGTGGCAATATACTGGAGGTGAGGAAAAAATAGCTAAATGTAGGTATGAGGTAAACCTAGGTACACCTCGACGGTAAGAACAAGCGATAGAAGGAAGATTAAAAGCAACAGCTGTCTCACAGCTCTTCTATTCACATCTAGTAATACAGCGTATACGAGAGTGAGTGAAATAGCAAACTGAATCGTGATTTTGACTAAACCGACTGGGGCTCGATATTTTGACTATATTGCAATCTTGAAAATCATTAATATTTGACAATGTTTAAATGCACTAAACTTGCGAAGCCAAAACGAGCACAATAAAACATTTATTACATGCTGGGAGTCTTCAACACATGAGTGAATAGGTTACTTCTAGATAACAGCAGTAAAATAACAGTAATAACGGTAGTTTGCAAACATTACTGTGTTCCGGTTTGAAGGGTACTGTTTCCAGCTACATTACTGGGCATATGAAACTTTAGAGCTAATGTCTCAGGGTGACGAGCGCAGTGCAGCGCCGCACAAGATTTTGCAACGCAAAGATCTGGGTGGCGCTGTAACTGTTATGGGCAGGCGTAGCGCTTACTATCAGGTGAACGACTTGCTCATTCGTCACTCAGTCATATAGAACATTAGCGTGCACCATCGTAGACCATAGTGTTCAAACGCGAACCTATTTATTGGTAAATCAAATAATGAATTTATAGTTAAACGTAATGGCGTGTTGTGCTCGCCGCGCCATTCTTCGAATCAAGGTTATCGTTGATTATAAGCTGACACGCGAGTTTTATTTGACCGGAAGCAACAGTTTTGCGTAATAAAATTTACATTTTATCACGAAATGCTGTAGAGAACAGGGGAAACATCACACAAGTTGCGCGGAGGGACTGGCGCGAGCTCCAGCCCGAGGAGTAGCAGGAGCAGGCGCAAGACAGGCCGCAGTGGCCGCTCTTATTATCAGACGCTAAGACTCATTTTGGGTCATCGCCGTCCTAGTTATATATCTATCTATTCAGCCCGTATCCACCCACTGCTGGGTATAGGCCTCCTCTGCTTCACGCCATTTGTTCCGGTCCTGAGCCAGTCTCATCCAGTCTATTCCGACGTACTTGGCTATGATTTCCGACCACCATCCATGTCCATCCTAGTTAGTGAGTTATAAATCATACTTAGCTAACTTATGTTCAACAATTCTATAAAAACTTTTTTTTTTATTTGACTGAGTGACCAATAAGCCAACGAATAAGCCGCTGATTATGACTTACCAGCTGCGCTCTGCGCTTTCACTCGCAATGAGTATTTTTCCACGGGAACTGTTAATTTTACGGAATTAATTAGATTTTGTTAATCTTAAGTTAGTTAAAAAAAACTAGCAGTATTGTTAGTTAGTTTATAGTTTTACTAGCTGTACCCTGCCTTGCATCGCTGTGGCACATTCGCACATTCGCTGATATGTCACTGATGAAAAAATAGATAAAAACAATCCTTGATGCGGATTATATATCATGCTAAAATTTCAGCTCGATCGGTGCAGAACTTTTTGAGTTTTTGAAGCGTACACAAACCAACATAACATTTTTATATATATAGATTTAGTTTAGTTTTACCAATCCAGACTAGCACAATGTACGTAGTTATCACTCGCTTTTCTGTGAAGGAAAACATTATTTCAGAGGTAGCTATGTTCCCTATTCCTGCTCTCCATCTTGTCCATCCAAAGGTTGTCGGGCAGAGATCACTTTAAACGATAAGACCGTCCATTGTACCTGTTATTAAGTTTTTTTATTTCTCTTTCTGTGTTTTATACATTTAGGCGTCAATAAAGAGTTATCTATATATCTGTGTTATCCATTAATCCGGACCGGGCCCCCGCGGTGGATATGGCCTAATCCTCCTCACGAAAGTGAGGGGAGACCTGTGCCCAGCAGTGGGACGATACGGGTTGATGATGATGATGAAGCCAGACTAGGCCCAGGTTAAGCTCACGATAGTGAAGTGACATGCTTATTCAGCAGTGGCTGGTAAAAGGTAGCACCAATGGGAGAATAGTGGAATAAGCCACCCAAAAGTAGCACACCTGACTTTTAAACGACATATCGGACAGTACGTTCTGTAGATCCGTCCGCCTTATATAACCTACTTTACATACCGAGGTCGCCTCGGATGCTGCAACCTCCACTCGTCGGATGTTGGCATAATCAATTAGTTAGACATCTCTGGCGGATTATTATTTATACATTTTAGGGTTCCGTGCCCAAAGGGTAAAACGGGACTCTATTACTAAGACTCCGCTGTCTGTCTGCCTGTCCGTCTGTCAGAGTTAAAATTTTCACAGATAATGTATTTCTGATGCTGTTAGGATAAGAACAGATACTAAGAAACAGAATGAAAACAATATTTAATGGCCTCCCTATTAACAAACGTGATTTAATTGCTTGTTTTTGCTCAATATTGATAACGGCAACAGGTAGACCCTTGAAATATTCACGGGATATTTAGTTAATATATTACTGTTATTATATTATTGTTATTTACTTTAAAAATAAAATGAATATTTAAGGGGGCTTCCATACAACAAAGTACAGAACCCATCGTGCGCGAGTCCGACTCGCACTTGTTAAATTACTATGATAATCTGTGACCGACATAGCTCAAAGGATTAGCAAGCTGAAGTGGCAGTAGACCGGTCACATCTCTAGAAGGACAGACAACCGTGGCGGACGAGTTCTAGAGTGGAGGCCGCGTTTGGGCAAACGTAGTGTAGGACGCCGCTGGTGGAGGGACGACTGGCGGGACACGGCTGGCGGAGACTGGAGGAGGAGAGCGGAAAATCAGGCTCGGTAGCGTTCACTAGGAAAGGCCTACGTCCAGCAGTGGATGAATTTAGACGGATGATGATGAGTAAAAATACTTTAACATAATATTGAGAAATTGGTACCGATTGACTGCATTAAATGATGATTAGTTTTAGTTTAATTTGCGCCAGCAAATTTGGTGCCTTCATCACACTTGTTTATATAAACAAACTCAAAATTTCTCGGGTCATATTCAGCTAACATCTACTTATAAGGTTTATATACCAGTTTGTTTTCCATGTTGCTGTGAATGGTGGGAAATTCCGTGTGTCACAATCCCATAGATATTGTGGGATTTCCTGTATCTAGGGAACCTACGAGGACCATGTCCATACAAATACGAAACTAATGATTATTATCTAATTATGGTTTGAGTTTGAAAAAGGACATTTCCCTTTCAAGTGGTGACTCATGCCTGAATCTCGCACAGGAAAAGGAAAACTCCATTGAGTCTACCAGTGCTTCGGAAATACGCCCGTTAGAGAAGATAGCACCAAGAAACTCTACGGGGAAACAAATTGGGACACCTGGCAACACTATATCTAGTTCTAGTGATAAACGTCACGTCCTCATTCTTTCACAGCAACACTACCTGTTACTTAGAAAGACAAGTGACCTTTACACGGCCTTGGTACACTGCGGTCGAACATAGAGTAGATATTGCATACGTCGAGTGGGTTTCACTTTTATAATCAGGTTTTAAAAGGGCGAGGATATTATGAAAAAAGAAATAGGGAATTTACGGTCAGCCTCAAAAGGACATGAACATAATATCCATGCTTTGAGTTTCCTATTCAACGAAAAATTTGTATTTACGCGTGTGTAAAATTTTAATAAACTCAAAGTCATATCATTTATTGTAAACTAGCTGTGCCCTGCCACGCTTCGCTGTGGCACATCCGCACATTCGCTGATATGTCACTGATGAAAAAAAATTATAAAAACAATCCTTGATGCGGATTATATATCATGCTTAAATTTCAGCTTGATCGGTGCAGAACTTTTTGAGTTTTTGAAGCGTACACACACCAACATAACATTTTTATATATATAGATAGATAGATAGATAGGCAAAATATTGCACTTTTACACGTCAAAAATAATATCTTATACATAAGTATAGAAATACAAAAAAAATAATTATAGGTGAAAACAAAGCTGTGTTCCGGTTTGAAGGGCCTTGTTTCCAGCGAAATGATTGAGCGTATGAGACTTTAGAGCCGATGTCTCAGGGTGACGAGCGCAGTGCAGTGCCGTGGAAGAGTATGCAATTAAAAAGTGGGTGGCGGGCATATTTCCGAGGCACTGATAGAGTTAATGGAGTTTCGTTTCCCTGTGCGAGATTCAGCCATGAATCACTTGAAAGGAAAATGTCCTTTTTCAAACTCAAACGATAATCGCATTTGATTTTATGTTTTTTCTCTCTATGTATATGATTAATTGACTTGTAAAAGGGCATTATTTTTGCCTATTTGTAATAAATGATTTGAGGGTTAAGTAAAAGTATTTCCTGAACAGGAACATCATTTCATCTCAAACTCATCATGACTTTTAAAAAGTTTCTTTTGACCATGATCAAAAAAGTGGTGCAACATGCTAGGGCAGGGCACAAGGGTCTTTAAACAATGAGGGGACGTGACGTCACTTCCGGCGGCTGTGGGTCGCACCGGTGAAGATAGCACGAATTTTGGACGGAAATGCATCGATTGGAATATTTTAATAAATTAGGTTAGTTTTTAGTGTATTAGGTTAAGTTTATATTAATAAATTATAGAGAAAAAAAAAACTTTAAATCAAACTTTAATAGCAAGCGGAACTAATGAGTAATTTCTTTATTTTATATATTTTTTAATTTATTATTGTATTGTCATCGGTTCTTGTTAAGTGTGCAAAATTTCGATATAATTCGACATTTTGAAAGGGCTCGAAATCATGTTCAAAGTTTCCATTACATTACATACTAACATAAGTATGAAGCATATATAAAAACGTGTTAAAAATAACGATTCGTGTTCACATAATACATTATTATTATTATTATAACAAAACTCCTTTGGCAGCTCTAAACTTATTGCCATCCCTTTCAATGACATAGATTGGAAAGAGACAGCAAATCGTTTGACAGGACTAAATTTCAATTTGTCTAGTTTGTCACAACAAAATTTTGCCACCATTACTATGTTTAGTTTAGTATATTATTATATATATTTGATCTATCAAAGATGGAACAGACTTGTCCATAAAATCACTATAAAAGTTAAACAGGGTAATAAAAAAATGCCTGGCTTGTTTTTGACGCAACAATCCTACTACATGCGAAATTCGTCAGTATGTTTGTTAACACTTAGCCCTGAAACGGCTGGACGAATTTTGATAAAATTTGGGATACAGATTGACTTGGTTCTGGAATAACAAATATGATTCTTATCATTAGTCAAAGCGAGTGAAGCCGCGGGCTGTAGATTATCCTTCTTACAAAAGCTTAAGTGATTTTGTCTGTCTGTTTGGTTCCTTTTTACAACCAAACGGCTGTACGGACTTTGATAGAATTTGGCGTGGAAATAGTTCGAACCCTGAGGAACGATATAGAATATTATTTAAAGTTATAAAATGATATTTTGTTTTTCTTTTCGGACATAATCGTCAGCAAAAGCTAGGACCAACTAATATTATTAACACGTTGACTTCTGAAAGCACAGACGTTTGTGTTAATTAAAACTATAAACAAGTGCGGGAAACACATCTGTTGTGTTAGCGCAGCTTACGTGCCGGCTGTGCGGCGAAACACAGACGTGTGTAGCGCGGCGCTACTACAGCGCGGCTCACACATATAGCACGCGCCGGTGCTGGAAAACACACACGATTCGTGGAATTTGGCATACAGATAGTTTAGAATACTTTTAATTCCGTAAAAGGTTCCTGTGGAATAATACTCAACGCGAGTGAAACCGCGAGGCGTAGATGTAGTATTATAATTTAAAAACAATATGATGAAGCCAATAAAACTTTATTGACCTTTGCAAACTTGTTTTTGGCGGCGTCAGTGACATTTTATGGTAGGCGTGACTAAAAGATTATGAATTTGAACACAATTCTGTGTGAAAAGTGAAACCTATTGCTTTGTAATACATAAAATATCTATTATCCGTCACGCACGGTTCATCAAGAAACTGATAGCACAGACACTACATACAAATAAGACTATTTGACAGTTACAATGGTGTACACGTCATGTGTCAGTAGGTACAAAACCATACTACGCAAGCTAAATTCAAGATACCCCGCTAGTACGATGGTTTAAATAGGCCGTTTGTCTATTAAATTTGGGCGTGAAATATGCGTCGATACTGTGGTAAGTTTTAATCTTTAATCTATATATATAAAAATTTTATATTGGTTTGTGTACGCTTCAAAAACTCCAAAAGTTCTGCACCGATCGAGCTGAAATTTTAGCATGATATATAATCCGCATCAAGGATTGTTTTTATAATTTTTTTCATCAGTGACATATCAGCGAATGTGCGAATGTGCCACAGCGAAGCGTGGCAGTGTACAGCTAGTTAATTATATATTTTGTTATTAAACATTCCCTATTGCTCGGAGATTCTATAAGGCAAAGAAACTGCACCAAAAAACTGGTAGCATTAGCCTCTATGATATGTAGTTCACTCGAATGAAACTAGATGGCGGTGGCAATCGAATTACCTCGCGGTGGTGTTTGGCTCCGAACAGTTGGTATGGCTGATTGTGAACGTAATAAATTACTTATGCGTTCGGAAATATAAAAAAGAACAAAGAAAGAAAGAAAAAAAATTATTTGCAACACAAAAAAACAAATAAACAATTGAAAAGGTGTCACAAATAGACCTCAACGAAGCAAAAAAATAAATAAATAAAAGGAGCATATAATAGAATAGAAAAACTCTTTATTGTACACCAGAAACAAAAATAAACACAGTACAGAAGAATTACAATGGGTAAACAAGGGTAGTACAGTGGGCGGTCTTATCGCTGAAAGCGATTTCTTCCAGACAACCTTTGGATGGACAGTAAAAAACATTTTTCGATAGTAGGGTGGGTGGCGTACTTACAATATTTTATTTCCACGGTTCGATACACCTTTGGCCAATATCATAGATATCCTATCCTAGATAAGGATAGTAGGTACATATTGGCAATATGTACTGTCCTTATCTAGGCGCTAACGCCCACAGAAAACTTATAGCTAAGGCTTTAGTTCTAAAGAATGATAACAGATGGAAATTTAACAGCTATCAATTCTCTGAAGGCTCCCGCGGTGCACCGACGACCTGCTGGATGCGCAAACCTATATAGGGGAGGCCTATGTTCAGCAGTGGACGTCTCCCAGCTGATGATGCCAATTTCCCTCTGTTTCTGTTCCAGGAGGACGGCACCGTCGAGTACTTCAACAACATCATAGTCCAGCCCCACTTGAAGCTGGTGACAGGGCAGGGGCGCGGGTACCACGTGCGGTGCCGGTACCGGCGCCGCGACCTGGCGCAGTACCACCTCATGCCGCGCCCGAAGGCCGACCGGCGGACTAACAACCTAAACGATTACACGTACGTATCTACATTGCCACCGTTGATGGTCGACATTGCCTACCAAATCGCTACGCCTGCCCGTAACAGTTGCTGCCACCCAGGACTTCGCATAGCATAATCTTGCGCGGCACTGTACTGCGCTCGTCACCCTCAGACATCAGCCTATGTAATGCCCAGTAATTTCGCTGGAAACAGCGCCCTTCAGACCGGAACATTGTAATGTTTGCACACTACTGATTGACGGATGAATATCTGGCAAAAGTGTGCTACTTCCCCAGGCGGACTCTTGCAGAAGAGGGGTACCACTACAAGAGAGCCTAGTGAGAGAATGTCTGCTGTGCAAGGAGAGGGCACCAATTCAAATCCCAGTGCCGGCACGTACCAAACCAATGTTTCTTGGAAATGTGTGTACCCATGTATCACTCGCTTTTCGGTGAAGGAAAACATCGCGATGAAACGACGCCTAAAAATCATTCCGAAGATATGCGGGACCGGGGTGTATAGCCTAATCTACCTCACGAAAGTGAGGGGAGACCCGTAATAAGCAGTGGGACGATATGGGCCGTGATGATGATGATTGTTTTTACCGTTCCACAGTGACGACGAGGAATACGACGAGGAGTCAGGGTTGCTGCCATCCGTGACGATGAAGATATTCAAGGGTGACCCAAAAGATAAAAATGTAAGTAGCGTCGTGTTGAGTTATACCAAAAATAACCACCTAGAAATCTCCTGTAAATGAATCCTAGATTAGTGAATATTTTTATATAGGTTGTAGATTTTTATGGAAATACCCATCTCATCTCCCGTTGCTACGATCTAGAGGGGATTTGTTAGTATTGTGGCATTCCAATAAACGTAGGCACACAACACGACAGTGGCGCCCCCACGCTAGCGACTTGTCATCAAGGACACGAATGGCGCGCGAACGTTCCCGCCAAGACGTGGTGTGTTTACTTACAGAAAATTAAGTAGTTTTCTTTAAAATCCGAGCCCCTGTTTAGTGAATACAACTGATATTTTCAAGAGGTCTTTACTAGATTCATAGGTACGTCGTTTATTTACAGCTTAGGAAACATTTATTGGAAATGTATTATAGACAGAGAGCTAACGGTCACTTTTGATCGCAGAATTACAAGGTTACCTAGAATCGTTACCATTTCAAGTTATACTAGGTAGGTAGGTAAGTACTTGTTTCTATTTTAGGATGGTTTTAAGTTAAATCAAATTGTAAACATTTAAATAAGTAATAAGTAAGCAATTCTTATTTCTTCAGGTGGCGTCAAATGTCCGCATTGGCGATACCCTGACCCTGGTGGTGGCCCTGGAGAAGCAGAAACAGTACGGTCTACTGGTGTCCGAATGTGCCGTCAAGGACGGACTGGGCTGGGCTGAGCAGAGCCTGATCGCTAATGATGGGTGAGCATACCTACTTTTCTTTCTTCTTACTGTAAGTAATTGATTATTTATGCGCAGAGTAGGTGGGGGATTTCTGGGATCTGATTCACTGAAATCCCCCACGAAGTAGCTCTTTTTATTTGGGGATTAATCCAAAAACACACAACACAATTACAACACATACACACACACACACACACACATTTTACATTTATTTTTACATGCACAATTGCATTTTTGGCAGGTTTAGGTTATTTTTCCTAGTAGTGCGTGGTTTTTTTAATTGTTATTTGTCGGTCCCGCAGCTGCCCGTTAGACGGAGAGATAATGGGCATGTTCCAGTACGCGGGCGACAAGCACGAGGCGCACGTCGCGTTCCCGGCGCACAAGTTCCCCTACACCGCCAGCGTGTACTACACCTGCGAGGTCAAGCTGTGCGACCTGAACCACCCGACTGACTGTGTAAGTACATGCACCTGTCGCCTTAATTATGATACCCTGGTAGCTCCAAAGCACACTCATATTAGTTTATAATTGAAGTAAAACTTCTTTACGCACGCTTGACTTGGTGGCTGGTGAATGCGTGACGAGAGCGTTACGAAAAGTGTGATCGATAAGTTAGTGAAGATAGAAAGAGAGAGTTATGTTTCGTATATTACTGTAGGGGCAAGAGAGAGGTGCGAGCACACTTTTTTTTTCTCTTTCTCGCATAGCCAGTGGCAACTTTAGTTTGAAGATACAATTGTCACTTGCCAGCTGTCATATTTATTTTTAACTGATTTTTTTATTGGCGTTTGAGAGAACATTTATAACAATCGTCCACAGACATAATTATTATAATACAGTAGCGTAGCAATCGTCAAACTTTTCTGTCGAGAGTTAACATTTTGACATGAAGGTTTATTGAAAGAAGTTTGAAATAAGACAAAGAATTCGGGAGTAAGAGGTTATCATAGAGTATACAAAGGTTTAAAAATCTTTCAATGGGTTTCAATTTTCAACTCCCATTCCAGAAACCATGCGCACACAAGAATAACCGGGTCCGTCGCGACTCCGACGACGAGGGGTCTCCAGCGACCGTGGAGGTGTTCTCGGGACTCTACGTCAACGAGGCAGATTCACCCGACAATGATGAAGTTACTAGTGAAAAGGTAAGAAACCGCTTTTTAAATCAACGGTTAGATTAGCTATGGTTACTGAAAAAGTCAAAGAACCAAATATCTTATACTTAAAGATCTTAAAAAAAACTATTTTAAATTTCGATGGCGAAAATTGACGCGCAAGTACCTACTTGTTTTTATTTTGGTGGTAGGGTAGGCAGGCCATTATTATTTATTTTATTGAAATAGTTTAAATAGTAATGCAACCTTTTTCAACGTCAAAAGTAGTCGCTTGGGCCAGGCATATTGATCACTGAAATTATTGGGCATATGAGACTTTAGAACCGAAATCTCAGGGTGACGAACGCAGTTCAGTGCGCGCAGTTTCTGAGCAAGATTTTGTAAAGGAAAGCTCTGGTGACACTGTAGCTTTTATGGGCAGACGTGGCGCTTACCATCACGCGAACGACTTGCTCGTCTCGTTCGTAAGTAAAATAAAAATTAACCCCTTCTCCTCTATAGTGGTGGCAAATAACTTATTTATCACACATTTCAGAAAGAAGACGAGATCTGCATATCGCAGCGTAACTTCGCTATCGGCATCTGCGTAGCGGGTGTAATCCTCATGATATGCGTAATCGCAGCCATCGCATTCATCCTGGCGCGACGACGCAACCCCAAGACTTACTCGAGGACCGGTAGCTCCTTGTACAGCGGGCCTTACACTAACACTGGCTATTCACACACCAGCTAAAAAGAAAACAAAATGGCGGGAAGAGTGACGCCATTAAAAAAATGGCGGGAAAATCCATGATTGGCTGAATCAATTTGACAGCTATTGGTTTTCTACTTTTTTAATGTTAAAATGAGGTGTTACAATTAGAACCTTTTTCTTTTAAAGGTATAAAATTGATCACTAGCAGCTCTTGAACTATGAATGGGTTTGAGTGACTTTGTGCCATTTAAATGGTCGAATTATTTTACTATTGGTTTTTATTCATCGAAAACTATACGAATAAAATTTTAATATTAATTTTAATTTGCTATGGTGGCCACGAGTGTTTCTTGTGAATTATAATAAGTGTCAATGTGTCTAACAAATAAGACACTGCTAATGAAAAAAATACAGTCATGAAGAGGTTTTCAGACATAACAATTTAGTGATGATAGAAAATAATAAGGGAAAGAAGTTACTTTTCTACTTACTTTTTTTAAAGCTGGTTATAAAAACCGAATAATTGTGACATGAAAAGAAACTTAAGGTATATAGAGGAAAATAGCCAAAAATGGAATACATCATTTTTTTATTGTAGTGTCCGTAAACCTCTTATTAATTTTGTAAGCTAAATTCAATTACTATATTATAATAAGTATTTTATTAAAATATAAATTAATAAAACTGTTGTGTTCAAACGCGACAACGATTCAGTCATATTTTAGTTTAATATTTCTAGTGATTTACCAGTATGTATTAAGAATATATAAAAACAAATTAATTCAATTTTGTAGAGGTGGATATTAATAAAACTGCGTTTTGTTTTTATCTAATTATGGTCAACTTTTCCTTTGTTTAAATAAAAAAGAAACGATAGGAAAGGCTTACCTTATGCCTTATAATATCATTAAAAACATTTCGTCCTCGAATTAATTGTTCACCGCACTCCTTACACATTTTAATAATCCATATTATTGTGATATATAAATTCCGTCCTGTGTGCATGGTATTTTACGTCATTATATTATTATTATTTAGGATATATTAACTTAACATGGTTGCCTTGCATTACGTAATGAAATAGTGTTAACAATCGACATTATATTACAGATAATTGTAATTATGTTGATATTTATTGTTTATGGGATATTTCATAAAGGCCTGTTAAATTGATAACTTTTTTAATACTTAATAAATTTATTAGAAAATATTAGAGTTGGGAGATAATTTCAAAAGATGTCGCTACGTAATGAATGCGAACAAAATCATATAAACATTTACACACACAACAGACATAATAAATAAATTTTAAAAATGCATTTTGGCAGTTTGTACAGGCCTTTACACTTTTCATTTCGGGTGGCGGGAAATGCAATGTCTAAAGTTTTAATTTATCGCTTGCGAATATAATTTCAGTTGGAATTGATGCCATATTTTTTAAGTTTTAATTTAGTTTTTCGGCGCATAGCCTCCGTCCATTTTCGGTGCTATTTTTATTCTGGGCTTCTTTTTATTTGCTTATTTTATTGTAAGATTGTGACAACGAATATACCCGATATCTGTTTCATACCTACCCCATTGATTTTGTAACTTTTTAGTTATTTCGACTAACTTTTTAATAGTTTTTTTTTTAATTGCAATGGGGTTCTGGAACGATATCGGTGATGACAGTGTACGAATTTTTTAACAAATATACTGACAAAAAATATGATGGTGGTTTCATTTCCCGACTTTCCCCTTTTGACGTAAAATTATTGTCATCACATAAAAAAAAATTCTTCCCTGGTATAACAGAGTACCAGAAAACTAGGTTTTACTTTTAAATCTTTTTTAATGGTTTTAAGTTTTAAGAGATATAAATAAAAAATATTTTTAATGATATAGAAACGTCTGTATATTTACTAGTTAAGTGATAATATTAAAATTAGACTTACAACTAGTCTATTACACTGGTTCGGATAAATAGATTTTAGAACGAATGAATAAATAACAATCCTTAAAAAAGTCACAATTAGAAAACAAAACACGAAAAGTTATGTAATGTAATTTATCTAGCTACCACTTTACACGTTATATATAGCCAATTAAATAGTAATTTATACATTTTAATTAGCTATTTTTATATTTTATTTAGCTATTTATACATTTTATTTAGCTATTCATATATTATGTTTGGCTATTTAAGCATGCATTTTTACGAGAAGTTCTTATAAATACAATTATACTAATTACACATTTTAAAGACACATCTAGTCCACACATTGCAGTTAATATTTGCAGGCACGCTTACCAACAGTGGAACGACTTGCTCGTCGCTAGACTGTAGTTAGCGCCCTTATCAAAATAGGTTTCAATCTCTTTAGGTTGCGTTTCAGTCTTGCCATATACAATTCTTAAAACTATATAACGCGTGTTGGTGGCCTTTGTTAAGGCTAATTTGTAGTGCGTTTGTTACCGCAATCGATCCTCAGGCTAATGCTGTATGACATAAGATCGCATTTAGCGCGCCAATAATATGGCGGTTACACAGGTTCGCGCGTGTTTAATTTTGATTTTCGTGGGTAGAGATTTTTGGTAGGTCCAAAAAATCATGAAATTCGTGTGACTTAATATATGGATGGCCCCTATTATAACCTAATTCTGTCTTACAATATACTAAAACGTAAAAAGCCCTATCTTTTGAATGGATATAACTTTCCAATGGTTTCATGATTAATTTAAGAAAATAGTTTAGTCGGGTTTACCCACAGCCAATAAAATTATGTTTTTCATTTAAGAAAGAATAAAACGTAGAAATAATTATTCAAAATTTTATATTTAAGTAGCTTTACAAAGTGAATAGCCCCCCTTTTGACAGTCGGGTAAAAAGTGGAGCAAAATCCTTTTCACAAACACGTTTGTGTTTTTTGTAACGTTACGGCAAGCGAAAACACGCCTGGCGTGCTAACCCGCACTGCTGTATTGACAATTTTATCACACCAGCTGTGTGCGCCCGCACAGCTGATTGAGAATAATTACGACGCAACGACAATGCTAGTAAACACACACGTTGCGTGAAGACTAGCAAAAGTTCCAACAATAACTAAACCGGTTCAGCTGAGCTGAACCGATTTTCTTGTCTAGCCACGGGTGCGGCTCTGCACACTCCTGGGTTTTTCCCATACAACAAACACAACAGTTGTGTTTTCAGCAGTGAACGTGTTAAGGGTAGTAACTATACACTACCCACCACAGACTACCATCAGTGTAACACAAACAAATGTCCCGTCTCTGCATTGTCTATGGTTCAGTACGGTAAGGAGTCCTCCATCTGCACAGTCATGAGGGAGTCTTCCGGGTGAATCTCCAATAGGGCTTCGGTCCCGTCGTTGAAGGGAAACGACACGCTCCCGTCGATCACTAGCCCTGGAAAGCAAAATATAAAATTGTTAAAAAGTTTAAAGCGACATTTTATATTTTCCAGACTGACTGAGTGACGAGACGAGCAAGTCATTCACCTGATGGTAAGCGTTACGCCTGCCCATAACAGTCACAGCACTACCCAGAACTTGGCATTGCATAATCCTGCGCGTCACCCCGAGACATCGGCTCTAAAGTCTCATATGCCCAGTAATTTCGCTGGAAACAGTGCCCTTCAAACTGGAACACAGTAATGTTTGCACACTACTGCTTGGCGGAGGTCTTGTCTTGTGGCCAATGAGTGATATGCAAACCTAACTAACCCGCATCCGTGCAGTGCGACTTGACCCGCACAGTGCCCGCGTTGTCCCGCACGCGGAGCCCGCGCGGCGTCGGCCACTCCTCGAACGTTATGTACTCCCGGACCGAGTACGCCAGGTGCTCCGAATCTGAGGGAAAACGGGAAAATTATCCTACTTCTTACTAACATTATAAATGCGAAAGCTTGTGAGAATGGATGGATGGATGTTTGTTCCTCTTTCACGCAAAAACTACTGAACGGATTCGAATGAAATTTGGCACACAGATAGTTTATAACCTGAATTGAGTGATAGGGTACTTTTTATCCCGATAGTATGTTCCCGGGGGACAAAACGCGGGTGAAACCGCGGCGCGCAGCTAGTTGTTTATATTATAGTTTGTTGAATTAAAACTTCTTTACGCACGCTTGACTTGGGGAGTAAGCTGGTGAATGCGTGACGAGAGCGTTACGAAAAGTGTGATCGATGAAGTTGAGAGGGAGATATAAGTTAGTGAAGATAGAAAGAGAGATAGTTAGGTTTCGTATATTACTGTAGGGGCAAGAGGGAGATGCGAGCACACATTTTCTTTCTTGTCTCTCATAACGAAATTTTAATTCAGTCATGTGGGTCTAAAGCAAGCTCGATTTTTAGTTTATATCATCATCAACCCATAACGTCCCACTGCTGGGCACGGGTCTCCCCTCACTTTCGTGAGGAAGATTAGGCCATAATCCACCACGGGGGCCAGATCTGGATTGGTGGATCACATAGCTACCTCCGAAATAATTCTCGGGTAGGTATGTTGGGTTTCCTCGCGACGTTTTCCTTCACCGAAAAGCGCGTGATAATTACGTACATATGTTTTACAGAAACACATTGGTACGTGCCCGCACTGGGATTTAGTTTATATGATCATATCATATGCCCTAAATCATGGGCATTATATTATTATTGCTCATTTTAAGGTTTTCATTTTAAGGTTCTCATTTCCCGCCATAACAGAAACGAACCGTTTCTGTTATGGCGGGAAATTTAAATTTCAAACAGTTTTTTCGTTTTTAGAGCGGATCACTAATTTAAACGAGACTCTATTCAACCGTAAATCATTCTTATCGTTTTTACGTTGAATAATTTCCCGCCATAACAGAAACGAACCACCTTAAATGATATTTCCTTCGTTCTTTCTTTATTTTGATTGCTTTCATCAATTTACCTGGTGGGAACATGAGTCGCTGGTTGTACATCTCGGCGACCTCCCGCGCCGTCTCCAGCTTGGTGTCCACCTTCACCTGCATCTCCTCGGCCAGGATCCGCATCAGCTCGAGGACCGAGTGGGTACGGAGGCAGTTTATACTGTAGGGAAACAGGGTACGATTTTATACGCTGTCTTTCTTAAACTGAGGGTAAGCGGCACGTTTCCCCATAAACAGTGACAGGGCCGCCCAGAACTTGGCATTGCATAATCCTGCGCGGCACTGCACTGCGCTCGTCACCCTGAGACATCTGTAACAACTACTATAATTACTAACTATTGTAATTTACCACTCATGCCGTCCCACTCACTCCTATAGACAACCGAAAGAGACGACAACACACCTGTAATGCCACGACGTGCTCCCGGTCCCAGTTGTAACACAGAGGCCGGAACTCTTCGTGTGTGTCCACTTGCCCTGATCTATTTGAAGTCGGAGCAGAGACACTCGCGACGTCACGCTCTCTCCTATGAACACCTGAAAGAGACAACAATAATATTGCCATTTCTTTTTTATATCGACGCTAGAAATCGTAAACGCTGTAACCTTGAAACGCAAAATTGTTCACCAAACTTTTCTTTTGTTGAAAAAAAATCATAACTCAATATTTACTCGACCTAAAAACGTAAATTTTGGATATTTGGTGTGTTTCATACAAAGCTACAATACTGCTACCTTGGTTATATCCTAAAGTTCCTAGGGGACGTTGAAATGTGGGTTTGTTTCCAAATATGTAAAAAAAGTATTTTCGGGTCGGTCAAAGGGTGGGTTACAGCGTTTACGCTTTCTAGCGTCGATATGTAATTATTTTCAGCCAAGCTTTATCCAGCTACGTATTCGGTACAGCAAGCTGATCAGAATGACTCCAAACACCATCAACCTGATGTTAGTTACTGAGGAGTTCCGTTGTCTACCTTCCGTCTCTATCATAAGATCAGGAGGCCTACCATGACGTCTTATAGCGATTCAGTTGAGGACCTAAACTGAACCGCGTCGCATAATCGTACCGTGACGTCTTATGTGTTATGTTGCTGCCATTTTCAACCTAAACCGGATATAGTTTAGGTTGAAAATGGCTTATTAGCGACTCAATCCTTAACTGGATCCCGTTTAGGTTGAAATGGCAGCAACATAAAAAATAAGACGTCACGGTACGATTATGCGACGCGGTTCAGTTTAGGTCTTCAATTGAATCGCTATAAGAGCTCATGGTATGCCTCCAGCTCGCTGTCCTCATAATATTGTGATCGGAACTCAACAGGCACGCAAAGGTTCAACACGACGGAACAGGAATTGGGACAAAATTCACTTGCAATGTTTGACTTTTCAATTCGATTAAATAAGAGGAAATTAAATTGAATTTAATGTAAGTTACAGCGGTTGAACGTCGCGCCTGTCGCCTCTATTGAATTATTTCTACAAAGTCAATGAACACGTTCACTGCTGAACCGGTTTATTTTGTTGCCACTTTTGCGAATTCTCACACAACGTGTGTGTTCACTGTTTACTGGCGTTGCGTCGTAACTAAACTCAATCAGCTGTGCGGGCGCACACAGCTGTTGCGATAAAATTGACAATACAGCAGTGCGGGTTAGCACGCCAGGCGTGTTTTTGCTTTTCGTAACGTTATAAAAACACTAACGTGTGTTGTCAGCAGTCGACTAGTTATATGAATGCTTAGAATAACGCATAGAATAGAAAACTCTTTATTGTACACCAGAAACACCACCGTTACACCGTCTTTCAGTTACACCTCCAGGATGGCTGGTAGAAAATGCTACTTAGCATTAAGTACTCCTTGTACTCCATTTGTGTGCTAAAGAATAAATAAATAAATAAATAAAAATAAACACAGTACAGAAGAATTACAATAGTTAAACAAGGGTAGTACAATGGGCGGTCTTATCGCTGAAAGCATACCTCATTCAAAGCTAAGAAAGGAAGAACTTTGGTGGACAGTTTGTGGTTTTCCTCCTCGTTGCTTATATCTGGCACTCTCGGATCTTGCAGGTCTGGTCGCATCGGCGGGTACCTGCGAAGATAATAGTAGATTGTATCACAAGGGAACAAAACAATGTATTTACGGCGAGAGCTATTTTTTTAATCCAGAGCGAAGCGAAGGTTTCTTTAGCAGAATCCTAAGCGTAGCGAGGGAGTCAAAGTACTTCGCTCGAGGTTAAATAATTTTGCTACCGTGTGGTACACTATGCTTTTCATCGTAAGCTATGAGAAAAATTCATCATAGAAGAAAAAAATATTTTTTTTTGGATAGCCAATGCCGCGTCGGCACGCGCTGTTTTTTTTATTGCCGCCCAGGATTTTATTGAAGCGAATTTCAAAAATGGCAGCAACCTAAATTGATTGGCTAATAAGCCATTTTCAACCTAAACTGGATCCAGTTTAGGTTGAAAATGGCAGCAACATAAAAAATAAGACGTCACGGTACGATTATGCGACGCGGTTCAGTTTAGGCCTTCAATTGAATCGCTATAAGACGTCATGGCATGCCTCCTGGGTTCACCTGCAGTAATGTAGCGTGTGTAGGTCGACTGGCGTGATCTTGTCCAACAGCTTGGGCTCGCCGGTGACTGTAGTGCGTATCCTGGAGCGACGCATCCATTTGAATTTACCCTGAAAATTATACTTTTTTTATTGCACTGGGTATGGTATAACATCTATATATATAAAAATGTTATGTTGGTTTGTGTACGCTTCAAAAACTCATAAAGCTCTGCACCGATCGAGCTGAAATTTCAGCATGATATATAATCCGCATCAAGGATTGTTTTTATCTATTTTTTCATCAGTGACATATCAGCGAATGTGCGAATGTGCCACAGCGAAGCGTGCCAGGGCACAGCTAGTATAGCATATATTAAAATACATATAGCGATTAGCATTTTGCGTCAGTCGACCTAGCGCCGTCGTACTGTGAACACGTATCTATTATAACAATCTTTCCGTTCTATATTTAAATATCTGGCTCGAAGGACCATACGGGGACCACGGGGTAACCACGGGAACATACTATCGGGATAAAAAGTACCCTATTACTCAACCCTGGTTGTAAACTATCTGTGTTCCAAATTTCATTCGCATCCGTTCAGTAGTTTTTGCTTGAAAGAGGAACAAACATCCATCCATCCATTCTCACAAGCTTTCGCATTTATAATATTAGTAGAATAGGATATTAATATAGGAGTAGAATAAGTTAACTTGTCGTTCTTAGTAGGAGGCCTCTTCTGCAAGAGACCGCCTGGGGAAGTACCACACCTTTGCCAGATATTCATCCGCCAAGCAGTAGTGTGCAAACATTACTGTGTTCCGGTTTGAAGGGCACTGTTTCCAGCGAAATTACTGCGCCTATGAGACTTTAGAGCCGATGTCACAGGGTGACGAGCGCAGTGCAGTGCCGCGCAGGATTATGCAATGCAAAGTTCTGGGTGGCACTGTAGCTGTTTTAGTAGTGTACTGCAGTAACGCACCTCCTTTAACGCGAGCAGCGCCCCCTTCACGTCGTTGGAGCACCAGGTGGGCAGGCAGAGGCGGCCCACCGACTTGTGGGGCGCGCTGTTGAACCCTATCACTGGTTTCCTGGGAACAGAGCAAGGCTGGTGATGTAGTTATATTTTATATTATGTAAATGAACACGTTCACTGCTGAAATCAGAACTGTGGCGTTAGCTGTATTGGAAAACACAACGGTGTGTGCAGAGACGCACCAGTGGCAAGACAAGAAAACCGGTTCAGCAGTCAAAGTTGACTGCTGAAACGGTTTTTACATTTGGGCACCGTTGTGGACCGTGGGTGTTTTCCAGCAGTAGCGTGCCGTCTGTGTGAGCCGCGCTGTAGTAGCGCCGCGTTACACACACACACGTCCGTGTTCCGCCGCACAGCCGGCACGTGAGCTGCGCTAGCACAACAGGTGTGTTTTCCCGCACCCGCGTAAAGTTATAAAAAAACACAACGTCTGTTTTCAGCAGTGAGCGTGATAAATAACGTTCGACGGAACAACGTGCCTACAGCTGGACTTCCGTGGGTCGCAGCCGATGCGACAGCATCCCAGAAGCGGCGCCATAAATTTGTATTATCGCGCATCAGTCGCATCTGCCGCGACCCACGAATTTCCACCTTTAGCGTTAGCGAAAACTAGTTACTCACGCATTATCTCTAACTCTAGAAGCGGCTAGAAGGAAGGTGCCGTCGCCGCCGCACGGTAATACCACATCGCACCACTTTATTAAATCATCGTTGTATGTAAGTCTGTGGACAAAAAGAAAAAAAAAATTATCACATATGCATTTTTTATTTGACTAAGAAATGAGACGACCAAGTAAGCGCTGCGCCTGCCCATTACAGCTACAGTACCACCCAGAACTTTCCATTTACTTGTGCGACACAGCACTGCGCTCGACACCCTGAGACATCGGCACTAAAGACTCATATGCCCAGTAATTTCCCTGAAAACAGTGCTGTTTGCACAGTACTGCTTGGTCGATGAATATCTGGCAAAGGTGTGGGTAGTTCCCCAGCTGGACTCTTGCAGAAGCGGCTTACCTAGTGGTACACCTAAGTAAACTCCAAAAACTAATTTGCGATAACAGATGGCGCTGTTATAAACTTGTAAAAACATACCTGCTGGCCATCTCGACCTTCCTCCCCATGGTTTTCAGAGTATCAGCGACTCTTTCTTCGAACACTTTCTGCTCCTTGTGATTTGCGAGCATCGCATCAAAATCGGACCCTCGTTTTCTTAGAACACCCTCTAGTTCCGAGTCGCATATGTAATTGTGACTATGTCTGGAACAATCAAGGAGAAAAATAGAACAAAATGTTATCTTACTAATATTGTAAATGCGAAAGTTTGTGAGAATGGATGGATGGATGTTTGTTCCTATTTCACGCAAAAACTACTGAACGGAATCGAATGAAATTTGGAACACAGATAGTTTATAACCAGGATTGACTGATTGATTGATTGGGTACTCTTTATCCCGAAAGTATATTCCCGTAGGACAAAACGCGAACTACGCTGGTGAAACCGCGGGGCGCAACTAGTACCTTATAATTAGATTTTTATTACTATTCCGTTTCTTTTTTATTTTTCATACGGTAATAAGGTCAAAAAAAAAAAGTTTTAGAAAAAAAAATACAGACAAGCTTTTATAAAATACGTATTCTTCACTGCAAGCTGATCAAAATGAGTCCAAACACCATCAGTCTACTGTTAGTCACTGAGGAGTTCCGTTGTCTACCTTCCGTCTCTATCATCAGATCAGCTCGCTGTCACCATAACATTGTATTGTCATCGGAACTAAACACTGTTTAACACCTTCAGTGTCGCAACACAACTGTCGTGTTTTTCAAAACTCGCCGCGAGCGCGGGAAAACACAACTGTTGTGTTTGTTGTATGGGAAAACACTATGGAGTGTGCAGAGCCGCACCCGTGGCTAGACGAGCAAATCGGCTCAGCAGTCGAAGTGTTAATAATAGGTAGATTTCTAAGCGTACGTCAATTTTCATTGAGTCAAATACCTATTTTACATCAGCTTTAATTGAAAACAATTGAATTTTATTAGCTTGACGTAGGTAATTCAAAGAAGCGACCTCTAAATAGTAATGTTTTTATTTGTATGTATTATGATCGTTAAATTTTAATTATATAGGTGAGGGGGGAAGGGGCTCAAACCCTCCCCCCATACTGGAATACAAAACTAAGTTGCCGCCTTTACACTTGTCCGGAAACTGTATACACAGACTTTAACTGTTAAGCCGTGTACCCACTAGCGAGCCGTAACCGTAACTTGCGTGATACGGGAACGAGGTTCTAGTGTGTACGCGTGTTACTAGCGCCCTCCGATTCGCGGTAACACCCGACAATCGTCGGTTCAGTGCGAGTCGCTCAACCTAGCTCAAGTTAACCAGGTTAGTAGATTAGACATCGACAAACACGACAAGTGAAGCATTGATATTTTCTGACTATCCGTGAGGAAAACCCGGAAAATGTCTTGATGCATTTTCTCATCTATGCCGGTCAAGGTCCTTTTTGGTCTTTTGGTAGATGACGAGCGGATTTTGTAATAGAAAACATTTATAATTTGAGAATTTTATTAATTTTATGTTTATGTTTGAGAACGCTAGGAAGTCACACGGCCTATCTAATAATTATTATGACTAGCTAACTACGACGTAGATAACTACGACTAAATACTAGAGCGTCTAATGTTGTTATTATTTTATTTATTTATTTATTCTTTAGCACACAAATGGAGCACAAGGAGTACTTAATGCTAAGTAGCATTTTCTACCAGTCATCCTGGAGGTGTAACTGAAATGGTGGTGGTGTGGCAAAACGAGAAAAGAAAGCAGAAACGTCCATGTATCTCGGCCTAATAAAAGACAAGTGTTCCAGCAGAGAAAACTAAGAAAAATTACAATAGTAATGCTAACCTAAGAGCCATAAGGCATTCCTCCAGATTCTTCGGTCTAATCCCTTCCCTGAAATTAGACAACATTGCCGGTAATGTATCTTCTACTTATTTATATTAATGTTTGAACCATGGCGCCCTGAGGCAAAACATTTTTTATAAAATACTAGCTGTGCCCTGAAACGCTTCGCTGTGGCACATTCGCTGATGAAAAAAATTGATAAAAACAATCCTTGATGCGGATTATATATCATGCTAAAATTTCAGCTCGATCGGTGCAGAACTTTTTCGAGTTTTTGATGCGTACATAAACCAACATAACATTTTTATATATATATAGATAGCCTGTTACTCATTGATGGGTAAATATAGCAATATTTTGGTGAAACAATTTTTAACACCTTCAGTGCTGAAAACACAACTGTCGTGTTTTTCATAACTTGCCACGAGCGGGGTTAACACAACTGTTGCGTTTGTTGTATGGGAAAACACTAAGGAGTGTGCAGAGCCGGAGCAGTGAAAGTTTTAAAATCGCTCCGGAAGTTTTTTTAGTTTATTCATTACAAACGAACATACAAACAAATATGGCCTCTATATAATATCTATTAGAGTAGATGTGTCATACCACTCATAGTCTACACGTGGTCCAAAACAACAACAGATAAACTCAAGTACATTAACATAATCCCAGTAATAACTAGTAACTGCGCCTCAGAAGGGAATGTTCCAATTATTACCAGTTAAGAACCTGACCCGGGCTTTGATTAGATAAAAATAATTGTATAGTGCGCTATTTCTGCTTTGAGATAACAGGGTGCAAGGCGGGACGCTATTTATGTCGGTCGAACAACATTGGATCCAGGGCCGGATTTAGTGGTTGGAGGCCCTGGGGCAATAAAGGAGTGAAGGCCCTTATTTCTTGTCTTTTACTTTTTTTTTTCTAACAACAGTATTTTTTTTCCGTTGACTGTTTCAATAATGTATTGCAAAATATTTTTTTCTTTTTTAACATACATAATTGTAGACAAAAACAAGAATTTAAATTGTAAGAAGTTAAATTGTAGCGTTAACGAATGGAAAACCTTGTGAGTTTTTTTCGACGAACAATCGTTCAATATTTCGCGATAGGTAAAACAGCGTTGCGTAAGTATAGTAAGTAAAACAGAGAAAAAATTATTTTTTTTAAATATCAAAGAAAAAGTTGTTTACTCGGTGGAATTTGAAAGTTTTTTTAAGTCCGTATTGCGGGGGGGTCTCTCCTGTGGAGGCCCGTGGCTGTAGCTCCGGATGCCCACCCCTAAATCCGGCCCTGATTGGATCAGACATAGACTACGGTTTAGGCCACATAATAACGGGCGCGGGCACTGACATGCACGGGCGTCTTTCCATTCCATTCAAATTTCGTTTAACACGTTCACTGCTGAACACACACAACTGTGGCGTTTTTCATAACTTGGCCGCGAGTGCGGGAAAACTCGACTGTTGTGTGTTGTTGTATGGGAAAACACTATGGCGCGTGCAGAGCCGCAACCCGTGGCTAGACAAGAAAATCGGCTCTGCAGTGAAAGTTTGCCATTTCTTTCTCTAATCTGCAATTTCTATTTACCCTGCTCTTTACTTACTTCTCATACTCCAATCTGGTGACCTTGGAGACGATGAGACATTTGTCCATCTTCAGCTCAGGCAGGGCATCGGGCGACGTGGAACCTTTCCGCTTAACCTTCGTAGTCGAGAGCTCGGTCAGCTCTTTCTTCCGTAGACCTGACAAAGATACATCAGCTTAGTTAATAATAGAAGATAATGAGTAAAAGACGGACTGATGTTCTTTGTCTGTCTGTCTGTCTGAACTGACACAGAGAGTTTATAACCTGGGTTAGGCTATAGGCTACTTTATAAAGCGAAAAAGGGATTATAAGAGGTTGAATTAAAGTTTGTATGGAAGTGTCGTCATTTTTGTAGCTAGAACCTTGAAACTTAATTTTTAGGCTTTTGATTAGATATAGAATAGAATAGAATAGAAAACTCTTTATTGTACACCAGAAACAAAAATAAACACAGTACAGAAAAATTACAATAGGTAAACAAGGGTAGTACAATGGGCGGTCTTATCGCTGAAAGCGATTTCTTCCAGACAACCTTTGGATGGACAGTAAAAAAACATTTTTCGATAGTAGGGTGGGTGGCGCACGTTTGCAGTAATTAATAAACACGATACGTTAAAAATAAATAAATAAATATGTCATTAAAAATGTTACCCTTACGGGGGGGGGGGGGGGGGGGGGCTAAAACAAAAGTATGGGGATGAAAGTTTGTATAGAAATATGTAAGGTTTCGGCTAAACCACTGCACCGATTTTAAAAATTCTTTCCCCAATGGAAATCTACATTATCAGCGAGTGACATAGGCTATATTTTATCTCCTTATTTCCCACGCGAACGGGAACTACGCGGGTGAAACCGCGGGGCGCAGCTAGTGCTAGTAATATCATAAATGTGAAAGTTTGTACGTTGAAATGTTTGTTACTCAGTCACACAACAATGGCAACGGATTTGGATCAAATTTAGCAGTTTTTAACTGGATTACCACAGAGGATACTTTTTATCCTGTAAAAAATAACAATTCCTGTGGAATACTCATTGTGGTCGAAACCGCGGGGCGCAGCTAGAATACAATATACCTACTACAAATGGTTCTTCTTCAGGATAATTGAGGATCTTCAGTTTTGGAATAGATAGCTTAATTAGGCCATTACGTCCGAGTAGAAGATAACCAATACATAACAACATCGAGTGCTCACTCACGAGTCGACGTAATGGAATATTTCGGTACAAACAATAACGATTATGACCTCAAGCGTGCATTCCAATCTAATCGGGAATGTTTGCATAAAACATCGAATAATCGCGATAGCCCGTTCCGCCACCCCCACCGATGCGCACCAACTCTCTATCATGCCAGCTGGCGATAAAAAACCAGCGCCAATGACCCGCTGACTTCAATGCTTTGCCGATGACAACGACTTGTCATAGCCCTCTGGCTTTACTTCCGTCGGGGCCGCGGAAGACGTTCTACATACCCGTAGCCCCGACAATAGGCGTCCCGGTGGAACACCCTGGGGTTTTAGTGGGTATACCCGTCAGGCTGGCTGGGGGGTGTCCCACATAACTATCTGGTCCTACTCTCGGGCCAGGTGATATGCGAAAAAAACCCTAGCTTTACTTGGTATAGAAGGCGTAAGCTGATTGCTTCGATTAATTTATTCGCGTCTTGTTAATTGGCTTCTATTTTTCGCGCTCGCTTCGCTTGCTCTTCCATCTATGGCCTAGATGTTCAGCGATTAGTCGTCTACTATGCCAATAGTAGCTCAGACCTTTTGCGCTCGCTTCGATTACGCTTTTATATTATAATATTCCCACTTTGAATAGATTTATTTTTTTCCGCTCGCTTCGCTCACTTCAATTATCTTATTCTGTTATTTTTACTGTGAAAAAAATCTTTCAAATTCGCCACCTGTGGGCTGTGTAGGCACGGATCCGGCCAGCCAAATATTAAAAATCAATTATAACTCTCTTAAAAGCAATATATTTTCTTCGTTTTTGCCACAATTATTCATTATTCATTGATGCTCCGCTCCTATTGGTCGTAGCGTGATGTTATATAGCCTATAACCTTCCTCGATAAATGGACTATACAACACAAAAAGAATTGTTCAATTCGGACCAGTAATTTCTGAGATCCTAGCGTTCAAACAAACAAACCCTTCAGCCTTATATATTAGTATAGATTGTACCTAATGCGGTTTCCCGCGGCAGGACAACCGCCCATGTAGTATGGCTCTTAGAAATACAAACACTTTTATGCCATTATTATCAGCTCTGATAAAAATAAGTCAGTTTATTATTAAACAAGAATGTTGTGAATGGAATAATTCTCAATGTGTCAGTTAATATTAGATTTATGACACAATATGTTTCAACAGTTTGAACAATAGACACTTGATTTATTCCGAGAAGTAGATAGTATGAAAAAAAAACACAGAAATGCCCCAGCTGAGGCCTGACCGACCGAAGGATTATTTAACGTGGTCAAGGTTACAATAGTATGTTGGTGTCATGCTGGGACTCAATGATATAAGAACACTCTCAAAATGCACCCCTAAAATCGCTTGGATCCACCAAATGCCCCAGCTGGGGCACGAACGACCAAGTTTTTTTACAGCCGAGCTTTATTGTATAAACATTGTTTGATGCTGTTACTCGATCTCGTATGGTAACCCTGTCAGTCCATTAGTATTATGAGGTGCATGCTAGAAGTCTCATCCAGTGCTTTTTTAACACTTTGACTGCTAAGCCGATTTTCTTGTCTAGCCCCGGGTGCAGCTCTGCACACACTATAGTATTTCCCCATAGAGTTAACACCACAGTTGTGTTTTCCCGCACTCGCTGCAAGTGATGAAAAACACCACAGTTGTGTTTTCAGCAGTGAACAAGTTAATAATTCTAATCCTGTAGCAAATATGTAAGTATGTCCCTACCGTCTATCCATATCAAAGATTTGACTATGGCATCACATATAATTCAACGAGTCAGGTTTCTTTTGGTCTTGGGTCAGGTTTCTAGCCTTCTTGGTCAGATACTGTAAGTACGCCACCCACCCTACTATCGAAAAATGTTTTTTACTGTCCATCCAAAGGTTGTCTGGAAGAAATCGCTTTCAGCGATAAGACCGCCCATTGTACTACCCTTGTTTACCTATTGTAATTTTTCTGTACTGTGTTTAATTTTGTTTCTGGTGTACAATAAAGAGTTTTCTATTCTATTCTATATTCCGTCATCTTATATTTGTACCTAATACCCCTTCCTCAACAATTCTCCTATTGTAAAGGACCCTGTCCAACTACGTCCATACCCTATGCGCCCTCCTCAACAATTCTCCTAAAAAGTAAAGGACCCTGTCCAACTACGTCCACAAGTTGTCTCCAATCTTCGGCTTTGTGCAGTGCCACATTGACTGGCATTTCTAACTGTTGTAACAACTGGTCAGACCAACGTATTGGGCTTCGGCCTCTTTGTCTCGTACCTTTATAATTCTTGTTCAACTAATTTTTTTTTTAATTAAGCATGTAGTATGACTGCCGTTTCACATCAGTACTTGTCATCCAAACAATCTGTGATACGTCACAATGTAATATTCATAGCTGTAAGATATTTCTCGTTACGTAAGATGCTTTACATTCAAATTGATAAGTCACACTTGTGATAATGTGTAATTGCTATTTATGTGTATATAACCATATATTATAGAAGAGAAAACACTTATCTATTATGCCTATTTGTGGCTGTTTGTTTTGCAATATATACAATTGTTCTTTAATGAACACCATAACAACTGATAACAATTGATTGATGATCAATTTAAATTTTAGAAATGTTTTCAAAACTATTAATACTACTTATTACCCAGATAATTACAAAGATAATTTTGTTTTTTGATTTGTGAGTGACGAGTCGAGCAGCTTGTTCACATGATGGTAAGCGCTACGCCTGCCCATAACAGTCACAGCACCATCCAGAACATTGCATTGCATAATCTTGCACGGAGCTGCACTGTGCTCGTAACCCTGAGACATCGGCTCTAAAATCTCATGTACCCAGTAATTTCGCTAGAAACAATGCTCTTCAAACTGGAACACAGTAATGTGGACGGAGTAAGAGCTTTGCTTTCTTTTGCTGACAAGAGGACTTGCATGCCCCAGTGGCCAGCCCATAAGAGTTTGTAATTTACAAAAACATAACAACAAGTGCAACCTCCTGCAAGAGCTAGTAACCGGATCTAATCACAGTCGGTGTCCCATGTTTATCCATCGTGAAGAATATTTGCACTGATATCATTTTGTTATCAGTTTGCTATCAATTGAGGAAATAATAATATTGTGAACGTGCGTTGAGGACAATAACTCGAGTTAATGCACCCAAGGTGTGTTTAGATTGGAAGGAATGTAATAGAACATAATAGAAATCTTTTTGCTCATTTGCGGAAAGATCGTCTTATCTCATGTTCAATATGTTGAGGAGATAACACATTCTAGTCGCAAATGTGCATTTTGTTTTATTAAGGCTTCTAAACACTGTGTTGCCTGCACAGCTGCCGGGACAGACCCTCGCCTTCCCAGCAGCATGCTGGGGTAGATCCCTAGATTGTCAGTTATCCTGGCAAGAACCCTATGCGGTATAAGCCAGCAGCATATGCATAGGAATCTTTACATTAATTTAGCATTTTTATTGGTCAAAAATGCTGTGCCCTGGATGAAGGGGGATACATATATAAAGCTCTTGAGACTTCGACTGAGCAGTCCTCTGCAAAGATGGTTTTATTTATTTTTCAGTTTTATTTATAATATTATTTGTTTGCCTAAGGTATTGAATATATACATAATAAGAGTTTTTCGTAGAAGTCCTTAATGATAATGTTTCTGTTAACTCATTGTGATAACGAGAATAGAACTTTTAACATGTTCACTGCTCGAAACACAACTGTTGTTTTTTATGACTCGCCACAAGCACGGGGAAACACAACTGTTGTGATAGAGGTATGGGAAAATACAATGGTGTGTGCAGATCCGTAGCTGTGGCAAGAAAACCGGCTCAGCAGCCAAAGTGTTAAGTCATATTGGACATAAAAATAGGTTGGTTAAACCTATGTACTTGTGAGTATTTAAATATAGGTTTTTTGTAATAAGATTTTTATTCATTGTACATTTCATTCTAGTAACTTCCAAAATCATAACTTTTTCTGTTATTATTCTACCTACCAAAAATTTTAATTGTAACATAATATTCATAGTTATAATGGAGATAAATAAATACTCACGCCGCAATCCTCTGCCGATGGACACCGAAAAGTTATTTAGCACAGACATCTTCGAAAGTGCCAGTAGCGAATTCAAAACTAGGTTACACTTTTCAACTTTAATTTCCGCTATGTCCACGACTTAGCATCGGCTACGGCTTTGCAGTGATAAGTTTAAATGGGTGTTAATTATTTATCATGCACTAATTAATTATAAATCACGCTTTTATCACGAAATTCATGTTAGATCGCGCTAAGTATTCGTGAAGCACTGTACGAAATTATCTTTAGAGGCGTGGTGATTAGATTACTAGAGATCTTAATTATTCTCGTGCGCTGATAAAGCGATGAGGTAATAATAGATAGCTATTGCCTTAGTTGGGAAGGGTAACTAATACAAATAAAATTGTTACAACATGAAAGAACAGAATTAATTAACTTCGATTAGACCGAACAGCAGCGAACGTCTCGCAGCGGCCAGCCCGCTTTCTGTCAAGTAGGAAATGTCAAAAGTGAAACGATGTCAAAGTCAAATGTCAATGTCAGACTGACGTACAAGTGATAATGTCAAATTTTAGTTTTGTATTATTTAGCCAGTGGTTTCATCATCAGCATCATCAACTCATATCAGCCCACTGCTGACCACGGGTCTCCCATCACTTTCTTGAAGAGGATTAGACTTTAATCCATCACGGGGCCCGTTCCTGATTGGTGGATAACACTTACCTTCGAGAGAGGTAGGTATGTAACAGACTTGCACACGAGTAGCAGATATACATTATTATCGAAAGGCCTGCGGGGCTATGCAGCACGGTGCGGATGAGCTTCAGTTCTCTTTGATTTTGACGTTTGATTGCCCTGGGGCTCATCATTACAATACAATTGACGAGCCCCGTGGCAATCAAACGTCAAAATCAAAGAGAACTGAAGCTCATCCGCACCGTGCTGCATTGCCCCGCAAGACCAATTTTGGCAAATAAAACATCTTTGTAACTGAGTACTTGTATATTAGTTTCCATATAAAATAGCTAATCAACGATACAAGCAATAAATAACAAATTCAACAACACTATTCACTTGACTTTCATTATTTACAAATAATTAATGAGAATTCTTACTAACATTACAATTACTATTGTTATACCAACGAATCTGATAATTTTATTTTGCTTTTGACACAAAAACAATTTTGTTGAATTTAGGCTAGTTGAATTTAAATCGATTTTTGTAATAAAGTACAAAAGTCGCACGACTTTTTGTAAAAAGGCAACTAAGTCGTGCGACTTTTATTCTTTTAAAAAGTTGTGCGTTTATACGCGCACATGTCACGGCAACAAAAGAATTTAAAACTTTCCCTTGATAAATGGAAATCCAAGGCCAGACATATCGCACTGTGAGTTTATATTTTAGCTGAAACAATAACAGATTTTATTATTCATGGTCACCTCTTTCTTTTACACAATCTTAAGTATGTTTTTTATCTTACTTTAAAAACAAACAATTAAAGTTTAGAATTTTTTGATTTGTAAAATTAATAAAAAGCCAACTAGCCTATTTAAATGTATTGAATAATTTAAGACAAAATAAACTTGTAACACTTTATTCTTCTTGCCATCTTTCGTACACAGAACATGTCAAACATCCATCCCGATGTCTCGTCTGCTTTTTACATGTTAATAAAATTAGGGAAAGGCCAAATTTAAGATAAAGCCGCGCTTTATCTACAACATTAAAATTTAAGAAACAATCCAACATTTTTAATATTAATAAAATACAAAAAACTATTATTAAATAGAAATTGCAAGAAAAATAATCAACACAGGGGCGTACAATTAATTAGGTTTAATTGTTCGTAAATTAAAAAAATTAAATAAATTATTCTAAAGTTGTTAACTTTTTATTTGGGTTAGATTAGCGTTACATATAGTTCAAGCACAAAAACATAATTATATTTTTGTTAAAATCTTTTAGGCATCTAAGATTACGCCGACAAGAATCAGCACGACTTTTAATCAGGCTGAAAGGAAAGGTGACATTATATGACATTTATCGTAGCGCAACCTTAGCATCATAGGAATGTCTGGGAAGTTAGTAGACAGAACAATTAAAATAACATGATTTTTGGAAGAAAATTACATGTATTTTAAATGCATACTTAAATAATGAAATGGAAATTGATATTTTGACTAGAAAAAGCATGCAAAGTGTCCAACTAGCGGCACAAATTTATGAAAAACTTTATACAATTTATTATTTCATTAGGCATTGTTAGTGCAACAAAAAAACATGGATATTTTTAATAGAGGACAATTTGCTAATTTTCGACAAGAGCGTGTTATCTCTGAAACATGTTGAACGTGAGATAACACATTCTATTATTATTTTTTATATTTGTCTGAGCGACGAAATGAGCAAGTCGTTAACCTGATGGCAAGCACTACGCCTGCCCATAACAGTTACAGTGCCACCCAGAACTTTGCATTGCATTATCATGCGCGGCAGTGCACTGCGCTCGTCACCCTGAGACATCGGCTCTAAAGTCTCATATGCCTAGTAATTTTGCTGGAAAGAGTGCCCTTCAAACCGAACACAGTAATGTTTGCACACTAGTACTTGGCGGATGAATATCTGGCAAAGCTATGGTACTTCCCCATGCGGTCTCATGCAGAAAAGGCCTTCTATTACAGATGAGACTAGTCGCAAATGAGAAGATCATTACTGTACTGTACTGTACCTAAAGGAAACGAATAAATGATGTAATTACAATATTGCTAACCCAAATCTACGTTTAAATTTTCTTATTGAAATATGCAAATACATAACATTACTTATTTCAAATAATTGAAGATATTTCACTGTAGAAAAGTATAAGGGCCAACGCAGACATTCTATTCTAATGCCGAATGCAATCGGTAATCAACCACAAATCGGTTAGCGTTCCGATATTTAAGAAAGGTTATTTAGTTTAGATTTTTCTACCATTTGCCTTGAGATGTGTTGTTTTTTCTTAAATATTTTAGGGAGAGGAATTATACACTAGACTGAATATAATCATGAATAAATTAGACCATCACTATCGACTAAATGCCGGTTATGGACTGCCGGTTGTCTGCGCTGGGTCTTATGACAGTTCACAGTTTACTACCTAATTATTGAATGCATTCTATTTAGAATTTAAAGACTTTTTCCTTGTATAATGTTCGCTACATCTATTCGTCATAAACTGCATTATTATTTTAGGTTAGAAATCCGTTATGTTATTAATAAAATATTAGTTTTGGCACAACTGTCAACTGTATTAGCTGTAGAACAAACAGTTTCTTTCTAATGCAGTTTTTTTTAAATTATTATATAAAATAAACTTTTTTTTTATTTCACTGAGTGAAGAGACGAGCGAGTCGTTAACCTGATGGTAAGAGCTAAGCCTGCCCATAACAGTTACAGTGCCACCCAAAACTTTGCATTGCATAATCATGCGCGGCACTGTACTGCGCTTTTCACTCTGATACATCGGTTCAAAAGTCTCATATGCCGCTGGAAACAGTGCCCTTCAAACCGGAACACAGTAATGTTTGCACACTACTACAACCGTTGCCTTTTCATATAAATAGAATGCACTCAAACCCATTAAATAGATTTGTCACTTTATCCGTGATCAAGCTCATTCCTTTGAACATGAATTACACACCAAGCCCCAGAACCGAGTCACATTTCGACAAAAAGTCGCACTACTTATTGTTCGAAAAATAAAAGTCGCGCGACAAACATTCAAAGTGCAATTGGAGCCTTACTTAAATCACACTTCAACAAAATATCCGCGGCTGGCGGGAACACATTGACATGTCGACATACATGTTTTTTTTTATTAGCTTAATCGATCCTACTCATTAAGATCTTATATAATAAAAAATTACACCTCCAAATATACATAACTTTTGAAGTAATCAACTTTGGCCGTTTTGACATCTCCCATTTTAACGTCGTTTACTTGACAAAACCTGATGTCAAATTAACGATTCACGTGTTTTTGTGAACGAACATTGGTATTTTGTTATATTAATCTACACTCGGTAACCAAAATAATATTCGTTAAACTAATTTACCGATTTACCAGAAAAAAGTCATAACCTAAAAATGGCCGCCCTGACAAATTGCTATTTTAGACGTGTCAATTTATTCCCGTCAGCCACGGATATAATCGCGCTACTTATTGATCGAAAAACAAAAGTCGCGCGACAAACATTCGAAATGTAATTCGAGCCTTACTCGCTTTACTTATTTTAAGTAACCAGCCAACGTAATAAATTAGTATCCTACTATCAATTATCAGCTAGGAAGATTCATAGTTAACTATAAAAGAAAATGACGATATAAATAAGTATGCAGTTGTTTTTTTTCATTCAAATCGATTTTAATTTTTTATCGTTTTTTTATTCAAATGGTTAGTCAGTACAGTACGTGCAATGGATGTTGCTATGCAAACGACTGACACAAATTGGGTCTGTAAAATATGTCTTACAGCGACCCTTGCACAGGGCGATCATGATCCGTATCGCTCACTATATCGAAACAAATGAAACTAAATCGATTTTTTGAACTAAAGGCAAAGTTCGTCGCAATTTCCGTACATAATTCGAAGAGTTTCTTGGCGGTTCTTCGCGATTGGATGTATTCCGAATTCGGTGGTAATCAGTTAACTTTCATGAGTTCCCATGTTAATAAACATTTTTTCCTTTGATTATTATCTTTCACATCGATATAAAACCAAAATCGATTTTTTACAAGTGCTAACGCATCGATACGACAACAAAACAAAACATCGATTCGACGATCGGTCGATTCGTTCCGACTATTTAAACTTACAAGGCACTTTAGCATAAACACTAAACATGCTCTATAAGCTATTTTGTCTTTTCGTACAACCAATGTTTATTGCCTTTAGGATGCAAACTAAAATACTGCTTAGCACGTCGTTCACATGATGGTAAGCACACCTGCCCATAACGATTGCAGTGCCACCCAGAACTTTGCATTGCAAAACCATGCGCGGCACTGCACTGCGCTCGTCTCCCTGAGAAAATGGTTCTATAGTCTCATAATAATATGCCCAAGCACTACAATCTATACAAATTTCAACCGCAGTACTTTACAAGAAACAGCATTTTCGTTTGTCATCCTTTTGACATAATTATTATTCTCAATTTCTCAAATATCCCATACATTAGGGACATTTTGGGTCCTTTACCCGTAAATTAGGGCACGTGATACCAATATATTTAGGGTACATTTTACCATTACATGGGTAAATGTTACTCACATACTTTTATTAAACTATACGATACCGAAATGTAAGGGTAAAACATGGCTCGTGTATGAGACAATTGTAACCCATAGTATATTGGTAACCCGTTTATAGGGTAAATGTCACTCAATTATTGTAGTACATTATGGTTACCCTAATTTAGATTGAATCAAGCCATTCAACAAGGCGAATTACCTATAAACGATGGCAATATCTGTCTGTAAATGTACAGAACAGGGTAAGCAATACCTGGCAATACCTAATGATGAGTTACTTTAGTATTAGGGCAGGCAACATTACCCAAATACAAAAAAAACGTTTGGATACGTTGCACTCTTTTGTTGGGGTAAAAGTCATCCATTAGGGTAACAGACACCCTTTGAGGTAAGAATCACCTGTTAGGGTAAAAGTCGCCCTTTTAGGTAAGAGTCACCGAATTGGCTACAAGTCATCCATTAAGGTAAAACGCTCAACAGGGCAAGAGCCACGCATCAGGGTAACAGTCACTCTATAGGGTAACAGTCGCTTATTAGGGTAACATTCACTCATTAGGATAACAGTAACACTTGATAACAGTCATCTATGTGGGAGTGAGTATTACCCAAAGCACTGTGTTCCCAAGTTGTTAGTACAAAAATATACATAACGTTAGTTCAGTCTTCTTTCTTGTCCATGTTGGATTTCGGCGTCTCGTCTAGGGAAGACGGGGGCCGATCCGAATCACCATCTGAACCTGGAACAAAAAAAATATATGAAAAAGTTTTTATTGAAACCAAAAAGTAAGAGGGTGACGAGCGCAGTACAGTGCCGCGCAAAATTTTGTTTTTGTAAGTTCTGGGTGACACTGCTACTGTTACAGGCAGACGTGGCGCTTACCATCTGATCAACGACTTGCTCGTCTCGCTAGGCGCTACTAACTATATAAACAAGGTTTTTTTTAAATAGTTAAAACTCATTTTGTTATACAACTGAGCAAGACAAGACATAATTATGTCTCTTTTCCGCATGACGACAAAAGTAGTGCGCTTTGTAACCCTACTAATAATAAAGAAGTCAAACGCATTAAAAAATGTACAAAGAAAATTTCGAAAATCATTGAACTATCACAACCTACATCCCGCCCACCGCCGAGCACGTGTCTCACCTCACTTTCATGAGGGGGATTAGGCAACGGTCCACCACGGGAGCCCAGTCCGGATTGGTTCATATATAAAAAAAAACACTTACTGCCAATTTTCGAAACATTGTTAGGCGTTTTCTTTTCGTCTTCACTGTCGCTAGCTGAGCTGACCGCGGAAGACTCGTCACCGCTACCTGCTACAATACAATATACAATAATACGCAGTTTGAATTTGTTTGGAGAGTTGAGTCACTGTGAATTCGACATAATTTGAGTCATTTAGTCATCAATCATGAGTTGATTAGTCTGTCTTGGCCCACGGCGAGTTTGACACAAACCTGTCTCGAGCTACTGTGAGTTCGACACAGTGTGAGTGACTATGAGTGGATTACACGCAGTACACAATTTACGCTGTTAGTCTGTGTTGAGTCACTGCCAGTTTGACATAAATATGTCACTGTGAGTCTGTCTCTTTGGCCCACCGCAAGTTCTACACAAATCTGTGTTGAGTCATTGTTAAGTCAACATGAATTTGTCTTGAGTCACCGTAAGTTCAATACGAATCTGTCTTAAAGGCGTTGTGAAGTTGACACGAATCTGTCTTGAGTCATTGTGAGATCAGATTTTGTCTTGAGTCGCCGTGAGTTCAACACTGTCTTAAAGGCGTTGTGAAGTTAACACGAATCTGTCATGAGTCACTGTGAGCTCAATGCGAATAAGTCTTGAGTCATTGTGAGGTCAACCCGAATCTGTCGTCACTGTGACTTCAATACGAATCAGTCTTTGAGTCACTGTGAGTTCGACATAATACATACTACTATTAGTACTGTGGTGGCACTCACAAGTGATAGCCCTGACATGCGGCGGCGGCAGGGCGCGCGCGGGGGAGAGCGCGGGGGCGGCGGGGCGCTGCTTGCGCGCGGGGTTCAGCTTGCCGCAGTAGGCGCAGATGTACGACACGTAGTCGAACTCCTCCACCATCGCCATGCCTGCGGGTTGAACAATTGCTATATTTTAGAACTGGTTCTATTGAGAATTGGGGGGAGAGGATCTAGAAAAAATGACGAAATATCACAAGGGGGGGGGGGGGGGGGGGTGTAGTAAGATATCACGTGTATTTATTTTTTCGTCAAACGCGATTTCTAAACCGAAAAGCGGCTATTCTAAGATTCTTTGTAGGTACTAAAAAATACACGTCATTTGGGGGGAGGGGGAGTAGCTTTAAACCTCACCAAGTATCACCAAATGGGGTTAAAATAATGGATGGCACCGAATCTCTGAAACTACTGATCCGATTCTGAAAATTCTTTCACTGATAAGAAGCCACGTGCTCCGCCCACTACTTTGTCCTAGAGAGGTGAGACGAGAGAGAGAGAGAGAGAGTGAGCGTCGGGTGCAGTACCGTTATGCGAGCAGCACTCGGCGCAGATGAGCGCCATGCGGTGGCTGGGCCCGTCCTTCAGTAGATAGTCCACTACTTTGTCCAGAGCCGAGCGGTTCTTGTCCAGGAGAGGTCGCGGCAGCTGCTCCGGCTGTCAACAGTTATACGACATCTGTTACAAGATGTGACTCACACATACAGGGTGTTACAGAATGACCCTGTACGTACTCAGCATGTTACGATCAAACATGTGAATTGTTTTACGTGCGCAAAGGTTGAATACGTCGTATTTAAAATTCCCATACAAAAGTATAATTATGTTTGTCTTAGAAAGTTGCGACCACCCTAAATGTTTGTTTACCTAACCATATCTGTCGGACAGACATCTCAGTCAAATAAAAAAATAAAAAAGTAGACACCATCTAATTCAGTTTTATAGTACTTACTCTGAGACGGGGTCCCTTGTAGATCGCGGTGGCGTTGTTGAAGGACATCACGTTCAAGTTCTTGTTAATGGGGGTCGAAGTTAGGGCGAGTTGACGCTGCCGCAGCTGTCCCGGGGTGGCTGGAACGAAATCATGTTGTAAGTTAGTGCTTGGTTGGAACGGTTTCAATGTGTGTGTGGGGGGGGGGGGGGGGGGGGGGGATATTAATGTTAAAAAGGAGACAAGATACAAGATAAAATAGGGAGAGAAAACTGGGGAAAGAGAAGGCGAGAGGAATAAAGAAAAAGAAGAGGGAGTAGGGGAAATAAAGAGGCTTTGAAAGACGGAAAGAAGGAGGGATACGTAAGGTTATTAGAAGGATAAATGGTGTGTTAGAGACTCAGCGTAGAAGAACATAAAGAGAAAGATAAAGACGGGAACATAACAAAGGAGAAATAGAGGAGAAAACCCTAGTTATCTGAGGGGGGAGAGAGAAATATAGTAATAAAGAGGGGAGAAAGGGCAGTATAGAGGAAAGAGAGAGAGGGCTGTAGACTTATGGCACTGCAGAAGAGAAATCTAAACGGTATATGTACAAGGGCACTACCTGGGAGCGGCGAGGTGGGGGCGTTACCGGGCACATTACCGGGCACGTTCTGTGAGGGCACGAACGGCTTCAGGGCCTTCGACTGCACTTCGGGGCTGCCGTACTTGTCCAGTATCTCTTTTGCTATCTGCAATGAATAGATAAAGATATATCGACGCTAGAAAGCGTAAACGCTGTAACCCTTTGACCGACCCGAAAATACTTTTATAACATATTTGGAAACAAACCCACATTTCAACGTCCCCTAGGAACTTTAGGATATAACCAAGGTAGCAGTATTGTAGCTTTGTATGTAACACACCAAACATCACCAAATAACAATTTTACGTTTCAAGGTTACAGCGTTTACTCTTTCTAGCGTCGATATGGAGAATTAACAGTGCTCCAGATGTCGATGTGTAGTGGGAGGCCTCTTCTGCAAGAGACCGCCTGGGGAAGTACCACACCTTTGCCAGATATTCATCCGCCAAGTAGTGTGCAAACATTACCGTGTTCCGGTTTGAAGGGCACTGTTTCCAACAAAATTACTGGGCACATATGAGACTTTAGAGCCGATGTCTCAGGGTGACCAGCGCAGTGCAGCGCCGCGCAGGACTATGCAATGCAGTGTTCTGGGAGGTGCTGCGACTGCTATGGGCCGGCGTAGCGCTTACCATCAGATGAGCGACTTATTATAAATTATTTAGAAAACATAGACGGACACTTCAACTGCGGATATCGAAGCTACAACTACACTTACGCCATGGTGGCCGTCAACATCCTTAGGTACCTTATAAGTCTCCGTATTCATAACCTCTTCCAATATCTTCTTCTTTTCGTCTCGCATCTTACTGAGCTTAATTCGGTTCTTGTTCAACGACCAATTGTAGTACCATGATATTGAGGACCGGAGGAATATCACGCTGGAACAGAAACGGACTTTATGCTTCAGCTGAAAGGGTTAGTTTTTGTTGGCCGGTTTGGTGACACTTAATGCCTTTTGCAGGGTTCAAGTATCATTTGAAATCCTTTTTTAAGAAACTGAATAGATGATACTCTAAAACAAATTGACACTATTTTAATGGTTAGATGATAATATGTTTTTTTTTCCAAATGGGACACTTCTCAAAATTTCATCATCATCCCATAACGTCCCACTGCTGGGCACGGGTCTCTGCTCACTTTTGTGAGGACGGTTAGGCCATAATCCAACACGGGGGCCCGGTCGATAACATACCTACCTTCGAAATTATTCTCGGGTAGGTATGTGGGTTTCTTCACGATGTTTTCCTTCACCGAAAAGCGAGTGATAATTACGTACATATGTTTTACAAAAACACATTGGTACGTGCCCGCATTGGGATTTGAACTCACGATCTTCCGATTGGAAGGCGGACGTTCTCCCACTAGGCTACCACCGCTTATTCAAAATTTACAATTACCAAAAGAACCAATTCTCAACTCGGACAATTCCTACAGGGACCAATTTTCAATAAACCACTCACTGCTGAACTTTTTTTTTTGTCTCTTTTGCGAGTCTTCACACAACGTGTGTGTTTACTGTTTACTGGCGTTTCGTCGTAACTAAACTATCAGCAGTACGGGCGCACACAACTGGTGTGATAAAATTGACAATACAGCAGTGCGGGTTCGCGATCCAGGCGTGGTTTCGCTTGCCGTAAAATTATAAAAACACAGACGTGTGTGTTTTCAGCAGTGAATATATTTTATGTTTTATTTACATTTTGACGTGACAACGTCTAATAAATCTATGAACGCCGGCTGCATGCATGAAAAAGTTGACACATTGTCCCGTTACGCTCATTCTTGCATTTAAAAAATCTGATTACTACTATAATTTCAAGTATTTATTCTTTTATTATTAAAAAATTAGAATAGAATAGAATAGAAAACTCTTTATTGTACACCAGAAACAAAATTAAACACAGTACAGAAAAATTACAATAGGTAAACAAGGGTAGTACAATGGGCGGTCTTATCGCTGAAAGCGATTTCTTCCAGACAACCTTTGGATGGACAGTAAAAAACATTTTTCGATAGTAGGGTGGGTGGCGTACTTACAGTATTTAACAGTCACAATACATTATTCAGTTTTATTCATAAAAGTATGCAATCATTTCATCGATGTTTTGTTATGACGTTGTCACGTTAAAATGTCGTCCGTAAACTAAGTTTAGAGACAACCAATTTTTTATTATAAGGTTGGGTTTTAATTGTGACGATGTGATCAATATCATTATGGCAGAGATCTATCCACATACCTAGGGTTCAAATTCGTAACAAAAAACCAATGATTGAAATGTAACACAATAGCAGTTGCTCAATAGGAATACTTTACACGACCTTGCGGCACCTTGCGGTCAAGAACGGGGGCTGACTGCGAACATACGTCAACTGTAGACTGAAATTAGAATATCCACTTGAAAGCATCTTTATTAGAATCTATTTGAATCGACTGACAATTTGCCATTCAAAAATGTACTCTATGATGCACTGACGTTATCACAAGTTAATAAATAGTACCTGGATGACCGAGCTTTGATCGGTTCTTTTTTTTTTTTTATAAAAAAACAATTAAAATTACATTTTCTAAAAATGACTCCTAGCTAGATCGATTTATCGCCCCCGAAACCCCCTATATACTAAATTTCATGAAAATCGTTGCTGGGCACGGGTCTCTCCTCACTTTCGCGAGGAGGGTTAGGCCATAATCCACCACGGGGGCCCAGTCCGGATTGGTGGATAACATACCTACCTTCGAAATTATTCTCGGGTAGGTATGTGGGTTTCCTCACGATGTTTTTCCTTCACCGAAAAGCGAGTGATAATTACGTACATTATGTTTTACAGAAACACATTGGTACGTGCCTCCACTGGGAATTGAACTCACGAGCTTCTGATTGGGAGGCGGACGTTCTCCCACTAGGCTACCACCACTGAGCCCAAACACCATCAATCTACTATTATTAAGGACTTGCATTGACAGGGGTGTGCCACCACGTCGCAATAGACAATTAAAACCTATAGAATACTTACATAATGGGTAGAACTAGCAGGGGCGACGCGTGTAGCACGGAATGCACCCAATTCTGACCTCTCCCGACATACATAAAATAATACAATATGGCAAACAGTATGTAAATCCCGACGGAGTACGCCATGACGTAGCCAATGACACGTTTGTGCGTCTGCTCCTTGTATTGGCCATCCTGCTCTAAGCACTTAATCTTCGATTCGAGTCGTTCCAGTACTTCTGTCGTTGTCTTCTTACGCTGTGGACAAATAGCAGATTGTATCACAAGGGAGCAAAATAATGTATTTGGGGCGAGAGCGATTTTTTGAATCCAAAGCGAAGCTAGGGATTCTTTAGTAGAATGGAGTAGAATCCTAAGCGTAGTGAGGGAGTCAAAGTACTTCCCTCGAAGCTAAATAATTTTGTTACCGTGTGGTAACACTATGCTTTTCATCCTAAGCTATGAGAAAAAATCATAATACAAGAAAAAAATCTTTGTTTTAAATTTGAATAGTCAATGCCGCGTCGGCACGCGCTGTTTTTTTATTGGCCGGCCAGGAGTTTATTGAAGCGAATTGCGTTCTAATTTTTTAATTACCCACTGTTTCAAATTCAAAACTCATTTCATCACTGTTAGTAAGTGCGCTGGAATGACCCACTTCGTTCGCACTTATCGAGGAGGCAAAGGCCTCTTTTCGAATAGATGGGATGAAAATGTTTATTCTTTAATAGTAAACACGAAACGTTTGTGCAAAAATTAAAGTATGAAGATGAGAATATAAGGACTGATCATTGTAACAGAGGAGACCAAGGAGAATTTATTTGTCCTGACGTTCGAGTATCGTTAGATGAAGTAGTGGGAGGCCTCTTCTGCAAGAGACCGCCTGGGGAAGCACCACACCTTTGCCAGATATTCATCCGCCAAGTAGTGTGTAAACATTACTTGTGTTCCCGTTTGAAGGGCATTGTTTCCAGCGAAACTACTGGGCATATGAGACTTTAGAGCCGATGTCTTAGGGTGACGAGCGCAGTGCAGTGCCGCGCAGGATTATGCAATGCAGAGTTCTGGGTGGTGCTGTGCCTGTTATGGGCAGGCGTAGCGCTTACCATCATATGAACGACAAAAACAGAAAAGTAATCTTCATAGGTACCAAACACTGTTTGTATACCTGTGTAGAAGATACATGAAACCGATTCCTTTCTGATGCATCACGACACGACACGTCAAACAAATTTGAACCTAGCTTAAGACGCATTTGCATCGGGTACAAATGGAGTGCCGGATTAAACAAGCGCGAGGCCCGCAGCAAATTCTTTCAAAGAGCCCTTGATCTACTATGAATTGTTTAGTATAAAGGGGTAAAAAAACAATTGTCTTAGTAGGAAAAGTTGTAACGTTTCACGTTTTTGTGACATCAAGTAAATTCAGTATACCACATCTTAATAAGTTTACCTCAAACAATTCCGCAGAGATGAGTGGGTTTAAATATGCGGGCCCGTAGCAATTGCTACTCTTGCTACGTGGTTAACACTTTGACTGCTGAGCCGTTTTGCTTGTCTAGCCACGAGTGCGGCTCTGCACGCGTCATGTTTCCCATAAAACAAACAACAGTTGTGTTTTCAGCAGTGAACATGTTAATCCGGCACTGTACAAATGTTATTTACGTGTTATATTAAATCAGCTCGTCTCTTTATTCAATAATAAAAATGCCGGTTTTCCACATACAATAACCGCATTGAGACCTGATTTATTTAGGCACATTAAAATTTATATATTCGCGGTCAAAGTCGCAGGAAGTCCATATGCAAAGCGAGGTCGGTCCCCCGAGTTCGCGCTTCAACGATACAATCAAAGGACCTCGCACGCTTACGCTTACAGATTTACAGCTCCACCAAAATATATGATCGACTGTTCATAATATAACAGTGGTAAATAATCTTGGCCCTTATAATGTTTTTAGGAATCACTAAGGTAAGTTGTCTTTCTCATCCCCCACCAATTTTTTTTTAACAGATTTAGGGTTAGGGCATTTTGATAATAGTGTAATTATTGGACTTTCAAGTTCATACATTGAGTGCAATTTGATCACACGCTAAGTTCAATCGAAATGTGCCAGGTCCGGTATTAATATATGAAACGTCCTTGGATTCGCGTAATAAAGATATTATTATAAAGAACTTTTTGTCCAAACTGAAAGTGCCTAAGAATTGGACCGTGACTGAGCTGTGTCTAGACTAGACTCTATTCCAAGGTGGTTGGGATCATATTGCAATGTCAAATTGTTAAAATAGCAATGAAAGTGAATGTACTAACTGTGATGTCTGTAATGAAAGTTCGGTGTTCGTTCAATAACAGTCTCTTAATTTACTAGCTGTTGCCCGCAAGTTCACTCGCAGTGTTATTTTTTTAATTTCTATACTAGCTCCGCCCGCGGTTTCATTAGCGTAAGGGCCATACTACACGGGCGGTTCTCTCGCTGTACACGACTTTCATATTAAATTGTATCTAGTGCGGATTCCCGGGGTTGGAGAACCGCCCGTGTGTTATGGCCCTTTAGCTATTATCCCACAGGAACCTTTAGTTTGACTGGATATTCCATGTTCTATTTCATAAACTAAAGAATCTTTCATAGTGGACAAACAAAGAGACATCACAGAGAACAAACAAACACACAGACTTTTGTATTTTTTAATTATATTTCCTGAGATTATGAGACAGTCGTGCCAGCCCTATCAATCGGCTTGGCGCATACAAAAAGATTTTAAAAACCAACAGACAGACATGATTTTTATTTATAAGTCTCCTAGAAATATTTATTTTTTTATGTAAATCGTCAATGTTCACACTTTTTTTAACTGCTTTAACTCCTTCACTGCTGAAAACACAACTGTTGTGTTCTTCATAACTTGCCGCGAGTACGAGAAAACACAACGGTGTGTGCAGAGCCGCACCCAGGGCTAGACAACAAAATCGGCTCAGCACTTGACATGTTAATATATAAAAGTATCTAGATAGATTCTACAGTAATAATCACTGATACGACGTATGACTAAAACCACCGATCCACATTCGATGTTGTTATGAAATCCACCTGCACTAGGCACATTGTTGAATCCATAAGTATCGACAATCCATTGTCTTCCGCCACTCATCCTTGACTAGTAGTTTAATAAAAGGCTAGGTGACAGGTCGCCTGCCTGATAGCAACCAACCTGTGCATTGTCATTTGTCAACAAAAGTTTAAAAAAACGGCCAAGTGTGAATCGAACTCACGCACCAAGGGTTCCATACTTTTTTGTATGGGAGCCTCCCTTACATATTAATTTTATTGTTTTTAGTATTCGTTGTTATAGCAGCAACAGAAATACATCATCTGTGAAAATTTCAACTGTCTAACTAACACAGTTCATGAGATAGAGCGATAGAGATGGTGACAGCGGACAGAAAGCGGAGTCTTAGTAATAGGGTCCCGTTTTATGCCTTGGATACTATACCCTAAAAAAATTGTTGGTTGTTGCTGATCCTACTAATATTATAAATGTGAAAGTTTGTGTGGATGAATGGATGGATTTTTGTTCCTCTTTCACGCAAAAACTACTGAACGGATTCGAATGAAATTTGGAACTCAGATAGTTTATAACCAGGATTGAGTAATAGGGTACTTTTTATCCCGATAGTATGTTCCCGTGGGACAAAACGGGAACTATGTGGTTTAAACCGTGTGGCGCAACTAGTTTTATCTAATTTTAAATAAAAGCCCATTATGAGAATTGGTCTACTTGAGCCATCTTGAGAACTGATCTTTTTAACATGTTCACTGCTGAAAACACCCGTGGCTAGATAAGAAAATCGGCTCAGCAGTCAGTGTTAAAAGTATTGACTGAGGTGGCGGAAACAACATCGTCCAGGAGTCTATTCCAATTGTGGACCACTCTGTTACTGAGGAAGTGGGGGACAGTATATATGGTGCTTGGAGTTTGAATGAAAATATGAAATGAAATGAAATGTGATTTATTGCCTCAACAAAAAAATAACTCAACTTAATTTACATGAATAAATATAAAATCAAGGCAAAAGGGGTAAATTCAGCTTGTGCTTCGTACACATTTTCATGTGAACGCATCGCTGTTTTTCAACCTACCCCGAATGATTTTAATAATATTTGAATCGGAAAAATGAAGATATTACACAATAATGACAATTCAGTTTCGACATTGACTTTGAGATTAGATTGCAATATTTCTGACTAGCTGTTTCATTCCTGAAATCAAAATCTTTGCGTAATTTGAACTTGCAATCTCACTAATATTCTAAATGTGGAAGGTTGTGTGTGTGAACACTCCTCATGCTGCAATGGCTGAAAGGATTTTGATTAAATTTAATATGTACATGATTTGGTCATCGTAAATGTTGACATAGTGCAATTAGATGCTGGTCTGTACTGAGACAAAAATTTGATAATGTTGTTCCTCATCACCGACGAATGGATAATAACCGGATCCAAAAGATAAATAGTTGAAACAGTGAACGGGTAGCTACGTAGCCTACAGCATTCATTAAAATTAGAAAGCATCATATATATCAAGTTAGTGTGAAACTAGAAAAGCTTTGTTAATCCTCAAGAATGAGTTTTCAAACACACATTACTCACAACAGAAGGATCTTTGATATGCCATGATATCATCGTCAATATGGTAGGTATGCTATCGATATTCAGAAGGGGGGTAGGTGACAATTATTCAAATAACATTTCAAAAATGAGCTCCGAATGCACCACAATAGTTTATTAAGCCAGGTCATGGCCCAAAGATTGAATTGCCGCCAAAACTATTATCACATTCGCATCTAATAGAAATAGTCTTGGCTAAGGTACAAAATATACTGCCGATATTAATCAAGCTGAGATATACTCACGCGAAATCTTGATATAATCAGACCCATTTTCTCTCGATGAACACTTGATATGAGAATCAAAAATAATCCAGCGCTCGTTCAAAACTCAAAACAGCCCCGCCAATAACTTTTCCGGTCTAAAAATAAGTTTGGCATAACCGATGAACAAAATTTGATGACGAAAATACGGGGATACTGTAACCTAAAATGCCGCAGTTATTTGAATAATATTAATTAGTTACATATAGAGTATTGCTGAGTCACTGAATAACACGTCTTTATATTTTATTCGAGTCAATCTAATTTGCAAATAGTGTATATTTTTGAAATTTAACAAGAAAACAATCTCCTCTGACGACAACGAAAATCTGACAATTGGAAATGAAAATGACATTTAACTTTTGTATATTTGACAGTTATTTTCACTCCATCTGCAGATAACGAAATCTAGTAGAAAGAACATTAATGCTACCAGTATTGATTTGAAAATAGTACTATTATGGCACCCCTTTTATCATTAACCCATATTGGCCCACTGCTGAGCACGGGTCTTGCCTCACTTAGCACGATCCTCTAGTAAGATAATAATAATAAAAGGAAAATGTGGGATCAGCTACTCTTCTATTTGTGCCACAAACGAGTCTGGAAATTTATTTTTATTTTAATCATTTTATTTAAGACAGACAATTATTTATAAAATAAAACCAAATGAACATTTACTTATTTTTAATATATATATTTTTTACACTACTAATAACAACTAACTAGCAAGTTTTCCAATCCGGTGTATAGCAAGACAATCTGGTAACATCAGCTGATTCTCTTTCAATCTGCCTGCCATCAGAATCCACGCATCGGCAGAGTCCGCGACGGCATTGGATTTTCCTAAAATTGCCGTTTTTGCAGCAAACTGGCTTTTCCGTAGACGACGCCATGACCAAAGATGTTTGTGCGCATTCTGAAACCAAATTATTGAAGGTAGTTTTGGATCATGAGACTACGTAGTGACATCTAGCGGATTTCTTTACATCAATTTAGTTTATCTACACGCACATAGATGGCTCTGAAAACAATGTAACTAATTTCAAAAATTTATTGGATTCATTAATTTACTAAGAAAATATTCTTTAGAAATAACTTACTGCAGTCCATATTGGCTATTGCATCAGTATTCGGTTGTGCCTCATATTTTTCTATTTGTAGTCCTTGCTCATCAACGCAGAAGCTCCTGGAAAATAGATTTATCAAAATTATCAGAGTTACAAATTACTTAGGTACAAACATTAGTTTTAAAGTCGACACAAATAACTGTCGGTTGTTTTTCAAAATCACATTCTATCTGTATAGCAAATGGCGACATCTATGGGAGCGTAGCTATCCTTGTTTTTAAATTTACCCTTAACCGCGAAATTCTTCGTTCTCTCTTCAATCATAGCTTTTTAAAACCTAGGAGCAGTGGCCAACATAAACTAATATGATGATTGATTTTGATTATCAGTTGTGTAAAATAGTGAAATAATAACATGGAATTATTACTTTTTTTTGGCGGCAAACCGAACTGTCAACTGTGAACCGCGTCTGGCGTCACCATAGAGTTGCACCGCTAGAGATGTCCCTTGCCGCGGCGAATCGATTATCGACGTCGACAGTAACAGTTTGTAACCGTAGAAATTTTGTTTCGCTCATACCTTTTCAACTTTCACATTATTATAAATTTCCTTTTTCTAAACCCTATACTAACTCTCCATTACTCCTCCTAGCGATTCTCCCAAATGTCCCATCAGGCATGCACTCAGGGACGGTAGAGAAGTGGTCCACGTTGAAGCCTGCCTCTTGGCTTTCCTTGAGGAACTCAATCCGCTCATTCATAGATTCGAAACAGGGGGTGGTGTAGTTATAAGGGCCGTCACCAATGCTCTGCTGCGGGAACAAATCTAAGGCTGGGTTGTCTGGAAGAGAATAAATGAATCTATCAGACCTAATAGATACTGGAATCATGCATTTACGAAACTTGTATTTTTATTTTTTTATTTCTCTGAGTGACGAGATGAGCAACTCGTTCACCTGAAGGTAAGCGCTACGCCTGCTCATAACAGTTACCGTGCCACCCAGAACTTTGCATTGCATAATCTTGCGTGGCACTGCAGTCCGCTCATCACCCTGAGACATTGGCTCTAAAGTCTCATATGCCCAGTAATTTCACTGGAAACAATGCCCTTCAAACCGGGACACAGTAATGTTTGCACACTACTGCTTGGCGGATGAATATCTGGCAATGGTGTGGTACTTCCCAGGCGGTCTCTTGCAGAAGAGGACTATGTAACAGAATAAACGATAGCTATTTTGGCGCAAATTAGCCACGTCATGAGCTCTCGAGATTCATGGTGGATTAAGCAGGGGCTACCGATGAATGAATTCACGACAATTACATAATAGCACTGCAGATATCATGCCGGCTGTACGCACTCGCCGAGACACCCCGAGACAGGCCGAGAGCGAAAATGTACAAGGTGCTCTCGTCATGTCTCGCGCCTCGCCTCGGTCGGTCGGTTGCTTTTCGGTTTTTGCGCCCAAGTCAAAGGATATTGTTGGTTTTCGCGAGGAAAACCAATAAAAAACAAGTGTGTACAGGTATGTTCTCGTCAAGAGCCTCATCGCCCGAGGCACTCGGCGAGGCGTTCTTGACGTGTGCGTACAGCCAGAATCATAGATACTCGAGGAAAGAACACATCGCTTTGCGACAAGAACATGGTTCCTCAACATGAGATAGCACGTTGACATGAGCGACATGAAACCCTATACACTTACAGCACTCTAGATCCGATATCGGATTAACATCCAGATCCACTTCCATTCCCTCCCCGTCCTGGATCGCCCCTGTGATCCTATCTACGCAGTAGCAGGTGCTGTTGAGGCACTGCACCGGGTTGAAGTTACCGTCGGAAGTACAGCGAGGGCCCACCACGGGGAGGGGCACTCCTGCAGTTATCCTCTTGGCGATCTTGTCGTGTAGACGCGAACAACCTGGTAACGAGAAAGAAAATTGAAAGGTTGGCACAAGAGTCAGCCTCTGTGGGTGATGAGACTTAAACATTAGAAAAACTTTAGACGGTAGCCTAGTGAAAGAACTTCTGCCTTCCAAGGAGAAAGACGTGACGTGCAGGCAAGGAAAACATACACATATCCGAGTATTATTTCGGAGGTAGGTATGTTCTCCACCAACCCAGACCGAGCCCCTTATTATGCTTATTATGCCCTAATCCTCCTCAAGAAAGTGAGGGGAGACCTGTGCTCAGCAGTGGTACGCTATGGGTTGATGATGATGACGACACAAACATTGCACCAAGCACAGTGAGTTAATAATTAAAAGCTGGTAAAGACAAGATAATTACCACAGTGCATGTTTTGCGTTGTTACTGTTCCGAGGTAGAGTACTTCGCCAAATATCCTCTGCCCTTCTTCGGATTGACAAAAACACCTGCGGGTGAAAAAGCAATCACAATTTAACAACTTTAACCCAACCTTAGTGACAGGTAGACTTAGGAGTTTAAGACGTTCACAAAACGTGAAAAACCAACGCATGCAGTTTCATTACGAATAGAAATACACAATACTTATTTATAGGCTAAACAAAGTAATTTTACAGCTTCGTTTTGTATCCAACCGATTACCGAATTGGTGTAAACTGTGTTTCAGGTAAGCTTAAACGTAGCCTAGTGGGAGAACGTCCGCCTTCCAAGGAGAAGAACGTGAGTTCAAATCCCAGTGCGGGCACGTACCAATGTGTTTCTGTAAAAGCATGTGTACGTAATTATCACTCGCTTTTCGGTGAAGGAAAACATCGTGAGGAAACCCAACATACCTACCCGAGAAACATTTTCGAGGTAGGTATGTTATCCACCAATCCGGGCGGGCCCCCGTGGTGGATTAGGGCCTAACCCTCCTCACGAACAGTGGGACAATATGGGTTGATGATGTGTTTCAGGAGATATAGTAACTTTGCCTTTAGTAAATATTCTTACGTATGTGCCGGCACGCAATCGTAGGATGCAAACTTGCCCTTGCCATCGCAATGGGGTCGCATCTCCATGCTGAACGCCTGTCCATTCACTTGCCGCTGATCGTAGCTATCCTGCTTGCTGTGGCACTCGGACTCCACTGGAAACGTTTTGAACAGTGCCATTACTATAATTATCATCTTCAACATTATATATTTATTCTGTATCCATAGGCTACCGCTAGTTATGGAGGCCGCAGCCGGAGGGTGCAAAGAAACACAAAATGTTCTTATAATAGGTTTATTATAATTAAAATAGTACATATCTAAATCCTAAGCTAAAAGTGTGTACGTTCGGTCCGAAGTTAGTGTTGAAACATCGTGAATGTACACTTTAATTATAGACATAGAGTAAACCTTCTTTTGTTTATGGCTATCTATGACTGTCATCTGTTATGTCTATGACCTCACTCTCTTGTCAAAATTGTATCATGGAGTGAACACGTACTTTTAAAACCTAATTCAATAATATCAATGTAATCCTAATTTAACAGACGATGCAAGTACTATTGTAATATATTTATTTATACAAGGAATAGAACAATAGTAGAAGTTTCTGAATGGCGTTATATTATTTCTAAATGTAAGTCACCTTCCCACGCACCCGTAGCCCTGTAGGTTGGTTAGCACGACCACGTCTCATATCAGCTAGATCTGCGTGAACCGCTCTGTTCAGCTAGTCCGTACTAACAGTTAGGAGCCGAAGTCACCTAATATTACGGGGATTACAGTATATAGAGACAAGGGACAGTTCTGCTGCGTCTGCGTTTCGCTGTATCGCCGCCGGTCGCACGGTGTGGTGTGGAATGCGGTGTCATCATTGTGGTCATCGGACGGCTACATAACACGCTGCTAAACACGGAGCTTTATTTTGTATACTAACTTCTTTCACAATAATTGTGACCGTCAGTAGCGTCCGCCACGCACGTCAGTCCGTCGCCACATCGTCCCACGGTGATGCCGGTTCCTGGACCACCTCTGCTGCAGTGACTTCCTTCTCCTGTAAGTTAGAGAAGAAATATTTTAACTCTATTCAAGTTCCTTTGCAAATCTATTTATTTATTTGTTGGAATACCAACATGATGTACAGGAGGCCTACCATGACCTCTTACAGCGATTCAATTGAAGACCTAAACTGAACCGCGTCGCATAATCGTACCGTGGCGTCACATTTTTTATGTTGCTGCCATTCTCAACCTTAAATGGATCCAATTTAGGTTGAAAATGGCAGCAACCTAAATTGAATCGCTAAGTCATGGTTGGCCTCCAGGTAACACCAAAAATAATTGACGATCAGAAAAGTTTCAAAACGCACGACCATGATGTAAGAACTATGTACAATTAAGAAGTTTGGATTATCGTGGCTTTGGCATGAAAACGGTACTAAAGGTGTGTAAAATACCGATCTAAATTCCTCAAATTATAAAGCGTGATTTTTTGGTATTTACACACCTTTGCCGTTTACCTGTCAAAGCCACGGTAACCCAAACTTTATAACCGTACATCGTTCTTACCTATGTTGGGAGCATGCGCTGACAAAGTTTCAGCTTTTACAAAATAACGAAGGTCTGGTGTACACGGGCTCTTGCTCTATAACGCTGTTTCGTGACACAAAAATTCCGAAGACCCCGTCTTAGAAGTTTCACTTCAAAAAACGAAACCTCAGAATAATTAAACCTAGAATTGCCTCTTACCATAGAATGGTAGGCAGAACTCGCAGCAGTTACAAGTGGTAGGCGATGGAAGCCACATCCCGCTGTGGGTTGCATTGTTGATTCTGCAGTCTTCGGCTGGTGCTGAGCAGCCCCCGTCTAAAATGAATGCCTGATGGAAGAAATAGAGCTCAACATTTTAAACGCCAACACAAAATGACAAAAATTATACATCAAAGTAATATAACTAAGTTATTATTCTGTTTACACGTTTGATCTAATTTTTATTACATCACAAACTATGCCTTGCGGTTAGACCCGCGTAATTCCAGTATTCCCGCAATGACTGAATTTCCCGTTAAAAACCACCATTTTACTTAGAAATAGCTGAATCGCGAAAAAAATCAAATGTCAATTTTAGTTGTTGTCAATTTTTCCAATTTCTCAGCCAATTTTCCCAATTTTTCTCATCATAAAAACCTTTAACGGACCTCAACGAATATTTGAAAATAAATCGTCGGATTGGTCCAGTTGCTTTCAATTTATGGCGTGAGTCGACGTGACTAAGGGTAATAGGGGTTCATTTTTATTCTATATCATCATCATCATCATCCCACCCATATCATCCCACTGCTGAGCACGAATCTCCCCACACTTTCGTGAGGAGGGTTAGGCTATTTATATGTATAGATAAATTTTAGCGCTAGTTCAGACACGGCGGGAACCGCGCTATTATAGAATCGCATGGAAATCGCACGGTTCTTATTTATATGAGTTAGTTAGTAATCGTTCAGATATAACCGCGCGGTTAATCAAGCCGCGCGGTTACCGCAACCCAACCGCCAGAAAATAGAATCGCGCTGCTCCCGCGCGTTTTTATTACTATGGAGTCTTTACTTCGCGTTCAGTTGCGTTGCGGATACCGCGCGGTTAGCATGTACTAGTCGGTCACTTAATATTGGATGCACCCAATACCGCCTTTTTCTTTTCTTTTTTTTAAGGAGCAACCACAGTAAACACACATCTTCGTCGACCTCCATTTTCAAACTGACGTTATCCCCGCACGAAAATCGCATATTAACCGCCGGTGTCTGAATAGCATCACAATTTTGCGGGTTCAAACAGCGCGATTTGTAAACGCGCGGTTCCCGCATGTCTGAACTAGCGCTTACGCCCTTTGTCTGGAGAGGGCGGCTAATCGCAGCATAGCTCGGCTGTCAGAGAGTAAAGGGTGACTGGTGGCTGGCTCATTTCTCACACAGACAATAGCTATTCCTTTTCAACACGAGAATGCAGCCAGAAAGCGTACCATGTTTATTACTATAATGGTAACTTACCCGACAGAAACCGTGTTCGCAGAAAATTCCCCCTGATCCCCTCACTGCGATCAACAAATTGAATAAACTAAATAAACAAAGAAACAATCCGGTTTCGTCCATTTTGTTTAGACTCGTTAATTGCACTGGTTAGTCATTATCAGTCGCTATTTTATCTGATTGATACGATAAGTATCTGATGACGGTGTTTCTTTGTAAACGGAAATTCGATTAGGGATAAAAAATTAATACGTAGACCGAGGTGATACGGATCACTTTTTACGAAAAGAGCGGTCCTCCAGGAAGCGTCCCCCAGACTGACCCGTGAGGTAATATCAAGCTAAATCATTCTCGGCGCGTGCGGGTGGATAGAAGCAGTGTATTGCGCTTATTGGTTTGGCAATGCAGAGGGTTCTAGGTGGTGCTGTGACTGTTATGAGCAGGCTTAGCGCTTACCATCAGGCGAACGACATGCTCGTCTCGTCACTCAGTGTAATAAAAAAAAATTGAAAAAAAATTAAATTTGGATTTTTATAATTCTTATTGGAAATCCGATTCACCACTTGATCGGATTAGCCTTGGTCTCTCATATTTAATTTGGTTAAAATTACGCTGCAGGGCTATACTATCTAGACTACTGCTTGAACTCTACTCCGGGTATGCTGAAATGAATATGAACCTTTTTGCCGCGCAGTGCCAGCTGCATAATTCCTATTTCCCCCTTTAATGAAATAGCCCTTGGCACTCCGGAATAGTGTAGCTTTCTACCAGTGAAAGAATTATCAAAATCGGATCAGTAGTTCTAGAGATTACCCTTTTTTCCTACAGCAACTCCGCACATTCCGGGTTGGAAAATAGCTCAAGGATACTCAAGGATAATGTAACTTCCTATAAATTAAATAATTTTCAAAATCAGTTCAGTAGTTCTAGAGTTTATCTTCGGAGAGGAAAGTAACTTGATTTCAATTCCAAAGAATCAGGATTCAGGGTTTCAGAATTTTGGTTTTTTACGTAAAGAAATTCAATTTAGGTTTCTCCTATCCTTTCTTACAAAGGTAAGGTTCTAAGTAAGTATGTTATACTTAAAACGTTCACTGCGAACCATTCTTTTTTTTTTTGGCTCTTTTGCGAAACTTCACACAACGTGTGTGTTTACTGTTTACTGGCGTTGTGTCGTAACTAAACTCAGTCAGCTGTGCGGGCGCACACAACTGGTGTGATAAAATTGTCAATACAGCAGTACGCAGGCCGTGCCGCTGGGTATGTGGGTCAGGTAAGTCCCTTAAGTCAAGGTTTGCCAATAAGCGCTGGAACCTTAACAGTGACACCGCGTGTAATACTTTCCACTTCAAGTACTAACTTCCTGGCAGCGCGGAACGATGCTTCAAAAGTGCCTGACACAGATTCACTAATAGTTGGTAAGTACAGTCAATGTAAAAATAAACTTTTTTTGTTTTTATTTGACTGAGAAACGAGACGAGCAAGTCGTTCACCTGATGGTAAGCGCCACGCCTGCGCATAACAGTTACAGCGCCACCCAGAACTTTCAGGGCGGCACATTTTCGCCGATGTCTCAGGGTGACGAGCGTAGTGCGGTGCCACGCTAGATTATGCAATGCAAAGTTCTGCTTGGCACTCTAACTGTTACGGGCAGGCTTACCATCAAGTGAACGACTTGCTCGTCTCGTCAACCAGACTAATAAAAAAAAACATGATTTTCTGTGCAGGAAAATATCGTGCAAAAACCTGCATGCTTAAGTAATATTTCAAGGTATGTGATCCAGTAATCCGGATCGGGCCCCGTATTGGCCTAATCCTGCTTACGAAATTAAGATGAGACCCGTGCTCAGCAATATGGTTATGATGAAGAACTCCGCGATGTTTATCAGTTTTAGTCGCTGACTGTACCAGCCCATTTATCAGGTAAGGTGACCTATTCCTTATCTCACAGCCGTTATCAGTGATAGCACAAGAATTCCACCTGTACATATATTTGAGTTTCCACACGGTTTTTTAAGATGAGGCTGCCTGAGTTTGCTTAAGTATTAATGAGGAGATAGGGGAAAAACGGGGATTTTCTGATTAGATTGCGTAATGTATGTATATCAGTTGGGAAAATATCATAAAGAGTTATTTTTTTGACTGAGTGACGAGCCAAGCATGTCGTTCACGTGATGGTTAGCGCTACACCTGCCCATGACAGTTACATTGTATAATATTGCTAGGCAATGGGCTCCGCTCGTCACCCTGAGACATCGGCTCTAAAGTCTCATATGCCCAGTAATTTCACTAGAAACAGTGCCCTTCAAACCGGAACACAGTAATTTTTGCACACTACTGCATGGCGGATGAATATATGGCAAAGGGGGCGTCCATAAATTACGTGAGGTGTTTTTTTTTATTTTCTGTCCCTCCCTTCCCCCCTGGTGAGATGTTGTGAGATTTTGAGAAAGAATCATGTCGTGAGAGAATCATGCGCGGTCTCAAGAGAGACTATTGGAACCAACATGTCCATATAATTTTCTATCTATGATTATTTTTTTTTGTTTCAATCAGAAAAAAAATTGCGTGATATTTGCCGAGACCCCCTCCCCCCCTTAAACATCTCACGTATTTTATGAACTCCCCCAAAGGTGTGGCAAAAGTAGTACAATAGATACTAGTAGATATATTGATAACTCTTTATTGACATTAAAAAGGACAAAACAAAGCTACATTATAGGTACGACGAGCGGTCTTATCACATAAAACAATCACTTCCATACAACCTATGCACGGACAAGATAGAAAGCAGGAATACGACTGGGTCAGCTGACATCAGTGTCAAAATATTAATTAATACATTAGATACTAATAATTACATAAATAAGGATTTTAATAATAAATATAATATCAATAAAAAACAATTTTAATACCTAAAAAGTACATTAATATACAATCCATAATAATGAGCGGTCTTATCGCTTAAAGCGAAATGATATATTATAATATGGTAGGTACACAACATTAATTCAAAATTAATTTAACACATAAATTTATTATAATCAAAGAATATTAATAATAAATCCTATTTATAAGTAACCAGGTAACTTAAGACAATGACATGAGTAATAAAACAGAATGACATTATCTAAAATTATTTAATTAACACAATCTTTGTAACCTACTGTTTAAACAGAGTTATGTATGGCAATGATAAAACAAATGCAAACCATTATAATAGCAAGTACTTATGAGATATATTTAGGTGCAGTCCATATTTCACCACTTTCCCCTCAAATAAAAAAAATACAATTTGAAACTGCACTTTCGAGGATTAAACAGGAGCTTTGATGGAAAACCGAAAATATTATGCTGATGATTTTATATTTTTAATATTCTACCAACACAAACACATTTGAGAAATATTTGTCGAAGAATTCCGAAATAATGGGTGTTTTTTTGATAGTAAGTTAGGTATTTACATTTCATGAAATTCTTCACTTCTTAATAATATGCGTATAACTCTGGCTATAGTTCTAGCCGGTATTAATATTCAATATAGCGATTTCTACCAGAGAACCTTCTATCAAAAACATCAATATAAAGTAAAAAGCAAAATACTACTAAATCATTTTTTTTTACTTTTTTTAATATAAAGCTACTTAGGTATATATGTTTTTTCTTCAACATTGTGAACATTGATTCTATCAACTATCTGAATAAATTATATCTAAATCTTACCCATTGCAGCACTTTGTTGATGCCGCTGTTGCTGTTCATTGAAGAGCCAGCATCCGTTCATAAAGAGAGCAACTCCATGACAGTGTTTACTGGCAATACTGTCGACGGATAGCTCTCTTCATTAACAGATTAGGGCAACACTATGCCATGAATATTTCTTTCTTCTAGATTTTTCTTTGTGTTGGCAGCGATGCTTTATCCATTTGGGTAAGGGACAATCTTCTTTCTTCTAGATCTCTTCTGCTGGTAGACTTCTCTTGGAAGAGTCCTGGGGGAGTACCACACTGCCGCCAGATATTCATCCGCTAAGCAGTAGCGTACAAACATTACTGTGTTCTGGTTCTAAGGAAGTTTCCAGCTAAATTACTCGGCGGATTATTTTGAAGGAGATGTCTCAGGGTGGCGAGCGCGGTGCAGCGCCGCTGCGCAACATTTTGCAATGCACTGGGTGGCACTGCAAATGTCACGGGAATAAGTTTCTCCACGATACTATTTCTGAAACATTCGAGGAATTTATTATATTACACTGTTTATAATTATGATCTTACATAGGTACCTACCAACCCAGTACCATAAAATTGATTGAATAACAAAAAAATATTGATTATTGACCTTTTTTTATTATAATATTTTGTTAGTTTTATTGGTTGTTTTTTTATTTATATGTTAAATAACATTTGAAAAATATTTCCGAAAAAAGGCCCTTTCTGTCATGACGTCATACAAAAGTTAATAATCAGGGTTTATCATTAGAGAAAAAGGGGTAAACCTATACGTCTGCCCCAACAATGTATCCTCCTAACGGAGGGGGGTGGTACCTGTGATACAGTTTTAAACTACCTCAGGCACCAACGATCCATCAAAAACGTAAGTCTTTATTCTAAGCGCATTGGAAAATTCGGTGGTACCCAAGTGGGAGAACGTCCGCCTTCAAGATAAACATCCCGATGAAACCCACATAACTAAAGCGCATTATAACATCACGTGTTTCCAAAACTCAAATCATTTATTGCAAGTGTATGCAATAAAATGTTCTACTAAACCAATGATTAACTGATTATGGCTTGAGTTTGAAAAAGGAAATTTCCCTTTCAAGTGGTGATTCATGCCTGAATCTCGCAGAAGGCACATTCGGTAAGAAATCTCCTGTTGCATAGCGAACAAGGACCTTGTCCGCGTCCACACGGCTTCACAGCGGTAGCTACGAACGACCGTCAGTACTGACCGCCAGGATAACACTGGACACGGCCTTACTGAGTAACCTTTCAGGATAACAATAATTCGGCAAATATTTTGACTAAACACAACTTTCACCACACAAACTTTAAAGGACCGGTCAGTAAGAGACGGCGCGTTACAAACACGATTTGTGTAACAGTAGCGCGTACAAATAAGCCTTCACTAATAAGGCGTGTGAGACCAATTCACACTTGGCATCGTGGGAGTGGCTGCTTTACTGTGACAATAATAATTCTGCAGTGCCTCCTCATACCATGTACTCATATCATGAATGCTATTTTTTGTAGCAATAGGCCTTTTCTGCAAGAGACCGCCCGGGGAAGTACCACCACCTTTGCCAGATATTCATCCGCCAAGTAGTGTGCAAACATTACTGTGTTCCGGTTTGAAGGGCACTGTTTCCCGAAAACACTGGGCATATGAGACTTTAGAGCCGATGTTTCAGGGTGGTGAGCGCAGTGCAGCGCAAGATTATGCAATGTAACTCCTATGGGCAGGCGTGGCGCTTACCATCAGGTGAACGGCTTGCTAATCTCGTTACTCAGGGGTGATGTAGCTTCCTGCTAATGAAAGAATTATCAGATTCGGATTAGTAGTTCCAGACAATTCATTGTTATCCGCGGAATTACCATTTTTCCGTAAGAACTTTAAATTTCCCAGGTACTGTTGCGTCCTATCAAGTAAAGAAGATTTATATTAACCTAGCCATTGACCCTCCCGCAAGAAGTCTCAATTTTTCTGGGAAAAAAACAGTATTGTGTATATATAGCAATGGAAATTGCCTCTAACAAACTGACAAACTATAATATATTTTGTGCAGATGAAAAAGGCCACTTCAAATAATAATAATTCAATCAAAAACAAAAATAACGTAACTAGCTGCCTACAAGAAGATGCGAATTGAAACCCTATTCCCTTTCTTTAAGAATCAATCGTTAAAATCAGGATTTACCTCCAATGAATCTAGTAAAATAAGACAATGCGCATGGAAGAACAATCGCGAATAATTCAAGTAGACGCCTAACAGTAAAATATATTATTTATAACATATAAAACGTCCAGGGCGAGGCTATAACACAGAAAGACCTTGTCACTGTACACCTTAGCCTGAAAACCTAATTTTTTGTAGCGAACATCAAAGTTTCTCACGATGACAAGGTGGCAAATGGCGACATTGTACAGGTTTTTAACAATTCCGCTTTATCTTTAACCCATTGAAGTGGTGATAACATAACACTAGAGATAATATTTTCTTCGGTTTTAGAAGTGGTAAAAACGTGGCGTCTATCGCGTGGAGATCGTTGACAATTCAGTAATAATAATTAATAACGGGTCATCATCGCAATATCACATACATATCTATATATATAAAAATGTTATGTTGGTTTGTGTACGCTTCAAAAACTCAAAAAGTTCTGCACCGATCGAGCTGAAATTTTAGCATGATATATAATCCGCATCAAGGATTGTTTTTATCTATTTTTTTCATCAGTGACATATCAGCGAATGTGCGGATGTGCCACTTCGGAAGTAAAACTTCTTTGAAGTTGGCGACACGAATTACCAAAATAAGCCTGCACTGTGTCTTAGACATACGAAACGTAACTGGCTATGAGAGAATTTTTTTCATAAGTGACATATCAGCGAATGTGCGAATGTGACACAGCGAAGCGTGGCAGGGCATAGCTAGTAGGTCATATAATTATATCCCTAGATCATCTAAATCTAAGGAATTAGGAAAAACGAGGACCACACATACAGGCAAGCCAATATCTGTGATTGATACCGTACGTGATTATACGAGTAAGTATAGAAATTGATAAAGTACTAGTGAGCCGCGTAGGCTATTTTTTATCCCACAAACATGAACGGTTCCTGTGGGATGCGACAATGCGAGTAAAACTAGGCCCAGCAAGTTTAACTATACATTAGAATCCGTACTGACTAGTGAATACATTTGGACTGAAAGTAGGTCTCTTATCTCTAAACCGATAGGAACTTCAAGTGTTTCCATGGGCAAGGCATCTTGTATCTAGTTACAAAATATTGATAACATCTTTAATGTCCATAATAATCCATAGTAATGTATATGTCAAACCACGTTCATTGTCAATTACTATAACTATACTAGCTGTGCCCTGGCACGCTTCGCTGTGGCACATTCGCACATTCGCTGATATGTCACTGATGAAAAAATAGATAAAAACAATCCTTGATGCGGATTATATATCATGCTAAAATTTCAGCTCGATCGGTGCAGAACTTTTTGAGTTTTTGAAGCGTACACAAACTAACATAAAATTTATATATATATAAGATACAAGAGTCTAACAATGAAAGTTCCAGAATTACGTACTTCTACGTGGACCGGTTTAATGACACTTTACACAGTAATTTAACAGGTTCACTATTGTTTTTTTTTTATTTTTTTGGCACCTATGCGAATCTTCACACAGCGTGTGTGTTAACTGTTTACTGGCGTTGTGTCGTAACTAAACTCAATCAGCTGTACGAGCGCACACAATGGTTGTGATAAAATTGTCGATACAGCAGTGCGAGCTCGCACGCCAGGCTTGTTTTCGCATGCCGTAAAATTATAAGCACACAAAGATGTGTGTTTTCAGCAGTCAATGTGTTAAAAGCAAAAACATCACCCTTGCAACGCGGTAAAATAAAACTAATTAATACAAACATTGAAGGTGACAAAATCTTGCTTAAGCACTTTACGAATAAAAACATCGGTCACGCTTCTGACACAGTAGCCATAGTCATTTGAGACATTTTTACACATATCTTGGCATTCTAGCTTCCAAGTACAGTTCCCGGCATATTTCAATTATCGACGAGTATCTAAACGCCCGAGAATTGTGCACTCACGAACAGTGACTAATTTGATTGTCGGGTGTTACTCAAGGCAACGTTCTTGGTCCGTTACTCTTCATTCTATACGCGACCTTTGAAGAGACATTGGGAATTAATTGGTAGTTGCAAAGGCCCATAATTAATTGGGTAATTAGATGGACAAGAGTCTCCCCGAATAGCATTTTAGTAAATCGATCCGTGATTTTAAAAGGTAAGGCAGTCTAGCTAATTAATTCCGTAACCAAAAAATCTCAAGTCGTGATGGTCGGGGGTTAATGAGGAAATAAGTTGATGGGATATAATACGAGAAAAATAAAGGAATAATTTCTAAAATTCTACAAATCCATTCAAAAGTAACTTAAAAAGTGTCCAATTATCACACCACAAACAAAATGGGTTAGCCCGGTTACATAACTCAGCAGTCAAAATACAAAAAGTAACTTAGAACATAAGCAACTTATATATTCCATGCCTGAACATGCTAAAACAATAGAGAACGCTCATGCAAATGAGGAAGACGAGTTGGAAGCGACCAGTCTCAAGACATTTACGTATGAATGACAAAGAATGCTTTCGGCACAGCGGAATACTACTGTTTGGTAGTTTAGTAATCTTTGGAATCGGTTTGAAGATTCTGACGGGCTTGGAAAATACTTTTTGTCACTTGGAATGTTAACTAAAAGTAAACTTTACTTGTCTATGATTTGCTACATGATTGCGCGGTTCTTTGTTGCGTTTTTTTAACATTTGTGGACATCGAAATACAGACTAGATTTTAACTTTTAAGAGATTCTTCCTATTTATATAATACGACTAGCGGTACCCTGCCACGCTTTGCTGTGGCACATTCGCACATTCGCTGATATGTCACTGATGAAAAAAATAGATAAAAACAATCCTTGATGCGGATTATATATCATGCAAAAATTTCAGCTCGATCGGTGCAGAACTTTTGTGAGTTTTTGAAGCGTACGCAAACCAACATAACATTTTTATATATATAGATATGGGTTGATGATGATATAATACTAAATGATTTAATTTTGAGGTAGAGCCGTGCTCTTGGTATCAGAGTTCGACAGCCCAAGTTACTGCTATAAATCAATAACAACGGAAGCAGTCTGTTTAACGTGGTCTCCGAAGTAAAGGTGCGGTCAGATATTATACCACTTGGCCACCATTCCGATGTATATCTCCAATGCACAACTTCCAAGAAGTTCGCTGCGAGTTTAATAGACTCCTGACTATCTTACTGACTGGGTTGAAATCGAACATTTTTGCGATTTTAAACAAAGACTAAGAAAATGACATTTGAGAAGAGTGGACATCGTGCGAAACCTAGACATTAAAGATATCTTCTAAACGGTTTCCTTGGGAGTATTTCTGGACTGAGTATCCAGGTTAGTAGAGAAATTGACCATAAAATTTCTCCAGAGGCTGTGTCAGAGGTCATCGATTCCATATCAGACACAAATATGACGAACGCGTGAAAAATTCATTGAATCATATCCCTAGACCCGTATAGCTTCAAGTTAATGTAACATTACCTAATTGGACTGATACAATTCGAATCTTATTTCTTAGACTTTAGGGTGGTTTCTGGTTGACGAATCGTTAACCAGCTGATCAAACAGTAGGTAAAGCGGACGGAATGAAAATTCTTTACTACTTATATAAAAATGGTAGTCTGAGAATTTCTATGAGTGTACGTAGTATAATCGTTGTTTTTTTTATTATTGCTAATAAGACAATTATTGACCGCAATTTAGGTTTCCACGCAAAGTTTGGTAAATACGTAAGTTTTAAATGTCGTAAGCTGAGCAAAATGAGCCCAAACACCATTAAGCTGTTAGTCACTGAGGACTTCTGGTGTCTACCTTCCGTCTCTATCATCAGATCAGCTTCTTGTATTGTCATCGGAGCCTGACAGGCACGCAAACTGAAAACCGGAGACAGTTCCCGGGTTTCATTCAGTTCATGAGTGAATGTACTCATTCATCCATACGAAGTCATCATCATCAATTTCGCCATAATCCACCACGGGAGTCCAGTCTGGATTGGTGGATAACATACCTAATTACCTACCTCTGAAATAATATTCAGTAACAAGTTAGTAATATAAATCGATGTCACCAATGAGGTTAAAATATCGACCTCAGACAAACAAACAAACGAGAAGACAAGAAAACATTGTTGAATCGAATAGCGACTGAAAGCAAAGAATCGAAGCCTGACATAATTGCAATGGGCAGACGTGCTATGGCGCTCACCATAACACGACCAACCTGCTCGTCTAATCAACAAAACTATGAAGAAAACTAGGTAACCTATTACGTATCGTGTTCCTATCTAGGCAAACCCGCAAATGTGTACAGAAATAATTACTAAGACCGTGCAAACCGTATTGTTACAAAATAACATATTGTTATACAAATCGAAGGACCCGACGGCGACATACTTGCGTTACATAAAACGTATGTCACGACTGTAAGTATGTCGGTTGGACAAGTTATGATATTGGTTGAAACTTGGAAATTATTTTTACTCGATTGCCCGCTAGGAGGGTTATGTCGAATTGAGCCGTTGTCGATTTTCTAGCTAGAATTTAGATTAGTCTTTTAATAGTTGCTAAGTTTAGCAGCAATTTTACAAGGCTTTAAAATTAAATATTTTGTCTACCCTTGTTTGCCTATTGTAATACTTCTGTACTGTGTTTATTTTTGTTTCTGGTGTACAATAAAGAGTTCTCTATTCTATTCTATTATATTCTATGTCGGTATAGTGTTTTTGGTGTATATATCCTCGTATCTCCGAGATTTCTTAAGTATTTTGGATAATACTTCATTTAAAAGGTAAACTTCCGGATAGATGTCCAGGATTCTATTGCAAAATCTTGCATTGCGCTCGTCACCCAGAAAAATTACGGTTCTTAGACTTGTAGGACTCAATGGTACTTTTATATCACCTTACTTCACCTTAAAGTCATCACCTCTAACATCACCGTAATCACGTAACTTCACCCTAGTCCCTAAGTACTGTTGCTTCACCATGACCGTAGTCTTTTCTTCTACATCTTTCTTCACTTAAGGTTATCACTTCTTCCTTCACCTTAAGGCTATCATCTCTAACTTTACCATAATTATCACCTTCATCATCATCATCATCATCAACGCATAACGTCCCACTGCTGAGCGCGGGTCTCCCCTCACTCTCGTGAGGACGGTTAGGCCATAATCCACCACGGAGGCCCAGTATCACCTACTTTATTATTATAACTAACGGGGGTTTATATTCAAACACCTGTTACCTTCCAATCCATCGTCGTCTTCATGTTTTCTCCGTACGTTCCATTCTTGATAACATTATCAGGGGAGTTTAGTGCTCTCTAATCTAAGATATGGTTTTTATTTGCTCACTGTAACTGGCGAGGCGTTCGTTACAATGCTAATATTTGATTTAGGTACTCTACTTAATTATCTTACGCGTGACTTGATGGAAAATGTGGAAGGTTCCTTGTAAGCTTTCGGTTACGTATGGTTTTGGATACAATCTAATCGGAACTTTATTAAAAACAAAATAATTAGCACAGGTGTTTGCTCTGAGTTTTGGTGTTTGTAAGACTCATACGCCCTGTAATTATACCTGTTTGTACTATACAAAATTTCATCAAAATCCGTTCACTCGTTCAAGTGTGAAGTTTTTTTTTCTTTTATTGCAGAATAGGCAAGCATTTGACCGCAGTCTCACCTGGTGGTAAGCGAAGTTAGTTGGAACAAACTGCCGATCTCCCGAAGTTTGGATCCAAAATCACTCCAACTAGACTTTTTTTTTATTTGACTGAGTGACGAGACGAGTCAGTCGTTTACCGGATGGTAAGCGCTACGCCTGCCCATAACAGTTGCAGTGCCACCCAGAAGTTTGCATTGCATAATCATGCGTGGTACTGCACTGCGCTCGTCACCCTGAGACATCGGCTCTAAAGTCTCATATGCCCAGTAATGTCGCTGGAAACAATGCTCTTCAAACCGGAACATAGAAATGTTTGCACGCTACTGCTTGGCGGATGAATATCTGGGAAAGGTACTTCCCCAGGCGGTCTCTTGCAGAAGAGGTAACCAAAGAAGCTAAATTAAGCAATGAATCTTATAATTTAATATCTCACCAAAACAACTTAATGATCTCTTATGAAATTACGAGATCATCGTCATCATCAGTCCATATCAGCCCACTGCTGAGCACGGGTCTCGCCTCACTTTAGTTAAGAAGAATAGGCCATAACCCACCATCGGGGTCAGCTCCGGATTGGTGGATCACATACCTCCAAAATAATTCTCAGTTGTGCGGGTTCCCTTGCGATGTTTTTCTTCACCGAAAAGCGATTGATAATTTTACAAGAAACACATTGGTACGTGCCCGCGCTAGGATTTGAACTCACGGCTCTCGTCTTTGGAAGGCCGACGTTCTTCAACTAGGCTATCGCCACTAGACAAAATTTGATATTTTTTTATAAAATTCAGTTTACTAGTTTAGTCAGTGAATTAACATGGTTTTAGAAGAAACCACTTACTAACCTACGGGTTTTTAAGAATTGCGATGACAAAGCCTGACGTGTAAAAAAACGTTTCTATAATTGAGTAGCTTAAACCTACTGTAAGCGAAACGAACCTCTTTAGTATAACAAACCTTTTTTGGTTAGGAAAACCTTTTTAGTTTGAAAGATTTTATTTTTGAAATTAGAAAAAAGAAGAAAAACAAAATAAGGCCTTTTTACACATAGTTTTTTAGTCGTTGTTTTATGTTCGTCAAACTAAGTTCTTTTCTGATTATATATATTTTACTTCGTGAATTTTCATTCGAGAGAGACCTGCGTCTTCTACACAGACCTAAACTATACTTTTATCTAGTTTGTATAAACACTTTTGGAAGTGTTAATAAATAACTGATAATACCTTACTAGACAATTAATATTCGTTTAAGAATAGAAATTGAATTTTGTATTAAGGTTAAAATTAATTTGGTATTATTACAAAGTTATGCACAAGAGTTTTGTTTCGCCACTCCTTTTGGAAATGTTAACCAAGTTACACCTATTTTGGAAGTTAGCAATTATAGGCTTCCAAAATTTAACGTGGATATTACAAAAATAACAAGTTTTATTTACATATTTAACAACATGATTGTAAAATAAGTAACTAAATTGGGGTTTAGACTTTACAAAATAAAATTAAAAGGAAAATTCTTACCATGAAAGCTCCAGCGCGGTTTTCCGCCTGAAAGTCGGCCATCTTGAATCACATGTTTTCTCGCAGTCAATTTGTTACTTTACTCTAATTTTCTTATCATGTGACCAATCACAGAGAAGCGCATTATCTCCATAATTAACGATAAAAATAATTCAACGTCCGATCTAAGATTTCTCGAAAAAGATATTAATTTAACAAACAAACTTTATCCGCTAAAACCGGGACCGTCACAAATACAAACACTTCTAATAAAATGTTACATTAAAATGGTATATCTTATCAAAACTAATTACCAAAACGGTGTTAATTAATTCAAAACTTAATTTTGGTCTAGTTAAACGAGTTTGAACGCACTAATTTTGCGATAATTGTGATAAATGGTTGTTGGACGGAACTACTGGGATGGAGGCGGAACGAAAATGGCGTCGGTTTTATGAAGCAGTGTGTTTTATACAGGTGTACCTGTTACGTCACACATGTGGCTAGGTAGGACACGAGTTCTCAGCTCTTATCGCGAGCGTGGCTGAGGAGAAATGTACTCGCGGGCGGATACAGTAACCAATCTATCTTAGAATTAGGTACTTACCTCTTTTTACTTTTGTAACTCTACCTTAGGATTTAGTGACAAAATGGGTACAAACAGTGCCCTTCAAATCAGATTCACAATAATTTTTGCACACTACTGCTTGGTGGAAGGTATTACTACAATAAAATGTATATTAAATATTATTTTGCATTTTTGTATTTTTCAGGTTCCGTATTTACTTGAAAAGGAAAAAGGAACCCTTATAGGATCACTTTGTTGTCCATCTGTCCGTCCGTCTGCGTGTCTGTCTGTCTGTCTGTCAAGACTCTTTTTCTCAGGATTACGTAAAGACATCCAGTCGAAATTCATATCAAATAGGTACGCGACTCTGCATTCTCTTATGGAATTAAAAAATCAAACTTTTATATCCACGTGGTCAAAAGATATGACCGTATAAATGTTGCATTTTTATGTTTTTTACGATTTCACAATGGAATCATTTGGATTTTACAATGGTAGAATAGAATTGAATAGAAAACTCTTTATTGTACACCAAAAAAATAAACACAGTACAGAAATATTACAATAGGTCAATAAGGGTGGTACTTCCTGTTGATCTAAAATTATGAAATTTGGCTAGAAGCAAAGTCTTACAGCACATGTAAAAGAAAAAGTCTAAAAACCTGTAATATTTAGTTAAATAACGAAAAAAACAAATTTACTATTACAAACTTATTATTTGCAGTTGGTGCAAAAGCCCTGTCCAGGAATCGAACGGGAAGTTAAGTTTGTCGTTTATCCTATAGTATGTATTTTAGTTAGAACAGTAATGTTAGCTGCTTTTATAAGACCTATATGTAAGTTTGTACGGAACCCTCGGTGCGCGAGTCCAACTCCCATTGGCCGGTTTTATTTTGGGTACTTACTACAGGGGTCGTCTAATTTCTCGTATTGATAGGCCTCTTCTGAAATTGTAAGGAAATAACATTTCTTACATAAATCCCGTAAAACCATAAATTTTCTGTAGAACTTCGTACCATCATAGAAAATGGTCTCAAAACCATACCTTTATTCTTATGTAAATAGCAAAATACTGCTTAAAAGCTAACTTTCTTTTAGAACAAAGAAAATTGAAAGTAACCACTTCCTTGTATAGAATAGAAGTGAGGTTACTGCGTCAGCCGTCAGCGGTAATGTGCGCTTTACATCCAAAGACACCGGGTTGGGTCCTCGGCCCAATGACTTTCGTGTTTCATGTCCGGATTTCCATCGCTTAGTGCTTCGGAGCGCACGTTAAGCCGTCGGTCCCGGTTGTTATCGATTGATAACAGTTGTTAAGCCGCGTCAGAAGCTGAGGAATTCCGTGTCTAACTTCCGTCTCTATCATCAGATCAGCTCGCTATCGCCATAATATAGCATTGCCAGAACTTGGCAGTCATGCAAAACTTCCACTCAATTCAACAACGAGAACTGGTTCAAAATTGTTATGCAAGATTTCACCCGACCATAGATAATACATACTTACATACATACAAACATTGCAAGTTAAATAAAACCTTCTCAAAAATAGACTCCTACCCTGAATCTGCGGCGCAGCACAGCATAACCTATGCTGCGCCGCAGATTCCTTAGCAGTTGCAACGCTTTCCGCTCCTGTGTGACCTCTTTGTTGAACCCTAAGTTTGAACCCTTCACACCGTCTCCTGAGTCGCGACAATACAAACACAATGCGAGGCACGCGCGGCTCTGTTTACATTCCACGACCTGAGCCACAGCCTGTATAAGTAGCGTAAGGTTGGAATCAGGGCAGAGTGGAACCTTATAGACTTGATACACGACGGTGCTTTGTCGGACGCCTCCGCCGTGCGTTGCCGTTTGAGCGCATGCTTGCGTGGTTTCTGGGCGATTCCATTTATCACGGGTGCAACACTTAGAACTTTTTTGAGTAAAACTTCTTTAGGCACGCTTGACTTGGGAGTAAACTGGTGAATGCGTGACGAGAGCGTTACGAAAAGTGTGATCGGGAAGTTGAAAGGGATATATAAGTAATTAATGTTAGTTAAGATAGAAAGACAGAGAGTTATGTCTCATATATTACTGTAGGGGCAAGAGAGAAAGTTATTTATTTATTTATTTATTCTTTAGCGCACAAATGGAATACAAGGAGTACTTAATGCTAAGTAGCATTTTTTTCATAGTTGCGAGCACACATTTCTTTCTCTCTTTCTCTCATAGCGAAGTTTTACAAGTCGTGTGGCCTAAAGCACGCTCGTTTTTTTTTCTCATAGACCACTTTCAAAATTTAGCTTGTTGTGGTGGACCCCCTGCAGCTACATTATAACAAACATAGAACTAACTCCCTAAAATGTCGAATTCCTGATAACACCGTGTATTATTTAAGACTGATTACTTAATTGTCAGTTTCTGAAGAAATTGGATAGTTAGATACAAAAACTAACGATGAAAATGTACCCGGCCGCTAACCGTTTCACGCGCGACGATCCTACCGCAAAAAACCACTGAGTGTAAAGGCTTTTACTTGTAACTAAGAACTCGTATACGTATGGCCGTCTGCTTTGGAAACAGGAAATTTACGGCGGTTGTATAGAGTAGGCGGCATTTGTAGCCAGGGCCCACTATGAGTTAATCTGTGTCCATGGACCCCGGACATTGTTCTACGTATTACCTTATTCTGTGACAGAACTCCTTAACTTACTTATTACCCAAGACGTGCTCACGTTCACTGCTGAAAACACACACGTCTGTGTTTTTATAAATTTACGGCAAGCGAAAACACGCCCGGCGCGCGAACCCGCACTGCTGTACTGTCAATTTTATCACACCAGTTGGTGCGTCCGCACAGCTGATTGAGTTTAGTTACGACACAACGCCAGTAAACACTAAACACACACGTTGTGTGAAGATTCGCAAAAGAGCCAAAAAAAGTAAAACGGTTCGGCAGGGAACGTGTTAGGGTTGCCAGACGTCCGGATAAAGCTTTCCCATATAAAATTCATCAAAATCGATTTTGTAACTTGGTTTTTTAAATCAAAATATAGGTAACCTAACCGAAAAAAAGTTGCCAAAATTGCTTTCCCGTGACTTTTCAGTGGTATTATTAACTTATTAGTAGGTAACTCTTTTTGAAGTCGGGTTTTTTGGTTCCAAGAAATATTGTAGGTCACTATACGATAGGTAGATTTGTTAGTCGGTAGGTAGGCACCTTATCTACACAATTTATACTTAATTCAAATAATGAAAAGCAACATATTCTCATTTCAGCATCTCTCGTCCCCATTAACTCGCTATCCGTTATCAGTTAATATCTTAATAGATAACCACAGCAAACTGACAGATTGTGTGCTTAGAACGCGCGAGATTCGGCGCTGGCTGCGTAACCGCTAACTTTGGATGTAGGTCTAGTACCTACCTTAAATAGGTTAAGTAACCTACAGTTAGTCATGCATGATTTATAAATTGTATTTATGTTATGTTTATGTATGTAATAAAATATAAGGAGGTACGTAAATCATAATGTATTTAATAATTGTGGGTTCTTTTGACTATGGTTTCTTTGATGGGAATTAACTGGAAGCTATGGTCTGTTAAAGTTAACTTGCGGCATCCCGGTTGGTAGGTATGGCATAATTATTCACATTGCATGCCCTTAAATGTGGTGAGTTGTTTACATCGTAGTTTTCTCTTGTATAAAGCTATATAAATAAATAATGTGAGCTGAAGTCTTTATAATAATTAGGTTGGCATTTAAATTCCTACAAAATCAAACAAACTTTATTTTAGCGCCATCTATAACTATTTTATGAAACTTCCAAGCGTTTTCTAAAGCGTCATCTATTGCTTTTTTGGGGAAACTTTTACAGGTTCTTTATAATGCAAGTTTTATTTGTGTAAATGGCAGAGCCAGACCAGTTAGTATGAAAAAGAACTTTTTCTTATCTTTATACGTTGGCAGTAAACATTCTGAGTGATGCCACCTAATAACACTAAGTTCCAATTGAGTAGAAATTGTCAGAGCGATTTATTTTTCAAATAAATACGTACGTTACCTTAATACAATGAGTGAACTGAAAATATTTATTATTTAATTTTGGTTATAAACTATTCCATTATATTAAATGCAAAGGATGTGAAATATCTAACATACATACTCTGTGACATAACTTTCCGCAGTCAAAACTAAACGTCAACGTCAAAAACAGTGACAAACAAAATGAAAATTGTCGAATCAATCAATTATTGTCAAAGTGTGAACACGGACGGAGGACGTGTTTCCATATCTCCTGCAAAATAGAAAATACCACGACGAATTCCTCACCGCGTCTTCACAGGAGGCACAGCAGCATCGAACGTGATGTGAGGGCTCGAGACGAGCGCGCGCACATGTCAGACTCGCAAGCGCTCGGCCCACAGGCCATGTCCGATCGCAGATCCTTTTTCTACCCAGACAGCAGCAGCGACACCGAGGAGTATAGAAAGGAGGAAGAGAGACGCAGGCGGTTATCGAAACGTACTGGCCAGCACGTTCGGAATTCAAACGCGAATATGCCGCCAAAACTGTCTGCTCCGTCGACGTCGCAGGATCAGCCTAGAAATATAAAAATTCAAAACCAGATGGTGGATGATCGGATAACGCTAGTGGTGGACAATACGAGGTTCGTCGTCGATCCGGCTCAGTTCACGGCCCATCCCAACACTATGCTGGGAAGAATGTTTAGTTCAGGTGAGATTTTTTGAATAAAGACATAGGCAGTGTCTTGAGTAAAAACGTGGATTTTTCTCGACGCCCTCGACAATATTCACGGTGAAAATATAGTCTAAGTTAATCTCTGTACTGTATACGATCCCAATGCAAAATATCAACTTAATTTATTCAGCCATTATGTGTGAAATGGACACAAAGAAACTTACAATATTTTCCTTCCATAAAAATGTGCCATTCCTTTGTTGGCTTTCTAGAAGCTTGCATTAATGAAGTCTATTCAGTAACCTGATGAACCAAACCTTCACTCATGAGTCACACCCAAATATTTCCACATAATTAGTAAACAAGACTGTTTCTTAGAAAAAGTGAAAGGAGAATCAAGTTCAATGATTCATTTTTGTGTTTACATTGATGATTAAACTATGTCTGTCTGTTACATCTAAATTGAAAAAGAAAGCTCTGCATGGCAATGCAAATGTTTTATAGGTGGGTGTGGTACCATCGGGTGAATGACCTGCTAGGTCAAATCTTCCAAGTCAACTTTGACCTAGTTTCCATTGATCAATTGGGTTAAAATTAGATTTAAATTACTTTTTAGACAAAGCTAGGTTGAAATAAGAGTGGAGCTTATTCTTTTTCGAGTTGCCTAGGGGGAAAAATTTGGCGTGCCTGTCAAATTCCGATGACAATACAATATTATGGTAACAAAGAGCTGATATGATGCCATTTTGCTTGATATTCATCCGCCAAGCAGTAGTATGCAAACATTACTGTGTTCCGGTTTGAAGAGCATTGTTTCCAACGAAATTACTGGGCATTTATGACTTTAGAGCCGATGTCTCAGGGTGATGAGCGTAATGCAGTGCTGGGCAGGATGATGCATGCAGTTTCTTTCTAGTGCTGTGACTGTTATGGGCAGGCGTAGCACTTACTTAGCTTTTTGGTGCAGGAAAACATTGTGTGAAAACCCATATGGCTTAATCCTCCTCATGAAAGTGAGGTCTCTGCTCAGCAGTGGTCGGGAATGGGTTGATGATGAAGTAAGAACTTGATTAATCCTTCTATTTACCATCTTTACAGGTCTAGAGTTTACCCATCCAAATGAGAGAGGGGAGTATGAGGTAGCAGAAGGCATCTCTGCGACAGTGTTCCGAGCAATCCTGGAGTATTACCGTGGAGGCTCCATCAGGTGTCCCCCGACCGTGTCCGTGCAGGAGCTGAGAGAGGCCTGCGACTATCTGCTTGTGCCGTTTGACGCTAACACTGTTCGGTGCCAGGTTAGAACTTCTTATATTGATAACTAGGTTTTTCTTCAGAGCCCTCTAACATTTTGAGATAAAAAAAGCAACAAAATGTATATATTTTTGTCATAAGGTGAGAAGGATGGTTCTACATTTTTCACGTTGGGTTAGGCAGAGACTAGATCTTTCCACATGCTACGATCTTGACACACCTGATTCACTTCATCTTGTGCTAATATTATTATTTTTATTAATTACTATAGTGCCTAAGTTAATACTAATGTTAGTGACCATGTTACTTTAAAATTTACCACCTAAAAGAAACAACAGACGCCCTGTGTTGGTTCTTGGTGCTATCTTTTCTGTCGGGCGTATTCCTGTGCGAGATTCAGGCATGAGTCCTGGAGGCCTACTATGACATCTTATAGCGATTCAATTGAAGACCTAAACTGATCCGAACGCATAATCGTACCGTGACGTCTTATTTTTTATGTTGCTGCCATTTTCAACCTAAACTGGATCCATTTAAGGTTGAAAATGGCAGCAACATAAAAATAAGACGTCACGGTACGATTATGCGTTCGGATCAGTTTAGGTCTTCAATTGAATCGCTATAAGAGGTCATGGTACGCCTCTTGAAAGGGAAATGTCCTGTTTCAAACTCAAATCATAATTAGATAGTCATTAGTTTATTAAGTTAGTATTACATTTACTTTTTTATTTTTCTCTGTCTGACTTGTAAAAGTGCATTATTTTTGCCAAATTGCAATAAATGATTTGAGTTTTGTACATCCACAGAACCTCCGAGGCCTCCTGCATGAGTTGTCGAACGAGGGCGCGCGGCGGCAGTTCGAATCCTTCCTCGAGAAGCTGGTGCTGCCACTCATGGTGGAGTCAGCTCGTCGTGGAGACAGGTACGACGATTTCTCTTGAAAATCCTTTAAGTTTCTGGAACTCCAGACCAGTATGCTGTGTAGTGTGCATGCGTGGTGGTGTCACATCCTTAGCGCCTGTTCTAATAAATGGGTTCTTTATTTTCCAGGGAGTGCCACGTAGTTGTCCTTCTCGACGAAGATTCCGTGGAGTGGGACGAAGAATACCCTCCGCAGATGGGCGACGAATATAGCCAAACTGTGCTCTCCACACCTCTGTATCGATTCTTCAAATATATTGAAAATAGGTTAGTATAGTAGTCCTTTAATTTAACCCAGAGTCCATACGAAAAAAGTTGGATGTAGATGATATTGTACATAGGCACAACTCCAAACTATGTCCCTCGATTTTGTTACCGTCAGTTTTATCAAGATCTGTTCAGCTATGAAAAGGGGAGCAACTTAATTCATCATCATCATGAACCCATATCAGCCCCTGAGCACAGGTCTCCCCTCACTTTTGTAAGGATGATTAGGCCTTTATCCACTATGGGGGCCCGGCCTGTAGTTACTTTCGCTTTTAAAGTACTAGCTGCGGTTTCACCCACGTTGAGTACTATCCCATTGGAACCGTTAATTTTTACGAAATAAAAAGTATTCTGTCCTAATATGTATCTGTGTGCCAAATTACATCCCAATCCATTCAGTGGTTTTTGCGTGAAAGAGTAACAAACATCCATCCATCCATCTTCACAAACTTTCACATTTGTAATATTCTTTGTTAGTATTAATAGGAAGTAGCATAGTGCGATTACAAAATATTATCTTTTTCCAGAGACGTAGCCAAGCAAGTGATGAAAGAGCGGGGCCTAAAGAAGATTCGTCTCGGAGTGGAAGGTTACCCGACCTACAAGGAGAAGGTGCGCAAGCGGCCCGGGGGCCGCGCCGAGGTCATCTACAACTACGTGCAGCGGCCCTTCATCCACATGTCCTGGGAAAAGGAGGAGGCAAAGAGTCGCCACGTAGACTTCCAGTGCTTCAAGTCCAAGTCTGTGACCAACCTCGCTGAGGCCACTGCTGATCCTGTCGTTGGTGAGTATGTTTTTATGTATTTTGAGGGGTGATAGCCTAGTGGGAGAGCATTGCCTTTCAAGGAGAGGGTTGTGAGTTCAAATCCCAGTGTGAACATGTACCAATATGTTTCTTGTAAAAATATAAGTATGTCATGGGTTAGTAGGCATCTAATATTGTTTTATAAATGTACCCATTTCATTTCAGAGCTACCATTGAGCTGCGGCCCGCGCGATGAAGAGGTGGCTCCGCCCCCTGCGCCTCCAGACGATGAGTGATCTCGGCCCTTCAGCGTCTGCGCACTGCTGTGCTACAGGCGCTCCGTGTAGGGACAGTGAAAGTGTTACACCGTGGACAGTTGAATGTCACACAATGGATGGATAAATGAAACACGGTGGACATTGGTAGATGACATTTGTGGAAACAGACTAGGGTCGCTGAAACCTAAGGAGGATCTCTAGGGCTCAAACCACACAGATAAATCGTGCAAGAGACAAAAAATGCAGACACCTTTTAAATTTCATTATAACCGTATGGGAATACGGTGCATCTTTGAATGGTGAGACACCCGGTCATTATTTGGTGTGTTTGAAACTGCGCCTTATTTCCAAACGTCTTGAATAAAATTTGATTGGAATAGCAATATGTCCGAGCTCTATATCTTACTGTGGTCTTATCTTAAGACTGTATTTAGTTAAATCCTAATGTTCAGTACTGACATTGATCGTCCGTAGCTATCGCTGTGAAAACTGTGCATGACTGCATCCTCATGGTTTTAAAGTGACAACTACAGACGACCGACATCAGTACAGACCCATGAGACTAAATATGGTCCGAAGACATAGTGCAGTTTACGGATATGTTTGTTAAACCGGAGTATAGATAGCTGTTGGTTTCGAAGTGATTTTAATAAGAGTGCCACATTTTGGGACATTTTTGTACTTAATATTAACATGTTTACATTTAGATATCTGTTTATCAAGTTATGCTAATGATTCTTTGGATGGAAACATTGTGCCACTGTTCTTTTAGAAAGCATATTTAAAGAACAATTTTGATTTTGGTAAATAGTCTAATTTTAATAATGTGATAGATATGAGGAGACAAAACTCCCAAGTAAAAGTTGGCGAAGCATGAAGGTGCGAAATCGATTCCCACACCGAGCAAATATTTGTATGAACCACAGATATTGCTCCATGCATCTCATGTAAAGGTCAAAATATATGATTGCAATGTGTTATTATAATATTATTTATTATACATAACTTATGTCGACCCATCGTAATTACATATTTTTGGATTCACTAAGAAAACTATAGATATTCACAGGGTCCATCGCACATATCTGATGTTACAATAAATTAAATTACTTAGATAGGTACTGCTTTCAAGTTAAATATTCGATAGTAATATAATTAAAAATAATAAGCAGGGGTGATATAAAAATATACAAACTGCAACACTCCATACACAAATAGCTTGAGAAATGGATGTTATTTAAAAAAAAAACTTCTGAAACACATTCCAATTTAAATAAATTAGTAAATATTTCTTTTATAACAATTTCAGCTACATATAGGCCGCTATCAGTTAATGCAATAGCGTACACTGTCGTTAATTAAGTGAACCACTAAACACCAATCAATTGATTTATGTTGTAACAGCTTACCAGTTAATTCTACTCATAGTGAAATTGACAAAAAACTAAGTAAAATCATTGCATACATTTTTACAATTACCAGCTAGTAACTGACTAATTGTCGAATACATAAACCTACACTTTATATCAGGTCAAACGCAAGCCTATTCAATTATGAAAAAGCTATTTCCATAATGTTCAATTATAATAAATTAAATTATTTACTTTGTGGGACTATGGTCTGTGGGTAACTATGGCTTACTGGGGCGATATATGAGTCCAAACACCGAAATAATATCACTACCAGTTTATTACACCAAGCACACACATATAAAATTTAGAAACAGAAGAAGAAGAGAAATAGGAATTATCGCGCACAAACTATGGATAGCGTTGAAGTACAAGAGTAGAAATATAGCATAAAAAGCAAAAGATAAAGCGTTTTTGTGCTCAGGAAAAGTAACGTGCATTCGCCGTCGCAGTGGCGATCTGAATGAGGCTGCGACCGAGCGGAAGCGGTTTTAAAGGTTTTCGAACATTCCAATTAAACAAAAGGCGTCGCGCGTACGCCAAGCCACGCAAGTTTTGATTCTGCTAGCTAGCTTCGCGCGACGGATTTGCCTACGGCATTAAATAAATAATACATATTAGTTTGTTTGAGCAAGGTTCCTACACTACTCCCCCGCCGAGCCCGAAGCTTATTGAGGGCGATAGTAATCCGGGAAGCGAACGATTCGGCCGGATCTGGTTTTTCTCTCCGGAACAGGAACATCTTTGGGCGCTGCAGAAGGAATGGAGTTGGTGTTTGTTGAACCAGTTCTGGTATCATCACGAGCCATGTGGGCAGACTTCAGTCGATCTATGGAGACGGTAGACTCCCGATTATTGATGGCCAGCTTGAAGGTCTTGCTTCCTCTTTCCAGAACCTTGTAGGGACCGGTGTATGGAGGCTCCAGCGAGCGCCGAACGGCGTCCTGCCGGAGGAAGACATACTCTGCAGTAGCCAAGTCTTTAGGTACGTAAAAAGTTTTCTGTGCGTGCCTACTTGCAGGTTCTGGAGACAACTTTGCCATATGGAGACGGAGTCTTGATGCGTAGTCGGTGACGTCACGGGTTGCCGAGGAAGGGACGAAGAATTCACCCGGGAGACGGAGTGGCTCACCGTAGACGAGCTCCGCCGCCGAAGCCTTGATGTCTTCCTTCCAGGCACTGCGAATGCCGAGGAGTACTAGTGGAAGTACTTCTGTCCAGCTGGTGTTTTGGTGGCACATTATTGCGGCTTTCAATTGGCGGTGTAGTCGTTCCACCATACCATTGCAAGCCGGGTGATATGCTGTGGTGGGGCGATGCTGCGCTCCCAGGATGGCAGTCATGGTGCGAAAGAGCTCGCACTCAAACTGGCGTCCTCTGTCTGTGGTGATGCGGCTAGGAGAACCGAAGCGAGACACCCAGCCAGCGATGAAGGCGCGGGCGCATGTCTCCGCCGTGATGTCTGGGAGTGGAAATACCTCAGGCCAACGAGTGAAGCGGTCGATGACTGTGAGGCAGTACCTGTAACCACACGAAATAGGTAATGGCCCTACGATGTCCATGTGAACATGGGAGAAGCGTTCGGAAGGAACTGGGAAATGGGAGGTGGGAGAATGGGTGTGCCGGAAAACTTTGTTTTTCTGGCAATCTGTGCATTCATTGGCCCACTGCCGGCAATCTTTCTGTGCGCCAGGCCAAATGTATCTTTTTGTCACTAATTTTGCAGTCGCCTTCGCACCTGGATGACTCAACCGATGCAATGCGTTGAACACTGGTTTTCGGAAGGCGGCTGTGACATATGGACGTGGCTCTGGTGTAGAAACGTCACAGTAAATACTTATTTCTGAGTCTGGAGATTTAATCCTTCTTAGATCCAGTGCTGAACCTTTCTTTAGCAGCTCCTGTAGTTCAGGATCTGAATCTTGGGATCTGGCGAGAGCTTGGTAGTCCATGGGCACGCTTACCTCTTCTATGCGGGAGAGCGCGTCAGCTACCACGTTATCCTTCCCTTTTACGTAGTGGATATCAGTAGTGAATTGGGAAATATAGTCCAAGTACCGGAACTGCCTCGGTGAACATTTTTCTCGGTTGAAGGAGAAAGCGAATGTCAGCGGCTTGTGGTCCGTAAAAACTGTAAATGATCTCGCCTCCACCATATGTCTGAAATGACGGATTGCATCATAAATAGCCAACAGCTCTCTATCATATGGGCTATATTTTTTCTGCGCTGATGAAAGACGTCGCGAGAAAAATGCAAGAGGTTTCCAACTGTTACCGTGTTTCTGCTGTAGCGCTGCTCCGATGGAAGAATCCGACGCGTCAGTAAACACAGCTAGCTCCGCATCGAGCTCTGGATGAGCGAGCATTGCCGCATCAGAGAGGCTAGATTTGCAGCAGTTGAAGGCGTCCATCATTTCTGGTGTCAACGTGATGCTCTGTGATCCTTTTGTCTTAGGTCCTGATAGCACGATGTTGAGCGGTGCTTGGAACTTGGCTGCTCCAGGAACAAATCGGCGGTAGAAGTTGTACATACCCAGAAATCGGCGCAGTTCTTTCACCGTCGTTGGTGTCGGGTAGTCTCGAATCGCCTGCACTTTATCTGGAAGAGGTCGGATACCGTCAGGAGTAACCTCGTGTCCTAAAAAAGTAATGTGCGTCTTCCCAAACTCACATTTAGCGGTATTCACTAGCATACCGTAATCTGCCAAGCGCTGGAACAGCAGCTTGAGGTGCTGCATGTGCTGGGTCTGGTTTTCTGAGAACAGCAAAATATCATCCAAGAATCCGTAGCAAAATGGGAGTCCTCTAAGCATTTCGTCAACGAACCGCTGGAAAGTCTGCGCTGCATTACGTAGGCCAAACGTCATAAATGGGAATTCAAATAACCCGAATGGCGTCGTAATTGCAGTCTTCGGTATATCTGCTGGATGTACAGGAATCTGGTTATATGCTTTGACTAAGTCAATTTTTGAGTAGATCTTTGTACTTGCCAGTTGCTGGGAAAAATCCTGAATATGCCGGATCGGGTATTTGTCTGGGATTGTCCGTGAATTCAGTGCGCGGTAGTCGCCGCAGGGTCGCCAGCCGTTGTCCTTCTTAGGTGCGAGGTGGAGCGGTGACGCCCAAGGACTTTCAGACCTGCGCGCTGTCCCACTGGTAAGCATTTCTTCGAACTCCTTTTTTGCAATATTCAGCCTGTCTGGTGGTAATCTTCTGGGACGACAGGAGACAGGTGGACCAGGCGTTGTACGGATATGATGTTCAGTTCCGTGTTTGATCTCGCGTTGAGTTCCAGCAGGGCAAGTGATGGAAGCGTACTCACGAAGCAGTTGGTGATACTCGGAGTCTCCAGATACTGCCTTGATTGACGCGATGTCCGCAGCCTCCCTATCAGGTGTCGCCGTAGTGGAGAGTGACGTCAGGCCATCGACTAAACGGTGGTTCCTCACATCTACAAGCAAATTATAAAATCTGAGAAAATCTGCACCAATAATAGCCTTCGAGACGTCGGCAACCACGAATCGCCAATTGTAGGCTCGGCGTAGACCTATGTTGAGCTGCAGGTGCATCCACCCGTATGTCGCTATCACCGAACCATTCGCTGCATACAGCTGGTAGTCTGTCCTGGCACGGGGTTGATTGAGCGCAGATCGTGGGTACACACAGAGGTCTGATCCTGTGTCCACAAGAAATGACATCTTCGTCGTTCTGTCTGTAACAAATAAGCGACCTGGTATAGAGGGGCAGACGTTAGCCGCTACTTCCGGCTGCCGTTCGCGTTTTCCGATGCGCCGAATTTGCATGGCGTCGTGCATCGAGTCGCACGATTACCAAACCTGTTATGGTACCAACAAAAATCCGGGTTACGTTCTCTAGAGCGTGATCTCCGCCTATCCTGCCGATATTGCTGCGGTTTACCCTCACGTGCGTCAGAACCACCATAATGAGGACGTGACATATGACCTTTGAGCGCTGCTACCTCTTGTGTCAGCTGCGCCATTTGCTTCACCATGTCGCTAAATGAGATATCTGCGCTTGCCACAACCGGAGCTGCCGGTGCTGGGACGATCTCGTAAACGCGATCCGCCAGGTCCGCAATGGTGTCCAGGGCTGAGTCTCCCTGCGATGCTATCACGGTCTGTATATTGTGAGGCAAACGACTAGACCACAGCGTTCTTAAAAATGAATCAGGTACCTTCGGTCCCGCCAGCGTCTGCAGATGCCTGAGGAATTGAGATGGTTTTCGATCTCCGAGTTCCTCATGCATGAGAAGTTGTTTCACCTTCTTTTCCTGCGATTCAGATAACCTTTTTATTAGCTCCCTTTTTAATTTTTGATATTTATCCTCTGCGGGTGGTGCGATTATTATATCTTTAACTTCTGCCGCATACTGCTGATCCAGCTGCGCAATAACGTGGTAAAACTTTGTTGCATCGGCCGTAATTCCAGAAATAAGAAACTGACCTTCTATTTGGGCAAACCATAGTCCGGGTTCCTGGGGCCAAAACGGTGGTATTTTCACGCCAACCTTATAAACGTCCACGGTCGTCCCAGCGCTGCCGACTGTACGGCTTCCAGAAGCTTCGTCCGAAATTGTTTCTCGTGCACCTCCGCGATCCATCCTTTTCTTCTTTCTTTAGTCGGGGTCACCAATTATGTGGGTAACTATGGCTTACTGGGGCGATATATGAGTCCAAACACCGAAATAATATCACTACCAGTTTATTACACCAAGCACACACATATAAAATTTAGAAACAGAAGAAGAAGAGAAATAGGAATTATCGCGCACAAACTATGGATAGCGTTGAAGTACAAGAGTAGAAATATAGCATAAAAAGCAAAAGATAAAGCGTTTTTGTGCTCAGGAAAAGTAACGTGCATTCGCCGTCGCAGTGGCGATCTGAATGAGGCTGCGACCGAGCGGAAGCGGTTTTAAAGGTTTTCGAACATTCCAATTAAACAAAAGGCGTCGCGCGTACGCCAAGCCACGCAAGTTTTGATTCTGCTAGCTAGCTTCGCGCGACGGATTTGCCTACGGCATTAAATAAATAATACATATTAGTTTGTTTGAGCAAGGTTCCTACAGGTCCTTCTCTATCGGCTACAACGACCACGATGCAAGTCGTTCGATGGCTTCAATCAGCAATCTACCAGATACTGGATGTATTTACTTATATCACATGTTTTTTTAACAATCAAATTAACTAATAACTAAGTAGTCCATACAACAGTTGGACAACCTGCAAACCACTACAGGCTCATGGGCAATCCAAGTGTTCTGACCCATTACCAGTTGGCAGCGTATTCAACAAGCTAGTGGCATTGCCATGTTGTTCACGTTGAAAGAAAAATAAATTGCAATGCTAATATGATGACTCAAATGCATGTAAATTCCTGATTGGAATCTGATAGTAATGTTTGTCTGGTCAGCAGCCAGCCGAAGTTAATACTGAATATACCTTATCATATAATGTTTTGTTAAAAGCTTTTATTTAATAGGTACTAACTATTGTGTGTCTAACTGCAGCTCTCAGAGATGTCAATTAACTTATATCCAGCATTAAATTCATTAATTATGTTTGAATTTTAACATATCTTAACGCATTGATGTCTCTGGGTGCAGCATTATAAGGGTGGTTGCACACTAATTAACATTGGTTTGGTTTGTCGGACCAACTGGTTGGTCTCTGAACCCATTCACAGATATACTGTCAGTACTAACCGTCAGTGTAAGACGGACATACGGCTGTGTGGAATATGTAGAGCCTACTTGGTATACTATACTAGACGTATCACTATTAGCGAAGCATGTCACGCACGATTGCCGAACTATGTATTTGGTCACAGACCAGAATTGGACGATGTATGCTAGTGCGCAACCACCCTAAGATATTTTAGAAATTTAGATAGTCGCTTTTTAATATTTTAGTACTTTTGTATAATTATACCAAATGTATGTTATGGTTGAAACGTAATAAATTGGAATCTCCAAACATTTTGTTTCTTTTATAATACCAGGACCTACCGGATATGTACCAGACTTTACCTATTGCATCAATAACATAAGGCAATTTATGAGTGAGACCTAATAATTTGTTTTTTGCCGCTAAAAGACATTGAAAACTTTCTACCAAACGATCAAATTTACTACCATTTTGGTAGAAAATGAAATTACTTTTGAACATGATTCTCTTTGACAAAAAATATAAACGCAGACGAATTGGTTGACTTACTAACTGAACACAATACCAACAAGTAGTATAATAATCATTATTGATAGTTCAAGTACCTACACACTATTCACGTTGCTACCAGTGGTGGTAACTGGGAATAAATATCAACTTATGGGTAGCGGGTGAATTATAATATAACTAGGTACTCTTCGATTATAGATACCATTATTTATCAAAGTAAGGTACTCATTAAAATTCTTGTTTTATATTAGTTTTAATGAAGTTCTGCAAATAAATCAATTTGCGAAAAAAAACTATGTGAATTAGCAGCGTTTTTCAATGAACTAATTTTATATGAAAACTAAAATTTCGCTCCAATTTAGCAGTTATGGGACAAACAAAACATTCATTATTTTTAGGTGCTTATTTTATTATAATAACTGTCGGTTCGATGGCTGAGCTCCTCCAAAAGATTTTCCAAGTACTTCAATTCCATTTTCTTCTTCCTCTCAGACTGCCGCTTATCCAAATATGTTGCAAACGTCTTACATGTACGTCCTGAACATTTCCCTTTCACCCTTTTGTAGTAATCTTGCATAGACTTATCAATTTTATGTACAGCATCTCTTAGTTTCTTCCCACCGCTTGGATTCATCCAAAAAAATGTTTGTATTTCTGTACAATGCCGTTGCATGTATTCTGCCAAATTATTAAATTCAAACGTAAGCTCTCTGATCACTGCGTCACTGGCAGCGCACACTCTGCATATAGTTTTATTCTCTCTACATTTGCAGTTACAAACTCTATCGTGTCCAAAGAACTTTTTTATCCTTTCCCAATTAATAGCATTAGATTTCTTTTTGTGTATTGTTTGATCTTTATTTTCTTGATTAGCTGGTTTTATGTTATCAAACAGTTGCATTATTTCTTTATATAAATCAGCTGTTTCTGTATTTTTATAGGTTGCGTCTGGTTTATGAGTTACATCACCTAGAGTTGATGAAGAATCAATGTCTTCAGCCAACTTGTGTATAACTGGAGGATTATAATTTCGAGATGGAGATATAACTTCAACATGTTGCGATTTATCATCTGTTTTTGAATTGTTTATCGAAAAATAGCCTTTTAGTAAGTTGTCTTTCTGGTTTACTAAAAGATACATGTCTGAAGATGTAAAGTTATTATTCGTGTTCTTCGGATTCTTCGATGCTAATGGAGTTGAATGTTCTGTGAATTCTAGAGACGAAAAATTGTTATTTGTGCTTGCCAAATCCTTTAACATTGTCGATAGAAATGTTAGATCTGTGTTCGTTGAATAGGTTGATTCCTTGTATTTTATATTGCTATCGGCTTCAATAGATGGAAAAGTAGTAAGTGTCTTTGTCGAATGCTTTGAGGTCAAGTCAGTATCAGTGCTTGTCATCCTCTTCAATGTCGTCTTTACAGACGGTATGTTTCTATATGAGCTTGTTGAATGTTCTATCGCCAAGAGTAGAGCTGAATCATCACGGTTCAGATCAGTTGAACGTTTCGGTGTCATTTCACTTGTAGCATCAAAATGTTTAGGTCCCACTGATTTTAGAGCTAGTACTGTTCTTGTATTAACAACAGGTTTATTTCTCATTTCCGCATCAAGTTCGTCTAAGCTTTTTAGATTTGGCTTATAATGTGACGCTGTAGTATCTTTAATGTTAATTGACGAGATTTCACGGGCAATATTTTTCATAATGTTTTCTAAAGATTCCGTTTTATCATAGTTTGGAACACTATTTAATAGATGGTCCATACTGTCCAGTGTGCCCCAATGCCTTGCAGTAATGAAGCTTCGGCCAGTTGTATAGTGTTCAACGTTATTCATTTTTAATTCAATTTCACCTTGGCTACTTTTAATAGCATTGTTATATCGGTTCATAGTATACAATGAATTTGTAATAGGGTTCATATCAAATTCCCTAAATTCTTTAGTAGCTTCCATGTTATTGGGCTGTAAGTGATAATTTTTTGGAACAGTCGTTTGTGTCACTGCTTGGGGCACAGTTTTTTTGATTTCTCTAGAAGTTGTTGGAACTGCATTCTCTTGAAAATTTGAAATCTAAACAATTTACAAAACATTGGTAGGTATATAAAAAATATCTAAATAGGTACTGTAACGTGTTCAGTAACAATAATTCTGTTTTATTTTTAACCAACAGAATTATTATTAGCAACCAAACTTAACACAAAATATACTTATTCAAATAAACTAACCCAGAGATCAAACTAAACTAACTTAGTTAGACGTTCCTAGATATTCTTTTAGTGGGACTTTTTTTCACATAGCTTCAAAAAGAGATAAATTTTTAGTATATCTTACGTGCTTAGTCACTCCAGCGGGAATCTTTCCAGTAAATGGTTCATTATGAATTGTTTTCAATCCTACGACAATTTTTTGCGTTGTACTTGGACGTGAAGTAAGTTTTTTTACACCCATAGAATTTTGCAGTCTTGCCATAGTCTGAAAAAAGAAACAGATAACTATAATAATAATACCATTAACTAACTAGGTACGGTATATACGTACAACATTAATTCAAATTAGTGTTTGCTACGATATTTTTTTTATTTTTGACTAGTTATTGGGTACCTACACTACAATACTCATTTCCACCAACATTATACATTATACCGTATTGTGGAATATACAAATGTCTACTTAACGTCAAAGTCAAAAGATTCACAAGGGCCCCAAGAGGGCACTCGTGAAAGTTCACTGACTCTACCACCGGATTTGGTATACATCTATGCAAAAAGGTTAGTTTCCGAAAAATAATATGCCAAACTGTGGTACCGATTTTTTTCCTAGTAGAAAGAGAAATTGCACTATGTGTAAAATCACTACGATATAAATATAAATAATCTATGTGTAAATCAACTTACGCGGGTCGTCTTATATTTATAATGTGTCCTTGTTCTCGAAGAGTGGTTCGCTGGAAATGTAATGTAAGTTAAAACTAAGTTATTAAGGTAGTGGCCAAGAAACAGTATTATCTAGTCAAGCCAAACTGCATCTCTAGTAGCTTTTACCTTTACGAGTAATTGCTGTATGTAGAGCGTCATCATTCTTTGTTCTATAGTCGTTAAACATAAGCGAATGTTTGTCAGTTTGCGCTTGAATCCTGTTGATTTGTGATATTATATCTTGTAGTGACAACGGAGGCACCTTCAATTTAGGTTTATCTTTAAGAAAAGGTTCGACATGAACGTCAAATATATTATTATTATCATTCTTATCTGGCATTCTAGTTCTAAGATAATGTGGTGTGGTTAATTCACTGTCTGCTAAAATTCTGTCCGTCCAACAGAATTTTATAGGTTGCGCATTTTTCTTTTCGGCTTTTGATAGTATGTCTGTTATTATTTGATTCATCGCTTCACTTTCGGATAAAGATCGACTGTTTGCGAGATGTGTCAGGTATAATAAACTGGAATGGGAAATGTTTTGTTAGTTGCCTGCCACTAAGTGACCGGTGAATTAATTGCACTTTCCCATAGTGCATAAAAAATCCTGCGCGTCTTGGAACTGGAAATGGTGTTAACGACCAATATTTTACACGGAAAACTCAAGGGATCATGAAATAAGGTTGACATTTTATTATGCGTTTAGTCTTAGAAATATTAAATGCAAAATATGAAACCTTAATATTGAATTTCCACCGTCAACTTTATTTAAAAGCTAACAACTCTAGTTCACGTTCTTAGAACGTTTAATCCCATAAAGTGGGATAACACACTACGTGTAAAATTGTATTTCAGCTTGCCTGAAGCTGAGTTACACGTCTAACTAAATAGGGGTGGTATATTTTTTCCGGGTGTTGAATAATAGTAGCTGATTATTAATAATCTACTTACCTTAAAATATTTAAAAATAACATTGTAGATATGTACAAATACCGGATTTACAAATAAATTTTGCAATATTTTCTTAGGTTTGTTATTGCTTCTGTCCTTGTGCGTCATTTTTCAATCATTATGAAAGAAGACTTGCGTTCACACAGTTTTAATACAAAGTTTAGAGAAAGAGTTTTGCAGACTCTTTAGCATATTGTGCGACCATAATTTATAGTTATTTAAGATCGTAGCTGACTGAAGCGAAGAGTTTCTTATATGATCAAAAAAGATAAATAATGATGAGGTTTAGATAGTAAAAAGAAGATTAGTGTTGTCAAAGGAAGAATAAAATTGTAAATTTCATAGTAATTTAGTAGCTTTTACAAACAAAGCAGGCAATACAATTCAATGCCAACTGTGCGACACAAAATATCGATCAACTGACTTACTGACAGTCTCAGACTGACGTTTGACATTTTAATTTTTCTTTCATTCGCGAAGTTTAGCGGGTGCAAGTACGTATTTCAAAGCTTTATAAAATTAATTTTATTTTACGTAAAACCGGTCGAATAGATTAATTTAAAAATAATTTGAGTAATATTGTTTATTATTTGTCAAATTGTACGTGTCTGACATACATTAAAAAAAATGTCATAGGTTATGTAAAGTGAAAATTTCACACTCTTCGATATTTTTGAGAATTTTACGTGTTTTTTGAGCGTGCTATTTGTTGTTGCAGCAGAACACACTGGTTCGGACATAATGAGAACGACACAAATTGCCCAGTACGCTTTGAGACTCACTTATTCGCAGGTAAGCTGATTGATAACACATTCGTATGCGAAAAATGCAGTAAAATTACTCCATGCGGGTTTCCCGGTGCTTTTAACTAAATATGGTCCTCTAACCAAGTAGAAGATATCTTTATGTTTATTTAATGGTCCTTAGTTCATCCAAATAAAAGTTATTATTAATGTTCTCTAGATGTAGCAAATTTATCTCTAAACAGCTGCGCCCAGCGGTTTCACCTGCGTAATTACAGTTTTCCCGCAAATTCTTTGCTTTTCATCATCAACCCATAACGTCCCACTGCTGGGCACGGGTCTCTCCTCACTTTCGTGAGGAGGGTAAGGCCATAATCCACCACGGGGGCCAAATCCGGCTTGGTGGATAACATACCTACCTCCGAAATAATTCTCGGGTAGGTATGTGGGTTTCCTCACGATGTTTTCCTTCACCGAAAAGCGAGTGATAATTACGTACATGTTTTTACAGAAACACATTGGTACGTGCCTGCACTGGGATTTGAACTCACGACCTTCTGATTGGAAGGCGGAAGTTCTCCCACTAGGCTACCACCGCTTTGCTTTTCCCAGGTTAAAATCCACCATGTTACTTAGGAATAATTGGAGATCACGAAAAAAACAGTTCTTAAATCGTGAGTTCATACCAATATCACATTAAAAACATGTGTATTTTCCAATTTTCTGGGCATATTTTCCAATTTTTTTTTCCTTAAACTTAATCGGAGCTATTGCAAACATTTTTAAATAATAATTAGCCAAATTGGTTAAGTCATTCTCAACTTATGGTGTGACCAAAGGAAATAGGCATTCAGTTTTATATAAAGATAGATGGATTATCACATTGTCACTCAAAATAAGGCGTTTAGGGCATAGTTAACAGACTGCAGTCGAGAATCAATTAAAAAAAAACACAAATGTACTGAAAGATCTTAAACAATAATAATATTGAAATATTTACTAAATGAAAATGCAAAATACAAAATACAAAAAAAAAATATTGTAACAATTTCACATTGAACAGTAATAGATTTATCCAATCTTATCGGTAATGCACCCCAATTTGTCATTATTATCTGACTGATGGAATAGACTTTACGCACTTTGTTGTAATTTTATTGTCCTACAGCGCTCATTGGCTTTTGACTGGAGGATCTTGACCCATTACTACAGTAAGATTCCCAGCAGCACACATTTGGATCGGTGGCCATTTAGTAGCATAACATTTGAGAGTTTCCATGATTCGGAGGATATGTTAAACTGTTGGTTCCGATGGTTGATAGCAGTTCTTAAGTGTTGTTGGATGTTACTCTTTCACGCAAAAAAGGTTGAAAGGATTTGAATGAAATTTGACACACAGATAGTTTATTACCTAGATTATCACATAGGATACTTTTTATCCTATAAAAATTAACAGTTTCCATATACTCAACAAAGGTTAAACCGTGGGGCGCAGCTAGGAAACTAATTACAAAAGAAATATGTAATAAACTTTGTCATAAAAAGCCTCCAAGATAAAGTGAGACTGGGGCGGCCATGTCAGGTGCACACCTGAGTTGCTACGACCTAGGATAACCAATAGTGGAGTCCCAGCACTATCGAAAGGCGTCGCGGCAAACCACTCAGTAGATACAGGGAGAAGCTTCGACAATAATTGAAAAGAATGGAAAAACCGGGGGAGGTCTTTGCCCAGCCATGGGACAGTACAGGCTGTATTCAAACTGTCTAGCAACATTTGTAGCCTAAGATCTAGGCTGCAGTAAACAAACACTACACTGTTAACTCAATCAATGCAGCGCCCGGTGAACCCTGACAAGTGCTAACTCTGTGCACTTAAATCACAGTAACGTGACACTACATGTGGTTAGAATTACTGCTTCATCCTTTGGCCTTGACTTAAAGACCTGATGAATGAGGAATTGCTAAAATTGGACAGATCAATTTCTGATTTAAAATGTTATCATACTAATAATCATAAATAAGAATTTGTATGTTTGTTTGTGCCCTCTTCAAGCTGCAATGGCTGAACGGATTATGAAGAAACTTGAGCTGATCTTCAGCTATCTCATCCAGTTTTTACCAGCCGTGTCCCGCAAGTCGTCACTCCACCGGCGGCGTCCTACACTACGTTTACCTAAACGCGGTCTCCACTCTATAACTCGTCTACCCCATCGGTTGTCGGTTCTTCTAGAGATGTGACCGGCCCACTGCCACTTCAACTTGCTAATTTTTAATTCGGTCTATTCGTAATTTTTGGGTACTACCAATTAGTCCAGTAAATTCGCATAATTGGGTACGTTGTATATTGAGCAGGCTCATGGTGATTATTGCCTAACCCTCCTCATGAAGGGATGCGCCTGAGGCCTGAGACCGGTGCTCAGGAGTGGTACCTGTGGGCGTATATGGGTTGATGCAGATGACGCCACCACCGCGTTACTCTCGCTCCTGGAGTTGGAGCCTTAGTATTGTGAATTGGCCTAATCTATGTCACTGATTGACGCGTGCCAGTGAGATGTCTCGGTGTGTGATTTGCTTATCGGGACCTAAAGTTCAGCTCGGTTCATTATTATGATAAAATCTACTGTTTTGACGAAAATTTTATCTACAAGCTACAAAAGTTGGAAGAGTATTAGTGAATAGGTTCGCGTTTGACCACTATCTCACCTGATGTCAGCCTACGATAGTGCTCACTTACAGAATTAACCCATTTAGTCGCCACTTGAAGACTCCCGGAACTTTCGGAAATATTTTAGTCGAATGTTCGAATTTCGGAACCAGGAGGCATACCATGACCTCTTATAGCGATTCAATTGAGGACCTAAACTGAATCGCGTCGCATAATCGTACCGTGACGTCTTTTTTTTATGTTACTGCCATTTTCAACCTAAACTTGATCCAGTTAATGTTGAATATGGTAGCAACCTAAATTGAGTCGCTAATAAGCCATTTTCAACCTAAACTATATCCAGTTTAGGTTGAAAATGGCAGCAACATAAAAAATAAGACGTCACTACGATTATGCGACGCGGCTCAGTTTAGGTCCTCAACTGAATCGCTATAAGACATGGTAGGCCTCCAGATAGCGCACTCGAATTGCTTGACTTTGTCAGGTATTCATTCGCCAAGCAGTAGTGCGAAAACAATACTGTGTTCCGGTTCGAAGCGCACTGTTTCCAGCGAAATAACTGGGCATATGAGATTTTAGAACCGATGTATAAGGTTGACAAGCGCAGTGAAGTGCCGCGCATTATGCAACGCAAAATTCGGGTGGCACTGTAACTTTTGTGGGCAGGCGTAGCGCTTACCATGATGAACGACTTGCTTATCCGGTAACTCAGTCAAATAAAAAAGAAAAAAAAGAGTTTTTTCTCCGATTGAACTGTAGGGATCTAGGATCTAGTTCCACCTACAATTATAATAGAAGTCCGAAGTGTAAATCTAAGTCATTGAGACAGTAGTTCTCTAAGTAATTAACTGATATAGTATCCATTTATAGGTCATTTCTCTGAGATATCGGCTAATTTTAGCATCGCTCGCCGATAATGCGTCGTCGCCTTCGCCTATATTTTTAACCGACTTCGAACAGATAAGGTTCTTAAGTCATCGCTTATTATGCCCTTTTTAATATACAATTAACCGCATCGCGCAGCTTCACCCGCGTTGACGAATAGTATCCCGTATTAAGGGTTATTCTAATAAGGTCTGGATGCAACTAACTTTCAAGTGGTGATTCATGGCTGAATCTCGCACACGGAAAGGAAACTACATTACCCCTACCAGTGCTTCGGCAATAAGTCCGTCAAAGATAGCGCCATGGAAATCTACGGGGAATTTTCGTTATTTATTATCAAAGCTAGTTTTAAACACTTCAAACCAATCCTCTTACTACAGAATAAGGCCATAAGCCCCATTTAAAACACTCACGCTGATTGTAGCTCTGCTGTCTCAAGGCAAACCACTCGCGTTGTGATTTCTAGCCAGTTCCTAGTCGCTAAGAGACTTTGAATACCAAGTGAAAGGGTGTTGTAAGCAGTGGGAGGCTAGTGAATTCGACACTACATCTACAGCTCGAGAATAGGGCTCCAGATGCTCCTGTCTACGAGTATGTTGTCCGGCGACCTTCCGCAATGAGACCTGTATTGATTTTATAGATCTGCAATGCGGAAACTTCACGTACTTTTACTTCTAATGTAGGCCATACACCATGCAGTCCAATCTGCTTGACGCTGCCCATTGGGTCGAGTAAAACTGACCGTGTGTGGGCATTTATTACTCTTTCACGCTTAAACTACTGAATACTCATCGGCCCGTCTATTGTCCTCTCAAAGGCATCTAACTGCGCAGATTCTTAGTCATGAAGTTGATATAAAGATAAGTAAAGACATGTGCCTGTCGTGAGAAACGTAATTGAACTGATTCTAATTGGATCACACTATCTGGCGCTAACTGGGTCGTTGGAACACGTGTCTACTTGTCTAGCCAGTCGATTGAGCTGCTGTCTATACAATGAAGGGGGAACAAACACATCCAAACTTTCTCATTTATAATACTAAGTACGCCTGGCAGTTTCACCCGCTTTAATTACTATCCCACAGGAACCGTTCATTTTGGCGATTTGGTAAGATTTCAAATGGACCACGATTCTAGAAGTCTAAAATGATTGAAAAATTCTTTGCCTTTTTTTATGTCATGTAAACTTTCGCCAAAAACTCGCAACATTCCTCGCCTATCGTCCGATAGGCTATCTCCTAATCCTGATAACCTCTTATGCAATCAGTCAGTTCGCAGACTTCCCTTATCAGTTATCAGCTGCCTTCAGATTTGCCTGATATGTGATTTGGCGCCGCACGTCGTGTAGCTATTTCTGGAGACGTCTGAATGCCAAAGCGTTATTATGCGTTGATGTTTAAGTTGACCGCCCTATATATAACTACTAAAACATTCTTTAGTCAGAACCAAATAATGTTTTTAATATATATGGATGTCTGTGTTTCTGGGAAGTGAGGTCTGGATGGGTTCTGACCCATCTTCCAAAAAAAAATCCTAATCAAAAGCGTTCTTAGTTTAACACTAGAACTTATTATATAATAGTTTTGTTGATTTTTGTCTATTAAAAAGTCTTATTCGAAAGCCATCCCGAGCATATCTCGCCTCATCTTTCTCCAAAATCCGACGATCCTTCAGAGTTAGATCAAGATACAAACAGAAATATACTACTGTCTTCCGCTTCCTATATATCCAATGCACAATAGTCTGTTTACCATATCCCCACATTGTGGGAGTACCTTGAACCCCTGACTTTCCTACCCTTGAAGCTTCCCATTTGGCGCCGTGTGTCTCATGATTCTATATCGGGAGCGGTTCCATTGCCAAGTCACATTTCTGGACAGTTCGTTAGAGAATGGCACGGACGATTGTTACAATTGAATGATAATAGTAGAAAAGTCTACTATGTGTTGTTCCAGGACTGAAAGTATACGAGCTGGACTTCGAATTATTCCCGTTTTCCCGAAGTAACTCGGCATTTTCCCGAGATAAAACATAGCAAGCACTAAGGGGTAATGGAGCTTCCTATTAGTGAATGAATTTCCAGAATCGGTTCAGTTGTTTCGGAGTTTATCTACTACAAAAAACGAACTGACAAACTTCCATCATCATCATCAGCAGCAGTTCGAATACTGAACATAGGCTTTCCAAATAGAACGCTACAACGAGCGGTTGCTAGCTGTTCACATCTAGCGGCTTCCACCAGGTCGTCGCTCCACCTCGTGGGGGGCTGTCCTACGCTACGTCTTCCCGGGCCTATGCAGCACGGTGCAGATCAGCTCGAGTTCTTTTCATTTTGACGTTTGATTGCCACGGGGCTCGTCATTCGTATTGCAATGAGCCTCGCAGTCCATGGTCGGCACTCGAGAACCTTTCTTTCCCAAACTTTACCTCTTTATAACATAAGTATAGATGTACCAACTTTCTCATTTATAATACTAGTGGGATAAGATTTATTTGCGACCTGTTTTACTGAATAAACACTGTTTATTTCGGTAAGTTCATAAATTTGTTGTTAATGTACTGCATATGAAGCCAAATTCTTCTTCGTGTTGTTTGTTTCGTTGTTTCGTCAACAAAGTTTATTAATTGGCCTATTTGAGAAAGGAATTCTTGGTGTTGAATTTGGAGAACAAACAACTCAAGAACTATTGAAGTTCTTCATGAATTCATGATGGGTTACCAGAATACCCTATCTTCACAAGCTTGGATGGTTAGATGTTGGTTTAGATCAACACGTTCACTGCTGAGAACACAGCCGTTGTGTTTTTATAACTTGCCACGGTTACGGGAAAACACAACTGACAGGAAAATCGGCTCAGCAGTCAAAGTGTTAAATCTTGCAAGTTTTGAACCAGTTCCCGTTGCTCAATTGCAATGCAATGCTATTCTGACAGATACAATGAGGGTATAAACTCAGACTTGGATTCTGATAAGTGCCTAGCATAAACGTTGGTATATCGCAACAAATTGATAATCTTCTTATACGAACATATATTGCACAAGTTGCTTTTATAATATGTTGAAACAAGCCTATCTCAATGTCTCAATGTTTATTTTCCATTCTTGTATAGAACTTTTATTTTAGATACTGAGCAACGGTAAGAATTTAATTGCAAAAATTACGCGCGCCTCACTAGAATTCCATGTATCAAGAGAATCGGGTACTACGTAGACCGTTTCTTCTACAAACACTCGGACTCGGAGCAAATACCGTTGACAATACAGTGCCATGGTGACAGCGAACTGATCTGCTGATAAACACGGAAGGTGGACAGCGGAACTCCTCAGTGACTAATAGTATGGTACTGATGGTGTTTGGGATAATTTTAATCCACATTCAGTACCGAATACGCATTTTGAAAAAGCATCAGCTTGCGTTCAAATGAACTGAAACTATATTTCTCAGCAAAAAAAAAAGCTAAATGTGTGCTGGGACACATAGTAGAAGTAAAACGTCATCTAATAAAATTATTTAAAAAACAATCAAAAAGAAATTTCTAAAAAGACATTTTCAAAAATATACGAAACGTAACTCTCCCTCTTCCTATCTTCACTAACTTATAATAATATCTCCCTCTCAAGTTGCGTTCGCCTCGCCCGATCACATTTTTCGTAACGCATTCACCAGATTACTCCCCAAGTCAAGCGTGCGTAAAGAAGTTTTATTTAAAAAATTGGGGCCTGTTTACCCATCTAATAAATTACCACCCGTATTAACCAACTGTTAAGTGTATGTGTGACGTAGTTGACAGTGATAACGATAGTTAATCATACATTCAACATCTCGACTTCAACCTTCGAAACTGTCGAAACCTTGACTTTGATCACGCTTCTCAGTTATTAGTGGCACGCAATAGATATCGGGTGAATGACCTGACTCCCATTGTTGGATGAAGGAAGGCGACTGATCCGTAATCCAGTAAGTTCACTGATTGGTTGGTAATGAAAAATGGAATACCTAGCTTAACACTTTGACTGCTGAACCGGTTTTTACATTCGGTCACCGTTACGTGTTTTCCAGCAATGGCGTGCCGTCAGTGTGAGCCGCGCTGCAGTAGCGCCGCATTAAACACACACGTCTGTGTTTCGCCACGCAGCCGGCACGTAAGCTGCGCAAACACAACGGGTGTCTTTACCCGCGCCGGCGTAAAGATATAAAAAATAACGTCTGTGTTTTCAGCAGTGAACATGTTAAAGAGTTTAAGACAAATCTTTCAATCATCATCAGCTTATATTTGTCTACTGGAGGATCCGCCATGTAAGGTTGAAAATGGCAGCAACATAAAAAATAAGACGTCACGGTACGATTATGCAACGCGGTTCAGTTTAGGTCTTCAATAAAATCGCTATAAGATGTCATGGTAGGCCTCCTGTTGGACGTAGGCATCTCCTAGTGAACGCCACTGAGCCCGATCTTCAGCTCTCCAGTTTCTACCAGCGGTTTTCCGCTAGTCCTCACTCCACACTCCACCTGCCGGAGAGTTCCGGTTTCCTATTAAAACTCCTTGGAACATAATTTTGACAAAGTGAACGAGATTAGGCACGTACCAATTTGTTTCTGTAAAACATATGTACGTAATTATCACTCGTTTTCGGTGAAGGAAAACATCGTAAGGAAACCCACATACCTACCCGAGAATTATTTCGGAGGCAGCTATGTGATCCACCAATCCGGATCTGGCCCCCGTGGTAGATTATGGTCTAATCCTCCTTACTAAAGTGAGGAGAGACCCGTGCTCAGCAGTGGGACGGTATGGGTTGATGATGATGATGAACGAGATTGTTTTAGAATGTCATAATACTTAGTATTATTCTGGTTAAAGTCTGCAGATCATCAACTGCAAGGTTGATTCATTTAGTTTTATAATTTTTCATATTTAAATAGGCACGCCAAATCTAAATGACGAACATTAAGCGCCAGCTTCACGTTCGACACGCATAAAGCGGTAACGTTAAAATACGCAATTTGTTTATAAATAGCGCGCAAACAAACTCACATGACTAGCCCACGCGGCGGACGGCGCTATTTCTGCGACGCGAAATAATTATGAAAAGGAATTTCGTATTTCCTTCTTTTTTATTCCTGGGTGCCAAACAAACAATATTTCAAAGGAGTTCATGTTTGATAATTTATAAAAAAAATTACTTATTATTAAAAAAAAAACTGTTTCAGCGCTTGTTGGGGGATGCTAGGTTTCCTAATCATAAAGGTCTGCGCAGATGAGGGAGGACGAAAATCTCCAAAAGATTTCTGTTGGCAAATCGCTTTTTGGACGAGGTATTTTGAGTTCCTCGTGTGTTATTCGATAAGCGACCTATTTTGACTGACAAAAATATCCCGAGGACTTACAGAAGTTACATAAACTCCCTTAGAAGTTAACATAGAATAGAAAAACTCTTTATTGTACACCAGAAACAAAAATAAACACAGTACAGAAGAATTACAATACATACATGTCATGTCAAAACAGTTTCAATTGAAAGAGATGCTCTACAAGCATGATGTTTTTTTCTTAGTTATCGGTGATGGCGAGTTCTACCACTGTGCCCTGAGATAAACTTTTCGGTTGAACAATCAGCGTAGTGAAGGTGTGACGGCCAAATTATCTGTAAATAGAACTGATAATAGCGGAAATAAATACGTGATAAGCTTCTGATATTGTAATCACTAAACCTTGCTAATTTCAACATCGTGGAGGTTTTCCTGCATTTTCTTCCTCATCGTCGCAACTTTTCTATGATTATTTTAATTCAAAATTTAAACCTTTTTCAGTCACTATGTTACTGTGAACGGATAAATCTGGCGAATAAATGTTGATCCGGTCAACGTTGTTCAATTAGATTGAAATTTTGCATGGCTGTCGAATTCCGATGGCAATACATTATTAATAACTAGCTGATCTGATGGTAAAGACGGAAGGGAGAAAACGGAACTCACTAAATTTAAATTGCTTTTGTGTAGGCTCACTTTGATCTGGTTGCCGTACCGTATTCGCATTTAATAAATGCTTGTATATTTTTCAACGAAAAACTCATAGTGTCTTTCATTGTCCACAGCCCGCGAATCGTGAGAAAATGATGTCCCGGTCCGCATTGCTGCTCGCAGCAGTCGGCCTCGGCATGTCCACCTTCAGCGTCCGCCAGATGATCCTCCACCAGTCACGGCGAATCTAGAACCTTCTAGAATTTGGAAGTTTCCAGATTTAACGACGCTATTTGTTCGAAACGGTTCTATGATAATGGCAAGAGAGTACACATTGCAATAGCATTGTTTCCGACAGTTGAGACGTTAAATTTGGAGGTTTCGTGGAAACAACAAAAATGTCGCTTTGTGTCCCCCGTGCGTGTTAAGATTTAAATATGTTAATAATCTTACATGTATTGTTTAATGCAACTCCAGAACGCATTTTCACATTATTAGTTAAATAGATTTTAATTCGTGCCAAAATGCGTTCCGAAGCTGTTGCGTCATTATTCATTTGATGCGAGAAAAAAATTGTAAATGCGAGTATGACGTGAAAATGAAAATATTCATGTAATTTATTTTTTAATTTGTTTTCGAGTGATTGCGTAGCGGCCTTCCATTTTAGTTGAATTTTAGAAGTAAGTTTTATGTCTATTTCGAGTTTGGAGTGAAGTTGGTATGGTTGAGCGTGTGCACCGTTGTTCTGTAATGTGATTGAAACCAAATAAAAATAGACACTTACGTACCGTTGTCGTTTCATTTTTCAACATTCAAAGTACTGTCCTATGCCAAGTTTCGCAATATCGCTTGGCGGCAATTAGTTTTTTATTATGAAACAAAATTATGTGGACGTGAAACGTAGTGGGGCGTGGTGACTGATTATTCAATTACTTTTAATTAGAAATATGTAATAATCGTTGAAATTATTCGAAACTAGCTTCGCCCGCGACTTCGTTCGCGCTTACTAATATTTATATTATTATTTTTTGAGCTTTGCATATCGACGCTAGAAAGCGTAAACGCTGTAACCCTTTGACCGACCCGAAAATACTTTTTTTACATATTTGGAAACAAACCCACATTTCAACGTCCCCTAGGAACTTTAGGATATAACCAAGGTAGCAGTATTGTAGCTTTGTATGTAACACACCAAATATCCAAAATTTACGTTTTTAGGTCGAGTAGATATTGAGTTATGATTTTTTTTCAACAAAAAAAAAGTTTGGTGAGCAATTTTGCGTTTCAAGGTTACAGCGTTTACGCTTTCTAGCGTCGATATCGAAACGGAATATACACGAAAGTGAAATTTTAAAAACAGTACATTAATAATCCTCATTCACAGGTGGTGTTGGTGCATGGGCAAATGACACAATGCCAAAAAACATGCTAATTCTTGTTCTCTCCAAAACTTTCAAGTTTTAGTAAAGCACCCACCACTTTACTGAATCTTGACTGCCTAGACAGACCTACTGACTGAGACTCGACATTTTGACTATTGAAAATTATAAATACACTGGCCAAGTGCACTAATTGTGCGAAGACATAACGAAAAAAAACATTGTAAAACCGGGTGCCATAATGGACAATTCTCACCGATTTCTTCAAGAAATCCGGCCATTTTGGTAAAATACTGTCACCCGGTGATATTAAAATTCGTCCCCCTGACCTTTTAATTCTTTCTTTTACCAAATTTCCCTCCTTTCGCCGCAACTCATAGCTAGTAAATAAAAACACTAAAGTAGAAAAAACTTACATTTATTAAAACATGTGCAAAACCTATATAGGTGTGTTATTATCATTATTTCTAACTGACAATATCCATACATTTTTCACACAAATTCCATATATTGTTAAGGTATATTTACTTACTTTAATTTTCAAAGCAGATAAAATTAGCTAAGTTAAGAGTTTTTCCTTATAAATAACACCTATCACCTATCCACAATATTCTAAAATGTAATAGTAACGGTGAACTATATGAAAAAAAAAAAACTATGCAATATGAACTCATAAAGCCTCACCCCCACTAGCGCGATAATATCGCGCCGGTGTGACAGTGGCTTTATACTTACAACTGAATATTACAAATTTTGAACAATGTTGTATACAAAAAGAATTTACGTTATCTAAATTAAATTTCGGATTAGTTATGTACTTAGAACATCATTCTAGTCAATATAAACCACAGGGCAACTAATTTCTATCTTTATTTCCAGTAGGACTTTGATGCAGTTGAATTTGCCAATCACAATTTCCCATTATAAATCATTCAACGGAATCATTTGTTTTTACCTGACTACAGTGCCGGATTAACCACGTAGCAAGAGTAGCAATTGCTACGGGGCCCGCATATTTACACATTCACTGCTGAAAACACAACTGTTGTGTTATTTATAACTTAACGCGGGTGCGGCTGTGTTAGCGCAGCTTACGTGCCGGTTGTGTCGCGAAACACACGTATAGTCAGGTTTTAGAATTTCCGATCGTTACATATCTAAAGGTGGACTTTGGAGACCGACAAGCGCGAGATGTCAAATGTATGACGTCGCTTCCGAACGACATACATATTTTATTGTCACGCGCATCTGTGACGTGGACCGGGGTGCGCGAACCACCTTAAAAAAGTATCCTGCGCCTAACAACACTCACTAAATTAGGAGTTCCGGACAAAGCCGATAATTCCATTTAACAACCGATATTTTTTTCTCTTCTACTTATATTTCTCATGTGTAAGGTATGGAAACAATAAATAATGCTCGAAAATTGGGCAGCCAGAACTAAACCTGAAAAATACGCGTATTTTAAAAGATACGAAATTTGTTTTCTTTTGTCATCAAATTTCAGTTAGCAAAAAAGTTTTCTTTGTTCTGTGGTGTTCCAATAAAGAGTTTATCTATCTATCTATCTATCTAAAAAACATATCATTCTTTTGCGTTTTCTATAAGAATATAAGAAGTATATTTATCGGCTTCTGTTCTGGAACTCCTCAAATATAACCCATATGAAGTGTTTAAAAATTGTTGAATAAGCCCCAGGCCTGCAGGTGAAACATTTACAGCCTTACTTAGAGCAAATAAAGTTAAACATGTCATTTAAGTTGATTAACTTCGAGAAGCTATTATAAAAAAAAATTCGTTAACACGTTGACTGCTGAAAACAAACTTTGTTATTTATAACGTTACGCGGGCACGGGAAAACACCTGCTGTGTGGCGGAACCCAGACGTGTGTTAAACGCGGCGCTACTACAGTGCCGCTCACACAGATGGACGACATTGCTGGAAAACACACACGGTGCGTAACGGTACCCAAATGTAAACACCGGTTCAGCAGGCAACGTGTTAAGTCTCAAACTAATTTACTATCGCCTCTTCTTGTGGCCCTTAGTGGGACCTTTAACAAAGCACCAGTCGACTGATATCGCTTGACCGAGGATGTCTGCTCCGTCCAATGCTTCACGTGCACTCTGAAAATATAAAAAATACTCTTATTACACCTTACCAGTCTTGAAGAAAGATGACTTTGTAACTAAAAGGACCAACGTCCTACAAACATCCAGACTCAGAGCAAATATTTGTGGTTCACACAAATCTTTGCTGTGTGCGAATCGAAACAACCTCACTCTTCGCAGTCGGCTCATCATCCACTATACCACAGAGACCATCAAATTAGCCTAGTAGAGGGTAGTCGGCTTTTCGGTGAAGGCAAACATTGTGAGGAAACTCACAGACCTACCTGAGAATTATTTCAAAGGTAGGCATGTTATCCAGACCGAGCCCCCTGGCGGATTGTGACCCGATCTTCTTCACGAAAGTTAGTGAAGATGCTTAGCTGCAGATGTTAGTGAAGTTAGCAGAACATTTCCCAGCAGATCATAAATAAATGAGAGTTCTCTTCGCATGCAGGTGAGTTCTATAGTTCGCAAAATACTCCGGTTTTGCATTGTATAGTGAATTTAAAGGTTAGTAATAGTGAATAACTCTTGTGGTTGTCTGTGCAATTCTAGTGTCCGCACAGTTAAAGTAGTGAGGCACAGTGACGACAGACGAGTTAGCACTTACCGCTGCCTGTTTATAAGTTTCATATTCCACCAGTGCATATCCTTTCAGGAATCCAGTACGCCGATCCAGGTTCAGGTGGATGTTTTTAATCTCACCAAACTCCGAGAATTGGTTCTGAAAATATATTTAAAAGGGTTTTTAGCAAATAGGTGGGATACTTTATTAAGTAGTGTACTTTAATTTCCTGTGATCACAGTGCTTGCAGAGCCGAAACTTTGAAACTGAAAAAAACATAAGGGGCCATTCAAGTAGATTCCGAAAGAACAAAGCGGGACGGGGGCCTTTGCTTTCCTTTGGGGGGGCCTGGATGGTGATTACATGTTTTATTTTTAATTGACTGAGTTACAAAACGAGCAAGTCGTTCAATAAGTGCCACACCGACCTTTGCATTGCATGATTATACGTAGCACTGCACTACATTCGTCACCCTGAGACATCAGCTCTAAAGTCTCATATGCCCAGTAATTACGCTGGAAGCAGTGCCCTTCAAACCGGAACACAGTAGTTACCTGAATGTCTTCCTCTTGTGCTTCTTCATGCACATTACTAACAAACAGGATCCAGCCCTCCACTGACCTCTGAGGGCCTGGAGTGTTGCCGTCACCTTCAGGGGCCAAGCTGTCGTATCTGTAATTATATATCCATACATAATTATATTAATTCAGTCAATGAACTCGTAGGGAGAACGTCCACCTTCCAGGCAGTGGATTGCAAGTTAACAGCTCATTATTATCACTTGCTTTTCGATGATGGAAATAATTGTGAGGAAACCCACACGCCTGACAGTTTTTATTTCCTTGTCAAATTATCTAACCTATTCTGTGATAACTTTAGGCACTTTCTTTACAATGTGCCCTACTGATACTGTAGCGCCAGCCCTAATTTAACGCATTTCGACAGAGACTTTTGCATTCACAAGACAGTCCTTCTTACTTTTTCCCTCCATATCATAATATTCTTTTCTTTTCTAGGCCTAATACTGGAAAATATAATTTTAAATGTTACCTTCCCCTGTTCCCGCGCTCCGTTACGCCAGTTCCAGTTTCATTACCAAAACCACGTCCTTTGCGTTTTCGCGCCTTTTCCTTCAACCTCGCAATACCCTCTGAAAAAGTTAGGTTGCATTACAATAGCGAGCAAACTTTTTGCAAGGAAATCAGACTGTATCGGTCATTGGCCTTTGGCAGTAGAATATTAGATTTACGTATTACAGTGAAAAACATAACCTACAAATTGCAAGTGGATTGAATTGCGAATAAATCTTAAGCCTTGTTTCAGCTGATACATTGAACCATTAAACAGTTCTAAGCGTTAAAGTAAGGAGTTAAAAAAGTAGATCAAATAGCAATAAATCAGAGTAAAACCGATTCGAAAGTTACGTACGTTCTCCGTCTTCATCAACCTCAAATTCCTCCGAATTTTCAATATCTAGCACATCAGCCATGTTTATTAAACTCTTTATCTTCTAAATCAAATAAAAGAAGACACTTTTTGGGCGAATTTTTTACGAATTTACAAGATTGAAATTTTTTCAAAACGCGTCGCCCAAACAAACTCACGTCACGTCACGGCCACAGAGACAGACTATAGAGAAGAAATAAATAATGTGTCCGACTGAAGAGTGAATTATGTCAAGAATGAATGTATGTGCGAGTTAGTTTTCTTTCACTCTGTCCACGAGGAGCATAGATTATAAAACTTTCATTATACCATTCATAATGATGGGTAGAATGAAGACCACATTCATAATATTTTCAGTGTTGGAATATGCGTTTTAATGTACTATTTATTACTATGCGCTCAGTTCACTACATACATGTTCACCGCCACATTTGCAACCCGCTTCAGCGCTCAATGCATCGAAAGCATACAATTAATTAATATTAGGTAACTGTGCTGCAAAACCTTCATGGGAAGCGTGACGAAATAAGAATATATTAAAGAAGAATTTAAATCATCGAGTACAATGTTTTTCTTTTGTCATACTGACAGTTTTATTTTTGCTTTGGATACCTTATATTTAGTTATAACTTTTTTGAAAAAATTACAATGAGTGTAGAGCATATCATTTGGGATGATGATGAGTTGAAAGAATACAATCTAAAAAGTCCCCCTTCTTCTACAGATTGGGCTAAATCTCCTTTGACTACGCCAAGATCCTGTTCACCACTACTGGATAGAATAGGGGAACCATTTTTAAATAGATACATTGATATTATTCATTCAACGTCTTCATCTGAAGAAAAGCAGGCCGAGCCTCTTGATCGTCCTTTTGATTTCTTTGATGATGAAGAATTCGCTTTTGGCATTAATTTACTAAACAACAATGTTGCATGTGTCGGTGATAATATAACGAAGCTCATACAAATGTGTTAGTACTATACAATTTAGTTCTATTCCATTTTTTTGTACATACACATTAATTTTATCTCTCAACCAACAACTTGTCCTTAAACTTTAATGCTTCACTAGGTACGAGAGTAATAGTGACTGATACGTCTATTGGAATGTAATAATATATAATATATATAATAATATATTGAAAATCAATGCAGGCACAAAAATGTTTAGGGCAACAGAAATTAAGTACTTAGTAGAAATTAGGTCAATAAAGTTGGTAGCCCTAAAATGCCTAGTCCTAGTTGTCATTTATGATTTGTGTCATTTGTATGTCATAAATTTAAATGTCAAAATTGAAAATTGTCAAACCAAACGTCAATCAAGCGGCGAATATCTCGTGGAGTTTTTGTAAATTCCTCATTCGAATTTCTGTGACAAAATATCTGTCATTTGTATAATTTTTTGCTGTTTTGACTTGTAAAAACAATGCCGGAATTCCCATTAACGGATACTATCATCACATCGCTTAACGGTACGTAAATTCATCAATAAAATTCAACGTAACTATGCGTTGATGAAATCGTTACATAATTTTTGTTTTTACAATTTATTGTTTTGTCTGACACAATTGTTTAATTTTAGACACAGGACGCCCTACATAATTAATCTTAGCTGCTGTGACATCATTTTCCTAGTATTCCCTCGCAATACTACTCCAAAATGAAGAACGGAGAATCGTTCATGTTTGGTATTGAATTGAGTGATATTGTTTGGTTTTTTTAGGTTTTAAGCCCAAAAAAGATATTGTAAATATTACCTATGACCCTTTGATACTCATTGTCATAATACTATTAACATCTCATTACAGAATTCGTTACAGAACCGAACCTAGTGGTGTGAAATTGTGTGTTACATTATAACTGTGCTTAAAGTTCAGAATGTAGCTTGAATTTGTTAAGTTTTGCCTTTTATATGTGTCAAATCCAAACTAGAATGGACACACATGTGTGAAATACAAATAATATTATAAAACCTACCTACTTACTCCTTACAATTATGTCTTATTAGAACTATGTTCGTACCAATAATGTTAGTATTTTGATGGAAAACGGGACAAACACACACACACACACATTAAAACATCATCATTCCAATCAAATTACATTGACAGTGGTGAGTGATGCAAGTATCATCATGGAAAGCGACAGGGGTCATTTCCGAATACACGCAAAAAATTAAAAAAATTCAATTGTACTGTTATTGTTGTATAATTTGTGACTTTCAGCTCAAGAGCCATGGCCGGAGAATGTACGACTCTTCCAACCCTACGAGGTGGAGCAAATACTGCTCCCGGATAATGCTAGCTGCCTCGCTGTGCAGGCATTTTTAAAGGTACTACTTTATAAAACATGTCCAAACGGGCCCTTCAACCTTCGTCATCATCTCCATTGTCAGTGTTGTCAGCGTTTATCATCAGCCCATATTGGCTCACTGCTGGGCACGGGTCTCCCGTCACTTTCGTGAAGAGGTAGGCCATAATTAACCAAGGAGGCCTGGCATGGATTAGTTGATCACACACCTCTGATATAATTCTCGGGTTTGAAGGTGTTACAACATTCTCCCTCAACAAAAACGGGTGATAATTACGTTTTTTACAAGAAACAGTAGAAGTGTGCACTCACAAAAGTTTTTTTTTCATTTGACTGAGTATCGAGATGAGCAAGTCATTCACGTGACGGTGAGGGCTACGCCAGCCCATAACAGTTACAGTGCCACTCAGAACCTTGTATGTATAACCTTGCGTGGCACTGCACAGCTCTCACCACCCTAAAATATTGGTTCTAAAGTCTCATATGCCCAGTAATTTCACTGGAAATAGTGCCCTCTACTGCTTGATAGATGAATATCTGCCAAAGGTAAGGGAACACAGGAAAAGGAAACTATTAACTCTACCAATGCTACAGAAATACGCCCTTGAAGAAGGGAAGGGAAGGGGGGGGGGGGGGGGGGGGGCTGTTTCGTGCGAGATTCAGCTATGAATCTAAAAGGAAATTTCCTTTTTCAAACTCAAACCATAGCTAGTTCGTCATTAGTTTAGTTGATCATATTTGATCTATTTCTCTATGTGAATAAGACTCAAGTGTTTTTGATTTATAAAAGTGCATTATTATTTACTTGACCGTTAGTAGAAGCTTATATGTATTGAGATAGGCGACTCCATTTCCCGCTATAGCAGTCATCTCTTTCTACCCTAATAGCTCTGTCTCCTTCGCACATCCCCACCACTTCACCAGGCAGGCGAGGTAGCAGGTTGCTCCGAGTTTGTTCGTCATTGGCGTGATATTTCCCGCGCAGTAAACTTGTGCTAAGAGAATCCCTACTTCTCTTTATTAAATTCAGTGGCTTCCAAGAAATTTGTCACGTAAGTGCACAAGGTTTTATTATTATTTGTAAAAACGATGTTATCGTTCGCATTTTTTTTTTTTTTTTTAAATTAGTTTCTGTTAATATCTTTCTACCCGCAGTTTAGTTAAAATTCTTTTTAAGGTATTTAACCCGGGAGTGTTGAACATGGGGTCTGAGGACCAAAGTGAACCGATTGCCACTGCGAGTGGGTCAGGTACCAAGCCGTCTAAGTGTAAAACGCGTTTACGTGAGCGGCGATCACGTTCCTCATCAAGTAATAGCAGTAGTAGTAGCTCGATATCTTCGACTAGCTCCTCGGCACAGGATAAAATTAAAAATAAGACGAGCTCCCGTAAGCGTGAACGTCGTCGACGCCATCGGTCTAAAACACAGAGAAGGCGCGACCGCCATCTTATAGAAAAATTAAATAAAGATGTAGAAAAGTTACGAAAAACCGTTCAGGGTAACGAATACCCTCCCACTTATTGTAGCAATGATAATGCTTCCGTTGTCAGTCGGGACATAGATAATGACCTCTATAACGAATATTACGCCTCGCAGGCGTCACCGCTACCAGCTTCTGAGAATCCTGTAATAGTCCCGGAATTAACCTTTGATATCGAGACAAAGTTAAAAGATCCTGCAGTTCCGAAAACTCCTGCGAAGTTTCTTCGTATGTTAGATGAGGTTCAGCGTTTTGGAAAAAACACGTGGTCAGATATTAGATACGCGGAAACACAAAAACTATACAACCATTCGCCGGGATTTACGGAAATGGAATCAAACGAGGAGGTAAAAGCGTATGATAATATACGCCACCTGGCCTATTCCGATAAATCTTACGCAGCGATTACGTACGGGATCTTAAAACAAAAAGAGGTTTTGATAAGCAGTTTAAATAATCTAATTGCATGGTCGAGAACTCCTGACGCTATTCTTAGCGATTTAAACGATAAAGTTGATGAAATTTTTCAAAAAGGCGAATTTCAAAAGGTTTCCCAGGACCTATTGCAAATGGCCTGCGGACATAGGGCTGAAACGATTGAAATGAGAAGGGACAGTATCCTTAAACACATCAGGGACCCTTTAGTGAAAGCGACGGTGAATAAAATTCCTCCATCAAATACCCACATTTTCAACTCGGAGGCCCTCACATTGGCTTTAGAAAAAGCAGGCGGAGTTAGGAAAACTTTCTGGCCAGTGAATAGATTAAGCAGCTGGAGCGCTTCGCGGGGAAAGCTAGTTAATTCCTCACGTCTCCCCTCGCAGGGGCAAATACGCAATAATGTGCCATCGCATGGCCACTCAAATTACAGCTATGATACAACAGGCAACATACAGGGCTTTCATACTCAACCCTCGCAGGGTAATTTTCAAGCCTACCACTACAATACGAAGGGACCAAACAATGCTGGACCCGACCATCGCAATTATAACCCTAACAATAGAAGTTCTAATTTTCGATCTCGCGGATCGAGACAATTACAAAGAGGCCAAAAGCGCCGATTGTCGCCTTCGGGTTACAGAGGCAACAAAAGGCAGAGACAATGACTCACAGTCATTCCAAGCTGGTCAGTTAGCACATTACGTCAGCCAGTGGAAAGAAACGGGAGCTCCAGACTTTTTATTGAAGATAATAACCGGGTATCGCATACCATTTTTACAGAGACCCCCCTTGGTAACACCGGACCTAACAAGCGAACGTCATCGCACATTAGAGTCAGAGGAGATGTCTTCATGCATTCTTCAAATGAAAAAACAGGGCGTATTGAGGGTAGCACCTCTCACCCCAAGCTTTGTATCCTCCCTGTTCCTAGTCTTAAAAAGCAACAAATCATACCGACCCGTATTCAATCTACGGTCTCTCAATCACTATGTGCTAACAGAACGTTTTCGATTAATAAACATGTTTCGTGTACCAGACTTCCTCCAAAGTCAGGATTGGGTATGCAAGGTCGATCTTTCCCAAGCCTATTTCCATTTACCAATAGCCCAGTCACACCGACGATTTTTACGCCTAATCTACAAGGACGAAATACTCGAAATGACTTGCCTTCCGTTTGGGCTAAGTACAGCTCCGAAGGTTTTCGCGTCCCTTACAAACTGGATTGCGCAAATCCTCCGAGAGAAAGGCCTAAGAGTAATAGTGTATTTAGACGATTTTTTACTGGCACATCAAAATCCAGATATATTAGTCCAGCAGACGAACATGTTATTAGAGACACTGGAAATCCTTGGATTTCAAGTAAATTACGGGAAGTCGGTTCTTGTCCCGCAAAAATATATAACATATCTCGGCATCGTTTGGCACCCCTGGACAAATCACAAACAACTGCCACGAGAAAAGCTATCCACCGTAATCAAAAAAGTGACTCAAGCTTTGAAGACAGGCAAGGTATCTCTAAAAGAACTCCAAAGCCTAGTAGGGTTGCTGAATTTTGCAAGTTTTGCTGTCCCCCTAGGCAGATTAAATCACAGGTCCACTGTGAGGTTCTTAAACACTCTGCCCGAGTACGCAACTCCAACGAGATACACTTTACCTCCCTCGGTACAAGAAGAGATGAATTGGTGGCTTCAAAATTGTCATCTGTCGTCCCCGATTCATATTCCACCTCCGACACATTATTTAACAACGGACGCTTCGGATATAGCATGGGGAGGACAACTCAACAACCAGACCATGTCAGGCGTATGGAACATAGAAGAACAGCATCTACACTGCAACGTAAAGGAAATGCTAGCCATTCTAAAAGTGCTAGAACTGCAAGCGCCAAACATGTCAGGAGGATCAGTTCTCATACAATCGGACAATCGATCGACCTTAGCCTATCTTCGCAAAGAGGGCGGGACCAAATCCCGATCACTCATGAACGTAACATACCTAATTCTACAAATCCTAGACCATCATCAGATTCAATTCAAAATTTATCACATCCCAGGGAAGTTCAACAATCACGCAGATTGTTTGTCCAGACACCGGCGGTCACCAGAGTGGCATTTAATACAGAATTGTACAGAAATGATCTTTGCGAAAATGGGAACGCCCGTGATCGACCTATTTGCATCCAAAACCGCACGCGTAGTAGTGAACTACGCAACCCTAGACTTAAACGATCACGAAGCGTTGATACACGATGCCTTCAGCGTCACTTGGAATTTCCCCCTTGCGTGGATATTCCCACCACCATTTCTCATCCCCAAAGTATTAATGCACCTCAATCAAGCTACAGGCATGTATCTCGTCATAGCCCCACGTTGGGAGAAGGTGTTCTGGCGAGCGGACCTAAAATCACGTGCAATAGCAGCCCCCTTCACTCTAAAGAACCTGAAACGGTATCTGATCGACACAACGACCGGACTGCCACCCCCGAAGGTACAGGAAATGGTTTTGGAGGTCTGGAAATGTGGGGGTGGGAAGAGGAAATAAAAGGATGGGAGGCTAATCAAGTATCTCTACTGAAAGCTTCGTGGCGGTCTTCCACCTGGAAAACATACAAACCACCATGGAATCGTTGGAAGTCGTGGGCTAAACATCATGACATAAATCCAATGCACCCTAAGGGACCTGATTTAGCACAATTTTTAGCCGACCTATATTTAAAATTTAAGTTATCATATAATACCATCCTCCTTCACAAATCTGTTGTTTCCACACTCTGTAACACAGAGCTGTCTGGTAAATTAAGTGACCATGTTATTGTAAAACATATTTTAAAAGCGATATCCTTAAAAAATCCGATAACTCCAAAACCACCTATCTGGGACATTAACACTTTGACAAATTTTATGAGTAATTACTCTGTAGACAGTACGAACATCTTTCAAACGGTCAGACATACTGTAGCGCTGCTATGCCTCTGCTCGGGTCGCAGAATTCATGACTTAACACTTTTGGGCGTTGACGAAGACCAATGCATTGTTAAAGACGACCATATTATATTATGGCCTCAATTTGGGTCCAAAACAGACTGCAAGGATTATAGACAATCAGGGTGGAAGCTCATGGCTAACATACAAAACCAAAATTTAAATCCTGTGTATTGGGTCAGTAAAACAATAACTATTCTAAATGAAAGACGTAGGAGTTCGGGTAAATCAAACCTATTCGTAACCTTGCGAGGCCCACCCTCACCAGCGTCCAGAACTGTCATTGCAGGATGGTTCAAGTCGCTTCTAAAGGCAGCAGATATCGCTGCAACGCCAGGAAGTGTTCGGTCGGCGGTAGCTTCTAGGAGTTGGATTGACAACTTTTCCTTGGATGATATTTTAGAGAAAGGCAATTGGAAATCAGTAAAAACCTTTCAAAAATTTTACCGTAGAGAAGTAATGACCTCCTCGCTTAAAAATAATACTGATAGAATTTCTACACTTTTCGTCCCAGTTCGTTGATTTTATGTCAATATTATTATATTAAGGAACTACAGTTTAATAACTGTATCTACGTGGCCGAAGCGGTCGCTTTAATTATATTGATTATGGCAGTGCTTATTTATATAAGTCAATTATGTCCTACTTAGGATTGAAATATACTAGCATACATATTGATTCGGTAATGTCTTAAAACACAGTAAATTTGCATATTATTTTCCATCCTTATTATGTACTTATTACCTATTACCTATATTAAAATAGTATATTCCTTCACACATACGTTTTTGATTGTAGTACCTACCTATTTGTTTTATGATATTTATGTTCCTTATAGTTAATTGATATACTTAATTATCTAATCACATTGGCGTTTTCTTTCCACTCACCAGGCGATAACAAACAGGTCTCAATACATATAAGCTTCTACTAACGGTCAAGTAAATAATAGAACCGTTTTACCTGAAATAAAACGGTTATTATATACTTACCTTAGTAGAAGCTTACTTTTTATCTCTGCCTGGTGATAATGTTAATTCGACACAATGACGAACAAACTCGGAGCAACCTGCTACCTCGCCTGCCTGGTGAAGTGGTGGGGATGTGCGAAGGAGACAGAGCTATTAGGGTAGAAAGAGATGACTGCTATAGCGGGAAATGGAGTCGCCTATCTCAATACATATAAGCTTCTACTAAGGTAAGTATATAATAACCGTTTTATTTCAGGTAAAACGGTTCTATTTTCATTTCAACATCATCAACCCATAAAGTCCCACTGCTGGGCACGGGTCTCTCCTCACTTTCGTGAGATGGGTACGGCCATAATCCACCACGGGGCCCAGTCCGGATTGGTGGATCATATACCTACCTCCGAAATAATTCTCGGAAAAATTAATTAATATTTTTTTTTTTTTTTTCATCTACTTGCAATAAATCATTTGAGTTTTGAGTTCTATCATTGTCATACGAAAAGCTACACAACTAAAAGAAACTTGGTGTTAATGTTAACCCTATTTCACCTCGTTCATTCCAGATGTGCAATCTCCCATTCGAGGTAGAGATGCGGTGGAACGCCGAGTTCATGTCCCCGTCAGGGCGAGTCCCCTTCATCAAGTGCGGCGCGTTTGTGGTCTCTGAACTGGAGCCGATAGTTCAGTTTGCGGCCAACAAAGGAGTGTCTCTCTGTGAGAAGCTATCTTCAGAAGAAAAAGCTGAAATGAGGGCCTACATGAGCTTGATCACAAATGTACTTGTTAATGCTGAGGTTAGTACAATCAACATACAATTTTTTATTTTTTTTTGTAATGATGCATGTTATCTATAAGTACATCATTAAAAATACGATCCAGCCTGATGGACTAATGAGTAAATTGCTTTTAACATAAATTGCTAAGTAGAGTTAATGCTAAGATTGTGTCCATTAACACATTTCTTACTGTCTGTCTCTATTAAGGCGAAGACATGTGTTCTTTACTGGTAGATTTAAAATTTTTTTTTAATCATGCTTCTTATCGATAAGTACAACATTAAAATTACGATCTAGCCTGAAAGACTAATGAATAATTTGCATTTGACATACATTGCTAAGTAGAGTTAATGCTAAGATTGTGTCCATTAACATATTTCTTACTGTCTGTCTCTATTAAGGCGAAGGCACTTTATTAATGTGATCTTTACTAGTAGATTTAACTAAACTACATTTCACTGTCATACACATATAATATTTTTACATACAATTTTAATATTTTTTTCTTACCCTCTTTTGTCTATTAAAGTTGACTACTACAATACAATAATTATTTATGTACTGCGCAGAACTTAAATGACGTTCTTAACACGTTCTCTGCTGAAAACACACATGTCTGTGTTTTTATAATTTAACGGCAAGCTAAAACATGCCTGGCGTGCGCACCTGCACTGCTGTATTGTGAATTTTATCACACCAGTTGCGTGCGTCTGCACATGTGATTGAGTTTAGTTACGACACAACGCCAGTAAACAATAAACACACACGCTGTGTGAAGATTCGCAAAAGAGCCAAAAAAATGTAAAACGGTTCAGCCGTACTCCGGATTGCGAGGGATGGAGTGTCCATTTTATATCCCAATATAGAACACAATATGAAATGCACATAATTATGGACACACATACACACATATATGATATTATGTTCATATGGTGAACGTCATTTTCAGTGCCGGATTGAGCAAGCACAGGGCTCGTAGCAAATTCTTTCAAAGAGCCCTTGTTGTACTGTGGGTTCTTAAATAAAAAGTGTTAAAAAACGTTTCACGTTTTTGTTATATCAAGTAAATTCAATATACTTGCCACATCTTAGTAAGTTTCACTTATAAAATTAGGCTCAAGTAGAGATGAGTGGGTTTAAATATGCGGGGGCCTTTCGCGCGGGCCCGGAGCTATTGCTGCTCTTGCTACGTGGTTAATCCGGCTAATTATAATTACATCATCAAAATCAAAGTAGAGAGAAAAAAACACTTCGCTTTCTTTCAAGTAGGAGTTTACATTTTAGTTTCGTATATAGGAATATAGAATGACCAGTAAATAAGATGGATCACTGAAGAAATATAGGAATATTTCTTCATTGATCGACGTTGTGGAACTTGCCATGTTCATTTCCTCCACAGCTTTACATCTCGTGGATAGACGACGATACGTACAATGCGGTGACCAAAGTGCGTAACTCTTCTGTCTACCCGTGGCCTTTGGGCTGGCTGCAGACGAGGTCTAAGAGGAACGCGGTGGCCAAGCGGCTGCGGGCGCTGCACTGGGGGGAGAAGACGCTGGATCAGGTGCTCGCAGACGTGAGTAAAAAGAGATTAAATAATAAAATTAAAAAGTAATAGGCTAATTATAATTACATCATCAAAATCAAAGTAGAGAAAAAAAAGGATTCGCTTTCATTCAAGTAGGAGTTGTCAAAATTGAAACGATGCCAGTGTCAAATGTCAATGTCAGAATGACGTACAAATGATATTCTTACATTTTAGTTTCGTATGATTTAACCAGTGGTTTCACCGTCTTGCATCATCAACCCATATCGTCCCACTGGGGAGCACGGGTCTCCCATCACTTTCGTGACGAGGTTTAGGCCATTATACATCACGGGGGGTCGGTCCGGATTGGTGGATATAGATGGTGGATGGATTGGTTTCCTCACGATGTTTTCCTTCACCGAAAAGCTAGTGGTAATTACATACATCTGCTATTTCATAAACACATTGGTACGTGCCCGCACTGGGATTTGAACTTACGACCTTCTCCTTGGAAGACAGACATTCTCCTACTAGGTTGCCACCATGGGTAAATAAAAAAAAAAAAAAACAAATTTTATTTTACTTCCAGGTGGAACAGTGCTGCAATTCCTTAAGCCAACGGCTTGGGGAGAGAGATTACTTCTTCGGTACCACGTGAGTAGCCTTTAAAATTCATTGAATGTCGGGCGTTCAGTTTAACACAAGGATTCCACAATGGAGACACTCAACGGGTTCATAACATGATAAATATGATCATTGCCATTTGGTATCAAACTTTAAGAACGGTTTAATTGTGACGGCGCGCCGCGAGGTGTGTACATATTCATAACCGTACGCACGACGCAATCAATGGCAGAAGACGCATGCACCGCCACCTGAGTTTATCTCACCGGCTGAGGAACTTCCTGCAGGCTGTGACTTGCCGTGGCCCACGTGGAAGTCTCTTAACAGACTCCGGACCCAAGTGGGCCGCTGCAAGAGCAACCTGACTAAATGGGGTTATCTCGCCCCGGACAGGTCACAATGTGACTGTGGCGTTTCTGCGCAAACGATGCAGCATTTGCTGTCGATTTCCATAGTTATACTAGATCTTTCCCTTATTTCCCCGTTATCCCCTCACATATCTCAATTTTATTTCCTAGTTCCATCACTTCTTTCCCTTATTTCCCCTCACAAATCTCCATTTCCTCCTCCATCCCTTCCTTATCTGTTATATTCTCAGCCCCACGCCCTTGGACGCATTAGTGTACGGCCACATCCGCGCCCTCCTCTCCGCCAACGGGCCGAAAGCAGCTCTCCTGATCAAGCCAATGACCACGTCACTGCTGAAGCACGTGGTCAGGATGGTCAGGGCCACTGGGATGAAGCTGACGGTACAACCGCTGTCCTTTTATTTCTAGTTTAAGGTGGTTCGTTTCTGTTATGGCAGGAAATTTAAATTTCAAACGGTTTTTTCGTTTTTAGAGCTATACCGTGTCACTAATTTATATGAGACTGTATTTCGCGCCAACCGTAAAACATTCTTTTCGTGTTTATGTTGAAATATTTAGCACTAATGCACTGTTTCGCTCAAATATGTCAATAAACCGTCAAACTGACGAATTCAGTGTTTATCAACATATTTACTCACATTTTAGATGGATAGATAGATAAACTCTTTATTGAAACACCACAGAACAAAGAAAACTTAAAAACTAGAACAAAACAAATTTTACAATTAGTGTCACAATGGGCGGTCTTATCTTATATGCACGGAGAGGAGTAATTAGGACATCGGACGGTGGCTCTCCTTATATACATAGAATAAAATAAATAAATAAATAGATACATATTATACACAAAATAAACTTAGTAACTTAGTTTTAGTAAGTTTTAATTAGTTATTTTAGTTCCATTCCCTACCTATTCTACCCTCGCCTACCCAATTCACAGCCCCAAGAAGAGTATCTCATAACGCAAGCGTTCCAAGTGACCCGGAACAAGCTGTCGACCCATTCGCCCGAGCGCGCCGCATCCGAGCGCAGCGCGCGGCCGAAACGGCCTAGAATGTGCATTATGAACAGTGCCGGGGAAAACGTATGCTACAATCGGGAACTGGTCTATGGTGAATATGAGATTCGTTCGTAGTTTTATTTGGGGGGATTTATTTTATCTTTGTAGGTCCAAGAATACAATAATTCTTACTTTAATTTCTCTTTCTTTGGGTAGTTGGGTAAAAAGAAGCTGAGACTTGATGACTCGATGATTTCGTTGTTTTTAAACATAATTTTTGAAAACGATACTTAAGCTTTTTTTTTAATGTCGAAAGCTGTGGAGCCTATTCAACTTTTACAATTGTACTTTTAGAGACAGCTACAAGCAAAAATACTAAAAACGGTAGTTTTTAGACTTCGCAGAAATAGCAGCTTGCACTTTTTTGGAATTTATTTTGAACTAGCTGTGCCCTGGCACGCTTCGCTGTGGCGCATTCGCACATTCGCTGATATGTCACTGATGAAAAAATAGATAAAAACAATCCTTGATGCGGATTATATATCATGCTAAAATTTCTGCTTGATTGTTGCAGAACTTTTTGAGTTTTTGAAGCGTACACAAACCAACATAACATTTTTATATATATAGATTCACAGACAGACACTTGAATTGTATTCTGAGTAGATTGGTGATTACTGGTTGGGCATATGAGACTTTAGAGCCGATGTCTCAGGGTGACGAGCGCAGTGCAGCGCCGCGCAGGATTATGCAATGCAAAGTTCTGGGTGGCGCTGTGACTGTTATGGGCAGGCGTAGCGCTTACCATCGGGTGAACGACTTGCTCGTCTCATCACTCAGTCAAATAAAAAAAAAGTTAGTTAAATTTGAAAAAAAACCAATCGTCCCAAATCGCAGGTTTCAAACCATTCGCCTCGAAGCAAATCATGATGTCGAACGAAGGCGGAGCAATCACTTGCAAATACGAGAATGATAAAAACCATTCGACAACCACGTTCAAGATCGAGGACAATTACAACTTCGGCGTCGAAATTATCGAAGACGTTCTCGATAAAGTCGAGGAAGTCGCGTTGGACCATCTAACCAGATTCGACGACACACATGATTTCGAAGTGGTCGACGAGAAAATTGGTGTCGCTGCAAAAATTAATGAATCTTTGGACACTATAGAAGAAAATGACACGAGTGACAGCAATGCAGTAGATCTGCCAGATTTGGTACACGTAACGCACGATGAAGTCACTGATAATATCACTGTCACTGGTGATGTTATGGCCGCCGATTGCATTGAATCAATCAATGTTACAATCATAGACAATGATGGCGTTGCAATGAACAGTGATACGATTGACAGTGATATCGGTGTAATCAATGGTGAAACGCTATATAGTGATGGAGTGGTGATTAATAAACTTTTGGAAGATGCTGTTATGAATGAAACTGGAAATCGTTTTGACCAATCTGATGTAACTGATTCGAGGTATCATATAGTTTTATATACATACTGGGCATATGAGACTTTAGAGCCGATGTCTCAGGGTGACGAGCGCAGGATTGTGCAATGCAGTGTTCTGGGTGGTGCGGTGACTGTTATGGGCAGGCGTAGCGCTTACCATCAGGTGAATGACTTGCTCGTCTCGTCGCTTAGTTAAATAAAATAAAAACTATATCCATGGATTCGTATTCCCCTAGTTTGAATAGATAAGACTGGCGTGTCCAAGATATTGGTAAAGGTAGACTTCCGTGCACGGCGGCTCACGGGTCAGGCGCAAAGCACGGAAGTCAATCTTGAAAAAAAAAAAACTTTAAGAATTTGTTTATTTGCAGATTTAACACTCCTCTATGCATATTTTTTTAATACTTTTTTAATTTTTTTAAAATTATTTAACAGCAAAGATATGAAAGAAGGATATCTCTCTGTAGGCAGCAGTAGAGATTCAAAGAAATCGGAAAAATTTGACACTCCCCGTACGGCCTTGTCGTCCTCAGGTTACTTTGATATCTTATTATTAACTAATTAAAATTTAAAAAATAACGCTCATTTGCGACAAGAACGTGTTATATCCTCAACTTGTTGAACGTGAGATAACTATTCTCTAACTTATTACCGCAATTGTTTTAGTGTGCGTGCTGTATACAGGGTGTAGGAGGGTCAAGGCCGAGTAGAAAAAAAAATATATACCCAGACAGCAAGTGACTTACGAATTTATTCAAAAACTTCCCTTCCACACATAATTGAGTACTTTGAGTAGGTTTTTTTTTTTATATATTTAGATTTTATTTTATTTTAATGTAATGAAGACTAGTAGTGCTCAACAACACATAAAAATATTTTGGTAGTTTATATATAAAAATGATCAAATAATAAGTAATTAAATTAATTTATTTATTTTCTATCCGCCTTGAGCCCCCTCACGCGCACCTGCAGAATTATCCACTTATTACCGGACACCCTGTATGTGCGTGCAGGCGAGCACACACGAGCTGCGGTGTGGTATCGTTCACTTAACACGTTCACTGCTGAAAACGCAACTGTTGTGTTTTTTATAACTTTCCGCGAGTACGGGAAAACACAACGGTGTGTGCAGAGCCGCACCCGTGGCCAGACAAGAACATCGGCTCAACAGTCAAAGTGTTAAAGTAAAGAAAAATCGTCTTACAGGTTCACGGTCAACGCTAAAGTTTCCAAGTGACGAAGAAATAAGTGTTGAAAATCTACTCAAGTATCTGCGAGAGAGGAACGTTGCTTACGGACATTTTGGCACGAGCTATGTCGAAGTGGCCGACATTGATTAAATAAATATTAGTATTGGTGGTACTAGGGATGCTATGGACATCCATATCCGTATCCGAAACTTCGGATATTCGAGAAGAACAGATCCGATACAGATGTTTCGGATATTATAGAGACATACTGCCCTATCAGTTTTACATTAGTTTAATTAATGTATCTCTTCACGTTAACTGCTGAAAACACAACTGTTGTGTTTTTATAAATTGCCGCGAGTGCGGGATGGGAAAACACAACGGAGTGTGCAGTTCCGTAACCGTGGGTAGACAAGAAAATCGGCACAGCGGTCAAAGTCTTAATTTGGCAATTTTTGTTTTATTTCTTTTCGCTCGCTTTTTTTTTGTTGAATATGGATTTCCCAAAGTAACGCCTGATTTTGTTACATGTCCATGGCATCCCTACTTTTGTACAAAGTGCAACTTACAGTTTTATTTAGAACCATAATTTTGCATAACGATAACCGAGTCATCATCATCATCAGGGGTCTCCCGTCACTTTTCCCTCGCTTTTCGGTGATGGAATACGTCCTGAGGAAACCCACATACCTACCCGAGAACTATTTCGGGGGTGTGTTATCCACCAATCCGGACCGGGCCCCGGCGGTGGTGGAATATGGCCTAACCCTCTTCACGAAAGTGAGAGGAGACCCGATAACTGAGTAATGTATTTATTCCATTAGGGAAAAAGTAATTTGGTCAATATGAGAATTAATTATCATCACCATCATCATCAAACCATAACGTCCCACTGCTGGGCACGGGTCTCTCCTCACTTTCGTGCGGAGGGTTAGGCCATAATCCACCACGGGGGCCCAGTCCGGATTGGTGGATAACATACCTACCTCCGAAATAATTCTCAGGTTGGTATGTGGGTTTCCTCGCGATGTTTTCCTTCACCGAAAAGCGAGTGATAATTACGTACATATGTTTTACAGAAACAAATTGGTACGTGCCCCCACTGGGATTTGAACTCACGACCTTCTGATTGGACGAATTAATTATAGTGATATTTAATTATTGTTAAAAGTTGTTCGGTTTTTTGGAATTTTATAATAAACACATTTTTAGTGTTCAAATGTCAGACACATTTTATGTGTAGGTAAATGGTTTAGTAATTGATATTTACAAAAACGAAGCTTCTTGTTTTCAGAAACGTTGAAAAATTCTTTGTTTTCATTATGTAGTTAATTTACTCTTATTCTTTTAAATACATATGACTTACAGTAATTTCAGGGGTTCTTTATTTCAAAGAATTTTGATTTAATGATAATTTTATGCAAAATGGCAATAATCTTGTGAGTGTGCCTATTTGTTATTTGCAAAAATACACGTATTTAGAAATAAATATCTACCTAGATTGAATTAATGTCCTAAAATGGTTCCTACTACCCGAGTCCACCCAAGAGTGGTTAGAAAGGTATTCTATCTAATATTATAAATGCTAAAGTTTGTGTGTTAGTGTGTCCTCTCTTAACGCGGCAACGGCTGAACGGATTTTGATGCGATTTAGTATATAGACACTTTAAATCCTGGAATAGAACATAGGATACTTTATGTCCCGTAAAACTTGACGGTTCCTGTGGAAAAGTAGTTAACGTGGGCGAAGCCGCGTGGCGCTGCAAGTTTGATGTAAGTTTTTCTTGGCGCACGACGAATTCCAAACTAATTTAATAATTTAGTTGGATTATTTCGGGGATTTAAATTAATGTTACGTGAACGCACACGAAGATTACAAAAAGAAAAAAATAAAAAAAAACAATGAATTTTTTAGATTAGAGTTTTTGCGGTGGGGAAAATTAAAAATCATCTAAAATTAAAATTTGAGTGAGGATTTTGAGTAACCCTTATTCTAAATGTGTGTAATATTTATAAACAATGATAGAATAAAAACAAAATTTGATTTTTTCTTACCAAATTAACTAAAAAATGACTTCCCATTACAGACCTTCAGAGCTGGACGCGCTGGTCTTCGGCCACGTGTTCACCATCATCACCACCCGGCTGCCTTGCAGGAGGCTAGCGGAGACAGTGCGCCGCCACGAGACCCTTGTTTCTCTCGCCAAACGAATAGACGAGCATTACTTTAAGCGGACATAGCGCGAGGTTTTCAAGGACATCTCTACCAAGTTTCAGAGTCCTTGAATATATCCGTCTTCTTCTTTCTCGTGTAAAGTTGTATAGCTATCTCACTCTTTAGTAACGTCCCAAAAAGTTTAGATGAATATCACTTCAAGCGGACATAGCGCGAGGTGTTGATGTCTCTTTCTTACTCGTTTTAAAATGTATAGATGTCTCACTTTAGAATTGTCGCTTGCAATGCCACATAACATAAGCATTACTAGCGGACATAGCGCAAGGTTTCCAGTCTACCAAGTTTCAGATTCCTTGATATGTCTGTCTCTTTGTAACCTGTAACGTAACTTTGCGGACATAGCGCTAGGTTTTCAAGGACATCTTTACCTAGTTGCCTAGTTCTTGTATAGATCCGTCTCCTTTTTTCTAGTGTAAAATTGTATAGTTATCTCACTATAAATATCGCTTACAAAACCTATCTATAGACGAGCGGACATAGCGCTTCGTTTACAAGGACATCTTTACCAAGTTGCCAAGTCCTTGAATAGATCCGTCTCCTTTTTTCTAGTGTAAAGTCGTATAGCTATCTCACTCTATGAATATCGCTTACAAAACGAATAGACGAGCGGAGATAGCGCGAGGTTTTTAAAGACTACCAAGTGTCAGAGTCCTTGATAAGTCTGTCTCATTCTTTCCTGTGTAAATTAGTACAGCTGTCTCACTGGATTTTAGCTCTTGCGCTGCCAGTTATACCTTGGAGGTCACAGGTTGACTTGTAATCATTAAACTATGAATATTTTTGTAGAATCATTCTTGCTTGACCCTAAAGCCGGCCCCCACCAGTTTGCAATGAGTGTTGAATTTTGTGGCAAGTTTACATTCTACGGCAGGCCGGCACACTTCTTTGGTGGGCGCCAAACTAAGAGCATTACAGGATAAGTGTGAACTAAGTTTTTCGTTTTGCTCTGCTGCAAATACTTCTTTCTTTTCTTGGTATGTTTAATATAAATAATGTAAACAAGTAGGTACCTACATCTGTCTGTAAATAAGCATATATTTGTAAAGTAGTTAGGTATCTCTTTCTATTATGTTATGATAATGCCCATTAGAATTAGAAGGTCCAGTAATATACATAATCAATCCGAAAACTTAATTTCGAATAATATTAATAAGTTTGTACATTTCAAACGAAAATACTTACTTCGTGGAATAAATAACATAGGTTAATAAAAAAATAACTTTCTTTGTAATGAATCGATGATCGTATTTTAATTTAGTCCAAAAATCGCCACCGGGTAATTTCCAAGTGTCGATTTTTTTTGGATTTCTAGAATATTGACGCGGTTTGTAATAGGTAGGTATACCTACTCTAGGTAGTAGCTAATTATTAGATATATTATAATTATTTAGGCTCTACCGCTGATAAAGCACAAAAATAATTAGGTGAAATAGTTTTGTATGTTTTAAAAAATATATTTAAATCTAATACTAGGAATGCTAAAAAATAAATAATTGTAGTTAAATGTAAAACAATTATTGCCCGATCAAAAGGCTTGTATTATTATAATGTATTTATGTAGATTGTCAATATTATTATGAAAAGGTCGGCTAAAGTTGGAAACATATGTCATAATGTAATTAAACAAAGGTACAGGAGGCTTACCATGACGTCTTATAGCGATTCAGTTGAGGACCTAAACTGAGCCGCGTCGCATAATCGTACCGTGACGTATTATTTTTTATGTTGCTGCCATTTTCAACCTAAACTGGATATGGTTTAGGCTGAAAATGGCTTATTAGCGACTCAATTTAGGTTGCTACCATTTTCAACCTTAACTAGATCCATTTTAGGTTGAAAATTGTAGCAACATAAAAAATAAGACGTCACGGTACGATTATGCGACGCGGCTCAGTTTAGGTCCTGAACTGAATCGCTATAAGACGTCATGGTAGGCCTCCAGACCCCACTAACCAACATTAAATGTTTTGGTGGAGGTGGAGGGAATTAACCGTCAGCGACAATCTCTGAACATGTCCCAAGTTTTAATTACAAATACATGTAAGTTTGTATATAATAACCGTGAACTTTTTAGGGATTTTTTTACAAAATTTTAGTATTTCGTAAAAGTAAACTAAAGCTTCTATTATGCTAAATTGGACGTAGTTAACTGACCGGTGCACTTGTCATTTTTTTAAATGGAGTGGGTTGGTTCCCTTCGCTCTAAGTCTAAGTGAAAATTGGAAATGTGCAAGTAATTTTGACACTAACTGTACTTATAAAATGGCTATTTATGTAATATCGTCGTTTATTAATTCTATGCTTGTGTGTACCTACATCTAAGATATATTTTTATAGTAGAGTAATTAGTATTAACAACTCCTACATTAGGAATCCATTGTTTTCATCAGTGCATTAAAAATCTATGCTTTTACGAATGAAAACTTAGATTAACTTACAATTCATAATAAATATCCCATTTCTAATAATAATACTAAAGTACTGTGTTGTGTTTGTTCTTTAGATATAATTTATAAAATTGTTTCTTATATTTTTAAGAGTCATGTTCAAGAAATTAAGTTTATTTACTTTGTTTTATGTTAGTCTAGCATTTAAAAGTACACAAATCTATTAGTATTTATACGCATTTTTTGTTGTGGTCAATGATTTTTGTTAATTGTATTTTTCAGATAATAAATAAGATATTTGTAAGGTACTTTTGTTTGACTTCAAAGCCTCAAAAACCAGCTAACTCATCAGAGAGCGGTTCCTATTAGCATGGCTAAGCAACATCATAAGAGTGGGGGTCTCAAGCTATACTGAGCGAACAAACATCAGTAATGGCAAAAAAACGAGTGTGCTTTATACCACATGACTGAAGTAAAATTTATTTAGCTACATCTATATGTATATACAAAACTGGCTATGAGATATAGAAAATTGTGCTCGGTTTTTTTCTCTTACCCCACAGTAATATACGAAACGTAACTCTCTTTCTATCCTTACTAACTTACCTCGCCCGATCACACTTTGTAACGCGTGCGTAAAGAAGTTTTACTTCATTAACTTGTTTACATAGCTAAGAAACAAAAAAGAGTGCCTATGGGGCTGCCATGATTACGCCTAGGTAGCCAAGTCTCTAATCAAAAAATATAAAAAAAGAACAACCTGGAACATGCAACCTCACGCGTTGAAATCTACATCTTTCGCCACGTAGGTTGTAACCACATCTACAATTGACCTAACTGCCTAACTAATCACCAAGGTCTGTAAATAAAATAAAAAGCATCATATAGGATCTTAAATTATATTCAAGCTATGGAGCTAGCGTTGGATGCGATACGGGGCCACAGATCTGCGCACTCCTTGGCCACAGGGCCGGTAATAGCTGATCCCTTCATCTCTCCCTTGTTATTCACTATCACGCCTGCATTGTCTTCAAAGTATATGAACACCCCGTCCCGCCTGCGGAATGGTTTCCGTTGTCTGATCACCACTGCCGGCATTACCTGGGAAAGGACATATTATATACCTTTAAAACCAAACTCGACAACTGGCTATGAACTAATAAATCAATGTTACAAAAGTGAACATATTGTGAAGTAAATGAACACTGTGATATAGACATCAGCATCTATGCAGTGTGTCTGTAAACAAAACTCCTTAACACATTGATTGCTGAACCGGTTTTCTTGGCACTTTTGCAAATCTTCACACAATGTGTAATGTTTAATGGCATTGAATCGTAACTTAACTCAATCAGCTGGGCACACAACTGTCGTGATAAAATTGTCAATACAGCAGTGCAGGTTCGCACACCTGGCGTGTTTTCAGCAGTCAAAGTGTTAACTTCTCAGATTACATTGTACACTACTATACAAGACACAATCCAAATGATATAACAAAAGTGAAGTAACTCATTAGGTTTGGAGATTATCACACGGCTATACACATTTTGGTAAAATTCATATGGAGATAGTTTGAACACTGTAAGTCAGACTATTTTTTAGTTTTTAACCTTTTAGCCGGTGGACATATTTATAATAACATGCTAAAAGAGTTTGGGGTCGCTCAGTCAGCCAAGGCGTATCAACACTCTGTGTAACAGATCTGATGTATATTAAAGCGAAACCTTTGGAAATCATCATAGCTGTCCAAACACTCAAAGCGGTTAAAGCTACAGACATTTTACAGTTTTCTTGTCATGATTAAATACAGGAGTTGTAACTGCGATTCACTGTATCTAGGAAATCTGGAACTATGAGGACCACAAATACAGACTCCGAGCAAATACCTGTGGTACACAAAAATTTATGCCCTGTGCGGAAATCGGAACTCTCAACCTCACACTTGGCAGTTGTTTCATCGTGTACTAATCCACGGCAGCTGTCAAGTATCAATGGATGTGTTACTGTTCTTTCAAGTTTACCTTTTTCCTTAGTTCAGGTTTGCCCTTCTTGACTGTGGCTACGATCATGTCACCTGAGCCGGCAGCCGGCAGTCTGTTGAGGCGACCTTTGATACCTTGCACGGCAATAACATACAGGTTCTTTGCTCCTGGAACGTTACAATGGTAGATATTAATAATTGTGACTAATGAATATTGAATACTTCTCCAATTAGGTTGAAGTTAGATTTGAAATTATGAAGCTGTCGTTAAACCTAGCTTATTGAATGTATACTTTGCTAGTACACACCAATGCTATACTACCGCAATATACCTTCAATACAAAAAACAATTATGTTGTCAAGATGAAAACACTCGATTTGTAATATTCAAGTAGTCTTTGCCAAGTTAATTAGCAAAAATCCATATGTGTGGTCACCATTTAAATCTTGGTAAACAAGAGAATTGTGTCTAACCAGAGTAGCTTAATTTTCTTTTACAAATGTGATTTCAAACAGGAGTAATTCTTAATTTTACTGTATGGATTGTTTTTATTCATAAATTTAGGAACAATCAATGTATATAGGGGACTGGGAGAGTTTACAAACGTTTTACTCCAAGATTGCTGTGAAAATTGCCGTGAAAGCCATGTAGAAGAAAACAATGACATTGGCGCCTACATATTGTTATCAAGGAAATTACTCGTCAATGCGGACTGGAAACCTCAGACACAGCCAAGGAAGACATCATTGTATGTCAAAACACAATATTTTGTGTTCTTCATCGAAATATCATCATAGGTGTCCAGTCGAACTCGTGTTGGGAGGTTATGTTTGGGGTCCAAAACAAATGCGGTTTTACCTGTGTTGTCAGCGCAGTTGATCACGGCTCCCACTGGGAGACCCAGCGAGATGCGGAACTTGGCTCCCGCGGAACCACCACGTCCTTAAAACAGAAAAACCACACTTTACTCATCTTCTATCACCAGATCACTAAACGGTATAAGACCAAGGAGAAGAACAAAATAAACACGGATTCTTCACTAATATCCATTTCATATAACGAGGCGCATGTCTGCACATTGATTTGTATTCGAATTAACGTGATTAACACAGATTTATTACAATTTCACGAACCTCTTTTAGACATTTTGTTGTGTCAATTTTTGAGAGGAAATCAAAGGAACGTGAAGTTTGCAACAAATGGTATATTATAAATTTCGTTCTAAAATTTATTGACACTATTGACAGCACGTGAGCTTCACCTTCCTGAACTAGGAGCAGAAGCCTTTTTTGTTCGTTTTCCTTTTCAGATCAAATTAAAAGTAATAGAAATCCAATTAATGACTCATTTGGAACATTATTAAAATATATACATAGATATTTAAGTTAGTTTTAATTAATTGGATTTAAATATTTAAAATTGTTAAAATATAATCGATTTATGAACGAAAAAGAAATAATTAAACCGTTTCAGTTCACGCATCATTACAATATTTGATTCCATTTCAACTTGCTGTTTATGTTAATTAAATCACTTAAGTACATTCATTATTTCAATATGCAAATCCCAATTTTTTAAATATGTACTGTAAAATTATATCTTATTAGATTCATTTTAGTCATATTAATTATTAGGTTTGTACACCTGCTTAATAATGTTCTGCTGAAATTGGAACACAGGGAAAAATTTGTTTGTCATCATTTGTCAAATCCGTAGCGGCTTGTCATTTCTTGAAAACCCTATTCATTTTGTTGAAATTTGTGTAAAATAGTTAAAAAAATATTTTAAAATGGCATTCATGGGTGATATAATGAACCCCGCCCCGCTCTGGCACAATGGGCCCTCTCCGGGAGCCTTCTACAACTTCCCAGCTAATGCCTCGAATCTGGGCCCTTCTAACCACACAGTGCAGGATTTTAAAGCCCAGTAAGTAATAATTGACTCTTTATTAAAAGCTAGCATTCTATCAATCATATCCAAAACACAATGAGCTGAACATAAAACTGAGAAAGTTATTTCAGTCTCATCCAGGCTCAAATTGTGTTAACTCATGGTCCTGTTGTAAGTTTTGGTCAATAAAATCCAGCTTTGTAAGTCTTACGTGAAATTGATAGGCTGGTATTTGACCACTATATTATAATACTACCTAGTGTTACGTGAATGTAATTAGTTTGTTCATACTAGTTAAGTATTCGGAATTTAACGGGACGGAGGAACAGTAAAAGACCGAGTCGACAACACAACTGATTTATTTACCTTCAGATACAAATAATGCACAGATACCACAATAGGTGATATCGGCAAATAAGCTGATGGCCTACCAGATTGTTAACCATCACCTTCTTTTGTAAAGCCCTATAGATAGATAGATAAACTCTTTATTGAAACACCACAGAACAAAGAAAACTTAAAAACTAGAACAAAACAAATTTTACAATCAGTGTCACAATGGCCCTATATTATAATTTACCCCCTATTCCCTCCTCTATTTCCCTTTTTCCTTTTTATTCCCTATATTATTAGGTTGTTTGGCAGAGATCACTTTAACACATTCAGTGCTGAAAACACAACTGTTGTGTTATTTATAACTTGCAGCGAGTGCAGGAAAACGCAACTGTTGTGTTTGTTTATTTATTTATTTAATACTTTATTGCACAGATTAACTAACTAGTACAAATGGCGGGCTTAACGCTAAGAGCATTTTCTACCAGTCAACCACCCATAGTGAAGGAGAGATGGTGTAGGCGTGCATCAAAATATCTCATTAAAAAAAAAATATATAAAAAAATAATAATAATAAACAATAATGGAAAATAATACAGCTTAATACAAAAACAACATGAATGTAATATAATACAATATAAAATAATATAATATAGTAATATATATAATATATAATAATATATATAATAAATAATAATATAATATAATAAATAGAGTCAATGGTAACTATCATACAATAATAATATAATTTAAGTGATAGCTAAATAGATGACAAATCTCTTAAAAAGTGTTTACGGATGAGCCGCTTGAATATATCTTTGGATGGCGCTTTTTTAATTATTAGAGGAAGTTCGTTCCACAATCTGACTGCGACGACTCCAAAAGAGTTGTCTAGGACGGAAGACGAATGCTTAGGGGTACAGAGGAGTAGGGCATTAGTGGATCTCAGGGTACGTTCATGGGTGTCGGAGAGAAAAGTAAACGAATCTTTTAAATAGGAAGGTGATTTGGGGTCATTTAAAATCGAGAAAAGTAGACAGAGTATTCTGGCATTCCGCCTGTCTCGGATTTTAAGCCACTTTAGCTTAGATCGATACTCAGAGATATGGTCAAATTTTCGAAGACCAAAAATGAAGCGGATACATGTGTTGAGTAATCGTTCCAATCTATTTAGATGCTCCTCAGTAATATCTAGGTAACAAATGTCAACGTAATCGATAATTGGAAGAAGGAGAGTGTTGACAAGAGAAATTTTAGTATTATAAGGAAGAAAGTTTTTAAACCTGATTATAGAGTGCAAGGATGCATAGAATTTCCTAGAAACATCACTGAGTTGGGCAGTCCAAGAGAGGTTAGAGTCTATTAGTAAGACAAGGTCTTTAACAGTGGAGGAAAAGGGGATGACGCTACCATTATATTTAAGTAAGGTTAGATCAGAATAGTTTATTTTGCACAGTTGATGCAGACTACCAATTATTATAGCTTGACACTTATTGGGGTTAACTTCGATACCAAAACGTTTGGACCACAACAATAGTTGGTTAAGATCATTATTGAGGGAGGTCACTGCCTCGTCAAGACTTTGAGTGCAGGTATGGCGGTAAAGTTGCAGGTCATCAGCATAGAAATGATAAAGACAGTGTAGGTAAGGGGAGAGCATATTAATAAAAAGCGAAAAAAGAAGAGGGGATAATATTCCTCCCTGAGGGACACCAGCTTCCAAGTCACACCATTCAGAGAGTGATTGGCCAGTACGGATCGCGGATCGATACGATTTGTTGTATGGGAAAACACTACTAGACTGTGACTAGATAAGCAAATCGTCTCAGCAGTCAAAGTGTTAAGCGATAAGACCAGCCATTATACCTATTATTAAGTTAGTTTTTTTTCTCTGAGTTTAATACATATTGGTGTCTATAAAGAGTTATGTGGATTATGGCCTAACCCTCCTCACGAAAGTGAGGGGAGACCCGTGCCCAGCAGTGGGACGATATGGGTTTATGATGATGATGAAAGAGTTATATCCGGATCTGGCCCCCGTGGTGGATTATGGCCTAATCCTTCTAACGAAAGTGAGGGGAGACCCGTGCCCAGCAGTGGGACGTTATGGGTTGTTGATAACTATCTATAATTCTGCAAAATAATGTGTGACAAAGCAAATTACTTGTAATTCCAGCTCAGCTAGCCCAATCACTACTACCACAACGGTCATCGGTGTGAGGTTCGACCGGGGCTGCGTCATTGCTGCAGACACTCTGGGCTCGTACGGCTCACTGGCTCGCTTCCGGGACTGCTCCCGTGTGCTGAAGATCAACGACCTCACTCTGCTCGGCTCCGGTGGAGATTACGCAGATTTCCAATACTTGAAGGATATTGTCGAGCAGAAAATGTGAGTTTGTTGTTATTTTTTGAGGGGCTATAGCTTAACAACTGCTATCAATTGATAATATTTCAAAACCAATTCAATATTTCACAAGTGTGAGTCGGACTCGCACACTAAGGATTCCGTACTTTGTTGTATGGGAGCCTCTTAAATGTTTATATTATTCTGTTTTTTAGTATTTGTTGTTATAGCGGCAACAGAAATACATCATCTGTGAAAATTTCAACTGTCTAACTATCACGGTTCATGATATACAGCCTGGTGACAGACAAACAGATGGCTGAGTCTTAGCAATAGGGTCCCGTTTTACCCTTTGGGTACGGAACCCTAGAAACAACAGCTTGACAAGCCCTCTGAAACATAGAGTGAGAGATTCTCACATAACCTAACACAGCTGTCAAATGTGATAACTTCTTTCCGCCTGCGGAACTTGAACTGATTGAGTTGAATGTGCCCGGAGCAAAGCCCGCACGCTATTATTTTCCTCTTAAGTTAACACTTTGACTGCTGAGCCGATTTTGTTGTCTAGCCATGGTTATGGATCTGCACACACCTAAGTGTTTTCCTGTACGGCTAAAACACCACAGTTGTTTCCCTATACTCGTGGCAATTTATAAAAAACACAATAGCTGTGTTTTCAGCAGTGATTACATATTTTTGTTTAAATGTTCCAGCATTGACGATCAGTGCATCGGCGACGGTCTCCAACTAAAGCCGCGCTCGCTGCACTGCTGGCTGACCCGCGTGCTGTACAACAAGCGGAGCAAGATGGATCCCCTCTGGAACAACTACATTGTCGCCGGCATTCAGGTATACACAGTGCACTGAATACATTATATATAGTACAATAAGAATGGACACTCCACCCCCTGTAATCCTTGTAATCATTTGTTGTTATCAGTAAATAACAAGTGAACAAAGCATATTAGCTAGCTAGTTAAATAACTGGGCCTATTATTAGATAGATAGATCGTTAAATAACTCTTCATTGACATGAACATATATAAAACAGAGAAAAGAAAAAAATATAACATACTAGGTACTTAATAATAACTTCTCATGTAAGTGAATTATTGTATTCTTGTGAGAAATAAAGATATCTCAAACACGGGTACAATGGGCGGTCTTATCGCTGTAATATTAATAGGACAGGATAGGATAAATAATAATTTTTATAGTGAATAGTAAGATATAGTTAATATTAGTATAGCATAAATAATTAATATATAATTTTTCCAGGATGGCGAACCATTCCTAGGCACAGTGGACAAGCTGGGCACAGCCTATGAAGACGCCGCCATCGCCACCGGCCTTGGTGCCTATATGGCAACACCGCTCATCCGAGATGCCATGGCGAAGGGACCGCTCAATGAGGAGTCTGCTAAGTGGGTATCATCCTAGTCTATAATCTTAATAAAAAGAAATTTAACTATAGTCGGTAATAGCCTAATTTGGAGAACGCACACCTGTCAAGTGGAGGGTTGCGAGTTTGATTCGTACCTCTTGTGACCATGGATTCATTATTTATAGTTAAAAACCCTTTCATTTAACTATTACAGCTAATTACGATGGTTTTACCTAATTGTGTTGCAATGCAAACCGAAGGCATTATAAAGTTGGTTTAAAAAAAGACATTGTTTCTCATGTGGAGTCTTTGTCTTCATTTAGCGCAGCAAGTACCGTGATGCGGGCATTGATGTGGTCCCAGCTTAAGACGTGTAATTTGGTCTCCTCGCCTTTCTAAATTGCACCTTGTTTCCATACTTTTAGACTAAAATTTGAAAGGCACCGTTCGTCTTACAATACAATACAAAAATAATTTTCAAAAAGCAAAAAAAAAGGTTTGCTAAAAGGTTGGCACTGTAACTGTTATGAGCAAGCGTAGCGCTTACCATCAGGTGAACGATTAGCTCGCCTCATCACTCAGTAAAATTAAAAAAAAAAAATGACACCATTGTAAGTACAATTGGAAGAAAAAACCCACACCTGCCAAACCTATATTTTATAACTATATCTCTCACTTGTGCAAAAACGTGCTATCTCCTTAGCGGTATATTCTTTTTTTTTATTGAGCGATATACTTTTTTCTTTCCCCAGAGCTCTTGTCCGCAAATGCATGGAGGTTCTGTTCTACCGCGACGCGCGCTCCTTCCCCCGCTACCAGCTAGGAGTGGTGACCTCCGACGGCGTCACCATCGAGCCCACCACGGAGCTCAAGCATAACTGGACGCTCGCCCACATGATACAGATGAAGTGAACTGTTTAATAAATAATTAACTTTGTAAGATATTGGTGTTTTATTGAACGTGCAGCTGGGTCGAAGGAAAATAAAACTATATTGTATCGCGATAGTGTGTGTCCTATGTGGATTATTTAGGAAATCGCCCTAGGCCGTCCGTCTCGAGGGGGATTTTCTTTTTTTTTACAGGAAATCCCCTAAATTGAGCTGAGGGGGATTTACGGAAAAAATAGTCCTCAAATCCCCCGCGTTAGAGTTTTGCTTCGCGAACTTTCACGAATATTACTTTTAAGTAGCTTTTATTTAATTTGCAATGTATGTATGTAAGAATCTTTGTCGGGTGGAGTCTTGGAACTCAATTTTGAAGTAGATATTTTCAACCGATTGAGCTGAAATTTTGTATACACGTTCAGTTTGGACGACAATGCACGATATGGTCTGTGACATCATTCTAAATCCAATATTTTTATTATGATCTGACGTTTATTTGCAGGGTAGGTAAATGTGCTTATATTACTAATCATTTTAACAAACGGGAAAGTAGGTTAAAATTGACCTTTAATATTCATCTAAAATAAACACTAATGCATATTAACCAGTGAGAGTGAGTTAAGTAACAGTTTTTAAAAGATATGTTTTGTAGTGTGGGGCATCTTCTGCAGCTACACCTTTGCCAGATATTCATCCGCCAAGTAGTGTGCAAACATTACCGTGTTCGGTTTGAAGGGCACTGTTTCCAGCGAAATTACTGGGCATATGAGACTAGAACCGATGTCTCAAGGTGACGAGCGCCGCGCAAGATTTTGTAATGCAAAGTTCTGGGCGACACTAGCTGTTGTGCAGTTACCATCAGGTAAACAACATGCTCGTCTCGTTACTTATGTGCCAACATGTACTCCGATATAATCTAAATATGGCAGCTTCCTCCTCTAAGTGTATCGCCTGCTATATATAAATAAGGCAGTTTTATTTTATATCTGCAAATAAAAGCACGTATCATTAAATCGTATTTTGCTCCACCCCTATTTATCTGACCCTACACGCAAGCATACAAAAATGAGGCAAATTTAATAACATAAAAATGAAATATTACATAAGCGGTTCAAAATAGGCCCCGACGAGATTCGAACTCGTGATCTCCTGTTTACTAGACAGGCGCTTTAACCAACTAAGCCACGGCGCCTACGACACTAAGTCGGTTATTTTGCCAATAGAAAGAAAAGTACGAAATATCTACTCTAAATAAAAAATATCACACTAATATTGTAAATGCGAAAGCGGGTTTGTCCTCTCTTCACGCCGAAACGGCTGAACTGGCTTTGATATAGGGAAAACACTATGGAGTGTGCAGAGCCGCACCCGTGGCTAAACAAGCAAATCGGCTCAGCAGTTAGTCTTATGATAAGATAAGGTACATTGCACTTTTTATTGCACTCCAAGACATACAAGTAAAGAACAGAACACGTTTTATCCCGTAAAGGTTTACGGTTTCTGTGGGAAATTAAATCTACGCGGGTGAAACCGCGGGGTTCTACTAATATTGGTAAACTATAAATGCGAATGTTTGTCCTCCTTAACGCATTTCGTTTTATAGCAATATTAATATACCTATCCCATTTAAAGAGACCTGAATCGCTTTTTAGGGGCTGATGTTCAATAAACTCATTTTAAGGGTTGGTTACTGGATTATTATAATTAGGAATATAATTAATAATTACTGGATTATTTCAGAGGTGGGTATGGTATCCCACCAAGCCAGACCGGGCCCCCGTGGTGGATTACGGCTTAACCCTCCTCACGAAAATGAGGGGAGGGCCCGTGCTCAGCCGTAAGACGTTATGGGTTGATGATGATGATATAACTTAGTAGCAACAGTTCTGTTACTTATCGGTTGACGTAACGCTTACCATCAGGTAAACCACCTGCGCATCTTGTAACTCTGTTGTACGGATAAAAATTTAGGGTTCCGTGAGAAAAAACAAAACATTATACACTTTAAATTTATTAAAAATAATTTTCGTGATCTGAACGGTGTTATGGCTAATTCATAAATTAAGTAAGTAAATTAATAAATGCATTTCCACATTAAAATTATTTACAAAAATTCTGCTAAAATATAATAAATTAGGGACAGCTTCGTTGTAGCTAAATAAAACTACGATTAAAAATAAATTATAATATGCATGTATATATATAAACCTTTTTCTTATTCTAAATAAATTAAATAAAAAAATTAAATATCTTATAATTACGTATAATACAAAGATATAATTAGCATACAACTAATTTAATTTAGCTATTCATAAATTCGACGGCATTCATTGCTTACTACGATGTGAAGTAAATATAATATTGACCATAAAAATATTATAATATATTAATAAATGTCGAAAATATTCTTAAAATTTCAATCAGTGTAGGTAAAAATGAAATACAAATAAGAGTAAATTATATAAAACATTATTCAGTATTATATATTTTAATTATTTTATTAATTACATAACTGTATAGAATTTCAAATAACCAATAAGCACCATGTTATTTCATCACATATATCGGTATATTATAAAATACAATACAAATTAATAAAGTAGATTTTAAATTTATTAAAAATTGATTTTTCAAAAAAAAAAACAACACATCGAGTAAATTTTCCCTAGCTAGTTAAAACTCTGAATTAACTTATTATAATTTTAATTAAATAATTGTCTAACTAAAGCTTAATTAAATTCCTTTAATTCGTCAATAATTATTAGTAATTAGGGTGCGGAACCCATTTGCCCGCGTTCCTCTCGCACTTGGCCCTACCTAGACCTAACTAGGTAGATATTAACAGTGCCGGATTAAGTAAGCGCGGGGCCGTAGCAAATTCTTTCAAATACCCCTTGATTTACTATGAGTTTCTAAGTACAAAGTGATAAAAAACAATTGTCTTAGTAGGAAAAGTAATGTTTCACGTTTTTGTGCCGTCAAGTAAATTCAATATTACCACATCTTAATAAGTTTAACTCAAACAATTCCGCTCAGGCAGAGATGAGCGGGTTTAAATATGCGGGTCCCTTTCGCGCGGGGCCGGAGCTATTGCTGCTCTTGCTGCGTGGTTAATCCGGCCCTGTGTTCACGCAGTTAATACTTCACTTTTATCCACTATCTTCAGATTTAGTGCCCCAAAATTCGGTGTCACCAGCTTTTGGGGCGTCAACACACTTTAAATTGAAATTTTTTTAGAACTAAGAATTTGGCGATCCAATATAATAAAAACTGAGCTTCTAGTGTAGACGCCCAGGAGGCCTATCATGACATCTTATAACGATTCAATTGAAGACCTAAACTGAACCGCGTCGCATAATCGTACCGCGACGTCTTATTTTTTATGTTGCTGCCATTTTCAACCTTAACTAGATCCAGTTTAGGTAAAAAATGGCTTATTAGCGACTCAATTTAGGTTGCTGCCATTTTCAACCTTAAGTAGATCCAGTTTAGATTGAAAATGGCTTATTAGCGACTCAATTTAGGTTGCTGCCATTTTCAACCTAAACTGGACCACGTTTAGGTTGAAAATGGCAGCAACATAAAAAATAAGACGTCACGGCACGATTATGCGACGCGGTTCAGTTTAGGTCTTCAATTGAATCACAATAAGATGTCATGGTATGCCTCCAGTTCATTGGAATGTTCCAAAACTGTCCTCTCCGATGATGAAAAATTCATCACGGAATAATTTCGTCGATATTACAATCCATATTCACGCAATTATAATACTTTTTTTTAATTCACTATCTTCAGGTTTGTCGCCCCAAAAGTGACGCCGTCACTTATTGGGGCTTCAACCCTGTCAACACGTTCACTGCTAAACCGTTTTGTTTGGCACTTTTGCGAATCTTAACACAGCGTGTGTGTTCACTGTTTACTGGCGTTGCGTCGTAACTAAACTCAATCAGCTGTGCGGGCGCACACAGCTGTAGTAAAAAAATTGCGGCGGGTTCGCACGCCAGGCGCGTTTTCGCTTGCCGTAACGTTATAAAAAACACAAACGTGTGCGTTTTCAGCTGTGAACGTGTTAAATGTCATGTTTTATTAATTTAGAACTGTAAGATCTGGTTGATCCAATCTCTGAACTCTGAGATCCTGGTGTAGACGCCTGGCTGGTTGGGCTCGGCGCAGCCGATGCCCCAGGATATGATGCCCCCGAGGACGAAGCGCCCGTCCCGCTCCCGACGTATGACCATGGGTCCTCCGCTGTCACCTTTGAAAGACATAGATTTTGTAAATACTGCTTCCATTCTTAAGGCCGTTTAGGACCAGGGGCCCATCGAAATTATTAATTTACATTACAATAATTCAGTGGCTGGCGGGAGCACATTGACATGTCGACACACATGTTTTTTTTATTAGCTCAATCGATCCTACGCCTTAAGATTTTATATGAAAAAAAATTACAGCTCCAAATATACATAACTTTTGGAGCAATCGACTTTGGTCCTTAGTTGACATCTCCCATTTTAACGTCTTTTACTTGACAAAACCTGATGTCAAATTAACGATTCACATTGTTTTTTGTGAACGCACATTGATAGTTTGTTATTTCAACCCAGACTCAGTAACCAAAATAATATTCGTTATATTGAAGACATATCAAGTTATTCCCGCCAGCCACCGAATTACAATATGCATTAAGTACACAGGTGGTAAAATAGGCGGCGTTATCGCTTAAAGCAATATCTTCTAGGCAACCTTTGGATGGACAGGAATTAAGTCTTAGGTGTTAAGTATTCATCATCATCATCATCGTCTACCCATATCGTCCCACTGCTGGGCACGGGTCTCCCCTCACTTTCGGGAGGGGGGTTAGGCCATAATCCACCAGGGCGGCCCGGTCCGGATTGGTGGATCACCTATCTACCTCCGAAATAATTCTCGGGTAGCTATGTGGGTTTCCTCACGATGTTTTCCTTCACCGAAACACTCGCTTTTCGGTGAAGGAAAACATCACATAATGACGTACATATCGAGGCTAGAAAGCGTAAACGCTGTAACCCACCCTTTGACCGACCCGAAAATACTTTTTTTACATATTTGGAAACAAACCCACATTTCAACGTCCCCTAGGAACTTTAGGATATAACCAAGGTAGCAGTATTGTAGCTTTGTATGTAACACACCAAATATCCAAAATTTACGTTTTTAGGTCGAGTAGATATTGAGTTATGATTTTTTTTCAACAAAAAAAAGTTTGGTGAACAATTTTGCGTTTCAAGGTTACAGCGTTTACGCTTTCTAGCGTCGATATGTTTAACAGAAACACATCGGTACGTGCCAGCACTGGGATTTGAACTCACGACCTTCTGATTGGAAGGCGGACGTTCTCCCACTAGGCTACCACGGCTTATATTATAAGTTATATATTGAATTGTTTCGTTACCTTCACAACTGTCAGTGCCGCCTTTACTCCGTCCGGCGCATATGAAGATGTTGGGGATGTGCTCGTTGTAGCCGGCGGCTTGGTACATCGCCTCGCACGCCGTGTTGTTGATCACGGGCACCTTCACTTCTTGCAGCACGCTCGGCAGGGGACCCTCTGTACGGTCAATATTGGGCTTGCTTTAGCGTTTTTGAAGTAAAGCTTCTTTGCGCTCCACTTGGGGAGAAAGCTGGTGAATGCGTTACGAAAAGTGTGATCGATGAAGTTGATAGGGAGATATAATGATCGGGCGAGGCGAATGGAAGTTGAGAGGGGGGTATAAGTTAGTGGAGATAGAGATAGAGTTACGTTTCATATGTCTTTTAAAAAATATAAATTGTTATAATTTTTTAGTTGATGTTTTGTTTTTTCTATGTGTCCCAGCACACATTCGTTTTTCATTTTTAGTTTTGTCTTCGCACGATTGGTGCCTCAATTATATTGATTTAGTTCAACGAGAAAAAAAAATACTCCAAAAATAATGCTTCGATTTGTGAAAGTGCATTATTTTTGCCTGCGTCCAACAAATGATTAGGTTTTTGACGTAAAACTTCTTTACGCACGCTTGACTTGGGGAGTGCTGGTGAATGCGTTACGGAAAATGTGATCGGTCGAGGCGAATGGAAGTTGAGAGGTTAATTAGATTAATAAGGTTAAAAGGTAGGGTGTAGTGTAGGGGGAATGGTGGTGACAGATGACAGATGACAAATAAAAAAACAAGAGAGAGAGAGAGGTGCGAGCACACATTTTCTTTCTCTATTTCTCTAGTTTTACTTCAGTCGTGTGGTTTAAGGCACACTCGTTCTTTTTCGTAGTGTAGTGCTTACCATCATATAGCCGGCCCCAGCCAGTGACGAAGGCGGTCTTCCCGACGTAGTCTTCATCCGTATCAGGGACGCAGATCGGCAGGATGTTCGGTTGGAACTTCACCGGCTCGTAGAACCTGCAGAAACACCATCATCATCATCATCACCAGCTCATACCCGCCCACAGCTGAGCACGGGTCTCCCCTCACCTTCATGAGGAGGACTCCAATAGGGCCTATTACACTATCATTTTGTTTTATGATTCCTGACTAATATTATAAATTCCGGGTTGGCGGATCACAGAAAACTCCCAGCCACCAGATATTCATCCGCCAAGCAGTAGTGTGCAAACATAACTGTGTTCCGGTTTGAAGGGCACTGTTTACAGCGAAATTAGGTACTGGGCGTATGAGACTTTAGAGCCGATGTCTCAGGGTGAGAAGGGCAGTGCAGCGCCGCGCAGGATTATGAAATGCAAAGTTCTGGGTGGTACTGTAACTGATATGGGCAGCCGTAGCGCTTACCATCAGGTGAATGACTTGCTCGTCTCATCACTCTATTTATTACCTACTTCTAAATCACATATCTCCGAAATAACATCCGGGCATGTGGGTTTCCTCACAATGTTCTCCTTCACCAAGAAGCAATAATTTAACTCGTGTTTTTATTATAATTTGAATCATCCAAATCAAATCAGAAATTATTAGCAATTGACATTTGGAAATTCCGGATACTTAAGTGGAAAACCTTAGAAGTATAAAGTTTCTAAAAGGAAAACAAAATGCAGTCAAGATCAAATGTTTCTAAAAAAAACAACATTGAATTCGGGCCAAACCATCGAACCGCTGCCTTATTACGAATCTAACGACTGTCTTGCGACAGACGTTAATCTCGAAATCATTGCTATCAAACGTCACTTTTAAAAACTCCCAAACGAAAGCTGCATTATTGCACTCCTATGGCTAGTGGCGCTAATATCTATAACCGAAAGTAAATACTTTTTTTTTTGCTGAGCGATAAAACGAGCAAGTCGTTCACCTGATGGTAAGCGCTACGCTTGCCCATTACAGTAACAGTGCCACCCAGAACTTTGCATTGCATATTCTTGCGCGGCACTGCACTGAGCTCGTCACTCAGAGAGTCTCATACGCCCGGTAATTTCACTGGAAACAGTGCCCTTCAAACCGGAACACAGTAATGTTTGCAAGCAGTAGTCTGCAAACATTACTGTGCTCCGGTGTGAAAGGCACTGTTTTCAGCGAAATTACTGAGCAGATACTTTAGAACCGATGTCTCAGGGTGACGAACGCAGTGCAGCGCCGCGCATGATTATGAAATGCAAAGTTCTGGGTGGCACTGTAACTGTTATGGGCAGGCGTAGCGCTTACCATCAGGTGAACGACTTGCACGCTCGTCACTCAGTCAAATAAAAGAAAAAAGAAACGTATTGTATCAATTCGAGTATGTCAAAACCAAGGGTAAAACAAATTGTTATTCAACTACCTTCTAGATGTAAAATATAAATTCATTAAGAGGAAAACCTAAACATAAAACCTTCCGTAAAAGGTTAAGGGCATTTGGGTCGACACGAAGGATACAATTTTATTTTAATCCTTATTAACAAGAATTGTTCTAAAAGTGTGTTATCCACAGATCCGAATTGAATCCCCATTGTGGACTACGGCCTAATCCTCCACTAAAATTAATGTGAGAAAGTTAGCTGCCGATAACAAACAAGCGTGATGTGATTTCGCAATAAGTTTTAATGTCACATGTAAATAAGTTAGCGCCTGTCTATGTGACATGGCTTCTGACAACCCTAGCATGTTAAGTGGTTGGTATGGGTAGTAAGAATTGAGGGCCAATGCTTAGAAATAGGCTATAGTGTGGTAATACTCGTATGGTGGCTATATGGTGGTTTCTTTTATACAGGGCGTTACATATTACCCTATAAAGACCCGGGGCGGGGTATTCGGGTATTGCCGGCGCACGTCTGTCCGAAAGACATGGTTAGATATTCATACCTACCCAATTTTAGGTGTGGTGCGACAGTAGGTAAACAAACATTTAAGGTTGTCGCAATTTTCTAAGACAAACATAATCATACTTTTTTGTTTACTTGACTTTCATACATTTCGACTACTTGATAAGTATCAAACTTATCAAAGTCAAAAAATTATAATTTAAATTGTTATTAATCAGGTTAATGAGTTCTAAGATGCTTTGACCATAGCTCTTCCGTAGGTACAGCCGGCCTCAGAAGTATCTGAACTTAATTATATTTAACTGGCTGCGCCCCGCGGTTTCACCCACGTGGTTCCCGTTTACGTGAGAATACGGAGATAAAATATAGCCTATAGCCTTCCTCGATAAATGGACTATTCAACACAAAAAGAATTGTTCAATTCGAATCGGCAGTTCCTGAGATTCTCGCGTTCAACCAATCAAACAACTCTCCAGCTTTATATCTAATCTATATATATAAAAATGTTATGTTGGTTTGTGTACGCTTCAAAAACTCAAAAAGTTCTGCACCGATCGAGCTGAAATTTTAGCATGATATATAATCCGCATCAAGGATTGTTTTTATCTATTTTTTCATCAGTGACATATCAGCGAATATGCGAATGTGCCACAGCGAAGCGTGGCAGGGCACAGCTAGTATTAGTATAGAATATATATATACATCCAATTATATTTTTCCTAGGATTAAAAATTTACATTATGGAGATATTAAGCTGATTTTGAGGCCGACAGTACCTAGGAATCATTGTATTTTAATACAGTTCGGTGTCTCAGATGCCTATTTAGCAAATTTAACGAGCAATCCAGTACCTGACTGGAATAACTAAACACAAATTTATTTCTTCTTATACGTGTAGAATTATAAATTGTTTATAGCGCAAATAAGAATCGACGTAGAAATCTAGCAGCTGAAACGCTCATATTTATCCGCTAAGCAGTAGTGTGCACAAATTACTGTTCCGGTTTGAAGGGCACTGTTTCCAGCGTAATTACTGCGCATATAATACTTTAGAGCCGATGTCTCAGGGAGACGAGCGCAGTGCGCCGCGCAGGATTATGCAATGCTAAGTTCAGGGTGGCACTGTAACTGTTATGGGTAGGCGTAGCGCTTACCAGGAAGGACTTGCTCGTCTAATCACTCAGGCAAATAAAAAAAAAACGAAATGTGTGCTGGGACATATAGTAAGTAGAAGTAAAACTTCCAACAAAAATATATTTCAAAAAAAATTATACGGAACGTAACTCTCTCTCTGTCTATCGTCGCTAACTTTTATATCTCCCTATCAATTTCCATTCGCCTCGCCCGATCACATTTCCGTAACGCATTCACCAGCTTACTGGGGAGTAAGCTGGTTTGAAGTAAACCTTTCCCCTTAAAAAACTCCCCAATTAACTTAAAAATTCCCCAATGAACTTAAAAAAATCCCCAATTAACTTAAAAAATTCCCCAATTCAAGCGTGTGTAAAGAAGTTTACTTCAAAAAACCCCCTTTCTTCAAGTCGGTAGTTATTTACGACATACCCTATCAGTAGGAAGCGATCTAAAATAAGTAATCCAGTGTTGTTACTAAAACTCCACAAAAACAGTTATCGTTTCGAGCGTCAAACGAATTCTCTTTATTTTAGGGTTCAGTGTCGCAGCTTTATGAAGTAACACTTCTTTACGCACGCTTGACTTGGGGAGTAAGCTGGTGAATGCGTTACGAAAAATGTGATCGGGCGAGGCGAAGGGGAGTTGAGAGGGAGATATGAGTTAGTGAAGATAGAAAGAGCAAGAGTTACGTTTCGTATATTTTTTTAAATATCTTTTATGAAATAATTTTTAGTTGCATTTTTACTTCTACTATGAGTCCCAGCACACATTTAGTTTTTTTTTTCTAAAACTACGGAACCCGGTATAGTCTGTGAGAAACGCAGCCGACACAATTTTTTCACGACACAAACAGTGAGCGGTCACTCACCACTGCACTTGACCTTTGTTACAAGTTCACGAAAAATAGCTCAGCAGTGGCACGGACCGACCGTATGACGTGCGTTATATTGGCATAGTGAATCTTAAATTTATTTTCGGTTATACTAATATTGGTAATGGGTTAAATAAATATTTTGAAGTTGTAGTTTTTTTTTTGTATTGGTTATGAAAGTTTTATTTTTTTATCGAAGATATTTAATATAATTGTTTAAGACTTTGTTGTTGGCGATTTTTTTTTATCGTGTCGCTTTGGGATGTTTAGAAACTTTAACGAGATATGGTAATAATGCGACTTTTAACAAGGTTGCGTTAAACGTTTAACGCTACTGTAAGAGGTCCCAAAAAAGCCACCCAAATCAAACAAGATCAAGGTGCAAAGTATGAGTAGTATATTAAAAAAAAAACTTAAATTAGCCGCCGTTTTTTTTATCGTGTCGCTTTGGGATGTTTTGAAACTTTAATGAGATAAGGTAATATATACACTCGTCAACAAAGTAAGGTCGTGCTAGAATGTGAGCGTGACAGGAGCCCTCGGGCTCGTGAGTGTTTTGGATGGAGGGCTCCGATCCCTCGTGGAAGCGAGCCCGGGATAGATGGCAGCTGGGTTGGCCAAGCTGCCACGAAGATTTAGAGAGCAGCAAACAACGCTGCTGCTGGGTGACGCCAAGGCGCAGGGCGAGGGGGGCACTGGTGCGTCCTTCCAGAGATCCCAGGTTCCTCTGCTAATTGCTCAGAGGCAGGCCAACGGAGGGGTTTTAAAATCCCACATAACCCGACGGTACCCCAACGCCCCGTCGGGTATCTTGGCGAAGTTTTTCCCTCCAACATCACAAAAAAAGGTCGTACTCGAATTTGACGTCGGTTATTTTCGAACGTGGCTCGGTCGTAGTGCGAATGTCTGGCCGCTGTCTAGATGCTCCTTTCGGCAAAGCCATAAGGTTGGTTTTCGTTCATCAAGTTCAGTCTGAGATGGACTAAAGAATTTGAGACGAGGTGATAATGGACTCACCTCAACAATGCCAGGTCGTACTCGAACGTGGCTGGGTCGAAGTGCGGATGGCTGGCCACTATCTGGACCCTCCTTTCGGCAAATCCGTAAGGTTCGTCTTCGTTCGCCAGGTCATGTTCGCCGAGTCGCACTAAAAGCTCTGATGGCGGGACGCTGAAAACAAAATGGCATAATATAGAAGAAGGGCGATGGAATTGAACTATACCGAATTGCAGGGCCACTTTGATTATGGTTAGATGTGGTGCTGAAGCGAATGACTAGGGGCTTTGCAAATATAGAAGTTTAAATACCAGAAGCGAAGTATGTTGAAGTATTGAATGAGCGAAGCGAGCGCAAAAAATTATATCCATTCGCAAAATTTAGTTTAGAATAAAAAAGTTAGGCAGCTCTCTTCTTCTTAAAGCTAAGTAGGTACTCTTTGTAAAAATATTGTTTGTAAGAACTTTAACAAATTGAGAGCGAAGAAAGCGAAAATAATTTTGCTTTTAAATAGTCGACATAGCATATTATGTATGTCTTTTATATTCAATTTCAACATAATATACTTTTTCATACGTTTTATTTTTAAAGTAATTGCAGCTTGTCGAATTTGATAAGGAATGAGCGAAGCGAGCGAAAAAAAATACACTTACTGTTCAACGCAATGCGCAGCTGTGATCGCCCAGTTCTCATTTAGCAGGGCGGCGCCACACTTGTGCAGATAGGTGGACGTGCGGTACTGTCGGAGTGAGATCTGCCAGGGCCACATTCCGAAGCCGGACTGCTCTCCTCCGACGATGCGGCCCGTGGGTGCCTGCCACAGTCGCCGCCCGCAGACTGCCAGCAACAGGAGCGTAGAATTGATTAGCATGGCAATATCGTTTCGAATTTTAAAAAAATTACCAATGCTTTTTTTTTCTTTTCAGATTAAAAGCGGCAAGAGCGCTGAGTTTATTAATGTCGCTTTTAATTTTAAGTGCTTAATAATGTTTGTAATTTTTGTATCGTTTTTTTATAATAGTGTTAGTTTTTTATAACATAATAGGATTTTATTTTATTTGGCAATTTTTCTTAGTCGTATCTAAAGTGTTTTTAGTTGTTACTTTGATTTTTGAGATGATAAGCCAAGATTCGTGTTACAATTTTTTTATATTATTGTTTAAAAGTTTGTTTGATTTGTCAGGGATTGTTTGTATTTTAACAGCTATGTCATGTCTTTGACTTTATATATTTATAATCCCTCAGGTTGATTTACAGTTTCAACTCAATACAACTGAAACTATCGCACTTAGGGTTGTAACTTTGATAAGTTGTGTTGTTGTTGTTTACAACAAAATTTAAGCTTGTAAGTTGTTGGCACTACAACCGATACTAAGTTTTTTCTAAAACTTTTAGCAGCACTCTAGTTATTATAATGTCAGACATGATTATTAAAATCCTTTTACAAAGTTGATTTAAACAAAAAGCGGCTTCATTAAGTCCTAAGTACGACTTTGCAATGCAACCTGTTTTATTTTTTACTAGTCTATATTTTTGATCGGCAAAACACAAATTGGTATTGAATCAATAAAAAATGTCCCAATGATTCGTTTCTTTTTGTTATGAGTTAGTTTGAATGCGGTCCTATTTGAACCTCTGACAATTTATCCAAATTAATAAATTTAAATTGCGTCAAAATACTTTGAACTGTCCGTACTATATTCACATCACATGATCAACTGAGTTGTAATTTGCACTGCACTGTTTATGCACAATACATGCTGCGTTCAAAGTCCCTTGCACTTTATTTTTTAATCGCCCACACAGCCTTGACACTGATGCACAATGCATTATTCACATTCTTCCTGACACTAAAAAGTTTTTATTCGCATCTCCAAAGAGTTTGCAGGTGCAGTTAGGTTTTACACAGATATGTAAAATTACGAATGCTATGAAATTATTGACGCGTCCTTGCGCTCGCCTTGGCATTGACGTGCGCATCGGCCGGTGTCAACTCTTTATATGGATTCTGAGCGTAGATCCTTTTTTCTTTTTTATCATTGTTTGCGGCCAGCTACATTTGTCAGGTACTGGGGGTCTTTAACCTAGGCTGAGACTGGCCACGCTGTTAGCAGAGCTTTTTAAAAATGAAAGCGATGGTTTTATAGTTTTGTTTTCATTGATACAGTTAATGATATTAATAAAAATTTATGATTATGTCCATGCTTTTGAGTAAACATATTTAAATTCTATTTTTAAAATCGTTTGTTAATGAATTAGGAATGTAAAATGGCACTTAAATTATAATTTTTAAATACTGGAAGGTGTGCTTATATATATGATATAATTATAATTGATTAAAATATCAAATGGGTATGTTTAATGGCAAAAATTGTAAAAGAAAATGTTTTTTGACGTGATAACGTCTAATAAATCTATGAACGCTGACTGCATCCACGAAAAAGTTGACACATTGTCCCGTAACGCTCGTTATCCCGTAACGCTCATTGTACGCTTGCGCCGCATCTATCTCTCTTCTCTTCTTGACAGGTTAATTATTCTTGCATTTTAAAAATCTGATTACTAGTACTAGACAAGCGGTGGTAGCCAAGTGGGAGAACGTCCGCCTTCCAATCAGAAGGTCGTGAGTTCAAATCCCAGTGCAGGCACGTACCAATGTGTTTCTGTCAAACATCTGTACGTAATTATCACTCGCTTTTCGGTGAAGGAAAACATCGTGGGGAAACCCACATACCTACCCGAGAATTATTCCGGAGGTAGGTATGTTATCCACCAATCCGGACTGGGCCCCCGTGGTGGATTATGGCCTAACCCTCCTCACCAAAGTGAGGAGAGATCCGTGCCCAGCAGTGGGACGTTATGGGTTGTTGATGATGAAAAGTATTATCGCTATGAACAGTGTCTATTAGTTGGAGGCCTCTTCTGCAATAGACCGCCTGGAGAAGTACCACACATCTGAGCGATAAGACCGCCCATTGTGACACTAACTTTAAAATTTGTTTTGTTCTATCTTTTAAGTTTTTCTTTGTTCTGTGGTGTTTCAATAAAGAGTTTATCTATCTATCTGTAAGGCCAAGTGCCCGTATACCAACTTTACAGACAACCAAATTTTTTTTTCCAAAGAATGAAAGAACTCTACAATCTTGTAAAATAATACTAATTATCAATAATTTTACTAACGAATGACAAATTGTGCAAATTGGACAAGAAGATTGTAGATAATCGATAATAAATATCCTCGGATCGCCTCATCCGTAACCGCTGTGACATCTCCCAAGAGATCACGCCATACAATGATAATTATTGTACAAATCACAATTTTAATTATAGTTCATAATCAATAAACAGCGGATCGACAGCTGGCATCTATGATTGGTGTTTATTCCTTCTGAGGAATCAATCACACTAGAGACAGAAAACCTTTAAACATAAAATGAGTTCACAATCCTTAGGAAACGAAGTACGCATTTTATTTTAGTAAAGTCTATTTAAATATGGGTTCTTACCTAAATATATCGACGCTAGAAAGCGTAAACGCTGTAACCCTTTGACCGACCCGAAAATACTTTTTTTACATATTTGGAAACAAACGCTGTAACCCACATTTCAACGTCTCCTAGGAACTTTAGGATATAACCAAGGTAGCAGTATTGTAGCTTTGTATGTAACACACCAAATATCCAAAATTTACGTTTTTAGGTCGAGTAGATATTGAGTTATGATTTTTTTCATCAAAAAAAAAGTTTTTTGGCTCTGGTGAACAATCTTGCGTTTCAAGGTTACAGCGTTTATGCTTTTTAGCGTCTATATATATATAAATTTATTATTTTTAACCTTTGAAGCAACACCGACAGGGTGTTATAAGTTTGACGTATCTGTGTGTGTGTATTTGTGGCATAGTAGCTCCCGAACGGATGAACCGATTTTGATTGTTTTTTTTATTGTACTAAGTAAGGAGACGAACAAATCTTATTTTTCATGTTGCTGCCATTTTCAACCTTACACGGATCCGTTTAAGGTTGAAAATGGCAGCAACATAAAATAATAAGACGTCACGGTACGATTGTGCGACGCGGTTCAGTTTATGTCTTCAATTGAATCGCTATAAGATGTCATGGTAGGCCTCCATGGCTGAGATTAATTCTCACAAGACTCGTAATACTCGAACACAAAAGTCTACGTAACCGAGTAGTTAAAAGTAATTGTTTTAAGGCAATTTGTTTCAATGCGCGAATACTTCCTTATTTTAATAATTTGTTTATTTATAACTCGGTATGACTTCTGAAGTGTGATGTTCAATGTCGAAGGTGGTCTGGTGAATTGATTTGTTACGCATTTGCTGGACCACAGTGCAAATAGAACAGTACGATGTCTTCATATACCGTTACAAAACTATGTACGCACACGTACAGCGACACTTACTAATATAGCTTTCATCGTCATCAACCCATATCGTCCCACTGCTGAGTTCGGATCTCCCCTCACTTCCGTGAGGAGGGTTAGGCTATAACCCACCATGGGGCCCCGGATTGATGCATAACATACCTAGCTCCGAAATAATTCTCGAGTAGGTGGAAACGATGTGGAAATAAAAAAAATATGCAAATTAAAAAATATAGTGGATTATTTTTTCTTCTTTATATGTTACTTGGTCGCTCACCTAATGGTAAGCACCGCTGCCCATAGCAGCTCCAGTGCCACCCAGAACTTCAGAGTCTCATAAGCCTAGAAATTTCACAGTCCAGTTTTTTTGTTTTTTACCACATTTTTTTTTAAGTTCTATAGTAACTGGCCGAGCAGATCATTCAACAGTGGGATCATTCAACAGCTGCAGTTGTCGCGCGCAATAGACAATAGATAATAGAAAATAATAGAAGTCGTATTATCGTAGCAACAGGTGTCAGATTAAATTGTCCTTGTGTGCGTGTTGTATGCGTGCGTATAGGAGTCCACACATACAAGCCGTTTGGTACCGTTATATTATGAAGATTACTTACTTTCATATGTCCACTGTGGCTTTACCTGCATATTTTATGTAAGTTTATTTTTTTAAGAGAATAGATTATGTAAAATGCGGAGGTTGTTATGTAGATTAACTGAAAATTTAATATTTTTATTCCAAGCTATATCCAAGTAGTTAAAATCTTTCAAGTTTATTTTGGCCCAGTGGTCAATGTTTAAAATTTGTAACGTAAATCATTGCTCAAGTCAAACTCTAAGCTAGTAAACAGTGAAAACCGCATTGCGACCGGTTCAGTATCTTTTACTCGTTCATAAATGCATCGTCTGTATCTACAGGGTTGGCTTAGAAATAGTGGATAACCCAAAAGGATATTTGGAGGCCAAACTCAGAAAAAATAAAAAAAATTGTATGTAATTACGGAGCCCCCTATAAGTAGGTATCTGTCTATTTACCGCACACCCTGTATACATTTCAAAATAATGTCAAAATGAAAAATTACTCACTTTTTTTGTAATCGTCTTTGTCGTTCAAATCTTCCAATGCTGAAACAAAAATATCATAGATTTTATACAGTCAGTTACAATAAATAAAGACAATTTTATTTTTTATTTTTATTGCAGAATAGGCAAGCATTTGACCGCAGTCTCACCTGGTGGTAAGTGTCGACGCGGTCGACGATGGAGCATGCTTGCCTAGAAGATGCCTATTCGAAACCTAGACGCCGGTAAAGTGTATTCATAGGGTTTTCCTAATTTCCTGAAACCCTGTATTGATTTCTAGACCTTATTCCCTCGTCAATTAAAGTCATTTTTGAACGTCTAATTCAAGTACAGTCGGCTACAAAATTCACTAAACACGTCACGACTATTGAGTCGCACGACTTGGTCTAAAATAAATTTGACAGGGTCTCATAGAAAAATTAAGCACACCCAATAAATAAACGTGCTAGGATCACATACATAGATGCTGACGCCTAAATAGGATCCCAAAGTTACGTTTCTGTCTTTGGATAACTTGTAAAACAAAACAAAAGTTTTATAAAAAAAAAGTTGTTTTTTTTTATAAAATAAATGCTTTTGGCTAGTTTTTAAGTTGGTTTTAAAAGAGGATTATTTCTTGCAAACCCTAAAAGCGCTTTATTTCTTACTCAAAAATAATTAAAGTAACTTTAACACTTACAAAATTCAGTTGTTGTTGTTGTTGCAGGCGTCGTAGTGGACGTTGAATTAGCGTCCGTGTCGTTAACTTTTGTTGTATTGTCAACAGTTGACACCGAAGTGAACGTTGTCAACCCAACGCTTGAAGTCGTCGTTGGAACCGTCGGTGACAACGTAACATTGACAGTAAATTCTAGAAGAGCCTCTGTTGTTGATGCTTCAGTTGTCGATGACTTTGTCGTTGAGGCGTCAGTTGTCGTTGATGATGTTGAAGTTGAGGTTTTCGTTGTTGGCGCTTCAGTTGATGTGGTTGTTGCTTCAGTTGTAGTCGTGGATAGTGTTGTGATTATTGGTTGTTGAGTAGCAACGGTCGTAGTGTCGATCGCTTTTTCAGTTGTTTTAATAATTTGTAAAGTTGTTTCTTGTTGTGCCGGTTCAGTAACGGTTTCTGTTGTTGGGGCTTCAGTTGTTGTTGTTGTTGTGGTTGTTTTGGTTGTTGTTGATGAGGTTTCCGGTTTGATGGTTGATAGTAAAATCCATCCTTCGGAAGGTGTGATTGGTGACCATATTTCTGAAAAAATAAAAATGTATGTTGAGTTTGATATATAGACAGATAACTTTTTACTGACACCAAGATGTATAAAGCACAGATTAAAAAACATAACTTAATAATCAAAAATTATTATTGTTATTACTTTCCTTCACCGAAAAGCGAGTGATATTTAAACCTACATTAAAATACCTACATACTAACGTACCTCCATTATAATATTGCTCATTTGGGACAAGAACGTGCTATCTCCTTAATGGCATATTGAGGAAATAGCACGTACTTACACGTAAAGACTTTGGTACGTGCCCGCACCGGGGTTAGAACTCTCAATTCTCTGCTTGGAAGGCAGGTTCTTCCCACGAACCATGAAATCAAATTCGACCTTTTTGAGCGGTGACAGCAAACTACCACCGTTTCCAAAGATTGGTAGCTTAAAAACAATGGTTCCACAACCAGGTGAACCGAAGTGGTTCACTCCAGTCACGACGGTCACGACTCGGTCACGACTCGGTCGCGACTCGGTCGTGATAAGCCACTTGGATTTACGCCAGAACGGTGAAACCGTGTCAAAGCGAATTTGGTATTCAATTCATCATAAAAGATGCGGTCCTGTAGGTCCCTATTCACAAGTGTCTGAAGAGACAATTTTCAAAACGCATTCGAAAAACAACTGTCTGATAGTAATTGTGAATAACATTTTCCGAATGGATCGGGAATCATCATCAATCATCATATGCAGCTCATCCAACCCACTGCAGGGCATAAGCCTTCTCCCTCTTACGCCATTCATCCCGGCTTTGGGCCGATCTGGTCCATGGATCGAGAATGAATACGTCGAAATCGGATCCGAAAAATTTCTGTCACTTGTGTATCTTGTGACACTTTGTGACACTTGTGACATTTCGTACAGACCACTTTAAATCGGGAGGTTCCTCGCAAATCAGGACACCTGGCAACACTACTAATATTCGTTGAGGTTCGAGGAAGGTTCTTACGAAAATAAAAATCCGAAGAGTGGCCCGAAAAATTGGAAAATTTGGGAAAAACTGTAAATTTTTTTTTACATATTTTTGTATAAACTCACGCTTTGACATTTGGTTTTCCGCAATTTTCACCTATTCCTAAATAGCATATTGGTTTTTAACCTGCGAAATGCTAAGTTATTACGGAAAAGCTGGAATTATAAGGACGAAACTGCGAGGCGAAAAAAAAAAACAATTAAAAAAAACAAAAAAAAAAAAAAAAAAAATATCACCGTGAACAAAGTCACAAATAACGTAACAGCTAGAAATTATACGAGCAGGAGATGCAAAACATCGTATGGCGACAGATTGCTCTACAATAAACGTCGTAGTCTGCTTACCACGCGGATCACGTATCGCGGACGCGGGCGCGGCCGGGTCAAACTATTGTAGCGTGCCGGGATTAATTGTCACTTTCTACTGCTGTTGAATGATAGTGACGAGTGTTGGTAATATTGTATAGTGATAACTGTGGAAAGTGAACTCATAAAATAAACCAAACGATTGCGATCGAAAACTATTGAAAAGTAAGACCGGCTCTTTTTTTATAGACTTTTATGACAGCTTAATAATCTAAATGAATAATAATAATAGTATTTTATTTGTTCATTTAATTAAAAGTACCTGGATGACCGAGCTTTGCTCGTTATCTTTTTTCTTTTATAAAAAAACGAATAAAATGACATTTTCTAAAAATGATTCCTAGCTAGATCGATTTATCGCCCCCGAAACCCCCTATAGACTAAATTTCATGAGCCGATTCCGAGATTCCAATTAATATATATATATATACAAGAATTGCTCATTTAAAGATATAAAATAAATAAAGTGAAATAGTATAATAATTTAAAAAAAATATAAATAGGGATTAAGATTTAGGAAGCTTCAATAAATATATGTATATTGTATCGTAAGATTATTATTTATTACAAAATATTATTATTATTACTATTTTCAGCTTTTCCCAAATTTTCCAATTTTTCGGGCAACTTTTCAAATTTGTATTTTCGTAATAATCTTACTCGTAATATTCTTTACACTGTATTTGTGTTAGTTGCTATCTATAAATCCACCGCCCCCCCCTGACGTCAAGTATACTATATGCAATTTACCATCTACAAATGATTTAAGAATTCTAACAGTTCCAAAAATAAGTTTTAGTTCCAAAAAAACTATGTTTATAATCAACCCATATCGTCCCACTGCTGAGCATGGGTCTCCCCTCACTTTCGTGAGGAGGGTTAGGCCATAATCCGCCACGGGGGCCCGATCCAGATTGGTGGAAAACATACCCACCTCCGAAATAACTCACGGATAGGTATGTGGAATTCCTCACGATGTTTTCCTTCACCGAAAAGCTAGTGATAATTACATACATATGTTTTACAGAAACGCATTGGTACGTGCCCGCAATGGGATTTGAACTCATGTCCTTCTCCTTGGAAGGCAAACGTTCTCCCACTAGGCTACCTACTATACAATAAACAAAACGACAGACCGCAATGGTTCAAACATTGACACAACAAAATATTTCTATATATTTCTACCCTTAAGTCATGACTCAGTTATTTCAAATAACTCAATGACATTCCAACTTAACGATCAGCGTAGACAGACAGAGTTAACACTGACTGCTGAGCCATTTTACTTTTCTAGCTACGGGTGCAGTTCTGCACGCTCGTTAGTGTTTTCCCATACAACAAACACAACAGTTGTGTTTTCCCGCACTCACGGCCAGTTGTGAAAAACGCGACAGTTGTGTTCTCAGCAGCGAACGTGTTAATAACTCATCACTCATCCTGACCCCTAACGAGGGTACCCTGTATCTAGGGAATCAGGAACTACGAGGACCATGGTCCAACAAACACCCAGACTGAGAGCAAATATTAAATACTTCGAGTTTTGATTTTTTAAAGTTTTCCCATAGGTTCTTGTTTCCAGCCAGATCAACAGCTTTTTGCATAGTTTTTTGTTGTTAGGCTATCTTTAAATTGTTACTAAAGTAGGTCGACATTGAATTCTAACTTTTTTTTAATCACATTCTTAGATCCTGACCCTAGGGTAGGATAGGGTACCCTGTATCTAGGGAATCAGGAACAACGAGGACCATGGTCCTACAAACACTCAGCCTGCGGTTCGCACAAATCTTTGCCCTGTACAGGAATCGAACCCGCTACGGAGGCTGTCAACTACGTAGCTCAGATTACCCTCACTCTGTCAGTCTGCGCTGACCCTTAGTTCACACTTTTAGAAGATAGCACCATACAAAAATAGCTAATAAATAATTACTAAGCGTTACTTTACATTCTTTGAGTCATTGAACTACCGTTTCGGTGTAGGAGTAGGAATATAACAAAAAATGTTAACAACTTCACAGGTATTGTAACATTGTCGAGAGCTAGCGGTTGTTTTGTATAAGGTCTCATAATAACGCACGTCACCATTAAGCTAGATTCACATTTGTCTGACGTGTCGTGTCGTGATGCATCAGAAAGGTGTCGGTTTCATACGTTCACATTTCTCCGTTGCAGTGTGTTGTGACGGCTTGTGTTAAATGTACGAAACCGACATCTTTCTGATGCATCACGACACGACACGTGAATCTAGCTTTACATACATAGAACCTGATTCCTAAATAATTATAATAATTACAAACAGGACTATTGTAGCCAATAAGCCTTATATCGAGCTGGTAGATCGGTCCCAATAATTATTTGTGAACCTTTACAGTGCTATCAAGGACTTTGAATTACAAAGTCTTGCATAGCATTGCGCTACCTGGAATCTACCCAGTTATTTCTTTAGATACAGTATCCTGAATACACCACCAGTTAGGAAAAATGAAGAAAGAGACATAAAACGACCGGCAGCTCTCCGCCTATATGCGTATGAGCTCTATGATGGGATTGATGGTATCTATTACATGAACAAGGCCTGCGGTTTGGGTCGACTTCCTTAACTCATTGATACGATCCGTTCTTCAAGGTTTATATAATCTTGGCTCCTTTGAAATTGAATGCAAAATTCAAAATTATGCTTCACTTCTTAACTCTCTATTGCTTTAACTAATGTATTTATTAAGGAAAAGAAGACACAGGGAAACAATAATAATAATTGTGACCTTCGTGGTCGAAGTGGGCGATGAGCTGTCTGCGAAGCGTGAGGTTGCTGGTTCGATTGAGTCTCACCTCACTTTCGTAAGGAGGATTATAATCATCAACCCATAACGTCCCATTGCTGGGCACGGGTCTCTCCTCACTTTCGTGAGGAGGGTTAGGCCATATTCCACCACGGGGGCCAAGTCCGGATTGGTGGATAACATACCTACCTCCGAAATAATTCTCGGGTAGGTATGTGGGTTTCCTCACGATGTTTTCCTTCACCGAAAAGCGAGTGATAATTACGTATATATGTTTTACAGAAACACATTGGTACGTGCCCGCACTGGGATTTGAACTCACGACCTTCTGATTGGAAGGCGGACGTTCTCCCACTAGGCTACTACCTACTACTACATACTTTAAGGAGGATTATACCATTCCATTATATAACACCTACAAAACCAATCCAATCTAGACCAAGCGTCCGTGGAGGATTCTGGCCTAATCCTCCTCATGAATTGAATGAAAGTGAGGAGAGACCTATTCTCAGCAATGGGTCGATATGGGTTGATAACGATGAAGGTGATGATGATGATGATGATGAAGATTATACCCACAGACAAGGAGTTGCGAGCCATTCTCGGTATAAATTTGGAAGACTGCATGTTAAATAAAACAAGATTTGAGGCATCACGAAGAGTGTCACGGAACTTAAAAGAACTGGGCAGGTACAAGGCTGGACGAGGTGAAAATGGGTGAAGTAATTCTTCGACTGAATTAATCAGGAATTGACAACTATGGTTGGAACTGGCAAGAGGAAAGCCGGACGTCCAGTGGTGCGATAGGTTGATGATCTAGGTGGAGCGACAGACGTGAGACAGGTTAACGCAGCCGTGAAGAATGGTAATGACGAAAGGAAATACCTAGCCGTAGGTAGAGTGGCTTTAAGTTTAAATTTAAGTTGAATTGTAAAAACTTACCATCAGAAGATTCTGTGACTTTCTCTGGTGCCTTAGTAACAGCATCTATAGCATTGGTCCATGTCGCAAATGGAGGGTAGTCCGTAGTGGTGGTCACTTCCACAGTTGAAGGAACTTCAGCTTCTGTTGTTGGTTTTACTGTCTCTTTCTCTGTTATAACTTCTTGAGCTGTAGTTTCTTTTTCTGTGTCTTGGATCGTTGTTTCTTTTTCCGTGTCTTGTTCCGTTTCTTTTTCTGCGATTTGATTGGTTGATTCTGTTACCGTGTTTTGGTCTGTTTTCTTATCAATATCTTGATTAGTTACTTCTTTTTCCGTATTTTGTTCAGTTGTTTCTTTTTGTACGTCTGGATTCGTTGTTTCCTTTTGTACGTCTTCAGCGGTTATCTCTTTTTCTGCTTCGGTTGATACTGTTTCTATCGGAGATTCAGTTGTTATTCTTTCAGTCTTCTCTGTTGGTGCTTCGGTTGTAATGACTGTTGTTTCAGGTATTTCTTCAGTTGTTTCGACAACTTTTTCAGTTGAAGTTGTTGTTGATGGCGTTGTTGTTGTTGTGGTTGTGGTCGTTGTTGTTGTTGTCGTAGTTGTTTTAGGTTCTTCTTTAGTTGTTGAGCTTTGTGTTGAGTTTATGTATGTGATTGAAACTGACGATGGCCGAGTTAATAAAGGTTTCGAGCTGGTAGATTGAGGTAAAATGGTGATGTTCAACCTTGGAGGTAACGGGAAAGGTTTCTTAGTCGTTGGTCGTCTTGGAGGCTGTTTGTAAGGAGGTTTTCTGGTTGTGTTGAATAGAGATATCGGCGGCTTTGGTTTTGGAGTTGAAGGAGTAAATATTGGCCTAGTGGTGTTTGTAGGTCTAAAAGTGGGTCGATAAGGTCGCGTAGGTCTTCTTGTTGGTTTCCTCGTCTTCTCTGTCGTCGTTGTTGTTAAAGCAACAGTAGTTTCAATTCTATCTTGAGTTTTTTCCGTACTGCTCCCTGCACTAAAATCTCCAGACACAGTTTGGAACGTCGACAACTTAATGGGCACTTCTGTAACCGGCCTTTCAGTCTTTTTGGACAACTTAGTTGTTGTTTCAACAACGACAGCTGTCGTCAGTTTCACTTCATCGTTGATGATTCTGTTGTCGATCGTTGTTTGTTCATCTGATTTTGTTTCTGGTTCAACTGCTTCCGTTCTTTCTGTCGCTTCTGTAGTAACTGATTCTATTTTCGTTTCTATTTTCTGTGTCGTAGGTTTTCTTGTGGGAAATATTTCTGGTACTTTGCTATGGATTTTGTCCTCAGTTTGAGGGTGGACAAAGTTTGCGTTGTCAATTGAGTTATCATCAATGTGATTTGTGATGATTTGGGGCAGGATGGTTTTGTCTTGGATCTGGCAGCAGGACCCGAAGTAAAACCTGGAACCAAAATTTAATTGGTCATTGAAGATATTTTTTTTAAAAGGCTGGGGCAACTTCAATGCTGTAGGCCAGCCGGGATACACAGAAAAATGGATAGCTATTTAATTATGTTGGAAACCAGACGTCGCGCTCTCGACGTTTCTCCATGACGCGTTCTCCAGTCTTCTCATGGCCACGGTCAAAATAACTTGAACAAAACGTCAAGGGCAGTCAAAATAATATTTTGAGATGAATTAGACCCGCTTTTGCTTATTTATTTCGGACACACATATCCATAGTGAGACATTACAGCATAGATTTTAAGCCAAACAACAAAAGCGTACTTACCAAAACAAACGAAAAACATAACACAACTTTCCGTTTGAAAAATCATCAAGTAAACACAGTAATGTTTGCACAATACTGCTTGGCGGATGAATATCCGGCAAAGATGTGGTACTTCCCCAGGCGGTATCTTGCAGGAGAGGTCTCACTACAAAACGGTTATTATCTTACCTGTCGATGCATGTCCCCAGATGCGTCCCGTTGGCTTTGAGGCAGTCGATGGCGAACATGCAGAGGCCCTCTTGACCTGTTCTCCTAGAGATGCAGGGCAGGTGCCTGATGTTCCTCGCTAGTGGCACCGGTCCTTAAACATATTATATTGTTAGTGATGTTTGTTGTGATGTCGTTGACTGCTTTTTTAACCTTCGAGAGACGATAAGACGATTACTGGGCATATGAGACTTTAGAGCCGATGGCTCAGGGTGACGAGCGCAATGCAGTGCTGCGCAAGATTATGCATGCAATTTTCTGTGTGGTCCTGTAACTGTTATGGACCGGCGTAGCGCTTGCCATCGGGTGAACGACTGGCTTGTCTCGTCACTTGGATAAATAAAAAATAAAAATATCCCCAGATTTATGTTACCAAGGGGGTGACGACGTACTTATTCTTATTCCATGCAGTTCATTTTAAGGCCTTAAACTGAACGGTCTAGATTGGCACCACACACTTATAAGTGACAAACGTGATGTGACATCAATCAAAGATAGACTGCAGAGAATGAGAGAGAAAGAGAATGAGATGGAGCTATATAAACTCCCATAAATGCAAACAAATTGTTCCGATCTCTTTGGATAAATGTCTCTGGTCGACTTATGAACGCTGAGCGATATTGGTGGTGACAGTTTAAGGCCTTAAACTGGATGGATTTAACTGTTCGTGGTGAGGCCCCCCCAGAGAATTATTTCAGAGGTAGATTGCGTTATCCACCAATCCGGACCGGGCCTCCGTGTATAATGACCTAATTCTCCTCACGAAAATGAGAGGAGACCAGTGCCCGGCAGTGGGCCGATATGGGTTGATGATAATGATGAAAGATTTTTATTTACTATCGGGTTTTTTTAATTCTTTTTATGTTTACGAGACATTCAGAAACAACCTTTACGCTACCAACCTACCCCTACTCTACCCATTGGTACTTGCCCGCACTAGGATTTGAACTCATGAACCACTCCTTGGAAGGTGGACGTTCTCCCGCTAGGCTCCTGTTACGGGGAGATATTATGGCCTACGAACTTACTTGGGAAATCCGTCGATGGCCTCTCGGGTGTGTAATCAGCGCTGTCTTCGGGTTAGATGGGGGATGATGGTGCACAGAGATATATCCATAGGACGCCGATGGGGCGGTTTCTTCTGATCCCGTATCACCTTCCTCCGGGATAGAGGTGTGATCAGGCAATCCACACTACACTTAATCCTGGAGCTCGTCTCCGAGGATGGGAATGGCGTCCACGAAATGGAGCTACCGGTGAAAGCTCAAAACACCGCGACGCGACAAGTGCTCGCACGCGCATTTGAAGGACGACTGACTTCCGGATGGCCAACCCAAAGTCGTGGGCCATAATAATCTCGTACCAACACAAAATATTAAGCGGAATAGTCTTTGTGTAGTTACGTTCGAAAACACTCAAAATAAAAAGAAAAGAAATCTGTTTCAGTACGAAACATGCCGCTCACCTTAAAAGACTGTAAGTTCTTTTAACACGAAAACTCAATGAACAGAAAGTTATTCAATCTATAAACTTAAACTTGATCTAAGGTTGTTGTAAACAACTAGTATAGGTAATTAAAACTTAGGAACTAATTTTACGAATTCGTAAACAATAATCATTCTAAAGGCAGTTTACAATATTTACGATCGCTCGTTGGAATAGACTCTTGCCCGTTTGCAAAGTCACAACTCGCACCTTATTATCGGAGCCCGGATGGAGTGTATGAACACGAGCAAGTTTCCATTGGAGTGGTGGAAGATTATCGTCGCATACCACAACAATGTCGCCTACACAGATAGGAGCACCGCGGTCCTTATACCATTTGCCCTGTTTCAAGGTTTGATAATTCAAAGCACATTGAACAGAGTCATTTTTTAAAAACTCGTACGAATCTCTCAAATAGTTATGACAACCCTGGAAGTTCTTTCCGCAATCAGAGTAAATGTCGCTGCACAAACCTCTGCGCGATGTAAATCGGCGCAGGGCTGCTAAGAACGCCTCAGTAGATAGCTCCGATACGAGCTCCAAGTGTATAGCCTTCACACTCATACACACGAACACGGCGACATAACATTTGATGATTTTAGCATTACGAACCCTATTAGCTCGCATGTAAAACGGGCCCGCGTAATCAACAGCTGTTTTCATGAATGGGCGCTCGGGTCGCAGCCGGACCGCTGGGAGCGGCGCCATCGCAGGCTGTAGACGTACCGGACGCACACGGAAGCAGCGCACACAACGAAAGATTTGTTTACGTATTATATCTCGGCTAGATAAAATCCAATATTTTTGTAAAAGTAAATATTGAACGGCTTGAGTGCCCGCATGAAGATGCGTAATATGGGCATCGTCAATTATTAAAATCGTAAGAGGATGTTTTTTGGATAAAATTAATTGATGTTTTGACTCGTACGACAAAAGGAATTTATGTAGACGTCCGGAGACTCGCAAAAAACTCGAATCATCGATAAACGGATTAAGACGTCTCAATTGGTTTGAGGGCGGTTTACCCTGTGAAATGTTTTCAAAATCTTTATGAAACACTTGGTGTTGCACTAAATAAATGAAACGATTAAGCGTGAGTTTATACTCGTGGACTGTGATGTAACTAAGATAGGATCTCTTTTCCTTGTTGACGCGCGATTTAAGAATATAGTAAAAGCGAAAAATATAAGAAGTAATTCTCAATAGTTTACTCAAGGTTGAAAACTGGTTTATGACCTCAACATCGTCGATCAGCGTAGCTGATGCAGACGCGACCGGTTGATTACGTTTCTCCTCACCAGTGCTAGGGATACTTTTAAATACTGGCCACGCAGTAGGATCTTCACGGAGCCATGCTGGGCCGTGAAACCACATGTCATTCTGTAAGAATGTGGAGGGTAAAAGTCCCCTTGAGTCCCTTATTTTGGTTTGATGGTCATGTTCCATGGGAGCAAAGGGCACCTCTTCCCGCCGCTCACCATGAACCTCTGGCGCCTGAACCGCGGCGAGTATAGCCGGCGAGTTACTGTGCCATTTACATAGTTCAAACCCAAGTGATTTGCAAATACCTAACAATTGCTGTTGTAATACCAGAGCGTGTGATTCATCGCTCGCGCCCGCGACCACATCGTCGACGAACACTTGGTCGGTTAAAACCTTTGCCGCTAGGGGAAAATTAGATGCTTCGTCACAAGCCAATTGCTTAATGGTACGAAGAGCTAAGTAAGGGGAAGTGCTCACACCAAATGTTACCGTCCGCACACGATAATCACGGAGGGGTTCATCGAGCGACGTACGCCACAGAATGCGTTGCAAGTCCCTATCAGATTCTTGTACTAGTATATTTCTATACATTTGTTTAATATAGTCCTGCAAGCACGCGTGAGACTCAAGACTCGGGTTCCGTTGTAAACGTTGCTCTAATTTATGGAACCGAGCGAGGACAATATCTCGTGATTCACCTAGGGGCGTAGCATCAGGTTTACGTGGTAAAGCTACTGTGTATCGTCCCGTGACGTCACGATAGTGTGAGCGTTCAAATATGGATTCACATAGACGTTCCTCGGGGGTGAGTGCCTTCACCTCAGGCACTGACTCCAGTTCCCAGAATCGTTTCAAGTCGCCGTCATCGGATAATGAGCTAAAACAAGCTTGAACTGAGGATGGAGTCGAAGAGTTGAACGCTATTTTTCCCAACAACAAATAACCGAAAACGCTGTTCATAGCGATCGGCGAACCGGGCGAACCCGTTATTACGTTTCCTAAAATTATGTGAGATAGTACATCTGCACCTAACAACATCTCCACCGGCTGTGGAGTGTGAAACAAAGGATCGGCTAAATTTAAATTTTGAATGTGTGCCCACCCCATATGAGGCAGTGGTACACTAGGCATTTTAGGAATAAGTTTCGGCAATACTAAAGCTTCAATAGGTATAGAAGGTTGAAGTTCATTTCTCGGGGTTATGCAACACGAAATCTTTCCTTTTGGTCGTACCGGTTTGGTGTCACCTATCCCGTAAACAGGTACATTCGCATAACAACGCTTTATACCTAGCCGCTGTGCGCACGATTCCGTCATGAACGAAGCCTGGCTTCCCGTATCGATAAGACACCGGACAGTCGAACGCGTTTCATTACCTACACATACATCGACGAGTGCGGTCGAAAGCAACACAGTATTTGTCGTGCCAAAAGGAGCATTGGACGACGCGCAATTAATTTGTGTCGCTTGACTCGCGGACATAGCGTGCTGAGTACAGGTGCTCGGAATGTTCTCTTCCCGTTCCTCCGTGAGCGGTAAAGAAACACTTCTCTCACTCGCACGGCTAGTATCACCTTCAGAAGTAAAGTGAATCAATGTATGATGACGTTTTTTACACGAACGACAAACAAAACTCGACTTGCATTGAGAAACGTTATGACCTTTGCGTAAACAATTGAAACAAACATCTTTATTTTTGATAAACGCATACCTATTGCTTGGTGACAAATTCAAAAACTTATTACATTTTGTTAATGGATGTTGAGCATCGCAACATACACAATTCTGGTTCTTGCGCGTATTGACAGAAGGTTGAGAATCGCTCGCACCCTGAGTCGAAGTGCGGCTGGCCACGCCGGCAGCCAACGCTCGACGGAACGTTGGAGCGACGTACTCTTTCCTCTGACTACCTACATTTTGAATCTTTCTACTGCCAGATTCAACTATTTCGCTAGCGGTTAATTCTCGTTCTAAAAACTCGATTAACAAGTCGACGTTGGGTACATCGGATGGTTTATGCAATGTTAACTCGAATCGCATACGAATGGAAGTAGGTATTTTACGTAGTAAAATATTCAACAACAAAAAACTCCACTGCTTTGTAGGAAAATGCATTACTTGTAACGCTTTTATATTCTCATGGTAAATATTCAACAAATTACGCACACTTTGATTTGATTTCTCGGCACAGGATTGAATATCCATAATACGATCAATATGTTGAGAAGCTATGACTCGTTTGTTCTCATATCTTGAAATTAAAATATCTAACGCGACGGTATAATTTTCGTCCGTGATAGGTATCGATTTTATTAAGTTATAGGGCTCGTTTTTCAAGGTAAGAAGGAGATACCTAAACTTCTCGTTATCTGTGTAGGCGTCATTATTATCAACCATGGAGCGAAATAGGTCATAAAATGGTGGCCAATCGGTCAATTCTCCCCCGAATGACGGCAACGGAAGATTCGGTAACCTACTACTGCAACCCCCGTGAGTCGGTTGTATTGTATTGTTAAAGGAAACTCGACTCATGCGCCTACACTCCTCATCGTTTTTCTTCAGAACTTCGACATGGCTGACAATTGCGTAATAAATATCATTGAATTGAGTTCGAATACGTAACTGTTCCTCTCGGTCAAATGTCGACAATTTCATTTGTGACTTCTCAATTTTAGTTTGCAATTTAAGGAATTTTCTCTGAATAGAAAGAATATCTTTTGCTCGCGCTTTAAATTGCTGTTCATTGAGTTCGTAAAACTCTAAAGTACGTTTGACTTCGTCAAGTATAACTTCTCTTTCGAAAATATCTTGTTCCGCCATTTTTAATGGACACGTAATGTCGCACACAAAAAATCAAAAATCGGCAAAATCAAGATGAAAAATGGGAAATATTGTCGGGACGCGTAACGCCGCTACGACAAACACTAAAATATACTCGGATGGTTTCCAAAAATGGGAAAATATGCACTAATAACGGGATTTGGACAACGTGACTACAGCAAAGAAAATCCGCAGATCCGGCTCGAACGGATCAAAAATGTTACGGGGAGATATTATGGCCTACGAACTTACTTGGGAAATCCGTCGATGGCCTCTCGGGTGTGTAATCAGCGCTGTCTTCGGGTTAGATGGGGGATGATGGTGCACAGAGATATATCCATAGGACGCCGATGGGGCGGTTTCTTCTGATCCCGTATCACCTTCCTCCGGGATAGAGGTGTGATCAGGCAATCCACACTACACTTAATCCTGGAGCTCGTCTCCGAGGATGGGAATGGCGTCCACGAAATGGAGCTACCGGTGAAAGCTCAAAACACCGCGACGCGACAAGTGCTCGCACGCGCATTTGAAGGACGACTGACTTCCGGATGGCCAACCCAAAGTCGTGGGCCATAATAATCTCGTACCAACACAAAATATTAAGCGGAATAGTCTTTGTGTAGTTACGTTCGAAAACACTCAAAATAAAAAGAAAAGAAATCTGTTTCAGTACGAAACAGCTCCAATCATTAAGTTTATTCAAGCTTTAATACTAGACTACACTGCCATCTGTAGGATAACCTAAGCATTATTGTTTAATGAAACTTTATTTAAGTGTTGAGAGTAAAAAATACATGAATGCCATTTTAACGAAAGATTTGCATCTTAATAGATAGATGTCGCTGTACATCGTTTGTTTTTATTTGACTGAATGACGAGACGAGCAAGGCGTTCACCTGATGGTAAGCGCTACGTCTGCCCATTACAGTTACAGAGCCATCCAGAACTTTGCATTGCATAATCCTGCGCGGCACTGCACTGCGCTCGTCACCCCGAGACATCAGCTCTAAAGTCTGATATGCCCAGTAATTTCGCTGGAAACAGTGCCCTCAAACCAGAACACAGTAATGCTTGCACACTACTGCTTGTCGGATGAATATCTGGCAAAGGTTACTTCTCCAGGCGGTTTCTTGCAGAAAAGGCCTCCCACTACGATAAGGGGCGCGTTGAAGTCTTTTGTATCGGGAAAAAGAAAACTTTTTTATTATTATTTTTAATAGCTTTAACCAATAAATAAAATCCATAATTGGGCCTGTGGTGGATTATGGCCTAATTCTTCTCACGATTACATACGATGGTATAGACGTTACCAAGTAAGGAGACGAGCAAGTCATTCACGTGATGGTAAGAAGTGGTATATTATTTCAAAGTTCCAGGCGTGTCGTTTACCATCACACAAACGACCTGGCGGGTCACCACGTATCTACTCTTATTCCGTGCAGTTTATTTAAGGCCTTGAACTGAACGGCGTAGATTGCCACCACAAACTCATAAATGACAAAAATGACGTGACGTCACTCAAAAATAGACTGCAGAGAATGAGAGAAAGAGAATGGGATGGAGCTATACAAACTCCTATAAATGCAAACAAATTGTTCCGATCTCTCTGGATAAATGTCTGTGGTGGACTTATGAACGCTGAGCGATATTGGTGGTGACAGCAGGGCAGTTCAGTTTAAGGCCTTAAACTGGATGGATTTAACTGTTCGTGGTGAGGCCCCTGCTCGTCTCGTTAAAGTCCAAAACCGCTCCACGCGTTCAAGCATCAAGTCTTGTGTGTTCACCGAAACGAGTTGAATGACGTCACATTTACCGTTTTGACACAGAAAAAAAAGCCCGCCAAGGTTGACGTGTGTCGATACTGACACACATATGCCAGACTATTGACAATATGTACGATGGTCAGTTTCAATGAGGCGAGCAGGTTTTTTATGTGATGGTGATCGGTATAGCAAAAGCACGATGTTCTGACTTAGGGATATTTCCTAATATTGTTATACATAATTGCCTTTTTGACAATTGTCCATTTTGAGAAGTGTCCATTTGTTCAAGTGTCAAATCCCAGTGCGGGCACGTACCAATGTGTTTCTGTAAAACATATGTACGTAATTATCACTCGCTTTTCGGTGAAGGAAAACATCGTGAGGAAACCCACATACCTACCCGAGAATTATTTCGGAGGTAGGTATGTTATCCACCAATCCGGACTGGGCCCCCTTAGTGGATTATGGCCTAACCCTCCTCACGAAAGTGAGGAGAGACCCGTGCCCAGCAGTGGGACGTTATGGGTTGTTGATGATGAAAAGTATTATGCTATGAACAGTGTCTATTAGTTGGAGGCATCTTCTGCAATAGACCGCCTGGAGAAGTACCACACATCTGAGCGATAAGACCGCACATTGTGACACTAACTTTAAAATTTGTTTTGTTCTAGCTTTTAAGTTTTTCTTTGTTGTTAAAAAATAAAGAGTTTATCTATCTATCTGTAAGGCCAAGTGCCCGTTAAAAAAACATACAAAGACATTTAACTTGTACAGCGCTTTATTAATCGTAAAAAACCACAATAATGCTTTATTATCTACTAGTAGATAATTACACATAGTTACCCGAGATGACCTCTACCAGTGTTCAGACAAAGAGTCATATGGACTTTTATTGAACCAAATGGTACGCCTAGAGATATCGAAATTACTCATAGAGCAAAAAAATACTTTATAGAGTTTCGCAATATATACGGAACTCTATTGCTGTGGTAATAAATACCGTTTTAATTTTTTTTTTATTATACTGAGTTACGAGACGAGCAAGTCATTCGCCTGATGGTAAGCGCTACGCCTGCTCATAACAGTCACAGCACCACCTAGAACCCTGCATTGCATAATCCTGCGCGGCACTGCACTGCGCTCGTCACCCTGAGACATCGGCTCTAAAGTCTCATATGCCCAGTAACACATAGACACATAGGTACGTTCACACACTGGGATTTGAACTCACGTCCTTCTCCTTGGAAGGCAGACTAGCAACATTCGTGACTAATTCTGACTAATAAATATTTATTAGGAAACATTGAAAGTTATCTCTGCTATTTCTTGAGAATCCTCACAAATGTTGATAGAAAGTGCGTGAGTCACACTATTGTGGACCGCGCCTTATGACAAAGTCGACATTAAAAACGCATTGAGATACCACTACACACTGGGTTTTTAGATGTGTAACATATTTCCTCTCACTTTCCTACAGTCTGTGGGAGTGATTCCGTGAAAAGGAACGGAAGTATGTAACAGGAAGCCGGGGAAGCGCGCGCTATTTGAATTGACCAATGAGCACGCGCGGTGATAGAGTTGGCCGTCAGATGGCGCCAACCTATTTCTAGACTGTGATGTTAATGCCACGTCTATCTCTTTTTAATATAGGAAAAAGACAAGGACGAAAACAAGCGGCATTGGAATGAAATTAGGTGGTATAACCTGGCAAAAATACAATGCATTTACGACGGCGTATTCTATTCAAAATAAATAACGTCTGAATTAAATCGCTAGAATAGGTAGGAAATGTCAAAGTCGGAACTAAAATTGTAAAAATTGTTGGTTATTGAATCGGAAACGTCTGTATTTAATTATTAATGACATTCAAATAATACCTGAATAATTTAGGATATAATGTTAATGTTGCTTATTCCTCATTAAGAGATTATTAATAAAAATATTTATGAGAGAGTCCACTGACTCTTGAAACAGAATTCATTACAGCTTACAGTTTTCTTTTCGGAGGCTTACGAATTCAAAACGAAGCTGTAAAATTACTTTGTCCATAAATAAATTGGTGTGACGAGAGAAGCAAGTCGTTCTCCTGATACCTGACGCCTGCTCATAACAGACACAGTGCCACCCAAAACTTTGCATAATCCTGCGCGGCACTGCACTGCGCTCTTCACCCTGAGACATCGGCTCTAAAGTCTCATATGCCCAGTAATTTCGCTGGAAACAGTGCCGTTCAAACCAGAACACAGTAATATTGGCACACTACTGCTGCTGTATGTTGCTCTTGTATTTTCATTGAGTAATAAAATAGCTAGCTATTGAACTAGCGAATTACTTCAATCTATTCCCGTCTCAGCCAGTCACTTACTGCTGGCAATACCATTTCTATTGCGATTTACCAGACAATTTAGAACAGTCTAACGCGACCATATTACTAGAGCCATGAAAAAGCATGTCTTATTTACTTGCCCTTTAAACAACAGTTCAAACATTTCAAAAGGTACGGATAAATTAAAAAGATAACGCAAAGATGTCATGACAACAAGCGGGCAACTTCGAACTCAGTGCGTGCATTTGGGGAGACAATAGACTTTAAAATATTTACTCTCCCAATTGGATCAATGATTGAAGCTCCCAATGTATCAAATAGAAAACTAACAAACGTTTGGTTAATTACGATCAATTAAAAAGTTAACACTGTCGCCATAGCAACAACCAAGCAACTTTAGCCTCAGTGTAATAGATTTTTTCATTTATTTACAGTTTAAAATACTATGCTTACAGTATCAACCAAAACGCTAACTATTTTAGGAAATGTGTTCAGAATACATCTAGATTCGTAAAAATAGTTCTAAAATGATCATCAAATATGTCGACATACTGGAAAATGTGTATGATTAAGCCGCCGACACATTTGTCTTTCTGACGTGTCGTGTCGCGATGCATCAGAAAGGGTATCGATTTTATACATTTAATATGGTAGCGTTCACATTCCTCCGATGCAGTGTGTTGTGACGGCCTGTGTAAATGTATGAAACCGATACCTATCTGATGCATCACGACACGACACGTCAGACAAATGTGAACCTAGCTTTACGTGTACATGCATTCAGGGAGACACTAGACTTTCATTTACTCTTCTAATTTCTTAAATATTAAAGAACATACATTAGAAAGATAATGATAATCTATAAGTCAACATAAAGTTGTCAAGCAACAAGCGGGCAACTACCGACCCAGTGCGTGCATTTATATAACAGTCCAACATGTTGGGTGAAAACCGACCTGACTCACAGAAGGTCGCTGGGGGGTCGTTGACCTACATGTGGCCAGCCTCATTAAGGCCGCACTCACACTTGACTCCAACCGACTGTGTCTCAGAATTCTCAGATATATGACTAGCAGCGGCTTACGGATTCAACCGTGGAAACTACTATCCGATCAGCCGACTCGACACAGCGTAAGTGAAGTGAGAATAGTCACTCAGTGAGCTCGCTTCAGTGAAATGGTATTTTATAGAATCACACTGCATTACAGTTGATACTGACATGTAGTAGCTAATTTTGCCTTTTCTCGTTCTCCCCAAAACTCCTAGGAAGTTTCAGTAAGCATCCATTATATTACTCATTTTTTTAATTACTTTTTTACGCGTCGCGATCTTTTCCCTGTGCGGGAATCGAGCCCGCAACCTTACGCGCAGTCAGCTCATCACCCACTTACGCCACGGAGTCCATCAATAAATCGTTGACGGCGGCTTGGCTAGACTACAGACTGGGAATCTACATTTCAATCTTATTATTATCTTAGTCTTGGTTTTTTTTTGTTTTATCCAGTAGAGGGTGTTAGGGAATTGGTATACTGATTTCCGCTGGGATCACGTGGAAAGATTTATTGTCTATCCCAACGGGAGAAAGGCGTGACTGTTTAAATGTGTATCTTGGTACTGGCTTATCTCTCAAGGTGACAAGCGCGGTGCAGTGCCGCGCAAGATTTTGGCAATGCAAAGGTTTGGGTGGCACTGCAACTGTTATGGACAGACATCACGAGAAAGACCTGTGACGCACAAACTTAAAAAAACTTGTCGTTCGTAATATTTAGCAGGTTGGCAAGTCCTTTTTTCTGTTCATTCAGTCAAAGCAGCTAAATACTGTCGCCACACTTTCACTTCCTAAGTTTGAACTGGGTCAGATGGAGAACAAGTGTGCGTCATGCCTAATTTCGAGAATAACCCTCGACGCCTCTTTAGACAAGCTATCGATGTCGGCCAGCTTTTGGAACGCTGATCGTAGATTTTACTTATCAACTTGAGAGACAGATTAGGGCCGAAAATTCAGTGTTTTCTTTTGTATCGATGCTTCAACTATTCTTCCCGGAGATAAGCTGTTTTGGGGGGTCACCACGAACAGTTAAATCCATCCAGTTTAAGACTTTAAACTGAACTGCCCTGCTAACTGTCACCACCAATATCGCTCAGCGTTCATAAGTCCACCAGAGACATTATCTATAGAGATCAGAACAATTTGTTTGCTGTTATGGTAGTTTATATAGCTCCGTCTCATTCTCTTTCTCTCTCATTCTCTTTAGTCTATTTTTGAGTAACGTCACGTTTGTCATTTAAGAGTGTGTGGTGCCAATCTAGGCCTTAAAATGAACTGCATGGAATAAGAATTAGTACGTGGTCGCTCCCCTGGACGAAACCTCTGTACTGGGATGATGCAGTCTCGCTATCCAGTAGGGGTATTACGCAACTTTTATCAATACCCCAAGCACCTGCTCAGTGCCGCAATAAGCAAGCATGGGGACCGTAGCAAATTCTTTTAAAGAGCCCTTGATCTACTATGGGTTCTTAAGTATAAAATAGTACAATCAATCAATCTGTAAGTACGCCACCCACCCTACTATCGAAAAATGTTTTTACTGTCCATCCAAAGGTTGTCTGAAAGAAATCGCTTTCAGCGATAAGACCGCCCATTGTACTACCCTTGTTTACCTATTGTAATTCTTCTGTACTGTGTTTATTTTTGTTTCTGGTGTTTAAAGAGTTTTTTCTATTCTATTCTATTCTATCAATTTCCTCAGTAGGAAAAATTGTAACGTTTCACTTTTTTGTGACATGAAGTAAATTCAATATACCACGTCTTAATAAGTTTCACTCAAAAAAACACGCTCAGGCAGAGATGAGTGGGTTTAAGTATGCGGGGTCTCTTTCGCGCGGGGTCCGGAGCTATTGCTGCTCTTGCTACGTGGTTAATTCGGCACTGCAACTACTCGGCCATGCGATTTCAGATGAAATCCGAAAAAGAAAGCATGAGAATGCAAGTGACAAAAACGCGATGAAGCGACACGAATCCATGTAATCCATGTGTCTAATCGGTAAAAGTGAAAAGGCACGTGAGAGCATACCCTGATATGGCGATTGGTTTTGAACACGGAATTCGTGAATCTATTTTTACGTTTTCACTTCCTAAGATTTCTGCATTTAGGCCGTGTCATATATACCGTCACTTTTTTAATTGCACCCCCATAATGATGACTGATAGAGAATTCTACCTAGCATTAAATCCTCCTTGTACAAATGTACAAGGAGGATTTAATGCTAGGTAGAATAAAACACAACACAACACAAATAAAATTATTTGTGTGCTAAAAAAAAAAAATTCAGATACTTAAAAAAATATACGAAACGTAACTCTCTCTCTTTCTATCTTCACTTACTTATACCTCCCTCTCAACTTCCGTTCGCCTCGCCCGATCACATTTCTCGTAACGCATTCACCAGCTTACTCCCCAAGTCACACGTGCGTAAAGAAGTTTTACTTTAAAAAAAAAGCATTACATTGTCAATTAATGACCTTACCTTGCATATAATCCATATTCAGTAACACAGGTCCTGCGCCTACAGAACTTAAATTCATCATCACTTGACAGAACACTAAAGCGAACGTAAAGTTCCAACATATCACTCTGAAGTTCTCTATTAACTGTGTCACGAGTCTCCTGTCACTCCTCACTGCACTGAGTTGGTCTACTGCGGTGTGGCTATAAGGCCACGTGTTAAGAGGAGGCCCCATTTCGTTTTTTGGTGAGGCGCTACGATTGCATCGTTTTGCAGATTTGATCTGAAACAAAAGAATTGGACATTGGTCAGTGTTTCTCTCTCGCTGGAAAGTTCAATGATGGCCGAGCGAGTCAACTTTTTATTGACGTGACAACGTCTAATAAATCGATGAACGCCGACTGCATGCACGATAAAGATGATACATTGTCCCGTTACGCTCATTGTGCGCTTGCGCTGCATCTATCTCTCTTCCACTGGATTCTCAAACTCAAACTCAAATCATTTATTGTAAATAGGCAAAATATTGCACTTTTACACGTCTAAAAACAATAATATCTTACACATAAGTATAGAAATACAAAAAAAATAAGTCAAAATATTATGATCTACGAAACTAATGATTATTATCTAATTATGGTTTGAGTTAGAAAAAGGATATTTCCCTTTCAAGTGGTGACTCATGGCTGAATCTCGCACAGGAAAAGGAAAACTCCATTGACTCTACCAGTGCTACGGAAATACGCCCGTCAGAGAAGATAGCACCAAGAAACTGTACGGCGATGTTATTTTTTAAATTTTTGTCATTCCTTTTTTTTTGGCCTATGCGTTCAAGGAGAAGAAAGACAGCGGCAGCATACAACTTACATATTGGTTCTATATTCGCCAAGCTTGCCAAGTTAGCCTACAAAACGATTAGAAATCTAAACTCCAGTACCGGTGGGACCGGTCAGGAATCTAACTGTATTTTAACTGAACACTTCCTGTCCTGGGTTTGCCAACTTGATTTTATATGGGACTAGCTGCGCCCTGCGGTTTCGACCGCATAATTACAGTTTTCCCGCAATAACTCTGCATTCCCGGATCAAAAACCACTATGTTACTAAAGAATAGCTGCAGATCGCAAAAAATCAAATGCCAAATCGTAAGTTCCCGAATACAAATATCTCACAGAATAAAACATATTCAGTTTTTCCATTTTTTTTTATTTAGCAGCTTTCTTATTTTTTTCTTTCTTATGAGCCTTCTCTTGACAATAACAAAGCTACTTGCAGCGGCCGGCTAGCGCATGCGCAGTTGCGCACTCCTTCAGGATCGCCTGCCTTGCAATGAATGTGCGCGTGGTACTTAATTAAAACTTATGATATCTCCTAAGATGTTCGTTGAATTCAAATGGTGTAAAGGGCAATTTTGATCAAAATTAAATACTTATAATAAATAACGTATTGATTTGGATAAGGATTAATATCAAGTTTATGAAAACTCCTTTGCAAATAATGCATTATTTTAGAACATATAAAAGATTATAGTGAACTAACCTTAAAAGATAGACATGCTATCGCGAACTTTTTTTTAGAACTTTTAAAGGGGATCACCTTTGTCATACACAATTTTTGCATAACTTTAACCGTTTACGCAGCGCACGCAACTAAAGCTTTTAGAAGCAATATTTTTTTCCCGTTTTTGTCACATTCTTTGTTGATGCTCCGCTCCTATTGGTCGTAGCGTGATGTTATATAGCTTATAGCCTTTTTCGATAAACGGACTATTCCGAACGCGGAATAGCCCCCCCGGGCCCGGTGGTACGCCTAATGCATTTCCAAGAATAAAAAAAAAAAGAAAAAAGGGGAGTAAGCTGGTCAATGCGTGACGAGAGCGTTATGAAATATGTGATCGATAAAGTTAAGAGGGAGATATAAGTTAGTGAAGATAGAAAGAGAAAGAGTCACGTCTCGTATATTACTGTAGGGGGCAATAGAGAGAGGTGCGAGCACACATTTTCTTTCTCTCTCTTTCTCTCGTAGCGAAGTTTTACTTCAGTCGTGTGGTCTAAAGCACACTCGTTTTTAAGGAGTTTCTTTGCAGTTTGAAAGCAAAACAGATAAACGAAATAATATAATGTTCCTTAGAACACTAAAAAGCAGGTCACCAAGTTCTAGGAAGACACTCATCTCCGTTACATTAATTAGGTATAATCTGTAAATAAGCACGCGTACCGCTATAATAGGTGGCGCTGCTGTCGCTACCGTTACGTGCGCCGGCGCCGCCAGCTGACCTCGGGTGATAGTAATCCATGGTGAGGAGAAAAGCTATACCATGTTTAATAAAAGAAAGGGAATAACTTAAGTCGACCAACTTTTTTAGGTACAGGTAAAATAGTTTGACATTAGCAAGGCGCCAAACACTGCCAGTAAAGTGACGTTTGAGTTTTGGCGGGAAACCGCTTGTTTTTTTTTTCTTTCGTTTTGGCGTCGCACGGTTTGTGCCCATTTAGATTTTATAATATATTTTTTTAAATAGTAAAAATACAGAGTCCTACTCAGTAAGAAAGCTTAGTCAAAGTCACGATTCAGGAGAGTGGTGGGTGCTTTTCTACTTCTTGGGAGTTACGGAGAGAACATGAAATGGCACTTTTTTTGGAATTCTGAATCATTTGCCTAACGTCATACACGTTAACGAACACTTAATGGCTAATATTCCACAAATATTAGACGAACACGAAAACACAAATTAAAAAAAATACAATATTTACTAAGTCTTCATTTTTACAATATCAAGTCCACGAATAAAAGACTTCAACGCGCTCCTTCCTTTTCTTTATGTATATAATATTTTTTAATATATTAAAAAAATACTTAAATAGCGAAATATCGAAAATGATAATTAGAAGATGCGATCAATTGTGAATTGTAAGCAATGTTAATAATGTGATTTCACTAAAAATCAATTTCGACCCCTTCCTATTTTCATTTCCACATTACGAAGTTTCACTTCTTCCGCGCGGAGGGACTCCACGCACTATTTTTGTTTGAATATAGTACTACTCATACTTTGAACCTCGATCTTGTTTGATTTGGGGGGCTTTTTTGGGACCTCGTACAGTAGCGTTAAACGTTTAACGCAACCTTGTTGGAAGTCGCATTAGAAGTTTCACTGCAATAAATCAAAACTATACAGAAATGTAGCTATATTGCTTTTAGCTGTATTAATTATGTTGCTTAGTGCTTCGAAACGAGCTTGAAATAGAATAGGCTAAAATATACTTTATTGTATATCGGTTAAAATAGATTATCGTAGTGCATTTTTAGTGTGTTTTGTTGTTTGTTCTAGTTTAGAAATGACTTCTTTTTTGACTTAGTACTTTGTAGAAAGCTCGATGCATGTTACCATGTAGGTTTACGATGGGTGAAACATAAAACCGAAGTAGTTTTCAATGTTTTTCTACGTACAATGGAACGTAATTGGACATTTTAGTCATAGGTCGACCTGCCTAATAGCTTATGTAAATTTAAAAGAAAAACATGTAACCATGTTAAATTGTTATCAACTTATGAATAGTGTCATTAAAAATGTTTCTGTACATTATTTTTATAATCTACCAATTTATTATAAGTACTTACCTATTCTGAATTGGATGTACAATTACATTACATTATTACAAGTGTCCGCATTTTTCTCATATTTCGTCAGGAAATAACATAATCGGAACAAAATAACAAACGATTTTCTCATTTGTTTGCACGCTTTTTTATTATTAGTTTTGGCTTTGCAGAATTTGTGTATTGAGACGGTGTCAAAGATTATTAAATTTAATTTTTATATTAGTTAAAATAGTAAACCAGAAGAAGTGGAACTATATAGCTTCTTGTTCAATATGGATTTCCGCCAAGTAACACCTGATTCAATTTACTCGTCAAAATGTCCAGTAGAAAAAATGTCAGGCGAGATAGTGGTCAAACACGAACATATTTTCAATTAAAAAAAAAACAAAGTAGTCGACTACCTAATATTATTTTAGTCTAGTAAGTCACAGGACACAGTGACAGTTGGTTAGGTTTCCCGCCAAAGTTACCGCGCTGTTTCTTACCTTAATTAAAAAAAACATTGCCAAATAATTTCTTAATCTTAATATAATTCCATTCGTTATCGTATTCATGCATTGAATAAACATATCGAATACGGAACGCGAGAAATGGCATGCTTATCTTAAAATTGCATCACTACGTGAGAAAAAAACGGTATTTTTTGGCCATGAGAACTTTTTAGTGGCACGTAGACTCACAAAGTAGTATGTACCTTAGCTACCTTTACAACAAAGACCAAAAATAGAAAAAAGTTTTGGCGGGAAACTGAAAATGTTATTGTTTTTGGATTTCTTTCTCAACGTTGTATTTTTTGTGTGTTTATGTGTAATAGTATATTGTAGGCAAATGATACAGATCCAAAAAAACGTGCAATTTCAAGTGCTCTCCATCACTCCCAAGAAGTTTCAGTTAAGCACCCACTTTACTCAAAGTACCTACCAACATAATTTAATAAGCTTTAAAGCGTGTGTTGTGCAAAAAAAGTTGATTCAGTGAAAATAAAATACCAAGGTACATACAAAAAAAATTGGCACAATGTTTTTGCACCAATAACATCAATTGAGCCTATTTTTTTGATGACCATACAAATTAATTTTTTAGACCGAAATTGATTGACAAGATTAACACTTCTGAAATTGAGGTCATCATCTCCAAATAATAATTGAATTATAAATTTTATGCGATGAAAATAAGGTTTAATTTAGCTTGTACTTACTCGATACTACTTTTAAGTTAGAATCGTTTGGTTTTCACCTCTATGCCTTAGAGAATAGGGTGTAATTTATTTCGCTTGTAATTTCTAGGTCTTAAGTTCGTCAGCCAATCTATGAAGGCGTAGAGTTTGAATAATGATGTTGCCATAACTGATTTTATATTGTAATTATTTATAATTCATTGATGTTGTTTCGCAGAATACTAACCATTTGCTTGAAGTGTAGTTTATTATTATTTAACCTATTTTAAAATTGGATTTCTTGAAGAATGACACCATGGTTTTGATAAACTTGTATTTTTACCGGGCTTGCCAAAGTTATGAGATTTGGTTCGAAAATTAATTGGTTTAACATCATCATCATCATCATCAGCCTACATTCGTCCACTGCTAGACGTAGGCCTCTCCTAGTGGATGCTACTGAGCTCGATCTTCGGCTCACCACACGGCTTTAGAATTAAAATAATTCTCGTGAACATTACAAAAAAAAGAAATAGCTGTAAATAATTACTGCCATGTACTTAGAATACGAACCAAATCTACTTAGAACTTACTTTTAAAGGCTCTTAGCGGAAATAAGCGCGCTAGAAAATTAAGGTTTCAGTATGCAGCTAATTATTAGTGTTTTATTTATAGATAGATATACGTAAATAAGGAGAATCGTAAGAAAAAAATTAGAAAAGGTTCTAATTAAATTCTCTACAGTTTATGCCAATACAATGCTATAAATATTGTATTTTGCATAATGGCAAGAATATTTTTTTTCTTTGTGGCCGAGGAGCGGTTTGCATATTCTGCCATTTTTACGAAGAAAGCTTTATCGGCCACAATAAAAAACCTTTGCCGCAATTTTTTTTTCAATGTCATTGAGTGTGTCTGTCAGCAAGCCACAATATAAGCTGTAAACCATAATCTATGTAGTAGATAATCTCAGCACTTAGATCAAACAGTGTTAAGAATTCTACACTATGGTTTGTGGATAAATTTACCATTGTGTGCAAATCAGATGATATTATTCGTATTCAGCCGATCATTGTTAACTTCCGCGCAGTTTGAACCGGTAATTTAAAAAAAAGTTATTATTTCGATAGACACAATGTGTGAAGGTTTTATTAGGTTTTATACTAACCCGACTGCCTAGAAGGATGGGTTATTTTTTGTTTTGTATTTTCGAGCATATTAACTTTACGTAGGTAAATTGTACCTAAGCGGTGGTAGCCTAGTGGGAAAACGTCCGTCTTACAAGGAGAAGGATGTGAGTTGAAATCCCAGTGCGGGCACGTACCAAAGTGTTTCTGTGATAACATCATGAGGAAACCCGCATACCTACCCGAGAATTATTTCGGAGGTAGGTATGTTATCCAACAATCCGGACCAAGCCCCCGTGGTGGACTATGGCCTAACCGTCCTCACGAAAGTGAGGGGAGACCCGTGCTCAACAGTGGGACGATATGGGTTGATGATGATGAGGTAAATTGAGTATATTAAATAGTAGTACCACAGGTTACCTAACAATTTGGAAACAACAAAAATCTATAGAATAGAAATATGTCAGACTAGCTACATCCCATGGTTTCACCCGCGATAAATTTTATTCCACCGGAACCGTAAATTTCTACAAGATAAAAATTAGGTACCCTATGTTTTAGTCCAGAACCTAACGTATCTGTATACTAAATTTCATCAAAATCCAATCAGCCGTTTCGGCGTAAAGAGAGAACAAACACACAAACATTAAAACTTTCGCATTTATAATATTAGTGAAATTACCGTATCTTAGAATTTTGTTATAGAGATAGGTCAGTAGCAATTAATTTCTGTCAAAAACCTCAACACAGTAAATTGAGTGTTGCCAATTTAGCTCAATTAGAGCTAAGTTCAGTTCTATTGCATCATTGTTACTTAGCCCTGTGCAAAGATAGAAGCCGCCGACACATTTGTCTGACGTGTCGTGTCGTGATGCATCAGAAAGGGTATCGGGTTCATACATTTAATATGGTAGCGTTCACATTCCTCCGATGCAGTGTGTTGTGACGGCCTGTGTAAATGTATGAAACCGATACCTATCTGATGCATCACGACACGACACGTCGGACAAATGTGTCTGTAGCTTAAGGCTTCATAGTCAATCATCATCATATGCAGCTCATCCAACCCACTGCAGGGCATAAGCCTCCTCCCTCTTACGCCATTCATCCCGGCTTTGGGCCGATCTGGTCCATGCATTACCCAACAACATTTTTATGTCGTCGACCCACCGTTGTATCGGTCTTCCGCGGCTGCGCTTACCCACACGTCAATAGTCAATAGCTCTAAAATATGGTAGGTATTTGTCTCGAATTTTTATGTAAATTGTAATAGCTAAATTATAAGCGACAGCACTGCTCGTAACAATTGACAATTGCAATTGACCGTATCTAGGATCTAAATAGCTAAAATAACATTGTGTTAGGTACCTAAGTACTAGATGGTAGGTATGAATTACTTATAATTATTGGCATTTATATTTATTTATTCTTTAGCACACAAATGGAGTACAAGGAGTACTTAATGCTAAGTGGCATTTACTACCAGTCATCCTGGAGGTGTAACTGAAATGGTGGTGGTGTGGCAAAACGAGAGAGCAGAGAAAAGTATATTTAAAAGATATTTAGTGATAGAATATTTTATTATAATATAACTAAATATATAACGTTATAATAGACTAATAAATACAATATAAAATAGATAAAGATATATTATATAGAGTGGGTGAAGAAAAAATTAATTTAATAAAGAAAATATGCAGTTGTAGAATGCACCTTTTGGACGTAAAAATCACGGACTAACCGATGGTGGTATGGTGGTATGTAAAACTAAAATCGATGGTATTACATTACACATTACACAATAGGAAGTAAAACGATGTCACCTTTCTCCACACACGTGAAAAAAAAATCATGCGGGCAAGTTACGTAAACCAATAAATACCTAAATAATTTTATGCGATGGCAATTTTGTTAACTTTCAATTTCATCATTCAACAATGTGTGCGGGTTGAAGATTTTCAAAACATTTTTATTTATATTTCCTAAAGTCGTTACTTATCGCTTAATTTTTTTACCAAATTTTTCAATTATTACTTTACTAAGCTATTTCGACTACTGAAGGAGGTCCCGACCCTAACCGCTGATGGTAAATAACAAAAGGTAAGGTAATAAGGTAAGAAACTATTTTGAATTCACACTGGCTGGATGGACGAACAGTGTGATAGAAGTATTTTTTTCATTTTGGCTTCGCTCGATTTGTGCATTGCTTAATTGCTTAGGGTTATGTATAATTTATAAGATGTATTTCATTATTTCTTATGGCCAAAGACCATGGCTCTGAACAAGAACAAGCTATAGAAGAAAGATAAAAGGCAACAGATATCTGACAGGTCTCTTTTTCACATTTAGTAATACCACAGACCTAGGATCTAAGTAATACAGTGCACTTATACGATAGTAAGTGAAATTAAAACTTCTCCCGGGTGTGGAGTTATAGACCACAAGGTTTATTACGTAGATTTTCTTTGGGGTTGTATATTTGCTACTAAATTATGTCAAAGCTTGAAAACTTTGTGGACGGTTTGTTGATTGGTGAACAACTAGTGACAAGTGGCCAACTTAGTATGGGTTTAATTTACTTACATAAAACTTCCTTGGACCAAAAACACCAATGAAAAAAAAAGCATTCGGGTAACAATTTTCAAATGACGCAAATCTCAATCTCCAGACTTTCTCGGCAAAGAAAGGCAGTCGTAGAGTGAACGACCTCAGAACCTGCTAATCTGGATTTATTTTGTCAAACCGCAATTTGCAAGTAAATGTAAGTTAAACAAGCTTCATGCAATTTTATAAATATTTGATCTAAATATTTCAATCATCATTTTCAAATGAATATTATTAAAGAAACTAGTTCTGCAACATTTCTTGGAATAACTATTGACCACTGCGACTGGAAACCTCGTGCATGCCTACGTAGGTAGGTACCTATATTCATGAAAGTCAGGTATAATTTTATTTCTGCATTTCGTACCTAGGACATTTTATTTGTGGATACAAAGGAAACTGTCCCAGCCAGCTTAGAGCTACCGTGGATATGTGCCCGCCTTCGCCTTGACGTATGGAGTAATAAATAATAACAATAATAGGTTTATATCCAGAAAAATATTTTACATTGGATACAGTCATATTAATTAAAAAGCTCGACGTTGATTGTTAGTTGTCAGTGGAGTTTAATCGACTTTTTGTAATATTATAAAGGTTGCCTTCGTCTAATGCTGTACCGAGAATGGCCGCTAGATTATTTTCAGCCGCTTTTCAAAGAAATATATTATTAGTCCTTACAAGTCTGTCAATGTATCGGTATTTTTAAAACAGGTGTGAAGAAGCACCTGACCAGTGACCACTTCAAGAAAATTAAACTTTAAAAACAAAAACAAATTTTTGTTTCCCGCTAAAATCAATATAAAAAAAAATATTAGGTTCTTTTTAAGGTTGCTTGATGATTTTTTTAATGTTTTACGACATTTTATCATTATCTGTTAAATGCTTTTATGTAATAAAGTTCAGTAATATAATTTAAAAAATTCATTGTTTTTTTTTATAAGACATGTCACGATCGTATACATAATGTCCCTTATCTAGTATTCCTTGTCTGTAGAAAAGGAAATACGAAGGACCGTGCTCCCACAGGGACACAGACTCAAAGCAAATACCTGTGTTTCACATAAATATTTGCTTGGCGCAGGAATAGATCCCGCAACTTCACTAAAGATAATAATAATATAGATTTCAAAAGAATTAGTTAGCAACATAGCATAGATACGAATATGGTTGTCGAGTACACGTATAGTACGGGTGCGTTGTTATCTGTACACACTACATAGTTATTAAATTTGCTATATCACGTTTATTAATAAAGCAAGTGCTGTCATTTCTAATAACTTACAATTAAATCCAAACGTTCACACAGACAAGAACAAATAACCGTTCAAAAATAAAAGCGAATCGAATGGACCAAAAGAAAGTTTTAGTAAATCAAAATTCAATAATAATAAAAAGAATGTCAGCCGTTCTCGGTGTGACGACAAAATCGGTCAGTCGCGGACGTCGGGTCGGATTCCGTACGGGACCTTCTTTCGTTCATTTCACTGACCTACATTGGTTCACCTACAGAACGGACGTGTAGAAACTACGTTTGGAGATAACCAAGCGCCTTCCTACTTATCTAAGCAAGTAATTTTATTTAGTTAAATAGTAAAGTTAAAGGTTAAAATATTATTATCTAAGTCACATAAAATGTTTGTATATACATATAAGTATAATATTATTGTTTATAAGAAAAGGGTTTTTTTTTATTTGAGTTCTTTTTGTGGCTTAAACATTGAGTGCAATGGTAGAGCCTCAACAGTATCAAGAAAGCTTCACAAAAGTTACTATAAGTTTTAAAAGGTTAATAAAACGAGCCAAAGGCTGTGGTTAATAACATCTATTGGCTTTCCTTCATTAAATGAGACGGTTTTACTACTCAACGGGCGCAGTAGGAAGAGCAACAACCTATGATTACAGGGCCGTTATCCCGATCGTCTCGCCCGCGCACTGATAACTTGGAGAAAAAACTTGCGATTCTACTTACAAACCATTTACCACATATAAAAGCCACTAAAACAACGGTACTTCGAATGTATATCAAAAATAGTCTTATTTAAATAAAACTTTGGACAACGATGTTTTCAAAAGGCCAAATTTATGGTCAAGTTATAAGGGTCACCTAACACAACGGTGCATCGAAATCAATTTTTATATTCACCTGTTTAACGGCCAAGACGAGTACTCTCACAATCACAGCGAACTCATTATCCACCGACACTGAGGATTTAACAGTTATTTGTACTAAAAGCCGATGATTAACAACTTGCGGAACGTAGTATAATTTATTAAAAAAAAATATTTTTAATTAATGAAGATGCGTGATAAAGAACCTTTTTTTTTGACAGTTCGCAAGCGCGCGCTTTTTGTTATTTTTTTTTCTTTTGAAACTTTGGCGGCACAAGCGCGAGAGCCTTGACCGCTAGGCGACTGCGGTCTCACTGAACATACTGTCTTGGTGCAACCGCGCTTGTCCTCTCGCTTGGCGATGTAAATTACTTTCCAACAGTTACTTTTCGCTTCGCTGCACTGATTCCGGTCAGCTTTGTATCTTTTTTTCCTGTTGAGCTTTGGCATGCAGAAAGAAAGCTTATCGATGTATGCAAACAAGCTTAAGATATAGGCGCCTCCCTCTGTCTTTGGAACAGGTTTATGTACGCAGATAAGGCTACGACCTCTTTGGATGTAGCCTCGTTTTTTTATACAAGAGTTGCTGATTTGTGTCGCAATTCCCAATTAACTCTATGGTTCTTCTATTGTTTGATGTGTTGGTCATAATATGTATGGGAAGTTTTGTTAGTAAAAGTTTTTGTTATTATCTTCAGCTTCTGCCATTTATTCAAGCCATGATGAAGCTTGTTCCCATCAGATCCAAGCTTTTTTTAGGTATTTAATTCCAAGGACATCCAAGTTATTTACAGTATAGTCAACAAAGTTTTTAGGATTTTCTTGATTATTTACGCGGTAACAGATTCATTAACCCGTGCATTTGGCAAAGATGCGGTACTTTTATCCTTGAGAGATGTTTATAAATGTACCAGATTTCTAATAAGTAAGTAAGCCAATTAACCGTTAAATTGTCGACTTAGATGCTAATTGACTTATTTGAGTAATCTGTTGCATATTTTGCCAAATATCTCTATGCAATAATGGACAAAACTAATCTAATACATCGTAAATTCCATTATGATTTACCATCGGTTTAGCTGAAAAAAATGTATTTAAAAAAAAAATTATCCGCCGTAAGCGAAAGCGAGCGTTCCACCTTAAGTAAAGTAAATATAGGTAAATAAGTACTTTTTGCATAATTTTAAATATTTTTATTATTTTCAATTTCTTAGCACCATGCCTCATGGTCATGCAGACCATCTTTTGATATATTTTTATGGTTTATTTTATTTTTAGTCTCATCATCATCAACCCATATCGTGGAGCTGAGCACGGGTTAGGCCATAATCCACCACGGGGGCCCGGTCCGGATTGGTGGATACATACCTACCTCTGAAATAATTCTCGGGAAGGTATGTGGGTTTCCTTACGATGTTTTCCTTCACCGAAAAGCGAGTGAAAATTATGTAAGTACATATGTTTTTACAAGAAACACAAAGAAACACGTTTGGTACGTGCCCGCACTGGGATTTGCACTCACGACCCTCACCTTGGAAGGCGGATGTTCTCCCACTAGGCTTTAGTTAGGTTTCACTATTTTATCTTTTTTTTTTTACTGTAGCTTGAATTAATAAAGCGTGGAGATCGTGGAAGTTTCACTAGTTTTCACTTGTTTTGATATCGGATACCAGATACCAGATACTGGAAACCGGATCCGGGTACCAGACACCTAACACCGGATATCAGCCACTGGAACCGGATACCAGATATCTGACACCGGATACTGGATACCGGAAACCGTATATATGACAGCAGACTCTGGACACCAGATACCGGACACCGGATACTGGACACTGGAGGCTGGACACCGGACACCGGATATCAGACACCAGATACTTGACACCGGATACCAGATACCTGACACTTGACACCGGCTGTAAGAATCCCGACACCTGACACCGGATATTAGAACCCGGACACTGGATATTAGAATCCAGACACCGGATATTAGAATCTAGACACTGGATATTAGAATCCATACTCCGGATATTAGTATCGGACACCGGATAATAGTATCCATACACCGGATAATAGAACCCGGATACCGGATATTAGTATCCAGACACCGGATATTAGATACCGGATATCAGACACTTGACACTGGTTGTAAGAATCCCGACACCTGACACCGGATAACAGACACCTGACACCGGATACCTGACACCTTGACGCCTTGTGACCACGCTTGACTAGAGGAGTAAGTTGGTGAATGCTTGACGAGAGCGCTACGAAAAGTTTGATCGAAGTGTGATTGTATGAAGTTGAGAGGGAGATATAAGTTATTGAAGATAGAAAGAGAGAGAGTTACGTTTCGTATAATTATTACTGTAGGAGCAAGAGAGAGAGGTGCGAGCACACATTTCTTTCTGTTTCTCTTATAATGTAGCGAAGTTTTATTTCAGTCGTACGGTCTAGGAGCCTGCGAGCACTGCCTTGCTTTGCGGAGTGTCATAGAAGAGCATACTTTACAGAATTTGCGTTTTGAACACGTAAGGCAGTGCGCGCAGGCTCTAAAGCTTCGTTTTTTCTGTAATAGTGACATTGATACTATTGACATATGAATGTTTTATTAATCAATCAAATAAAAAAATTACTACCAGCCAGCGTTTGCGTGTCGTTGCCGCCTCCTATGTCAAACGTCACTGTCTCTTAGTTCTTAGTGTCTTCTGTCCGTCAGTGTTCCTTCAATCAAGATTCAAAACAAATATTGTTTTTGAAAAAATAATGGCATAATCCTAAAAAGAACCAAAAAAATATTTTGTAAATTGAAAGATAATTTTTAATGGTGCACTTTTACAGCGTAAGTACAATTGAACTTTCTTTATTTACATCTCTCTCTGCAAATAATCGCAATTTCACGTTGTCTACTTCTGCACGTGTAGGTATTTTAGTTTTTTTCTCTAAGTAATGTTTAAATTATCCTGAAAATAATACTTTGTGGTAAAATCTATTAAACTATAATTGATTGGAGTAAATGCTATCGTACATCTACATTCTTTATAATTAAACCTTATTCCGAAATATAACCTATAATTTGTAAACTGTTCACTCGCTCACGTTGTTTCGATATAATATCAGCATTGTGTCCAGCGAAATTACGGGGCATATGAGACTTTGGAGCCGATGCCCCAGGGTGACGGGCGCAGTGTATTGCCGCGCAGGGTTTTGGGTGGTGCTGTGGCTGCTATGGACAGGCGTAGCGCTTACCATCAGGTGAACGACTTGCACGTCTCGTCACTCAATCACATAAAAAAATATATTTTTTAACCTTCAAAGCAAATCCTTTATATCCTAGAATACACGTGCAAAAAAAATCCAGTGCCTGTTGCTGACAGATTCCCTAGATCCAGATAATCCTAGTTAGGGGTCAGATTTTTGAATTTTTTTTACTTCATACTTATTCTGCTGTTTCAGTATGGAGAAACAATCTAAACCTGTGATGCCTGGCGGCAAGAAACGTCAAAGAAAAGTATCTCTACCAGGAACCGCTTCCGAGCCTAAGCACATGAAACTAGACCTTAAAGACAACAGCAGTAAGCTGAAATCATCCAAGGCACCGGAAAAAAAAGAGAAAAATATAATACCTAAAAAAAGTAACGTAAAACCTGCACCCGTTAAGAAGGTGAAAAACGGCACGCTACCAAAATCAATCTCGAACCTTAAGCCTATAAGCACAAATGCTACAATTGGTAGCAAGAAGACCAAAGTCGAAGGTGCTTTAAACGGAAGCACAAATGCTCTAAACGGCAGTGTATCTTCTATAGAAAGCATAACAGTGAATTCAGAAAGTGCAGATGCTGTAATTGCAGTAAATCAAGCTGTAACGGCTAAGAAGTTGAAATCAGCTAAGCTGAATGTCAACCCTATTATGCAAAAGGTAAAGTCTAAAGGTATTATAGCATCGCTGCCTAAAAAGAAGAAAAAAATACAAAAAGTTACCAAAGAAACGGACTTAAAGGAAGAAACACTACAAGCATCTGATCACTCGGACAGTGAGCAACCTACAGAGAGTGCAATCAAAAATGTAGAAGTCGTTGACAATGTCTCGTTAGAAGAAATCCGAAATAGGTTTCCGATATTAAAGGACAAGGAAATAACTGAAAAATTTTTGAAAGTACCAATGAACAACAATCAGAAAGGTAAATATTACTAAAAATAATTTTGATTATTAAAAGAAAAACAAATAGCATGAGATTGATATTGATAAAATCTTCTTAAACTAAAAATTTTTTATATCTTTTCTTCTATTTTCTTTTCTTTTTCCTATTTTTCTCCCATTATTTTTTAATATCTAAGCTCGTTATAATCCACCAATCTCTACCGTACCCCTGTGGTGGATTATGATTCAATCCTTGTCATTTAAGTGAGGTAATACCCATGCTGAGATTGCTCAGCAGTTTTCAGATATGAGTTCAAAAGAAGCTGTTTGGTAATTTATTTTATCAAAATTCTAGGTCGTATACGTCAGGCAATAAAACTGTCACTGCAAGGTACATCAAACACAATGTTCCCAGAGATTATAAACGGGAAGATCCAAGCCATTCTGAATAGCTCCGTTGACCTGACGGACTCGGAACTGCGAAGGATCCGTATCCTCTACAACATGTTGAAGACTGCGGTGGAAGCGCCTGAAGAGCTCACTAAATCTCCGAAGAAGAAAAAGGAAAAGAAGAAGGACTTAGAGAAAGGAGATGACACCAAAGAGAAGAAGGAAGAAGCGGTAGTAAAAGTCAAAGGGCCTAAGAGATATGTTGTGTTCCTCGGGAATTTGCCGTTGAATGTTGATAAGGAAAAGGTTAATTATATTTTTTTGACATATTTCCATGTCTGCCACATAGTATGTACTGTCTCTCATGTTTTTATTATAGTGTCTGGACACATTGCCCTGAAAGTTCGAGCCATAAGACACGGGTGGTACTCCCGCCGAGGAATCAACTCCTGAATCACACTAGATAGAGATTATTATGAAGGTTGTGTACAACAGGAGAACCGCCCGTGTAATATGACCCATACAACTTCCATATTAAATTATGTCTAGTGGGGTTAAGGAGCGGATTCCCACAGCGGGAGCACAGCATGAGTTCATCATCAGCATCATCATCAACCCATATTGTCACACTGCTTAGCACACATGTCTCGGCTCACTTTTGTGAGAAGGATATGGCCTAATCCTACTCGGTGGGCCAGTCTGGATTGGTGGATCATATACCTCTGGAATAATTCTCGGAATGTGTGGGTTTCCTCTCAATGATTTCCTTTACTGTAAAACCTATGATAATTAAGTACATATGTTTTAATAGAAACACATTGGTATGTGTCTGCACTGGGATTAGTATTCACAACCCTCTCCTTGGAAGCCAGACATTCTCCCACAAACATAGGTGGGACCGTGGGACGTGACTAGTATTTTTACTTAATTCTCATAATTTTTATTTTTATTTTCAGATAATGGATCACTTTAGAGAACTCAATGAGCAAATCAAAGACATACGGCTACCTAAAGTGGCCGAAGGGATAAAGAGTGCAATTGCTTACGTCGAATTGAGCAATGAACCCAGCTATGAGGTAAGTAATTAAAAAAAAAAAATTTACTTTCACTGCTGAGCCAATTTTCTTGTCTAGCCACGGGTGCGGCTCTGCACATTCCACAGTGTTTCCGCATACAATAAACACGACAATTGTGTTTTCCCGCACTCGCGGCAAGTTATGAAAAACACGACAGTTGTGTTTTCAGCACTGAGGGTGTTAAGCCTCCTCCCTCTTACGCTTTTCATCCTGGTTATAAGCCGATTTGTTCCATGTCCTTCCTAAAAATTTTTTTGTCTATACTATAGTCAATAATTTTCTAAATAAATATTTATTTTCAGTTGGCTCTGTCCAAACACCACTCGATGATGGGCAACAGGCGCATCAAAGTTCTTTACTCAACGCAGCAGAACAGCAAGATTAGCAAGAGCGCCGCTAAGGTGGGTACCAACCTTGAACTACCTGATACAGATGTTGGTTCCTCCTATCATCCCTGGTTGCATAAGTGGGTGATGGCATTGATGCAATGCTGGTTTGATTCACGCACAGTGTGTGAGCTAGAAATATTTGTTCGGAGTCTGGGTGTTTGTGTATCCACTTTCCAAGCTGAGGATTGCGAGTTCGAATCCCAGCGGGCACCAATGTGTTTGTTGTAAAATTATACTATGAACGCGTCATAATCAGATCCTGTTTTCACACTACTGCTTGGCGGATAAATATCTGTCTATATAAAGGTACTACTTCTCCAGGCAGTCCCCCTGCAGAACAGGTCTACCACTACAGAGAAGAAACCGCATCAAGCGATGAGACCGCTCATTGTACTATGTCATTTTTACCTTTTGAGATATTTTTTTTTGTTGTACAATAAAGAGTAAATTTTATTCAATTCCATTTTCCAGGGGAAATCAGCTAAGCTGATAGCGCTGCAGAAGTCAGGAAAGCTGGTGGGGAGCACCCCGGACGCCAAGAAGAGAAGCCACCGACGAGCCATCTTGAAGAAGGCCAGGGCCAGCGAGGCAACAGCCGTCGCCTGATTTGACAATATTGTACTTAGTCTATGGTGCCTTCTACTCTTATATCTATAAAAGGGCATAGAACATTTGTGGCATATGCATCCGTCGCCATCTTGATTTTTTATCAAAATTTCCGCGCATGGTGAATGGACGGAAAACGAAAAGTAAACAGACCAAAAAGGGACCTAGGTACGCACCCAGGGCGCGTTAGGTAGGTAGGTGGGGGGTATCCTTTCCCGATGTATGGTGCAACTTTGAAGAAAAAAAAATGGAGGCGGGTGGATGTCAGCTTCCATACAAAAATGTTCGTACCCCTATATGCAATGTATATTATAAGAAATACTATAATTACTATAGTCTATCTATGGGGTCTGTTCACGGTGGACTTCCAAGGGTCGTAGGAGTCGCGACGTGTCGTATATGGTGCCGTTTCTGAGCGCCTTACGTTTGTGTTGTCGTTCGCGTCGGCGGCGACCCTCGGAAGTCTACCTTTAGGATCCCCGAGACGGTCAATTGTTATACGTGAAGTGTTGCTGATTGTCCCATTTTAGAGCTAAATTCAGCTATTTTTTTATAGAAGAAAATTTTACATATGGCCCAGAAAAGAATGAATTACGTATATACGTATTTTTTATACAAATTTTAAAAGAGCTATTGGCAACACTGCACGTAACTGTTCACCCAAAAATTTACAATTGCAATTATTTTTGACCTTTTTGGGACCCTATATACGTTATTGGCGCCAATTCTGTTGGTACAAACTAGTCTACGTTTCTTTCTGTTCTGTCAAATGATTTATTGTCCCTTTTCTACCCTATGGAAAAGAAAGGGACGCCAATTTTTGTAACTCGAAGTTTACAAACCTGGCATGTCTAGAAATATCATACAAAAGGTTTGAATGGGTTGGGTACATCCTGTCCTGTAATATTTAGGATATTCGATGACAATAAAACTTGAAATATATTTTATGTGACGGGTGTTTTATTCAAAGTCAGGACCCCCTCTCAAGAACAACACAAGGAGTTAACACGTTCAGTGCTGAGAACACAACTGTCGTGTTTTTCACAACTTGCCGCAAGTGCGGGAAAACAACTGTTGTTTGTTGTATGGGAAAACACTATGGCGCGTGCAGAGCCGCACCCGTGGCTAGACAAGCAAAACGGCTCATCAGTGAAAGTGTTAACATTAAATACTCGACACTGCTCGAAGCCACACCAATCCTGCGTTGCAATCCTCGCCTCAGGCTCCCTACTGCGGCCTAAACTGCCGCGCAGCTGCCAGAGACGACCTCGCGAGGTTGCTCGCGCATTCACTACGCGGTTAGTCACGCATAAACATCAAACGGTGGAAATAAAAAAAAATACAACAAATTCAGTTGGTAATATTTAAAATGTATTTACCAAAACAATGTTACATATCGTAAAAAAAACTTTGTCGATTCTTGTCCGTTTCCAAAGTATCTCCTAGGTGGAATATCCATTTAACTTCCTCTGGGGCCGACTCGATCGCTTCATATAAGTCAAAAGTATTAGCGAAAGTTAGCCCTGGCCCCGATTTATCTATATAAATTGATTGCTTCGACAACTGTCTTCCTGTTCTGGATGGGATCTTCACTATATCTATGAGCTTATCTGCAGTGATTTGCTTCAGTTGGTATTTCTTGAGCGCACAGACGAGCGGATAGTAACCGAAGTGTTCGTAGAAATACTCGGCTCCTGAGACGGCCGAGAGATATATCTTGTGGAACACCTTGGTCGAGTAGCGGAGGCCGTGTTGCTTCCAATTTAAGCCGAGGGCTTCTGCCTCGCTGGCGGTTATGCTTGCAAACCTCTCGTTGTTGTCCAGTACGTACGCCGCCGTCAGCCCTGACAGACGTCGGGGGGTGACGGCGTCAGCGCCCACATCGCGTTCGTCGACGCGGGTGCTCTTTGTGATAGTCAATAGGGCCCTGAAATCAAAGATACTTTTGTACTGAACTGTTATCGAAGTAGGCAGAGCATGAGAGTTTGTAAAGATAACTTAACCTAAAAAAAAAGGTTACTACGCTCGCGCTATTAGATTTCTTTACTGCCACCTTATACCACCCCGGCTGACCCTAGACACTCCATACAAGTAAGCCAATTTGAGAAATCACACAAATAGCCGCGAGCTGACTGGGCAAGCGGCCTCGCGAGGCCTGCCGCGCGAAGTAAATGCTCGGGCAGGCAACAAGTGCCTTGCCCGAGGCGAACGCACGCGCCGCGCCGCCTCGCAGATGCCCGAGGCGGCCTCGCGAGGCTCCTCGCGCATTCAATACGCAGTTATGAACTAAGTACTAACATACAAACATGCTAGGTAGGCGTGACCAAAACAACCTGCTAGTCGATACGAGCATGACGTTCACCTGGTGGTAAGCGCTACGCCCATAACAGTAACAGTGCCACTCAAAACTTTGCAAAAATCCACCAATTCCTGAGCAGGCTCCGGAGTTATGGCCTGGTGAGGTGATACTGGTGCTCACTGCTCAGCTGTGGGCGGATATAGGATAGGTTGCCATGCTAATTAATTATGATAGTTTCATTCATACCGAGAATAATAAGGCACCGACGACGGTGTTCCGATCATTCCTTCTATTTGGATCTGCTGGCCAGACTGCATACCACTCATAAAATGTTCAAGGTCGACCTGCATATTTAATATTTTGTTAATATTGTCTGGGTCTTGTAAAAACTCTGCGTTCTTGTAATTGTCGTAGAAGTTTCTTGCATCGAAAGTATTGGTCGGGTATGAAAACTGCATTTTAACTGTAAAATAAAGGAAACACACTGTACTTGTACTGTACTGTTACTAGTTGGTCGCTTACCTACTTAACTGCTGTATACATTGAGATAGGTAGGTATATTACTATCGTTTCTCATCCCAGTGCGGGCACGTACCAATGTGTTTCTTGTAAAAACATAATTATGTACCTACGTAATTATCACTCGCTTTCGGTGAAGGAAAACATCGTGAGGTATGTTATCCATCGTACCGGGCCCCCGTGGTTGATCATGGCCAAATTCTCCTCGCGAAAGTTAGGGGAGACCCTGGCTGATAGAGGTCGACGATGACGATAATGAAATTTTTATTCTATCTGGAAGACATTGTAAATTACGTGACATCATCTTTTAATCATCATTTCTTTTTTTCTCTTTTTGGAGATATGCGTATACGGCGCTCCCTGCCCTGGCCCCGGACGACATTGTCAAATTTCAAGATTGAAACCATAAGATGTCATGGTAGGCCTCCATAGGTATACCTATTTTATATTTCCTTACCTGGATATTCTACGTCGAAAATTGAATTGTTTTTTAAATGCACCGCAGCACTAAACTGATTATGAACCTGCTGTACGTTTATTTATAATCCGTAGACGTGGATATTGGGTATAATGAGTAAGTACCTTCCTAATCAGTAATGAACTAAAGTAATGGAAGATATCATACTAGGGATGGCGATCTGAGATCGATTAATCGAAGAATCGATTTTTCGAGTAGAAAATATCGATTTTTTAAATCGATATGAAGTACTGTATCGATTCACTGAATCGATATATCACCCTTGAAAATCGACATTCGATTTTTTCTGTTTTGGTATAAACCATACAATTATTTGCATTTAGTTGAATGTGCCTGAATTATAAGAGTGCTGCCGGTTAAAGAGTTAACTACTCATAAACTCGCGAGATGGCTGTATTTTTAGTATCCTTTACTCTTACTAAATGGCTAAGTGAAAGTAAAACAGTAATTAAACGTTTCTGACGAAAGTTGCCAGTGGTTTTTGCTATAAGGAATTGATAACTATGCATTGTTTACCCACGGATTATTAATAAAGGGAGTGTGTAACGCCTATTCATAGCTTACTCACTGTATAGTAATACAGTTGTTACACAGATGTTTAACTTTTTTTTATTAGTAAGGCCGTTAGTATATAAATACTTTTTTTTTTTATAGTTGATCTTATAGTTTGATACGCTAATAAAAATAATAGCTATTTTTGAATTCCCTGATTTTATTGATAAGATATCGTTAATTGCAATATTAATCTTGTTTTTAGTAAAATTGATACAAATTTACATTGTAAACGCAAACTTGAAAAAAAGATCGATTTTTTAAGAATCGATTTTGTAGGCCTCGATTTTTTCGTGAATCGATTCATTAGACTACGATTCGAATCGATTTAAAAATCGATCTTTTTCGTAAAGAATCGCCATCCCTATATCATACAATACTTGATAAAACAAGATACCTACCAAAGATATCTAATATGTTTGGGGAAACATAGGTAATATGGACCACATGAGAAATAAGATTCAATGTCCAATGGTCATAATTATGTTTTTCTTTCAGAGTGAATAACTGTGCAAAATTATGAAGAAAAAAGAGGGGAGAGTTTGTAAAGAGTTTCTATTCTATAGTAAGTAGGTACTTATGTTTATCAATATTATGATTTAGACCAACCGTGGGTAATTTGCATGGACTATAGGACTTTCTTGTGCGCTGCAGGTTCATATACCACGTTAATAAGGACAATTTTTAATTATGGTCGTTCTCGTGTTTTGTGTGTGTGCTGTCAGTGCTCAATACTGTTACACTCGAAAATAAGAAGTTAGAATCATCCCAATATTACACATTTAAAATTAAGTATTCAAACCTTATTTTATTCTATGGTGTCACATAGAGTAAGTACCTGATAATAATAATAACGCGTCACGATCACATGCATAAACTAGGATTCTGTGTATATCGGAAACAAGGAGAACCGTGGTCCTACAAACACCCAGACTCAGAGCAAATATGTGTGGTTCCCACGAATCGGACCCGCAACCTCACGCTTCGCAGCGGCTTATCACTCACTTACGCCACGGAAGCCGTCAAAAGTATGTTACACTTACTTAAATTTTCCAATAATTCTTTGTTGAGCACCATTAGATAAACACGAATAAACGAGAATAGTCCACGTTACCCCGTTCAACCCTTTGCCAAATTGTGTTTGGTTTCTAGACTATGTTCGGTTCTTTCCCATGTTTTATGCGATACCCGGATGGGGTTGCCATGAGAAAAATAACAAAAATGATTTTTAGGGATCTTCTACGTTGCTACTATACCACCTATTTATTTACTAATTAACATTAAAAAAACGGCCTAAGCCAATTACACTAGTAATTATTCATTCTTACATACATAATATTATCAATTAGAATAACAATTTACCAACAAGCGATGGTAGCCTAGTGGGAGAACGTCCGCCTATAAATCGGTCCGTTGTCCGTTGTCGTTAACACGTTCAGTGCTGAGAACACAACTGTCGTGTTTTTCACAACTTGCCGCGAGTGCGGGAAAACACAACTGTTGTGTTTGTTGTATGGGAAAACGCTATGGAGCGTGCAGAGCCGCACGCGTGGCTAGACAAGCAAAACGGCTCAGTAGTTAACAGTTACAGTGCCACCCAGAACTTTGTATGGCTCGTCACCCTGAGACATCGGGTCTAAAGTCTCATATTTCCAGTAATTTTGCTTATCAGTAAGTAGGCACACAGCTCAAGCGGGACTTTGTTTTACTGAGTGACGGGACGAGCAAGTCGTTCACCTGATGGTAAGCGCTGCGCCTGCCCATAACATTTACAGCATCACCCAAAACATTGTATAACATAATCCTGCGCGGCACTACACTGCCCTCGACTCCTAAGACTTCTAGTTATAAACTAATTATAATATCGTCTTGTAAATATTATTACTTTACTTTATAAATAAAGAACAAAAAAACATATTATTATCCTCGCCTTGATGGAGTTTTCACTTCTATCGTGTGGTCTCATCTTATGTACGCCGTAGTTTTATAAAACGTAAACTATACGTTCAATATATTCAATAAATTAATAAAACAACCAGAGAGTGCTTCAAAAATTATTTATTTATTCGTATATATAATTTATATATCCATTTTACAATTAAAATCAATCGATGCACACAACATAAAACAATTTCCCGCTCTTTTACACGTTCATAATCACTCGTGTGTACTGGCAGTATAGAATCGAGAACCAATCGTACCTACATAATAATTAAAAAACTAACTATTTAATAATTTAAAAGTCTATTGTAAAAATATTAAAAGCCGCTATTTATTAGCTAAATTAATACTTCGTTCTTAAATACTCTGGAGTATAAAATAATGATTAAAAATGTACTGTACAGTCGGCCTCAGAAGTAGGTGATATTGTCCTAATTTTTTATTTTGATTTTATATATGCAGTTTTTTTTTTGTTGAATAGGAAATTTGGAGTAATGAAATGTTCAGTTATTTCTGAGGCCAGCTGTACGTAGATGGATAAAGAATTTGTGGTGATTTTTCGTTGCTATCATTTGAAGAACACTAGGGTGGTGGGGCATGCCAGAAATTAGATGCTTTAATTCTTAATATATCGTAATCGACTTCTTCTTTATAGCCTTAGCTTGTACATTTATTCTGCTAATCTCCGTCTCATGGTAGTTTTAGGTTCACAATTTTCCGACATTCATTTGTTATTCCTCTTTTGCTAAAACCAAAATTAACTACAAGGAGTGTAGCAGATTATGTCGAGGACTGTACTTTGAATGTTGTTTTGCGGAAGTTTTGAGACTAGATATGTTTTTGTACGAAAATTATGATGCTATTCAGCGGCGGAGCGACGATCATAAAATCAACGATTTCGGTTTCTGCCTAAAAACCCCCAAACACAATATTAGTAAGTGAATTACCTAATATGACGCGATCGTTACGCGTTTTTTTTTCATTTGACTGCACGTGACGAGACGTGAAAGTCTTTCACCTGATGGTAAGCGCTAAAAATGGCCGACTCTCACAAAATTTTAACAGAAAATCGGCCATTTTTAATAAATTTAGTAACCGGGTGAGATAAAAACAATCCAACCTCCTTGCGATTAAATTGACGAAAATTCCAGCCAGTGTTCATGGCATCGCGGGCTTTTGATACATTTTAAGTTTTATGATTAATTACTAGTTTTTCATTTTATTTCGTTATTGTTTACCGAGATAAACAACAACGAAATAAAATTAATATTGATATTACACGAAAAAGTAGTAAGTTGCCTAGTTAGTGCGGAATTAAACCCATTTTATATTTCTACATTTCCTTATTCATTATGGATTTCCGCAAAGTAACGCCTGTTTCTATTAACTACGAAAAATCATCACAAAGATATATACAAATCACTGCAAAATATAGTACAACAGTACGCGGCGCCAATCACAAGAACCTTTATGAACTTATGGCTGCGCTACGAGGCTTGGTTTGACCTTATTGACCGTAGGAGCGCCATACGGCATGGCAGGTGAGCTGATCCATCTACGGTTAACTCGACTGCAGCTCACATCTGCACGCGGTGTGGTCGAGCTTGTCGTTGCCGTGTTGGTCTGTATAGCCATCATGGTAAGAGTCTTCCACAGCACACAGACGCTGTTCAAAACACGTATAAGGCCATGAATGTATGAACAGGAATAAATACGAACAGGGTTGACATTATAAAAATAAATAAAATAAAATTGAAGAATTCTATAACCTTAAAGTATGACTGTCAGACATTCAATAGTTATTTTTACAATACATTCTACGAATATTCGAGAAGAACAGGTTTTATTTAAATAACTCTAAAAAAATTCACAAATTCTTTACTCAACATTCAAATTTAAGAAATGGACATTTATTTATTTATGTAAGTATATAGTTTAGTTGAATATAGAACGGACAAAGAATAATCGGTCGAGTTCAATGAACCAGAAAAAAATACTCTAAGACTTCTTCTCTTCTTTCTTGGCTCTCTTACTAGGACACAGTCAATAAAATTAAAAAATATAAAACATTGACTCGACTGATACATTTTAATAATATAATATCATAATGCTGCGCTTTATAATTTGTTATTAAACCAGAAACTTAACGTGTAGTAATTAAGAATTTCGGAAAAACCATTCTAAACTTTACATACTTAAGGTAACATTGAGAGTCACGAAAAATATTAAAAAGTACAAAAAATTAAGAGCACAGCTTTACTATAAGAAAAAGAAATTTTATGAGAAGATTAGGTTATAATTTATAATATTCCTTTACTCGTACTATTAGAAATAATCTGTTGACTTGAGATTTTTTCAACAATTTTTTTAAATTTTTTACAAACCTAATTCTAACGGTCTTTGAATGAAAGTTGCTAAAAAAATGCTTAAAATAATAATCAGGTTTATTTTAATTAAGTTAATATGGGACGACCTGTGATTTATTAAATTACGAATATTCACTGATAAAATAAACTGAGTACATACGTAAAAATGTCATAAGAATATATATTACTTGTGTCGAATAGAGTTTTTATGAAAATGCTATAGGATCAACCAATCTGAATAGTAAGGGAAGAAAAAACGGTTGACAGATATCAAGGATAATAAGAGAAAAAGTAAAACATAAGAAAAAAAACATTAAAAAAAAATATCAAGTCGACAGCAAAGTTCAACGGACACGCTGACAGTTTACAGAACTGTCAGCGTGCACAGAATTTCTTTAAGAAACTAGGCCCGTCCGCGGGCATTCACTAGTTTAGGCCCTAAACTACCTACACTTAACGCGACATCCTAAAACTATTTTCTTTTCTATCGCCGAAAATTTTCAAATAGACAACAATATTTATACACATCAAGTATAATAATTAGTCCAATAGATTAAAACACTGGCCAAAAAATAATATACCACGAGTATTCGAATTTCGAAAATGCTTCAATTAAAATACTTCGTTGCTACGAGCAAATCATTTAAATAAAAAAAAATATTCGAAAGAGACGTACATTTTTTTCTCTATGCTTAAAAATAGGTCTTGTCTAATACTTTTTTTAACTTACGCTACTATATATACAGTCAGCTACATAATAATTAAATAACAACGATGAAGGTGTGCGTTGTCCACTTTTTTTTTATAATTAAATCACATTCCTACACTTGCAAAATCTTTTTTTTTTACATGAGATTCTGATCGTACAGTTTGTCATGCCAACGGTTTTCGTGAGTCCAATAGTATTTGGAATGTTTCGAGAATTCAAATTCCGAATGTAATTCTAAGGAATGAATGTCATGGCAATATTTAGAAATATATAATTTCTTTTTTCTTTTTTCAAAAACGGTACTAAGTTGACGCGCTTGATTCCGGAAAGAGTGCCCGAGTCCAGCCCAAATCCAGTACTAACTTCTTGTCTAAGCTGTCACTCGATTGCCATGACACCTGTCAAATCCATGCAAAATCGATCAACGGCACTCTACACGGAATCAATCGGCAGTGCCGGCAACCTTGCTTGGTTATTTTTTTAACACTTTGACTGCTGAGCCGATTTTCTCGTCTATCCACGGTTACGGATCTGCACACACCGTCCTGTTTTCCCGTACCGCTAACACAGCAGTTGTGTTTTCCCGCACTCGCGGCAAGTTATAAAAAACACAACAGTTGTGTTTTCAGCAGTGAACGTGTTAATGCACGATCTGAGCCACTCCTACGTAGACGCGATATAATCGCAGCGTTTACGATAGTGCGTCTCATCGCCCGTGTCCTTTCCCACTTCTCTCGCAATTTAATTAATATTGCAGCAGTGGGTGGTTGGCCTAATAAGCTGCCGAAAGTCAAAAATAAGTCTTTATCACGTCAACAACAGTATTATTACTACGGCACAGCTCGGACACTCGATACAGAAATTCATTTGACAACTCACACATATAAATTATTTATACACGCACCATGCGTGTGTGTGTGTGTGCTCAAAGGTACTACGCGACCAAAACAAAAGACAACTCGCTAGTACAAAGGTTCATACTGACCCGTAGATTTGGATGTGTAGGCATTATTGACAGCCTCCCGATAGCGGGTAGAGGGGCGGGGTGGACTGTCTATTCTCTATGTAAATTACTACACACTACGTCTTCTGTGACTGTGTGTGTGAATTTTGTGTTTAATTATGTAAAACACGTGTAATTAAAAAAAAAAACAGGTGAAAAACAGCCCATGTCACTTGGAATGAAACAACCACAGAACCACAATTCAACTCAATGTCGCGAGAAAAACAAAAGTTGTTATTAAAAAAGAAAAACAAAGACAACGTAACTTTTTTGATTTCCCGCCGGAATAATATGAATACTGTTGTTGACAGTTAACGTTTCTTTGACATATGACAGCTAGAGAAATTTCAACGCCACAGATCTACAAATTGTACGAGGTAGCTTTTGATTTGGGGAATATCAGAGGAAACATCCTGGAATCCCCCACGTGGGGGACGGCCGTGGGGGATCTCGGGAATGATCCACAATTATCATTATCATTATGATTATTGTAAACGTTATATGATTGATGGGTGTTGTAAATATCTCGCTAAATACAAATTGTCTTATATTTACAATACCATGGATCAAAATCCACCCTCACATGAACCAGTTCTATATACAACCCTAATATTTCAACCAAAACCACCCAATTCCAATGGTTGATGTTTGTTTATTAATTAGAGTTGAACTCTTAATTATAATTATTATTATTGCCTATTAAATATTTATAAGGACATACATGTGTGTGTGTGTGTGTGTTTTATTTTTCTGGAGACAATAAATCATATTTGCTTTAAAAAAGGCTAAGTACTGCGCAGTACAAACATGAACTGCGCAGTACTTGCTAACGTCACTTAATTTAAAGAGTTTATAAGTAAGGCTGTTATTTTCTAAATGGTTATACAAATTGCGATATCATCGTAGGTGGATTTTGATTCTTATTATTTACAGAAAGTGTCGAAGATCTCAAGCATTTGACACATTTTTTGACATTTACACGTCACAAGTCCAGTGCTTATCCTTCGTACAAAGAAAAAGTTCAACAGTTAATGTCAGGGTTGCCACATCGACGCGTAAGGAGTACATTCAGCGTGAAATTAATAAAACGACCTTTGACTTCGCTCAACCCTATCTCAGAACTAAGTGTTTGCTCAGATACCCAATTCTCTTAACAAAACTTTTTCAAAATATAATCCCATTAAGTTTCAATCTACACACAATTTAATTAGAGTCTCAAATGGCGTCTTCCTAAAAGTCAAACGCTTTCGGCGCTATCTACCGCAATGTGTCAATTTTTGTCAATTCACAATTCGGTCTCGACTCGTTCAACTCTCAGTCAATTTTAACACGTTCACTGCTGAAAACACAACTGTCATGTTTTTCACAACTTGCCGCGAGTGCGGGAAAACACAACTGTTGCGTTAGCTGTATGGCAAAACACTATGGAGTATGCAGAGCCGCACCCGTGGTTAGACAAGAAAATCGGCTCAGCAGTGAAAGTTTAAAGAGAATTGCGCGTCTGATTACAGATTTATAGTCTATATAGAACTCAACTCCGAGCTAAGCCAAAGATAAGTCCAAGGTCGCTCGAAAGACATCAGCCTCAATATCCAAAAGACTAATATATCACTAAAACCACAAAATAGAATCACATGAATCACATGTCCGACTTGTTCAGTATGAGCCCCGTCTTTTCATCTAAAATAAAGTCCGGGTTCTCATCCGCGTCGGTTTCGTCCGCCGGGGGGGCGTAGAGGCGGGCCGGTGGGTCCGGCGGCCCCGGCGCGGCGGCGGGCCTGCGGGGCGCGGGTCACGCGTGCATCCAGCGCTCCTCGAAGAATTGCCGCATGTTGTGTCCGGCGCGCCCCACGGGGCTGTAGTCTTCGTTGAAAACCTCGCAGTTGCTGAATATTAGACGGACGTCGGAAGCGAATTCTTCTTTAGATTTGTATCTGTAATGGAACCATTTGTTTTTTATTAGATCGAGCGACGAGACGAGCAAATCGTTCGCTTTATATTTATTTATTATTTTATTTTATTGTATTAGGGCTTACAGCTATCAGTACAAAAAAGTCGACTTAAAAACTAAGAAAAGCCATTTCCAAGCCTCCACATGTAGTGAGAGAGTAAGCGCTACGCCTGCCCATAACAGTTACACTGCTACCCAGAACTTAGCATTGCATAATCTTGCGCGGCGCTGCACTGCGCTCGTCACCCCGAGACATTGGCTCTAAAGTCTCGAACGCCCAGTAATTTCGCTGGAAACAATGCCCTTCAAACCGGAACTCAGTAATTTTTGCACACTGCTTAGCGGATGAATATCTGGAAAAGGTGTGGTACTTCCCCAGGCGGTCTTTTGCAGAAGAGGACTCCCACTACCTAACTATATTTTGAGGCCAGTCTGTTTTTTTTTTTTTATTTAACCGAGTGACAAGACGAGCAAATCCTTCACCTGATGGTAAGCACTACGGTTGCCCATAACTAGATAGTAGCTACAACTTTGCATTGCATAATCTTGTGCGCCACTGCACTGCACCCTGAGACATCACCTCAAGCAATTAGCCAATAAAACCCATTAACACTTTGACTGCTGAGCCGATTTGCTTGTCTAGCCACGGGTGCGGCTCTGCACAGTCCATGGCGTTTTCCCATACAACAAACACAACAGTTGTGTTTTCAGCACTGGAGGCATACCATGACCTCTTATAGCGATTCAATTGAAGACCTAAACTGAACCGCGTCGCATAATCGTACCGTGACGTCTTACTTTTGATGTGGCTGCCATTTTCAACCTAAACTGGATCCAGTTAAGGTTGAAAATGGCAGGAACCTAAACCTAGGACGCGGCTCAGTTTAGGTCCTCAACTGAATCGCTATAAGACGTCATGGTAGGTCTCCTGAACGTTTCAAGTACCGATGTCGACTCACATGGCGTCCTGCAGCTTCCGCTTGATGGTAGAGAGATCCATGGGACATTTGATGACCTTCTTGTACTGCGGGAACTGCTTCGTGTTCACGGGCACGAGGAAGGGCCACGCGTGCTCGTGGCACTCCATCTCGCAGAGCAGGTTCCTGGAGTGATAGTAGGCAAGTGTTAGAACTCAATACTCAAATCATTTTATTATTATTCTACCTAGTTACAGGTCGAGGTTATTATGAACGTGTAAATTTTTATTTTTGAATTTAAATCTTGCCATTTACTTGGAAGTAAAGTAGGTGGTAGCCTAGTGGGAGAACGTCCACGTAAAACTAAGCACACAACAGGAGGCATACCATGATATCTTATAGTGATTGAATTGAAGACCTTGAAAATGGCAGCAACCTAAATTGAGTCACTAATAAGCCATTGTCAACCTAAACTGGATCCAGTTTAGGTTGAAAATGGCAGCAACATAAAAAAATAAGACGCCACGGTACGATTATGCGACGCGGTTCAGTTTAGGTCTTCAATTGAATCGCTATAAGATGTCATGGTAGGCCTTCAGGACCAGAAGTGCCGTGTACTATATACACATTCACAAAAAAAAAAGTTGAAAAATTAAAAAATATGCTAATATCAAGCCCAACTAAAATGTCTTTTTATCGGACTTTTTGCTTCATATTTATTATTTGCCTTTGATATCGAGGACCCCCCGTTTTATAAAATAAAATTAAATACTTATGTACCATTTAGTTCGGCTTGCTATTAAAAAGTATGTTTTTTAGTTTTTTTTTTTTTTCCATAAATAATTTATTTACATATTTTTTTTAGGTTTTATGATTTTTTTATTTGATTAACGTATTGTCATCGGTCCTTGATAAGTGTGCAGAGTTTCAATTTGATCCGACGTTTTGAAAGGGGTGAAAACCCCGTTCAAAGATTCGCGGGTAAAACGAGGTAACACACTCACTGCTGAAAACACAACTGTCGTGTTTTTCACAACTTGCCGCGAGTGCGGGAAAACACAACTGTTGTGTTTGTTGTATGGGAAAACACTATGGCGCGCGCAGAGCCGCACCCGTGGCTAGACAAGAAAATCGGCTCAGCAGTGAAAGTGTTAACACTCTGCACTGCACACTCCATGTTTTCCCATACAACAAACACAACATTGTGTTTTCCCGCACTTGCGGCAAGTTGTGAAAAACACGACAGTTGTGTTCTCAGCACTGAAGGTGTTAAAAAGTGCACTTACTTGCAAAACTGCAGTTCTTTTTGCTGTTTTTTGGCCGTATTCTTTTCCTTTTTCGCTCGCTGCACTAGCGGCAAGTTTTCGTTCTCATGTTCTTCCGCTGCGTGGAAACACATGTTTTTAGTATTATCGAACATTGAAAAAAGGATAATTCCCGTGTTTGTTTTGAGTGTTTCTTTGTACATAATATTTGTAAGCAGTAAAAAGTAAAGAAATAAAAAAAAAAAGAAATGTGTGCTGGGTAGAAGTAAAACTTCAACTAAGAAACATAACTCTCTCTCCCTTTCTATCTTCATTAACTTATTACCCGATCACATTTTTCGTAACGCATTCAGCTTAGTCCCCAAGTCAAGCGTGCGTAAAGAAGTTTTGATTAAAAATGAATGACGAAAATTGAAAAATATGACATCTCGAGTGTCTTGGTGCTATCTTCTCTGACGGACGTATTTCCGAAGCACTGGTAGAGTCAATGGAGTTTCCTTTTCCTGTGCGAGATTCAGCCATGAGTCTCCACTTGAAAGGGAAATGTCCTTTTTCAAACTCAAACCATATTTAATTAATCATTAGATTTGTAGATCATAACTAATTGTAAAACTTGTTTTGTTATAGTTTTTAAGTCTTCTTTGTTCTGTGGTGTTTCAATAAAGAGTATATCTATCTATCTATTTATCTATCATATTTGACTATTTTTTTATTTTTCTCTATGTATAAAGAGACTTAAGTGTTTGACTTGTAAAAGGGCAATATTTTTTCCCACTTGCAATGCAATAAATGATTTGAGTTTTGAGTAGTGTTAAAACAAAACTGTTCCGGTTTGAAGGGCACTGTTTCCAGCGAAATCACTGGGCGTGTCAGACTTTAGAACCGATGTCTCAGGGTGACGAACGCAATGCAGTTCCGCGGAAGTTTAAGCAATGCAAAGTTCTGGGTGGCACTGTAACTGTTATGGGCAGGCGTAGCGCTTACGACGATGAACGGCTTGCTCATCTCGTTAGAATGAAATTTTACCTACCCTCAATATGTGGTTCCGCGTCTTCGTGCTGTATGGCCCCGTTGCCGCCCACATACTGTAAGGCGCGCCTCTTCTCAGGGGGCGGCGCCTCGTCCGCTGAGAAATCTGGTTGCGCTGAAAAAAGTTTATTTTTAAACTTTGTACATTGCATAGTTATTGAAGTGAAAGATTTTAGCGACGTATGGGAGAAATTCTATAGCAATCGTCACACTTTTCTGTTGCGCGCTCGACCGTCACGTTAGAGTTGACACTTTGACATTAAGGCAAACAAAGAGTATACAAAGGTTTGAAAAGGTATTGTATTGACATAGCTTCTCAGTTCTCAGTTACCTGGATGATGGTTGATCCCGTTTTCCGGTTCAGGAAGCGTGTCTTCCATTTTGTCTGCGCACTCTGATTTCTCGGGAGTGTGCAGGACTGACGCGGAGCACTCTTCCGCTGTGGTGGACGTAGAGGCGTGCGACGGGGACGGACTGGAAACACGCCTCAATTATAACCATAGTAATGCCTTCATGCTGATTTCAAAGCGTGAGGTTGAGGGTTCCATTCCCGCTTAGGTCAAAGATTTGTGTGAAGTGACCCATAGATATTTGCTCTGGATGTTTGTAGGACCATGGTCCTCGTAGTTCCTGATTCCCTACATACAGGGAATCCTAGTTAGGGCTCAGGGTCTATGGATGTGATTATTGTTATTTCTTTATCATCTCCAGACTTATTTCCGGGTAAAGGACTTTTTTAGCATAATTATGTCAGTATTGAATAAAATCTATTATGAGAAAAAGAAGGAAAAATTTAAACATTTGAGTGCTTTTTTATTTTCTTTCTAAGGGATGTTTGTATGAACTCACGATTAGACGTTATGTTTTTTTTTTTTGTTTTAAGTTCGCTATCGCCGAGTGGCATGGGCCATGGGCTGATTCAAACCTAGGATGGTAAAAAAATAAAAATAAATTCATTGCCATACAAACCTCGGCACCATGCCTTGGTCGAGGTCCATGCTGTTGTCCTTGGACTTGCTCTCGCGTTTTTTCGCGTTCCGCGGTTTCTTGGGCGGCGCGCGGCTGATGCAGTTGTTACAGTACCACTTGCCGCGAGGGTTCTACGGAAGGTTGATACCATTATCAGTAAGTCATTAATTTGTTTATCATTAATTGGTTTTTTTATTTTTTTCGTTGTACGGGATATTTAAGCCTTTTTAGGCCGCACTCGACGCACACGCGGGGCCCGCGCGCCTTGTTCCGTACCTTGTTGAGCGGCGGGTAGTGGCAGTCCTGGTGGTAGGCCCGCACGCACAGCGCGCACGGCACGGTGCGGCCCGCGCCGGCCGCGCCGCCGCACACGACGCACACGCGGGGCCCGCGCGCCTTGTTCCGTACCTTGTTGAGCGGCGGGTAGTGGCAGTCCTGGTGGTAGGCCCGCACGCACAGCGCGCACGGCACGGTGCGGCCCGCGCCGGCCGCGCCGCCGCACACGATGCACACGCGGGACCCGCGCGCCTTGTTCACGCACTCCCAGCAATACCTGTGCAGATTGCCACATGAAAACATACACTTTTGCCTAAAGTAACTTTTTTTTTACTTAAAAGAAAAACAAAAAAAGGAATGCCCCAGACTTAAATTAATAAATTAAATAAAGTGAATTAAAGAAATTTTCACATGAAAAAAGAAATAGTCAAGGTGACACTAAAGCTGAACACCCACCAGTCTCCTTCGGGGATCTTGTCCATCCGTGGCTTGAAGCAGTACGTGTGGTATCCCTTATCGCATCCGTCACACAGCAGCAGCTGGTCCTCGTTGTCGCCGCACAAGCAGAACTGACAGTTCTGAAAAGTAAAGATACATTTACTCATGGGTCGCTGAGAAATAAATTATATTAAGCTGGGCCCACATCTGGGACCGTGACTCCGTGACCGTGTCACGGTAATTGCTACGCTAATATGGACGAAGGCTGTGACACTTCATCACAACCTCTTCGGGAGCCCCTGAGTGGATCGCCGCGTGACTTTAGGTCCGAAATCGTAACAAAGCCCGTCCACATTTGTGTTTAGTCACGCGTATTTGTTACAGTTACTAGAACTGCTTCAGGTGCTGTTAAGAAGAGGTTGCAACGCCTGCAGCGACATGGCAAGCTGCGCCGATGTGGTGCAGCGTGCCACGGCCTCGCGCCACATCGCCAGACCGCGCGCAACGCCTTTAGTGTCAGCTGTCACAAGTACTCACAGCCTTCATGATGCTCTTGTCCCAGGCCACGTGCGCCTCCAGCGCCTGCAGCGACATGGCGAGCTGCGCCGACGTGGTGCAGCGCGCCACGGCCTCGCGCCACGTCGCCAGTCCGCGCGCGATTCCTTTAGTTTCCGCTGTAACACGACATAATGTCATTATGTCTGTTTACAACAGCGCCATCTGTCTGTCAGATGATGGAGTGCGATGGCTAATCGATATTAGATCTTGTTCTAAACAAGGTAAGCTACACACACCAAATCTCATAGTTGGCGCTGTACGATGTCTCGCTCATCTGCCATACGGGGAAGCGGGACAGGTCATACAACTTGGGTCAAAACTTTTCACAATTTTCATAGGTTCCTTTTAATCGTCGCGTGAATTTTTTTTGTGGACTTATTCGTTTGTAACGTACGCCTGACAGTTAAAATGTTAATCAATTTGATTTTCAAAACTGCGACTTTTTGTAAATAACGATTTTATAATCACCCTTTTCAGTGACATTTAAAAATCGGCCCCCAAAAAGAGAGCGACATCGCTGATTTTTCATATAATATTTAAGAAAATTTAATCTGAAAACTAAAAGTATTCTTCCAAAGTACTAAGTATTATAAAACCTTTTCTGCTGCTACATCTAGTAATAAGATAAAAAATAAATATGCGTGCGAAGCCACAGAAAAACAAAAAACAAAAATATTAAATTTCAAAAAATCTAAACTTACGTTTGCTCTCATTGGTGTCTGAATTGGGCGAGGGTGCGGACGCGTTGCCATGTTCCGCTTGCAGCGCCGCGCCTATGTTCGCTTCAGCGGTACTGTGGACAAGGTATCTCAATTATTTATCAACAAAACTGACGATGAAACGCCAAATGGAACAATTCTACAGAGCCGTATTGAGGAAACTAGTTCTTACTAACACGTTCACTGCTGAAAACACAGTTGTTGTGTTTTTTATATCTTTACGCGGGTGCGGTTAAGCACACCTGTTGCCTGGTTGCGGCGAAACACAGACGTGTGTGTTTAACGCGGCGCTACTACAGTGCGGCTCACACAGACGGCACGCCAGTGCTGGAAAACGGTCACGGGCCGTAACGGTGCTTAACTGTAAACTCCAGCTCAGCAGCCAACGTGTTAAAGAGAAGAGACAACCACCACTATTTTAGCTTATGGGATGAGCTACCAAATAGTTCTCGGACGTTATCACAAGAGTGGCCGAGCTGAAGACGGAGAAGGGACCATACTGCGAGCTTTCTTTAGGGACTAATTGGTAGAGATTTGGAACCTTTTAACACGTTCACTGCCAAACCCTTTTACTCTTTTTGGCTCTTTTGCTAATCTTCACACAACGCGTGTGTTTACTGTTAACCGGCGTCGTGTCATAACTAAACTTAATCAGCTGTGCGGGCGCACACAACTGTTGTGATAAAACTGACAATACAGCAGCGCGGGTTCGCACGCTAGGCGTGTTTTTGCTTGTCGTAATATTATAAAAAAACAAACGTACGTGTTTTCAGCAGTGAACGTGTTAAGTGAAAAATGTTCGGAATTCTAAATTAAAAGAAAGAATGTTGTATTTATTTGAGAAAAACATCACTGATTGCCTTCCCAAAAAGTGTTTATTTCATCCACATAGGATGATCCCGAATCCCGAGGATGACCCCGAACATCTACACCGTTCCCGAGTGACACAGGCTGTTTTATCCCGGGAAAATAAAGTGAGTAAACAAAAAATAAATAAAAAGAAACCCATTAAACAAACAAAACATAAAATATAAAACAAAAACCAAACGACGCTAAATACATTTTACACATAAACTTGTAACATTCTTTATTCAAGCATTAACAAATTCGGGAGGCCTTTCACTTCTATACCTTATAACAAGCATCACCTCTCTTTCTTATTCATTGTTTTAGAACGAGATGACATGACAAGCCCAACTACCAGCTCATTATTGTATCAAAAACGGTCCGAGAAACCAGTTGTCATGCTCTAGCTACCTTATCTCTCTTTCACTTCCACCGCGTAAGAATGAGATGACACGACAAGTATCTAATCACCGGCACACAATTAGTAATACAATTTCACTTTACCTAGCGTACCTTTGTACCAAAGAGGTTTAACATAGTTTCTTTTTTTGTGCCTTTACTAGCTCTTTTTAGTCTATTTTGCCTATCTTTCATTTCCATTGCGTAAAGTAGGGTCCTCATCTATGACTGTGACTTCGTGACCATGTCACGGCACTAGCAATGCTAAATATGGAAGAGGGCCGTGACATACCGCGACCCTGTCAAAAGGCTGAGTGGATCGCTGCGTGACTTTATGTTGTGACTTCGTGACATTAACAAATACGCGTGACCAAACCCAGCCATAATTATGTTTTGTCACGCGTATTTGTTAGGGTCACGGTCACAGATGTGAACACAGCTTAAGATATTCCCTTTCTATGTGTGCGTCGACAGACGCCAGTTTGACTCGCCCTATCCATCTTACCTCTCTTTCATTTCCAGCGCATTAGAATGAGATGACATGACAAGCATTTATCCACCGCCACACAATTAATAATCAAGTTTCACTTTACCTAGCGTACCTTTGTACCAAAGGCGGTTTGAGATATCTCCTTTCTATGTGTGCCTCGACGGAGGCTAGTTTGTGTCTCGCTCTGGCGACTATCTCTGCACCCGTCGCTTCGTCGGGGAGGGGGAGGCGGGAGGGGCGCCACCCCTTCACTTGCATTGAGGCGGCTGCGACTCTTTCCTCTAGTTGTTCGACCTGAAAGAGAAATGTTAGGTTAAGTTGCGTGTTCATTCTTTGTAGGTTAAGTTTTATTGAGGGTTATAGACAGAGGCAAACAAATAGTTCTATCGTTCTCTCTCTATCTTTCTTTCTCTCTGTCTGAGAGAATAATTCGAATAGGCTGATGTCTTTATTTGTAGCGAATCATCAGTATTTATCGTCTAGTACAATACGACCATTTGTACTGACTCGCCAGGTATCCAGGTGTCAGTAGGGACTCACTAGTATAATAAGTAACTCACTGGTTTCAGTAATATTTCACCAGGTACCTCTAGCGACTCACTAGGTATACTGGCGACTCACCGGGAACACTAGCGACTCACCAGGTACTACTAAAGACTCACCAGATACTACAAGCGACTCATCAGGTAACATTAGTGACTCACCATGTGCAGTAGTTGGAGGTCGACCCGGCGCGCGGCGTTGGCGGAGTGCACGGTGTCGGAGTCGGCGCGCGGGTACCCGCCGTTCTGTGCGATGACGCGGTCGAGGTTCGATATCGACAGCTCGGTGCCGTTTACGTCACCTTTCTCGATGTATAGCTGGGAACAGAGTTGATAAGTTATTTTTTTTTAATTCATACACAAAAATCCTGTCCGCCATTGTAGCTTTATGTCACTCTCGTACTTGTCATGTATCCAATAATGCGTGCGAAGCCGGGGAGGCTCGCTAGTCAAAGTCAAATCTTACTAATATAATAAAAGCGACAGTGACTCTGTCTGACTGTCTGTTTGCTCCCGTGACAAGGCTAGGCGGCAAAACCGATTTTGAAAAAAATTGGCTAGGAAATAGTTTGAGCCTTGGGGAAGGACACAGGATACCTTTTACCGAGATAAACTTTTTTTTTAAAACAATTAATAAATAATTTAAAAATACGCACCTTATTGTTAACTGAAGGCAGGTGTGCGACGAAGGAAGTGTGTAACTCCCTCTCCCGCACCCCGCGTGGGTGGAGCGCTTCCATCACTTCTCTGACCTGCTCGGGGTCCGTGATGCGCCACCAGCCGTGTCTGGAGAAAGATGATTTAATGTGAGAGGGAAGAGTGTGGTACCTTTATTCTATAGTATCATTCGTTCGTTCATTCAATCTTTCATTCATTCATTCAAAGAGGTAGTTTGAATGTGAGATTAAATAGCGGAAGTAAAATGTTAAAAAGATAACCAACTTTATGGTAAAAAAGCGCAGGGTACTTGATATCAAAGGTTAATTATAAATATACAGTAAAAAGCAACCCCCACGCTTTTTTACCATAAAATTAATTATTTTTCTCTTTAGATTCGTCTTGCTATTAAGGCATGTTTTTAATTTTTGAAGTAAAACTTCGTTACGCACGCGTGACTTGGAGAGTAAGCTGGTGAATGCGTTACGAAAAATGTGATCGAGCGAGGCGAACGGAAAATGAGGGAGATATAAGTTAGTCAAGATAGAAAGAGAGAGAGTTACCTTCCAATTTAAAATATCTTTTATGAATTTTATTTTTTTAAATATGTTATATTTAATATTTTTTCAGAACATTTTTTTTTATTTGTAGTTTTACTTCTGCTATGTGTCCCCGCGCACATTTCGCTTCGTTAGATTCACCTGAGCTCGGTGGGCACGTGCGTGCGGCGCAGGCGCGGCGGCATCCCCCGCGCCTTGCAGTGCTGCAGCTGCTCCGCCTCGTCGGCCGCCATCTGTATGGGCGGCGGGCTGTCGCACGTCACGTACGTGGACAGCGCGTTGAAGTTGAGCAGCCCCAGCGACGTCAGGCTGCTGGCCTTGGCCTTCTGGGCCGCCGCGTCCAGCTTCAGCGAGTCGGCTTGCAGTTCTTTCTCTAGATCGTTGTCCTGTAGGAAGAGATAAGACATGTAGATTATTCTATACCTTAGATAGATAGATAAACTCTTTATTGAAACACCACAGAACAAAGAAAACCATAAACCACCTACCTACCTACCTGCCTTGTGTAGCATAAAAAAAAAGATTACGAAATTTTTATGACTGACAGCCCCGGAGTTTCTTGGTGCTATCTTCTCTGACGGGCGTATTCCCGAAGCACTGGATTCAAATTAATCCGACGTCTTAGAAGGGATGAAAATCACGTTCGAAAATTCAGTTACATTACATAACAAGCTAAAAACGCGTGTTAATAAAAGTGTGTTCAAAATTATATTTAAATTAAACTAAAAAACACGCCTAGCTTTTTACTTTACATTTATAATGACCCTTGGATAACTAGCACCCCACGCTTTTTTACCATAAAATTATTTTTTTATTTTTTTGTCTATAATTTTTAACACATTAATGTTTTATTCTTGTGTATGTGCGTTAAGCGGACAATTATATAAATAAAATAAATTATAAATTAATTTTATTGCCAAAAAAGTAAGGTGTTACACATAAAATTTACAAAAAGAGCAAACATTATTTTGAAACAAGTATGTGAAAAAAAAATATTTTTGTTGTTGTTGTTGTCCATAATAATTTGTTATGGATAATTATGTTTTTCTAAAAAAAAACATTAGTACTTGCCGGCGCTGGGATTCGAACACAGTATAAATCAGACCCGTACCTGTTCGTTACTATCCTCCTCCACCTCCGCGGTGCCGTTAATGGTGGCGTCCATCATGTCCTGGTCCAGCCCCGACATGGTGAGGCTGGAGTCGGCGCACACGCCCGTGGTGGGCACCTGGACGCTGGTCACCATGCTGTTCAGCGTGAACAGGCTCGGGTCGTTCAGGAGGTGCAGGTTGTTGGATACATCCCATTTGTGGCCTGGGAGAATAAAGCAGAATAACGCGTCACGATCACATATATAGCAGTGGCAGGCCTCTTCTGCAAGAGACCACCTGGGGAAGTACCACACTTTAGCCAAGCAGCAGTGGGCAAACATTACTGTGTTCCGGTTTGAAGGGCACTGTTTCCAGCGAAGTTACTGCGCATATGAGACTTTAGAGCCGATGTCTCAGGGTGACGAGCGCAGTGCAGTGCCGCGCACGATTATACAATACAATGTTATGGGTAGCACTGTAACTGTTATAGGCAGGCGTAGCGCTCACCGCCAGGTGCACGACTTGCTCGTTTCGTCACTCAGGCAAATAAATAAAAGAAAACATATTAACAAGTGCCAATAAGATGTCTAAAATGACAGTTTTACAAGAGAAATAAATGCAAACAAACAAAAGCTGTACACACCTTGACATACGACCACTTCGTTGCAAGTGTGTTCATTGTCGCAAAACAGCGGTATGTCCGTCTTGTCCTCGTTGATGTTGTTGAGAAATGATGTCTCATGCCGCAGGATGGAGAACCACTTTCCTTCTAACATTTTGGAGTACAGGAGCGAATGCGCCGAACTGGTGTCCATGACCTCTTGCTTGACCTCCTTCGCTTGTTTCTCCTGAAAGGAATAAATAAATAAAATAAAAAAACGGACGAGCCTTACAGTAATCACATATGATGTGTAATCTATATTTAAAACGATAGAAGTAGTACCAACATGACTGTCTAAAAATGGGAAAGTACCACTTAACGGCCAACAACTACCGCGCGCGCTCATTGGTTAAACCAAATAGCGCGCGCTTACCTGGCTTCCTGTTACACACTTCCGTCCCGTTTCACGAAATCGTTGCCACAGATTGCATCAATAATAAATAATAATGCGTCAATGTCATGTCGTTTTGCGTTGTTCATCAACAACCCATAACGCCCTACTGCTGGGCACAGGTCTCCCCTCACTTTCGTGAGGAGGATTAGGCCATAATCCACCACGGGGGCCAGATCCGGATTGGTGGATCACATACCTACCTCCGAAATAATTCTTGGGTAGGCATGTGGGTTTCCTCACGATGTTTTCGTTCACCGAAAAGCGAGTGATAATTACGTACATATGTTTTACAGAAACACATTGGTACGTACCTGCACTGGGATTTGAACTCACAAGGCGCACTTTCTCCCACTAGTAAAAAATAAAAAAGGTAAAAACAGCAATTGAAATACCTGTTCCTCCTTAATTTCTTGTTCTTTCTTCGCCGCGTCGAGTTGCGAGGAGACCGCTTCGGCCATCTTGCGTAGCTCCTCCAGGTTATTGACCAAGGTGTCCTTGCAGTCCTCGTCGCATTTCTCCTCAGTTTTGACCGGGTTCTCGACTTTGACTATTTCCTGCGGCTTGTCCACCGGCTCCGCCTGCGCCGCGTACATAGGCTTGTTGTGGGAAGGCTTCTGTACCAGGAACGCGGTGGGGATGGAGTCTTCGATGTCCAGCATGTCCTGCTGTTCGCTGTTCTTGTGCTGGATGTATTTCTCTTCCATTTTTATCGATGACCCTGTGGAGAGGCGTCGTGTTATGAATATTTACAAAGCGCGTTTGTTGACGGGTTATCGAATGTCACTTTGTTGATTGGGATATTTTTTCTTAAACTAGCGTAAACGAACTAACGTAACTACGTAACGTACTAGCGTAATTAGCGAAATTACTGGGCATATGAGACTTTAGAGCCGATGTCTCAGGGTGACGAGCGCAGTGCACCGCGCAGGATTTTGCAATGCAGGGTTCTGGGTGGTGCTGTGACTGTTATGGGCAGGCGTAGCGCTTACTATCAGGTGAACGACTTGCTCGTCTTGTCACTCAGTCAAATAAAAAAATAATAATAGATCGTCGATGCTGTCGATCGATGGTAGAATGAGATCAGTCGACATCGATTGACAGTTACTTTACAGTCGACGCTACTACACGCAATCAATCAATCATCGATCGATGGTAGAATGAGATCAGTCGACATCGATCGACAGTTACTCAATAGTCGAAGCTACTTAACGCAATCTATCAATCGTCGATCGATCGATGTGGTACCCTTACAACTCACCTTCCACTTTGCACCCGCCTTGTTTCACATTCGGTTCGTACTTGATGATCTGCGTGTGATCGCTCAAATTCAGTTCAGACTTTATACTCTTCAGTTCCATTTCTGTCTTCAACGCTTCTTCCTTCTTCTGTGCTTCAGTCTCTTCTTTTTGGTCCGGGTCAGACGGGGAGTCTTTCTTCTCTTTTAGAGCTGGAAATTAATGGAAATCAATGTAAGCGATGTATTTTGACGGCCAAGATTATAGTTTCATAAACTGAAAAACGCACATTGTTTATGCTTTTTTTTTACATAAACACATTGGTACGTGACCACAATGGGATTTGAACTCACGATCTTCTTTTCGGAAGACAGATGCGTGTGCAAACGTGCTTTGTATACCTAATTGTGCTTTGTATTCTTGCGTAGCGCGACAGAAGTCGCTCCCTCTCCGCACTCAACACTCTCCTAGCTGCCAACCCAGACTGTGATTTGTTTGTGGATGGATGGCAGATTATTTTGTCGGAGTGTTTGGGTTATTGTGAGAGGAATGGGTTAACACTTTGACTGTTGACCCGATTTTCTTGTCTAGCCTCGGTTACGGATCTACACTTGTGTTTTCCCATACAGCTAACACCACAGTTGTTTTTCCGCACTCGCGGCAAGTCAACACACCAGTTGTGTTTTCAACAATGAACGTGTTAACGAGTGAAATTTTATAGTGGGTATTATTATGTAAATGGAATAATTATTGTTATTGGTGTAAATAGTTTTAAATATATAAATAAATGGAACAAATAGCAGTTAGTTGTCAAGGGAGCTTATCCGGGGTGCGAGCTAAGGTTACCTTTCTTCCTCCTGGGCGCGGGCTCGGCGCCGGCGGCGGCGTCCCTGGCGGCGAGGTAGGGCGCCAGCTCGGGCTGCGCGGACTCCAGCGCCTCCACGAACACGGCGCCGCCCTTGCCCAGCGCCCAGTAGCGCCGCCAGTACCTGCCACCACCAACCGTCAGCCAACCCGACCACGGGCCCCGCTCCGAATTGGTGGATAACGTAACTACCTCCAAACAATTCTCGGACGGGACAATTACATAATGTTTAACCTATTTTACATTATACTTTTTTTTTTTGACTGAGTATCGAGACGCGCTAGTTATTCACCTGATAGTAAGCGCTATGCCTACCTGTAACAGTTACAATGCCTCTTAATAACTTTGCCTTTCATAATCTTGCGCGGCACTGCACTTCGCTCGTTACCCAACGTAATCAAAAAAATTCATACGTACTTACGTAGGGTCGTAATTTCAAGGTTATTTTTTTCGTTTTATTCATTCAGGTTTATACATTTTTTGTTCTGTTAGTGGCTATTTTTTCATAGTTGTTTTCAACTTGGTTTTTAGCGTTTTACGTTCGAACTATTTTTATTATTTTGTGTCGGGATTTATAATTTTTATTTTAGGCACAGACTACACCCCTTTTCCACTTTCATGAGTCCCTTTATACATGCTCGCCGGTAATAGGTACTTTTGACTTGGCCTTTCTTTACCGTCGACCCCTACCGGCTGGCCCATTCATACTAGACCCATAAACCTGTTTCGTCAATCTTTCTTCATTCATCCTCTCTAGATGCCAAATCCATCTAAGCCTCCTTTTCCCCGGTGGTGGTTACCTGTCCTGCCCGTAGCAGGTGGCCCGCAGCGCGTGGCAGCCGGCGGTGAGCTGCTGATGCTGTTGCTCCGACTGACGCATCAGCTTCTCCAACTTCTTGGACAGTTCCTCTGACGACAGGTTCTTGTCTTCGTCCTGTAGATAGCATATAGAAACTCTTTACTGACAACAAGATGTATAAAAGAAAGAAAAAAGAATAAATAAAAGGCGAACGACCTGCTTGTTCTTAAAAAAACTTAGCTATGTCAAGTTTTGCCCAAATCGTGCAAAGCCAAAACTAAAGAGAACGCCTTAGAAAAAAAAACTAAACTAACCTCCTCCGGCTGCGTCCCCTCACTCTCCAGATCACTCATCCCTTCATCCCCCATAACGCTGTCCTTGTCTAACTTATTGTCAGCCGGCGAACACTCTTCTTTATTGTTATTTAGCATCTTCCTGGACAGATCCTTGATAGGGGAGAGTTCTTTGTCGCTCTCTTCGATCGGCTGGTCCTTGTACGGAGACGGTTCGTCTGTTTCCTGATGGTCGTCCTTTTTCGGCGTTTCCGACTTTTCCGATTGTTCTGTGGAGAGAGAAAGAGAGGTAAAATGTATTTTATTTTATACTACGCTTATGGAGACGTTTTTATAATGTTTATGTGGTGATTCATGATCCAGCGGGGTGTTTCTTGTAATGCTTACGAGTTGGTTCTTACAATGCTAACGCGGTTTGGTTCTTATGATAGTTACGGGATGGTTCTTATTATGCTAATGGAGTGGCTTTTATAATGCTTGCAGAGTGGGTTGGTTATAATTGAGGTAACTCGGTGGTTATAATTGAGGTTCAGTCGTTGTTTTCATGATTTTACAGAGGTTATTTTAATGCTAATGAGGTGGGTCATTATGTTAAGGAACAGTTCTTGTAAAGCTCACAGGGTGATTCTCATAATCCCTACAGAATGGTTCGTTGAAAATTCCTTTTTTTTTTTTTACTTTTTTGCTTTTTATTTGACTGAGTGACGAGACGATCAAGTCGTTCACCTGTTCCTAGTGTCGTTAAGGCGAATGGCATGGTAAAAGATAGGCTTATACCCAGCAGTAGGAGGACAATAGCTGCAGACGATGATGATATACGGTCTCTTACCGTCATCAGTGGGCTGCGGCGAGGATCGACTCAAGTTAGCGGTGCTTTCTTCGACCAATTTCTGCATGCGCTCCAACGCTAGCGCCTGTTGCTTTTCAGTTTGTTCCGCACGCATTTTCCGCTGGTGTAACACACGCAATCTGAAAGGAATTTTGTATTTAAGCTAGGGCGTGTATCGAGTTTTGCGCGAAATCAAAATGACGTCATAATTATTTTTCTCAAACTTTAACTTTGGTAACAATTTCGTGAGGAAATAGTTTGAATCTTAGGGAAAGGGCCTAAAAGACTTTTTTCACGCGCACGATGGCCCTCGTGGGCACAGCTAGTATAGATATACTTACTTCCTTATCTTCATATCCATCAGGTACCTCTCCTTCTTGAGCTGGTTGAGGTGTTCCAGGGAGCCGTCGATCTGCCGCAGCACCGACTTGTTCTGCAGCAACTCGCTGCAGAGGAAGGCCAAGATCTTTGCTTTGAACGTGGCGTTCAGGCCTAGGAACGGCTTGTCTCGGAGCGCCTCTGTGAAACAGACAAGCATTAAATGAAAAGAAAGAAAGAAATATAATGTAGTATTTTATTTATTGTTTTGTTTATTTATATAATGGTATATTCGTTTTTTTATTACATGAACGATTGGCTCGTTTCGGTGCTCATTACAAAATACGTAAATACTAATCGCATCAAAACGACGAAATGTTAACGTGTGGTTCTTGAGATACTAACGGGGCGGTTTTAATGATGCTGTGTGGTTCGGATATGGCTTACGTGGTGGTTCTTGAGATGCTAACTGGGCGGTTCTAACGGTACTAACGAGTTGGTTTTTTCTAATGCTCACGGGGTGGTTCTCATGTAGCTTACCAAGTGGGACAAATATTCTTTAGTATGTGGTTCTTATGATCCTTAGAGGATGGTTCTTATAACTTTCCCATTAAAAATCCTTACCAGATAGTTTGTAAGTGCTGTTACTGTGTAGATTTTCGTAGTAAGCCAAGTTCTTGGTGGTGGCGCACGTGTGTTGTATCTCGGCGTCCGTCTGGTGGTGGTCGGCGACGCGGCGCTCCCGCTCGCGTTCTGCCGTTAGACCTGTAGGCATATAATAAATATAGTACTACATTACATACTGAATGATCACTCTACACCGCGCAGTCCGCGTCCCCGCACCTGTGCCGTGGGGCATTCAATGATACACGCCCAAATTCAATAGATAAACGGTTTGTATTAGCTTTCATACTAGCGGGTAGTCTTTTGTTTTGGTTGCGAAATATGTTTGAGTACCGACATACACATATGGTGCGTGTACAAATTAGGGATGTTACGGAGCTTCGACTACGACTCCGCTAAGTCGGAACTTCCGATTGATATTACACCTCCGGTTCCGACTTCGGCTCCGACACCTTTAAATCGGAGGTCTTGCTGCTTTGATAGACAAATCATTTGATTTCATTTGCTAACTGTTATTGAAAACATGCATATTTTTTGCTCATGTCAAGTAAGTTTATTATTGTCTAATTGAAATTAAACAGGCTGATTGAATAATGTTTGCACTATTTTATTTATGAGGCCTACCCTTAACACATCTCTGTTCTACCACCACCTCCTACTCCGACTCCGGTTCCTACAAACCAAATTTAAAAACTCCGACTCCGACTTCGGTTCCGATTGAACCACTTCCGATACATCCCTAGTACAAACGTCATTTAAATGTGTGTGATGTCAAATCCGCTTCTTTTAATGGGGGGTTCGCGTAACATCATTTTAATGGCAAATAAGAAGGCGCACTTCACCCACCTGTAAGGGCCTTCACTTCGCCCGTCGCGTTGGCGTAAAGATATATCCGGAGCACTTCACTCAGGTTGGCAGGCGTGATGTCACCCATTCGGATCGCGTGACCCAGTAGAGTAGTGTGCCTGCCCGGGTGGGGTATGCCTGGGTCTTCTGTGGGTCGAGAAAATTAAACATATGTTACAAAAAATTGCCATGTTATTAATAGCCATATTACACAAAGAGTCACTTTATAAAAATAACCACGTTGTTAAATACTTATGGTACAAAAATAGCCATTTTAAACAAATGGCCACCTTATAAAAATAACCGTGTTACTAAATAACTATGTTACTATATATATTGCCATGTTTAAAATTAGCCACGTTACAAATCTTTACAAAAACCTCTCTTTATTTCTTTACAAAAGGCCTTTTTTTAGTTTCCGTGGGTAGACTTACACTAACGTGCGTGAAACCGTGGGGCAGGACAAGTAACAAAACTATACAACATCTTTAATTCTTGTGTTAGTTACCATCTATATATCGACGCTAGAAAGCGTAAACGCTGTAACCTTGAAACGCAAAATTGTTCACCAAACTTTTTTTTTGTTGAAAAAAAATCATAACTCAATATCTACTCGACCTAAAAACGTAAATTATGGATATTTGGTGTGTTACATACAAAGCTACAATACTGCTACCTTGGTTATATCCTAAAGTTCCTAGGGGACGTTGAAATGTAGGTTTGTTTCCAAATATGTAAAAAAAGTATTTTCGGGTCGGTCAAAGGGTTACAGCGTTTACGCTTTCTAGCGTCGATATATAAAAATGTTATGTTGGTTTGTGTACGCTTCAAAAACTCAAAAAGTTCTGCACCGATCGAGCTGAAATTTTAGCATGATATATAATCCGCATCAAGGATTGTTTTTATCTATTTTTTTCATCAGTGACATCAGCGAATGTGAGAATGTGCCACAGCGAAGCGTGGCGGGGCACAGCTAGTGTAACATAATTATGTCGGTAAAAACCGTGTACCACAGAGAAACAATAAAAACTGAGCAAGTTAAATACAATATGCTAGCGATTTCTTCCCGAAAACTTACCAATGGCAGTAATGAGCAGCTGCGTGAGGACTTGTATGAGTTCCTCTTCAGCATCAGGGCAGCTGTCCGGCAGGAGTGCCATTTGGAAGGTGTTCAAAGTTGGAATAGCTTCCATGTCTGGAAAAGAAATGTTTTTATATATACTACGAGTACATATTGGGGTCAAAAGCGACCTTTTCGGCGTTTCTGGGGTCGGAGCGCTTAAGTCTTAGTAATAGGGTCCCGTTTTACCCTTTGGGTACGGAACCCTAAAAAGTGAATAAGTGGTACTTACCAAACCCAAGCGTCTGTCCGAAGTTGTGTATGAACTCGTAGACAAGCAGTATGTCCGCCATGGCCTGGCCCGGCAGCTTGAGTCCCGGGATCCTGTTCAAGGTCGGGAGCGGTTTCTGGTCCGACAGCGTCGAGTCTTCCTGCGGCCGCCTGGAACAAGACATCGGCCATTTTAAATCGACTTCAAAAAAGAAGGAGGTTCTCAATTCGTAAGTATGTTTTTTATTGAAGCAAAACTTTTTACGCACGCTTGACTTAGGGAGTAAGCTAGTGAATGCGTTACGCAAAATGTGATCGGGCGAGGCGAACGGATGTTGAGAGGGAGATATAAGTTAGTGAAGATAGAATGAGAGAGAGAGAGAGAGAGAGTTACGTTACGTTTTTTTTTTTAAATATCGCTGGAAACAGTGCCCTTCAAACTGAAACCCACTATTATTTTCCCTGTATCTAGGGGATTAGAAACTTCGAGGACCATGGTCCTACTAACGGGCAGACTGTGAGCAAATGTCAAAGGCCCTTGAGCGGCCTGATAAACTCTGACACCAGAGGCTTTGACAAGCATTCGACGAAAAGCAAACACCTACGGAGCGGATGAACAGGGTGTGCTGCAGAAGACCTGTGTCTTCCCTCCTTACCTGAGTTCAGCGAGCAGTTCCATCTCCTTCTTCCGCTGGCGCAGCTTCTTCTCCTTCGCCAGGAGCCTGTCCAGCAGGTTCTGGTGCTTCCTCCGCTCGCGTTCTTCCCAGCGCTTGCGCGAATCCAGCTGGCGGATGAACGAGGTGTGCTGCCGTCTTCTCTCCCGCTCCTGCAGAAGACCAGAGCGCTTAGAAAGTTAGGACATATTTTAATAACTTCGAGTTTTGGGTGACTTTGGTAACAGTTGTATTGGTACCGACCGTCTTTTTCTTTTCTACTTTACAGGCCCGCATTCGAACTCTATTTCACTTGTTCAGATGATGTGTAGGAAGGTCTACTCAGCCTAGAATGAGACCAGGAGGCCTACCATGACGTCTTATAGCGATTCAGTTCAGGACCTAAACTGAGCCGCGTTGCATAATCGTACCGTGACGTATTATTTTTTATGTTGCTGCCATTTTCAACCTAAACTGGATATAGGTTAGGTTGAAAATGGTCCTGAACTGAATCGCTATAAGAAGTCATGGTAGGCCTCCTGTTCTCAAGGACCGCCGCCGGAACACCTCGATAGGGGTATGGCGATATATTTAGCAATATCTGGCAAAGGTGTCGTACCTCCCCAGGCGGTCTCTTGCAGAAGGTGCCTCCCACTATAATCTTCTTCGGACAGAAAACAATATGATCTGTCAAATTAAGTTTTTGTTTAGTTTGTACCAACAGAATTGTTAGCAATAGTGCGCTTTTGACTTTGTAGGAATACCTAATTTGATCATTGATTATTAAGCTTGTGTTTCTTCGAGGGTTTATACTTTCAGTGATATTCTAGCATTATTTATTTTGAGTCTTTTTTGTTTAATCTATTGTTATGGTTTAATGTGAAAATAGTTATAATGAATGTGTAAGCAAATGGAAAGCCTCAAAATTACAATTTGTTTCACACAGACTTCAACAAAAAAATTAAACTGTGTATACCAAAATCGTGCGAATATTATTAAAAATGCTTAGCCAAAATATTTTACCTCATTTATATACTTTTGCTGCGTCCCGCCACGCCAAAACGAACACATTGGAAAAGAAAAACACACACATAAAGTGACACACATTTAAAACAGCGCCCTCTCTATTCTAAATTGGTAAACTAAAACGTACAAAAGGTTTTGGGATACATCACTCTAGCCATGACCATAGTATTGAAGCCAAATCAGCCTATTTTAAGATTTTTGGTTGAAACATAGACAACAGTATATTATAGAAGGTAGAAAATTAGTAATTTTCAGTGTCTTTCAGATTATAAAGGTTTGGAATTTTTAAAATACTCGTTATCCAGGAAAGATAAGTAAGTGGTCAGTTTACGTAAACTATATTATTTACAGAAGACATTTACAGTAGTCTTCTGTAAATTTTAAAACGAAACAGGTTTTAAATATATAAAATTTAGACTGGCGCCATCTCTGTTCCAACGAACTGAACTGAAATATATTTAATGTCAATTCTTGCCACTAGAGGCGCCAGCTACTGTGCAATTACGATATTAGAATACAGAGGGTAGGTCACACAAGCAAAACATTTTACAAAAGACTAAATTTACTTTTTTAAATTTAGCCTTTTGTAAATTATTTGAAAAAAACATTAAAAATGTTGTGTAAGCATCAGAAAACGGTTCGTGTCAACAAAAAGTTGGTAAAAGTTTTGAAAGAGGTTCTCAATTATAAGGTTTCAAAGTAATATGGCCACTTACATTAGTATCGTCATTGGATATTTACTATTTAACACGCATCACGTTTTTTATCGCGTAAAAAATTTGTTAAACTCGTTCTCAATGACAACACTAGTTGCTAAATTATTCTTTTTGTTAACACGCATTAAGAAAGGGTGTAACTATAAATAAATACCTACAAAACAGCATAACATTCATCACATCATTAAGGGGTGCTCCCATGAGACATACAGTTTACATAGCCGAACGAGGTCACGCACCAGAGAAATAAACCGAAAAAAGGACATAGGTTTTAGCTTTAAATTAAGTACTAGACCCGATGTTAATTTGTCTGTCTCTAGTTTAATTGAAGTAATAAAGCTTTCACATAGCGCTAGAATACGTGCAGTTATAATCCGTGTGTTGGTATCATAGTCTCCCCTTAAGTACGTGAGCGGGGACTTGTAAGGCAAGGGGGGAGACGGGGGAGGGTGCAGAGGGGTAAAGGGGGTTGGGATTGCAGGGAAGCGCGCTCCATCATTCTAAGGCTCCCATACGTAGGCCTTCCGCGGATTAAAGTCTAATATAGTGTGTGCGTGTTGATTGAAGATCAGCTGCAAACTGTCAGCGCAGTGGGAACACACCTTAAAACAGCGTATAAATAGAAAATCACCTGTTCTTTAAGCAGCATAGCTTGTTGTCTCTTTATTTCCCTCTCCTGTAACAATACGATGATGCCCGTTCATAGAAGATCTATATACCTGACTAGTTGTTACCACACCCAGGACACTCCATACAAAAGGTTATTTGGCAACTCACAAATGTCATAATTATAAATGACGTTTGTACAGGCACCATATATCCTAGGAGACATACAACGCGACGGAAATAAAAGAAAATCCGCTAGTGTGTAGGTTTTTACAAACCGTTTGTCTACTACATTTGGGCGTTTAATATTGACTGTCCTACCAATTGTCCACCAGATTGCAGGTAGAGGTGGGGGGAAGCGAATTGCGCGAGTTGGTTATTGCCCATTATGTATGTATTACGTGCTATATATTCTGTGTCGTGACTTTGTTTGCAATAGTTTTTTTTTTTTTAAATTAGTATTAGAATAAAGTTTCCCAAATCTATTATAAAGGGGTAATTTGTTTCTTATTTTGGTTCTTCCTTTCACTAATAAGAAACTACATAATCCTTAGACTATATTATATTGCGGGAAAATGCAGTTCCATTTTTTCAGATATACGAAAGTAATTTTAATTGCAGAACTACATTACGCTTATCGTAATTAAGAATGGTTGAATTTTCAAAATTACAACACTATTTCTATGAAAATCACTAGTTTATATCCGCTTTTGAACATAACCTTTCAACCTTATTTTATAGGGGCTTGGAGCAAATACTATAGAACAAAAGCAATACGGTTCAGTTTTTTAAACTCGCGACATCTAGTGTTAAATATGGAAAAGGAAACATTATTGACAGTCGAATTGGAACAGCAAATTATATGGGACTAAAGACCGTTGCAAAAAAATGTTTGCTAATAACGCCACCTATCGACAGAACACGTGAACGATTGGATTCCTCTATAATATTTGCCCCAATTAAAACCATGCATCTAATTTAACAAACCTGTTGTCTCTTAACTTGTTCCTCTATCTTCTGCCTCTCCAATTCCTCCTGCCGTTTCCTCTTAGCCTTCATAAACAACATCGAAAGCGGTACAGCAAATTATAAGTTAAACAGCCAGAACATGGAACAAAAAAAAAATTAAAAATAAACTACGGTGTTACACCAAAACGAGAATTGAAGGTAATTAAGACCCTCTTACGATTACTTGAAAAAAACTTAATTCGTATAAATATTTACATTAACAATTTTATAACAAAAATCAAGCAAATAATTATAAAGCGTGCAAACTCTGCATACTAATGATTAGAATATGTATTTATGACAGATTTATACAATTTGACAAAATTTTAAAAACTAAAGTAAAAAACAGTATATTGATTAACCGTGTATTTTAAAACGTCAATTTATTGTAATTGTTAATTTTTTTGTGTTGTTTTAGACTTGATTTGATATAAATGTCAATTAGCGACCCAAACGCTACACTGACGCCTCTAGCGGCGGAAAAGGGAAATTTTTTTTTAATAAATTATTTCATTTCATATTTGAGAACGACCTAAATGCAAACGTTTGAGTACCTACTAAAAGAAAAAGATTTGTCAAAATGTACTAAATAAGTAAATATTTACATTGTTATTAGAGCTATTTAAATGTCATGTATATTTGATTTTATGTAATGATACAAATTATTTACAAAAAAAACGAAGATCGACTTATTGTGTAAACCACAGGTATGTAGGTATTTGTTCAAAGTCTGGGCGTTTGTACGACCACGGTCCTCGTAGTTTCAGATTCCCCCCTAGATACAGGGGTTCCTAGTTAAGGGTCAGGAGCTCCTATGATCGTGACGGGTTATTATCACATCGAGAAGTAACACTAGAAACCGGTTTATTTACCAAATATTATAAACTATGGTAAGCTCGTTTAAAAAAATGCTTTACAGGTTCACTGCTGAAAACACACGCGTCTGTGTTTTATAATTTTCATCATCATCATCAACCCATAACGTCCCACTGCTGGGCACGGGTCTCTCCTCACTATCATGAGGAGGGTTAGGCCATAATCCACCACGGGGGCCCAGTCCGGATTGGTGGATAACATACTAACCTCCGAAATAATTCTCGGATAGGTATGATAATTACGTACATATGTTTTATAGAAACACATTGGTACGTGCCTGCACTGGGATTTGAACTCACGACCATCTGATTGGAAGGCGGACGTTCTCCCACTAGGCTACCACCGCTTGCTTTATAATTTTACGGCAAGCGAAAACACGCCTGGCGTCCACCCCCTGCTGTATTGACAATGTTATCACACCAGTTGTGTGCGCCCGCACTGCTGATTGGCTTTAGTTACGAAACAACGCCAGTAAACCGATGTCTCAGGGTGACGAGCGCAGTGCAGTGCCGCGCAGGATTAGCAACTGGCATTGTTATGGGCAGGTGTAGCGCTTAGCTTCATGTGAATGACTTGCGCGTCTCGTAACTTAGTCAAATAAAAAAAAAAAAACAGTAAACACACACGTTGTGTGAAGATTCGCAAAAGGGCCAATTAAAGTAAAACGGTTCAGCAGTGAACGTGTTAAGAGCCATAACCGGGCACCTATTCGTAATAATTGCTGTAACACTCTTCGTACCTACCGCCACAGTACGAATAGAAAATTTATATTTTAAAAGAATATTATCAAGCGCGTCTTTTATGACTGCGTGCCTGTATTTTCACGAATTAAATTCAGATCAGGAGGCATGCCCTGACATCTTATAGCGATTCAATTGAAGCCCTAAACTGAACCGCGTCGCATAATCGTACCGTGACGTCTTATTTTTTATGTTGCTGCCATTTTCAACCTAAACGTGGTCCAGTTTAGGTTGAAAATGGCAGCAACGTAAATTGAGTTGCTAATAAGCCATTTTCAACCTAAACTATTATAAGAAGATTGTAAGCTATAAGACGTCATGGTAGGCCTCCAGTTACTTATTATACATTTTGCAAAACCAAAACATTTTCCAAGCCCTCAGTGCTCTAACACCGGCACTTTAACGTTCAGTGCTGAGAACACAACTGTTGTGTTTTTCATAACTTGCCGCGAGTGCGGGAAAACACAACTGTTGTGTTTTTTGTATGGGAAAATACTATGGAGAATGCAGAGCCGCACCCGTGGCTAGACAAGCAAATCGGCTCAGCAGTGAAAGTGTTAACCGATCTCTATGAGGCTTCTGCCAGCGGCGTGGCAGTATCCAAATACTGCTCCAAAACGGTCTAGCCGTGGATCATTGACACGACAAAAAAGAATAACGCGGGTAGTTGGAAACGACACAACTCTTGACGGTAATGCTCCAATCGTCTCGTGCCCACGGTCAAAGTAACTTCATCGAAGGCAATATAAATTACATTTTAATAATAATTTATGCGCGGATTAGACCTGTTTTGTCAATTAAATATAACAGTAGTATTGGGGATACCAAACACCAATAAACAAGTAAGTTAATGTTAGTAATATCATAGGAAAATTGTTAGTTTTTTAGTTTGTTTCAGTGCATTTATCAATTCTGTGACGTACCGATCCGTACGTGTCCTTGTTATATTGCTGGACCGATATGGACAAGGCTCCGTCTGTGCCGACACTGAAACTGCCTTTGCTCAGTTTCTTTGCTATCATATTGTTTAGGCTCTCGTCGTCTTCGCTCAAGTCAATGACTTCCTTCAGAACTGACTTCGTAGGACTTTCTTTCGGTATCAACATTAGATTTTGGGACATAAACTCGTTTTTGGCGTCCAAATAGGTTTTCTCCAATGATTGCGGGTCATTTTTTTCGGCTTGCAACTTCGACCAATCGCAGCCGTTTATGAACTCGCTGATTCTCGAATAGGACTCGATTAACTTCTCTATGTTGTTTTCTTTTTCTTTCTTTTTCTCGGGCGCTTTCATGAGCGTGAAGTCGTACTGTTTGTTTTTCGCTTTTGGAAGGTCGAATGACGCTTTTTCAGCGAAATGCTTCATTTTGTCTAAAGCATTATATTCTTCTACCTCCTCTTTCCAGGTTCCGTGTTCGAAATTCAACGTTTTAATCGGAGAGTTCTCTTTAGGGCCCGTTACGGGGATAAGCGAGAGGGAAATAGGTGGCATGGCTCTCTCTTTCTTGCCCGGGTTAGGTTCTGGAACTTTCCATTCGTCTTTAGGCATTGGTAATGGCTCGATAGTGAGTTGCGTTCGATTTTTGTTGATATGCTGTTTCAAATGATGTTCTCATTAATTTTAATATTCTTCTTTTATTATCAATTAGATTATTGACAACATTGTCAAGATTTATTCCCAAATTGTTAAGACCCAAGAATAGCATTTTACATAGATAGATAAAAGAGATATAATAAAAAAAAATACTAATACACACAGCTACAAACTACAAGCTAAGAGTTCCAATGCTTACTACGGAAAAGCGAAAAGTCAAGGGTACTTTTTTTTGTGATGGCAACCCAGATGCTTTTTGCTTTTTTTTTTAGATAATCTACTACGGATGTGAGCGCAATGTTGCCAAGCATCAAATTGATAATAAAAAATAAAACATACACAAGCACATGGTAACAAACATTGAATATGAAATATAATTATAGGTCTCATATTTTAGCTTTAATAAAAATATTTCTAACTATGGTTTCTACAACTGCTACAGTAAAAATCAAAGATATACCACATTTAATTTTGAATCTACACCAATAATATAAATAGGTCAAGTTTGTTTGTTACGGTTAATCTTTGAAACGGCTGATCCGATTTTGAAAATACTTTTACTAACAAGCTATACTATTCCAGAGTGACAGAGACTGTATTATTTAGGACAAATAGGAATTCTTTAAACCAGAAAACTGACATCAAATGTACTTACTAAAAAACGTACTGATCCAATTTTCATCAAGTTTATATGGGATCATCCTGAAGATTTACCCTTTCCATTAAAAAGCAAGTCATCCAAATCGGTTCAGACATTCCACTGAAATAACGTAACAAAAATAAACCAGAATAATTGCAAACCATTTCTTTAGAAATCGGTTAATTAACTAGTTACTGTACTTTTTTATGAAATCGGTAAAAAAAAATTGGTCTACTTTTAATATGAGAACTATATACAAACTATTAAACACAGCAAGACAGACATACAAGTTTAAAAAACCCAATCTATAGAACATGTACCCAAGGTGATGAGGCGTCCCCTCACTTACCTCAAGGAGCTGTTGGCTCCTGGCCTCCTTTTCCCTTTTGACCATCTCCTGCTTCTCGGAACGTTCCAGCTCTCTGACTAGGCGAGCCTGGAAAGAACATACAGTATTATTAATATTATCTATGTAATGTGTCAGGGAGTTGGTGTACTGCTTTCCGCTGGGACCGTAGCGTGTGGAAAGATGTAGTCTCTGCCTATCCCAACCGGAGAAAGGCGTCACTGTATGTATGTATCTATTTAACACTTTCACTGCTGAGCCGATTTGCTTGTCTAGCCACGGGTGCGGCTCTGCGCGCGCCATAGTGTTTTCCCATACAACAAACACAACAGTTGTGTTTTGCCGTACTCGTGGCAAGTTATGAAAAACACGACAGTTGTGTTTTCAGCAGTTAACGGCTTAAGTGTGTGCAATACGATTACATACATTTTTTAAATTATTAAATGTTAAGATAAAACAGCGGTACCGATGGTAGCCTAGAAGGAGAACGTCCGCTTTCCAATCAGAAGGTCGTGAAATCAAATCCCAGTGCAGGCACGTACCAATGTTTTAGTAAAAACATATGTACGTAATTATCACTCGCTTTTCGGTGAAGGAAAACATCGTGAGGGAACCCTTATAAACCCGAGAATTGTTTCGGAGGCAGGGATGTTATCCACCAATGCGGACCACCGTGGTGGATAATGGGCTCACCCTCCTCACGAGTGGGGTGAGTCGTTTCAAGGGAAACCAGTCCGTCGAGCTGGTCTAATTCGACAACGGCATCGGTTACTATGATGCAGTGGTTAACCCTCCTCCACCACGAAAGGGAGGGGAGACCCGAGCTCAGCAGTGGGACGATATGGGCTGATGATGATGATGATGATGAAGATAAACTAGACAGATCCCGACGTAAGGTTCCTTGTGTCTAGTCAATCGGGAACTACTAGGACCATGGTCCCAAAACCACCAGACCCAGAGACAAGTGGCTCTCACAAATCGTTGTATAGTCAAATAGTTTGGTTTTCACTTACATACTAGAGAACGCGGCGCGAGCGATGCGACCGAGCGTTATCGGATAAATATGGAAAGAAAAAGACAAACTTGAATCATAATAATTGTTGTGAACACGACACTATTAGGTGTCAACCCTATGGGGTTCGCAAGGCCTTCGAGAAAATTCAGAAAGCTTTAAGTGGTTTTTTTTCATTTTTATAACAGCCAAATACATTATCGAGTGTCCACTGGGGTTGGAATGAGCTTGTATTATCTAAACTCTTAGGCACAATATGATCAAAAAAGTGCTATAATAATTAAAAACGAAATTACTGGGCATATAAGACTTTAGAGCCGATGTCTCAGGGTGACGAGCGCAGTGCAGTGTCGCGCAGGATTATGCGATGCAAAGTTTTGAGTGGTGGTGTGACTGTTATGGGCAGCCGTAGCGCTTACTATCAGGTGAACGACACGCTCGTCTCGTTCCTCAGTGAAAAAAAAAGTGGAGTACAGGTAGTGGCGGGTGCCCACCTGGTCGCGGTTGCGCGCGGAGGCGTCGCGGCGCGCGTCCCGCGCCGCCTGCTGGCGCCGCGCCAGCTCGATGCGGCGGTCCAGCGGCGGCGGCGTCGGCCGCGGGCCCGCCAGCGCCGCCAGCGCGCGCGCCTCCTCCAGCCTAAGGGGAAGGCATACGGTAGGAAACGAACTAAACGTGTGCTGGGACACATGGTACAAGTAAAACTTCAACCTAAAAATTATTAAAAAAGATATTTAAAAAAATATATGAAACGTAACTCTCTCTTTCTATCTTCACTTACTTATATCTCCCTCTCAACTTCCGTTCGCGTCTCCCGATCACATTTTTCGTAACGCAATCACCAAATTACTCCCCAAATCAAGCGTGCATAAAGTTTTACTTCAATAATAACGCGTCACGATCACACATAGATCCTGACGCCTAATAAGGATTACCTGTATCTAGGTAATCAAGGACCGTGGTCCCAGGAACTACCAAACTCAGAGCAAATATTTGTGGTTCACACAAATCTTTACCCTGTGCAGGAGTCAGATCCACAATCTCACGCATCGCAGTCGGCTTATTATCCACCTACGCCACGGAAACCACCAAACTTGGGGACGTGACCAAAGTTACATGACGCGGGAAAAGTCATGCTCGAGTTAATGTGGTGTCGACTTCCTTCCCGAATGTAAAGACGAGGACTTCTTTACCAATCATAAAATTAACTATTTTTAAAATGACAAGTAAAACTTCAACTTAAAAATTTAATTAAAATTAAAAATTTAATTTAATTTTAATTTTAATTTTATATTAATTTTTAATTTTTTTTTATTTCCCTTATCTTACAAAACTGTTATTTTTTACGGGATAAAAAGTGTCACATGTGTTAATCCAGGTATGTGATAAGGTGGGGTGCGGGCCAGGTAACCTCCACGAGTGCCCGGCTGTTGTTCGTCCCTCTTGATGCGTTGCATCCGGAGGGAAGGGCAGCAGCTGGGACGGTGCACCCTGGGGTTCGGTCAGCAATTCTCCTAGGGGAATTGGTGGCCGTAGCAAATAACCTGGCGAGAAGAGGTCCTTCGCGTGTCCCTCTGATCAGCAGAGGGCACAGCGAGGGACCAATAACGGGGACTTTTGGGCCGCGGATCGGGGGTCCAACGCCCAAGTTAGAAGTCCCGAGCTGAGGTGCGGCCCGTGTGTTCCGGGACGCACCCAGCGGAGAAAGAGGCCCAAGCCTCACGCGGCGAGCCCGGGAGGGCGCCCGCAGAGGTGGTCGCGGAAGCGCCGTGCGAACCCGTGACCACCTCCATAATGCGGAGAGGAGAACACCCCGGGGTTTTAGTGGGTAAACCCCGCCAGACCAGCTGGCGGGGGAGTCCCACATAACCACCCCCCCGCCCCCGGGGGCCGGGTGGTATGCCTAATGCATTTCCCCGGGAAAAAAAAAAAAAAAAAAAAAAAAAAAGGTATGTGATAAGGTATCTGTGTGCCAACTTTTATTCAAATCCGTTCGGTCGTTTTTGTGTAATTGTGTAACAAACATCCAAACATACAAACTTTTACCATAACCAATATTATAGTAGGGTATAAATGCGAACGTTTGTGAGAATGGCCATCCATTCTCACAAACTTCCTCAAACAAAATTCTTTTTGTTTTTGTTGAGGAACAAACATCCATATGTTTGTTCCTCTCTCACGCAAAAACTACTGAACGGATCCGAATGAAATTAAGAACACGGATAGTTTATAACCAGGATTGAGAAATAAGGTACTTTTTATCCAGATAGTATGTTCCCGTGGGACAAAACAGGAACTACGCGGGTTACTACAGTACTATTCTATTCTAGGTAACGCCCATCGAGAGTGGCACGAGCATGCTCCCCGCCGCGACCGCCGCACCTCTTAGTGATCTCCGCTTCGTTGAACACGAGCGGCTCGGCGGCGTCGGCCGGCGCCGGCTGCACGTAGTCGCCGAGGATGACGCGCCCGCTGAAGCTGAAGTTGTCAGCTGACAGCGGCGGGCACGGGTTCGATTCTAGGAACTGGAACAAAATGTCACATGAAAAATCTAACCTTGACATAAATTATCATGATAATTATGGGACCAGACCGTCTGGGGAAGCACCACACCTTTGCCAGATATCCATCCGCCAAGCAGTAGTGTACTAACATTACTGTGTTCCGGTTTGAAGGGCATTGTTTCCAGCGAAATTACTGGGCATATGAGACTTTAGAGCCGATGTCTCAGGGGACGAGCGCAGTGCAGGATTGTGCAATGCGCGGTTCTGGGTAGCACTGTCTGTTATGGGCAGGCGTGGCGCTTGCCATCAGGTGAACGACTTGCTTCGTCACTCAGTAAAATAAAAAAGTAACATGATGTCAAATTTTTATGTAAATTATAATGGTATCATTCAGAACCATCATCAAATAACCTACGGCGATGCGCCACCATCTTTAAGCACATAGCGATTTGCCTGTACATTAATGATGCGTTCCGCAAGAGAGGAGCTCTTTACCGGAGTCTGTGTTTCCCGATAGTTACAACTTGGCAGTCTTCAAGCCACGAGCGAATAGGTTACTTCTAGGTAAGTCTGCGCTATCGTAAAAATCGCCTAATGGATAAAATACTCGTAGTGATCAATCGAGAACCTAATTATCAATACAAAATGTGAAAATAACGCAATTTAAAGTACCGTTTGCAGTTCCAGCATGGACAAGATTTTTATAGCGGCGTGGGGCTCGGGCGGCGCATACGTCACGTCTCCTTTGATGTTACAGTTCCGAGACAGGCCCTTAATGGTGGTCACGCGTTTCCATCCTGCGGAGAGAAATATCAAACTTATCAAAAAAAAAATATATTAAGGCATTTTTATTTAAAGCGAGGCGAGCGTCCTTAACACGTTGACTGCTGAACCGGTTTTTACATTTAGCCACCGGCACGGACCGTTTGTTTTCCAACAATGGCGCGCCATCTGTGTGAGCCGCACTGTATTAGCGTCGCGTTACACACACGTCTGTGTTTTGCCGCACAGCCGGTACGTAAGCTTTGCTAACACAACAATTACGTTTTACCGTACTTGCGGCAAGTTATAAAAAACACAACGGGTGGGTTTTCAGCAGTGAACCTGTTAACGCTTTTCCGAAATCTAAGTGACACACACACATCAACCGAAATCCGCACACTGCTGAGCACTGTGGTCTCACCTTATTTTCATTAGGATGATTAGGTCAAAATTACGGGGGCCAAGTCCAGTTTGGTATATCACATTATCAAATAATTCTCAGGCTGGTTTTATGGTGCTGTAACTGTTATGGGCAGGCGTAGCGCTTACCATCAGATGAAAGACTGGCTCGTCTCGTTACTGATGAAACAAAAAATAACTTGGCATTGTGTGCAATTGAACCATCAAAGCCTTCCGCTTGGAAGGCGGACGTCCTCAGGCTACCAGCCCATGTATTGGAGGAGATTAGGAAGCGGGCCCGTACCCAACGCGAGAGGTAGCCGCAGCTGCGCGTCGTTGGAGCGGCGGCTGGTGTCGCTGGCGTCCGAATCCGACGGACAGCTGTCCGACGGGCACTCCGAGTCCGTGCTGCCCGTCTCGCCCAGCAGGGCCTTCAGCTTCTCCTGTTAGAAGGGAAGGATATGAGGCTATAAAGTCTTCAAGCAGTATGTAACGTATTCTTTTCGGAAGTCTCAAGATGAAATTAAAACCAAGTCAGTTCCACCAACATAAAATGTCAATGAAGTCAGTCACTCCAAAATCCTACTAATATTATAAATGCGAAAGTTTGTGAGAATGGATGGATGGATGTTTGTTCCTCTTTCACGCAAAAACTACTGAACGGATTCGAATGAAATTTGGAACACAGATAGTCTATAACCATGATTGAGTAATTGGGTACTTTTTATCTCGATAGTATTTTCCCGTGGGACAAAAAGGGGACTAGGCTGGTGAAACCGCGTAGTAAAAAATAAACCAAGTCCGTCTCACCAAGACAAAATAATTCAGCCGCTCATATATAAAACTCTTACCGAGCCAGTCTCCTACAGTAAGTAAGTCTGAGCTAGTAGCGACGCTTCCGTATTACTATGTAGTTTATTTTAACAAGTCAGACCAAGATAAAATAAAATTAGTCACAACCAAGTCAGTCACGCCAAAATAAAGCGGGGGTTTGATTTTTTAATGTCACATTGTCACAAAATGGCGAACGCTAACCGATTTATTTAGGAAATCGGCTATTTTGGTGAAACTTTGTCCTTTGACACTTCCACCTGCTGAGCCGATTTCCTTGTCTAGCCACGGGCGCGGCTCTGCACACTCCATAGTGTTTTTCCACACAACAAACACAACAGTTGTGTTTTCCCGCACTCGCGGCAAGCTATGCAAAACACGACAGTTGCGTTTTCAGCAGTGAAGGTGTGGCGTGACCGTTACCAAGTCCGTCTCCCCCAGCAGCTGCTGCGCCAGCGCGGGGCGCAGGCCGAGCGCGCGGCTCTGCGCCAGCAGCGAGGCGACCGTGTTCTTCTTCGGCTTGCTCACGCCGCGGCCCAGGTTCCGCGGCCGCCCCTCCCGCGCCGGCCACGCGGGAACAGCTGGACATAAACTCTCCGTTCAAACGCTACGCTTGTAGTGGGGGCTCTTCTGCGAGGGTTCCCCTGGGAAAGTACCACCACCTTTCCCAGATATTCATCAGTCAAGCAGTAGTGTGTAAAGGTATTGAAAACACGTCTGTGTTTTCAGCAGTAAACGTGTTAAATAATGTTTTTTTTATGTGACAATGTCTAATAAATCGATGAACGCCGGCTGCATGCACGAAAAAGTTGACACATTGTCCCGTTACGCTCATTGTACGCTTGCGGCCGCATCTCTCTTCTCTTCTTGACAGGTTAATTATTCTTGCATTTAATAAAATCTGATTACTGGTATAATTTCAAGTATTTTTTCTTTTATTATTAAAAACTGATTCAATTTTATTCATAAAAGTATGCAATCAATTCATCGACGTTTTGTTACGACGTTGTCACGTTAAAATATCGACCGTAAACCAACTTTACAGACAACCAATTAATTTTTTATTGGTTGATATTAATTTGACAATTTTTTCATTGCGATCTTCAATTGTTTTCACTACTTAAAGCAGAGTTATTTGCGAAAAATTGGAATTACGGAAAACTAAATAAGGTATGTACATACATTCACTGTCTTCACTGCCGCTCGATCGTGGGCGCGGCGAGTCGGCGATGCTGGTGTTCAGTTCCGGAACCACTCGCCTAGGCCGCGCGCCCGGCTTACGCCGCGCTGCGAACGAAACATCACCATCAGTTTACATCATCATCATCATCGTCATCATCACCAGAAAGAATCGTAGTTAAGTTACTTATGCGGTCACTGAACTAAAATTTACGTTTCTAGTTAACTGCGACGTGACTAGTGCCATAGTGTAAATTGAAAAGTTTATAATCTGCATGGAACGATTCCAAACGCGGCGTGTACGTGTGTGCACCTTTACACACACAAGGACAATCATTATGGCTGACACAGCCTTAGGCGACAGATTATTTGCCATCGTGTGCGTGCTGTACGTACCGTTCCATGAAAACAACTTACTGTTTTATTTCTTCTATGTTAATAAACTACCGGACTGGCTGGGATTCGACATTTTAACAATCTTAGTTAAAAAAAAACTGAGAAAGGCAGAGGATTTAAAAAATAAACGCTGATAACACGTTGACTGCTGAACCGGTTTATTTTTTAAGGCAATTTTGCGAATCTTCACACAACGCGCGTGTTTACTGTTTACTGGCGTTGTGTCGTAGCTAAACTCAATCAGCTGTGCGGGCGCACACAACTGGTGTGATAAAATTGACAATACAGCAGTGCGGGTTCGCACCCCAAGCGTGTTATAAACGTTGTAAAAACACTAGCGTGTGTATTTTCAGCAGTCAACGTGATATAAAGGAAAAATATAAAGGTAGTTACTCACACGTCCTGTCATTACTCGGTGAGGCGCTGAGCGAACTGCTGAGCGAGGTCAGTCTGGATAGAGCGTCAGAGGCTTGCGTGCTCGCTGTAACAAGAACAAGGAGTCAGATACTCTAGCCGTACAAGAAGAAAGATAAAGAAGAAGAAAGAGGAAGAGGATAAGCCCTTCACACAATGTAGAATGAACCACTTGAGAGCTGTATGTCAGTTAGCCGATCGACCTGCAGATCGCACGCAGATGTTACTACCGTGGACGTCGCCTTTAGACTTACGTGGAGCCGGTTTGAGCGACAAGTTGAGAGGCGCGTCCTCATCTGCCTTGGAGCCGAGGTCCAGGGGACTGTCCTCGGCGCTGGCGTTGGACTTTGTGCTGAGGTTTAGACCTGGGTCTGAAACATTAAAAAAACATTTTGTGTTAGTATTTTATGTTCTCTAATACTTTGTATTTTGCGTGTTGTTTTGTGTAACCAGCGGGAGTTGGTGTACTGCTTTCCGCTGGGTTCGTAGCATATGGAAAGATGTAGTCTCTGCCTATCCCAACGGAAGAAACGCTTGACTGTGTGTATGAATTTTATGTTTTAAATGTCATTTTAGACGACTTTCGAAACGTGAGCGATTTTTAATTTTATTGACTGAGTGAATCGTCACAAGTCATTCACCTGCTGGTAAGCGCTACGCCTGCCCACACAGTGCCACCCAGAACTTTACATTGCATAATCTTGCGCGGCACTGCACTGCGCTCGTTACCCTGAGACATCGGCTCTAAAGTCTCATATGCCCAGTAATTTCGCTGAAAACAGTGCCCTTCAAAGCGAAACACAGTAATGTCTTCACACTACTGCTTGGTCGATGAATATCTGGCGGTCTTCCACCACTTTACTGAATCGTAACGTCATCGATTTAACAACTGATTATCTGACTCTTACTCTACATTATTGACCATTTTAAAAATATTTATAAGTATGTTTTAATTCTTGGCACTGGCTGGCTAAATGCACAAATAGTGAGAAGCCAAAACAGAAAAAAGGCCAGTAGAAAACGTCCTTACCAGAGCCAGTGGCGGCGCCTGCCAGTTGCCGCTCCAACGCAGCCAGGCTCACACCGCTCTGACTTGCTATTGTTTGTAAGAGTTCCCGGGATATGCCTGTAAACAAAAGAGTACATTTCAATCATATTTGCATCTCGTTTTCACTCATTGGTGAAGCGTAAGAGTAAGTGAGGTAGGAAGTCACATGGCGACAAGCTTTCGGGATATGTCTGTAATATGTAAACAAATAATGAAGAACGTTTGAATTTTATGATATTTCCATCTCGTTTTCACTGAACGGTAAGGCGTTAGAGTGAGCGAGACGGGAAATCGAATGGCGGCGTATTCAGAATTTAATTTGATTTTTTGGAATCTGCAGCTATTCTATTAGTAAAATAATGGTTTTTAACCATGGAAATGCCGAGGTAATCCGGGAAAACTGGAATTGTGCGGGTGAAACCGCGGGGCGCAGTTAGTACTAATACAAAAAACGTAAGGTGCTCGGACACATAGTAGAAGTAAAACGTCAACTGAAAAAACATTTCAAAAAATATATTCTAGAAAAAAAATCATAATAAACTTATATATCCCTCTCAACTTCAGTTCGCCTCGCCCAATCACATTTTTCGTAACGCATTCACCAGATTACTCCCCAATAGCGTGCGTAAAGAAGTTTTACTTCAAAAATAACAAAAAAAAGTATGCGTTACCGGCGTAGTCGGCGAGGTTGGGCGGGGGCGTCCCGGCGAGGCTGCCAGCGCGGTCCGGCTTGGTCGGCAGGCGGATCACCTCCACCGCCGACCGCGACGTGCCGTACTCGTCCTGCAACACCCACATACATACATACACACATCATTAAAGCCGACAAAGAAATGCACCTCGAAACCAAACGACTAATAAAACGATGCCCTCCGTGGAGTAAGTGGATGATGAATCGTCTGCGATATGTAAGATTGAAAATTGACTCTGCAGGGAAAATGTTTGTATGTCGAATCAGGAAGTTTCAGGCTGATTCATGTAGACACATAGATAGATAGATAAACTCAACAAAATGCAAATCTATAATAATGTACTTACATAGTAATGTACATGTATACACGTATGTGTCCGTATGTGCGCGTGTGTGTGTGTGTGTGTGTGTGTGTGTGTGTAGTAAAGTACATTTAGTTTGTAAATAACAAAAAAAAAACAAAAGCGAAAGCGAAAGTACTGGTCATACAAGACTTTAGAACCGATGTCTGACGGTGACGAGCGCGCTGCAATGCCACGCATGATCACGCAATGCAATGTTCCGGGTGGCACTGTAAATGTTATGGGCAATTTAAAAGTCTTACCACTTTCTGCCGTTTACTGCTCGGCAGCGCTATTCTGCCGTCGGCAGTGCTGGGGTGGACCGACACTTGCGGTGGATCGAGAGATATTGTCTTCTTTCTGCCTCGGTTGGTTGTTCCTGGTGGTACCTGAAATGAACAAAAACCTTTTCACTGTACACCAAAGCAACCGACAACTCAAAGTATTACCAAACTGTAACTCAATATTCAAATAATTTATTACAAGTGGGTAAAAATATTTCACATTTATAAGTCAAACACTTAAGTCATAGAGAAAAATAAAAAATAAGTCAATATGTATCTCTAATTATGGTTTGACTTAGAAAAAGGGAATTTCCCTTTCAAGTCGCGACTCATGCCTGGATCTCGCACAGGAAAAGGAAACTCCAGTAACTATCAGTGCTTCGGAAATACGCCTGTGAAGTGGCAGGGGGCCGGTCACATCTCCAGATGAACCGACAAGCGATGGGGTCGACGAGTTCTAGAATGGAGACCGCGTTTAGGCAAACGTAGTATAGGACGCCGCCGGTGGAGGGACGACTGGTGGGACACGGCTGGCGGAGAATCCGGAAGAATTCTTAATCGTAATAACAATGGAATACACCTTTATCTGAGTTTTATCTGATAAAATGTTGAGTTACCTTTGGGCCCGCCAAGGAAGAAGTGTATTTGATTATTTCCGTATCCGGCGGAAGTCTAACACCGCCTAGTACTTGAGATGGGTCACTGCAAACAAAATAAACTTACAGTTATAATACAATTGCAATTATGCCGAACAGTTATTAACACGTTGACTGCTGAACCGGATTTTACATTTGGGCACCGTTAAGGACCGTGTGTTTTCCAGCAATGTGTGAGCCGCACTGTAGTAGCGCCGCGTTAAACACACGCGTCTGTGTGCCACACAGCCGGCACGTAAGCTGCGCTAACACAACTGGAGGCCTACCATGACATCTTATAGCGATTCAATTGAAGATCGAAACTGATCTGCGACGCATAATCGTACCGTGTCGTCTTATTAGCGACTGAATTTAGGTTGCTGCCATTTTCAACTTAAACTGGATGCAATTTAACTTTTGTTAAAAGTAAGTTTAGTTAGTTAGTAAGTTTTGTTTTGTTAGTTGTTTTTCTGTTTTGTTTTCTTTTGGTTGAAAATGGCTTATTAGCAACTCAATTTAGGTAAAATTGAGTGGCTAATAAGACGTCACGGTGCGATAATGCGACAAGATCAGTTTAGGTCTTCAATTGAATCGCTATGAGATGTCATGGTAGGCCTCCTGGTGTGTTTTCCCGCACCCGCGTAAAGTTATACAAAACACAACGTCTGTGTTTTCAGCAGTGAACGTGTTAAGGATATTATAATAGAGTTAATGCTTACCCTCCCTCCAAAGCGGCACTAACGAAGGAAATAAAAAAATATTAGAATACACTTTAACAGGTCATCTATTACTAATATTGTAAAGAGGTAAAGTTTGTGAGGTTGGGACTTTGAAAGAGGTTTTCTCTCGAACTACTTATCCGATTTATTAAATTCTTTCACTAATATGAAGCTGAATTATCCCCGATTGCTATAGGTATTGCTATTTATCCCGGAAATATGTAAAGGTCCAACGGGAAAAAGGGAATTTCGCGGATGAAAAGGTAATCTGTGGAACTGCTTATGCGATTTAAAAAACTCTTTCACCAATATAACTCGACATTATCCCTGACTGCTATAGGCTATGCTATGCTAGGCTATGCTTTATCACGGGAAAATTAAGTTTTTTCGGGAAAAAAATTGAAATACACCCGAGATTTTGTGGCAATAAGCAATTTGTTTGTTTTTATTTTGAAGTAAATACTCACTGATTGCTTTTTGTGTGTGTTTATGTGTGCGTGCGACAGAGCTAGCAGATGTTCGTGGTCTCACCTAAGTATGGTGTGAGGTAGGCCGGTGAGCGAGTCGATACCGCCGTGCCTCCCGTCTTTGTCCGCGCCTGGCATGCCGAACGGATACAGGGACGACATATTCTAAAAAAAAACCATTAAGATTCATTAACATCTTATCGAAACACGTAATAGTGGGAGGCCTCTTTAGCAAGAGAGCTCCTGGGGCAGTACCACGCCTTTGCCAGATAGTCATCCGCCAAGCAGTAGCGAGCAAACATAACTGTGTTCCGGTTTGAAGGGCACTGTTTCCAGGGATATTACTGGGCATATGAGACTTTAGAGCCGATGTCTCAGGATGACGAGCGCGATTCCAAAGTTAATACTAATCAGCAACTTATAATAATTCGAGTTTGAAAAGATCTTTCCCTCTCAAGTGCCGATTCGTAGCTGAATCTCGCAGGAAAAGGAAACTCCATTAAGTCTATCAGTGCTTCGGAAATACCCGTCAGAGGAGATAGCATCAGGAAACTTTATGATTATGATGATGGTGATGGTTATGATGATGAGGATGATGGCAGTACCTTGCCCTGCGCGGCGGCGGCGACGGCGGCGTGGTAGGCGCCGTGCGCCGCCGCCTGCGCCAGCATGAGGTCACCTCGCAGCAACGCCAGCTCGCGCTCCTTGTTCTTGGATGAAGAGGATGATGATGATGAAGGTTTACCTGCAAGAGGAAGAGGGCAACTCAGAATAGCGCTGAAGGAGACAATATCTAGAAATGTAAGTAGCGAAATTGACGATTTTCTTGTCAGTGACTTTCAATGATGAATGGGATTACGAATTTATGCCTGTTTTATGTTTTGTTCCTGATTATTAGCACCAAAAGCCGCAACATAAGATTAAATTCCTGTTTATCCAAAGGTTGCCCGGAAGAAATGGCTTTAAGCGATAAGGCCACCCATTGTACCACCTGTTTATTAAATGAATATTGTATTGTGTTTAGATTTATGGTGTTCAATAAATAATTATTGTATTGTATTGTATTGAAGTTATGTCATCCCATTGGTTGGTTCTTAATCACGTGACGCGGAAGACACACGTGATAAAAGACACGCTCCTATTGGCCAATTTCTGATCACGTGACATAGAAACAAGTTCTTATTGGTCGGTTCTAGCTCATGGGACAAAAAACGCGCGCCCATTGGTCGGTTCCTACATACGTGACAAAAGGCGCGCTTCTATTGATCCAACTCTATTGGTTCCAATCCAATTCTATTGGTTCCAACTCACGTGACGAGGAAGGCGGCGGCTGCTGCTTGTTCTTGGGCTGATGCGGCGCTGACACGAGGCTGTTCAGTGAGGAGAGACTCGACATGGAAGCCGAGTGCATGGTGGATGGAGACGAGGTCTTGGGGAAGCCATAAGTTGCCGCTGGAAGGGAGAATGTGGGTATTAATATCGATCATACGTTTCGTGTCGTTTATTTTGTGTATAATATGTATCTATTTATTTATTTATTTTATTCTATGTATATAAGGAAAGCCACCGTCCGATGTCCCAATTACTCCTCTCCGTGCATGGTTGTCTGGAAGAGATCGCTCTGAGCGATAAGACCGCCCATTGTGACACTAATTGTAAAATTTGTTTTGTTCTAGTTTTTAAGTTTTTTATGTTCTGTGGTGTTTCAAGAAAGAGTTTATCTATCTATATATCATACATTCCAAGAATATGCTATAGGAACTCCTTGTCTGTGTTTTCAATTCCATAGTTAAAACAGACCCTAGCTAGAATTCCCTGTATCTAGGGAATCAGGAACTACGAGGACTATGCTCCAGACAAATACGTGCCCTGTGCGGGGATCGAATCCGTAATCTTACGCTTCGCAATCGGCTCACTTAGGCCACAGAGGCCGTGTTTTTTTTAATTATTCGTAAGAGAAACTTATTTACCCCAATCACTCAAATTCTGCTGCGTGTTAGCGTTCGTAGAGGGGCTTTTATCCTTCGCGGAAGCGCTGGAAGACGTGCTACTTCGCCCCGACCTGTAACCAAATACAATTATATCATCAGGGCCATCATTCATTATCATCACCATCACAACTCGTATCCGCCGACTGCCGGACATGAGTCTCGTCACACTTTCGTAAAGAGTAAATAACATGTTATTTATTATTTACGTAGTAATATTAGAGTATATCAGCTAGTGGTAGCCTTGTGGGAGAACGTCCGCCTTCCAAGCAGAAGGAAAGTTGCAGGAAATAGTCAAAGTCGAGAACCCGGTCAAAACTGAGGAGAAATGCGACGAGGACTGCAAGGACACCTTGGTCAATAACCTGGAGGAGCTACGCAAGATGGCCGAAGCGGTCTCCTCACAACTTGACGCGGCGAAGAAAGAACAAGAAATTAAGGAGGAACAGGTATTTCATTTGCGTTTTTTACTTTTTTTTATTTTTTACTAGTGGGAGAAAGTCCGCCTTCCAATCAGAAGGTCGTGAGTTCAAATCCCAGTGCAGGCACGTACCAATGTGTTTCTTGTATAAACATATGTACGTATGTTAATTATCACTCGCTTTTCGGTGAAGGAAAACATTGTGAGGAAACCCAGATACCTACCCGAGAATTATTTCGGAGGTAGGTATGTGATCCACCAATGCGGATCTGGCCCCCGTGGTGGATTATGGCCTAATCCTCCTTAAGAAAGTGAGGGGAGACCCGTGCCCAGCAGTGGGACGTTATGGGTTGTTGATGATGATGATGAATATTAGAGTGGGCACCCTTTATTTTGAGTAATGGTAAGCCTCTTCTGCAAGAGACTGCCTGGGGAAGTACCACCTTTGCCAGATATTCATCCGCCAAGCAGTGTGCAAACATTACTGCGTTTCGGTTTGAAGGGTATTGTTTCCAGCGAAATTACTGGGCACATGAGACTTTAGAGCCGATGTCTCAGGGTGGCGAGCGCAGTGCAGTGCTGCGCAGGATTATGCAATGCAGTGTTCTGAGTGGTGCTGTGACAGTTATGGGCAGGCAAAAAAATTAAAAAAAATAAAACGAATATTTATGGAATTTCGATATATTCCAAGCTGTTAGAAATTAGAACATGGAAAGCCGAGTAACGGAGCTACATCCGTAGATAATAACGATACGGGGGTGTAGGCCATTTCCCAAAATGTCCCTTGCCTTGCCTTTGATGACGGAATGAATACGAATCGATTGACACCTTACGTCCATCGATACGTCTTCACGCCATAATTGTTTTAAAAATTATGTTACTTCTAAGGCTGCTGTCTCCCCTCACTTTCGTGAGTGCTCACCGGTGGGACGAATGCGTTGATGATGATGATGATGAAGGGTTCCAATTTCCTTTTGAGGTATGGAATCCTAGAAGTAAATTACGTGTCGTCTACGATTACCTCTCGGCGCGGCTCTGCGGCTTGTTCTGCTTGGGCGGGTGCTTCGCCCCAGCAGCTGACAGCGCCGACAGCGCTGAGTACGGATCGTTAACAGGCGGGAAGTTCAGACCGGAGGCTTGAAGGCGATGGAGGTAGTCCTGAGCGGCGAGGTGAGATGCCATCGACCACCACGCTGCACCTGGGAAGCAGATGGATTAGGGCATTAGGATTATGAGGATGCGATGAAGGAAAGTTGGAAATCTTTGTGGCTGGTGGGCCAGTTGGTAATACGAATTCCCAGCGTCCCCAGTAACATTCATCCTAACTAATGTTTGTTTGTTGTTACGCTTTCAAGCCAAAACCACGAAACCGATTTCATAAATTCTTTCACCAATAGTAAGCTACATTATCAGCGAGTAACATAGGCTATATTTTATCCCCGTATTCCCACGGGAACGGGAACTACGCGGGTTATACCGCGTCGAGCAGTTAGTGACGATATAATCCAGCCCATCCAGTGAGGAACACTCACTGGCTGCAGGATGCAGTCCCAAGGAGGCGGCCTGGTTGGCCGCCACGCCGAGCGTCGTCGGCGGCGGGTAACGGGAGCCGAAGCCGAACAGCGCCGCCTGGGCCTGCGCCTGCGCCTGCGCCGCAGCGCCCCCCGCGCCGCCCCCATCTCGGCCCCAGTATGCTGGAAAAGAGAAAAAGAAATATTATAACATAATCATTAACACGTTATTTATTTATTTATTCTTTAGCACACAATTTAAATGTACAAGGAGTACATAATGCTAAGTAGCAAAAAATTACCATATTTTAATTAAATTATTTATTTTTAAAGTGAACATATTATATAACTAAATATTCTTCCAATATTAGCTCTCTCCTTCACTATAGGTGGTTGACTGGTAGAAAATGCTCTTAGCGTTAAGTCCGCCATTTGTACTAGTTAGTTAATCTGTGCAATAAAGTATTATATAAATAAATAAATAATATTTCAAGCGTCTACCTGTTTCCGTTATCAATATCGTGCAAAAAAATCACGTCTTTTGTATGGGAGCCCCCTTAAATATTTATTTTATTCTGTTTTTTAATATTTGTTGTTAAAGCGGCAACAGAAATACATCACCTGTGAAAATTTCAACTGTCCGACTATCACGGTTCATGATATATAGCCTGGTAACAAATAGACAGAGAGCGAAGTCTTAGTAATAGGGTCCCATTTTACCCTTTGGGTACGGAACCCTAATATTGTCAGTCATCTTAGATCTATCAATACTTTCATACAAACGCATCGATAAACATATCTCGTCCACCATTTTGAAGCGAGCTCCCATTAATTATATCATCATGATACATATCCATACATTTTCGGCCACTCCGGCGCACAAGCGATAAATCATAAAATTGAACATCACACACACATCCAAAGCCAGATGGGTGTGTCACAGACGACAAACTCAATGGACCTCGCATTCGTTTTTGTTTAATTTCCTCGAGCGCATCTTGCGACTGACGTTTACTTTTTTTTTATTTCACTGAGTAACTAGTCGAGTAAGTCATTAACCGGTTTTTCAGTTACAGTGCCACCCAGAACTTTGCATTGCATAATCTTGCGCGGCACTGCACTGCGCTCGTCACCCTGGTACATTGGTTTTAAAGTCTCATATGCCCAGTAATTTAGCTGGTGCCCTGCAAACCAGAAGACAGTATTGTTTACACAGTACTGCTTATATATAATATCTGGCAAAGGTGGTGGTACTTTCCCAGGCGGTCTCTTGCAGAAGAGGCCTACCACTGCAAACTACTTATTCATAATCGACAAAAAAGGAACTGTAGCGCCGTGTAAGATTTTGCAACCTAAGTTCTGGATGGCACTAAAGTTGATACGGGCAAGCGTGGCGCTCACCATGACACGAACGACCCGCTCATTTCAGTTGTATAAAAAATAGCTATAAATACTAACATTTTACTTTACTTGCGTATCTGATTTATTTGTAAAGGAGCCAGTTGAGGTGTCCATCGCCCCAGTCATCTCCGCCATGTGCAGTGTAAAGTGTGTGAGTATGTATGGATGTCGAGACTGAATCAGCATGTATTTGTATGACTCACCGCCGGAAAGCAGAACGATTTGGGGGACTTAATGAGTAATGAACGGTCAGTGAGCATGTCACGTTGCACTTTAAGTATGTTAGGAGCAATGGAAACAACCATAGACGAATGATAAGAAGCGCAAATAAAATAGAAATGCTATAAAGAGGGCTTTATAGCATTTCTATTTTATTTGACTGAGGAACGATACGAGCAGGTCCTTCACCTGATGGTAAGCGCAACGCCTATCCATAACATTACAGTGTCACGCACAACTTTACATTGCATAATCGCGCTCGTCACCCTGAGACATTGGTTCTAAAGTCTGACATGCCCGGTAATTTCGCTGGAAACAATGCCCTTCAAACCGGAACACAGTAATGTTTGCACACTACTGCTTGGCGGATGAATATCTGGCAAATGTGGTGCTTCTCCAGGCGGTCTCTTACAGAAGAGGCATCCCACATACAATTACCTACATAATATGCCTACATAAATACATTGGTACGTGCCCGCACTGGGATTTGAACTCACGTTCTTCTCCTTGGGAGGCACACGTTCTCCCACTAGGCCACCACCGCCTCTATACATCATAATTTATAAGATGACTCAATTCAATCCTTCATTGAGTCAATGCTTCCACGAGTCAAGGGCAAGTTATGTATAGAGTAAGCTTCCTTGACCCGAATGGACATGAATGGGTTTTGAATTTGTCTATATTTTATACTATAGTAACTAGCTGCACCCACAGTGAGTATTATCCCACAGGAACTGTATTTTTTTACGGAATACAAAGTATCCTATGTGTTAATCCAGCTAACAAACTTTCTATGTGCCAAATTTCATCCAAATCCGTTCAGCAGTTTTTGCGTGAAAGAGTAACAAGCATCCATCCATCCTCAGAAACTTTCACATTAATAATATTGGTAGGATGTTCTCATAGGTACATGTCCACAGATGCATGTCTATAAAAAAAAAAACTCACACATGTTCAATTTTACAAGCCTTTCAACATGTTACTCATGCCCCATATACGGGGCATGCACGTACGGTGAGTAACTCGAAATAAGCCATCGGCGGGGCACGCACAGTGAACGTGTTAAAGACAATCATCCAAGCTTATAATCGTGGGACGCAGAAGAATTTGCCGTACCTGACACCCTTAAGGATGACTACGATCAAGCTCGAAAAACCGCCATACAAAAACTAAACTATACATATACCAAACCTTGATTGGATCCAATCCCATCATGTTTGTGTGACAGATAACTTTTATTCCTTCATTTGCTTTCCGTTTCCTACAATATAAGCTGTCTAGAGACTGATTTGAGTTCAATATTACCGGTATAGAGTAAAATACCGGAATGCTCTCGAGTCCTGGAGGCCTACCATGACGTCTTATAGCGATTCATTTGAGGACCTAAACTGAGCCGCGTCGCATAATCGTACCGTGACGTCTTATTTTTTATGTTGCTGCCATTTTCAACCTAAATTGTATATATTTTAGGTTGAAAATGGCAGCCACATAAAAAATAAGACGTCACGGTACGTTTATGCGACGCGATTCAGTTTAGGTCTTCAATTGAATCGCTATAAGAGGTCATGGTATGCCTCCTGTCCTAAATGAATAACGCGTCACGATCACATATAGATCTTGACCCCTAACTAGGATTCCCTGTATCTCAAGACCGGAAATTATTAGGAACATGCCTCCACAAACATCCAGATATAGAACAAATATCGGTGGCTCACACAAATCTCTGCCCTGTGCGGGAATTGAACCGATATTCTCGCGTTTCGCTGTCGCCTAACACCACGGAGGCAGTCAACCTTCGTACTACTAAGTATTATGGACTTGATTGGGGTTGTATTTAATGTTACAGAGTAGCGAGACGAGCAATCCGTTCGCCTGACGGTAAGCGCCAGGCCTGTAACCACCGCAATGCCACTCAGAACTTTCCTTTGCAAAACCATTCACACTCCACACGAAGAATTGTGCGGAGATATTTCATGGCAATCTCATACACACACTAACTAGATTTACTTGTATCTAGGGAATCGGGAATTATAAAGGACACGGTGCGAATACTCCGATTCAAATCAAATTATTGAATGAACTCATCACAGAGTGGCTATGCAATATTCCGGTTTACAAAAATACCGGTACCCAAGCAACTTGCTCCGCATTTAACGAGGTGTGACGTCATACCATCACTATAGCGAAATATAAAGGTAATGCGTTCCTTGGTTGCGTGTTACTAAGCCATACACGTGAACTCGGCTCGAGGTCGCTTACCTCGCACCCAGAGCTTTAACCAACATAATAATGCGGTTTAGACAACCTTACCTTAACATATTACAGTATATTTTCGTCCAGCAAAAGGCAAGGGTCTGGTTTCCTTGTTATTAGAGATTTGTAAGTATACGCGATTCGTACAGACTCTTGTATGATGTGTAATGTGAGGTTCGTTTGGATGAGTTTTAAATGGAGTTGCTTGACAAAGTTATGTTTGCAGTTGACTCTTTGTGAAATGTTCGTGGGTGGCATCAGAGTTAAACTTGTTGATACGGTTTTGAGATAGTAAGAGATACGTTTTCGTTGTAAAATATACCTGTTTCCAAACAATACATATTCGACTAAGTACCGGTTCGCACGCTCCCTTCCCCGGGAGACTCCGTTAATAATAGTTAACCTCCCGATCTCCTGGGGTGCAATTATTTCTCTGGTTTTGGTAGATATTAATGAATTGAAAAAGAAATCACGTTTGTTCTTTCCATTCCCGTCTGTAACGCTTCTTGCGAGCGCGTATTCAGCATGGTGGAACACGTATGGAGCAAGGAATGAAACCTAATGAGTATTTCTTTATTAAAAGCAGAGCTACAAGTACTTACTGAGAAACTTCGATTTTTATGATGAAAAACTTACAAATATTAGACGCTGCTCGAAAGCAAAGTATAATAAATTATTGAGATTCCCCCCATTTCGATAATATCTTCAAAAGCACCCCACGCTTTTTTTAGAATATTTTTTTTTTCTTATTTTCACTATTACTATTGATTCACATTTATTAATTTTTTTTACACTATTCTTAATTCAAATTTATTTTTTGTTTTTTAGTTTAGTTTTCTATATAAAGTGTGTTATTTAGTTTTTTTTTTTCTTGTAGAAGAGTGATTACTTACCACCAAACAGGCCTGCGGCGTCGAGGAGGCCGTCGGGCGCCTTCCCAGCCGCTTCGGCGCCGTCGCCCCCCTCCTTGTCCATACCACGCCTGGAATAAAAGAAAAACAATCACATTACAGATGAGAAATTGACAAATAGTCCAAAGTGTAGAATCAAATCCAACTCAATGTTATAAATACGAATGTGAATTTTTTTTGTTACGCTTTCACGCCTAAACCACTGAGCCGATTTTAAAAATTCTTTTACCAATGGTAAGCTAAAAGCATTGTAAGGGTTTGAAATAGGGGATGAAAGTTTGTATGGAAGTTTCGTCATTTTTGAAGCTAGGAGTTTGTGTTAAATAAATAAAGATTGTAAATAGGTATATTTAAAGTTAAATTATTAACCTAATTATGTAACTATATACCTACTTGGAGTCAAGGTGAGCAAGTTCACAAATATTTAATTTTATACAGCTGTGGTACGTTTTACACACAACTGGGTAATTTAGTTATTTGTTTTACGTTTAATACTTCCAGTGCTGAAAACACAACTGTTGTGTTTGTTGTATGGGAAAACACTATGGACTGTGCAGAGCCGCACCCGTGGCTAGACAAGCAAAGCGGCTCAGCAGTGAATGTGTTAATACACATTAATATACTATACAAAATCTATCAGCTGAACATTTTAAAGATAATGTTCTCAAGGAAATCTGTGCAGGCTGGTTTTGGCATTGCGTAAGTCAGCCGCCGAACATCGTAAAATAAAATAAAATTACATTTTGAGAGTACCTACTTCATTAACAAAACAAAGTCAACAAGAAGTAATAATTAAAGTCCGTGTGTAAGTAGGTGGGTAGATACGTAGTACGAAGCCCCCCGAGGGTGGCGAACTTCAATGGGGTGCGTACCCCCGCCGCCCACATAGTGAATGGAGAATATTTTTTTAATGAATTTCGTGTGTTTCCCCTCCTTTTTTCGAGATTGACCCAGTTAAGTTGTTGAGGAAAGTTTTTTTTTTTTGTTATATTTAGACTTTTTTTTCTCGACAAAGTTTTTTGACTCATATCGCCTGCTGATGTAACGATGTTGTCGAACAAAATTTGCAAAATAGTAAACAAAGGAAAAAAAGTTTTTTTTTATTCGATTGAGTGACGAGACGAGCAAGTCGTTCAACTGATGGTAAGCGCTACGCCTGTCCATAACAGCTACAGTGCCACCCAGAACTTTACATTGCATAATCCTGCGCGCCATTGCACTGCGCTCGTCACCCAGAAAGTCCTGAGACATCAGCTCTAAAGTCTCATATGCCCAGACAGAGAGAAAATATATTTATTTATAACAATAAGCAAAACACTGAAAGGGACTAAACACCACAGATCTAGGATCCCTAAATCTATACTAAACACAGCACGAAAATATAAAATATTCAAATTCAGTGTTTCGTCTTATTGCAAAGGGCCGATCCGGCGGCAGTGGGACAAATAGGATCTTTAAAACTGTTATTAAATAAAAAACAAAAATAAACAACATAAGAAATACAGCAATAACTAAAAATAAGTTGGTACAACGGGCGGTCTTGTCGCTTCAAGCGACAAAACGCGGAATGAGCTATCAATTCGTTAAGCTTACTCGCTTTTCGGTGAAGGAAAACATCGTGTGGCAACCCACCTACCTACCCGAGAATTATTTTGGAGGTAGGTATGTTATCCACCAATCCGGACCGGGCCCCCGTGGTCAGGAGTGGGCCGATATGGGTTGTTACTGATGATGATGATGATGATAAAATGACTGTCTACCGAAATACCCTAAATTACTTAACGACAGGTTCTCAGAGGTGACACGAGAACGAGTGCCCTAAGATATCTTAGCCACATATTTCTGGTAGAGATTACTTTAAGTGAGAAGTCCGCCCATTATACCCATTATCCTACTAATATTATAAATGCGAAAGTTTGTGAGAATGGATGGATGGATGGATTGTTCCCCTTTCACGCAAAAATTACTGAACGGATAAGAATGAAATTTGGAACACAGATAGTTTATAACCAGGATTGAGTAATAGGGTACTTTTTATCCCGATAGTATGTTCCGGGAACGACGCGGGTGAAATCGCGGGGTTTGGCTATATTTTCCTTTTTTAGTATCTCATGCACCGCTCTATTTGCTTTTAATCCGAAGACCACACCATAAACCGAACAATCGACACAAAACCAAGGCCTCTCAAATAACCTCCAAAAGAACTTACTGCTATAAAGTTACAGACTAATAAATCATCATAATTATACTGTATGTAATGGTTAAATTTGAAACAAAAAGTTATATCAACAAAAAAGATATAAACCCGTTTTTAAAAGGCCAGTCAGGGCGATAAAGCAGACCTTAATTGCAAGAGAAAAAACTATGCTATAACATCAAAGTAATTCCCTACTTTTTATATTATGAATGCGAATGTAACTCTGTCTGTCTGTCTGTTACGCTTTCACGCCTAAACTACTGAACCGATTTCAATGAAATTTGGTAGAGAGATAGTCCAGAGCCTTAGAAAGGACATGGGCTACTGTTTAAAACGAAAAAAGAGTTGTAAGGGGTTGAAATAGGGGATGAAAGTTTGTATGGAAATATGTAAGGTTTCAGCTAAACCACTGCATCGATTTACAAAATTCTTTCACTAATGGAAAGCTACATTATCAACGAGTAACATGGGCTATATTTTATCTCCGTATTCTCGCGGAAACGGGAACTACGCGGGTGAAACCGCGGGGCGCAGCTAGTATATAATAAAACAATGATAAAGAAACAATGTTTTGTGGAATTTGGCCAGCAGTTTCCTTTAATACAATAAGAACGATTTTTCTAAAACCAACCCTTAAGGGGTGCAAAGTATATTGAGTTAACAATCCATGCAGGCCAAAATACTGGTTAAGCTAATGTGCAGTAGTTTGAATATGATCTCAATAATAAAACATCTAATTTGAAATTTATCGACCGTGAAGCTTAAACCACAATGCTATTAGAAACAGAGGTCGTGGCGTGGCTTCCAATCACAACCATTATCATACGAATTTATTATTATTTGTACCAAAAAGAAAACAAATGGAAAAAATTCCATCCTCGTAGATTTTTGCTGTAACGCGCGTATTTCCAAAGCGCTGTGCAGTTTCCTCTTCCTGTGCGAAATGCAGCCCTTGAAAGAGACATTTCTATTTGAAAACTCAAACCATAATTATTAACACTTTCAGTGCTGAGCCGATTTGCTTGTCTAGCCACGGGTGCGGCTCTGCACACTCCATAGTGTTTTCCCATACAACAAACACAACAGTTGTGTTTTCCCGCACCCGCGGCAAGTTATGAAAAACCAACTAGTGTTTTCAGCACTGAAGGTGTTAATGGTTTGATTTTTTATTTGGACGCAGTGTCTTTTTAACCGACTTTGAAAAAGGAGGAGGTTCTCAATTCGACTGTTTTTTTTTTTTTATTCTTTGTTTACTATTGCAAGCGTTTCTTTATCATTTAACGGATATTTCGTGGGTTTTTTGTCGATTATGAATACTTATTCATAATCGAGACTGGTGGTGGTACTTCCCCAGGCGGTCTCTTGCAGAAGAGGTCTACCACTGCAAACTAAGTAGTTTGCCAGATATTCATCCGCCAAGCAGTAGTGTATAAACAATACTGTCTTCCGGTTTGAAGAGCACCAACTAAATTACTGAGCATATGAGACTTAAGAACCGATGTCTCAGGGTGACGAGTGCAGTGCTGCGCAAGATTATGCAATGCAAAGTTCTGAGTGGCACCATAATTGTTATGGGCAGACGTAGCGCTTACCATCAGGTGCACGACTTGCTCATCTCGGACCTCACTAACAAAAACTGGAATTTAGTAGGTAGCAAAAACTTGTAAGCAAGTTAAAAAATAAACTTAAGTCGTTCAAAGTCAGTCGATAATGTAGTGTCGTAAAGACTGATCTAAAAAAAAAATATACCTGAAGAAAACGAATTCGACCTTAGACTTCTTTGACCACTCGATCTCAATGTGGTACGAGAAGAATGCACCCCCAAGGATACCTAATGCAATAAGACAGCCCACCCCGCCGCGATTCGCGCCCCCCTCTCAGCTGATAGGGGGGTATTCCGCACCCCCCGCGCTCGAACTGTACACAACGTACGTAAGTATAGTATAGTAACCTAGGTCAGGCATGTGACGTCAGAGATCCGGTTAAAACCGGTTCAGAGAAATGTTTCTTACCTTTTTCATGGTTCGACTTTTCGTCGGGTTTTTAATTTTCGGTCCCCATGAAAGTTTGGAAAGTCATTATGCTTGGATGACTTCAGTAGAATTCTTAGTTCGGAAGCAAACTATAATTTTTTTTTTTTTTGACTGAGTACCGAGACGTGCAAGTCGTTCACCTGATGGTAAGCGCTACGCCTGCCCATAACATTCACAGCACGACCCAGAACATTGCATAACCCTGCTTAGCACTGCGCTGCGCTCGTCACCCTGAGACATCGGCTCTAAAGTCTCATATGCCCAGTAATTACACTGGAAACAATGCCCTTCAAACCGGAACACAGTAATGTTTGCACGCTACTGCTGGGCGGATGAATATCTGGAAAAGGTACTTCCCCAGGCGGTCTCTTGCAGAAGAGGCCTCTCACTACTAAAATCTGCCATGAGATATCTCATAATCAGCATTACATTTAAGCCCGTGAAACAAAATGCTAATGCTCGAGCTATGAGCGGGGGATGTCAGGAATGTGTTTTCCGGAAATACTTTCGAGGAAAATCGATTTCATTAGGAGGAATTCCGGAACTCAGGGGGACGGCCTTGGGGGGTTTCTAGAATAATCCCATACGTCTACTGCTCGGCGTAGGCCTTTCCTAGTAAACGCCACTGAACCCGATCTTCGGCTTTTCTCATCCAGTCTCTACCAGCCGTGTTCTAACGGCCCACCTGATGGTTAACATTTTGACCGCAGAGCCGATTTTCACGTCTAGCCACGGGTGCGACACTGCACACACCGTAATGTTTTCCCATCCAGCTAACACCACAGTTGCGTTTTCCCGCTCTCGCGGCAAGTTATGAAAAACACCACAGTTGTGTTTTCAGCCATGAACGCGGTTACCGTCGCCCATGGACACATGCAACACTCGGGGCCTTGTCGCCATGGTTTTCTTCGCCATTTTAAGCTATGGCAAATACCCACATAGCTATAAAAGTAGACGATAGGTATAATAACATCAGTGTCCATCCGAAAACAACTCATGCCCATTAATGGCCACCAAATCACTGGTGGAGATCGTCCGCCTACGTCCAGGCATTATGTCGAACGTGTAACGGATTCGCCCACTGCCGATCCATTCATGGAGTTTACCTCTCTAATGATTCCTAGATTCATAGAATAGGGTATAATGGACTTACGATAGTTTGTTAGATTGATGGAGAATCGGCCATATGATATCTAAATAGGGATGTCAGACGTACCAACTTGTTGGTAAACATACTAGTTTTTAATATCACGTACCATGTACCAAGACTATTATGGCTATAAAAAAAAAGAATGACTAAAATTTAAAAAATGACATCGCCGTAGTGTTTCTTGGTGCTATCTTCTCTAACGGGCGTATTTCCGAAGCACTGGTAGAGTCAATGGAGTTTTCCTTTTCCTGTGCGAGACTCAGGCATGAGTCACCACTTGAAAGGGAAATATCCTTTTTCTAACTCAAACCATAATTAGATAATAATCATTAGTTTCGTAGATCATAAAATTTGACTTATTTTTTTTGTATTTCTATACTTATGTATAAGATATTGTTTTTTTTGACGTGTAAAAATGCAATATTTTGCCTATTTACAATAAATGATTTGAGTTTGAGTTTGACTACTCGGTCCTTGTATGCAAAAATACCAAGATTGGCCGTTAATCGACAAAAATACTGAAAAACCGACAAATTGTAGAGATGCGTATAAAAAACAAAACATTCCAATCAGAAATTAGATTAGCTTTATGATATCAAACTTTATAATAGCAAGCCGTCTTGATAAATGGTTACCATTTTCCATCATACTTATTACTAGATATTCGGTGGTGTAGTTACATACATACATGCATACATTTTATATCCGAAATGCAATATAATATCAAAAATAAAGGTTTAAAGTGATGTTTCTTCCGTGCTTTCGATAAATACTGCCCTCTGTTAACGGTATACGAAATTGATATATCAATTTTTTCACTAGGATGCGATTTCCGACACAGTTTATATATCAGTGTTAGCAGCGGCGCAGCGGAGCACAGGCGTACTAGTTTTTCGTTTTCAATACCAACTTTCAGCCAGCTCGGTACAAGGATTTCTAAGTGGCCGCCTAACATCCCTGGAGGCTTACCATGACGTCTTATAGCGATTCAGTTGAGGACCTAAACTGAGCCGCGTCGCATAATCGTACCGTGACGTATTATTTTTTATGTTGCTGCCATTTTCAACCTAAACTGGATATGGTTTAGGCTGAAAATGGCTTATTAGCGACTCAATTTAGGTTGCTACCATTTTCAACCTTAACTAAATCCATTTTAGGTTGAAAATTGTAGCAACATCAAAAATAAGACGTCACGGTACGATTATGCGACGCGGATCAGTTTAGGTCCTGAACTGAATCGCTATAAGACGTCATGGTAGGCCTCCTGTTCTAATTCGTTTACCAATTATTTTAGACACGTTTTTTAACAATGATAAGCGGTGGTAGCCTAGGAGGCGGGTCGTGGTTTCAAATCCTAATGCAGGCACGTACCACTGTATTTCTCGTAAAACATACAATAATTCCTTATTGAACTCTATAAAGCCAGTACAATATACATTTAGCAAGCAGGTGGTTACAATGGGCGGCCTTATCGCTTAAAGCAATTTCTTCCAGGCAACCTTTGGATTGGCAGGAATGGAGTCTAAGATGAATATAAAAAAGGTAAAACAATGGTGATGTGACCGGCCATGTTTGTAATGTACATAAATACTCTCTTTTCGGTGAACGAAAACATCGTAGGAAACTAACATGGCCGAGAACTATTTCTGAGGTATGTGAGCCACCATCCCAGTCCGGGCCAGCGTGGTAGATTATGGCCCATCGTCTCTAAAAAGGCCTAAGACCCAACAGTGGGCAAATGATGGACACATCCACCCACACATACGCGCCAAGAAGAGATAAGTCCAGAATGGTACTATTCTAAATTACGTGCCTAATCTAGAAAAAGTAAAACATTATTCAGTATTCACAACAGTATAAGGTAAGGATTAATTAATAAAATCCGTTATCAGTAATGTTGAAATGTTAGCAGCACGCATTGTGCGTTCAAGTGTGGGTACGCGTACTCTTCTATAAACAGGAGCAATCCAAATAAACGCTACGCAGACGAGACACTTTCATCCGCGGACGACAAAAATGGCCGAAGGTTTTTGTAGTAAAACCTCTTTACGCACACTAGACTTAAAAAAAAAAAAACAGAAAAAAAACTTGGGTGCAAGCTGGCGAATGCGTGACGAGAGCGTTACGTAAAGCGTGATCGGGAAGTTGAGAGGGAGATATAAGTTAGTGAAGTTAGAAAGAGAGAGAGTTACGTTTCGTATATTACTGTAAGAGCAAGAGAGAGAGAGAGAGCTGCGAGCACACATTTTCTTTCTCTTACTCTCATAGCCAGTTAGTGGCAACTTTAGTTGGAAAGTACAATTGTCACTTGCCAGCTGTCATATTTATTAAATGTCACTAATGTCAAAACATACGAAGACACTATTTTATTATTGTAAGTTTCTAACGAGACGAGCATCTCGTTCACGTCATGGTAAGCGCCACGCCTCACAGAAGTCACCCCAGAGTAGGCACATTGTGTCCCATCTGTACTACTTGATCTATGTGGTCTGTGTCAGGTCGTTGACCCTTCATTGTCTTTACAAGAAGTCTCCTTTTCAAGTGAGAAACCGATTTTGTCGTGAGAATGAGATTGTTATAGGTAGGTATAGTTGTAACTCGTAACTGGGGGCCTACCATGACGTCTTATTGCGATTCAGTTGAGGACCTAAACTGAGCCGCGTCGCATAATCGTACCGTGACGTCTTATTTTTTATGTTGCTGCCATTTTCAACTTAAACTGGATCCAGTTTAGGTTGAGATTGGCTTATTAGTGACTCAATTTAGGTTGCTGCAATTTTCAACCTTAACTAAATTCTGTTTAGGTTGAAAATGGCAGCAACATGAAAAATAAGACGTCACGGTACGCTTATGCGACGCGGCTCAGTTTAGGGCCTGAACTGGATCGCTATAAGACGTCATGGTAGGCCTCCAGTTCATGAATGTGGATGGTTAATTCATAGGAGTTAAATAAAATTTGTGAAACATATATATTTTTTTATACAATACTGTTTTATACAAAAAAAAACGAGAGTGCTTTAGGCCACACGACTGAAGTAAAACTTCTTTAGATCCATCTAACATATATCTTCTATATATATAAAAATGTTATGTTGGTTTGTGTACGCTTCAAAAACTCAAAAAGTTCTGCACCGATCGAGCTGAAATTTTAGCATGATATATAATCCGCATCAAGGATTGTTTTTATCTATTTTTTTCATCAGTGACATATCAGCGAATGTGCGAATGTGCCACAGCGAAGCGTGGCACATTCGCACAGGTACAGCTAGTGAATTATATAACTGGCTATGAGCTCTTGCCCCTACAGTAACATACGAAACGTAACTCTCTTTTTCTATCTTCACTAATTTATATCTCCCTCTCAACTTCCGTTCGCCCGATCACACTTTTCGTAACGCTCTCGTCACACATTCAACAGCTTATACTCCCCAAGTCAAGCGTGCGTACAGAAGTCTTACTTCAAAAAACTTTTTACATTATTAAAAAAACAATAAATCCGGCTGCCAATGTAGCCTATTTCACTTTCGTGATTATGAAGAAACCAAACGATATCTCACTTATCAAAATGCATCAAGCCGTTTGGACGTTCAAGGATGACGCGTCAACGGAACATACATACATAGGACCGAAAAACACGACGAGAGTTCTCCTTTGGCCAGTCGGTAAACAGAACTATCGACATGAAAAGAAGAAGAAAAAATCTTTGAAATAATACTTGACACTGGCTGGATGCACAAATCGTGGTAATCCAAAACATTAAAAAAAATACACGCGATAAACGTCATATTATGAACAAACTGTCACTGGTATTTTGGCGGGAAACCGATAATGTGACGTTTTTGTATTTTTTTTCCCAAAATTGTGTTTATTCCTGTGTAAGACCAAAAAACATGACGAGAAGGGTTCTCCTTTGTGCAGTCGGTAAACAGAACCATCGAAATCAAAAGAATAAGAAAAAATCTTGAAATAATACTTGACACTGGCTGGATGCACAAATCGTGGAAATCCAAAACATAAAAAAAAATACAGGCGTTGTCATACTAAAAGCAAACTGTCACTGGTTTTTTGGCGGGAAACCGAAAAAGTGACGTTGTTTTTGTATTTTTTCTCAAACTTATGTTTATTCGTGTTTTAATGTGTAGAATATTAACCATTATGTGACGTTACCTTGTACGAGTGCGGCCAAATGATACAAACCCAAAAAGCGTGCCATTTCGTGGTCTCTCCAAAACTCCCAAGAAGTTTCAGTAAAGCACCCATTACTTTACTAAGTCGAGACTTTGACTCGACTACAGAAGTACTGACTGACACGGCCTCGTAATACCGACTATTTAAAAAAAAATCGAAAATTAACACTAGACACTGACTAAACATGTGACACCGGAAGTGATCAATGAGTCATCAAGGTCACCAACCCGCTGGCGGACGAGCAGAAAAACAAGTGAAAATCTATATCATGTATACCAATAACAAAGTTCAAGTGTTTGTCTGTGGTTTCAAAATAAATTACAAGCGAAAACTGCCTTTATATACACATACATACGTATATAGTCACGCATTTTTCCCGAGACTACATCTTTCCACGTGCTACGATACTGAAACACCTCTTTCGCTTCTTCCACTTTCATGAGTCCTTTCATACATGCTCGCAGGTTATAGCTACTTTTGACTCGGCCTTTCTTTAGTACGTCCTCGATTCGTCAATCTTCCTTCCATTTACACAATGCTATAAATGGCCGTTTTTATAATTGTCGTCTGTCTGTACCTATGTATGTCTGTCTGTCTGCGGGTAGGTAGATGTATAAAATTATTACGTAACTACGGAATAATGTTTTTTTTTATTGCAGCATAAGACAGCATTTGGCCGCAGTCTCACCTGATTGTAAGTGTCGACACGGTCGATGGTGGAGCATGCTTGCCTGGAAGATACCTATTCACTCTTGACTTGAAGGCTTCCATATAATAGTTATCGGTGTGGCATGGGTAAATGGGGGCATTTTTACTGTTAATCTCCCCCCTATGTAAGGTTGTCTGGAAGAAATCGCTTTCAGCGATAAGACCGCCCATTGTACTACCCTTGTTTACCTATTGTAATTTTTCTGTACTGTGTTTCTTTTTGTTTCTGGTGTACAATAAAGAGTTTTCTATTCTATTCTATGGTGTCAGGCTTTGTCAGGCTGCCCAATTCGAATAAAATAAGACACCGATGCGGGCTGAGGATAGAACGCGGCGTTGTCGAATTGCAAAGCGCACAGTTTATAATCAAAAGCTTACCTTGAACGGTAGCTAGCATCCAGAGCCCCCAGTCCGACGGAACAGTCCACTGTCACACATCATGGTCACTCCGTGTCACTCCACCGTACTGCACTTCCACTCACTCCGGCGCACTTGCACTGTCACTGTCACTTAGCACATGGTCAATCCGGGCGATGATCTGTAACAAACAAACATACTGTTAATATCTTCATCATCATCATCATCCTTTATGGGAGTGGTTATTATAGAAACTGATCAATTTGGGTAGTGGACATTTTGGGAAATAAACTTTATAGGAGTGGACATTGCGGGAAGTGGGCTGTATGAGAGGTAGTCGGTTTGGGAAGTGGTCCATGTGGAACTAAGCAACGCCGCTTAAGTGCTTATGATGGTTTTTACATTTAGGGACCGGTAGGGACCGTGTTTTCCAGCACTGGGGTGCCGTCTGTGTGAGCCGCACTGTAGTAGCGCCGCGTTAAACACACGTCTGTGTTTCGCCGCACAGCCGGCATGTAAGCTGCGCTAACACAATAGGTGTGTTTTCAGCAGTGAACGTGTCAACGTCTGTTATCAATCGATAACAATCGAGACTGACAGTTTAGCATGCATTCTAAAGCATGAGCAATTGGAAATCCGTTACCTTATGAAATTGACTCATCGACCGAGGTTACGAACTCAGTATCAGTTCTCATAGGTACTTAAATGTCCAAAAGACTTAACACTTTCACTGCTGAGCCGATTTGCTTGTCTAGCCACGGGTGCGGCTCTTCACACTCAATAGTTTTTACTCATACAACAAACACAACAGTTGTGTTTTCCCGCACTCGCGGCAAGTTATGAAAAACACGACAGTTGTGTTCTCAGCACTGAACGTGTTAATTTTTTTTTATGTGAAACTACTAATACGACGAATCTGACCAGCTGTTAGCGTGGCGAGTAGCTTTGTTTTTTTTTACAACAGGCAGTGGTCTCAATAAGGCATTTAAACTTTTTGGTAACCGTTTTTTCATTCATATTTTCTACACAAAATAGTTTTAATGTTTTACATATTATGCCAGGCGTCTCGCGACGAACGGCTCATTTTTTTTCTTATTAAAAATGTTAGTCACTTACATGATAACAATAATTACGTTTTATTAGGCGTTATTTTAACGTAGATAAGGTAATAAATCGTCCAAACCGACTTAAATATTATCACTTAATTTCCCAGTTTATTCACAAACTATCCACAGCAATAAATAAAACACAAGTACTAAGAATCATATTATATTCTCAACTGATTCGGCGAAATTGCCTTTTGCATCAACAACCCTTATTCCGCCATTTCTCACCCCATTATGTGCCCGTCTCGCTCTATCCGGCAACATTAGACTATATCCGTCCTTTTCGTTTGCATAGGACAGTGCCACAGAATAAATAATACAGAAAGGTTCGTTCCACGAATTTTACAATGCTCGTCGGGATGTAATTGTTTTAGTACAGAAACGCGAATAATTTGTTACGGGTGAAATCAAAATGTCTTCTTTTGATAATAAATGTAAATGATTTTATTTGAAAAGGCGATTAACGTAACAATTACAAGATTTCTGTTTCAATTTCGTTACCTGCTAAACGGTATAACATTTTTTAATACATGACTGTGTCCTTTTGAAATTTTCTATGCCAATTTGAACCTTATTTGTATGTGTAATGTTAAACTGGGAATCGGAGTATGGTTTGAGTGTACGAAATCGGACATTTATAGACTTTGTGCAATGAGGAGTTTTCAATTAAACTTTTAGCTTTGAAACTAGATGTGGTGTTGCGCTTTTTGCGGTGCTGTCATTTATGTAGCCTTACTAAGACTACCCCCCCCCCCCCCCCCCCCCCCCCCTTAAATCACGTGTATACCCTTACCTACTTACAAATAATCTTAAAATTCTTAGAATATTGTCTATATCGAATTTTTACAATAGCCGCTTTTCGGTTTTGAAATCTTCTTCTTATCTTAGAATATTCAAGTCGAGAGTGAATAGGTATCTTCTAGGCAAGCATGCTCCATCCTCGACCGCGCCGACACTTACCACCAGGTGAGATTGCGGTCAAATGCTAGCCTATTCTGCAATAAAAAAATATCCTACCAAAATATTGAATGCGAAAATCTAAAGTTGCGTTCGTTCCTAAGTAACGCCAAAACGGCAGAACAGTATTATTAAAATATTTAGATACTAATTAACGTTATGGACATATTTCTGTGGGTGCCATTTCAATGGTTTTTCTTTTCTAGTCAAAATAATTCTTAAATCATAAACAAAAATGATGTAAACAATTCATAAGTCGAACCTATTCATCGATACAAAAACAACAATGGACGTCTCATTAGTAAATATAATAATAGAATTGGTATTATGAACAAAAGTATATTTTGAACCAATTTTCCAGAGCCGCACAATATTGACTCCTGATACAAGCCTCAACAATGGTTAGAGGAAACCCAATAATCGACAGTTTAGACGAATTATGTCAAATATATTAGATCACCAAACTGTGATCCACCAAGCCGGCTCGGGGCCCGTGGATTGTGGCCTTTTCTTCATCAAAGTTAGGTGAGACCCGCGTCCTGCAGGGGGCTAATACGAGTTGTGATGATGATGATGTTTTGCGGGAAAACGGAAACCATCCGGGTGAAGCCGCGAAGGGCAGCTAGTTTTGATATTTAAATGTGTACATCGAACGACACGATTTTTCTGAATACACAAAATTGGTCATAAAAATTTATTCAAGTAGATTTTATGGGAAGTAGACTTTATGGGACGGAACATTTTAAAAACATTTAAAATAATTCTTCTTGTTTAGTTAATTACTTATCAAGGGCGTGTGTTTTCTTTGTTACAGTGCTTTAATATTGCATAGTTGTGTATTGTGTGACTTCGTTATTAGCGTAATAAAAATTCATCTATCTATTGCCATTATCTGCCATCCATCCATAGCATCCCTCACAAACTGCAGTGCTATCCGAACGAGACCACAGCACTGCATACCCGCACAACACAAAAACTAACTATAAAACACATTTCACAACCCAGAATGCTACCAAAATCACAAAAAACCTCTTTGCTCCTTTCCTCCCACAAATATGTTACAAAACTAAAATAAAACCCCGAGCACACTGCATTTTAATTATAAAATCTAAACCTCACACCCACACATACAAACCAATGATGTCCCCAACAAATAAAACAGTGGCCGTGTCATATAGTATTGATTCTGGCCCTTCGGCCGCCGTCCCGCTCATACCTCCCCGTTTCCGTACGCGTGACAGAGACAGGTGGATATACTTTCTTGCCGTTTGAGATGTAATGTTTACTTGTGTGCATTAATAGGGGGGTAACGCCCTATAGAAGTATAGAGTAGTGGAACGCCGGGTGTTCCGTTCGCGGAATCCAGAATCTGTATAGGTACAGTCAGACTATACATTTGTCTCTTCTGGCAAAGGTAGAGAGAGATATAGCAATCATAGCAATGGCTGCAAGCGACGAAACGCCTGAAATGTGCCTAAAATTTAGTCGAATAAATAGATAGATGGGTAAACTATTTATTGAAACACAACAGAACAAAGGAAACTTAACAACTAAAACAAATGAAATTTAACATTAGTGTGTCAATGGGCGGTCTTATCGCTAAGAGCGATCTGTTCCAGACAGATGCATGGAATGAAGCAACAAAAAAAGACGGGACAGTGGTTTATCATTCATTCATTCATTCATTTAGTAGTGGTAGGCCTCTTCTGCAAGAGACCGCCTGGGGAAGTACCACACCTTTGCCAGATATTCATCCGCCAAGCAGTAGTGTGCAAACATTACTGTGTTCCGGTTTGAAGGGCACTGTTTCCAGCGAAATTACTGGGCATATGAGACTTTAGAGCCGATATCTCAGGGTGACGAGCACAGTGCGCCGCGCAGGATTATGCAATGCAAAGTTCTGGGTGGCACTGTACCTGCTATGGGCAAGCGTAGAGCTTACCATCAGATCAACGACTTGCTCGTCTCGTCACTAAGACAAATAATTAAAAAAAAAACCTGCCGTAATTAGCACAATGCTTTGCAACCTGCCGTAATTGTTTTGCTTAGCATATCCGTAAATAAGTACTTTACTTTCCAACCTGCCGTAATTAGCCATTTGCTTTGCAACCTGCCGTATTTTCCGTAAGTGAGCTTTGTGCTTTAATGAAGCTACAGACACATTTGTCTGACGTGTCGTGTCGTGATGCATCAGATAGGTATCGGTTTCATACATTTATACAAGCCGTCACAACACTGCATCAGAGAAATGTGAACGCTACCTTATTAAATGTATGAAACCGATAACCTTTCTGACGCATCACGACACGACACGTCAGACAAACGTGTCGGCGGCTTAAGCCTATTGCTGAGCATACTTAGCAAAAGTGCCGTAAGAAGCACTTTGATCAGCAACCTACCGTAACGTAAGTAAGTACTTTGCTTAGTAACGTCTCTTTATCCCCACTCTCCGTAAACAAAGGGGTGTCCTTTAGTGTACAATCAAACATGATGGACACACAAATTCATCGCCAGACAGGGGTGAACTCACCCCTAATTTAATAGATTCATGTACATAAGGGACGTTATGGGAATACAATTAATCCTTCTGTTTTAATACGATTTATTTATGGTGTTTTAAAACTAACAACCAAGTGGAAACATGAGAAATATTTGTTTGAGGAATGAGGTATTGGCGGCCTCTGGTGTCAGAGTCTGTCAGGCCGCCTCGGGGCACCTGACGTGGCTTAACGACTGTTATGAATCGATGACAACCGGAACCGATGGCTTAACATATTCACTGAAACACAACTGTGGTGTTGGCTGTATGGGAAAACACTACGGTGTGTGCAGATCCGCGACCGTAGCTAGACAAGAAAATTGGCTCAGCAGTCAAAGGGTTAACGTGCCCTCCGAAAGTCGGAGCGATGGAAAGCATAAATGACGAGAAATCATTGGTCGAGGAACAAACCCGGTACCTAACTATGCTAACTATGATTAAGTTTCAAAGCGCTCAATCACTTGGTAATCAATTGGTTTTTGATTTAAAAATAAATATACAAAATTCGTCACGATAACAGAAAGTGGTGAGAAGACTTATAAAAGAATAAATAACGAATCACGATCACATAGATAGATCCTGACCCCCGACAAGAATTCCCTGTATTTAGGGAATCGGGAACTACGAGGACAAACTGAGGACTAAGTAGGTAATGTTTACATAGGACTGGTTTGGGATCATCATCATCATCATCAACCCATAACGTCCCACTGCTGGGCACGGGTCTCTCCCCACTTTCGTGAGGAGGGTTAGGCCATATTCCACCACGGGGGCCAAGTCCGGATTGGTGGATAACATACCTACCTCAGAAATAATTCTCGGGTAGGTATGTGGATTTCCTCACGATGTTTTCCTTCATCGAAAAGCGAGTGATAATTACGTACGTTTTTACAGAAACACATTGGTACGTGCCCGCACTGGGATTTGAACTCACGACCTTCTAATTAGAAGGCGGACGTTCTCCCACTAGACTACCACCGCTTGGTTTGGGATACACTGGAATTAATACAATTCAAATTTAAAAAAAGCGGGTCTTTTTTTTATTTGAGGTTAACAAATCGTTTACGTGATGGTAAGCGCTACGCCTACCCATAACATTTACAGCGCCAACCAGAACTTTGCATTGCATAATCCTGCGCGGCACCACATGCGCTCGTCACCCTGAGACATCGATTCTAAAGTCTCATATACCCAGCAATTTCGCTGGAAGCTGTGCCCTTCAAACCGGAACACATTTATAGTTTGCACGCTACTACTAGCGGTATAGTTCGCGTACAGATTAATATCAAGATATAATTTTGACAAAACCTCGATGGAAACAAAAAAAAAACAAAAGAAAAAACCAACGACAACAAGAAACAAAAGAATAAAGAAAACAGAACATATGTTAAGCTTTTGCTGACATTAGACGTCACTTAGAAATACCTTGTCCGTTACCCAAAAACGGTCCGAACCGGTCCCAAAGCTGAGCAGTTACTCAAAACCGCGCACATTGCAATCTGATCGACGTCCACACATTACCATGCCACCCCTCGGCGCGAGGGTGCATTATGGGGTGCCATGGGAACGCGGTGAGTTCATGGTCGATATTACAGTGGGGGTGCATGACAGATAGCTGTATTGTTTCGGGGATATGTGTCTGGCGGCCCACTTGGGGCGCGAACTGGCGACCGTTTCGCAATCATTTGAGTTTATTTGATATCATATTCGATCGAACGGTTCGGTAGAATGAGTTATCGATGATGGCGGCGTCTTTACTGTGAGACTACGTCAATCCTCTCAAAGAAATTTGGGGGGTCACCACGTACTTATTCTTATTCCATGCAGTTCATTTTAAAGCCATAAACTGAACGGCCTAGATTGGCACCACACACTCATAAATGACAAACGTGACGTGACGTCACTCAAAAATAGACTGCAGAGAATGAGAGAAAGAGAATGAGATGGAGCTATATATACTCACATAAATGCAAACAAATTGTTCCGATCTCTTTGGATAAATGTCTCTGGTCGACTTATGAACGCTGAGCGATATTGGTGGTGACAGTTAGCAGGGCGGTTCAGTTTAAGGCCTTAAACTGGATGGATTTAACTGTTCGTGATGAGGCTTCACAACTGATTCTGCTTTAGCTATCTAAACACGTTCACTACCTACTGAAAACACAACTGTTGTGTTTGTTGTATGTATAAAACTGGCTAAAAGAGAAAGAGAAATAAAATGTGTTCTCGCACCTCTCATTCTTGCCCTTACAGTCATATACGAAACGTAACTCTATCTCTTTCTATTTTCATTAACTTATATCTCCCTCTCATCTTTCATTCGCCCCGCCCGACCACACTTTTCGTAACGCATTCACCAGCTTACTCCCCAACATAGACGTGCGTAAAGAGGTTTTACTTCAAAAAAAAACCTAAGGCGATTTATAACATTAACAATCTCTTCGTAAAATACAGAGTGAGGTAAACGCCCCCATTTGCCGACAATGACTGAGAAAGAACGGTCACCGACTATCAGTCACTTTCTATTCCGTTACTTAATCGATGGTGTTGCCAGGTCGGCGTGACGGTAATCGACGGCACTGGATGAATAATAAAATGGACGAATTTTATTGTCTTTCACGGACACATTTTATGAGGGCTATTTTATTCTGTTAAGCAATATTCTCTCCTTTTGAATCGATATAAAGCCGCAGCTGGGAAGCGTCCCCCAGACTGACCCGTAAGGTTATGTCAAGCTAAATTATTCTCGGAGCGTGCAGGTGGATAGAAGCGACGTGTTGCGCGAATGGTTTCATTTAGTCTGGGATTTTTAACAAGTTCATTGCAGAAAACACAACTGTCGTGTTTTTCATAACTTGTCACGAGTACGGCAAAACACAACTGTTGTGTTTGTTGTATGGGAAAACACTATGGCGCGTGCAGAGCCGCACCCGTGGCTAGACAAGCAAAACGGCTCAGCAGTCAGTGTTAAGTGATGATCGAATTTCTTTATAGCGGTTCGATTCCTATCGGTCTACTATACTTTGTGCGTACTGTACTGGGAGGCCTCTTCTGCAAGAGTCCGCCTGGGGAAGTACCACATCTTTGCCAGATATACATCCGCCAAACACTGAGCAAACATTACTGTGTTCAGATTTGAGGGCACTGTTTCCAGCGAAATTACTGGGCATAAATATAAGACTTAAGTCCCAGATTTTGAATTATGACCGAATTTCTTTATGGTTATTCGATTCGCCTATTATAATACCAGATTCAAATAATAAAAAAAAACATTAAATAATAATCATACTTAATGAATAGTCATATATCGTCGTGCGGTGGTAGCCTAGTGAGAGAACGATTAGTTCAAATCCCAGTGCGGGCACGTACCAATGTGTTTCTGTAAAACATATGTACGTAATTATCACACGCTTTTCGGTGAAGGAAAACATCGTGAGGAAACCCACATACCTACCCGAGAATTATTTCGGAGGTAGGTACGATGTGATCCACCAATCCGGATCTGGCCCCGTGGTGGCCTAATCCTCCTCACGAAAGTGAGGGGAGACCCGTGCCCAGCAGTGGGACGATATAGGTTGATGATGATGATGATAGATCGTCGTTTTAATTTTTTGCTTAGTTTAAATTCTCTCTTCCGCGGTACATTTACAATGCAACAATGAAAAAAAAATATACTATATCATCTAAATATACAATCAGTGGGTACCTAACCTACGTGATTTTATTCAAATGACTCCACGTAAAAGGTTGAATAGCACAATTACGCAAGGTCAAGACAATTTATTCATGTATGTGTAGTTATAAAGGAGCTAATACTTGACGATGTATATAGATATCATATCATATTTATCTTCAACACGTTCACTGCTAAAACACAGACGTTGTGTTTTTTAAAACTTTACGCGGGTGCGGCTGTGCGGCGAAACACGGACGTGTGTGTTTAACGTTGCAAAACAATTTAAATTTAAACAAGCCAATACAATTTACTTGCTGGCCTCCGGGATTTCACCCATTTAATTCCAGGTTTTTTTTTGTTTATACTGGTGGGGAAGTAACTTACAATCCCAGAAAAAAAACAAAGCCATTATTGCAACTAGGCAAAAATAACGCACTATTAAAAGTCTCATCACTTTGTTTCATATACATAAAGAAAAATAAAAAATTAATCAAATATGATCTACTAAACTAATGATTAACTGATTACGGTTTGAGTTTGAAAAAGGACATTTGCCTCTCAAATAGTGACTCATGCCCGAATCTTGCACAGGAAAAGGAAACTCCATTACCTCTACCAAAGCTTCGGAAATACGCCCGTCAGAGAAAATAGCACCACGAAAGTGCGGGGATGTAAGTAAACTGTCCATTTATGTTACGATTACCTGGGATGAGCTACTCGACTGTCGCATTGAATCGATGTTTCTAAGTAACGCACTCGTTGGAATGGCCCAACCATGCAAACAAAAGTATTGTGAGGTAATGGGACGGAGTCACAGAATAAATACTACATACATACAGAAAGGACACTACACCCCGCGCAATCCGCGACCCGCTCCTCTACCCGCAAACGGGTGGCAGCCAATCATTAAACGCCTATAATTATTAGACAAACGGATTGTCCAAGCCTTGCCAAGCGACGTTGTCTGTTGTTTTCATCGCGTAGTATGATGAGAGAGAGATGAAAGACATCAGAGAAAGAGAGATGTAAGACTTATCTATCTATGATTCTGTACTTACACGTACATCTGGCTCATTGCTGCGGGCGTCTTTAAAGTTCACAATGCCGTACACTGAGACAAGATATTCACCATCATACTTTCTACTCTACTGTCCACATAATACTATAATCCGAAAATACGTTAACGCTTCACTACCATATCGCAATAAGAAGATGCAAATTTCTTCGAACGTTGACGGAAATTTCAAAACATTACACAATGACAAGGTTACAATTACAACATAATTTCTTACACGAGAATTATCAAGGAAGTCTCACATCGCGTGGAAAAGATCCCAAGCTATTTGAATACGTCGACATTGGCATAGTAGAAACACAATAGTAAGTCATCTTCGTAGAAAAGAATAAATGTAGTACCTACAACTAAATACTTCATACAGAAAGAATACCTTCCACTCCGGGCAGTACGCATCCCCTGTAACCCTACCCGCAATCACCGAGACAGTTTATAATATGCCTATGTATTTATAATATGTTTATGTATGCGTGCGTACAGACGCGAACTATACAAGCTGCGTTTGAAGCCGTTTTATGAACGTTACGTACTTTTCTATTTCTACTGTGTCAATGGCGGCCTCCATGATATTTCCTTATGTTTTATTATATTTACGTTAGCTTCCAATATGGGTGATTAGATTAATAATAATTACATGAACATTATTTTTTTTACGTTTGTAAATTTATTGTAACAGGAAAAGAATGATTCAAATACAAAAAAGCGGTCAAGTCCGAATCGTATCTCGCACTAATTGATTACGTTTTTAAATAGTTTCGACCGAAAAACAATAACATCAAAGAGCTATAGATCTATAGACGATATTCATCCGCCAAGCAGTAGAGTACAAACGTTACTGTGTTCTGGTTTGAATGGCACTGTTTCCAATGAAATTACTGGGCATATGAGACTTTAGAGCCGATGTCTCAGGGAGACGAGCGCAGTGCGCCGCGCAGGATTATGCAATGCAAAGTTCTGGGTGGTGCTGTGACTGTTATGGGCAGGCCTAGCGCTTACCATCAGGTGAACGATTTGCTCGTCTCGTCACTCAGTCGAATAAAAAAAAAAACAACAGAATGACTGCAACTCTACATTGTAGAGTAGACATTTTGGCGCAGCTCTCTTGCTGCAGCGGTTGGCATTTCGAATAAGACAAATTGGCGCTAAGCCAATGAAGACAATTTATGACAAGTATGCGTTGTTAGGTAATTAATAATTATGCAGGTACTTGTTTGTTTCTCGAAAGAGGTAACTCTAGTGTAAGTTGATCAGGCCGTCCAAGTCTCTGACGTGGAGCGGTAGTGCCGGCCTCTAGTGTCAGACTTTGTTAGGGGCTCTGACGTGGCTGAACTACAGTCTGTTTTGATACTGTCACGACGACTGACAGGGGTCTTGTCCCCTCACTAACAACAAACCTAACGTTACCAACCAATCAATCGTAACAACCGGAACCGACGGCCAGACATGCAATCCGAAACACGGAGATATAATAACCCATACATTTAAACCTACATTTTCATCATCGTCGTCTATTGTAGCGTAGAGGCCATCTGCAAGAGTCCGCCTGGGAAGTCGCCTTTACCAGATATTCATCCGCCAAACAGTAGCGTGCAAACATTACTGTGCTCCGGTTTGAAGGGCGCTGTTTCCAGCGACATTACTAAGCATTTGAGACTTTAGAACCGATGTCTCAGGGTGATGAGCGCTGTGCAGTGCCGCACCAGTATTTGTCATGAAGTCCTGGGTGACACTGTAGCTGTTATGTCCAGGCCGTCAATTTACATTAGTAATCATCATCAACAACCCATAACGTCCCACTGCTGGGCACGCACCCCTCACTTTCGTGAGCAGGATTAGGCCATAATCCACCACGGGGGGCAGATCCGAATTGGTGGATCACATACCTACCTCCGAAATAATTCTCGGGTAGGTATGTGGGTTTCCTCACGATGTTTTCCTTCACCGAAAAGCGAGTGATAATTACGAACATATGTTTTACAAGAAACACATTGGTACGAGCCCGCACTGGGATTTGAACTCACTGTATTATTGACACTTCCCACGGAAGTGAGAGGAGACTCATGCTCAGCAGTGAATTGATAATTTTTTAAATTTTAATGAGTAAGATTAGCAAGGCGTCACCTGGCGGTAAGCGCTACGTTATGGTTTACTTTAACGAATACTAGCAGTACATGTGGAGTTTCTTTCTTTTTATTTGACTGATTGACGAGACGAGTACTACGTATAATAGACGTTCTTATAGTAGATAGGTACAGTAAACGTAATTGAAATTCCCACATTTTATTTTATTATCCCACATTATTGTATTCCCAACATAATGACGTAATAAACACTATAATTTTGTCAATATAAACAGTTTCACGCCGTTCGTAGATATCTATATATATAAAAATGTTATGTTGGTTTGTGTACGCTTCAAAAACTCAAAAAGTTCTGCACCGATCGAGCTGAAATTTTAGCATGATATATAATCCGCATCAAGGATTGTTTTTATCTATTTTTTTCATCAGTGACATATCAGCGAATGTGCGAATGTGCCACAGCGAAGCGTGGCAGGGCACAGCTAGTTTATTATAATTAAGTTAATTGTACAATCAAAATGTCCAATATTTATTTTATTTTTTTATTTTAAACTGAAAAAAAAAATACAAGCAGTTGTTTCTTTCGCGTCGATTTCAACCAAATAATTGGTTTTTGAAGTGGAACTTCTAATGCGACTTCCAACAAGGTTGCGTTAAACGTTTAACGCTATTATGGAGGGGGTATGTAACCACTTTTAATGTGAATTTCTCGTTACCTGAAGCTGAAACATTATTAACCTTCTTTAAAGACAAATTTGGATTGGAAATTATAAGTGGTAGCAATGATCCAACAACCAAAGGGGGAACTACCATTGATGCAGTTTTTGCAAGAAATATAGAAAAAATTGAAGTGAAACATTTCGTATCTTACTTTAGTTATCATAGTCCCATTGTATATGTTATTATTTCAGCCATTGTGAGATGGGATAATATTGATTAAAACTTGAGAAATTTTATTTTTAAAAATGTTTGAAATGATTTTACTTTGGTAGATTTTTGAATACGTGTATATCTGTCAAAAAATACTTTAAAAAAGCTAGGGCAGCTGTTCTGTGGTCTCATTAATAAATCCTTTCGTTACGTATCACCTCTCCCACTCGAATTATACGCGCGCGATCGAGACAGTAAATGTTTTTATCCAGATAAAACCGACCACCTAATAAAGCACAGAATCCGATTTCTAAAAGTGAAACGTGGCCGAGTCTCAGTATGCAGAACTAGGTCACAAACTGAACACTAAACGTAGGCATGGACTCTAGGTTGAAGGGACGGAGCCAGGGCAAAGAGGGCCAAACGCCCCCGGTAGGTAATGGGTACATCAGTTGAAGACAGATACATAAGTGATGAGTAATTTCAATGCTGGTATTATTCAAATGTCACCATCATCATCATCAATCCATATCGGCCCACTGCTGTGCACGCGCACGGGTCTCCCCTCACTTTCGTGAAAAGCATTAGGCCATATCCACCACGTGGCCGGTCCGGATTGGTGAATAGCAATCTACCTCCGAAATAATTCTCGGGTAGGTATGTGGGTTTCCTCACGATGTTTTTATATATACGACACTTGAAACTAATTGCCATGAAATTCAACCGGACAATGCTGCCAGCATAGAACAGAATAGAATAGAAAATACTTTACAGCAAGTTGCCTATTATAGCCTGTGGTAGGTTGTAGGGTTTCCCACTGTTGTACCTAAAAGTAAGTTGTACTTTGCAACTACTAGTTAATTTATAATGGTACGATCCCGTTTAAAAACAAAGAAATGGGAACTTTTCATTATAAATCTAAATTCAATCAGACATCTTCATTCAGCTGCAAATGGCAGCAATATCCATTCAGAATAGCCCTCAGTTCTGTCGAAGTAACATGAAGTGTACATTGTTGAAATATGGTTAGACGTATCTCGCCACTAGTTAACTTTCAAAGTAAATGTGTCAGTAAAAGTAAACAGTTACAGATCACACTGCACGTCATAACTTCGAGCGCTCCCCCGAATGAGCACGTAACCGGGACTACGTTCTCTAAAAAAATTTGAATACCCCCTCGAAATAAGTCCTGATTACGCCCACGATAGGAATAACGCTAAGTAAAGTACATTTGAGTTTACGTAGGCACAGTGCGCTATGAGATTTCCATTATAGTCAACACTGTTAGCAGATTGAACATCTGTTCAAGTGATCAGTATATTCATTGTTGGTAGATCTTAAGTGATTATAAATGACATTGACACAGATTAAACAATAGTCAGTGCAATGTAAGAGGGCTGTGGATTCCCGAAGGAAATTAAAATTATCGTTTCTAGTTCTTCTCGTATGTTAATAGTAGATTGTATCACAAGGGAACAAAACAATTTATTTAGGGCGAGAGCGATTTTTTTAATCCAGAGCGAAGCGAAGGATTCTAGAGTAGAATTCTAAGCGTAACGAGGAAGTCAAAGTACTTAGCTCGAGGTTAAATAATTCTGTTATTTAAACAGTGTTTCAAATTCAAAACTCATTTCGTCACTGCTATTAAGTGCGCTGGAATAACCCACTTTGTTCGCACTTATCGAGGAGGCAAAGGCCTCTTTTCGAATAGCTGGGATGAAAAACAATTTAACAGGGTCAACATTGAGGTTTTTATGTAGTGTGTAGACCAAAACACGCGCAGGACACACGGCTTTAATGCCACAAGAATAATCACCTATTTTGAACTAAGCATAATTTCCATCCATCCATACTAGCTATACATTGCCGCGTGGCGTGACTCAGTCCCGAACACGAAACAGATGTAAAAACGCCGAGAAGCCATCCGCTCGTCCTCTGGAATGCATTGTTGCACAAAAACTAATTTCGCCAGAGGTGCAGTTTGCGTACTGCATTCCTGCCTGCTTGGAGACGGACCGACTTGCGTACTAGCTGGTTGTAGAAACCATAAATTAGGACATTTTAAATAAACCATTCCCATGTAGTGGGAGGCCTCTTCTGCAAGAGACCGCCTGTGGAAGTACCACCCACACCTTTGACAGATATTCATCTGCCAAGCAGTAGTGTACAAACATTACTGTGTTCCAGTTTGAAGGGCACTGTTTACAGCGATATTACTGAGCATAAAAAAAAAAAACATTTATTTCAGGCAATTTAGCCCATAATTCTGCATACAAAAAATCACAATAAAATAAAAATAAAAACAGAAATACAATACAATAAAATAAAAATTCAAAATAATAATAATAATAATCAAGTTAGTACCCTCTCACCGGCATTGGCACTGTGACATGTTGGTCACAGCAATGCCGGAGGAAGGGACAGTCAAGTCTGGCAGCAATCATTGCCAGGACTGTATTGGAGCTGGCCCGCACCCTGCGCACCAGGGACGCACCACGCTTGCGCATAGGATAGGATAGGCATAGGATTGTGATATGCAACTTTGCATTGCATAATCCTGCGCGGCGCACTGCGCTCGTCAGCCTGAGACATCGGCTCTAAAGTCTCATATGCTCAGTACATATTAAGATAACCAAGGCTAAAAACATATTTTTCCAGACTTGTTTGCAAGCTGAAGTGGCAGTGGGCCGGTCACGTCTCCAGAAGAACAGACAAGCGATGGGGTAGACGAGTTCTAGAATGAAGACTGCGTTTGGGCAAACGTAGTGTAGGACGCCGCCGGTGTGAATATTTAAATTAAATTTGGTACAAAGATAGTCTAGAGCCTGAGAAAGGACATAGGCTACTTACGGGAACGGGAACAACGCGCGTGAAACCGCGGAGCGCAGCTAGTAATGAATAAAAAAAGAACACGTAATATATATAGTAGGACATTACAATCATAACAGTCATAGCGCACATCGATCTCACCATCTTGCCGTATCGAGGGCAAGGCTGCGCGGTTTCCAGCTTTACCTACTTAAATACACTTACACGCAGTGCCAACGTTCGACCTATCTGCACACCCCGGACGCTACATACAAACGATGAATAGACAACTGACAAAAATATAAAATGACGTTTGTCACAAAAAACTAATGAATCGCGCCAATTTTTTTATTTTCGTAGTGAAAGTTCTTTACGCACGCTTGACTTGGGGAGTAAGTTGGTGAATGCGTTACGAAAAATGTGATCAGGCGAGGCGAACAGAAGTTGAGAGGGAGATATAAGTTAGTGAAGATAGAAAGAGAAAGAGTTACGTTTCGTATATTTAAAAAAGTCTTTTATAAACTTTTTTGATTGAAATTTTTCGCTTCATGCTTCGCACTTTTTGTGCATTTAGCCAGAGTCAAGTGTCAAGTGTATTATTATTCAAATGTTGGCGCATACCATCAGGTAAACGACCCGCTTGTCTAGTAAATGCTGAATGTCTGCTAAAAACTAAGACGGCGATTAGGACGCGGACGCTCCGATCTAAAATTAGACTGCCTACCTGACTTGATCAACTGTGCCGGCGTACCTTGCATGTGGAGGCGAGGATCCCAGGAACCACAGTCTTCAGACATATCCCGGACACTTCATACAAATACAAAAACATGACAACTCACACATATAATTTTTTTTTATTTGACTGAGTGACGAGACGAGCAAGTAGTTCACCTGATGGTAAGTGCTACGCCTGCCCATAACAGTTACAGCACCATCCAAAACCCTGCATTGCATAATCCTGCGCTCGTCATCCTGGGACATCAGCTCTAAAGTCTCATAAGCCCAGCAACTTCGCTAGAAACAATGTCCTTCAAACCGGAACACTGTAATGTTTGCACACTACTGCTTGTCGGATATATATCTGGCAAAGGTGTGATACTTCTCCAGACCGTCTCTTGCAGAAGAGGCCTCCCACTACAAGTGACAAATACAAGATAAGATTGAGGAAGTAAGCGGGATGATGAGTAAACACGGATTGATCTTCGTCTGAATGACACCAGGCGGAAAATATGTGACACCACGCATGGACCCTACACAGCCTATTGGTCTGGAGAAACCAGTAGAGGGTGTCAGGGAGTTGGCGTACTGCTTTCCGCTGGGATCGTAGCATGTGGAAAGGTGTAGTCTCGGCCTATCCCGACGGGAGAAAGGTGACTGTATGTTGAACACGCGCCCAATTTGTTTATAAGTACTATAAAATATACTACGCGACCGAAACAAGACAACCCGCTACTATGAAGGTGCAGACCAACCGTTCGTCTATTACGTTTGGGCGTGTAGTATTGACTATCGGTGAATGCGGATTGCGCGGACTGTCCAATCAGTTAATATACTAAATTTTATTGTGTACCTCCACGCTCCATTCGGATTCAACCCTTCTTTCGCGTCTCTATCGCTTTGTTTAACTAACAAAGCGAATTCTCGGAACGGTCGCCGAAGGTACCTACGAATGGCACCCTAATGACTTATAGGTGTACGTCCTTAATAAATCGATTCGTCTACGGTTGTCGCCGGACTTGTACAGCTGTCTCTTTCTCCCGCCTAAAGTTAAATAGAGCTGGCTATCTTAGCTTAGGCAAAGTGCTGGTATCCGTATCTGGTGTCTCGGTATTTTTCGGTCGTATTTCTGAGTTCCGGATATGAATTGAGTTTCGTTTGACAGATTTTTAATGACACTTCTACATCGTATTAACGTGTTCTTTGTCTATAATGAAAAACGAGACATTAAATTACAGATAGAAAGTACATTATAGAAATACCCGATAATTTGGCACCGTTGCAGGCGCTTAAACGACGACGGTACAGTCGACCCCAAAAGTATCTGAACGTCTCCATAATTTAAAAATCTCCTTTATCTATCTATCTCCTCTCAACTTCCGTTCGCTTCGCCCAATCACACTTTTCGTAACGCATTCACCAGCTTACTCCCCAAGTCGAGCGTTCGTAAAGCGGTTTTACTTAAAAAAAGATTAGTTTTAGCACGAGCTGCAAACAAATCATCAGTCTTTGTCCAAACGACTGGACCAGAGATAGCATCTTGTGCCCGTAGCGATGAATCAGACAGCAAAGGCTAAACAGAGCGATTTATGAACGCCACGGATAATTGTCTTCGTTCTGTCGACCAGCGCTGAGAAGCAGATAATAAAGGCAGTTCTTTTGTAATTCCAGATGCAAAAACGACAAGTTTTTATAAGTTTTACGTGTCTCTCTCTGTGTGTGTGTGTGTTGTGTGTGTGTTGTAGTGTTTTCCCGCACTCGCGGCAAGTTATGAAAAACACGACAGTTGTGTTCTCAGCAGTGAACTTGTTAAGGGGGTTAAATAAAAATAGGGGATGAAAGTTTGTATGAAAGTAGTTTTATGGAAGTAATGTAAGGTTTCGACTACACCACTGCACCGATTTTAAAAATTCTTTCACTAATGGAAAGCTACATTATCAGCGAGTAACATAAACTATATATTATCTCCGTGTTCTCACAGGAATGGGAAGTAAGCTGGTAAAACCGCGGGGCACAGCTAGTAGCCACACACACACACACAGTCACACTCGTGTGATTGACACGAATCGAATGATACTCAAAATCCTTCCATAAATATATACATACATAAACACAAATGTCAAAAGAATAACCCTTCTTTTGGGCAGTCGGATAGAACTACACATTTTATGTGTCAGTAAGCGGGACTTATGAATCAATTTCTTAGAACATATCGAGTTAATGACGCAGTCGCCTAGTTTATATCCGCTCCGCGCATTTGATGTTCTTTATTTTCAGAATGTGCCAGGTTAAGAGCGTTTCAAAGGGTCGAGCAGGTCGCCCGCCCGATGGCAAGCTAAATATCCCTTTCTCTATTTCTTCAAATTGAAGAGTCTATCTATAATTTCAAAACAAATTACAAAATTTAAGTGGCTACTTAAGTGATGCTAAACTGCTATTTAAGTGATGGCAAACCATAAATGACCTTTTTTAGAATTTTTGTCTGTCTGTCTGTCAAAAAGTTTGTATCGCAAAGGCTGCGAAACGGATCAACGGATTTTAATGAAAATTACATGGATTATAACAGCTCAACTCAAATCACAACAAATCTCAATCACAATAAATTTTCGTATTTATAATCAGGGTTCAGAATAATTATATGATAAAAAATATGTAATCGCGGCCATTTTGGACCAATTTTCACCAAAAAAAGCTGAGAACACTCCCGACTAATTCACCTTTCAAACAAAAAAACAATATCAATATCGGTTCATCCATTCGGGAGCTACGATGCGACGGACAAACACACAAACAGACACGTCAAACTTATAACACCCCGTCGTTTTTGCGTCGGGGGTAAAAAATTAAATTCTCGAAGTCCCGCGCGAACAAAGTCCCGGGTTACAGCTAGTGATCTAACAATAGTGAATGGACGATAATTTTCCTGACCCTCCTGGTTATCATGACAGTCAACTGTTATCATTTATTTACATTGTTACTACATTCATGGATAACAAAGTACTAAGCAACAAAAAGTATGAATTATATTTACCTAGTTTAAAATAATTGGTAATTTTGAGAATTGACCATTGAGACTCATAGCAGTTGAGAATTGATTCTTTTGAGATTCATGTGCCATTTTGAGAATTGGGCCATTTGATAATTGGCAATTTTGAGAATTGGCAATTTTGTGAATTGGTCTATTTGAGACTCATGCCATTTGAGAATTGACCATATGCCATTATGAGAACTGGTCTATTTGAGACTCATGCCAGTTGAGAATTGATTCTTTTGAGAATTGATTCTTTTGAGACTCAATAATATACCATTTTGAGAATTGGTCCATTTGAGACTCATGTCAGTTGAGAATTGATTATTTTGAGACTCATGTACCATTCTGAGAACTAGACATTCTGCGCCTACACCATACTTACTACTATCTCCCCAGTTTAACCCGTTAACTCTATATTTCCCGGAATAAAACATAGCCTATAGCCCCCAGGGATAATGTAGCTTCCACGTAGTACAAGATATTTCAGAATCAGGAGTTCAGCAGTGGTAGCCTAGTGGGAGAACGTCCGCCTGCCAAGCCGAAGTCTCGAGTTCAAATCCCAATGCAGGCACGTACCTGCCAATGTGTCTCTTGTAAAAACACACTAGCTCACTCGCTTTTCGATGAAGGAAAACATCGTGAGGAAACCCACACACTTACCCGAGAATTATTTCGGAGGTAGGTACGTTGTGATCCACCAATCCGGATCTGGCCTAATCCGTGGCCTAATCCTTCTCGCGAAAGTGAGGAGAGACCCACCCGTGCTCAGCAGTGGGACGATATAGGTTCACGATGATGATGATGAGTTATATGAGTGTTTTTGTTAAGCGCTTGCACTGGGGTTCGAACTTGCAACCCTCTGATTAGCAGGCGGACGGTCTCTCACTAGGCTACCACCGCTTTACATAACTGAAACCTACTTTCCTAAAGTAATACATGAAGGTTACTGCGGTCATCTCCCAATCGGCATTACAAGTAGGTATTATAACAAGCGACGCGTAACCGATACGTAATAAGTACCAAGTCAAGGTCAATCAATAATAATTTTAGACCACCGAATAACCAATAAACTAATAATACTTACGTAAACCGCCGTGGACGATAAACTTAGCCAAAGCACACGTGTTAAGTTAAACTGTAGAAAACGAACTTTAGTCAAATTAATTTGCATAATTATTTATAATCAAACATAAACTGTAAACTGTTATGTTACTGTAGTGTTGTGGGCAGGCGTAGCGCTTACCATCAGATGAACGATTTAATAGTGTCGTCACTAAAAAATTTAAAAAAAAACCTGACTAAGTGAAAAGTGCAAAATTCAATTTTTTTTTGTTTTTAATTTATAAATTTTTTGTAAGTATTTCTCATTCCAAATTACATTTTAACATACTATGTATATGGTTTATATACATATTTGTAAGCCTTTTCTAAAACCCTTTATTTCATAGGTTATGAAGAATAAATTACCAAATTCTTTTGAGTTACCCAGTGTCACTCTCAAAATTAACCTCTCAAGCTAAAATCCATCAAACCGTTAGGGCTACAGAGCGTGCCCAACAAATACACATACATACATACACACACACGAAAAACATAACCCTCCTTCAGGCGCAGTCGGGTAAAAAGAGGCAAGTTTTTGTGCCGTGTCTGGATTTGAAGGTCCATGGACCTCAAGCGGACTTCTAAGAATATAATGCTACCTAAACGGGGTCAGGATATCAATGCCTACCACCACACCTTTGCCATATATTCATCCGCCAAGCAGTAGTGTGCAAACATTAATGTTCCGGTTCGAAAGGCACTGTTTCCAGGTAAATTACTGGGCATAATATGAGACTTTAGAGCCGATTTCTCAAGGTGATGAGCGCAGTGCAGTGCCGCTCAGGATTATGCAATATAGGGTTCTGGGTGGTGCGGTAACTGTTATGGGCAGGCGTAGCGCTTACCATCAGGTAAACGACTTGTTCGTCACGTCACTTAATGAAATTTAAAAAACCTATACCCACGAGTAAGAACCTAATAAAGGCCGATTTACACATTCATAAGTTAATTGGCGAGTTAAGTCCTCAACAGCGTTCGGACCACAGGGCTAGGACTTTTTCTAGGTCTGTAGCTCGGACATACATAACTTAATCGTCAACTTACTACTAAACTAACTATAAAAGTCAACAGCTTTCAGTTAAATTAGCTTGATGTATGTTGGGTATCAGACTGTCAGATCGTGTAAGGAACACAATACTGCGCTCGAAAACACAAATCGCCGATGTCGGACACAAAGCCGCTAGCCTTAAGTGGAACAGGGCTGGTCACATCTGTCGCATGTCGGACGATCTCTGGGCCCAAACCACGACAATGTGGATGCCACAGAACGTCAAAAGACGGCGCGGCAGGCCCAGGCGGAGATGGCGGGATGAGCTTGACTCCTTTTGCAACGACTGGACCACTAAAGCTCTCAACCGCGAGGAATGGAAAGAGGGAAGAGAGGCCTTTGCCCTGCAGTGGGATAAGCGTGGCTAATAATAATAATGTTCGGAAATGCTGCGAAAGCCTATTTTGACCCAGTTCCCATTGTTGAATTCAGTTGACATTTTGCATGCCTGTCAATTTCCGATGACAATACAATACTATGATGGCAGCGAGCTGATCTGATGATAGAGACGGAAGGTAGACAACGGAACTCCTCAGTTATCAAAAGTATATTCATGGTGTTTGGACTCATTTTGATCAGCTTGCAGCACCGTATACGTATTTATAAAATCTTGCCTGACAAAAGAAAAAAATTGGTGTTCATAAAATTATGTTAGTACGCCACCGGCCATGTTTTCTGTCCATCCAAAAGTTGTCTGGAAGAAATCGCTTTAATCGACAAGACCGCCCTTTGTTTACATAATTGTTATTTTTCTATTTAGTGTTTATTTTTGTTGTAGAATAAAAACTTATCTGTTCTGTTCTATGCTACACTGGTAAATGTCTGCCCAAACGATCATAAGGACTTAACTCGCCAGTTTCGCAACATAACTCGCGACTTAACACATGAATGTGTTAACGAGCCAAACGTAATAATATTAAAAACAAATATAATAAAATATAATAGTCGTCGAGTTTCTTGCCTGTTCTTCTCCAAAGAATATATTCGGAAACCGGTGGGAGATTCAGTTAATTTTCATGAGTGGTCCAATGTGATTTTAAAATTTTTTTTGTACGATTCTGTTCCAAATTGAAGGCGTGAAGATCACTTCAAAACATATTTTGAAGTAAGGCAATTGGATCAAACTACTAATACCTATTCATAAACAATCGTTAACCTGAAAAAACCCATAGATGATGTCTACACTACTCTTTATTCGTAATATTGTGAGGAATGAATGTGTGAAATTGTGCAGTGTATATTACTATTATATGTAAATAATTAATGTAATTGGTTTTAACCGTTTTAATTACATAAATAAATTAGATCTGATACTCCTATTCTGATACTTCGTGTAATAACTAAATAAGTGTCCTTATTTTGGGAAGCTACCTATAGTGAGATACTGAGCAATGCACGCAAAACCAATGGGTTTAGATTTTGACACTGTGGGACCATTGTCCTCATAAAATCTTAAATAAAGAGGCAACTTAATAGATAAACCGAGGTATAACTTTGTTAAAAGATCTCCATTCATATTTATGTGACATTTGTTAGAACATATCGACAGCCAAAAGTAAAAGGTGCGTACATTTATTTTTAGCAATTACACGTCCGTCAAACTGCAACTCGTTAGTTATTCGGTCAAATATTATATTGTTCAATTAAGTAAACTAATGCCAGTGGTTGTGTTAGATGTCTAAATGAACGTAAAATGCACTTCAAATTACATACTTTCTCTAATAATCACTAACAGAAGTGTTAACCGGGTTCAGTGCAAACGAAGTGAACGATGCATGCATTTATAATGTAAAACTCGGTAATTGTACTGCCGTATGGCATCCAAGCGTGATTTACCAACTGCATTAAGTAACATGGTTACACCTGGCCATATCTATTTATAGAACAGCGCCTTGTTTAAAAGTAATAAAAATTGAATACCTGAGACACTCAACGGAGTTGTTAATAGCAACGTTGGCATTAACAGCATTCACTTTCGCACGTTTGTTTCCAATCCACGAATTAAAAAAAACAACACAAGGCTCGGGTTTTGAGAGCGCGGGGGACTAACTGCCGGCCAAGCCACTTCGCCACTAAAATTATTGATTTCGTAGCGTTACAAAACAACAAAAGATATAAAACGGGCCGACTGCACACCCCCGCGCGGGCCGAATCGATCAGAATGATAATTGTCGCGCACAAAGACTAGTGACTACTCACCTAGACAGGCGGAATGCACACACACACATAAAACAACAACACACAATTTTATGTCAACAATGTTTGGGCACAGAACGTTCGTGGCACTTGGTGTACACTCTCCAGCACTGGTTTTTAATGTTTTTGATCGTTTTTATGGTTAATTAGTGCGAATTAAGAGCTATTTGTGTCGCGGAGACGCGAGCGATTCGACGACCGCTAGCAAGATGGCTTCGTGTATGCCGCGCGGCGGACGCCCCCCGCGCGCCTCGCGTACGTGCAATGAAAGATAGGTGGCCGGTACACGCGGCGGTGGCAGTGCGCGGACTGATCCGGCGATATGCCACGGTGACGATGGAGCGCATACCTGCATAGCTAACCAATATTCATATTAAAATTGATTAGAAATGTCCGTAGGCTGGTCTAATAAGCTTTCAATCTTACCAGCCCAGGTGATTCAATGTTAATGTATATTATTAATATGTTTTTGAAATTGCTATGAATATTGGATACCTTTTCTGCTATTCTCGATTTCGTAGCCTTGATTTCTTTTAATAACAGATTTAGTTTATGCAAAATAAATTGTTCAGTTTTGTCTTTATTCATAGATTTTGAACTTGTATTTCATAATCTTTAAAATTTCAAATTTAAAAAAATAAGTCCGTAGAACGCCTAACCAGCTTGATTTATGGGCGATTCATCGCAAGACAGATCCCGCGACAGCACACCGCGTGTGATCCGGCCGCAGTTCTTTCCCTTCACACCGCTTTGCCCGTGCGGGATCCCCCCTACCCCGCACCCTGTCCTCTGCCTACCGACCTCTTATATACTGCTCTCTTTACAACAGAAAAAAACACCAATTTCCCAAATTCCCGATGCGGACCGCGCTCTCTCGCTCGCGGCGGACCTAAGATGGCCGACCGGCTTCCATTTTGATCGCAGATTACGACCGTCGCGTCCCCAACCGCTCAAAGCCTAAGCGATGCGTCGCCCTGTCATTACTCGACGCATTATGAACGTATCGCACACGTTTTTCGGCTAATTTTTCGCGTTCGATACAACGGTAACGTTATTTCGGACGTAATAGTTGAAATTGGCATCGAATGGCGGCTATTCCGGTTATTGTATTGATTGAGCGTGCCCTGTGCGGGGTTGAAAGAAAGTCCGCGAGCGACTATAAACGCGGTGTTAAAATGTAGCGGCGTAAAGCCGATGGTTTTGTCTCTTTCACGTCTACCTGGCTGTGCCCTCGGCCAGTTGTATTATAGCTGTGTGTACTTAATAGTGTATTAAAACGGTTCGGACGGAAACACAGTTCAGCTCGTCATTCTAAAGAATCGTATTAGCATAGTTAGTGGTTGTCTTTGAAATATTGACAAACCGGCTATAGACTGTTTTATCTGCATAAAGACAAGAGATGTTGATATTGACTTGTTTAATAATAGCTATGGATGACAATGGGTACGAAAGCGTTTAAAATGTGACTAACCGTAATAAGTTTAATTAATGAATTGCTTATACAAATAAACTTACTTCGTGTCAATTGTCGACCGCATCTTCACTCTACACCAGCTGAGATAGGAATCCAATGCAACGGTAATAGAACAAAGAGACGCATAAAGAAACGAGGCCAATTACTTTTGGGGAATATTTCGTCTGGAAATTATTGTATTTAGAAATAGGGCACTTTGATTTATGTAGGCCGATACTCCATAGGTACTTATAAAACAGCAGTAAAGGACAAAAAAGCATGTCTGTCTCTACATTGACGAAATTATTAAAAAGAAATGGTCAAGCTAGGAAACTTAACTAAAAATAAACTGCTGAACAGGAATATATATTAACATTTTTGAAAATTGTGTATGTTTGTCTGTGTGTTTGGTTGTTTGAGCAGTTTAAAAGTTATGCTCATGACGTTTTGATAATAATATAGCCTCGACGAAATTAATTCCCGATTGTCGAGTGTGTAAAAATTATTTACTAGGCTGAGAAAAGCTCCGGATCGCTATTAATCTGATATATGTTAATCGTATAATGGTATTCAAAATTACTGCAAACGTACGCCACCCACCCTACTATCGAAAAATGTTTTTTACTGTCCATCCAAAGGTTGTCTGAGAGAAATCGCTTTCAGCGACAAGACCACCCATTGTACTACCCTTGTTTACCTATGGCAATTTCTCTGTACTGTGTTTATTTTCTGTGTACAATAAAGAGTTTTCTATTCTATTCAAAATGTAATTAAAAATAAAAGACAATATAATTTCGATGACCACAAAAATAAATTCAGTCAAGACTTTCATTGCCCATTCAAGCATGGTCATCTGGAAGAGATCGCTCTCAGCGATAACACCGCCCATTGTGACCCTAATTGTCAAATTTCGTTTGTTTTACTTTTTTTTTTTACTTTCTTCTGTGATGTTTCAATAAAGAGTTTATCTATCTAATGTATCTAATGAGTCACAGCTACTTCAACTTGTATTGCTTAACTTTCTCACGCTGAATCATGGAACCGAGTAAAGACAAAGGCGGAAAGCTAGTCGCCCAATAAAATACAAAGCTGGCCTCTAAACCAACCGCATTCTTAGAAGCCTTGTATCGGATGTCACCATGGAAGCGCAGAACTACCGGCCAGCCTCATCATGATACAAATATAGCCATTCAAATTCCTTCATTTGAATGCTTTGAATTGTATAACCACTTGTTGGATTCTAATTTCCAAGAAGTATATGCATAGAGACACTTTAATCGTTTAAAAAACACGTTCAAAGAATTAACTTTAAAAAACGGGTGATATAACTGGGTTACGCACTTCTGGGTCTTCACTTTTAAGAAATTAAGATGGTTACCCTTGTGCGAAAATTCCGTAGTGCCCACCAGGGATCCGTGTAAGATTCTGAATTATGTATTCATGACCTTATTAATGTGAAAACGGAATAATACATTATTATGATATTATTAGTTATTCATTTCAAGATATTCTACAAGAGAGTGAATACGTGTATTTAGGAAAACGTGCCTCATTGTCGACGTCATTATCAGTTAACCTCAAGACGCGACTCAAACGCAAGTCTATTTAATATAGTTCTATTAATTGGCACCTACGTTTTTTAACTGTCTTAAAAAATGGAGGAGGTTTTCAATTCGACAGTCTTTTTTGTATGTTTGTTACGCGATTACTCCGCCAATCTTGAATTGATTTTGATGATTCTCGTTTCCTTTGATAGGTTATACTTCAGAGATGGTACAATATAAATTTTATCGAAATTTATTTAGCTGTTTTTATTTTTTAAGCCTTTACTTAAAGTAGTTGGCGCTTCGGTTTTCACTGTAAGGTTTATATAATGTATATCGTATATCTAGCGACTCCTTAAAACTCTTTTATTTTAATATTACAACTTCAAAAAAGGAGGGCGTTATTTTACGAGACTGTATTTTTTGTTTCTAAAAGCGGGATTTTTGCGCACTATTTTTGGTTTGAGTTCGCGATATTTCGGCACCGTTGCAGGCACCATGATGCTAATGTCAGTAAATATGACCAGGGGCCCAATTCTATAAAATAACTAACCTATCCTAACCTAACCTATTAAATGTATTGTGACTGTTAAATACTGTAAGTAAGCCACTCACCCTACTATCGAAAAATGTTTTTTACTGTCCATCCAAAGGTTGTCTGGAAGAAATCGCTTTCAGCGATAAGACCGCCCATTGTACTACCCTTGTTTACTTATTGTAATTCTTCTGTACTGTGTTTAATTTTGTTTCTGGTGTACAATAAAGAGTTTTTCTATTCTATTCTATTCTATTCTATCAATTGTGTGACGGTAGTGTCTCAATAGGATAGTCATTGACATTTGGTATTCTATAAATTATTATTTTTGCTAGCCACACTGAAAACTATTGTACTGCCACACAACAGCCACACCACAGGCACACAATCGACACACTACTGAGACACCACTGTTAGACACCATTGGAGTTTTCGCAGAATGCCAAATTTGCAACAGTGGCAATATAATGTCTGTAGTGTGTCGATAGTATGTCAATGGCATGTTGCTTTACTCTAAGTTATAGAATTGGGCCCCTGAAAACCTTCCACCAATTATTCTAGATGGAAAATAGAAACGAAAATAAGCTAAACTTTGGATAGGCTGGTTGGCAGACTGCTGATTATGGCCCAAGGCAGTCGCAAAGTGGTGGTTAAGAGACGGTAGGTGACTCATAACTGGACCATTAGTGTGTTGGAACGATGACGCTTTTAGAAACCAGCTAAGTACAAGTCGGACTCGCGCACGAATGGTTCCGTACTTTGTTGTATGGGAGCCCCCCCTTAAATATTAAATTTATTTTAATTTAACTATTTATTTTTAAAGTTAACATTTAACTAAATATTTTGTGAATATTTCAAGCGTGTACCTGTTGCCATTATAAATATCGAGCAAAAATTGGCAAAAAAAAAACACGTTTGTTGTATGGGAGCCCCCTTAAATAATTATTTTATTCTTATTTTTAGTATTTTTTTATTATAGCGGCCACAGAAATACATCATCTGTGAAAATTTCAAATGTGTATTACGGTTCATGAGATACAGCCTGGTGACAGACGGACAGACAGACAGGCAGCGGAGCCATAGTACTAGGGTTCCGTTTTACCCTTTGGGTACGGTACCCTAAAAATCGCTGTCTGGTGTGAAGGTAACTATCACTGTTCTGGATAGAATCTTTATATATTAATATGTAAAACAAAAACTCGTGACCCCTCTTAACGAAAATGGCGCGGACGGAGGAGTATGAAATTTGGCACAGTTAAAGTTTACATGGAGAACAAGTTTTTTTTGCCACACCTTTGCCAGACACTCATACGCCAAGCAGTAGTGTGCAAACATTACTGTGTTCCGGTTTGAAGGGCATTGTTTCCAGCGAAATTACTGGGCATGTGAGACTTTAGAGTCGATGTTTCAGGGGACGGGCGCAGTGCAGTACCGCTCAGGATTATGATCAGGATCAATGCAGGCTTCTGGGTAGTACTGTGACTGTTATGGGCAGGCGTAGCGCTTACCATCAGGTGAACGACTAGCTCGTCTCGTCACCAAATAGTCAAATAAAAAAAAAAGCAGTGCAGAAAGCTAATATTTTTAGAAGTATTTTGAAAGTGCTTTCTACAATCGATTTACAAAAAAGAAAACCACAGAGAACCAAGTCATAGGCAACAGCTAGTTATATTGTACAATATTAGTAACAAATTTGATTCAGTAGTTAAATCATGATTAAGTGGCAAACGGTCTTCAAGTAAAACATTAGTAGAATTACATACATTAGTATATATTACATATTCATTAGTTGGAGATTTCTCAAAAACTGGTTTTGATTAATAGCGTCATTAATTTCAATTTAGCATACGTCTCAGTGAATGATTAAGGCATTCATCGAGTGTAATTTTTATTTTTTGAAAAATGGACTTACACACTTTTGTTTTGTGTGCCGACAAGCACCAGGAACTGTCTTTTAAGGCGGGTTCACCGGAAAACAAAGACCCTGGCCACTCGGGTAAAAAAAAAAGCTCTCCGGGCAGCCCGGCAAAAACCCGCACTTAACAAAGCACTAAACATTTATAACCCTGCTCATAGAGCATTGCAAAACCTTATGGATACAGCGAAACATAGAAACGATACTTATCGATATATTGACGACCCGTTCGCGATGGTAAACGGTCACCATCGGGGTCATTGCTCTCGACGGTGTGATCCCACCAGCTACGCCAGGCCTCCCGCCTCCCCTTCGACGGTGACCCGAGTGAGGTGACGCGAGGGGGCGGCTCGGAGTGGAGAGGTCTGGCAAGCTGGACCACGTCTGTTACCCGCTTTGAGGGAAGTTGACACGGCATGTTTTGTGCTTTTGATAAATTAATTTCGGTGTTGTACCAAGTATGTCGGTTCGGAGATGCAACTCATTTTATCCAGCTTGGATTTGAATAAAACACGACCCTTTTATTCAGAGTCCCTAAATCTGCGTTTGGTTGCTCAAGAAGGATTACGTTATTAGAAATATCACGACAACTCGCAATAAGGCCGGTTTTAGTGCTTGACCGACCGTCGGTGCGTACCATCGGTCGCGCTGTCATTTGTATGAAAATTAAGCAATATACTATAGTGTCGATTTATCTGGGCTATCGTGAAGTTAGCCGCAGAAAGCGGCAGTGTTCGTATTTTGGAAGCGAGTTAGGATTTGGACAGTTAGGGTTGGACGCCGTGCATTTCCCACTATTTCCCATTTACTGAGAAAAAGGCAAGGTACACTAAATCGTTTCTCCGTGACTGTGCATGCGCAAACGTTGGCCTAAACCCGTCGACACTACTGTACGCGTGCGTACGGTCGGTCGATATAACGACTTGTCAATTTTCATACAAATGACAAGCGCGACTGACGTACGCACTGACGGTCGGTCGAGTACAGGAGGCCTACCATGACATCTTATAGCGATTCAATTGAAGACCGTGACGTCTTATTTTTTATGTTGCTGCCATTTTCAACCTAAACTGGATCCAGTTTAGGTTGAAAGTAGCTTATTAGCGACTCAATTTAGGTTGCTGCCATTTTCAACCTAAACTGGATATAGTTTAGGTTGAAAGTGCCTTATTAGCGACTCAATTTAGGTTGCTGCCATTTACAACCTAAACTGGATCCGGTTTAGGTTGAAAATGGCAGCAACATAAAAAATAAGACGTCACGGTACGATTATGCGACGCGGTTCAGTTTAGGTCTTCAATTGAATCGCTATAAGATGTCATGGTAGGCCTCCTGAAACCGGCCTAATTAACCGTAGTGAATGTCTTATACGTGTGATTTACAGATACAATAGATTTTTGATTGTTATCTAACAGGATCCGTGCCTAAGCATTGTACGTTAATACGCACTGGTAGAGTCAATGGAGTTTTCCTTTTCCTGTGCGAGACTCAGGCATGAGTCACCACTTAAAAGGGAAATATCCTTTTTCTAACTCAAACCATAATTAGATAATAATCATTAGTTTCGTAGATCATAATATTTTGACTTATTTTTTTTGTATTTCTATACTTATGTATAAGATATTATTTTTTTTGACGTGTAAAAGTGCAATATTTTGCCTATTTACAATAAATGATTTGAGTTTGAGTTTTATTAAATTAGTTTGGGTACTCCATGAAACACATGGCGACTCTGAACATTGGAATCAATGGTTTTGAAGTAAAACTTCTTTCCGCACGCTTGACTTGGGGAGTAAGCTGGTGAATGCGTTACGAAAATTGTGATCGGGCGAGGTGAACGGGAGTTGACAGGGAGATATAAGTTAGTGAAGAGAGTTACGTTACGTATATTTTTTGACATATCTTTTATGATTTTTTTTTATGAAATAGTTTTTAGTTGAAGGTTTACTTCTACTACGTGTCCCAGCACACATTTAGTTTTTATTTAAGTATGTTAGTTAGAGTGATGTTTCCGCTTTGATTTGTAAATAGATTAGCAGTTTCCCGTAAGTGAAATTAATTTATGAATGAGTTTGTTAAACTTCCAGATGTGTATGTCTGAACAAAAGTGGCGTTTGACATCGTAAACTAATATTATTATCAGAAATAGCCAAAAACTTTTACGTAGTGACACAATTTTAACCAAGTTTTTTTTTTTGTTTGTTTGCTCTTTTTGTAAATTTTATTTGTTACACTAACTTTTTTGGCAATAAAAATTCATTTATCATTTATTTATTTATTTAAGTTTTCATATTTGAGAGACATTTTTGCTGCAAACATTTTTATAAAAAAAATAGACTTCATTGTTTTCTCATGGATGCCATTGTCAGAACTGGGCCAAATAGAATTGGGACCACACGGAGAGCACTAGCCTTCAAGTAAAAACAGAATCATCAAAATCGGTTCACCCAGCCGACAGTACTGAGGTAACAAATATACAGTTCAGTACAAAAAAATACAGTTGAATTGAGAATCTCCTCCTTTTTTGAAGTCGCTTATAAATAGACAATTTTGGTGCATTTTGAGATCTGAAACGCATACAATATAATCAATCCTACCACAACAAAAAGAAAAGAAAACACATTTACAGAAAATGTAAATAGCGACTTTTGATCAGACACTCCTCAATATTATTTACTGCAGGGATAAATAAATATTTATTTATTTATTTAATACTTATTGCACAGATTAACTAACTAGTACAAATGGTGGACTTAACGCTAAGAGCATTTTCTACCAGTCAACCACCCATAGTGAAGGAGAGACGGTGTAGGCGTGCATCAAAATATCTCATTAAGAAAAAAGAAAAAAATAAATAATAATAAACAATAATGGAAAATAATACAGCTTAATACAAAAACAACATGAATGAAATACATCTGAATAAATCTGAATAATAATCTAGCTGCGCCCCGCGGTTTCACCCGCGTAGTTCCTGTTTCCGCGGGAATATGGGGACAAAAATAGCCTATGTTACTCGCTGTCAATTTAGCTTTCCATTAGTGAAAGAATTTTTAAAATCGGCCCAGTGGTTTAGCCGAAACCTTACATATTTCCATACATACTTTCATCCCTTATATTTATTTTACCCCCTCAAGGGTAAATTTTTACAAACTTTGAACGTCATTTATTTATATCTAATCGAAAGCATAAAAAATAAATTTCAAGGTTCTAGCTTCAAAAATGACGAAACTTCCATACAAACTTTCATCCTCTATTTCAAACCCTTACAATGCTTTTATTGCATTAAAAAGTACCCTATGTTTTATCTCAGGCTCTAGACTATCTCCGTACCAAATTTAATTTCAATCGGTTCAGTAGTTTAGGCGTGAAAGAGCAACAGACAGACAGACAGAGTTACTTTCGCATTTATAATATAAGTAAGGAAGTGAGGATCTACGCCTGAGTACGAAGGAAACCACTAGTTAACACGAGCCTTGCAACGTACAACATACCCTCTACAACAGAAGACGTTATAGACCTACATACAGAATGGACACTCAAGCCCCCGCGATCAGCTGCCCTACACCTCGACCCGTAATCCGGAGGACAATCAGGAGGTCAGTCAATATGATGACAATAAACAAACGGGTTAAGCTAGATTCACATTCGTCTGACGTGCCGTGTCGTGATGCATCAGAAAAGTGTCGGTTTCATACATTTAACACAAGCCGTCACAACACACTGCATCGGAGAAATGTGAACGCTACCATATTAAATGTATGAAAACGATACCTTTCTGATGCATCACGACACGACACGTCAGACAAATGTGAATCTAGCTTTAGTATAAACCTTCATACTAGCGGGTTCTCTTTTGTTTTGGTCGCGTAGTATCTTTGAGCTCGTGTATAAACGATATTTATATGTGTGAGTTGTTAAATTCAGCTTTTGTATGCAGTGTCCGGGGTGTGCCTCTATTCAAAAACTCAAACCAGTCGACAAAGGCCTGACAGAAAACACGTCCATTTTTTCTTGTTTGAAATTGGATATATAATTTTGCAGCTGCCGTTCCGCCGTTAGTGGCGAAAGTGTTTTTTTTTTAATATTATTATGCAAGTAACGATTAGAATGACGTGTTGAGTAAGCTACAATACAATTGGGTTCTTTTGTTTTGTTTATTTCGATAATAGTTAAAAGTAAGAATGTGAACAATAATCAAGATTTCTCAAAAAGCCAATTAACCGTTAAGCTGACAACTGTTTATATTTGCAGCTGTATTAGTGTTAAATATCTGTACAAAATATCGTAAACAATGAACAACTGTTGTCGAAAATGCCACTACCATTTAAAAAAAAGTTACACAATTTAGCGCCAAAAACGAAAAAGCTGTTTGAAATTTAAATTTCCCGCCACAAGTAAAACGTATCACACCATTGCTCAAAAGCCTTATTAAAAAATATTTGTTTTGGCTTTGCACGATTTGTACATTGAAACATCATAGTTTCAGCAGAGTTTTTAATTAAAATCCACGATTTAAATTTAGAATGTGCCTCAATCAATAGAAAGCCATTTCAATAATTCATTAGGAACTTATTCTAATTTACAGGTGAAGGTAGACGATTTAATATCGCGAGGCCTATTTAAATAGAGAATCCTCCAATATAAAGGCAAAGGCGTCACCAAACATACAGCCACAAAAGGCGCCAATTTATTAATAGAAATGAACTAGGTGGGATACCTAGAAATTAGTTAATACTGGGGGCAGTATTAACTTATTTTTAGGTTCCCAAGATCTATCTTTAGTTGTCGATCTTTCACGACTAAACTACTGAACGGATTTGAATAAAACTTGGTAGAAATGCAGAGGAAGTCAGAAGAACAATATAGGTAGATAACAATCTCGGAAAATGCAAAGCTTTTTCAAAAATACGGCTAAATTTCAAACAAAGTTAGAGTATACGAGGTGAGAATCATCCACTATTAGGCAAAGCCGTTAGCCAACAGCCTCAAAGGAAAGCGCGCCAATCAATAGACATCATATCTTTTTAAAGAGACAGTGGCCAAGGTTCCTATCCTAGCCAGTGTTGCCAGATCAATGTCTTGGAATTCCTTTATTATTACTTTAACGTGGTACCAATTCTATCGGAACAAACTAAATTAAAACTAAAGTTGACAGCTCTTAAGGTGCTTGTATCCCTTTCGATTTCATAAGGATGAAAAGTGACGGCAAATAATTTGACAGCACTAAATACATAAACCAATTGATAATATTATTAGTGGGCGAAGTACTTAATTTAGGCAAAAAAACTAAAATAGATTCTTTAATAATTTATTTTTACAATTAATTTTTTTTTATCTACCAATTTCAACCATTTAATTTATTTCATCTCCGAAAACTTGCCTAGAAGAGAAGGCTTTTTGCAATAAAGATCTTCTATACAAGCACGTGACAGTTCGAACAGGTCGTTTACCACATGGTAAGCGCCCTGACTCAATGAAAAGACTAAATTAACTAAATAAATACAAATCGCACTGTTAATTTAAAAACGCGACCAAATCCATTACAAACGAAACCAAACACATCAAGTTATAAACCTATTGAATAAAAAGAATTATCTAAGTACCCCGGGGGGTGAGGGAGGCGGGAGGAATATCCCTATCTCGCTTTAACATACAGGGCGCGTCACTCCGTCCCGTTCTCACATCTCACTAGCCTCAGACGTGTGACATCCCAGGAGCTTTAACTCTGAAGATTAGGGATGTCGCTAGTTTTTTGAATATTAATCATTTCATTTTTTTTGTGATAGTTATGCAGGTTGTATTTTTTTTTATTCGAATGAGTGACGAGACGAGTAAGTCGTTCACCTGATGGTAAGCGCTACGCCGCCCATAATAGTTACAGTGCCACCCAGAAGTTTGCACTGCATAATTCTGCGCGGCACTGCACTGCGCTCGTCACCCTGAGACATCGGCTCTAAAGTCTCATATGCCCAGTAATTTTGCTGGAAACGGTGCCCTTCAAACGGTATATCTGATGGTGCCAATACAATTTACAAAAAGATAGAAGCTCGAATTCGATTTAAGAATCATTATCGCATTGTATGGAAACACATCGAAATCGCTTTACGCGATAAGACTGCCCACTACATTATGTTTACCTTTAGGTTATTTTTCTGTTTTGGGCTTCTTTTTGGTATAAAATAAAATGTTCTCTACTATGTATCTGTTAATTTTGTTACAAGGCCTTCTTATTTAGTGGTGTTTCAGATTGTGGCGTAAGACAGGCTGTTATAGTTGAAAGTCGTGGTGATAAGATTAGCTAGCTTGACTGCAATAATGCAGTCTGAGAACCACACAAATGCTGATCCTGCCTTTTTAAGTTACTTAACTAAGTTCAATAGATTGGAACGTTATTTCCATAATCGCCGGTTCGACTTCCGCTTCGTGGTCGTGTTTTTCCTTTCCCAATTTATTGTCATAATTAGACACTTTCTTATAAAAACTTTAAAATTTTAAACTTACATCGAACCATAGACTCGTAAATTCGCCATTCAGTGAACACCAATCGACCCTAAATGATCACAAAACCCTCACTCTAATTTACAGAAGGATAAAAGCACTCATATTACTTTCACAATAGGCATGACCCTACGAAAAATTCGCTAATAATCACAACATGTAACTGTTAAAGAAGTAAGCCGCGACAACCCTACGCGGCCGCCGCCCTCTCACATAAAATCAATATTTATGGAGGACGCAGTATTTCACCTCTGGCTGTATACGCATACTACCTTGGCCAGTGTCTCTCGGTGTTGCCAGTACCAGAACTTACCCGCAAAGTTGGGTATTATATCATTACCTTACCGTTTATTGTATTTAAAAATACTGGGCATTGCCGCAAGACAGCAATTTAAAGTTCTAAGCGGCATTGCGATTGGAGGCAAATATGGAAAACTTTATACGTCACTCAATAAAATTGTTTATTACGAATATTTTCGATAATTTACGTTATTTTCTGCGAAGGCGTTTTGGCGGGAAAACCGAAAATTTGACCTGTCTTTTTGTAATTTTTTTCGAACTTGTTTCTGCGTGTGTTATTAAGTTATTATAATCTATATATATAAAAATGTTATGTTGGTTTGTGTACGCTTCAAAAACTCAAAAGTTCTGCACCGATCGAGCTGAAATTTTAGCATGATATATAATCCGCATCAAGGATTGTTTTTATCTATTTTTTCATCAGTGACATATCAGCGAATGTGCGAATGTGCCACAGTGAAGCGTGGCAGGGCACAGCTAGTTCTATATAATATTATTATTCATGAAGTATTCGTTAACGTGTATGAGCGTGGACAAATGATACAAAATACAAACCCAAAAAAAACAAGTGTGCTTTAGACCACACGACAGAAGTAAAACTTCGCTACGAGAGGAAGAGAGAAAGAAAATGTGTGCTCGCACCTCTCTCTATTGCCCCTACAGTAATATACGAGACGTGACTCTTTCTCTTTCTATCTTCACTAACTTATATCTCCCTCTCAACTTTATCGATCACACTTTTCGTAACGCTCTCGTCACGCATTCACCAACTTACTCCCCAAGTCAAACGTGCGTAAAGAAGTTTTACTTCAAAAAGAGATATAGGTAGATATTTTCAAATGAATTTCGTTAATTCATTTGCCACAAAACCTAATAGTACAGACCGCTTCACAAGAGAAGTCCCGCAGACGCGGCGCTGCAGACGCGAGACATAACGTTCCCAGCTCACCAAGTAGCTAGTCCGGGTAGCTCTTGGTCTTACTTCTACATATAAACCGAGACATTCAAAGGCTGGGATAGGATATATTGCTCTCCATGAATAGTCTGGAAGAGATCGCTCCGAGTCATAAGATCTCCCATCAAAGTTGTTTCTTTAACACTTTCACTGCTGAAGCGATTGTATTGTCTAGCTATGGGTGCGGCTCTGCACACTCCATAGTGTTTTCCCATACAACAAACACGTCATGTTTTGCCGCACCCACGGCAAGTTATGATAAAAATGACAGTTGTGTTCTCAGCACTGAATGTGTTAATGTGTATACTAGCTGCGCCCTGCGGTTTCACCCTCGTTAAGAGTTATCCTAGAACTATTGTTTTTTACGGGGTATAAAATAAAAAGTATGCTATATTATTTTATTCCATGTATCTGTGTTCAGGGTGGTGCTGTGATTGTTATGGGCAGGTGTAGCGCTTACCATCAGGTGAACGACTTGCTTGTCTCGTCACTCAGACAAATTAAAACATAAAACTATCTATGTGCTAAATTACATCTAAATTTGTTCAGTAGTTTTTGCGTGAAAGAGTAACATCCATCCATCCATCCATCCTTACAAGCTTTCTCTTTTAGATTATTATGTAGTCACTTAGATTTTTTCCTTAAATGTCAATATATAATATTAATTACAATAGATCTAGCTTTTTTTTCTTTTCTTTTTTTTTACTTTTTATTTATTTTCTTTTGTTCTGTGTTGTTTCAATAAAGAGTTTATCTTATTTGTCCACAAACTTCATTTTATTTATAAGAATAGTGAAATGAGCAGTTCATTCGCCTGATGGTAAACGCCACTAATAAATTGTTACAGAAGTAGATATATTGTAGTGATTGAAATGATCTGTGTGATGTTATGGTTTTTTATAAATCATGACACACTTTTCAGTGAAGGAAAACATTTTGAGGGAACCTACATGCACCAGGGAATCATTTCAGAGGTATCTTATCCACCGAACTGGACCAGGCCCCCTTGGTTGATTATGGTGGATTATAAAATAAGCACAAATGTTTATAAGTCAGTATTAAAACGAAATTGGCAATTCTTTTAAATAATCCTACTTAAAATTATAAATTTGGCACACAGGTAGTGCAATCAACTTGAAAAGTTTCAGAATGCCAAACTTATCCTACATAATATTAAAAAATAAATGAGAACGTGAGTTTGTTTGTTTGTTACGCTTTCACACCTAAACCCTTAAACCAATGTTAAAAATTCTTTTACCACTGTTAAACTAAATTATCAGCAAATAACATAGGCTATATTTTATCCCTATATTTCCACGGGAACGGGAACTACGCGGGTGAAACCGCGGGACGCAGCTGTAATGTTATAAAGGTAAAAGTTTGTGAGGATGGATTTGTTACTCTATCATGGATAAACTACTGAACAGATTTGGATGGAATTTCAACATACAATCATTAACTAGATTAACTCATAGGTCACTTTTTATCCCGTAAAAATGAACAGTTCCTGTGAAATAATATAAAACGCGGGTGATACCGCGGCGCGCAGTTAGTAGTAATATTTTTTACGGTGATTGGTAATAAGGTAAATTCTCATTGAACCTCCTTGACCTTCTGTAAGGAGAGCGTCTACTTCAAAGCAATTTCAACAGTTATTACTCCTCCTTTTGCATTTTCTTCGGTTCCTAAAGCAAAAAGAAGGATTAGGGATCAAGCAGGGTTAGGAATTATTTATGAAATAGAACTTACCGAGAGTTATGTTTGCCGGTCTGATTAATTCCAGTTGACACCTATCGGCAGGTCACAAATGAACGAACACACGTAACAAGATAATTGTAAAAATTGATGCAAAACAGCTTCAATAGTCGCAACCTCTTTCAACGTTTTTTTCGAGTTTGCTTTTACTTTTATGACAGACAACTTGAATCTGTCAAATGTCATTTGACTGACAATTCGGACAGTTTCTTTCTACCTGTGTCTGTCTGTCAGTTAACCATATCGGCAACCATAATTCATTCAAAGCCTATTTTTATGGCGTGAAGTGACATCTAGCGGGCTTTACTTGCAACTCCAAGGAATTTGATTAGTAATTTAGCATAGTAGTAGGTCTTCGTGATCATAGCTAGCGCTATAGCATGAAATGAAACCTTACGAAATGCTACTCAACAACAGATGGCGCTAAAGCACAGCTGCTTCTGAACACGCTAGATGGCGCTGACTATTTTCACACTGTTGTTTTTATGTTAGCAAACCGAAAGCTATACATAAATCCTTTTACATAGCTTTACATATTTTATACGTGCTAAGTAATCGTCTTTGCAAAGTTGTATCTAACTGTAAGTAGACCAAATTAATAATACAAGTTAAAAACTTTTATTTAGCTTTTATTCATGCAAAAAGTGGCGGCGGCTTATTCACAGTAACTTATATTTTTAGATAGAGAGGTATATAATTTACGTACTATAGTTACTAGACTACACGCATAAATTTAATGAAATTCAAACAAGTATGCGCCATCTACAATCGAATAGCGTAACCACGATGACGTCACAAAACACCGGTCCGACAAGACGCGCGGTACCGTTGGGTTCATCGACCGGCGTCTGTTCTGTTTACGCGGGAACTGCGCGAACATTTTGTAATTTTTGTCAGATTTTTCGAACACCTCAACATAATTTGAGTAGTCTGACGAGTTGGCATTTGGGGAACTTAACTTTAACAATCCGTGGGAACTACACGGATCACTACTTTGAACTTATATAGGCAGTATTAGGCTGGGAATACTAAATTATAGGTACCTTCTACGTCACGTATCAATGAGTTCCGATTGTCTTATCAAAAATATTTTTAAAATAACTGACCATCCTATTGAAATAAATAATGGTTCACAAAAATCTGTTTCTTCTGAAGCCCTTTGAAGAATATAATCCCAATTATAATTATCCTTCCGTTCCAAATTTTGGCACACAAGACCTTGCAACACCAGTTAATATAGTACTTGGATAGTGTTGCCAATTTAGCTCTTTAAAACTAAATTTAGCTGTTTTTTTATATCACTATTATTAATTAGCTCTAAAAATATTACTGAGCTCCATAACTCTTTTTTTCTTCGGTTATATTTTCTTCGTTTGCGTAATTGAATTATTTTATAAAAAAATTCAAGAGTGAAACTGGCTAATCTGAACGTAAGATTGGGCCGTCTCATAGACCCATTAGAATTAGATCTTCTAGACAGGGTTGTTCTCAGATACCCACAGCACAATGCAGAATAATAACAATGAAGTATTTTCTATTCTAAAAATATATTTATAATTTCGCTAATTAATAATAAATTAATGATGTTTATTGTTTCCATTATTATTAATTTTTATTGCGTTTATGGTTAGTCGTCGAAAACGGAAAGGCGGCATAGCAAGAGGGTGCAATATAAGAAAAACTAAATGTGTGCTGGGACACATAGTAAAAGTGAAACATCAATAAAAAAAAATTAAAAAAAATAATATATGGATATTGGAAAAAATGTACGAAACGTAACTCTCTGTCTTTCTATCTTCACTAACTTATATCTCCCTCTCAAATTCCGTTCGCCTCGCCCGATCACATTTTTCGTAACGCATTCACCAGCTTACTCCCCAAGACAAGCGTGCGTAAAGAAGTTTTACTCTAAGAATTGCACTCTAGCGACGCTTTGCAGCCGTTTTCGGAAAACCAAAATCGTCTATGCCAAATAAACTTTTACAACTTATAGCTGTTGTAAATTCTCAACTAATAATTATTATTTACTGTGGTACAAGTCAAGGACCTCTGGCAATTCTTTTTTCTTCCAAAATGGCGGTCGTTTTGGCTGTAGCTATAAAAATATAATTTTATTGATAGTGATTCTAGCCAAGATGGATTCTTGTGTTTTATTTATTAGTTTGTAGAGGCGCTGGCGGAGAAAAACTATTCTGTCGGAAATGAGTCGAATTTATGACCGTAATTACTAATGAAGCCAATAAATATATAGATTTTTTATTCCACTTAGTGACGAGACGAGCAAGTCGTTCACCTGGTGGTAAGCGCTACGCCTGCCCATAACAGTTACAGTGCCACCCAGAACTTTGCATTGCATAATCCTGCGCAGCACTGCACTGCGCTCGTCACCTTGAGCCATCGGCTCTAAAGTCTCATAGGTATGCCCAGTAATTTCACTGGAAACAATGTTTGCACACTACTGCTTGGCGGATGAATATCTGGCAAAGGTGTGGTACTTCCCCAGGCGGTCTCTTGCAGAAGAGGCCTCCCACTACAAAGTTAAACTTTTTATCTCCGCCCGATACGCGCATTTACCCTGTGTCAATTAGTATATCGTTTTCTATTATTTCTAGGCGCAAAGGATGTGACACCACCACGCATTGTCCTTGGTGGCACTGTAGCTGTTATGCTGCTACCATCAGGGGAACGACTTGCTCATCTCATAACTTAGTTAACTAAAAAAAATGGTGCGTGGAGTCCCTCCGCGCGGAAGTGAAACTTCATAATGTGGAAATGAAAATAGGAAGGGGTAGAAATTGATTTTTAGTGAAATCGTATCGTTTCTTTAAGACAAACTTTATTACCATTGCTTACGATTCACAATTGATCGCATCTTTTAATTATCATTTTCGAGTGGAGAAATATCCAAATCTATAACATTTACAATGGGATTATGATAACTAAAGCAAGATACGAAATGTTTGAGCTTCAAATCGTTCGAGTACCATGCATTCACTCTCGTTCTGTCTCTTTCTATTCCCGCACCCAGGAGCGATAAACGTTTAACGCAACCTTTTGGAAGACGCATTAGATGTATCACTTCAAAAAATACACCCGAATGGTTCTCGGCATGCCGCTATATCTCTGTATCTCAGGACTGTCGGGACGTCGAGCTTGTTTCTTGCAGCATTCTGCTGCTCGTTGAGATCTATCCACGTGGAGTCTCGCCGTAGAAAGCCTCGTGGTGGATCATAGCCAGCGGATCCTCCTCTCCAAAGTGCGGGGAGACCCGTGCTCAGCAGTGGGACGATATGGGTTGACTATGATCATATTTTATTGTAAGGACCTGGATGACCGAGCTTTGCTCGGTATTTTTTTTTTAATAAAAAATCGAACAAAATGACATTTTCTAAAAATGATTCCTAGCTAGATCGATTTATCGCCCCCGAAACCCCCTATATACTAAATTTCATGAAAATCGTTGGAGCCGATTCCGAGATTCCAATTATAATTATATATATATACAAGAATTGCTCATTTAAAGATATAAGATAACTGAACTGTGTATGAAGGTCTTACATGTGGAAATGCAGCCAGTGTTCTTGGCGCCATGCCTCATGGACACCCTCATTTGTTAGATTTTTAAGTTTTTAGTTTTAGTTAGTTTTCCTTTTATTTATTTTGTTATTTAAGTTCTGTCAATAAATTTATAATAACTTACATGTTATTTTGTTATAGTATCAACAGTTTTGCCATTTCGGGCGTATAATACTGGTTTGTAATATTAACACATTGACTGCTGAGCCGATTTTCTTGTCTAGCCACGGTGACGGATCTTTTTTTTTTTTTTTTAAATTTATTTAAAGGACTTTGTCGCGACCACATCGTCCTGTAGAAACAATACACAGAGATTAAAAAAACAACAAAACAGTAACAAAATTAACAGTTATTTTGTCAAGGCTAGATCTGCTAACCGATACAATATTTTGGCTTCTTGGTGGGACAAGACAAAGTACTGTTCAGAAGTCCAATGTGCAAAGTTCTATGTCCACCAAACATTGATCTCCTTAATGTATCGTTCCGGACACATTCCATCAAAATGTGTTGAACATCTTCAAGTACTCCGCATTCGTTACAATTCGGCGACGAGACTTTTTTCATTAAAAATGCAAACTTGTTTGATGGAATGTGTCCCGAGCGTAATCTAAGAGCAGTCTTTAAATAATTCCTATCTAATGATAAATGGTGACGGATCTGCACACGCCGTTGTGTTTTCCCATACTCGCGGTATAAAAACACACAACAGTTGCGTTTTCAGCAGTGAACGTGTTAAGTAAACACCATCATAGATAATATCATAATATATTTTTGACTTTAAGGTTAATTTCGCTCATTTCTCGACGACTTAAACGACTACAAGGAAGCGTTTGATTGCTTATCTTATCTACTGGCTTCAAGAAAGGTTCGCAATTCAGTTGTACATATTTTTTAGGTCATAAGATCAGTTAAAAAACTCTTGAAGTAGAGTAATTCTTCAACATTTTTGAACTGTTTTTGCGCTAACAATAGAAACTTTTGTCTATTGAATTTCTTTTATTATTACATCAGATCCGTTCATCCAAAATTGAATTTCTCCGCCAATTAATATAAGCTACAGCAGTTCATCAACATCGCAAGTATTACGATGCTACAAAAAGGTATCACGTCTCTCCAATCGAAGATGGCCGTAAATCGCGTTACCCACGCATCTCAAGCATTCATCGAACGCCAATCGATTCAGCGGAAGATCCGCGGCGGCAGAACCGGCCTCCACCGTTACCACACTGTTCGCATCACGAAAAAAATTACAGTTAACCGGAGTCTCGAGCGCGCGCCACGAAAAAAGCACAAACGAACGCCACACCACGTCTCTAGGACGTATAGCGAGCGTGCGCTTTGCCGAAAGCGCGGGAAATTTGACATTGACAGCTGCAGTTGTGTGCATGTGCAGTGGGGTTTTTGAAAATGGAAGTGTGACAATGGAGGTTGGATAATTTTTGAGTGTTTGCTATTGTGGCTTTGGATTGTTTTTTTTTTCTTTTTGTGATTTGGCTAAGGAATTGGACAAAATGCCGAGCACTATACGAGGTAAGTGATGAATATAGCAATATTTATCATATTTATTCACACACATCTAAGGAAAATACTTAATAGGACAACCAAATGAGTTACAACATCTTTAAAAAACAAACAAAGAAAAGTTGCCAGTTCTTGGAAGTATTATTAAAGTTTTTTTTTATTGCCAAGTTTAGTTGGCCTAAGACTCAGAGGTCAATGTACTATTGACATCGTGTTGACGGAAACGGAACGCGCGAGACTAACAATCGCGAAAAACTTTTTGAGTTGCGATTTGCAATTCCATGTTTAATTCTGTTGACAATTTTATGGTCAAGTTTCTGAGTTATTAGATTTGCATGGATAAATAAATGGTTTATGTTTTATTTATTAGTTTTGAAAGAAATTTAAAAGTCATATTCATTTATAAGTTGATCCAAAGTTAAACCGCACTATGGTTAAACCATGTGAATATCATAATGAGATTTATAATACCTACAAATTACATTAATATGACGACAGATTCCATTGAATTTTTTTTTCCATAATGATAACAAAGAATTTACAAAAAAAAATTTTTTTTTCTCACAAATATTCAATGTTGCCACTTGCCAATAACCACAGTTAACATCTTCGATTCGCCTTCATTACGATACATGCTGGAGGGTGACTTTAGTTCTTCAAAGTGACTGTTATGCCTAGCTGTAGCGCTTACCATTAGTCTCACGAATGTCTCGGCTCGTTACTCAGTCACAAATTGAAGTCCAATAAAAACACCATGTCATGACATGGTGTTCTATTGCGTTCTACCCGCTCATTGTCACACGACCTACGTTTACTATTCCTGTCTGACCTTGAACTATAAACGTTGTTTTTGACAATAAACTTATTCTATTCTATTCTATATTATGTCTATGTCAGATAGAGACATTTCGACAACCTTGTCGGAGTGTTTGGATTATTGTGAGACGAATAAATGATTGTGTGAAATTGTGTACTGTATTAAAAAATAAAAAAATAAATAATAATAATAATTACTGTAAATAATTAATGTAATTGGTCTAAACCGTTTTAATTATATAAATAAATAAATAAACCTTTTCTTAAAATTCTGACTCTATTCTCTAACGCAGACGCTCATAGTGGAATCTAATCTGAAGCAAGCAATTTATGTGGACCCCTACTTTAATAACTAAATATAGGTCAAACTGTATGAAAAAAAAAACACTATTCCTTTTGACTTTGCCATAGTCTGTCTGTTAAAAAAAAGAAGGAAGATTTTTAGTCTGTGCCAATTCTCTGACGCTAACTTCACAGTTTTTGAATTTTGGCGGGAAATCAAAATCGTGAAGTTGTTGTATCTGTATTTATTTCTCAAGCTTGTGTTTTGTTGTGTGTTAATGTGTAATAATCATAGAATATTATCCATTATGTATTCTTTAACATGTACAGGTGTGGGAAAATTATACAAACCCAATTAACGCAATTATATTTTGATGCACGCCTACACCCCGCTCTCCTTCACTATGGGTGGTTGACTGGTAGAAAATGCTCTTAGCGTTAACTCCACCATTTGTACTAGTTAGTTAATCTGTGCAATAAAGTATTAAATAAATAAATAACGTGCCGTTTCGTATTCTCATCGAAACTCCCAAGAAGACTTTACTGAATCATGATTTTGACTAAACTACCTATTGACTTGACATTTAACTATAATAATACAATATTTTCTAAAAAAACTTGATAACTTTTAGTAGGTACTTCACCCACACTGGCTAAATGCAGTAACCGTTGCATCGGGCACTGTTTCCAGCGAAATTACTGGGCATATGATACTTTCGAGCCGATGTCTCAGGGTGACAGAAAAAAAAACTGCACACTGGCTAAATGCAATAATCGTGCGGAGCCAAAACAAAAAAAAAACCTGCCTTCTCTTCAGCGGGAGAACTAGACAACCTGCCGTTAGACCGTTAAAATCATGAACCTCCATCAAGTACTAAATAACCGGCTTTCTGTATTTATACATTCCGACAAGCCCGCTATCTACAAAGATTCTCAAGCCAAGATAAATAGAGGTTTCGTAATATCGAAAATTAAAGAATAGCTGTGTTTAGAACGATACTTCACTTCTCAGGTATTTCTACGTCGGTCTCAGTCTGAAACAACACAAGGCCACGATGGGACTGGCCGAAAAATACGTAAAAAGTGAAAATTAAAAAAGAAAAATTGCATTAAACCCTTATACGGGTAATTTTGGCGGGAAATTGAAACTGTGAAAATTATGCTTTGTTTTTTTCTCCAACTTGCATTGCTTCGAGTAATATTGGTGGAATATTAACCATTAAGTGTTCGTTAACGTGTACGAGCGTAGACAAATGCTACAAATCCAAAATACGTGTGTATATCTAAAACCCCCAAAAACTTTCAGTAAAGCACCCACCACTTTACTGAATCGTGACTTGAACTACAGACAGACTGGAACTCGACATTTTGACTATTTAGAAGACATGAAGACTGGAAAATGATTAATACCTAATTGAAATTGGCACAATGCACTAATCATACTAAGCCAAATTGAAAGGGAAAAAAAGCCTTCAACGGTTCTATCAGCGACATAACGTAGCTTCATGTATCAGTCACAGATTAAACAACAGTACAATCTCAGAAACACCGTAGAACAGTTGCGTCTGCACAGCGACGGAAAAGCGATAGTTCGACACGCGACAAGGCTGGGTACCGTTGGCGGAATCCCTTTCTTCGTGACGTAGCGTACGGTACCGCCTAGTGAAGGCGGCAGGCTTCGCGGGTCGATGTTATTATCGATAATTTTCAAATACGAGAAAAAAAAAAGTTATTTTTTTATTTATTTGAAATACCATTTTCTCATAGGGGTACTATTTTGTAACGACGATTATTAAAAATACTGTAATTTGTAACTCTACGTAGGTTTTTAAAGTCAAACTTATTTACGTAAGCCTAACTTGGGGAGTAAGCTGGTGAATGCTTGACGAGAACGTTACGAAAAGTGTGATCGGGTGAGGCGAAGGTAGAAAGAGAGAGAATTACGTTTCGTATATTACTGTAGGGGCAAGAAAGAGAGGTGCGAGCACACATTTTCTTTCTCTCATACCCACTTATATACCATACATAATAATAGTTGAAGCTAAAGAAGGTTTACTTCAGTGGTATGTACTAAAGACCATTCGTTTTTTAATTAATTTGCTACATTACGTCCAACTTAAACAAAGTGTGTTTAAGTTTTTCCATTTCTTATAGACTGACAAGACTTGCTTTCAAGACATTTTTTTTTTGCCTAAATCCAGAAATTGAGTATATTTGTGGACCTTAAATTTTTGATAGCCCGTTGTAGGCATTATCACTCGCTTTTCGGTGAAGGAAAACATCGTGAGGAAACCCACATACCCACCCGAGAATTATTTCGGAGGTAGGTATGTTATCCACCAATCCGGACTGGGCCCCCGTGGTGAATTATGGCCTAACCCTCCTCACGAAAGTGAGGAGAGACCCGTGCCCAGCAGTGGGACGTTATGATTATAGGCATCAAAAAAGAAAGACCAAGATATAAAATCTGTAATTTTGTTATAGTGTAACTGTTGTTCAATTTAATCGTGTGCTCAATTTAGACCACAGCTGAGTCAATTACTGAGCATAGGTCTTTCCTTTTCCACTGTCATTTACCTAATCTTTCTCCTAATTATTATTCAACCATAACAATCGATAACACACCCCCACTACCCCATCACTAGCTGCTAGTGACGTGACGTCGATAACGGTGCCCGCAGTTAGCCTCACCCACATACTGAGTAACTGCGCTTGCGTCCGTTATACGAACGCGTTCTTGCATACTCCGTGGGACCGCCCGTCGCGACGCGATTAAAAAGTAAACAGGCTGAATGTTTGTGTGTACCTTTGCCAATTTCGCATGACGTTTAGTATGGGATTCTTTTTTTTTTTTCAGGGTAAGGCTTTGCACTATTTGTGCATACAGCCAGTCTCAAATTATTCTTGAAGTTCTAAAACATTTAACGTAAATATAGGCTAAATGTTTGTATGAACTTTTGCCAGATTCGCATAACGTTTAGTTTGCGTTCATTTTTAGATTATGCCTTTGTACTTTTTCTGCATTTAGTTAGACAGAATTCTGATAACAATCTAGACTACCTAGTTAGTAGCAACAGAATTGGCACCAGAATTATTGATGACATATTTATTTAACCGCCATTAGCTTAGAAATATAATTTATATTACTGCTATACATCTTGCAAATTCTTGTAATTAAATTGTATCATCATGATAATCATCAACCCATAACGACCCACTGCTGAGATCGGGGTCTCTCCTCACATTCGTGAGGAGGTTTAGGCCATAATCCACCACGGGGGCCCAGTCCGGAATGGTGGATACATAAATTGTATAGCTACTCACAAAAAGCCATGGATTTGGTGGAAACAAAATAATAGACCTATGGGAATAAGCTGGTCAAAGGAGGTGACATTACATCCTTCAACTTTACCGTAGTCAGGTACCGCATTTAGTGGGACGTTTAACTTAAAACTGAAAACCTATGATTGTTACATACTCGAAACCTTTTTAAAAACTTTCTGGCTCATGCAAATGAGCTGTTGTTTATTTTTCAGTCATAAACGTTACCAGTCTAGACTAGACCGTATCTCCAAATCTGTCGCTTCTAGATTTTGGCTAAGTAACTTTTGGTCAAGTTCGACGAACTTGGCTACTTTTTAATTTTTATTGCCACAGTAATTAAGTCTGCGGTGCTGTAAAGGAAGTTTTATTCGTGTTTTTTGTTGTTTTCAACTGCTTAAGTTATTTAAATATCTCAAGTAGCAGTTTCATGTCGAAAATTAATTATGTAATTTTAAATAATGCGACTTGACTAAATTTTTAAACTATTTTTTTAAGTATGACAAAATATAGTATTTGAAAGAAAAAAAATAGTTTGAAATATTAGTTTCGTCGCGTATCAGAATCACAATTTTACAATATAAATCATAGAAAGATAAATTACGTCTATATTGAAACACCACAGAATTAAAAAGCAGAAATGTTTAAAATAATTATTATAAAAAAAAACTATTCCTATATTTATAATTTTTTTTATGGACTTGTTTCTTTCTTATTGATTTACTATTCAATCAAGGATTATTGGAGTAAAACTCAAAAAAAGAAATAGTTCACTCAATTTAATTCAATACATCACATAATTAAATATAAATACCTTTTCCCCATTTCAATCACAACACAAATAATCTTTGTTTGTATTGTATCATCAGTGCATAAAAAGTCCGCCATTTTAATTCTTCATAACCGAGAATCATTCGTTCATTATCGGCCAGTACTTTTCATTATAGAAACCGTGCCGAAAGAGTTTGTTCACCCCGACCGGTCCGCGACCACACTGAATGACCAAAGGTGTTTTTTTTAAATAAACTAGTCGGTATCCGTTATATTTGTGTAATCTTGTGAAAGTAATAAAATTATTTGCATAGTTTTTTGTATTTGATTAAAATATTTAACATGCCAGTGTTAAGTATTACATTTTTAATTGGTGATTAAATTGTAGTATTATTAAGCACTGCTGTTTAGCTGTTATTTGTTTTGGGAGAATTAAAAGGAACTAAATTTTTTTTTAAATTATTCCTTTGTTTAGCTTCACACATTGCATTTAGCCAGAGTCAAGGATTAATCAAGATTCGTTGCATAGGTATTTAAAAAAATGTCTTAACTTAATTAAAACCATTGCGAAGTAGTTAAATATAAAAATAATAAATACCCAAAAAGACACAGATACACAATGTTAAACTTATAACGATAACCTTTATGCATCGAGGGTTAAAAATAATTATCAACGATTTTTCTCATAATTTGATCAACGCATCTGTCGAGTCTTACGAAATTCTTTTCATACGTTTTCTTTTTTCAAATGAGTTCAAGAAAATGCCTCAGGGATCTAACCTAAATACTTTTCACATAAGTCAACAGGAAGTATCAGAGAAACTTTTCGCATCCAAATTCCATTTATAAGTCCAGGATGCTCCGGATGTGACTTACACTTTAGTAATGCTCATTTTTGAGGATTCAACTTTTTAATGGACAACCCGATTTGGACAAGAAAAATTGTTGTTGAAATTGTTTCCTTTACTTTGTTAAATAGCAGTATTTTTATTGTGTCTCTATATTTAACTAATACTATTTTAAAAACTATAGATGTGTCTTGCCGACGTGTATACCTAATTTTAATTAATTTTTAAACGTCATATCAACCCGTTAATTCAACTTGGTATATATACGCGACCTTGCCCACAACGCAACCGATTATTCAACCTCCTCCTCAACAAAGAAAAAACAACAGAAAAAAATAATATCCGTTGATCCGCGACGCTCCATTCATACAAATGGCGACCTATTTGTTTTCGAACGTAACTTAAACAGTTCTAAATTTAAAATTCGCGCCACGGTTGCCTAATGTTTTTTTTTCTTTGAATTTTATGTGTGTACGTGACGTTCCATTTTGGAATCTCAGGTGCAGTGACTTTTTAGATGACATCACAAGTTGATTGACTTAGAAAAATATGTGACACACCTCCATTTTGTTTTTTGCTCAGCTGTTGCCTTGGATAGAAGGACGAACTTGTAGCGGGCATTTTTAAATTGTTGTGGATATCGGGGATATAATGTAACTTACATAACATGAAAGTTTATTTTTCGATAATAATGGGCCGTGGATCTATGGCAACGAGCTAAATGGAATACATACATAATGAATGATGATAAGAAGAATCACTGTTAGAAATTAAAATGGAATGCTGAAATTTTCACGTTTTTTTTTTATTTTTAAATAATTTGTTGTGTTCTATTTTTGTTGGGGAATTTAAATTATATTGTCATTACAATGTATGTCAATAGTAAGGCTTGTTCCCATAAATTTACAGTCCATTGTAACGAAAAATATAAGTACTTATATATTTTTTAAGTGCCTTGTTCACCAAAGTTTTTGTTTCGCACCTGCATATTGTAGGACCATGTTCTTCCTAATTCTATAACATTTGAACAGTTTTAAGTAACAGTTACATCTTAAAAAAAAATATGTTGAGAACATGAGTTGAGCAATTCGGGGGTCAACAAACTCTAGTTCTGCCATCGCCCGTTAGATGGTGCGGTTCTACTTTTGATTTTTGCAAGTAGTACCGCTATTCACCAATAGATGGCTACTTACAATGTCGTAGCTGTTTTATTTTGTTATTCTCTAATTACTTAGAGTTATGAAACAACATTGCGGTTTCACTCGCGTTGTGTATTACCTCATCATCATCATCAACCCATATCGTCCCACTGCTGGGCACGGGTCTCCCACTTTCGTGAGGAGGATTAGGCCATAATCCACCACGGGGGCCCGGGGAGAAGACCTGGTTGGGATTGGTGGATCACATGTCTCCGAACGATGTTTTCTTCACCGAAATGCAAGTGATAAAGTATGTATTTCCAAGAAACACATTGGTACGTGCCCGCACTGGGATTTGAACTTACGACCCTCTAATTGGAAGGCGGACGTTCTCCCACTAGGCTATCACCGGCTGCATAACTTTATTGTTTTTTGTTTCTTTTTTTATTGTGTCATAAGAATTGGTTTAAGTACCTTATTCTATTCTTATTTATAACCAGCCGTGTCCGCGACTTCGCCCGCGTGGAATTTAATAATTTTAGATTTTTTTCTACAATCGAAGTTAAGTCTAATTTAATTCTTATTACATCAGCTATCTGCCAGTGAAAGTCCCGTCAAAATCGGTCCAGCCGTTCCTGAGATTAGAAGGAACAGACAGACAGACACAAGAATTGAAATAAATCATATTTTGGTAGGTAGATATATGTACAGTATATACATTCATAATAAAAAGCGGTTATTTTAATATTACAAACAGACACTTAAATTTTATTTATTTGTATAGAGAATACCATAAGGACGAGGGGGCCGACAACGTCCTGTAACGTTCACTGCTGAAAACGCACACGTCTGCATTTTCATAATTTTACGGCAAGCTAAAACACGCCTGGCGTCAACCCGCACTGCTGTGATGACAATTTTATCACACCAGCTGTGTGCGCCCACTGCTGATTGAGTTTAGCTACGACGCAACGCCAGTAAACACACACGTTGTGTAAAGATTCGCAAAAGAGCAAAAAAAAAGCGGTTCAGCGGTGGACGTGTTAAATAACAATAAAAAAAACACTACAATGCATGCACAAAATATAATAAAGCCGAATCAAAGCCAGATAATCACCAAAAACGATAACTGGGTTACAAAGCGGCTCTACAATCTAGACCAAACCAAAACCTAGGCTATCTAATAGGCGTTTGGCCCGGCGGCCTTGAAATCTCCGCAGTGCCACAGTATAGGTACCACTTCTAACTGCCACAGTATGCTAAGCAGTTCACCAAGTCACAGCGTAGGTAATAGAAACAGCTCACAAGCATAGCTTCGCACACAGACGCAAGTTAGGTATATAGGGTATCCTTGAGGACCTAAACGTGGGGAATTTCAGTATACAATGTTTTTACCTAAATATAGGACGTCTCGGTGAATGTGAGTGAAAGTTCCCAAGTGTAAACAATGGAGGGTATTTTTATTGACAAATAAAATGAAATGAAATTAATTCGGAGTCTTAAAGGGGGTGATTGAATGTGAATTGTGACGCGCCTTAACAGATCTTTTTGTTTTCGACTAGCATAAAGGTTTTCTAGGCGTAAATATTGTCAGATTAAAAAAAAAACATAATAGTCTACACACGGAAGAGGTGAAATTGTTCCTTCTAATTTGTCTGACATTCCGACCCGTCAATGTTCTATGTCGAGTACTCGTCGATGCCTAATGAAATTAGGAAAAACTTTCATAAAATACTCTTTTTATTAATGGTTAAAGTCTGTGGTCAAACTCAGAACTGAGAAGAGAATAATTCCTTCAATTTCATGTTGTTTTTAGGGTTGCGTAAACAAAGGTTGGGTCCAAGGAACCCTGTTGCGGTTCGTTCATAGTGTTGTTTCGGTTTGTTCATAGTGGCCAGCTGCTGAAAAATAACACAAAAAATATGTGTCCATCGACTGAATTGTGTTCATGTAAGTATATTATGAAATACTATTAATCATATCCTAATGTGAAAGCTTGTGAGAATGGATGGATGGATGTTTGTTACTCTTTCACGCAAAAACTACTGAACGGATTTAGATGAAATTTGGCACACAGATAGTTTATTATCTGAATTAACACGTAGAAGATTTTTTAAATTAGAAGTAAAAAAGCGATTCCTGTGGGATAATACTATAATGATAATAATTTCTTTGTTCTGTGGTGTTTCGATACAGAGTTAATTTGGGGTTCGGTGCCCAAAGGGTAAAACGGGACCCAATTACTATGGCTCCGCCGTCTATCTGTCTGTCTGTCCGTCCGTCTGTCACCAGGCAGTATCTCATGAACCGTGATAGTTAGACAGTTGACACTTTCACAAATGATGTATTTCTGTGCCTCCCATACATTAAACGTGAATTTTTTGCTCATTATTGCTAGATATTGATAATGGCAACAGGTAGACGCTTGAAATATTCACAGAATATTTAGTTACATATTCACTTTAAAAAAAAAAAAATTATGTATAATTAATATAACCACCAATACCACACCACTTATATGTTATCTACCAATCCGGACTTGGCCCCCGTGGTGGAATATGGCCTAACCCTCCTCACAAAAGTGAGGAGAGACCCGTGCCCAGCAGTGGAACGTTATGGGTTGATGATGATAATTAATATTTAAGGGGGCTCCCATACAACAAAGTACGGAACCCTTCGTGCGCGAGGCCGACTCGCACTTGGCCGGTTTTGTATCTATCTATCCATCTATCTAATACTCAACACTGGTGAAACGGGGCGCAGCTAGTAAAATATACCTATTTATGAATATACATTACCTATTTGATCATACCTACCCGAGAATTATTTCGGAGGTAGGTATGTGATCCACCAATCCGGACCGGGCCCCCGCGGTGGATTATGGCCTAATCCTCCTCACGAAAGTGAGGGGAGACCCGTGCCCAGCAGTGGGACGATAAGGGTTGTTAATGATGATGATTTAATAAAAAAAAACTAGCTGACTGGCACCATGGTCCTCGTAGTTCCTGATTCCCTAGGTACGGCCCAGGTACAATGTATGTATAGACAACTTTTCAATTCAGTACTGCGGGGCTATGCCGCGGAACTCGTCATTTCAATACGAATGACGAGCCCCGCGGCAATCAAACGTCAAAATGAAACGAACTCGAGCTGATCCGCACCGTGCTGCATAGCCCCGCTGCGAGCCGATCAAAATGAGTACACACACCATCAATCTCCAGTTAATCACTGGGTAATATACTTGTTTTTTTAGTTATGTACAAAATATGGCCAAAAAGGATTACAATACAATACAATAATTATTTATTAAATACCATAAAACTTAGTTAGGCACTGTACAATATGAATTTAATAAACAGATGGTACAATGAGCGGCCATATTGCTTAAAGCAATAATGTTTATTAATCATTAATTTATTTTCATAATGATAGAATTATGGATGGTAGGATGTGTGTTTGTGTGTGTGTGTATATAAATATATATATACATATGTTTGTTAGATTTATTATTTTATTGACTAAACTTAAATTCTATATATATAAAAAATGTTATGTTGGTTTGTGTACGCTTCAAAAACTCAAAAAGTTCTGCACCGATCGAGCTGAAATTTTAGCATGATATATAATCCGCATCAAGGATTGTTTTTATCTATTTTTTCATCAGTGACATATCAACGAATGTGCGAATGTGCCACAGCGAAGCGTGCCAGGGTACAGCTAGTTACAATATAAATATATTAAAAGAAAACTAACTAAAACTAAAACTTAAAAATCTAACAAAAGAGGGTGTCCATGAGGCATGGCGCCAAGAACACTGGCTGGTATATTTGTATGTAGCAGAGATATTAATCAGATTAATTCTCTCTGCAGCCGTCGACAGTAAAATTTTAATACGTTTGATGGCGGACGATTGACATACTACGGTGTTTACGGCGCGGCGGAGGCTTCCATGTTTTGGTTGTTGGCGTTACATAATATGGCGTTGGTAGGGTTCGCAAGGAAAAACAGTTTTTTGAAGGAATCGTAGAAAAATCGGCTCAGGCGTTTCACACACAGAGCGCTTATGTACGCTGTACTATAATAGTCTTTAACAACATCAATGGTATCTATAGCCTTGTTAGGGATCAAAATATTTTATTCACAACAACAATAATTAAAAAAAAAAAAATAGAAAACTAACTAAAACTTAAAGATCTAACAAAAGAGTCTGTCCATGAGGCATGGTGCCAAGAATACTGGCTCTATTTCCTCGTCAGAACGTACATACGTGTTTTAAAAATCCAACTAATTGAAGAATAAAAATAACCAAGTATTTATAGTAAGAGAAAACAGAGTAACCCAAAACCCAGCAGAAAGATACTCGCAGAAGAGTCCTATCAGAGATTTATGCATTAAAACACCTCCTACCGTCTGGTAGGACGTCTGGTTCTACGTATCAAAGCAGAGATCTTAAAAAAATCAGAATAAACCAAAGTCCAACAAAAACTTTTCGCAGAAAAGTATCAGATATTTTAGCAACCAAATACCTCTACCAGACATCTGTCAAGGAAGAGGTCTTCAAAGCAGTCAGAATAAACAAAAATCCACCAGAAAGATCCTGGTAGAAGAATTCATGAATATAGCCGAAGAGTCCTATTAGAGACTTTAGCAACCAAATACCTCTACCAGACATCTGTCAAGGAAGAGATCTTCAAAACAGTCAGATTAAACAAAAATCCACCAGAAAAGTCCTGGCAGAAGAATTCCAGGTGGAAACAAATTACTTCTTATCAGACAACTATTAAAGCTGAGTTCTTCAAAGCAGTCAGAATAAACCAAAATCCAGCAAAAAAATCTCCCAGAAGAATCCATCACATATTTTAGCAACAAAATACCTCCAACCAGTCAACAGTCAAGGCAGAGATCTTTAAAGAAGTAAGAATAAACTAAAATCCAGAAGAATGAATATCGCAGAAGAGTCCCATTAGAGATTTTAGCAACAAATTGCCTACTGCCTTAGTTTTAAATAGCCCAAGGCCACACGCATCCTTGTTCCGCTTTATTTGCCAACGTTACAAGCTAAGACATAAATTCGATTATGTACTTTTTCGTCATTCGGAGGCGATCGAAGCGCGTAGAGGGAGACAGGTGTATAGCGTTAGAGGGGGTCGGAGTGTCGGGTTGAGAGCGCATGCGTAGGCACGTGTCGGTGGTTGAGGTCGGGTCTACACGGGGTGGAAGTTTTCAAACGTATCGAGGGATATTTCGTTACTGATAATGTAACTACAAGATTGATAGTGTTCAAATGTGAGTATATTGATTAAAATGATAAACAAATTATGTTTCTGTATAGTTATTTTGACTTTTCAAAGTTTTTATTCATTACATAGAAGAAACGATTTCAATTATTGGTATAATGAATTAAATTCTTTAACTTTTTCATCTATCTACAGATTTGATTGATAATAACTTTAATCAAAACTTAAAAAAAAATCAAATACGGTCTTTTTAAAGTCTAATTTCGGAAACAACAGTACCTTTTCCACAGCCCTTGAATATTAGAAAAGGTGTATTTTTCGTATCACTGATTTGTATAACTAATTAATTAAATAAATAAACAAAATAAGACACTCAATAATAAAGCATTTCAATAATCAAATAGTATTGAAATAAAAATATAAAACCGTCGAACGATATATCCCCAGACAAATACCCGGAAGTGTGTCCCCGCCGCGGCTGCGCTTAGGCGGCGTAGCGGGCGCTACGCCTTCGTAGGCCTTGCAGTGGCTACGACGGGCGCCGCCGCCCGCGCCTTACGTGCTTCAAATATAGGACACTGTGTCATTGTTTCCAACATAAACAAACAATGTGACTTGTGACGCCGTGGCATTGTCAGCGTCGACACTTCACGGTGTATCTTCCAAATCCACTGCCTTTATCGATTACGCACAAACCGGAAGGCCATATTTCGGTAGGATATTCACCCCTGACCTAAATCTCCCATGCACTTGCGCGCTGCAATGCAGTACTAAAAACAGCCTTCCCGTTGGGTAACAAGGACTCCGGTTGTGTTCAGCCTTGGACAAGGATCCATCAAGTGTGTTCAACCCCTCCTAATGTGATAGCTTAGTGTTCATTCGTTAGTAACCGCTCTCTCTTCTCGACTGAATCTATAAGTCTGATCTATCTTCTTTAGTGTGATGACGGTTTGAAAGTGGGACAAGATGGCTGGGAATCGGGACAACCGGGACAGCCTGGAGGGTCAGCTGACGCATGTGATCCAACAGCACATGTCCCAGCCGGGATCGGAGGCTTCGATCAGCGTGCATCAAGTGCAGAGCCCTTCTGGGAGCGTGACGAAGAGACACCAGATAATAATCGATATTAAGCAAGATATCGATATTAACGAGCTCTCGACTCGATCGTTGGCTGAGAGCGTGATGGAACAGCTCGGAGCGCGATCAGCGGCTGTCTACATCGACAACCAACACGTCAGCAATGAGAACAACCATCTGGAGTCTCTGACAACAGTCAATGTTATAGTGGCCAATGACCTGCAGCCGGCCAGTCCTCAGATGGAGACGGAGCCGGAGGTGCAGGAGCCGGAGGAGAGCACAGGGGTCCTCGTCGGCAACAGGATGGCCGTCGACAGGGCTGCGGAGTTGACGAACGTGACGACAGAGGCGCCGACGACAAACACGACAAACACCGTGTCGATAACCACAGCGAGCACTACCGCGTCAGGTAATTTTAAACGATGGGTGTGTAATTTTGCATGCCGTTTTTAGGAAGTTACATATCACTATCGTTTTCCTATCCATGCATGGTTGTCTGGAAGATATCGCTCTGTGCAATAAAAGCCCTTGTGACACTTATTGTCACGTTGATTTTTGTTATATCATTTTCTGTGTATCTCTAAACCATGCTGAAGTTCCGAAGCATGGGGCGATGAAAATTGAAAACTTACGTGGTTCAGTTCTTTTAGTGGGCTGGGGATCGAACCTAATGTCCTTGGATTGCAAAGCGCACAAATTACCACCCAGCCACCGTCTGCGTTACATAAACCACCATAAGAAAACAAATGTTTAAGACACGAACAATTAAATCCTACCAGTTTAAGGCCTCAAACTGAACTGCCCTGCTAACTGTCACCACCAATATCGCTCAGCGTTCATAAGTCGACCAGAGACATTTATCCAAAGAGATCGGAACAATTTGTTTGCATTTATGGGAGTTTATATAGTTTCATCTCATTCTCTTTCTCTCTCATTCTCTGCAGTCTATTTTTGAGTGACGTCACGTCACGTTTATCATTTATGAGTGTGTGGTGCCAATCTGGGCCGTTCAGTTAAAGGCCTTAAAATAAACTGCATGGAATAAGAATAAGTACGTGGTGACCCCCCAGGGTATAAGCCTTCTCCCTTTTACGCCTTTCATCCCGATTTTTAGCTGATCTTTACAAGGTATTTCCTAAAAATCTTTTAATGTCGTCGACTCACCGTTAGATCGGTATTCCGCGGCTGCGCTTACCGCCACGTGGCCACGACTTGCTCCACCTGCCATCGCCACATCCTGCCAAGTGTCCCGCCCATCGCCACTTGAGTTTAATTATACGGGATCCGATGGCTTCCACCTTGGTTCTTCTTCGGATCTCCGCATTTCAAACTCGTCGCTTAACCTGATGCCTAACATGGCGCGCAACATGGCCCGTTGTGCGACGCGCATCAATAAAATAGACCAAGATAAGATAAGATAACAACTCTTTATTGCACTCCAAGACATACAAGTAAAAGTAAAAAGAATAGAATAGAATAGTAAAACTCTTTATTGTACACCAGAAACAAAAATAAACACAGTACAGAAGAATTACAATAGAAAAAGAAAAATAACTTTTAACTAAAGGTAAGTACAATGGGTGCCCTGCCCTTATTGTTAAATAACAATCAAGGACAGATTAATATAATTGGGAACGGAAAATTTGCAGAATAAAGTTTCTATGCGATGATAAAAACATTTATCCAGACAAGCTTTTATTTAATTAATATGAATTCGGTACTGCATGCTGATCAAAATGTGCCCAAACATCAATCTACTGTGAGCCGCTGCGTTTGGTTGTCTACCTTCCGTCTCCAACATCAGATCAGCTCGCTGTCACCATAATATTGTATTGTCATCTTCACCTGACAGGCATGCAAAATTTCAACTCAATTGAACAGTGTGAACTGGGTCGAAATTGGCTTGCAAGATTGGACCCAAACAATATCTACTCAACTTCGAAAACATCGAAGCAGGAAGCAGAACAGCTGTCACTAAGCCCCTTTCAGGGTGCTCCGGCAGGGGTCTTTGAGAGCCAGTTCCAATCTAGACTGAGCACGTTTAGCACATTCGACCACATCGTCACTTAACAAAAGTAGGTAGGCAATTAATATTAAAAAACACCATCTGTGAAAATTTCAACTGTCAAACTATCACGGTTCATGAGATACAGCCTGGTGACGGACAGACAGCGGAGTCTTAGTAATAGGGTCCCGTTTTACCCTTTGGGTACGGAACCCTAAAAATAGGGTTAGCATATATTTTGAGTTTGAAACCGCGAACTACCTATTTCCTTGTCAGTTATTGCTGTTTGTCGAATGCAGTGACGGCCTCCGGTGTCAGAGTTCATTAGGCCGTCCCAGGACTTCAAACGTGTTTTTTTGTTTAATTTCATGTTACTAAGACGCGGTAGTCCTTCAGCTGATGGTAAGCGCCACCCGTGCCATAACAGCTATAGTACCACCCAGAACTTTCCATTACAAAATCTTGCGCAGCACTGCACTGCGCTCGTCACCCTGAGACTTCGCTTTTAAAGTCTCATATGCCCAGTAATTACGCTGGAAACAGTGCCCTTCAAATCGGAACACAGTTACGTTTGCACACTACTGCTTGGCGGATCTAGATCGGAAGAGCCCTACCACTACACCTACTAGTTGTGGGTGCCACTGTAACTGTTGTGGGCAGGCGTAGCGCTTACCATCAGGCTACCAGCGCCTACCATCAATTGTCAACACTAGAAACTTCGTCCACAAAATCCTTCACCTTCGTTCTCTCAGCTGAGTTATTTCTACCTCTAGCTTAATATTTCCCGATATTCCAAAATCTAGGTCGTGACCTTTACAAAACTCAGGTTCAAGCCCTAGACCTAGTTTTAGGTCATGGCCCGTTTGACCTCATTCGACTGATGAAGCTGCGTACTGAATCTGTCGATCGTATAGACACACATATATAACCAGTGCTGGATTGAGAAAGAGCGGCGCACGTAGCAAATTCTTTCAAAGACCCCTTGATCGACCATGGGTTCTTAAGTATTTAAAAAAAAGAAATGTGTGCTGGGACACATAGTAGAAGTAAAACTTTACTAAAAAAATATTTAAAAAAATATATTTCTAAAATAATATATAAAAAAAAAAAATTCATAAGAGATATTATAAAAAATATACGAAACGTAACTACTCTCTCTTTCTAACTTCACTAATTTATATCTCCCTCTTAGCTTCCGTCCGCCTCATCACATTTTCCAAGTTCTCCAGCTTACTCACCAATTCAAGCGTTCTTAAAGAAGTTTTACTTCAAAAACCAATTGCCTTAGTAGGAAAAGTTGTAACGTTTCACATTTTTGTGTCATCAAGTAAATTCAATAGACCACATCTTAATAAGTTTCGCTCAAACAGTTCCGCTCAGCCAGAGATGAGTGGGTTTAAATATGCGGGGCCCTTTCGCGCGGGACCCGGAGCTATTGCTGCTCTTGCTGCGTGGTTAATCCGGCCCTGCATATTAAAATCAGCGACGTACATAGAAATATAAGCACCACGGTGACGTCAGCGTTGTTCCCTGGCGGGAGGCCGTTCACTTCCAAGAAGTCTGTCTCGTAAAATAATTATGTGCGTAATTATCACTCGCTTTACGTTTAAGGATAACATCCTGAGGAAACCTGACCTGCCCGAGAATTATTTCGGAGTTAGGTAAGTTATCGTCTAATCTGGACCGAGCTCCGTGGTGGATAATGGCCTAATTTAAAACGAAAACGAGGGGAGACCCGTGCTCAGCAGTGGGCTGATAAAGGTTGAGGATGATGATGATGCACAGCTTTATTAATATACTAGCTGTGCCCTGCCACGCTTCGCTGTGGCACATTCACACATTCGCTGATATGTCACTGATGAAAAAATTTATAAAAACAATCCTTGATGCGGATTATATATCATGCTAAAATTTCAGCTCGATCGGTGCAGAACTTTTGGAGTTTTTGAAGCGTACACAAACCAACATAACATTTTTATATATATATAGATATAGTACACATATACTCATATACTCAAAACGCCAGGCTCTCAAACTGACCAATTCTACAAAGAGTATAGCTTCTGTTAGCGCGGCAGCTAAGCTGTATAGGCTGAGCGCGCCTCCAATGGCGGGGGAAGGATGGCTGGTAGAAGAGTAGTACAAAGGAACTTGGCGACTAACCTGGTCTCCATGCAACTGCAATCACCTCGGTTCGGGTCCGTCTCCAAGCTGCTTGTTCCTTCAGGATGTTATGACGTTCGATGTAGTGGACTGTATTTTTGGCGGTTGGTGCGTGTCGGCAAGGAGCGTTTACGCGGCGGGTTTATAGCGGGTTTTGTTTATATTTGCGCGTCGAATTCACGTGGACCACCACAGAGGAGCAGCAGATCCAGTACTTTGGATTCGGCGAGAGCGGCAGCCGCGAAGGACGAGGGTCGATCGCAGACTACTTGCGGCGGCAAGCAGTTTTCTCGTGGATACCACGATATGAGCGACAGAGATAGTCGCCAAGAAATGATAGGAATAGGAAGGTAGGAAGGTATTATGAGTGCCAATGTAAGTGGCGCGAACATTTGCCCCCGGCCTAAAAACCATTGGTTTTTAAAAGAAAGCGGGAAATAAAAAAAATAAAAATAAGAGTTAAACTCTTAAGCGGTCAACGGGTTAAATATAACATAGCGGTTGACCGCTTAAGAGTTTAACTCTTATTTTTTTTTTTTATTTCCCGCTTTCTTTTAAAAACCAATGGTTTTTAGGCCGGGGGCAAATGTTCGCGCCACTTACATTGGCACTCATAATACCTTCCTACCTTCCTATTCCTATCATTTCTTGGCGACTATCTCTGTCGCTCATATCGTGGTATCCACGAGAAAACTGCTTGCCGCCGCAAGTAGTCTGCGATCGACCCTCGTCCTTCGCGGCTGCCGCTCTCGCCGAATCCAAAGTACTGGATCTGCTGCTCCTCTGTGGTGGTCCACGTGAATTCGACGCGCAAATATAAACAAAACCCGCTATAAACCCGCCGCGTAAACGCTCCTTGCCGACACGCACCAACCGCCAAAAATACAGTCCACTACATCGAACGTCATAACATCCTGAAGGAACAAGCAGCTTGGAGACGGACCCGAACCGAGGTGATTGCAGTTGCATGGAGACCAGGTTAGTCGCCAAGTTCCTTTGTACTACTCTTCTACCAGCCATCCTTCCCCCGCCATTGGAGGCGCGCTCAGCCTATACAGCTTAGCTGCCGCGCTAACATATTGTTGAACGGGATCGAATCGATACAGGAATTTTTGATATTTGCGGTGGTCCTTATTTATCAAAATTTGTAGGTACATCTGTTTAATATCGGATGTAAAAGCGATTGGGTAGAGGCGGAAATCCAAGAGGATTGTAAAAAGATCGTTTTGTAAATTATCCCCGGTATATAAAACTTGATTCAAGGAGAGGCCTGAGTCAGTTTCAGCACCGGCGTCCATCACCATACGCCATCGAGTTGTTGTTTTTTGTAGTCTCGCAATGGCGTGGTGTGGCACGTAATATCCAGTAAAAGGACTATCATTGTCGATCAGTGAAATGTAACCCTTCTGAATGTACTCTTTGATTATAGCATCGTACTCTAAGCGCAGAGCAGGTGTCGCGGCGAGCTTACGTTCGAGATACATGAAGCGTTTTTTAGCGATAGGGTAAGAATTACCCAGAGCGGTCGCGGGATCGCGGGAGAAAGGTAACGCTACAGAATAGCGTCCCGTAGGATCGCGGGAAACGTTATTTGTAAAAATGCGTTTACATTCTATAGCGTCTGGGCTCAAAGTCGGCGTGCATTGCACCTCTTCAAGCTGCCAGAAGCGTTGGACAAGATTATCTAAACGTGGTCCTTCCGTAAAGGTACAGAGGGAAATATGAGAGCGGCGTCTATCTTCAACCAAGGGGTCAGTGATAGAAACAACGGTTCCAATATGAGCGGGCGTAACATGAGCGGGAGTAACATGAGCGGGGGTAACGGGAGCGGTCCCGATTACGATAAAACCAAAAATGGTTTCAAAAGCGGTTGGAGTACCAGGCGGACCAGCGGCGCGGCCTGATAGCAATATTTCAGAAAAGAGCGGCGCGCCTATAAGTATGTCGATCTCGGAAGGCGAAGCGAAACTGTCGTCTGCCAGAGGCAGGCAGTTCAGGTATGAAAGGCAGGATACGTCAATTTTCACTGCCGGTAAATTGTCTGTTATGCGGTCGATAACATAGGCGTCAATTGCAATAAAATTATCATTTAGGCGGGAAGATAAAGTAGCAGAAACTGCTCCCTTGATTGGGTTAGATGCGGAACCTATCCCTTTAACAACGGTGTTCGTCACCTTATTGCATTTTAAATTTAATTTAGCGCAACATTTTGAAGTTAAAAAGTTACTTTGGGAAGCCGAATCAATTAAGGCGCGTACTACATGGCGGCGACCATTTAAATCCGTAGCATAAACTTGTACGGTTCCCAGTAAACAAGTAGTGTCATTAGGCTGCGAAGCGGGGCGTATATTACACAGCGACACCTGTTGTTGTGATGACTGATAAGCAGTTGTAGGTAAGTTCGTCAGCTGAGCGCTAGCGGAGCCCGCGACGGGCGGCGGCGATGCCGAAGGCGGCATGTGATCCCCGGCGGCGGAGAAGTTGCCAGTTCGCGCGCGCGGAGGCGGCGCGTGCGCCTGTGACGGAGCGCTAGGGTACGGGCGATTGTCTTCACGGGAAGATGATACTTTGCGGCATAACATAGAATGATGTTTACATCCACAATAACGGCAATTAAATTTAGAATTGCAAGCAGTATTTATATGCGTAGTGCTTAGACAATTAGTGCAACCTTTGCTTTGTTTTACAAAAGTGTACCTGTCGTCGATAGAAAGCTTATCAAATACAGGGCATCTATATAAGTTAGCGTGATCGGCTTGTTTGCAAAGCGGACAGTGAGTGACGCATGATGCTGCAAAAGACTGCGTAGACCTTGCAGTACGCGGCCTGTTATCACTGCGGCTAAGAGAATCGGTCGTAGTGCGTTCCAATATTTTGCTTTGTTCGCGGATGAATTTTAAAAGTTCATTGTATGTAGGCATAGATTTACCTCGCATGTGCATTTCAAATGACCGTGCAGTACTTGAATCTATTTTCTTCAAAGCGAGCGATAGTAAAATAAAATCAGACACGTTATCGAGCTTGAGAGACTTCAAACTTGACACAGCCGTGCAGAATTTATCTAGGAATAATTCTAAGTTTTTATTCGTCGCGGTGTTAAAAGATTTAAAATCAAGCATTTGATCAAGATAAGCGGAGGCTAGGTTACGTTTGTCGTTATACTTATCGACGAGCGTCTGCCATATGATCGGATAATTATCACCGTTAGGTACGATACCAGAACAAACTGCAAGGGCCCGGCCTGACAATTTATTAATTAAATATTGGACGCGTTCGTGATCAGTGAGATCGGGATTTTCGTGAATCGTGCGTTTGAATGACTCATAAAATATCCTCCAGGTCATCGGATCTCCATTGAAGACCATCAAATCGAGTTCAGGAATTCTGATGGATTTACGTTGCGGGGCAACATTGAAATCAGCGGTTTTTAAAGGCGGGTTAAGTTTATTATAAACAAACTGACAACGGCAAAACATATCTTCGAAGACGTTTATAGATTGGTAGTTTACCGTGTACGAAGCGTTGAGAGTCAACTCGGTGACATTTAATTTGTTCACAATTTCATTGAAATCGGAGCGTAAGCGGTCTAACGAGATCATTCCACATAGAAATAAATCTTTCTCAGTATCATCAGTGAAAGCCTTTAAAGATCGGTTAAAAATATGTTGTAAGCGAGAAAATATAATGTCACGTTTACCTATCAAGGTCAAACGTTCGATCTGTAACGTATCGAGCGCTTTTGCGTCCTCGTATACTTCACTATCTTTGCCTTTTGAACGAGTAGCCATAGCCATCTTAACAAAGTATAAAAAACTAGATAAAGTATGAAATTCCTAATTTACTGCAACTGCCTACAGCATTTACCTGCCGCGCGCGCGGCGTATTGAATACCCACGCGGAGACGCACGGGCGGTCGTTAGGAATACCTTCACTTTTTAATAAAATTAAGAATTACGGAAAAATCGTTATTTTTACTATTTAGGAATGCGGAATACACGAAATAAGTATATAAGAGCGTAGTAGGATAGTACAGGGTACTATCTGAACTGTAATTGCGGGCGGGAACACGATAATTATAGGAAATTATCGTTGGTAAAAATACCAATATAAAATTGCGGGCGGTTATAAAGAGGACTATATGAGGCCTAAGAGGGGCCAGAGAATAGCGGGAGGACCAGAGAAGATCCGGCTCGAAGGACCAACAATATGTTAGCGCGGCAGCTAAGCTGTATAGGCTGAGCGCGCCTCCAATGGCGGGGGAAGGATGGCTGGTAGAAGAGTAGTACAAAGGAACTTGGCGACTAACCTGGTCTCCATGCAACTGCAATCACCTCGGTTCGGGTCCGTCTCCAAGCTGCTTGTTCCTTCAGGATGTTATGACGTTCGATGTAGTGGACTGTATTTTTGGCGGTTGGTGCGTGTCGGCAAGGAGCGTTTACGCGGCGGGTTTATAGCGGGTTTTGTTTATATTTGCGCGTCGAATTCACGTGGACCACCACAGAGGAGCAGCAGATCCAGTACTTTGGATTCGGCGAGAGCGGCAGCCGCGAAGGACGAGGGTCGATCGCAGACTACTTGCGGCGGCAAGCAGTTTTCTCGTGGATACCACGATATGAGCGACAGAGATAGTCGCCAAGAAATGATAGGAATAGGAAGGTAGGAAGGTATTATGAGTGCCAATGTAAGTGGCGCGAACAGCTTCTTTGGTACAGGACAATCACCAGTTCGTTCGTACAAAGTCAAACATAAATAATTTTAAGATCTTGTTACACACAGTTTTACACAATAAAATTTATTCTTATTCTTATTCTCATATTAATTGACTGATCTGACACTCACCGTGGCGTTGGCCGTGATGAGACGGCTGCGAAGCGCGAGGTCACGGGTTCGAGTCTCACGCATACGGCAATAACTTTATTCACAAGTGAATTGAGTGTTCGTGGGACCATGGTCCTTGCAGTTCTTGATACAGGGATCTTATCTTTGCAATCTCTTTGGAATGGACGCAGAATTTTTGTTATAGTGACGTGTTATTGCGTTAATCTCAGGAATTACTGTGACGATTTTCATGCGGTTTGCACCATTAGAAAGACTGATTCACGATGAAGGTATACGTATGTATTTTTGTATGTATTGTATACAAATTAGCTAATGTTATGATGATATTTGTCGATTAAGTCGGAAAAACGCGCATTCTAAGAGTTTCGTCGTGTGCTGGGTAAATCGATAAAGCCAGGGTGATTCGCTAGTAGCTTCTAAAACTAAGTTGTTTGTGCGGGGCTGAGGTTTCGAGCCTACTGTCGTTGGGTCGCAAAGCGCAGACCGTACAGGTGCATAATGTCCCTTTCCCGAAACATCTTTTCCGAATTGTCCCTTTCCCAAAATGACTCATTTTCCCCCTTTCCGTGCCCTAGTCTTAGTCTCAGTAGTAAGAGGCCTCTTCTGCAAGATACCGCCTGGGGAAGTACCACGCCTTTGCCAGATATTCTTCTATCAAGCAGTAGTGTGCAAACATCACTGTGTTCTGGTTTGAAGGGCATCTATTCCAGCGAAATTGTTGGACATATGAGACATTAGAGCCGATGTCTCAGGGTGACGAGCGCAGTGCAATGCCGCAAATGATTATGCAATACAAAGTTCTGGGTGGCATTGTAACTGTTATTGCCAGGCGTAGCGCTTACCATCAGGGAAACGACTCGTCACTCAGTAAAAAAGAATTTATTGTCTGTAAAGTTGGTTTACGGACGATAGTTTAACGTGACAACGTCATAACAAAACATTGATGAAATGATTGCATACTCTTATGAATAAAAATGAATCATTTTTAATAATAAAATAATAAATACTTGAAATTATACTAGTAATCGGATTTTTAAAATGCAAGAATTATTAACCTGTCAAGAAGAGAAGAGAGATAGATGCGGCGCAAGCGTACAATGAGCGTAACGCGACAATGTGTCAACTTTTTCGTGCATGCAGCCGGCGTTCATCGATATATTAGACGTTGTCACGTGAAAAAGGTCTACTTTTCGCTTTTTTTACGAACGAAAAACTAATTCAATCGTTGGACTTCGGCCTCTAGTATAGGTAGCTATTGATATATACACATGTACCTATATAAATACCTATATACCTTGTCCTGATGTCTGTCCTTGAGTATGTGACTACGCTACCTCTATTCATAGACTGTGGGTGGAGGAAGGTGTTGTATAGATAGATATTAAGGCATAGCTGAATGTTGCGACTGCGTACAGATTTCAAGGTCAAGCTCAGTCAGCAGAATGTACAGTCGGTACCCAAGTTTTAACTTTAAAAAATGACATCCCCGTAGAGTTTCTCGGTGCTATCTTCTCTGATGGGCGTATTTCCGAAGCGCTGGTAGAGTTGATGGAGTTTCCTTTTCCTGTGCGAGATTCGGCATGAGTCGCGACTTGAAAGGGAAATGTCCTTTTTCAAACTCAAACCATAATGAGATAATCATTAGTTTAGTTGATCATATTTGATTTATTTTAAATTTTTGTCTATTTTCTAAACGTTTGAATTATAAAAGTGCATTATTTATGATAATTGCATAAATGATTTGAGTTTTTAAAGTGAAACTTTTTTGCTGCCGTACATTATGAGGGAAATTTTATAGCAATCGTCAAACTTTTCTGTTACGCTCGACCGTCACGTAAGAGTTGACACTTCGACATGAAGGTTTATTGAAAGAAGTTTGCAATAAGACAAAGAGTTCGGGAGTAAGAGGTCATCATAGATATGTACACAAACAAACAATGCGGCCAAAACCAAAGACAACCCGTTAGTATGAAGGCTCATTCAATACTATTGTCTATTACATGTGGGCGTGTAATATTGGCGATTGCGGGTAGAGGTGCGGGGACGCAGATTGCGCGGGTAGGGTGTCCTTTCTGTTATTTCGCTGGAAACAGTGCCCTTCAAACAGAAACACACACTACTGCTTGGCGGATGAATATCTGGCAAAGATGTGGTACTTCCCCGCGTGGTCTCTTGCAGAAGAGCCCCCCCCCCTACTACAAAATAATCAAACTGTATTTACTAAAGAAATATTACAGCTAAGTTCCACAGATGTTCACATAACAATACGTAACTGTTCCGTTTGTCTGTCTGTCTATATCCCACCGTAACGACCTAACACATTCAGACTTACAAACAAAGGAAATTATGCAAAAACAGTATAAATTAGCACTTACAAATTAGGTTCAAAACATTTCTATTAAACTAATAGAATATAAGCTTTTAATTATTTTCTTGTCTTGTCTCTAAATAAGTACGTTGTTCGCTGTTTTGTGCAGTTGTGTCAGAATAGATGTTTTTTCTTTCTTTCTAATTAAACAAAAACACTCCCAGACAAACTTTTATAAAATACGTATTCGTCACTGCAAGCTGATCAAAATGAGTCCAAACACCATCAGTCTACTGTTAGTCACTGAGGAGTTCCGTTGTCTACCTTCCGTCTCTATCATCAGATCAGCTCGCTGTCACCATAACATTGTATTGTCATCAGCAATAAAACAACGGAAGCTGTCAGATTACTGTGTTCCGGTTCGAAGGGCACTGTTTCTAGCGAAATTACTGGGCATATGAGACTTTAGAGCCGATGTCTCAGGGTGACGAGCGCAGTGCAGTGCCGCGCAGGATTATGCAATGCAAAGTTCTGGGTGGCACTGTAACTGTTATGGCCAAGCGTAGCGCTTACCATCAGGTGAACGACTTGCTCGTCTCGTCACTCAGTCGAATAAAAAAAAACCTTTTACAATCCGTAGGCATGCGAAACGAAACCTATATTTTGGTAGTCTATGTTGGTTCATTAGTTGAAGGTGAGCGCTATCCAATTGCAGCGCAACGCGTAGTAACTGTTCCGCAATCTATGGCGTAACATTGAACATATTGACCCGCGATTTCGCTTGCAACTTCAGGTTTATCCCGAACTTCAAAAAAGCTTCGCAGGGGCAGCGATAGCCTAGTGGGAGAACGTCCGTGTTCCAAAGGAAAGGTCGCGAGTTCAGGAGGTTGAAAATGGCAGCAGCCTAAATTGAGTCGCTAATAAGCCATTTTCAACCTAAACTATAATCCAGTTTAGGTTGAAAATGGCAGCAACATAACAAATAAGACGTCACGGTACGATTATGCGACGCGGTCCAGTTTAGGTCCTCAACTGAATCGCTATAAGACGTCATGGTAGGCCTCCAGATCCCAAAAGGTTGACGATTGCTATAAAATTTTACATCGAAAAACATTTGATAATGATAACAGTAAGTGTTCCGGTTTGAAGGGCACTGTTTCCAGCGAAATTACTGGGCATATGAGACTTTAGAGCCGATGTCTCAGGGTGACGAGCGCAGTGCCGCGCCACGCAGGATTATGCAATGCACAGTTCTAGGTGATACTGTTATGGGCAGGCGCTTCACCTGATGGTAAGCGCTACGCTTGTCCATAACAGTTACAGCACCACCCAGAACCCCGCATTGCATAATCCTGCGCTGCACTGCGCTCGTCACCCTGAGACATCGGCTCTGAAGTCTCATATGCCCAGTAATTTCGCTGGAAACAGTGCCCTTCAAACCGGAACGCAGTAATGTTTGAGTTGTCAAATTCGCTAATGTATGGTGTGTCGGGAGCGTGGCTGAAGGTAAGCGTCCGCCGTCCACCAATCACAGCGCAGCATTGAGATTATTGACCGACAAGCGAGTGTAGCCTTCGTTACACCGAATCACAATGCTTTTACATTAATGGTGAATCAATATTATATACTACGAAAGCTTCTTTAACAATTGTAAACAGGTTTTATGAATTTGTATATATATGTTGGTAGATATGTTGGTACATGAAAGAAAATAAATATTGTCATTTTAACCATCGACGCCAAACAACGGGTTGTTGTAAGTCTGACGAGTCTGTGTGCGTGTGTGTGTGTGTCTGTGGCATTTTTGTTTTGTGTGAAAGGTGAACAAGCCTTCAAGTGGAGAGTGAATAGGTATCTTCTAGGCAAGCGTGCTCCATGATCGACCGCGTCGACACTTACCACCAGGTGAGACTGCGGTCAAATGCTAGCCTATACTGCAATAAAAAATTAAGCTGCCCCTTCGGTTTCGCGTCATTCCACTGTCTCGCACGAACTATGCATTTCCCAAGTCAAAAACCGTCCATGTCAGGAAAACCAACAGAAACAAAATAAAAATAAAATTAAAGTTCAAAAATTCGTTAAAATCACACATAGAAAAAAGAATTTTCAGTTTTTCCCAAATTTGCAATTTTTCCGGCAAAATTTCCAATTTTTTTTTTTTTTCTTTCCTTATTTTTTTCTTAAGAACTCTCTTCGGACTTCTAAGAATATTTGAAATATAATAAAGTGTTGATGAGCTAACTGCAAAGCGTGAAGTAGCGGGTTCGATTCCCGCACAGATCAAAGTGTGAACCACAAATATTTGCTCTGGATCTGGGTGTTTGTAGGACCATGGTCCTCGTAGTTTCTGATTTCCAAGATACAGGGAATCCTAGTTATGGGTCAGGTCCAATGTACGTAAAGGTAACGTGTTCAAAAAAATTTAAGTACACGGGAATATTAACAAATCGCTTAATGGGCGTCTTTATCGCTATGAGCAATTTCTTACACATAACGAAATTCTATGTCTTCATATATGTAGATAGGTCACCGCATTAAAATTGTCTTCTAAATCAGCGTGTTCAATATAAATAGGTCGGGTGCCAGTAAGGTTACTTATTCTGTGACACTGCTCCAGTCCTGAAATAACTATAATGTATGTAAAATCAATAAGCTACGGAACCTATGCGTAAGCTCGTTAACTGGAAAACGTAAAATTATGACACTTCATCAAATACAAACTACTGCCATCTATCATCAAGTAGCGTAACTAACAGAGTAAATAACATAGAATCAACGGCAGTTCAACATTTATAAACCTTTCCCAAGCCCTCGGTCCAAACCAGTTATAATATCCCGGAGATTTATAATTAATTTTAATTAAGTTCGTCAGTCTAAGCTTTGCAGCAATTAAACTTAACCTTAATTAGGTTGCTTTAAATTGCTTGCTTGTGAATAGTGACATCTATCGCCAGGTAGCTGTTTTGCAACTGTAAAATGTTTATTAGGATTTATTACCGCACTATTTGCTAAAGCCGCAAAGCTGCAATATTGATTGCACAAGTTATCAATAATACTAAGTTAATTTTATGAGTCCAACAATCGAAGATACTAAACTACCGCAAATATAACTTGTTATCATCAATTTGACCTACATTCCAATATGCGTAATCAACAACATATTAACGCAACAAATATATTTATTCGACTATTATTTGGCGATAGAGAAATATATCCAACCCATAAAAGGCTAGTAAAAAGCGCAATTTCAACGAAAAATAAATTGGTTGAAAACTACTAGCGCCATCTGTTGTTGAGTAGCGGCGACAGTTTTTACCGTTCACCGCTTGACACACTTTTGACTCAGCTGATTTCTTATTAGTGTGCGTGACAGTAACTATGTGATTTTCGTGTGTGTGAAATCCGGGATGGCTCGTTCCGTTAGCTAGTATACATATATACACAACCCGTTTGTCGAGAGTGCTTGTATTGTATACTCCTTTGTACTAGGTCTTTGACTCGTTTTTGATGTTATAAATCGAATGATCGAATGAATCGAAAACAAATACAGCCGTATTTGTTTTGTTTTTGGCCAGTGTCAATTGTTATTAATTTTCAAGTATCGAATGCGGCGGTCATTCTGTATTTTTTTTTTGTTTTTGGCCAGTGTCAATAATTTTTATTGATTTACAAGTTTTTTTTTAAATATTTCCTCAGTAGCTTAGTGGGAGAACGTCTGCCTTCCAAGGAGGTCGTGAGCTCAAATCTCAGTGCAGGCACGTACCAATGTGTATATAAAAAGCATATGTACGTAATTATCACTCGCTTTTCGGTGAAGGAAAACGTCGCGAGGAAACCCACATACCTACCCGAGAATTATTTCGGTGGTAGGTATGTTATCCACCAATCCGGACCGGGCCTCCGTGGTGGATTGAGGCCTAATCCTCCTCTCGAAAGCGAGGGGAGACCCGTGCTCAGCAGTGGGCCGATATGCGTTAATGATGATGATGATAAGTTGAAATTTCATGTCATGCTGTTCACACAAAACTTTGCCCTGTGCGGGAATCAAATCCTTTTAAATCAAATATTAGGATTGTGTGTAAATAATTGAAAATTGTTTATTTTCCAGGTAAGTCCATTGACTTTCATCACCAGAAATCGCACTGCAAGGTAAGGTCAAGGTAAGTGCTTATGGTACACCCTGTATATAGGGAATCGGGACCTACGAGGACCATGGTCCCACAAACACCCGGACACTGAGCAAATACTTACGGTTCATATAAATATTTGAAGAGCGGGAATCAAAGATAGATAAATAGATAGATAAACTCTTTGTTGAAACACCACAGAACAAAGAAAACTTAAAAAACTAGAACAAAACGAGCTTTACAATTAGTGTCACAATGGGCGGTCTTATCGCTCAGAGCGATCTCTTCCAGACAACCAAACCCACTAACTCACGCTCGCAATACGCACCACTAATGGAAAATAGATAATTCCCTCTTTCTATAATAATATTAAAAGTAAAAAAAAATTATCCAAATGTTGGCCTAACGGGTTATGATTTTTTTAACCGACTTCAAAAAAGGAGGAGGTTGTCAATTCGACAGTTTTTTTTTTTTTTTATGTTTAAACTTTTTAAATTGAATTTTCAACTCAATTGAGACACTACGCGTTGTAAAAAGTTTTAACGGCAGTTTAAAATTGAAGTCATTTATTAAAATCTTTACCTAATAAAAATACAACGTTATGTTTTCCGAGCAAGGTGTCGAATTAATGCAAATTTGCACATTCACTGTTATTGTAGGCCTTGTTACTAACCTAGCAACTAATGTCGAGTAGGTATCAAAGTCCTGGGTGGCACTGTAACTGTTATGGACAGGCGTAGCGCTTTCCATCAGGCGAACGACTTGCTCCCGTTGAAAATTTGAAATAAAGTTTTGTAAACATGTCAAGATGGCCGTCGTTTCAATTATAACCTCTATCCAATATGCGCATCCGAACTGTCAAACCACTGACAGGACAGATGACATCTACAGTTTAATTTTTTATTATGGCAACGGCACTCAATGGCATTATGCTGATAGTGACGTCACAGGGTTGAAGTCTATAAAAATTATATAAATGGAAAACTTTCTTTCTTTTTCTTTTTTCTTATTCTAATTTATTTCTTAAAATGGTCTATATTTTTAACACGTAGACTGCTGAACCGGTTTTTACATTTGGGCACTGTTACGGACCGTGTGTGTTTTCCAGCAGTGGCGTGCCGTCTGTGCGAGCCGCACTGTAGTAGCGCCGCGTTACACACACACGTCTGTGTTTCGCCACACAGCCGGCACGTAAGCTGCGCTAACACAACAGGTGTGTTTTCCCGCAACCGCGTAAAGTTATAAAAAACACAGCGTCTGTGTTTTCAGCAATGACTTAAAAACTATAGGGCAGAATATAATGAACAATGCCCATTGCTGTACCATTACTCCATTATGATATGCCTTAACACGTTAGCCACAATCTGTGGTGAAACTTTAAGCGTGGGCGAACTAGACGAAAATGAAAGTTAGATTTTTTTAATAGATTGTCACAGAACACTTAGCGAAGTTCGTAGTGGTAGGCCTCTGCAAGAGACCGCCTGGGGAAGTACCACCACACCTTTGCCAGACGTTCTGAATAGGGATGGCGATTCTTTACGAAAAAGATCGATTTTTAAATCGATTCGAATCGTAGTCTAATGAATCGATTCACGAAAAAATCGAGGCCTACAAAATCGATTCTTAAAAAATCGATCTTTTTTTCAAGTTTGCGTTTACAATGTAAATTTGTATCAATTTTACTAAAAACAAGATTAATATTGCAATTAACGATATCTTATCAATAAAATCAGGGAATTCAAAAATAGCAATTATTTTTATTAGCGTATCAAACTATAAGATCAACTATAAAAAAAAAAAAAGTATTTATATACTAACGGCCTTACTAATAAAAAAAAGTTAAACATCTGTGTAACAACTGTATTACTATACAGTGAGTAAGCTATGAATAGGCGTTACACACTCCCTTTACTAATAATCCGTGGGAAAACAATGCATAGTTATCAATTCCTTATAACAAAAACCACTGGCAACTTTCGTCAGAAACGTTCGAAAACATTACGTCATATTATCAGAGTCTTAATATTAGTTCTAAAAACGCTCATAACTTTGATGCATTAGTAGTGAAAAATATAAATTTTATTAAATTAACTATATTTTTCGTTCTTTAATTACTGTTTTACTTTCACTTAACCATTTAGTAAGAGTAAAGGATACTAAACATACAGCCATCTCGCGAGTTTATGAGTAGTTAACTCTTTAACCGGCAGCACTCTTATAATTCAGGCACATTCAACTAAATGCAAATAATTGTATGGTTTATACCAAAACAGAAAAAATCGAATGTCGATTTTCAAGGGTGATATATCGATTCAGTGAATCGATACAGTACTTCATATCGATTTAAAAAATCGATATTTTCTGCTCGAAAAATCGATTCTTCGATTAATCGATCTCAGATCGCCATCCCTAGTTCTGAATTCATCCGCCAAGCAGTAGCGTACAAACATTACTGTGTTCCGGTTTGAAGGGCACTGTTTCCAGCGAAATTACTGGGCATATGAGATTTTAGAGCCGATGTCTCAGGGTGACGAGCGCAGCGCAGCGCAGGATTATGCAATGCAAAGTTCTGAGTGGCATCTGGTACTTTCGAAGTAGTTCTCCGGCATGTAGGTTTTATATTGTACCTTAATTACGTGGCATAAAAAAGTATGTCGAATATTGAAAAATGGTATTCCCGTAGAGTTACTTGGTGCTATCTTCTCTGACGGGCGTATTCCCGAAGCTCTGGTAGAGTTAATGGAGTTTTCCTTTTCCTGTGCGAGATTCAGGCATGAGTCTCCATTTGAAAGGAAAATGTCCTTTTTCAAACTCAAACCGTAATCAGTTAATTATTTCTTTATGTTTATGAGACTTAAGTGTTCGACTTGTAAAAATATTGCAATAAATGGTTAACTTTAGAATTTAGAGTTTCCGCACGATGTTTTCCTTCACCGAAAAGCGAAATTACGTACATATGTTTTACAAGAAACACATTGGTACGCCCGCACTCTGCTTGGAAGGAGAACGTTCTACCCGGCCCGGTCCGGGTTGGTGGATAACATACCTACTTCCGGAATAATTCTCGGGTAGGTATAGTAGGTTTCCTCACGATGTTTTCCTTCGCCGAAAAGCGAGTGATAATTACAATTACGTACATATGTTTTACAGAAACACATTGGTACGTGCCCGCACTGGGATTTGAACTCACGACCTTCTGATTGGAAGGCGGACGTTTTCCCACTAGGCTACCACCGCTTTACCGGGATTAGGTATGCAAAATATAAAAGTTATCTATTCTAGAGTTCACCAGGTTTTTGGCCTATTAAAGTGGGTTATCACTGTTATCAGTGGCGTCTTATCTTCGAAGTTTTATCTCTTTGGCGGTGAATTTGACTAATGTTTTGTTGACTTATAATATACGCTTTCACTGCTGACACCTTTAACCTGGTGAAACTGTATATCTTGGACTGTTCTCATCAATTACTGGGCATATGAGACTTTAGAGGCGATGTCTCAGGGTGACGAGCGCAGTGCGCCGCGCAGGATTATATGCAAAGTTCTGGGTGGCACTGTAACTGTTATGGGCAGGTATAGCGCTTACCATCAGGTGAACGGCTTGCTCGTCTCGTCACTCAGTCAAATAAAAAAAAAACGAGTGTGCTTTAGACCATACGACTGAAGTGAAACTACTTTAGCTTTTTTTTTCGTTATAATAAAATATTTTTTTATTTATCATGCATCCCCTTACCCCCTTATCATTTATTTATTATTTAATTATGATTTACCTCTCAACTTCCGTTCGCTTCGCCCGGTCACATTTTTCGTAACGCATTCGCCAGCTTACTCCCCGAGTAAAGCGTGCGTAAAGAAGCTTTACTTCAAAACGGAAAGCTAAACACATAAAGAGCGAATTTCCGTCGGAGCGTATCCATCCGTTATCGCACATTGACCGATATAGCAGACCTGATATGCTGCTATCAGTGAGATATCGGAATTAGGTCACCGTATATCTCAGTTGAGCACTTTGATTGTCTTTAAGTTTTGGGCTAAGTTATATTGGCAAAGGAAGAGACAAAGAAAAAATTGGTTGTCTGTAAAGTTGGTTCACGGACGACAGTTTAACGTGACAACGTTATAACAAAGCATTGATGAAATGATTGCATACTTTTATGAATAAAATTGAATCATTTTTTAATAATAAAAGAATGACTACTTGAAATTATACTAGTATACAGATTTTTAAAATGCAAGAATAATTAACCTTTATATCCGAAATTGTTGTTGTAATAAGCAATGAAAACCACATTAACTTTTGACTTCACTTTATAAACAGTCGACGAAACAGTTCACGTGTAGATGTAAGTTGTGTGCTGCCGCTGTCTTTCTTCTCCTCGGACGCATAGGCCAATCGAGTGGGAGAGAGATAGATGCAGCGCAAGCGTACAATGAGCGTAACGGGACAATGTGTCATCTTTTTCGTGTATGCAGCCGGCGTTCATCGATTTATTAGACGTTGTCACGTCAAAAAATCGAAATGTGTGCACACATATGCATGTGTTCCGGTTCGAAGGGCACTGTTTCCAGTGACCTTACTGGGCATATGAGACTTTAGAGCCGATGTCTCGGGGTGACGAGCGCAGTGCGCCGCGCGGGATTATGCAATGCAGGGTTCTGGGTGGCGCTGCGACTGTTATGGGCAGGCGTAGCGCTTACCGTCAGGTGAACGACTGGCTCGTCTCGTCGTTCAGTCTAATAAAAAAAAATGTTATTAAGTAACTATTTAGAAGTACTCGTGTGAGCAAATTAGGAAACTGTAATGCCGAACCAAAGTTATGATTAGTAAATAAGACAGTCCAAGAAGTTTCAGTAAAACATCCGCCATTTTGTTGAATCGTGACGTTGGCGACTTGAGTGGACTCCCTGACTAGACTCGATATTCGGACTTTTTAAACAAAAACTTTAATGACACTGGCCGAATACAAAAAGTGCAACCAAAGCCGAAAAGATGATGCCACAAAAAAGTTTAATATTAATATTGGGCTAGAAAGAAAATGAATGAAGAATATCTGTGCCCATAATTAGAAAACCGAATGAAATTCTTTATACATTTTCACACGTAGGAAAATTCCAATACAAAGACGAGGCGGTATGGGCTGCCAATAATACTGGCCGCTTACAAAATAAAAACGACTACCTGACAGCGACTCGACATTAAAAACTTTTTAATCGAAATCAAAAACATGAAACCTTTTTAAAGACAAGGAACAAACTTGCAAAATCAAATTTAAAAAAAAAGTAACGCCATCTTTCCCATGACAATAACAAGAGACCATTTTCACTGGTCAAAAGCGGACCCCCTAAACCCGTTTTATAAATAAAACACCGTTTTGCGACTTCACCCCATGTCTGGCAAAACCCTCGTGAGTTTGACAGAACATGTGAAATCCATTCGCCAAAACTGGACACAGATGAGGGGAGATTCGCATATTTTTTTGTGAACGAACGTAGCATTGATTATGTTATTTAAATGTACTCTTAGATAGCGAGTGAATAATTATAATGTTGAATCGGAAATTAATTTTGTTGGAAATATGATATTTGGTATAGTTTCTAACGGGCAAGTGAATGTATGAATGAACATTAATTTTTATCAGATTTGCATATTTTATGCGTGACTTTTTTTTTTTACTGGAGCCAATTTAGAAACTTTTTCTTAGGCATTTTGTTAACTGTAAAGTCTTAGTTTTTTGCAAATTAAAAAAAAACGATGTTCCGATTCAGTTGAGTTTTATGAAAGTTTACTCAGTTCGGTTTGGCTGTTTACATTAAAATTTTACGTTCGTCAAATTAACAAAAAAAAATATTTTAATTTTTTTTATTTGTCATTGCTTGGTTATTTTGGTTTTGGTTTCGTTTGGTCATGAGTTTTTGGTCTCGATTTTAGATTTTGGTTATTCAATTGTTTTTGGTCCTGTCGTTTGAAAACTAGACAAAAAGACTTATTTAACATTTCAATGACTTCACAACCAAGTTTCTATTGTTCCACCAGTTTAGAGCCATGTCACTTGAAAACCAAACCACCCCGAATTCGCAATTTGAAAACATCGCACCTTTTCAAATTCGCAATAGTTTCGTTCCCACAAAACCAGCCAGTGTCTACAGCCGCTATACCGACTCTTCGAACGAATGCTCATTGCTCAGGCCGGTACCTTCACAGTCCTGCGTTGCGGGCCGGCAAGCGCCAAACCACTCGCTTGCGCTTACTAAATTCAGTTTGTGACTCTGTGTTGCTGAACGCGCGCGCGCGGCACGATCCCGCCAAAACTTTCAAATTTGGAAGCCGGAGCTTCACCGCGATTTTTTCGCACGCACGTTGCATTATCTGTGTGTTAACTTTTTGATTGTATTGCAAATTTGATGCAAGTGGCGTCTGAGGACCTCCGGTGCTACACCGTGCTTGTGACTCTTGGATTGTTCTAAATGCATTGTGGTGGATGTAAGTATAAATTTGCGTAAATAGATTGTTGGTCCGTCGTAATTTTGTCTATTTTAAGTCACTCTCACTAGCATTGTATTATTTTAAGAGCTCAGTTGTCATCGTTTAGGCTGTATTACATTATTGCATTTTCATTGCTATATTTTTTTTTAATTTCGTGCCTTATGCAACGGTCCCTAAACAGCCGAGTGGATAGGCTTCAAAATTTTCAAATCAGTTTCTTTGGAGAGGGAAAATAGTTTTTTTTTTTTTACATTAGTCATTTGTAAAGGCCCGTGTAATAATCACCCGTATACCAATTATCTATCACGAAACTTTGCAATTTATCAAGGTCCTTAGTTGCATGAGATCTTGTATTGCATACTGTGCGAGCGAGAGGCAGCTAAAGTGACCTTGCGATGGAAAGAGACGGAGCATGTTAGGAAACTCTTGGGAAATAATCATTTTTCTCTTTCGGTGCCTGAAGGGCGCTTTTTACCAATATTTGTTTTGGGAGATAATATTTCTTTTGTTTGTCGTTTTTTATTTTTTTATTTGCTTTTAATTTGGGTCGATGCTAAAGGGATTAGGAATATTACCGTACATTAAAAACAAACATTATTTAATTGTGAGTCATGTTTCACCTAATAATCTACGTAATATATCAAAAACTACAAATATATAACTTTTAATTCGGTAATTAAATACAAGGTATGGAAAGTTATTACTAACTGGATAATTAATTTTCATTCCCTCATTATTTTCACCAAGTTTATAATTAAAACTTTAATCAAATAAAAAAAAAAGCATTATCCTACTTATTGTGAAAGTAATGGCATTTCACGAAACTTTAATGTTTACCAAAGACATCAAAAAAATAAAAAATGAAAAAAAAAATCTAATAATTATCTTAATTTTTTTTTATAATTATTTTCACTAAGCGATCTCTTGTTCGTCTCGCTAATCTTTGTAATTTAAAAAAAATAATTCTACCATTACATTTCAAACTATCATCAATATTTGCAATTGTTTTGTTATTAGACCTCTTTATTTATTTTAATTCTATTTTTTGAAGTTATACTTCTTTTGGCGCGATGGAGAGAAATGATTAGAGTGAATTTTTACGATGCGCGCGCACACCGACACCTAAATTTAACAGCATGAAGTTAGTTCTAGGTGGTATGAAAATTGATAACTATGTTCAAGTTGTATATTCTAGTATTTTTTTTAATATTTCTACAAAACGATAAATAATAAATATTATAAAACAAAATTAAACCTAGGGTACCTTATACTAGGCACTACCTTATACCTGAACTGGTCTACAATAGAGTATTTCCTATTCTATTCTATACACTCAGTAAGTTAAACTTTCGCATTACGTATTATTTTCCATCATTATTATAATTATACTTATATCATTTACATATTGTTTTACAAACTTCCTAATTATTAACAATCATAAATGATTCACTATTATTTTGAGCAAAGAATTCTATGGACCATAGATATTTGCTCTCAGTCTGGGTGTTTGTTGGACCATGGTCCTCGTAGTTTCTGATTCCCTAGATACACGGAGTCCTAGTTAGGGGTCAAGAACTACGTGATAAAAAAAACTAAATGTGTGCTGGGACACAGTAGAAGTAAAAATTCAACAAAGAAATAATTAAAAAAAAAAAAAATGACATAAAAGATATTTAAAAAAATATGCGAAACGTAACTCTCTCTTTCTATCTTCATTAACTTATATCTCCCTCTAAACTTCCGTTCGCCTCGCCCGATCACATTTTTCGTAACGCATTCACCAGCTTACTCCCCAAGTCAAGCGTGCGTAAAAAAGTTTTCACTTAGCTTCCTACATCGCTTCTTTAACTTATCATCAGTTTACAAGCCAATCATTAGCCTGTATGAATTAAAAAAAAATCTTTCTTCTTCTGGCTTTGGTGCAGTTTGCACATTATGCCAGTTTCGAGAAAATAACATTTTTACATGTAAATACATGTACATAAGAACTTTTAATAGGATCAGGCGTAAATCTCTCCAAAACAAGGAAGCTTCAGTAAAGCCGTGTCTCCTGCCCGTGTTTCGTCTACACACTACACATTTTTTGTTGATATACACATGTCGTCTCCTGGTTTGCTGTTTGTTATGGTAACAAATTATCGACAAAAATGTGTATCGAAATAATGTTTTGTGTAATGTGTAGTAAAAAACTGACGTTGACTGCAACTTGACAAGACTATTCACTACCTTGACTGACTGGGACTCGACATTTTGACTACCTACCTATATTACCATAGTCTTGAAAATTTTAAACATCACCAATTAGTATTTGACACGGTCCTACCAAATAAATAAATTATATGATTTCATAACATAAAAATTTACCAAAAATCTTGACTACGCTCCTGACTGACTATGACGAAATGTAGACTGTTTTAATTTTTTTTTTATTAACTTGACACTGGCTGAATGCACAAATCTTACGAAGCCGTAACATTATTAAAACAAAAACAACGCCCAGGTATATTCTCGTGTCCAACTTAGGTTTCGCATCATGCGTGTAGCAAGGACAATCAGAGATCTCCACACTTTGTAATTGCTTAGTAATTACGATAATAATTGATAATTAATTTGCTAATTTATTTTCAATTTTGTTCTCATCTCACAAAGAGCTATAAATTAGGACTTGTGTTTGATTATTTCGTTATTTGCGAATAATTTTTATAACCTAAAAAGATAAGGGGTTAATGACGTAAATGAGTTTCTTTAATTGGGATATTTCACGTATTTATCTCATTGTAGGTATTAATTTATAGTTCATTGAATTTATTCTTTGTATTTGTATTTATTTGTATATATTGTATTTGTAAAAAAAAAAAGAATGACATAAATTTAAAAAATGACGTCGCCGTAGAGTTTCTTGGTACTATCTTCTCTGACGGGCGTATTTCCGAAGCACTGGTAGAGTTAATGGAGTTTTCCTTTTCCTGTGCGAGACTCAGGCATGAGTCACCACTTGAAAGGGAAACATCCTTTTTCTAACTCAAACCATAATTAGATAATAATCATTAGTTTCGTAGATCATAATATTTTGACTTATTTTTTTTTTATTTCTATACTTATGTTTAAGATATTATTTTTTTTTGACGTGTAAAAGTGCAATATTTTGCCTATTTACAATAAATGATTTGAGTTTGAGTTTGAGTATGTACATTTTCTGTCATTTTTTCATAATCCGATCCCTTGATTGTTATGTATTCCCCACAAGATAATATTTTAGTGACAGGCTATTTTTTATCCTAATGAATTCAATTACCTACCTGATAATAATTATGGATAATTATTTGAGACTCGCGCGTTGAAGTTCAGATATAGTAATGAAAGAAAGGCGAAATTATTTCTAATTAATTGTATTTTAATGGAATACAATGTTAACTTACCTGATAATTATTTTCGTTGTAAACAGTCTTCTTGGACTGAATAGGTAATTTTTTTTTCCTTCAATCAATATTTTTTATTTTTAAATATATAAAAAGGACTTTGTCGCTAGGCGACCATATCGTCCCGTAGAAACAATATACAGAGAATCAACAAAAACAGTAGGTAACATCCATCAATCTCAAAAACAGCTTAATAAAAACTAAATTAGTTTTTTTTTTCCAAGCATTAGTCCTAACCCACTAAATGTTTAGTTACAGCTAAAAAAGTTAATCAGAGATTATTTTTCTTTTTTTTCGTTCTTTTTAATTTGAACTTTGAATTCATAAGTGAAAATGTAAAAATTGACAAAACGTTTAGTAACTAGGTACCTGCCAGTGATTATTCATTACAGTGTACTTAGCCGACAGGCCTACAGAAAAGAAAAGCGGCGCCGCACGTCAAAGATATATTTTTTTGCCCACGAAATTGTAGGTATTCAGATTTAGAAAGTTAAATAAGAAAGGTGGTGTGTTAAACACTTTTTCTTTAATACTCTTTGGGACGTATCCTTTTAAGTTTAACAACGCATTCGTGAGACTTTATGTTACCAATGTAAAGTTTATAAAAATATTAATATTTTGTAATAGTTACGTAAACTTAAAAAGTTTTTTTTTAGATGAGAGAACTTTTGTTCTTCAAATTTAAGATGCTTTAATAATTTAATAGAAAACTAAATAAAACTAAAACTTAAAAATCTAACAAGAGAGGGTCTCCATGAGCATGGTGCCAAGAACACTGGCTGCATTTCCACGTCGAATAGCAATAGCTATTCTCTGTGCGAGAAATGAGACAGCCCTCTTGTCATCAGCGACATCGATTAGATAAGTAAATAAAAATATTTATATTTTAGTTACGTAAACTTAAATTTGTTTTTTAAAAAGTAAATAGAATTTTATGTCAATGTTTTTTAACTGTTTTTTTTTTTTATAATTTAATTGTGACGATCGCAGTGCAGAGCCCCAACAGATTCTGGGTGGCACTGTAGCTGTTATGGACGTGTGCCTCGTCACTCAGTCAAAAAAAATAATTAAAAAACCATAAAAATCACAAATCAACGACACGCGACATTTTTCCAACAAACACTTTTAAAACATGCAAATTGCTAAAAATTTAAAGTCTAGATATTTTTATATCGTTTTACATCCGGCTTTTGCTTTTAGCATATCTCGTATAATAGGTAATAATAATTGTGGCATCGATCAAGCAAACTCTCGCCAACTTTCACGTGAGATTTTGGCAGTACGACTTTCACTTAGGCGTGTGGCGCGGGCGATGAGACAAAGGCGTTTTATGAAAAGGAATTTCCTTGACCAACATCTGGGGGGGGGGTCACCACGTACTTATTCTTATTCCATGCAGTTCACTTTAAGGCCTTAAACCGAACGGCCTACATTGGCACCACACACTCATAACTGACAAATGTGACGTGACGTCTCTCAAAAATTAACTGCAGAGAATGAGAGAGAAAGAGAATGAGATGGAGCTATAAAAACTCTCATTAATGCAAACAAATTGTTCCGATCTCTTTGGATAAATGTCTCTGGTCGACTTATGAACGCTGAGCGATATTGGTGGTGACAGTTAGCAGGGCAGTTCAGTTTAAGGCCTTAAACTGGATGGATTTAACTGTTCGTGGTGGGGCCCCTGATCGCATGCCCAATCCTGTCCAAATGTAGTTCCGATCCGATCAAGATTCCGTTTAACGAAAGTCTTGTAGTGGACTGAGCTACGATATGAGAAAGTCTTTCACCTGATGATAAGCGCTACGCCCGCCCATAACAGTGATTAACGATTTATCTTCGAGTGTGACTTCGGAGACAGTTCCTCACATTCTCCAGTCTTCTCGATGTAACTTTATCGAAACGTCGAGGGCAGTCTAAATTACATTTGGATGCTAATCGGTGCGCGAATATGACCCGTATGTGTCTAGTTAATACGAAATACCTATTTCCTAATATTTCCAAATTTAGCAAGCAGGCAGGGCACGTGCCGGAAACGATTAATAATATTTCGTCACTCACCACGCATCATATTTCTTGCATGTTAATATTTTTGTTTAACATATTCACTGCTGAAAACACACACGTCTGTGTTTTTATAATTTTACAGTATGCGAAAACACGCTTGGTGTGCTTACCCGCACTGCTGTATTGTCAATTTTATCACACCAGTTGTGTACAGCTGATTGAGTTTAGTTAAGGCACAACGCAAGTAAACACCCACACTATAGGACGTGAAGATTCGCAAAAAATCCAAAAAACGTAAATCGGTTCAGCAGTGAACGTGTTAACAACGGGCTCTGTAACTGTTATGGGCGGGCGTAGCGCTTACCTTCAGGTGAACGACTTGCTCGTCTCGTCACTCAGTCAAATAAAAAAACAAAATATAAAAAAGCATCGTATAAAAGAAAAGCGCTTTTTACTTAACTATTGATATTTATTTTAAAATCAAAGAAATACACTACAATCTTATTACTGGTATAGACTTATGCTTAGGTAAAAACTATATCTATGAAATTCAAAGGATTAACTTAAATTTTCACTAGTTTACGCCCACAAATTGGCACGCTTCCACCAAGCTCAAAACTTCTAATGGCTTATGTTTATAAAGTCCTTTAGTGTCCAGCGTTCAGTCACACCTCTAAAACTCTATACAAATTAACCACTCACACATATGAACGACATTTGTATGTGTGAAATACAGAAACTGACGCGACTGAAACAAATGACAACTCGCTTATACAAAGGTTCTTACAAACCGTATGTCTATTACATTTGGGCGTCCCGGCGATTGCAGGTAGAGGTTAAGACTGTCCATTCTGTAGTCCTATATGAATTCTATGGTTTAGTAATAAACAAAAGAATTCACACAATTAACACTCGACGGTTTAAAATCGCTGCCGCTCAAGGTTTTCCAAATCCCCGCTACCGCTGCCACCTGTCGCTCGGACATCAACCTCCAAAACTGGCTTTCATCTGTGTGCGTGACGGCGACCAGTGTGCGTCGCGTCACTCGCGTCTCGTAACGTAATCTTGCGTAATGCCACTGTCGCGCCGCGCACGCATTCGATATTTGAATGTTGATTCATATTTTGAGTTACCAGCCATTGCTACTGGCCATTAAGACACAAATTACACTAAATACTTCAATAAAAAGTAAAAAAAAAAACTTAGTTTTAGTAGGGCTCTTTTTGTTTTGATCATAAATATTTTGGATTAACTGGCCAGTATCGATGTTTCTCGAACATTGCCACTGGCCAGTTAGACACAAATTACATGTGCAAATACATTTAAAAAAAAACAGGCTCAGACAAGCAACTTTTAGCTCACTGCAGCCAATAAGGTTTTTATGACAGCAAAGGAGGTTCCCACGGTCAAAATAAAACATTCAAATTTAAACTAACTAAGCCTATGTTAAACTGGGCATTATGACATAATAATATGTTAAATGGTAATATCCAAAACAAATACCAAAATAAATTAATAAATTATTAAAATAACTGTCGGTTATCTATAAATTAAAATTCGAATTAAATAAACCTATTCATTTTTACCTTGCTAGCCAATGTGGTACCTAGCCAAAAATCCGATTCAATCAATAAAAAAAAACTGTGCCTCTCACAGATTTATTTATTTTATTTGTATGAAGGCATAAACGGTCGGAGATGCCTCTGTTATCATTATTACCCTAAACTGGACACCCTGGCATAATATTTTGATTGCCAAAGCAACTTAGAATCCAGGCTAAAAAAAAAGGTAAAACTAAAATGGCGGATTTCTCGGATTTCACTCTACCGTTTACAATTAGGTACCATCGAATCGCAGATGTATGCAAATTACGCAAAATTGTCACCCAAACTGGACCAACGGCCTCTAGAATATTTTATGCAAAGGGGTGGGAAGCAAATGCATGTGAAAATTTTAATACCATCTTAATGAATTAATTATCATATAACAGCGTCCAGCGGTTTCAACCGAGTTTTTTTTTATTTGACTGAGTGATGAGACGAGCAAGTCTTTCACCTGATGGTAAGCGCTACGTCTTTCCATGACAGTTACAGCGCCACCCACAACGTTGCATTCCATAATCTTGCGCTGCATTGCACTGCGCTCGTCACTCTGAGTCATCGGTTCTTTTTTTTTTCATTTGACTGATTGATGAGACGAGCAAGTCTTTCACCTGATGGCAAGCGCTACGCCTTCCCATGACAGTTACAGCGCCACCCACAACGTTGCATTCCATAATCTTGCGCTGAATTGCACTGCGCTCGTCGCTCTGAGTCATCGGTTCTTTTTTTTTTCATTTGACTGATTGATGAGACGAGCAAGTCTTTCACCTGGTGGTAAGCGCTACGCCTTTCCATGACAGTTACAGCGCCACCCCCAACTTAGCAATGCATAACCTTGCGTGGCACTACACTGCGCTCGTCACTCTAAGACATCGGTTCTAAAGTCTCTACTCAGTGATTTCGCTAGAAACAGTTCCCTTCAAACCGGAACACACTCATGTTTGAACACTACTGCTTGGCGGATGGATATCTGGCATAGGTACTTCCCCAGGCGGTATTTTGCAGGAGAGGGCTTTAAACTACATAAAAAACACGGGAGAAAAAGTATGCCACGTTGAGGGAAAGTACCTTGAATATTATCATCATCATCCTCAACCCATAACGTCCCACTGCTGAGCACGGGTCTCTCCTCACTTTCATGAGGAGGGTTAGGCCGTAATCCACCACGGGGGCCCGGTCCGGATTGGTGGATAACATACCTACCTCCGAAATAATTCTCGGGTAGGTATGTGGGTTTCCTCACGATGTTTTCCTTCACCGAAAAGCGAGTGATAATTAGGTACATATGTTTTACAGAAACACATTGGTACGTGCCCGCACTGGGATTTGAACTCACGACCTTCTGATTGGAAGGCGGACGTTCTCCCACTAGGCTACCACCGCTCTATGAATATTATAGATGGAACATTTTACTGAAAGGAGACAAAATTTGAATTTAAAAACCAATACAAACTGCATTCATAGATATTTAAATAATTACATTGTTGAACCGGGAATCGAACCCGTTACACGAGAAAAATAACCACCCTGTAGTTTTATCACACCGATCGAAACGCTTCATTGTAAGGATTATTTTTTGCTAAATAACATAGAGTCAGAATAGAATAGAATAGAATAGAAAAACTCACCACTACACCAGAAACAAAAATAAACACAGTACAGAAGAATTACAATAGGTAAACAAGGGTAGTACAGTGGGCGGTCTTATCGCTGAAAGCGATTTCTTCCAGACAACCTTTGGATGGACAGTAAAAACATTAAAAAATAACGTTTTTCGATAGTGGGGTGGGTGGCGTACTTACAGTATTAAAAAAAATAAAAGGAAGGCCATGAATTTTAAATAATAATTTGAATAAGTGTGTGTGTGTGAGGTATAACTCACTAATGTTATAATACTAGCTGCGCCCCGCGGTTTCACCCGCGTAGTGTCTGTTCCCGCGGGAATATGGGGATAAAATATAGCCTATGTTACTCGCTGTCAATGTAGCTTTCCATTAGTGAAATAATTTTTTAAATCGGTGCTGTGGTTTAGCCGAAACCTTACATATTTCCATACAAACTTTCATCCCCTATATTTATTTTACCCCCTCAAGGGTAAATTTTTACAAACTTTGAATGCCAACTTTATTTATATCTAATCGAAAGCCTAAAAAATAAATTTCTAGCTTCTAGATTCTAAAATGATGAAACTTCCATACAAACTTTCATCCCCTATTTCAAATCCTTACAATGCTTTTTTCGCGATAAAAAGTAGCCTATGTCCTTTCTTTGGCTCTAGACTATCTGAGTACCAAATTTCATTTCAATCGGTTCAGTAGTTGAGGCGTGAAAGAGCAACAGACAGACAGACAGACAGAGTTACTTTCTCATTTATAATATAAGTAAGGATTAGTGAGATATTTTATATCTCGCAACCATAGAGTCTTGACCTGCCTCCACACCATTAATACTTAGTAATGTATCGTTAATACTGCTTTGCACGCCAGTCCTGACCTATTTCAACGCGCATTTAGACGCGGAACCACGCGAACGCGTGAAAGGTTTTTTCAAGTTCCTAAGCCGGCATTTTTGTCACACTAGAGACAGAACAGTATGTTATGTTCACAGAAAGGTATGCTTGTATGTGTGTGCATATGTTCGGATTCATAACACACGTGCACAAGGACAGTGCCCTGCCCTATTATTCCCTAAAAAGTGCTGATGAGTCCTTAATTATACAAGTTATAGATTTGACAGGTGTCGTGGCAATCCCTGTGACTTGATTGCCACGACTCCTGTCAAAAACATTCGTAATTACCGATAAATTTATCAGCGAACATTGATTTATTTATTCGAATCTAGGTTTTTGAATCGCGCACGTGTCCCCTGTTGATTTACTTTTATCGTTCTACTGTGGTCTGGTTTTCCTGCGACGCGACGCCACTGTGCCATGGCGGAATATAGGTCAAAGAATGTGGCGGCTTTTTCTCAGAGTTTTTAAAGCATGGTAAAGTATTTTTTTTACCCTCTCGCAATTAAGTGTGTACAGGGGGTTATAAGATAAGTTAAACGTGTGTGTCTGTGTGTTTGTATGTGGCATCGTAGCATTCGTAGCTTTCGAACTCCAATTCAGATATCGTTTTTGTATGAAAGGTGACTTGGTCGTGGGTTCTTCGCTATAATTCGAGTTTTTTTTTGTAGTAAGAGGCCTCTTCTGCAAGAGACCGCCTGGGGAAGTACCACACCTTTGCCATATATTCATCTGACAAGCAGTAGTGTGCAAACATTACTGTCTTCCGGCTTAAAAGGCACAGTTTTCAGCGAAATTACTGGGCATTTGAGACTTTAGAGCCGATGTCTCAAGGTGACGAGCGCAGTGCAGTGCCGCGCAAGATTATGCAATGTAAAGTTCTGGGTGGCACTGTTACTGTTATGGGCAGGCGTAGCGCTTACCATCTAATTTTTTTTTTTGTTTCTGTTTTTAGTCGCGATCGTCACTTGTTTATTTTCGTGTGTCAATGACATGGGCTGTTTAAAGCTATAAAATGCAGAGCATTTGCGGGAAAATTGGTATTATGCGGGTGAAGCTGCGGTGCGTAGCTAGTTTTTTTTTGACTGGGTGACGAGACGAGCAAGTCGTTCGCCTGATGGTAAGCGCTACGCCTGCCCACGACAGTCACAGCACCACCCAGAACCAATACAATACAATACACAACAGATACAATAGATTGTATGACAATTGGCTTAGTGGTTTCGAATAATGTTGCGTCGTGGTTATATTCTTTCGTCAATTTCAATACTTTAATGCAATTATGTGGGCTTTTGTATCAGTAATGGATTCTGTTTCGTTGAATGGAAAGTTAATGAAGATATTATAATATCACTTTGATTTTGTTCTAGTTTTGTGTAATAACAACGTGGCTTTAACAAATAATGCAAAAATAATTTAGAATTATCAAATTTGATCTAGCTTTATAACCTTTTTTTATATTCGCTCTGACTATAACCTCGTGAAAACATTTCATTTTCCCGAAATGATTTCTCTATAGGAGCTTGAATGATTTTTTGAACCAAAAAAATGACTTCAAATCGATTTACTAAAAACCAAACTACTGAACCGATTTTGATGAAATTTCCATGGGATTAATCTGAAAGTAAATCCAACAGATGAAAAAAGATTTTTTTCCATATCGGTTTATAAATGTCGGATTTCTGAGGTAACAAACACAACCAAAAACTTTACCGAATTGAGAAGAGTTCCCTCATTTATTGAAGTAGGTTAATCACCTAATTAATTCCTGTCGACAAAATAACCGAAAAAGAAACAAAAATTTAAAAAATTACATCCCCGTAGAGTTTCTTGGTGCTATCTTCTCTGACGGGCGTATTTCCGAAGCGCTGGTAGAGTCAATGGAGTTTTCCTTTTCCTGTGCGAGATTCAGACATGAGTCACCACTTGAAAAGGAAATTTCCTTTTTCAAACTCAAACCATAATCTGTTACTCATTTGTTCACTTCCTTATTTTTCTCTTGCAGACTCCTTGCAAAACGAACTAAGTTTGGATAATAAAAAAAAATACAAATTCAAAATCAAAACACACGCCACTATAAACGCAACGGTCGACAAAGCAACCGACACCTACCGACAGTATTCAGAGTTTCAAAGTGAATGACATAATAGAGGCCCCATATATACCAAGCATAGCCTAGTCTAGTACCCATAGTATAAAGAAAACCAGTCTTTTAGGATACCTCGCCGGCAGATCGATTGGAGTCATGCGCAGAAGCGGCCGAGGCTTCCGCCCCTCCAACGAAACCCAACACCCCATTGCAACTGCAATCCAGTGCATGTGAGACCGCGCAAAATACACGGAACCAGCCTTAAGATAGAAATTCTCAATTTGAAATTACTGTTCCAAATTCGATAATGTACGGGAGTGCGGCGGTTGAACTAGTGTGCGTGCGATAAAGACTGGCCGGCGAGAACAACGGCCATTGAACAAACTATGAAGAGAAAAAAACGATTCTCCGAAAAGTATCTACGCATGCAGTATCACATCTACACAAATCATTTCGTATGATACCGTGACCATATAAATCCGGCGAGTTATAAAATAGACGGTTTAAAAAAATATATTATACACAATATTTAATCACAAAATAAAAATAGTATATTATAAAGAAATAATCACAAATATAGCTGTTATTTAATCACGTTTAAACCCAACACAAATAAACCCCTAACCTTACAAACGAAATTTTAGACTGATATTTAAATCCGAATAAATGTAGCTAAATTAAAATTAATAAAAATAAAATATAGAGTATTTACATTAGTTGAGAATTTGAGAAAGTTTATATAGCAAATAATATTTATAAATCGCAATATTATTACGGAATATTACAAATTATTAAAAACCGGGGATCAGTGGATAGCCTTAAGCAATTTTTTTCTACAATTACGACGGACAAACAATTGACTTTAAGTGTACAAAGGGAAAGGTTGCAGTCAGCCCGAGTGATAGAAAATAGTGTGACTGACTCGGAGTGGAGTTGATCCTCCAGAATAGTGAAACTGACTCCGCAAGAAATAGTGTGACTGACTCGGGGGGAAATAGTGGAGTTGACTCGGTATCTGTGTAGGTGACTCGGACTCGGCGTTACATATGGCCGGGTGAGGTTGTGTAGTGAGGAGCAGGGCACCATGCTGAACATGTTTGATATGTGGAATTCGGTCAGCACGAAGTTGGAAGCTCAGACCAACGTGCAACAGAATCAGCAGCCGCACACCTCAGGTGGGAGCATTAAAGGTAATTTCCACTTAATAACCGGTTAGAGGGCGTTTGGGGCAAGCTTTTTTACGAAAATGTAAAGTTTTTTTTTTGTGAAAATTAATTAATTGGATTTTTTTTGTGAAAATTATAGTGAGATATTTTTAGTGACATGTAGTGATATATCTTCCTTTTTTCGTTTAGCGAAATGTAGTGATTTTTCATTTTTGTTGGGAAAATGAATAAGAATTTATTAGCGTAAGTTTGTGAAAACACGTGACATTTTTCTTAATGACTAGTAAAAAGTAGTGAGACGTTTATTTCTTATTTTAGGGAAAATTTGTGTTTTTTTTATACAAATTTAGTTAAAAGACGGTCCGGCTGATGGAAAGCGCTAACCATCCACTATGGACACCAGTAATACTGAGGAAGCCGCAAGTCCAAGGAAATCCAAATGAAACGACTTTGTGACAGCCACAATCCCGCACTACGTCATTAGTTTATTAAAAAAAATAGAGATTATGTCACATTTGTGTCACAAAACAGTAAACTCCAGATCGATCATTGAATATGTATATTATTGTACCAATTAAATAATGTTTTTTCATAAAGTTTCTACCGCCGATTCGGAAAAGATCCATTCGTAGAAAACCATGTTCCATTGGATTCTAATAGAGCTCTACTAAGGTTATCTTTTCAAATTGACTCTACCGCCGATTCGGACAAGATCCATTCGAAATAAAATCATATTCCATTGGATTCTAATAGAGCTCTACTAAGCGTTTCTTTAACAAATTGACTGTACTACCGATTCGGAATCGATCCATTCTTCGAAAATAGCAGTATTCCGTTGGATGGAATAATTAGTGCATTCCGAGCAAATTGAATTTTTAAGTAACTAATTGATTTACAACCTCATTTAGTATACGAGTTAACAGACAAAATTGTAAGAAAAAAGGAAAATGTTAGATAATAACAGATAATATTTATTATTTAGTTGAAATGACAATTAACCACGTTTAATGTCACAATTAATAATTGGACGATTAAATAAATAGATGTAATTTTTTGTAATGTTTGATTTTGTAAGATTTTTTTGCTAGATTTTATTAGTGAGTTTGCCCCAAATTGCTTAATTGTAGAGACATTACTATGCTATTATAATATATTATATAATAATATTATTTGAATAAATAACATTGAGTAATTTTGTCAATTTTATTGGGTTGCATGCGGTGGCACAAATTTTAATATTTATTATTTCATATTAGTAATAAATTAATTATTTTATTCGTATTATTATAATATAAATACCTACTGTAAAACCTCCTTACTTAAAGCAATTTTTCACCTTTTCAATAGAACAAACCGTTTAAAAAAAATTATTTATCATTTTATAAAAATACAATTAAGAAACACAATAACTGATACTGAATATAATTAAACCCTGAACTTTTTGTAAAACATATTTGAAATAAAAAAAAATCCCATAAAAAGTAAGTAAAATGAGTAGAAAATTAACTCTCGGTTGGCATTACAAGTATGAAAGAAAAAAAAAGAAATTGGACTGCATTTTTTTAATTACTTTATTACATAAGAGCGTGTGAAAGCTGCCCGAAATCATTTCTAAATCCATGCGTGATCGAAATTCGCACATTCACACATAATCGATTTCCGAAAAACAATTGCGTGAACAAAACTATAAAAAAAAAGTAGAAAGTCCAAAAAGTATTTTTTCCGGATTTTTAATACATAATGACGTTATGTAATTGAAAGTTACAGCGCGTAGGAAACTGTCCAATTATAATGCGATGAGTGCCTGAAGATATTTTTGTTTAGTTTTCAGTTTTTTTTTTTCATTGTTACCTTTTTCACTGTTCTCAAGTGTAGTTAAACTGTAAAATGACACGAACAAAATAATTTTATAGAGCTTTCTTTTTTTTTATTATTTCAACGTTTCAAATTTACGATAATTTTTTTTTTTAGAAAGAAAAAATTTTTTCATGGGTCATTTTTTTTACAGTTTTTTTTTTCTTTATTCATTTGGAAGACCAACAGCAGAACTTATGTTTATAGAAACAGTATGCCATTTAGAGATCCTCGATAGCAACAATGCAAGTGAACATGATCGCAATAGAAACAAACACGTAACAACCAAACAGTAATGACGGTATAAAGGTGGTAATAAAAGTAGTAATTGAACAAAAAACTCCCCATTCAACTGCCGTCTATTTTGGCTCCGAACTTTAAAAGGTTCAAAATTTTCAACATAGTCAAAATGCCGACTCCTCAGCCAGGTAGTCAAGCAGTATCAGTAGTTGCAGTCGAAGTTGCAGTCCACGTCAATACTTTACTGAAAGTTCCTCGGAGTTACAAACACGACAATACACGTATTTTTGGACGTGCATAATGTATAATTAGGCCATACAACGGAGCGCTACAAACAAAAATGTCATCCAAAAACGCCAGAGCGAAATTTAAAAAATCGAAAGAAAGCTTGTTAAATTCAGAACCGACGATTAAATCCTCGCCAGCCAGCGCTCTTTTTAATTTTAATTGACATTTCGAATGCACTTTCACAGTTCGCCCCACGGACCGAGCCCACGAATTGCAATAAAGGACATTTTGAACATATCTTAAGCAAGAAAGTACCGCTAAATCTGGTTTCTTTTTAATTCTCCTTGCGTAACGCGCAGTTGTTTCAAACCAGTTTGAATTATAAACTGTTTTATGCGTACGTGAGTTGGTCTGGGCATGTCCACTATTCGGCCAGTTATGAACAGAACCAGATTTTTAAGTTATTCGCCTTATTGCGTCCCCTTGCGAATTCTTTTTTTTCTTTGTTTGAAGTTTGGCGCGTCGTATTTTCCCAGAGTTGGATTTGAAATTAATTTGGACATCTGTTTTTGAAGATTAGGGTCCGATGGGGTTTTTCGGACAATAATAAATAATATAAATTTATAATTAAAATATTTGAATATAACAATAATCAGCTATATTCCTGGGTAAAATACAGGGCATATGAGACTTTAGAGCCGATGTATCAGGGTGACGAGCGCGGTGCAATGCCTCGCAGGATTATGCAACGCAATGTTCTGGGTGACACTGTTATGGGCAGGCGTAGCGCTTACCATCAGGCGAACGACTTGCTCGTCTCGGCACTCAGTCAAATAAAAAAAAAACATATTTTAAATTACTCGTGATTAATTTACACAAAAAAAATCTTAGGGTGTGACCAAATTTCACTTAATGTATGAAGCTGAAAATGTGTGACCGATTTACACTGTGACCAAACGCCCTAACTCAGTAACTATTACTACCAAGCTTATTAAAAATCTACTAACTTACATGCAATTTTGAAAATAATGATCCAGTACATACTTAGTTATTAATGTAATAAAAAATTCTTTCATGAATAAAAAAAAAAAATATTTTTTTAAAATGTTTTTCTTGGTTGTTATGCAACAATACATTACTATGTAAATTAATTTCATTTTAAAAATTCTTTCTCCTTTGACAGACGAAGTGGAACTTTAAATAAAAAAAAAAGAATCAGACACATTTTGATACTTTTTTCGTTTCCATGCAAGTTTACCAAATCTGCCTTAATAACTATTTGCTTTATACTAATTATTAGTTTTATTTATAGGCTTTCTATTACATTATTTTTACGGCCAACAGCATTATTTTCACATAAAATATTGATTTTGCACTCATTTCCTAGAACAAGAAATTCTTTACTGTTCCATAATTAATTGACAGTTATCGCTGAGTAAACAATAGCTGCATCTACAATAATTATTTCTTATTATTAAATGATTAAAGGTAGCCAAATAATAGAGTAATTAATAAACAGCTTAGCTTTACTTTTTTGACGTGACAACGTCTAATAAATTGATGAACGCCGGCTGCATGTACGAAAAAGTTGACACATTGTTCCGTAACGCTCGCGCCGCATTCATCTCTCTTCTCTTCTTGACAGGTTAATTATTCTTTCATTTTAAAAATCTGATTACTAGTATAATTTCAAGTGTTTATTCCTTTATTATTAAAAAATGATTCAATTTTATTCATAAAAGTATGCAATCATTTCACCTATGTTTTGTTATGACGTTGTCACGTTAAAATGTCGTCCGTAAACCAACTTTACAGACAACCAATTTTTTACATTTTAATGAATACCTAAACGTTTATTTTAATTTTACAAGGAATTCACAAAACAAAGATAGACAACAAATTTAGTACGACTGGCGTAATTTGATACTTTTTACCAAATCAGCGACAATGCTTGTATTGCTTAGTAAGCAGTGTTCAAATGTATAACATAAACTTTAGTAAAGCAAGATTTGATATTTTAAATTATTGCTTATAATGTCTTTTTTACTTTCAAATACCTAACTGGTTTAGATTTTTGGAGCTAAAGCAACAATCAACTTTTATTTATGTAGAGCTAGGTAAAAAAGGTTTTTAGCTATTATTGATTTATTATTATTTTAATGACATTGCCGTAGAGTTTCTTGGTGCTATCTTCTCTGACGGGCGTATTTCCGAAGCACTGGTAGAGTCAATGGAGTTTTCCTTTTCCTGTGCGAGACTCGGGCATGAGTCACCACTTGAAAGGGAAATATCCTTTTTCTAACTCAAACCATAATTAGATAATAATCATTAGTTTCGTAGATCATAATATTTTGACTTATTTTTTTGTATGTCTATACTTATGTATGAGATATTATTTTTTTTGACGTGTAAAAGTGCAATATTTTGCCTATTTACAATAAAAGATTTGAGTTTGAGTTTGATTGAGAACACCTTTTTAACTTTTTCTGCCTATTACGGACTTTTTTTTTTCATTCTCAAGAGATTAGATATACTTACCTAGTAGGTACAAATTGTGTGTGTGGCTAAATGAATGACGTGTGCAGAGTTGGTTGCAAGTAATGATGTCTAGTATGATTGGCGACAAAAGTCACTGTCCAGAACCCTTCAACATGCTACTCTCCACGTAATTTGACCATTCATCATCATCATCATCATCAACCCATAACGTCCCACTGTTGGGCACGGGTCTCTCCTCAATTTCGCGAGGAGGGTTAGGCCATAATCCATCACGGGGGCCCAATCCGGATTGATGGATAATATACCTACCTCCGAAATAATTCTCGTGCGTTTCCTCACGATGTTTTCCTTCACCGAAAAGCGAGTGATAATTACGTACATATGTTTCACAGAAACACATTGGTACGTGCCCGCATTGGGATTTGAGCTCACGACCTTCTGATTGGAAGGCGGACGGATTGGAATTTGACCATTATCCATGCGTAAAGCTACATTCAAAGTCAGCGCACCTGACTATTGACGTTGACTGTACTACCAAAATTAACATGCCCTGTCAGTGTCACATTTCCACGGTTCCCTCTAGTCACTAGCAAGTCTTGTAACAATCATGCAAAGATGTTTCTGACCGTGGTCAAAATTGGTACTAGCTCATTCCCCAAGCAATTTCACTGATGCGTTCGCCGGTGGCTCCCTCCCCGCGTTCACAGAAAGCCTTGTAGGACCGCGTGTGTCATCGCATCATAGTTTTGATGGATCTAATTGCACTTAACTCATCTCAAGTGGAAACGGTAATTATGTAATTTCTCTACTCGTAACCATCTCCGACTTTGTTTTGCATAATTGTTGGCTGAATTTTTAATGGGGAAAGGCGTAACATGTTTTTATTTAAATTATAAGCGGGTGGCTAAAAGGTAGATGAAGATATGATAAGCATGAGAACAGTTACTCATTTACGTAATCAAGTCTTTTAGTATTTGTAAAGACATCAAGATTTCTGTGAACCACAGGTATTTGCTCTAAGTCTGGTGTTTTAGACCATGGTTCCCAAACCGCCTGATTCCTTAAGGAATCATAGTTAGGGTCCAGCAGGATAGAATAGAATAGAAAAACTCTTTATTGTACACCAGAAACCAAAATAAACACAGTACAGAAGAATTACAATAGGTAAACAGGGGTAGTACAATGGGCGGTCTTATTGCTGAAAGCGATTTCTTCCAGACAACCTTTGGATGGACAGTAAAAAACATTTTTCGATAGTAGGTTGGGTGGCGTACTTACAGTATTTAACAGACACAATACATTTAATACTTATGTTTTAATAATAATATACTCAATAAATAATAAAAAAATAAAAAATAATAATAATAATATGAATACAACAATAATAATATACATATCTTTATAATATACTACACACATGATTATAATAAAATATATACACTAATTAGATACATAAATAATGTTTATAAACCATAGTTTTGAACACTTTGAACATCTATGTATGCGATCGCGATGGGTTATTTATTTTATTTATATAAGTACGATTTATTTTCTCCAATGCCTCTAATCGCAATGACCACCTAAACTCGTAACGCGTTAATTTTGAACTGACAAAAAAACGTACGGTAAGCTAGCGCGCGATTCGAGAAGTTTAAGGTTCAAAATTAGTAAGTGCGTTATGATATCACGTGTTTTCGGCAAGGAATCTCATAGCTCTTTAGCATAGCGAATAAGGACCCTGGAGTAACTGACTCCGGTGGCGCCCAGTCACGGTAAAGGGCCTAAACATGAAGCCCTACCACACCAATAAAGGTGGTGGAAGCGCAAAATTGAATTCATCAAATAAATGCGCCCTAACTGACTAGACGTTGAGACAGTTTGTCTTATAACAAACACCACGTCCCTGCATCACCTTGGATCCTCTAGTACCTTCTGATAAGAGCGTGGCGCGTGTAATGGTTAAATTGGTGATTGGTGGTCCACGGCTAAGGACCTTCCTACCCATAAACATCGAGATATCAAGTCTCATACGCCATACAATTTCGCTAACCAACAGTATTGCAAAATTTAAGAATTTAGTAACTGGTTTCATAGATGTATGGGGATAAGGACAGAGAAAAGCATAAGACATTCTAATATTAAATAGGCTGCCTAAGTGCCCACCTGGCGGATAAAGCTGCACTGGCTTTACAACGTTAAGGTACCAGGATAACATGTACACATGAGACTATGTTTCGCGTTTAGTATTAAAGTGTGCGAGAAAAAGTTGCTTGGCCAAGACCCATATAGTGGCAGTGCGTGCGGCTCTACCAATCTTGGTACTTGCGTTACCTTCGCAAGTTTAATGACATCTGTCTAGTTACTAACTAGAGATGGCAGACGGCAGTCAAGTAGATAGAAATCATCCGCCTTATTAACTGTGTCTAAGAATAAAGATAATGCATTAGTGTTATCATTGGATACGGGATATTTATCGTGTATTATGTTTATTTAAATTCCTCACCAAGATTAAGGTTGCATAGCTGGTTTTGTGGTCTTCTTTACGGGGTTTTTTTGTAGGTGTCTTATTAACTAGAAGATTATTAACTTTAATTCAGACCTTTTTAAAGACCTCAAAAAAGGAGGAGGTTCTCAATTCGACTGTTTTTTTTTAAATTTATTTTTTACTAATCTTGCCATATCTATCCGTGGCATCAATATAGGGACCCGTACTTTAATTACAACAGTTAAAATTTTGTATTTTTTGTCTAAATTTAAGCACTGGCGTTCACGAAGCTATTATTGTCACACGCAGATCTCGCAGCCTTCCGTTACTATTTTTTTTTTATAAATACAGAATATATCTATCTTGATAACACTACAGAATAATGTAAACTCTAAGTATAAGACAAGAACTATCATCTCTAATATCCCTGCTGTCATTCATTTTAACCGGACAAATAAGATACGGCAAAGTTTGATGACGAATATTTTACCTCATCTCTAGTAACAACGCCTATTTACACGCAATGTTGTCATCGGTGTGATTGCCGCCATTGTTTTAAAGGGTTAATAATTTAGTATGTTTATTAGTAAATATATTATTGTGACGTGAATTATGTGAAAGGTTGGAGATGAAGTTAATGACACATCAGCTTTTGACGCTAGCTGGAATAATCCTCTGCAAAATTCATTTAAAACATATATATTAGGACAAATAAATATATCACGTTTTCCAAACGGTCTTACGCGTTGTCCTCCGAGTGTCTAGTTCACCAGAATGATAGCAAAGTTAGTTGCGAACCAAGCAAACGTGGTGCGCAATTAAATTAAATCTTCGACATTAAGTTCGCACATCGTAACTAACCTACATCAAGTATCAAACCCTACCAATCGCAGTCACACATTAACGTAATGCGCGTGTGTGGAACATGCGATCAGGTATCGGCCAGTACCACGGAATATGTAATAGTAACCCCCTACTACGACAGTACTTACGCCAGTACTATGATAATGATTTGCTTGACATGTGTGTGTAAGCTTCGAGATAGACAATACAGATAGATAGATAGGTAAACTCTTTATTGAAACACCGCAGAACAAAGAAAACTTAAAAACTAGAACAATACAAATGCTAGACTGGAACCACTAAATATTAGTAGAAAGAAAAAGCACTGAAAATTAATTAAAATAAATAACGCGTCAAGATCCTGACCTTTAACTAGGATTCCGTGTATCTAAGGACGAGATACGAGGACCACGGTCCCAGAACTACCAAAACTCAGAGGAAAGTGGTTTGTAGTGATAGGCCTTTTCTGCACGAGACCGCCTGGGGATAGGACCAGATATTCTTCTGCCAAGCAGGAGTGTACAATCATTACTGTGTTCCGATTCGAAGGGCACTGTTTCCAGCGAAATTACTGGGCATATGAGACTTAAGAGCCGATGCCTCAGGGTGACGAGCGCAGTGCAGTGTCGCGCAGGATTATGCAATGCAAAGTTCTGAATGGCAGGCGTAGCGATTATCGTGAAAGATTTGCTCGTCTTGTTATTTACTAACATAAAACTAAACTCCGATTTTGACGTAAGTATAAATAACTATTTGAATATTCAATAATTTATGAATTCTGACATTGATTGGGCGCTATCAACTGCCGAGCCAGTAGAAACAATAATTTCCAATCGCGTTACCTTAGTATCAAAAGCTTACTCTGTCCAGTGACTCGCCCAAGTAACTAACTCAATCCAAACGCACTGATAATGTTAACGTAACTCCATGTGTGTGTGTGTACCCGTGTATACGTATGATTAATTATCTTGCAATTCATTTATGACGTCATATAGGGGGAAGGGGGATATATACATGTAAAGGGATTAGGTACCCCTTCTCTTACTTAAAGGGTAGGATTGCTAACTTTTTTAATTCTATCTTCTTTTAATTCTAACATATCAGCCCACAGCTGACACGGGCCTCCCCTCAGTTTCAAGAGGAGGATAAAGCCACAGTCCACCACTGTGGCCCGGTCCGGATTTGTGAATGAAATCCCTCCGCAATAATTAGCAGCTAGGGGGTTATTTCACGATGTTTTCCTATACATAGATAAATAGATAAACTCTTTAATGAAACACCACAGAGAAAAGAAAACTTAAAAACAAAACCAAATCAAATTTAACAATTAGTGTCACAGTGAGCGGTCTTATCGCTGAGAGCCATCTCTTCCACACAACCATGCGTGGAGAAGAGCAATAAAGATATGGTAGTTTAGTACTTTTATATTACTTGAAAGATATAGTTTTCTGGAAGCTTTTATTAAAGCAAGATACTGCAAGCTGATCAAAATGAGTCCAAACACCATCAATCTACTGTCAGTCACTGAGGAGTTCCGTTGTCTACCTTCCGTCTCCATCATCAGATTAGCTCTCTGCGAATGATAAATAATGATAATGATATCTAATACATTAAATTGTAGTTCAAACGCTAAAAGACAAAACAATATGACTTTCCTAAATAAGAGGAAGAAGCTAAAGGGGTGTGTCAGGATCGTAGCATGTGGAACGGTGTAGTCTCTGCCTATCCCAACGGGAGAAAGGCGTGGCTGTATGTAGGTCCACGCATGGACCCTACACAGCCTATTGGTCTGAAGCTCCAGAACCCAGTAGAGGGTGTCAGGGAGTTGGTGTACTGCTTTCCGCTGGGATCGTAGCATGTGGATAGGTGTAGTCTCGGCCTATTCCGACAGGAGAAAGGCGTGACTGGATGTATACATAATGTACATAATGTATGAAAGCCTTTTTTTTTATTTGACTGAGTGTCGAGACGTGCAGGTCATTCACCTGATGGTAAGCGCTACGCCTGCCCGCAACAGTCACAGCACCACCCAGAACCCTGCATTGCATAATACTGCGCTCGTGACCCTGATCCTGAGACTTCGGCTCTAAAGTCTCATACGCCCAGTAATTTCGCTGGAAACTATGCCCTTCAAACCGGAACACAGTAATGTTTGCACACTACTGCTTGGCGGGTGAGTGGATATGGCTCTGTTTGCTCGATAAGCCAGCGTTTCAGTCTGGATTCGAAACAGTCAGTGTCAGCGTCAGTAATATCAGTGTAGATTCAGATTTCCCACACCAAGGACTGACCCGGTTACGGATAACCGAAAAACGGTTGCCTTGAAAAATAATCGTTGCGAAAATGTAAAATCGACTGCATCGATGTCGACACAGCGGCAGCGAGAAGGTTGGATTTCTCTTAACATTGTTCTGGTGACAAAGACATTTGTATTGGTGCTTTGTGTAGTGTCCTTGATAAAGCAATATCCCCAATCGAACCCAACCCGGGTGCGCTTCAGTCAACAACTCAAAACTCAAATCATTCATTGCAAGCAGTAGTGTGCAAACATTACTGTGTTCCGGTTTGAAGGGCATTGTTTCCAGCGAAATTACTGGGCATATGAGACTTTAGAGCCGATGTCTCAGGGTGACGAGCGCAGTGCGCCGCGCAGGATTATGCAATGCAGGGTTCTGGATGGTGCTGTGACTGTTATGGGCAGGCGTAGCGCTTACCATCAGGGGAACGACTTGCTCATCTCGTCACTTAAAAAAAAAGAAGAGAGAAGCTGGAATCCCTTGATCTAATAAACTGTAACCCCGTCCTTTGTGACGACGTGGTAGAAGGCGACACAGACGCTTACTAGAGTAACCTACATATCATCATCATCAACCCATAACGTCCCACTGCTGGGCACGGGTCTCTCCTCACTTTCGTGAGTAGGGTTAGGCCATAATCCACCACGGGGGCCCAGTCCGGATTGGTGGATAACATACCTACCTCCGAAATAATTCTCGGATAGTTATGTGGGTTTCCTCACGATGTTTTCCGTCACCGAAAAGCGAGTGATAATTACGTACATATGTTTTACAGAAACACATTGGTACGTGCCCGCACTAGGATTTGAGCTTACGACCTTCTGATTGGAAGGCGGACGTTCTCCCGCTAGGCTACCACCTACATAAGGACAAAGAAAATATTACCATGAAATGTGAAATTCCAAAAACAACAGAAGCAGCATAAACGTGATACAAATCAGCACAGCAACGGGACAGAACCACAATAGAGTGGCTAGATAGCTAGAAACGAAGTCCGTGTTTGGGCACTAAATCAGTGCTATCAGGACCTAGGTCAGCGATAATTTATTTACCAATATTAATACTAAGTTAGTACTACTGAGAGATGTCTCTGACAAGCTATACAGGGTGTCCGGCAATGAGTGGATATCCGCCATGCAGTAGTGTGCAAACATTACTGTGTTCCGGTTTGAAGGGCACTGTTTCCAGCGAAATTACTGGGCGTATGAGACTTTAGAGCCGATGTCTCAGGGTGACGAGCGCAGTGCGCCGCGCAGGATTATGCAGTGCAAGATTCTGGGTGGCACTGTTACTGTTATGGGCAGGCGTAGCGCTTACCCTCAGGTGAATGACTTGCTCGTCTCGTCACTTAATCAAATAAAAAAAAACATTGCTTTTTTTACTGGCTTGTAAAACATATATTTGGTAAATTGCCACCTTGGCATGGGGGCTGTGACATGCTGGATCTAAGCCGCTAAAGTGGTATATTCCCAACGGGCCCACTAACTGGCCCACCAGTGGGGCGTTGGGAAATTATTTTTCCCAGCGTCCCTAATGATTATCTAATTATGGTTTGAGTTTGAAAAAGGACATTTCCCTTTCAAGAGGTGACTCATGCCTGAATCTCGTACAGTGCTTCGGAAATACGCCCGTCAGAGAAGATAGCACCAAGAAACTCTACCACTGAATTATAGTTATGTACGAACCTACGTAATTAATTAATTACTAACTTACCTTCGTATAATTATCTTTCATCTATCATTGGCAGGAATTGTTATGTAGGTACCTAAACATTATTTATTATTGTTATACTAGCTGCGCCCCGCGGTTTCACCCGCATAATTCCAGTTTTCCGGCAATAACTCTGCATTTCCCGGGTTAATAACCACTATGTTACTAAAGAATAGCTGTAGATTGCAAAAACATTAAAGAAAATCGTGATTTCATACGAAAATGTCGCAGAAAATAAACATTTTCAGTTTGTTCCAAATTTTTCAAATTTCTGGGCGTATTTCTTTTTTTTTCTTTCATAAGAACCTTCTTCTGATAATAATAAAGTGGTAAAATAAAATAATTAGCGACATCGGTCCAGCCGTTCACGCGTGGTGCCGTGACCAAGGGAAATAGAGATTTATTTTTCTATTTATTAAATTTGGTACAGAAAACAAGAAATAATATACAATTAGAAAACAGTTGCAAATCGCAAAACTGCATACAGATTTGACAACGTCACTGTTGCTTGCACATAGGTGAATTAGCGCGCGCGTTTATAGATAGGCTGACCTTTTCCGACACTGTTACACGATTTTATCGACAAATTACTACACATTTAAATATACAGACTTTAATTTCAATTTTTAAAAGTAAAACATTTCTATGTTATAAAAACCAAAGTAAAACTAGTGAAAATAGTTGATTTTAGCATTTTAAAATTCAAATTTTGTAGAACGCCAACGGACATACGCAGTTTTGCACTCGCACTCACAGATAACTCGGCCTTGCGTGAGCATTCAACTCAGTGACACACTTTTGAGTTGGCTTTACGCCTCTACGACATACAAACTGAAAACAACCCTAACTCTTCCTACTTACGGTCGAAATTTGCATAAACAAAATTTTTATTGAGACAACGCACCGCGCGTCCTATCGCGAATTTCGAAATTTAAATTTCGAATTTGGCGCTTTTTTATACTTTTTTATTGCGGTACAGGTGATTTTATGGATCAATGGCATTATAACAATCATAATTTTAGTCGGAATGCATCGGTTGCGAAATAAAATATAATAAAGATAGAAACTGTTTCGAAAACCGCACTGTTTAATTATTTTTATTATTATTCATTTAATAAAAGCGGTGCCAGCCTAGTGGGAGAACGTCCGCCTTCCAATCAGAAGGTCGTGAGTTCAAATCCCAGTGCGGGCACGTACCAATGTGTTTCTGTAAAATCGTACGTAATTATCACTCGCTTTTCGGTGAAGGAAAACATCGTGAGGAAACCCACCTGAGAATTATTTCGGAGGTAGGTAGGTGATCCACCAATCCGGATCTGGCCCCCGTGGTGGATTATGGCCCAACCCTCCTCACAAAACTGAGAAGAGACCCGTGCTCAGCAGTGCTTTTTTTATGGGACGATATGGGTTGAACAAGATGATGATTATGCCAAAGTTAAAAAAAAAACGTGGAAATGAAAATAGGAAGGGATAGAAATTGATTTTTAGTGAAATCGTATTGTTTCTTTAAGACAAACTTTATTACCATTGCTTACGATTCACAATTGATCGCATCTTTTAATTATCATTTTCGAGTGGAGAAATATCCAAATCTATAACATTTACAATGGGATTATGATAACTAAAGCAAGATACGAAATGTTTGAGTTCTATTTTTTCAATATTTCTTGCAGAAATGCGTCAAATAAAATAAAATACAATCTAAAAGCCTCTCAGTCTCCCCAGGAGCGTTAAACGCAACGCAACCTTTTTGGAAGTCGCATTAGAAGTACCACTTAAAAAAAAAAAGTAAGATTGTCTTATTTAGTAGTTTGTAACCGTAACGTACTAAGCAGCTAAGCACAGTTTCGTATCAGCCTGACGTAACGCGTTAGTACTTCTTTAGGTACTCGCAGTAAATGTAAAGGCAAACAAAAAGCGGCGCTTGCGCAACCAAGGGCTGAGTACGCGCTTGTGCTGTGAATTTAAATAAAGATAACGTTGTACTAGCTAGGTTTCGTTGAGTACTATGACGAACTTCGTATTTACTAGACACTGGTAGAAAGATAGGTATATAAAAAAAAAATATAAAAAAAATAAAAAATAAAAAAGTCGAAAAAAAATCTAATTGTGTGCTGGGACGCATAGTAGAAGTAAAGGTTCAACAAAAAACAATTAAAAAAAAGAATTTCGAAAAGAGGGGGCCAATCTGAGTTTATTGACACAACTATTTGCGCGCGCGACGCCACAAATTGTTCGCAGTGTCAGTCGGAAGAACCAATGCGCTCCACCAAGCGCCTATTACTAGGGCTCTTCGATTGTTGAATAGAATCTGCGCTGAGCACAGCGAGCTGGACATTTTTACATGTTCTTTAGTGACATTTACGAATGTTGCCCTTAAATGTATTGGTTCTTAGTTACATGTAAGTACGGTGTCGCTTTGGAAACACCTGTTAAGACACTGTATATTGAAATAAATAAATAAATAATAAATAAATAAATAAACTTAAATGACAATATAAATAAATAAAACAGAAAACTTTCGTAATTTATTCGAATACTTTCCACCTATTCACTTACTTTTGAAATTATAGTATCATTTTACATTTTCCTGGTAGGGTAGAGTATATTTTTTTAAGTTGTGTCAAAAAAATATAATATTTTTCATGTCAAACTCAAAAAAACAGAAATCTAACTAAAACTAAAACTTAAAAATCTAAAAAAAGTGTCCATGAGGCATGGCGCCAAGAACACCGGCTGCATTTCCACGTTGAATAGCAATTAATAGCTATTCTCTGAGCGAGAAATAAGCCAGCCCTCAAAAAAAAAATATGTTAAAAAAAAAAATCTAAAAATAATAATTAAAAAATATACGAAACATAACTTTCGATTTATTAGACGTTGTCAAGTCAAAAAAGAGCTGATAATTTTCAAACGGCTGTACACATTTTATTAAAACAGCATAGAACACTCTCGACAAAGTAACTTTTAAAACAACAGAAACTCTATCAAAATCGGTTCATCCGTTGGGAGCTACGTTGCCTCAGATAGGCACATAGATACACACTAGTTTAGTAGATCTTAATTGACTTATTCCAAGCAGAAGGTCGTGAGTTCAAATCCCAATGCGGGCACGTACCAATGTGTTTCTGTAAAACATATGTACGTAATTATCACACGCTTTTCGGTGAAGGAAAACATCGTGAGGAAACCCACATACCTACCCGAGAATTATTCCGATGGTAGGTAGGTGATCCACCAATCCGGATCTGGCCCCCGTGGTGGATTATGGCCTAAGCCTCCTCACGAAAGTGAGGGGAGACCCGTGCCCAGCAGTGGGACGTTATGGGTTGATGATGATGATGATGATGAATTGACTTATTGTTTATTTTCTCTATGTATAAAAGACTTTAAACACTTTCACTGCTGAGCCGATTTGCTTGTCTAGCCACGGGTGCGGCTCTGCACACTCCGTAGTGTTTTCCCATACAACAAACACAACAGTTGTGTTTTCCCGCACTCGCGGCAAGTTATGAAAAACACGACAGTTGCGTTTTCAGGTGTTTGACTTGTAAAAGTCTTAATTTTATTTGTACATGCCCGCACTGAGATTTGAACTCACCGCTCTCTCCTTGGAAGGCGGACGGTCTCCCACTAAGCTACCACAGGAAAAATATAATTGTTGTTCAAGAAAAATGTATTTACCAATTTCAAATGCAATGCCTAGTGCATATGTGACGTAAGATTCGCGTGCGCCCGTGCAGCCTTGATGGCCAGCATTCGTAATGAGCCTTAAACGCTGGCTTTAATCGGCTCGCCTCTTGTCTTAGTTGTTTTAGCTCCATAAATGATATAACTTAGGATCTGGAAACTTAAAGCTGCGAGAAACTTCTACTTGGCTTGAAGGCGAGGACGTTTTAGATATCGTTCTGTTTTAGGGTTCCGTATCCAAAGGGTAAAACGGGACCCTATTCTAAAGCTTCGCTGTCTGTCCTTCTGTCACCAGGCTGTATCTCATGAACCGTGATAGTTAGACAGTTGAAATTTTCACAGATGATGTATTTCTGTTTCCGCTATAATAGCAAATACTAAGAAACAGAATAAAATAAATAATTAACAGAATAAAATAAATAATTAATTTAATAAATAATTAAATAATTAAATAAATCCCATACAACAAACATGATTTTCTGCTCTTTTTTGCTTGATATTAATAACGGAACAGGTAGGCGCTTGAAATATTTACAGAATATTTCGTTTTATATATATTCACTTTAAAATAAATAGTTAAATTAAAATCAAATTGATATTTAAGGGGGGGCTCCCATACAACAAAGTACGGAACCCTTCGTACGCGAGTCCGACTTGCATTTGGCCGGTTTTTTTTTGCAAGGTTTTCATATCTAACAAGGTACCCTATGTTGTCAAAAATTATAAGTAGTTGGTAATTAAGTTTTACCATTTGGGTACGGAACCCTAAAAATGACAATGTTTTTGTGTAGTGTGTAGTGTGTAGACCGAAACAAGCCTAAGAAACACGGCTATATCTAGGTTTCAAACTTGTAAAAACTTTCTATACACAATGCTGTCAATGTTGTTATACGAACGGATGTTACAGCAAACATTTTCCTTAACAGTGTTGCCACACCGTTGAAGGGAAAGCGCTGACGAATCGGGATATTTACATCGTCACAGTGGGTATTAAGGCCCTTTATTAGTCAGCAAATGCGCAGTACATAGGACCTTCGGATTTTTCTAGGAATTATTACTCTATGTTACATGTTAGGAATTCATTACCCGACTACGGCGAAGCGAGGAGGGTTATGATTTTGGCCGCTATATATGTATGTTAATCTGTGTGGAAACCCACATACCCGAGAATTATTCCGGAAGTATGTAATCCACCAATACGGACCGGGCTCACGTGGTGGTTTATAGCCTTATCTTCTTCATGAAAGTGAGGGGAGCCCCTGCTCAGCAGTGGGACGGTATGGGTTGATGATGATGATGAAAGCTTTTTAACTGAATTTTCATTTATAGAATACTAGCTGCGCCCCGCGGTTTCACCCGCGTAGTTCCAGTTTTGTCCCGCGGGAACATACTATCGGGATAAAAAGTACCCTATCACTCAATCCTGGTTATAAACTATCTGTGTTCCAAATTTAATTCGAATCCGTTCAGTAGTTTTTGCGTGAAAGAGGAACAAACATCCATCCATCCATTCTCACAAACTTTCGCATTCATAATATTAGTGGGATTTATTATCCTGTAAAACTGAGTGAAACCGCGGAGCGCAGCTAGTTTACTATTAATACCAAATCGTTTACCAATAATTAACACTTTCACTGCTGAGCCGATTTGCTCGTCGAGCCACGGCTGCGGCTCTGCACGCGCCATAGTGTTTTCCCATACAACAAACACAACAGTTGTGTTCTCAGCACTGAACGTGTTAATTAAGTTAGTACCTATAGTTAGAATCAAAAATCTAAGTATATAATTAATAAATAGCGTGATGCCATTACGGGTGAAGGCCTATCCGACAAAATGAATACAAGTTAATCATAGTTTGTTTATGGTTATGTGTGATGTTATCTTTTTGATCATTGTTTTTAATCATTAACTTGAAGGAACGCAGCTGATGATAATTTTGCTGTAGTATAGTTTGACATACGCCAAGCAGTAGTGTGCAAGCATTACTGTGTTCCGCTTCGAAGGACACTGTTTTCAGTTAATTACTGGGCATGTGAGACTTTAGAGCCGATGTCTCAGGGTGACGAGCGCAGTGCGCCGCGCAGGATTATGCAATGCAAAGTTCTGGGTGGCACTGTAGCTGTTATATGTAGACGCAGCGCTTACCATCAGGTGAACGACTTGCTCGTGTCGTCACTCATTCAAATTAATAAAAAAATTAGCTGTCTGTAAAGTTGTTATAGTTAGTCTTATAGTTTAACGTGCCAACGTCATAACAAAACATTGATGAATTGATTGCATACTTTTAGGAATAAAATTGAATAATTTTTTAATAATAAAAGAATAAATACTTGAAATTATACTAGTAATCAGATTGTTAAAATGGAAGAATAATTAACCTGTCAAGAAGAGAAGAGAGATAGATGCGGCGCGAGCGTACAATGAGCGTAACGGGACAATGTGTCAACTTTGTCGTGCATGCAGCAGGCTTTTATCGATTTATTAGAAGTTGTCACGTTAGAAATAACACGTAGCACGTCACTGGGATTTGAACTCACGACCCTCTCCTTGGCAAGCGGACGTTCTCCCACTAGGCTACCACCGCCGTCATAATTGTGATATCCAATAATCCCTACTTTTATATTATAAATGCGAAAGTAACTCTGTCTGTCTGTTGCTCTTTCACGCCTAAACTACTGAACCGATTGAAATGAAATTTGGTACAGAGATAGTCTAGAGCCTAGGAAAGGACATAGGGTACTTTTAATCGCGAAAAAAATATTCTAAGGGTTTGAAATATGGGGTGAAAATTTGTATGGAAGTTTCGTCATTTTTAAAGATAGAAGCTTCAAAATTATTTTTTAGACTTTTGATTAGATATAAATAAATAGGACATTCTACGCAGGAACTACCCGGGTGAAACCGCGGGGCGCAGCTAGTCTGCCATAATTCTTTGTTTCCTAGTAAGAATAAGTATTTAGCAAAGCGTTTATTTCCCGCCATCCTTTCTCCTACGGTAGTGGGTAAACCGGTACATTATCTAACCGGTGAAAGTATGCTCACGACTTTTCGGCACTCTCGAATTTCGTATGCAATTACACGAGCTAGGGTTGCCACGGGTGTGTTTAATTAATTAATTAATTAATTACATAGATAGATAGATAGATAGATAAACTCTTTATTGAAACACCACAGAACAAAGAAAACTTAAAAACTAGAACAAAACAAATTTTACAATTAGTGTCACAATGGGCGGTCTTATCGGTCAGAGCGATAAAATTGAATAAATTAAATTAAATTAATTTGATTTTTAAGTAAAACTTCTATGCACGCTTGACTTGGGGAGTGAGCTGGTGAATGCACGACGAGAGTGTTACGAAAAGTGTGATCGTAGAGGCGAAGGGAAATTGAGAGGGAGATATAAGTTAGTGAAGATAGAAAGAGATAATAATAACGCGTCACGATCACATACATAGATCCAGACCCCTAGGATTCCCTGTATCCAGGATCAAAGGAGAATCAGGAAGTAGGAGGACCATGGTCCTACAAACACACAGACTCTGAGCAAATATTTGTGGTTCCTGTGCGGGAATCGAACCCGCAACCTCACGGTTCGCAGTCGGCTCATCACCCACTTGCGCCACGTTGTAGGGGGCAAGAGAGAGAGAGGTGCGAGCACACATTTTCGTTCTCTCTTTCTCTCATAGCCAATTATATACATACATAGAGATGGAGCTAAAGAAATTTTATTTCAGTCGTGTGGTCTAAAGCATACTCGTTTTTTTTTAATTTTTATTGGACTGAGTGACGAGACTAGGAAGTCTTACACCTGATGGTAAATGGCTTACTCGTTTCGTCTCTGAGATCTGACGATGTGAGCTATAGCCGTGGCGCTTACTATCTTCTGAACGAACTGTTCGTCTTGTTAAGCTGTTGTAATAAATGATAGTATTTACCTAGTGAAACAACTACTACTCTTTTGACTGCTATAAAGATATCAAAGTAATCGTTCGAAATTGAAAACTATACAAAATAAGTCAAAACTAATTTAAATTAAAAAAAAAAGTTTACAAAAGATTTATTTTAAGATATCCTGTTGCCAAAAATTTACTTAACAATTATTGGCAACCCTAAAAAGTATCGCAAAATTGCCTCGCGTGAGAATGCGTCACAGATAAGGAAGATAAAGGTGAAAATAGTTACGTTCTGCAATTATTTGTAAATGTTATGTATGAGAACTTATTTGGTTACGCCTTTCAGTTGAGCCTGTGGCGGATATAAAGTTTTTTTATTAGTTTTGGCGGGAAACAATGATAGTTTTTTTTTTATTCCTCTTTTTTTTTTTATTGTATAATGTTGCCACATGTTTGGAATGATTGTTGTATGTTCGAAATGGACAGGCTGTTGGAACTTTTCTAAATTTTAAGACCACAATATTGTTTTGTACCTACACAGTTTTTGACAATAAACGTATTCTATTCTATTCTATTGTTTTCGTTTTGGCTTCGTACGATTAGTGCATTTCATAATCAACCCATATCGGCCAACTGCTGAGCACGGGGCTCCCCTCACTTTCGTGAGGAGGATTAGGCCATATTCCACCACGATGGCCCGGTCCGGATTGATGGATCACATACCTACCTCTGAAATAATGCTCGGGTAAGTATGTGTGTTTCCTCACGATGTTTTCCTTCACCGAAAAGCGAGTGAAAATTACGTACATATGTTTTACAAGAAACACATTGGTACGTGCCTGCACTGGGATTTTAATTCACGATCCTTTCCTTGGAAAGACGTTCTCCCTTTTTTCATACACTCGTACCTTTACTATAGGTGGTTCGCTGGTAGAAAATGCTCTTAGCGTTAAGTCCGCCATTTGTATTAGCTATTTAATTTGTGCAATAAAGTATTAAATAAATAAATTAATTATTCCTAAGGGCTATCCTTAGTGTTCGGAAAGCGCAGAGTTCCTGGAAAACAAGTGAAACCAATGCAGCAAGATAACTATAAAAAAAAATAACGAAATGTGTGCTGGGACAAACATATAGTAGAAAAAAAATTACAAATAAAAATATTAAATAAAAAAATGTCTTAAAAGATATATAAAAAAAACACGAAACGTAACTCTCTCGCTTCTATCTTCACTAACTTATATCTCCCTCTCAACTTCCGTTCGCCTCGCCCGATCACACTTTTCGTAACGCATTCCCCAGCCTACTCCCCAAGTCAAGCGCGCCTAAAGAAGTTTTACTTCAAAAACGTCATACATTATGATTATGACAAAAATAAAGTTTCATTGTGTGTGTAACTTTCCATCGCATAGTGAAAGTCACCGAAAATATCGTTTGTATGTGTGTGTAGATTAAAGCGCGATACAAGCCTTCAAGGAGGGGTTCCGTAGAAAATGAGGGGAAAATTGCTTTGTATTTTTGGTGACATGCAAATGTGGGGTGTGCCGTGTGTGACCCATTGCGGAGAGATGAGGGTGATACTGAATTTTCGTAACTGCCTATTATCCTACTAATATTATAAATGTGAAACTTTGTGAGAATGGATGGATGGATGTTTGTTACTCTATAACGCAAAAACTGCGGAACGATTTGGATGAAATTTGGCACACAAATAGTTTATAAACGGGATTGAGTGATAGGGTACTTTTTATCCCGATGGTATGTTCCCGTGGGACGAAACGGGAACTACGCGGGTGAAACCGCGGGCCCCAGCTAGATAAAATATAAATTCCAAAGTTTGCGTGTTTGTGCTCTTTTCACGCCGAAACGGCTGAACGGATTTTGATTAAATTTAGTACACAGATACTTTAGCTCTTGGAATAAATCATGGGATACTTTTTTCTGTAAAAATTAGCGATTGCTGTGGAATAATAGTTAGCGCGGGTGTAACCGCAGGGAGCCGCTAGTGTAAAATATATTTTACTGACAAAATTAACATTTTTGAACGCTAGTTGAGATTTTTATACTAAATTAGATCTATTTTTTAACTCTGTTGGTTTTTTTTTTTAACAATAACTCTAATTTTTATTGTAAGATAAGTAGTACCATAACCCAGTTCATAATAATATAGTTTTAAAAAAAGGTCGTGTCAAAATTAAGTTTTTAATTATACAATAGTGTTCAGTGTCTCAAATTGTTCCATGTAATTTCATTAATATCCATTATTGTTTTCCTAAACGATTTCCATAAACAAACACGGATCTCCAAATTTACCAATACCGGAAGTGATCGGAAACATTCACGAGCTTCACACAAACAGTTGTAAGTAACTGCTATTTTATAACGTTGCGCAATAGCAAATAACGAATAACGAATATTTAATTGACATTAGTAAGCGTTATTAGCTTACGCAACCATGTTTTTTCTTTTAGCATATAAAGTTTATTTCCTGATTGGTTTAACTTTTATATGACTTTTCTTATTATAATCCTACTTCCTTTATATTTGTTTCCAGCGAAATTACTGGGCATGTGTGATTTTAGAACCGATGTCTTAGGGTGAGCGCAAGATTATTCAATGCAAAGTTCTGGGTGGCACTGGAACTGTTATGGGCAGGCGTAGCGCTTACCATCAGGTGAATGCCTTGCTCGCAAAAAAAACATAGCATTAAATTATGTATGTTGTACGACGAAAACTCTAAACCCCTTTTGATGCAATCATCATAAAATTAATAGGTGGATTTTTTTAATAATAGCTTTTAAAATTCGTATTATATTGATTGAGCATAATTTGTCAGGGGTTGTTGAAATATTATAGGAGTTCTGTAGAGGGTTAAAAATACCAAACGAGAATCTGTCCAAAAAGGTCCCATGACTTTTTTTTTTAATTTCGGTCGTATAGTTTTGCTATAAGGGCGGCGTTACCATTGATTGTTGATCGATTGTAGATCTATGCCATGGATTGATTGGTTTGGTTGATATAGTAACTAGGAGGTAACTGACGTGGACTGTTCCCATTCTACCATTGATCGACGCCATCCATCAACGATCGATCGATTGGTGTAACCTTATTTAAAAGGCCAAAACAAAATCACCCTAAGCCAAATTACAATAACAAAAAAAAAACTAAACAAAGACGCCTTAGCTCAAGATGCAACTACGCTAGTTTAAATATAACTGATAGCTACATCACTGAATGCAAATTAAATAATAACAGTTACCAATAATGTAACCAAATAGCATGCTATTAATTGGAAACGCATCTTTTCACTAGAGAATATCACGTGTTACTTTTACATAATTATTATTAATTAGATAAAAACTACCTACTATGATAAAGTAGTAAACAAAGAAGAGTCCCTCAATTTTTATAGCACACGTTAGGAAGTAAACAACCTTATCACAGTGACAAGATAAAGAACATGTTGTAAACAATTGACAGATTTTACGTAATCCACCTGCCCAAAATAACTTGACCTCTCGCTTGTTAACATTTTATTAAAAATCGTTAACACGCTACAGGTCTCGGTAAGATGGGGAGTGAAGTCAATAGGCAACATGGCGGCCGGCAGGAGACACATGTTCCGACCCGCGGAAACGGCCGAAGTCACCCGAGCGGCGTTCGTAAGTGGGTCACACGGACACACGCACACATAGACAGAGTACGCTCGTCGCATCCTAGTGATTACAGGCGAAATGTTTTTTTTTTGTGTACGGCCTGTGACACACTGTACGAGTTTTCGTGCGATGTTTTTGCAACGTTTTTTTTTAATTTCGCATTTCTGTTTTGTGGCATTATTGCTTGGATGTTTATCATTTTAATTTATTACAGGGAGTGACAGGAAACTGTTTGTTGTTTTAAAAGAGAAGTGTTCTTAGATTGAATTTCTTGCCTGAACTTTGTCTTTATTCAGGTTTGGTTCGGGTCGATGGTTTTAATCAGTTTCATTCGGTGTCTATGAAAGTCAAATCTCGGTATTTTTTGTATCAGCAACAATGATTATTGCATGAACTAAAAGAACGCCCATTCTTACTGAAATATTAATTACTTATTTTATAATACTACTTAATAATTTATTAAAATCATGCTTCGAAAGTATAAAAAATTGTTAAAAGACTTTTTTTTATCTCAATGCCAATTATTTTACAGTTTTATGTTCAGAATTAGAATATTTAATTGATATAACTGTATACATAAAGAGTAAATAATAATATAATTTTATTATTAATAAAAAAAAATATAATATTAACAATATTTGATAATCCATCAGACTTACCAGCTAACTTAACACTAACTCTTTACTTAACACCTAAAATTACTATAATAATAATTTAAAAAGGTTAAGTAAAGGGTTAACTAAAACACTAGAATAAAGTTCAAAATATTATGTTATTTAGTAATCGTAACTTAAGTACTAAACATGCGGCATTGACCAATTTTAATAATTAGTCGTTAAGTTATAAGTTATGCGTCAAGTTACTCTTCAAGTTTAGAGCTAGGATGATGCTAGAAGCTAGAATATTCAAGGTTTTAGAACCTTATTTGATTCCTTTGGTTTTTTTGCAAGAGCACGCAGATAAATTCCTTAATTTAGATAGAATAGAATAGAATAGAATAGAAAACTCCTTATTGTCCAAAAAAACACAGTACAGAAAAATTACAACAGGTAAAAAGGGTAGTACGATGGGCGGTCTTATCGCTGAAAGCGATTGCCTCCAAACAACCTTACATTACTAACATTATAGTTTATTTTAGATTTATTTTGGTTACTTCAACTTAACAGATTTTTCTTGGGTACCTATCTAAATACTTATTATTTCAGACATGACGAATTTTCATTGTTTTTTTACGTGTGACCAAAATGCCTTTCATAATTATTTTTTTTGTGGTTGCTTTACTTTCACTTTTCTACAACAATTCATTCACATTATTATTAAGCGACATAATTTCAAATAACGTTATCAAACCGAGGCCTACAGCCGAGTCCCTAACCAAAACCATTCAGACAAAACCACACGTTTGCGGTAAAACCCAGCCACAGTACATAAAATCATGAATACTAAAGCGTAGATTCTCGGTGTCCATGAGAATTACGTGTACCCGGCCAAACTAGTTGTCTGTTAGTTATTCCATTCGGGTAGAAGCTTCTAACCATAACTTAGCACTTAGCTTGTAGATACTTAGCTCTAACTTATGTGAGGCAGCTTCTATAGGTGTGCAGCAAAGCCACCTGTAACTTAGGGAAGAGGTAAATGGATAACTTAATAACGATATAACTTGAAGTTGCATTGATAATGCTTGATTTTGGTGAAGGGTTATTATTTACTTAGAAATAAAAGATTTTTGGATATTGTTTTCTCAATTTTGCTTCAAGAGTGTTACAGATTTAATTGAAATTTAGTAAATTGATTTTGAGTTGATATTTTTTAACGTCTTAGTGATCAAACTGAGCCCAAACATCATCAATCTACTGTTAGTCACTGAGGAGTTCCGTTGCGTATCTTATCAGATAACACCTGATATCAAATGAGCTTACTGTCACCATAATTGCCATCAGAAGTTAACAGGCACACAAAATTCAACTCAATTAGACAATGAAAATTGGGTCTAAATTGACTTGTCAGATTTTACTAAAACATCCACGCATAACATGAAAGCTTGTTAAGACGAATGTATTGTTAAGTGGGTCAAGGATCTGTTTTAGTAAGTAACTATTAATTATTAAACCATATGGGTGCTGTGGTACTCTTATGTGTGTCGCGTAATGTTCATTTCTCCGTATAGCTTGCAATCAGGGCCTGTTATTACGCTATCGAATTGAGAGCGTAACCATCTTTAAGCCTAGACGTTGCGCCGTTGAGTGTTATTGATGCTTATAGCCGCCAGTAGTCCGTCGCTAGGATTCTAAATTGGTTGTTAGCTAGGGTTTGATAGCCATCTCATAATATGTAGGGCAGGCATAGTGTTCTTTCGATCGGCAGCCTCTTCTGTAAGAGTTAGCATAGGGGAATAAACACTCCGCGGAAGTCCACTCTCGCACCCGTAGCCCCGACAACAAAGGCGTCCCGGTGGAACACCCTGGGGTTTAGTGGGTATACCCGTCAGACTGGCGGGGAGTCCCACATAACCACCCGGCCTTCACCCGGGTCTGGTGGTATGCGTAATGCATTCCCCAGGTAAAAAAAAGTTTGTTTTTCCTTTGTCGAGCAAAAAATTAAATGTTATTCCACAGTCAACACTTTGACTGATGAGCCGTTTTGCTTGTCTAGCCACGGGTGCGGCTCTGCACTCGCCATAGCGTTTTCCCATACAACAAACACAACGGTTGTGTTTTGCCGTACTCGTGGCAAGCTATGAAAAACACGACAGCTGTGTTTTCAGCAGTGAACGTGTTAAAATATTTGGTTAAAGTTTATCAGCCAAGGTATAGTGTCCCATATTATTCTGTTTTGGTTTTTTATGGTTCCTGAGGGGCTCTGCAGCACGGTGCGGATCAGCTGGAGTTCGTTTCATTTTGACGTTTGATTGCCACGGGACTAGTTTCAATGCGAATGACGAGCTCCGTGACAATTAAACGTCAAAATGAAAAAAACTCGAGCTGATCCGCACCGTGCTGCATAGCCCCGCTGTATTATTTATTGTCTGGTATAATAAAACTCTACCAAGGAAATGTACGGATAACTTCTATTTTCCTTAGGACAAAACTGTGACAAGTTCAGACACAATCAGTTCACCCACCGAGTCTACTGACCCATTGTGCTGGATTCTGATGTCATCGCCGTGATAATAATGCTAGCAACTCTGTGGTTGTCTAGAACTATTTATACAGAGACCACGCATGCCCACACTTACCCCTAAGCTACATGATCGACTGTAACGGTAGTAAACTCACGCCCCTTGTTTTTAGCTAGCACTAGTTACGGTTGGATAAAGGGCTTTCTTATCGTAAGGGTTACTATCGTGGAGCACGTTTGAAAACTGTGTGTTCTTAATGAAGCGAAATTGTGTGGTGAGATTTTGAAAGTGGGAATCTTTGCAGGGACGTTGCCGAGCAATTTTTAAAGCTATGACTTGGAATGTTAAAAATATTTGACATATTCTAACGGATTCAGTTACATTAAATTTTTAGTAACATGAAATTTAGTATAGCTATAATAATAAGTATATTTTTAATATGTCCGCCTTGTTCCCAGTTTCCAGAGTCAGATTCGTGCTGGGTCCATAGAATATACATAAAACGTCCATGTTCGTTGTAGATAACCTGAAACTTCACTCTAGATATTACAGTTTGTATTGCTAAATGCAGTACGTTTCTTCTGTTGGGGTTTGGTTTTAGTTTGGTTGTCATAAATATGTATTTCAACTGAACATGTTGGAGCAAATTTTGCAAGTCAATTTTGATACACTTCCCGTTGTTCAATTGAGTTGAAATTTAGCATGCCTGTTAACTTCCAACGACAATACAATATTAATGTGACAACGAGCTGATCTGATGATAGATAAGAAGATACTGAACTTCTCAGTGAATAACAGTGTATTCGTGTAGCTTGGATTAGCTTAGATTACCAAATCTATATTTTATAATATACCTGTGGGGAAGAATAAGTTTTACAATGGACTCTGCTGATCAAATGTTAGTTTAATCTATGTTAACTCACTTTAAGCTATAAAATTAAGTGGCCAATGTAAGTCGCTTACTGCGCAACCATTTGCTATGGGTATTTTACTAAGAAACAAAACCACAGTCAGACAAAACATTGAAACCTTATAAAATCCCACCAACATAATTATAAATTCCAAGTTTATGATCAACGACCACGCTCAGGAAGGATTGCCGATGACTCGATGCATGTCGGCAACACAAAGGAAACAAATAACAACAATTAGGTACATTCGTGACTTAAATTAGCGCTGCGAAGGAAAAATGTGCGTCTTGTAAGATTTAAGATTAAATACGTAATATAAAAGTGACCTTGATGCTATATCTGATGCCCTTATTGTATTTTAGGTACTTATATGTCTAAATATTAACAGGAAAAAGCTATGTTATCGTCTTTTTATATTACAAGCTTTTATTTAACTCGTTGTTTTAAATTGACGCTGAATGGATGGTTGTTTAGGTGACATTTTGCTAGTGAATTTGGACCCAATTTCCTTTGTTATTTAACATGCTTTTTATTTATCACAGGACCGGAATAAGTGGCGTGAATGTGAGGAGGCTTATACCCAACAGTGGGTTGATACTGGCTCAGATTATGATGATGATAATTTAGCGTGGTTGTCAGTTAAAGTCGCTTGCTAAGTTAAAAAACCCAATTTAGGTCCCTAACTATTTAATTGTTTTAAAGTTTAAAAGTTGCAGTAGGCAGCATGAAATTCTGTTGGTTCTGGTTGCTACAGAATTTAGCATTATGGTAGGTTAGTGTTTAAGTAGGTCGTACATTCAAATTAAGCTAATTTATTCACCTTTGTTTAAATTCCATCAGGGCATTGTAAAAAAATTGTAAATTTCATAAAATTTACAATAATTATAACGTTTCCGTTCAAGGTCACAGTTTCAAATGCAAGGACCTTTTTTTTTATTATAACGACTGTTTATTTACCTAACACACTGCTGAATTAATTTACGTTTAATGGTTTAAGTTTTGTCTTGGAAGTCCATTTTGACCCAGTTTATTTTGTTTAAATTAGACTTTAAATTGGCTGTAATATAGTAGAATTTGTAACAAAAACATAATGTCACTTGATACGTATAAATAAAAGTAAAATACTGCACCAATTTTCATGAAACTTATCCGCATCAGCCGTTATACTGTTATACTGTTACAGTATTGTATGAATGTAATAGAAGACACACAAATAAACATATCTACGCCAAGTACTGACTCATATCCGTTAGAAACAGTATACTATACATATAGATGTAATATCTAGTCTGGATATTGAACGCGTATCGTCTAAGTACAATACCTAGAATTACGTGGTAAGATGTTAGGTGCATTGTAATAGGTCAGGTTTTGCAACAGCTATATAATTATGTTCATGATTGTACTAGCTGCGCCCCGCGGTTTCACCCGCGTAGGTCCTGTTCCCGCGGGAATATGGGGATAAAATATAGTCTATGTTACTCGCTGTCAATGTAGCTTTACATTAGTGAAATATTTTTTTAAATCGGTGCTGTGGTTTAGCCGAAAACTTACATATTTCCATACATACTTTCATCCCTTATATTTATTTTACCCCCTCAAGTGTAAATTCTTACAAACTTTGAATGCCAAATTTGTTCATATCTAATCGAAAGCCTAAAAAATAAATTTCAAGCTTCTAGCTTCAAAATGACGAAACTTCCACACAAACTTTCATCCCCAATTTGAAACCCTTACAATGCTTTTTTCGCATTAAAAAGTACCCTATGTCCTTTCTCAGGCTCTAGACTATCTCTGTACCAAATTTCATTTCAATCGCTTCTGTAGTTTAGGCGTGAAAGAGCAACAGACAGACAGAGTTACGTTCGCATTTATAATATAAAAGTAGGGTTAGAATGTATTGTACATACATAAGGTTTTTATTACTCACTTTATGAAGTGTTTCGTGGTGGTGTTTGTCATCTAAATAGTTCGTGAAATTATACCATTTGCACGTGTGCGTGATATGAATGGGAAATTTGATAATACTCGGGTTAAACATTCGTTTCATTGTTACGCAGTACGTAGATAAACTGACTTTTTATTTAACTTTAATCTATACCTGGAGGCCTACCATGACGTCTTATAGCGATTCAGTTTAGGGCCTAAACTGAGCCGCGTCGCATAATTGTACCGTGACGTATTATTTTTTATGTTGCTGCCATTTTCAACCTAAACTGGATATAGGTTAGGTTGAAAATGGCTTATTAGCGACCCAATTTAGGTTGCTACCATTTTCAACCTTAACTGGAACCAGTTTAGGTTGAAAATAGCAGCAACATTAAAAATAAGACGTAACGGTACGATTATGCGACGCGGCTCAGTTTAGGTCCTGAACTGAATCGCTATAAGACGTCATGGTAGGCCTCCTGTACTAATATATAAAGCTGAAGAGTTTGTTTGTTTGAACGCTAGGATCTCGGGAACTACTGGTTGGAATTGAAAAATTCTTTTTGCGTTCAATAGGCCATTTATCGAGGAAGGTTATAGGCTATATAACATCACGCTACGACCAATAGGAGCGGAGCACCAATGAATAATCTGGCAAAAACGGGGAAAATATATTGCGTTAAAGAGAGTTATTGCGAGAAAACTTGGATTATGCGCGTGAAACCGCGGCCGCAGCTAGTATGTTGTAAGAATATATTGCAACTTTGGAATGGATAGCTAAAATGATTATTTTAACATAATTCTCGAAGCGCGTTGTTTTTCACAATGAAATTATAATAAAATTACCGTCCATTCTAATTTTGTCTCATAACAACAATGCGTGGTTTTTAACATCTTACCTAGTCCTAGAATGATTTGAACTGTTTATTTAATTTATGACCTTTTTTAAAACGAATTTGTGGTAGTAAAAATAAGACACCATTGATTTTAATAAAAACCTACAATAACAATATTTGGATTATTGTGAGAAGAATTAAGGTTGCGTGAAATTGCGTACTGTATTTTATTATTATATGTAAATAAATAAATAAAAAAAAAAAAAAAAAATACTCATAGCTAGCATTAAGCTGCATTTACATTCTAACAGTAGACATGTAAATTTCTACATAATATTTTATTATGTCATCATCATCATCAACCCATAACGTCCCACTGCTGGGCACGGGTCTCCCCTCACTTTCGTGAGGAGGGTTAGGCCATAATCCACCACGGGGACCCGGTCCGGATTGGTGGATAACATGCCTACCTCCGAAATAATTCTCGGGTAGGTATGTGGGTTTCCTCACGATGTTTTCCTTCACCGAAAAGCGTGTGATAAATACGTAGATATGTTTTACAGAAACACATTGGTACGTGCCTGCACTAGGAGTTGAACTTACAACCTTCTGATTGGAAGGCGGACGTTCTCCCACTAGGCTACCACCGCTTACTAATATCATAATATTGCCAATAGAATAATTTATTTTTATATTGTATATTATGGACTTAAAAAAAAAATAATGACAAAAAATTTTAAAATGACATCGCCGTAGAGTTTCTTGGTGCTATCTTCTCTGACGGGCGTATTTCCGAAGCACTGGTAGAGTCAATGGAGTTTTCCTTTTCCTGTGCGAGATTCACGCGAGATCCAGGCGTGAGTCGCCACTTGAAAGGGAAATATCCTTTTTCTAACTCAAACCATAATTAGATAATAATCATTAGTTTCGTAGATCATAATATTTTGACTTATTTTTTTGTATTTCTATACTTATGTATAAGATATTGTTTTTTGACGTGTAAAAGTGCAATATTTTGCCTATTTCCAATAAATGATTTGAGTTTGAGTTTACTTTGTAATGAATTACTGAAAAAAAACCAGCAAAGGCCAGAAAATAAAATATTCACTAACGAAGCCGCGCAATCCATCTGCGAATTTAAACTGAGAACGAAAAACCTGAAAGCCCTTTCAGCTTTGAAAAGTACTCATTAGGCGTATAAAACCCGCATTCCTCAAAAGATTAGGCCGCGTACACACACACGCTGCCGGCTCACGTGAACATAGCACGTGTCGCGCCGCATGTGTGGGTGCGCGCACACACGTGCGCCGAGTGATGTAACGCCAGTTGACGGCTAGCAGACATTTTTTATGGACTCTGACGCAACTTTTTTATAACCGTAGCGGTGTTAGGGTGTTCTTAACGCGATTGGTACGCTTCAGTTGTCGTGGATAGGTTCTGTATGTGTTTTTACATGTCCGTGTTATTGCTTATTACTACCGGTTAGTAATTTTTCATAAAAAAAAAAAAATAATTACTGCATAAATTCTTTTTCCACCTCACCAGAGATACAGAGCTTAAAAATAGTACAGTCAAAGTTTAGAAATAGGCATTTTAGCTGTCTTAGCAGAAGCTATACTTTGTTGCTCCTCACTATGCATGGTTGTTTGTAAGAGATCGCCCTCGGCGATAAGACCGCAAATTGTGGCACCAATCTAAATGAATAATATAAGTTTATAATACATTTTTTCTAATCTATATATTTTTCCCCGTTTCAGGTAAGATCCAAGCCGCGACTTCTACCATGATCCACGAAAAATCCATCTCCGGTTTGTATAAATTATGTTATAAAATCAATACAAATTTATTGCATCATAAAAAAACGGCTATCCATAAAAACCATCAGTGTGAACCGCTCCTTATGATGCACGCCGCACACATATAAACATTGTATAACTGTAAAGCAAGGCTGCACACATACGTAACAAGGACAGGTCAATGCACTCCGTTGCCTTGCACGAATATAGTCGCTATACACGCAACGGTACGAGTGCAAGCGAGACGAGTATACGTCGTCGCTTCCGCGCATCGAACGGGGGTATCTCCACGAGTGACAGGGATGACGACATGCCATGGGAGAGAGATAGCTATATAAATATTATGACTGTTATTTCACTTCCTTCGCTGTGATGCAACAGCAATTTTAACAGTAAAACTGTCTATTTTGAGACAAAGCTCGATGTATTTTTAGGATAAAGATGAATAGAAATTACCATCTATTTTTACGCGGACGAATCATTCTCTTATTATCATAAATTATCTGAAATATTTATAGTGATATCACTATAAAAGAGTCCGAAAAAATTTTCGTTCACAATAATTATTAAGATAAATGATCTGAAAATTTGGCTTTTGGTATGTTAAGAATTGGGTAAATATTATTTTGGATGCTGTGTATTTATTATAATTCAATATTTACATACAATACACTTTAACTATTGTATTCATCAGGTAATTACTATTATTGCGGAAGCCAACATATTTGTCTTATCCTAAAAGGTCTTTAGATAAACGCCATCTGTTGACGGGTAGCGGCACCAACAAAACTTGATTTATTACTTTTGAGGCTCGTCCTCATTTTGGGCCATTTCTCGCAACAACCACTTGATAGCCGACAAGTGAATAAATTTTAAAGTTAGGTGCTCTTCGAAGAAAACTGTTAATACTCGTGTCCTAGTTTCAGTTCTGTAGAAATGTCCTCTTTTGTACGTCGGGAAAAAATCGGTAGGCCGAAGCGTGCCAAACCTCGTGTCATTGAACTCTTTCGAAAAGCTGCCAAGCCTACTGCACTTTTAACGAAAATAGACTCAAAATCTTGCACGTCAAAGTCCAAACTAGCACTTGGAAGATTTCGAAAAAAGTCCAATTTCAAAAAGCGAACGCGCGCCTTGCGCTCTTTCGTTCGTAGCTTGAAAATGTAAAGACCTACGCACACTCACGTACAGCATAAAAGACGTAAGCGTGTTGTTATGTGTAAAGAAAGTACGTATAAGCTTTCTCTGTGTTGAGTTACACAACCTCGCCGCGTCTCTTTCTGATCTTAAAGAGAAATGTTCTTTCTCTTTCCCGCTTACTGTTATGCAATAACGGTTGTTTTGATTTAGCGGGTGTAACATTTTTCTTAGATCCGCTAGGTTGTCTCTGCATTTTACTTGTCATTTCAAATGCAGTTATAACTGATTTAATTGCACTAATGTTATTTTTTTAAATTCTAACAAGAGTCTTATAAGATTTAAATTAATCGCCTAACATTGTTATGGACGCAAGAACAAAATTCCGCATCATAAAGGCCTATAAATAAACCTCACATGTCAAAAACGCATTGAATACATGCACAGGCGTACGTAAAGGGAGAGAGTATGAGTGTGTGCACCGACGCTTGCTGGTGTGCGGCGCTGCCTGTTCATTTCCTACTTGTTCCCTCGGCGATGGCCCGCTTGCAGCATGTCGGTGTGAGCGGGTCCTTACGCTCTAACAAATTCGGCGCGCATTTTCGAAATTAGAATACATTTTTTTCGTACCGTTTGTTTTTGTGTTGTGAATTACAAGTGGCCAGTTGTAGTCACGTGATCTGTGTCAGTGATTTTTCGTGTGTGGATAATTTTGTATTTGGAATGTTAAGAGGTTTGTTTATTCTTTTATTCATAGGCTGTGGCACAACTCGGAATTTTTATTCATCCCAAAACATTATAATATTCTTTGAGAAGTATTTTATTTTTATTACTGGAAAGTTCAATGATGTAATTGCGGCAACGATGTGCGAAATTTTAATTAATCATAAAGTTAATTGCGTTTTCTTTCTAATTTACACAATTACTTGCGAAGTTTGTGTGTGAATTTAAAGTTTGTTCACATACATTAACGGTATATACTATAAACGAAGTAACTGTGTTCGCGTACAGTTAACTTGTGGACCTAACGTTTCATAAATGGATAGGACAATAATTTTCGAACCATAGACAAATAGTAGAAGGCCTACATGGATGTGTAACAAACTGACACAAACAAAATGTGTAACAAATATTCATTACATTTAAAAAATATATATTAAAAATTATTTATTTCTATTCGGTAACTAATACAAAATTATGGGTTATATTTTATTTTTATAACGATTATTAGTAATTTTGAATCGCAAAGTTCGTTTTTAAAAAATACACGTTTTATTAATAAACATAATAATTATTATTTATTATTGTGTTGCCGAGAAAATTAACTACTTTGACTGCTCGGTGGCAGAATTTAAGACTTCAGTCATATTTCAATTAGGTATGTCAAGAAGAACCTTGATTTTTAATATATTAAAGTACTAACTGAAGTTGTCTGGAACAGATTGCTGTTTAGCAATAAGGCCGCCCATTGTACCTTTAGTTGTAAGATGTTTTTACTTTTGCTTGTATGTCTTGGAGTGCAATAAAGAGTTTTTATCTTATCTGTGGGTAGGTTTTTTTTCCCTTTTGACTATGAACGTAGAAACAATAATCACATTCATAGATCCAGACCACCAGCTAGGATTCCCTGGGGAATTAGGAACTACGAGGACCATGGTCCCACAAGCACCCATACTCGGAGCAGATACTTGTAATAATGAAATATTAGTCCGAAAAGCTGAGAAACAGCAAATATTTAAAATAAAAAAATAAATTAGTTTATGGTTGGGATAAAATTACGTAGGCAATTGAATTTTAGGCCATTATTTTAGATGTGACTATTGGGTTACTAGTAGTAAAATCTATATAATATAAAAAATAATATTTCTATGTTAAGCGTTCGTAAACCATCCATCAATTTTTTTATTTATTTAAAGGACTTTGTTGCTAGGCAATCCTTCAAGTTATGATGATACTTCGGTAAGGTCTTCTAAGAACGCCCGCCCACTAGGATTTCTTGCCCCAAACCTCTATAGAAATAAAAAAAAAAAAATTGTTTTTCCTTTATCGAGCAAAAAATTAAATGTTATTCCACAGTCAACACTTTGACTGATGAGCCGTTTTGCTTGTCTAGCCACGGGTGCGGCTCGGCACGCGTCATAATGTTTCCCCATACAACAAACACAACAGTTGTGTTTTCCCGTACTCGTGGCAAGTTATGAAAAACACGACAGCTGTGTTTTCAGCAGTGAACGTGTTAACAATAAACTCCATTTTGTTTTTTCCGTATTTTTACCTATTATTTTAACATCGGTCAGCAATGCAACCACAGAACTATTATTTACAGAGTAGATAAAGTACCGACCCACTATAATCTTGAATTCCACGAAAAAGATAACACACAATACATATTTCCGCACTACAAACGAATATAGACTGTGTCACTGTCCCAACCACCCATAAACAATTAGACATGGGTCCAGTTTTGGAAAACGCAAGGGGAGACATAAGCACCAACCATCTCTTTCTTCCCTATTGTATGTTGGCGAGAGGGAGCGAGACAACGAGCGGGCTGTCGATACAAGATGACCCATTTTCTAGCCCACGTGGCCTTTGAAAAGCGTCGGTTTCCCTCGCTGGGGTGATAGATGGAGTGTTTCTATGGCAGTGTGAGATTGCGTAGGGGACTAAACAATTGGCCAGTACGTCGGGTAACCATAGATAATACAGTAACTCGTCATGGAACCTCTTTTGTGTGGACTCTCTAAAAGCTGTCATGTTTACTCTGCTCAAAGGAGTCTTGAAAGGCTTATTTTTAACTTCTATAAAGAGGTTATAGGTTAAAAGGTCGTGTTTCATCCGAAATACGCAAAATGTTTTTCGAAAATCCAACATTTTACTGACTCGTGATTTTGAATGCGGCTTGACTAAATTATCTGACTAGGACTCGACATTTGGACTATTTTAACTAATCCAGTAGACACTGGCTGAACACATAATATCCTGTGTGAAGGCAACCCAAAAAAAAACTATTACATTTTTTGACGTTTAAATGAAAAAAGAAACATTTAGCAACAAGGCATTTAAAAAAAGAAATAAAGCCTTCTTAAATAAAAAAAGCTTAAAAATATATCGTTTGAGAATAAATCCGACGTTGAAGCCTAATCGATACGTTATTTTTATTAACTTCTTTAAGAGCTTGTTTGATTGAAGGCAAAGCTGTTCAATGCTTTTCAACGTATTAGGTGAAGTAGAAGTAGTTGAAATGGGTTATTTTTAACCTTAATGAAGGGGACCATTGCTCAATTCAATTGTTACTTGTAGTTAAACAATTGGTTAATAAAGTTATTGGAGTTTTAAATTTTGAATCTATGTAAAAATGCCATAATAATTCTTTCCGATTCCGGTTTCCCTGTATCGAGTCGATAATCAGTAAGGAATTGGCTACTTTGTTGCCTGTCGATACTGCGAATTGAGTCGATAAAGCATCCACATTACTGAATCGTGACGTTTATTGCGACCCAATTAGATTATTGACTATTTGATTGACTGGGATTCAGGATTCTGACCTTATTTTCAATATAAGAACATGTAAAACTTGAAATATTTGACCCTGGCTGGAAGCAATAATAGCGCGAAACAAAATCTCTAAAAAAAAAAAAGGAAGCGACGCCACAGAATATATAAAAACCACACGTTCGTTTCGGAACCTTCATCGACGCTGATCTTTGTCAATGGGTCACGAATTCGAATCTGACCTCAAACTTGAATCGCACATGTAGGTTGCCCAGGTCATTCCAGGTCACAGCCTGACACGTTTTGGCTAGCTCTCGAACGCCCCAATCTGACCTCAGCGACCTTGGTCCTTAGGTTTTCGAGGTCAAAGTGGAATTTGAGTTCGCGGGTTGCCTTAGTGGCCTAGTTTGATTTTGTCGATGTTACTAGTTCATGTGCGGATGCTGAAGCTAATAGACGCAACAAAATGGCGTCCGGCGCGTCGTACAACTCGAGTGAAACGTCACTACTTTTTTTTTTATAAAGTGGAGATTACAGACTTACCATACCACATTATTAAGTTAATTATGGAGATATTTTGCAGTGCATGTTTTTAAAATGTAATTCCAAAACAGCTAAGACTTAAAATATATGCTCAAAATTAATACAGTATGATTCCTACTCGGTAAAAAAAAGGATTATTCTAAAAAAAATTAATGTTCACTCTAAGCAGCTCGTAAATGATAAATTATTCGGCAAGCTTAACTGTTACGGACAGGCATAGTGCTGACCATGAGGTGAACGTACCTCTCATCACTCAAGCAAGGGAAAATAAAAAAAATGGTATCCTCTATCTGCCATGTCCTTATTATTCTTTAATGTCCAATCCATTATACATAGAGAGGCTTCACAAAACGTTTGTGCCTATTTGTCCGATTCAAATTGCCCAGAGCATAGTGTAACCTAGTATACTAGGTATATAGGTACTTAGACAGTCACCATTCTTCTACGAATCGTAACATAGTATTCAAGGCATATTAATTGCGTCAACGAAGAGGAGAGGCGATAATACCATTGAGCATTTCATCGACGCTTTGAGAAGTCAATTTATATTTGAATGACTTCTTCAATGTAGAATTCATAGGTACTATCCTATCCTATCTCGTATTATAAATGCGAAAGTTTGTGAGAATGGATGGATGGATGTTTGTTCCACTTTCACGCAAAAACTACTGGACGGATTCGAATGAAATTTGGAACACAGATAGTTTACAGCTAGGATTGAGTAATGGGGTACTTTTTATCCCGATAGTATGTTCTGTGGGACAAAACGGGATAATTTGGGAAAATTCTCAAAAAACAGAAGAATACACAACGCCATTAGGTCGAGTATTTAATATTGTTTTCTATTTTCGTAATGTGTCACTGAATTCTTTTTTTATTAGTTTTGATTTCGCACGATAATTGTATTTAGGCAGTGTCAAAAATGTACAGTTTTTTTATTATTTACTGAAATCTCTTATTGATGGATTTCTCAGTAGATCTGTTCCTTCACCTTTACTCCTGTAACACGTTCACAGCTGAACCGTTGCACTTTATTTGGCTCTTTTGCGAATCTTCACACAACGTGTGTGTTTACTGTATACTGGCGTTGTGTCGTAACTAAACTCAATCAGCAGTGCGACCGGACACAGGTGTTGTGATAAAATTGACATATGGCAAGCATATAAACCATTTGGTCATCTAGGTTCAACACATCAAATCCAACCAATACAAAATAAACATATCTCTACCTCTCGCATAGGTAACTAGGTATACATGACCCCTGTTCTCCAAAAAAGCTCATAACACAGTAGTGTCGACGGATCTAGGCCAACGTGAACACAGGCCCTCGGAAAGTTTGCGCATGCACAGTCACGAAGAAATGTTTTAGTGTGCCTTGCCTTTTTCTCAGTAGATGGAAAACAGTGGGAAATGCCAGGCGACCAACCTTAACTGTCCAAATCCTAACTCGCTTCCAACATACGAATACTCTGACGCTTTCTGCGGCTAACTTCACGGTGGCCTAGATAAATCAACACTGTTGTAAATTAAAACAGTTCTACACCTCAAAATAGTCTCCCTACGTACATTAAAAACCTATGAAAGCCTGCTTTTACAACACAACAGGGGCCCAATACTATAAAATAACTAACCTATCAATTGTGTGTCGGTAGTGTCAGGCACACAGGCACACAATCGACACACTACTGAGACACCACTGTTAGACACCATTGGAGTTTTCGCAGAATGCCAAATTTGCAACAGTGGCAATATAATGTCTGTATTGTGTCGATAGTATGTCAATGGCGTGTTGCTTTACTCTAAGTTATAGAATTGGGCCCCAGTACGCTTGTCTAAGCTAACTAACAGGAATCACACGCGAGCTAGCTCGTGGCCTGTGGCAATGCAGCCGCGACGCGCATACAAACTAGAGAAGTTTAGTCTATGCTTTAGTCACGACGGCGACACTTCGCCTTACGCAATACCACACCCCGGACACTCCATACAAAAGTTGATTTGACTCACATATAATAGTAGTGGGAGGCCTCTTCTGCAAGAGACCGCCTGGGGAAGTACCACATCTTTGCTAGATATTCATCCGCCAAGCATTACTGTGTTCCAGTTTGAAGGGCACTGTTTCCAGCGAAATTACTTCGCATATGAAACTTGAGAGCCGATGTCTCAGGGTGACGAGCGCAGTGCGCCGCGCAAGATTATGCAATGCAAAGTTTTGACTGGCACTGTAACTGTTATGGGCAGGCGTAGCTCTTACCATTGGTAAACGACATCCTCGTCTCGTCACTCAGTCAAAAAGAAACCCGCTAGTATGAAGGTTCATATTAACCCGTTTGTCTATTGTCATTTGGGCGTGTAATATTGACTGACCTCCCAATTGTCCTCCGGATCGCGGGGGTACAGTGTCCATTCTGTGTAATACACATCTTCTGTGACAATAGTCTGTTGCATGGACGGGCATAGATATAATAGATACCGAGTAGATAAACTCTTTATTGAACGTTAGATAGTAGTATTATGTCGTCGATTCGAACGCCGCCGCTCCTGACTTGGGAATAGCAATAAGTATCATCACAAACAGCTCAGTCAACCCACTGCTGGACATATTGTAGTACTATCTATTCTGTGGCATAAGCCTCCTCTGTATCACGCCATTTGTTCCGGTCCTGCGCCAGTCTCATCCAGTCTGTCCCGACGTGCTTGATGTCGTCCGACCGTTGGGCTGTCGTAAAAAAAACAATAAATAAATAGAAAACTGAAACTTTAAATCTAACAAAAGGAGGTGGCCATAGAACAAGGACTTAGAGAAATATATACCATTTATAGATTAAGAGATTTAAAAACGAATTATTCACGCTTACATTTAGAACACAGGACCAAATTCCCATATTTGACACAACGCCCACTATACAGTCATAACACCTACTAATATATATAAAAAAAGCTAAATATACCCAACTTACCCACATTTCTAAAAGTTATCAATGTTTTTTTACATAAACGAAAAGATCTTAAAAAAAAACTCATTTTATTTAGAGTAAGAACATACCTAACATTTTTTATTGTTAAAAATTGTTTACATTTCGATGTAAAAACCGCCAAGGGCCTTGTCTTGAGCATGTAAAGGGTCCTTTACATATTCAAAATGGCGTACTCTTGACCTTGAGTTCCTCTCAATTTTGGCAGAAGAATAGATCCCTTTTACGCCGAAATATCTAAGTACTACCAGTAGGTATGAAGAATTTTACATACTTACCTACTAGAATATACTTTATCCTGATTATTTCGGATATTAAAGTAGAAATCCTAATGAAGATAGCTTTGTAGCAATTACTTTTTTATCTGTGGCTAGAACGCAGTCTATATACATTTTTTTTTTATTTTGGCTTACCTCGATTATTGCATTCAGCCAATGTCAATATTAAAATCGATTTTCGGGGCAGCGTAAATTGACGGAGTGGCATTCATGAAATCAATTAGCAAACGAATTTCGAAACACTTAGTAAAAAATGAAGTCGCGTCGCCATTATTAACCCATAATCAAGCATGGAACCTACTTTAATCAATTAAAAAAAACGATTTCAAGTGAGTTAACTTACCTCTTTAGTCTTTTGTCGCAGTAGGTACTGGCACACTAAAAAAAACAAAGTCTAGAAAAGCCTTAGCGACAGTGACGCCTCTAATGCAAGTTTCTTGGCGTGTTACGTACGCCTCATGCAGTTAGATAACTAACACGAAGTAACGAAGTATTACAAAACTGATTTTAATTGCGTAACTACTGCAAATACGCGTTCAACAGGCTTGTTAGAACGATTTACTCAATTATAAATGCTGCACAAAATAATGTTGTTTTTTGTTCACATTGCCATCTAGCGTGGAGTAGCAGTACTAAATCGTACTAATTTTACTCATGGTGAACTTTTCTCATTTCCATATAATACAAAAAACAAATTGTTCCAATTAGAAACTTAAAAATATTAAAATTAAGTTGAAAATAGTATTGTAGTAGCTATAAACAGAATTTGAACAAATAAAAAAGAATTCTTTACTTAATTTTAAGCTTCGGAAAACGTAACATAGATGGAGTTAAAACAAATCTCTCTGACAGCTACAACTTTGCTTGCCTGCGTGGTATTTTTTTTATCGTCAAGCATCTAGATATGGGTTTTTATAGTTTATAAACACTACACAGTGTAATGAATGTAGCTTAATCGTTCGTTGACCGATTGTGGGTACCTATTTCTTATAGTTATGCACCTTTCTGTCGCTATGCAAGGAAATAATGAAGTAATCTCATAGGTACGGACTTACATACGTGTAGGTAAAGTTAAGTACCTAGCGTGTAGAGTTACTTGGTGCTATTTTCTCTGACGGGCGTTTTCCCGAAGCACTGGTAGAGTTGATGGAGTTTCCTTTTCCTGTGCGAGATTCAGCCATGAGTCGCCATTTGAAACCGTAATCAATTAATCATTAGTTTAGTATATCATATTTGATTTATTTTTCTCTATCTATGTTTGTCATGTAAAAGTGCATTGTTTTGCTTAATTGCAAATGAAATTAATTCGAGTTTTGAGTTTTGTGAAAATAGCTCCGTAGGTTAATTTTTCTATGAATATGTTCCTATACTTACTTTACCTCCTATTTATTTATGTAAGTAATTAATAATAGATAAAAATATAAACCATATAATTATTATTATGACATACTGATTTAGTAGATAGCATGAGGTGTTTAGACGACCTCCGTGGAGTAGTGGTTGAAATGACGCATGTTAGATTTTTAATAAAATAAGTTTGTGCTTAGAGAAGTGGGTTCGACGCTACGGATCGATAAAAACCGGGAGCGCCGGCATAGCGTGCCCTCCGAGAGCGATGGAAATACGCACATAACTTACGAGAAGCCGTTAGTGCGGGGCCGAGGATCGAACCCGGTCTCGTAGAATTGCAAAGCGCACATGTCAAAGTACGCATTTTTTTCTATAGAAGAATATTATATATGGCAACTTTTAATAGGAAAAGTAAACAGTGAGATTAATAGTAAAAGTACCTAGCAGTCGGTTCAATAATCCAGTAAATTACGTAATTAACCGTCGCAATAACAATTATTTACTCCTATTACCTTCAAACAATGCAATAAATATAATAAAAACAAAGCACTGAGTCACTCTGAGATAAGAGACCGGCCGAGTTCGATGTACGGAGTTCGGCAGTTGCTTGAACTATAGTACTGCCACTCAATAATAGATGGCGCTAGTAGGGAATTTGTTTTGACCCATTTATGCTCGGGTTCTAAAATTCATTAGGTACAATGAATTAAGTATTCGCAGCTTATATTACTAAGATATAGACAAAATATCAACACACAATAGATACATAAATACAATCAATCTAATCTCACACGTTCATTAATGGGTACAACTTAAAGCAATTTCTTTCAGACTGCGTTTTTTAACATTTTTTTATAAATCTTGATTTGTTATATAAATAATCGGAGATGAGCAGCAATAATGGAAAGCTTAAAATCTTTTCAAAGTTGTCAAACCTTTTTCAAATAAATTCAATAAATGTAGGTAACTAGGTAGCGGAATCGATCCTACAACTTCCAAGTCAGAGCCGACCTACCCAACCACCAACCCACAGACGAATGTAGGCCAATGACACCCATCCATCGTCGAATGAGTCAGAAACTGAAAACCGCTAAAAATTGCAACCATTCGTGAAATATTTCAACAATACCACCACAAAGTGGTTGGATCGAACCCAATAGAAGTTCCAACGACGTCATCGTACATAAGCACCTAAAAATAGAGGCACAATCATCTATAATCGAATCTTAATACTGGTGCGGTTCAACGACCTTTGATACTACAATTTGACCTTTAGTTCCGCTACCCGGCAATAGATGGCGCAACCCGGAAGTCAGTTGCCAAAACATTCCTTTTATCCTTTGCGAAATTAAAATAATTATGAAATATCGACTTTTCGCTTTCAATTTGCGTTTATTTAGTTGTTTTAATGTTTTTACTCTAAATATCGAGATTAGTTTAAGCTAATTTTGATAAAATAACGACCTTTAATTGCAAAATTACTAGGAATTAATTATTTTTTTAAATACATTATCCTTATCCAAGGCGACTGGCAGAAAAATATTTTAAAACATTAAGTCCTCCACACATTGTTTTAAATATTAAATCAATACATTTTCACGGCCATGGAAAAGTTTCACTCGAAAGTTAGTTCCGTTTTCCACCGCAGGGGCGTTCCGTGGCGCTTTAATCGCGTCCAATGCCCCCAACATAGGTTATTGGACCTTTATACAAGACCGCTTATTAATAGGCGGATAAAATGTGTTAATAATACAATTAAATATAACAAATAAACCACACGCTTTTGGACTAATTATAGAGGTTTCATTTTCTATACTATTATATAAAACAATAATATCGAATCGGTGTTGATGAATTCCAATCTACTATGGTGAAATTCCTATTTCAGTAAGTATCATGGTTTTGATCGGCAAAAACATTTTTAAAGACTTTTTTGCTACAAATCTGAAGCTGAATATCTGGCAGCGGCCAAGGGGCCTCTTGCAGAAGAGGCCTCCCACTACAAAGTGGTAACAATGTAGAAAATATGAAATATCAATTTTCTCCGAAATTCGATGAAACGACGCCCTACTTTTGCCGTTTAAATACACCATAATATAGTATTATTTATTATGAACGTCATCTTTTCCTGCTTAAATCTCAACTTTTGCAACAATTACGTATTCAGAATTCCTGAAACTGTGTATTTTTCTGGGTCAATGGCCCAGTTAGGGTATTACTGCGATTTACCTTGTAAGGTTGGCTGAATGTGGAAACTGAGATTGGACATCATATTTACATGTCAAAATATGTTTTTTTTTTTTCTTATATATATATATATTTATTTTTTTAATTTATTTTTTCTATTATATTTTATTTTTAACCCTCCTCACGAAACTAAGGAGAGACCCGTGCCCAGCAGTGGGACGTTATGGGTTGATGATGATGAATCCTTTTATGAATTATGCAATGCAAAGTTCTGGGCGGCACTGTAACTGTTATGGGCAGGCGTAGCGCTTACCATCAGGTGAACGACCTGCTCGACCCGTCACTCAGTCAAATAAAAAAAATACACTATCCGCTTATAAAGTGTAATAAAAAAAAAAACTTCACGGTCATATTCATAGATCCAGACCCCTAACAAGGGTCCCCTGTATCTAGGGAATCAGGAACTAAAAAATGCCAAGAAAACACTAAAAAAACAATAAACCACTAATCTCACCAATAATCCAAAAAAACCAAACCAACAACAACAACAATCCACACAAACAACAACATACAATGAACTACTAATTCAAAGGTCCATCCAAAAGTTGTCTGGAAGAAATCGATTTCAGCGATAAGACCGCCTATTGTATTATACTTGGTTACCTATTGTAATTTCTCTGTGCTGTGTTTATTTTTTTTGGTGTACCAATAAAGAGTTTTCTATTCTATTCTATTCTAAAAAACAAAATCAAAATCGGTCCATCCGTTTTGGAGCTACGATGCCTCAGACAGACACACACTACAAAATTATAACGCCCATCTTTTTCATAGAGGCTTGATAAAATCAAATCGAAATCGGTCCAGCCGCTTGTACAAACCAATCGAACGTACAAAAGGTAGAATAGAATAGAATAGAATAGAAAACTCTTTATTGTACACCAGAAACAAAAATAAACACAGTACAGAAAAATTACAATAGGTAAACAAGGGTAGTACAATGGGCGGTCTTATCGCTGAAAGCGATTTCTTCCAGACAACCTTTGGATGGACAGTAAAAAACATTTTTCGATAGTAGGGTGGGTGGCGTACGTTTGCAGTAATTAATAAACCCGATACGTTTTAATAATACACATACACACTATACTTAATAACAATATATATATATATATAAATGTTATGTTGGTTTGTGTACGCTTCAAAAACTCAAAAAGTTATGCACCGATCGAGCTGAAATTTTAGCATGATATATAATCCGCATCAAGGATTGTTTTTATCTATTTTTTCATCAGTGACATATCAGCGATTGTGCGAATGTGCCACAGCGAAGCGTGGCAGGGCACAGCTAGTAAATATATAATAATAATAAATAATAATATAATATATAGGTAATATTTTCTCATGATACCATTATCAAGTTACCTATAGCAAAGGTAGGTATTCCGTTATCAGTGTGTCGGGGTCAACGAACTCCGATGATCAGCCCATTCAATGCCTATTACCTTATTTTTGTTAAATTATTTTGCACGTTTTTTTAATGTGTTTAATTGTATTTTTTTTTTAATTTTCAAAATTACACCGTCATCAATCCATATGGACCCACTGCTGAGCACTTTCCCGCGGGAATTCTGGAATTTTCCCATTTTCCCGCGGGAATTTGGAGTTTCCCGGGATAAAACATAGCCTATTATAGCCTTTGGGGATAATAAAGCTTTCTATTAGTAAAAGTGTTTTCAAAATCGGATTAGTAATTACTGAGATAATCTCCTACATATAAACAAACTTCACCTCTTTCTCATATTAGCGTAGATTTCACCAAGCGCTTACCATCACGCATATGACCTGCTCAGTTTTACAACAGAACAAGCCTCTACACGTTTCTTTTGAAACTCCAAAGTAAATAATATCATTCGAGTCATTTTAGAAGTAATTTGTTGTGATTTCCTGTCTGAACAGTTGTTAGGCATATCGCCAAGAGACATTTCCTCCAGTATTATTGAAATTTCTAAGCTTAATGTCTTGTTAGCTATGTTTTTTTTTAGATAACTGACAACCTGGCTTGAAGCCCATTTTTCATGTACCTACATACAATATTTTTTTACGTAAATAAAAATTAGAATTTTTTTTTTTTTTTTTTGCAAGGTGAACGAGCATGTTTACTCTTTCGTCACTTAGCATCAGGTGAAGATACGCGTTAAATTCGTTAATTCGTTTAAAAAAAAAACAAATTCCATTAAAAATATATTTTTTTAAAGAATGGACTGCATGGACCTTTATTCCTTAACAAGTCCTACTAATATTATAAATGCGAAAGTTTGTGAGTATGGATGGATGTTTTTTTAACTTAACAAAAAAAATCGACATGAAAATTATATCACAGCGAAATTTAATAAAAACAAAATCGGTGCATCCGTTCGGGAGCTACGATACACAGACACGTCACACTTATGCACGAATAAGTTGACACATTGTCCCGTTACGCTCGTTGTACGCTCGCGCCGCATCTATCTCTCTTCTCTTCTTGACAGGTTAATTATTCTTGCATTTCAAAAATCTGATTACTAGTATAATTTCAAGTAATTTATTCTTTTATTATTAAAAAATGATTCAATTTTATTCATAAAAAGCATGCAATCATTTCATCAATGTTTTGTTATGACGTTGTCACGTTAAACTGTCGTCCGTGAACCAACTTTACAGACAACCAATTTTTTGCTTCGGGGGTTAAAATTGGACCGAACGCAACATTTGACATAGTTAACGGTTGACCTTACTCCGGAGTTCCTCAAAAATGACCTCGTGTTCATTACGTAAGATTCGGCAACGCGTCCAAAAATAAGTCAATTTTGCACGTTCGCTAAACAGGCCATATGTTTGTTTTACGTACGAATATATAAATATTCTTGGAGCGTTCGTCGACCGAGCCGCAGATGGGGTGGGAGTTTGTATGGGCGGCCGTTGACCCGCCGAATTTCGACGGGGTCAACGAACGACCGCCGAGTTTAACGTACTTGGGACAGTCGGCTGGGTATTGGCGGTTTTTGGCTGGTTTTTTCGCGAATTTCTCGTTGCAAGGACATTTTTGGTGGTTTATGACGTTATGGAGGGCTGCTTTTGACAACTTCGACTATGGTACTGCTGAAGAGTTGCCGTAAAAATAAGTTTTATGCAGTTTTTTTTGTGGGATTTTTAAAATTTTACCATTTTTTTTTTATAAACTCGTAAATATTATTTTATAAGAATAGAATATCGTAGATTTAAATCTTAAGCTACTTTTAACTACCTTCTACAACTGCTTTAATGTAAACAAAAAATATTTTCGCACATATTTAACAAAAATTAAGTTGAAATTAAAATTTTATTTCAAAACTATTCCAAAATTATAATTGTATAACTACCAACATTTTCCTCCACTCGTCTCTTTGAACTAAAATTCAGACGCAAAGAAAAACTTTTCAACGACATCTTTAAACGTAATTTACAAGCAACTTCTTGCGCCAATTTCGATAAAACTCACACCAATACAAAGCTCATAATCCCCTCTTCAAAACACTATACAAATAATCAAACCTTATCCAAAAGGAACCAGCCGGGAAGCGGAAAACTATATCATCTGTTCCGAATTGGACTGTTTTTCCAAGGTTATTGCTCCGAGCAGGGTTCTACGTACTTTGTAGACAGCAATAAGGAGGTATTTAGGTAGTTTGTACATTTGGGTGATCGCCCTACAAAACTAGAGGTAACTAGGGTTCGAACCCTAGGTCATTCGAACCATTAGAACAACAATGAGGGAGTGGGGAATACAATAGAGGGGAAAACAATTCTGACAGTGGTGAATGAATTTTAGGTTGATGGATTTTACTTTATATTCTTACTAGCTGCGTCCCTTGGTTTCACCCGCGTGGTTCCCGTCCCCGTGGGAGTACGGGGACGAAATAAAACCTAGGTTACTCGCTGATAATGTAGCTTTCCATTAGTGGAAGAATTTTCAAAATCGGTTCATTGGTTTAGGCGTGAAAGCGTAACAAAGAAATAAACATACTCAGATTCGCATTTATATATTAATGTCTGTTTGGATGCTTGTTACTCAATGAAGTAAAAACGGCTGAACAGATTTTGATGACATTTGGCACACAAGATAGTTTATTATCTGGATTAATAATACAGTACCTGGATGACGGAGCTTTGCTCAGTATCTTTTTTTTTTTCTGACATTTTCTAAAAATGATTCCTAGCTAGATCGATTTATCGCCCCCCAAACCCCCTATATACTAAATTTCATGAAAATCGTTGGAGCCGATTCCGAGATGCCAATTATAATCCTTACTTATATTATAAATGCGAAAGTAACTCTGTCTGTTGCTCTTTCACGCCTGAACTACTGAACCGATTGAAATGAAATTTGGTACAGATATTGTCTGGAGCCTGAGGAAGGACATAGGGTACTTTTTAATGTTATAAAAGCATTGTAAGGATTTGAAATAGGGGATGAAAGTTTGTATGGAAGTTTCGTCATTTTTGAAGCTACATTATCAGCGACTAACATAGGGTTTTTGTCCCCATATACCCGCGGGAACAGGAACTACGCGGGTGAAACCGCGGGGCGCAGCTAGTTATATATATATATATACAAGAATTGCTCATTTAAAGATATAAGATAGGATTTTGCAACGTTCTGGGTAACACTGTAGCTGTTATGGGCCGACGTAGCACTTACCATCAGGCGAACGACAGGCTCGTCTTTACTTAGTAACTAAAAAAAAGTTTCAAGAACATTTTCATAAGATATGTGTCAGATTATAGCGTCACTTAGGTGGGCGCTTAATAAGGTAGGTGACCCACCTACGTAGAGTCATGCAACTGATATAATAGATAATTATATCAGGCCATGCGGTTGATAAACGTGCGGTAAGGCCGTCCATTCAACCCGGGTGCGTTGACACCCCTTCCAGTCACCCTTCGATACTGAATTTGTGAAAACCACTCATTATTATCAGTAAAAATATTATTTACCAGTATTTTTTTGCTTTAAAAAAATATTGAACAGGCCAAACGAAAATCCGGAAAGGTCAAAATTTCAATTCCCTGACCTTTAAGGCCAGTTTCGAGTAATTTTTTTAATAATTTTGTTTTATTATCGTTTCCTTTTTTAGGCACTTCAGCAATAGAAATATGAAAAAATCTAAATGTAGGAAAATGACAATTTGCTGTAGTTAAAAAACAGTACAATAATAATTTTTTTGAACACTATTATAATAAAAAGAAAAATTTAACACGCTCAGTGCTGAGAACACATCTGTCGTGTTTTTCATAACTTGCCGCGAGTACGGGAAAACACAACTGTTGTGTTTGTTGTATGGGAAACCACTATGGAGTGTGCAGAGCCGCACCCGTGGCTAGACGAGCAAATCGGCTCAGCAGTGAAAGTGTTAACAATGATGTTGTGAAATGAGTGGCCTTTTCGCTATAAGCGATTTCTTACAGGCAACCTTTGGATGGGCATAATAACAGTTCATTTACTAGTAATCCTGCCTAGTTAATACCAGCGGGGTTATGCAGCACGGTGCGTATCAGCTCGAGTTCGTTTCATTTTGACGATTGATTGCCACGGGACCGTCATTTCAATACGAATGACGAGTCCCGTGGCAATCAAACGTGATCCGCACCGTGCTGCATAGCCCCGCAGAGGATTTTTTAAACCAAATTCACGTAGGCGAGAGTGTGGGTCGGCCTTTAAATAGGATAAATTTTGACAATTGTCTAAATTGAAGGAATTTGTCACGTGATTTGGTGACCCCCAGACAAAACACAAAAAAAAAATTGGTGAAATAAAAAAACTGACTGCATTTGAATTGAAATACAACTCAAACTACTGAACGGATTTTGATGAAATTTGGCACACACATAGTTTATTATCTGGATTACCACATTAGACACTTTTATCTCTTAAAAATTTACAGTTGTTGCGGGATAATACACAACGCGAGTGAATACGCGGGGTGTAACTAGTTATTAATAATATATGATCATAAAATAACATTTTGGGTCATTGCTCACCTATTTCTAGTTATTATAAGGTGAAATAATAACGACTTCTTATTAGCCTTATAATAATAGAAAAAAAAATAAAAAAAACAAAAAAATAAAATAAAAGAGAATAATAATGTTGCCATAAAATAAAAACTGACAACACTAAACACATTACTTCGCGGAAATATATAAAATCGATCACATCGCTGAGGTCTTAACAAACTGGTCATTTTAAATTACTACATTAAGTTATTTTATTTCTAATAAAAAATAATAATAATGTTCTTATCAAGAATAATAAAGACATTTATTACAAATAATAATACACTTTGATATCAATCACGAGACAATATTGCATAATAGTAACGTAATGTAAACCTTAAAAATTTGCAAGTGTATAGCAAATTGGTGACGAAGGGTCAAGACATTTTGGTCGCTGAATATTTTGGCTCGTTCAACGCTGTGGGGGCGACGACCTCGACATTTGGTCTGCTATCGCAGAGATAATTATGGCCTTAGTCAATATTTAGACATTTTTGATGGACTATTTACTGATAGAATATCCTATTTTCCTCATTATTAAACGTAGGCTAATTTTTTTTACTCAATCACTTTTGAACTAAATTTTTTTACACACGCTCTCCTTGGGGAGTAAGCTGGTGAATGCGTGACGAGAGCGTTACGAAAAGTGTGATCGGGCGAGGCGAACGGAAGTTGAGAGGGAGATATTTAAGCTAGTGAAGGTAGAAAGAGAGAGAGTTACGTTTCGTAAATTTTTAAAATTACGTTTTAGAAATATCTTAAAAAAAAATTTTTTTTTGAAACATTTTTTTGTTGAAGCTTTACTTCTACTATGTCCCAGCACATATGTTATTTTTTATTCATACTTAACCATATTCAAAAGTGTAAAAGTTTCAACAAAAACGATTAAACCATTCGAGAGTAAAAAAAAATAAACAGCGCCCCATTTAACCTAAAAAGTGTCTTTCCTTTCAAAAATGATGTTTGCGGGCACACGAGAGGGATGACCCCAAAAGGTCATCGGCTCACTCCCGAGTGAATGGACCCACTCGCGACCTTCTGAGGCCTAATCGGGAAGCGAGTATTTCAAAACTTCTCGTCACATTCGTCACGCCGCCTTGTGCCAGGAACTCGTCATTGCCAGCGGCCTTGGAAGGTAGGTGGGTGTGTCACAGATTGGGTCAGAGTCGGAGAGGTCATTGAAGCCAAGTAGTGGTAAGCCTCTTCTGCAGGAGACCGCCTCGGGAAGCCAGATATTCATTCGCTAAGCAGTTTAGTGAAACAATACTGTGTTCCGATTTGAATTGCACTGTTTCAGGGTGACGAGCGCCAACCAACCAACAGGTAACCTTGCTAGCCTCGTCACTCAGTAAAATAAAAAAAAAATGGAAATATTTCTGAAAATTATGAAGCAATGATTCAGAATAGAATAGAAAAACCTCTTTATTGTACACCGGAAACAAAAATAAACACAGTACAGAAGGATTACAATAGGTAAACAAGGGTAGCACAATGGGCGGTCTTATCGCTGAAAGCGATTTCTTCCAGACAACTTTTGGATGGACAGTAAAAAACATTTTTCGATAGTAGGGTGGGTGGCGTACTTACAGTATTTAACAGACACAACAGCTATACTTTTCAGCGTCTCATAAGTCCTTCTTTTCTAAATGGCGTGATCTAACCGCCGAATTGGTTTAAGTGTCAAACACCCGACACAATTCGGCGGATTCGGGCGTTCAACTCTTTGAACTCGCAAGGAGTACTGACCGGTGACGAACTGTATTGGTTTGGTACTGACCTATACTCTATGGTGTGTTTTCATTATCTATGGTAGAGGAAAAAAAAGAAATTTGCCTTTTTATTTAATTTGGGCGGGAAAATGAAAAGGTGACGTTGATTAGCTTTTTATTTCTTCAATAAAATCCAAGAAGGTTTTTATTTCTTTAGTACAACACAAGGAGGTTTCATTTTCTATTTCCCGAAACCAAAGACAAAGCTTGGAGCCACATTAGCTTCTATAGAATTTACATTTTAAAAACAGATTTACGTAAACAAGCGAAATAAAGCTCAAATTATATAAACAGGAACTGTAGAGCTAAATACGTTTGTTGGATCTGTCAGTTTTGAGATATTGCTGAATTCATTTTGAGCCGACTTTACGTTTATTTTTGTACTTACGTTTTATACGCGATAACGCAGCCAATTAGTAATTGATTTTAATGATTTTTTTTTGTTTGGTAGATCATACTTCAAAGGTGGTCCAGTATAAATTCCATCAAAATTGAATCAGCTGTTTTTTATTAATAGACTTAAAAGTTCACTACATACGTACAGACTAGTTACTGCATTTTTCCCGTTGGTTAAGGCAAAGACTACATCTTTCCACAAGCCACGAAAAAAAAAATGCGGCCTCCGTAGCGCAAGTGGGTGATGTACCGACTGCGAAGCGTAAGGTTGCGGGTACAATTCCCGCACAGGGCAAAGATTTATAACTTCAATAACCACCCAGTCGGGTCAAAATCAACCCTAGAAGAGTAGTCAAATATTAATTCTAAAACCGTGGCGTGACCACTTGGTCATGGAAAAGCTGAAAGTACCCAGGGTCATTGGTCGAGGAAGGCCGTGGAACCACAGAATGGTCATTCAGCAGGCTATATACAGGGCCGGATTATCCATAAGGCGGATAAGGCTACTGCCTAGGGGCCCGCACCGACTAGGGGCCCGCGGGGCCTAGTCGATGCGGGCCACGCAAAAAGAAAAAAAGACGTTTCATTTAACAATTTATTTTCTTTGAGAATTTGTATTATACCCCAATATTGTACCTTCTTCTTTTCAAAACTCGACCAGATACTTGGTTGGTGATAGACTCGACTTTTGTCATCATCATCATCATCGACCCATATCGTCCCCTCACCTTCGTGAGGAGGGTTAGACCATAATCCACCACGGGGGCCAGATCCGGATTGGTGGACCACCTACCTACCTCCGAAATAATTCTCGGGTAGGTATGTGAGTTTCCTCACGATGTTTTGTAATAGAAAAAATATGTTTAAAAAGTAAGAAAAGGGTAAAGTAAAAGGGCCCCGAGAATTGTATTGCCTAGGGGCCCTGATAGGGTTAATCCGGCCCTGGCTCTATAGGCATTTAGCCTTTTGTAATAGCCACTGAAGCTGGCGTCATCGGCGGCAATGGCGTCACTTCATAGAAGTTGCGGACAAAAGTATTTATCACTAGCTAGGCCCTTTGGTTTTTCTTTTATCCCACTGAATGACAAGACGAGCAAGTCGTTCAGCTGGTGGTAAGCGCTACGCCTGCCCATAACAGTTACAGCGTCACCCAGAACTTTCCATAATAAAATCTTGCGCGCTTGTCACCCTCAGACTTTGGTTCCAAAGTCTGCGTAGTAATTTTACTGGAAGCAGCGCCCTTCAAACCGGAACACAGTATGGTTTGCGCACTACTGCTTGGTGGATTAAAATCTGGCAAAGGTGGATGACTTCCCCAGGCGGTCTCTTGCAGAAGAGGCCTACCACTGCACCCGCGTCGAGTTTTATTCCACCGGAACCGTTATTTCTTTTAACGGGATAAAGAATATCCTATGTGTTAATCCAAATTCAAGATTCAAGAAAACAAATGAAAAAAAGAAAAAATATTTTTTCTTCGTTGTTTTTTTTTTACAAAATTAAATAAAACACAGATAAAAGTGTCTCTGTCAGCTCCGAAGCACGATTTTAGTTTTCTCCCTTACGTCATCTTGACACTGTCAGTCTTCGTGTTCCTTTTTTTTTCCAACGTGGAAATGCAGCCAGTGTTCTTGGCACTATGCCTCATAGACACCCTCTTTTGTTAGATTTTAAAGTTTTAGTCTCTAGTTACTTTTCTATTTAATAATTGTTTTTTTTTTTAATTTTATAATTTTTTTAATTTATTGTTTGTTTTCTATTTAATGTAAGTTATGTCAGTCTCCAGTTTCAATCAAAATAACAATTTATGAAAAAAAAGGAAGAGGTTCTCGTTTTAAAATCGTCCAAAAAGTATTTCTTCCATAGATCCTACAGGGTTGCCACATAGCAATAGGCCGAGGTGTCGTGTTTTTGTGTGAGGTCACCTCCCCCTGGTGGAACGACCCCCGAAGGGCGGGTCCGTGTAACGACCTCGGAAACATTGGTATCAATAGCTTTGCTGTTCATATCCTTGTTATATTATACGAGTAAAATTTTTTTTTTAAGTAAAACTTCTTTACGCAAAAAAAAATTCAAACATCACACACATTCACATCTCACACACACACACACGATCTTTAGTGCCTTTCGAAATACTGTTTCATATGAGCAAAAATAAAATATAATTAAAAAAAAAACAGTCGAATTGAAAACCTCCTTGTTCGAAGTCGGTTAATAAAGTGACATCACCTACAATGATTTAAAAGTGATCACTTATCGATAAATGCCTGTCTACATACAATATTGTATGGTCATCCATTAGTCTGGTCTTAGTTTCGAAAAAAATGTATGAGTCATCCACTACAAATAGTTTTGGTGATGCATGACATCGGTGGATGATCTAATGAACGCAAAGTATGTATGTATGATGTTAATTTCAAATGATTTATGTATGAAATTTTATTCATGTTCACTTACACTATTAAACCGTGACTTCTGCTATAGTTCACTATCGAAATATTACTTTAAATGATTTTTTTTAAATATTTCTTTGTGGTATGTGGTTGTTTTATTCGGTTGGAATTTTCTGTCAAACCATACTTATATTAAAATAATAATTGTCAAAAGTGACGTTCACGTATTTATTCCACTATTTTCAGAGTCTACAATTTGTAAATCATACTTAATTTTTGTAATTTAGGTAATACTTTATCTATTACATATATTTTAAAACTGTTAAAAAGCATTCATTCCTCATTCATTTACGCCGTAAGTGCAACAAACCAAAAAAAAAAAACAAAAAATCCACTACTGATTTATAAATCGAACGCAAACCACTATTCATAATCCCGCGCATTTACTCAACTCTGAAAGTTCCCGCGCATTCAACTTTTTTTTTTCCAACCGGGAAGCGAGGCGGAGATAAGACTCGTCTGGACAGGCCTCGGCAATCGGTAGTATTCTGCCAGGCCGGTTCCTTGCCGTCCCACGTGGTGGGTCAACGGCTGGCCCACTGCGCACTTGGGTTCGGTGAACTAAACACGTACACACACAGGCACGCACAGTTCACGCTTGTGTGCGTGTGCACACATGTTCGCATGCTTTGTACAGGTGACTAATTGTATGGCTTTTTAATCAGTGGTAAATGAGGATGTATAATTACTGTGTGTTTATATGCAAGTTAAAGTAATTTTTTTAATGATTCGTAATTTATAGCGGCCGAATGTGCGAGCTGTACGAAGCCATATTTTTTTTATAAAACTTTTTCTTTTTTCTTTTCTAAGATGATAGAATAGAATAGAAAATACTTTAAAGTACACCAGTTCTCAAATACACAAAGTACGTAAAGAATAGTGCTTATTAAAATAAATATTGTAAAGGCGGATTTATCGCTAAAAGCGATCTGTTATAGTCAAACTTTGGATTGAGAGATGCACTAAGACACCTAAAGATAAAAAAAAAACGAACAAAACCCAAGTAAAAAGTATTTTGTGCCAACAAGTTTTTTTTTAATTTAACTACAACATTAAAGACAAGCCGCCGCTGTCGTAAATGTCGTAAACTCAGCCTAGAACCACACCAAAAGTAATTGCCTAAAAATAAACACCAGATAACTTTAGGCGCCATAATGGCGCGGTGAAAAAGAAAGTGTTACGTTTTAGACGCATATCACATGACGTGAACAGACGTCTAAACAATAAAAATTGAGGCGTATGAACAGTAAAGATAATGCTGTGGAAACTAGGCCTTATTAGGAAATAAATATACGAAACTTAACGCTCTCTTTCTATCTTCACTAATTTGTATCTCGCTCTAACTCAAACTCAAACTCAAACTCAGACTCAAATCATTTATTGTAAATAGGCAAAATATTGCACTTTTACACGTCAAAAAAATAATATCTTATACATACGTATAGAAATACAAACTTTCATTCTCCTCGCCCGATCACACTTTTCGTAACGCTCTCGACGTGCATTCACCAGCTTACTCCCTAAGTCATTCAGACATATTACTCCAAAATCCAAGAAGATTTATCACCATCCTCATCGACCGGTGAAGAATTTTGTACATGATAAAAATAACCTAAAACAAAGCTTATCCCAGTTATCCTCAATATAAAGACCTGGTTACCCGACCGGACCCGATTTAGGCCGATGTCTCGGGGTGACGAGCGCAGTGCAGCGCCGCGCAGGATTATGCAATGCAAAGTTCTGGGTGGCGCTGTAACTGTTATGGGCAGGCGTAGCGCTTACCGTCAGGTGAACGACTGGCTCGTCTTGTCATTCAGTAAAATAAAAATATAATACAGATAATTATCATAATTTGCAGCGTTGTTTCTTCCCACTGCTGGGTACAGAATTCCTTTCGCTGTTGCCACGCTTTGCAATCGTGTAGCTTCATCTATGTTTTTCATACATAGATTTCTTAAATATATTATTATACACGTGCATGGTTGTACGGAAGAGATCGCTCTGAGCGATAAGACCGCCCGGATCGTAGCATTTGGAATGTAGTCTCTGCCTATTTCAATGGAAAAAAAGGCGTGATTAAAAAGGCGTATGTATGTAATTCGGTTTAAATCATACCGCGTCCCTACTGTAACAACATTGACAAGTCAACGACAGAATCGGAACCAGGCCGCGTGTGTTTACATCGCTCGTTCAATTAAAGTTTGTACCAAAAATCGGGTTTGTTTGGTTTGAAGAATTCGCGTTTAGTCGATGGGTGGTGGTTTTTTTTTTTTTTATTTTACTTAGTGACGCGACGAGCAAGTCGTCCTGTTAGAATATAAATACGAACCTTTTCTATTAAAAAATAAATATAATTTTGTTTAAAATACAGTTTCATATAAATAAACTTTAAAGACCGATCGATGAAAATTATATCATTAGATCCTCTCCACCCAAAGGTTGCCAGAACGAGATTGCTGTTTAACAATAAGGCCACCCATTGTACTTTATTTTAGGATTCCGTACTTCGAAAGGAAAAAGGAACCCTTATATATCTTTGTTGTCTGTCTGTCTGTCTGTAGTCAAATAAATAAGTGATAATAATATTTTAAAATGTAATAAATTCACAGAACTTAAATATTAAAATAAATAAAAGGAAAACTAACTTAAATTAAAAACTTTAAAATCTAACAAAAGAGGGTGTCCATGAGGCATGGTGCCAAGAACACTGGCTGCATTTCCACGTCGAATAGCAATAGCTATTCTCTGTGCGAGAAGTGAGCCAGCCCTCTTGTCTCGTTCACCTCTTTATAATTAAAATGTGAAAGATTCGCTCTCAAAGTCGGAAATGAAACCAGGACCTCAAAATTATTCTTGGGTTTTATTATACTTTTTATAAAGTAACGTGTTGCTTCGTTTTCTGTTTTAGCTCAAGCTCTATATTCCCTCCCTTTCACTAGCATCTGTCGGTGATGAGCATCTGTCAATGTTACCTGATTGAGTTTTGACATATCCCTGCTTTTGTATCAGTCAATGTCAGCACTCGACAGATGCTCGTCACCACAGAGTAAATACATATACTTGAATCATAAACTAAAATATATACAGATGTGGCAAACAATCGCGACATGTGGAAGGAGATGGGGGAGACCTTTGCCCAGCAGTGGGACAGTATAGGTTATTAAAAAAAAAAAAAATACAGATGTGGTCTAACAAATGTAATACATACTTTTATTACTAAGAAGTCACTAGCATTAATAATTAACCAAAATATAAGTGGATTAAAGGTACACAGCAGGATTTGTTTTACATCACACTAAAGACTTATAAAAATTGACAATAAAAATATCAGTTACCTCCTTTGATCATATTACAGTAAAATGTTTATATAACCCATAGAAATCACAATAGTAAATATATTTACCAAAGAAACACTATCACGTTACAAGCATTTGAATTATTTGAATGGACATTTAAAATTTTATGCTTTTAGAGCCGTTAAGACAATTTTTCATATGAAAACGTCGTAACTCCATTGGTGAGAAATAAAATTTTATGAAGTAAAAAATCTACTGCACTTGCATATATTAATAAAAACCAAACACCTAAACCTATTTTCATGAAATTTCTATAGGATCAATCCAATACTGTCTACTTTGAAATGTAATAGTTTTTTTTTAAATGACGAAGTTCTAAAGCGACAAACTCAACAAAAAAAAAGCCGAATAGAAAACCTCCTTTTTTGAATCCGGTCAAAAAATACCGTTAAATCTTGATTTTTAGGGTTTATATGTATTTTATTGAAATTATTATTGCATATCTTTTTTTTATTATACTATTGAATATGTTCGTATTATTGTGAGTTGTAAAATTTGAGTGCTGCGGAATATTTTATAGAGATTTAATAGTGATACTTTATAAATTTGAGTGATTTTATAGACTTTTATGAGATAACTTTTATGCCTAGCGGTTACTCACATAGTAGTGACTGGCTGAGCCCCGCGGCTTCACCCGCGTTGACTATTACCCCACAGAGCCGTTAATTTCTACATACTTACAGTCATGCCTTTCCCCCGTTGGTGTAGGCAGAGACTTCATCGTTCCACATGCTACGTTTTGTAGTGGGAGGCCTCTTCTGCAAGAGACCGCCTGGGGAAGTACCACACCTTTGCCAGATATTCATCCGCCAAGCAGTAGTGTGCAAACATTACTGTGTTCCGGTTTGAAGGGCACTGTTTCCAGCGAAATTACCGGGCGTATGAGACTTTAGAGCCGATGTCTCAGGGTGACGAGCGCAGTGCGGTGCCGCGCAGGATTATGCAAAGTTCTGGGTGGCACTGTAATTGTTATGGGCTAGCGTAGCGCTTACTATCAGGTGCTCGGCGTGCTCGTCTCGTAGCTCGGTCAAATAAAAAAAAACTTAGAAACATGTAGAATTTTCTTACAACGAAGTAAAACAAAGATAACTGAAGACAATGTACTGACATTTGACTTATTTTGGCTTAAGTCAAATTAATTCCCATTGTACTTAATTTACGGTTACTATGTAAAGTAAATGTTTAAGTAGAATTCTTAATTTTTTTTTACTTAGAATTGAGAAGATATTTGTTTTTTATTTATTTATTTTTGAGGAATAGAATAGGCGGCATTTTAGACGGCATAGAAGAAGAAAAACTTCAAAATACAAAAAAATTATTCAAAAAAGATACTATAAAAAAATATACGAAACGTAACTCTCTTTCTTTCTATCTTCACTAAGTTACATCTCTCACTCAACTTCCGTTCGCCTCGCCCTATCACATTTTTCGTAACGCATTCACCAGCTTACTCCCCAACATAGACGTGCGTAAAGAAGTTTTACTTCAAAAAGTTCTCACAACGTAAATAATTTATTCCAAGTAGGCAAAAATAATGCACTTTTACTGTTTCATCTGTTCCGGCAATGAATTGCGTCGTCGATATATTATGTAGGAAAGTGGAATTTCACACGTCGACAGTTCGACAAATCGTCTTCGATTCGACCAATATTGGCCGAGTTATCTCAGCACCTAGGTTCGAGGTTCGACGCTCGGCCGGCCGTCGAACCGCCAAAATCGCGGGTTCAACGCCACGGTCTAGCCGGCCAGTTACACCGAATGCAATGCGAATTTGAATTTGGTATGTTGCTGGCTGATTTCCGTAAAGGAAAAAAAAAAAAATGAAATAAAATAGTCTAAAAATGTTTATTCGAATTTAGGAGCGAGCATTTTTTTTTTCGTCTTTGCTTTGCATGGTTAATGTTTTCAGCCAGCAAGTATTACGATAATTCAAGTAGGTAACTATTTTTTTATTTTTGAAATAGTCAAAATTTAGTCCCAGTCAGGCGTGTCTTCTGCGCTTGTTTTGGTCTACACACTACACAAAAACCTCTGCACAAAACATTGTCATTTTTGACTATATTTCTTAATTGATATGAAATCATCAATCATTTTCAAAAAATTTACAAAATTGAAAATGTTTTGTGTGGAGGTTTTAGTGTAATGTGTAGAAAAACACACGCAGGAGGGACACGACTTTATAGCTGCTACAAATTTTGTATAAAAGAGACTATCTACCTATTTAGTTGTAACCTCGTTTCTCCATTTTCCCGGTAAATATGGGACATCGTGGGTTATTCCAAACTTAATTCGGTCAAACCGCTCGAGTTCAAGGCACTGGTCTAGCCGGCCAGTTACTGGAGCATCGTGCAGTTTGCTACTGCCAATTTACATTCTGATTTCAAGACGGACCGAATCGGAGTCGGAGCGAATAAAACGAAAAAAATCTTTTTTTTTTATCGATTGACGCTTGCATTATGGTCATAAAGAAAGAAAAAAACATGTTTTTTTTTAATGAAGTTCTACGGAGGTTCTATTAATTTAGTTTTTTATTCCCATGATTTATTGTAAAAACACAATAAAGCATATTTAATTTTAAAAGTCAAAATTTTGTAAAATAAAACACTAAAAATTGTTACGTCGTGAAGTTTAATTATGGTTTTAGCGCCGGTTCTAAAAAGAGTTTAATTTTAAACTGGTTCTTAAAAGTGATTAATTTGCAGCCGCTCTCATTAGCCTTTTTTATTTCAATTTAAGAACAAGTTATGAATTTTAATATTGCTTCAAGAAGGATGTGTTGATTTAGATCACGCTAAACGACTCGTTGACAGCTTTATTTATTTTTATTTTAAGATCATTAATAAAATATACTTAAATTAAAGAATATGGACAGTTTTTTTTTGTTTTTGGTACACTACATAATATTACTACTGGTACATTGGGGTGGCCTTATCCACTTATCGGAGGGATTTGGCAATGTATTTATTATGATTGGCCGTGTTTTTTTTTCAATCCCGCCAAAAACCTTTTTTTAACAATGTTCCATTTGACCGCTCAATAATTAAATTCGAAAGGCAACGGAAGAAGGAAAAATCGAAATTCAAAATTTCGTACCGAAAATTCGAATTTCAGATTTGGCGCGGGGAATGGCGGGCGTCCAACGAACTATGAACTATTGGTTTGAACTTGGAATGACCCTTAGCGTATAAACACTTTATGTCAGTGTCATGTCACTGGGTGAGTTGCGACCTTACAGTTTTGAGATTTGGAACAGTACTAGAACAAGAAATCCTGTTTGAATTTTGGTGGGAAATCGCAATTGTGACGTTGATTTTGTATTTTGAACAGAACAGAAGCTTGACATAAATCTCAAGCTTCTGTTTCTTCGTGTGTCATATTGGCGAAATATTAACATAGAAACATTATGTGTTCGTTATCGTGTACCTTTGAGTGCGGGAAAATAATACAAACCCAAAAACGTGTCACATCGTGTTCTCTCCAAAACTACCAAGAAGTTACAGTAAAGCATCCACCACTTTACTGAATCGTGACTTTGACTAGACTACCTACTGACTGGGACTCGACATTTTGACTATGTCCTTTGAAAAAAAAACATTATTGACACTGGCACAATGCACAAATCGTTCGAAGCCAAAACGAAAAAAAATTACACACAAAAATTCAAACTAATAAAATAACTTTATGAAACGATCTCATTTCCAACTGACAGCTAAATCCTTTCCAAATCTTATAATTCCTAATTTAAATTTTGACTATCCGAATTCAACTTTCATCGACATTAAGATTTAGCAATCGTAAGCCTGCATACATATGAGTGAATCAGCTATTTTTTGTTCTAACAATGATGTTGTCTTCATGGTTAATGAACTCGATTGCAATAATTTTGGTATTACATCGCAATGGTGTTGCAATAAATTGTGTCTTTAATAAAATAACAAATGACAATTATGAATGATTGTGAACTTAAAAAAAAGCAATTACTGGGCATAATATGAGACTTTAGAGCCGATGTCTCAGGGTGCAGAGTGCAGTGCCACGCAAGATTATGCAATACGAAGTTCTGAGGGCACTGTAACTTTTATAGGCAGGCGTAGCGCTTACCATCAGATGAACGACATGCTCGTCTCGATACTCAATTAAACAAAAAAATTAAGCTAAATAAAATATTGTGATATGTATGCAGTAAAGATTACGTAAATTTTGCATCGCTATTTTTGCCACATCCTTTTATGTCAAAACGCACGCCATTTTGGACACATGTTTTGTTACGTGTTTATAAATGAATCATTTTTTATGGAAGGATCGAGTGTATAAATGAGGTGTGAAGAGAGATCTCATTTCGAACGTGAATCATTGGATTTTTGATAAGCTTATTTTTTTTTTTTTTTTTAACTAAAAAGAGGTAACTGTTTTTGAGTCAGGTGGATTTTTTTTGTAATGTTTTTGAACATACTAAAATAAAAAAATATATTTTTGAAACAATATGCAGAGGTGTACTTTGTTATTTCTGAGCAGATATAATAATAATATATCACTCTTCTTTTTCATTTGTTTAGATTTTTAAAATGTTCCCATAAAAATTTAGAATTCGTTTTAGTTGTCCTTTTTAGTAAAAAGTCGATTTGGATTACACAAATATTAAAGTGCGAGAAAATATCATACGTAACACACGTTACAAAAAAGGTTTACTATCGTAAAACCTAAAGAGTCAATAACATTTTCATTTTTGACAATGGCACAATATGCACCATTGCCAAAAAAAAAAAAAATTTAATTATATTTTTTTTCCAACATTCGATTGTTTATTAAGAAATTGAACAAAAAACATCCACTGGGCGTCGACAGGTGCTATAATTGATTACTCCGCACATTGTATTGTACTGTTACATCTTCTAAGAATTACTTTATTATGAGTAACGTGTCATTGGCCCTGGTTATTGTATAGTGTATCGATTAAAAATACATTATTAGATTGTTTTACATAAGTACTCTTTGAACGGTGGGTAATTTTTTTGTTTAGACTTCGCATAATTTTTGCATTCAGCCAGTGTTAATTCAAAGTAGTGTCTTTTTTTAAATTCGGGTTTAGCATGACTTGTCCGTTCAGCCAGTAGTAGTTTATATTTTTATTTTTAGGCTTTGCGCGGTTTGTAAATTCGGCCAGTGTATTTCGTGTATTTCTTTTTTTATTTTTAAGGTTTGTGAAGTGTGTTCATACAGCCAGTGTCAGAATGTCGAATCTCAGTCAGTCAGGTCAGGTGTTACAAAAGGTGTTCTCTTTAGTTTACAAAAAACAAAAAATAATATTGAGAGTTTTATATTAGAAAACCTTATTGTGTTAGAAAAAAAACTAAAACACAACAGTATCATAAAATACTAAGTAAAACATATGGCCACGAAAAAGAAAAATATACTGAAATACGAACGCTAGCGCTGTCAAGCGTTCTACGCTAATAAAATTAATGACAGTAATTAAAAAACTAATAAAATGACAAGTACTTCGGGTTTGGGACCACGTGGTCCCGAATCAATAGGTCATTAGCCCACAGGGGAGAGGGAGACGGGTGCGAGTCGAGACGCGCTCTGTCCCCCTCTAACGCAAGGTCGCTTCTCCGTAGGTTGTTCGCTTTTCACACTTTTCAGGAAAATTTCCCGAACTTTCGGGAAAATTTCCTCAACTTTTCGGCAGGCAATTTTCTTCGTAATTTCGACTTTTTACTGGAGTTAGACATTTGGATGTTGGTTGTTAAATAAATTCGAAGTTATTGGTTGGCTTAGTTTACTGTTTCCAGCGAAATTACTGGGCATATGAGACTTTAGAGCCGATGTCTCAGGGTGACCGCGCAGTGCAGCGCCGTGCAGGATTTTGCAATGCAAAGTTCTGGTGGCACTGTAACTGTTTTAGCCAAGCGTAGCGCTTACCATCAGGTGACAGAATCACTCAGTCACATAATAAAAAATAAACTAAGTAGCGAAACGAGCTAGTTCAATCGGTGGTCGTCCCTTTTCCCCTAAAACTAAATATGTAAATAAGATTATGTAGAAATATATCATCATCAACCCATAACGTCCCACTGCTGGGCACGGGTCTCTCCTCACTTCCGTGAGGAGGGTTAGGCCATATTCCACCACGGGGGCCAAGTCCGGATTGGTGGATAACATACCTACCTCCGAAATAATTCTCGGGTAGGTATGTGGGTTTCCTCACGATGTTTTCCTTCAGCGAAAAGCGAGTGATAATTACGTACATATGTTTTACAGAAACACATTGGTACGTGCCCGCACTGGGATTTGAACTCAAAAATATATAGTTTTTACTAAATATGTAGTAGATATTTCTACTAATCCACTGTTCTAGACAGACAGTCAGACAGTAGAGCGTGTCAATAGAACAAGCCAAGGTAGCTTGAAATGCACGACCTTTAGAAACTTGAACTATAATCCTACTAATATTATGAATGCGAAAGCTTGTGAGAATGGATGGATGGATGTTTGTTCCTCTTTCACGCAAAAACTACTGAACGGATTCGAATGAAATTTGGAACGCAGATAGTTTATAACCAGGATTGAGTGATAGGGTACTTTTTATCCCGATAGTGTGTTCCCTTGGGACAAAACGGGAACTACGCGGGTGAAACCGTACCGTTTTAAACATAATTTAAAGCTGATTTTCATTCCTGAGCTCCTGGTTCCCTAGATACAGGGGGTCCTAGTTATGTGTCGCGTCATTATTATTATGGATTTTAAATGACGTTATCTTACTTTTTAATTTTCTACTTATAGGTAGGTACTGACACCAAAAATCCAGTCAGTATTTTTTTTTTATTTGTCCTAGGCTTGGACCCAAGTGCAGACTCTTTATTAGAAAATAAATATTGGAACGTTTTGCGTATTTTATTTTAATTATATAATAAAAATGTAGAATTAAAAAGTTATGGAATAATATTATTATATTGACGAATAAATATTTAATAATCTATCTGTTACAGTAAAGTATTCCAATCGACCATAAGATGTAAAAACTATAAAATACTAGCTGTACCCTGCCACGCTTCGCTGTGGCACATTCGCACATTCGCTGATATGTCACTGATGAAAAAAATAGATAAAAACAATCCTTGATGCGGATTATATATCATGCTAAAATTTCAGCTCTATCGGTGCAGAACTTATTGAGTTTTTGAAGCGTACACAAACCAACATAACATTTTTATATATATAGATAGATAAATGCTCATACATACATACATATAATATGTATATACACACATACAGACACGCCTTTTTCCCGTTGGGATAGGCAGAGACTACATATTTCCACATGCTACGATCCTGACACACCCCTTTCGTTTCTTCCACTTTTTTTGACGTGTCAACGTCTAATAAATCGATGAACGCCGGCTGCATGCACGAAAAAGTTGACACATTGTCCCGTAACGCTCATTGTACGCTTGCGCCGCATCTATCTCTCTTCTCTTCTTGACAGGTTAATTATTCTTTTATTATTAAAAAATGATTCAATTTTACTCCTAAAAGTATGCAATCATTTCATCAATGTTTTGTTATGACGTTGTCACGTTAAACTGTCGTCCGTGAACCAACTTTACAGACAACCAATTTTTATTACCTTAAAAAAACATTTAAATAAATAGGTATTATATAATAGTATTATTGACATTAAAATACAAGTTTAAAACCCTTGAACTAGTAAATCTAAACTAAATAGAAATAGATAAGATTTTCTAGAGAATTAGGACAAATCGCAATTCGCTCTACATTCCATGACTTTCGTGACATCAAATAATTATCTAGAAATCTTCTATATATATATAAATGTTATGTTGGTTTGTGTACGCTTCAAAAACTCAAAAAGTTCTGCACCGATCGAGCTGACATTTTAGCATGATATATAATCCGTATCAAGGATTGTTTTTATCTATTTTTTTCATCAGTGACATATCAGCGAATGTGCGAATGTGCCACAGCGAAGCGTGGCAGGGTGCAGCTAGTAGAATATAAAATTCGAAAAAATATACAAACTTCATGTTACTTTCATTCACTGCTATGACTGGCCTCGCGCTTACCATCAGGTAATCGACCGGCTTGTCTTTAAAATAATTACGTAGAGATTTTAATTATGGTGAGATTTTTTTGTTATTTATTTATACATAGTTACGAGTGGGCGTGGCGCTCACCATCATGTGAACGACCTGCTCGTCTCGTGACTCAATAATTGTTATATACAGAAACAATTGTGTCTTGACTAATTTATAAAAAAAAATGATGCTGATGTAACTTGTGAAGAAAAAAAAAGATTTTTCTCTAATACCTACCTACAAAATCGTCCTTATTAGAAGCTGACAGGGTTTTTACAACATTAAAATATTATTTGTTAAAGAATAAAAAAAAACATAAAAATAAAGATAGCGACAATTATTATTATTATTAATGTTAGTTATTTACCTATTTATTTGTTAATAATTATTAACTCAGACGAGAGAGTTAAATAATTATATTCCTCGGAATATTTTGCGGTTGACGACACAATTTTCCGGGGTCAATGAACGGTTAACGCCGTTTGTCACTGGCTGGCTAGAAATCTATTTACCATCCAATAGAAAAATAAAACATAAAAATTAATACATAAAATAACATGTAATATCTTAATATTACATAATTAAAGGAACGTTTAAATTTTGTTAATTTAAAATTCATCACGCCATTTTTAAAAAGAATATTACGCAATCGTCAAACTTTTTTTATAAATCGAATCAAGTTGACGTAAGTCCAAATTTAAATTTCGAAAGTCGCAGTTGCCAAAATTCGCGGCAGGAAAAGCGGCAACGTAATACCGCTCAGAGATTCCACATTCAAAACTAGAGTTCAACAGCATTTCAACCGAAATCTACTTTGTTTGGGTCCTCGGGTCGACGACCCTCCGTGACGCCGGCGCGTCTGTGTGCGCGCACAGCGTCGCCACACGACAACCACGCACGCACACACCGATAACAAGCTCCGTGCGCGCACCGGCGTACAATTTTATTCCTTAATTACTCGGTAATTACACGCATTTTTCAACTTTTAATTCCAAAATCGGGAGGTTCGGGAATGTCGCAATGCTCACGTGAAGGAATTTTCCCTTAAACATTTTTTTTTCTTAGGAAAAAAATTGCGTTCATACCGCGCACCGCGCCCGCTCGGGGCGCTGAACTATCACTATGAACTACGTTGATTATTCGTTCGGAATGAAAAAAAAAATATTTTTTCGTGAGCCTGGCCGAAGATTCGTCAATGCGTCAGTCGCGATCGGGCCGCGCTGGCGTCAACATCTTTGAACCCGCCAGTTGCCGACAAACGCCGAGTTGTGCACAACCTAATAGTACAAAGAATCAAACGTACAAATTTTTCAATCTTCCGCAGCAGTGAGGTGAACGCATCTAGTTATTTCATTCATCAGTGACAGTGCCTAGCAGTGCAAACAGTGACCCGGATAAATATGGAATGTGAATTATATCAACTAATAAATCCTTAACATAGTGATCGACGTAAATCCAGATTTTATATAATTGAGCAGCGCTGTTCGATTATTTAAAATCAGACATTGGCATTTCTGAATTTCCTCTTCCTTGAATAGTTCTTTTAAATTCGAATATACCTCTCTGCTCCGCATTTCTCTTTACAGATTTTACTTTTGCAAATGTTTATAAAGAGTAGACACCGTACAGAAGGGAACAAGTGAATTAACAATAATAAATACAGTGCCTTACATAGAATGTTTATTTAAGACAAAAGGAGGTAAACAAAACATAATACGGAGACAAAATGCCAAAAAACTCGCTGCTTTTTAAAAAAATATTACCTGAAATCAACTTCGCTAAGAGAAACCTCACATCACCGCTCGGCAGGAACATATTTATCAGTTAAGAACTACTGGTGCTCGTCAACATAGTTGAAGAAACATTTAAAAATTAAAAAAATAAATGGAAAGTGCCATAAGATTTTAAAGATTTTATGGAATATACAGTTGCCTTAACGACTTAGTCGCACCCACACAATAGAGAAGGAAAGAAACACCAAAATCGAACAGTGATATTAAATTTTAAAATGCGAATCGGATTCGCGCATCCAAATCATTGGCACAAGATACCCTAAATAGAAAAGAGAAACTTTACAACGATGAACAACAGCCAGTTCCAAGAGCTGTTGGGGTCGCAGTGGCCCTTGGACCAGCACGGAGGGCACTCGTCGGCCTCGACGATGCTGCATCCGAACCAGCATATGCAGGGGATGCAGGGGATGAAGCGAGAACCTGAGGTGTCGGGGGTGATGACGGGGCTGATGGGCATGGACATCACGTCTGGGTCCGTGGCCGACAGCACGTCACCACCCCCCGGGAGCAGCGACGGGAGATTCGGACCCTCGATGATGTATATGGATAAGAAATCTGCAAATTCTATACGAGGTATTGTGTCTTCTTCTTCCTTAGCTTGTTGTAACTCGACAGTTTCAGTAGCTAGTTGATAAGGCTCCAGCTATGGAGCAGGCAGCGGGTTCGACCCCCGTGCAGGGCAATTACTGTGGTTATTCTGAGTCTGGGTGTTTGTAAAACCTTGGTCCTGTGAGCTGTTGTTTTCTCAGATTCTGAAGTTTCTAGATTGTGTTAATGTGATCTTGAAGCGTTATTGTTCATTCTATTTTTATCATCCTCCAAATAATCTTGACTTGAGAACTTGAGTTTGTCTAGGTTGACTCCAAGGTTAACCTCAAGGTCGAGTTTAGGGTGGAAGGGAGATGAGAGATAACGATTGTTTTTTTAGTATCATTACCTTTTTCACTCAATTTACCTTCGTTAATTTCTTCATTCACAACACTCCAGCTTTAAGTATCTTCAGCATATTTTGTTTCCACTGCTGGAACGTAGTTGGGTCGCAGGCCTTCACCTAAGAGACATAGGTCATAACAACTTCAGAAACACGCTTCTATAAGCAGCCTTATTGTAGGCTTGTTATAGACTTTAATATTCAGTGCATTCTTCGATTTTTTTTTATTGTTTTTACTCTAACTTTTGACTACTAACTCGGTGTTAAGAGACGATGTGGTCAAAGGTGGTTAACATTTTAAGTTTAGAGGCATGAATCTCAAAAGTCCGGAAGGTTCTTGATGAGAGACTTTCTTCTAACATCATCAACATTGTCAACCCATAACCGCCCACTGCTGAGGAGGGATCCTCACGAAAGTGAGGAGGATTAGGCCATAAACCACCACGGGGGCTTGATATATTATATATATATCGACGCTAGAAAGCGTAAACGCTGTAACCCTTTGACCGACCCAAAATACTTTTTTTACATATTTGGAAGCAAACGCTGTAACCCACATTTCAACGTCCCCTAGGAACTTTAGGATATAACCAAGGTAGCAGTATTGTAGCTTTGTATGAAACACACCAAATGTCCAAAATTTACGTTTTTAGGTCGAGTTATGATTTTTTTTCAACAAAAAAAAAGTTTTTGGCTCTGGTGAACAATTTTGCGTTTCAAGGTTACAGCGTTTACGCTTTCTAGCGTCGATATAGTTATATACTTTCTGCTATAGTGTTAGACGTATTTGGCTTGTCAAATCAATACAGACATTTCTTCATATTCTTCGGACTTGACCTTTCTACCTTGTCACAATAAAATTATCTCCAATTTCTTTTACATCCAGTATCATCTGCTCAATTAAATAACTGAGATAGAGCTCTTGTACTCACCTTATGACCTTGTCATTATGATAATGGTTTACATATCTTTTGGAATCAAGTCCAATTACTCATATCCTTACTGTGACATGGTTTCACTAGGTCGTTATTGAGGACGTTGATCTCAATTAAGTGTGTCATATTAGGAAATCTCGCTTTTAAATAACGATTTCTCTGATTGTTTCTAAAGTAGAGCCGGTTTTGATGATATTAATTATTCTTATACTTTAAAAGTCATCTTTAACATTTAATTATTGTACTTATGTATTACTAATTTTCTCGGATTCCTCGAAATCCCTGTAGTTTCACTTAAATTACTTCAATTTTTCTTGTAACGACTCTACAATTTTCTATGATAAAACGTATTGGGATAAGTGGAGTTTTATTCCCATTTTTCTACATTTTCCCGGGATATTATGTCAGTACTTATGTATATCATTTGAAATTAGTGTAACTTTCTATTAGTGAATGAATTTTCTAAATCGGGTCAGTAGTATCTGAGATAAGCCAGCGCCCGCGGTTTCATTCGCATAATTCCCGTTTTCCCGCGAAAACTCTACATTTTCCCGTGATAAAACATAGCCTATGTCACTTGGGAATAGTGAAGCTTTCCACCGGTGAAAGAATTTTCAGAATCGGTTTAGCAGTTTCAGAGATTATCCGTAACAAACAAATAAACTTATTACTAACTTCACCTTTTTATGTTTTGCGGATTCACCCGCATTTAGTATTTACCGACAGAAACCGTATTTTTTGAAGTTATACTTCTTTTGGCGCGATGGAGAAAAATGATGAGAGTGAATTTTTACGAGTCGGGTTTTCCTTCCTGACGCTATAACTCTAGAACGCACGAACCGATTTCCACGGTTATGCATTCGTTGGAAAGGTATCGGGCTCCGTGAGGTTTATAGCAAAGAAAATTCAGGAAAAAAAAAAAAAAAAAAAAAACGACCAAGAGTGTTTGTCAAACGTCAACCTAGCGAAAAGTGGCATAACCCCTTCAATCCTTTTGTATTTAAAGAAGAAAATAATATAATAGAATATAATAATAATATAATATATATAATATAATTAGAAGTATAACTTCTAACGCGTGTACATAAGTACACACACTCTTTTTATGGGGTAAAAAGTATCCAATTTGGTAATCCAAGGAATAAACTATCTGTGTGCCAAATTTCATCCAAATCCGTTCAGTAGTTTTTGCGTGAAAGAGGAACAAACATCCATCCATCCATCCTCACAAATTTTCACATTTTTAATATAAGTAGTATTAGTGTGTTTTTCGATGTTTGTATGATGGTAGAATTTCAAAATTGTCACTAACGAATCGTCGAGCAGATCTATTATACAATAGTAAGCGCCACATGTCCCAATTTTATCAACTCCTACTTTATGAGGAAACCCAAATGCTCGAGAATTATTTCGGAGGCGTGTAAATATTTCGGATCCACCAATCCGGACCGGACCCCGTAGCTGGCCTAATCCTCCTCGCGAAAGTGAGGGGAGACCCGTGCCCAGCAGTGGGCCGATATGGGTTGATGATGACGATGACTCCACCCGGTAATTTCCTATACAAAGGAATCTAAACGAATATTACTGGAATATTCTCGTGATATTCTTCACAAATAAGAAATATCAATTTATTGACATATTAATTCAAATAAAATATAACAATTAATAGAGTAAAGAAAACAGTATCTAATATACAAAGTCCTAGCTATGTTTGCACGACAACGCATTTTTTTTTATCTTCTAATGAATTAACTTAAATTTTATTTACCTTAACACAAGATTGTCTTGTCCTTTAACAACTCTGTTATTTTTACAATATTTTAAGGTAAAGGCTATATTTTATCCCCGTATTCCTACGGGAACGGGAAATACGCGGGTGAAACCGCGAGGCGCAGCTAGTTATATTTATAAATACACGATTATTTAAATGATTGCTTGATTTGAGCTTATAATAAGGCTTTTTTTAGCGTCAAGCGTTAAAAATAACATTAAGGAAGATGTTTAGGTAAAATAGAGCCAGTGTCAAAAAACCGATGCGTGCTGGGACTAATAGCAGAAGCAAAACTTAAAAAAAAATACCTAAAAGATATTAAAAAAAATATACGAAACGTAGCACTTTCTATATCTATCTTCACTAACTTATATACCCCTCTCAACTTCCGGTCGTCGTGCCCGATCACATTTTTCGTAACGCATTCACCAGCAGAGGTAGGTAGTGATCCACCAATCCGGATCTGGCCCCCGTGGTGGACTATGGCCTAACCCTCCTCACGGAAGTGAGGGGAGACCCGTGCCCAGCAGTGGGACGTTATGGGTTGATGATGATGGTTCACCAGCTTACTCCCCAAGTCAAGCGTGCGTAAAGAAGTTTTACTTTAAAGGTAACATCTATATATATAAAAATGTTATGTTGGTTTGTGTACGCTTCAAAAACTCAAAAAGTTCTGCACCGATCGAGCTGAAATTTTAGCTTGATATATAATCCGCATCAAGGATTGTTTTTATCCATTTTTTCATCAGTGACATATCAGCGAATGTGCGAATGTGCCACAGCGAAGCGTGGCAGGGCACAGCTAGTATATTTATATTTACACTAAAACTTTACCTAAAACATAAACTTTAAACTTTTGTAACGTTAACCCAAATTTCGTTATAATTAACACAAATAAGCGACAAAGAAAAAAACCTAGGTTAATGAAGGAAATATTATTAAGTGGGCCACAAACATTTAAATGCAATTTGGGACATTGAAGATAAAATTTAAGCTTTTGTCATAATTTATATCGCACTTAAATGAATTAACAAAGTGCTCATTTATAAAGATTAGGGTATTTTGGTCACACCTTTATTGACACGTGGACTACTGAAAACATACACGTCTGTGTTTTTATGAATTTTGCGGCAAGCGAAAACACGCTGCGAACCCGCGCTGCTGTATTGACAGTTTTATCACACCAGTTGTGTGCGCCCGCACAGCTGATTGAGTTTAGTTACGACACAACGCCAGTGAACAGTGAACACACACGGTGTGTGAATATTCACAAAAGAGCGTATACTATTACCCCACAGGGACCGAGAATTTTTGCGGGATAATAAGTAAAAAAAGTAAACTGGAGTGAAATGGAATTCAAGAAAAACTTTTCCACAATTTGGATTTTTTTTTATGTTTCCGAGAATATTTTCTTATATAACTTAAATACCAATAATTATCATAAATATTAAATTTAAATAATTAATCGTGATAAATTAAATATTTATATTGTCAAAGTACCTGACGCAATAGCAGAAAAGTCCCTGCTAACCACAAAGATAAATGCATTCCAACAATATTTGATTACCATCAGGTGAACGACATGCTCGTCTCGCCACTCAGACAAATAAAAAAAAAGCCTACTCTACTCCACTTCTGTTCCGAATAAAGATGGCGAATTTGTCACATAATCGCATTAAAATTGGTTAAGGTGCACTATTGCAAAACTCAAAAATGTTTGTAAATGCATAGCATTTCTGTTTAACTCCACTTAACTTTCTCATTCAATTGTAACTCATATTTGGAATGGCATAGAGGTTACTTTTGTTTGTACCGTAAAGACGTTTAAGTCGTTTCATTATGTAGTGCACCGTGCACGTGTCGCTTAAGGGGTGAATGCACTTGACACACTGCCACTGCTCTTTGACTTGTGAGTGGCGTTTTTTTTTGTTTAGTTCTTTTTTTTAACGGGTGTTCTGTTTGAAGGTTTCTTAACAGGTTTAAATTAAGAATGCACCTTTTGTTTTTTTTTTTTTTTTTTAAATCTAAAGACTTTATAAAAAAAGTCCTTAAATAAAAAAAAAATTATATGCTAAATTTGAATTCGATCAATAAAACTCTTTTAATAACTTTATAACTGTTGTTTTTGTCTTTAGTAAGGTGCCAGAGACAAAATTATTATTTAATTAAAACAATTTTTTTTTTAAATAAAAAAAATAAGGACTAATGAAGTCTTTCCCTTGAAATTAAATTATTATCCTCAAAAAGTCTACCATTAATTTCGAAACATATCCATACAAAAATATTGATACGTTCACTGCTGAAAACACAACGACACACAGACACACCTGTTGTGTTAGCGCAGTTACGTGCCGGCTGTGCGGCGAAACACATACGTGTGTGTAACGCGGCGCTACTACAGCGCGGCTCACACAGACGACACGCCATTACTGGAAAACGCACACGGTCCGTAACGGTGCCCAAATGTAAAACCGGTTCAGTAGTTACCGTGTTAAAACAAATTCCACCATCCAACACCATACACGCATTAAGGTACAGCCTCTTCGTTGTCATACAAAGACTAAATTGGTTCAAACTCTACAGTTCAAGGCCTTCGCAGTTTAGGATTCGTTCACCTCTATGGAACGCTGACAAATCTGATGTATATAGATAGATAACTCCTTATCCACACACACACATACACACACACACACACACACACACACACACTATTTGTCAAGTAATGTGATGTAAGACATACTTTCTATTTGTCTATAAATCTCCTACAAATCTCTATAAATCTACATGTAGTAATAGGTCTACCTATAGATGCTAGTTAGATGCATTGTGCTAAGGCTCTTCTGCAAGAGACCGCCTGGGGAAGTACCACACCTTTGCCAGATATTCATCCGCCAAGCAGTAGTGTGCAGACATTCCGGAAGGGCAGCTGTTTCCAGCGAAATGACTGGGCATATGAGACTTTAGAACCGATGTCTCAGGGTGACGAGCGCAGGGCAGCGCCGCGCAAGATAACAAAGTTCTGGGCGGCAGTAACTGTTGTAGGCCGGCGTGGCGCTTACCATCAGGTGAATGACCTGCACGCCTCGTTGCTCAGTAACATAAAAAAGGAGCGACACTTTTAATCCCACACAGGTTTTAGTTTCCTGGAACATTTTGGAGTGTTAATTCTCTCGGTTACATTATACCTACACTTTCCGACTCACTCTCGGGGTCGTCGACCGTGACACGTCACCGCGTGACGTCACTCGTCACGTTTGTTCCAACGGCTGACGAACGATGACCATTGTTTATGGTGGTTCATGGTCATTATTTTTATATTAAGGGTAGTTCTTTTTTTGGACTTAATTGTTGAGAGAATACAATGGAATTATTTTTGACGTGACAACGTCTAATAAATCGATGAACGCCGGCTGCATGCACGAAAAAGTTGACACATTGTCCCGTAACGCTCATTGTACGCTTGCGCCGCATCTATCTCTCTTCTCCTCTTGACAGGTTAATTGTTCTTGCATTTTAAAAATCTGATTACTAGTATAATTTCAAGTATTTATTCTTTTATTATTAAAAAATGGTTCAATTTTATTCATAAAAGTGTGCAATCATTTCATCAATGTTTTGTTATGACGTAGTCACGTTAAACTGTCGTCCGTAAACCGACTTTACAGACAATCAATTTTTATTAATCTCATGCTACGTAAAGTTCTGGATGGCATTGTAATTGATACTAACAGGTACGCTTACCATCAGGTGAACGACTTACTCATCGCGTTACTCAGTAACATACAAATCGCTGCGCCCGAGTTTTCCCGGGATAACATATATGCTATGTCACTCACTCGGCAATACGTAGTGTAGCTTTCTACTAGCGAAAGAATTTTCAGAATCGGTTCAGTAGTTTCAGATAATTATCCGTAACCAACATGCAAACAAATTTTACCTATTTAAAATGTAGAATTAAGGAAAAATCTTGTAAGTAAATTTTGACCCAGTTTCCGTAGTTTAATTGAGGTGAAAATTTCCACGCGTGTCGAGTTCCGATGACAATACAATATTATGGTGACAGCGAGCTGATCTGATGATGGAGACGGAAGGTAGACAATGAAACTCTGTAACTAAAAGTCGATAGATTACTCCAATATGCCGATGTCTCAGGGTGACGAGCGCAGTGCAGATTGCAAGATTATGCAATGCAAAGTTCTGGGGGGCACTGTAACTGTTATGGGCAGGCGTAGCTCTTACCATCAGGTGAACGACTGGCTCGTCTCGTCACTCAGTCAATTAAAAAAAAATGAGGCTTTAGTATTATAATGTTTAATAACATGAATCAGAACTTTAGAATTAAATTAGTCATAAGTTCATTATAATTACTATAATCCCTTTGCGCAGGCGTTGACCCGAGGATCAATAAAGGAAAATAACTGGTCAAGTGCGTGTCGTAACTTATGCATTTAGTTCCGTACTTCAATCAAAATGTCTTTATCAAGTAAATGAATAAATTTAGCCAAGAGATATATCAATTACGGAGATTACCTCCTACAGGTAGTGGGAGGCCTCTTCTGCAAGAGACCGCTGGGGAAGAACCACCTTTGCCAGACATTCATCCGCCAAGCAGTTGTGTGCAAACACTACTGCGTTCCGGTTCAAAGGGCATTGTTTCCAGCGAAATTACTGGGCATGTGAGACTTTAGAGCCGATGTCTCAGGGTGACGAGCGCAACAGATTCTAGGTGGCACTGTAGCTGTTATGGGCAGGCGTGGCGCTTACCATCAGGTGAACGACTTGCTGGTCTCGTCAGTCAGTCAAATAAAAAAACAGGCTAATTATTCTTGTATTTTAAAAATCTGATTACTAGTATAATTTCAAGTATTTATTCTTTCATTGTTTCATCAATGTTTTGTTATGACGTTGTCACGTTAAAATATCGTCCGTAAACCAACTTTACAGACAACCAATTTTTACATGACATATTATAATTATCTGGAGTTGTCAAACCAGCTTTTGTATGCAATGTCCGGGGTGTGAAAAGTCATGAAAATGTCTCGCAGTCTTGCGTGAAAAAAAATTATATACCGTCGTCCTTATCGGTCAATGTATTTCCAACAACCCAGTATCGGTCAACACACTTATCAGTGCGAAATCTGTACGTAACGCGATGACGATGCCGTGACGTCATGAGACAATAACCTCGAATACCTACTGATTAATCGATTACCGACTTCATACTGAGGTCACAGCTGAGAACACAACTGTGGTGTTAGCTGTATGGGAAAACCCTATCGTGTGTGCAGAGCCGCACCCGTGGCTAGACAAGACAATCGGCTCAGCAGTCAGTGTTAAATATTTTTTTAGGGCACCAAGTAACGACAAGACCACGTCGTTCACGCGATGGTAAGCGCCACGCCTACCCAAGTCACAGTGCCATCCAGAACTTTGCATTGCATCATATTGCGCGGCTCTGTCACCCTGAGACATCAATTCTAAAGTCTCATATGCCCAGTAATTTTGCTAGAAACAGTGCCCTTCAAACCGGAACACAGTAATGTTTGCACACTACTGCTTGGCGGATGAATATCTGGCAAAGGTGTACTTCCCCAGGCGGTCTCTTGCAGAAGAGGCCTCCCTTTATTTAAACGGCATAATAATGTTAATAAATAACATAGATATTTTCACTTAATTCCATCTCATATCGTCCCAATGCTGAGCACGTGTCTCCCCTCACTTTCGCTAGGAAAATTAGGCCATAGCCCATCACGGGGCGGGGCGGGGCCCGGTGGATCACATGCCGCATGCCGCCGGAATAACGTAACGTTTTTGGACCCTGCAACCTAACAAGGATTCCCTGTATATCTGGAATCGGGAACTGCGAGGACCATGGTCCAATAAACACTTAAATAGCAAATTAGTTTGATGGAGGTTATTTTAGTGTCCATGTGTGTATGTGTGGGTGTCGTAGGAAGAAAGTAAAAATTTATATATTTACTAGCTGTACCCTGCCACGCTTCGCTGTGGCACATTCGCACATTCGCTGATATGTTACTGATGAAAAAATAGATAAAAACAATCCTTGATGCGGATTATATATCATGCTAAAATTTCAGCTCGATCGGTGCAGAACTTTTTGAGTTTTTGAAGCGTACACAAACCAACATAACATTTATATATATATATATATATATAGATTTTAACTATCGTGGAGGCCTATTTATTTTTCAACCACATACCTACAAAACAAAAACAAAAACACAACTAAGACAATAAAAAATTTGTAAATTTTTTTCAACTCCACTCTCATGGACTCATGAAGCTATTTCTATCCATTACAAAGGCGTTTGCAAAAATATTAATGCCATCACAAAAACGAAGCTCAATCTAATACAATCCGTCTGCCTTTGAAATAAAAACTATAAGTAATGAAGGCGATGCTATTGGATTTAGTTTCGTCTATTCGACCAACAGAATCGGCCATTGTCGGTCATTCAACCGTCGAGTAAAGTAGCCGTTAGATCAGTGAATTTGGGACTGTGACCACAGTTTAGGTGGTACTTACTTTGGGCAAGCTTCGAAGGCTGCGGGGGTCGTTCAACCGTGACGTCCAGTGGGTGTGCGCAATGTATGGCTGAAATTGCCAACCGACTTTTTTTTTACACGTTTTGTATTTTTAATTTTACGTTGCAAGTGACGTAAGTTGAAGGAACAGTTGATTTGTCTTTTTTTTTTTTAAGTGAAACTTCCTTGACTTGGGGAGTAAGCTGGGGAATGCGTTACGAAAAATGTGATCGGGCGACGCGAAGTGAAGTTGAGAGGGAGATATAAGTTAGTGAAGATAGAAAGAGTGAGGGTTACGTTTCGTTTATTTTTTAAAATAGCTTTTATGAAAAAAAAAGCTATTTTTTTTAAATAAATAAATAAAATAATAGCTATGTATCCTAGCTTACACATTTAGTTTTTTTTTTTTTTTTGATTGACGAGCAAGTCATTCACCTGATGGTAAGCGCTACGATGGCCCATAACAGATACAGTCCCTCCCAGAACTTTGCATTGCATAATCCTGCGCGGAGCTGCACTGCGCTCGTCACCCTGAGACATCGGCTCTAAAGTCACTGTTGTTCTGTGTTTGTTTTTTGTTGTTTTGTTTTTCTGGCTGGAAACTGAACACGTGAAGTTGTTTATGTATTTTCGTCCTTAACTAGCTACGTGGTTTCACCTAAATAATTCAAAACATCCGGTCAAAAACAACTATTGTATATTATTTAGGAATAATTGAAAATAGCGATAAAAACGATTGTCAAATCGCAAGTTCGTACAAAAATCTCATGGAAAACATGATGTTCAGTTTTTCCCAATTTTTCCAATTTTCCGGACAATTTTTCCAATTGAATTATATGTCTTATTTTTCCGAGTTCTTCAGTTGTTCCTCAGTAGAATGGGGAAATGCAGAGTTATGGCGGAAAAACTGGAATTACGCGGTGAAAACGCGGGGCGCAGCTAGTTTAATGATAAACTAAGCTTTAGAATGGATTATTATCTTATATATGTTTATGTAACTATGTTATACGGTAGACGGTCTACCTGTAATCGAACAGTCATCGACCGATTTGGGCAATGCCCGGTAGACAAGCCGATAAAGCAATTGTTTTTGGAATATGATTGATCACACCGACACATTTATGATTACACTTTTTTTTTATTTGATTAAGTAACGATACGAGCAAGCAGTTCACCTAATGGTAAGCGCGACGCCTGTCCATAACAGTTAGAGTACCACCCAGAACTTTGCATTGCATAATCCTGCACGGCGCTCGTCATCCTGAGACATCGGTTCTAAAGTCTCACGCGCCCAGTAATTTCACTGGAAACAGTGCCCTTCAAACCGGAACACAGTAATGTTTGCACACTGCTGCTTGGCAGATGAATATCTAGCAGAGGTGGTGACTTCCCCAGGCGGTCTCTTGCAGAATAGGCCTCCCACTTCTATAATAATAAAGCTCTTAGAATAGATTTCTAAGTGTTTACGTCGATTCATAGCTCGCCTCAAAGTTTTGATTTGGCCACAATTCAGCTATTGAATTATATAGTACTAGCTGTGCCCTGCCACGCTTCGCTGTGGCACATTCGCACATTCGCTGATATGTCACTGATGAAAAAATAGATAAAAACAAACCTTGATGCGGATTATATATCATGCTAAAATTTCAGCTCGATCGGTGCAGAACTTTTTGAGTTTTTGAAGCGTACACAAACCAACATAAAATTTTAATATATGTATATAGATTATTGAATAGAAAACTCTTTATTGTACACCAAAAATAAACACAGCACAGAAAAATAGTACAACAAGTAAAAAAGGGTAGTAAAATGGGCGGTCTTATCGCTGAAAGCGATTTCTTCCAGACAACCTTTGGATGGACAGTAATAATGATTTTTCAGTAAAAAACAGGTGGGTGGCGTACTTACATCATTTTATACAAGACAATACAATACAAGACTTCATCGACCTAACAGAATTCCATGTTGTAAGATGCTTAACTGTCTTTACTTAAGCCGAAAGTCTTATTAAAAAAAAAACTAAAAACCAAAAAAAGAGTCAATAGTAAGGAATAAGAAAATGTAGAAATAGTTTGAATTCTGCCTTAGTTGTCAGATGAGTTTATGATTTCCGCCTGATTTTACGAACTATTTCAATAGTAACGATAAAAAAAATGGTAAGGGCTAAAAAATGTAATTAACATTATTATTATTAATGCACAAGTGGAAATAGAACAATAAAAAAATATTTATATGACCCCTCAAAACGCCCCCTCCATTCAAACTCAAACTCAAACTCAAATCATTTATTGTAAATAGGCAAAATATTGCACTTTTACACTTCAAAAAAAAAAATATACATAACTATAGACATACAAAAAAATAAGTCAAAATATTATGATCTACGAAACTAAGGTTTCCTAATTCTCCTAAGGTCACAGAATAAAACCAGTTAGACAAGTCACAAACAACTGAAATAAGTAAAAAGCTTACCCTCACAGAACATTACTTCAGACTATCCAGCGTAATCATCAGTCAGTAACAACGCCCCCGCCACAGTTCACGGCATAGTGGTAGGTCGACGACCGCTGACGTCACGATCAGCTGGCTAGCAGTGCAACACCCACTGACTGCTAGTCATACTGTGGCAGATGCAGTTATGTCAAGATGGGTGTGTTTGTCTTTATCTGAAAAAAAAAGAAACTTACTTTTGTAAAAAAAAAAAAACTCCAAAAGCACTCTAACAAAAAAAATACTAAATTTAAATAATGACGAAAGCATTCTATTTTTTTTGCGCCTATTCCATTTTTTTTATAAAAGTATATATTTTCATTTTAAAAAAAAAATTCTAACGTACCTCACTGAAATAATTTCTTTTTAGCACGTTTTATATTTATTTTTATCGTGTTTCCGTAATAAATTATCCAATTTTAACTTAATTGTTTTTAAAATGATTTTTTATTATTACAAAAACAATGTTACTTTTATGAATTGATGCTTTATAAAAAAAAAATCCCCGATTACAAATTCCACTATAATTGAAACGGTTAATTATGTTATTTCTAACCATTTCAAAAGCCGGTTGTACTATCTGCCACGCACACAGACAAACCTTTTGACACAGAATAAACAGTAGTCCGTCCCGATACCAAGGACTCACACTCAGACACACCCTCCTTGTACAAGCAGGACTAACGCACACCCGCGTAGAGGCGTCGACAGCCGCGTAGCGACCTTGCCGTGGGGTGAACAACCTCCCGCGACCAAAAATGGCGCCTGGACAAATTCCTATTATGGCATGTGGTATAAATATAAAAATAGCCATTTTTAGTTTCCTATTTAATTTTATCTAATTATTGGTTTTTTAAGTACTGAAAATAAATTAAATATGTCAATGTAAAAACTAACATAATTATTATGGGAACTGTTGTCTATTTTTATTTATTGTATTTTTATTATTATTCACTATATTTATTTAACTTCTTAAATTTAAATTTCTTTTACAATGCTTTACAAAACTAATAAAAATACAGTCTAACTAGTAAAAATATTATAAAAGAAACTTAAACCTAGGATACCACCGGTAGCGGAGCAAGGCCCAGGCTACCGATGGTTAGGGCTGCAGAGAGAGGAACCTCCTGACAATACGCGCCGTGTCGAGGAGTACTGCCGCGTGCATCCGACCCTTAATCCAGCCGTCTAGCGAAAGCCTCTTAAGGTGTTGGTCGAGGCTCTTCGCTACAAGGCCATTCGCCGAAACAACTAATTATTATTATTATTATTTATTGAGTATAGTGTGTATGTGTATTATTAAAGCATAAGTATTAAATGTATTGTGACTGTTAAATACTGTGAGTACGCCACCCACCCTACTATCGAAAAATGTTTTTTACTGTCCATCCAAAGGTTGTCTGGAAGAAATCGCTTTCAGCGATAAGACCGCCCATTGTACTACCCTTGTTTACCTATTGTAATTCTTCTGTACTGATATACAATAAAGTATTTTCTTTTCTATTCTATTTAACATATAATATTTAATAACTAGCTGCGTTTTTACCCGCATAATTCCTGTTTTATTTGAAACCTTGCATTTTCCCGGGTTCTTAGCAAGCCCCGGCAACAAAAATGGCGCCTGGACAAATTTTTACTAGGCACAGGTACATTATTATGCGGTTTACAGTAATAAGGCTGTATAGTGTTGTAATCATTATGGTTTTTTATAATTATAATAACTAGTTGCGTCCTGCGGTTTTACCCGTGTAATTCAGATTTTTAAACAGGAACTGCAATTTTTTTATTTGACTGAGTGACGAGACGAGCTTGTCGTTCACCTGATCGTTATGGGCGGGCGTAGCGCTTACCTTATGCAATGCAATTGCGCAAGATTATGCAATGCAAAGTTCTGGGTGGCACTGTAACTGTACAGTTACGGCGCTGCACTGCGCTCGTCACCCTGAGACCTCGGCTCTAAAGTCTCATATGCCCAGTAATTTCGCTGGAAACAGTGCCCTTGAAAGCGGAACACAGTAATGTTTTCACACTACTGCAAGGCCGATGAATATCTGGCAAAGGTGTGGTACTTCCCCAGGCGGTCTCTTGCAGAAGAGGCCTATGGAATTATGGAGTTTTCCCCAAAACTTACATTTTTTTTCTATTGTTTCAGCCCAAATCGAGATAATACCGTGCAAGGTATGCGGAGACAAGTCCTCAGGGGTGCACTATGGAGTCATCACCTGCGAGGGGTGCAAGGGGTTCTTCAGGAGGTCGCAGAGCACAGGTCGGCATCCGTTTCTTTGCTATATTAAAAAAAAAAGAAATCTATTAACACATTCATTGCTGAACTATTTCACTTATTGGAGCTTTATTGCGAATCTTCACACAACGTGTGTGTTTACTATTTACTGGGGTTGTGTCGTAACTAAACTCAATCAGCTGTGCGGGTGCACACAACTGGTGTGATAAAATTGTCAATACAGTGCGGGATCGCACGCCAGACGTGTTTTCGCTTGCCGTAAAATCATAAAAACACAGACGTGTGTGTTTTCAGCTTTGAACGTGTATCTAATATTAAAAGAATAAGGATATCGCAAAACAAAGGTTGACATCTAACTTACAATAATACCAACCGAAAAAAAAAATGGTTGTGGTAAATCTTGATTGAATTCTGAACACCCTTTATCTGCGTAAGGGCAGAAATTAGCCAGTTAAGTAGTAAGTTGACGAGTAAGTAAAATTTGTGTGAACCACAAATACTTGCTCTGAGTCTGGGTGTTTGTAGGACCATGGTCCTCGTAGTTCCTGATTCCCTAGATACAGGGAAACCTAGTTACGGGTTAGGAGTTTGAATGTGTTCGTGACGCGGGCCTGTCCAAACGATAGTGAGGACTTAACTCGCCAGTTTTGCAAGTTAACTCTCTACTTAACTAATGAATGCGTAAATCAGTCTTTAATATCTCTAATTTTAAGAAGTCTGAAAAGCTATTATGGGATGATTCTTCATCATCATCATCATTAACCCATAACGTCCCACTGCTGCGCACGGGTCTCGCCTCACTTTCGTGAGGAGGGTAAGGCCATAATCCACCACGGGGGCCAGATCAGGATTGGTGGATCACCTACCTACCTCCGAAATAATTCTCGGGTAGGTATGTGGGTTTCCTCACGATGTTTTCCTTCACCGAAAAGCGAGTGATAATGGGAAGATTATATTTAATATTTCCTTTTATTTTCCTTCTTTTTGTTGCTATGAAATGCTCATTATATTATTTCACTATTAATTCATTATTATTATGGCCTAACCCCCCTTTCGAAAGTGAGGAGTGACCCCCGTGCTTAGCAGTGGGCCCATATGGGTTGACGATGATGATGATGAACTATTTCAAGCTCTATTCCTGCTCTCTATCTTGTCCATTCAAAGGTTGTCTAGTATAGATTGCTTTAAAGCTTTAAGCGGTAAGATCGGCCATTGTGCCTATTATTTAGCTTTTTTTTTGCTTTATTTTATCCTGGTTAGTGTAAAGAGCTGTCTATCTATCTATCTATATTACTATTTACGCCCCGCGGCTTCACCTGCGGATGACTAGTATCATATAAATGTATCTTCGGGACTTAAAAGTATTTAAATATACGTAAAGTCATCAAAATAAGCTTGCCCATTTTTATGTTACTAAGTAACGAGACGAGCAGGTCGTTGCCTGATGGTAAGCGCCTCGCCTGTCCATAACAGTTGAGATGCCACCAGAGCTTTGCATTGCATAATCTGGCACGGCACGCTAGTCACCCTGAGGCATCTGTTCTAAAGTCTCATACGCCCAGTAATTTCGATAGAAACAGTGCCTTGATAACTTGCTCATTTCGTTAATCAGTAAAATAAAAAAATATATATATATAAACTTTAAATAAACTTTAAAAAAACATTTTTTTTCTTTATTTAGTCAACTAGTCAATAAATATTTTTATTAACGCAGCCCTCCTTTTCAGTAGTTGTTAACTACCAGTGCCCGCGGAACAAGGCGTGTGTTGTGGACCGCGTCAACCGGAACCGCTGCCAGTACTGTCGCCTGCAGAAGTGCTTGAAGCTGGGCATGAGCCGTGATGGTAAGTGGACTTTGTATACTCTATGGTTTTCTAATTTGTTTTTGGTGTTTATGCCAAATTTTGCCAATTTATAGCAATTCACAGCCAATTTTATAGCAATTCATAGCCAATTTTATAGCAATTCATAGCCAATTTATAAGAATTGAAAAAAAAAATATCATCGGTTAATTTTAGCAATTTATAGACAATAAATTAGAATTAGAAAAAAAATTGTAATTCATAGATAAATTTATAACAACTCATAACATGTAGATTGTAGTAGCTTTCTTCCTAAATAAATTCCACTAAAAAGTCAAACGACAGTCCATTTAGGTGCGATGCCTAGGTTGAGTGAAAACGGGCATTATAATAATAAAAAACGGATAAAAATGATCTAATATTAAACTTCTTGCGCCCCGCGGTTTCACCCGCGTTAATTAATATCCCGCAAAAACTATTAAGTTTACGGGATGAAAAGTATCCCATGTGTTAATCCAGGCTATAAACTATCTGTGTTCCAAATTTCATCCAAATCCGTTCAGTAGTTATTGCGTGAAAGAGGAACAAACATCCATCCATATTCACAAACTTTCGCATTTATAATATTAGTAGGACTTGGCTAAAACAATATAGAATAGAAAAACTCTTTATTGTACACCAGAAACAAAAATAAACACAGTACAGAAGAATTACATTAGGTAAACAAGGGTAGCACAACGCGATTAGACCGCCCATATACTTAAAAAAACTTACTTATTTAAATATACTTAAAGTAAAAGGTAAAAGCACGTGGTAGTTATTATGAGGAAGCGAGGGGTCATCGGCCTCTTATCAGCGCTGATAACGTCATGTTTATACAACACAGGGCGGTAGCTAGTGGCACGAGCGGAGCGATAAGCGAGAGCGATTACACTTGGGGAAATACTTAAGGTTTAATTTACTTTCCTTATGCTTAATGTATTCTAAAAGTGAGGTTTGTTAAAATATATTATGTTCCATCCGATCGTTAAAAAAATTTATGTAATTATTACCACATTATTACCCACATACCTACCCGAGAATTATTTCGGAGGTAGTTATGTTATCCACCAATCCGGATCTGGCCCCCGCGGTGGATTATGGCCTAATCCTCCTCACGAAAGTGAGGGGAGACCCGTGCCCAGCAGTGGGACGTTATGGGTTGTTGATGATGTAATTATTAAAAATATATATATTTAGGAATCACTCCCAGAAATAATTAAAAAAAAACAAACACAAGATCACATAATATTCGATTTATAATTTTGGTAAACAATCTCAAAAAAATTAAATATGTGGGTAGGAACCTAGTGATTATCGTTACAATCAAGTTTACACAGAATAATTATGAAGCACTAAAATAAACACAAATATCTCACTGTACAGTCCTTAAGCGATGTTGCCACGACGAGAGACACCCGACAAATGCCTCGAGTCTCGCTTTGCAGTGGCTTTTATACTATTTTAGAAAGGTTTTCCTAATTCGGCCTCTCCTGACGTCTGGTTCGTCCTCGACCAGGTCACTTTAATGTTGGTTCTGGTGAACCTCTTCATTCTCACTTCCTGTTGAGCTGGCATCGTCCAGCGTCGGCATAGATGGGCCTGCTACAGCGTCTAAGACTTGTTGGTCCTCAGGGTCATAATTATGAGCATTAGTCTTCTCTGAAAACCATTGTTTGCATTAGTTATAAGGTTCGAAGTTTCAAACGTTCTTAAGATATCTCATAAAGGGCATGCGAGAATAAAATAACAAAGATGTAAGATCGGAGGCGTCCCAACTATCTTACACCATTGTTTCATTACCAACGTTGGGCGAACACACGCCATTGATGGGCGAACAAACGCCGGGTTGCGAGCGAACGCTGATGAACGACCGTCGGGGTGCGAACGAACGCTGGTGAATGGTCGTCGGGGTGCGAACAAACGCTGACGAACGAACGTCGGGGTGCGAACGAACGCTGGTGAGTGGCCGTCGGGGTGCGAACAAACGCTGACGAACGAACGTCGGGGTGCGAACAAACGCTGACGAACGAACGTCGGGGTGCGAACAAACGCTGACGAACGAACGTCGGGGTGCGAACAAACGCTGACGAACGAACGTCGGGGTGCGAACAAACGCTGACGAACGAACGTCGGGGTGCGAACAAACGCTGACGAACGAACGTCGGGGTGCGAACAAACGCTGACGAACGAACGTCGGGGTGCGAACAAACGCTGACGAACGAACGTCGGGGTGCGAACAAACGCTGACGAACGAACGTCGGGGTGCGAACGAACGCTGGTGAGTGGCCGTCGGGGTGCGAACAAACGCTGGTGAGTGGCCGTTTGACAACTGCTACCGCTGCAACTGGAGCGGCTGATGACTGACACTGGCGGTGACTTACGCTGGCCAGTGCCACTGCCCTTCTCAGGCGACGTTCAGTAACAGTCGTTGCGTTCGCTACTGAAAACAGTCATCAAAAGAAAACAACAAGTTATTAGGTGGTTCGGGACCTTACCCTCGAAGAACGTGGCACACGTTTCGGGGCACCACTCTCCTTTCCACGGAACCATATATTGAGCAACGGCTTGGGTTGTCTTTCCCATTCCGCCGTTGAGTTCATACCGGCCATTTGGCAAGACTTAAGGGCGTTGCAGTCGGTGACCACTTTAAATTGGATGCCTACCAGGTAGTGGCGGAATTGCTGTAGTGCCCTTACTACCGCTAGTGTTTCCAGCTCGTAGCTGTGGTATCTACTCTCTGCCCCCTGAGTGACCTTGCTGAAGTATGCCACAACATGCTTATTGCCGTCGGTGTGTGTCTGCAGAAGTACGGCTCCGTAACCCGCGCTGCTTGCGTCAGTATGAACTTCTGTTGGAAGTTCGGGCTTGAAAATAGTTAAGACAGGCTCGGTGGTGAGACACGTTATCAGGTCTTGCCGTACCTGCTCCTGTTCAAGACCCCAGTGGAATTGAACTCCCTTCCTGGTTAGGTAGGCGATGCAGGCTGTCTTGGTTGCTGTGCCAGAAATGAGGAAGCTTGCGAATACCGACAGCACGAGCATAAGTGCTGCTAAACTACTTCCTTGCAAAGGAGTCTTAACTGCGGAATGATCAAGAACCTGTACATGGTTAACGGGACCATGGGTATCACCAACTGCACGGGTGATGTATTGTCTATCTTTGGTGCGTACGTACGTAACGCCATCGCGGTTCAGAATATCGGTACCTATGATTATTGAGGTATTCATGCAAGATGACGGCACTACGACTAGGTCAGCTTCTAGAGAGATATTGCTTAGTTCAATTGTGACGGTGACATAAGAGCTAGCCACTATTTCGTGTTCGCTAATACCTTTTAAAGTACGCCGTGTACTTTTGGGCTGACATGAGAGGTGCTTCAGAACATCAGAAGAAATCAGCGAAATGTTGTGAGCGCCACTATCAATAAGCACGTCCAGCGGTATACCCTGAACTACTGCAGGAACTACGTCTCTGTTATTGAAATTTTCAGGGGCGCACAGGTTTACATTTCGCTGGTTCCTCTGATTGGAGCGTTCTTTGGCAAAGCACTCGTCTTCTATGTGACCTCTCTTTTTACAAAATGTACAAGTTATTGCGGGCTTGGCAGCAGGAGTAATGGGCACACTTGGAGTATTAGTAGTGCTAGACTGTTTCTTACTGTTGCAATGGCGTCCAAAGTGACCACGTTTACCACAATTGTAACATCCTTGTGCTTGTTTGCTGGTGTCTTTGTATTTTGGTTTTGAGTGTGAACTAACCTTCTCGCAGTTCGGCTTAGTGTAAATCGAAAGAAAAGAGACCAAGTCTCCGGCTGCCAAGTTCGCATTAGCTGCTGCGGCTCTAATCTGAGGGTTATCTATTCCACGTATTACAATAAGTGTCCTGAGCTCATCAGATAGTCCCTTAACAATTCGTAAACGTAGCAAGGTACGCCTAGCATATTCGGTTTACGTAGTGAATTTGTCGGATGTCGTTTTCATCGTATCGAACAAAATATTAGCGTAGTCCAATCTCCGAGGGCAAAGTGGCTTAAATTCGATTTTAAAATTCGACCACGTACGATCATTGGTGACCCATTCGTTTAGCCAAACCTTAGCGTCACCTTTTAGGCATGAAGCTACCCGAGACAAACACTCTTGATCACTCCAATGGTTGGTAGTCATCGCGCGGTCTACTTCCGAGCACCATAAGTCAATGTTGTGTAGGGTCGGATCGAAGTTGGATACATAGTAATCGCGCGATTTAATTGTTTGTAGCGATTTAATAGCTTCCGCCAACACGTTGACTGATGAGTCTGACTTGGTGTTAGGACTATCGACCGCTGGGACATGATCGCGAGTGGAAGGGGGACCCTTGGAGTTGTCCACTGGCAATAGAAGTGGACCATCGCTTAAGGTGGCTGTGCTATCTACATACAACGGTAGGTTTGTGCTGCTACCCGCCACATTGCTAGCAGCTGACACGCCTTGCAAAGCACCGCCTTCAGGTTCATCACTTCTACGAGATGTGGGTACGAGACTAACATTGAAATTTTCAATAACATCTAAACGCGTTAAAATTTTGTCTAATGTGCTTTGCAACACGTTGTCGCCACCAGAATGCGCACGAGGTGGTGTTCTAGGCCGGGAGGCCGGTCTACGTGACGTTCCTTGCTCGCGCCTTGGTTCACAGTAATGATTGAGATGTTTGTGCGAACTACCCTCAAAATTAGGGCTTCGATTACGAGACCTGCGAGTCGATCTGTCACGTGAGCAGTTTCGAGACGCGTCGTGTGACCCACGAGTCAAACCTTGCGATCTACGCGACCTATCACGTGATCTACTTAAACTTGCACGTGGGTAATCACGCGCAGGTGTTAACCTCTCTCCAGTGTGCGGGGATCTACTCCTCGTCTTTGATCGATGGCGATTTGATCTCTTAGGCATGATTATTCCACACAAACAATAATAACACAGAACAACAATAGAATAATAACACAGAGGTTATGTAAAAAGAAATGTAAACAAAACAACGATAACCAATTTGTTCCTTGGATGGTCGTGATGTAAAGTTCTTTATCCCACTTCTGAATTTAGGAATCACTCCCAGAAATAATTAAAAAAAAACAAACACAAGATCACATAATATTCGATTTATAATTTTGGTAAACAATCTCAAAAAAATTAAATATGTGGGTAGGAACCTAGTGATTATCGTTACAATCAAGTTTACACAGAATAATTATGAAGCACTAAAATAAACACAAATATCTCACTGTACAGTCCTTAAGCGATGTTGCCACGACGAGAGACACCCGACAAATGCCTCGAGTCTCGCTTTGCAGTGGCTTTTATACTATTTTAGAAAGGTTTTCCTAATTATATATATATATCACGTCATAAAGGCCGGTTTACATCATGCTAATCTTCAGTTGCTTTAGTTCAACTAGAAAGGTCAGTTATTTATTACGTAGAATGTAACAAAATATGGTAAAATTGTACTAAAGAAAGCGAGTAATCATTACATGTTCAACGGATTCTCCTGGAGGCCTACCATGACATCTTATAGCGATTCAATTGAAGACCTAAACTGAACCGCGTCGCATAATCGTACCGTGACGTCTTATCTTTTATGTTGCTGCCATTTTCAACCTTAAATGGATCCAGTTTAGGTTGAAAATGGCACGTTGTCACGTCAACAACACTGGCACATCAGACATCGCTTTTCCCTAACAGAAAAGTCAAAACTGTGAGCGTACTGTTATTTCCTATGATGAAAACAAAAGGAAGACATGTAGTCCAATAAACCCTTCACATAGAGTTTGGGCCACAGTCGGAATTCCACCGCAACATGCAAGCATGCATTACTCGACGCCGACGATGCATGCGGTGACGCGTGTTACGCAACGCCACTACGTAACATAGGGATGGGACACGGCGACACTGTGAAATACTTTATGACACAGAATTTATGAAGAGTAGGAAAAATTACAATTCAAAGACTCATAAACGTAGAGAAGGAAAAAAACCATTATTGACTGAATTTAATTGAGAGAGTATTGTATCTTTAATTCTTTGTAGTATTCGGTCCTGCTGAATCTTTTTTTTTTTTATTTGTCTGAGGACAAGACGAGCAAGTCGTTCACCTGATGGTAAGCGCCACACCTGCCCATAACAACAGTAATAATAGTAGTAAACGATAGGAAAACGACAAAAAATTACAGGATTTTTTGTTTTTGTTAGGTTACTAGCTGCACCCGCGGTTTCACCCGCGTAGTTTCCGTTCCCGTGGGAATACCGGGATAAAATATAACCCATGTTACTCGCTGATAATGTAGGTTTCCATTGGTGAAAGAATTTTTAATATCGGTTCTGTGGTTTAGGCGTGATAACAAACAAACCAACTCACATACGCATTTATTATATTACTTCGGATAATCAAAGACTAGCTACGCCTTGCGGTTTCACCCGCGTAGTTCCCGTTTCGTCGCACGGGAACATACTATCGGGAAAAAAGTACCCTATCACTCAATCCTGGTTATAAACTATCTGTGTTCCAAATTTCATTCGAATCCGTTCAGTAGTTTTTGCGTGAAAGAGGAACAAACATCCATCCATCCATTCTCACAAACTTTCGCATTCATAATATTAGTGGCATATATTATTAAAAAAAACCCAATAGTAGAGTAATTTAAGCTGTGAATAATTACAAACTATTTGTATATAAAACCATATTTAGGGCAGTATCAAATGAGTCCAAATTTTAACTTAACCCTGTCAAATGATTTGTTATCACTTTCACACATTACGTAAACGAAAGTGACAGCAAATAACTTTGAGGCTGTCAAATTAAGCTCCGAGTTTAGGTTATGGCAACAGAATTGCTATCATTATATCCGTCAGTCTGACTTATCTCTTCCCTATAGTAAAACAGTAGGTAAAACGCGTCAATTCACAGTACATTGTAACGTCTCGTGTGAATGAAGCGTGTGGTGGTATTACACAACACTAGCTAACGATTGTAACGAATAGGGATGTGACTGCCATTTCTATTACAATTTATCGATAGAAATTTAAAAAAAAACCTGATATTTTAAAAGTATTCGATAGAAATACTATTAAAAATACGCGGAACTGTTTATCTTAACGAAATTCGAATGTGAGTTTGTTTGTTTGTTACGCTTTCACGCCTAAACCACTGAACCGATTTTAAAAATTCTTTCACCAATGGAAAGCTACATTATCAACAAGTAACATGGGCTATATTTTATCCCCGTATTCCCACGGGGACGGGAGCTACGCGGGTGCAACCGCGGGTGCAGCTAGTGTTTAATAAAACTCTTCTTTTCTCGTATTGGTATTTCAACGAAACTTGTTGTGTCGTGAGATTGACTGTCCAGTATTGGTCTTGGTGACAGACTGCGACAATGGATCAGATATGCTGCAAATAAATTGTCCGAAACGATATTCTTAAGTAATAATTACAATTTAAAATGTCTGTACAGTTTCTGCTTCGCATGAAAGGTCAACAACTGCCCTACATTCTGAAGAACACACATTCATAACAAAACACACGCACATACGCACTTTCTCACTTTCTTTTAGGTCGGCCATACATCACGCCGTCTCTACGTTTATATCTTGACAATTACAAATGGCGGCCTAAAATTGTTTTGGATTATAATGATTAATAATAATTAAAATAAAATTCTGTCCGCGCTTAATACCTGCCATTTGTTCTCGGTCTTAATACTTATAGAAGTAAAACTGTATGAGAAATATTTGGCATATTATGTCGTTGAACAATTTTATTTTTGTTTTAAGTAAGTTATTTCGTGAGATTTATTTTCATTGTTTTTTTTCGTTGCTTTTTAATTAAAAAGGTGGTTTTCTAATTACCTTTTACACATTATTACATCACTTGGATTTATAACGATTACCGAAATCCAAATACTAAAATTATCGATATCAAAATCGTACCATCACTGACAGTTGTGCAATATATATCTTATTGAAGCTTATGTATACGGATCACGTTTTTCTTCGACACGTAATCTAATAACACTAGTTATTACGAATTAATGACACGGCTAAGTATTTTGTACTAGTTATTACCCGACTGCACCAGAAGGAGGGATATGCTTTTAGTTTATATGTATAGACTAGCTGCGCCCCGCGGTTACACCCGCGTAGTTCCCGTCCCTGTGGGAATGCGGGGATGAAATATAGCCTATGTTACTCGCTGTCAATGTAGCTCTCCATTAGTGAAAGAATTTTTAAAATCGGTGTAGTGGTTTACCCGAAACCTTACATATTCCCATACAAACTTCATCCCCATAAGGCCAAAATTTATTTATTTCTAAAAAATATTTTTTAAGCTTCTAGCTACAAAAATGACAAAACTTTTATACAAACTTTCTTCCCCTATTTCTACCCCTTACAACCCTTTTTTCACTTTAAACTGTGGCCTATCACCTAATCCTGGTTATAAACTATCTGTGTTCCAAATTTCATTCGAATCCGTTCAGTAGTTTTTGCGTGAAAGAGGAACAAACATCCATCCATCCATTCTCACAAGCTTTCGCATTTATAATATTAGTAGGATAACCTGGATTAATACATGATTAATACAACCATAGGATCGTTCAGTGCCGGATTAAGTAAGCGCAGGGCCCGTAGAAAATTTCTAGGGTTCCGTACTCAAAGGGTAAAACAGGACTTTATTACTACGGCTTCGCAGACAGACAAAAAAAAAAGACGACCGAATATAGAAGCCCCATTTTTAAGGTTAACATATAGATTTATCTACAGTTATAATTTACTGCTAATTACATATTTAAAATAGACGACAAGGTAATAAAATAAATGAAATATGTCACTTTTCGAAAAACATTGGATTTCTTTGTTTTCCTGCAAACAGGCGTCCATTGTTTAACTTTAATTGTTTTAAAAACAAAACGCTTTGTAATGTAAAAAGCCTCGAATCTAGGACAATATACTCCTGTGGTTCATTCTAATAACCAGAAATACAAGACCTAGGCTATAAAGCAGCTTCCCCCAACGCATAGCTCAATTTCAACTGGTTATTACATAAAAAAATACAAAACCTTCAATATTGAACACTTTGTCTTGGACTAAAGAGCGCATTGTCAATTGGGCGTTGTTAACCAGTAAAACGAGACCTACAGTATAAAGCGTCTTGTACAATATCAGAGATCAAAACAATTTGGTTGCGGTTCATCGAACTCGCGCCGAAATTTTGAATACGGAAGTATTGTGCTGATAGGGCTGTCAAAGGGCCGAATTTTTTGCAAAATATAAATATGGCCGATAAGTCCAATCTAGTATAATAAGTACTTAGGTGCCAATTTTGTACAAATAAATAATATAGATATGAAATAGTGTAATAAATAATTATAACAAAAATATTGCAACGCGATAAAAAATAATTAACGTAAAAAAAAAACAATTAAGCTCTGAAAAAATTATATTACAACTAATTTTTGTAAATAAATGTCAAAATAATAACTGTCGCTGGCTGAATACAAGACACCTACACGCCAAAACTAAAAAAAAAAATATGTACCAACCCTAATCGCAAACCCAAAACGCAAACCCAACCCAAACTAAAACGCAAACCGAAAACCCAAACCCGAAACGCGGCACGCAACGGTATCTCAAGCTCCCAACGTTACGTCTCCTATACGTCACTACCTATACACGTACCTACAGGCACGTCACGAGGGTTCGAGAGTTCGTCGTTCCAGTCGGCACTGTGCCAATGGCCGAAGTTCCTACGCACACACTGACACGCACACACTCACAAAACCAAGTACGGACTCACGCGTACAAGTGTACCCACCCACACTTACGAACCGTATCGCTGGAACTCGCTCGCTGTAGATACACACATTCGCACACATTGAAGCGTCTCTGTGTGTGGTTATGGTGCAAAGTGTGTTCCTTAATGAGTGTAACATCATTCTAATTGTATTGTTTCTTAGCATTAGTTAGCTATACCGATTTTGAAGCGTTTTTTCGCGATGGAATTCTATGGGAATGATGGTGAACACCGATTCACAGTTAGGTTATGTCATTGGCGTTTTGCGATTGTGGCGCTCGCGGCGTCGAGTAGCGGTACTAAGCTGTGTCAACGTAATAATTAATTGATGGCTTGAGAAAATTGGATTTACTATTAAATATAAAACAAATTGGACATAATAATGTTGTTAAATTTATCTATGATAAACTAGATATTTTTTTAGGACTGTTTCTCAAAATAATGTCTTAATTTTTTTAATTATAGTATAGTAGCGACATCTATTGAAATATTTTCAAGTCCAAATACAAAGAGCTTCCTCTGGATCAGTGGTTGAGTAGGACAGCTTAAAAACTAGTTGCTGTATTTTGTTATACATAAAATAAAAGGAAATATCTTAGAAAATCTATTGAATGAAATGTGTTTATAATTAAATTATACTTACAAAGCTTTCTTGACTTATGTAGGTGTAGTGGTAGAGCCGACTGCGCCGCAGCGTGGCGTTGTGAGTTCAGTTCTCGCGCAGGGCAAATATGAGAGCCATAGATAATCATGCAAACATTACTGTGTTCCGGTTTGAAGGGCACTGTTTCCAGCGAAATTACTGGGCATATGAGACTTCAGAGCCGATGTCGCAGGGTGACGAGCGCATGTGGTGCCGCGCAGGATTATGCAATGCAGCGTTCTGGGTGGCACTGTAACTGTTATGGGGCCGACTCGTTACTAGGTCAAATAAAAAAAAACAGTTCCTGTATCATTGACTACAAGGGATGTCCTCAAATCTTTCTTAATTCTTTTTCTTCTAGTTTCTTAATTCGAACTCTATTTTCAATAAGCTAATTGTAACTATTTTTCCTTTCCAGCGGTGAAATTCGGTCGCATGTCCAAGAAACAACGGGAGAAGGTGGAGAACGAGGTTCGTTATCACCAGGCCCAGATGCGGGCGCAAACCGACGCCGCACCAGACTCGGTTTACGACGCCCAGCAGCAGACCCCTTCATCTTCCGACCAGTTCCACCACTACAGGTAATGCCATCTGTTGCGAGGTAGCGGCGACTGGGGAACTCTGCTGGACATGGTTCGAATATGAGACCGTCCATTCAATACGTGAGGCTTGAAAGGGGGCGGGGGGGGTTTAGCAACAATCATGAAATATCACAAGGGGGTGTAGTAAAATATCACGTTGTCTTTTCGTCAAACGCGCGATTTCTAAACACGATTTCAAAAATAACACCCGAATTCACAAACGTTGTTATGCAGTGTCAAAGTACTCCTAAAGGCACAATGACTGGTGACAATGGCAATTTAATGAAAAATCACTACTGTCACATGTCACTCATGTGAATTTGATCGTGTTGCCATATCTAAAATAAGGATATTTCCTTTCTAATGGGGTTTGAATCCAATAATTATATAATAATCAGCCCTATAATAATTTTCTTAAGTGATTCATTATAATAATATGAATGTTCCGCTGGTGGTATATTTTGTAATTATTCAATATTTGAAGATAAATTTAGAGGGGAAAAGGATTTATCGTTTCATGATTATCGATTCTCAAATAAATCAACTTATGTATCAATTGTCTTTAAATACGGCCATGATAAATTTGCTAAATTCAACGTGAATTATTCTTTAATGGCCGAGAGTTTTTTCTCCTAGTAAAATAATAAAATAACCTCTGTAAATGCGTAATGTCCAGAGGGGTTCCCTAATTACCGCGGTAGCGACATCTATCGGCGAGACGCGGTAACTGTTGTGAGTATGTCCTGTTCCCTGTATATGTCACTACACTCCTTAACAACAGATGGCGTTACTTGCACTGGCTTGAAGGTTTTCGCTTTCAGAATTTATTGCGAAAAGCGTGGAAAATTGTATGTCAACAATTTTATTAGAGGTTTAATGGAACTGGTCGCTGGATGGCACTGTTGGTACAGAGGCGCTGTGATGCAAGACAATGCGAGAAAAATTGAAGTTTGGCTTTTGGTCGCATTGGCTCGTATTGCGTTGCTTTGCGATCTTAAAGGGTCTCATTGTGATATTTAAAAAAATCTGGAGCGGCGTCGGTTACAGAGGAAGATTAAATTGTTTCGCCGATGTTATTGCTTGGTTATCGTCACTTAACAATAATAATATTGTATATAACGATATTAATAAGTACCAGACTGAAGAACAAGTGATCCTTTCACAACAAAGTCATGTATAAAAAATTGATTTTATATGTATCGCAAGTTATTCATTTAAAGACAGATAAGAAGTAATTATGAATTCAGAATTTAAAATAACCAACGTGTAAAGACGAATCTTTCACTTAATTAAAAAGTAATAATTAAACATAAATAAAGACAGTTACAGAACACGAGATTAGATTTTAATACTTTTTAAATAAATACATGGTTGAACATATAAAAATAGTTGTAAAGCAAGCTTTTAACTGAAACAAAAAGTGAAAAATCACATAGCACTGTGTCGATTATGCCCCAAAAATAACAATCGAAAGCAATAGCATCGGGTGAAAATTTCCGAATGGAAGAATCCTTACCATGGACATACCCACAGTTGGCAGAATACCGCCGGCTTGCCGATGTGGAAGCAAAGCAAGTGGATACCCCCCCTGACCTCGCTTATGAGACCCCAAGCTCCACTGATCAGTTCTCTACCGTACAGTCCGGCCAGTTCAAGTAAGTGACGCCATCTGTTGTTGATTACTTGAAATTACACAGGATGGTAGCGACATCTCTTGTTCGATTACGGTATCGGTGGAAGAAGATTAGCTTATGTACCGCGTGTGTGTGATTTTAAACTTTTTCCACCGTTTCTATTGGTTCTTGAAGTAAATGTCACTACAGTTCTGTTGACGCCTGTTCGACAACAGATGTCGTTGCGTGCTCTTGTGAGGACTGTAAGGCTCGGGTGATGAATTTTCAGATTGTCTTGGTTCTTGGCACTGGTTTTTGAATCTCATGGGTGACAGATTTCACCAAAATGGCCGGTTTCCTATGTGAAATCACTTGTTTTGTCACTGGATTGGCCATTTTGTCACTGAATGAAATTAAAAAATCGGCTGCCTTGTCGTTACACAGCTAAAGCTTCTCATAATTGGAGTCAGGTGGGTAAAGGTTTATGTCCATGGTACGAATTTTCAATGGATTAGGTGCAGCTGTCGTGATTACCAAAGATTTTTTAGAAAAAAAAAAGAATTAAGGTTAAATTTTTTCTTGTACGGCTTATTTAAGACTGTATCAATTGTTTTTATTGTTGCTTTTTTTTATTTAATATTCTAGGGTCTAGTTGACATGGGATTGTCGAGCGATATAATGACGAAACTGTCTTAAGATCGTTGCAGAAATGAAAAAATTAAATGGTTTCAGTGAATTATAGAAATTGTATTTATAAAAATAGATCTTAAAATATATCACAGTGAGCTATCAATAATTTATCCACGACGTGATCCGCGTGATGTAATGTAACGTTGAATTCTGCAACGTCGATACGTGGCCAAATGTGACGATTGAAAACCAATTTAATATCATTCGCATTGGCGCTGACTTTTGGAATGTCACTTACAAGCATAATTATCACCAAAAAACACTTTTAGGTAAAAACGTATATACCGAGGTCATAAAATAGTCTAAATTTGTTACTTAGATTATGGGTGTTAAAAACCATTGAAAAATATCTAAATTACTGAGCATACTAGACTTTAGAACCGTTGTCTCAGGGAGACGAGCGCAGTGCAGTGCTGCGCAGGATTATGCAATACAAAGTTCTCGGTGGCACTGTCACTGTTATGAGCAGGCATAGCGCTTACCATCAGGTGACTCTTGCTCGTCTCGTTACTCAATCAAATAATAAAAAAACACCTTTATTGACGTTATCAAATTTGACATTAATGAGAATTCTCTACTCAGAAATAAGGTTATACAAGAAAAAATTGACCTCCAATTACGCATCGTGAGTAGAACCACACGACAGCTGCGCTGGCTTACAACTTTTGGTAGCATATAATTCTTATCGTGGACAAACTCAAACAGGCTTATCAGATCCTATCCGACCGAAGAAAAGCAGCTATGACACCGCAAGAGACTGATGTTGCACCGGATTCAGTCTATGACACCTTACAGCAACCACCCAGAAGCTCGAGCGACCAGTTTTCAGGATACTACAATGTGTAAGTAAAAGAGAAAGAAAAAAATTACAAGTACGCCATCTGTTGGTGAGTTTGTGAAGTTAGACAGCAGGTGGCGACATCTATGGCGGTGAAGGGACAACTTTCGGAGAATTTTGGTGTTAAATTGCAGGTAGAAAGGTAAAATCAGAAATGCCATTACAATGTCCGACTTGAGAATAGATTTGTTTTCTCACGTCGTCCGTCGCCTCAAGAATAATTTCGAATGATATTATGATCGATAAAGTAGAATTAGGTGCGCCCTGCGGTTTCACCCGCGTTTTGTCCCATAGCAACTGTTATTTTTTATGGGATGAAACTTGTTCTATTTGTTATAAGGTATATGTATACAAAATTTTGTTGAAATCCGTTCAGCCATTACAGCGAGAAAATAATATTTTTGAGTGTTAAGACTTAAATTTTATTATTGAGTAGCTGCGCTTCGCAGTTTCGCCCCATAATTCCAGTCCATTTCCCAGGGTTAAAACAACCTATGTTCCTTGGAAATAGTGAACAGCCGAAGATCTTAAAAAAACAAAAGTAAAGTCATATAATTTATATTATTATGTCAAATCGTGAGTTAAAACAAAAATCTCGTAAAAAAACACTTTATTTTCCTCTTAAATTTTCCAATTTACCAGGTTTTCATTCTATACAAAGCTTTTGCTGAAAATTACGAACCCTTAAACAAAAATTCAGTCGAATCGGTTAAGTCTTTCTCAAAGTATGGCGTGACCAAGAGAAATAGGGATTAATTTTTGTATACTTTGTTATTATAGAAGATAGATAGATAGATATAGTTTTTTCTTATGCCACCGCCATCAAGTTCTAACTTAAACGTCACTGGAATGCAATTAAAATGAGGTAGCAGTCACTGTACCGTTTACAACGTAATTCCATCATTACACCAGACATTCGTGTCACCCGCTCTCCGTTTACAGTTACTGTTTCTGGTGGCAGTTTCAGGAACTAAATCGCCATTACAGTGTGACCCCTCTCGATGGGGCATTTCTCTGGCACGTGAGGTCTAGTAAGCTTAGTCGTGTCCCAACTAAAATGCCATTACAATGTGACCTCTCTCGACGTGGAATCCGTATGGCATGCGAAGTCTAGTAACAGTTGTCTTTAGAATTTATCACGATGTACCGTAATAACGGCATTGGGAACAGCGCCCCCTAGTAACGGGTAGTGGTATTAACAGTTTCCTACTTATCATGATAGATGTCGTTTTTGTGAAGTCTGACATTTCTTAGCGGAAAATCAATCGGTTGTAAAAATTCCTTCAAAGGGGAACGCTGTAAATGGCTTTTGATTTATTCGGAGTTTAGAATAGACGTAAGAAGCGTTAACTTGGGCATAATTTTGATAAGTGTTGAGGAAATAAGATAGAACATAAAAACAAAATGGCGTCTACAATCAGTAAGGTATAGTATTAAAATGTATTTACTTTATAAATTGTCCTATTTTCGCTTTCAAAAACTTAAAAGAATTACGCAACTGTTGTTGCTTTCAGTTTTTATCAATTTCGAAACAATTAAGAAAAGTTTTTTTTTGTAATCTTTATTGCAAGTTTCAATAGCAACCAATTGTAAAAAAGATACGTAATCTCTCAGCAAGCCGATGTCTCTTGACTTTTCACACAACCAAACTGGGATTGACCAGCACCGATTTTTGAATCTCGGCCGGGGGTGACCAATTCCACCAAAACGGTCTTTTCCTATAAGAAATCGGTGAGAATCTGCCATTTCATCACCGAAAGAGATTAAAAAATCGGCACCCAAGTCCCTGAATAAATTACCATTCAATTAGCAATACAAGCTGACGTTCACGGGTTCGAAACCTCAGCCGCGCATCTGTAGCTCTTAATAAAAATGGCCTAGTAGATACCTTTACCTACTCATTTTTCCCCTAATCAAACTATTTCTTTCAATACTACAAAATTTAGCGGTTCCAAGGGTACGCTTTGCAAGCCAACGACAGCGGGTTCGAAACCTCAGCCACGTTGTACACGCATCTTTTCCCCACATATACTCACGTACCTTTTTCCCCATTCCAGCTACCAGAACTACAGCTCTCCTCTCTCCCCATACGCGTACGGCAACGCAGGGCCAGCCCTCCCTATGCCGACGCAGCAGCCGCAAGCGCAGCCCTACGAGGTGCCAGACATGACCGCAGACTCCACCACCTACGAGCAGAAACAGCCCGGGTTTCTGGACCCGGAATTTATTAGCCACGGTAAGCTTTGAGCCTATTTTATAGACACTTTTACGGTTACCTTCAGTGCTTGCCGCGAGTGCGGGAAAACACAACTGTTGTGTTTGTTGTATGGGAAAACACTATGGAGCGTGCAGAGCCGCACCCGTGGCTAGACAAGCAAATCGGCTCAGCAGTGAAAGTGTTAAAATTTGTTTCAAATCAATAATCTGAAGAATATCGCCCATTTGCGACGTAAAGGTATCTCCTGGAACCTTTTTCGCTAAGCTACATGAGATTCCTTGCCGAAAACGCGTATTTCCTAACGCGCTTTAAACATATTTTGAACCTTGAAACTTCTTGAATCGGCGCTAGCTTCCCACGTTATTTTGACAGTTCATAACGAGCGTGTTGATGGCACGGTGGTAATTTAACACATCAAACATTACCTACATTTATATTTCCCTCGTCACCTATAAATATTTACAAATATAAATTAAGAACTAACCCACTAACCTAACTCTAAGCCTATCTAAAACCAAGCGCGCCTAACACAAGCTAACCTTATAGACGAACCACAAAAGACAACAACAACAATCGTGCGACCGTCCGGATCAACCGCAACACCAACCGCAACGACATCAACATCAACCCGCCAGACAACAATCACGGACCCGCGCCGCTTAGACTTCGACCGATACGACGAACGCATCCAATCACCTGCAGTCATCAACATAAAGCAGGAAATCAAGCCTGAAACGTCGATGGCGGTTGAGAACTTAGTGGCGAGCTACAGCGTTGATTCGACAACATTTTTGCACAGTCCATCGCAGCTGCAACACAGCCCGATGGACATACAGAACTCGGTGCTTGTCAGCGGTCAAAGTTCGGTCTCTTTAACCAGTGAAGACTTGAGTCCAGACGATTTGACCTCAAGCAGTGGCCATGGGAGGCTGCTGGATCCACTGAATATGAATATGAATGCAATGGGAATGGTTAACCCTAATGCAGTGTCGAATCGACGACATCAACCGAGCCACAGCAACGATGATATGCCTTGTAAGTTGATAGATTGTTGGTTGATGCTCAGTTGATTTTTGCAACTTTTTATTGGAAGAATCAACGAGCAACGACAGTATGAAATTGTTGCTGGTTGTATATAGCTATAAGTAGACGTAGACGTTGGTTTCTGATGTTCAGTTGATTTTCTTTGCTATTTTTATAGTAAGAAACAACCGTGCAACAGTTTTAAATTGTTGTTAATTGATTTTGCTATGTTATTTTTATTGAATGTTGTCCTCTCTTGTAAGTTGATAGAGGTTGATTTAATTTGTTTTACAATATGTTGTCGGAAGCATCAACCGAGCAACAGTTTTAAATTGTTGTTCGTTGATCTTCCTGTTGTTTTTATTTGTAATTGAATTGGTAATTAATGCAATAGTTTGCAATATTTAGTTGACTTTTTGTTGCTCTGTATAATTTTTATTATAATTTTGGAAGCATGATCGTTTGCTTATGTAGTTGTAATTTTATTATTTTAGTATTATTAGTCATTATTTTTAAAGAATTATCTTGTACATGTTAATTAGGTACTTAATTAATATTGTTAAGTTCGTAATTTTTTATTTTTTATTTGTAGTTTTAAAAAAATGCGAGGTAGGTATTTTGTTTAACTAATTTTGTATCTTATTATTAATTTTATTGGGTTCTTCCCATAGGTCCATGATTATTCTCATTTGTCTAGTTAATTATTATTTGTAAAATACGCAATTTCTTTTATTAGTTAATTTGATTTAAAAAAACAAATTACTAAACCGATATTGATGAAATTTCTATAGTACCAATGTGAACGTATCATCCTTAATAATAACACCCGCTCAAATTAAAAAAAAATTGAGAACTTTCCCTTTTTTAAGTCGATTAAAAAGGGAATGATGTTTTTATGTTTGTATGTAGCCTTATGTAGATAATTATTTATAGATTAAGTTTATATTTTTGTTATTAATTTATTTTATAGATTTTAGACATTAATTAAAAAAAAAAAACATACTAACAATAATTCTGTTGCCACAAACTAAAGTAAAACTTAATTTGACACCTCTAAAGGTATTTTCATCCCTTTCTTTTTCATAAGGTTGAAAAGGGACAACAAATCATTTGACGGGACAAAACATTTGTAGCAGCAGAATTGGTACCATAACCTCTTTTACTTGTATTATTGTATTATAATTAAGACTCGCATTTTGTTTCCGAAAACACATTTTTGTATAAAAACTATTTTCACCATACTACTACCGCCATCTATGATCAAGTAGATTGAACTAAAGATCTTATTTTCTTCACAGCTGAAGGCGACATCAGCAAGGTTCTGGTGAAGAGTCTAGCCGAAGCTCACGCGAACACAAACCCGAAGCTGGAGTTTATACACGAGATGTTCAGGAAGCCACAGGACGTGTCCAAGTAAGTGTTTTGAGGAAGTTGCTTGCGCTTAACTAAGAGATGGCGCTGTTTAAAGTTTTACGATTGGTGATGCTTTGAAGTGGAATGAAGCCACTTCTACACACAAGCGTGATGTTATCGGGCGATAAATTGGCACCTGTATGGTAGAGGCTTATAAGTGATCTTCCTCACAGGTTGCTGTTGTATAACTCGATGACATACGAGGAGATGTGGCTGGACTGCGCCGACAAGTTGACCGGCATGATACAGAACATCATAGAGTTTGCGAAGCTGATACCCGGCTTCATGAAGCTGACGCAAGATGACCAGATCCTGCTCTTGAAATCTGGTAAGCAGATGACAGATTAATTTTATTTTTTAGCCTGGGTCAACTGTCAAGTATTAATGACAACTTTGCCATATATTTATCCGCCAAGAAGTGTGCCAAAATTACTGTGTTCCGGTTTGAAGGGCACTGTTCCAGCGAAATTACTGGGCATATGAGACTTTAGAGCCGATGTCTCAGGGTGACGAGCACAGTGTTGTGCCACGTAGGGTGGCACTGTTAATGTTATGGGCAGGAGTAGCGCTTACCACCAGGTGAACGACTTGCTCATCTCATCACAGAAAAAAAAAAAAAAACATCTTAATTTTATTTTTATTTTTTTATCGTAATTTCCAGGATCATTCGAGCTGGCCATAGTGCGGCTGTCGCGATTGATCGACGTCAACAGGGAACTCGTTTTGTACGGAGATGTGGTCGTGCCCATCAGGGAATGCGTCCATGCACGGTAAGTCCTTCATTAGAAGCGATGGCGAGTCCGACATATTTATACAATCGAGTGAATCGCATTCGGCGGGAAACTACAATCGAGTCTACAAACATCTCGATTGTTTCGAATTGATTGCGTTCTTCGCTTGCTTTTGTCGTATAGAACGCGGTCTTTGCTGAAAAGAATCACAGTCTGTGGTACAGACCGAATTGTTTTCTTCCGGATGTTTAAAAATAACTTCAATTATTCACTTAAATTCGACTGTGAAAGAAACTTATCGAGAACTATCGACATGTTTGAACAATCGAAACAATCGACTAAACATATTGGACTAGCCCATAGCTACATGTTAACCATTGGGTATAAAAACCAGGGTATAAAAAGTCCTTGGTAAAGATCACATTTTGTGATCATTCCATTTGATGACCATCCCATTTGATTAACGTCCTATTTTGTGACCATTCCATTTGATAAACGTCCTATTTTGTGACCATTCCATTTGATTAACGTCCTATTTTGTGACCATTCCATTTGATAAACGTCCTATTTTGTGACTATTCCATTTGATAAACGTCCTATTTTGTGACCAATGCATTTGATAAACGTCCTATTTTGTGACCATTCCATTTGATAAACGTCCTATTTGGTGACCAATGCATTTGATAAACGTCCTATTTTGTGACCATTCCATTTGATAAACGTCCTATTTTGTGACCATTCCATTTGATAAACGTCCTACTTTGTGACCATTCCATTTGATAAACGTCCTATTTTGTGACCATTCCATTTAATGAACATCCCATATTATTGTGAATATAATATGAGTGTAGTAATCAGATATTTCTTATGTTTTCCAGCGACCCCCGCGACATGACCTTAGTGGTCGGCATATTCGACGCGGCGAAGAGCATCGCCCGCCTTAAACTGACTGAGACGGAGCTGGCGCTGTACCAGAGTCTGGTGCTTCTATGGCCAGGTGAGTATGGTCAAAAATAGCCATACTTGTATCTTATTTATATTTATTTTTATTAAATTAGATAATTAACTCCGGTCGTTTACGCGTAAGTTTAAGTTATTTTTTATGAAAAGAGGACGCGCCCTACATTTAATTGAAAATGGCGTAAAGCTGGGTCCGCATATGTGACCGTGACTGTAATTCTGTGACCGTGTCACGGTACTTGTTACGCTCAATATGTATGCATGCAGCTGGTGTTAAATGTCAATTTCGAGTCCAATTGATTCAAATGTTTTTATTAAGCTAAATAGTCAAAATAGCGAGTCACAGACCGGTACTCAGTAGACTAGTTAAGTCACGGTCAACGGGGTTGTTGGTTCTTTTCCCGCACAGTGCAAATATTTGTGTGAAACACGGGTATTTGCTATGAATCTGCATGTTTGTGGGACCATGGTGTCTATAGTGGGATGGTTTGTACCCCCTCGAACTCCGAAACTGGAAGCCCCAAGTTGACTCAGCTTAGCTACCCTTAAGTAAAAAAAAATATATTTAAAAACCATTCGTCGAATCTCCTTTAAGTTATATAGCAGTCTCTTTAGTTTTTCGAAAATGTCATCAACAAATTAAATGGAACAAAACAAAAAAAAAAATAAAAAAAAAAAAAAAAGAGAACCCTAGTTAGGGGTTCGGTTCTATGTATGTTGTCATGACACTCCATCATAATTTTTTATTTGTTTTTAATTTCAGAACGTCATGGCGTGCGTGGCAACCCTGAGATCCAATGCCTGTTCAACATGTCCATGGCGGCCATGCGACACGAGATCGAGACCAACCACGCGCCGCTGAAGGGAGACGTCACCGTGCTAGACACGCTGCTCGCGAAGATTCCCACTTTCAGGTGAAAACTCTATCAATAATGGCATAGCAATTAGTTTTTTTAGCAAGTAAAGAAATACGGAGGAAAACAAATTCGATTATAGTTAATTTTACGTTTTTCACCCCCTTTCAATTATAGTGTATTTTAGACAGAAATTTTGTTATCTAATCTATGAGATAACAACTTTTTATTGCACTCCAAAACAATAGATGCAGGCATAGACTCCATTGCTCTCATAGACATATTTTTTAAGCTTCTAAATTTATCAGTTTTTGAAAGAAACGGTTTGTAAGCACAACATCATTTTGTGTCTATGACACCCTTAACGCACGTGGTTAAGGTGCGTACCACATTTTTTTGACTGGTGACGAGACGAGCATGTCGTTCACCTGTTGGTAAACGCTAGAGGTGGCGCTGTGACTGTTATGGGCAGGGTTCTAACCGTGCATTGCATAATCCCGCGCGGCGCACTGCGCTCGTCACCTTGAGACATCGGCTTTAAAGTCTCATATGCCCAGTAATTTCGCTGGAAACAGTGCCCTTCAAACCGGAGAACACAGTAATCATTGAATTTCAATCATTTCACATAAATTTCTTTTTTTGTTTCAGAGAACTATCGCTGCTGCACTTGGAGGCTCTTTGCCGCTTCAAGTCTGCGCACCCACACCACGTTTTCCCAGCTCTATACAAAGAGCTTTTTTCCTTAGACAGTGTCCTCGATTACACTCACGGATAAAAAAAAAAACAAGAGCAACAAAAAAAAAATCATTTATTCCACGATTTTTTTGTCTCAGGTTCGATCTCAGGAACGCCCGAAATCGAAAGGCGCGAGAAAGGACTGCATATTTTTTTAAAGACTTGACAGCTAACGTATTTTTTGTATTTTTTTTTTTTTATATAAAACTAAACACACTTACTTCTTTGTTATACTATTTATAATTGTATGTATGTACTTTGAGACTGTTATGATATTTACGTATTTAGTACCTACGTACAATATTAATATAAAAAAAAAAAAGTTTATTTAATTCGACTCTAGGTATTTAAGTGAGTTTAGTTTTATATGCGTAATTGTTTTTTTTTTTTATTTAAAAGTTGTGGTTTTATTTGTTTCCTATAAATATATATTTATAACTCACGTGAAACCTGACTTGTGTACCTGTGTATAAATACATAATATTGCATTATAATATGTCCTATTGTGTATTGTTATAAAGGTTTAATCTTAATAATTAATTATAAAGTGTATCTAACTTTGATGAAGGAAATAATAATGATTATTATATAAAAAAAAATATAATAATAGATATAGAGTTTTTATTAAGAAATAAATAAAGAGGTTATAGAGTTGTAGCGGGGGAAAGATCACACGGTTTCTGTAAAGGAAACTATTATTTAAGATCTTTTTTTTTTTTAATTATTTTTAACAGTTTTTTTTTTAAAGAAGATTGTAACTTGTTATTTATTTCAAATGATTATTATTATTGACGTTTTTCACTTCACTGTAGATTTTTCAATAAGTTGTAATATAGGATATAAATGATACTGCCCGTTTAATTATAATATTTTAAGTTTTTTTTTTTTTTTTTTAATTTTTACGTCTATAACTGGCAAATATATTGATGAATTATAATGAATATAGTAATATAATTTTAAGTTGAATGATATATCACGGTGCATGAACAAAATTTCAAGAAATATATGAATTAAAAATAATGCGGACAAAATTTATTTCTTAGTGGCAGGCAATTTTTTGTCATTGTTGAAGAAAATTTGATCTCATTATGCACGTTTTCGCTTGGGTGCCATCCGGATATCACATTTTCGCATAATAAAAAAAATTAATTTAAAAAAAAAACACAATTTAAAAGCATAATAAAAATCTGTTGTATTATTTTTTATATCAGCTTTTAGCATTTCTTACATTGCCTGCTACGTTTGTTAGAGAAATATAAATTAAACATCAGTTTTCTAACATTACGCTAATTTTATCGAATAGCCTTTACTATAGACTGGTTTATATTAAATTTTAAAGTACATTATAAATCTTAACTCGTATTTTGTAAATAGTTATTAATCATATGTATTTTATATTAAATATCATAAGGTTCGATGGGTTATTAATTATTAATTTTACATTCTATTAAAATGAGAAACATGTTTTCCACTATGGACTGCGAGATGACATCTTTGAGATCATGTGAAAAATTATGTTTTTTTCCTTTCTATATATTATATATTTTTTGTTAAATAAAGCAATCTGTTATTGTCTATATTTTTTTGTTTTATTTTATTTTTTGCGATCCTTGGTTTGTGCTTTTTTTTATATATATATATATAAATATTATATAATGTTAGAATAGGGTTGCCTCTAAATAGTGAGACCATAAAATAGTTATGTACTTAATACGGGTGGTTCAATATAATTTGAGAAATATATCCATATATTTGTTTTATAAATATATTATAGAATGCAAATAATTATAATTTTAAATTAAATCAGATTAAAGTTATATTATAATATTATATACTTATTGCAATAATAATAATATTGGTTTTGAATATAAATGTACTGTGTTATAAATATTAGGACGCACATTTAGGGTCTGTTAGATTGGAGGATGTAAGAAGGGGTCATGTCCAATACTGAACCATATTTGATAATAATTTTTAAGAATGTTATGTCTTATTTACAGTTTAAAATTGGACATGCTCGTTGAACATCAAGATGGAGTATTCGAAAAATTAAAAAAAAAAAACTTAGAAGATTAAGACTGATCAACGTGGCTGAAAGAAAACCTTTGCCTAAGAAAGGTCTATGATTTCGAAAAATCATTGAAACAAACAAAAAGCTACAGAGCGGCTGACAGATAACATCTGACTGTTTTGGAACATTTTGATAAAAATAACAAAGAAAATTGACAAAAAAAATCTATCACTTTCAATAAAACTTCCGTAATTTGAACTAATTAAACATTTTTGTATCTGAAATTCTACCTTCGTTTGTGGTAAATGTGTTTTACAAACATGTATGTGTTTTGTTAATTATTATAATTATATAATTATAAATATCTACAACTGAGTAATATTCAACAAGGAAGTCACTCGAGGTCTTATTCAATAATTACATTAATTATAATATATTATATTAATTATTACATATAACTAACAAGAAAACGATGTATAATTATATGCATATTTATAATGTTTATCGACCTGTGTCGATAAATATAAATTTTGATTTATCATGAAATTTATTAATTTCACGATTTTTGATAATTAATTAGTATTTTTTTTTTATAATAACTTATTTTATATAATTATCGTTGAGTTTACGTACCAAATTTCATCATAATTGGCTTAGCAGTTTGGCATCAGTCAGTAACTGACAGCCATCAGCCATTACATATATTTATATTTACAAATACAGATAATTAGTTAACTTTTTATTGTATAGGTATCAAATAGAAATAAAACACAAAAATATTTATAGCTTACAAAGTAAGAATCTATAGAATTAATAAATTATTTATAAAGCATGTTGCTTATTTACTATAAAATTACTAAACCAATTTTGATGAAATTTTAACACATTATATTATATTATTTGATTATATTTATACATAGTATAGTCAATCTGCCATCATAATAAAACTTCTACTATAGTTCAATAATACATTTTGGTTAAGGTGTGTTTTTTTTATAATTATATGTTAATTGTAAGCAGAATTTAATAATGTTTTTTGACGTTGGAGGTACAATTTTTTTTTTTTTATTTATATGTCAAAACAGTACAATAATATTATATGTCAGTCATAATGTAATGTGTACGCGAATAAGACCACTAGTGAATTAAACTAAAATATAACCCAGTAGACAAAAATAATTATCATAACTTTTTTTTTAAATTAATAGAATTTCAGATTTGTCTTTCTGTACCTATCCAGATTTTATTCAATCTTAGACTACATTGGTGCAGATTAAGAAACGGAGAGTGACACATATACTGGTCCCTCTCGCACCCTCACGCAAGAAGTATAGTGCGATAGTGATAGACATAGGGTAACTTTTGATTGCTGGGTAGTTTCGTAGGTATTTCTAAACTTTTGTACTATGTTTTGCTAAATTTTCACTAAAACCTATTATTATAGATTTGGACACGTAAAGGATAGTTTAAAAAAAAAGAATTATGGAAAAGGCAAGCATGAGGGAATTATTGGTTTAAGGCCCGTTTCAGTGCTCGACCGACCGTCGGTGCGTGCGTCTGTCGCGCTTGTCATTTGTATGAAAAGTGACAAGACGTTGGCAAAAGACGAATTGGCAAGCGCGCCCGACGGTACGCCCCGACGGTCGGTCGAGCACTAAAACCGGCCTAAATGAGTGTCGCGTGTATTTTTTTTTTATAAATTTATTATCATTAGAAACTTTTTTAGCGTGTGTATTTGTTTTTTTTAAATATATTTCCTCTGTTGAAAGAGTTTCTATTTTGTACAAAGGTACCTAATCGTTTACGGGTATCGTTAAATAGAGAGTAAAAAAAAAAAAGTTTTGTACGTGTTGTTTTTCTATGAGATTATTTATTAAAATAAATATTGATTTGTTGATGATATAATTAAGTATTTTTACACATTACCTGAACATATTGAAGAGTAACAAATATAAAGAAAAAGAATCATATTATATCTATGTAATATATAAAACAGAATATATAAATACATATTTTGTATGTACATGTTTATTGGAAATTGGAATGGAAATAGGTTGAAACCTTTAATACTTTCAGTTTTTTTTTCTATAAAAAAAAAGGATTTTTTTCTATAAAAAAAAAACTGTTTTTGCCCTTTTTTCAATCAGCATGTACGTAAGCTTTGTTGATTTATGATAAATTACATTACAAAAAATCATGTACCTAAGTAGAAATTATGGAAAAAATTGAGAACCAATAGTATATTAATAAATTTTAATCTTTATTTATTATTCTCGAATCACTTGCAAGGTATTGTTTCATTTGTACCTATAGATCACTAATTTATACTACTGAGTAGCGAGCAGGTCGCTCGCCCGATGGTAAGCGCCACGGCAGACTTTAACACGTTCACTGCTGAAAACACAACTGTTGTTTGTGAAGTAAAACTTGTTTTCGCGCGCTCGACTTGGTGAGTAAGCTGGTGAATGAGTTACGAAAAATGTAATCTGGCGGGCCGAACGGAAGTTGAGAGGGAGATATGAGTTAGTGAAGATATAAAAATACAACAACAAGAGTCACTCTATCACGCAAAACCCGCTGAACGGATTTGGATGAGATTTGGCACACTAATCTATATACTAATATATAAAGTTGAAGAGTTTGTTTGTTTGTTTGAACGCTAGGATCTCAGAAAAAACTGGTTGAAATTGAAAAATTCTTTTTGTGATGAATAGTCTATTTATCGAGGAAGGTTGTAGGCTATATAGCATCACGCTACGACCAATAGGAGCGGAGCATCAATAAAGAATGTGGCAAAAATGGGAAAAAAATATTGCTTTTAAGAGCTATTGTTGCGTGCGCTGCGTAAACGGTTAAAGTTATGCAAACATGATGTATGACAAAATTGTTCCCCTTTAAAAGTTCTAAAAAAAAGTCCGCCATAGCATATATCTATCTTTTAAGGTTAATTCCCTATAATCTTTTGTATGGTAATCAAATTTGTTTTAAAATATTGCGGGAAAACTTGAATTATGCGGGCGAAACCGCGGGGCGCAGCTAGTATTTTTATAATAATTATGCCTAGTAGGACCCTTTTTTTTTTACTTGGTATGCATTACCCATACCACCAGACCCGGGTGAGGGCCGGGTGGTTATGTGGGACTCCCCAGCCAGTCTGACGGGTATACCCACTAAGCCCCAGGGTGTTCCACCGGGACGCCTTTGTTGTCGGGGCTACGGGTGCGAGAGTGGATTTCCGCGGCCCCGACGGCTTCCTCATGAGAGAACCCCATGCCTAGTGGGACCCTGTGTTAACCGACCATTACGAAAACCGGTCGCGCTTATATCTACGAAAGGTAGGTTTGTCGTACGCGTGAGTTTACTCCCACGCCGGTAGTTTCAACGAATGTCGTGTCGCCACTAGGTTATACTAGGCTATTGTTCCAATAAAATTAAATAATGATTATTATCGAACATTGAAATTAATAAGAGTGCTGGTAAAGTCTTGCCAGGTTTGTGTTTTGAAATTCAAATAGCTGTAATATTGGGGTAAGGTTTCCTAGTTTTATTTTGTTGGTTAACTTTAGTGTGATAGACTTTTTTGTTTTTTGTTTTTGTTATGTTGTCGTGATGGTTTTGCCGTAACGATTTAGCTATTAATACAATTAAAGGTAAGATAATATAGAAATATATAGTTTTAATTCCGCCAATTTTTAATTTACGAGCGCTAGCAAGAGAGTGAGTCACTCTCTTGCTAGCGCTCGGCGAGTCAACAGCACCTGAGGATGTCTCGTGCAGAGACGAAACACGTGTCGTAAATAATTAATAATTGGCGGAATTAAAACTATATATTTCTATATTATCTTATTGATTATGGATTTCCGCAAAATAACGCCTGATTCTATTAACTTTAACAATTAAAGGTAGTACAAGTATTTGCTCTGAGTGTGGCTGTTTGTAGGACGATAGTCCTCGTAGTTCATGATTCGCAGGAACTACGAGGAGTCCTAGTTAGGGGAGGAGTCAGAGCTATGTATGTGATCTTTTTTTATGACTGTTTGACGAGACGAGCAAGTCGTTCACCTGATGGTAAGTGCTACGCCTGTCCATAATAGTTACAGTGCCACCCGGAAAAGTGGTTTGCATAATCCTGCGCGTCGCACTGCGCTCGTCACCCTGAGACATCTGCTCTAAAGTCTCATATGGCCAGTAATTTCGCTGCAATCAGCGCCCTTCAAATCGGAACACAGGAATGTTTGCACACTACTGCTGGCGGATGAGTGTCTGGCAAAGTTGTGGTACTTCCCCAGGCGGTCTCTTGCAGAAGAGGCCAGTAGTTTTTTATTTTGTTCATTACAAACAAACATACCTACATTGCAAGTTAAATACGAGAAAAGCTTGCAAAATTAACAGATTTATTTTGTGTCAAATTAAAACTGAGGTTAACAAGTAGGTACCTGAATATTTTATTATAATCATTGTAAAACGAATAACACGAAAAAACGTCAAGATAAAACGAATTATTATCATGAAATAGAATATAAAACCAAGGTCATTTTATAATAGTTGAATAATTATTCTAAGTCTGGTTCTTTCAAAAAAAAAATAACGCTAACGCGTCACGATCACATGCAATTCGTATTTTTTTTTAATTTGTCTGAGTAACGAGATGAGCAAGTCGTTCGCCTGATGGTAAGCGCCACGCCTGCCCATAAGAGCTACAGTGTCACCTAGATCTTTACATTACAAATTCGTGTGCGGCACTGCACTGCGCTTGTCACCCTGAGACTTATATGATATGTCAGTCACATGATTATAAACCTCACTTTCTTGAGGAGGATTCGGCCATAGTTCACCACAGCGCCTCGGTCCGGATTGGTGGATCACATAGCTCGGAAATAACTTTCAAAAATACTATGTCGAATTTCAAATTTATTTTTTCCAATCGCTATAATTGGATGAAAAATAATTGTGGGATCTGGTTCGAAGGAAATGGATAAGAGACGAAACTAAACGATATTTCTCTTATTCTTCATCCCATCTATTCGAAAAGAAGCATTTTGCTCCTCAATAAGTGTGAAAAAAGTGGGTCATTCCAGCGCACTTAATAACAGTGACGAAATGAGTTTTGAATTTGTAACACTGTTTAATTGAAAAGTTTCAACGCAATACGCTTCCATAAAGTCCTGGCCGGGTATAAAAAAAACAGCGCGTGCCGACGCGGCATTGGCTATCCAAATTTAAAAAAAAGATTTTTTCTCGTATGATGAATTTTTCTCATAGCTTAGGATGAAAAGCATAGTGTACCACACGGTAGCAAAATTATTTAGCCTCGAGCGAAGTACTCTGACTCCCTCGCTACGCTTACGATTCTACTATAGAATCCTTCGCTTCGCTCTGGATTCAAAAAATCGCTCTCGCCCTAAATAAATTATTTTGTTCCCTTGTGATACAATCTACTATTCTCAGCGAACAAAACAAAACTCCAACAACTATTGACAACTCGTTGACCTTCAGAATTCAAAGGAAAAGAAACTTAATTCGAATATACAATAAGGTCTGTCGCCCACAAGCAGGTTGATTTCAGGGGCATCTAGGATATTTAACTTACTGTTATAAAAATATCACAAGGTGAAACTAAAGCCCGATACTTTTTAATTCTCCGAGGTTTTATGTTTTCACTAGTTTTTGCCTGTGACTACGCCCATGGACTACAATGCATGGCCATTAAAAGCCGGTTGCTCTAATAGCCAGTTTTTTTTTTTTATTTCACTAAAATAAACTAAGATAAGACAATATATCAACTCTTTATTGCACTCCAAGACACAAGCAAAAGTAAAAACATCTTTTAACTCAAGGCACAATGGGCGGCCTTATTGCTAAACAGCAATCTCTACCAGACAACTTTTGGATGGAACGGAATAAAAATATTATAAGGCACATCGGTCGGTAGTGCATCTACAGAAATAAATACAACTAAATGTAGAAATTATCATATATTTTGTGTTAATCTTAAATGATCACTGGTAATAAAATTTACTGACACAACTTAAATAACAATTTAAATAAATGAAAAACTATTTAAAAATAAAATTAAAAAATCTAACAAAAGAGGGTGTGTCCATGAGCATGGTGCCAAGAACACTGGCTGCATTTCCACGTCGAATAGCAATAGCTATTCTCTGTGCGAGAAGTGAGCCAGCCCTCTTGTCAATTGTAAATAAACATAATCTATATATATAAAAATGTTATGTTGGTTTGTGTACGCTTCAAAAACTCAAAAAGTTCTGCACCGATCGAGCTGAAATTTTAGCATGATATATAATCCGCATCAAGGATTGTTTTTATCTATTTTTTTCATCAGTGACATATCAGCGAATGTGCGAATGTGCCACAGCGAAGCGTGCCAGGGTACAGCTAGAATAATATAATACTAATACTATATTATACAACATAAAAATACACTTAGTGACCAGACGAGCAAGTCGTTCTCCTGATGGTAAGTGCTACGCCTGCCCATAACAGTCACAGCACCACCCAGAACACTGCATTGAAAAATCCAGCGCGGCACTGCGCTCGTCACCCTGAGACATCGGCTCTAAAGTCTTATATGCCCAGTAATTTCGCTGGAAACAGTGCCCTTCAAACCGATCATAAATAAATGAGAGTTCCCTTCGCATGCAGGTGAGTTCTATAGTTCCTGATACTTTTCAGCGATAGTTCTGGCTATTTTCCTGAAAAAATTCCGATTGAAAAAATGATCTGCCAACTTCCGGTAGCAGATCAATTTCCAGGAAATCAAAAAAAAAGTTGTTTTATTTACGGATCCTTATGATTTACATAGTTCCTGATACTTGTTTTCAATAGTTCTGTTATTTTTATGGAAATAAAAATTATTATAAAATATCATCAAAAAAATTTCCAAATTTTTTATAGGAAATCTAACAACGCTTATACTCACTCCCAGATACTAAAACTCTACAGCGTCTCAAAGACAAGTACAATGCCTATAATCTATAACTAAGCGTCTGTTCAGATCTTCAGCAGAAGTGTCAGCAGAGCATGGCAGAATAGGTGAAAATGGACGAAAATTTTCTTAAACTGAATAATGACAACTTTGTTCAGCAGAATATGCCTGAGATGCTAGAACACCTCGTTTTCTGGTAGATTATCAACACTTCTATGACCTAGGGCCCAAAATCGGACTAGAACTCTCAAAAAAGTGTCAGCAGAGCATGGTCGAATAGGTAAATATGCATGAAAATCTTCCCATATTGAATAATCTCAACTTTGTTTCAGGTCCGTGGGAGAAGAACCAACTATTGATATCTAGAATAGAAGAGATGCGAATAGAATAGAACAGAACAGAGTAGAGTAGAATAGAATAGAACAGAATAGAATAGAACAGAACAGAATAGAACAGAATAGAACAGAACAGAATAGAATAGAACAGAATAGAATAGAACAGAATAGAACAGAACAGAATAGAACAGAACAGAATAGAACAGAACAGAATAGAACAGAATAGAACTGAACAGAATAGAACAGAACAGAATAGAACAGAACAGAATAGAATAGAACAGAACAGAATAGAACAGAATAGAATAGAGTAGAATAGAACAGAATAGAACAGAATAGAATAGAACAGAACAGAATAGAACAGAACAGAATAGAACAGAACAGAATAGAATAGAACAGAACAGAACAGAACATAATAGAACAGAACAGAATAGAACAGAACAGAATAGAACAGAATAGAATAGAGTAGAATAGAACAGAATAGAACAGAACAGAATAGAACAGAATAGAATAGAACAGAATAGAATAGAGTAGAATAGAACAGAATAGAACAGAACAGAATAGAACAGAATAGAACAGAATAGAATAGAACAGAATAGAATAGAGTAGAATAGAACAGAACAGAACAGAATAGAACAGAATAGAATAGAACAGAACAGAATAGAACAGAATAGAACAGAACAGAATAGAATAGAGTAGAATAGAACAGAATAGAACAAAGTTGTCATTTTTCAGTTTAAGAAAAATTTCATCCATTTTCACATATTCGACCATGCTCTGCTGACATTTTTTTGGGAGTTCTGGTCAGATTTTGGAACCTAGGTCATAGAAGTGTTGATAATCTACCAGAAAACGAGGTGTTCTAGCATCTCAGGCATATTCTGCTGAACAAAGTTGTCATTATTCAGTTTAAGAAAATTGTCGTCCATTTTCACCTATTCTGCCATGCTCTGCTGACACTTCTGCTGAAGATCTGAACAGACGCTTAGTTATAGATTATAGGCATTGTACTTGTCTTTGAGACGCTGTAGAGTTTTAGTATCTGGGAGTGAGTATAAGCGTTGTTAGATTTCCTATAAAAAATTTGGAAATTTTTTTGATGATATTTTATAATAATTTTTATTTCCATAAAAATAACAGAACTATTGAAAACAAGTATCAGGAACTATGTAAATCATAAGGATCCGTAAATAAAACAACTTTTTTTTTGATTTCCTGGAAATTGATCTGCTACCGGAAGTTGGCAGATCATTTTTTCAATCGGAATTTTTTCAGGAAAATAGCCAGAACTATCGCTGAAAAGTATCAGGAACTATAGAACTCACCTGCATGCGAAGGGAACTCTCATTTATTTATGATCTGCTGGGAAATGTTCTGCTAACTTCACTAACATACTGTTACTGTTATGGGCACGCGTAGCGCTTACCGTCAGGTGAACGACTTGCTCGTCTCGTCACTCAGTCAAATAAAGAAAGGGGACATTTTATATATTAATGGCTTTATTCATAAAAAAAAACAAACGTCACTTAGTACTGCGCAGTACAATATCGTAGCGCGCAATTTTATTAAACCTCACATGACTTTATCTGAATAAGGAGGTTAGAATATAATTATTTTACCTATTAACTGTTTACAATCCCATTGTCCGTATGTGTCGCCAATACAACGACCTTATTGCCAGTCATAATAACGACATAGATATCTTTAATAGCAATCTAAATAAATTTAAAAAAGAGATTTTGGCTATTCTTTCTTCTGAGAGGAGGCTAAATCATACCTCGGTGTGATTTGGCTTCCTCTCAGAAACACATGTAAATTTTGTTAATTAATTAATGCACTAACGCGTTTGTTAATAACGCGTTTTTTTAGTTTAATATTAATAATTTTAAGTCATAATTGTAATCTTGTATAATTTTATCTTGAAAGATTTTTGTTTTTTTTTTCTTTCTTAACAATTTTCCTCGATGTTAAATGTTTTAAAATTTCTGTCATGCTGTGTGCGCATCTTTTGGGACACTGTCCGGCACTAAACTAATTGTACTTATTTTATGCTGGCAATATTATACTGAGAGTGTTCTGTTATGTGTGCCTAAATAAATAAATAAATTTCAAATATTCCTAGCTGTTCCAGCAATGCTAGCACCCATCCACTTCCGGATCCTCGGCCACGGAGCCACGCTGGCCATGCACGCCATCAACTCCGTGGTGATGCTCACCTCCCTGCAAGACGAGATCATCAACAGAGATCCGGAGATCAGGACCTTGGCCTCAATGCAGGGCCGGTTCCTCACTGTTTGGAACATTGTGAGATTTACCAAGTATTTCTTTTAAATATCATCATCATCATCATCAACCCATAACGTCCCACTGCTGGGCACGGGTCTCCCCTCGTGAGTAGGGTTAGGTCATAATCCACCACGGGGGCCAGATCCGGATTGGTGGATCATATGACCCACTTCCTCTGAAATAGTTCTCGGGTTTCCTCACGATGTTTTCCTTCACCGAAAAGCGAGTTATAATTACGTACATATGTTTTACAAGAAACAAATTGGTAAGTTATTATGTACTTTTCTAATATTCATGACTAGCTGCGACCCGCGGTTTCACTCGCTTTAAGAATTGTCCCAAACGTACTTTTAATTTTTGTGAGATAAAGAGTATTTTACATGCAATCAAAAAAGTATCGGCAATGGATGATTTGTTTATGGTTCAAGAAACGCAAGAATAATTAACCTGTCGAGAAGAGAAGAGAGATAGATGCGGCGCAAGCGTACAATGAGCGTTACGGGACAATGTGTCAATTTTTTCGTTTATGCAGCCGGCGTTCATCGATTTGTTAGACGTTGTCACGTCAAAAAGCTCCTTATATGTTCCAGGCATTTCAGTTGAGCTATTCATCTCTCGCCCTGGCCAGCGACTTCCTAACCCTGACGAACCGCGACCACCTGCTTCCGAAGAACATCAAAAAGTTCCGAGATTTCTACTTCTCTTCGGTTGTATTTCCAGGCACATTGGTAAGACCAAGGAGGTTTTACTAAAGTTCATGGAATCCATACTAAATCGGCAACTTGTCACTAGTTGTTCAGTTGCCATGACCTAATTTAGTAGCAAATAGACAAACCCGAAGACAATTTTTTTTTTAATTGACTGAGTAAGTCGAGACGAGTAAGTCGTACACGTGATGGTAAGCGCTACACCTGTCCATAATAGATACAGTGCCATCCGGAATTTTGCCTTGCATAATCTTGCGCGGTACTGCGCTCGTTGCACTGAGACATCAGGAGGCCTACCATGACATCTTATACCGATTCAATTGAAGACCTAAACTTAACCGCGTCGCATAATGGTACTGTGACGACTTATTTTTTATGTTGTATTTTTTATGAAATGATGAAAAAAAAGCAAATGGCAGCGTTGCTGGCAGGTGTCAGAAAGGCTCCTTCTAGAGACCTGTTTAAGCGGTTAGTCCGTGATTTTTACGTCCAAAAGGTGCATTCTACAACTGCATAGTTTCTTCATTAATTTTTTTCCTCACTTTCTCGATATAATATATCCTTATCTATGTTTATCTATTTTATGTTGTATTTATTATTCTATTATAACGTTATATATTTAGTTGTATTATAATTAAATACTCTATCACTAAATATCTTTTAAATATACTTTTCTCTGCTCTCGCGTTTTGCCACACCACCACCATTTCAGTTACACCTCCAGGATGACTGGTAGAAAATGCTACTTAGCATTAAGTACTCCTTGTACTAAGTATTTGTGTGCTAAAGAATAAATAAATAAATAAAAACCTAAATTGAGTCGCTAATAAGCCAAGATTTCTGTTTCACTGACTCTCTGTATTACTAGATGTGAATAAGAGAGATGTGAGACAGCCGGGGGTGCGGGCCAGGTAACCTCCACGAGTGCCCGGCTGTTGTTCGTCCCTCTTGATGCGTTGCATCCGGAGGGAAGGGCAGCAGCTGGGACGGTGCACCCTGGGGTTCGGTCAGCAATTCTCCTAGGGGAATTGGTGGCCGTAGCAAATAACCTGGCGAGAAGAGGTCCTTCGCGTGTCCCTCTGATCAGCAGAGGGCACAGCGAGGGACCAATAACGGGGACTTTTGGGCCGCGGATCGGGGGTCCAACGCCCAAGTTAGAAGTCCCGAGCTGAGGTGCGGCCCGTGTGTTCCGGGACGCACCCAGCGGAGAAAGAGGCCCAAGCCTCACGTGGCGAGCCCGGGAGGGTGCCCGCAGAGGTGGTCGCGGAAGCGCCGTGCGAACCCGTGACCACCTCCATAATGCGGAGAGGAGAACACCCCGGGGTTTTAGTGGGTAAACCCCGCCAGACCAGCTGGCGGGGGAGTCCCACATAACCACCCCGCCCCCCCCCCCCCCGGGCGCCGGGTGGTATGCCTAATGCATTTCCCCGGGAAAAAAAAAAAAAAAAAAAAAAATAGATGTGAGACAGCCGAGACCTTTAATCTTCCTTCTATAGCTTATTCTTATTCCGATGGTAAGACATTATTATGTCATGATTTTTTTTGTGCTTAAAATCAATATTATGTTACAAAAAATTGTGGTTTGACTTGGCACAATTTGTGCAATTAACCAGTGTTATTTAAAGTTTTTGATTAGATAAAATTACTAAAGATTACATTTTATTATAGGTAAAACATTTAAAAAACCTTATTTAGACACATCTAGTTTTATTATCGTACTAGCTGCGCCCCGCGGTTTCACCCGCGTAGTTCCTGTTCCCGCGGGAACATGGGGATAAAAATAGCCTATGTTACTCGCTGTCAATGTAGCTTTCCATTTGTGAAATAATTTTTTTAATCAGTGCAGTGGTTTAGCCGAAACCTTACATATTTCCATACAAACTTTCATCCCCTATTTCAAACCCTTACAATGCATTTTTTGCGATAAAAAGTAGCTTATGTCCTTCCCTAGGCTCTAGACTATTTCTGTACCAAATTTCATTTCAATCGGTTCAGTAGTTCAGGCGTGAAAGAGCAACAGACAGAGTTACTTTCGCATTTATAATATAAGTAAGTAAGGAAGTAAGGATATAGTTATATTTATATTGACACATGTAATATTTATTAATAGAAAATATCGAACGCCACTTAGTACTGCGCAGTACATGTAGAGCGCCATTTTAGTAAATGTCACATGACTTTTTATGAATACGGATATAAAACTACAGAGCTATATAACTAAGTGGCTCTTAATATTTGGCATTAATTTTAGAATCAGAGTTTATCATTAGTTAGTTTTTTTTACTGCGTGATATGACGAGCCAGTCGTTCGCCTGATGGTGAGCGCTACGCCTGCCCATAACAGTTACAGTGCCGCCCAGAACTTTGCATTGCATAATCCTGCGCGGCGCACTGCGCTCGTTACCCTGAGACATCGGCTCTACAGTTTCAAATGCCCTTTAATTTCGCTGGAAACAGTGCCCTTCAAACCGGAACACTATATAATTTTCTCGTACGATGAATTTTTCTCATAGCTTAGGATGAAAAGCATAGTGTACCACACGGTAACAAAATTATTTAGCCTCGAGCGAAGTACTCTGACTCCCTCGCTACGCTTACGATTCTACTATAGAATCCTTCGCTTCGCTTTGGATTAAAAAAAAAGCTCTCACCCTAAATACATTATTTTGTTCCCTTGTGATACAATCTACTATTATTGGCACCGATAACATAAACAAATAAAGAAAAAAAAAGCCTTTCTTTGTTCTTTAAATAGTGGGTTACATAATGTTACCTTACTTCTAATTTAACTTAGACTTAAGTCAAGAACCCCTTTGTGGGTAAAGGCCTCCTCCAAGGATGTCCAAATTTCTCTATTTTGAGCACACCGATAACATTAAAGGACCTTTTCTTCTAGCTGGTGTTCTTGGTGTTCTGGCCATTCTACATTTACGACCGCAGCATCATATTCCCCGAGTACATAGACAAAGTGTTATCTCAGAAGTCGAACTACGTGATGCATATTGGTATGATTTTGATTTCGAATCAGGTAGTGCCAGCGCTTGCTTTTAAGGCAGCTTTTTTTGCCATCGCACTGTCCCTCGCTTCTGTGCAGGAAAACGAAAAGAAAAAGAAAAATAGATAGAAAAGAAAAAAAAACAAGAGAAGTAATAAGAAAAAGAAGTATCAATAATGAATTATCTATTCTATTCTATTATATTCTAAACCCACACACCAACTTTACCTACTATACATTTCCACTAGGTATGTTATTTATGTTTGTTTGTTTTTGTTAATTTCAGGAATAGTTCCAGTTGTATTGTGGGAGTTAGCGTTTCAGCCGCGGACTAAGCCAAGGGATCATAGACCTTATTTGTCTGTCCTTTGCATATATTATGCAGTTTACAATGCTTTGTGAGTAGTTTTTATTATAAACATCAATAATCAAAAGTTAATAAGGACCCCAGGAGTCCACGGGAGAGTATGGATGTTTGTTGCTCTTTCACGCAAAAACTACTGAACGGATTTAGATGAAATTTGGCACACAGATAGTTTATTACCTAAATTAACACATAAAATACTTTTAATTCCGAAAAAGGAACGGTTCCTGTGGGATATTACTCAACGCAGGTGAAGCTGCGCGCGAAGCTAGTAATAATATTTTAAATGCGAATGTGAGTTTGTTTGTTTGTTACGCTTTCTCGCCTAAACCACTAAACCGATTTTAAAAAATATTTCACCATTGGAAAGCTACATTATCAGCAAATAATATGAGCTATATTTTATCTCCGTATTCTTATGGGATCGGGAACTACGCGGGTGAAACCGCGGGGCGCAACTAAATTTATAAATGTGAAAGTTTGTGTGGATGGAGGTTTGTTACTCTTTCACGCAAAAACTACGGAACGGATTTGGATGAAATTTGGCACATAAATAGTTTATTGTCTGGATCGACATATAGATATTTTTTGTCCGGTAAAAATTAACGGTTCCCATTGGATAGCACTCAACGCGGGTGAAACCGCGGGCGCAGCTAGCTTTTTATAAAAACTTAGCAGGAAAATTTTTTTTTTTTAGTTCGTAGAATCAGGCGTTACTTTGCGGAAATCTACAATCAATAAGAAAATGTAGAAATATATACTTTTGGTTCGTTTGTTTGTTTTTTTTCGTTTTTTTCTTTTCGTGTCATCTGTTCTCGTTCGTTGTTTGTTCTAAAGTCATATATTTTTACATTTTTTTTTTTTTGTTTCAGCCTTCTCTACACATATCAGCAGCGTGGGCTTTGGCCTTACCCACTGATGGGCATCGCCTATGGCACTATATACAACGTTTTTCTGCATTTGTATATAGTTATATTAATGTTATTTGTATATTATGTGCAATGGCCGTTGAATACATTTTTTTGGGGAAAAGAAAATCAAAATTGGGAAAAAATTAAGTTGAAGTAATTTTTTTTATGTAATTTTTAAGTTTGGTGTATAGATAGTAAAAAACGTAATGAAAAAAAAATAGGTCTCTTTATATTTATATAATAAATGTGTTTAAATTGGTTTTCTGTGATTTTAAATAAACTAATTAGGACATAAATTAAATGTATTTTTTCTACCTCTCCATATCTTATATCTTTATAAGAAATATCTTAGCATATCTTTTTAATTATCATACATTTTAATTTTACTATGGCCACGTATTCTTTAATATAAAGAAAATTTTTGGGTTCTTTTTAGATTAAAATTCATATTATTTTCCTTAAATAAAAAAATACAGATAAAGTCAAATTTCGCTGCAAGCAGGTTTCGAACCCGCGACCACCAATAATATGACACAGCTTTTCCGTAAAGTGAAAGTACAACGTCCAGTCTAACTTGACTCTCTACTTCATGCAATTCATTTCCTCTGAGAGATCAAACAAAATTGGAGTTTCTGTCACCAACGAAGGCATACAGAGGTATGCTGCCCAGTTTAACTCAATCCCAGATTCTTCATAGTTGTTTCTACTCAGGGGTCAATATAAATTGGGTTTGTGAGACAATGGCCAGTTTTACTTGATCTGCCTGTTGGTACAACTTACGTGCAAGGCTAGGTCAAACAAAGTGGTGGTTAACCATCCGTTCTACATAAGACTAGTGAGTTACCGTTACTTGTGCTGTGAACACGTTCTTTTAACAAAATAAAAAAAGTTTAGCGTGCATAGAAATATTGGACCATTATTTACAGTTAACAGGTATAATTTTCAGTTTTAAACATATTATTAAACTTTATTAATATATTTTTGATATATTTAGCACTAATACGTACAATGTATCGCTCAAATATGTTCATAAACACTGAAATCATCAGTTTGACGGTTAATTGACATATTTGAGCGATACAGTGCATTAGTGCTAAATATTTCAACATAAACACGAAAAGAATGATTTACGGTTGGCGCGAAATACAGTCTCATATAAATTAGTGACACGGTGTAGCTCTAAAAACGAAAACACCGTTTGAAATTTAAATTTCCTGCCATAACAGAAACGAACCACCTTTTAACACAGTGCTGTCAATGCGAGATTATTTGCTGCTCTTTGTGCTGGTTTGTCCTCAACTCATGAGACGCTGTTATTTCATACAGAGGTAAGATGCTTGGCAAAGGGAAATATTTCGACCCCTAAAGGGGCGTAGTACCGTAAAGGAGTGGAACTCCTTGCCGGAGTCTGAGTTTTCCGATAGTTACAACCTTGGAGTCTTCAAGGCACGAGAGCTAAGCTTCTACTTCTTACTTCTAGGTAAGCGTGTACCATCGTAGACCGCATTGTCACTACTTATTTTACTAATGTTGTAAATGCGAAAGTTTGTGAGAATGGACGGATGTTTGTTCCTCTGTCACGCAAAAACTACTGAACGGATTCGTATGAAATTTGGAACACAGATAGTTTATAACCAGGATTGAGTGATAGGGTACTTTTTATGCCGATAGTATGTTCCCGTGGGACGAGAAGGGGAACTACGCGGGTGAAACGTGAAACCGCGGGGCGCGTAGCGAGTTTACCTAAGTGCCCTGCCTCACCGGGACGCCATGGCCACGTCGCCGGCTACGTAGCCATGGCTACCTCTGGCTTCCTTCGGATGCCAAATGGAGTAGCCAATAGCAGCCATTTTCTGGCCAGTCAGTTCTCTCGGCACGAATTTGACGTCTTGCTTGGCGGACCGTTGGCTACCGAGTGAGTGAGACTCAACTTGCTCGCATACATTTTGTTGGCGACGTCGCCAGGCTGCCAAGTAGCCAGTCTCCACCCAAGTGACCCGTCGTCGTGGCTACGCTTCCAAATTGGCGACGTTGCCAAACCGTCGCCAAGTGAGTGAGGTGCCATACATGTGAATACTAATTGTTTGGCTACGTAGCCGGCGACGTGGCCATGGCGTCCCGGTGAGGCAGGGCACTAAAACTCGGTACGCTTTCCGTTCGCTGTCTGACAAGGCCTTTAATACAAGTTGACGGTAGGTTATTACCTATGTAGGTATGTAATTAGTCGAGAATCAAGTTTATTTTATCTCAGTCTGCAATCGCAAGTGTAAGAAAAACGAGGTAAAACATTATTTGTTAAGTATGTAGTAACTAAAATGGCTTCGTGGCTTATTTTATTGTATTTGAACTGTGTACGTGATATTTTAGTGTGATTTGTTTTAAATAAGGACCTTTTTGTTGTATTTTTATTGTGAACTAGCTGCGCCCCGCGGTTCACCCGCATAACTCGTGTCAAATTGTGAATTCATACAAAAATCATACAAAAAAGTGATGACACAATATATATATATATATATAAATGTTATGTTGGTTTGTGTACGCTTCAAAAACTCAAAAAGTTCTGCACCGATCGAGCTGAAATTTTAGCATGATATATAATCCGCATCAAGGATTGTTTTTATATATTTTTTTCATCAGTGACATATCAGCGAATGTGCGAATGTGCCACAGCGAAGCGTGGCAAGTACAGGTAGTTTTTTATAAATTTTACAATTTTCCGCGCAATTCGCTTAATTTTTTATTCCTGACAATAAGAAATACAAATAAAAAAGAATAAGCGAAATCGGTCCATCCATCGCGTGATGCCGTGGCCAAGGGAAATAGGAATTCATTTTTATATAGACTAGCTTTCGTCTGTGACTTCGTCCGAACAGACTACACTTTATTGCGAGCGTAGCTTTCCATTGGTGAAAAATATTAAATATCAGTTTGGTAGTTAAAGCGTAACAAACCAACAAACAAACCAACTCAGTTAGTTACGACAAACAAATAGAATTACTCCGAAACGTGGACACTCACGGTGAGGCTGGTCCAGGAGCTTAAAGCCTTTATAGACTTTATAAAGAGAGCACGGATCACGGAGCACGGAGCACGGAGCTTTATGCACGGAGTTTCTCTGAAGGACAGGATCTCTAATGAGGTGATTTGATAGAAAGCCAAGGTAACCAACACAGTTCAAAGGATTAGCAAGCTGAAGTAGCAGTGGACCAGTAACACCGCTAATAGATCCGACAACCGATGGGGTAGACGAGTTCATATGACAGATGACAGATACAGATGACACATGACATATGACAGAGTACAAGTGACTGATGACAATTACGGATGACAGATGACAGTGGATGACAGATGACAGTTGACAGGTGCCCAATGACAGATGACAGATGATAGATACAGGTGACACATGACAGATGACAGTTGGTAGATGACACTTGACAGATGAAAATGACATATGACAGATGACATATGACAGATGACATATGACAGATGACATATGACAGATGACATATGACTGATGACAATTACGGTTGACAGATAACAGTTGACAAGTGCCGAATGACAGATGACAGATAATGGATGAAAGATGACAGATGACAGGTTTAACAGATGACAGGTGACAGATCACAGATGACATATGACAGAAGACATGACAGATGAGAGGTGCCAGATGACAGATGACAGATAACGGCTAACAGATAACAGATGACAGATGACACATGACACATGAAAAATTACAAATGGCAAATGACAAATGACCATTGACCAATGACCAATGAACAATGAGCAATGAATAATGGCCAATGACAAATGATAAATAAAAAAAAATGGGCAAGAGAGAGAGAGGTGAGAGTATATATTTTCTTTCTCTCTTTCTCAAGTTTTACTTTAGTCGTTTGGTCTAAATTTGAAGGGTCTAAAGCATACTTGTTTCTTTTTTCACAGACGCAATGGCGCGGATCCATCTCCGTATCCTGGGCTACATCACCACCCTAGCCCTCCATATCACCAACTTGACGGTGATGCAGATGATGAAGCGGGAGGACCTCTCAGCTGATGTCAGGATCAAGGTGTTCCGGGGGATGCTGTACCGCTATTTTACTTGTTGGACTATTGTAATTACCACATTTGTTTTTAGGGCTTTAGGATTCCGTAGGAAAGTGATTTTCCCTTGTTCCATTAAAATCCATTATTAAGATCCATTGATGGATCTTTTTGCACCTTTATTTCCACTTTGATCCTTTACCCATTTTATTGCAAATTGGATTTATTGGAACTCACGGGTCTGAAAATCCATTATTAAGATCCATTGATGGATCTTTTTGCACATTTATGTCCACTTTATTCCTATATTTACATGTTATGTTTTTTTTACTGACCTTCCATTTCAGATGCTGCAAATCCTATACGCGGCTCTTGGGTTATATTCGGACCTCCTCTTACTGAAAAATTCTAAGAATAAGAAGTATCAAACCCCAAAGCATTTAAGAGGATTGATGAATATACTGTTCTCTGCTTTAGTTTGGCCTTGTTCTTTGGTAAGTAATAATGATTGACTTTATTGTGATAAGGAACGAATTAATTAATTAATGAATGAGCGAATGAATGAATAAGTGAAAAACGAAGTGATGAATGAATGAATGAACTAAGTAATGAATGAATGAATGAACGAACGAAGTTATGAATGAAGGATGCAATGAACGAAATGAACAATGAAGGAAGGATTGAATGAACTAATTGATGAATAAATTAACGGAGTGACGAATGAATGAATGAATGAACAAACGAACGAAAGAATGAATGAACGAATTGTTGAATGAATGTGAAACCATCTAGCACAGCTAGTAAATAAATAAATCTGAAAAGGCATAGAAATAAGTAAAAAAATAAATAAAAAAACAACGTAACTAATTATGTTTTAATTATTTTCAGGTGGTGTTCACAGTATTCTGGTCTCTATTTCTATACGACAGAAACCTCATATTCCCAGAGTTCATGGACAAGATAATTAACAGTACCAGCAACCATATATTGCATTCTGCCATAATACCTATAGTGCTATGGGAGGTCGTGTGCAGACCTAGGGCCGCACCTAGGTCTCATTTGAGGAACTTAGTTCAGCTGGCAGTGCATTTAGTTGTGTATTTGGCTGTGTAAGTATTTTAGTCATCATCATCGAAGCACAGGAGACCTACCATGACATCTTATAGCGATTCAATTGAAGACCTAAACTGAACCGCGTCGCATTATCGTAGCGTGACGTCTTATTTTTTATGTTGCTGCCATTTTCAACCTAAAGTGGATCTAGTTTAAGTTGAAAATGGCAGCAACCTAAATTGAGTCGCTAATAAGCCATTTTCAACCTAAAATGGATCCAATTTAGGTTGAAAATGGCAGCAACATAAAAAATAAGACGTCACGCTACGATAATGCGACACGGTTCCGTTTGGGTCGTCAATTGAATCGCTATAAGATGTCATGGCAGGCCTCCAGGTCTCTCCTCACTTTCGTGAGGAGGATTAGGCCATGATCCACCACGGCGGCCCAGTCTGGCTTGGTGGATAACATAACTAACTCCTAAATAATTCTCGGGTAGATATGTGGGTTTCATCACGATGTTTTCCTTCACCAGAAGCGAGTTATGATTTCGTACATAGATTGTTTTACAAGAAACATATTGGTACGCGCTCGCGCTGGGATTTGAACTCGCGACCTTAAGGAACACGGAGCCGAGGGTCGAACCCGGTGTTTTTGGTTTGCAAAGTGCGCACCAATATCTCTTTAAAAATTACTCTTTCGAAAATACTAAAAAAATATAAGAAAAAAAAAATTATAGTATTGAAAAAAAAAAATTGCCCAGTATTAAAAAAAAAAACTTTTTTTTTTTATTTATATTATCCATATTTTGTCTGTTTCAGATTATACTACACGTATATACAAGATGGTTTCTGGCTTTACCCCATTTTTGCAGTCACATACGGCTCCATACATTTCGCGCTACTGCATGTTTATATAGGAACATTGTCTTTACTGTTTTACTTCCTACAATGGTGGTTAACCTATATTGTTCATGGATCTCAGGTTAAAAATGTAAAAGAAAAATAAAAAAAAATAAAAGTTTTTTATATCAATACACAGTTTTTGTTTCTTTACTATTTTGAAGTTTTATTCACTGATGGTAAGCGCCAAGCCTCGCCATCGCAGAGATCTTATGTTATGGTGTGATATTTTGACTTTACTACTACTACAGACTGTTAAAAATTAAAAAAAAAAAAACAAAGAAAATGTACTTATTTCTTATAATAATTACATATGTACATAAGAAAGCTATATTAAACTATTTTTGATGGAATTGTTACAAAATGGTCGTATAGTATATAGTTATAAGATGAGCAGGTCGTTCACGTGATTGTAAGCGCCACGATTTCTCTTAACAATTACATTTCCCAGAACTTTACATTGCATAAAACTGCGCGGCACTGCACTGCGCTCGTCACCCTGAGACATCGGCTCTAAAGTATCATATGCCCAGTAATTTCTCTGAAAACAGTGCCCTTCAAACCGGAACTCAGTAATGTTTGCACACTACTGCTTGGCGGACTCTTGCAGAAGAGGCGCACAACTATGCCTAGTTAGCACTACCATTTCATTTGGTTTCGGTTGACATTTGAACTATTGAATAAATCATTAATTTATTTGGCTTCTAACGACCTTTATTATAAAGTAGTGCTGGAAAGAATAACAGTAATTGTCAGCTATTGGTCTCAGCGGAAGACCTGGAGGCCTAAAATGACATCTTATAGCGATCCAATCGAAGACCTAAACTGAACCGCGTCGCATAATCGTACCGTGACGTCTTAATTTTTATATTGCTGCCATTTTCAACCTAAGCGGGATCCAGTTTAGGTTGAAAATGGCAGCAACATAAATTGAGTCGCACATAAGCCAGATCTTTCACCAATGGAAGTCCAGCAGTGAACGTGTTAACCAATTTTTCCGGTTTCCAGCAATTAGTCCGAATAAACCTCGCACCCCCTCACTAGTTTACACAATAATTATCATTAATTACCATTTTAAATAATAATTGAATTATCGGCGAGTGGTTTATTTCCACTAATTGTGAAGTTTACTCAGTAAATCGGCAATACAAGTAAGTAACATAAGTAATTCTTTTCTTTTATAATTGTTTTATAATGTTAAAATGTATTAACAAGACATTAAATAGTATAGTATTTCCATATACATACTGTCATCCCCTATTTTTATATCACCCCCTAAAGGGTAAAATTTTTAATGTCATCATTATTTAAATCTAATCAAAAGCCTAAAAAATAAATTTGAACCTTCTAGCTTCAAAAATGACGAAACTTCCATACAAACTTTCATCCCCTATTTAAAACCCTTACAATGCTTTTATCGCATTAAAAAGTACCCTATGTCCTTTCTCGGGCTCTAGACTATCTCTGTACCAAATTTCATATCAATCGGTTCAGTAGTTTAGGCGTGAAAGAGCAACAGACAGACAGAGAGAGTTACTTTCGCATTTATAATATAAAGTAAGTAAGGATTAAAGTTCGGTGGCGGATGAAATCCGAAGCCCTGGTAGAGTTAATAGAGTTTCCTTTTCCTGTGCGAGATTCAGCCATGAGTCGCCGCTTGCAAGGGAAATTTCCTTTTCAAACTCAAACCATAATCAGTTACTCATTAATTTAGTTGATTATAATTGGTTTAATTCATTTTTTTCTTTATGATCTTGTATTTATATGAGTGTATGTGATTTAAATGTGCTTTATTTTTTGGCTACTAAAAGAATTGAGTTTCTTTTGTTAACGTCTTTACCAAACAAGCTAGTCATACATAATGTGTGACTGTTAGATTATGTATATATGTTACACACACACACACACATTATATAAATCTAAATGAAAAGAATAGAACTATTATTATTATAAGATATTAATATAAATTGAAAAAAATGATAAATAATAACCCTCTTAGTTAGTAAGTGATGTTTAATTACTTTTTATGAACCAGGGGGTTAATATATACAACCAGCTGCGCCCCGCGGTTTCACCCGCGTAGTTGCCGTTTCGTCCCACGGGAACATACTATCGGGATGAAAAGTACCCTATCACTCAATCCTGGTTATAAACTATCTGTGTTACAAATTTCATTCGAATCCGTTCTGCAGTTGTTGCGTGAAAGAGGAACAAACATCCATCCATCCATTCTGACATAACTGACATCATGAAAACTTTTTTGTTTCAGAAATTTCTCATCATGGGTTGCCACCATTGCTTGATATACACCCGTATGTTAATATATATAGGTACAATAGCTCTCCATTCAACAAACATTATAATAGCGCTGAGCTCTGTCGAAGAACCTAAAATTGAGGAGGTCTCTCATTTTAGCCGACTGCCAACATGCTTTTTTAGCTGCTGGCCTTTTGTAAGTATTTTGTAAAAATATCCTATGTGTTAATCCAATTAGTAAACTATCTGTGTGCCAAATTTCATCAAAATCCGTTCAGTAGTTTTTGCGTGAAAGTGGAACAAACATCCATCCATCCTTACAAACTTTCATGTTTATTATTATTAGAAGGAGTAGGCTAGGAAGGACTAGGAAGGAAGGAAGGAGCACGGGTCTCCCCTCGATTTCGTGAAGAAGATAAGGCCGTAATCCACTCCGGGGGCCCGGTCCGGATTGGTGGACAACATACCTACCTCCGAAATAATTCTCGGGTAGGTATGTGGGTTTCCTCACGATGTTTTCCTTCAGCGAAAAGCGAGTGATAATTACGTACATATGTTTTACAAGAAACACATTGGTACGTGCCCGCATTGGGCTTTGAACTCTCGACTATAGGTCGGATTAAAAAGTACCTAAGTCCACTTAGGTACTTTTGCAACTGGGCCCTTCATTTGGAAATCAATGAAGCCGTGTGTGAAACAGTAGGCAACTCATTAAAAATAATTATTGCTATTATATTTTTTTCAGGTTTTTCAAATGATTTATGCAGCGTTTGCTTTATTCTGTGATTGGAAAATCTTGGAAAACACATCGGAAAAGAATTTTGGACTTCCACAAATTGTTACTAATTTCAGAGACAGTGTATTTACCGTCACTGTTTTTCCTGCTTCATTGGTAAGACAAAAAAAAATGTTTTGGCTTTGCACGATTTGTGCATATATGTACATAGCCAGTTTTAATTATTATTCGATTTTCAATATTTCCTTTAAAATACTGTACCTTTAAAAATGTAGAGTCCTAGCCATTTAGTTATAGTCTGTTCAAGTATTCAGTAAAAAGGTAGATGTTTTACTGAAATTTCTTAGACAGTTTTGGAAAGAACACGAAAATACACGCGCTTTGTGTCCTAAACCTTCTGTAAAAAAAAAGAAGAAAATCAACGTCACATTTTAGGTTTCGCGCCAAAACTGCTTTTTTCTTCTCTTTAATGTTTCTTTTTATTTCCAGCTAGCATCAACATATTTCTGGAGTTTCTATATCTTCGATAGCAAACTCCTTTTCCCCGACTTTGTTGACACTGCGCTTACGCCCACAAGTGGCCACGTAATGCATTTGCTGGTTATCCCACTGGCAATGTTGGAGTTAGTGTTGTACCCAAGAAGGAAACCGGATAGCAGTGTTGTGCGATTATTCTTTTTGTATGGAGTTGAAGTTATATATGTGTCGGCGTGAGTATTTGTTTTAACATCATTATCAAATGGGCACGGGTCTCCCCTCACTTTCGTGACGAGGATTAGGCCTTAAAATTAGGATTCTACGTTAATTAAAAAAAACAAAAACCAATCTCTGTCCTTTATACTTTATATACATCAAAAGGTTTAATTTAAAAAAACATAAGCAAAAATATTATAATTACTAATTAAAAAAACAATAATTAGAAAAAAATTAATAGAAAACAACAAATAAAAAAAAATAAAAATTCTGTTTACAAAGATATATTAAAAAAAAATTGACCAGGAGACTAGAAGTAATTTACATTAATCTATAATTAGTCTACAAGCTAGACTACTGTTATTTTCCTAATAACATTAAGTGTAAAAAAAAGATATAAAAAAAAAAAAAGTTGTAAACAGTTTCTGTCCATCTATAATGTCTGGATCTTTGTTTTTGGATCACGTAAAAAATACTGAACGGATTGCAATGTGGTTTTCACTGATTTGTAGCTCGGGATCTGACCTATGCCATGATATAAATTACACCGAAATCCGACGAGAAAAAACAGAGCTAACACAAACAAGTTGATAAATGCCGACTGCCATGCTACGAAATTTCTTCAAAACTTTGCAGATTTTTTGCGTGATTGAATAACACACAGACACACACACACACATACACACATATACGCACACACATATTAAATGTATAAATTGTTTTTTTTTTGTTTCAGGTTGTTTTGCGCATATAAATCTACAGGCACGTGGGCGTATCCGATTATAGGACAGGTGTACGGAACAATTTACTTACCTTTATTTCTAGGTGTAACCACTTTGTACCTCAGTGTACTATATTTCTTTCAGTTTTGCTTTAGCACTTTTGTGATCAAGTGTAGGGAGAGACTTGGAAGGAAATATTGCAGTGCTTACCGTAATCAATGTGGAGTTACATTGGAATAATTTTTGTGACACTTTTTTTTTTTTTAAATAAAAAAAAAAGTTTTTTTTTTTGTTTTTTATTTCGGATCAAAGCTTATACTGACTACATAGATACCTATTATATAATTTTGATATGTAATTACTACCTTATGACACTAAGCGCCGCGGTCGTGACAATGAAACCGACCGCTCAGCTATTCCATTCATTATTTTCTAATGTTTTGCAACCGCTCGTAAAATTTGGTATATTTGAAGGGATACTTCTAAGTGTATGTATATAAACTTCATATAATATAACAGGTTTTTTCCTGTATAATAAACATATATATATAATACTAGCTGTACCCTGGCACGCTTCGCTGTGGCACATTCGCACATTCGCTGATATGTCACTGATGAAAAAAATAGATAAAAACAATCCTTGATGCGGATTATATATCATGCTAAAATTTCAGCTCGATCGGTGCAGAACTTATTGAGTTTTTGAAGCGTACACAAACCAACATAACATTTTATATACGAGGGTGAATCAAAAAATTCTTGGAATCAATATTAAAAAATGCAAAGATTTAAATAATAATATTTTATTTTTCTACATAATCTCCCTCCAATGCAATGCATTTAGAATAACGCGTTTCTAACTTCCTTATTCCTTGTGAAAAAAAATTATTTTCTTGACTCTCGAAAGAGTCCTCTACGGCAGCTATAACCGCGTCATTATCGTGAAATTTTGTTCCACGAATTTCCTCTTTTAATTTTGGAAATAAATGAAAATCACTTGGGCTAAGTCCGGAGAATATGGTGGGTGGTCAAGGAGATTGAAGCCAGCACAGCGGATTGCGTTGAGCGGAACTTCCGATCGATGAGCAGGAGCGTTATCTTGAAGGAACAACACGCCCAACGACAGTTTTCCACGACGTTTTTCTTTAATCGCTTCACGCACTTTCGGGATTAAATTTGCATAATAGGGTCCAGTAATCGTCTGGCCTTTTGGCATGTAATCAATAAAAAGGATTCCTTCACTATCCCAGAACACAGAGGCCATAACTTTGCCAGCGGTAGGAGCAACTCGAAATTTCTTAATGGATGGAGAGGATGGTCGTTTCCAAGACATGCTTTGTCTTTTAGTTTCAGGATCAAAATGGTGGACCCACGTTTCATCCATGGTGACAAGACGACGGCAAAAATTATCCGAATCACGCTGGAACATTTCGAGATTACGCTTGGAAATTTCCAAACGTCGCTTTTTGTTTTCGTCGGTTAACATTCGTGGCACCCATCTTGCAGACACTTTTTTGAACCCCAGTGAATCAATTAAAATGGATTGAACGCTACCAAAAGATATCTTTAGGATCTCAGCTATATGTTTTATAGTCATTCTTCTGTCTTCCAAAACCAGATTCTCAACCTTTTTGACATTTTCTTCTGTAACGGAGGTTGAAGGCCGCCCAGAACGCGGGTCATCTTTACAGCTTGATCTACCTCTTTTAAATTCAGCCACCCAGTACGCAACCGTAGAATAGGGTACAGCATCACCCCCTAATGTCTGCTGAATGTCCAAAAAAATTTCCTTCGTAGACATTTTTTTCAAACTGAGATATTTTATCACCGCACGTAACTCACTTTTATCCATAATTTTGACTTTTTAGCAACTCGTTGCACAAAAAAAATTATTACATGCGAACGAACTGACAAAAACAAGTGACAGTCTGCATAAATATAGTGTGATAGACACTCTTTAATTTGAATATCGAACTTGATCCAAAAAGGTTTCATATATATGCACTTCTAAGAACTTTTTGATTCACCCTCGTATATCATGCTAAAATTTCAGCTCGATCGGTGCAGAACTTTTTGAGTTTTTGAAGCGTACACAAACCAACATAACATTTTATATATATAGGTCTATAATTATCTAAACGTAAGTATTAATTGTATCGTGTTTATTAAATACTGTAAGTACGCCACCCACCTTCTACCGAAAAATGTTTTTACTGTCCATCCAAGGTTGTCTGGAAGAAATCGCTTTCGGCGATAAGACCGCCCATTGTACTACCCTTGTTTACCTATTGTAATGTTTCTGTACTGTGTTTATTTTTGTTTCTGGTGTACAATAAAGAGTTTTCTATTCTATTCTATTCTATGCATTACGAGCAGTCTCGGCGATCTTGGTACCGCCTAATCGCCAATGAACGTGCATGCTTAGGAATTTAAAATTAATAAATAATTAAATATGGGGATAGCTGATCAAGTGGTTATAAATTAATAGGGGTTGGTTAGACAAGGGTGTACATTTTGGTTTGTATGTACCTTTTAATCATCATCATCAACCCATAACGTCCCACTGCTGGGCACGGGTCTCCCCTCACTTTCGTGAGGAGGATTAGGCCATAATCCACCACGGGGGCCAGATCCAGATTGGTGGATCATATGACCCATCTCCTCTGAAATAGTTCTCGGGTTTCCTCACGATGTTTTCCTTCACCGAAAAGCGAGTGATAATTACGTACATATGTTTTATAAGAAGCACATTGGTACGTGCCTGCACTGGGATTTGAACTCACGACCTTCTGCTTGGAAGGCGCACATAAGCGGAGGCGGTATCTTTAATCCCACATATTTTAAGCTAAAAAAATAAATAAAATAAAACAGATTCCCCACGCGGTCTCTTGCAGAAGAGGCCTACCGCTACAAAATGTTGACGCCACCTGAAAATGACCTTCACTCGAGACATTTGCACTAAATATCTAACTTATTTAGCGTATGCTTTAAACTAATATAACGTTATGTAAAATAAAGGTAAGTAAAACAAGTTTGCTAAGTCATTCCGAAGGTTGGAACGTAATCAAACCAAGAATGTATTATGGTTTAGGTAAAAATATATCATACTAGCTGCGACTCGCAGTTTCACCCTCGTAGTTTCCGTTTCCGTGTAAATACGGAAATAAAATATAACCTATGTTACTTGCTGATAATGTAGCTTTCCATTGGTGAAAGAATTTTTAAAATCGGTTTAGTGGTTTAGGCGTGAAAGCGTAACAACAAAACAAACTCACATTCGCTTTTATAATATTAGTTAGGATGATAAATGACCTAGGTACTATCTCAACTGGTTACTAAGTGACGATGTGGCCGAAGATGATGAAAATTTAGTGGGACTAGCTCTCAAGGAGTGCCGGAACACACCCAAAGAGCGCCAACGACGATATTAAAAAAAAACTTTCTAAAATTTTAATATATAAAAGACAAATGATACACGTCTGACTATAAATCTGACATCAATTCAAAATAGTTTGCGTTAGTATTTATGTAAAATCCACAACACATTATTAAAAAAAAAGCAACTCACTCTTGACCATAACAACACTGGCTTATAAGAAATGCGTTAGATACCATTAGCGGAGAAAAAAAACAAATGCATTCAAAAAAATGTTCCACTCCCATCCGATTTAGATAGACCCCTCCTCTGCATATTTGGCGCTTAAACTGTGGAACTAATCAGAGATCTAAAATAGTTGGCTACTGGAAATATAGACAAACTTTAACTGATGTTATCGATCAAAGTGTTTATGTCCTTATTGTTAAAGTGATAAGGTCTAAATTGTCCTCTAGTGCGGTTAAATGACAGCTAAGCTAGTATGGTTTGTTGTGATACTAGTTCAATACAGCTTTCCACTTCACGGTCAAGAACACATGTGTTGCTAGAATATGATTTTACCCATCTTTTGGAAAAATTAGTAATTTGGATTTGCATTATTACTAATTACATATTTTATAACCCACCCCTACCCTGACTCAACCTTATTTCTGGTAATCCTAGTCCATCCAAAGTTTGTCTGGAAGAGATCGCTTTAAGTGATAAGACCGCCCATTATACCTGTCATCAAGTTTAATGTTATGTATTTATGAAGTTTATTTTTTTGTTGTGGATCAAAACGTATAGAATAATTTATTGTAATAATTATCCTTTAAATACGTTTTTACTCACAAAAGTTATATTTTATTTAGAATAAAATTCCAAAAGCCATCTACAGAATACATAAAATTTAAATTTCTTTGTTTTCATAGTTACCGCTAAACGGAGGTATAATGCAATAATTAACATAGTAAATTTAAAATTAACATAAGTTTCTAAATACATTGTCATTGTACTAATATATAAACAAACTCATCAAAATCAAATTAATGCACTGTCACGGCCACCAATTCACACTACCTTAAAAGGTTCTCGGTAAACCGGATTCTTCTCATGGCAACATTTACCAAGAAGCATAGAATCATTTCACCGGCAGTCACCGCGGGCGACTGTCTGGCTCACCCACATTCCATCACCCAGTACTCTATTTAGAAAAAAAAAGTTATAAATTAAAAAGTCACCTGTCAAAAAATGGCGGCAATGTGCACAGTTTCCCGCGTCCTGCGCCGCGCGTCCCCGTTCTTTTACCAAAAAAGATTCGAATCGACAGTGGCCAGTTTCACGAAGGACGAGATTCTCATTCTGTTACGGCCTCCTTACACTAATTGGAGCGACATCATCAGAGACGCGGAGAAAGTGGTCGGTTATCCGACCTCTTTCATGAACCTAAGGTGCCTGCTGAGTGATGAGTTTGCTAACATGGCGCTCTACTTGAGGAAACTGGTAAGTAACAACTTAGAATAATTACTAATAGAAACAAACTTCTTTAGACTAATAATTAATATTAGCCACCGATGCTAAATTGAAAAAAAAACTTCAACCAAAAATAAATAAAAACAAAAATTTCATTAGATAAAATCATAAAAAATATTCGAAACGTGACTCTCTCCCTTTCTATCTTCACTAACTTATATCTCCCTCTCAACTTCCGTTCGCCTCGCCCGATCACATTTTTCGTAACGCATTCACCAGCACTCCCCAAGTCAAGCGTGCCTAAAGAAGTTTTACTTCAAAAAACAATATAACAAAAAAAGAAATTAATAATTGGTGTTCTAAATGTAACGCGTGTATCTGTGTGTCTGTCTGGCATCGTAGCTCCGAAACGGATGAACCGATTTTGATTAAGTTGTTTTCGTTTTAAAGGTGAGTGCATCAATAATGTTCTAAGCTATGTTCCAAGAAAATCTATTCAGCCGATTGAAGATCATCAGCTCTTTTCTAGTTGATGAAGGAATGTGAGCAACTTCCACAGGTCTTTATATTCTGTTGCTTCAATTCTTAGATCATGGTAACCTTGACCTGATGCTGCAGCATTACCTGGATTCTGCAGGATACCCTCCTCGCCAACTTATAGCAGAGGTGTCGTGTTTGGGCTCATTGGAATGGTCTCAATGAATAGAGTATGTTTTGCGTGTCAGGCCTTTAAAACTTTTTTTTTAAATTTAAAATAGGTTTTTATCTTTTTTTTTTACACTGTTGCTAGCACTTTTTCAAGCACTCCCCACGCACTTGCGCGACCGCGTGAAACCACTTCTATATTTATAAAAATGTTATGTTGGTTTGTGTACGCTTCAATAACTCAAAAAGTTCTGCACCGATCGAGCTGAAATTTTAGCATGATATATAATCCGCATCAAGGATTGTTTTTATCTATTTTTTCATCAGTGACATATCAGCGAATGTGCGTATGTGCCACAGCGAAGCGTGGCAGGGCACAGCTAGTATATTATAACTTTCTATTAATTATTTTAGAACATGTCCACGCTTCCGATTCTAACTTTAGTATTATAAATGCGAATGTCTGTTTGTTTCTTTGTTACGCTTTCACGCCTAAACCACTGAACCGATTTTGAAAATTCTTTCACCAATGGAAAGCTACATTATCAGCGAGTAACATAGGCTATATTTTAGACACGTAATTTTACGGGAACGGGAACTACGAGACAGAATGAGTTTATTTGGCCTTTTTCCGAGAGTTATTTCAAACTCAAACTCAAACTCAAATCATTTATTGTAAATAGGCAAAATAATGCACTTTTACACGTCAAAAAAATAATATCTTATACATAAGTATAGAAATACAAAAAAAATAAGTAAAAATATTATGATCTACGAAACTAATGATTATTATCTAATTATGGTTTGAGTTAGAAAAAGGATATTTCCCTTTCAAGTGGTTACTCATGCTTCAGAGGTAGATAAATATATAAACTCTTTATTTAAATACCACAGAACAAAGAAAACTTAAAAACTAATACAAATTAGATTTAACAATAAGTGTCACAATGGGCGGTTTTATCGCTGAGAGCGATCTCTTCCTAACAACCATGCATGGAGAAGAGCAACAAAGATTTGGGACGGGATGGGATGGGTAGGTACGTTATCCACCAATCTAGACTGAGCCCCCGTGGTGGATTTAGGCCTAATCCTTCTCACGAAAGCGAGGGGAGACCCGGTCTCAGCAGCGGGCCGATATGGAATGCTGATGATCCTAAAACAAACAATAACCAACTACCAACCAAGCCACAACTAAATTAAAAAGTATTATCTATTTTCCAGGTTGGCAGCAACCATCTGGTCATGCAAACCGCAAAGAACGTCCTGTACGGAGACTCCAAAAACCTTCAACCCTGGGGCCTGATCATCCTGCTCCTCTCCAAATCCGTCAAAGCCACAGCTACTGCTCAAACGAAGAAATCCGAAGAACAAACCCGAATACTGGCTGAACTGACTGAAATGATAAGGACTGGCCATCTGATACACAAAGGCATAGTTAACGTTCCGTTTGCCAAACGATCCAAGGACACGGAATCGGCAATTTTCGGAAACAAAATCGCTATACTACTCGGAGATTACTTATTAGTTACAGCCAACGCTATGCTGGCAGGTCTCAGGAACTCTGACGTTTCATACATCATTTCAACAGCCTTAAAAGATCTGTCAGAAGGAGAATTTTTCGGAGATAGGGATGAACAGAACATGCCGCTTCCTGGCAAACCTAAAATGACGAAAGACGACCTCGAAATAACTTTCGACACCACTTCTATTACTGTCGATAAGGTTTTAGGAAAGGCCTTGAAGGAATGGACTGCTAGGACCGTGTTCAATGGCGTCAGTTTGCTGGGTAGAGGCTGCCAATCCGCGATGGTATTAGAAAAACAGAACAGGGAAACACAGAACTATGCATACCACTTCGGTTGCCACGTAGGCTTAGCTTGGCAAGCTGCCACTGAACTTCAAAAGCTAACTTCAGATAGCAAGGAGCAGTTTTGCTTGGCCAGCGCACCGGTGCTGTTCGCTTTGCAAAACAACCCTGATTTGTACAAAATAATAGATCAAGCTAAGAAGGACGTAAAGGACGTCGATTACGAAGACCTTAAGTTTAATGTGCTTAAGACGGATGCCGTTGATAAAACTCAGTTGTTATATGAGGACCACGCTAAGAAAGCCACGGCGTATGTCGAGAGCATAGGCTGCAATGAGTCAGTTGACATGATTAAAAAGTTGATAAATACTTTTTAGAATGATGGCCTACTTTCTTTCTCGACGGCCTGGGGGGTCACCACGTACTTATTCTTATTCCATTCAGTTCATTTTAAGGCCTTAAACTGAACGGCCTAGATTGACACCGCACACTCATAAACAAACATGATGTGACGTCACTCAAAAATAGACTGCAGAGAATGAGATGGAGCTATATAAACTCCCATAAATGCAAAGAAATTGTTCCGATCTCTTTGGATAAATGTCTCTGGTCGACTTGTGAACGCTGAGCGATATAGGCGGTGACATGCAGGGCAGTTCAGTTTAAGGCCTTAAACTGGATGGATTTAACTGTTCGTGGTGAGGCCCGAACAACATATTGGAAAACTCATTGAGTCAACAGAAGAAACCGCGGGGCGCAGTTGGTACACAATAAGAAGCAGGTCTTTCGTTTGATGGTGAGCTATGTTAATGAACTGTTTAGCTTTACTAATTTATGACTTATCATTTTACTTTGTTTTCCTTCGTAATTCCCGTTGTTGGAAATGTAAAAAAAAAGACTTAATTTTAGGATATAAGTTAGTTTTTTTAATGTATTACATTGTAAAAGTATATTTTACGTAGTTTAATATTATTATATTGCGTATTGAATAAAAATATCACACTGATAACGCATTTTGGATTAATATTTAATTATTTATTTCAGATATAAATATGAAAATAAACAATAAAAATAAAATAAAATTTACAATTAAATGTTCGAAATTAAATTACAAATTATACCTAACCATACTATACCTCCATCAACGTCCTCATCCATCTGTTCTGTATGGGATAGGCCTGACGCGACACAACCTTCTGCAGGATGCTATTGCGGCTGCCTCGCACCCGCTGCAGTAGGGAAGCGACTTTCTTGCGAATGAGGTCATGAAAGTGGTCCGTACGTGCTTCAGCGAACATCTTAGATGCGCTGCAGTAACGAGGCAGCCGCACCAACAGCCCGAAGATGTTCAGTAGGGGGAGGCCTCTTCTGCAAAAGACCGCCTGAAGAAGTACCACACCTTTGCCAGATATTCATCCGCCAAGCAGTTACTGTGTTCCGGTTTAAAGGGCACTGTTTTAAGCGAAATTACTGGGCATATGAGACTTTAGAGCCGACGTCTCAGGGTGACGAGCAGTGCATTACCACTAGTGCCGCACAAGATTACGCAATGCAAAGTTCTGGGTGGCACTGTAACTGTTACGGACAGTCGAGGCGCTTACTATGATGTGAGTGGTTTGTCCATCATACTCGGTAACATAAAAAGTCGTCAGTACAAATGATTATGGTTACACACCACCACGGTCCGTCAGTTACGATGACCCTTCTCTAACTACGCTCGTCATGGTTATATTTGTAAGACCTTGCTGCCATCCTGTCTACCTAATAATGCTATAATGATAATTATATAATGACATATAAAAGCCTTGATCTATATTCATATGAGTTGATAAAAAAAATTGGTTGTCTGTAAAGTTGGTTTACGGACGACAGTTTAACGTGCCAACGTCATAACAAAACATTGATGAAATGATTGCATACTTTTATGAATAAAATTGAACAATTTTTTTATAAACCAAAGAATAAACACTTGAAATGATACTAGTACATAATCAGATTTTTAAAATGCAAGAATAATTAACCTTTATTTCCGAAATTGTTGTTGTAATAAGCAATGAAAACCACATTAACTTTTGACTTCACTTTATAAACAGTCGACGAAACAGTTCACGTGTAGATGTAAGTTGTGTGCTGCCGCTGTCTTTCTCCTCCTGGGACGCATAGGCCAATCGAGTGGGAGAGAGATAGATGCGGCGCAAGTGTACAATGAGCGTAACGGGACATTGTGTTATCTTTTTCGTGCATGCAGCCGGCGTTCATCGCTTAGACGTTGTCACATCAAAATATAATTAGGTGTAATATGAGAAAAATATGCAATAATATTTTTTGTTGAAACTTACCTGTATTTCTCGAGACAAGAGTTTTTTTTATTTGACTGAGTGACGGGACAAGCTAGTCATTGGACTCTGCATTACATAATCCTGCGTGAACCTGCACTGCGCTCGTCATCCTGAGACATCGGCTCTAAAGTCTCATATGCCCAGTAATTTCGCTGGAAACAGTGCCCTTCAAACCGGAACGAAGCAATGTTGATGATGAAGATGGTTATGAACTGAAAAGAGAAGTCAATACAAAACCTTTTTAAATATCTGTCCTCTATGATGATCTCTTACTCCCGAACTCTTTGTCTTATTGCAGACTTCTTTCAATAAACCTTCATGTCGAAGTAACACTTACGTGACGGTCGATCGTAATAAAAAAATTTCACTTCAAAAACAAAAATAAAACTTGGATATTGAACCTTCGTAACGATTTTAGACAGAATGTAGGCTAGGCGTCGCCTAACATCCATATTTATTCGGCCGTGGTTTGAGTAATTACTGGGCATATGAGACTGTTACGGGGAGATATTATGGCCTACGAACTTACTTGGGAAATCCGTCGATGGCCTCTCGGGTGTGTAATCAGCGCTGTCTTCGGGTTAGATGGGGAATGATGGTGCACAGAGATACATCCATAGGACGCCGATGGGGCGGCTTCTTCTGATCCCGTATCACCTTCCTCCGGGATAGAGGTGTGATCAGGCAATCCACACTACACTTAATCCTGGAGCTCGTCTCCGAGGATGGGAATGGCGTCCACGAAATGGAGCTACCGATGAAAGCTCAAAACACCGCGACGCGACAAGTGCTCGCACGCGCATTTGAAGGACGACTACCTTTCGGTTGGCCAACCCAAAGTCGTGGGCCATAATAATCTCGTACCAACACAAAAGATTAAGCGGAATAGGCTTTGTGTAGTTACGTTCGAAAACACTCAAAATAAAAAGAAAAGAAATCTGTTTCAGTACGAAACATGCCGCTCACCTTAAAAGACTGTAAGTTCTTTTAACACGAAAACTCAATGAACAGAAAGTTATTCAATCTATAAACTTAAACTTGATCTAAGGTTGTTGTAAACAACTAGTATAGGTAATTTAAACTTAGGAACTAATTTTACGAATTCGTAAACAATAATCATTCTAAAGGAAGTTTACAAATTTTTACGATCGCTCGTTTGAATAGACTCTTGCCCGTTTGCAAAGTCACAACTCGCACCTTATTATCGGAGCCCGGATGGAGTGTATGAACACGAGCAAGTTTCCATTGGAGTGGTGGAAGATTATCGTCGCATACCACAACAATGTCGCCTACACAGATAGGAGCACCGCGGTCCTTATACCATTTGCCCTGTTTCAAGGTTTGATAATTCAAAGCACATTGAACAGAGTCATTTTTTAAAAACTCGTACGAATCTCTCAAATAGTTATGACAACCCTGGAAGTTTCCGCAATCAGAGTAAATGTCGCTGCACAAACCTCTGCGCGATGTAAATCGGCGCAGGGCTGCTAAGAACGCCTCAGTAGATAGCTCCGATACGAGCTCCAAGTGTATAGCCTTCACACTCATACACACGAACACGGCGACATAACATTTGATGATTTTAGCATTACGAACCCTATTAGCTCGCATGTAAAACGGGCCCGCGTAATCAACAGCTGTTTTCATGAATGGGCGCTCGGGTCGCAGCCGGACCGCTGGGAGCGGCGCCATCGCAGGCTGTAGACGTACCGGACGCACACGGAAGCGGCGCACACAACGAAAGATTTGTTTACGTATTATATCTCGGCTAGATAAAATCGCATATTTTTGTAAAGGTAAATATTGAACGGCTTGAGTGCCCGCATGAAGATGCGTAATATGGGCATCGTCAATTATTAAAATCGTAAGAGGGTGTTTTTTGGGTAAAATTAATTGATGTTTTGACTCGTACGACAAAAGGGATTTATGTAGACGTCCGGAGACTCGCAAAAAACTCGAATCATCGATAAACGGATTAAGACGTCTCAATTGGTTTGAGGGCGGTTTACCCTGTGAAATGTTTTCAAAATCTTCGTGAAACACTTGGTGTTGCACTAAATAAATGAAACGATTAAGCGTGAGTTTATACTCGTGGACTGTGATGTAACTAAGATAGGAACTCTTTTCCTTGTTGACGCGCGATTTAAGAATATAGTAAAAGCGAAAAATATAAGAAGTAATTCTCAATAGTTTACTCAAGGTTGAAAACTGGTTTATGACCTCAACATCGTCGATCAGCGTAGCTGATGCAGACGCGACCGGTGGATTACGTTTCTCCTCACCAGTGCTAGGGATACTTTTAAATACTGGCCACGCAGTAGGATCCTCACGGAGCCATGCTGGGCCGTGAAACCACATGTCGTTCTGTAAGAATGTGGAGGGTAAAAGTCCCCTTGAGTCCCTTATTTTGGTTTGATGGTCATGTTCCATGGGAGCAAAGGGCACCTCTTCCCGCCGCTCACCATGAACCTCTGGCGCCTGAACCGCGGCGAGTATCGCCGGCGAGTTACTGTGCCATTTACGTAGTTCAAACCCAAGTGATTTGCAAATACCTAACAATTGCTGTTGTAATACCAGAGCGTGTGATTCATCGCTCGCGCCCGCGACCACATCGTCGACGAACACTTGGTCGGTTAAAACCTTTGCCGCTAGGGGAAAATTAGATGCTTCGTCACAAGCCAATTGCTTAATGGTACGAAGAGCTAAGTAAGGGGAAGTGCTCACACCAAAGGTTACCGTCCGCAGACGATAATCACGGAGGGGTTCATCGGGCGACGTACGCCACAGAATGCGTTGCAAGTCCCTATCAGATTCTTGTACTAGTATATTTCTATACATTTGTTTAATATAGTCCTGCAAGCACGCGTGAGACTCAATTTTAAGACTCGGGTTCCGTTGTAAACGTTGCTCTAATTTATGGAACCGAGCGAGGACAATATCTCGTGATTCACCTAGGGGCGTAGCATCAGGTTTACGTGGTAAAGCTACTGTGTATCGTCCCGTGACGTCACGATAGTGTGAGCGTTCAAATATGGATTCACATAGACGTTCCTCGGGGGTGAGTGCCTTCACCTCAGGCACTGACTCCAGTTCCCAGAATCGTTTCAAGTCGCCGTCATCGGATAATGAGCTAAAACAAGCTTGAACTGAGGATGGAGTCGAAGAGTTGAACGCTATTTTTCCCAACAACAAATAACCGAAAACGCTGTTCATAGCGATCGGCGAACCGGGCGAACCCGTTATTACGTTTCCTAAAATTATGTGAGATAGTACATCTGCACCTAACAACATCTCCACCGGCTGTGGAGTGTGAAACAAAGGATCGGCTAAATTTAAATTTTGAATGTGTGCCCACCCCATACGAGGCAGTGGTACACTAGGCATTTTAGGAATAAGTTTCGGCAATACTAAAACTTCAATCGGTATAGAAGGTTGAAGTTCATTTCTCGGAGTTATGCAACACGAAATCTTTCCCATTGGTCGTACCGGTTTGGTGTCACCTATCCCGTAAACAGGTACATTCGCATAACAACGCTTTATACCTAGCCGCTGTGCGCACGATTCCGTCATGAACGAAGCCTGGCTTCCCGTATCGATAAGACACCGGACAGTCGAACGCTTTTCATTACCTACACATACATCGACGAGTGCGGTCGAAAGCAACACAGTATTTGTTGTGCCAAAAGGAGCATTGAACGACGCGCAATTAATTTGTGTCGCTTGACTCGCGGACATAGCGTGCTGAGTACAGGTGCTCGGAATGTTCTCTTCCCGTTCCTCCGTGAGCGGTAAAGAAACACTTCTCTCACTCGCACGGCTAGTATCACCTTCAGAAGTAAAGTGAATCAATGTATGATGACGTTTTTCACACGAACGACAAACAAACCTCGACTTGCATTGAGAAACTTTATGACCTTTGCCTAAACAATTGAAGCAAACATCTTTATTTTTGATAAACGCATACCTATTGCTTGGTGACAAATTCAAAAACTTATTACATTTTGTTAATGGATGTTGAGCATCGCAACATACACAATTCTGATTCTTGCGCTTATTGACAGAAGGCTGAGAACCGCTCGCACCCTGAGTCGAAGTGTGGCTGGCCACGCCGGCAGCCAACGCTCGACGGAACGTTGGAGCGACGTACTCTTTCCTCTGACTACCTACATTTTGAACATTTCTACTGCCAGATTCAACTATTTCGCTGGCGGTTAATTCTCGTTCTAAAAACTCGATTAACAAGTCGACGTTGGGTACATCGGATGGTTTATGCAATGTTAACTCGAATCGCATACGAATGGAAGTAGGTATTTTACGTAGTAAAATATTCAACAACAAAAAACTCCACTGATTTGTAGGAAAATGCATTACTTGTAACGCTTTTATATTCTCATGGTAAATATTCAGCAAATTACGCACACTTTGATTTGATTTCTCGGCACAGGATTGAATATCCAGAATACGATCAATATGTTGAGAAGCTATGACTCGTTTGTTCTCATATCTTGAAATTAAAATATCTAACGCGACGGTATAATTTTCGTCCGTGATAGGTATCGATTTTATTAAGTTATAGGGCTCGTTTTTCAAGGTAAGAAGGAGATACCTAAACTTCTCGTTATCTGTGTAGGCGTCATTATTATCAACCATGGAGCGAAATAGGTCATAAAATGGTGGCCAATCGGTCAATTCTCCCCCGAATGACGGCAACGGAAGATTCGGTAACCTACTACTACAACCCCCGTGAGTCGGTTGTATTGTATTGTTAAAGGAAACTCGACTCATGCGCCTACACTCCTCGTCGTTTTTCTTCAGAACTTCGACATGGCTAACAATTGCATAATAAATATCATTGAATTGAGTTCGAATACGTAACTGTTCCTCTCGGTCAAATGTCGACAATTTCATTTGTGACTTCTCAATTTTAGTTTGCAATTTAAGGAATTTTCTCTGAATAGAAAGAATATCTTTTGCTCGCGCTTTAAATTGCTGTTCATTGAGTTCGTAAAACTCTAAAGTACGTTTGACTTCGTCAAGTATAACTTCTCTTTCGAAAATATCTTGTTCCGCCATTTTTAATGGACACGTAATGTCGCACACAAAAAATCAAAAATCGGCAAAATCAAGATGAAAAATGGGAAATATTGTCGGGACGCGTAACGCCGCTACGACAAACACTAAAATATACTCGGATGGTTTCCAAAAATGGGAAAATATGCACTAATAACGGGATTTGGACAACGTGACTACAGCAAAGAAAATCCGCAGATCCGGCTCGAACGGATCAAAAATGTTACGGGGAGATATTATGGCCTACGAACTTACTTGGGAAATCCGTCGATGGCCTCTCGGGTGTGTAATCAGCGCTGTCTTCGGGTTAGATGGGGAATGATGGTGCACAGAGATACATCCATAGGACGCCGATGGGGCGGCTTCTTCTGATCCCGTATCACCTTCCTCCGGGATAGAGGTGTGATCAGGCAATCCACACTACACTTAATCCTGGAGCTCGTCTCCGAGGATGGGAATGGCGTCCACGAAATGGAGCTACCGATGAAAGCTCAAAACACCGCGACGCGACAAGTGCTCGCACGCGCATTTGAAGGACGACTACCTTTCGGTTGGCCAACCCAAAGTCGTGGGCCATAATAATCTCGTACCAACACAAAAGATTAAGCGGAATAGGCTTTGTGTAGTTACGTTCGAAAACACTCAAAATAAAAAGAAAAGAAATCTGTTTCAGTACGAAACAGAGACTTTAGAGCCGATGTCTCAGGGTGACGAGCGCAGTGCAGCGCCGCGCAGGATTATGCAATGCAAAGTTCTGGGTGGTACTCTAACTGTTATGGGCAGGCGTAGCGCTTACCACCATGTGAACGACATGCTCGTGTCGTCTCTAAGTGAAATAAAAAAATTAAGGCTTATGTTTCTAACATTAGGCGTCGCCTATTTTCGTTATCCGAAATAATGAGTTAATATTAATAAAAATATTTTTAAACAGATCCCTACCTAGCTTTTGTGGAAAATTGATTTTTGCGCCATCTATTGAAGACACTTGGAACTTGAATCAAAATATAACTTACCTAACTGTACTTTCAAGTCTAGCAACTCGACTCTACGATTGTTGTAGCTCTTAATTGAGAAAATTGCTTTAGAAGAGGTGTCGCTTTTACACATTTCAAGCCAATAATAATTGCTTTAAGTACCGACACAAAAAACATGAAAAAAGTCAACCTTAATTTTTAAACTGCTTAATAGCTAGTCGGGCTAATAAAATATATAAGACATAGCATAATGTAACCCATACGGAACATCGCTTTTATTTTTTACTTAGATAAGGCATTAGACTAACTGAAGGGTGACTGGAAGAGACCCATTTTAGTGATAAGTCGGCCCATTGTACTATATTTGTTTCAATAGGTTCTATTTCTTAAGTACCTTGTGTATTTCTGAACTGGTGTTTTTTGTGTGAGTGACGAGACGAGCAAGTCGTTCTCCTGATGGTAAGCGCTACGCCTGCCCATAACGGTCACAGAACCACCCAGAACCCTGCATTGCATAATCTCGCGCGGCACCGCACTACGCTCGTCACCCTGAGACATCGGCTCTAAAGTCTCATATGCCCAGTAATGTCGCCGGAAACAATGCCTTTCAAACCGGAACACAGTAACGTTTGCACACTACTGCTTGGCGGATGAATATCTGGCAAAGGTGTGGTACTTCCCCAGGCTGCCTGTTGCAGAAGAGGCCTCCCACGTGTACCATAAAGTATTTTCTATTCTATTCTAGACATTTTTATATAGGGGTTTGTGTTTTGCTTTCCTCTGGGATCGTAGCATGCAAGATGTAGTCTCTGCCTATCCCACCGGGTATAAAAGCGTGACTTTGTTTATCTATAGCTGATAAAACCAGACATTGTTACGCGGCTGTTAACTATATATATGTACCAAATTTAATCCAAATCCGTTTAGCAGTTTTTGCGTGAAAGAGGAACAAACATCCATCCATCCATCCATCCACCCATCCTCACAAACTTTCACATCCTAACCTATCCTATCCTACAATTATACGAGTAAATGCGAAAGGTTGTGAGAATGGATGGATGGATGTTTGTTCCTCTTTCACGCAAAAACTACTGAACGGATTCGAATGAAATTTGGAACACAGATAGTTTATAACCAGGATTGAGTGATAGGGTACTTTTTATCCCGATAGTTTGTTCCCGTGGGACAAAACCGGAACTACGCGGGTGAAACTGCAGCTAGCTTATTATATAAAGTTGGATAGTGATGCGTTATGCAGTTTTTTCGAAAAAGGTCTTGTATATGCAAACATTTTTCAATTAAGCTAATTTTTCAAGTTAAGAAATACCCAATTAATTAAAACATAGAATAGAATAGAATAAAAAATTGTAAACCAAAAAAATAAACACAGTACAGAAAAATTACAATAAACAAGCGTAGTACAATGGGCGGTCTTATCGCTTTAAGCGATTTCTTCCAGACAACCTTTGGAAGGACAGCAAATAAAGATTTTTCGATGGAAGGGTGGGTGGCGTACTTAACTTATATAACCTAAAACATAGTGGGTGCCTATTTCTCACAGTTTATGTTAACTGCCCACGTTCACATGCGCAGCTTCTAGCCCCGAACTATGAATCCCTGTATGCAGGGAATCAGGAACTACGAGGACCATGGTCCTATAAACACTTAGACTCGGAGAAATGTCTATGGTCCACAGAAATCTTAGCCCTGTGCGGGAATCGAACCGCAACCTCACGTTTTACCTACAGGTTACTCACCGTCCACTTACGCCGTAAAATACATAATAATTAAATATTATAAGCCAGAGCTTAATTTATTTATGTTCTAAAGTAATTTTTTTAAATTTAATAAGTGCACTAATGCCGCCAATATCCAAGGTGTTGAGGAAGTGTATGAGTCGGATTGTCTGTTTCGTAGTTTGCTACAAACACTTACATAATAATTAGTTTTTCTTGACTATGTATTTTTCTGATCAGCAGTTATGGTGTTATCGGTGTTATAGGTGTTATCGGCGTCGGCGTCGGTGTCGGTGTCGGCATCGGCGTCGGCGTCGGCGTCGGTGTCGGTGTCGGTGTCGGCGTCGGCGTCGGCGTCGGTGTCGGTGTCGGTGTCGGTGTCGGTGTCGGTGTCGGTGTCGGTGTCGGTGTCGGTGTCGGTGTCGGTGTCGGTGTCGGTGTCGGTGTCGGTGTCGGTGTCGGTGTCGGAGTCTTCGTCGGCGTCGAACAAAAAATACAAAATCAACCACGTAACATTTTTGGTTTTCCACCAAAATTCCTGTCACGACCTTGTATATATCGCTAACCTCTTCGCTCTTGAAAAACCTACAAAAAGATTAATTAATGAGATCTTTAACAGTGAGAAACACTTAAAACTAATGAAAAAGATTATAGCTTAGTGCAAATCATTGGCCAATTATTACTAGGTTCAAAGAATTACTGAAAAAATTGATTGATTTTCAAAGAGAAATAGGTATTGCAAAAGGGGAATTACTTGTTACCGGACTTCTATTTAAAAAAATTGGTTGTCTGTAAAGTTAGTTTACGGACGATATTTTAACGTGACGTCATAACAAAACATTGATGAAATGATTGCATACTTTTATGAATAAAATTGAATAATTTTTTAATAATAAGAGAATAAATACTTTAAATTATACTAGTAATCAGATTTTCAAAATGCAAGAATAATTAACCTGTCAAGAAGAGAAGAGAGATAGATGCGGCGCAAGCGTACAATGAGCGTTACGGGACAATGTGTCAACTTTTTCGTGCATGCAGCCGGCGTTTATCGATTTATTAGACGTTGACACGTCAAAAACCAATGTCATAACAATTAATGTCTTTCGCATATATCCATCGTTAGAATCGTGAGTTCATACAAAAATCCATAAGAAACAGGCACTGTCAGATTTTCCCAAATTTTCCAATTTCCCGCTCATGTTTTCCAATGTTACATTGCATAAAACCTTAATTCGGACTAACACAAAGAAAAATATAAAAAAAAAAAAGATTCCGTATACTTAAGACCACGCGACAGAAGTAAAAACTTCAATAAAGCGAGATTAAGAATACAAAAGACAACTTTTTTTTGTCTTATATTAAAAAAGAATTAACATTCACAATATTTCATCAATTTCAAACGCAATATAAAATAATTTAATTTCATTGATTTGACCGAGGTTTCGAACCCGGTGTCGCTGGGTCGCAAAGCGCACAAATTACCAGCCATCATAACACATAATTCACGTAATAACATCGCATTTAACTGTAATATTTTTATTAATATCTATGAAGGTCATCTTTCACTAACTCTAATTCAAATTATTGATATTAATAATTACCTAATAATTATTATAAATAATGGATCCTGTCCTTTATGTTCTATTTGTTTTCGTTTTTATGCGTGTGCGTAGTCAAACGTACATTAAAATTTTAGGACTTTTGTAATTACAGTCATTAATCATAATAATTAAATGACTTTATGGAATTTTCTTTAATAATTCAGGGTAAAGGTTTGCCCACCGCAGGTGATGGATCCGATGTTTTTAGGACCATGGTGTCCATGGTCCTCGTAGTTCTGTCTTCCATAGATACAGGATCTATGTATGTGATTGTGAAGAGTTTTTTTTTTAATTTAAAATCTTATTTAAGGCGGTACGTTTCACTTATGGCGGGATATTTAAATGTCAAATATGATTTTCTTTGTTGAAGCTACATCGCGTGATTATAGTACAACTAACATAGTATGTACATTATAATGTGACTTGCGGTAATCCAAGTTTATTGTTCAGGTTATTTTGTAAAGATATTTGACATAATAATGTCCCTGATTACTCAAATATGTTATGTGAAGAAGCACTGCAATCGTCAGTTTAACGGTTTATCGACTATGAGCATTTTGGTGCATCAGTGATAAATAACTCTTCAAAATAACGTAAAAAATGATATTATGCGGTGGTCGCGAAATGCATTCTCATTTGCATTCGACACCCGTTCTATCTCCAAAAACGAAAAAACCGTTTGACAGTTCCCACCAAACGTACCACCTTAACAATCTAGGTACATTTTACACTAATTTTATTTTTGCTATTATTTTAGAATACAATAGATTTCTTTGTTACGGCTAATCTCTGATATTACAGACCCCATTATGATAATTCTTTCACTTATAGACAGCTACACTTTTTTCTAATGATATAAAGCTACGCCGGGAAAATGCAGAGCTTTTGCGGGAAAACGGGAATTCGGCGGGTGAAAAAGTCTCTGGGACCACTGGCCCGATTCTAAAAATTCTTTCACTGTTAAAAAGCTACACTATTTCCGAGTGACACTGCAGGGCGCAGCTAGTCAGCTATAAAATTTAAAATAATATATATAAATAGATACCAACTTACCAATTTTTTTTTTTGTGTGATGGGATTTTTACTATGTTTCCTTATTTACTTCCGGGATTTTTAAATAGGTTTGGGTGATATTGAATTTTTTATTGATTATATGGTTTAATCGTTTTTTTTTAGACAAGATATTATAATGCATTTTGGGAATGTTTACCACCAGAAGCCATTAAATCTAGTTATATTTAGTTTTAGATTGTGTGAATAATTATCTTTTGATTTTATAATTAGTCTATTATAATTTATTGCCATAAGTAGGTATTTAATATTATTCTGACAATTTATTTGTCAATGATTTTGTGATAAAAAATTCGCGGGTTTGTGAAAAAATAAAAAAAAAGGATAAAAATGATAAAAAAATGTTGATTCGCTTAATATTTTACATTTGTTTGTGATAAGATTTCATTTTGATGAGCTAAAATAGAAAATAAATAAATTAAAATGCGTTCTTTCACTCAGTCTCTTTGCGTTTTTTTTAATTGACATAGTGACGAGACAAGTAAGTCGTTCACCTGATGGTAAGCGCTACGCCTGCCCATAACAGTTACAGTGCCACCCAAAACGTTGCATTGCATAATCCTGCGCGGCACTGCACTGCGCTCGTCACCCTGAGACATCGGCTCTAAAGTCACATATGCCCAGTAATTTTGCAGTAATTTATGCCTGTGACCAATTTTCACTGTGACCATAATGACCTAATTTCTTCTGAATTCTATCTGAAACAACACTGCCTTAATCACCGTTGCTATATTTTATAAGCATTTTTTTTCGACAGTACACGCCTTGTAAAAAAAAAACCTAATATAGATACATTAAAAATTACCAACCAACCATAAAAAGGAGTTTTTATTCGACCGAAATGTTTTCATATCACATGAATTTTTAATCGAACCGAATGCAACCTCTTTTTGAATTACAAAGGTAAAATATCGAATCGAAAAAAACCTCTTTTTAATTATGCAATGCAGTGTTCTGGATGGTGCTGTGTCTGTTATGGGCAGGCGTAGCGCTAACCATCAGGTGAACGACTTGCTCAGCTCGTCACTCAGTCTAATCAAACAAAAATATTAAAAAGAAAAAACTACTATAAAAAAAAAAAACATGAAATATTTAAATATTTTTTAGTTAAGTCTGTATTTGTAATTCAACCAACTATTTCACCATCACCACACACTAAATGATCTAATTTAAAATAAATATACCGTCAAATACATTTAAATATTATAAATATAATATTTGCAGATAAGGATCTGCCCACCCGGAAAACCTATTAAAAGTGTAAACGCGAACATTTTTCCACTTTATAGTGTCCTCAAGCTGTTTGGGAAGATAGTGCATGAGCGATAGCGATTTTGGAAAGCAATAAGTGATTGCGATTTTTGGAGAGCGATAGCGATTAAACATAATTCTGTGTGCATTGCAACACAACACAAGGTTCAAATATTTGGTTTAAGGTGATTTTTTTGCATGAGCCGGGAAATTTAAATTTCTAACACCTTTTTTTTAAGCGGTGGTAGCCGAGTGGGAGAACGTCCACCTTCCAAGGAGAAGGACGTGAGTTCAAATCCCAGTGCGGGCACGTACCAATGCGTTTCTGTAAAAAAAACATATGGACGTAATTATCACTCGCTTTTCGGTGAAGGAAAACATCGTGAGGAAACCCACATTAACCCCAGACCGGGCTCCCGTGGTCGATTAAGGCCTAACCCTCGTCACGAAAGTGAAGGGAGACCCGTGCTCAGCAGTGGGACGATATGGGTTAATGATGATGCTGTTGGTAATATAAAAAAGCTTGAAAACTATTAAATCTTACAGAACAACGAAACGAAAAAAAGGAACTGTTCATTGAGCCGTATTCAAAACGCTCCCGCTCCGCTCTTGTCCCCAGCCGCACCCTCCGCCGCACCAACCCTCTATATAAACGTTCAACTTACTAAGGCTGCGACAGTGTAACTACCACCCCGTGTCCGACCGTTTCCTGTCGCGCGATCCCGCCTGAGTATCCAGTTGCAATTCTTGGTGCGTTTGTGCAGTTGCATTGGCGTAAGTATTATTTATTTGTAATAAAATAAATTGAAAGAAAAATTAAACAAAAAAAATAGAAGTAACCGGTCACGATTATATCGTAGATCCTGACTGGGATCCCCTGTATATAGGGAATCAGGAAATACGAGGACCATGGTCCTACAAACACCTAGACTCAGAAAATATGCTATTAGAAAATCTAAAAGAGCTTTTTAGTGGAGGGGAAAGTGCTGTCTTCCGTGCTGCATAGCGATGCAATTTTTTGGCTTAAAAAATAAATCTATTTTCTCCGTTTTTTTTTCTTATAAAATTAATTTTATAAAAAAAAAAAAAATCGCGCTTAATAAAGGTCCTTCTATATTTGTTTATGGGTTTTTACATTAAGGGTTTTATTTTTTCTTTAACTTTATCTTTTTTTATATTGATTTTAAATTACAGTTCTGTTGTAAAATTTGTTATTTCGCTTTAGTAAAATAGGGTTTCAGAAGATTATTCATTTATTTATATATCTTCTCTTTGAAATAATAATTATTTAAAAGGTTTTTTCATCACTTGCAATTGCGTTAGCATTTTTGCAAGTGATGAAAAAACCAATTACGTGAATACGGGTTTCTTTATTGTTAATTTAAATTTTATATTTTCTTCCTTGCAAAAGATATTTTCAGAATTATTAAAATAGTTTTTATCTATTATGTAGTACGGATATGAGATTTAATTTAATTTAATTGGTTTAATACGATTATTTTCGATATTGTATTAAATTTCACGCCAGAAATGGACCCTTTTAGTATTTTGTCTCTATTTTTTAAGGAGATTTGTCTATATTTTACAGATTTTAAGACTTGGAGAATAATTCACTGCCCTTTTCCTCATTTAATAAATAAAATACTTGAATATTCCATCATCATCAACCCAAATCGAATATTAGTTCAAATAATTATTTATAATTAACGAAAAAAAAATTTTTTTTTTCTAAAAAATATATCTTCCTCCACCTTAAATAGTTATTGAGAGCCCGAATTGATATTTTTGTCTTGTTTATCTTGGCTTCCTCCATCTTTGTTTTCTCTTAACCAATTCAGCATCTTAATTCACGGACCTACCTCACCTTACCCATTTTGTTACAATAACATAATTATTTATTAAAAGAAAAACCTGACCAGTCGTTTTGCTAAAAAAAATAATCTAATTTAATAATTGCCATAAAGTAACCATGATTCTATGAAAGCACGTAATTATCACTCGCTTTTCGGTGAAGGAAAACATCGTGAGGAATCCCACATACCTACCCGAGAATTATTTCGGAGGTGTGTTATCCACCAGTCCTCCTCAAGAAGGTGAGGGGAGACCCGTGCTCAGCAGTGGGCCAATATGGGTTGAAGATGGTGATGACGACCATAATAATTTTCCTAACTGCATCAATTGTCTAAATATGTTACTAGCAGCTCAGTTAAACGCCCAGGGGCCTCACCACGAACAGTTAAATCCATCCAGTTTAAGGCCTTAAACTGTACTGCCCTGCTAACTGTCACCACCAATATCGCTCAGCGATCATAAGTCGACCGGAGACATTTATCCAAAGAGATCGGAACAATTTGTTTGCATTTATGGGAGTTTATATAGCTCCATCTCATTCTCTTTCTCTCTCATTCTCTGCAGTCTATTTTTGAGTGACGTCACGACGCGTTTGTCATTTATGAGTGTGCGGTGCCAATCTAGACCGTTCAGTTTAAGGCCTTAAAATGAACTGCATGGAATAAGAATAAGTACATGGTGACCCCCCTGTTCGCTTCGCAACCCTGTAGCATGTAAAAATACTTTAAAATTAATAATGTCGTGATATTCCTCCCCTTAGAATCATCCCTTTATATTTGCTTACTGACCCGGCCCTATCTCATTTACCCTTATTAACAAAGAAAAACCAAAGTAATGGTCAAGTGTGAGCCGCTGGTATAATAAAAACATTATTTCTTTGAAAATTCTGTTTCCATTTTTTCTGTTTCCAATTACTGGGTATATGGGACTTTAGAGCCGATGTCTAGGGTGAAGAACGCAGTGTAGCGCCGCGCAGAATTATGCAATGCAAAGTTCTAGGTGGCACTGTAACTGTTATGGGCAGGCGTAGCGCTTACCATCACGTGAACGATTTGCTCGTCTCATCTCAGACGAATAAAAATAATTGTAAAAGTAATCGATTTATTAATTGTTATTAGGTATTTTACTTTATTTTTAAATTTTATTTGGCTATTCAACGTGGAAATGCAGCCAGTATTCTTGGCACCATGCCTCATGGACACCCACCCTCTTTGGTTAGATTTTTAAGTTTTAGTTAGTTTTCTTTTAATTTATTTATGTTGTTCTTTAAGTTGTGTCTATAAAATAATTAGTTAAACACGCACTCGGGTCCCAAGACACAGGCCCCGCGCCTAGTTTGGAACTCACTGTTAATGCTTTTTTCCAACATAATGTTTGCTCTTTTTGTAAATTTTATTTGTAAAACTAACTTTTTTGGCAATAAAAAATCATTTATCATTTATCATTAGTTTATTTGTGGGTTTGGTAGTTTGTCCAACTGTTAGATAGATAGATAAACTCTTTATTGAAACACCACAGAACAAAGAAAACTTAAAAACTAGAACAAAACAAATTTTATAATTAGTGTCACAATGGGCGGTCTTATCGCTCAGAGCGATCTCCTCCAGACAACCATGCACGGAGAGGAGTAATGTATGGACTGTTGTATGTAGTAAGTTGTTATTATTATATTATTTGTATGTGTGGGTGTGTGTATAGAACTCCATCTCACAGGTAAACACAATGCATCACCATCTGTCAAACGAAAGTAAATTGGCCCTACGTTGGTATTGGTTTTGATCTATTTTCATAAGGTTTTTTTTTCTAATATTGTATTGAAATAGAATAAGCACTATTTTTACTCAACTAGCAAAGAAGGCGAGTAGTGTGTTTAACACCAATTGTAATGCCATTGAAGTAACAGAATACCTCTAATAGATCAGACCTGTGGAAGTTGCTCACATTCCTTCATCAACTAGAAAAGAGCTGATGATCTTCAAACAGCTGAACAGATTTTCTTGAAACATAGCTAAAAACACTCTCGATGAAGTCACCTTTAAAACAAAAACGACTACATCAAAATCGGTTCATCCGTTTGGGGGGCTGCGATGCCAGACAGACACACCGATACACACGTTACGTTTATAACACCAATTCATAATAAAATTAATGATTATATATTTTTTTTCACGTTTCAAACAAAAAAAAACCCGGACAAGTGCGTGTCGGACTCGCGCTCTGAGAGTTCCGTACACACTTGTAGGTTTTAAGAAAGCTTCTCGCATTATTGCTCTAACTAAAAGACAAACTAGGTTAAAGGAAAAACTTAACTCTGCCGTTCGATCCCTAGACACGGAAATTGCACCGACCGCAAATAAGAAGTTTGTTATAGTAAATTCGTTTTTTTTTTGTTATTTAACTACAGATTTACGATTTCCAGACTTTTTCATTTACATGTGCTGTAAGACATTGCTTCCTGCCAAATTTCATGATTCTAGATCAACTGGAAGTGCCCTATAGGTTTTGACTCCCTTGTGAAATCGCAAAACTCGTGGAAATATGCGGTATAAATGGTCATATCTTTTGATCGCATTGACATACAAGTTTGTTTATTTTACAGCTGAAAGAAACCGTAAACCCAAGTACTTGATATAAATTTCAACTGCATACCTTTACGCGTTCCTGAGAAAAAAGGTCTTGATAGACAGATATACAGCCAGACAGACATATACAAGAAACTGATCATAGAGGGGTTCTTTTTTTCGAGGCGCGGAACTCTAAAAAACTATATGAAAATCGGTTCAGCCGTTTGGGGCTATAATGCCGCAGACATACACACGTCAAACTTACAACACCCCTCTTTATACGTCGGGGGTTAAAAATACACACACGTTTAAAAATATATTTAGGCTGCGTTCACCACATAATGCGTTAATTCCTAACCGACAGGCGAGCTACCTGTGAAGCCGTAGAAATGACGAAAAACGACGAACGACCACAGAATAATTAACGTAGTGAGGCATGTTCGATCAAAGGTCAAAATTCTGGCCAAAATTCAAAACTCAAATCATTTCTTGCAAGTAGACAAAAATATTGCCCTTTTACAAGTCAGTATACTTATATAAAGTAAAATAAAAAATAAGTGATAATGGTAGTTGTTAACCCTATCCTCTGCATGCGCTTTGGTACATAGTGAGGTAAAAAAAAAATTCTAACGAACATACAAACATATAAAAAACTTTTAGGAAGTTTCAGTAATGCATCCGAATGCAAAGTGCATTCGGATGCATTACTGAAAATCTGACAGACTGAAACTCGACATTTTCAGTATTTTTTTTTGTTCACCTGATGCTAAGCGCTACGCCTGACCATAACAGTTGCAGTACCACCTGAACATTGCACAATCTTGCGCGGCACTGCACTGCGCTCGTCACCATGAGACATCTGCTCTAAAGTATCATATGTCCTGAACATATTTAACAGCTTTAAAATAATTGACACTGGCTTAAATGCAAATAAATCTTGCCAAACTTTTACCTAAAATGAATTAATCTAAAAGAAATATAAAAATAATTATTTTGGCGTCGTCTTTTTGTCTATTTTTATATATTAACATTATTATTTTAACGCAACTGGTAATATAAGAAACCAAAATTAAATAAAAAAGTTCATGACATCATTGAGTAAATTTTTTTTCTACTTTTATTGATTAATAATCAGCGTACAGTACGCAATCTTTGAGTCTGTACGTACACAGTTATCAAACTTGACCCACTGTAACAATGTACTTGCACTGTGGCTGAGTTCTAGGCGACCGGAGTGGATTATATTGTAACCTTTAGGTAATGTCCTTTGTAGTAATCGTTTAAGTTTAAGTAGAGAAGACAAGGTGTCTATAGATAAACCTTTTATAAATTTAAGTGAAGATAGTAATTTACTGTAAGTGCATAAACAGTGAAATTACTGGCCCATTTTTGGTGCGCCAATGGATTTTCAACTGAATCTTAATTTTTGAAATTCTTGATTTTGGGTCTTGTAATTTGTTAATTTTAATGTAAATAATATCACTGTTTAATTTATTTTTTATTTTATTTAGTTTGATTTTTTTTTTCAATTGTTTAATACTTGTTCTTTCTTTTTATTGATTTAAATTGTTATGTTAATTAATGTATTATTTCATTGTTACTAAATTGTGAATTGAGTGTCCCAAAATTTTGGGTAGTGCTTGGAATTTTGTATTTTCTTGGGTTTTCTTTAGAATTAGGGTCTTCAATAATAGATATAACATTAAAAAACCAGCCGAAGTATGAATTTAATTCTGTTTATTAAAATTAATTTTCCCTTTTTCAGGCATTTTGTGAAAAATGGAGCACGCAGAGTTTCGTGTGAAGGGTAAGTGGCAATGAAATGGAATTGGTTGTGATGGTGAGCGCTACGCCTGTCCATAATAGTTACAGTACAGCCAGAGCTTTGCATTACATAATCCTGCGCGGCACTGCACTGCGCTCAACACCCTGAGACATCGGCTCTAAAGTCTCATATGCCCAGTAGTTTCGCTGGAAACTGCCCTTCAAACCGGAACACAGTAATGTTTGCACACTACTGCTTGGAGATGAATATCTAGCAAGGTGTAGGTACTTCCCCAGGCAGTCTCTTGCAGATGAGTTCCTTTTTACCTTTAACAAGTTCACAGCTGAAAACACACACGTCTGTGTTTTTATAATTTTACTAGCGAAAACACGCCTGGCGTGCAAACCCGCACTGCTGTATTGACCATTTTATCACACCAGTCGTATGCGCCTGCACTGGTGATTAAGTTTAGTTACGACACAACGCCAGTAACCAGTAAACACACATGTTGTGTGAAGATTCGCAAAAGAGCTAAAAAGTACAACGGTTCAGCATCGAATATGTTAAGGTACGGAACCCCTATAAGCATGCAAGCGCATGCATGCATGGAATATCTATAGAATCATGCAAAGTCAATATATTGAACTCTTATAAATAAACCTGATAAGTTTAAGGTTAAGGGGTTACGTCCATGTTGTATATTATTACAAAATCTATAGGCTGTTATTAATTGATATTAAAATAATTATAAAGGTAACAGATGTAATAACTAATGAGAGAATAATTATAATGACGGTTGGCACGGCTACTGAATCTGGATCGGTCTGATCATAGTCCACATTTATAATCCAAACAGCGAAAGAATGGAACACCTTACCAGCGTCTGTGTTTCCCGAAAACTATAACCTGGAAGTCTTCATGTCGAGAGTGAATAGGTATCTTCTAGGCTAGCATGCTCCACCACCGTGTCGACACTTGCCACCAGGTGAGACTGGTCAAATGCTTGCCTATTCTGCAATAACAAAATATAATTATATCGTTTTTTAGGGTTCCGTACCCAAAGGGTAAAACGGGACCCTATTAATATGGCTCCGCTGTCTGTCTGTCACCAGGCTGTATCTCATGAACCGTAATAGTTAGACAGTTGAAATTTTCAGAGATGATGTATTTCTATGGCCGCTATAACAACAAATGCTAAAAATAAGAATAAAATAAATATTTAAGGGGGCTCCCATACAACAAACGTGATTTTTTTGCCCATTTTTGCTCGATATTTATAATGGCAACAGGTAGACGCTTGAAATATTCACAGAATATTTAGTTATATATTAACTTTAAAAATAAATAATTAAATTAAAATAAATTTTATATTTAAGGAGGGCTCCCATACAACAAAGTACGGAACCTTTCGTGCGCGAATCCGACTCGCACTTGGCCGGTTTTTTTAACCTGTCTGATCCCTCGGCGAGTTTAAAGGCTCAATGGCACAGGGCTAGTTTACGAGCTGCCAGTCGGCGAGCTTAAAACCTAGCGAGTGTAGGAGTAGCTGAAGATCGCGGAAAAATCAAATGTGAAATGGAAAAGTTTCATTTTAACAAAATAAAACATTTTATTAATAATATTAGTTAAGAAACATTTTCACTTCTCAATATAACCTTGTTACAATAAAAGTCGGATGTGAGGATTTGGATCGTTCAATATTGACTCGTTTACCAGTTTATATGAGTTTCATCCGGATCGGTAAAGCCGCTTTACGGTCTGTCCGGGCCTTTATTGGACATATTGCCTCATCCGGTCCGGGTCGGAACGGTTCTTATTTATGTGATGTTAGGGCATTGTAGTGAAGTTAACTTATTCTAACGACTGGTCTTGATCTAAGTTTAACACTTTGACTGCTGAGCCGTTTTGCTTGTCTAGCCACGGGTGCGGCCCTGCACGCGCCATAGTGTTTTCCCATACAACTAACACAACAGTTGTGTTTTCCCGCACCCGCGGCTGTTGTCAAGTTATGAAAAACATGACAGTTGTGTTCTCAGCACTGAACGTGTTAAGACTAACTTTCAGACACAGACAAAAGGATTCTATAAGAAAAACAGTCTTAAATTTTTAGGAATCGCATAAATATCAGTTCCTACTTAAATTTTGGCATTTATTTTGAAATCTCAGACAGACACTTAAATTTCGCTATTGGCATAAAAAAGAATAACTAAAAAAAATTTACCATTCAAAAATTCCTTATTTATACACAAATAAATGTATTATGTCTAGTGCGGGAATCGAACTGGCCTCATCGCCGATTCAAGTCTACTTGTCAAAGAGGTTCATTGACTAAGAGATGTCTATTTCCTAATTAAAATGCAAATGCGTTATATCCAATCAACGACAATTCTGTTACAAAAGAATTCTATACTACTACACTCTATCTACACGTCAGACACTCCTTACAAACGCTAATTTGACAACTCACACACACACATATAAATGACGTTAGTGCACGCGCCAAATGCGTAAATAAGTACTCAAAAAACCCATTTATTGTCTCAAACACTAAGTCGGCAAAAAGAATTCAATTTTACAAGAGATAATCTATACTAATATATAAAGCTGAAGAGTTTGTTTGTTTGAACGCTAGGATCTCAGGAACTACTGGTCCGAATTGAACACTTCTTTTTGTGTTGGATAGTCAATTTATCGAGAAAGGTTATAGGCTATATAAAATCACGCTACGTCCAATAGGAGCGGAGCATCACTAAGGAATGTGACAAAAACGGGGAAAATATATTGCTTTTAAGAGATTTATTGCGGGAAAACTTGAATTATGCAGGTGAAACCGCAAGGCGCAGCTAGTTATAAATAAATCAAGTATGATCAACTAAACTAATGAGTAACTGATTAAAGTGGTGATTCATAGCTGAATCTCGTACGGGAAAGGAAACTCCATTAACTCTACCAGTGCTTCGGAAATACGCCCGTCAGAGAAGATAGCACTAAGAAAATCTAATGGGATGTAATTTTTTCAATTTACATCTTTATTTATGCCACAAAAGGTTCAAAATAAAAATTATCTAATCTAGTGACAATATTATAACATCGTATTTGTAAGTCCCAATAAAAATATTACACGACAAAAATAAAAGACAAGCCGCTAGTATGAAGGCTGACCCGTTTGTCTATTGTCATTTGGGCGTGTAATATCGACAGCCTCCCGATTGTCCTCCGGATTGCGGGTGGAGGTGCGGGGAAGCGGATGGCGTGGTGGAGAGTGTCCCTTCTGTATCCAGTACCATTAATCTATTCTGTGACTCATCGAGTGGTCGACAAAGCCTTCTGTTAAAAATTCAGCAATGCAAGGTTCTGGGTGGTGCTGTGACTGTTATGGGCAGGCGTAGCGCTTACCATCGGGTGAACGACTTGCTCGTCTCGTCACTCAGTCAAATAAAAAAGTCGGTTGTCTGTAAAGTTGGTTTATGGACGATATTTTAACGTGACAACGTCATAACAAAACTTTGCTGAAATGTTTGCATACTTATATGAATAAAATTGAATATTTTTTTATTAATAAAAGAAATTACACTAGTAATCAGATTTTTAAAATGCAAGAATAATTAACCTGTCAAGAAGAGAAGAGAGATAGATGCGGCGCAAGCGTACAATGAGCGTTACGGGACAATGTGTCGACTTTTTCATGCATGCAGCCGGCGTTCATCAATTTATTAGACATTGTCACGTCAAAAATATATATTTTTTTATACAGCTAAAGAGATGGTGGACTACATAGCTGACTACTTGGAGAACATTCGAGATCGCCGTGTCTACCCAGACGTACAGCCTGGCTACTTACACAAGCTCCTTCCCAAGGAAGCTCCAAATGCCCCTGAGAAATGGGATGAAATCTTCAAGGACGTTGATGAGCATATCATGCCAGGGGTAAGTACACCTTAGGAGCTTTCAAGCAAGGTTCAAAATTTAACAAACATATCTTTGCTAGCTGTGAATGAAGAACTGATGAATCGAAGGTGACAGCAGAAAGCGATGCAAAGGATTATAGACTGTAAGTTTTGCCAATAAAATTGATTGTTGCTAATCAGTCTACCGAAACGTGCCTCTTGGCTACCCGTATAAGCTACTGCCCAAGTAAGCCCCAAATGTCCAAATGTAAAGAACATATCAAATAGACTTTAAATACTTTGATACAAGGTTCAAAATTGAAATTAATCTTGAAAGCCAGCGATTGAAGAACATGCGATACACATTACTAATACAAAGGATTAGAAATGGTAAGCAGTATGTATAAGGTTAACTGTTGCTGGGCAATGTCAGCGTTCCACCTGACAACTATCAGAAACAATTGACGACAGAAGCTCCTGAGAAAGTGGACTAAATTTTGTGCCGGTGGGAAGTATCTTAGCGTCTTTGGCATAAGGTTCCAATTTGCACCTTTATATAACAACAACCATTTCTTCCGCAGTTGGTCCACTGGCAAAGCCCTCATATGCATGCGTACTTCCCTGCGCTTACTTCCTACCCCTCCATCATGGGGGATATGCTGTCCAGCGCTCTCAATGTTCTTTGCTTTACTTGGGTAAGTTATCCTTCTTTGCTTCGTTTCTCGGGGCTTCGGCCATGTAATAGAACTTTTCTGGGTCTACATTGGTCAAACTTCGGAGTCAACAATTCGGAGTTTCCACAGGTTCAGTCTAAAAGGGTCTATAAACGAATAAACTCAAAAGTTGGATGAAAAAACAAACGAGGCGTTTCCGGTTTTTATTTGTTCGAGTGACGAGCCTGTCGTGCACCGTGGTAAGAACTGCTCATAAAACTAACGGTGACATCCAGAACTTCGCATTTCGTAATTTTGGGTACTGCACTGCGCGTGTCACCCTGAGACATTGGTTCTAAAGTATCATAGGACCAGAAATTTCGCTGGAAAGAGTGCCCTTCTAATCAGAACATAACTAAATGCATACTACTGCTTGGCGGAGCGTTGTGAAACTTCTTCAGGCGAAGTCTTGCAGAAGAAGCCTACCACTACAAGGACCCTACTTCTATGGTTTCATCCTGAAGATTTCAACAGTTCTTCTACTCTAAACATCATTTTCCGCTGGCACCAAGTTAGAAACCAAGAACTGGCTAGGGTAGCAGAATAGTCCACCAGATTGTTCCTAAAAAATTTTGAGTGTCAGAACAATTACGTATTTTCCGGGTATGGTCATAAAAGATTTCAACGATTCTTCTACTCCAGGCATCGTCTCCTGCTGGCACTGAGCTGGAAACCATCGCTATGAACTGGCTCGGGAAGCTGCTCGGTCTACCTGACTGTTTCCTCAATGAGAAGAACAACAGTCCTGGAGGTGGAGTCATACAGGTATGTCTTCTATCAGCTCCTATGGAGTTGTTGGTGCGTGAGGATTCGATTCCCCTTTCATGCACAGGGTAATATGGTTACCACAGCTATTTGCTCTGAGTTTTGGTATTTGTGGGACCATGGTCCTCGTTATTCTTAATTCCCAATACATTCCTTCATATGCTACAATTATCTCTGATCTGAGTCTACTGCATCATTCTCCTACTTCCTCTTTGATTGTGATGTCCCAACTCTTCCCAAATTTATGTGAACCTCAGGTGTTGCTCATAGTCTGGTTATTTGAAGGGCCATGCTCCTGGAAGTTTCCGTTTCCTATAGGAAATCCTAGTTAGCAGCCAGGATCTATGTGATCGAAAGCAATATAAGTGAATTTCCTCAGACAACGGCCAGCGAAGCCACTCTGGTGAGCCTCCTAGCAGCTCGTACCAGAGCTCTGATCGAGTTGGCAGAGCTGAACCCTGAGATGCAGTCCGCGGAACTGCTCGGCCACCTGATCTGCTACTGCTCGGATCAGGCGCATTCCTCGGTGGAGAAGGCGGGGCTGATTGGTGAGTCAGAAGGCTCTAAATACAACGCAAAAAAAGGATGTCTAACGTGTATATCTATGAGTCGGTATGGGTATCTGTGTGTCTGTCCATTGTTTTGTAGCTGCAAAATGGATGAACTTATTGAGTTTTTTTTTAATGGTTAGAAAGGTAACTTGATCGGGAGTGTATTTAGCTGTTTCAAGAAAATCTGTTTAGCTATTTGAATATCATCAGCTCTTTTTTTGTGGATGAAGGGGTTTTTTGCGTAGGGGGGTGGGGGGTGGGGGGGGGGGGGGGTGGTTTATTTTATATTTTATTCATATTTCTTAGTATACTCACGTACTTCAGTACAATGATGTGAAACGATATGCCCAAAATAAATAAACCGCGCCGCGCACTGTACGCTGCCTAAATAGGTACTCAAATGCGTACACTTTAGGCCGGTTTTAGTGCTCGACCGACCGTCGGTGCTTACGTCGGTCGCGCTTGTCATTCGTATGAAAGTTAAGCAATATACGCGTGCGTACGGTCGGTCGGTACTGTCACGACTTGTCAACTTTTATACAAATGACAAGCGCGACCGACGTACGCACCGACCGTCTGTCGAGCACTAAAACCGCCCTTAGTTGTGTCATTTTCTTGTCTTGTTTTTCGCTATAAACGTGTTAGTTATTAATTTCTTTAAAATAAAAAAAAGCTAAACTTTCTCTTTGACGATAACTGTTCTTCAACACAGGCCTGGTGAGGATGCGCTACGTAGAGTCTGATGAGAGTCAGAGCATGCGAGGAGACAAGCTGGAGGAAGCCATCGCCAGCGACAAGGAGAAGGGGCTGGTGCCGTTCTGGGTAAGTGTATTCGAAGGTCCTCAGTTCGCATTTGAAGGTTCTGTATTCAGATGTGAGACTCAGGACAAATGCTTGATATCTATCTATACAGGGTGTTTTTATTTTGTTTTTTTTTTTTTATGGCCAAGTCCAAAACCACGAGGGTCAGGGAAAAGTCGTGAAAGGAGTCATGCCCTCGATTTGTAATAAAACAATAACGGCATATTTTTTTTTTTCAAAAATCTTTTATATTTAACGAAAATGGCTCAGAATGATTTAAAAAAAAAATTACACCCTGTATTATTGGACCAATGGAATTTGTTGCTCATAAGGATCAATCTTTGCAAACAAATGTTTTACTAAAAATGAAAGGGAATAGCAAATTTTTACGATATACTTTTAATATCTCAATTTTAGCTAACTAATTACGCACCATTATTCAAAAACCGAAAGAACTTTCCATTTTCGAGGTTTTACCATTAAAGCGAAATAACTTTGCCAGGAGAATCCATCCACTTTAACAGCAAACTCGATACGACTAAAATGACAAAGAGAAACAGCCAAGTTGCTCAAAATGGTTTCCATTGGCTCCAATGCATAAGTTTACACGTCTCTCTAGAGACTTTGCTGCATTTGATACCATGACAGGATTTATCCTCGATAAAATATCAAGCAAAGAGCTTTGTATTCAACTGCGTGCCTTCTTCGACTAATTAATTTGTGTTAATAAGTCCCTTTACTCCCAGCAGTACAAGGTTGCTGCAGACGCGGCAACTTACGTACGCTTAATATGAAAATCAATCGCCCGTATCCTTGATGCTTCGTATCGCATTAGAATCCAATTATTAACGGTGCTAATACGGCATCGGCGCACGTGGAACGGTTACCTTATTACGCATCTCGCGATAGACGCAAATCTAGCGATCATCGCTGTTAAACTTTTGACGCGTTGGCTGCTGAACCGGTTTTTACATTTGGGCACCGTTATGCTGGAAACAGTGCCCTTCAAACCAGAACACAGCAACCACCACCTAATACATACCTCATTTGTCACCGCCCCTTCATTCCCCACTGCAATATACAACAGTATCCCCCCCCAGCCCTCCAGACTTGACAAAGCTCTTACTCCACCATAATCTTCAAGTCGACAAATTGGACCCATCGGGAATTCGCTCTCGGTTATTATTTTAAAACGGAGCAAGTGGAACAAGCCAATCCGGCGTAATGAACTATACCGCTTAAAATGTTTCAACAATTTATCATCTGTTTATAATGAACAGTGTATTTATATCTTGCTAATGAACTGTTCTTTAAAAGGTTTCTTCTTTGCTTGAGGGATTCTCGGAGCTGCGATTCGTTATTGTTTTATTTAGCAAGTATCTCCGAGTTACGCCTCGTTTTTTTTTTCACCATTCGTTTTTTTTACGGAAGCCATGGTTGATGATGAGGCTTTCGAACCAATGTCTCGAAGTGACGAGCGCAGTGCAGTGCCGCGCATAATTATGCAATGCAAAGTTCTGGGTGCCACTGTGACTGTTATGGGCAGGCGTAGCGCTTACTATAACGGAACGACTTGCTCGTCTAGTTATTTGTTAAAAAAAAATCTGAAAAGAAAAAATAAAAAAAATGCATTTTTAATTTTTTTATTTGCAGGTGTGCGCCACTCTTGGCACGACGGGCACGGTTGCGTTCGATAAGCTTCGAGAGATAGGCAAGGTGTGTGAGAAACACTCCACCTGGCTGCATGTGGACGCCGCGTATGCCGGCAGTGCTTTCTTGTGCCCTGAATATAGGTGAGAACCAAATAAAATAAAAATAACAAAAAAAATAAAAAAAACAAAAAAATAGGTATTCTAAAAATAGATTTTATAATAGAGATATTTAAAAAAATATATGAAACGTAACTGTCTCTCTTTCGATCTTCACTAACTTTCTCCCTCTCAACTTCCATTCGCTTCTCCCAATCTCATTTTTCGTAACGCATTCACCAGCTTACTCCCCAAGTCAAGCGTGCGTAAAGAAGTTTTACTTCGATAAAAAAAAAGCAGTCGCGAGACGCCTGCTCGGAGTTTCTCTGAAGGACAGGATGATAATGAGGTGATCTCACGGAAAACCAAGGAAACCGACATAGCTCAAAGGATTAGCAAGCTGAAGTGGCAGTGGCCGGTCACATCTCTAGAAGAACCGACAACCGCTGGGGTAGACGAGTTCTAGAATGGAGACCGCGTTTAGGCAAACGTAGTGTAGGACGCCGCCGGTGGAGGGACGACTTGCGGGACACGGCTGGCGGAGACTGGAGGGGGAGAGAGGGCTCAGTGGCTTTCACTAGGAGAGGCCTACGTCCTGCAGTGGATGAATGTGGGCTGATGCTGATGATGGGACGCCTGGCATAGTCTTTTTTAATGTTTTTGGTATAGCTGGGGAAGCCATGTATCCAGCGCAGTTCAGTAACATTAAAACTATATTTATTTGTGCTTCGTTGTGCCTTGTTCTATTATATTTTTATCTTTTTTTTTGTTCCCAGGCACTGGTTGGATGGAGTGGAGATGGCTGACTCCTTCGCCTTCAACCCTTCCAAGTGGTTGATGGTGAATTTCGACTGCACCGCTATGTGGTAAGTGAATTACCATAGGAGTTGTCTGATGTTTTCTTCGTGTAGGAACCGAAATAAGTGATTTTGGGTAACATTGGCGTATTCAATGGTATTAATTTTATAAGAGGTTTTGGTACCACTAAAGTTATTAATAGTGCTTTCCTTCACATAGGAACAAACGTAGCGAGGGAAATTACGTACCCAATAATTATTTCGAAGGTTCGTGATCCACCAACCGGATTCGGCCCCCGTGGTGGATTATGGCCAAATCCTCCTCATGAAAGTGAGATGAGACCTGCAGGCATACCATGACCTCTTATAGCGATTCAATTGAAGACCTAAACTGAACCGTTCGCATAATTGTACCGTGACTTCTTATTTTTTATGTTGCTGCCATTTTCAACCTAAACTGGATCCAATTAAGGTTGAAAATGGCAGGAACATTAATTGAGTCCCTAATAAGCTATTATCAACCTAAACTCTATCCAATTTAGGTTGAAAATGGCAGCAACATAAAAAATAAGACGTTACGGTACGATTATGCGACGCGGCTCAGTTTAGGTCCTAAACTGAATCGCTATAAGACGTCATGGTAAGCCTCCTGTTCTCAGCAGTGGGCCAATGTGGGTTGATGATCATGATGATGGTGATGAGGAACATACATTATGGCTTGTGTTGTAGAATATTGAGAAAGAGGAAAACCCACCCGAAACTTTTGCCTTTTATAGCGGTTGATTGGTTCCGAACCTATGACTTCCAGAATGGCGACCAAAGATGAATTCAATTAAGCATTTGCCATTTCATATATTACCATTTTACTTTTACCTTTTCCTTTCCTTTACTTTACCTTTCGTTACTACTTAGCTTGTGTTTAATTTTGTTTCTGGTGTACAATAAAGAGTTTTTCTATTCTATTCTATTCTATGATTATCTATTACAGGGTGAGAGACAGCACAGCTCTGCACAGGACCTTCAACGTCAACCCCATCTACCTGAGACACGAGAACTCTGGTAAGATCTTCTTCATTCTTCTTTTAGCAATCCTTCCTTTTTCTTTCTTCTTCTTATTTAAGAGCCCAGCTCTTGTGGGTAGATTAGCGGCGTTCCCCATCTTCAGCCAACGCTTTGACTTTCCCACATGACATGACATTTGTCTTCTCCTTTATCGGACCTGTGGATGTCCTTCTCAGTCTGCCTCTTCCTCTCTTCTGTTCTACTTTCCCTTTTATGATGATTTTTGTAGAGTTGTCATGTAATGTATTACTACACTACTCGCTTGCTTTGTGGTTTCTTAATTATTTACTTATGTAGCTTGTAGGTGACTTACTACACACTACATAGTATTTACATTATATATTCTAATTATTTATAAACACTATACAATTCATTTATTATATAGTATTTCATAACTATTTATACATATACTTCCACACTACATTCATACAAACCGCTCCACACATAATCATACATACAATAATTTACAATATCATATTAATATTAAATACACGCGCAAAGCCAGGCGAAACCCGTAGTATGCAGCAGGCATTGTTCTACCGCTGGGAGGCGGCGTACGCGCACCGCGCACTCGGTCCCTGCCGCCAGTCGAGATCCGCTACGCGACGTGATACCCGTGTCGCTCCGTACTTCACGCGCGCTTGTGAATGCCAATGTTTAGGTGCTTTCAGACTTTGTACTATCTATTCTGTGCTTCCGTATCCTATCGTGTGGTGTATCTAATATCTGTGTCTCTTCATCTATCTTTCCTTCTTTCTTTAATTGTGTGGCTCGTGCAATAAACGAACTTGTTTACCGTGGATTCGGACTTGCTTATTTGTTACCATCCGCACTACCTACCTACCACTAGCAGCACACCCTAGCCACCAAATAGCTGTACCCTGCCACGCTTCGCTGTGGCACATTCGCACATTCGCTGATATGTCACTGATGAAACAAATAGATAAAAACAATCCTTGATGCGGATTATATATCATGCTAAAATTTCAGCTCGATCGGTGCAGAACTTTTTGAGTCTTTGAAGCGTACACAAACCAACATAACATTTATATATATATATATATATATTATTATTAATGTGTTTTTGTTTGTTTTTGTTGTGTATTACTTGTTTTCGTATAATATACTATCGACTGTTATTCAGATAGATATTTTAACCATATTATATATTTTTACAGGAAAAGCCATCGACTACATGGTGAGTGGAATGATTATTAAAACTTACATTACTCCTGATACATTTTCTTTCAACATATTATTTTTTCAACCATTTATTTATTTCTATTTATATTAATATTATTTTAATATTTAAATCGAATTTAGATGGGATCTCAAGACACGTACATCGAAAGGAGACTTCGTAAAATTATCACCAGAGACACCATAAACCATGGAAAAGCATCAATTAATGGTAGTAAACTTACTAACGGTAACGATATAATTAAAAATGACAAAGAATTTACCGTGAACGGAGTTATTGACAAAGGAATTACCATAAACGGTGTTGCTGATAAAGACATTACCGTCAACGGAGTCCAAAATGCTAAAGAAAATGGTAAAATGGAAAAGAATGGAGACTCATACGTCAATAGTGAAAAAGAAAAAGATCTTTACGACGAAGAAGACAAATCAAATCTTCACGGATATAACAAAATATCTCCTGGATGCGGCAAAAAGATACAGTTGGAAGATCCTTCCAAAAAGGAGTTGCTCGTAAGACTTTTTCGACTTGGTGATGGATTAACAAAACGGTTGAAGATTTTACTAATATAGGCTGAAATATAGACCATAAACTAGTAAATGTACACTCAGATTTTAATAGTGTAAATAAATATGAAGAAAACTGAACAAATGGCATTCCTGTAGATTCCTTCAATGCTATCTTCTCTAGCGGGTGTATTTCCGAAGCACTGGTAGAGTTAATGGTGTTTCTTTTTCCTGTTCGAGATTTAGCCACGAATCAGGATATAACGTGGAAATTTCCTATTCAAACTCGAACTGTAATCAGTTTGAATTATTTGAAAATTATGTTACTTTTTTATGTTTAACTAATATCAATGTGTTTAAAGTATTAATTATTATGGTTTCGACTAATATAAGGGTCTAGTAAAGCATGATGGTGGTTAAAGGTTCCCAGGGAATACAAAATAATATACTATTCCTGATTTCACTAACAATTTTGCTTCATAAGATGACCAGCATGATATCTACCTTACTCGCTATCTCATCCAATTAGGCGATGATGAGTTCCAAGAATTTAAAAACTTCTACTGGAACACTTCGATAGGAATTTGGTGACAGTTTCTCTGCTTTTGTTTTTACTTCTACTACTAGGACTATTACAACTACTAGACAAAACTGCCTAACACACACATTAATATGAAAATATAATTTTGACTGCCCTTGGAGTTCGATTAAGTTACATTGACCGTGGCCACGAGGAGGCTGGAGATATTGGTGACAGCGAGAGCGGTTATTGTTTCCAACTACTCGCGTTGAGGGTTGGAGCTTGTCGTGGACACTAATGCCTTCCACAGCATTCGACGTTGTGTTCCGTCATCAGGCGCTCATGCTCATTTGCTTATGTTTCCAGCATTGGCAGATTCCTCTCAGTCGCCGCTTCAGGGCTCTGAAGCTTTGGTTTGTCCTGAGGAATTACGGTGTCGCTGGACTTCAGAAGCATATTCGTGAGGTAACTTGATGTGGTTGTTTGCTTTTGTTTTTATCATAAACCTCATCTTCATCACCATATTCGTTGTATTAATCGTTACTTTCATCATCATTTAATTATTATTTTATTTATTTGTATAATAACGTAATTAAAATGAATTATACATGTCTGAGATGATTAATATTTGTATAATTTGCAGAGTGTGCGTCTAGCTCAAAAGATGGAAGCTTTGGTACTGGCTGACCAGCGGTTTGAAATTCCTCAGCCAAGGAATCTTGGTAAGCATCTGTATCCGAGTCCATCATCATAAAGCCTCATACCACTTAGGACAAGGCGTTTCCACACACTTTCGTCAGTCATCCCGATGTTGTGCCAATCTTGACTCCGTAAAGAGTTCGGTCGGTGATTTGAAATTCTTAACAGAATTTGACAGGTCTCATGACATTCAAGTCGCAGTAGGCAAGTATTTAGTTCGTACTAAATTTGCTACAGTATAGAAAACAACAACACACATACATAGAGTCACTTCTACCTCCCGTTGGGATAAGCAGAGACTACATCTTTCCACATGCTACGATCCCAGCGGACAGCAGTACTCCCTGACACCCTCTACTGGTTTCTGGAACTCCAGACCAACAGGCTGTGTAGGGTCCACGCGTGGTTGCGTCTCATTTTTCCGCCTAGTCTCATTCACACAGAACATCAGTCCGTCTTTTACTCATCATCTCGCATGCTTCCTCTATCTAATCTCGAACAACAACATTTCAGAATTCTGGAGTCAGGGGAAGGTCTTTCCTGCTCTTTTTCAATGCCTTCAACTCATGCACGTCGAAATATTCTTTCAGGCATGGTTGTCTTCCGGCTGAAGGGGGATAACACTTTGACTGAACGGCTGCTTAAGCGGTTGAACGGCCGCGGCTACATCCACGCTGTGCCCGCCTGCTTCAAGGGCGTCTACGTCATCAGGTTCACAGTCACTTCACAGAGGACTACCAATCAGGATATATTGGGTACGTTTAAGGTTTGAAGTAACGTGTTCAGAAACATTATTATTATTGTTGGGAGCGGGATATTTATCATGTACTGCGCCCTGCGATTCCACACGCGTGATTCCAGTTTTATCGCAATAGCTCTACGTTTCCGAGATTAAAAACTACCATGTTACTAACAACAGCTGACGATCGCGAAAAAATCAAATGTCAAATCGTAAGTTCTTACAAATATTTAAAAAAAAAGTATTAAATGTATTGTGTTTATTAAATGCTGTAAGTATGCGCCACCCACCCAACTATCGAAAAATGCTTTTTACTGTCCCTCCAAAGGTTGTCTGGAAGAAATCGCTTTCAGCGATAAGTCCGCCCATTGTACTACCCTTGTGTTTACCTTTTGTAGTTTTTTCTGTACTGTGTTTATTTTTGTTTCTGGTGTACAATAAAGAGTTTTCTATTCTGTTCTATCTAAAAAAAAACAGTCTTTCCCGAATTTTTCGATTTTGCGCGCTACATTTATAATTCTTTCTTCCATAAGAACCTTATCCTGACATTGACAAACACATAAAAAAAGAATTTCCCTTGGTAACAGCATCACGCGTGACCGGCTGGACCGTATTCGCTAATTAAATTTTAATATATAGATTACTAGCGGTACCCTGGCACGCTTCGCTGTGGCACATTCACACATTCGCTGATATGTCACTGATGAAAAAAATAGATAAAAACAATCCTTGATGCGGATTATATATCTTGCTAAAATTTCAGCTCGATCGGTGCAGAACTTTTTGAGTTTTTGAAGCGTACACAAACCAACATAACATTTTTATACATATAGATGTTTGCTTTGCATTTCCGACTTGCAGTGATTAACAGTAGATTGAGGATGTTTCGATTCATTTTGATCAGCTTGCATCGAATACGTATTTTACAAAAGCTAGCCTTTAAGTTTTAAAGAAAATGTTATTGTTTTCAGACGATTGGAACGAAATCAAGAAGGTAGCATCCGGTATCCTGACGGAGGTGTTTGGATCCGAGAACGGAAACATCGTGGTGCCGAAGAAACCGAGAATCTCATTGAAAGGTAAAGTTCTATAAGAAAGCTTTTATCATTTTTAAAACTCTGTAACTGTTATGGCATCCTCGTCTCATCATCATGTGCTTGAAGTTGAACGTGCCTGACAACTATTTGCGCGCGCGACGCCACAAATTGTTCGCGGTGTCAGTCGGAAGAACCAATGCGCTCCACCAAGCGCCTATTACTAGGGCTCTTCGATTGTTGAATAGAATCTGCGCTGAGCACAGCGAGCTGGACATTTTTACATGTTCTATAGTGACATTTACGGATGTTGCCCTTAAATGTGTTGGTTCTTAGTTACATGTAAGTACGGTGTCGCTTTGGAAACACCTGTTAAGGCACTGTATATTGAAATAAATAAATCACTCAGTAAAAAAAAAAAACAAAAGTAGGTAAACGTCCGCCTTCTAAGGAGAAAGTCGTAAATTCAGCTCCCAATGCGGGCACATACCAATGTGTTTCTTGGAAAAACATATGTACGTAATTTTCACTCGCTTTTCGGTGAAGGAAAACATCGCGAGGAAACCCACATACCTACCCGAGAATTATTTCAGTGTGTTCACCAATCCTCCTCACGAAAGTGAGGGGAGACCCGTGCTCAGCAGTGGGCCGATATGGGTTGATGATGGACTGGTATTACAGAAACCCGGGAGCTGAACGCCACCTTCGGGACCAGTCTGCTTCTAGCCAACAGTCCCATGAGTCCAAAGATCGTCAACGGCACGCACGCAGCCATATGCGACTACGAACAGGTGCTGACGTCATGCGCGCAGACGTTCGCTCAGCTGAAGATGGAGCCCAAGGATAGTCCTGGTAAGTGTGGGATGACTAGCTGATAGCCAGATGTAAGCTAGAGTTCTGTTGTGGAAGCACTAGTGTAATGCCTTGATAAATATGGAAATAGCCTGGTATGTGTCAGCCAACTAGACGATAGCTCTGGTAAGTATGGAAGAACTAATTCATAGCACTGGAAAGTGTGGGAGAATAAAGTCATAGCCTTAGTAAGTATGGAAGAAAAGTAATTAATTGTCCTGTTTAGTATGGAAATAGCCTGGTATCTGTGAGCCAACTAAATTAAAGCCCTGGTAAGTATGACATAAATAGTTTTTAGTAATGGTAAATATGGTTATAGGCTGGCATGTGAGACAAATAGATTTTAGCTTCAGTAAGTGTGGCAAAATATAGCTTGGTAATTATGGAAAAACTAGTTTATATCTCTGGCAAGTGTGTAAAAACTGGATTATAGACTGGTAAGTATGGAAAACTAATTCATAGTCCTGGTAAGTATGGAAAGATTAGTTTATGAAGAAGCTGGACCTCAAATTCTATTCACTTCTGATCTATCCAACTAATTCCCAGTCCAGTCGTTTAATACTAATTGTGATACTCAAAATTTACTAACCCACTAACGTGTAACCAGAGATGCGCCGGCGCATCCGAGGCATCAAGATGTGCGGCAAGATGTTCTCGCTGGACTCCTGCATGGATATGGTGCAGGGGATGATGGCGGAACAGCTGCCCCTGTGCCAGGAGGACGTGGAGGAGGCTTCTAATGGTGGGTGCTGGTGATGGCTGTTGAGAGTGTTCAGCTGGAATTAGACGGATCACTTGGGAGAGTCATAACTGATTTCACCAGTAGTGATGTTGGGAAATAAGCTCCAAGGAACTCCACTGCTAAATTGGTCAGTGAAGATATTGAGAATTAAATTCCCAGAGTCCCCACTGGTGGGAAAGACAAGAGAGACGCTGAGAATAAAGATAGTAAGATACATAAACTGTTTATTGAAACACCACAAAACAAAGAAAACTTAAAAACTAAAACAGAACAAACTTAACAGTTAGTGTCACAATGGGTGGTCTTATTATTATTATTAGCGATCTCTTCCAGACAACCATGCATGGAGAGGACTAACGAGAAGTATCATAGTTTTAAGTATGTAAAATAGAATAGGTATATAGTTGGAATGTTAGGGAACGTTCATTCATTTTGAAAAAAATCATACAAAACAGTTCCCATGAACTCGTAAATATAACTTAAGCAAGTTACTCTCAGCTACCATTAATAAACACGATCGTATGTATGAAGAAGAATGTACTGACTAGTCCAATAAAAGTAATGTAACTATGTAAAGATGTATAACAGGCTTAGAACATAAAGCTACAGAGCCAAAAATAAATGAAAAAGAAAGCAATGATCATGTCACTAATAAAGTTTGGTCTATTTTAGGAATGAAAAATGAAGCGATTGGTGCTCAAATGTTGTAAGGTAAAGAACTTGATAATTTAGGTGATGGGCAAAGCATAGTCATAATTAACAGAACCACAGAAACACTTGCTTTAACAGAATAACCTTTAAAGCCGCAGCACTTTCCCACACAATCGCTTTTCTCATCGTGAGTACACCTAACTGAACGTAAAGTTTAATTTGACAGCTCTAAAGTTACTGCCATCTCCTTCACTTTTATAAGCTTTGAGAGAGATGACGATAATGTAAGTGTTGTGAAATTGAAATCAAGTTTTGTTTGGTGCACTTGGAATCGAGTCCACTGTATCTCTAGTTTGTCTTTTAATAACGTCAGTGTCTTTATCATCAGGGTCAAGCCCAGGCGAAAGGTCTTCTCTATCTGCTTCTCCAGTAACATCTACCGGCACAATCAAACAGGATCAAACGGAATCAAACCAGCTTCAAGTACCAGCGACTCCTTCTAGACAATACAGGTCGAAATCTGTGGACGTATCTCTCACAGGCCTATGCCTTGATGATGCTAAAATAACAATTGACATGAAGAACAACGAAATCACCATCACACCAACTGGCTCTAAGAATTTTGTAGACAAACCAACTGAACCCGAAAAGGCTGTCCATTTCAGCGACCTAGAAGACAAACTGAACATTGGCGGTAAAATCACTCAAGCTTTCGAAAATTTCCAAGATGGATTGCAGATGCTAAGTGAATATAGATCTAATACTGTCGAAGATACAGTTGAAGCTAAGGATAGCAAAGATGATGACACAAAGCTGACTATTCGAGGACCTGGGAGTTACATTAAGAAGTTGATCCAGCAGTTTAGCGAGGGCCAGTTCGAGCCTGAAGATCCTAAGCCAGAGGCTGAAAGGGCGATGTCTTCGCAAACTATAAAAGACAAAGCTGATGCTATTTGCAAAAAATGTTTTCACTATAAAGGAAATGGTCCCAAGTAAAGTATGTTCGAGAATAATAAAACTGGCAACGTATTCATGGCGACGGTTAGACAAGTTATGTATTTAGTTAAAAAGGCTATACGTGCAAATAATAATAATAAGAACGTTATGAAAGTTAATAAAATACGTAAAAACGCAAATAATCAAGTCGGTTCTGCTTTAGATGCATTCATAGACGTAGAAGTTAGAAAAAGTTTAGTTTTAGGTGGTGTCGAGGAGTCCCGCGAGAAAAACCGATAAATTCACTTCTTATTTTTTACAACAGAATTATTTACTGAATAGTAATGTTTTTTGCTAAAACACAACGATACAATACAATAATTCTTTATTGAACACCAAAAAGCTTAAATAAAAACAATACAATATACACCAACCTACAACAAAAGCTTAACATAACCTAAAAAAAACCTAACCTAAAAATGGAAAATAAAAAAAATGATTGTCTGTAAAGTTGGTTTTCGGACGATATTTTAACGTGACAACGTCGTAACAAAACATTGATGAAATGATTGCATACTTTTATGAATGAAATTGAATAATTTATAATAATAAAAGAATAAATACTTACTTATGAGCGTTACGGGACAATGTGTCAATTTTTTCGTGCATGCAGTCGGCATTCATCGATTTATTAGACGTTGTCACGTCAAAAAACTTAGAAAACACGTGTATTTGTCGGGTTTATTTCCAGCTGCCAGTCTTTGGTCTTATTTAGTACGTTTTTAACAAGATTTGCTGCAATTTCAGCAACGTAGAGTATTAAGGCGAAACATTTCATCAGAAAAAAAATCGGTTGTAAACGGATTTATCGGCCTTTGTTCCGGACCTCCTCACCTATGTTATGCACAATGAAAAACAGTTAATCAAGCTTCTTAGGGGATTGTAGATAAGTAGAGTTTGTAGGTTTGTTTTGTGTATACGTCGCTTTATGTACGAAACTACGGAAATAATAGTGATGTGCGTCAGTAATGATTTAGTCGATTGTTTCGATAGTTCAAATATCTCGATGGAACAATCGAGATCTCGATGATTTTATCTCAACTTCGAATCTAAGCCAATCCAAAATCTTTTGTAACTCGCTTTTATAAGCTTCTCTTTTATCTATTTTTCTATCTATGTAACGGAATCTTTGAACGTTAACACATACTTCAAGCGTCCGATTAACACTGACTGCTGAGCCGATTTTCTTGTCTAGCCACGATTACGGATCAGCACGCACCGTTATGCTTTCCCGTACCGCTAACACAACAGTTGTGTTTTCAGCAGTGAACGTGTTAACTTGTAATTTTGCACGCGTATTGTAGACCGATAACAAAACAATAATAAAAAAATTGCGTGTTTCGTATATCTATCCATGTAACTGAATCTTTGAAACAATGACAAAAACTGTGACAAAAACCGATGACAAAACTGTGTTTTAGAGTATTTGAAACTACAAATAATAAAAAACCGATATGTAGTAATTGAGACTTTAGAGCCGATGTCTCTGGGTGACGAGTGCTGTGCAATGCCACGCAGGATTACGCAATGCAAAGTTCTGGGTGGCACTGTAACTGTTATGGGCAGGCGTAGCGCTTACCATCAGATGAACGACTTGCTCGTCTCGTCACTCAGTCAAATACAAAAAAAATTGGCATCGGTTCCAACATCGCACGACAGAGAGCGAGCGAAGAACGTAACTGCGAAGTCGATATGGAATAATCGAAAAACATCTCGATTGTTCAGTCGGGGAGCGAGATTAATAATTAAAGTCTCGATTGTAATTCTTCTATGCAACTCATTCGCTTTTGAACATCTCGGAGACGCCCACCGCTAGGAAATAGTGACTGAATTATATAATCGCATCATTCGATGTTATGTTAATTCGGAATATATTTGCGATTTATACACAAAACATATTGCTTTAGAGTTGTATTTTGTTCTAATAATAATATATAGTTAACTAGAAATGTGTATCGAATGTAGAAATAACAAAATTATAAAAAAAAACTGCTGTGCTCTCAATAAAAAAATATGTTAAATGTAACTTAGGTATGGTTAAACAATATTATATTATTATGTATGTATACAAAATGTACGCAAATGAATATATAAATGTTATTATATCATAAAATGATAATATTAGGTGTTAGATGAAGAAAAATAATTACCAAAAAAATTTAATAAAATATAATAATGTTTAGAAATGAATAAGAAATCGCAAAAATTGTAAAAAAAAATTAGTCTAGATTTTTTCTGTGCAATAAATATGTTATGGTGCAAAGTTATTTAGCTTTTTAATTTACCCCCTCAAATATTAATTAAATAATGACGACAGGAGATACACCAAAAATCCAGCAAATTACTGGGCATTTTTTTTTATTGCAGAATAGGCAAGCATTTGACCGCAGTCTCAGACGGTGCAGCATGCTTGCCTAGAAGATACCTATTCACTCTGGACTTGAAGACTTTCAGATTATAGTATTCGGGAAACACAGACGCTGGCAAGGTGTTCCACTCCTTCGCTGTAGAAAACCTGTAGAGAAGTAGGAGTATCAACAAACTGACAGAGGAAAGCCAAAATATTGCCAGAGACGCTTCGCTCACTCAGTCAAATAAATGAAAAAAAAAACATTTAAATACTTAAACTCTTTAATAAATGCATAAATCGTTCATAATGATCAACAATTAGCTACTTATTTAAATGTAACATTTGAGCATTTTTACATTTAATTATTTATGGTAAACATTTGAGTTCTTAAATTATTTGCTATTTTGAGCCAAATTAGTTATGAGCTCGTGTTAAAATTGAATAAATAATAAATTTTAAACAACAGCAAACAGTTTTACATTTTTCTACATTTACTCTTAAAATTAATTTAAAATCTACAATAACAATAAATATAAATGCATTTTATTTTTTACAATTTATTAATCTAAAAATATACATTTTGTATATTTATCTACACGCTTCATCATTTTCATTTAAGCTCTTAATATTTATTAATTTTTGAATAGAGAGCTATTAATTGTATTTTGATTAAAAGAAAATATCAGACATAATTCGAGCCTTTACGAAGTGGCAGACAAAAAGTATTTAAAAACACAATTATTAATAATTATTTCGTATTATGAATTAGAAAATATACAAGAAACATTTTTTTTGCCGTAGTAATTCATTAAAAGTTTATTTAATATCAAGAAACTATATGTGGGTGGGTATTATCAATAACCATTGTTATATACTAGATTAAAAAAAAAATATATACCAATTCAATCAATCAATCCAATCCAATTTCAAACAATCAATCAATGAAATCCAAATCATTTCTTTTCATTTAATTTTTTTATCCATCTCATTTAAAAAAAACGTGTAAAATAATGAAATCCAGCCACTACTTGCAATAAAAAAACCCAGTTATATTATAAATGCAAAAGTTTGTGTGTCTGTTTGTCCTCTCTTCACGCTGAAACGGCAGAACGGATTTTGAAAAAATTTGGTATCTATATAATTTAAGTCCTGTAAATGTTTGGTTCCTGTGGGATAAAAGTCAACGCAGGTGAAACCGCAAGTTGCATATAAATAGGTATTTTGGTTGGTTGAGGCTTGGTAATGTTTTAACTGAACATTTTTCATCGATAAACGAATTTTAACTATTACCTCCATCACTACATAGGATTTGACTTAGCTTTTACCGATGGTTATTATACCTTAGTAATTATGAACGACTTTTTTCTTAGAATTCGAATTTCTGCACAGTCTTGGTCAGAATATATATCGTCCAAACGAAATTTGCTTTGAACAAAAGTTGTTCAAACAGTAAGTTCATAGATTATAGTTGATCAGACTACAAGTTCCTTAGAACAAAAGTTCTTCCGAACAAATGTTGTTTAAAACAAAAATTGCTCAGACAAAAATGTAATGACATCAAAAGTTGTCCAAACCAATTTTTTTTTTTCAGTTGTTTTTTTGCCTGAAGTTGTTCAGTCTAAATGTTGTTCAGTGTATCCCAGTGACAGTTTTCAACCAAGGCTTGTAGTACGTGGTCCGCATGTAGACGCCTGGTAGGAACGGCGCCGCACACTTGACGCCGTGAGAGACGGTGCCGATGAGCTGCCACCGGCCATCCTCACGCTGGAGTACCAGAGGACCACCGCTGTCACCCTGGAAATAGGAAACAATTAGTTTTTTTTTATTTGACTGAGTGACGAGACGTGCTAGTCGTTCATCTGATGGTAAGCGCTACGCCCGCCCACAATAGTCACAGTGCCACTCAGAACTTGCATAATCCTGCGCGGCGCACTGTGCTCGTCACCCTGAGACATCGGCTCTAAAGTCTCATATGCCGAGCAATTCCGCTGACTAGTTTGGAACCACCACCAGGTTTCCCCGTGTCTAGGGAATCAGGAACTAGGAGGACCATGGTCCTACAAACACCCAAGAGCTACCCGTCTGATAGCATTAAACCTAATATAAAATGTAAGAGGTTTTACCTCACAAGAATCCTTCCTTCCATTCGCGTATCCAGCACAGATGAAAGATTCGAGGATCTTCTTCGGCTGACCAGCTGTGTGGAACATCTCTTGACAAGCGCTGTTCTCGATCACCGGTACCTGAGGAATAAGAGATAATCACCTTCATTATCATAACGTATATCCACCCATTGCAGATCACAGATCCGATCTCACTTTCGTGATGAAGGTTAGGCCATAATCCACCTCGGGGGCCCGAGAGATTTTAATTGAGAATTTATTGAAGTAAAACTTTTATATGCATGCTTAACTTGGGGAGTAAGCTGGTGAATGCGTTACGAAAAATGTGACCGGTCGAGGCGAATGGAAGTTGGAGGTAAATTAGGTTAATAAGGTTAAAAGGTAAGGGGTAAAGGGTTAGTAGGTGGTAGGTGGATTACTGTAGGGGTAAGAGAGAGCACACGCATTCTTTCTCTCTTTCTCTCATAGCCAACTTTTATATATACATATGGATGGAGCTAAAGAAGAATAGAATAGAATAGAATAGAAAACTCTTTATTGTACACCAGAAACAAAAATAAACACAGTACAGAAGAATTACAATAGGTAAACAAGGGTAGTATAATGGGCGGTCTTATCGCTGAAAGCGATTTCTTCCAGACAACCTTTGGATGGACAGTAAAAAACATTTTTTGATAGTAGGCTGGGTGGCGTACTTAAGAAGTTTTACTTCAGTCGTGTGGTCTAAAGCAATCTCGTTTTTTTTCTTTCTTTCTTTTATTTTCTTTTACATGAGTCGACCTCAGCTCCTGCTAGAAGAAGATAGAAATGGCAGAAGTCATTGGAGAGAGAGATGAGTGATGATACCTCTACTTCCTGAAGCACCGCCGGGACACCTCCGCCGTACTTGAGCCGTCCCCAGCCCGTGACGGTTGCCATCCGACCCGTAAACTCATATTCGACGTCATCAAATGGCATGCAGATGGGAACTGAAACAGTGAGAAAGAAACATCAGCTATACACAGAATTCATCATCATCATCATCATCATCATCATGTACCCATATCGTCCCACTGCTGAGCACGGGTCTCTCTTCACTTTCGTGAGGAGGGTTAGGCCATAATCCAACACGGGGCCCCGAGAAATCAGTTTCTCGATACTTAAAAAGTCGATCCGAAGCGCATTTTTTTGACGTGAGAACGTCTAAGAAATCGATGAACGCCGGCTGCATGCACGAAAAAATTGACACATTGTCCCGTAACGCTCATTGTACGCTTCTGATTAGGGACTAGTATAATTTCAATTATTAAAAAATGATTCAATTTTAGTCATAAAAGTATGCAATCGTTTCATCAATGTTTTGTTATGACGTTGTCACGTTAAAATATCGTCCGTAAACCAACAGGCAAACCATATTTTTAATTCGACTTAGTCAAGAGACGAACAACTCGTTCACCTGATGGTAAGCGCTACGCCTGCCCATAACAGTGCCAACCAGAACTTTGCTTTGCATAGTCTTACGAAGGACTGCACTACGCTCGTTACCCTGAGACATCAGCTCCAAAGTCTCATATGCCCAGGAATTTCGCTGGAAACAGTGCCCTTCAAACCGGAACACAGTAATGTTTGCACACTACTGCTTGGCGGATGAATATCTGGCAATGGCGTGGTACTTCCCCAGGCGGTCTCTTGCAGAAGAGGTCTCCCACTACTGGCGCTTACCAATATGAGCATCAAATTTGATAGGAGACTCCAGTTCCAACAGAGCGAGATCGTTTTCAAACGTGGCTGCGTTGTACTCGCGGTGGACGATCACTCGTCGCACGTTCCTTGATACAGGCGTCTTCAGCTCCTTGTCGTTGGAGACGTCATTCTCTCCGAAGACAGCCAGCAGGGAGGCGAGGAAGCTGAAATTTGAATTTTAAGGTTAGGCACTGTAAGGAGAACAGTGGTAGCTTAGAGGGAGAACGTCTGCCTTCTGAGAAGAAGGAGGCATACCATTACCTCTTATAGCGATTCAATTGAAGATCTAAACTGAACCGCGTCGCATAATCGTACCGCGACGTCTTATTTATGATGTTGCTGCCATTTTCAACCTTAAATGGATCTTGTTTAGGTTGAAAATGGCTTATTAGTGACTCAATTGAGGTTGCTGCCATTTTCAACCTAAGCTGAATCCGGTTTAGGTTGAAAATGGCAGCAATATAAACAATAAGACGTCACGCTACGATTATGCGACGCGGTTCAGTTAAGGACCTCAACTCAACCGCTATAAGACGTCATGGTAGGCCTCAAGGTCGTGAGTTCCAATCCCAGTGCGGGCACGTACCAATATGTTCTGTAAAGCATACGTAATTATCACTCGCTTTTCGGTGAAGGAAAACATAAACAACCTAGATACCTACCCGAGAATTATTTCAGAGGTAGGTAAGTTATCCACCAATCCAGAACGGGCCCCCGATGTGGCCTAGTCCTCCTCACGAGTGGGTGGAGACCCGTGCTCAGCAGTGGGCCGATATGGGTTGATGATGATGATTGTTGTCCAAATTATTGTATCACATACCTCCGAAATAAATCTGGGGCATGGTATCCTCACGATGTTTTCCTTAATCGAAAAGTGAGCAATAATGACATACATGTTTTACAAGAAACATGAGATTCCTTGCTGAAAACACGTGATGTCATCACTAGGATGTATATTTTTTCGATTAATCTCATTTCTCAGGTCTCGAGAATTCTCGAGGTCCATTCTCGGTTCCGGGAAATCGAGAAATTGTTTTTATTTTTCGGATTGTTTTTTTATAAATAAAACAAAACGACGTTATTACACACACAGTCTTATTTTAACACGTTTTGACTGTTGAACCAGTTTTTAAATTTAGGCACTGTTACGGACCAATTGCGTTTTCAAGCACTGGCGTGCCGTCTGTGTGAGCCACACTGTAGTAGCACCGCGTCAAACACACACGCGTGTGTTTCGCCGCACAGCCATCACGTAAGCTATACACACCAGGTGTGTTTTCCCGTTCTAAAAAACACAACGTCTGTGTTTTCAGCAGTGAACATGTTAAGGGAAAATAGTAAAGACCCTGGCGGCAGGACAGCTCTGATACTCACCCAGGCTGGCAATGCGCGGCTGTGGTGACAAATCTACTTGTAATCAGCACTCCACCGCACTTGTTCTTTACAAACAACCCGAGCCAGGTCGACTCCCGGACAAGGACTTGCCAGGGCCATTCTCCAAATCGCGCGTTCTTACCACCGACGATACGCCCTGACTTCACTAGCGGACGGACGCCACATACTGGAACGAGAATTAATAGAATTCACTCAAAAATGTTTATAATGTGGTCATTATTTTGACGATCTTCTTCGAGCAAAGCCGACCTTTATTCGCTACTCGAATAGGCGTCAGCAACGTTGTATGGAATTTGGTTGCTGGTTTTGTCGTCCGAATTTACTTTATTGCTTTCTTCTTTTATATTTTTTTACTGAGTAAGAGGTCATAATAGAGAAGATTTTAGTTACAGAACTTAAAAAACAAGAAATAGATAAAATTAAAAAAAAAAAAACTAACAAAAGAGGGTGTCCATGAGACACGGTGCCAAGAACACTGGCTGCATTTCCACGTTGAGTAGCAATAGCTATTCTGTGTGTGAGAAATGAGGCGACCTTCTTGTCACCAGCGGCGTAGACAAAACGAGAAAATAATTTCAAAAAAAAAAATATTATCCACTATTTTTTTATAAGGAAAATTACTTACAATTCCTATCATTATAGTCGATAGGCTGATCCGAATAGTTCTCAGTGGTCAGTTCGTCAAACTCGGTGGTAGAGGTGGCCACCTGTGTGGTGGTCGTGACCTTCCTAGTGGGCTTAGGTTTCTTCGTGGTCGTTACCTGAAATGAGATGGAGTAAAGGCCGAGGTATGGAGCTCTTGGTCTAAAGGCTGATTTGGGTACCATTAGTTAAGTCATAAGTGGCCAGTTGACTTGCGAAACTGGGCGAGTTAAGTCTTTGTTAAAAGTTAAGACTGAAGCCAGTGAAGCAGTAAGTTGACAGTAGTAAGTAGTAAGTTGCCAGTTAAGTAGTAAGTTGACGATTTATGAATAAATTTCCAAAAAGGACTCAAATTTACCAGTTTGCAAGCTAACTTGACACTTAACTAATTATAGGTAAATCAGTCTTTATGTTCCAGTTGTAAATTTCCACCTCAATTTTAGGAAATTTTTTTTTCAAGTTTTTCTCGTTTACCACATCTAATATAGTATAGAAATTAATTTAATTATTATTTGTTATTATATATTTTTCAAAAGAGTAATTAAATTGTATTAGTTTAATTGAAAGAAAAAAATTGATACTTACATAATGTTTGAAATCAGTAACCTAATGTATCAACTATTTTCTAAGTTAATAAAATCAATAAATAACCGAAATTAAAATAGATAAGGCATTTATTCAACAATGAAACATTTACATCGTAGAAAAGGGAAATTAATTGATGACGAAAAGTACCTAAGGAATTAAGTAAGGAAAGAGACGCAGTGATAAACAATAAATCCCATTTCTAGAGCTACTTACATTTGCTTTTTTTTTCTATTCATAAAAAAATATATGGTAATTTTAAAAATGATGTTATACTAAATTAAATATATAAAAATCAGTTCCGAATGTTTTATATGTTGAGAAATGTTGAGATCTTTCCGGTCTATATTTTCAATTAGTTGCCTTAATTAAGTGGTGGGGGACCTGGAAAATATCTACCTATTAGTGTAATAAATATTTATATTATTGGTAATTAACTATATTAAATTTAAAAATAAATGCCACCAACAATAATTCTCATATCACCTTAAATATAAAAATAAATAAAATTTACTTAACCTAACCAGCGAAATGTATAAAATCATACTTATTTTTTATAAAAAATAAACTATGGTAGAAGACTTAAATTTAAGTTAAATTTGAACTTTAAACTTGTTTTAAATTTATAGTTTAAGATGACTTTTTTTAAGATTTGATTTATTATTTGTATTTTATTTTGTTTCTCACCGGTTTCTTCGTCGTCGTTGTCGGTGGGGCGGTCGTGGTTGTCCTCCGCGGTGGCGGCGTCAGCCTCACAGGCTTCCTCGTTGTCTTTACCGTCACGGGTCGTCGCGTCGACGTGGTGGTCCTAACCGGCGGTGTTAACCTCTGCGGCGGCTTTTTGGTCGTCACCGGCGGTTTCCTCGTCGTCGCCACCGTCTTCTTCGGCTTCTGAGTACTCGTCACCGTTGAATTCACCTTCTTGTCCAAAATCACTATATCGTGCAGCTCTTGGAATGTCCCTTGGAGGCTTCCTACTATTTTGTTCACGAATAACCCCATTTTCTTCTTCAATTCTTCGTCCTCTTGCCAAACGGGTGTCGTGAATTCTAATTCGTGTATCAGATCTATGTCGCTTAGCTCATTATCCGACACGGAGATGCTGGTGTTAAACATGCCAGGGTTTGAACCAGTGGCGTTCAGCATCGGATTCCGTACTGGAGGGAAGTTGATCAAGTCGTCAGGTGAAGTCTGCATTTCTGGCTTGAAGGTCGTTGGGGAATAGTCGGTGTAAGCATCGAAGCTTGGATTTGAACTTGTGGTTACTGGCACCGGTCGAGATGTTACTGGAGCTGGTCTCGATGTTACTGGCGCTGGTCTAGATGCTACTGTTACTGGTCTGCTTGTTACTGGTCTAGTCGAAGATTTTACTGGATAAGGAGTAGTTAAAGGAGCTGGCTTTGGAGTGATAACAACTGTCGGTGATGATGGACGCTCATTATTGGCAGTTGGAGGGGGCTTTCCCATATAAATGTTGTTCGTTGAAGCAATGTTGTTGTTAACAGTGATAGAGCTGACTGGTTTCTTAAACGGCTCTTGGGAGATTTCAACGAATTGAGTTTCTTCGACTATTTCGGGTTTGGAAGTCTGGAAACCGTTGAGCACTATGACCGTTGGAGTGACACTTGAGAATGTATCTGGAGCGACGTCGTAGCTTGATACGATAGAGGGTGTTGGCGTGACGGGCCTTCTAGTCAGACTTGCTCCAGCCACGTAGCTGGTCGAAGGTGGTTTTCTGGTTGTCAAAGTAGATTCAGGAGTAGTGCTAGAGCTGACGTAACTGAAAGTCGTCAAGTCTCCAAAATCGCTCGGGTCTGTGGGATATTTATTAAAAGCTTCTATAGCTTGACTAGTGGACTGACTAGGGTTCGGAGACGAGTATTCTTCTGGAATATTCGATGACGTATGCACATGAGTGTAGTCGTAATAAGGCTTTTTAGTTGAAGCTGGTGTGTGGGACGTGGAAAATGGCTTAAGAGTCACGTAATGTCCTGTTGCAGGATGGTACATGAAAGTGCTGCTGTATGGTGGAGAAACAGTCATAGGACTTGGAGATGACTTGGTTTCCAATTCGTCGAAGTAGCCTGGTGAAGTGACATCTTCTTTCAAACTTGGAGTACTCTCATTCAGCATTTGTATGATACTGTCTATGGAAGAACCTTCAGTTTCTTTCTGCTTTTCCTTTGTTACTGTCGATACTATGATATAGTTTTCTGTGGTGGCCTTCGTTGGCTTTGGTCTGAAGACAGGTCTCACTGGACGATGAGTGGATACAGTCTTTTCAGTTGACGTTGTCGTTGAAGGTGGTACTGTAGGCTTAGTCTGCATCGATGATACTTGGATGTTAAAATCTGAAGGTCTAACTACTGTGTCTACTAAAGATCCATTCGTGTGTACTAGAATCGTATCAGGTCCTCCATGGTTGATTGTACTATGAGTGTACTCAGGTTTTGGTTTGATGTAAATGAGACCATTGTCTTTTGGAGGAGTACTGAGCAGTGTGTTCGTGATTTGATTGACGCCTTCGTTAATTATCTCAGCTTCGGTACTCAAGTCTTCAGGTTTGGTGGTAGATGGCGCTGATGGTTGATTAGCTGGCCTGTAACCAGGAGTGACTACTGGTTTGAAGCTGTTATGCCAGGAGTTGAGCTGTTCCGCTTCGTAATCATCAGTTTCGAGCTCTGGGTCAGGGTAGTCGAGGTAACTGGTCATGACTACTCCTGGGCCTTTTGGTATGTGAGACTGGCTGTCAGATTTGAGCTGGCAGCAGGCTCCGAAGAGAAAGCCATCCATGCATGTGCCAACGACCTGAAATAGAAGAAAGAAGTCTTTAATTTCTAGGTAGTAAGTGTTACTTATTATAGACAAGTAAAATTCCCGGTTTCAATAATACGAGCTACTTAACTAGCATAGTAGGGCATCGTGGCTCCTTGACTTACATAGCAGGGCATCGTGGCTCCTTGACTTCAAAGCAGGGCATCGTGGCTCCTTGACTAACATAGCAGGGCATCGTGGCTCCTTGAATTATTTAGCAGGGCAACTTGGCTCCTTGACTTACATAGCAGGGTATTGTGGCTCCTTGACTTACATAGCGGGGCATCGTGTCTCCTTGACTTATGTAGCAGGGCATCGTGGCTCCTCGACTTACGTAGCAAGGCATCGTGGCTCCTTGACTTACCAGGGCATCGTGGCTCCTTGATTAATAGACTGGAGTATCTTATACTAAAGTTAGTGACCATAATAGTTCAATCTCCAATAATTACCTCTCCTCTTCTCTGAGCACATTCGTGGTTGAACATACATATGGTGTTCCCTCTGTTATATTTGGCGGCCCTGGACGCTTTGCAGTAAGTTGGGGTTATTCTGTAACCACCGAAGAGTTTTCTCTCCTCTGAAATAGAAAAACATTTTTGGGTTAGGCATTATTTTTTTTTGACTGAGTTACGAGACCAGCAAGTCGTTCCCCTGATGTAAAGCGCCACGCCTGCCCATAACAGCTACAGTGTCACCCAGAATCACTGCGCTCGTCACCCTAAAAGCCTCATATCGTCAGCTCTAAAGTCCCATATGCTCAATAATTTCGCTGAAAATAGTGCCTTTATGTGCCTTTACACAGTAATGTTTGCACATTGCTGATTGGCGGATGAATATCTGGCAAAGGTGCGGGTGGTACTTCCCAGGTGGCCTCGATAGAGGCCAATCTCTTGCAAAAGTGGCCTCCAATTACAGATTTATTGTCGAAATGGACATGGGCGTAAGATATTGACATTGAATTGACGGCTTCCGTGTATGAAGGTTTTTATACCATAAGTAAGCACTATTTCATATGGCATGTCAAAGGATTTCTCTCAAACCGCTTTTTCGAAGTGAAAATAAACAAACGCAAGTCATCTAACAGCTAATGGTCAGGTGAAACGGACGCGAAAGCGGGCACGCGACGGCAATTGGAAATCTCTAGCGAGAAGATAGTTTTGTAGATGAAATTGGTGATAAGGCTATTAGGAAACGGTAGTTGCAGAACCGTGATATATGCGATTTACTATCTGATTGATTTTTGAAGTAAAACTTCTTTACGCACGCTTGACTTGGGGAGTGGGCTGGTGAATGCGTTACGAAAAATGTGATCGGGCGAGGCGAACTGAAGTTGATAGGGAGATATAAGTTAGTGAAGAAAGAAGGAGAGAGAGCTACGTTTTGTATATTTTTTTAAATATATTTTTTGTTATATTTTTTTTAGTTCACAGTTTACTTGTAGTATGTGTCCCAGTTTTTTTATTTACTTATTTAGAGGCGGTGGTAGCCTAGTGGGAGAACATCCGCCTTCCAATCAGAAGGTCTTGAGTTCAAATCCCAGTGCGGGCACGTACCAATGTGTTTCTGTAAAAACATATGTACGTAATTATCACTCGCTTTTCGGTGAAGGAAAACATCATGAGGAAACCCACATACCTACCTGAGAATTTTTGTAGGTAGGTATGTTATCCACCAATCCGGACCGGGCTCCCGTGGTGTATTATGGCCTAACCCTGCTCACGAAAGTGAGGAGAGACCCGTGCCCAGCAGTGGGACGTTATGGGTTGATAATGACGATGATGATGTGTCCCAGTTTTTTTATTTATTATATGGATTTTTTATTTATTTATTTTATTTGACTGAGGAACGGGACGAGCAAGTCGTTCACCTGATGCTAAGCGCTACGCCTGCCCATAACAGTTACAGTGCCACCCAGAACTTTGCCTATATCTTGCGCGGCACTGCACTGCACTCGTCAATCTGACACAATATTGGTTATAAAAACTCATATAATCAGTATTTTTTTGCTGGAAACTGTGCCTTCAAACTGGAACACAGTAATGTTTGCTTGGCATATGAATATCCGGCAAAGGTGTGTGGTACTTCCCTAGGCGGTCTTTTTAGAGAAAATAAGAAAAAAACAACTAGAAAAACGCAACCGCAGCCGCAGAACGTAACTAGTTAATAATAACGTTAAATATCTGTAACAGAGTCATTCGACACGCTTCGTTGGTAAATTAGCACGCTCATTGGTAAATTAACACTTGTACATAGCGACGGAATGGGGGCAACCCTAACGTTACTAAGGTGCGTACACAGTGCAAGATATAACATGACTCATATAGCTCAAAAACCTTTTCGCTAATAAATAAAAGGGTTGCCCTCAAAAACAGCTACTTTCATCGACATACAGAAATCCTCCAAAATAAAAAAAGTGACAGACTATTTTACGCGTGTAAAATTGGTATATTCCCAACTGGCCACCAAGTGGGACGCTGGGAATTACTTTTCCCAATGACCGCGCATCTATCTATATATATTTAAAAATGTTATGTTGGTTTGTGTACGCTTCAAAAACTCAAAAAGTTCTGCACCGATCGAGCTGAAATTTTAGTATTTTTTATCCGCATCAAGGATTGTTTTTATCTATTTGTTTCATCAGTGACATATCAGCGAATGTGCGAATGTGCCACAGCGAAGCGTGGCAGAGTACAGCTAGTTACTTATAAATAGCTAACATCTCCATAAATACATTTTCTTTAACTATTCATTTATAATTATATTTATTTAAGTTACATACATATTATATATACATACATATATATACATCTAAGTATTTTTTAACTCAAATTTTAATAACTACGACAACATACGTTACCTCTTTATAATATCAGTGTGGTTTAACGCATCGCTTCAACTAGATCGCAAGCCAAACTAAATTCACACTAATATAGAGGGCGCACCGCTATCCTATGACTTTTCATTTCACTGAACTACTTTTGATAAATCAATAAGACACGTCTGTACAGTCTATACTGAGTGTGACACACAGACACACAATGATAATTAAACCACATATTCAAGATTTTTTTAAACGATTGAACAATAAATGTTGTTCAATTTTCCTATTGACCAAAATTTTCAACTATTTAATTGAACTACTGTTAGCCAGTTGAACAAGTTTGCTCATAAACAGTTGTACAGTTGAAGAAGATTTGTTGTGTTCAGCTGAAAGGTAATTCAATAAACAATATTTGTGCAATCAAATTGAACAACATATTTTGTATAATAATTGAACAACTTCGTTTAACAACATGAAAATATTCAGTTGAACAATTTATGCTACTTTGGTGATGTTGAAAAAATTGAATAAACTTGTCAATTATCAAATTAAGGCCAAGTTAACTGGTATGGCAAGTTACCAGTATCTAGGTGTAGCTTGACAATTTAATTTCATGTTTGTCTTAAGATTTCTACATTAACACGCAGTCATCGTGAATCATAACTTCGAAATGAAAGTGTTTACGCAGTGTTAAAATTTTAATAACAAAAGTTGCGCTCATGGGTTTTTTTTTAATTTGACTCAGTAACGAGCTTGCCGTTCAACTGATATATTCGCTCATAACAGTTACAGCGCCACCCACAGCTTTGCATTAACCCTGCGCGGCACTGCACTGCGCTCGTCACCCTGAGACATCGGCTCTAAAGTCTCATATGCCCAGTAATTTCGCTGGAAACAATGCCCTTCAAACCGGAACGCAGTGGTGTTTTCACACTACTGTTTGGCGGATGGATATCTGGCTGAATATTCCCAGGCGCGGAATAGACCTACCAGAAACAAATTACTTACTTACAGATCATTATTACTTATTTTTGTATTAATATTATTATTTTATATTTGCATTATTTTTTTTAATGCAGAATAGGTAAGAATTTGACCGCAGTCTCACCAGCGGGGCTATGCCGCACGGAGCGGATCAGCTCGAGTTCGTTTCATTTTGATAATTCATTGCCACGGGTCTCGTCATTCATATTGAAATGACGGGTCCCGTGGCAATCAAACGTCAAAATGTAATGAACTCGTGCTGATCCGCACCGTGCTGCATAGCCCTGCAGGTGGTAAGTGTCCACACGGTCGATGGTGGAGCATGCTTGCCTAGGAGATACCTTTCACTCTCCACTTGAAGACTTCCAGATTATAGTTTTCGGGAAACATGGATGCCGGTAAGGTGTTCCATTCCTTCGCTGGTCGGATTATTATTTTGTTTCCTATTTGCGTATTTCTGAACTGGAGTGCAATAATAGTAGATTGTATCACAAGGGAACAAGGTGATGTATTTAGAGCGAAGCGAGGGATTCAATAGTAGAAACTTCTATTCTATTCTTCTATTCCTAAGCGTAGCGAGGGAGTCAAAGTACTTCGCTCGAGGTTAAATAATTTTGTTACCGTGTGGTACACTATGCTTTTCATTTTAAGCTACGAGAAAAAATCATCATACGAAAAAGTCTTTTTTTTAAGTTTGGATATCCATAGCCGCGTCGGCACGCGTTGTTTTTTTTACTGCCGGCCAGGACTTTATTGAAGCGAATTGCGTTCAAACTTTTTAATTAAACAGTGTTGCAAATTCAAAACTCATTATGTCATTGTTAAGTGCGCTGGAATGACCCACTTTGCTCGCACTTATCGAGGAGACAAAGCTCTCTTTTTGAATAGTTGGGATGATAAGTGTTTTCTATCCTATCCTATTCTATTAATTGCCCCCTTGACAAGACTAGATTTGTGAAATCCATCACCGACCAAAAGTTAATTGTTGTTTACAAGGAGTTGCATCGCAAAAAGTTTTTAGTTAATTATTTTTTTGATTAAGATGCCTAGTCATTAGACTAATTGTTTTGATGTATCTTAGTAACCGCGTTGCGGTATTTTTAAAAACAGCATGGTGTCATTGACTTCCTTTTGAAATGAGACGGCCTCCGTGACGAAGTGGGTGACGAGCTGACTGCTAAGCGTGAGGCTGCGGGTTCGATTCCAAACCGAAAAATTGAAAAAAATTAAAACCTACGTATTTGCTCCGGGTCTGGGTGTTTGTGGGACCATGGTCCTCGTAGTTCCTGATTCCCTAGAAAGGAGTCTTAGGGCTGAGGATCTATGTATTTGATTGTGAAACGTTAAAAAAGTGTAGAGGTTTAATAGTTCCATTGTGATGATTGCTCAATTGGTGTGGGTTCGAAACCAACTTGTCATCATCATCATCGTCATCCACCCATATCGTCCCACTGCTGAGCACGGGTCTCCCCTCACTTTCGTGAGGAAGGTTAGGCCATAATCCACCGCGGGGGCCCCGTTCCGGATTATTGAATAACACACCTACCTCCGAAATTATTCTCGGGTAGGTATGTGGGTGGCCGTTGTGGTGGAAGCGGTGGTAGCCTAGTGGGAGAACGTCTGCCTTCCAAAGGAGAAGGTCGTGAGTTCCAATCCCAGTGCGGCCACGTACCAATGTGTTTCTGTAAAGCATATGTACGTAATTATCACTCGCTTTTCGCTGAAGGAAAACATCGTGAGGAAACCCACATACCTACCCGAGAATTATTTCAGTGGTAGGTATATTTTCCACCTATCCAGACCGGGCCCCCGTGGTGGATTATGGCCTAACCTCACTTAAGTGAGGGGAGACCCGTGCTCAGCAGTAGGACGATATGAGTTAATGATATCTCAAACCAAGGTCATTGCAAAAATGACTTTCCTCCCAGAAATTCCGTCACGTCCCAAACCGGAAGAAAAGGCCGAAAATAACGCAGGATACACACCGCATACCGAATGCACGAATGCAGGTCGGACCGAACCGGCAGCCGAATACTAATTGATTGATTAGGCGGGATCGGGCGCATGTATCAAGGGCGCTTTCGAATCGAGACATCGATGCGGGTGAAACTTTTTTATAGCTTGCCAATGCATGTTACGGAAAGCCGAAAATTCGTCGCGAAAAATTTGCATGAACAAAAGACAAAAAAAAAAACGAAATGTGTGCTGAGCTACATAGTAAAAGTAAAACTTCAATTAAAAAAATATTCCAAAAAAAGAAATTTAAAAAAAGTAACTCTGTCTCTCTTTCTATCTTCACCAACTTATATCTCCCTCTCAACTTCCCTTCACCTCGCCTGATCACATTTTTCGTAACGCATTCACCAGCTTACTCCCCAAGTCAAGCGTGCGTAAAGAAGTTTTACTTCAAAAAGCGAGTGAAATTTCTTCATAATTTCGCTAAATTACGTTTCGGGATGAGTAATCGTTTTGCTAGTTTTAGAGAATAGGCATTCTTTGTGTTAGATAACATTTGTATGATATTTATGACTAAGGTTGGATGAAAGTTTGAACATTTGTCAAGTTAGTCATTCTTTTGACCGACTTAAATTGCTCATTTTATGTAAATTTACACGAGTCGTGTGTTAGGCCATTCGAAAATGGAAATATTTTTAATTTTAAATTTTTTTTCCTTTCAACCGCGAGGAAAGGAAAGAGGGAAGAGAGGCCTTTGCCCTGCAGTGGGATTATCACGGCAATAATTTAATAATAATAATAATTTTCGGTTAATAATAATAATTTTGTGTGGTAATGGTTAGCCGAATCTCGAACTTCTCAAAATCTGATAGCTAAAGCTTTAATTTTTTTAAACCAAAAAGTGTATATCATAACACCAGAACATTCTACCAATTAAATTAACATGTTCATTGTTTAAAACACACGTCTGTGTTTTTATAATTTTACGGCAAGCGAAAACACGCCTGGCGTGCGAACCCGCACTGCTGTATTGCCAATTTTATCACACCCGTTGTGTGCGCCCGCACAGCTGGTTGAGTTTAGTTACGACACAACGCCTGTAAACAGTGAACACACACTTTGTGTGAAAATTCGCAAAATAGCCGAAAAGTTCAAAACAATTTTCAGTTCAGCAGTCAGTCGATTCTATTACAGAACATAACGAAAAGCTGGCATCAATCTTCATTTGTTCGTGTCATCAGACAATAGCGCCAATCACGGAGAAGCGTGCCGAATTCGTCCATAACTCATGTAGACCAACCATTATGTTACCCGCTGTATTTATATCAGTTTCTTTTTTAGCATTACGTAAAACGAGTGAAAGCATTCGACGCAATTCGATTATAATATAACAACCGTTAAATACAATTTAGGCATGAAGAAAACAAAAGTTACTTTCTCTAGTGTGATGTCATTAATTTGTCACGCGCTAAAGAGATAATAATGCTGATGTGTTTTCGCGATTCTAGCGACAGGCTCGCGACAGACATCAACCTCTCGATTGGTGTCCAACGTCACTTTAAAAAATGGCAAAAGTTTACGACTATTGCAGTCCTGTCGCTAGCGGGTCAGAGACTTTTGAATTGCAGTGGACTTAATCCGTCTTATTATCATTGAAGGTCTAAACCTTGGTTTTCAAAGTTCTGACTTATGGAAAACTCTTGTTTAGTTCCGGTCTAATCATTTTTGGTATTACGGTGTCGAGACTGGCCAAAAGTCGAGACTAACCACAGATAACATTCAAATAAGATGTCTCCTTCATTCGTTAACAAAACTGTTCATTCATAAGTTCCGTTCTACTCATTAGTATAAACATAGCCATAAAAAAGAAAATTGAAACGAAATGGAAATAAAATAACATTAAGCATATATAATATTTAAAAAAAATTATAAACATTTTAAATACATTTGGCTTGATTACAAGACTTACTACTAATAAAAGAACCATTTTTTTCAATAAATACCCACGAATGACAGGACGGAAATATCATGTATAACGGAACGACTTAAAACGATGTTTAACACACTGAACTAACCTCAAATCAAACGTCAAAAAATACAGTGAATTTAAACGACTGTTAAACTAGGTGATTACCTGGTTTAGCGAAAAACCAAGGATTTGGCTTAAACTTGCGACGCGAATACCATTTTTTCTCTAATTCGGGTCTAAAGTCAGGTTTAGGTGCAAACTAAGGTTTAGACCTTTAACGATAATAAGGCGGCATGAGTTTAACTTGTAACTTAAGACCTCGTCTACCAGTTCTCATATTAGAATATGCAGTGTCCTCCGAGGCGGAAACTCTATATGGCAAGCAGAGCATGCTAGAAACGCATACCACGAGCTATTTGATAAACCAATCGGCGATGTAACTCGGCAAATCATCTTGCAGACCTTGTTCCTGATAGGCAGAAGATGGAGGCTTGAAGCATTCAATCGTGACTAGAATTCTGGCCTATTTAAGACATATGAAATTAGCATGTGAGCTTTACCACACTCTGAAAACTCCAGTCCAGTCCAGTCCAACTGCAGTTGGGTCGCCGCCAGCGGGGAATTTTGATTGTAGATTTTTTTAAATGAAATTTTTCTCGTCCACCGATGTGCTCAGAAAGAAGGTCATGGTTTTCGTGTCCTTGATTTGTATGTAGGTTCATTTTTAGTAAATTAAATAATTATTCAACACCATAGCAGTGCCCCGCGGTTTCACACGCGTAATTACAGTTTCCCGCAAGAACTCTACATTGCCCAAGTTAAGAACAGCTCATGTGTGATGGATGAGCAACAGAAACAATTGAAGGTTGCGAAAAAAATGTAAAATTAAATGTCAAATCATACAAATATCCCATTGAAAAAAAAGACTTTTTGTTTTTCCCAACATTTCCAATTGTCCGGGCAAATATTTCCACGAGAATGGGAACTATGCGGGTGAAATCGCAGGGCGCAGCTAGTATTACATATTTTTTGTTTATTATTAATATTATTTGGCAATTATTTTTTTTGCGTCGTATTTTTGATGCACGCCTACACCCCTCTCTCCTTCACTATGGGTGGTTGACTAGTATAAAATTCTCTTAGCGTTAAGTCCGCCATTTCTACTAGCTATTTAATCTGTACAATCAAGTATTCAATAAATTAATAAAAAACTACAAGGACGAAGCTAAACAAACCAACTGAAACTAATTAAGGAGGCCGCATCCCGAGGGTGCAAAGAAACCCCAATGTGCGTAAACTAGGTATATTATAATTAAAATATTACATATCTAAATCCTAACCTAAAGTGTGTTGAAGTGAAGTGTTGAATAAATATTTAATTTATAAAAAATGAACCTACATACAAATCATGGACACGAAAACCATGAGCTTCTTTCTGAGCACATCGGTGGACGAGAAAAATTTCATTGAAAAAAATCTACACTCAAAATTCCCCGCCGGCGGCGATTCCAGCTGAACTAATACGTAATTAAACTTAATTGTTATCTCAAAATCTTAATGAACAAGATAATAATCCGTTCATAACTAGTTCAAGTTCGTTCTCACGACGTATTGTTTAGAACGTTCGTTCCACTTTCTTGCGTTCGGTGTTACGGAGCTTTTAGGTTATTATTATTTTATTTATTTTGTTTCTTTTTTTATTTTTATATCACTGAATATTTTTTTTTATACCAAGCCAAGCCTGTCATTCAGCTGATGGTAAACGCCAAGTTTGCCCATAACAATCAATGTGCGACAAAGAACTTTGCGTTGCATAATCCTGCGCGGCAATGCACTGCGCTCGTCACCCTGAGGCATCGGTTTTAAAGCCTCATTCTGCCAGTGATTTTGCTGGAAACAGTGCCCTTCAAACCGGAACACAGCAATGTTTGCACACTACTGCTTGGCCAATGAATATCTGGCCATGGTAATGGAAACATAACAAACAAACATACATACATCCAGAGCGGGCATATGTACCAATGTGTTTCTTGGAAAACATAATTATGTTTCTAATTATCGTTTTTTTTTGTGTGGGAAAACATCGTTAAGAAACCCACATAGCTACCCAAGAATTATTTCGTAGGTATGTGATCCACTAACTCGGACCGGGCCCCTGTTGTGGATAATGGCCCGTGCTGAGCAGTGGGCGGATATGGGTTGATGATGATGATGATGATATTTACATACAAACATGCAAACATACAAATATTTCCTCTTTATAATACTAGTGTAGATAATCTCCGGAAATACTGAGCTGATTCTGGAAATTCTTTTTGATTTTTTTTTTTAGTGCTACAGATTATGTTTATCCGGGAAAATGAGAACATTGTGCGGAAAAACGAGAATTTTGTAAGCTAAACCGCGTGGTACAGCTAGTATTTTTTTAGAATAAACAGATAACAAAAAAAAAAGTCATTTTTATATTATTTAATAAAAAAAAAAACATTTTTTATTTTAATTATTTTATGTTTTATGCATGTAATGTAGACTGTTTAACTTGAAATAACCCATTAACTATCTATAAAAAGAAATTTTAAATATTGCGGCGTTCGTAGAATTAATATTTGAAGTAACTAAACGTTTCACTTTCTATCAAAATTGACTATTTTGCTCGATGATTCAACACCGAAAAGCTGTGGCGGTTACCGCGACACTTTATTCAATTGGGTTTGACATTACAAATTACACAGTCGTTGTCAACAATTTCTGACTTTCACTGCTTCAATATCTGTCTCTTTTGAGAAACGACGCGAAAAAATATAAGAAAAAATGTTAGTAATGCACTTAAAATAGGTAGGTATTGACCATTTTGCCGACCAGGCAAAGAACCCGTTCGTTTCTTTACAGAGTATAAAACAAAATACCAGAACGCAAGACAGTAAAAATCTAAGCTCTAGAAAAAAAAACAAATTTAACAACGTCACAAGGTCGGTTTCCCGCCAAAACTCCGTATATTATTATACTAAACTTGACACTACCAAACCCTACAGTAAAAAATAATACGACCTATTTTTAGTTTCCCGCCAAAAAAGTTACTGATAACCTCTTTTACGAAGTCCAAGGACCTCCACGAGGTAAAACATGAGCCCAATATTAAAAATAACAGGGCGTAGCTAAATGCAAAAACTGTGCAACAGCCAAATAAAAAAAAAATACATGGCGGCCTATTTAAGGTTTCCCGCCATAAAATAATCATAACTTCTCTAGATTCTAAAGACCATCATGGTGGTCAAACTCGAGAATATCAAATATTAAAACAAACAGTAAATGCTAGATGCAAAAATCGTAGTCAACACCTCCTTTATGAAGTCTAGAGACCAGGGGGTTAACAACGTACTTGTTCTTATTCCATGCAGGCCTTTAACTGAACGGCCCAGATTGACACCACACACTCATAAATGACAAACGTGACGTGACGTCACTCAAAAAAAGACTGCAGAAAATGAGAGAAAGAGAATGAGATGGAGCTATATAAACTCCCATAAATGCAAACAAATTGTTACGATCTCTTTGGATAAATGTCTCTGGTCGACTTATGAACGCTGAGCGATATTGGTGGTGACAGTTAGCAGAGCAGTTCAGTTTGAGGCCTTAAACTGGATGGATTTAACTGTTCGTGGTGAGGCTCCTGGATCTCTTCTAGTTTTTACTGCAATAAGGTTTGCATTTGCGACAGATTCTTGCTAAAGGATTCAAGCCAATACCACGCTCCGTTTTCCGTAACCGTTTCGCTCGTAATGCCATAACTTGTTGGTTTTCTCCAATTTGTATTGCTTTACATTGGCGGCTGTAGTTTCGATAGAAATATTGTTTGTTTTAAGCCGTGTCGCCTGCGCGTGTGTAGTGTGTAGACCAAGACTACACACTACACAAGAACATCTACACGAAACTTTGTTATTTTTGTGTTTTGTTTTCTTATCAAACAAGATAATTATGGCGTTCTTGTTCCGAAGCAAATCATCCAGTACAAAAGACTTCAACGCGCTTCATGATTTTTCGTGACACACTTCCTTTTGTTTTCGTTATTTATTGTTAGTACTAAGTCGTTCAATTGATGGTAAGCGCTACGCAAACCCATAACAATTACAATGCCACCCAGTAAAAAATATTTATTAAAGATTTTATAAAAAATATAACTCTCTCTCTCCCTTTCTATCTTCACTAACTTATATCTCCCTCTCAACTTCCGTTTGCCTCACCCAATCACATTTTTCGTAACGCATTTCGTAAAGAAGTTTCACATCAAAAAATATACACGAAGGTGAAGCTGACCTCGTATAAAAACTTGACATTTTCAATACTTGACGAAAGCTTAATGCAATAATATTGCGGATCCAAAACGAAGAAAAAAATGGACGGGGATCAGTCAGAATACATTTAATGGCGTCTCCAATCCACAGGGGCACCTCTGTAAAAGAGCTAGAGGCACTTTAGTTTCACTTTCGGTGACTCCAGCTAGTCATTTACTTTCTACTTCCTTTGTCCGTGGCTATAGCAGTTTATACGAGGTAACTAGTGTATAAATGCGTGCGGTAGGGTTCTTTATCAAACGTCTAAACTTTATTTTCCTTACAAGCTTTTGATTTTTTGAAGTAAAACCTCTTTACGCACGCTTGACTTGGGGAGTAAACTGGTGAATGCGTTACGAAAAATGTGATCGGATGAGGCGAACGGAAGTTGAGAGGGAGATATAAGTTAATAAAGATAAAAGAAGAGAGAGTTACGTTTCGTATATTTTTTTAAATATCTTTTATGTAATTTTTTTTATATAATTTTTTTATTGCAGTATAGGCAAGCATTTGACCGCAGTCTCACCTGGTGGTAAGCGTCGATGATGACGCTTGCCTAGGAGATACCTCTTCACTCTCCACTTGAAGACTTCCAGATTATAGTTTTCGGCAAACATGGATGCCGGTAAGGTGTTCCATTCCTTCGCTGGTCGGATAGTAAATGTGAAACTCAAACTCAAATCATTTATTGTAAATAGGCAAAATATTGCACTTTTACACGTCAAAAAAAATAATATCTTATACATAAGTATAGAAATACAAAAAAAATAAGTCAAATTTTATGATCTACGAAACTAATGATTATTATCTAATTATGGTTTGAGTTAGAAAAAGGATATTTCCCTTTCAAGTGGTGACTCATGCCTGAGTCTCGCACAGGAAAAGGAAAACTCCATTGACTCTACCAGTGCTTCGGAAATACGCCCGTTAGAGAAGATAGCACCAAGAAACTCTACGGCGATGTCATTTTTTAAATTTTATTCATTCAAGTGTGGATGCAAAACGCTTCGTACGGATCGGAGGAATGTCAACCATATACGGATGCTGTGTTGTTGCATCTTGTCGCATGGTCTGTACGTCTTGTTGCATGGATTATACTCAATGCAGGTGAAACCGCGAAACGCAGCTTGTATCTAGTTAACAACGCCTTACTATAAGATACATAGATCCTAACCCCTAACTATGGTACCCTATATCTTGGGAATCAGGAACTGTTATTTGACTGAGTGACGAGACGAGCAAGTTATTCGCCTGATGGTAAGCGCGACGCCTGCTCATAACAGTTACAGTGTTTTGTTGTTTTAGTCTATGTATTAATTATTATGTGTATTAATGAGAGATCATCACTCGCTTTTCAGTGAAGGAAAACATCGTGAGGAAACCCACATACCTACCCGAGAATTATTTCGGAGGTAGGTATGTTATCCACCAATCCGGACTGAGCCCCCGTGGTGGATTATGGCCTAACCCTCCTCACGAAAGTGAGGAGAGACCCGTGCCCAGCAGTGGGACGTTATGGGTTGATGATGAATGAGAGATTTATATTTTTGACGTGTAAAAGTGCAATATTATTGCCTATTTACAATAAAACATTTGAGTTTATTAAGTTTTAGTGCCATCCAGAACTTTGCATTGCATAATCCTGCGCGGCTTTGCACTGCGCTCGTCACCCCGAGACATCGGCCCTAAAGTCTCATATGCCTAGTAATTTCGCTAGAAACAATGCCCTTCAAACCGGAACACAGTAATGTTTGCTACTACTGCATGGCGGATGAGTATCTGGCAAAAGTGTGGTACTTCCCAGGCGGTCTCTTGCAGAAGAGGCCTCCCACTACCAACTACAAGGACCATGGTCCTGCAAACACTTAGACCCAGCAAATACCAATGGTTCTCCAACAATGGATATGGTTCAAAGAACCCTAAAGCAATTGGTGAGTCGGAATTCCTGTGTTATCCATACCTATCGCCGGACTGTGAGTCAGTAACCATGCATAGTTCTACAGCCGCCGCAATGATAAGCGAGGCATTTTCGTCTATTCGAGAGGCATTTCTTGACGGCCTCCGTGGCGTAAGTGGGTGATGGACCGACTGCGAAACGTGAGGTTGCGGGTCGGATTCCGGCACAGGGCAAAGATTTGTGTGAACCACAAATATTTGCTCTGAGTCTGGCTGTTTGTAGGACCATGGTCCTCGTAGTTCCTGATTCCCTAGACGCGGGAAACCTGGTGGTAGTCCCAAACTAGGCAGCGAAATTACTGGGCATATGAGACTTTAGAGCCGATGTCTCAGAGTGACGAGCACAGTTCAGTGCCGCGCAGAATTATGCAATGTAAAGTTCTGGGTGGCGCTGTAACTTTTATGGGCAGGCGTAGCGCTTACCATCAGGTGAACGACATGCTCGTCTCGTTACTCAATGAAATAAAAAAAATCTTTCTCTCTTTCTCTCATAGCCAGATATATCCATACATATAGATGGAGCTAAAGAAGTTTTACTTCAGTTGTGTGGTTTAAAGCACGCTCGTTTTTTATTGACGTGACAACGTCTAATAAATCGTCCTGTACAGTTGACAAATTGTCCTGTAACGCTTGCGCCGCATCTATATCTCTTCTCTTCTTGCCAGGTTAATAATTCTTGAATTTTAAAAATCTGATTACTAGTATAATTTCAAGTATTCATTCTTTTATTATTAAAAAATGATTCAATTTTATTCATAAAAGTATGCAACCATTTCATCAATGTTTTGTTATGATGTTGGCACGTTAAACTGTCGTCCGTAAACCAACTTTACATACAACCAAATTTTTTCAGAGTAATCTTACTGAAGGGGCTATTTATTACTGGCTGGTTTACGTCTCACCGGCGGCGGCGGCAGTTAAAAAGAAATCCAGTTCAAATTTCGAATTAATCAAAGTACGGGTGCTTTATTTATACCAGGAGTCTAATTTTGGGCATGGAGGCAACCGGTCGTGCTAGGGTTGCTACTCACGAGTATTTAACAATTACTTTGTCTCTTTGTACTTTATATTTATAAGTAACCTTTGATATGAAGGTACTTTATATTTATAAGTTCTGGGTGGCGCTGTAACTTTTATGGGCAGGCGTGGCGCTTACCATCAGGTGAACGACTTGATCGTCTCGTTACTCAGTGAAATAAGAAAAAGATATCATCAACAACCCATAACGTCCCACTGCTGGGCACGAGTCTCCCCTCACTTTCGTGAGGAGGGTTAGGCCATAATCCACCACGGGGGCCAGATCCGGATTGGTGGATCACATACCTACCTCCGAAATAATTGTCGGGTAGGTATGTGGGTTTCCTCACGATGTTTTCCTTCACCGAAAAGCAAGTGATAATTACGTACATATGTTTTACAAGAAACACATTGGTACGTGCCTGCACTGGGATTTGAACTCACGACCTTCTGCTTGGAAGGCGGACGTTCTCCCACTAGGCTACCACCGCTTCAATATATATAAAAATAAAAAAAGAGCCATAAAAATATTTTTCTACACATGCACAAAAGTCTAACAATAATGGTAATTATTTCTCAGTAGTGGTAACCCTATTAATCCCGCCAAAATATACCAGTTGTCGGCCACTTCGGCCAGGAAGTGACCCGGTTTTGGTGGGTCAGTATTTTAATGGTGATATTTGGTTAAAAGTATTTCTCTTAACTGGCTCTTGTCTGATTGGTTGATATTTTTGCGAGATGTAGATAAAACTTTATGGTGAAAATAGTTTTTTTTTATTTATCGTGGAGCTAGATTACTGCTGCAATTGAATTTTTGGCGGGAAATAAAAATGTGACGTCGATTTCGTATTCTTTTTTCAAACTCGTGTTTCTTCGTCTGTTAATTTGTTTTTTATTAGAATATAATAGAAAACTCTTTATTGTACACCAAAAAAAAGTAGTATAGAAAAATTAGAAAAGAGAAACAAGGATAGTACAATGGGCGGTTCTGAAAGCGATGGATTTTGTTTTCACCCTGCTTCAAATTACAAAAAAAGAATCGAGTAGTGATGTGCAATTTCAGACTCTAGTATCGATTTTATGTCCCTTACGAGAATGTTATTCGATTAGTGTTCAACATTTATTATAATTTCACAATAATAATGATAATGTATTATAATATAAGGTACCGTGAAGTAACTACAAATCAGATATATCGGTAAATGACATAACGGTTACTTTGGAATTAATATTTGTGCGTACACAGAACATAATAACGTTTAAATTATTATGTAAAAGACGATAAATTCTACTAATATCTGATTTGTGGAAGTTTTATTTATTTGACTGAGTGACGAGTCGAGAAAATCGTTCCCCTGATGGTAAGCGCTACGCCTGCCTATAACAGTTACAGTGCCACCCAAAACTTTATAGAGACATTTTTTTTTCATTTTAATAATAGATTTTGTATTATGTTTAGTTGTCTGTTACTGAATCACGCAAAACGACTGAACCGATTTGTATGAGATTTGGCAAACATCTGGGAACTTCTGGGAACATCATTTGGGAAACTTTTTATAAAAAAAAATATCGTTCCTGTAGGATACGTAGACTACAGTGCGGGTTCACCCGCGCTAACTACTATCTTCGCGCCAAAACGACTGAACGGACTTAGATTAAATTTTGATTTCAGCAGTGGCAGCGCCCTGCGGTTTCACCCGCGTTAACTATTATCCCACAGGAACCGTTAGTTTTTAGGGGATAAAAAGTATCCTAAGTTCTTTTTAAGGATCTAAATTATCTCTATACAAAATTTCATCAAAATCCGTTCATCCGTTACGGCGTGAAGAGAGGACAAATACACAGACATACAAACATTCGCATTTATTATATCAGTTAGATTGATAGGTGTCGTTAAGCCGCCTCAGAGGCCTTCTACCAACCAAATACACACACACACACACACACACACATATACACACACACACGGCCGAAAACACAGTACTATACAAAATTGCACCTATCACCTTTTACACACAACATGGCTGTCCAATAAACCGGTAAGGTCAGAGAAAGTGAGTATCGGTTATGAATTCCAATATATTCGAATATTCAAATTTAATCGATAATATTTGACCGGAACGCGAGTGATAAAACTGATCAATGCATTCGGGTCAATAGTGATGTTTTAATTAATCAAATATTTAATTTTTATGATTTAGTACTAGTGCTATTTATAACGAAATAAGTCATAGTATTTTAAATAGCTATAATAAACTGCTGTCAGTATTTTCCTAACGTTGGTTACTGAGTAAATTTGTTATTTTTATACGCCATTGTTGTTAAAAATAAATTTATACTAAATGTAAATATTATTTTATCTTTGCAAATTGTACACAATAGACATAATGTCATAAACAACATGTAATAAACATTGTAATTTATTAAATGTGATTAATAAATGAAATTTGATAGCACGATTCCGATTAATCGAAACAAATAATTGTTATTGACTAATCGAATACAGTCGATATCTCAGAAAATCGATATCTATTCGATTAAATATCACCATTCACCCATCACTTGTAAATATTATTGTTCTGTGAGAGTAGAAATCAACGTTTCTTGCCATTGACGTTGATTCTTTATGTGTTCCGTAAGAAAGCTATAGAAAGATGACAGTAAGGTGTGAAACTCGATTTTTTTATAAAGGAAGGTGTTCTGTAGTTGTATATCGTGTGGTATAGTACGGACGCCAATGCGATGTCCCAGCTCTATGTAATTTATTAATCGATTTTTTTATCGATTATTGAATTCTCGATGAGACGAGCAAATCGTTCACCTGGTAGTAACCGCTACGCCTGCCCATAACAGTGCATTGCCTAATTTTGCGCGGCACTGCACTGCGTTCGTCACCCTGAGACTTTGCTTCTAAAATCTCTGCCTAGTAATTTCGCTGGACACAATGCCCTTCAAACCGGAACAGTAATGTTTGCACACTACTGCTCGGCGGATGAATGTCTGGCACAGGTGTGGTACTTCCCCAGGCGGTCTCCTGCAGAAGAGGCCTGCCACCACAAAATAAATGCATCGTATGTGATAACAGATTATTGAAATGAAATGTTTTTTTTTTATTCTATTGATAGAAGGCAAAATGATATATTTTCCAGAAAACGGGTCTAATTAGAATGTAGATTTATATCAAAATATAATTTTGTCTGCCCTCGACGTCTTGATCAAGTTGCATAGACCGTGGTCATGGTCATGGACCGTGGTCATGCGCTGATAAAATGAATATGGGTTTAAAAATTGGAGTTGTGGTTAACCACATTTAAATGTGAAGAAAACGTAATGTTAATGTGTCTTTACAAACGTGACAAAACTAATAAAAGACTCACGAAGCAATGCCCAGTTTGTGAAACAACTTTGTTTATTCGAGAGTTCTTTCGGAGGTATGTTATCCACCAATCCGGACCGGGCCCCCGTGGTGGATTATGGCCTAACCCTCCTCACGAAAGTGAGGGGAGACAGCGGTGGGCCGATATGGATTGATGATGATGATTTTGCCCTTGGTTAAGTTTGTTTCCATACGATATTTTATTTCGTAGAAAATAGAATCGTCATATAATTTATTTGAAACAAAATCTTTAGGCACGATTCGATTTTAAAACAAATTGAATCTAAAAAAAATGCCATGGAGTTTCTTGCCGGATCTTCTCGAATGTATGGATTCCGAATTCGGTGGTGCCAGTTGACTTCAATGACTGCCTTTTTAAATAATATATTATTGAAGTGGTGTTTAATGCGTATTTTTGTGTTTTTTTCGATGCTTCTCATGATTAAATATATTTAAGATATCCGCCAATACTAATTTATTATTTTTTTTTTTTACGTCATATATTTTTGTGAAGTACCTAGTGTAACAATATTTAAAAAAAAATGTTTTTTTTTGTGTACTTACCTCTGTCATTATATTCGCCTTTACACGTTAGGGGTACGTTCTCCAATATCGATAACAGCACAACAATCAAAAACAACTGTTTCACATCACTACGGTACATGGATTTCCCAAATATGAACCACTTTCGAACTGTCATCTTGACGTTTCGATTCCCGCGCAAAATAGAACCTCTTTGAAAGCCCAAAAAAAAAATTGCGTTGTATTTTCGAAACTCACATCCACATTTTCTTTTTTAATTTTTATCGACACCGAAACGGTTTTCTCGGCATTTTTTGAAAATAGATTTTTTCCGAGAGTTTTTTTTTATTGACCACTAGAGACGTGCGTCTGTCGTCGCGTCGGGGAACCTACTAGCCGACTGACCAACTTAACAGTGTAAAATAAGAAACATACATATTACTGACTTAACTTTTACTAGGAGAAAGTTCCATTATGCTTTCTCCCGCATACAAAACTGAAACCTAACTCTCTAAATTTAAAGTTGAAACTAGCAGTGATGTATTGATAGCTAGAACTCTATCGCATTTAGCGGCAACTCGCTAAACAAGTGAACGGTGAAATGAGAAATTGTGAGAGACAAAACGTGTGTCAGAGAGGGACGGGTAGACATTTCTTTTTATAATTTCACTGCTAAGGCTTTGAACATGGTGCTTTTTGATTAGGTGTTATTCATACCTTTAATCTGTTCTTACAATAAGTTTTACAGGAAATGTATCAACTCTGCATGACTTTTAATTTTTACTCTATGGTAATTACGTCAAGGAGTTTAAGGTTTGTTGTCTCATTTTGGCGGGATAAGCTAGTTTCAAGTCTTCTTAATATTTTTAATCTGTGAAATTAAAATGCTAAATACTGATAATAAATACTTTTACTGTATTAAATTTAATTAAATATTTAATGTGACTACGGCACTTAATTTAATATCAATTTACTTAATTTAATAATAAACAAATTATTATTCAAACACAATAATAAGATCAAGCATTATTGTAAATAAATACTATGTAATAATTAGTACATATTGCTTAATCCATATTTTTATTATTTAATACAACCACAAATTGCGAACAAAAAAAAAATTTTTTTTTATGGGTTATTATTATTAATTAAGGCACTTTTAGAATTTTATCATGAAAAATAGGCAATTTTACCAGTTTTACAAGTCATTAGATTAAATTACTAATGAAGAAAAAATGTCGAAATATATAAAACACCAAATAATAAAAGCATTACATCATAATCACCATCAACCCATAACGTCCCACTGCTGGGCGCGGGTCTCCCCTCACTTTCTTGAGGAGGGTTAGGCAATAATAAACCACGGGGGCGCGGTGAAAAAAAAAGCGATATCATTATTAAAAAAAAAAGTAACTTAAAAATTATTTTATAAAAATATTAAAAAAAGATATTTGAAAAATATACGAAACGTTAACTCTCTGTCTCTTTCTATCTTCACTAACTTATATCTCCCTCTCAACTTCCATTCGCCTCGCCCGATCACATTTTTCGTAACGCATTCACCAGCTTACTCCCCAAGTCAAGCGTGCGTAAAGAAGTTTTACTTCAAAAAATATCCACGAAGGTGAAGCTGACCTCGTATAAAAACTTGAAATGTTCAATACTTGACAATAGCTCAATGCAATAATATTGCGAATCCAAAACGAAGAAAAAAATGTACTTACTTCAAAAGACAACGGAGAGAAAATTTATGTTAGGTCCAAAGCTATAGAAGTTTCAATTAAAACACTCGTACAGTAACGGAGAATACATCTCACTTTTTCTACATTTCTTGGAATTACATAATTAGTATTTCTAAGTCCATAGACAGGATAAAAATTCCACTAATCCTAAATTTAATATTTGTAAAAGCGAAAGTCACTCTGCCAGTCCCTCTGTCGGTTATGCACACGACTCACAGTGAACAGATATCGGCTGATGATGACCTAATAATGACGCACGGTGTCATTTGTCATACCGTTTACTAGTTGCGCCCCTTTGCTTTACCCGCTAATAAAATATCATAAGAGTTTTCAGGCCACAAAGTATGTATGTAGATACATTGATACTCTTTATTGAAACACCACAGAAACTTAAAAACTAGAACAAAACTAGTTTAACAATTAGTGCCGCAATAGGCGGTCTTATCGGTCAGAGCGATCTCTTCCAGACAACCATGCACTACGCTCTAATGGATGTACTAAATCTCAACAAAATCCATTCATCAATTTCGGAGCTATGAATCAACAAAGATACGCACGAACTTTCCCAATACATTTCTGCGCCTAAATTTAGCTTTTACAGGAAAGTTTTTTTTTTATATAATTTATTTAAGTAATTAAATTAAAAATTCACATACTTTCTTAAGGTTTTATTTTTAAAACAATACGTTGTAAACCTGCTAATAATGGCAAAGATAAACGTATCAGTTTACTTCTCAAAGAATTTGAAAAAGACAATACTTAAATAAAAAGTTTCGAAAACCCACAAGAGCTATACAAAATTGCATGTGAGATGTCACATTGTTTAGCTGATAACACCTGTCAGGTTAAAACGAATTATTTTTTATCTGTGTCATTGTTTTAAACTTTCAATTTCTCATTTATAATCTGTGTCAGGGGTCGGTGATCTCTTGATGTATTATGGGGGCTTCTGGCGCGGCGTAGGTTCAATACAGTGGTTTGAAATACTTGAATCGACATTTTGAATCATAATTTTATTATAATTATAAAAATAAAACAAATATTACAGGAAAAATACAACACAATAAAAAAAAAATATTGTAAAATGCATTTAGTGGAAGGGAAAGTGCCCAGAATGCTGGCTGCATGAAATGTTGATTTATAATTGATTCTTTAATAATTTATTCGACATCGAAATTCAAACGACCGAACCGACCGACCGAGACGCGCCGACCGACCGATTCTTTTTTTATCAGATTATAAAATAAAAATATTTTTTTTTTAAAGATAATTTATATTTTAATAGCTGTTAAACGCGACTTTACGTGCCTTTAGGGCGGTATGTTTTATATCGATAAAAAACAAAGATTTAATCGAAAACAAATTTGTGTGGACCACATAACAGCTCTGAGTTTAATTGTTTTTTTTTTTAATTATGTTTGTGGGACCATGGTCCTCGTAGTTCCTGATTCCCTAGATACAGGGAGTCCTAGTTAGGGGTCATGAATGTACCGCCAGTGATGCATTTTTTAAATTTAAAAAAGGGTGGAAATATAAATTGCGTATAAAAATTTAAACTTATTTTTTAGCTAAATAAAATTACTAGGAACTTCTTGTATTAGAATTCATATCTGATCCAACTATATGTTAATTGGCTATAGTGACTGCATTTATAAACATTAAACATTACCTACGTCACAAAATCACCAAGAGTCGGACCTTTAAAGGTGCACCACTGTTATCGCAGGTACATCACTATTGATGAAGGATGGGCTAGTGTTGGGCACGGCTGGACTTTCGCTCAGGGTCGTGTCAAGGCAATAGTGATGCGCTTGCGTGGAAAGTGGTTTGGTTATCGATTTCGTGAATAATTTCTTACTTAATAATAAAAATTAATGGATATCCTTATCTTACTCATTAATTTAAAGGTCAGTAGTAATAATAAATAATAAAAATAGAAGAGAAAGTTTTAAGATGCATAAATTATGGAATTCTAAATACTTTAAGTTTTTATTGGCCCGTGAAGATATTTTTTAATAAATTAAATCGTTGTTAAGCTTCAAGTAACTTTTAAAGTAAACAAAGAAAAAAAAGGAGAGTGATGAAAACATTTATTCTGACATAATTATTAACTGCATATAATTTCAGTTCTCTATTTTCTTCTTTCAATTTTCTAACTTAACTTTTATTATAGATCAAATATTGATAAAATCTAAACCTTACGGTGTTTCAACCAAACCAACCCATTTAGGGGACAATGGTTGAAACTTCAAAAAGATATACTAATATCGATATTCATTTCTATCGACACTGTCCCATCTCTAGCCATTATCGATAAGTAAGCACGACAGGCACAATAGAAAGTTTATTTGTAGAACGACCGTCCGCAGAAAAAGTAAACAGTTTCTTTTTTTATTGACTCGTTATATGTGGCCTGTAATTGCGAAAAGTTTCATGACAATTTTTTTTAATAACGTTTGCAATATTATACTTGTTAATTTACATAAATTAATAATCGTCCATATATAAAAATTTGTATGATATATGCATAGAGAAATTTATAAAATTAATGTTTTTTTTTCATTAGTATATAATGTTTTTATTTAAAAAAGATATTTGTTATTAAATTTAAATTCATCTGCTTTTTTAAAGCACTGCTTGGTTTTCAAAATGAGGGATTAAAGTGCAATTTTTTTTTTTTTTTTTTAGTTTTACTTATCAAAATTAACGGGAAATAATATGTCTACTTTTATTAGTAAACCAGTTTATTAATACAGAAGTTTTTTCTTAGTAATATTCCGTAATAAAGATCTGTAGATTTTATAGGCCTTTACATTTAAGATCAATATTTTTTGCCTAAAATCATGCTTCAATGGTTGCTCCACAAAAAACATTTCTTGGAGCGAAGACCGTTTTTGTGAAATTCTGTATATCAAAGTAACAAATCGGTTTCGCTGTAGGTATATTTTGATGCCGTTACAATTTTTACAATAAATAATATTTATTTAAGGTTCCGTACCTAAAGCGTAAAACGGGACCCTATTACTAAGAGTCCGCTGTCTGTCTGTCCGTCTGTCACCAGGCTGTATCTCACGAGCCGTGATAGTTAGACTGTTGAAACTTTCACAGATGATGTATTTCTGTTGCCGCTATAACAACAAATACTAATAAACAAAATATAATCAATATTTAAGGGGGCTCCCATACAGCAAACGTGATTTTTTTGCACGATATTGATAACGGCACCAAGTAGACGCTTGAAACATTCACAGAATATTTAGTTATAAATAAATATTGAAATTAAAATAATTTTGCCGTTTTTATAGATAATGGTACGGAACCTTTCGTGTGCGAGTCCGACTCGCACCTGGCCGGTTTTCATGAAATGAAATCTTGACACTGGCTAAATGCACTAATCGTGAGGAGTCGAAAAAAAAACTAGTAAAGTGCAATGTCACCGTAATTCAAATTTATAGTACTACTGGCATTGCAATTTTTATTAATTTGTTTTTAAGGAATGTCCAAGTCTCTAATCAGCAATATCTCTAGAAAAATAAAAATAAGATAAAGCTTTTTTTGTTGACTCTACTAGGTAACTATAGCTTGGCAGGTAACTCGAGATGTTCGTGAGATGGTAAGCGCAAGCTCAGGTGCATAATGACTATGAATTGTACTATAAATGGGTAATCTCACCTTATAAATAAGGTAAAAAAAAAGGTGAAAAAGGTGTAAAATAGCTATGATTTAATTACCTTATTATGGTATTACCTTTTTTTGGTGGGAATAATGTCAACAATAGGGAAGGTAGACTACCGTGGGGGTGCGGGCCAGGTAACCTCCACGAGTGCTCGGCTGTTGTTCGTCCCTCTTGATGCGTTGCATCCGGAGGGAAGGGCAGCAGCTGGGACGGTGCACCCTGGGGTTCGGTCAGCAATTCTTCTAGGGGAATTGGTGGCCGTAGCAAATAACCTGGCGAGAAGAGGTCCTTCGCGTGTCCCTCTGATCAGCAGAGGGCACAGCAAGGGACCAATAACGGGGACTTTTGGGCCGCGGATCGGGGGTCCAACGCCCAAGTTAGAAGTCCCGAGCTGAGGTGCGGCCCGTGTGTTCCGGGACGCACCCAGCGGAGAAAGAGGCCCAAGCCTCACGTGGCGAGCCCGGGAGGGCGCCCGCAGAGGTGGTCGCGGAAGCGCCGTGCGAACCCGTGACCACCTCCATAATGCGGAGAGGAGAACACCCCGGGGTTTTAGTGGGTAAACCCCGCCAGACCAGCTGGCGGGGGAGTCCCACATAACCACCCCGCCCCCCCCCCCCGGCCGGGTGGTATGCCTAATGCATTTCCCCGGGAAAAAAAAAAAAAAAAAAAAAAAAAAAAAAGGTAGACTACCGTAATCTGATGACCGTACTTTGACACATTCTGACGGTCAGTACTGACGGTCGCCGTAGCTATCGCTATGAAAACCACGCGGACGCGGTCATTGCGTTGCTAAATTACCGACGTCAGTCGACCTTAAATGACTCAATCTAAGGACCACGCAGCTCATTACCCCCTTTGCCAAAGTTATATGATCGACTGTTCGTATAAAGGTGGTGAAATTGATATCTTCGATAAAAAAAAATGTTCTTTTTTATTTGACTGAATGATAAGACGAGCAAGTCGTTCAGCTGATGGTGAACGCTACGCCTGCCCATAACAGTTACAGTGCCACCCAGAACTTTGCATTGCGTAATCCTGCGTGGCATTGCACTGCGCTCGTCACCCTGAGACATCGGCTCTAAAGTCTCATATGCCCAGTAATTTCGCTGGAAACAGTGCCCCTTAAACCGGAACACAGTATGTTTGCACACTACTGCTTGGCGGGTGAGTGAATCAAACCCATAACCTTACGCTTGGCTCATTACCCACAAAGATACATAGACAGATAAATAAACTCTTTATTGAAACACCACAGAACAAAGAAAACTTAAAAACTAAAACAAAACAAGTTTAACAATTAGTGTCACAGTGGGCGGTGCTGAAAACACAACTGTCGTGTTTTTCATAACTTGCCACGAGTACGGCAAAACACAACCATTGTGTTTGTTGTATGGGAAAACACTACGGCGCGTGCAGAGCCGCACAACCTAGACAAGCAAAACGGCTCAGCAGTCAAAATGTTAGTTAGCATCCGCCTAGTCCTCATTATCTAAGTTCTAGGCCATGTGAAGTTTCACTACTGAACAATGCCTTATTAAGAATCTCTCTGAGTAGGCAATAAACTACCTGAGCGGGCGCAGGGTCAAAGTAAGCATCGGTAGCAGGTAAGTCTAGAATGAAAGTTGGATAGGCTTTCTAGGTTTCTCGGGACTCACTTTCGGTGATCAATTTCTTAAAGCTTTTTTGTGTTTTTTTTTCAAAATTCAATTTATTGTAAGTAGCCAAAAATAATACAGTTTTACAATTCAAACACTTAACCCTCTCATACCTATATAGGCGCCTTGCGCGTCTCGTCACTCAGTAAAAAATAAAAAAATAGAAAAAAAAAAATTAAAAAAAAATTAAAAGAAAACTAACAAAAACTAAAATGTAAGAATCGAGAAAAAAAATGGAAATAAATCATATAATAAAGTAGCGCTGGTAGAGTTTCCTTTCTCTGTGCGAGATTCAGGCACGAATGACTACCAGAAAGGGATATTTCCTTTTTCAAACTCAAACCATAATCAGCTAACACGTTCAGTGCTGAAAACGCAACTGTCGTGTTTTTCGTAACTTGCCGCGAGTGCGGGAATACACAACTGTTGTGTTTGTTGTATGGGCAAACACTATGGAGTGTGCAGAGCCGCACCAGTGGCTAGACAAGGAAATCGGCTCAGCAGTGAACTTATTAGTTTAGTTATTCATAATTATTAGATTTATTTTCCTCTATGTATATGAGATTTAAGTATAAAATTTAACTTGTAAAAGTGCTTTAGCTTACATACAAAATAAATTGAGTTGAAAAAAATTCAAATTCAACTATCAAAAGGCAACAATTAATCGTATAGCATTAAAATTAAGACATGCCTAGTGGTTTTTATAGCTGACTATACCTTTCTGCATATCAAGTATCAGATATGACCTATAGCACTGAATATGAAAGAGTACCTACTTAGTTATAGATATGAAGTAAGGTATCCGATTCTGCTGTATTGTTTGCGATAGATCAAATTTCCAAAAGGAAAGCTTGAAGATCATATTTGATACGGCTTCATTGAACATCGATCTCTTGATCTGTGAAGTAAATACAATGCAGTTAAGAAATGTTTGCACACTGCTTGGCGGATGAATATCTGGCAAAGGTGCGGTTCTTCCCCAGGCGGTCTCTGGCAGAAGTGGGTTCCCACTACGGACCAAGACGTAAAGGAACACGGCATCTGTATATGGTTGACATTTCTCCGATCCGCACGAAGCGATTTGCATCCACATTTATAATCCGAACAGCGAAGAAGTGGGGCACCTTAACAGCATCTATGTTTCCCGAAAACTATAATCTGGAAGTCTTCAAGTCGAGAGTGAATAGGTATCTTGTAGGGAAGCATGCTGCACCATCGACCGTGTGGACACTTACCACCAGACTGCGGTCAAATGCTTACCTATTCTGCAATAAATATTTAAAAACCCGGCCAAGTGCGAGTCGGACACGCGCACGAAGGTTTCCGTACTTTGTTGTATGGAAGCCCCCGTTAAATATTAAATTTATTTTAATGTAATTATTTATTTGTAAAGTTAATTATATAACTAAATATTCTGTGAATATTTCAAGCGTCTACCTGTTGCCATTGTAAATATCGAGCGAAAATGGGCAAAAAACATCACGTTTGTTGTATGGGAGCCTTAAATATTTATTTTATTATTATTTTTAGTATTCGTTGTTATAGCGGCCATAGAAATACATCATCAGTGAAAATTTCAACTGTCTAACTATTACAGTTTTTGAGATACAGCCCGGTGACGGACGGACAGACAGACAGCGGAGCCATAGTAATAGGGTCCCGTTTTACCCTTTAGATACGGAACCCTAAAAACTACTATCGGAAATTAATCCTATATCAACAGGGTATCTGCAAAATATTTACCCATTCTGCGCCTTATTTCAGATCTGACAGTTGATACGGTCAAAACGGCGCCGCTCGATTGAGCGGTTATCCTACGGATTACGAGAAAGTGGCTTTCTCTTAGGGTTCTCACTGAGATTGTGTTGACCATTTTTAGGTTGGGACTTAAGACTTTGACTGCTGAGCCGATTTTCTGCTGATTTTCTTGTCTAGCCACGGTTACGGATCTGCACACACCGTTGTGTTTTCCCATACCGTTAAGACAACAGTTGTTTTCTCCCGTACTCGCGGCAAATTATAAAAAACACAACAGTTGTGTGCTCAGCAGTTAACGTGTTAAAAAAAATACTGAAAGTGTTTATGTCAAAGTAATTCTAGTTCTAAAGAAAATATTTATTATTTGATATATACTTCGCTTTTCGGTGAAGGAAAACATCGTGAGGAAACCCACATACCTACCTGAGAATTATTTCGGAGGTAGGTATGTTATCCACTAATCTGGATCTGCCCCCCGTGGTGGATTATGGCCTTAGCCTACTCACGAAAGTGAGGGGAGACCCGTGCCCAGCAGTGGGACGATATGGGTTGTTGATGATGATAATGATTATGTAGAGGCGAATAAACATCTAAGTATACTATTTTATGACAGTTAAACAATTTGCTTAATTTGCTTATTTTTTATTACACAATTAATTATCTATACAATATATCTCATCATCATCCAACCCATATCGTCCCACTGTCTCCCCTCACTTTCGTGGGGAGGGGCCAGGCCATAATCCACCACGGGGGCCCGGTCTGAATTGGTGGATAACATACCTACCTCTGAAGTAATTCCTCACATGGGTTTCCTCACGATGTTTTCCTTAACCGATAATATATTATCTACTAACCCGCTTATTTATAAAAAGTTATGTGACGTTTCACAAAATCGCGCTCTACAATTATGTACTGCGCAGTACTAAGTGACGTTCGATAACTTTTTTATAAATAAGGGGTTAAGAATTAACATGTGACGTATGGCTAAAAATACGGTCGTTTATCCAGTAATATTTTGACAGGACTATTTTTATGTCAATAAATTATCACTTTACATAAATTGGTTTTTAAATATTTCTAAAAACGTCCGGAGCATAACCGCTTTATATTCATAATCTGACTTTTTTTTTCTTATTCATTTGTATTTTTAAGCCTCCTTGATTAATGGAGTTTGACAACCCTGCTTTCACTTGATCGAGTGACTCCAGTAAAAGTTTTATTTGCACAACCGAACCTTAGGCACCGGGGGTCAATGCACCGTTGACATTGAGTGACATTTTTGACAGGTCCGACCAGTTCGACGGGCCCTTTGGAAAGAAAAAGTGGAGTAGGCAGACGTTTTGAGAAATCGTTGTTTTCTATTTGATTTTTTTACTGGAAAACTGGTATTTTCATTTTAGTGACCTTTTTGAAGTAAAACATCTTTACGCACGCTTGACTTGGGGAGTAAGCTGGTGAATGCGTTACGAAAAATGTGATCGGGCGACGCGAACGGAAGTTTAGGGTGAGATATAAGTTAGTGAAGATAAAAAAGAGAGTGAAATAAAAAAGCTACGTATCGTATATTTTTTTTAATATCTTAGTTTTTTTTTTTAACTATACTTCTACGATGTGTCCGAGCACACATTTCGTTTTCTTTTAAATATCATATATTTTTATTACCTGCTCATGTTGAATCTCGATTAACTTTCCCTGTTTCACCGCAACGTTGTTACGTTAACGTCATTTACTCACCGCTTCAAATGGACGCAGTTAAGTTAATCTCTTTAGATACTTTCTCGGTGCAATTTACCCATTTGGCACTTAATTTTGTCACACCACTTTCCACGTGTAATCTGGGGCCCGATTCTGGTGGAATAGACATGAAATCGACTTGGCAACGTCGAGATTTGAAATGGCGAATCTACAGGGCGTTACATAATACCCTATAAAGAACCGGGGCAGGGTATTCGGGTGTTTCCGGCGCATGTCTGTCCGACAGACATGGTTAGATATTCATACCTACCCTCTTTTAGGTGTGGTGCGTTTTTTTTTATTGAAGTGAAACTTTTAATGCGACTTCCAACAAGGTTGCGTTAAACGTTTAACGCTACTGTACTAGGTCCCAAAAAGCCCCCCAAATCAAAAAAAGATCGAGGTGCAAAGTATGAGTAGTAAATTCAAAAAAACTTAAATTTGCGCCGTTTTGGCGGAACGAAACGCTTGCGCGATACAGGAATTTGGCGCTCAATTCCACCTGCCATCTGTTATAGATCTTGTTTGACTGAGCGACGAGACGAGCAAGTCGTTCACCTGATAGTAAGCGCCTACGCCTGCTCATAACAGACACAGCGCCACCCAGAACCCTGCATTCCATAATCCTGCGCGGCGCTGTACTGCGCCCGTCACCCTGAGACATCGGCTCTAAAGTCTCATATGCCCAGTAATTTCGCTGGTAACAGTGCCCTTCAAACCGGAACACAGTAATGTTGGTATACTACCGCTGATGAGGCAAAGGTGTGGTACTTCCCCAGGCGGCTTCTTGCAGAAGAGGCCTCCCACTACTAAGGTACTACGCACTACGCACTACTGTAGGTAACATTTAGGGTCGTCGCAATTTACAAACATAATTAAACCTTTGTATGAGAAAAAAATAGCCTTCTCCTATCTGAAGCCAGTTAACAAAACACACTTGGGGAGGCCTATGCGAAAGAGCAAGACAATCACGAAACCGGTGTCTAATATAAATAATAACATTGCTAAATAACAACCATGCTTAATATTAGTAGTAAATAAGTAGGATATAAGATGAAATGTAACATATAAGTTAATAAAGGCTTTTATTATTATATTATTACTACACTATATATAATTAAACTCAAGTGGCGATGGGCAGGACACTTGGCAAGATGTGGCGATGGCAGGTGGAGTAAGTCCCTGACGGAATGGTGGCCACGTGTGGGTAAGCGCAGCCGCGGAAGACCGATACAACGGTGGGTCGACGACATCAAAATGTTGTTGGGTAATGCATGGACCAGATCGGCCCAAAGCCGGGATGAATGGCGTAAGAGGGAGGAGGCTTATGCCCTGCAGTGGGTTGGATGAGCTGCATATGATGATGATGATGACTATATATTATTAACAAAACACCTGTGCTCATTCACAGTGCATTGGTGACTCAGGATTGAATGCCAAGCAGGTCTCTAGCGACCTTTAGCCTAAGGGACTGTACTCTCGCATGAACACTTTCTCATGCATTGCATTGTTATTATGCAGTGTGTATCACTTTCTATTCGGATGCATGACAGGAGTGTTCCCTAGTGGCATTTCAAGGAAGATACCATCCTCTTCACGTCTCATGTCCGCCCAGCACGGGTGTCGCCTCGCTTTCGTGAGGATTAGGCAATAATCGGTGCCGGATTAAGCAAGCGCGGGGCCCGTAGCAAATTCTTTCAAACACCCCTTGATCTGCTATGGGTTCTTCAGTGTCTTGGAACACGTAGTAGAAGTAAAACGTGATTAATGGACGGCCCCTATCACCACAGTTGTGTTTTCAGCAGCGAATTTAAAATACTAACTTACACTTCTACATCCGTTATTGTTGAAGTTGTCTGTCCACGTAAACCGACCTGAATGTTGCTTTCGCATGAGAATGCGTAACCCGTGCCCAGTTTTATGTGCATATTCTGCGACATTTTACTTTCTACGTGGACTCTCGTTTTATGCGTCCGGAATTTAATCTCTTTATAAAGGAGGGTATTGGGACGGACGCGACTACATTCTTAATTATATGTAAACATTTCATTTTTGAAGTAAAACTTCTTTACGCACGCTTGACTTGGGGAGTAAACTGGTGAATGCGTTACGAAAAATGTGATCGGGCGAGGCGAACGGAAGTTGAGAGGGAGATGTAAGTTAGTGAAGATAGAAAGAGAGACAGAGTTACGTTCCGTATATTTTTTTCATCATCATCAATCCATAACGTTCCACTGCTGAGCACGGGTCTCCCCCCACTTTTGTGAGGAGGACTAGGCCACATCGGGGGCACGTTCTGGATTGGTGGATAACATACCTACCTCCGGAATAATTCTCGGGTAGCTGCTATGTGCGTTTCTTCACGATGTTTTCCGTCATCGAAAAGCGAGCGATAATTACCTACATATGCTTTACAGAAACACATTGGTACGTGCCCGCGCTGGGATTTGAACTCACGTCCTTCTCCTTGGAAGGCGGACGTTCTCCCACTAAGCTACCACCCAACTAGGAAAACAAAACTCCAAAATGAAACCCGGAATATAGTCTTTGATATACATAAGTAGGTTCAAATGAACTTAATGACCTCATTAGTTTGTTTCCTACCCGAAAATATGCCATATTTCTTGTAGTGGGAGGCCTCTTCTGCAAGAGACCGCCTGGGGAAGTACCACACGTTTGCCAGATATTCATCCACCAAGCAGTAGTGTGCAAACATTACTGTGTTCCAGTTCGAAGGGCACTGTTTTAAGCGGAAATTACTGGGCACATGAGAATTTAGAGCCGATGTCTCAGGGTGACGAGCGCGGTGCAGTGCCGCGCAGGATTTTCATTGCAAAGCTCTTGGTGGTGCTGTAGCTGTTATGGGCAGGCGTGGCGCTTACCATCAGGTGAACGAATTGTTTATCTTGTTACTCAGAAACAATCTTTATTAAAATTTATATATTTAGTTTATGAGTCTAATCAGAATAAATACATAAAAATAAAAGTATTGTCATTACTTTTAAATTTTGTATAAGTCTATATTGAAAAGGTAAGGAATAAAGTAAAACATATTTTCTTTAAAATGCTGTTTAATCTAAAAATAATTAAAAAAAATACTACTGCAATAGCGCCAGTAAAGGTAACTTCATTCCATCATATCACACGTGAATCACTATTAATATTAAATTATTATTACGGGATTATAAAGTTAAATAATTATTAATTATTATTATTCACAATAGCTTGAATAATAAACTTATAGCATCGTCAAATCAACTAAAAAATTATTTTAGTCAAACTGACAATATTGTTAAAGCTCTAAAACTACTGAAACCGATTTAAATCAATTATAAATATTTTTTTTATTATTATTTTTAAATAATATATAATTTTTTTATAACAAAATAAAAATCCGCACTGTCTTGGGCCAAGAAATTCGTCCAATTAATTATATCATTTTAGGTAATACTAAATTAATTTTCCACTAAAAGTAAGTATTTCATATTTATTTTAAATCTTCCTACTAGCTTCCGTACTATTCTTATTCCTATCCCTTTCTAACAATCTCTTTCTCACTTCCTCAGGGTTATACCGCTTTCTATATACCCGTCTCACTCTCCGAACCGGATTCACATTTCTTGGTTTGATCACCTTCCTCTTACCAAAGTTACTATTTCCTATAACAGATGGCGTGCTTGAATCTTCTAATTTCCTAAAATTTCCTTTCCTAGTAGAAGTGAGATACAAGTCTCTTTGTTCACGTAAACTACTCGTTGCTATTGCAGTAGTGGAATCTTCTACTCGCCGCAGTTTAGATTTGCGAGTATTATTATGTATGGTGTCCCTCTCTTCTCGCAAGTTCTTGGTGTTTGATATTGATGAAGAATCTTCTAGAGGTCTTAGACTTTTTCCCTTTCTACTATTATTTTGAGTTAGGTCTCTTTGCTTATTTGCTATTGTTGTAGATTCGTCTAGACGCCTTAAATGTTTAGGTTTTTTAGTAGAATTTAGATAAAGGTCTCTTTGTTCACGAAAATTATTATTTGAAAGTGTTGTTTCTTCACGTCTCAAGTTCTGACGAGTAGAGTTAGGGAATAAGTCCCTTTGTTCTCTTATAGTAGCGTCGTAGAAAACTTTCCCGTTAACGATAGCTTTTCTTATATTCTCCGTCGTACTCAATACCCTTGGAGGTCTCACGAATGTCGTCTCGCTCACTTCTAAGCTTCTGTCTGTGTTTCTGTCCCGCTCTATCTCATCTTTACTGATTCTCTTTATTACACCGCGTCTTTCAGTCCTCCTTTCTGCAGTCGGAAAGCGATTTCCGAAATTGAAGTCAACTAAATCTTGGTCGATTGCTATGTTTTTTGTTTCTAAATCCTTTTGAGATCGTTTCTCTATCACTAGCTTCGTGCCTCTTCTAGAAGCTAGTAGTCTTCCAATGGCTTCAATTTGCCTCTCTTCTGCCTCTAACGTTTTCAAATCGGATAATTTGTCTCCCTTAGCGTCTTCTATGTCTAGAACCTCAATGGATTTAGAGAAATCATCTAGTTTATCATCGATGCCGTCAATTCTATCTAACTCTTTATAACTCTCTGTCTTCATTGCGTCGGCTTCTGAAACATTGACTTCCTTTTCTACTGGAACTTTTGGGATTGGAACTTCAGTAGTACTAACGGCTACAGTATCATTGTCTAAATCAATATTAAATACGTCATCAGTGTTGCTAACGTTTATCTTTTTGTCGTCTCTAGAGCTTTTAGCATCTAGGTCGTCTGGTTGGTCGATAGTTCTAGACTGGGGGGGTAGTTCTCTAGGTAAGGGAGGGGGTGTGGTGGTGCGGTCTTGTCTTTCCGTGGTAGTGGTGGGTCGCGTTTCGTTGTAGCGGAAGTAAGTGGTGTTCGGTGGTGGGCTTTTATGGAGATAAGCTACTGGCCAATATCTGAAAAGAATAGTTGAATTAGCAGTCTCTTCTTCGTGTTTATTTTTAATTTGGACTAGTTCTAAACTGTTTGGTTAAATAGTTATCGCTGAATATTTGCCCAAAGAGTTTTTATATAATAGTAAAGCTGGCCTTAAAAATATTTTCAGGGAAGTAATTTACATCATGACGGAATCCACATGCCCGAGAACAATTTCGGACGTATGTGATCCGTCAAGCCAGACGGGGTCCTCGTGGGGAACGAAAGTGATGACATACTCGTGCTCAGCACAGGGTTGCCATCTCTCAAATTTGGCAACCAGGACAAGATGCGTGAAAACCTCGGATTTTAGAGCCTAGAACCAGTCAACCGGTTTTTATAAACATAGTCAGTTATTTTCAAAAACAGTTGAAAATGTCATTTTTTTTACAAATGAAACCCGGGCGGATGGCAACCCTAGCTCAGCAGTGAGCGAATATGATGGCAATTCTTACCTAGGGGCTCCTAAAGCGCCTGGTACTCCAGTCGGGTCCTCGTGAGAAACCGGTACCCAGTTGCCGGAGCCGGGCCGGTTGTAGTTATACCGGTTTTTTATCCGAGGCCGGTTCTCGGTCGGCACTCGGGAATAGCCTGGAAGAGAAATTTTTAAAAACATTGAAGAAAGGTGGTGGAAACATAGGCTGTAGATTGGAAATGAAAAAGACCATGAAATCACCATGGTGAACACAATAATGGAATGAAGTGGGAAATGGACGACGGAGGTCCTTTTGAAAGTCTTCAAAATCTGGCTCTCAGTCTGGGTGGTTGTAGGACCATGGTCCTCGTAGTTCCTGGTTCCCTAGATACAGGGAGTCCTAGGGGTCAGGGTCTATGTAATGTGATCGTGACGAGTTTTTATTATTATTCTAGCTAATTATATACACATCGTGAGGAAACCCGAGAATTATTTCGGAGGTAGGTATGTTATCCACCAATCCGGACCGTGCCCCCGTGGTGGATTATGGCCTAACCCCCCTCACGAAAGTGAGGAGAGACCCGTGCCCAGCAGTGGGACGTTATGGGTTGATGATGATGATGATATACACATTATCATAAGTGCATTTTTTTTATTTTTTTGTGTCCATATTTAAACAAATAAAATAAAAAATATTTGATAATATTATGTTTGACTATCAATGTATCGTATGGATAAACCTATTAGTACCTGTAGCTTTATTAATAAAAAAAATCGAACGTCACTTAGTACTGCGCAGTACAATAATTTTTATTAAGCGTCACAACTTTTTATGGTTTATTTATTTATTAATATTTTCAGCCATGGTCGTCCCACTGCAGGGCAAGGCCTCTCTACCCTCCTTCCATTCCTCTCCTACCCTCCCCTTCCATTCCTCTCGGCCTCCTTTTTTTTCCTCTTTCTTCCTCTTTTTTAAGGGTTAGTAGAAAAAAAATCACGTACCTGGCAAAGGATTACCATACTTGTCATAATACGCCCTAGGTCCATTTTCGTAGAGATCGTCCCAGTACTGTTTGTCGGCAGGAGATAGATACGGCCCAGGGGGCTTGTCCCAGTGCGGGATGTAGTCAGGCTTGTGAGGGGGGCTGTCGCGCCAGGGCCGGCCAGGGGGTCGGTTGTCATCTGAGAAATTAACCATGCTAAGCTACACAGCTGTGACATTATAGATATTATAAAGCTAGGTCTACATATGTGCCCATAACCGGGACTCCGTGACCATGTCACGGTGCTTGCTAAGCTAAATATGGACGAGACCATTATAAATAGGCAAAATATTGCACTGTTACAAGTCAAAAATAATATCTTATACATAAGTATAGAAATACAAAAAAATAAGTCAAAATATTATGGTAATATCGGTAAAGAAAGATAAGAAAAATGTCAGTGGGGTTATATTAAAAGACTGATACAGCATCAGCAGGGTGTATGGCAAGCGTGCTGCTTACCATCAGATGTATGACCTGCTCGTCTCGCTACTCAATAGTATCCATAAAAAATATCTTAGATTTCGAACTTACCCCTGTGACCTTGTCCTTGACTTTGACCTTGCGTGGATGGGTGAGGAACATTATGATGATGATAGGGATAGTATTTCTCACTACAGGGGCGCCATTGGTCCTCTTTTGGTCCAACATAGCACCTGAAATGCAGGGAAAATTACTAAGGAACGAAAAAGAGAACATAAGCCCGTTTTTAAAAAGCTTTTAGTCCGTGATATCATGACCTGTATATTGTACACAAAAGTGACCTTTTCATTATTATTATTCAATAAATTTATGCCATTAAGGGGGAAGGGGGGAGGGGGGAGGTAGGTCATTATAAGAGGAAAGCCGCGAACAAAAGAACGTGTACTTGGCTAAACAAACAATATTATAACAATTAATTGATTATTTTATTTTACCAAGGTTTATGGAATCCTTCACTGTATCCGCAGCGGTGAGACGGCGCGCAGCAGTAGTCCCAGGAACCTAAACCAAGATGTATTCAATGATATATTTTTTATATCACAAAAAACAGGCAGGAGGCCCTTGAGTGGATCGCTCCGTGACATTAGGGCATGGCTCCGTGACCGTAACGAATACGCATTTGTTTCGTCAGGCGTATTCGGTCACAGTGTCACGGTTACGGTAACAGATCTGGACCCAGCTTAACGCTATTCTCAGCCCGATATTAAACCCTAGGTAGGTAAATAATAGTGATAAATTTTTGGTAGAAAAACTTGTAGGTCTTAAGAAAGCATCTAACAACAGAGGTGCGGGAAGTGGCGTGGTGGCTCGCAATATGGCGGGGAGACTGGTCCCGCCCATCACCTAGCAGGTCCCTGTACAATATCCTTGTATCTTCAGCCAATCTAAGGCCCGAATCTCCAACGTCGCTCTAATAAGGTAATTGGCGACCCTGCGCCTTGGAGCTCTGCCCAATTAAGCCGCCATGGCGACGTCACCGCCTACGTATCCAAGCAGTTTATATTGAAATGTACCTAACTCACGTGGCGTCGGTTTGGCAATGTCGCCAAGTTGGAAGCTCGTGTTTCCTGCCGTAATTTGCAACGAACCGCCAGGTATCGTCTACTGCTTCTTCTTTTCGAGTCAATGTTCGTATCTCAAAAGACCTTGGCCACAAGAATGTAGCAAAGTAACTGAGTTGTCTGAGGCCGCGGTACGTTCTAAGTTGCCGTCTATTTATCTCCCATTTACATTACAAGTCAGTGGTTAGTAGTTAGAAGTTACTGACCCACTTCTCCGCCTTCTGGCTCGCATGCCCAGTGCCCCACGATGTGGTTCTGCGCGCATGTAGTACCCTCTCTGCACGGGAATCCGGACACAGTGTAGTGGCGCCAGGATACTGCCACTGGAAACGACATGTAAGGGGTTAGAAGTTCTTAAGACTATACTGCGATAGATGCCGCCTGTGGGAGGGTAATAGCGAGACGTGCAAGTCGTTTACCTGATGGTAAGCGCCACGTCTGCCCATAACAATAGCTGTTATGAACAAAACTCAAATCATTTATTGCCAAATAACGCACTTTTACACGTCAAACATTTAATTCATTTGCCGTATTTTTTGATCAAATATCTTATTCATAATTTATTTTGTTTTTTTTTTCACTTATTTGATTTTTATTTTTCTTTGGATTATGATTTTAGTTTGCCATTGTAATTATACCTGCTAATTGATGTAAATGGTTATACCGTATCAACTATTTTTGTTAATAAGCAAATAAATAAATTCATGCATAATTACTATGGAGAATACAGGTCCAGCTAACTTTTGAATGGCTTTTTCTCAGAAATGGTACATCTTAGAGAAAAAGTATTGTAACAATTTTAGTAGATAATAACCTGATCTACAATTTTGTCTTAGCTATTTTTATCGTAAAACTAACAGTTTGGGAAAAAATCCGAAAATCAGATATTTGTGACCTTTGAAATTGAATAAAATTTTTTGCACACACGGGATCAATGGGGACTTTTCAGGATTTAATTAGATTGGTGTCCCTGACATGCCTGTCAATTTTCAGCTTGTTGTGAATTAATGCAAGGGTCAACCGGTTAACCGGGCCATAACTATAACAAAATAATAACTTACACGGTCCACCGTCTTTGTCACCCTGACTTCCTGGCCTCTGAGGTCCATACCCTGGTCTCCTGTCTTCCGGAACATACCCTGGCCTGTCTGCGAATCCTGGCTTAACAGCGGACCCCGGTCGTAAACCTGGTTGGCCCGGTTTTACTGGATAAGGCTCAGGCGGTCTATAACCTGGTTCATACATATAAAAAAAAATAAACAGAATTAATTTTTTTTTTATTGTTTGACTTAGTGTTGAGGCGTGCAAGTCATTCACCTGCTGGTAAGCGCTAGGCCTGCCCATAACAGTTACAGTGCCACGCAGAACTTTGCATTTCGTAATCCTGCGCGGCACTGCACTGCGCACCTCACCCTGAGACATCGGCTCTAAAGTCTCATATGCCCAGAAATGTCGCAGGAAACAGTGCCCTTTAAACCGGAACACAGTATTATAATACACGAGTTGTCCATGGGAAGCACGCCTTTAGCAGATATTCATATGCCAAGCAGTAGAGTGCAAACATTTCTGTGTTAAAGTTTAAAGGGCACTGTTTCTAGCGAAATCATTAGGCTAATGAGACTTAAGAATCAATGTCTCAAGGTGACGAGCACAATGCGCAACATTAAGCACTGCCACTTGAATGGGCAGGTGTGGCGCTAACCATCTGAGAAACGACCAGCTCGTCTCTTTACTCTGTACAACAAAAAGAGTATGTTATCTTGCAAACTAATTGTGTGAACCATTTGCTCTGAGTCTGTGTGTTCGAGGCCTCCCACTACAACATAATAAATACACACCGGAAAAAAAGCAGTAAACAAGTAATACCAAAATTTTAGAGAAAATAATTACGTATACGAAGCCTAATCATAAATGAGATTTTAGAATTTTTGTCTGTCTGTCTGTCTGAAAATTCGCTGCATATAGACTCCGTAACGGCTCAACAGATTTTAATGATATTTTTACTTGGTAAAGTAGTGAGTGACCCGTGCCCAGCAGTGGGACGTTATGGGTTGATGATGATAATGTCGAATTTAGTTTGCTTTCTGTTTTACTTTAGTTCCTGGAATAGAATACAGGACACTTTTTATCCCGTAAAAATTTACGGTTCCTGTGGAATAACAGTCACCGCGGGTGCAACCGCGGAGCGCAGCTAGTTTTATGTAAACCCTTCATCATCCACCCTTATTGTCCCACTGCTGAGCACGGGTGTCCTCTCACTTTTGTGATTGGGGTTAGGCCATGATCCACCACGGGGATCCGGTCCAGATTGATGGATAACCTATCTCTGAAATAATTCTCGGGTAGGTATAAACAATATACAGACCTGGTAACTCTGGTCTTGCAGGTCTAAAAGGTTTGTAACCTTCACGATCTGGTGGTCTAAATGGAGGCCCATCTGGTCTGAAACTGGGTTTGTAAGATTCAGGATCGGGTCTGAAACTTGGTTTGTATCTTTCAGGTTCAGGTGGTCCGTAGGCAGGTTTAAGCCCATCATTCGGATAAGAACCTGGTTCTTGCGGTCTGTAACCAGGTTTGAAACTGTCGCTCGGGTAGGAACTCGGTTCTTGCGGTCTGTAACCAGGTTTGAAACTGTCGCTCGGGTAGGAACTCGGTTCTTGTGGTCTGTAACCAGGTTTGAAACTGTCGCTCGGGTAGGAACTCGGTTCTTGCGGTCTGTAACCAGGTTTGAAACTGTCGCTCGGGTAGGAACTCGGTTCTTGTGGTCTGTAACGAGGTTTGAAACTGTCGCTCGGGTAGGAACTCGGTTCCTGTGGTCTGTAACCAGGTTTGAAACTGTCGCCCGGGTAGGAACTTGGTTCTTGTGGTCTGTAACCAGGTTTGAAGCCAGGGCCGCTAGGGTAAGGACCACTAGGTTTGTATTCCAGTTCTGGAGGGCTGGGGTGATAGACGGGGCCACTGGGGGGCTCTGAATCGGGTATGTATGGTGCTTCTGTGAAAAAGAGGAATTGGCTAATATTATTATGATATTTGGCTTAGCAAAATTTAGTTTTGTATTAGGAAATTAAAGTAAAGCAGTAATGGCCTAGTGAGAGAACGTCCACTTTCTAGGAGAGAGTCGTGAGTTCAAAACCCAGTGTGGGCACGCTTACGCAAAAGCGAGTTCGCTTTTCGGTGAAGCTAAACATTGTGAGGAATGCCCGAGAATTGTTCCAGAGATATGGATCCACTAATCAAGCTGGGCCCCCGAGGTGGATTAAGTCCTTGACTCTCCACGAAAGAGAGGAGCGACTTGTGCTCAGCAGTGGGCTAATATGGGTCGATGGTGACGATTACCCGGAGGTCCAGAATGAGGTCCAGATGGGGGTCCCGATGGCGCTTCCGGTATATAACCAGGTCCAGATGGACCCGACCCTGGGTACGAGTCTTCTTCTGATGATGGACGGATGATAGGATGCGGTATTTCTGAAGAATGCTCTCTGAAAGAATTTAACGAATTACACACATAGTTAATAGAATCAGGCGTTATTTTGCGGAAATCCATAATCAATAAGATAATGTAGAAATATATAGTTTTAATTCCGCCTAAGTTGTCTGATGAATGTATGTAAGTACACACATGTAAATGACGTTTGTAAGTGTGTGTAAAAGTACTCAAACTTACTACGAAACCGAAATAAAAGATCAACCGCTAGTATGGAGGCTCATACTAACCAGTTTGTCTATTACATTTGGGCGTGTAGTATCGACAGACTCGCAATTGGCCTCCGGATTGCGGAGGTGACTGGAAGTGATTCGCGCGGGGTGGAGTGGCCCTTCTGCATGTAGTATTTACTATATACTATTATGTCTTCTGCCATACATACATTTTCCAAAGTTCGAACACTTTTAGTTCTTTTAATATATTCCTGTTTAGACTATGATTGAGTCGCCCATTACTAATTTGACCTGACATATTGTTACGCAACTCAGCTTAGTGTATGTTTAATTAGGTAGCTGGTAATGACTTTTTCCCATCATCCATTTTTCCTAAGAAATCTAGTGTGCCAGTTGGGAATTTGAATTCCCAGCTACCCCACTAGCGTTTTTAATTGGACTGTTGGGAAAAACCATTCCCAGCGTCTACACTGGTGGGCCAGCTAGTGAATCCGATGGGAATCCAAATTCCCAGTATCCCCACTGCTAAAATAGTTATTGGGTCCGATGGGAATCCAAATTCCCAGTGTCCCCACTAGCATTATAAGTGAGAACGCCCACTGGTGGGCCAGTTAATGGGCCCGATGGGAATATACCAATTCAATACTCACTCGCTGTGCACTTTTCTCCAACATCGCGAATTGAAGATGTCAAATGCAAATAGCCAGTCGTCTGAGGAGTGTATGTAATCGACGTCCTTCTGTAAGTCGAACAGGCGTATTTCGGACAGAAGACAATTGTCCGTGCCTGGAGGGGCGTTGTTACTGGAAAATCAGTTATAACTCAATAATCCTCCTAATATTATAGAATAGAATAGAATAGAATGAAAGAGAACAGAACAGAACAGAACAGAGCAGAATAGAATAGAATAGAATAGAATAGAAAACTCTTAATTGTACACCAAAAAATAAACACAGTACAGATAAAACAAACTTTAAAAATTAAAAAAAAATATATAACTAGCTGCACCCTGCCACGCTTCGCTGTGGCACATTCGCACATTCGCTGATATGTCACTGATGAAACAAATAGATAAAAACAATCCTTGATGCGGATTATATATCATGCTAAAATTTCAGCTCGATCGGTGCAGAACTTTTTGAGTTTTTGAAGCGTACACAAACCAACATAACATTTTTATATATATAGATTGTGAAAGTTTGTAAGGACGAATGGATGTTTGTTACTCTTTCACGCAAAAAGTGTTCAACGTATTTGGATAAAATTTGGTACTCAGATAGTTTATTACCTGGATTAACCGATAGAATACTTTGTATCCTATAAAACGTCCGTCTTCCGAGCAGAAGGTGCTGGAGTTGAACCCCAGCTCGGGCACATACCAATGTATTTTAAAAACATATCAACTAACTTATTTTACATTTCCAAAACTCCGAAGAATTTTACTCAATCGTATCTTATACCAGATTACTGACAGACACTCGACTTTAAGTCATACTTGAAAATATGTGCCCATTGTACTACCCTTGTTTCATCATCATCAACCCATAACGTCCCACTGCTGGGCACGGGTCTCTCCTCACTTTTCGTGAGGAGGGTTAGGCCATATTCCACCACGGGGGCCAAGTCCGGATTGGTGGATAACATACCTGCCTCCGAAATAATTCTCGGGTAGGTATGTGGGTTTCCTCACGATGTTTACCTATTGTAATTCTTCTGTACTGTGTTTATTTTTGTTTCTGGTGTACAATAAAGAGTTTTCTATTCTATTCTATTCTATTCTATGTGAAACTTAAATATTATTAATACTTGACACCGGCAAACGAAAGGAAAGAACTTACTTGTAAGAAAAACTGAGGCATCTGAAAGGTGCTTCAGTACAAGCTGTACTACAAGCCTTTTCGTCCTTCACTCGTGCCTGGCCGCGTATAGCGGAGGGGGTCAACTTGGCGGCCTTATCGTATTGAAGGTAGCATTCTGGAATAAAAATATTAAATAAATAATTGATTAAGCACAAAACAGATAAATAAAAACTCATAAGACGTTTATTGATTCAAACGCGTTCATCGACTCAAATGCGTTCATTGACTCAAATCCGTCCATTGACTCAAATGCGTTAATTAAATCAAATACGTTCACTGACTCAAATCCGTTAACAAAATCACATGCGTTCACAGACACTGACTCAAAAGCGTTCAATGACTCGTGTGTGTTAACTGACTCACGTTACGTTCACTGATTCAAATGCGTTCAGTCAATCATATGCGCTTAGAACTCAAAACTCAAAAATAAAAAGCACTTTTACAATTAAATAGTTAAGTCTCATTTAGTTACATTGAAATATAAAACAAATATGATTAACTGTAGTGATTACTGATTATGGTTTGAGTTTGAAAAAGGAAATTTTCCTTTCAAATGGTGACTCACAGACATACACGTGCGTTCACTGACTCACTATGCTTGCAAGTACTGACTCATATGCGTTCACTAAAAGAGAAAGAATGTCAATTATCTCCAAAACTGGCAGAAAGTTTCAGTAAAGCGTAAACAGTAATTTCGACAACTTTTCTAGGAGATTTATGAAAATTACAATATTTTGTGTAAAAACACGCGCAGTTCACCACTTTCCTGAAAACTTACCCCCGTTATCCTTATCGTCCTGTGCGTGGGGTTCGCACCCCCGGCCGTAGCTCCCCCTTGCATACAGCTCGTGCCCCGCCGCGCGCTGCACTGCGCCCCCTGCCGCTGAGGGGGTGGGCGCTGATGTGAGGATGCAGTTCGGTAGCTCCTCGCCTATAGTCGGGGGGTCGAAGCTGGAAAAAATATATGATAGTATTTATATTAAAAGTGAGGAGAGACCCGTGCCCAGCAGTGGGACGTTATGGGTTGATGATGATGATGATGATGATTTATATTATATTATTTATTTATGTTTATTTATTTTTTAGCACACAAATGGAGTACAAGGAGTACTTAATGCTAAGTAGCATATATATTGCCTGAGGATGTCCACGCGGACTACAGTTTATTGCGATAAAAATATCATCTGTGTTTAGAGGACCATGGTCGTCGTAGTTCCGGATTTCCTAGATACGGAAAATCTTAGTTAAGGGTCAGAATATTTTTTTTTATTTAGCTGAGGACGAGACGAGCTACTCCTTCACCTGATGGTAAGCACTACGCCTCATAAGAATTACAGTGCCACCCAGCACTTCACATTGCATAATCCTGCAAGAGACCACCTGGGACCGCTACACCTTTGGCAGATATTCATCCGCCAGGCAGCAGGGTGCAAACTTCACTGTGTTCCGATTTGAAGGGCACTGTTTCCAGCGTAATTACTGCGCATATGAGACTTTAGAGCCGATGTCTCAGGGTGACGAGCGCAGTGCAGCGCCGCGCAGGGTTATGCAATGCAAAGTTCTGGGTGGCACTGTTACTGTTATGGGTAAGCGTAGCGCTTATGATCAGGCGAACGCCTTGCTCGTTTCATCACTCATTTAAATGGAAAAAAAACTTAACCTGCCGCTAACGACCTATTCTCTCATGTATATTGAAGCATAATAAATTATTTGATTTCATTAACTCACCGAAAACTAAACCCCCTACAGAAGAAACCCTGGGCTCGGATACATTCTGCCTCGCAAGCCCCCAGCCCAGCCACTGTCAAGGTTGACTTCGCTCCAGACCCTGCCACTACTGTGTCAGATCTGACGTGGTAGAAGCATTCTGGAATCAAGAATACAGGAAAAGCATTGGGCATATGAGACTTTAGAACCAATGTCGACAAATGCAGTGCAGTACCTCGCAAGATTATGCAATGCTAAATAGTGGGTCCGCCTTGCAAGGAGAAGGTCGTGAGTTCAAATCCCAGTGCAGGCAGGTACCAACGTGTTTCTGTAAAGCATATGCTATGTACGTATTGCTATGTATGTATTATCAATCGCTTTTCGGTGAAGGAAAACATCGTGAGGAAACCCACGAATTATTTCGGAGGTAGGGATGTCATTAACCAATCCGGACGTGGCCCCCACGGTGGATTATGACCTAACCCTCCTCATGAAAGTGAGGGGAGACCCGTGATGATGATGACGATGAATAGTTTGTTGCTGCTTACCACTCTCTATCCAAGGCGTGTGACTGACAGCTGAACATCCTTGCTCTTGGGGCATGGCATAAACGTCAGATCCACTGTCAGTGGAAAGGTCCAGGCCATGGAACGGACGCTCGCTGAGGAAGCAGTTGTCAGACCCTCGGGAGTTGGAATATCTGAAGAAGATAAATGAAATGATGGTGAGAGAATATCAGAGTCAGAATTTCTTATGATTATCCTAAGGTACCGCCGGTAGCGGGGCCAGGCCCTGGCTGCTGATGGTTAGGGCTGCAGAGAGAGAAACCTCCTGACAATACGCGCCGTGTCGAGGAGTACTGCCGCGTGCATCCGAGAAATCCGACTTTAGAGCGGATGTTTTAGGGTGACGAGGGCAGTGCAGTGCCGCGCAGGATTATACAATGCAGTGTTCTATGTGGTGCTGTGTCTGTTGGACAGGCGTAGCGCTTACCATCAGGTGAACGTCTTGCTCGTCTCTTACAGTCAAATAATTTTTTTTTTTTGGTGTATTCACATACCAATATTGGAGCAAAACGCTTGTTCAGAATTCTCACCGGTAGCTATAGGAGACGCATTTGAACTCCTTCTCGGAGAAGCAGGCAGTCTCACACCCAACGACGTTCCTGGCGATCAGGGACCTCCTTATGGCACCTGTGCCTAGAGACATCCCGGGACGACGCCGAGAGTAACAATCTAGAAATAGGGAATACAGTATTATACAATATTTGCCAGTCAGTCTTTTGTTAGTGAGGAGTTCCGTTCTCTAGCTTCCGCCTCTATCATCAGTACATACTTTTTTTTTGTTACATTTTAATTTTGTTTCTATTTTTTATTTTTATTTTGTGATTGTACTTGTTTCTCGTACTAAAATACCTTGTGATTGGTTTTTAATAATTGTTTAATTAATTAGTGTTTAGCGAAGCCGCTCTAATTAATGTATTGAAATAAATAAGTAAAGCCAGATCAGATCAGGGGCCTCAACCATGAATGGTTAAATCCATCCAGTTTAAGGCCTTAAAGTGAACTGCCCTGCTAACTGTCACCACCAATATCGCTCAGCGTTCGTAAATCGACCAGAGACATTTATCCAAAGAGATCGGAACATTTTGTTTGCATTTATGGGAGTTTATATAGCTTCATCTCATTCTCTTTCTCTCTCATTCTCTGCAGTCTATTTTTGAGTGACGTCACGTCACGTTTGTCATTTATGAGTGTGTGGTGCCAATCTAGGCCGTTCAGTTTAAGGCCTTAAAATGAACTGCATAGCCAGTTTGCTATGATGAATGTTAGAGGAGGCGTGGAATATAAGATTGATGAAGTATCCAAGATGATGAGTAAATGACGGATTGATGTTCTTTGTGTGAATGAGTCTGGGTGTTTGTAGGACCACGGTCCTCGTAGTTTCTGATTCCCAAGTAACACGGAATTTTAGTCAGGGGTCAGGACCTATATTATGTGATCGTTATGACAAAAAAACTGATTTCAAATTGACTTGCGACATTTGAAATAAAAATCCAATCACATTCATGACAGCTACCGTGGCATAAGCTTGTGATAGCTGACTCTCGCACAAGGCAAATAAGAATAAAAAAAAGAAATAAAGAAAAAACAATTATTCTGACACAACTGCACACAACAGCGAACAACGTACTTATTTAGAGACAAGACAAGAAAATGAAAACACGCGATGAACATAATAGTGTACGCAGATAGCCGGCGCGCAGTGATGTCAGACAAGGCCTGAGCTCAGCATAATGCTAAGATCAAAGAACAACACAACACAAGAGTGGCAGAAGATATGGTCTTATGGTTATTATGGTTCTTATGGTCTTGGTTTCTCTTCTGTGTAGGTAGAGAGGTAGGAGTAAAATAAGTAGATAAGGCCGGAGGCCGTATCTTTTTATTTCGCGTTAGGTCAATTTAAGTACGGGGTGACACGTCAGGGTTGTTTCGGTCTTCAGATAAATTAAGGGTTGCGTAGGGATTTAGATTTTTAAGCAGATTGATTTGTCATTGGGGTTACGTCATCCAACAAAGTCCTATCATACATTCATCAGACAACTTAGGCGGAATTAAAACTATATATTTCTATATTATCTTATATCTTTAAATGAGCAATTCTTGTATATATATATTTATATAATTGGAATCTCGGTATCGGCTCCAACGATTTTCATGAAATTTAGTATATAGAGGGTTTCGGGGGCGATAAATCGATCTAGCTAGGAATAATTTTTAGAAAATATCATAAAAAAAAAAAACACCGAGCAAAGCTCGGTCATCCAGGTACTCTTATTGATATGGTCTTACCTTTAGAACTGGGCTCGTCACTTCTATCGCCAGGTTCGTAGTATATCCTCGACGGCTCTTCCTCAAAATCCAGTCCATTCGATATTCCAGAAGAATTCCACCTACCTCGTTTCCACGCCCCATATCCATATCTATGCAAACTCTTTCCAACCCCATAAAAATCTTCCCCTGAAGAATACTCCCTGCCATCATCCTTCCCTAAAGAGTGATAGTCGAAGCCATCATCATAATTTCCCAAGGAATGATAGTCGAATTTATGATGATCATCGCTGTGATAATCGTTTCTATGTTTGTCGTGGTCGAAAGTGTTTCTGTGTTCGCTTTTGTCGTGATGCTCGAAATCGTGATCATTCGGAGGATGGTAGTCGAAGTTTCTATCATTGGAGTGATCGTAGGACTTATGTTCTTCTCTGTAGTGGTGGTAAGGTTGAACGCCGTAGGAAGGTTTTTCGCTGGTCAGACCCCAATGGTGGATGGATTTGTGGTAGTCGTTCCGGTTTTTGTAGTAGTGGGAACCGCCGTATATTCCACCGTATTGACCCCATTTTTCTTGGTCACCATCCGTTCTGGCTAACCCTGAAAATGTATTTAATTCACCTCACTAATATTATATATAGTAGTAGCTTGTAGTGGGAGGTCTCTTCTGCAAGAGACCGCCTGGGGAAGTACCTTTGCCAGATATTCATCCGCCAAGCAGTAGTGTGCAAACAACCGGAACACAGTAGTGAAGGTAGTGGTTTGAAGGGCATTGTTTTCAGCGAAATTAGTCGGCATATGAGACTAGACCCGATGTCTCAGGGTGACGAGCGCAGTGCAGTGCCGCACAGAATTATGCGATGCAAAGTTCTGGGTGTTTCTGTGACTGTTATGGGCAGGCGTAGCGCTTACCATTAGGTAAATGACTTGCTCGTACCTTCACTCAGTCAAATAAAAACAAAAACAAATGAATGCGAAAGTTTGTGTCTTTGTCCTCTCTTCACGCCGAAACGGCTGAATGAATTTGGGTGAAATTTGGTATATAGATACTTTAGGTTCTGGGATAAAACATAGGGTACTTTTTATTTTGTTTATAACGAGGTCAGTTCAACCGATTAGCAGTGAAAAGGGAAGAAAGAGACAGTCAAAGTTACTTCCCCTTCTGAAATGAAATGAAAAATGAAATGAAATCTGATTTATTGCCTCTTAAACCAAAATACATACAAAACTTAATATAACATTCATAAATTATTCAAACAACCAGGGCAAAAAAAAAACAAAAAAAAAACTTCTAAAATTACAGCGTCAATTCCACCAAAGAAGAACCGAGGAAGTTTCTGTAAAGCATCCACTTCTCTACTGAACCGTGACGTTGACTGCAACTTAACCAACCAATCACTCTCACCATCACCAATAATCATCACCACTACCATCACCAGCGCCACCATTAGCGTCTTCTCTCCATCCGCCTGCGGCCTTCCCCCAGGAGATCGAAAATAGGATCAGCGAACCCAACCAGCACGACACCATTTCCTGCCCTCAATTTCTACAACCTCGGGCTCAATATTACGCTGTACCTGTATTCCTGTCTTTTATTTAACCCCTACAACTTAGGGGGAAAAGGTAGGGACCCCAAAAACCATAGCGGGACCACCATTACTGACTACCTGACTGGGAATCAATTTAGGGTGATTAAGAAGTAGCTTACCAATCTGATACGGGACATATCGTTGGTCATATCTCCTATTCCCTCCTTTATATCTCCCATCATCATATGCATTCCCCCTTTCCCCCACCCAATCATTCCTATCCCTCCAACCATCCAATCTGTTCGGCCGATTTGGTCGGTCGTCCAATCTGTTCGGCCGATCTTGCCGGTCGTCCAACCGGGTCGGCCGATCTTTTGAAGATAAAAAACCAGAGTGCAAAAGCCCCGGGCCGCGAAGAGTTTCTGGGCAGTTGGGTTCCAAGCTATTGCGGTCGATCTCGTAGAAGTCGTAGTCTTTGTCTTGGACGAAGTCGCGGCGAAGGTCGAAAGCTTCAATGGGTTTTGTCATTAGCTCGCAGAGGCCTTTGCCACGGAAGGATGGGTCCATTCTGTAAATATCAAAGAATAACATTAACAGTCATACAGTCACGCCTTTTCCAGGATTAGAACTTATGACCCTCTCCTTAGAAGGAAGATGTTCTCCCACTAAGCTACCACACCATCCTAGTTCACGTTCTCGTATATATAAAACTGCTGATCAACGCTTCCTTCTAAATCACTTAACACGTTCACTGCTGAGCCATTTCACTTTTTTTGGCTATATTGCGAATCTTCACAACGTGTGCGCTTACTATTTATTGGCGTAGTGTCGTATTAGTTTAACACATTTGCTTTAACACGTTCACTGCTGAACCATTTTACTACTTCTGCATCTTTTGCCATCTTCACACAGCGTGTGTGTTCACTGTTTATTGGCGTTGTGTCGGAACGGAACTCAATCGGCAGTACACACAACTGGTGCGACAAAATTGACAATACAGCAGCGCAGGTCGGCACGCCAGGCGCGTTTGAGCTTGCCGTAAATTTCTAATAACACAGACGTGTGTGTTTTTAACAGTGAACATGTTAATGGGTATATTGCGTAACAAATTCATGGTAATATAGTAAATATGAACTCCGCTAAATATTAAGTTCCCACGAACTGTTCGCACAATTGTACAGTTTCCTGATATGAGGCTAGCGGCCAATGCTCAGCGTTTGATAAACTATACTACAGTGCTAACTGGAGATAAGTTGTGATTTATGTAGGAATTGTTATTTTCTTTAGGTTCGCTTCTGACGCACTGCGAATTCGAGAACTCAGGGTCCAGAACGAGGAAACATTGATTTGATTTTATTTCTACTTTTATTTTTATGTTGTGATTTTGGTTTTTCTCGTATCCATAATACGTTATAATTGATTTCTAATAATTGTTTAATGATTTAGTGTTATTGGCCTAAACCGTTCTAATTAATGTATTTGAATAAATAAATCATCATCGAAACCCGTATCATCACTTTAGTGAGAAAGTTAAGGCATAAACCACCTCGGGGACGCGGTCCGGGTTGATGAATAACCTCCTGCTCCTGTAGTGCGCTCACTGCTGAGCATCATGATGATGCCGACCAATCTTTTCCCTTACTATCTGGTGCCACCTCTGGTGGTCCTCGGCACAATGGATGGTATCGCTCAGCTTGGTGTCCAGCTATTCAGGATGTTTATCAAGAAATGCATTGACATTTGCCGGTGTGCCCGCACTGGGATTCAAACTCGAAACCCTCGACATTAAAATGCCATAATTTTTATTTTATTCGTCTGCGTGACGACACTACCGAGTTGGTCACCCGATGGTAAGCGCTACACCTGCCCATAACGGTTACAGTGCCACCCAGAACTTTGCATTGCATAATCCTGCGCGGCTCTGCACCGTGCTCGTCACCCCGAGACATCAGCTCTAAAGTCTCACATGCGCTAAAATCAGTGCCCTTCAAACCGGAACACAGTAACGTTTGCACACTACTGCTTGGCGGATGAATATCTTATTGCAGAAAAGGCATTGAAATGTATCGCAGTTCGAGGAATGTCATGTCACAGTAACGCAGGGTAAACAATGCATTACAGATATTATCTGGACTCATTCGTTACATTGTCTTGCTATGTTTTACACATATCTACGTTACGTTACTGTATCATTAAAAACCTACAGCACAATCTTAATTTTGAATTGCTCTTAAGCAAAAGAACCGAGCCGAACGTACAAAGTGGAGCCCACACAATGTTAGACGACGTCGTGGCAGCCCCAGGAGGAGATAGCGGGACGAGCTGGGGCCTCACCATGAACCGTTAAATCCATCCAGCTTAAGGCCTTAAACTGAACTGCCCTACTAACTGTCACCACCAATATCGCTCAGCGTTCAGAGACATTTATCTAAAGAGATCGGAACAATTTGTTTGCATTTGTAGGAGTTTATATAGCTCCATCGCATTCTCTTACTCTCTGCAGTCTATTTCTGAGCGACGTCACGTCTACGTCTATACGTCTGAGGCATGAAGAAGCAGATAAATCAATAAATAAAGGTATTAATCCGTAGAATACCTATCTGACTGTTGACAAAATTTATTAGAGATCTACCAATGAAATAAGTCTTTATTTGAGGAATGGAAATTGGCCGCTTTAGATTAATCATCAACAAGCCATAACGTCCCACTGCTGGGCAAGGGTCTCCCTTCACTTTCGTGAGGAGGATTAGGCCATAATCCACCACGGGGGCCAGATCCGGATTGGTGGATTACACGCCTACCTCCGAAATAATTCTCGGGTAGGCATGTGGGTTTCCTCACGATGTTTTCCCTCACCGAAAAGCGAGTGATAATTACGTACATATGTTTTACAATAAACACATTGGTACGCCTGCACTGGGATTTGAACTGACGACCTCCCACTAGACTACCACCGCTTATATAATATTACTTAGATACCTAACCTAAAAATAGCAATAATAATTTGTTAATTAGACATTCTATGTATTTAACATTTTGCGAATTGGACATTCTAGTTACGAAATTTCTCCTTTATTCTATGGCAGTTGAAAATACTTTGTTTGGTAATCACTTGTTTTTTTTTTTTTATTTATTTAAAGGACTTTGTCGCGACCACATCGTCCTGTAGAAACAATACACAGAGATTAAAAAAACAACAAAACAGTAACAAAATTAACAGTTATTTTGTCAAGGCTAGATCTGCTAACCGATACAATATTTTGGCTTCTTCTGATGTGGGACAAGACAAAGTACTGTTCAGAAGTCCAATGTGCAAAGTTCTATGTCCACCAAACATTGATCTCCTTAATGTATCGTGCCGGACACATTCCATCAAAATGTGTTGAACATCTTCAAGTACTCCGCATTCGTTACAATTCGGCGGCGAGACTTTTTTCATTAAAAATGCAAACTTGTTTGATGGAATGTGTCCCGAGCGTAATCTAAGAGCAGTCTTTAAATAATTCCTATCTAATGATATATTGTCTATCCATGGGTATTGAGAGGTAATCACTTGTTAAAGTTTGACTTAATTTGCTATACCTTTAAAAACTAGAAGTAGAGTAGATTAAAAGCCGATTAACTTAACCGTTAGTGAAGTTACATTATTGCCTATTAGTTATATTGTTACCTGCATATAAAATAACCTTGCAAAAGTTGTATAGCCCAATTATATCGACCCGTAGGTACAATATTTAGGTCATAATGGCGTGGTGCGGATTTACATCTTTTATGCAAATTATTGTTTGGTTAGCGCACCGCAGGGCTGTATTAAGTACTGGAAATAGGGTTATTTACTTACGAAGTACTTATTTGTAAAAGAGTGATAACCTTACGGGAGAATGTCCGCATGAAATAAAATCAGCCAAAACGAAACCTTATAAATCTAACAAAAGACGGTGTCCATGAGGCATGGCGCCAAGAACGCTAGCTGCATTTCCACGTTGAATAGCAATAGCTGTTTTCTGTGTGAGATATGAGCCAGCTCTCTTGTCACTAGCGGCGGCGACTGTTTTGCATAAAAAATATGCATGGTTTATTACAGTTTATCATGTTTAAACAAAAAAGTTAAAGAACCTTGTTGACACTGGCTGCATGCAAAGAAAAACGCTAACTGTCACACTTGCCACGCCAACAGCCGGCCTGAGCCGCCGCATTAAGATAATTCACATAAAAAATATAGTTCAAAAAAATTTTAACAACACGCTTTATTAGCATTATTTCAACTATATTTTTTTTCTATTAAATTTTTTTACTTTAGTATTGTATTATCGTTAGTCCTTGATAAGTGTGCAAAATTTCCATTTAATCAGACGTTTAGAAGGGGGTCAAAATCATGTCCTAAGTTTCCGTTACATCATCATCATCATCAACCCATAACGTCCCACTGCTGGGCACGGGTCTCTGCTCACTTTCGTGAGTAGGGTTAGGCCATAATCCACCACGGGGGCTCAGTCCGGATTGGCGGATAACATACCTACCTCCGAAATAATTGTCGGGTAGGTATGTGGGTTTCCTCACGATGTTTTCCTTCACCGAAAAGCGAGTGATAATTACGTACATATGTTTTACAGAAACACATTGGTACGTGCCCGCACTGGGATTTGAACTCACGACCTTCTGATTAGAAGGCGGACGTTCTCCCACTAGGCTACCACCGCTTTCCGTTACATACTAACATACAATGACATGTGAAGCTAATGACAGCATGTTAAATAGAAGTCGAGAGCTGAGATCCGTCCCTGTGCCAACAGTAGAGGCAGGCAAGGTGATCGCACAGTATAACACGTAGTTACTTCAACAATGCTGATGGCGTGTGCAGATACGATCCGAGGACGCCAGCCCTTTAGTTCAGTCCTTATGTTGTTAGATTACTAAATTGTAGTAGGGGGAGGCCTATTCTGCAAGAGGTCGCCTGGGGAAGTACCACACCTTTGCCAGACATTCATCCGCCAAGCAGTAGTGTGCAAACATTACTGTGTTCCGGTTTGAAGGGCACTGTTTCCAGCGAAATTACTGGGCATTTGAGACTTTAGAGCCGATGTCTCAGGGTGACGAGCGCAGTGCAGTGCCGCGCAGGATTATGCAATGCAGTGTTCTGGGTGGTGCTGTGACTGTTATGTGCAGGCGTAGCGCTTACCATCAGGTGAAAGACTTGGTCGTTTTATAACTTATAGGGAAAAAAATATAGTGCAGCATTTCGATCCTTTACTTACGTCCAATTTTTTTATTAATTATTTATTTAACTGATTAACGACTCATAGTAGTGTCGACGGATCTAGGCCAACGTGAGCACAGGCCCTCGGAAAGTTTGCGCATGCACAGTCACGAAGAAATGTTTTAGTGTGCCTTGCCTTTTTCTCAGTAGATGGAAAACAGTGGGAAATGCCAGGCGACCTACCCTAACTGTCCAAATCCTAACTCGCTTCCAAAATACGAACACTTTGACGCTTTCTGCGGCGACACTTCACGATGGCCTAGATAAATCGACGATATTGTACTTTTCGGCTTCCACTAGGTGTGTTACTTACCGATAGTTAAAGCTCTCGCAGTGGAACCGCTTCTCCGTGGCGCATTCTCTTCGGCAGTCCTCGAGCACGTCACAAGGCACCACCCGCCTGACGAAGCTGCGAAGCGCTCGCTGCCCTGCCAGCACTCTTCGGAAGCATGCTGCGGAGTGAAGGAGTTATGTGGTTACATCATCATCACCATTGTCGACCCATATCGGCCCAGTGCTGAGTCCCGTACTCAGCACTGGGCCGATATGGGTCTCCCCTTACTTTCGTGAGGAGGATAAGGCTATATTCCACCACTGGGGCCTGGTCCGAATTGGTGGACAGCATACCTAGCTTCGAAATAATTCTCTGGTAGGTTAGTGTCCGTCACCGAAAAGCGGGCGATAATTATGTACATATGATTTACAGAAACACATTGGTTCGTGTCGCCACTGGGATTTGAACTCGAAAACTTTGCCTTGCAAGGCGGACGTTCACCAACTAGGCTACCACTCCTTTATTTTGTAATAGTTTCGATCAGATTTAAAAACTAAAAATTTTTTGAATTTGCGCCATTTTTTTTTGTTAAATTTGGAAAAAAATAGAACCTACTTTTTGCTCTGTGTGGTTTCTGTATGAAGTTCACGGCTTTAGGCCGCTTTTAGTGGTCGACCAACGTACATTGGTACGTGGTGCGTACGTCGGTCGTGCTTGTCATTTGTATGAAAAATGACAAGTCGTGACAGTGCTCGTCCGATCGTACGCACGCATATGTATTGCTTAATTTTCATACAAATGACAAGCGCAACCAACGTAAGCACCGACGGTCGGTCGAGCACTGAAACCGGCCTTACATTTCAATTTTCGTGATATTTAGTTATTTGTTTTCATGTGTAACACGGGCTGTTTTTAATTCTAATTTAAAATTACGCGGGTGAAACCGCGGGGCGCAGCTAGTCTATGAATAAAATACTAATTGCAACCTTTGAACCTTAACCAACGAGTGGTTAAAATAATAATTACATTTATAATGAGTTTCTTACAATTTTATTTATATTTTTTACAATATTCTCATATTCTCATAGTAAATCGAGTACGGTAATTTGCCTGACAGACAGACATCTGTACAAAAAACAACCTTCAGAGAATCCGCTAAGTACATTTATAGATATGATCTAGTAACAACCATAGTGTGGACATCTCAAATCTGACGTGAAAATTGGGGGTTTTATAAGGCAGCTGCACCTCGTTCCACCGTTATTCTCGTTTTCCCGGAGGGATTCTGCATTTTCCCGGGATAAAATAACCTATTTAATTAATTACCATTGGTCAAGGGTACTTTTCCACCTGTCTTGTCCAGCTAGTGATCTAAGATTTCCGGGTATACGGACCCAGCTTCCCTAGCTGCCGCTGTCTTTTCCTACTCCTTCCGAAAGAGTGGTACCCTAACCCCAACCCCAGTTTCCCCTCCCAACTTCCACATCCCCTTCTTCAAATCTGTTCCTACCTAATCCTCTTTCCTTTCCTCTCCGCCAAGCCAGTGGTTGCCGTGCTAATGGCTGCTTGGGCGAACAACATCTTCCCTAGCTAATCGTGGGAACGCAATGGCGGCGTCGTGGTTCGTTACATCACGTCACGTTTCCTGAGGGGGCGAAAAGTGGGCTACAGAAAGCTACTTTGCTACGATGAATGTTGGAGGAGGCATGGAAGGTATGATTGAGGAATGCGAGATGATGAGTAAAAGACGGATTGATGTTCTTTATGCGAGTGAGACTAGGAGGTAAGGATGTCGCGCATGGACCCTACACAGCCTATTGGTCTGGAGTTCCAGAAACCAGTAGAGGGTGTCAGGGAGTTGGTGTACTGCTTTCCGCTGAGATCGTAGCGTGTGAAAAAATGTAGTCTCTGCCTATCCCAACGGGAGAAAGGCGTGCCTGTATGTTTGTGGCTTTTAGTCAGTGAAAGAATGTTTAGAATTGTATTAGCGGTGCCGAAGTAACCATTTCATCCAAGGAATTCCCGTTTTCCCGCAAAAATCAGCATTTTCTCGGTATAACATATTCTCTAAATAATACTCAGGAATAATTTAGTTTCGTCTAAGAGAAAGAATTCCTAGCATTCCACTGTGAGTGGTTTATTGGTAGAAAATGCTCTTAGCATTAGTTCCGCCACTTATACAATTGTAGTTTTTTTTATAGCCGTTTTATCTGTGCAATAAAGTATTTAAAAAAAACATATTATGACGAAGTTCAGAAAGTGTAATTAAAATGGCTTAATACATACTTGGAGCATTTTCCACCAAAATCACTCTCGATCCGACCAATTCTCTGACACACACACATATGAACAACACTGACACACACAAGTGCATTTTCACTGTCTACGCATCACTCGTTAAAATCACTGTTGTTTTTGTTCATGTTTACACTTTTAGACTTTTTGTATAATTGGATTACGCGTTACATTTTTCGTGTCATTAGAAATTAATTTTACATTTTTTTTTGTATTTACACTCTTAATTATTACACTCGGATTTTAAATTTTGGTTTTATTTATCAAAACGTCCTGTAAATTTTGGCCATACTTAAAAATAAAAAAAAAACTAATAAAATACACCAAAGTTTTTAAAATATATTTGACACTTCATGCAATAAATTTAGTTGTCATTATTAATCATCACAACTAATTAATTAACAATAATTACGTTAATATTACAGAATAACACAACTTCGTGATCAAATCTTCAAATATCCAAACTTTTTCGTATTATTCATATGTTTTTTGTTATATTTAACGCGAATTTACGTTTGTTTTTAAAAGTTTTTATTAATTTTTAGGTCAACAGGGTCACAGCGCGAATGTAGTTAGACTGAACAGTAGCATTGTATGGCATAGGCTTATATGTGAATGGGACGCGGTCCGCGGCATAGTGTGGACAAGGCGATGACATTTTTTTACTTTTATTTTATAGAGTTAGAGACGAGCTAGTCATAATATTTACAGCACAACCCAGAACTTAGCATTACATAATTTTCCGCGACACTGCACTGCACTCGTCACCCTGAGACATCGGTTCTAAAGTCTCATATGCCCAGTAATTCCGCTGGAAACAGTGCCCTTCAAACCGGAACACAGTAATGTTTGCACGCTACAGTCTGGCGAATGATGATTAGGCGGTCTCTTGCAGATGAAGTCTACCACAAAAACAAGCTGAATAATTCTCTAACCACGATTAGTCTCAAATATTGAACTGATATACAATATGTACATAATTATTATTCGCTTTTCTGTGAAGGGAAACATCGTGAGGAAACCCACATACCCGAAAATTATTTCGGAGGCATGTGATTTACCAATCCGGACCGGAGCGGGGCCCCGTGGCGGATTATGACCTAATCCACACATGTGTAATGTAGTCAGTATACGGATTAGGTGTCTATGTGATTTTTTAACACAAACTGTACAAAAACTAACTGTAATAATTATAACATTGTGACACCTGTAAATAAAAAAAGTCTTTCAAAAAGTTATGTTTATTTTATTGAATTATACGTGGATTTCTATTAGATATGTCTGTAATCGAAGTCAAAGTCAAAGACAAAAATCTTTATGCGTGTGGGCCCCAAAGGGGCACTCTAGACTTGGGTGACTCTACCACCGGATTTCGAATACATATGTATACAATACTACCGAGAAAAACCCGCAAAATCAGTATTTTTAATCCTTACTTCCTCACTCCTTACTTATATTATAAATGCGAAAGTAACTCTGTCTGTTGCTCTTTCACGCCTGAACTACTAAACCGATTGAAATGAAATTTGGTACAGAAATAGTCTAGAGCCTAGGAAAGGACATAGGCTACTTTTTATCGCAAAAAATGCATTGTAAGGGTTTGAAATAGGGGATGAAAGTTTGTATGGAAGTATCGTCATTTTTGAAGCTAGAAGCTTGAAATTTATTTTTTAGGCTTTTGATTAGATATAAATAAATTTGGCATTCAAAGTTTGTAAAACTTTACCCTTGAGGGGTAAAATAAACATAGGGGATGAAAGTATGTATAGGAATATGTAAAGTTACGGCTTAACCACTGCACCGATTTAAAAAATTATTTCTCTAATGGAAAGCTACATTGACAGCGAGTAACATAGGCTATATTTTATCCCCATATTCCTGCGGGAACATGGAACTACGCGGATGAAACCGCGGGGCACAGCTAGTGTCTAATAAATAAATGTTACCAAAACTAAGCGCTGTAGTAAGAAGTTGCCATGAGGCACTTAAGCAGTTAAGACTCCTGCACACAATTCATCTTCGACAAAAATATTTATACGATACCATAGCAAACACACCAACGCCGATTTGTCTAAGACCAGAGGCTGAAACTCATTTGACAAAAAAAAAGTCTGGAAGACAGAGCGTCACTGACGCGCGTCAACACCTGATGCGAAAATCAAAAGGCATATCCACACTATTCTCTCGCGCCGTTGATCACACTGATAACTTCGGCACTCGGCCTATTGTCTCTCAAAAAAAGGATTTATTTGAAGCAAAAACCTAATATATCCGACCATTGTGAACGTATGAACATACCCGTGGAATAGTGAACTGGTGGTGTCTTATTTAGATTAATCTACGCATCTACACTAATAATTATAAACAGGTAAACTTTCTTGTAAGGTTATAAGGATATTGATAGCACCGCGTCGCGGTCACATAGATAGATCCTGGGGGGTCACAACGTACTTATTCTTATTCCATGCAGTTCAGTTTAAGCCCTTAAACTTAACGGCCTAGATTGGCACCACACACTCATAAATGACAAACGCGACGTGACGTCACTAAAAAATAGACTGCAGAGAATGAGATGGAGCTATATAAACTCCCATAAATGCAAACAAATTGTTCCGATCGCTTTGGATAAATGTCTCTGGTCGACTTGTGAACGCTGAGCGATATTGGTGGTGACAGTTAGCAGGGCAGTTCAGTTTAAGGCCTTAAACTGGATGGATTTAACTGTTCGTGGTGAGGCCTCTGGGTCTTTATTCGCTATGCCACATGAGATTCTTTAAGGAAAAAATGTGATGTCATAGAATAGAATACAAAATACTTTATAGTACACCAGTTCAGAAATACACAAAGATGTCATAATGCGCTTTAAACTTATTTTGGACCTTAAAACATACTGAAATACACTAGCTTTCCGCACGTCATTTTGACAGGTAAAAATGAGCGTGTTACCAGCGTAAGTGGTCATAGCGAATAACGGCCCAGCCACTGCGAGGACCATGGCCCTACAAACACACAGACTCAGAGCAAATGGTTCACACAATTAGTTTGCAAGATAACATACTCTTTTTGTTGTACAGAGTAAAGAGACGAGCTGGTCGTTTCTCAGATGGTTAGCGCCACACCTGCCCATTAAAGTGGCAGTGCTTAATGTTGCGCATTGTGCTCGTCACCTTGAGACATTGATTCTTAAGTCTCATTAGCCTAATGATTTCGCTAGAAACAGTGCCCTTTAAACTTTAACACAGAAATGTTTGCACACTACTGCTTGGCATATGAATATCTGCTAAAGGCGTGCTTCCCATGGACAACTCGTGTATTATAATACTGTGTTCCGGTTTAAAGGGCACTGTTTCCTGCGACATTTCTGGGCATATGAGACTTTAGAGCCGATGTCTCAGGGTGACGTGCGCAGTGCAGTGCCGTGCAAGAGTATGAAATGCAAAGTTCTGGATGGCGCTGTAACTGTTATGGGCAGGCGTAGCGCTTACAATATAGTGAACGGCTTGCTAGTTTCGTTACCCTGTCAAAAATTGGTTGTCTGTAAAGTTGGTTTACGGAGGATATTTTAACGTGAAATCATAACAAAACATTGATGAAATGATTTTTTATGAATAAAATTGAATATTTTTTTAATAATAAAAGAATAAATATTTGAAATTATAGTAGTAATCAGATTTTTAAAATGCAAGAATAATTAACCTGTCAAGAAGAGAAGAGAGATAGATGCGGCGCAAGCGTACATTAAGCGTAAAGGGACATTGTGTCAACTTTTTCGTGCATGCAGCCGGCGTTCATCGATTCATTAGACGTTGTCACGTCAAAAATTCACTAAAATAATTTTCAGCATGCGTGTTTCCTCGCGATGTTTTCCTTTGCTTTGATAAATAATTAGATACAAGTGTTTTTACAAGAAACACTTTGTCGTATAATGTCACAGTGGTTTGAGAATTTAATTCCTTTTGGTATAAGCTTTAAACAATCATATTATTCATTCTAAAGGCTTCCGGATAATCAGCAAATTGTGATTTTCCGGCGAACCAGAGGCTGGGCTTGAAATACCGTGTTTAAATTGTATTAGGGGTCCTTAGAATAGACTACAAAACCTTTTTTCACATCAAACTATAACTAACAATAAACACGTTGACTACTGAACCGGTTTTTAAATTTGGACACCGTTACGGACCGTGTGTGTTTTCCAGCACTGGCGTGCCGTCTGTGTGAGCCGCACTGTAGTAGCGCCGCGTTCAACACACGTCTGTGTTTCGCCGCACAACCGGCACGTAAGCTGCGCTAACACAACAGGTGTGTTTTCCCGGATCCGCGTAAAGTTATAAAAACCGGCCAAGTGTAAGTTGGACTCGCGCACGATGGGTTCCGTACTTTGTTGTATGGGAGCCCCTCTTAAATACTATTTTTATATTTATGTAATTTTTTTTTAAAGTGAAAATTATTCATAATTATTCTGTGAATATTTCAAGCGTCTACCTGTTGCCATTGGGCTCACGTTGGGCTATCTACACCTTTTGTCAGATAATATCAACTTTCAACTTTGTTTGCTTTGTTCGCTACCACACATACACACACAAACACACACACACACGACGATACGATCTGAAATGACGATGATGACGAATGCTATTTTTTTCAAAATAAATCTGCGACCTGCGGAACCCAACCACAACCGAACGGCTCGCTCTTGGCCGCATCTTTAAAAACAAAAGACCAGTGGCTTTGTAATTTAACGCATTTGACCTTGGTGCATCCGTGCCATTAGATAGGGTACTGCACAGGAAGTATGTGCTAGCTAAATAAGGGACATTTTTAAGCCAGTTATATAGGGTTTTAAAAAAAATTGTTTAATAAACTAAAACAATTTGATCATGCACCCCACACTTTTTTACCATAATAAATGATAAAATTAGATTTTTTTATCTTGGCTTGCTATTACAGCATTTTTTTGTTTTATCTATATTTTTAGGGTTAAATGGAGATGGACAGGACACTTGGCAAGGCGGGAGGACCAAAGGTGGACGAAATAAATTACGGAGTGGTGGCCAAGAGGAGCGCAACGCCTGCGAAGCAGACCACCAGCCCGATGGTCGGACGACATCGCCAAGCGATGTCGGATGAGACTGGCACAGGACCGGAACAAGTGGCGCAAAACAGAGGCGGCCTATACCCAGCAGTGGGTGGATATGGGCTGAATAGATAGATAGGATATATTCTTTGCTATAGCCATCAGCCATCAGGGACCAGATATTAACCAACATTATAACTTATACTGATGATCTCAAACAAAATGACCGAGAGGTCACTTTTTGCTCGCGTAGTCAATTTATAATCAGCAGGCAAGGACGTACTAAAGACACTATGGACCCGGTACACATCTAACTCTGCAAACAAAACACTGTCAGTTTTGGCGGTAGTGCGGGGGACGAGGAAGACACATTACGCTAGTGATTTCGAAAGACCGATTAAAATGGTTAGAGATCGGTTTACTACCGTCATATGAACAGGCGATCATATTGTCTGTTTGTCAGAAGTTTTGTGAGAGTGACATTTGAATCTGTGTATGACTACGATTTTCGAATTTGTTATTTATTAATACTACATTGACATTTGTAGGATTCCGTGCCTTAAAAGGAAATAGGAACCATTATAGGATCATTTTGTTGTCCGTTCTTATGAATGAGAAGTGGTATCAAGTTAAAATTTATATCAAATACGCGCGTGTACAGATTCTTTCAGCTGTGAAAAAAACATACTTGTAAATCAATGCTATCAAAAGATATGACCTTTTATGTCGCATAGATTACCATTTCACAAGGGCAATTTGATATTTTTAAAGTTATATGTATGTTATGATGTTGGTAAAGCATTTATTACTAAACACACAACAATAGAGTTTACAACGTAAAGTAATGGGAAACTGAGTCTGAAGTAAAATGATATTGAAGAAGGATAATGCAATCCAGACTAGAGTAAAGGTTTCCCTCACGCGCTTGGGGAAGCCTCTCCCACCGAAGATGGACGAGCGTTCCCGAACGGCGCTACAGTGGTTCTACGCGCGTGCTATATGATAATAATTTTGGCAGAGGGGGTCAATGAGTGCGTGGTCCATTGGTTAGATCGTTTAAGCCAGCAGGTAATGTATGGAATAAAATGTCCATTTAGAACATAATTCTTGTGGCATTGTTTCGTCAAAATCAAGGTTGTTGAACAATGGTTGAAAACATTCGTTACTTTTGTTCGGGAAATGATTACGTCAGTTAGTTAATATGGTTTTTGATTTCTATGTTAATTAGGGTTTAGGAAGTTTTCGAGTTGGTTTTGTTCGCTGTTTTTTTTAATGCTTCTTTTTCCCTTCACTTGTATAATGTATAACTAATGTACTGGATTAATTTTGACCTAGTTCCCGTTATTGAACTGAGTTGAAGTTTTGAGGGGGGGGGGGGGGGGGGGGGGGCTATTTCTTTTTATTATTTATTAAATAATAATGAAACCTTTTGCTCGTTAAATTATATCATGCGATAAGATATTATAATTGCTCATAATATTTTGTACCAAACGAGCAAGATAAGGAAACAAAGGTGGAAGGTATTTTATCGAAAACGTTTAATTGTGGTCGTTTCGAATTCCTATAAATATAATTTAAAAAAACGGCCAAGTGCGAGTTAGGCTCGCGCACCGAGGGTTCCGTACAAACTTGGTCTTAAGAAAGCATCTAACATTATTGCTCTAACTAAAAGACAAACTATTTTGCCGTTAGGTCCCAAGACACGGTTATTGCACCAACCACAAATAATAACGTTGTAGTTATATTAAATTAGCTTTTTTTATAAAACTACAAAATTGCAGTTTTCAGAATTTTTCCTTTACATGTGCTATAAAATATTGCTTCTTGCCAAAGTTCATGATTCTAGGTCAACGGCCTGTACCTTATAGGTTTTCATTCCCTTGTGAAATCGCAAAATATGTGACATAAACGGTCATATCTTTTGATCACGACGACTTACAAATTTGATTTATTCACAGCTCCAAGAAATTGTAAATTCAAGTATTGGACATAAATTTCAGCTTGATACCTTTACGCGTTACTAATAAAAAGCATCTTGACAGACAGACGGACGGAAAACAAAGTGATTCTATAAGGGTTCCCTTTGAGGTAGGTGCGGAACCCTAAAAATATAATAAATCCATGTAATAGCAATATTGTAACGAGTCAACGTCAACGGCTGACCCCTAACTAGGTTTCCCTGTATCTAGGGAATCAGGAACTACGAGGACCATGGTCCTACAAACACCCACACTCAGAGCAAAGCTTTGGCGTCACATCCTTTCCGCCTTTTCTCATTCACACAAAGAACATCAATCGGTCTCTTACCCATCATCTCGCATACTTCATCAATCTTATATTCCACGCCTCCTCTAACATTCATCGTAGCAAACTGGCTAAGCAGCTCATTTTAAGGCCTTAAACTGAACGGCCTAGATTGGCACCACACACTCATAAATGACAAACGTGACGCGACGTCACTCAAAAATAGACTGCAGAGAATGAGAGAGAAAGAGAATGAGATGGAGCTATATAAATTCCCATAAATGCAAACAAATTGTTCCGATCTCTTTGGATAAATGTCTCTGGTCGAATTGTGAACGCTGAGCGATATTGGTGGTGACAGTTAGCAGGGCAGTTCAGTTTAAGGCCTTAAACTGGATGGATTTAACTGTTCGTGGTGAGGCCCCTGATCGGGAAACACAAACAAATATTTTCATTTCCGCTGTCGAGACGCCTTTCAATTTTGTAAAGGATCATAAATTCGTATTATAATGGACAATAGCGAAGGTCGCGCCAACGGGTGTGCAATTGGACATGTATGATATAACTTAACAATAAGTTTCGTAAGAATAAGATGGCTGATATCAGATCAGTATCTCTGTGGGTAGTGGTGTGAGGCAGAAGCGATAGTAACCCGACTGTAAGCGACACGAACCTCTTTAGAACAACAAACCTTCTTTGGTTAGGAAAACCTTTTTAGTTTGAAAGGCTTTATTTTTGAATTTAGAAAAAAGAAGAAAAACAAAAAGGTTTTTTTTACGTAGTTTTTAGTCGTTGTTTTATTTTCGCCAAACTAAGTTCTTTTCTGATTATACTTATATATTTTACTTCCTGAATAACTTGTTTTTTATTCGAGAGAGACCTGCGTCTTCTACACCTACTTACTACACCGCCATTATCACACCCGCAAGGAAGAAGGAAAGGAAAACGTCGTGAGGAAACCCACATAGGGGACCTACCCGAGAATTATTTCGGAGGTAGGTATGTGATCCACCAATCTGGCCCCCTAGGTGGATTATGGCCTAACCCTCCTCACAAAAGTGAGGGGAGACCCGTACTCAGAAGTGGGACGATATGGGTTGATGAAGTCTTTCTTAAGTCCGTGTGTCACCAAAGGCAAGAGCTGAAAATCAGCGTTGTGGTTTGACCACAGCATTATGCTGAGCTCAGGCCTTGTCTGACATCACTGCGCGCCGGCTATCTGCGTACACTATTATGTTCATCGTGTGTTTTCATTTTCTTGTCTTGTCTCTAAATAAGTACGTTGTTCACTGTTGTGTGCAGTTGTGTCAGAATAAATGTTTTTTTTTTCTTTCTTTCTATGATGATATCTGCCCGCTGCTGACCGCTACGGATAATAGAGGTGTGACCAAACTACAATGATCAAAACGCTCTCATCATCACCATCATCAACCCATATCGGCCCACTGCTGAGCACGGGTCTCCCCTCACTTTCATCAAGAAGACGAGGCTCTAAATCAATGAAAACCAGAAAATACCATCAAAAAAACTCTACTGTGCCCTTTCGTATCTTGCGCCAAAGGCCGTCTCACAGGCAAATTACAAACGGTAGACGCGCGTTAAATTGTTTAGACCTTCCATTATGCATCAATTGAGGAAACTCCTGGCACCCAGGGCGGTGCCCGTGATGATGGATGACTGGGGCCTTGGGATATGAAGGGGACCGGAGAGGTAGGAAGAGAATTAGAGAGAGAACTGCGATCATAGAGACTAGCTTCTCAAGTAGTAGAGTGCAAACATTACTGTGTTCCGGTTTGAAGGGCACTGTTTCCAGCGAAATTACTGGGCATATGAGACTTTAGAGCCGATGTCTCAGGGTGACGAGCGCAGTGCAGTGTCGCGCAGGATTATGCAATGCAGTGTTCTGGGTAGTGCTGTGACTGTTATTGGCAGGCGTAGCGCTTACCATCAGGTGAACGACACACTCAGTCAAATAAAAAAGTTTTTCTTTGTGTTTTTTTACGTATTTCTGTATTGTGTTCATTTCCTGTAAAAATTGGGGCGGTTCGCACAACGCGCAGTTTGCACCACAGTGCAATTTACCAAGAGCACTTTTCCAATGGAGCCTTTCGCACCTTATCATAAGCTGATAAATCTAGTGTGTTTGGATTTTTCCCTTCATTTTGGTTGAATAAAATGAACGTGTATTTTATATAAAAAATTATAAAGATAAATTTTAATTTATTATATTATAATAAGTATTTTAGTCTGTTAACGGTGGTAGCCTAGTGGGAGAACGTCCGCCTTCCAAGCAGAAGGACGTGAGTTCAAATCCCAATGCGGGCACGTACCAATGTGTTTCTGTAAAACATATTTACGTAATTATCACTCGCTTTTCGGTGAAGGAAAATATCGTTACAAAACCTACCCGAGAATTATTTCGGAGGTAGGTGTGTTATCCACCAATCTGGACCGGGCCCCCGTGGTGGATTATGGCCCAACCCTCCTCGCGAAAGTGAGGGGAGACCCGAGCTCAGCAGTTGGACAATATGGGTTGATTATCCGTAAATATGGAGCAAATAGTTAAAATGACATAACACAACCTTCGGGTGACCATCACGGGTAATAGGCACGACTGGCGACCTGATTTTATTATAAACTAGCTGCACGCCCCGGCTTTGCACGGGTGGTGTACCTACCTAATGAAAAATGTGATTTAATCTTCCGTTTACATTACGACCATGTAATGAAATCTCACCGACTGCCGAACTGTCTCAGTCACTCTTCATATTAGGAGATTGAAAAGATATTTCCGTCCGATTTTTTTAATTTTTCTTTTGTACAAACATTGTCCTGATATTAAAGAACATATAAAATATTGATTTATCCAATTTGGTGTAGTTGTTTGGAAGTTATTTATAGATATATAGTACCTGGATGACCGAGCTTTGCTCGGTATTTTTTTTTTTTATGACATTTTCTAAAAATGATTCCTAGCTAGATCGATTTATCGCCCCCGAAACCCCCTATATACTAAATTTCATGAAAATCGTTGGAGCCGATTCCGAGATTACAAGAATTGCTCATTTAAAGATATAAGATACATGTTCCGACGGCCTCCGTGACGTAAGTGGGTGATGAGCCGACTGCGAAGCGTGAGGCTGTGGGTTCGACTCCTGCACAGGGCAAAGATTTGTGTGAACCACGCGCATTTGCTCTAAGTCTTGGCATTTGTGGGACCATGGTCCTCGTAGTTTCAGATTTCCTAAACACAAAATCCTAGTTAGGGGTCAGGGGCCTCACCACGAACCTGTTAAATCCATCCAGCTTAAGGCCTTAAACTGAACTGCCATGCTAACAGTCACCTTCGATATCGTTAAGCGTTCAACTTCGCCTGAAGAGAATGAGAGAAAAAGAGAATCAGATGGAGCTATATAAACTCCCATAAATGCAAACAAATGGTTCCGATCTCTTTGGATAAACGTCTCTGGTCGACTTGTGAACGCTTAGCGATATTGGTGGTGACAGTTAGCAGGGCAGTTCAGTTTAAGGCCTTAAACTGGATGGATTTCACTGTTCGTGGTGAGGCCCCAGGTGGAAAGGATGTGACCCCACGCATGGACCCTACACAGCCTATTGGTCTGGAGTTCCAGAAACCAGTAGAGGGTGTCAGGGAGTTGGTGTACTGCTTTCCGCTGGGATCGTAGCATGTGGAAAGGTGTAGTCTATGCCTATCCCAACGGGAGAAGGCGTGACTGTGACATATGTGTAAAATTAATAACAAACACTGGATCAAAATTGGCTTTCAAGACTTTACCTAAACCTACATCCGTCCATATAATTAACACTTTCACTGCTGAGCCGTGTTTCTTGTCTAGCCACGGGTGCGGCTCTGCACGCGCCATTGTGTTTTCCCGCACTCGCGGCAAGTTGTGAAAAACACGACAGTTGTGTTCTCAGCAGTGAAGGTCTTAAGCTGTCGGTACCGGCTGTTATCGATTGATAGCGGCCGTTAAGCAACGTCAGAAGCCCTAGGGCGGCGTAACAGACTCTGACACCAGAGACCGCCATTAGCTCATTCGACAAAGAAACCACTCGACCTCATACAAAGCCGGTCAAAAATCATCAACCTCGACCACTATTGTGTTCACATCCACCATGGTGTTAAACAAGTGTAAGCTGTAAGCGCATTATTTGAATTAAAATCAGAGAATATGTTCGGAAAGTCAGTACCCTAGTTCAAGACGAAACATTATTTTTCCACCTGTTAGGGCAGAAACTGTTATGCGGGACCTTGCGCGGCTTCACGCGGCTTTCGTATTAAACCGCGTGGGCACCCGCGTAACGCTGTTTCCGCCCTTAGTTTGTAAGAAGCAGTGATAGCCAAGTGAGGTAAGTCCGCCTTGCAAGCAGCAAACGCTTGCATCCCAGTGCGGGCACAAACCAATGTGTTTCTTTTAAAAATATATGTAAGTAATTATCACTCGCTTTTCGGTGAAGTAAAAGAGCCTGAGAAAAGCCACATGCCCGAGATTTATTATGGCGGTAAGTATGTGATTGTGATATGGGCTTATCCTTCTTACGAAAGTGAGATCACCGGTGCTCAGCAGTGGGTGAAACTTGCAATGTTTGTATTTATGTTTGTTGGGGTCTACTCATGCAAGTAAATTTTGACCCAGTTCCCATTGAATTGAGTTGAAATTTTGCACGCCTATCCAGTTTCGATGGCAATAAAATATCATGGTGGCAGCGAGCTGTTCTGATGATAGACACGGAAGGTAGACAGCGGAACTTCTCAGCGACTAGCAGTAGATTTATGTTATTTGGTCTCATTTTGATCATCTTGCAGGACCGAATACGTATTTTAATATATCTTGTCTGGAAAAATATTCTTTTATAGGGAGATTAGGTACTGCCGAACACGGTGTCACTACAAACACACATAAATTCATTATTAACATCATAATGGTCTGGCTAAGCGAACCTTCCCAAAATTGTGAACAGCCACGGTCAAAAGTTGGGCAGAGATCTTATCAAAGGTTATTGGTATGCTGTTCAGATGTAGGATTAATTAGAAAACATTAAAATTACAATAAAATGCCGCGTCTAGTTGACGGTCAAGGCTTATTCCGTACTCGCATGAAACTTTTGTTCGTATACATACTAGAAATGTTTTCTATTTCTCTATGTAATAAAAATAATATGCTGTTCCTTGGTAACCGCATAATTTGAGAATGGCTGGATTGATAAGGCTTTTTTTTAAATGCTCGCCTTGGTACCAACAAGGTTTTAACTGAAAGAAACATTTGAATATTTCCTCGGAAAATTGGTCAATATTGGAAAAATATCCGCCTGTGGAAGTACCACAACTTTGCCCAATATTCATCCGCCAAGCCGGTTCCGAATTCCGGTTTGAAGGGCACTGTTTCCAGCGAAGTTACTGGGCATATGAGACTATAGAACCGATGTCTCAGGATGACGAGTGCAGTGCAGTGCCGCGCAAGTTTATGCAATGGAACGTTCCGAGTGACACCGTAGCTGTTATGAGCAGACAGACCATCAGATAAACGACGTGGTCGTCTCGCTACTTAATAATAGAAAAAAATGCGCAATCCCCGAAAAACAAATAGTGGAAAAAGAACTGACCTTTATAAGACACCTCCTTCCCAGGAATCCCAGGGTCTTTATACACTGGTCGTTCTCCATAATCGCCAATCACCACTGGTCTCGAAGTCACCACCTCACCCCCTGGTCTCGCTATGTAAGCTGGCACATTAGTAGGTCTGTCAATTTCATATTCGTATACGGGTTTGACATCGGGTCGATAGTCTGTATCGTTGTAGTACGGTTTGTCGATGTAGCCAGGTTTCTGGTTGTCATAGCCAGGTTTCTGGTCCTCATAGCCAGGTTTCTGGTCCTCATAGTCAGGTTTCTGGCCATAGCCAGTCGTTTGACTTTCATAATTAGGTTTCTGTCCATAGCTTGTCGATGGACTATCAAAGCCGGTGTTCTGATCACCGTAGCCAGGTTTCTGGCCATAGCCGGGTCTCTGATAATCATAATCAGGCCTGTTACTGTAGTCAGGTCTATCATTGCCATACCCTGGCCTTTGATCATGAGACGGTCGATTACCGTAACCCCCATAAGTACTATGGTCGGCGTATTGGCTTTCGCCGTAGCTCTGGGAACTTCCGTAACTGTGAGAAGTACCGGAAGATCCGTAACCACCCTGAGAACTGCCATGGGAGACTTGGGAACCACCGTAGGAACTTTGCGTTGTGCCGTATCCATTTTGACCACCATGGCTTCCTTGTGAAGGTCCTTGGCTATTGCCATATCCTGATCCACCATAATCACTGTGGGTGCTTCCGTGTGAACTTGAACTACTGCCGTAGGAGCTTTGTGTACTGCCTTGGTTACTACCATATCCGCCTTGGTTATCACTATATTCGCCTTGGTTGCTGTCATAAGGTTTATCGTTAGAATTACTAGGTTTCTGTGGTTTTTGGTAACCAGACTGGCCATAGCCGTCTTGGTGATTGCCGTAAGGTGGTCGATGACTGTCGTACGAGGCGTGACTACCGTAACTACCCTGATGAGAAGATTGCTCGTTATAGGAATTGCTGTAAGATCCTTTATAAGAGTTTTGGCTGCCGTATGAACCTTGAGCGCTTCCATATGATGGTTTATTATAATCGTTAGGTTTTTGAGCTGCACCGTAACCAGTTTCACCATAATTATGGTCATTAGCAGGTCGATTTCCACTGTAACCTCCTTGGCTGCTGTAATCACTTTGGCTGCTGCTATGTGAACCCTTATTGCTGTTATATGAACCTTTGTTAGAGTTATAAGAGCCTTGATTATTGCCATAGCTGCCTTGGTTGCTTCCATAGCCGCCTTGGTTCTCGCCATAAGATCCCTGGTTCCCATACGATGGTTTTTCATAGTCGTTAGGTCTTTGTCCATAACCTGAATCATATCCATCGTGAGACGTTCCATATCCAGGTTTTTGGGGCTTATCGTTGATAGCAGGACCGTATCCTGGTTTTTGTGGTCTTTCGTCGAAAACTTGTGGACCGTAGCTAGGTTTTTGTGGTTTTTCATCGTAGGCTGGTGGACCGTAACCAGGTTTCTGGGGTCTTTCATCGTAGGCTGGTGATCCGTAACCAGGTTTCTGGGGTCTGTCATCGTAAGCTGGTGGACCGTAACCAGGTTTCTGGGGTCTTTCATCGTACGCTGGTGGTCTGTAACCAGGTTTCTGGGGTCTTTCATCGTAGGCTGGTGGTCCGTAACCAGGTTTCTGGGGTCTTTCATCGTAGGCTGGTGGACCGTAACCAGGTTTCTGGGGTCTTTCATCGTAGGCTGGTGGACCGTAACCAGGTTTCTGGGGTCTTTCATCGTAGGCTGGTGGACCGTAACCAGGTTTTTGGGGTCTTTCATCGTACGCTGGTGGTCCGTAGCCAGGTTTTTGCGGTTTATCGTGCAACCCATAACCGCCGCCAATTTCAGTAATAGTCCCCAAATATTGACTATTCTGGGATTGAGAATAGGAATTTTGACTGGAATACGTTCCATATCCTAAATAACCCTGACCATTGTATTGCTGGTTAGGTCTGTCTTTAATTGGGATGTAAGGTCTTGGAGGGTCATGAATTTCTACGTATAAGGAGTTGTCGTTTTGCCCACTCTGACCATAGTTGCTTGCGTACTGCTCATTGTAGCTGTAACTTGGTTTGTCATGAGGTCTGGTGGGTTTGTAAGGTCTGGTTGGCGGACCAACTGGTCCAGAAGGATGGCCGTTAAAGTAAGGGTCTGAGGGTTTAGAATAATCATACTGAGGTCCAGGCTTTCTATTTGGTCTGATGATGTAGTGGTAGTCAGGTTTTTCAGGTCTGTGAGGATCTGGTCTGTCGTATTCATCTGGTCTCGGTTTGCCTATGTCCTGGAATTGGAGGACGTCGTTCGATTCTGGCCTGTGTGGACCACTTGGTCTTAGAGGCTTGTATTTATCAGCTGGTATGTCGGAGCCGTATGGGTCGTTTGGTCTATTACTTCCATAAGGCGGGTCCTGTGGTCTTTCGGAGCCATAAGGAGGATCGCGAGGTCTTTCTGGCCTATATTTATCATTTGGTCTATCAGGCTTGTATGGTATATCCTGGGGCTTGAGATCTCCATAGCTCGGTGGAGCATCATAATCTGGTTTAGTATTGGAGACATCATCAGGTCTGTAGAGGGATTCCGATGGCTTACCATAACCAAGGTCACCGGAAATTAGGTAGTCTTCGGCGGATGGTCTTTCGTCTACTTCAGGGCGGAAGACCGGTCTGTGCTGGGGTCCAGGTCCGGGGTCGTCGCTGAGGGGTTGTATAGGGGTGGGGGGTGACTGCTCGCACTGGAACCTTCTGATGTAGACGTCGTAGTCAGGGTGGCGTTTCAGGGGGTTCTGTTCTTTTATAGTCTTCTCATCCAAGGTGCTCAGGTTGCAGGTGGCGTTGCCTTTTGCTCCGACCCTGAAAGGATTACATTTTTAAACATAAAAATTAGTACCAAATTAAAAAAAAAACTCCAGCTTTTTTCAGAAATAAAAGAAATCGATACACAACATCTATGCATATCGACGCTAGAAAGCGTAAATGCTGTAACCTTGAAACGCAAAATTGTTCACCAGAGACAAAAAACTTTTTTTTGTTGAAAAAAAATCATAACTCAATATCTACTCGACCTAAAAACGTTAATTTTGGATATTTGGTGTGTTTCATACAAAGCTACAATACTGCTACCTTGGTTATATCCTAAAGTTCCTAGGGGACGTTGAAATGTGGGTTACAGCGTTTGTTTCCAAATATGTAAAAAAAGTATTTTCGGGTCGGTCTAAGGGTTACAGTACAGGGCGTGTAATTTTACGCTTTCTAGCGTCGATATATAAAAAAGTGCTGCCATCTAGTCAACTTACCCGTAATCGTACGCCTGACACTGTTTGTCCTGCTTGCAGATCTGCTCGCACTCTCTGTTAGTTAGTTCCGACATATTTCGGTAGATGGCGTCCGGCGGCAAATGTTCACCGATAGAAATCCTCTCGAAACAGTCTGGAAATAAAATGAACGGAATTTTGGCGGGAAACCGTATTATGTGACGATGATTGTTTTTGTATTTTTTTCTAAAACTTGTGTTTCTTCGTATGTTTTGTATGTTATGTGTATAATATTGGTGGAATATTAACCGTTAAGTGTTCGTTAACGTGTACGAATGTGGGCAATAAATGATACAAATCCAAAAACCGTGCCATTTTGTTTACTCTCCAAAACTCCCAGGAAGTTCCAGTAAAGCACCCACCACTTTACTGAATCGTGACTTTGTTTCTCAGTTTTGACTAGATTACCAACTGATTGGGATTCGACTGTTTGAATTGAGAATATAAAGAAAGAAAGAAAGAAGGAAGAATAGCTTGATATCAAAGGTTAAAAATACGACTAAGGACTAAGGTACGTACATATAAAGTAAAAAGCACCCCACGTTTTTTACCATATAATTATTTATTTTTCTACTTTTTTGTTCGGCTTGCTATAAAAGCGTGTTATTTCGTTTTTTTTTTAACTATAATTTATTAACGCCTGTATATTCCAAAGCAATACATAATACTTAAGTGACCAGGTACTTTACACGTATAAACGTGATAATAACCTTTGCGATTCGCTCAAGAAACGTTATAAGTGCCCGTTTCCGCTTCAAGCCGGATACTTTGCTCAGACAATATTCTAATTTAAACGATTTAAATATGCATGACGTCATCGACAAAGAATTTTTATAAAAACCAATCCTTCAATTACGTTAAGAAATAAAAAAGTTAATCCCTGCTTCCTATATTATTAACTAGTTATACGCCCCGCGGTTTCACTCGCGTTGAGTGTTAACCCATGGGAACCCTTAATTTTTACGCGGCAAAAGTATCCATAAGTTATTTTGTTTATGTATCTTGTATGTACCAAAGGTTGAAGATTTGGGGAAGCGGATAGCAAAGCTTAAGTGGAGATGGGCAGGTCTCCTGGCCAGAAGGGAGGACGGCCGATGGACAAAAGCAGTGACGGAATGGTGGCCGAGGGAAGGGTGCAGACCGGTAGGCAGGCCACCAGCCCGCTGGTCGAACGTCCTTGTCAAGTTAGTCGGAAGGCAGTGGATGCGTCTCGCACAGGGCCGGAATAAGTGGCATGAAGGCGAGGAGGCTATCCAACAGTGGGTTGAGATGATGATGACCTTGTATATATCAGAACTCGTGTATAATAAAGTATGTTCTATTCTATTCTATTCTATTCTATTCTATTCCATGTGCTAATCCAGGTAATAAACTATTTGTGAAAGATTAACAAATGTCCATCCATCCTCACAAACTTTCGCATTTATAATATTAGTAGGATCATCATCATCATGATCAACCCATAACGTCCCACTGCTGGGCACGGGTCTCTCCTCACTTTCGTGAGGAGGGTAAGGCCATAATCCACCACGGGGGCCCAGTCCGGATTGGTGGATAACATACCTACCTCCAAAATAATTCTCGGGTAGGTATGTGAGTTTCCTCACGATGTTTTCCTTCACCGAAAGCGAGTGATAATTACGTACATATGTTTTACAGAAACACATTGGTACGTGCCCGCACTGGGATTTGAACTCACGACCGTCTGATTGGAAGGCGGACGTTCTCCCACTAGGCTACCACCGCTTAGTAGGATAGGATAGGATTTATCTGCGTGAGTTTTACACACATCTGCTGCAAGGATTTTGATGAAATAACATAATAAGGAAAGTTCAGTGTATTTAACAATGCCCGAGATTCGTCACTGAGCCCTCTCTCCGCTCGTCCAGTCTCCGCCAGCTGTGTCCTCCACCGGAGGCGTGTTTACCAATGTGTTTCCAATATAACTGGGTAATTATCACTCGCTTTTCGGTGAAGGAAAACATCGTGAGGAGCACAATACTGGGCAATACTGGGCATACTTATGCGACTTTAGAGCCGATGTCGATGTCTCAAGGTGACGAGCGCAGTGCAAAGCCGCGTGACAGTAGTGCAGTGTTCTGGGTGGTGCTGTGACTGTTATGGGCAGGCTTAGCGCTTACCATCAGGTGAACGATTTGCTCGTCTCGACACTCAGTCAAATAAAAAAACTAAATGTGTGCCGAGACTCATAGTAGAAGTAAAACGTCAAGAAAAATAATACGAAATATTTTTTATGCAAGATATTTTAAAAAATATACGAAACGTAACTCTCTCTCTCTTTCTATCTTCACTAACTGACATCTCCCTCTCAACTTCCGTTCGCCTCGCCCGATCACACTTTTCGTAACGCATTCACCAGCTTACTCCCCAAGTCAAGCGTGCGTAAAGAAGTTTTACTTCAAATATTCATTTTCATTTTAGTTTAGTTATATCTGAGACTAGCTGCGCCCTGCGGTTTCACCCGCTTAATGCAAGTTATCCCGCAATAACTTAAAAGCAATATATTTTCCCCGTTTTTGCCACATTCTTCATTGATGCTCCGCTCCTATTGGTTGTAGCGTGATGTTATATAGCTTATAACCTTCCTCGATAAATGGATTATTCAACACAAAAATAATTATTCATTTCCAACCAGTAGTTCCTGAGATCCTAGCGTTCAAACAAACAAACATACAAACTCTTCAGCTTTATATAATAGTATAGATTTCTTTAACGTTTTTAAAAAGCAGAATACATAAAATTGTTACTGCAAATTGAGTTAATTCAATGTTGACATAGGATGTTGAGAAACACATTGCTCACAAAATTACAAAATTAAACTCCCTTCATCTGGAACTGATTATGACAATGCAACGTAAATTATATAGCTGCCTACTTTAATAAAGAGATAGGTAGTTATTTTTAAACCAATTTCGTTAATTAATTTACCGCAAAACTTAATAATATAGTCATCGCTGCAGAAGGCGTCCCGCAGACGCGGAGCTGCAGACGCGAGACATAACGTTCCCAGCTCACCTAGTAGCTGGTCCGGGTAACTCTTGTTCTTACTTCTACGTATAAACCGAGACATTCAAAGACAGACAGAGGATCCAAGGAGTTTTTTCCAAACATAGACCGGGAAAACGTAAAAACTTTTTTAAATTTAGTTCCTAGTTTTGCCGCGGGACCTCTTTTGTGGCGCTGAATGTATGCAGGCTGGCTACCATGTAATGTGTGACAATTGATTGATACTTTACAAAGATCAATAATTTGATTGCTTGGCTGCTGGTTTTTTTTTTCGTTTTGGCTCCGCATGATTATTGTATTTAGCCAGTGTCAATTATTCAAATGTTGAAGTTTTTTTTTTTAGATTTTCCTAGTTCATAGTCAAAATGTCAGGTGCCAGTCAGCAGGTAGTCTAGACAAAGTTACGATTCAGTTAAGTGGTGGGTGCTTTAATGAAACTTCTTGAGAGTTATAGAGAGAACATACTTTCGTGGCAAATATGAACTCTACTGTTTCGTTCCACAGCTGAACTTTTCTTATACTTTTTCGTGGTGGGTACCTAACTACCTAGCTATTATATGTACCTTTGAGCATTTGATTTATCAAAAAAATATTAATTTTAAGAACTGGCTACACATAATAAAAAAAAAAAATTATGCGAAGCCAAACCATAAAAATGTTACCTACCTACTTCTCTGTAGAGATCTACGGCTTCTTAAATTAATATAAGTTGAACATAAGTAAAGCCGTTAACATTCCTTGTATTTTACAGAATCTATAAAGAGGACTATTTCTATAATATTGCAAAGTATGGTTGTCATATCTTCCTAACTGTTAAATAAATAAAAAAACTTTCTTACCTTCAATCGAAGTCCCGAGCTGAGAGTCAATAGTCAGAGTCTGGACACCAGCCGTGAGCAAAACCCGGCACAAAACTAGTATGTACAACATATTGACCAACATACTAATTAACATCTCACTCAAACTTTCATATATTTACCCGCAACATCGAAAAAAAAAGTTGACACATTAAAAATTCACAACCACATTTATATAAAAAAAAACAAACAGAAATTTTTATAAAATTAAAAAAGGGAAATGTCACAGATTATTAAAAAATAAATCAGTTCCCGCCATTTTCGATGTCAAAGTCGCGCGTTTTCTTTTTCAATTCGGCCAGTGCTTGAACTTTTTAATTCAATTGTTAATAAAGACGTGCACACACAGCAATTCGCAAATAAATGTGTGGCGCAAATCTCGGGTTGGGTGTGTCAGCGTCACGGTTGGGTCGCTTGGCACTTCCTCGGCGTCTCATGTGAACCTTAAAGTTTGCTAATCGGTACAACAGGTAGACATTGTCTTGGCATCTAATTTGAATCATTGTTTTGATAATTGAGACGATTCGCATCGAAAAATAAGTTGGATCGCTAACTATGTTCGTCATGTTGGTACTACTAGCTATACAAAAGTAGGTATAGAACATTACGCGCCGGTAGGTAGAGGTAATGTGGCGATATACGGCCTAACCCTCCTTACATAAGTTCGGCGGAATCGTTTTCGATAGTGGCCGGATTTGGATTGTGATGAGGGTGATGACGACACACCAGTTATAGTCTGTGGTAGAGACGACCTCCGTGACGTAAGCTAGTGATGGTGATGAGCCTACTGCAAAAAGAGAGAGGCTGCAGATTCCCAGTCAGGCAACCGGAGTCAAATTAACTCACAATTCAGTAAAGAGGTCGATGCATTATTGAAACTTCTTTAAGAGAACATGGAATGGCACAAGAGAAACACAAGTCGAGAAAAAAAATCCAATTCAAACTCTTGAGCATTGTTGGTTGGTTTTGAATACACGGCTTATGTCGCATCAGGCCACGCTACCAACTAAGAAGCCATTCTTTCAAAAACGTCACCAACGAATTTTGGATAAGGAAACTTTATAATGTTATGCAGTTTAGTAGATCTTATTTGATTTATTTTTAATTTTCTCTATTTTATATGAGACTTAAGTGTTTGACATTTAAAATAATTGCATTAGGTATTTATACGTTAAGTAGGCATAAAAAAATAATTAAATAATAAATAAATGATTTGAGTTTTGAACTGTGTTTCGGTTTGAAATCCAGCTAAATTCCGAAGACTTTAGAATTAGTTTCTAAGGGTGATGAGCGCAGTGCGGTGCCGCGCAAGATTATGCAATGCAAAGTTCTAGGTGCGTAACTGTTCAGCTGGTCGGCTAGCTTGTCGCGTAGACCCGTAAAACAAAGAAAACATGCTTCTTGTATTTTTTTTTATATGACTGAGTGACAAGCGAATGCCCCTGCCCATTACAGTGCCACCCAGAACTTTGCATTGCATAATCCTGCGCTAAAAACTAACTCGGAACAGTACATATTTCCTGTAAGCGACACGAACCTCTTTAGTATAACAAACCTTTTTTGGTTAGGAAAACCTTTTTTCGTTTGAAAGACTTTATTTTTGAAATTAGAAAAAAGAAGAAAAACAAAAGAGGCCTTTTTTTACGTAGTTTTTAGTCGTTGTTTTATTTTCACCAAACTAAGTTCTTTACTGATTATTTAGATTTTACTTCCTGAATAGCCAGTTTTTCATTCGAGAGAGACCTGCGTCGTCTACAATTCCCAAAGATCACGAATCTTAATTATTTGCAAAAAACAAAACAACTTTTCAAACACATCAACTGGCCAGTGAGTGTCCATAACGAGGTATAATTATACAAGATAAGCATCTTAAATTATATTACCTGTTGATAAAAAACTGCACGCACACATACATAATATCAGGTAGATACCTTTTAATGAATTGGTGAAGCAATTCAACTGTTGGACCTACATAATGTATGATTGAACAAGACTAGGCATATGATACTTTAGAGCCGATGTCTCAGGGTGACGAGCGCAGTGCAGTGCCGCGCAGGATTATGCAATGCATTGTTCTGGGTGGTACAGTGACTGTTACGGGCAGGCGTAGCGCTTACCATCAGGTGAACGATTTGCCCGTCTCGTCACTCAGTCAAATAAAAAATCATATTGTTTCTTTAAGACAAACTTTATTAACATTGCTTAAAATTCACAATTGATCGCATCTTTTAAATATCTTTTTTCAAACGCAACAGTGCTTTCGTACCCCCTCCATAGCAGCGTTAAACGTTTAACGCAACCTTGTTGGATGTCGCATTAGAAGTTTCACTTCAAAAATAAAAATTCTATGCTAGGGCGGGATAACCGCCCGTGTAGTGTGGATCTAAGGCCGGTTTCAGTACAAGAGGCCTACCATGACCTCTTATAGCGATTCAATTAAAGGCCTAAACTGAACCGCGTCGCATAATCGTACCGTGACGTCTTATTTTTATGTTGCTGCTATTTTCAACCTTAAATGGGTCCAGTTTAGGCTTTAATTGAATCGCTATTAGAGGTCATGGTAGGCCTCCTGAACCGACCGTCGGACAAGTGCGACCGACTGGCGTACGTCGGTCGCGCTTTTCATTTGTATGAAAATTGACATGTCGTCATAGAGCCAACCGACGCACGCGTTAAATGCTTAATTTTCATACAAATGACAGCGCGATGTTACGCACCGACGGACGGTCGGTCAAGCACTAAAACCGGCCTAAGTTCATAGATAGGTAAGGTTAACAAAGCTTTCTGCGTTTCACCAGGCGCTAGACGAACTTTCGAAACAGATCTTAACGCCCGATCTAGTCTAGATTTCAGACTGGATATATTTCGGCTTTCTCACGCCGTTCTGCAATGTTATAAAGGTAACGTTGCGAACGAATTGAACGGGTTGATGAACGAAATTTTGAATGACGGAATAGTGTGGATAAGTTTATCACTTATATATATATATATATATATATAAGGGATGTCAGACGTACCCACTTGTTGGTAAACATACTAGTTTTTAATATCACGTATCATGTACCAAGACTACTGGGTACTTGTATGCAAAAATACCAAGATTGGCCGTTAATCGACACAAATACACCGATAGTACTGAAAAACCGACAAATTGTAGAGATTTAATGAAAAAAAAAACATTCCAATCAGAAATTAGATTTGCTTTATGATATCAAACTTTATAATAGCAAGCCGTCTTGATAAATGGTTACCATTTTCCATCATACTTATTACTAGATGTTCGGTGGTGTAGTGGTAACATTACACATACATTTTATATCCGAAATGCAATATAATATCAAAAATAAAGGTTTAAAGTGATGTTTCTTCGGTGCTTTCGATAAATACTGCCCTCTGTTAACGGTATACGAAATAGAAATATCATTTTTCTTCACTAGGATGCGATTTCCGACACAGTTTATATATCAGTGTTAGCAGCGGCGCAGCGGAGCACAGGCGTACTAGTTTTTCGTTTTCGATACCAGCTTTCAGCCAGCTCGGTACAAGGATTTCTAAGTGGCCGCCTAACATCCCTGGTTGGGATAGGCAGAGACTACATCGTTCCACATGCTACGATCCCAGCGGAAAGCAGTACACCAACTCCCTGACACCCTCTACTGGTTTCTGGAACTCCAGACCAATAGGCTGTGTAGGGTCCACGCGTGGCGGCGTCACATCCTTTCCGCCTGGTCTCCTTCAACAAAGAATATAATTCCGTCTCTTACTCATCATCTCGCATTCCTCATTCTTATCTTTCATGCCTCCTCCAACATTAATCTTAGCAATGTGGCTTTTATCACTGTAGAAGACGCGGGTCTCTCTCGAATGAAAAAAGCCTTTTTTGTTTTTGTTCTTGTTTCTAACTTCGAAAATAAAGTCTTTCGAACTAAAAAGGTTTTGCTTACCAAAAAAGGTTTGATATACTAAAGAGGTGCGTGTCGCTTACAATCAGAATTGACTTAAAAATAATCTGAAACTGCAAATTCGTAATTTTTTAAGTAAGTGAAATTCGTAAATGAAGTGTCCCAGTTGGAGAAGTCCGTTCAACATCTCGTCATCGACGTTCGACATCTACAACGCCAGGGGCATTGCCGGTGTGTTGCCTACCCTTACTAGAAAGGACTCTTTAAACTTGACTTAACCTATTACTTTCTTTTTAAATTTTTGTACTATTTTTACTAATTTTAGAGCAAGCGAAAACACGCCTGGCGCGCGAACCCGGACTGCTGTACTGACAATTTTATCACGCCAGTTGTGTGCGCCCGCACTGCTGATTGAGTTTAGTTACGACATAACGCCAGTGAAAAGTAAACACACACGTTGTGTGAAGATTGGGAAAAGAGGCGAAAAAAGTAAACCGGTTCAGCAGTGATCCGCTCGTCGTATCCACATTAGTTATATCCGAGCTTAAAACAAAGAATAGTGAAGGAGATAATTACACGGAGCGGGTACTGGCAGCTTATCTGTCATCAGCAAGGTGGAGGCACTCGCGAAAATATATGATTAATTTCCATAATTGAGCTAGTGATGCGAAAAGGTTGAAATTAATATCGATATTGAATCATCGACAACCCATAACGTCCCACTGCTGGGCACGGGTCTCTCCTCACTTTCTTGAGAAGGATTAGGCCATAATCCACCACGGGGGCCCAGTCCGGATTGGTGGATAACATACCTACCTCCGAAATAATTCTCGTGTAGATATGTGGGTTTCCTCACGATATTTTCCTTCACCGAAAAGCGAGTGATAATTACGTACATATGTTTCACAGAAACACATTGGTACGTGCCTGCACTGGGATTTGAACTCACGACCTTCTGATTGGAAGGCGGGCGTTCTCCCACTAGGCTACCACCGCTTAGAATTAGAACTCGATATTGAAAAAGATGATTTTTTTTCATGTTCACTGCCGAAAACACAACTGTGGTATTTTTCATAACTTGCCACGAGTATGGGAAAACACAACTGTGGTGTTTGCTGTATGGGAAAACACTATGGTGTGTGCAAATTCGTACCCGTGGCTAGACAAGAAAATCGGCTCAGCAGTCAGCAACGAGACGAGCAAGTCCTTCACCTCATGTTAAGCGCTACGCGTGCCCATTACAGCTACAGTGCCACTCAGAACTTTGCATTGCCTGATCTTGCGCGGCACTGCACTGCGCTCCTCACCCTGACTGAGACATCAGTTCTAAAGTCTTATATACTTACCCAGTAATTTCACTGGAAACAGTGCTCTTCAAACCGGAACACAGTAATGTTTGCACACTACTGTTTGGCGGATGAATATCTGGCAAAGGTATAAGGAATACTTCCCCAGGCGGTCTCTTAATACCGGCGGATATTGGTTGTTACCATTAATATGAATTTATTAATGCATTATTGTGTGGTTGTCTTCTATAATTAAAGACTTTGACAAAAACTTTTCACACCCTTGTCTGACACTGGTGCCTATTTTTCAGACATCACTTTTCAAACTATCGATTACCCTCACTTGCGAAACTATCGATATATCGATAGACCATCTCCCCTTCATTTCCCATCCCTAATCTGACGACCCGTAAACTCTGACCGATGCGATCAGAGATAGCTAACCAAAAACATGTAAAATCTTCAGAGGTATACTATTAAAGGAATTGAAAAATATTATTAATCTGTAGCGCTCACTTATCTATAGTTATAACTAATATTATAAATACTGCGATGGGTAAGAGATAAAATCTGCGTAATATCTACCTTATTAACATGTACTTATACACTTTTTTTTATTATATGGATTAGGCACTACACAATGATAATAAAACGAATGTTATTGTGGCTGCTCTCGAGGATTTCTTGCCTACAATACAAAAAAGATAGAAACATTATTTTATAACAACCTTCAAGTAGCTACACTGGCTAAATGCACAAATCGTGTAAAGCCAAAACAAAAAAAATAGGTTTCTGTTTTTTGGCGCGAAACTGAAAATGCTTTATTGCTTGTATTATTTTTTTCAAACTTGTTTCTTTTTCTTTGAGAGAAAAAAATATCTACAAAATCAACGTCACAATGACGGTTTCCCGCCAAAACCTCCCGTTAACTTATCACTACAAAGAGAATCCTTCTTTCTACGTAACCTGTGACATAATTTCGGGGTTGCCAGTTCAAAACCATAATTTTTTTACCTTAGTTATTAAATTATACAGTAGGTTGCTAACTTGTAAGTTTCGAGCCTTCAAGTTCAACGAACTAGGCCCGTTGTGTTTAATTGCTTTACGCCTCTTCCTTTGTGCGTTATAAAACAATTATTCCAGTAGTGTTGTAGATTATATTTGTCGATAAAACTTGTGAATAGGTATCGTTAGTGTTAGCTACAGATAATAAAGACACGCCTTTCTTGTGCTTCCGGTATTAACTACTGCCATTTTATATTTATCAAATTTTTACGCTTTTCGGTGAAGGAAAACATCGTGAGGAAACTCACATAGAATAGAATAGAAAACTCTTTATTGTCCACAAAAGAATAAATAAAAACAGTACAGAAAATACACTGCGATTTATTACGGAGGTATTTTTTTTATTGACTGATGACATAATAGTAATTTCGCTGGAAACAATACCCAATAAACCGGAACACAGTAATACTGCTTGGCGTATGAATATCTGGCAAGGGTAAGTTTGTTATCCACCAATCCGGACCGGGCCCCCGTGGTGGATCATGGCCTCCTCACGAAAGTGAGGGGAGATTGCTCAGCAATGGGACAATATGGGTTGATGACGATGAAATAAATAACCCTTAATTTTAAAACCATGTCAATACAATTACAATTTATTTACATGAAAGTTTATTTCTTAGTTTTTTTAATAGCGTTAAGTTCTCTTTTTCGCTTATTAATAGGGTTCCGTGGGTCGTATATGTCGAACCAATCGTCTCCTTTACTGGACGCGTCTCTGGCCAGCACCGGTCGACTATCCTCGAACCGAAGAGTATGGCTTAACCTAAAAACAATAAAAATAACCTCTAAAACAAAAATATATAAAAAAAAAATCATAAAAGATATTTCAAAAAATATACGAAACGTAACTCTCTCGCTTTCACTCTTCACTAACTTATATCTCCCTCTCAACTTCCTTTAACCTCACCCGATCACATTTTTCGTAACGCATTCACCAGCTTACTCCCCAAGTCAAACGTGCGTAAAGAAGTTTTACTTCCAAAATCTAAACGAACACAAACGTGTGCGTTTTCAGCGGTCAACGTGTTAACTGAACCAATGGAAAAAAGTTAACTAAGTGGTAGTAAAAGGGTTCAACTCTTACCAATCATCAGTATTATGGTTGTCGTCTTCTTTCACTTCTTCCTTCTTCTCTTCTGTGCTCGGTCCTTCTTCTACTTCTGTCTGCGACTTCTCCTTTATGGCGTGAAGTTTAGTCTTGAACTTCGCTAGAAGTTGCAGCGTAAAGCTTTCTCTGTATAAAGAAGAGGAATCTTAGATTAGAAGCATAGTTTTTAGGGTTCCGTATCTCATTGGAAAAAAGGGTACCCGTGTAATATCACTTCGTTGTCAATCTGTCTGTCTGTATATATTCATATTCTTTATTGTATATCATATAATTAACATATCTATAATAAAAAACCGGCCAAGTGCGAGTCGGACACGCGCACGAAGGGTTCTGTACTTTGTTGTATGTGAGCCCCCCTTAAATATTAAACTTTTTTTAATTTAATTATTTATTTTTAATGTTAATATATAACTAAATATTCTGTGAAAATTTCAAGCGTCTACCTGTTGCCATGGCAAAAATGGGCAAAAAAATCACGTTTGTTGTATGGGAGCCCCCTTGAATATTTATTTTATTCTTATTTTTAGTATTTGTTGTTATAGCGGCCATAGAAATACATCATCTGTGAAAATTTCAACTGTCTAACTATTACAGTTCATGAGATACAGCCTGGTGACAGACGGACAGACAGACAGACAGACAGCGGAGCCATAGTAATAGGGTCCCGTTTTACCCTTTGGGCACGGAACCCTAACTGGTTAGTTAATTCAGATTTAATTTTAATTTTTTGTTTTGCAGCACTATTAAGCTGCTAATAAACTTAATAACAAAAAAAAATTACAATTAATGAGAAATCGTCAGTAACAGTGAATGCATGAACACAGTCATTAATTATTCATTATACGTGGGAATTAACTGTTTCTTTGTAAGTAATGGTGCTCTAAAAGGATTTCGCTTGAGAATCTGCCGGCACTTTGAAAGATAATTAATTCATTTTTTTAGGCTAGATTTTAGCAAAATTACGTGTAATTAGCAATTATACTACTGGCGTCATATTGTAAGCGGTAGCCTAGTGGGAGAACGTCTGCCTTCCAAGGAGAAGGTCGTGAGTTCTAATCCCAATGCGGGGCACGTACCAACGTTTTTATGTAGAAAGCATATGTACGTCCTGGAATAGAACATGGGATACCTTTTATCCCGTAAAAAAACGCGGGTGAAATCGCAGGGCGCTGCTAGTTGCCAATAAAACGATAATTATTTAATTTAAAAACATTTATTCAAAATACAAATTTCTTTCTGCCTTAACACGTTCACTGCTGAACCGCTTTATTTTTAATGCCACTTGAACTCAAACTCAAACTCAAATCATTTATTGTAAATAGGCAAAATATTGCACTTTTACACGTCAAAAAAAACAATAATATCTTATACATAAGTATAGAAATACAAAAAAAATAAGCCAAATTTTATGATCTACGAAACTAATGATTATTATCTAATTATGGTTTGAGTTAGAAAAAGGATATTTCCTTTTCAAGTGGTGACTCATGCCTGAGTCTCGCACAGGAAAAGGAAAACTCCACTGACTCTACCAGTGCTTCGGAAATACGCCCGTCAGAGAAGATAGCACCAAGAAACTCTACGGCGATGTCATTTTTAAAATTTTAGTCATTCTTTTTTTTTTTAAGGCATAGTATACAATATAAAAATAAATTATTCTATTGACAATATTATGATATACCATCAATTGCGAATTTTCACACAACGTGTGTGTTTACAGTTTACTAGCGTTGCGTCGTAACTGAACTCAATCAGCTGTGCGGGCGCACACAACTGTTGTGATAAAATTGTCAATACAGCAGTGCCGTAAACTTGTTAGGTAACCTACCTACACATAAAGTGCATACATTGCACTATCCACTGCTAGGCAACCTACATAGAAACAATATGCCTGCGCTGCAATTTCCACGGAAATTGCCGCTTCGACATTATTGCACCTGTGGCGTACGTGACTCCGCGGAATGCCGATGCAGCAAAAGCACCTCGTGGGAGCCGCGAGCCACGCTGAGTTCGCCCACTTCGGTACCCACTTCGTCCGAACATAGACGTAATTAGTTATTAATTATAATTGTAATTTTTATATTTTATTAAATTAATTTAATTCTTTTCGGTTTTTTTTAAATCCTTCGGCAGCGACCACCATAATTGGCGCAGTCGGTAGGATCTTAGAAGCAGTGCGCACGTTATTTAAAGGGTAATCCAAAATCATTATCCTGCGATTCTGTATGATCGCTGCTCGTACTATCTAGTACCTTGTCTAAGATTCGAACTTTGGTAGGCGCGCGGCCGAGGACTACACTTGAACTTCAGTGGAACCGACGAGATTATGTTGTAAGTACATTGAAATTATTGTACCTATTGTGTTGCTTCCTTGGAAATCCTTCCCTTCAAGATTTTCCACCCAGGGAAATTCACGGACCGATCTGTCTCTTCTAGACAGATTAGTAGAAATAAGAAATTAGATTTAAATAGAAGCATAGACTCTCTAAAATCAGACGAGCCTAGCTTTGACTTAGATATTTTATTGTGTAGTAATAGTAGTGATATTTTTAGTGATAGTAAGATGGACCCTGATATGGTTTTTAAGGCCTTACGCCCTGTGCCGGACTTTGACGGCAATCCAAATGTTCTCACGCGATTTATCCGGATTTGTGATCAGATAGTAATTAGATATATGAGTGACGAGGAAGGCGCGGAATTAAGTAACCTGTGTTTAATTAATGGAATTTTGAATAAAATTACTGGTAATGCTGCGCGAACAATTAATTCAAACGGAATACCTGAAAGTTGGTTAGGTATTCGTAATGCACTAATTAATAATTTTTCCGATCAAAGAGACGAGACCGCTCTATACAATGACCTGTCCCTGTTAAGTCAAGGAAACAGCACCCCTGTAGAGTTTTACGACAAGTGTCAGAACCTTTTCAGCACAATTATGACCTATGTCACGTTGCACGAAACAGTTGGCACCACTATCGAGGCCAAACGCGAACTTTATAGAAAATTAACTTTACAGTCATTTATAAGAGGTCTAAAAGATCCTCTAGGGTCTCGTATCCGCTGTATGAGACCCGAGACAATTGAAAAGGCACTGGAATTTGTTCAGGAAGAATTAAATGTGATGTATCTACAGCAGAGGAACGAACTTGTTGATAAGAGAGCCCCATCGGCGCCGCAGCAGCAAGCCCACGCGACACAAAAGGTTCCTACTTTGGTTCCTTATGTGCCACCCAAACCATTTAATTTTGTACAACCCCAATCTAACTGGCAGCGTCCATTGATGCAGCCGCAGCAGCAGTCCGCTTACCATCAGCCTGCTTTTTACCAACCGCGTATGCCCACTCGTACTCAGCAAATGTTCCGGGCACCACCACCCAATTATAATCCGCAAAACGCATTTAGATTTCCCCCGCGTAACGTCCCCCAGACTTCTGGGCCGAAACCGATGAGCGGTGTAAGTCATTTTGTGACTAAGCCGCTCCCTCCTGCTTTAACAGGACACGATTGGCGTAGATTTGGCAACCCCGGGCCGTCTAACTATTTTAAATCGCGCGAGATGAATTTTAACGAGACCGCGGACGGTGATGACTCGTATTACCAGCCTTACTATTACGGCGAACAATCTGACAATGCTTATAATGACTTTGATACTTTCTACGACCATAATTATTGCAACCAGACTGACCCTGAATACTATAACACGTATAACTTTGACAACGGACAGTACACTGACATGACGAACGCCCTTGAGGCTCCCCAACCTTCGATCAGTCAAAATCATAATGATTCGGATTTTCGTACAGGCCGTACGAACCCCGGACCAAAATAGAGCTTAACGTACAATCAAAAAGGGAGTTACGTTATATTCAGATACTTGAACCTCCCCTAAAGCTTCTCGTAGATACCGGAGCGAACCAGTCGTTTATTAGCCCCGAGGCTGTAGAAAGATTTTTTCCACACGTGCCTTTGAATTTTGACCCTTTTGAGGTCACTAATTCACGCGTTACGAGCACACACAATTATTCCATTACGATACCCCATTTCACAGAGTTTAAGGATCAAAAGGACATTAAACTCTTTGTCTATAAATTCCACAATCACTTTGACGGATTGTTAGGATTAGACTTGCTAGATGGCGTTCAGATAGACCTGAAACGCGACCTTTTAGTCACGGATCATGTGAATATCCCCCTTTCCTGTTACACCTGCAGGAGGGCTAACGATCAAGAAATAATTCCTGCAAATTCAAGCCGGCTAGTAAATGTACCGATTGGTAACCTAGATGGTGACGTCTACGTTTGTGAGCAAGTGATGTGTAATTGCATCATTCACGAATGCGTCACGGCGGTAATCGATCAAACCGGTATTATAGAGATTGAAAACCCCACTAATTCTGACATAACTTTGACATTTGACCAGACTGTAAAAGTTGATTTGTGCAACATTGAGAGCGCATGTACTGACCAAGACTCAAATCGCGTTAGTGACGTACTGTCTCGACTGCGTACCGACCATTTAAATGCAGAAGAAAAAGCGAACTTAGAAACTTTGTGTGGACGATACGCTGACGTTTTTTACATTGAAGGAGAAGCATTGACTTTTACTAACAAAATTAAACATCAAATTAAAACTACAGACGAATTACCAGTTTATACGAAAAGCTACCGCTACCCGTTTATACATCGTCAGGAAGTGAGGGATCAGATCACTAAGATGCTGGAACAAGGCATAATCAGACCGTCTGATTCTGCATGGAGCTCACCTATCTGGGTGGTTCCTAAGAAAGCAGATGCATCTGGGAAACAAAAATGGAGGCTAGTTGTAGATTTTCGTAAACTGAACGACAAGACTATTGACGATAAATATCCTATCCCAAATATTACGGACGTCCTTGATAAACTTGGTAGATGCCAATATTTTACTACCCTTGATTTAGCTTCAGGCTTCTATCAGGTTGAAATGAGCGCTAGCGATATACCCAAAACCGCTTTCAACGTAGAGCACGGGCACTTCGAATTCATGCGTATGCCAATGGGACTTAAAAATTCTCCGTCGACTTTTCAACGGGTGATGGACAATGTGCTCAGAGGGCTGCAGAATGAAGTGTGCTTAGTGTATCTTGATGACATCATCGTTTTTAGCACGTCATTGCAAGAACATATGATAAATTTAGAGAAAGTCTTTAACAGATTGCGTGAATCTAACTTCAAAATCCAGATGGATAAGTCTGAATTTTTGAAGCTAGAAACCGCCTATTTGGGGCACATTATCAGTAGAGACGGTATAAAACCGAATCCTGATAAAATAGCAGCTATCGAAAAATACCCCCTTCCAAAGACCCCTAAGGAGATAAAACAATTTCTGGGACTTTTGGGATACTATAGGAAATTTATACCAGACTTTGCCCGCATCACTAAACCTATGACTAAATGCCTAAAGAAAACTAACAAGATTACTTTTGATTCGGAATATACTGACTGCTTCGAAAAATGTAAGACATTACTCACCAATGACCCAATTTTACAGTACCCAGACTTTAACAAGGACTTTAACTTGACCACAGACGCATCTAACCTGGCAATTGGAGCTGTGCTCAGCCAAGGTCCCATTGGTTCAGATAAACCCATTTGTTACGCATCTCGTACATTAAATGATAACGAAATAAATTACAGCACCATTGAGAAGGAACTGTTAGCAATAGTGTGGGCAACTAAATATTTTAGGCCGTATCTGTTTGGTCGCAAATTCAAAATCTTAACAGACCACAAGCCCCTTCAGTGGATCATGAATATTAAAGAACCTAATTCTAGACTGACGAGATGGAGACTTAAATTGAGCGAATACGATTACACGGTAGTTTACAAAAAGGGTAAAAGTAATACAAACGCCGATGCGCTATCTCGCATTGAGATCAATAATGAAGAAGCAGACTCAATGATAGCTAACCCTACAGAAATGCCACCCTCTCAAGTAGGCTCCTCTACAGCCACAGCTCACACTAGCAATGAGAACCCCATTCTTGAAGTCCCCATCACCGACGAACCCTTAAATAAATTTCACAGACAAATATGTTTTACCATAGTAGGAGACATTAAAAGACGCACGACAGCTTCCAAACCTTTTGACACGCACACACGAACATTCATACAAGTATCAGAATCGAACCTTGAACAAGATGTGGTTAATGCCATAAAAGAATATGTAAATCCTAAAGTTAAAACTGCCCTTAAAATAACGCCACCCTTGGGGATGTATTCGATCATCCCTATCATCCAAAATAACTTTAGAAGTTCCGCTATGAATCTAGTCTTAGCAAAGACTGAACTAGAGGACGTAAAAGAGTATCTTAGACAGCAGGAGATCATTAAACACTATCACGAAGGCAAAACTAATCACAGAGGAATAAATGAATGCTATCTGGCCCTTTCACATAAATACTATTGGCCTAAAATGAAAGAAGAGATAGCAAAATACATTAATGAGTGCACGGTGTGTGGCCAGACGAAATATGACAGACACCCTATTAGACCTCAGTTTAATATCGTCCCTCCCGCGACAAAGCCTTTAGAAATCGTACATATGGACTTGTTTACTGCACATAACGAGAAATATCTGACCTTTGTAGACGTGTTCTCTAAGTATGGACAAGCGTACCACTTACGTGATGGCACGGCTATCAGCATCTTACAAGGACTACTAAATTATAGCACACACCATGGCTTACCCTTGACAATTGTCACTGACAATGGAACCGAGTTTACAAATCAGATGTTTGCCGAATTTGTAAGACTTCATAAAATAAACCACCACAGGACTTTAGCCCATGCCCCTAACGACAACGGGATCATAGAAAGATTTCACTCAACCTTACTAGAACACTTACGGATATTACGACTGAGACAAAAGGACGAACCGACTATTAACCTTATGCCTTATGCCATCCTGGCGTACAATAGCTCAGTACATAGTTTCACGAAATGTAGACCACATGACATAGTTCGAGGACACTTTGACCCAAGAGACCCTTTTGACATTGATATGACAGGACACTTGATGCAACAATACATCCTTTCACATAGAGATCAAATGAAAATCGTTTACGACAAATTAAACGAATCCGCTTTGGTAAATCGTACTAACATTATGGAGAATAGGAATAAAAATAGAGAACCCGAAATTGAATATCTACCTGACCAACAAGTATTCATAACGAATCCTTTAGCTAACAGAAATAAACTTGCCACCCGATATACCCAAGATACAGTATTAGCAGATTTACCTATTCATATATACACTTCAAAAAAGAAAGGTCCTATTGCGAAATCCCGGCTTAAGCGTGTGCCTAAATCCGCCAAATTGTTACAGGATACTCCTGACGATCATTCACCTGACGATGGCGAACGAGATAAGACTTGAGAGCCTTGACAATGGACCTGGTATACTTCCTTTCAAACTAGGACAAGCCCGACTTATTACACACTACCATTCTTTCCTTCAGTTCATTGACCTGACCGATATTAAAGACAGACTTGACTCAATAGAATTGCAACTAAGACATTTTGAAACCAAGCTAAGCAACGACACGTACGTTTTATACGAACTACAAATAGACTATCTTTCTAATAAACTAACTAAAATTAATAATCAACTTAGCACTTTAGAGCCTAACCAACTGAGAAGTAAAAGAGGTCTTATAGACGGTCTAGGATCTTTTGTTAAAAGCATTACCGGTAATTTAGATCACACAGATGCCGAAAGATATAATAACGCGATAAAGATCTTAGAGAATAACGAGAATAAGATGTTGTCTGAAGTAAACGAGCATATCAGTCTTAACAAAGATTGGATGAATCAACATACAACTTTCCTTACAAAAATAGCAGAGAATCAAGCAAGAATTAATAGTAGTTTGCAATTAATTTTAGATAATAACGCTTACGCTGACAACAGTCTTCTTAAGTATGCAAAGTTTGCTCAGCTGTTAGCAATAATCAGTGAGAATGTTGAAGATTTATTCTTAGAGTTAATTAGGATAGAAGATATTTTAGCTTTTATACGTGCATCGAGCACGCACCATAGTATGTTAAGCGTAGATAATTTAAGAGAAATGATTAATAAACTAAAATTAGTATATAGCCAAGATCAGGTACTAGAGGCAGATCTGAGAGAGTATTATAATATCATAAAATCAGGTTACTATTATGCAAAAAATAAGATAGTTATAATTTTTAAAATTCCAATTATTTCACCAAGTCAGTTTGATTTTTATAAACTTTCCCTGGTCCCTAATAAGAATTTAGAGACATTCATCCCTCCTTACCCATTCCTTGCAACCAATGGCAAGACTTTCATGTACATAGAGGCTGAATGCCCGAAGTTTAACCACGAGCACCTATGTGAAGAAGAGGTCAACCACCTGCTGAGAGGACATCCAGACTGCATCCAGAACATCATCATCAACCAATCTCTGGACATATCATGCCGCCCTACCAAAGTCAGTCTCGAAAAGGAAGCGATGGAGCAACTAGACGACCAACATTACACCCTTATCTTCCCGAAACCAACGAAGACAGAACTGCAATGTGGACGACAGGAATTCATCACCTTACATGGAAGCTACCTCGCCACCCTACCACAGAGATGTCTCCTGCGCACCGAAGAATTCACCATCATCAATATCAACGACCGAGTTAAAGGACAACCCTTGCTAATAACCGAAATTCCGGACAACTATGACGTCAATCCACGCCTCGAAAACCCGCATCTGAAACTGAACTCAATAAACCTGAAAGGACTACACTCCATCGAAGACAAGATTCTTATGCAGCAGCCGATCAAGATAGACCACGTGGACGCTACCCTGTACCACACGACTATACCCCTCTACGGAGTACTTCTCGCCGCAGCTATAGTTATTTCTATCACCGCCATACGAAAATACAACCTCTGCACAAGACAGGAAGAAGCCAAGCCTATGCCAGAAGACAAGACTTCCCCTAGAAACCACCCCTACGAGGACCCTGACAAACTTAAAGGTCAAAATTCAAAGTCAGCAACATTTTCGCTCAGAGTGCTCAAATAGTTGCTGATCTGAGGGGGGAGGTGTTAGGTAACCTACCTACACATAAAGTGCATACATTGCACTATCCACTGCTAGGCAACCTACATAGAAACAATATGCCTGCGCTGCAATTTCCACGGAAATTGCCGCTTCGACATTATTGCACCTGTGGCGTACGTGACTCCGCGGAATGCCGATGCAGCAAAAGCACCTCGTGGGAGCCGCGAGCCACGCTGAGTTCGCCCACTTCGGTACCCACTTCGTCCGAACATAGACGTAATTAGTTATTAATTATAATTGTAATTTTTATATTTTATTAAATTAATTTAATTCTTTTCGGTTTTTTTTAAATCCTTCGGCAGCGACCACCATAATTAACTTATAAACACATAAAAAACAAACTGTCATGTATTCCATGACGTGCCGCGAGCGCGGGAAAACACAACTGCTGTGTTTGTTGTATGAGAAAACACTATGCAGCGTGCAGAGCCGCACCCGTGGCTACAAGAAAATCAGCTCAGCAGTCAAAGTGTCAACTACCATTTTCCCCTGCTTCACATCACTCGCCAAACACTCGTCAATATCGTCAGAATCATTAATAACGGCCTCATCCCACGGCCCATACTTATTATCCTTAAACCGCTGCCATCTCACAAACATAGCAGGACAATACCCTATCAAAATCACAACAAGAAACACAAAATAATACAAAATCGTTCCGGAGACCGTATACAAACTGCACAAGGTACAAATCAGCGTGACAAAAAAGATATAGAGAAACGCCCGCGAATGCAAATACGCCTGAATAAACTGCGGACTGAGGACAAAAAACAAAACGGACACGGTAAGTAAAACAAACGCATCGAAAGGCGTGGACAATCTCGACACAAGACACACAGAGGCGAATATCGCCGCATTTATGGACAAAGACTTCGACACCAACGCCACTGGGACGTCGTAGTCGAAAAATATCAAGTGTATCAACATCATTATGACAGACCAAGCGAATATAGTGTCTGTACTGACGGTATCTGTCAAAGTATGCAACACAGGTGACAGCAAATAGCCTATAACCAAATAAACTAACACGGTCTTAAAATGCTTAACTAAAGCGCTACCTTGTATATGAACATAAAGTATATAACTGAAAACTGTCGACGCAGCACTCGTGTATATAACTGTGTGTGTGTGCACGTAATCGTTGTACATATAGACGAATAGGACAGCGTATAGCACACATAGACAGAGTCTGAGCACCACGCGGAATGAGCCCTTCACTGCTTGGGTTAGAGTGTACTTTTCTGCGTATATGTTCTTGCGGAGCTCTTCGAGGAATTTCGGGTGTGTGTAGTTGTCAGGGTATTCTCGGTTTTCGTACAAGTTCTTGATCCAGGATTTCCTTTTGGGGGGTTTTCGGATCTTCGCGCGGCGTCTGCAAATTTCGGGGAGTTTTTTTTTGACACTTCGGAACACTGACACTTGACACTATGAACACTTTTCGTCACTAAACCAACACTCAATATAGTTTTAAAAGCGAAATAAATCCAGAAGTCCAGGTATTTAGGTACAGTTAGCAAGAAAGATTGGAAAAAAAAAAATTACAACGTAAAAAATTACCCTATTAAATTAATTAATTACATATCATTTATCAATTTTATTACAAGTTACTTATAATATTTTTTAATACCAATTTTTTTTTTGTATACTTACGCAAAAAGAATTCAAATGGTCGAAAATTACAAAATTGAGATCATTGTATATTTTATTGTTATGGTTTTATTCCTTAGACTTTGGAGTTTTCTATTATATTCTAGTCTATTCTATTTTCGTTAAATAAATTATTTTCTAAAGAGGACATAACGTATTTTTTATTACGATATAATTTACCTTTAATGTTCCGCGCAAAGCTGTCAGCAAAAGCTAATTTAGAAATAGTAGTGATATTTACCTTGCCGCCCCTTTCTTGGGTAATTTCTCTTTCATTTTCTTATATTTTTCTTGTTCCTCCACATATTTTTTGTACATCTCGTTGTCCTCTTCCAAGTTCTTGACTGTGCTCGCTTCTTCTTGCTCATTCTGCTCTTTGACTTTCTCTTCTTTGCTGCCTCTCATCTCTTTCTTAAGTTGTTTGATTTCGTTTCTTATTCTATCCCTGAAATATGAGATAAATATTTATTTGTTTTTTTTTATTACTTAAATAAAACGGATAAATGTAATTTAAATTATGGATTGAAGTAAATTACCGTTCTTTTTTAATCTCCATATCTCTTTCTTTCCCCAAATAATACTCTTCTTCAGAGCTCTCGCTATTTTCTTGACTCTTCTTATCTCCGTCTCCCTTCTTCCTCTTGCTGTCCCTTTCTAGACTACTCTCTCGCTTCTTGGATCCATCTTCTCGCTTTGTCTTCGTATCTTCTTGTTTCTTCTTGTCCTTCTTTGTGCTGAGCTTATCTCTGACACTTGTGACTGCTATTTCAGTTTCTTGCCGTTTCTTCTCTTTTTCTATTGTTGATTCTTCCGTTTGAGATGTTTCTTCTGCCAGTTCTAGTTCTGGAGAAGAATGGACAAGTATCCTTTAGTGCTTTTTCCCTTAAAATATTTAAGCTTGCACGAATTTTCCATAAGTCAGTGTCAAGTTAGATTATAATTGAAGATTATGATTAACGTAGTCAGAATTTCGAGAGCCAGTAAGTCAGGTAGTCCGTTGTGTAGTCAACATCACGAGTCAGAACTCAGAAATCAACGAACAACTAAAATATAGCATCACATTTTTTTTTTCTAGTCGTGCCAATTTATCATGACAATTTATCTGGATATATCTGAAATTCTCCAGATAATCATCCGTCAAGCAGTAGTATGAAAACAATACTGTGTTCCGGTTTGAAGGGCACTGTTTCCAGTTACATTACTGCGCATTTGAAACTTTAGAGCCGATGTGTAGGCGTGACGAGCGCAGTGCGCCGCGCAAGATTATGCAATTTAAAGTTCCGGGGGGCACTGTACCTATTATGGGCAGGCGTAGCGCTCACCATCAGGTAAACGACTTGCTCGTCTCGTCATACAGTCAAATTATAAAAAATGACAGGTAAAGGCAGGTACACACCTGCGGCAGTCATCTTGCTAAGTTTAGGGTCATGCAGGAGGTCGTGTGTAGATTTCGGCTTCCCTCGATACTCTTCGGCCTCGCCTTCTTCCTCTTCCGCCTCTTCACCAAACGACAGCAGCCCGAAGTTTCTAGAACAATCGGTTCAGTAGTTTAGACGTAAAAGCGTAACAGACAGACAGACACAGTTATTTTCGCATTTATAATATTAGTAGGGAATTGAGACAAGACTATCTCTGTACCAAATTTCATTTAAATCGGTTCAGTAGTTAAGGCGTGAACGCGTAACAGACAGAGTTACTTTCGCATTTAGAATATTAGTTGGGATTAAACTGAGTAACTGTAATCAGTTACTCATTAGTTTTGTCTATATATATATAAATGTTATATTGGTTTGTGTACGCTTCAAAAACTCAAAAAATTCTGCACCAATCGAGCTGAAATTTTAGCATGATATATAATCCGCATCAAGGATTGTTTTTATCTATTTTATTCATTAGTGACATATCAGCGAATTTGCGAATGTGCCACAGCGAAGCGTGGCAGGGCACAGCTAGTTGAACATAATTTTGCAAAATTTTTGGACTTGTAAAAGTGCATATTTTAGCCTACCGACAATAAATAAAATTCGCATTTAAAATTTTTGACTTATATCTTGTAAAATCACCTACTTAATAGCTTGCCGCTCTCTTTTCTTCTTCTTCGGTGCTTCTTCTACTTGCTTCTCTGTCACTCTGGGCACGATGTCAGTGAAAGGGTTAATTAAAACTGTGGTGCTTGTGATCTTGTGCGGGTGGTCGGGTCTGTCATCGGGGCCTATGAGACCTTCGGTCAGTTTGAGGACGTTGTAGATGGTTTCACCTGGAAACAGAGTTAGTAGAGGCTGATTAGACAATGTCACAAGTAATTCCGGAGTAGATAGAATTATGCACTCTATTTTCAGTACAATTAAGTTATACAATCACATATATAAATCCTTTCCTTGGTATGTATCTAGGAAATCAGGAATTTTCTACAAGGGCTTAGGTCCCACGAACACCCAGACATAGAGCAAGTACCAGTTGTGGTTCTAGGTGTCTCCAAAAGGTGGATTTCCGTAGATCACGCGCATTAGCGCGTATTTCACATAGGCTACGACCCACGGAAGTCTACATAAAGGGAAAAAGATTAAAAAAAAACCATTCTGTGTAAAAATTAAGAATAATTGTCTTATTCGTAGCTTACCCGTAACTTTGCCAAAGATGGTATGCTTGTTCTGCAGTTCAGGAGTGGCAGCCAACGTGAAGAAGAACTGGGAACCATTATCATCTTTGCCAGCGTTGGCACTACCGACCAGACCTCGACGATTGAACCGGAGACGTGAGTGGAATTCATCCTAAATGGAAACTTGTTGGAGTAAACAAATTGGCATAATGACTATTAATGTTGGTAGGTTTTTTATTTTTTTTTCAGCTGATGGTAAGCCCCCAACTTAAATAATAAACGTGAAAATCAACCTTTATGAAATGTGTGAAGACACACATTTCTACTTTATTATGAAAGTAATGTTGATTAATGTTGGTGTCTGCCTTCCAAGGAAAGGCTCGTGAGTTCTAATCCCAATTCGGGCACGTACCAATGTGTTTCTTGTAAAAATACATTACAATGTATGTAATTATCACTCACTTTTCGGTGAAGGAAAACATTGTGTGAAAACCCACATGCCCGAGAATTAATTCAGAAGTGATATACTAATCCAGACCGGCACGCCTTGGTGGATATAACCTAATCCTCCTCACATAAGTGAGGGGAGACCCGTGCTCAGCAGTGGGCCGATGTGGGTATATAATCATGATGAAGATGTTTATCACATTCACAGCTGAAAACACAGCTGTGGTGTTTTTCATAACTTGCCACGAGTACGGGAAAACACAACTGTGTGTGCATATCCGTACCCATGGCTAGACAAGGAAGTCGGCTCAGCAGTCCAAGTATTAATTAACTCCTTACAGGACTGGTTCTAGAGGGCCACTACCGGAACATCCAAAGAGGTCTGCTCACTTACTTTAAAAGGAGCTCCGTATATAGACTCTCCCCCCGTACCGTCTCCGTTAGGATCCCCTCCTTGGACTATAAACTCTGGCACCACTCTATGGAATATTGTACCTGAAAACGTAAGTCATTATAACCTAAGGTTTTTGAGAGATTATAACTGAGCATCAATCGAAAACAAATTCCACATATTAATTGAGACATACGTTAGGTTTACAGAAAGTATCGGGGCATACTGGGCCATATTGGTTGGTAGTGGGAGGGCTCTTCTGCAAGTTTTTTTTTAAATTTGATTGAGTGATAAGAAGAGGAAGAGGAGCGCAACGCCTGCGAGGCAGACCACCAGCCCGATGGTCGGATGATATCGCCAAGCACGTCGGGATTGAATGGATGAGACTGGCACAGGACCGGAACAAATGGCGTGAAACAGAGGAGGCCTATACCCAGCAGTGGGTGGATACGGGCTGAATAGATAGAGTGATAAGACAAGCAAGTTGTTCACCTGATGGAAAGCGCTACGCCTGCCCATAACAGACACAGTCTCTTGCAAAAGGCGCCTCCCAGTTGGGGAACAACCGTACCTTTGCCAGATATTCATCCGCCAAACAGTAGTGTTTCCAGAAAAATTACTGGGCATTTAAGACTGTAGAACTGATGTCTCAGGTTGACGAATGCGGTGCATTGCCGTACAAGACAATGCAAAGTTCTAGTGATAGTCAGACGTGGAGCTTACCATCCAAGAATGACTTACGCCTCTGTTTACACAGTAATATAAAAAATACCTACCATAAGAATCTTCTAGGTTGGGTAATAAACTTGGTTGAAATTATAGGTTGTCTCATTTACTTACCATTATAATATCCTTCCATACAAAGTTGAATGAAGTTCCGGCATGCTTTTGGAGCCTCTTTCGTCCATAACTCAAGGTCTATTTCTCCCACTGTTGTTTTCAGAAGAACCTGAAATGCGTTAATTTCTAATTAAGTAAAGATATTGATTTATTAATTTTGTTTATATACAAGTGGTAGGTAGCGATGGTAGCCTAGTGGGAGACCATCCGCCTTCGAAGAAGGTCGTGAGTTCAAATCCCAGTGCAGGCATGTACCAATGCGTTTCTTGTAAAACATATGTATGTAATTATCACTCGCTTTTCGGTGAAGGAAAACATCGTGAGGAAACCCACATACCCCAGAATTATTTCAAGGGTAGGTGTGTGATTCACCAATCCGGATCTGGCCCCCGTGGTGGATCATGGCCTAATCCTTACAAGATTTGCTTTGAATTTTACCTTTCCCAACGCAGGCGGTTCCTGAATATATATGTTACTCATTTCGTACGCAGCACATGTACACTAGATTTAGAATTTATTTGGTATGGTTTTTTGTTGGAAATGTAAAGAAACCATTAAGTTTATAATAAATTATCCGAAAAACGGATCATTCGCATTTGTTGACGATTTTTATTGTTTTGTTTAACTTTGACAGCAAGATTGACAGTGACAAATGACAATCACCATGATATGTCAGAAAGAGATTATTATGTTATTACATAGCAGACACATGTCCGTTGTCATTCTTGTCTATTTTAACTAGTCTAAATATTATGTCTAATTAATTATTGGACTAATAAAGTGAAGCACCGCTGACTTTTGTTGGGCTGGGAAAATATAATATTAAGCTGCTCTACACTCGTCGAGAATGCATGAACGAGAATGAGAATGTCTACATGTTTCTTGAATTTGTTTTTTCTCTTAGAGCGAGGTATTTGATTTAGATACTTTTCTTGACTTACAAAATTAGTTCGATTTGTTGGCGAATAGCTTATTATTATGATTGTAAACAAAATAAAACAGCATATTAAATTAACAATAAATACACATTTTTATTAAATTAATTCGTTATTAAATAATGCATTACAAACAATTTTTGTTCACAAATTTTAAAACTATAAAAAAAAAAAACGTAAAAAGAAAACTATTTATACTGGTAAATAAATTAAAAGCATCAGAATAACTTATAAGCTTTAAATTATTATATTAATACTCATTATTTACATTAATTGGTAAAATTGTTAAAAACCTACCTAAATTATGTCATAATTTTATTCTTGATTGGTATTTACATTATTAAAAAATATTTACAAAAATATCTAAAGGCACTTATGAATTATTTTTAAATATTGCAACTACTCGGAGTATTTTATCAAAAGTTTAAACAAAATAGTTTTTATCACATAAATCTTAACATATTTTATCTGGTTTTATTAACTTTCTGTGTGTTGTGTTTATTACAGATTTTCTCTTTCCCGTTTTGGGACCAAAATGTCAAAGTATTTTATTGTGAGACCATAAACTTTTTTACAAAATTCATGATTTTAATGTAAAGGTGGGGAAAGGAAAAATATAATTATTGGAACAAACATACCTACATAAACTTTAGCAAAAATAAAAAGTACCTACTTATCTAACTTTGGAACTCTTATCCTGTTTATTTCTTGTCATAATATTCCATTTAAAGAAATCATACATGTGCAGTTCCAAAAGATTATCTTTATTTATTAAGTTGGTGTACCTTCCAACTCTAAATTCGTTGTTTAAGTAGTTTTTTCGTAAGTAATACAATATGTACCTACTAATGTCCAACTGGAAAAATAGAGTATATTACTTGTTAGACAAGTTCGATTTTGCATTGCACCATCTCTGTCGCGTCCGCGACTGAGATGGTGCATTGCAATATTTCTTCTCTTTCTTTTCCACGTCTTGCTCTTGTCAGCTTATAGAAATGAAAATAGGGCAAATCTTGCATTAACAAAGGATAACACGAAATGCACATTACATGAGACAAAATATCTTGAACGCTAACGCAACATGCGTTTCCTTTACTTATCCATAAACCATTTTACGTCATATAATGACTGAAGTCATATAATGTCGTTTTACACTACATCAAATCATCGAGCCGAGAATACACATGCCAATAGCTTCATTAAATAATGCAAGCTACAGGCAAGTAGTTACGTAGCTATATAGACATTGTTTCAACTAGTAAAATTGTATCAATGGTGTGTCCTCTAACGATATAATGCCAATTATTGCATGCAATTATCGCATGTGTATTCTCGCCTTTCCAGAAAAACATTAGAGTGCGTAATTTTATGCAATAACAAGTGTCTTAATGGCAGTACCAACTCACCATTATGACAGTCTTGTCCAATTTGCTGGGTTTTGTTTGAAACAAACTTAGTTATTAACTAGTTATGAACTTTCTGAATAATTATTGGCCCATACAATAAAGCCGAAGTATTAAATTTAACCAAGAAAGATACTTTCTTGAGAAAATAAAAAAGAATCCATTAAATTTAAACAGGAAATTCTCGTTAAGGATTCTCGGCCCAAGTGTAATGCCAGCTTTAGTAACGTAGTTCGATGTTGTCAATTTTGTCTAAAAGTTGGTCAAGTTTGGTAAAATGCTAAAAAAACATCACATGGTTAATGGAAGGCCCCTAGTTAGTACTGAATTGGAACCAAAGCATCGAGCTCGTACTCTACGCTCTTTAGACGGCTTTAGGGATTGCCGGATACGGATGTGACAAAGTAGACAGTCTGAGTCTCTGTGGACCATACTCCTCATAGTATCTGATTCCCTAATACAGGGAATCTGATAACCAGAAGCTCACGATCTTATGTGACGGTGACGCGTGATTTAACGCTGCGTAGAGCCTTTTACGTAATATTTTCTTCAATGTCAGCCATTTTTAAAGCTAAGAAAGAGTTGTGGCATGTGAAATCCAGTCCACCGTGTGCGCTACTCTGTGGTAAATCCCCGGCTGGCCCCGGCTTGCACACGAGTATCCAGCTGACACCACCCCTATCAGGTACCATCTGCCTGCTCGCTCCAGCATCAGCGGACCCCCGCTGTCACCTTGACAGCTGTCTTTGCCGCCTCCCCGGTACCCCGCGCACAGCATTTCAGGGTAGATTACTACGTTTATACCTGGAAAGGGAAAGGTGATGAAGGTGATCAATGTTGGGTGATGATATAAAAGTCAACGATTCAGGGTCGAAAGCAGCACAGTGCCAATCGCAAGAAACTTTCCAAACTCCTGCATAAAACATAATAGCAATCACCATCGAGATGTTGCTTAGTGATCATTTTCTGAAAGGCGCTGAGCTTTCAGTATCTTGAGTGCACTGCATAATTATTAACTAGAGTGGTGCGATGCCCATCAGCGGAACACCACTCACAGTTACAGTGCTATTCAGAACTTTGCATTTCATAATCTTGCGCGGCATTGCACTGCGCTCGCCACCCTGAGACACCGGCTCTAAAGTCTCAAATGCCTAGTAATTTCACTGGAAACAATTCCCTTCAAACCGGAACACAGTAATGTTAGCACACTACTGCTTGGCGGATGAATATCTGGCAAAGGTCTCTTGTAGAAGAGGCTTCCCACTACCTAATCTACAATTAAAAAAGGATACTTTACCATTAGCTCTGTGCCACCTCTCGCAGACCCTGTTGTCCAGGACAGGCACGTCGACCGCCTGCAGGGTCCGGGGGCGAAGTCTCGAGCCGGGACTAAGGGCGCCCCAGCCGGCCGCCCAGCCATACTGCCCGAGGAAGTCAGATCCCCGCTCCGGCAGGCAGATCGGAGCTGAAAAGAAGTAATTGGGAGGTCTTACGAGAAGTCAAACTTGAATAAGGATTTCTATGTCTTTTTAGAAGCTATTTGACATCATTCATCATCATCATCAACCCATATCGTCCCACTGCTGGGCACGGGTCTCCCCTCATTTTCGTGAGGAGAGTTAGGCCTTAACACCACGGGGGCCCGGTACGGATTGTTGGATACCATACCTAACTCCAAAATAATACTCGGATGTGTTATGAAAGTTTCCTCACGATGTTTTCCTTCATCGAAAAGTCGAATCAATCCGCTTGTAAGTTGTTACATGTTATAAGCGGTTGCACGCTGATTGAAATAGAGTGTAAAGTACCAAAACTTTTACCTATATATGGCATGTTGTGCACGCCCGATCGAGCACAGTGACTTCGAATCTATCCGCTTGTGAGTTGTGACATATACTTGACTAGCTGTGCCCTGCGGTTTCGTCCGCATAATTCAAGTTTTCCCGCAATAACTCTTAAAGTCTCTCTCTTTTTCATTAATGCTCCGCTCCTATTGGTCGTAGCGTGATGTTATATAGCCTATAACCTTTCTCGATAAATGGACTATTCAACGCAAAATGAATTGTTCAATTGGGATCAGTAGTTCCTGAGATCCTAGCGTTCAAACAAACAAACAAACAAACAAACTTTTCAGCTTTATATATAAGTATAGATATAGAAAAGCGGTTACACGCTAATAGGAATAGAGTGTAAATAACTAAGTGTTACCTATATGCGGCATGTAGTGAACACCTCGATCGAGCGTCAGCACAGCGACGTCGAACCTGTCCGCTTGTGGCGTGAACTTAAACAGCGGATGCACTCTAATGGCACGCACGCCAAACGTGTACGCAGGGAGGGGCTCAGCAGCCGAGTTGATGACGTAGTCCCCAAGTGTCACGCGGACGTGACGCGGCTGCGCGCGTGCCACGCAGTGTCCCGCTGTCACGACGTGACGCCGGGATATGAGCGAGCCTCCGCATCTGGAATGCGGATAGGTTGTTTGTTAAGGGTCAGTACTATAAAAAGGTGTCTGTAAAGTTGGTTTACGGACGATATTTTAACGTGACAACGTCATAACAAAACATTGATGAAATGATTGCATAGATACTTTTATGAGTAGAATTGAATCATTTTTTTAATAATAAAAGAGTATATACTTAAAATTATACTAGTAATTAGATTTTTAAAATGCAACTTTTTAAATAACTGTTACCTAACAGTATAACACCAACATGTTAAATATCTTAAAACACGTGTGAATAGAATGTGTGTGTATGTGTGTTTACTTCCTTATTAAAATGCCCAAGAGTTATCTTAAGTTTGGTAGCATTGAATTTCCAATTAAAAAAACTCAAAACTCAAATCATTTATTGTAAATAGGCAAAATATTGCACTTTTACACGTCAAAACATAATGTCTTATACATAAGTATGGAAATACAAAATTATTATTATTAATTATTATTTTAATACGTGGGTTGGTAACATCTTATATTGTTACAGCAATAGGTCCAAGTAAGTCAACTTCGTCATTACACACAACAAAACCTAGAATTTCCTCAAAAATAGTGCACGTAATTGCCAATTTCATAACGTGAGACACAATGGCTTCCAAGAAGACACAATTATAGCTTACGTAAGCATAAAGGTAAAATGCGTCGCTTTGTTAAGGCCTTCAACTATCTAACCAAAGGACCACGCACGATCATGCTCTCTCTGCCAAAGTTATATGACCGGCAGTTCGTATAGTTCGGTAGTAAACTCGCGACAACTTCATTTCATTTTCGAATTGGAATCTTAATTTTTTTACAATTACTAATGTCACAGATAACTTAATCGTTTTAATGAAGTAGTTTGTAATATTCATCTCCCGTGACCCCCACCAATAATGATAGATTATTTATTTGCATAGTTAGATGCGTATCGGGTACACGCTCAGTTATATGATCGACTGTTCCTATAACGGTAGTAAACTCGTGATCTCCGACCATTTAAATTGACCTTGTTTTTCACTGTCAGTATTGTACTACCCTTGTTCACCTATTGTAAATTACAATAGGTGAACAAGGGTAGTTCTGTACTGTCTTTTTTTTCTAGTGTACAATAAAGAGTTTTCTATTCTATTCTATTGTAATGTGTCTTCCACGTCCCCCGCGAACACCACACACACACTCATCTGAACTGATAGATTTTTTTGTTTGGAGAGTTAGATGCGTGCCGGGTCCATAGAGTAGTTATAAAACGTTCTCGGTGAAGGCCTATGGTGCTTTTTGAACGTGTTCTGTAATTGCGGATGCGTGGAAAGGTATGGTTAATGGATTTTAGATGATTTTTAACGGTTACTGTCTACGCAAATTTTAATAGCTTTCGAGCTAGCATACGGATCTGGACAATTTTATATGAATCAAAAACAAATTATCTAACTTTGTAAATTTAGAATTATTCTTATTGGTTCGATTATCATAAAAATATAACTATCACTTAGATAAGCCAGATTTTATTATATTATTTTATTGCCAATTTAACTGATTAAAGCTACTAAAACTAAAACACATTCTAAATTAATTAAATAAAATAATTAATTAATAAATAACATGCAATATTTACTAAAGCATGCAAAGCTAAAAGATAGAAATATCTATTCATATTTATATATATTTACATAAATTCTTACATGAATTCACCGATGATTTCAAAATTTTGTAAATTCGGAACTGTATATTTAAAAAAAAAACAAGAAAGTTTACAATTTTTTTTAAAACATTGGTGAATCTCAATCGAAGATAAAAAGCAGTTTTACTTACCAAATTTGCATTACGGTGAGTTTATTAGTAAATTATAAATTAAATATATGTAATAATAAAATAATTGAAGAGGAATGTGCGAAAAAGTAAAGAATCTATTACCCATCAGCTTCGTACACTACTAATTGCCTATTTATCTTCAAAGAAATAACTAAATAGAAGAATTTACAGAAATTTAATACGGCTTGTCAAAATTATCACTATTAAAATTTTTAGTCTGCATTACTGTCCCACAGATTAAAAATATCGTTAACTGTCAAAAAAATTCTCGTTGACATTTCTCGGCGCAAGTGTAGAGCCAGCTTTCGACTTTTTTTTTATTAAAAAAGATTTTAAAACATCTTTTTAATTGCAAATACGACTAGACCAAAGAATTATTATTAATCTCTACCTAGAGGACTCGTCAGTTAGATATACAATTATAATTATGTAGGTATACTTTATGATTTGTAATTTTGCAGGTTCTCTTATTTTATTTTTTTCATTAAATATTTTTAAGTAACTTGGCCCCACCATCTATCGATTAAAACAAAATACCGATTAAAAAAAGTGAAGTGACGTTCTGATAAATCAATCCAAAGCGCCTTTTTATGTGTCAATTTTTTTATACTAGCAAAATTGATTGACATTTATTTTTGTGTTGTTGGAGGTATTTTTTTTTAAATTACTTTTTTTATATTTTTCTGTGGTTTTATTATCTAATTTTGACAAGCCGTATTTTAATATAGATACATAGATCAACTACCTACAGAGAGTACACTGAAATCAAAGCTGACAGAAATTAAAAGATAAATAAAAATAAAAAAAAAACAAATTTTGATTTTAAAATTATTTCTAACCATTTATTTTAAATTTTATTCTGTTAAATACCAAGTAAAAACATTTCATTTCGTTTTAAAAAAGTTATTTACAATTAGACAAAACTATTTTCTGACAGCTGAGATTTTTCTATTCATTAACATCCTCTAACTACAAATGCTGAATAACACAATATGTCGACTACTCGAAGGGAAAAGGGTACAACCCAGAAAACGAGCTATTTCAAACCAAAGAGTTGTAAGCATGCTATCTCTTTCGCACATTACCTCTCTATCCAACACTGTTTCCATCCGATTAGCTCGAAAATGGACATTAGCATGTTGCATCTGTAAAAGTTAATTTTGTTATTTATTAGTAGGTACACACAATATATTAATTTATTTTAGTGGGGGTAGTTAAAAACAGAAGTTATTACAGTTCATACCTATGACAAAATTTAAAAGTCGAATATCTTAAACTCTATCTCTTCTCTTACTCTTTTTTTTCTCTTTTTTTAGTCTTTCCTTTTCTTGTATTTTTTTTCTTTTTCTTTCTACCTTTTTTTTCTTTTGTAAATTTTCTGTATTGTTTTTTTTTTTGTTGTACAATAAAGAGTTTTTTATTTTATTCTATTCTTTATTCCTTTAGACCCCAATAAGGCACTCATGTAAGTTTACTGAATGTTGTACTATTTGATTTGGAATATATCCATCCAAGACCGGCAAGAAGCTAACTGCTGAACCATGTTACTTTTTTTTGCCTCTTTAGCGAATCTTCACACAACGTGTGTGTTTTGTTTACTGACGTTGTGTCGTAACTGAACTCAATCAGCTGTGCGGGTGCACACAACTAGTGTGATAAACTTGACAATATTGAAGCGCGGGTTTGCTCGCCAGGCGTTTTCGCTTGCCGTAAAATTATAAAAACACAGACGTGTGTGTTTTCAGCAGTGAATATGTTAAATAAATTAAAAATATGTCATAGATATCAACTTGCTTTAATTATAAATACAATTAGGTCAAACTACAATAAATATTACGGACAACATCTCACAGTGAAAAAGAAAACAGACAACTCATATCGATAGAAAATTAATAAACGATTTTTTTCCCATAATTTACACGTTTTGTGAGTTGTGCCGTTTTACTTCTTACTGCCCAATAAGTGATTATTGTGTTAAGAGTTATGTTACACTATTTAATAACATTATTTGTGCAAATATAAAGTAAAATACATAATAGAGAAGAAACATTTAATATTATCACGTAATTCTGAAAGAACTTCGATATTTTAACACCAGAGAAAATGAGTCCCCTTTCAAAAATTACTGTGGCATCTACCAATAACTAAATCTACTCAGAAAATTGGACTATTCTAAGACTAAGACATATTTAGTTGAACAACTGAGTGATAAGTTGAGGTCGTCATCCGCCTGATGGTAAGCGCTACACCTATTAATAGACGTTATAAGACGTAGATACTCCTCTATATACGCCTCTCAAGGAAATATTAGCCACTACCTAGGGTACCCTAACAACAGACGGTCGCGACTCCCCTCTCGACCTCTATCATAAGAAATGATAGAAACAGCTGTAAGGCACCTAGACAAGAGTAGATGTGGATACTACCTCGATGACCCGATCTATACACCTACAAAGTAAATATTAGTCGCTGCCTAGCGTCACCAATCTTCCCTCTCTAGCTCTATCGTAAGAAGAGAGATAGAGACAGCTGTCAGGTACCTATACAAGAGTAGATGTGGATACAACCTCGTTGACCCAACCTATACACATGATAAGAACAAATTAACCGCTACCTAGCCACTGCATGGCGTCGCCAATGTTCCCTCTCTACCTCTATCGTAAGAAGAGAGATAGAGACAGCTGTCAGGTACCTAGACAAGAGTAGATGTGGATACAACCTCGATGACCCGATCCGGATGTAAGCCTGCCAGGGGAAGGTTCCGAAGCCCGCGTCGTCGCCGCCCACGATCCGCCGCTGCGCCGTTTGTTTGTTAACAGCAATGCCGCAACCTGGAATTTTTGAAAGAGGATCTTAGTTTATGCTAAGGATGATCTCTTGAATAGTGATCTGTAGAAAGTATTTAGTAGTTTAGGTAACTATCCTCTTTTTTAATGTAGAATAGGTAGTAGGCCTCTTCTGCAAGAGGCCGCTGGGGAAGTACCACATTTTTGCCAGATATTCATCCGCCAAGCAGCAGTGTGTAAACATTACTGTGTTCCGGTTTGAAGGGCACTGTTTCCAGCGAAATTACCGGGCATATGAGACTTTAGAGCCGATGTCTCAGGGTGACGAGCGCAGTGTAGGGCCGCGCAAGATCTTATAATGGAAATTTCTAGATGGCACTGTTGCTGTTATGGGCAGGCGTAGCGCTTACCATCAGGTAGTCGACCGGCTTATCTATTTTATATATTCGTTTTCCAGATTCCCGACATTTTTCGAACTCTTATCGTATCAAAATAACTCTCTCTATCTTCATTAACTTAAATCTCCCACTCAAGTTCTATTCGCCTCGCCCGATCACACTTATCGTAACGCTCTCGTCACGCACCAGCTTACGCCCCAAGTTTTACTTCAAAAAGGTGCTTGCTAGTGCTCATTTACTTATCATTGTCAAGTGTAAGCAGGAAACTAAACGGCATACTTCCCGGTAACCGCGACGCAAACCGCAAACGTGAAAGTTCAAGTTAATATTCATTTAACCACGGTTTGTGCGTTAGCGACAAGTTTTGCGTTTCAGTTCGGATTTCGTGTTAATGTCTCGGCCGGAATTTAACGTTTCTTTCCACTGTTGTTCGAACTGACAAAAAAAATTGGGAACTTGGAAAAGGGTAAAAATATTTTTACTGTGCAATTTTCGTATGAACTTACGATTTGACATTTCATTTTTTTGCAATCTGAAGCTAAGTATTCTTTTTTTTTTTTTATATTGCTACGTCATGAGACGAGCAAGTCGTCCATCTGATGATAAGCGCTACGCCTGCCCATAACAGCTACAATGCCACCCAGAACCTTTCCAATCCATTATGGCACTGCACTGGCACTGCACGTCACCCTGAGACATCGGCTCTAAAGTCTCATATGCCCAATAATTTCGCTGGAAACAATGCCCTTTTAACTACGTATAAATGTAGTGGAGTTTCCACTACACCCTTCAAACCGGAACACAGTAATGTTTGCACACTACTGCTTGGCGGATGCATACCAGGCAAAGGTTAAGGCAGTTAACGCGTTCACTCAGGGGTGGTTGCGGATGCGCGATGAGCGATCCCGGAACCACCCCAACATGCGGAGAGGAGAACACCCCGGGGTTTTTAGTGGGTAAACCCCGTCAGACGCGTCACAGGACGCGTTCTGGCGGGGGAAACCCACATAACCACCCGGCCTCCCCCGAGGTCGGGGGTATGCTTAAAGACATTTTCCCCGGGCAAAAAAAAAAAAAAGTTAACACGTTCACTGCTGAAAACACAGCCATTGTTGTGTTTTATAACGTTACGCGGGTGCGGGAAAACACACCTGCTGTGTTAGAGCAGCTTACGTGCCGGCTGTGAATACGGATGAATATCGGACAACATAATATTCTCAATCATTATCATCTTTTCATATTTTTTTATATTAATATCTGAATAATCTTTAGTAACATAGTTAGTGGCTAGGTTTAGGTTGAAAATGGCAGCAACATAAAAAATAAGACGTCACGGTACAATTATGCGACGCGGTTCAGTTTAGGTCTTCAATTGAATCGCTATAAGAGGTCATGGTATGCCTCCAGTCCATGTAAAGGTGTACCTACATCGTTAATTATGCTGAAACAACGACACCTCTTCCTCTCATCAAGCCGTCATCAAACGAAAAGCCGATTCTATTATAATCGCCGCTCTTTCCTTTGCGGAGCCCAAGGATATTGCTCAAACACAACTGCGGGCTTCATAACGTCACATTACATGCTAGGGTGGTCATCGGGCACAATGCTAGTCGCTATTGCCTGGCCACTGCTCAGAAGGCTAAGGTCTGGTGGAGACATGAGAAAAATTCTAACGACTAATGTCGAAAGGTGTCACGTCGTCTTTTTTTTTTGAAGGAATTTTCTTTACGCCCGCTGACTTGGGGAGTAAGCTGGTGAATGCGTTACGAAAATTGTGATCGGGCGAGGCGAACGGAAGTTGAGAGGGAGATATAAGTCAATGAAGATAGAAAGAGGGAGATACGTTTTGTATATTTTTTTTAATTATATTGTCTGAAATATTTTTTTAAATAATTTATTAGTTGAAGTTTTATTTCTACTATGTGTCCCTGGACACATTATTGATTTAATTTGACTGAGTGACGAGACGAGCAAGTCGTTCACCTGGTGGTAAGCGCAACGCCTGCCCATAACAGTCACAACGCCACCCAGAACCCTGCATTGCATAATCCTGCGCGGCACTGCACTGCGCTCGTCACCCTGATACATCGGCTCTAAAGTCTCATATGTCCAGTAATTTCGCTGGAAACAATGCCCTTCAAACCGGAACACAGTAATGTTTGCACACTACTGCTTGGAGGATGAATACCTGGCAAAGTTTAAGGCAGTTAACACGTTCACTGCTGAAAACACAAACATTTTTGTTTTTTATAACGTTACGCGGGTGCGGTAAAACACACCTGGAGGCCTACCATGACGTCTTATAGCGATTCAGTTTAGGACCTAAACTGAACTGCGTCGCATAATCGTACCATGACGTCTTATTAGCGACTCAGTTTAGGTTTCCGCCATTTTGAACCTAAACTGGATCGCAAGTCATGACTTCGTTCATTCTTTTCGTACCATGAGCTATATTTAAAACCTATTTGAACCTATACTGATCCCATTAGCTGTCAAAATAAGCGTCTCAATAAAAGTTAATATTTTCACAACCAAAGTTGAGCCTTTTTGGTTATATATCTTAATAGCGGCGGCCCCGCGGTTTCACCCGCGTAGTTCCTCTTCCAGTGGGAATACGGGTATAAAATATAGCCTTTATTACTCGCTCATAATGTAGTTTTCATTAGATAAATAATTTTAAAAATCGGTGCAGTGGTTTAGCCGAAACCTTATATATTTCCATACAAAATTTCTTCCCCTATTGCTATTTTACCTTGTGGATAATTTTTTTACAAAATTTGAATGTCATTTTTATTTATATCTAATCAAAAGCACAAAAATAAGTTTCCAGCTTCTAGCTTAAAATATGAAGAAACTTCCATACTAACTTTCATCCCCTATTTCAACACTTTACAACCCTTTTCTCGCATTAAAAAGTAGCTTATGTCCTTTCTCAGGCTCTAGAGTCTAGGCTGTACCAAATTTTATTTAAATCAGTTCAGTAATTTAGGCGTGAAAGCGTAGCAGACAGACAAAAAGACGGACAGTTACTTTCGCATTTATAATATAAGTAGGGAAGTAGGGATTATTTTGATTTCAGTGTAAAAATCATAATAATTAAGTGTGTGTATTTGTGTATGCACTGTCGCCTTGAGAGTTTAAACTTAGGGCTACTGATTCCCACAGCCGGCGAGAGTATTCCCTGGCTTGCGTGATTTTATTATAGCACGTTGCAATCTCGTTGTGCCTATTTATGAAATCCCAAAGGTGTTCAAGTTGCCCGTAGCTTACTCGTTGACGAGAAGTTTCACAGTATAATATAAAGAAAACCACTTAAAATAGCCGCTAACACTTGAGACGTAAGCTTGGGAATTTTGGAGTATAGATTCATGCGTATAAGTACCTACTTAAGAAATAAGGTTTTTATATAATATGCAAAATATTAGTCAGAATTACTGACGCCATTGTAGTGAATTTATAAACCACATAAAAAGAAATCGAAAATAGTATTTTATAAAAATCAGCACAAAAGCGCGCGTATTTTCAATATACGAACTCTTTCGTGCTGTATTTTCTAATTAGAGTCGAAGAACATTCATCCGTCCGTCACTCATTAATCAAATGTCAAATGTCGAAAATATAAAAGGAACGTTCTAAAAAGATATCAATTCTAGGACCACAATATTTTACTCGTAACTTAATTTAAAAATGGTCTTAAATAAATAATAAATCAATAAACATTATTGATACATACATCTAAATACTTAATTAAATTACTTAGGTGTTGTGTCTTCACACAAATGACAAAATATGCAACGTGAAAATAAGCGTAATTTTCCGAAACATTTTTTGATTTATTTCTGAACGCAACCAAAAGAAAGAAACACGGCTAAACGAAGTTAGCAAAGGATGTTGATATAGTGTTGTCTCTTTCCAACAGAGTGACGTCATAGTAGACGTGAGAAACTATCGTTCATTCATTCTTATTGTTAACGATCCAATAACGATTTTGTATAGGTGTAGGTCATGGTACGAAATTATGCGGTGCAGTTTAGGAACCTAAGTTGAACTGAGCCTAAACTGAGCCGCTAACTAATAGGTGAGAGTAGGCCCCCAGGACCTAAACTGAGCCGCGTCGCATAATCGTACCATGACGTCTTATTTTTAATGTTGCTTCCATTTTCAACCTAAACCGGATCCTGTTAAGGTTCAAAATGGCAGCAACTTAAATTGAGTCGCTAATAAGCCATTTTCAACCTAAACTATATATAGTTTAGGTTGAAAATGGCAGCAACATAAAAAATAAGACGTCATGGTACGATTATGCGACGCGGCTCAGTTTAGGTCCTGAACTGAATCGCTATAAGACGTCATGGTAGGCCTCCTGTTGTGATAGCGCAGCTTACGTGCCGGCTGTGCGGCGAAACACAGACGTGTGTCTAACGCGGCGCTACTACAGCGCGGCTCACACAGACGGCACGCCACTGCTGGAAAACACACACGGTCCGTAACGGTGCCAAATGTAAAAACCGGTTCAGCAGTCAACGTGTTAAAGGCAAATGATGATAATATGTAAGTAGTTATGTTTAATATAATGCACGCTGAAAGAAAAGGCTCCCCACAATGCGCTAAGCCATTTCAAAACATGTGTAACGCAAGGAACCGTTACGTAACTCGTATATCCGTGCTTTCACTGAGATTGGCGCGTTATGCGAACTGTACATAATGATGTTATGCATATTTTGTGCGTTGGTAGACATTTCCCTTTTTAGGTTTAATACTAGAAGTCTGCAGAAACATTCTCTCTAAGGCCGGTTTTAGTGCTAGACCGACCGTCGGTGCGTACCATCGGTCGCTGTCATTTGTATGAAAATTCCGCAATATACGCGTGCGCACGGTCGGTCGAGCACTGTCACGACTTGTCAATTTTCATACATATGACAAGTGCGACTGACGTACGCGCCGGAGGTTGGTCGAGTACTGAAACCGGCCTAAGGTGGCCTAACGCCAAAAACGAAAAAAAATAATTGAAATTTAAAGTTCCGTAGTAAGCGAAACGTTTCACCCTAAGTTTGACATTCAAGGAGGTCGACTGCCTGTCCATAACAGCTACAGTGCCACCCAGAACTTTGCATTGTATAGTCTTGCGCGGCACTGCACTGCGCTCGTCACCATGAGACATCGGCTCTAAAGTCTCACACGCCCCGTGATTTCGCTGGAAACCGTGCCCTATTTCCCTTCGTTACTCCATAACTTGAGAAAGACTGGACCAATTCAGTATTTGATTTTCTCAAATATTCACTGAGATCCGGGGAAGGTTCTTATGAAGAGAAAAATTGGAAAAATTACCCGAAAAACGAAAAATTTGGAAATAAGCAGAATACGATTTTTTCAACGACACTTTTGTCTGGACTCACGATTTACCTTTTGTTTTTTTTTTGCGCTTGAGCTGTTCCTAAGTAGTATAGTGATTTTAAACCTGGAAAATGCAGAGTTTTGCGGGTAAACTGAAATTACGTGGATGAAACTGCGGAGCGCAGTAAAGTTAGAGAGTTAATAAAAAAAATAAGGATAGCATTCACGAACGATTCTACGTACATACATTACGCAAAGTAGGTTCGTCAAGGCAAGCTGACTATGAATAACAATCGCTTATACTAGGCCATATTACACAAACAAAGATTGATTATTTATAAATTCTAAGCGTACTTTAAACGGCCTTGAGAATCATATTCGGACGCGGCCTTGGGTAGAAAGTGGACGTGACAGTGAGAGAAATATTTGGGACTCATTTGACCCCTTGAACTTAAGTTTTTTTATTCGGTACGTGTAAAGCCGCAATTAGTAAATTTATCTATCTATCCAGAACGGGTAGTAGTGGAAGTCCTCTTCTGCAAGAGACCGCCTGGGGAAGTACCTTTGCCAGATATTCAACCGCCAAACAGTAGCGTGCAAACATTACTGTGTTCCGGTTTGAGGGGCACTGTTTCCAGCGAAATTACTGGGCATATGAGACTTTAGAGCCGATGTCTCAGGGTGACGAGCGCAGTGCATTATGCAATGCAGGGTTCTGGGTGGTGCTGTGACTGTTATAGGCAGGCGTAGCGCTTACCATCAGGTGAACGACTTACTCGACTCGTCACTCAGTCAAATAATTAAAAAAAAAACCGTGTATGGACCTAGTAGAGGGTGTCAGGGAGTTGGTGTACTGCTTTCCGCTGGGATTGTAGCATGTGGAAAGGTGTAGTCTCTGCCTATGAAAGAAAGGCGTTACTTTATGTATGTGTGTATGTAGAATAGAATAGAATAGAAAACTCTTTATTGTACAACCAGAAACAAAAATAAACACAGTACAAACTCAAACTAAACTCAAACTCAAATCATTTATTGTATATAGGCAAAATATTGCACTTTTACACGTCAAAAAAAAAAAATCTTATACATAAGTATAGAAATACAAAAAAATAAGTCAAATTTTATGATCTAGGAACCTAATTATTATTATCTAATTATGGTTTGAGTTAGAAAAAGGATATTTCCCTTTCAAGTGGTGACTCATGCCTGAGTCTCGCACAGGAAAAGGAAAACTCCATTGACTCTACCAGTGCTTCGGAAATACGCCCGTTCGAGAAGATAGCACCAAGAAACTCTACGGCGATGTCATTATTTAAATTTTAGTCATTCTACAGAAAAATTACAATAGGTAAACAAGGAAAAAAAAAGGTAAAGGTGTAGGTTCTTTATATAAAAGTAAAGCGGATGTAGTTACGCAATAGTCTCGCTTAAATATGGCAGTTTACTATATAAGCCTTAATAACAGAACCTGAGAGCGCCAGAGGATATCTCAACGACTGTGGCGAATTCTTGATAAGCAATAAAATGATTTGGGGCAATAACGCTTGAAAGTGTTTTTGTTTGATCTGCAGTTTGATTTGAGACATTCTCCAATTTGATTTTATAGCAGGATGTTTGATATATTGTAATTAAAAAAAAAATACAGTTGAATGGAGAACATCTCGAGAATTATTTGAGAGGTAAGTGTATTATCCGCCAATCCGGGCCGGGCCAATCCGGGATTAAGGCCTAACCCTCCTCACGATAGTGGAGGGAGACCCGTGCTCAGCAGTGGGACGATATGGGTTGATGATGGAATACATTATATAAGCGGTGGTAGCCTAGTGGGAGAACGTCCGCTTTCCAAGCAGAAGGTCGTGAGTTCAAATCCCAGTGCGGGCACGTACCAATGTGTTTCTTGTAAAACATATGTACGTAATTATCACTCGGTTTTCGGTGAAGGAAAACATCGTGAGGAAACCCACATACCTACCCGAGAATTATTTCGGAGGTAGGTATGTGATCCACCAATCCGGATCTGGCTCCCGTGGTGGATTATGGCCTAATCCTCCTCACGAAAGTGAGGGGAGACCCGTGCCCAGCAGTGGGACGTTATGGGTTGATGATGATGATGATGATGATGGAATACATTATTGGTCAGCGGGCAAAACAACGTTATACTTTCGGGTTTTTTTTGTCGAACCTCCATACTGTTGTTAAGTGATCATTTAATTAAATCTGACACACATGTAAGAAACCCTTATTAACGTAACCCACTGTGACCAATCGCCACTGTTTGTGTACGAGTCTCGCATATAAAAACTCTTAAGTAACTGTCTCTTATGTCATTAACTTACTGACAGTAAGGACGTTTTAGCAGAAAACACAAAAGTTTTTTTTTGGCTGAGTGACGAGACGAGCACGTTGTTCACCTGATGGTAAGCGCTATGCCTGCCCATAACAGTTACAGTGCCGCCCAGACGTTTGCATTGCATAATCCTGATCGTCACCCTGAGACATCGGCTCTAAAGTCTGATGTGCCCAGTAATTTCGCTGGAAAGAGTGCCCTTCAAACCGGAACAGTAATGTTTGCACACTACTGCTCGGCGGATGAATATCTCTGGCAAAGGTGTGGTACTTCCCCAGGCGGTCTCTTGCAGAAAAGGCCTTCATCTTAGTTATACTATAGTAAAAGGAATCCGTACTAAATCGGCAACTTGTCAATAGTTGTTCACTTGTTTTGCTCACCAAACTGTTCATAATTTAGTAGCAAATAGACAAACCCAAGGACACCCGACCAATCTACCTCGCGAACCATAATTATTTGAATTAGAAATAATAAAAACCATTACAAGTTTTCTGTTTCACTCACTCTCGTGTACGCTGTATTACTAGATGTGAATAAGAATGCTGTTGAATTTTATGAATTTTAATTTTGTTGAATTTTAATCTTCCTTCTATAGCTCGCTCTTACTCTGAGAGGAAACTGAAATTGCGACGTTTCATAAGGTCATTGTTACGACATTTCAGAAAGGCTATTCTCTTAATTATTCTTAAAATTGAATGAAAGTTGAACGAATCGAGACCGTATTATGAAGTGACTAAAAATTGGCATAGCATAGATACACAGTGCGTTTGAGGTTGAATTGTAAAAGGAAGACGCCATTTTGAGACCTTGAAGAGGTTGAGTCTAAATTACAACTATTTGTTGGACAGAGAAGGCCAGTATGTAATCATACCTGATTAAATACCAGGATGAGACATGCCCTACGTGGAAAAGGACTAAAAGTAACTTAACTAGGTCAACCGCGCCCCTGCTGGGGACCTTAGTGTGTCCGATTTTTGGGGAGTATTTTGAGATCATCGAGCCTACATACAACCATAGAACATAGAACCAACATACTGTAACCTTGGTCAATCTATTAAATATCCCCAGTTGGGCCCCAGATGGGGCTTTTTACTTTATACTTTTTTACCATCAAATTAATTGTTTTTCTACGTTTTAATTTAGCTTGCTAATAAAGCGTGTTTTTTAGTTATTTTAATTAATATTTTTTCGAAGACATTCGCGATAGTCGTCCGCATTGCCCTTACTGTTAATCCTCCACTTATGTCATTCGAGAAAGTCGCACTGACCGACTTAAAACTGTGCCTTGTCCAAGTGACATAATGATCTCGGTAAACAAACATGGGTTGTGTGTTGTTGTCTTTGCCATTTTGTTTTACGACCTTTTGTTTGTCTGTAAGAGGCACGAGTTGGCCATCCATATTTAAAGTACCTGGATGACCGAGCTTTGCTAGGTATTATTTATTTTTTTATGACATTTTCTAAAAACGATTCCTAGCTAGATCGATTTATCGCCCCCGAAACCCCCTATATACTAAATTTCATGAAAATCGTTGGAGCCGATTCCGAGATTCCAATTATTATATATATATACAAGAATTGCTCATTTAAATATATAAGATAAATAAATTAAGAAATATATTATCTCTTGTCATTTAAAAATGAAAATATCATCGACTATTAGTTTTGAGATTATTTTATTATAATAACAGTTTATTTTAGACATTTTTTTTGACGTGACAACACTAATGTACGCCGGCTGCATGCACGAAAAAGTTGACACATTGTCCCGTTACGCTCATTGTACGCTTACGCCGCATCTATCTCCCTTCTCTTCTAGACAGGTTATTTATTCTTGCATTTTAAAAATCTGATTTCTAGCATAATTTCAAGTATTTATTCTTTTATTTGATTCATAAAAGTATGCAATCATTTCATCAATGTTTTGTTATGACGTTATCACGTTAAAATATCGTACGTAAACCAACTTTACAGACAACCAATTTTTTTTATTATATTGCTCCTTTTTACGTTTTCACTTTTTGAACACAATTTTGAGGGGAAAAAACAAAGGCAATGTCGTCACATTTGTGGTTAGCCGCCAAAACTTTACCTAGTGGAGGCTTTCTTTTATTTAGTCTAATAATCCACCTACGCGCCCAAAAGCGGCTAAATTAATGACAGTTCATGTTCAGTCATTGTTTCTTGTATTTATTTTGTTTGGAGTACTGAAATGCCTTTTACTGTGGGATTTACTTACTATCAAATGTAAATGGGTACTCATCACCTTATTTGTGGCTTCCCGCTGATTTCGGTAACAGCAGTTTTATGTTAGAGTAAGAATTAAATAGAAAATAAAAGAAAATCCACCAATTGTATTACTTACCAAAGAGTTGTTTCGTTTAAGGTTTTAGCATAAAATACACAAGGTACCAACCTAAACATATTCGGAGTTTTTTTTCTTTGTTTTGGCTGTGTGCGATTTGTAACCAGCCAGTTTCAATTCTTTTTTATTTTATATTAATGTCAATCTTCGTGTCTTAGGCAGTCTTTACTGAAACTTCCCGATAATTTCCGAGAGAACACGAAATTTAGTTTTTTTGATTTATTCGTGCATTATTCATAAATGTTAGTACACACGAAGAGACACAAGTTTGTTAAAAAAACCAACATCATCATAGCATTTTCCGTTTCCCGCCAATCAAAACAGATTTTTATGTAAATATAATCTTCCACAGATTATAACAGTCACGGTAGCTATCAAAATGGCGTCAATCATCGTCAAGTGAAACCTGACCTAAGGTCTCAGATCCATTAAAAAAATGCCATCATTAAGGCGAAGTGCAAACAGTGAAAGGTGGTCACTGGCGGAAACCACGCGTCAACGAGCGTAATTACTGGATGGGGCGAGTCATGAGAGGTAGCGGGGGCGGGGGCGGGAAGCGACAATTTATCCGACGTTTACTTTAAGCAAAAGATTCAACACAATTGAGACATTCGACAGCTCAAATTATACAAATTGACAGATTGGATTACTGAAAACAGGAATCACTGGTTGAAATTTGAGTTTATTTTTGACAATTGATAAGTAATAACATTTGAGAATTTAAATGAAAACGATAAAAAAAATGGAAATCTATATTTTCTTAAAAGAAACATGGCAATTGTTAGCTAATAAGATTACAGTGCCATCGATTAAATATTGATAGATTAAATATAAATAGATGTTATTTAAACCCGTAATATCCTGCAAAGCGGTTCCATTTGTTTCAGATTCAGGTCTCCCTGGGGAAGTACCATACCTTTGCCAGATATTCATCTGCCAAGCAGTAGTTTGCAAACATTACTGTTTAAAAGGCACTGTTTCCAGCGAAATTACTAGGCATACGAGACTATAGAGCCGATGTCTCAGCGCGACTAGCACAGTGCGATGCCACGGAAGATTTGACAATGCGAAGATCTGGGTGCACTGCAACTGTTATGGGCAGGCGCAGCGCTTACCATTAACACTTTCACTGCATAACTGTTCTACTTTTTTTATCTCGTTTTAGAATCTTCACACAACGTGTGTGTGTTAACTGTTTACTGCCGTTGCCGTAACTAAACTCACAGCGGTTCGGGCGCACACAACTGGTGTGATAAAATTGACAATACAGCAGTGTGGGTTCGCAAGCCAGGCGTGTTTTCGCTTGCCGTAAAATTATGAAAACACAGACGTGTGTGTTTTAGCGAACGTCTTGCTCGTGTCTTTACTCAGTCAAATAAAAAAACCGTCCCGCTGCCGCTTGAAACTTGGGCCGTGTCCAAAGGTCTTCGCGCTCAGTGGCCTGACTGTTTTCCGGGCTGGGCCAGTGTCCACTGCCGACAGTTAAGGGTACAACTCCAATGGACCACTTCGGATGTCTACTATGTTGGTAAACATCGATGCGACGTCTCGTTTTGTCTCTGATGGTAGAATTTTACTTCTTAATAACTATGCATTTGAGCTTTTAAGTTGAAGTGGTAGTGGGATAACTGTTGGGGAAGAAAGGTTCTCTCTTCTCTTCTTCTCTAGCGTAGGACGACACGAGGTGGGCCGACGACCCGGTGCGAGTCGCGGAGAGCCGCTGGATGCGAACAGCTAGCAACCGCTCGTTGGGGCGTTATATGGGGGGCCTATGTTCAGCAGTGAACGTGATAAGACAGCCCATTGTACCTATTATTAAGTTATGTTTTTTTTCTCACTGTGTTTTATACTTTTTGGTGTCAACAAAGAGTTATCTATCTATTTATAAAACGTCATTAGGTTATATTACCGTCTTTGACTTCAAATGAATTTCGCTTTTTTTACCATATAATTAATTATTTTTCTACTTTTTAGTTGGGCTTGCTATTAAACCGCGTTTTTTTTTTACTATAATTTTTAAATTCCAAAATATTGGCGAACTCTGACTTAAACCAACTCAAATAACTTCCAAAAAAACAAAGCAAACCTATTTCGCAACTAATTATTAATGCGACCTACTTTTTAATTACTCTTCATTAATCATTACGCCTTCTTTTCCCGTCAAAACAACCCAAAGTTATCAAACAAGGCATTTAGCAATTCAGAAAGTTGCAGCATTCGTCATAGCAAATCAGACCACCAAATCAATGGATCATCAGCTGACCGACTTTCGACTCGTTTCAACAACCCGACCCGTGTAGAATGACTCATCTCTAAGTCCGGCATTGCTGTGGCACTGTCACCTTTTAAAATCCGTCGTATGTTGCCTCACTTGGATATTAAAGCCTATAGTTGTGTCGACGGAACTAGGCAAACGTGAGCACAGGCCCTCGGAAAGATTGCGCATGCAGTTACGAAGAAATTTTTTAGTGTGCCTTGCCTTTTTCTCAGTAGGTGGGAAATGGTGGGAAATGCCAGGCGACCAACTCTAACTGTTCAAATCCTAACTCGCCTCCAAAATACGAATACTTTGACGCTTTCTGCGGCTAACTTCATGATTGCTTAAATATTTATTTCAGTTTGTTTTTTAGTGTTTTTTTGTTATAGCGGCAACAGAAATAAATCAGCTGTGAAAATTTCAACTGTCTAACTATCACTGGTTCATGAGATACAGCCTGGTGACAGACGGACAAACACACAGCGGAGTCTTAGTAATAGGGTCCCGTTTTACCATTTGGGTACGGAACCCTAAAAAAGACTTACACTGGCTGCTCGCGACTTATCGATTAGTCGACTGCTATGACGCTTCACCCGTCTCGTTTACCCCCGTGACTGCAGTTAAATTGATAACTGCAGTGCTACCCGCGTAGGTATGGCCGGTGTTAGTTGCGCAAATTACAAATGTTGGGGGTTTTACCAAAATTGGCTAATGTATGGTTAGAACGGTTCTTTTCAAGGATTACTTTGAGTATACGTTAACATAACTTTACTATGATGACCTACAATTATGAGGCAAACCGGTAGACCTTTCAGAAAAATTGCAATTTAAGGAAAATCATAGGTCAATCTCCCGCTTTTTATAGCCGGATGTTTCAACCGTGGAGTTGCGTTGTTTTAGTAGAAACTCTGTGGTCATCGAATTGGCCATAGAGTATAAAAACAGTTTCGTCTACCCCCAAAATATTACACACCCAAATGTAATAGACTAGCGGTTGTCTTTTGTTCCGTCGCGTATTTTGTTTGAGTATACTTTTACACGTGCATTTGGCGCGTGTACGAACGTTATTCTATATGTGACCCAATCATCTTTGTATTGGGTATCCGGGGTGAGCCGAAATGTCAATCCGTACTATCAACCTATAATCCTACTATTATTATAAATGCGAAAGTTTGGGAGTGTGGATGTATGTTTGTTGCTCTTTCACGCTAAAACTACTAAGCGGATTTGGATGAAATTGGGAACACAGGTAGTTTATAACCTGAATTAATACATAAGCTACTTTTTAAGGCGATGAAAGGATCGTAAAGGTATGAAATAGGGGATGAAAGTTTTTATGGATATATGTAAGGTTTGTGTGAATGTTTGTTTATGGGAACGGGAACTACGCAGGTGAAACTGCGGGGCACAGCTAGTATCTACTTATAATCGCAGCAGAAAGCACAAACTGTTCGCCGTACCATCTTATCAGACAGTGTCGCGCGCGAAATCGCCCGTGCCTTGCGCCCTCTCAGCACTCAACGCTCTCCTGGACACCAATCCAGACTGTGGTGTGTATGCGGATGCATGCTCAAACATATTGTCAGAATGCTTGCGTTTTTGTGAAAAAAGAAGAGTGCAAATTTGAATAAGTATTTTGTAATAACTGTGTTGTAATGTGTCATTCGCAAAATGTTTACTTCAATTGTTGTAATTGCTTGCAGCCGTTTCAATTGAAACCCGGAGTTTTTTTCTTTGTTTGTTTGTTCGGTTTTCAAGCCTAAACCAGTGAACCGATTTGAAAAATTCTTTCACCAATGGAAAGCTACATTATCAGCGAGTAACATAGGCTATATTTTTATCCCCGTATTTTTACAGGACCGGGAACTATGCGCTAAACCGCGCTGCTAGTAAATTAATAACTTACGAAAAGTCCTATCTGCAAAGTTATGTTAGCACCTTAAATGTGACATTTGTGACGCATTACGCGAATTGCTATATAATAGTGGAGACGTTAAGATGTTTACATCGTCGGCGCCGGCCAGTGAAAGTGATTGCGCAAGATGTACGGCAGCAGATTATGTGCCGGTCCTTGTTAGTAACGACGTGTTGCGAGATACAGATGTCGGCATTGTCTTTGCTGCAACTTCTTCTATTGTCTACGGGAGAATAGGCCGTGGGCTCGGTTTGGAATTTGAGGGTACTCTTAGCGTTCCATACCCCGAAAGGAAACAGCAAGAGACCGCCTGGGGAAATAGCACACCTTTGCCATATATTCATCCGCCAAGCAGGAGTGTGTAAACATTACCGTGTTCCAGTTTGAAGGGCAGTGTTTCCAGTGAAATTACTGGGCTTATGATTATGCAATGCACTGTTCTGGGTGGTGCTGTAACTGTTATGATTTCTTTTCTTATGAACTCTTTAAACCACTGAATGCTATATTAATATATTATATCCTATACTTAACTAGCTACTTGACCTTGACCTTAATAGGCACAAATACAACTTAATCGCCACATTTTAACTAGAAAAATAAAATAAAATTTAAATTACCACTATTTCCATACATTTTTATTTTGTTTGTCCATCGTCAATTTGAACAATTGTTTATACAAACTAAAAGGATACGTGCAGGTAACTATCCTGATGGTAAGCGCTATGCTTGCTTGTAAATATCGTGGCTTAGAACTTGGAATAAGGTGGCACTATACAGAGAAATACTTCGGAAGTAGCGCGTTGAAGTCTTTTGTACTGGGGTGTTTATTTATTTATTTATTTATTCGAGTACAAGGAGTTAATGCTAAGTAGCATTTTCTACCAGTCATCCTGGTGTTGTAAAAGTTTAAGCACTTATAATAATAATGAATATTCAAACACTAGAAAAAAGTTTGCTTTATGGGAGTGGTTTTTATGAGAAGTAGACTTTGTGGGAAAGGTACTTTTCGAGAAATAGACTTTATGGGACAAAAAATGTGTATCAATGTCTGATATTTCTATGAGAAATTAATAACGTAAAGTCGGTTTTTGTGAAAATACCTTATAGACAAATTTATCCACGTACTGTTTGGCTTTTCCTGAAACACTACATATATATAACATTTTTATGTACCTGCCATGAAAAATGAGGAAAACATTTTGCTCGACCGAAATTTCTTATAGAAATATAGTATTTTATCTAAATAATAAAGTGAATAAAGTACTTACTTGAACACCTAAAAACACAAAAACAACATACTAAATAATATGATACATTATTACGCAAAATATATGTAAATGATACATTAGTTAGTATTATTAGTAATGTAATTTATGTATTAAAATATAAATATGTATAGGTCGTAGATGTGAGAAAGCAAGACATAGTTAGAATAGAGGCGGAAAGGAAAATATATTTACATATAAATAAGGTCAAACTATATATGCGAATATTTCATAAAAAAAAACTTCTAGTTTGTAACTTTAGTAAATTAATTTAAATTTCTTAAATTAATTTTAAATCAAAACGAATAGTTAATCATAAAAGTTAACCTAAATATTTTGCAAAATATTTCAACGTACGAATCTTAGATATAGTTTGACCTTGATAATATAATACCTGAAACGTCACCGCAGAACTACAAAGTCTGGAACTGTCTAGATTTTTTCTATCTATGTCTTGCCAATGGACCACATCTGAGCTCGGTTAGTGGATGTTATATATCTTTGTTTGTGGATGTCGTGACACCGTAACGTAACGTAGATGAGAAAGCGTTGAATGGTGTGATGGAGAATGAATTTTAATTGTGTTAAAAAGTCTATTTTTCCAATCTCTTGTAATATTTCCTCTTTGCTACATGTTTTTTTGTGTAATTTATGAAGATATTGATAGAAAATATGTAAATGAACTGCATTCAATGTAAAGTCTTAGTGTGAATAAGTGTTCGTGGTCCATTTTTTTTTCAGTATAAGTCAGTCACTAAATTCTTTTACTTCGTCATTGTAGCTTATGTCAACTTCACAATGCAAATCTAAAGAAACATCTACAGAATTAGAAGGATACGATAGCTAAATCTATTCACTTGATTCGTCATTTGTTTCTTTCGTCAGTTCTTCCAAACTATTCATCTAATACAGCATAACAAGCTATTGTAACATCTCCAAGTCATTTGTCATTTGTTTCGTCATAAACGTCAAACTATCCATCAAACACAGCATAACAAGCTCCTGTAACATGTCTAAAAAATCACCTATAGAAACGCATTCGATAATTCAAATTGCATGCTCAAACAGTGCAACCCTACGAACAAATGTTCTCCGTAACCCCGAACGTTCTACATTACGCCACGGTGCAAACATTGACTTACTTTCGTCATTAATCACCGGCCCATAGCTCAAGCCTTCGTTCGGCAGTTCTATGCTATTCGAATCCTGAACTCCGAGGATGCCAGCTTTGGCCACTCTGTGACAGCATCCTTTCAATAGACCGCCGCACGTGCCATCGAGTAGACCGCCCACCATCCAGCAGTAGAAAAAGAACTCGCAGGTCCCCCCTTGGGAACAGTTGGATTCTTCTCTTCTGTCCAGAGAAGCATCGAACTTGGATCCTTGTTCCTTAATCAGTCTCCCTTTCCTTCGAGGCATGTCTTTCAGTATCTGATTGATTTTCATAATCTGCTGATCTGATATAGGTTTGAACTCGGGCAGCTCAGTGGGCGTCGAGTTTGGGAATAAGAAGTCGTTTCTTTTCAGGCTCAGTCCGTCGGTTTGTATAAACATTGGTTTTTGTAACAGATTATTGTCTTTATATATTAACCTTTCTTTTTTTATTTGAGCTCGATGTGGTACGTTGGCATCTGTTAGGAATTCAGAAATGGGTTATTTACAACTAAGAAGGTCACAGATTTTGGTCATGTCTTACATGCGTGCGTGTAAGGGTGAAAATAGTGTCATAGATAAGATTGTTTGCTAGGCACACTCTGGACACTCCACACAAAAGCTAATTTGACAAATCACACGTTTAAACGACGTTCGTGTACGCGCCAAATGCGTGTCTCAGTTCTGTACTCAAAGATACGACACCAAAACAAAAGACAACTCGCTAGTATGAAGGTTCAAACTAACCCGTTTGTCTATTGTCATTTAGGCGTGTAATATTGTCTGACCTCCCGATTGTCCTCCGGATTGCGGGTAGAGGTGCGGGGAAAGTGATCGTGGGGGTGGAGTGTCCATTCTCTATATAGCACTAAATGTCTTATGTGTTCTAGGTCTCTATACGTATTAAGAGTGGTCAGAAATTTAAATTTGTCCACATTAGTAATATATGAAAAAGTCATTTTTAATAAAGACATTTTTTTAACCGTTATTAAATGGAAATGAAATTATGTACAAAATATTAATAGAAGCCACAACATTATATACAACTTAAATTAACACATAATACATTAAACATTAACTCTCAAATACATAATTATAATATTATACTTAAATTATAAACGATACATAGAATAACATACATAAATATTATATTACAAGCGACAACAATGAACCAGCAGTTTTAATTAACAAAAATAACATAACATACAAGCAAAATGATCCATTTACATACATATATTAAGAATAAACACTAATTAGCACGCAGAAACCCCATTTAATAAGTTAAGTAACTGAATTACAATTGCTGGCAGTCATTAGTGCAAGCCACTGTGAGAAAGCAGAAGGTAATAATAAAAATGTGTGAAAATTAGCGTAACATATATTTTTAATGTAATTTCAACTATAAGATGTAAATTTTGATAAAGGGACATTTTGGTAAAGGGGTATTTTGGTAAAGGGATATTTTGGTGAAGGGGCGTTTTGGTAAAAGAACCCTTTAGTAAAGGGACACTATGGGAAAAGGGCATTTTGGTTAAGGGGCGATTTGGGAAAGGGACATTCTGCACCTAAACGGCTAAATCGAACTTAATGAAATTTGGTATGGAGATAATTTGATACTTTTTATTGCGATAAGTCTTAACAATCAACTTCAAAAGAGTTCGAATCGTCACGCCATATGTACACTCAATAGGTTAATAAAAAGAAGTTTCAATTTCTTTTTGAAGTAAAACTCCTTTTCGCACGCTTTACTTGGGAGTAAGCTGGTGAATGCGTTACGAAAAATGTGATCGGGCGAGGCGAACGGAGAGGGAGATATAAGTTAGTGTAGATAGGAAGAGAGAGAGAGTTACGTTTCGTATATTATTTAAAATATATTTTACTAGCTGCGCTCCGCGGCTTCATCCGCGTAGTTCCCGTTTTGTCCCACGGGAACATACTATCGGGATAAAAAGTACCCTAATACTCAATCCTGGTTGTAAACTGTGTTCAGTAGTTCTTGCATGAAAGGGGAACAAACATCCATCCATCCATTCTCACAAACTTTCGCATTTATAATATTAGTAGGATAGTAGGATAGGATTGGATGGTTATACTTTTGTTTTTTTTTTAGAAATATTTTTTTTAAGAAGAATTTGGAGTATAGTTGGGATGCAAAGAGCCCAGATAACATGGCCACCAACGCTTAAGATGCCAAAGATGCTCTCAAAAACGTGACGTCATCTGTTCAGACAATACCAGCCGGGCCGAAAGTGGTGTTCACACAACTTTCGATTTCGCGTAATATGGATATAATGGACTCTACGTGCCACGACGTCGCACTGTGTCGCAAGTTAACTAAACTGGACCCTCTTTAGTTATGAATTAGTTTAGTCCAAGTTTTTAGGGTTCCGTACCCGGAGGGTAAAACGGGACCCTATTACTATGGCTCCGCTGTCCGTCTGTCACCAGGCTGTATCTCATGAACCGTAATAGTTAGACAGTTGAAATTTTCACTGATGATGTATTTCTGTGGCCGCTATAACAACGAATACTAAAAATAAGAATTAAATAAATATTTAAGGGGGCTCCCATACAATAAACGTGATTTTTTTACCTATGTTTTACTATTTTCACACAGATTTGCACGCTGCTCGAGTAGGGTTGCCATCTGTCCGGGTTTCTCCGGAATTGTCCTAGCTTAGAGGGCATCCGGGGAGCGTCCGGGTGGGGTTTCATTTTTAATATGGGTTTAACAAGTAAAATAAATAAAAGGGTAATTTATGACATTTTCAACTGTTATTTATTGCACTAAAATAAATGTTGACATGTCCGGGGGCTAGTCTGTTAAATCCGGGGCTTTCACGCGTCTTGTCCTCGTTGCCAAATTTTAGAGATGGCAACCCTATGCTCTAGGGACGTGCAAACTTTTTCAAGGAATACTGCCAGTTGTTTTGGTAAGGTATATTTCGACATTCTACGATCCCAGTGGAAAGCAGTACACCAACTCTCTGACACTCAAAAAAAAAGTGCGATCGATTTACTCCAACTGTCAAAATTATCTTTTTTTATCTTTAATTGGACTGAGTAACGAGACGAGCAAGTCCTTTGTATGACTTACAAATATAATTATTCATAATATTATTAAACTAATAATAAGTCTAAATAGACTTTTTTTAAACATGTCAAAAAGAAGTAGTAAACAATAGATAACATTATCACTAAGCGGTATTATGCAATAATATTCCATTCCTTTAACGCTAAATGGAGCGTACCGACAGCAAAACAATAGAGAGTCAAATTTATATTTTTAACCCTCGGCGCAAGCGGACGTGTGTGTCTGTCTGTGACATCGTAGCTCTCAAACGGAAGAACCGATTTTGATTTAGTTTTTTTTTCGTTTCAAAGGTCATTTAATCGAGAATGTTCATAGCTATGGTTTGAATACTTAAAACTCAGATTATTTATTGTAATTAGGCAAAAATAATGGACTTTTACAAGTCACACACTTAAGTCTCATAAACATGGAGAAAAATAAAAAAATAAATCAAATATGATCTAATACTAATATGATTTCCCAACGGGAGAAAGGCGTTAATGTATGTATGAATATATTTATTACAATCTAATAAGTAAGTAATACATTGCTGAATATTCATAATTAGTAGTATAAATAGTAATAGTTTGTATTTATATATAACACTAGCACTAAAGCGGTGGTAGCCTAGTGGGAGACCGTCCGCCTTCGAAGAAGGTCGTGAGTTCAAATCCCAGTGCGGGCACGTACCAATGTGTTTCTTGTAAAACATATGTACGTAATTATCACTCGCTTTTCGGTGATGAAAAACGTCGTGATTATGGCCTGATCCTCCTCACGAAAGTGAGGGAAGACCCAGTGCCCAGCAGTGGGACGTTATGGGTTGTTGAATGAATGAATATATAACATTAAAAATGTTATCAGACAAGTTGTTTTTTTGCTGACCGTACCACGACTTTCACAGGTCGTGCGCTACGTACGCCACGTAATAATATAAAATTACCATCGTTTGTTTCAAATGGCTTGTCATTGCAGACCGTAGGTGTGTTTTTTTTTTTTTTGGGATTAATCTCTATTATACATGTGTGAGTTCATCAGGGGCCTCACCACGAACAGTTAAACCCATCCAGTTTAAGGCCTCAAACTGAACTGCCCTGCTAACTGTCACCACCAATATCGCTCAGCGTTCATAAGTCGACCAGAGACATTTATCCAAAGAGATTGGAACAATTCGTTTGCATTTATGGGAGTTTATATAGCTCCATCTGATTCTCTTTCTCTCTCATTCTTTGCAGTCTATTTTTGAGTGACGTCGCGTCGCGTTTGTCATTTATGAGTGTGTGGTGCCAATCTAGACCGTTCAGTTTAAGGCCTTAAAATGAACTGCATGGAATAAGAGTAAGTACGTGGTGACCCCCCTAGCATTTATATGCAGTGTTTGACAGTAGTAAGACAATCTCAGCTAAAGAGAGAGAAATTGGGTGTGTGATAACCAGCCGTGGGAAGGTATTGCGCTGTTCTAAACCTAATAAATCAGCTGTAATAATAAACTAACGGTAAAAGTAACTGTTAATACTATTTTCTTTTAGGTAAAACCCATATGGAAGTCAATGACACATTAATGCAGGAAAAGGATGGAAAACGTATGTAAATGGGTGTGAAAGAGACGGCTGTATGTTTGTGCATTTCAACACATGCTATCCAGTGGTGGCAGTGAAATCTTTCATTTAAGGCGATGCCACCATTTTGTTTCATTTATGTAAAACAATATTCAAGCGATGAAGTAATGAAAAGTTTGTCTGTTTTTAAAATAAATGCCAAAATTTAAGTAAAAACTGTTTTCAAGACGGCCTCCGTGGCGTAGTAGGTGATAAGCCGACTGCGATGCGTGAGGTTTTGGTTTCGATTCCCGCACAGGGTAAATATTTGTGTGAGCCACAAGTATTGCTCTGAATCTGGGTGTTTGTAGGACCATGGTCCTCGTAGCGTACTGAAAACAAAACTTTGTGCGTTTTATAACTTGACGCGGGTGCGGGAAAACACACCGGTTGTGTTAGCGCAGCTTACGTGCAGGCTGTGCGGCGAAACACAGACGTGTGTGTAACGCGGCGCTACTACAGTGCGGCTCACACAGACGGCACGCCAGTGCTGGAAAACACGCACGGTCCGCAACGGTGCCTAAATGTAAAAACCGGTTCAGCAGTGCTAATCAAATTCTTAAGAGACCATCACCTTAAGTTGCGCAGCGGGCATCGACCAATGGGGAGCTGTTAACACTGCACTGTTTAACTGTAAATGCTAGTAAATAATATTACGAAAGACATTATGCAAGATTAAAGCGCCATCTTTACGAGCAATTCGTTTCATTGCTCGCATGCACCACTTAAAAGGGAAATTTCCTTTTACAAACTCAATCCATAGTCACTAATTAGTTTAGTTGATCATATTTGATTTAGTTTTCTCTATTTATATGAAACTTAAGTGTTTGCATTGTAAAAGTGTTTCCAGCGAAATTACTAGGCATATGAGACTTTAGAGCCGATGTCTCAGGGTGACGAGCGCAGTGCGCCGCGCAGGATTATGCAATGCAGTGTTCTGTGTGGTGCTGTGACTGTTATAGGCAGGCGTAACGCTTACTATCAGTTGAATGACTTGCTCGTCTCGTCACTTAGTGGAAAAAAAATTATATTAAATTATTGAATTTTATAGTAAGTTTAAAAAAAAATTATCTATAATTATATTTTCACTCCCAACCTTTGAAACTCGTTTATACAAGTTTTTTATAGAGCTAGAGAAAAAATAAAATAATACTCATTTTTTTTTCATACAAAATATTTTTATTATCAAATATATTATTTTACTAGCTGTACCCTGCCACGCTTCGCTGTGACACATTCGCACATTCGCTGATATGTCACTGATGAAAAAATAGATAAAAACAATCCTCGATGCGGATTATATATCATGCTAAAATTTCAGCTCGATCGGTGCAGAACTTTTTGGGTTTTTGAAGCGTACACAAACCAACATAACATTTATATATATATATAGATTATTAAACTAAATATAATAATGGTCTATGTAAGGTAATAAGCGATCTTTTTATCTAGATTATGAGTTATTTTCTCGGGATACAAATAACTATTTTTCTTTGAACAAATCTATAAATATGGCGACGCAAAAAAAACCATTAAATTAAAAAAAAAACATCTCACTTTTGTTACATTAATAAGATTTAGTTTTAAATTCAATTTCATCTAAATATTGTTTATTAAATTCTGTGAATAAGTTATAAATACTAGATTTCTATGACGAAAAAATAAATTAACTTACTTAATAAATCATTATTAATTTTATTTATTTATTTAAATAAAATTCTTTGCCACAGATAAAAAAACTTGTGAACAACTTAAAATATCCTAAAAGCAACAACTAAGAAGCTAGTTACCTAGATACAGCTAATGCTACTTAGCATTAAGTATTTCTTGTACTCCATTTGTGTGCTAAATAATAAATAAATAAATAAATAAATAAAACTCAAACTCAAATCATTTATTGTAAATAGGCAAAATATTGCACTTTTACACGTCAAAAAAAATAATATCTTATACATAAGTATAGAAATACAAAAAAAATAAGTCAAATTTTATGATCTACGAAACTAATGATTATTATCTAATTATGGTTTGAGTTAGAAAAAGGATATTTCCCTTTCAAGTGGTGACTCATGCCTGAGTCTCGCACAGGAAAAGGAAAACTCCATTGACTCTACCAGTGCTTCGGAAATACGCCCGTTAGAGAAGATAGCACCAAGAAATAATACAGGGAATCCTAGTTAAGGGTCGGGCAGGATCTATGTCGTGGCCGTGGCGCGTTACCATCGCTCGTGGAAGTGATGCCTTAGCGACCGTTAGTTTTTTGGGCTGGTTGATAAGAATCTGTCGCGGCGCTTGTCGCATTCTTTCTGTAGATATTGCGTCAAGTATTATACAGGGTGAATAGAAGCGGTGGTAGCCTAGTGGGAGAACGTCCGCCTTCCACTCAGAAGGTCGTGAGTTCAAATCCCAGTGCAGGCACGTACCAATGTGTTCCTTGTAAAACATATGTACCTTATTATCACTCGCTTTTCGGCGAAGGAAAACATCGTGAGGAAACCCACATACCTACCCGAGAATTATTTCGGAGGTAGGTAGGTGATCCACCAATCCGGATCTGGTCCCCGTGGTGGATGATGGACTAACCCTCCTTATGAAAGTGAGGGGAGACCCGTGCCCAGCAGTGGGACGTTACGGGTTGATGATGATGATGATGATGATGAATAGAATACAACCTTCCTTCCCGTTTTTCTGCAATGGCTCTACTTTCCCAGGTTCAAAACAGCCCATGTCATATAAGGATAAACTACTGAAAAAACTAAAGTAAAAACAAATACCAAACCGTGAGTTTAGATAAAAATCTCATAGAAATAAGCACGTTCAATTTATTCTGAATTTTCCAAATTTCCGACAATTTTTTCCAATTTGTCCCTTCATTAAACCTTTCCTTGGATTACAATAAATAATTGGAAAAAAAATAGATGAGTTGGTCCAGTTGTTCCCAAGTTATAGCGTGCCAAAGAGAAATAGCAGGTCACGGCATCGTGCATGAAAGGCTGGACCGATTTAGAGTAATTCTTTTTTTTTGTATTTGTTATTGTCAGGAGAAGGTTCTTATGAAGAGAAAAATTGGAAAAGTTGCCCGGAAAATTGGAATATCCGGGAAAAACTCATAATTTGCCATCCAATTTTTCGATATTTTCATCTAATCCTAAGTAATATAGAAGTTTTTAGCCTGACAAATTTAGAATTAATGCGGAAAAACTCAAAAGTTGCCCGGAAAATTGGAATATTTGGAGATAAACTCACAATTTGCCAATCAACTTTTTCACGATCTCCAGCTAATCCTTAGTAACACGGAAGTTTAGAATTAAATGCGGAAAAACTGGAATTACGCCGATAAAACCGCGGAGCCCAGCTAACTTATGCATATAAGTAACCTCAATAAACACGTTGACGACACCAGTCAACAACAAAACCGAGCATAACACCAGCGCGTCCGGAAGTATGCCACTTCCTCGGAAGTACCAGTGACACCAATCCGGCGAAAATATTACATAACTTGACATTTACTGTCTGACACTTCGAGGAGTTTGTCTCGTTACATAATCTAAGGTTCTGACCGGAGACTCCGAAGTTTGTTTGGGCTTCTTGACCTTTAGGCTTGCGGTGACCTCTACTGTAGGTACTTGGGTAGATAAAGGTTGCCTTGTACAGTCAGCATTAAAATTAGCTGAACGTCTCCATAATTTTTGAAATCAAATTTTACGAAAGATTATTTTGCGCGAGTAAAATTAATATAAGGATTTTTTTATTAACCTGTCTGATCCCACTGCTCGGGAAAGGTCTCCCCTTCTCCTTCCTCTGATCTCGCTCGTTCTCGCATTATAAGTACTTACATAAAAAACATGATTTTTTATTAATAGAATAGAATAGAATAGAAAAACTCTTTATTGTACACCAGAAACAAAAATAAACACAGTACAGAAGAATTACAATAGGTACACAAGGGTAGTACAATGGGCGGTCTTATCGCTGAAAGCGATTTCTTCCAGACAACCTTTGGATGGACGGTAAAAAACATTTAATAGAACATACAATTTCTACATTTTCTTAATTATTAAATGATTTTTAATTCTATTCCTTATGTAGGTACTTTGTGTATTTCTGAACTGGTGTACAATAAAGTATTCTTTTATTCTATTCTATTCTAATAGCTAACATGTCCATGACTCAAATTACCGAAAAAAAAAGTCCGTGAAATAAAATTTGAAATTCAAACACATTCAGGTAATTCTGAAGCCGACTGTACGTACAATTATGTATCTTTTGTTGTTATTGATGCTATAATTATCATATAACGATTATTTAATAAAAATTTGATTATCATAATGTACTTATGAAAGCTATTTTTGTTCATTATAATTATGAACTTACTGTGAAAACGTCATTGGTTTGAACACGTGGCTATTTGTATAAATTTTACAATGGCATTTTCCAAAAGGGATTATTTGAAAATGATGACATTATGAGAATAGGTCTTATTGAGGCTGGAACATAATGCGAATAAAACCATTTATATATTAAGACATGAACGTTAAGTTACGATACTGTTATGGGCAGGCGTAGCGCTTACCATCAGATAAACGACTAGCTCGTCTCGTTACTCAGTCAAATAAAAAAAAAGATATAAAATTAATTTTCAATCGGCATATTTCACCATTTCTTGTCGAATTCGACATTATATCTAATGAAACACACGCAATGGCTGTTTATAGACTGTCTTTTATTTCATAGATAATATTTTACTATGAAAGTAGAACCATAACTCAATAGACTCACGTACTAGAATACTGGTAACCAATAACTATATATATAAAAATGTTATGTTGGTTTGTGTACGCTTCAAAAACTCAAAAAGTTCTGCACCGATCGAGCTGAAATATTAGCATGATATACTCGTATAATCCGCATCAAGGATTGTTTTTATCTATTTTTTTCATCAGTGACATATCAGCGAACATGCGAATGTGCCACAGCGAAGCGTGGCAGGGCACAGCTAGTATAATTTATATTGATATTAATTCTAACAATATCTATTGCGCGAGAATCGGCCTCCAGGTCGTCGATCCCAGCATTCCCGTGACCATTGTAAGTTCGGGCGGCAATGACATTGAAGGCTCCATAAAAAATCTACGCATAAACACCGTTAGCTTACGTAAGCTTGGCGGCCCTTCCAAGAATGTTGACTCTTAGAGCATAAGCACACGGCGTTTTATATGCGCGCAGACTACGCGCAGATGACGCGCGTATACGCAATTCAAACGCGATTCAGACTCGTAAAAATATGAGCGGTGCTGTAAACGCGCGTTCGTCAAACGCCGTCAGTTGTAGCTTGGCGTCGGTGGACTTTATTACAACTTTTAAAAAGAAAATAAAAGCGCAAAAATAACCGTCTTCATTGGACAGACCGATTTACGAGTGAAAGAAGATTGTGTGGTCATTTTAACCCGCAGACGCGAGACATAACGTTCCTAGCTCACCAAGTAGCTAGTCCGGGTAACTCTTGGTCTTACTTCTACGTATAAACCGAGATATTCAAAGACAGGCAGAGGATACAAGGAGTTTGTTCCAGACTTAGACCGGCAAAACATTCTTCTTAATTCTTCTAATTCTTCTTTCGTTCCTAGTTTTGCCGCGGGCCTTCTTTTGTAGCGCGGGCTCAAGATACTTTAGGTTCTAAAGTATATAGCACACTTCCACAGAGTATAAAAAAATATAGAGTAAATATCAACCTTGAATGAGCTGCGTAGGATAATCTCCCTCCATTTCACACAATAAAAATAAACATGATCCAACAAAAACTGGGAACAATGACTCAATTTCTACATCTCAAGAACGTGGGATTTGAGAAAATATGTTTTCACTGATGACAAACAAAAACATAGATAACGCATGGGAAATACACATTGTTCCGACGGGAAAGTGTTGGGAAAATAATAATATTAATATTTATGCTTTAGTTTAGGCTATTTTAATTGTTATTTTATTTTATTACATAACTTTAACCTCTCACAAGGCCACTTTAACCATAACATTTTTTTCTTTTGTTTTGGCTTCGCACGATTTGTGCGAAAGTGATTAGTACGATTAATATTATTACTATTTTTTAGTCAGTGTCAAATATTAATAATTATCAAGTTTTACGGTATAATTTCGAAACAGTAAAAATATCGAGTCCCAAACAGTATCGTCAAAGTCAGGATTCAGTAAAGTGGTGGGTACTTAACAGAAACAAAGTCCTGGGTGGTACTATATCTGTTATGGGCAGGCGTAGCACTTACCATCATGTGGACGACTTGCTCGTGTTGTCACTTAGTCAAATAAAAAATTAATAAGAAAAAGTAACTCAATAACTACTGATATATTATGACTTTGACTAGACTACAGACTCGGCATTTCGACTATTTTAAAAATATAATTATATAAAAAAAACATACATTATAATGCACTAATCGGGCGGAGCCAAAACAAAAAAATAAAAAACAGTGCTGTAATGAAAGAAGAAAATTAATTTAAAAAAAAACCGTAAGTACTAGCAGTTGCTATTTTTACTATAAAAGTTATAATAATATGATTTACACAAGTTAAATCGGAAACTAAGTGAAGATAAAACCGAAACCCTGTACCACTTTCTAGACATTACACAACGGAGATGGTTTCCTACAGATAACGTAACACTTATGTAAGTTGGCCCCTTACCCCAAATCGATCGCCAATAGCGCGCCCTCTCGCTCGCACACAGTACGAGTGAAAGAGAGAGGCGATGATGCTACAGATCGGTAGCTGTGTTGACTTGTGTTCCGGATTTTTGACCGGAATTGTTGTTTTCGTGTTTAATTTTAAATTGGAATGTTTTTAAAATCAACTCGTGGTTAATATACATGTTTGACCTCTTTTCTTATGTTTGGAGGGAATATAATGTGGTATTTTTTTAAAAGCTTTCGTGACCTTGTGGTCAACTTAATGAGGTTTTATGTATTCTAAAACTCACTATTTATAGCGAGAAAGATACGACACTTTATTAAAATACGAAGAATAACAATTTAAAAAAAAATAGCAACGTCACAGATTCGCTTTCCCGCCAAAACTCCTACAAAGGAGGTTCCACCAATATTACACACAAAGAAACACAATTTTAAGAAGAAAAGTAAACAAAAGCAACGTAACATTTTCGATTTCCCGCCAAAACTCCTACAAAGAGGTAAAATATCCTCAATTAGAAAAAAAAACACATTGTATGATAAAATCGAATTCGTATGCTAGTAAGAGTTTGACACGTCAAGTTCCCTTTATTTTAATACACGCTACATACATATTCTCACGCGAGAATGAACGCAAATGAATAAAGTTGCGAAATCAAAGAATTTGTACTATATTCGTATGGTAATAAGGTCTGACATTGCGTAGATAATGGTAATTGTCGTTCTGTGAAAGATTATTTTGTATTTGTAGATTAGTTGATTTATGGCGTTGCTTTTTGTTATTAGAAAGAAAGAAAGAAACATAAATTTATTTGCTATACGAACTTGACTACCTACTAACTAAACAACTCAACCCTATTCCTGCTCTTTTTTTTGTCCAAGGTTGTCTGGCAGAGATGGCTTATTAGCGACTCAATTTAGGTTGCTGCCATTTTCAACCTTAACTGGATCCAGTTTAGGTTGAAAATGGCAACAACATAAAAAAATAAGACGTCACGGTACGATTATGCGACGCGGTCAGTTTAGGTCTTCAATTGAATCGCTATAAAAGGTCATGGTAGGCCTCCAGAACCGAAAAAAGGGATAGTTTTTTTTTTCAGTTCTGTTTTTGAAGTGTCCGGTTGTATTCCTGTGTTAAACTCCCATGCAACTATGAAGTAACATCAACAATGAAACTTTTACTGATTGTATGTTAATTAACCTCCGACGTCGCTAGATCCCACCAGAAGTAGCTTAGTGCCGTCTTTATGGCTTAATTATTACGAGTATAATCACTAAATGAAACGATGTCGTTAGTGATACTTTTTAAAAACGTCTCATAAAATTAATATAAAAACAAAACGGAGTGTTAAAAAAAAACAAAAAAAAAACGAGTGTGCTTTATCCCTTATCATTTATTATTTTATTATTTACCTCTCAACTTCCGTTCGCCTCGCCCGATCACACTTTTCTTAACGCATTCACCAGCTTACTCCCCAAGTCAAGCGGGCGTAAAGAAGTTTTACTTCAAAAACAATAAAAACACAACAATCAAATCAATTTTTTATTTTTTATTGAAAAGTAATTTAGAAACTAGTTGACGTTCTGTTTCCTGCCTATTTAGCATAACATAAGTCAAACATTTGAAAGTTTCAAATTAAAGTGTGAAAACCTGAGTGACGAGACGAGCAAGTCGTTCACCTGATGGTAAGCGCTACGCCTGACCATAACAGTCACAGCACCACCCTGAACCCTGCATTGCATAATCCAGCGCGGCGCTGCACTGCGCTCGTCACCCTGAGACATCGGCTCTAAAGTCTCATATGCCCAGTAATTTCGCTGGAAACAGTGCCCTTCAAACCGGAACACAGTAATGTTTGCACACTACTGCTTGGCGGATGAATATCTGGCAAAGGTGTGGTACTTCCCCAGGCGGTCTCTTGCAGAAGAGGCCTCCCCCTACTTATTAAAGAGAAAACACGTTCTTCTCGCAAATAAGTGACATACAGGGCGTTACATAGTACCTTATAAAGAACCGGGGCAGGGTATTCGGGTATTCCCGGCGCACATCTGTCCGACAGACATGGTTAGATATTCATACCTACCCACTTTTAGGTGTGGTGCGATAGCAGGTAAACAAACATTTAGGGTCGTAGCAATTTTCTAAGACAAACAAAATTATACTTTCGTATGGGAGTTTTAAATACGATGTATTCAACCTTTGCACACGTAAAACAATTCACATGCTTGATCGAAACAAGCCCGCTGAGGACTTATAGGGCTTAGTCTATAGCACCCTGTATAAAAAAATACTAGAATAGAATAGAATAGAATAGAAAACTCTTTATTGTACACCAGAAACAAAAATAAACGCAGTACAGAAGAATTACAATAAGTAAACAAGGGTAGTACAATGGGAGGTCTTTTCGCTGAAAGCGATTTCTTCCAGACAACCTTTGTATGGACAGTAAAATCACTTTTCGATAGTAGGGTGGGTGGCGTACTTACAGTATTTAATTGACACAATACATTTAATACTACGCGGTGTTCAGTTTCCTTATTGGACTACTTTTGTTTATAAAGTTCCGTAAATAGATCAGCTTTCTTTAGAAATTGATCGGCTGCATGTAATTCTATATCCAATGACCGGCCAATGTGGTGGCCAAGCGGTAACTTGTGCGCTTTGCAATCCTACTGCACCGGGTTCGATTCCCGCTCGCACCAATGACTTCTCTCATATTGCTTAGTGTACACAAAGATCATACACAGTGACTTTCATTGGAGAAAAATGTACAAAGGCGAGCTTAACTCTGTTAGGGGTTTTATTCCAGCAAACCCTTGATGGAACAGAGCGTGAAGTCAAGTGTGTAGGTTACTATGTAGATGATTTATAATGAATAGATACATCCTACTAATATTATGAATGCGAAAGTTTGTGAGAATGGATGGATGGATGTTTGTTCCTCTTTCACGCAAAAACTACTGAACGGATTCGAATGAAATATGGAACACAGATAGTTTATAACCAGGATTGAGAAACACTGTACTTTTTATCCCGATAGTGTGTTCCCATGGAAGAAAACGGTAACTACGCGGGTGAAACCGCGGGGCGCAGCTAGTAGTGTTTATAAAATTACGTAAGCACATCACCCACCCTACTATCGAAAAATGCTTTTTACTGTCCATCGAAAGGTTGTCTGGAAGAAATCTCTTTCAGCGATAAGACCTCCCATTGTAGTACCCTTGCTTACCTATTGTAATTTATCTGTACTGTGTTTATTTTTTTGGTGTACAATAAGGAATTTTCCATTCAATTCTATTCCATCCTCCAAATTCAATTGTATTCTGTCTAACTCCTCCAAAACGGCTCGACCGCTTCGGATGAATTTTTGTGTGTATATTTCAATGGGTTCCCGGATGGTTTGAAAACGCAATTGTACCCAGTAGGTTGCTCTGTAATCAGGTTTTAGGTTTTTGGTATTTTCAGGGCAAGGTGACGTCTGCCGGGACCGCTAGTATAATTATTTTCTTACATAACTTCTCGTTTGTACGGGATTTCTATCGACCCGTTCTTCGGAGAGTACATAATAATAAAAAAAATATAAAGTATATTCTGTGCAAAATTGCCCTTAACCGACTGGCTTTAACTCAAACCATCGTCTACTTTAAATAAAAGCATGAAATAATATTTAATCCCTCATTCTGGGTAAAGTAAAATATCATACCTAACAAGACGAAAAGCTTAAAGCCCCTATCTTTTCGAATTTTTAATGGTAACGATAATTATGAAGAAGTAAACAGTATTTTTGTGCTGAAAAATAAGTGCAAAATCAATATCAGCTAACACCTTCAGTGCTGAAAACACAACTGCCGTGTTTTTCATAACTTGCCGCGAGCGCGGGAAAACACAACTGTGGTGTTAGTTGCATGGGAAAACACTATGGAGTGTGCAGAGCCGCACCCGTGGCTAGACAAGAAAATCGGCTCAGCAGTGAAAGTGTTAAGTTAATTCCAGTCCCATTGTATTAACAAAAATATGATAATTTTATCATAGAAATGCATAGGATACTATACAAAATCGACATACCCACCCCAAACAAAACACATGGTTAGTTAACTAACTACACCCCTTCCAAAAACTACGTTATGTACTACAAAATTAAAACATAAAATTAAAAAAAACACACCCAAAATATAAAATTGGAGAACGAACATAATCTCTTAATTAGTATATATGCATACTTTTCGAATTACACAATGAATTTTGTTTTATTATTGACTCGCAAAGTCCCAATTAGTGTTCTTTTTCTCTTGTTCACAGAGTGACCCATAATTATTTATAAGTGGACGTTCGTTTGTAGGTCGGGGCCTCACCACGAACAGTTAAATCCATCCAGTTTAAGGCCTTAAACTGAACTGCCCTGCTAACTGTCACCACCAATATCGCTAAACGTTCATAACTCGACCAGAGTCATTTATCCAAAGAGATCGTAACAATTTACATGGGAGTTTATAGCTCCATTTCTTTCTCTTTTTCTCTCATTCGCTTCAGTCTATTTATGAGTGACGTCACGTCATTGTCATTTATGAGTGTGTGGTGCCAATGTAGGCCGTTCAGTTTAAGGCCTTAAAATGAACTGCATGGAAAAAGAATAAGTGCGTGGTTACCCCCCTGTATCTTTCTTATTCGGAGAAAACTTAGCATACAACAAAAGAAAAAAAACATACCTCTATCAGCAAAGCTGTCAGCCGTCCCAGTGCCAAGATCCTGAAGCGTTTGCTCGTCACCCACATCGTTGGAACTGAATCCCTGGTCACGAAACACTACGTTGTCCACTGCGGGGCTCGCCCCTGTCGGCACGGGACCTCCAGTCCCAGCCAGGCCTGAACCCGGGCCTGGCCCCGCGTGAGAGTTAGTCTGCACTGAGTTTATACTGTCTGAAGCATAGGGAAAAACAACGCGGGGACTCCTCGCTTTCCAACCGGAATAGTATCCATTCCTCACTAGGGGAGCGAACGGCGCTTGAGAAGGTTCAAACGCGTAATTGGGCGCGTATTGGCGACCGAACCTGCCGTGGTGGTACTGTGGCTGGACCTGGTAAGGCCTGAACCTGGGCAGAGGTTCGTAAAACCTGTCATTGCCACTCGGCCCCTCTTTTGTTTCCGAATCGTCCCCCGGAGATGTGAACTCGTAGTCTGTCGTCTCATCGAATTTGATTTTAGAGTAGTTGTTGTCAGTTAAATCTATTTCTCCGCGCCCGAACGGCTGGTGGCTCTCATCTTCGTCCAGGAAGAGGACTCTTGAGCGGCGTCGGTAGTAGTTCTTGGGTATGAACATGACGTTCTTGTATGGTCTCTGGTAGAGGGCGAGTGCTCGGCCGGGCTCGGCCGCGGCGACGGACGCAAGCGCGAGCAAAATCACTTTCCATCTATTTTCGCTGAACATGTTGCGGCGGTCAGTGCTCCTCCGTCGGTTTCACTTTCATTTTACGATATATTTGTTTCGAACTTGATTTTTCGCGCAGAAAATCTTAGCACATTTTTTTTTTACTTATTTTGATTTTCGATTACTTAAGTTCTCATGTTTTTTTTTAATTGACGTGGTCCCCGGTCGAGCGTTGGCACTACACTGGCTCCGGCTGGTTCCCCCACTGGTTTACTGTCGTGGTTACATAAAACTGCATGTTTGTGACGTGATTGCTGTTTATGTAAGAGTTTGTTAATGGTTTAGTGTTGATTAGTGATAGTGAGCGCTCGTCAACCTCCTTTTGGGGTCAGATGATACGTTCCGTGAAAGCTCGATCAAGGACTTTTTGGGTCGGCTTTCGTCTTCAGTGTTTGTTATGTTAAAAATTAATTGTAAGCTGGTGGAGGCAATAAAGTATTTTCTATTCTTTTGTTTTAGGGGAGTTTATATGTATTATGAACCTCCTTGAAAGGGAAATTTCTTTTTTGAAACTCAAACTTTAATCAGTTAGGAACTCATTAGTTTAGTGGATCATATTATTTGATTTATTTTTTACTAGCTGTACCCTGCCACGCTTCGCTGTGGCACATTCGCTGATATGTCACTGATGAAAAAAATAGATAAAAACAATCCTTGATGCGGATTATATATCATGCTAAAATTTCAGCTCGATCGGTGCAGAACTTTTTGAGTTTTTGAAGCGTACACAAACCAACATTTCATTTTTATATATATAGATTCTGTTTATATTGAGAGTTAAGTGTTTGACTAGTAAAAGTGCATTATTTTGCATACTTGCAATAAATATTTTGAGTTTTATGTCTCATACTTAGAGAATGACGTGTTCAATAACCGTACCCTACTTCCTATGCCACTAATTCTACTAATATTATAAATTAGCTGCGCCCCGCGGCTTCACCCGCGTGGTTCCCGTTTTGTCCCACAGGAACATGCTATCGGGATAAAAAGTACCCTATCACTCAATCCTGGTTATAAACTATCTGTGTTCCAAATTTCATTCGAATCCGTTCAGTAGTTTTTGCGTGAAAGAGGAACAAACATCCGTCCATTCTTAAAAACTTTTGCATTTATGTTAAAGTTTGTGAGAATGGATGGATGGATGTTTGTTCCTCTTTCACGCAAAAACTACTGAACGGATTTGGATGAAATTTCTCACACAAATAGTTTATTACTTAAATTAACAGATGGAATACATTTGATATTATTGTTTTATTTTATACATCTTTTTTGTTTTAACTTGGACTATATTTCTTTTTCGACCATCTCTCCAAAATTTTGCACGCCTAATTAGGCAAAACATGTTTGTACATTTACCTAGAATTTTATAAGATCTTGCATGCATTGTTATTTAATTACTGTACCTATGCATGTAATCGCACGTGTTTATGCAAATAAATGAATCTTTATCTTATCTTTATCTTTAAATACTTTTAATCTCGTTAAAATTTGTATGGTTAGTAATCTCGCTGAAAACAGTCCCATTCAAACCAGAAAACAGTATTGTTTTCACAGTAGTGCTTGTCAGATGAATATCTGGCAAAGGTCATATACATAGGTCCTGACTCCTGACCAAAACTGCCTGTATCTAGGAGTCAGGGACTACGAGCACCATCATGCCCTGGTGGTCCCAATAACCTCATCATCATCATCAAACAATTACGTCCCACTGCTGGGCACGGGTCTCTCCTAACTTTCGTTAGGAGGGTTAGACTATAATCCACCACGGGGGCACAGTCCGGATTGGTGGATAAACATACCTACCTCCGAAATAATTCTTGGGTAGGTATGTGGGTTTCCTCACGATGTTTTCCTTCACCGAAAAGCGAGTGATAATTACGTACATATGTTTTACAGAAACACATTGGTACGTGCCCGCACTGGGATTTAAACTCACGACTTTCTGATTGGAAGGCGGACGTTCTCCCACTAGGCTACCACCGCTTTTTAGCCAAATAACCAACCCAAATAAAATAACCCAATAACCTACTTCCTACGAATCCTACTCTACTTCCGTGGTACTTCCCCAGGTGGACTCTTGTAAAAAGCCTGCAACTACAAGATTTCTTGCACATTTCGTTTGTTAATTGGTTTCAAACCTAACGAGGCAACGAAACAACAGCAACCGCTTCAATCGTTGTAAGAGGAACGCGGGGTGACGGGGATGGTTCGATGGATTAATTATCAGTTAATTACTCCCAATATGTTTCGGCATATTTCTGAAGCAATGGTAAACCTAATTTAATGGAGTTTCCCTTTCCTGTGCGAGATTCAGGCTTTCACCACTTGAAAGGGAAATTTCCTTCTTCAAACTCAAACCATAATTAGTTAAACATTAGTTTAGTAGATCATATAGATTTGTTTTTATTTTTGTATACTTGTTAAAAAAGATTTGAGTTTTGAGTTACCGTTTGCCATCAGGTGGGCCGTCAGCTTGCTTGCGCTCTCTAAAAAAACAAAATAATAAAGGTGTCCTTGTTGTAGAAGCCCTTGCAATTTTTTTTATTACAGAATAGGCAAGCATTTGACCTCAGTCTCGCCTGGTGGTAAGTGTCGACGCGGTCGACAATGAAGCATACTTGCCTAGTAATTGCTTTGCTAAATTGCAGTTTAGAGATTTGATTGTATAGCCTCTTTTCTAAAAAACATCGATAGTGGTGCCATCTATCGGAACCTATAGAAAACCTATACATCCATCTTTCTTAATTCGAAGCATCGAGAAACTTTCTCTTGCTACATTCGTAGTGTCAAAGAAATCTAGTAGATGGCTCTAGTGTAAATTTATATTAATTTTACTTTTTTTTAGTTGAACGGCGACGGAGCATCGCGTTTCATTGAATGTTTTCTGTTTGTTCTGTAAATAAATACATATCAATTTGTAATAGTAAGTAAAAAATGGGCTGTATTTACTTTTAATTAACTGCTCCAATACAACTTCTAGCTGCCTACTGCCACAGATTAACTACACACTAAAGTCGGATAGAAATAAGAATAAAATTATTCCTTCCACTTAATTAATAATATATTTTCATTGTACGCAGTGGAAAGTAATCGTTACCTTTATTTAAATTAAAAAACAAGTTGTACTTATTAAAAATTATTTATTTCAGTCACCTATTACCCAACACAAATAATCACAATAAATTAATTTAAGATTAGAATACAACGAAAAAAAAAAACAATTATAATCACAATTTGTCAATTATTTTAATAATGTCCCATATTTTCTCATTTGTTTTTAAACAATTCATACGTGATATTGAATAAATTACAATGATTTGAAATTGAGCAGAACATTGTCGAGCAAAAATAAGAACGAACGCGCGCGTTGATGTCTTTTGTATGAACGTTCCATTTCATATTACGTTAAAATTATCGATTTTGTTAGATGTACATAATGTTTGATGTGTTGTGTAAATGTGTGTGATTTGACATAAAATATAAGAGCTTGGAAAGAACATTAGATGTACATTCGAAAAAAAAAAGGCATTAATAAAACATTATTATTTATGACATCTATGAACATTTTTTTAAATATATATTGTGCAGTTCGCAGCCAAATAATACATAAAAGAATATTATTCCAAAATAGTGGTAGGTCTGTAGTTGGAATTTATTTACTATCGAGGACCATGTTCGAAGACACGCTTGCTGTTGGATGACGAAAAAAAAAAAGAAAAAAGTTGAACCAACAAAAAAGTATTTACTCAAAGTTATCACTTACTGGAACCCACTTTTTATTCCGGTTCCGAATAATCTGAATTAAATCATAACTAGTATGCCGCCGTGGCCAAATTACGGCAATCTCTCTTTCCGCCGGCGCCGGCGCACGCGGCGCCGAACGCCGTGAATCGATTAACCTTATTATCGAATTAAAATTTAAATGTTTTCATTTTTTTCTTCTTAATTTATGAAAAGTTTCAACGAAAGTCGTAACGTGTTTGTTTTATTTTTTTCGTTTCCGGCTTCGCACAATTAATGCATTTAGCCAGTGTTATGTATTAATGTTGAAGTTTAGTTTATTTTCGAAATAGTCTAAACGTCGAATCCCCGTCTGTCAGTCAATAGGAAATGTCAAAGTCATGATTCAGTAATGACCTTTAGTGGTGCTTTAGTGATGGGTGGGTGATGGGGTAGTGAGAGGCCTCTTGGGAACCGCCTGGGGAAGTACCACACCTTAGCCAAATCTGGATAATCTGATGAATCTGGCTTAAATCTGGATTTATTAAATGCCAGTAATGTGTGTGTATGTGTGCATTACTGTGTTCTCCGGTTTGAAGGGCATTGTTTCCAGCGAAATTACTGGGCATATGAGACTTTAGAGACGATGTCTAAGGGTGACGAGTGACAGTTTTGCCGGTTCTAAAGGTTATCTGGAAAATATTGCTCTAATTGATAAGGTCGTCCATTGTTAAATATTAATGATGCAGCTACTTTTTTATGTTTGCATAGTTCTGGTGTGAAATTAAGATTTTTCTATTTCATGTATTATGTTATGAATAATAAAATTCTATTTAATAAGCAGCCAGAAAAATCTAATTAAAGCTATTTTACACAAAGCTCAATTTCGATTGCAACTAATGTCTACTTACGACCTTTTTACATAATTATTGCTATTTGGAAATTAACCTTATTAAAAACAGCGTTAAGTTGACATTTGCATACACAATATAATGAGATTCCGCGTGTACGTAGATCGGAGTATTGCAATTTGTTCTTTGTAGCAGTATGTATTATGCAGTAGTGTAATTCGTTGTTAATCTGAGCGAAAGAAATAAAAAATCGCTTGCTATCACCGCTTTTCGCTCTGAGAGGAGGTTGTAAAAGTTAGGGCGAGGACACAATGGTGACAATTATAATTACATTATTAAAGATTTTGTTTTTTTTTTATATATTTTAGCTGCAAAGTAACATGAGGAACAATTTGGAATTATAATGCAGGTATTTTTTTTTTAAGTAAAACTTCTTTACGCACGCTTGACTTGGGGAGTAAGCTGGTGAATTCGTTACGAAAAATGTGATCGGGCGAGGCGAACGGAAGTTGAGAGGGAGATATAAGTTAGTGAAGATAGAAAGAGAAAGAGTTACGATTCGTTTTGTATATTGTTTAAATTTCTTTTAGTGCTAAATATTTCAACATAAAAACGAAAAGAATGATTTACGGTTGGCGCGAAATACTAAAACGAAAAAACTGTTTGAAATTATATTTCCCGCCATAACAGAAACGAACCACCTGAAAGCGAGAACTTTTAAGGCGTTCAATTTTGATAGTTCAAGTGACAGTTCGATATGAGCGCGTTACGTGTCTAGATGGCCATGGCAAATAACGGCCCAGTATCAATTTATCTACTTATTATCTGTATAACTACTTGTACTGCCTACCAATATCTCTAAAATCCTCATTACAATGGGCTCAAATGAAGCACTTAAGAATGTTCATTGACTCTACCACTTGCCAGATATCCATCCACCAAGCAGTAGTGTGCAAACCTAACTGGTTTCGGTTTGAAGGGCACTGTTTCCAGTGAAATCACTGGGCATATGAGACTTTAGAGCCGATGTCTCAGGGTGACGAGCGCAGTACAGTGCCGCGCAGGATTATGCAATGCAGAGTTCGGGTGGCGCTGTGACTGTTATGGGCAGGCGTAGCGCTTACCATCAGGTGAACGAAAGAATACCATCAGAGAAGAAACATGACGGCAATTTTTTAAGCTAATTGTATACGATATAGGTGATTTTCTTTTCAATATAATCTGGAAGTTATTACCGTACAGCTGTCCATCTCTCTATTCCAAACGTTCTCACTCACGTGTCTACTAATGAACGAGTATTCACCCAGATCCCTTCTAATCAACTGCTCCAAATTACATATTAATTTTTCTTCAATCACATACTTTCTTACCAAAGACCAGTACTATAATAATCATGACAGCGCGACGGCGGTGTGAAACCAGCTTTACGGCAACTGGTTTTGAGAAAATAAGTCAGTATCCATCCAACTACCGCGGCCGGCAGACGACTTTAAAAAAACAATTTAAAAAATCAAACGTCAAAACCGAAAACAGAAGAAAGTCGAGTTGTTTTTTTTTTTGTTCTTTTTTTTTAATGAGGCTTAAGCTAGGGAGGCGACACGAGTTTGAGTTTTAGTGCCAGTGAAAGTGTTTCTAAAAGTGAAAGGTAGTAAGTATTCTAAAGTCCTTTATCAAATGTTCGAGCTTGATTAAGATTTTGTAGGTGACCTAGTTTTAAGTTTACGATTAATGATGGACCTCTAATTTCAGATTGTTATTTTTGCTAATGAGAGAAACTGTCAATGTATGACATACTATAATATTTTTAATATATAAATTTTAATTTTTAATTAAATAAAAATGTTTGCTGAGACACGTAGTAGAAGTAAAACATCAACTGAAAAAATATAAAAAAAAAACAGTTAGATAATGTAGAAATATATAGTTTTAATTCCGCCTAAGTTGTCTGATGAATGTATGATAGGACTTTGTTGGATGACCTAACCACTATGGTAAATCTATCCGTAATGGATATTTCTTATTAATTACTGATTTCCGCAAAGTACCGCCTAATTCTATTAACTATTGAAAAAAATCATAAAAGTTGTTTTAAAAAATATACAAAACGTAACTCTCTCGTTATTTAAGATAGAATCTTAAATAACTTGTATCTCCCTCTCAACTTCCGTTCACCTCGCCCGATCACATTTTTCGTAACGCATTCACCAGCTTACCCCAAGTCAAGCATACATTTAGTTTTTTTTTTATATACATAATATGCAAAGAAAATTTTATTGTAAGTAATAACTATTATTAAAATTGGTATGCAACTAAATTTAATATTCTATGGTTAGAAGGGCTCAGGCATTTTGGTCACAATGTATTCATCCGCCAAGCAGTAGTGTGCAAACATTACTGTGTTCCGATTCGAAGGGCATTGTTTCCAGCGAAATTGCTGGGCATATGAGACCTTAGAGCTGATGTCTCTGGGTGACTGTTTTGGGCAGGCGTGGCGCTTACCATCAGGTGAATGACTTGCTCTCTCGTCACTCAGTCTAGTAAAAAAAGGTTACAGTATTTGGTCACGGTGTAATTCGGTCACATATTTGCAGGTTCATACGTTGAGTGCGATTTGGTCACAGGTTAAGTTTAATCGAAACGTTTAGTCGATAAAATCAATCGTGTTTGTTTGTTTTGTCGAATGGGGTAGTGCTTTTAGTCTCAGAGTTTGTTAGGCCACCCTAGGGCCTCTGACATGCCTTAACGACTGTTATCAATGGATAACAACCGGGGCCGACGGCTTAACGTGCCTTCCGAAGCACGGAGCGATAAAAATCTGGACATAACTTATGAAATTAGGTCATTGGTTAATCGAGCTTTCGAACCCTGTATTTTGTTTTTTTTTATTTGACTAAGTAACAAAACAAGCAGGTCGTTCGCCAGATGGTAAGCGCTACGCCTGCCCATAACAGTCACAGCACCACCCAGAACCCTGCTTTGCATAGTCCTGAGACATTAGTTCTAAAGTCTCATAGCCAGTGTTTTAGCTGGAAACGGTGCCCTTCAAACTGGAACAGTATTGTTTTCACACTCCTGCTTGGCGGAACTTCGTGAATACTTCGTGTGGTCAGTCTCATGTCCCTTGGTCTCATCATCAACCCATAACGTCCCACTGCTGGGCACGGGTCTCTCCTCGCTTTCGTGAGGAGGGTTAGGCCATAATCCACCACGGGGGCCCAGTCCGGATTGGTGGATCACCTACCTACCTCCGAAATAATTCTCGGGTAGGTATGCGGGTTTCCTCACGATGTTTTCCTTCACCGAAAAGCGAGTGATAATTACGTACATATAGTTTTACAGAAACACATTGGTACGTGCCCGCACTGGGATTTGAACTCACGACCTTCTGATTGGAAGGCGGACGTTCTCCCACTAGGCTACCACCGCTTCTACTTAGAGATAATTTCTACTTATATCGTTAATAGAATCAGGCGTTATTTTGCGGAAATCCATAATCAATAAGATAATATAGAAATATATAGTTTTAATTCCGCCAATTTTTTATTTACTACACGTGTTTCGTCTCTGCACGAGACATCCTCAGGTGCTGTTGACTCGCCGAGCGCTAGCAAGAGAGTGACTCTCTCTCTTGCTAGCGACCACGTGTCGTAAATTAAAAATTGGCGGAATTAAAACTACATATTTCTATATTATCTTATTTTCTACCTATATCAGATATCTTCACACGAAATACGATCTACTGAGGAAGGCGATACCTTTACCACAAGATAGTTGGTGTGATTTTCTATCGAGGTTTTGAAACCATGGGATTTTAATAGCCATATAAACAGCAATTGACATGGTAACCAACATAAACATTATTATTTATAACGTTCGAAACTGGTATTAACCAAGTGTCATTAGGGTTCCGTACCCAAAGGGTAAAACGGGACCCTATTACTATGGCTCCGTTGTCTGTCTGTCTTTCTGTCCGTCTGGCACCAGGCTGTATCTCATTAACCGTAATAGTTAGACAGTTGAAATTTTCACAAATTATGTATTTCTATGGCCGCTATAACAACAAATACTAAAAATTAGAATAAAATAAATATTTAAGGGGGCGCCCATACAACAAACGTGAATTTTTTTGCTCATTTATGCTCGATATTGATCATGGCAACAGGTAGACGCTTGATTCTATTCTCTTTAAAAATAAATAATCAAACTAAAATAAAATTAATATTTAAGGGGGCTCCCATACAACAAAGTACGGAACCCTTCGTGCGCGAGGCCGACTCGCATTTGGACGGTTTTGTTTATGTTTTGGCCTTACATGATTGTTCGCATTTAGCTTGTGTCAGCTGTCAAGTAACTGTCAAAATATTTCAATAGAATAGAAGAGAATATACTTCATTGTACAGTAATAAAAAAATACACAACGTACTTTACAAAAATAAAAATAAACTATATCTAAAGTACAATGGTCCGACTTATCTCTTCCAGTCAACCTTTGAATGGAGAGAAATAAAGTATGGCCAGTGGTTCGCAAATCAACGTAACATAATGAATGATTCATAACGTCATGAATCCTGACTCTGACTGTGTCTTACATATTACTAACTATTGACTAGGGCTCAATATTTTGACTACTTTAATAAAAAAATCTAAAACAAGAAAAATATCGTAATTCTTATTTGCACAAATCATGCGAAGCCGAAATACAAAAACAAATATACAACCTTCTTTCATGAAACTTAAAAATGTAAAAACTTAAAAACGAAAATCCATTTCTTTATTTAAATGCAAATAAGGTTTCACGGATATATTCGATCTCTTTTAAGAAATTTCGACAGATGACTGAAACAAAAGAGGCGAAAGGAGGGTGTATAACTAAAAGATGACGTCATGGCGCTTTCTACTGTAGGAAAATATTGTTTTGTTGAACACGGACCGGTTACCACATCCTTATTTCGGATAAAGACACAGAACACGTATAGTTTGTAGTACATACAGAATGGACACTCTCGACCCCGCCTGATCCGCGTCCCCGCACCGCTACCCGCAATTGGGAGGACAATTGGGAGGCAGTCAATATTACACGCCCAAATGTAATAGACAAATGGACCAGTATTAACCTTTATACTAGCGGGATGCCTCTTGCTTTAGTCGCGTCGCTTAGTATGTACTTGTAAAGTACTGCAACTGCTATGGGCAGGCGTAGCGCTCACTATTAGGTGAACGACTAGCTCGTGTCGTTACTTAAAGAAATAAAAAAAAACGGCCAAGTCCAAGTCGGACTCGCGCACGAAGGGTTCCGTACTTTGTTGTATGGGAGCCCCCCTTAAATATTTATTTTATTTTAATTTAATCATTTATCTGCGATAATTTCAACTGTCTAACTATCACGGTTCATGAGATACAGCCTGGTGATAGATGGACAGACAGACAGACAGGGGAGTCTTAGTAATAGGGTCCCGTTTTACCCTTTGGGTACGGAACCCTAAAAAAGAGAGAAATAATAAAAGCGTGTTAAAAAAGCGTCAGTTATCGCTCAGGAAAGCGATCGCTCCGCTTACCTTCTGGGGCGCGACCTGAGGTGACGATTCTCACCGGGTTATAAAGATTTCTACGTTAATTAGTGTCGCTGTCACATTGACACTTCTTATTTTGCAAAAAGTGCTGCGGTTTTGCGCAAAACTTCTACAGTTTTCCTCTTTAACACGCTTTTATTAGCTTCATGCGTATGTAATGTATGTAACGGAAACTTTGAACATTATTTTGACCCCCTTCAAAACATCGGGCTGAATCGTAATTTTACACACTTATCAAGGGCCGGTGACAATACAATAAAATAAAATATAATTTAAAAAATCGAACTATAAAACACGCTTTAATAGCAAATCGAACTAAAAAGTAGAAAAATAATTAATTTTATGGCAAAAAAGCGACAACGTCTAATAACTTGTTTACCTATTGTAATTCTTCTGTACTGTGTTTATTTTTGTTTCTGGTGTACAATAAAGAGTTTTTCTATTCTATTCTATTCTCGATGAACGATGAAAATGTGGACACCTTGTCCCGTTAGTCCCGTTACGCTCATTGTACGCTTGCGCCGCATCTATCTCTCTTCTCTTCTTGACAGGTCAATTATTCTTGCATTTTAAAAATCAGATTACTAGTATAATTTCAATTATTTATTCTTTTATTATTAAAAACTGATTCAATTTCATACATAAAAGACATAAAAAAAACATTAAAAAAAAAAAAAACATTTCATCAGTGTTTTGTTGACGTTGTCACGTTAAAATATCGTCCGTAAACACACTTTACAGACAACCAATTTTTTTAACTATAATTTTACAGAACGACTATTGCTTTTCCAGGCTCATCATTTTCTCCGGGTAGCAGCACAACCCACGCTATGTCAAGCATCGCAACCGAGCCATGTCTCTGGTGAGCCATGACGCCACATGGATACATCGCCATGGAGCCACAAACAGAGACAACCCTACAGAGAATAAAGCTAATGACGTACACGAGAGAGAAACTGTTGACAATATATCAGAGAGGGATAAAACTGCTGAAGTAAAATTTAGGAATAACTCCGAGCAGAATGAAACTGATTGGACAGGAGAGAGAGGAATTGCTGATAGTATATTAGAGAAAGGCGAAACTAATGATAAACATATAACAGAAAACCTTGACGATGGTAAAACTGAACACACACAAAAGAGAGAAACTGCTGATAGCAAATCAGAAAAAGGTGGAGCTTCTGACGATAAAATTACGACCAAAATCAAGCATAGACATATAAATGACAAATTCTACGTAGAAACAAATTACAAGACTGACGATGGGAAAACTGATAACATACAAAAAGGAAAAACTGTTAACAGTGAATCTACTACTGACAAGTTAAAGCCAGTAACTAACCATACAGTTGTAGAAAATAACGGAGAAACAAATCGGGAAAATGTTAACTCCAATTCATGGAACAGAAAAATTCAAAATATATTTGGAGAGAATAATCCTATCAAAGTCCAATGGAGAATGAATGCTAAAAGAACTTTAGATAAGAGATATTGTAACCAATTTTCTATTGAAACCAGAAATGATAACGAAACAGCTGCTGTTGAAACAAATTCGGAGAAAAATAAACCTCACCGGAGAGGAATAAATGACGCTTTTAGTAAAACAACCCCTGACAACGCTATAGTAAAGAGAACGAAGGAAAAATTTAGGAGACCAAAATGGAGTTTCAATTCTGGAGTACTGATTTCATTGGTCATGTTGAATGTAGCTGGATTGAGCAACGCTGTGGAATCTTCAGGCTTCACCTCAAGTAAGACCATATTTATTTTACACAATGGTGCAAATTCCGCTGTTACAAATTAGTCTAAATTTTATTACAGTCCTTTCAAATGTATTGTTGTCGCTTTGTAACCATATGAAAACGAAAGAGATGGCAATAACTCCAGAACTGTTTTAGCTGAGTTTGCGCTTGCAGAATTGGTATCAGGAGTTAGAGATTTTTTCCTTTCTGCTTTTGTTTTTATGGTATAGGCTATTGACTACTAAAATCTCATCGGTTGCTAAAAACACAACTGTCGTGTTTTTTATGAATTGCCGCGAGTGCGGGAACACAAAACTGTTGTGTTTGTTCTATGGGAAAACACTATGCAGAGTGGCACCCATGGCTAGACAAGAAAATCGGCTCAGCAGTGAAAGTGCTGGTATGGTAGAAGGAAGTTAATACGCTCACTGCTTGAGGATGGATTAGAAAGTTGGTTGCCCTTTTCATGATCTAGTAACAGCCTATCCTGCTATCTAGACAGTTGATAACCTCCAACCACATCGTCACTTACCAACTTAATGCCAAGGCCGTTATTCGCTATGACCACCTAGACTGGTAATGAGCGCATTTTGAACTGTCAAAATAACTTGCGGGAAGCTGGAAGTTTTAAGGTTCAAAATAAGTTGAAAGCGCATTATGACATCACGCATTTTCGGCAAGGAATCCCGCGTGGCATATCGAATAAGGGCCCTAGTGAGATTATGGTCAAATCTCCCTTAAGGTGGTGATTAACTACTATTCGACCAAAAATCTCCCTAAGTCAATTTATTTCTCATTTCTAGCACTAACAAGCCGGATGATAGCTTCCTTCCTGGGTTACCCAACCACCTGCACCCTGGGGGCTGAAGTACGTCCCTGCACCTTGACCTTAACCTGCTGGCTGCGAGGTGGCACGAGACTGCGCGGTTGCGGAGGATGGCTGTTCTCATGCTGCGGTCCGCCAGAGCCAAGTCGCGAGGGGTTCGATAACAGGTGGGCTACTGTGTAATAGTTACGAGGCCAAGTCCTTCCACCTTGATTTTGACCTGAAAGGAGGGTTCGTGGTTCTGTTATTCTGTCCTGTTGAAGCGTGAACTACAATTCCCGCACAGGGCAAAGAACCACTGAGTCTAGATGTTTTTTGAGAGCAAGGTCTTCGTAGTTATCGATTTCCTTGATACAGGGAATCATGGTTAGGAATCAAGATCCAATCGTGATTTAAAGACTCCCAACCTGTTGGAAAACACAGATTACAGCAAAAACTTCCTCTCGTTAGCTGTTGGGGTGACAAATGAGTATTTAAATTCCTGCATTTAGGTGGTAATGGTGTTAGATCGCCTAATTCCATCTTCATAAGTGTCATTTTCTGATTCCAGTATACCGTCATCAGATTGGAAGTACAAGATGTCTCCTCCGAAGCTGAGGCAGGTCCCGCAGAGGAATGGGATGCCCAACAACGAGTTCCGGAGAAGAGTCGATGATGACGTCAGCCAGGTAACTTGGAAGACTTGAAATAGTTGAACCTAGTCATAGTCATTTTGGACGTAAAAACTTCTGTGAACTAGGTTTGTGTTTGTTTGTAACAGTAACAGTGCCACCTAGAACCATAGAATAATAATATATTATATCCAGAACTTCATATTGCAAAATATGGAGTACTCGTCACCCTGAGACATTGTTTCTAAGGTCACATATGCCCAGTAAAATCGCTAGAAACAGTGCTCTTCAAACTAGAACTCAGTAATGTTTGCAATAATTTATCCGTCAAGTAGTAGAATGGACTGATGAATTATTGCAAAGGTACTTCTCCAGGCGGACTCTTGGAGAAGAAGCCTTCGAAGCTATCTTCGTTGTGGGTCATTGTCATGCCTTGTCTTTCGATGTGTGCGTGTTTGTTATTGTGTGCAGTTGTGTCAGAATAAACGTTTTCTTTCTTTCTTTTGACCAATACAAGAAGTTTGCCACATTTCGGGTAGGAACGTACTTGTGCCTAACGGAGACTTCCATCCGGATTAGATTTTGGAGTTTTTCTTCTTCTCGATAGATTCCGGACCACATCTCTTCGATAACATTTATAATTGCTGGGAAACAGAAAAAGAAGACTAGAAGAAATGTAGAAGAGTCCAACTATTTCGTCAACTGTTAATGTTTCAGATGGACTGCGGCCTTCCTTCTTCGAGGATATTACAGAAGAGGATCATAGGAGGTCGAGAAGCGCGTTTCGCTGAGTTCCCTTGGCAGGCTCATGTGAGGATATCGGAGTTCCAGTGCGGAGGTGTCCTGGGTAAATGAACAAAAAAAATTGGAACAAGCGTATCCCACCACCACCTGGTTCCCACACTGGGCTTGAAACCCGTCTTATGAGAATCAGGACTCTGTCGTTGGATAGCCTGACATAATGTAACAATACAATAGCTATTAGAAAAAATGTAATATGTGAGAGTGCGTGTGTCTGTGTGTGTGTGTGTTTGTCGAATGAGCTGGTGCTAGTCTCTGGTGTCAGAAATTGCCAGGTTGCCCAAGGGCCGTGGCTTATCTTATTTCTATCTTCTTAATTCTTTTTTTTTATTATGTAGTGATGTTTTAAAAGTGTTCTACTTCCTTTCTCCTCCATCTTTTTCTTTCCACCATCATAATCATCATCATCATTAGATCACACTACTGTTCCGTTACTGCCCCCCTCTAATTTCTTCCTTCCACCATTCTATCATCAAATCACAGATAACATCATCGCTGTTCATCATCAGCGATTATTAAAAGTCAACTTCACTCTGCTACAAGACATTGCTCGCCCGATACGACTCGACCTCAACATACAAGCAATATCAATTTTATCAAAAATATTAGAAGAAACTCAACAAACCCATCAACACACTTCGGCACGTGTGCTGTGACTAATGAACAAGGGGTACCTCTATAGGCCTTGCCCGAGGGTCGGCAGCGTGCGTCGTCAGAGCTCACGCGGAGAGAAGTTGTCGAGTGATGGGCGAAGTATTGATTGATTGATTGATTGATTTTGCAGATGGCACTGACACTGACAGTGACAGCCCATTGCACCGCTACGCACCATGTGTGTGCGCTTGTATGGGGGAGTGTTGCGTTAACAGTTACCACTATCATCCTCCAAACACCTCCTCCCCCAAATATCGCTAACATCATCTGATGGCTTTGGATTTCGCTGTGTGTTTATATCAGAAGGGAAGAACAAGATTACGGACTACATTCTTACAACCTAACTACAACACTAGATCTTGCACTAGGAATTTCCTGTCGTCAGATCTAGGTTTGAGTATTCTGTCTTAATAATAATAAGGGGTCACGATCCCATACATGACCCTGACCCCTGTCTAGGATTCCCCGCATCTAGAGAATCAGGAACTACGAGGACCATGGTCCTACAAACGGAGCAAATATTTGTGCTTCACACAAATCTTTGCCCTGTGCGGGAATCGAACCCGCAACCTCACGCTTCGCAGTCGGCTCATCACCACTTACGCCACGGAGGCCGTCACTTCCTGGCTTTCATTTCCTATGGTGATTCTTATCGGTTCTTTCCCACATTTCCAGTATCCCGCTGGTTCGTGGCCACGGCAGCGCACTGCGTGTCCCGCGCACACACTCGGGACATCGCCGTGTGGCTCGGTGCCATAGACACCAGCGCCACACACCACCCTGCTAAGAAAATTGGGTAAGGACTCCTAAGGGCGCATTCACGCGAGATACGTCATTGACAGTTCGTCAAAAAACCTTTCATTTTCAAACATTTCTATTTTGCAGGGTAGTCCAAAAAATCCTCCACCCGCTGTTCCAATTTCGAATGACCCAACCAGACCGCTACGACATCGCGCTACTCAAGCTATCTCGACCAATCACTTACATGAGCCACATTCTCCCCATCTGCCTACCTGACTATGACATGGACCTGCGGGGAAGGTCCGGCGTCATCGCTGGCTGGGGAAAGACTGACGCCAGTAACAGTCACACGGGGACCAACCTGTTGAGGTCTGCTACAGTTCCAATACTGAGTAAGTCATTGTTTATTTGAGCCGTATCCTCCCCACCTGCTTACCAGGGTACGACCTGTGGGGAAGGTTCAGCATCATCGCTGGCTGGGGAAAGACTGAAACCAGTAACAGTATTTCGGGAACACACTTTCTGACATCCCCTACAGTACCTATACTAAGTGATGTCATATTTTCCCCATCAGCTTTCCTAACTATGATATGGACCTCTGGGGAAGATCCAGTGTCACCGCTGGTCGGAGAAACGCGGACTTTAGTAATAGTCATGGATTCAGCAAGAGAGTTATTGACTTGATGTGCCTCTTCAAAATCATACATTCAATAGTAGATTCTCCCTCTCTCCTGTCTCTCATAAATTTCAACATAAGACCTAGATCACGCCATCCTCACTTAAACATTTTTTCTCTACATGTTTATACTAATAATACTTCATTTAACAATCCCATTGTCCGTATGTGTCGCCAATACAACGACCTTATTGCCAGTCATAATAACGACATAGATATCTTTAATAGCAATCTATATAAATTTAAAAAAGAGATTTTGGCTATTCTTTCTTCTGAGAGGAGGCTAAATCATACCTCGGTGTGATAAGGCTTCCTCTCAGAAACGCATGTAAATTTTGTTAATTAATTAATGCACTAACGCGTTTCTTAATAACGCGTTTTTTAGTTTAATATTAAAAATTTTAAGTCATAATTGTAATCTTGTATAATTTTATCTTGAAAGATTTTTGTTTTTTTTTTTCTTTCTTAATAATTTTCCTCGATGTTAACTGTTTTCAAATTTCTGTCGTGCTGTGTGCGCATCTTTTGGGACACTGTCCAGCACTAAACTAATTGTACTTATTTTATGCTAGCAATATTATACTGAGAGTGTTCTGTTATGTGTGCCTAAATAAATAAAAAGTTCAGGAGGCATACCATGACCTCTTATAGCGATTCAATTGAAGACCAAAACTGAACCGCGTCGCATAATCGTACCGTGACGTCTTATTTTTTATGTTGCTGCCATTTTCAACCTAAACTGGATCCAGTTTAGGTTGAGATTGGCTTATTAGCGACTCAATTCAGGTTGCTTCAATTTTCAACTTTAACTGGATGCCGTTTAGGTTGAAAATGCCAGCAACATGAAAAATAAGACGTCACGGTACGATTATGCGACGCGGCTCAGTTTAGGTCCTGGTGGCCTACCATGACGTCTTATAGCGATTCAGTTGAGGACCTAAACTGAGCCGCGTCGCATAATCGTACCGTGACGTCTTATTTTTTATGTTGCTGCCATTTTGAACCTAAAGTGGATGCGGTTAAGGTCGAAAATTGCAGGAACCTAAATTGAGCCGCTAATAAGCCATTTTCAACCTAAACTATATCCGGTTTAGGTTGAAAATGGCAGCAACATAAAAAATAAGACGTCACGGTACGATTATGCGACGCGGTTCAGTTTAGGTCTTCAATTGAATCGCTATAAGAGGTCATGGTAGGCCCCCTGAACTGAATCGCTATAAGACGTCATGGTAGGCCTCCTGTTCAGTTCGTTGGCCTTCATTGCCTGATGATGTCAATGATGATGGAAAAATGTCGTTTACAGGTAAAGAGCAATGCATTAACTGGCATCAGAGCAAGCAGATTTTAGTGGAGATTCACTCCGAGATGATCTGCGCCGGCCACTCGGATGGACATCAAGATGCCTGCTTGGGTACGTTGCTTCTCACAATATAAACGTTCAGTGCTGAACCATTTGACTTGTTTTTAATCTTTTGTTAATTTTCACACAACGTGTGTGTTTACTGTTTGCTGGCGTGTGTACGGGCGCACACAACTGCTGTGATAAAATTGTCGATACAGCAGTGCGGATTCGCACGCCACGTATAATTTTTTTTATATAGTTCTTTTATTTTTTTATTTAACCACACACCACATACCTACCCGAGAATTATTTCGGAGGTAGGTATGTGATCCACCAATCCGGACTGGGCCCCCGTGGTGGATTATGGCCTTACCCTCCTCACGAAAGTGAGGAGAGACTCGTGCCCAGCAGTGGGACGTTATGGGTTGATGATGTTTTTTTTTATTTAAGGGCCGCCCTTTGTTTTAGTTATAAGTACTTTTTACTTTTACTTGTTTGCCTCTGAGTGGAATTAAGAGTTGTGATCTTACCTTATCTTATATCCACACACAAAACCTATAAGGCACTGATCCACTATACTTCCGCAGGCGACTCGGGTGGGCCACTCATAGTCCTCGACAGCGGTCGCTACGTCCTCGTCGGCATCACGTCGGCTGGCTTCGGCTGCGGAGTGGACCACCAGCCGGGGATCTATCACAACGTGAGGGTCACCGCCAAGTGGATCCGGGGGGTCATAGCGCCTTCTGTCAACTACCTAGATGTTTAATCCGGACTGATCAGCTTGCCATTCTGCAATAAAAAAACTAGTTGTCTGTTAAGTTGGTTTACGGACGATATTTTAACGTGACAACGTCATAACAAAACATTGATGAAATGATTGCATACTTTTGTGAATCATTTTTTAATAATAAATACTTGAAATTATACTAGTAATCTGATTTTTTAAATGCCAGAATAATTATTAACCTGTCAAGAAGAGAAGAGAGATAGATGCGGCGCAAGCGTACAATGAGCGTAACGGGACAATGTGTCAACTTTTTCGTGCATGCAGCCGGCGTTCATCGATTTCTTAGACGATGTCACGTCAAAAAAGATATAAATAAGTTCGATGAAGAAAAACATCGTGAGAAAACCCACATACCTACCCGAGAATTATTTCGGAGGTAGGTATGTTATCCACCAATCCGGACCGGGCCCCCGAGGTGGATTATGGCCTAACCTCGCGAAAGTGAGGAGAGACCCGTGCCCAGCAGTGGGACGATATGGGTTGACGATGACGTCCGATTTAAATTCAACCATTTTCCGCATTGCACACAAACCTTGAATAATTTTACCAACAAATAAATTAATATTTAATGTTATTTACCATTAATATACTATTAGCTATAAATTGCATTTACATATTATAATAGTTAAAGTGTAAACATACCGACGCGGCGAGGACAGTGGAGAAGAACCTTAAAAAAATGTTTTGAAGACATATAATTCGGAATCAAAAATCCGCCATTTTATTTTTTATTGAAGTGAAACCTCTAATGCGAGCTCCAACAAGGTTGCGTTAAACGTTCAACGCTACCATGGAGGGGGTATGAAAGCACTGTTGCGTTTGAAACATGATAACTAAAAGATGCGATCAATTGTGAATCGTAAGCAATGTTAATAAAGGTTGTCTTAAAGAAACAATACGATTTCACTACAAATGAATTTCTACCCGTTCCCGTTTTCATTTCCACATTACAAAGTTTCACTTCTTCCGCGCGGAGGGACTCCACGCACCATTTTTATATCCATATACCTAGTGTCAGTCAACAATTGTGTATGTCTGTATAAATATATATAAATAACTAGCTGTGCCCTGGTACGCTTCGCTGTGGCACATTCGCACATTCGCTGATATGTCACTGATGAAAAAAATAGATAAAAACAATCCTTGATGCGGATTATATATCATGCTAAAATTTCAGCTCGATCGGTGCAGAACTTTTTGAGTTTTTGAAGCGTACACAAACCAACATAACATTTATATATATATAGATTATTTTTCTGATGACAAGAGGGCTGTCTCATATCTCGCACAGAGAATAGCTATTGCTATTCGACGTGGAAATGCAGCCAGTGTTCTTGGCACCATGCTCATGGACACCCTCTTTTGTTAGATTTTTAAGTTTTATGGCCTAACATCCTCACGAAAGTGAGGGGAGACCCGTGCCCAGCAGTGGGACGATATGGGTTGATGATGACGATGATGAGGACTTCTACCGACACGTCGCACTCGGTATGTTTATCCTCTTAGACATTAAAATACCTAACTTATTTATGCTTTGTAACTCTTGTAAATGTACTAAGTTACTAGTGGCTCTTACCATCAGGAGACAGCCATGCTCATCTCATACTCATATTTAGGTTTTCTTGTTTTACTTTCTTATGACTAGCTGTGCCCTGGCACGCTTCGCTGTGGCACATTCGCACATTCGCTGATATGTCACTGATGAAAAAATAGATAAAAACAATCCTTGATGCGGATTATATATCATGCTAAAATTTCAGCTCGATCGGTGTAGAACTGTTTGAGTGTTTGAAGCGTACACAAACCAACATAACATTTTTATATATATAGGCTAGCTGCGCTCCGCGGTTCCACCCGCGTAGTTCCCGATTTGTCCCACTGGAACATTCTATTGGGATAAGTATTACCCAATTACTCAATCCTGATTATATGCTATCTGTGTTCCATATTTCATTCGAGTCCGTTCAGTATTTTTTGCGTGTAAGAGGAACAAACATCCATCCATCCATTCTCACAAGCTTTCGCATTTATAATATTAGTAGGATTATTACCAGTTCAGAAAAAAAAAAGAAAAAATACTCACTTAAATATTATAAAAATGTGAAAGTTTGTTTGTCCTCTCTGCACCCCGAAACGGCTGAACTGATTTTGATAAAATTTGGTCTGTAACATACTATAGGCCCTGTAATTGAACATAAAATATTTTATACGAGTATATCCTGTAAAAAATCATATTAATAATTAACGCAGGTGAAACCGCGGGGCGCAGTTAGGCTACCATATATTATGTATAGTAAAACAACTATATTGTAAGTCTATATTTAACAGGCTCAGGTCGTTTAACTGATGGTAAGCGCCGATCACATAATCGATCATAAGAAACATAAGCCTATTTTTTTTTTTTTTATTATTGTTACTGCTTCAGCTTGCCATTTTCTATCCATTCCTATTTTTACCCGACTGCGCCACGCAAAGGAGGGTATTGTGTTTTTAATTTCAAGCAATCATGATCTCCTTTTTCGATTTATTTATTTTTAGTTAGTATGAATTGTTGTACAAAATAAACTTATTAAATTGTTATTTTTGTTTTTTTTTTTGTTAAAATTACTGTAGTTTTTTTTAGTATTGGCTTCGGACGATTTGAGCATTTAGCCAGTGTCAAGTATAACTATTTTTTTTAAGTAAAACATCTTCATGTACGCTTGACTTGGGTAGTAAGCCGGTGAATGCGTTACGAAAAGTGTGATCGGGCGAGGTGAACGGAAGTTGAGGGGGAGATATAAATTAGTTTTTGTAAAGTATATTGTTAATGAATGTGAGTCAACTATAACATGATATTTATTTTATTAGACGTCAGGTCAAAAAAATATTAAAAAATAAAATTTAATAAAAGATATTTAAATAATATACGAAACATAACTCTCTCTTTCTATCTTCACAAACTTATATCTCCCTCTCAACTTCCGTTCGTCTCGCCCGATCACATTTTTCGTAACGCATCCACCAGCTTACTCCTCAAGTCAAGCGTGCGTACAGAAGTTTTACTTAAAAAAGGAAATACCTGTTTATTTACCTATTTTTTTATTATATCTAATTATAACATTTGAAAAATGTTTGCCTTTCATTCTAAGCCAATGCCAATCATAGCTAAGTTAGCTAACGAGCTACAACTCTAATAAAAAGCACCACGAAAACAAGATTATATAAATAAATAATGTAATAATCATATTTAATTAATAACCTTTGTCTTTAACAAAATACTAACTGGTCAAATAGTTATTTAGATTTGCAATTGTTGAAAACAAAGAAGGAATATTTCGTAAAGAAAATATGACACGTCCAAGAATTTCGCAATGCACGTTAAAATTTAAAAAAAAAATAAAGGGCATGACACATTCCTTAGCCCACACTGGACCAGCGCGGTGGTTTGTGGTCCAACCTCTGAGAATATCATGAGTTAATGATTATTATCAGTAATTATGAATTCCATAAATCACAAAATATCTTTTCAATAACAATTTAGTGCTCTACTCATCCGTTACGCTGAGAAATCAGTTAAAAACTGGAAAATAAACTGCCTCTGCAAACTGGTTATAGGCCTTTGTTCGAACTATACATGAAAGCGAACCTTATTAATATTATACTAAGAAGCAAAGTTGTTCAAAGCCAAGCTGATAATGTTTCACATGGGCATGACAGCGTTGCTAAACGAATTTGAATCTTAAGTTAACGGCATATGGATCAAATTTATCTAAAGTTAGAGCGATTATATTTCACATGGCTATGAAATTATTGTTAAGCCAACTTGAAACTTATCACAAATGAATAAAGTTTGAAGTTACTAAATTGTATAGCAAAAGTAAGTGGCGAAACATGATCTAAATGTCAAATAGGAACTCAGTCGGCGAGAATGTCCGTGACGCGGGCAACGTATTCGAATTTTGAAAATTTAAAAGTTTTTGTATTTTGTTTATGACCAGCCAGTGTGCCGGGCCTTTTTAATTAACTTTTTAAACAAGTGTTATTTTAAGTGACTTGATAACGTTATAACTTATGACAGTGTTTTTTATTTAATTAAATAAAATGTTATTATTATTTTTGACTGTTTTTGCGATGGCGTCGGTGTTAGACGGACAGACCTTGGGTGGTGAGTGAAAGGTTTTTATTTGCAAGTATTTACACTTGCGCATAGTAATAATGATATAAAAACAAGGGGTGTATGACATTTTGCAATGCAAAGAGAAAGTACAGTGTGTCATGCTTGTTTGGAGTACGTTTACACTCAGTTTTGAGGCACGGAGAGTTTAATATTATCACGTTTGTCTTCTTTAGGTATTCAGTGGTTCGAATTTTGCAATTCGACATTCGTGGGTGATGGCTATATTAGGAAATTCTACAGTTGGTATAGTCGGCTTTCGATAAGCTATATTATATTATATTATATTATATTATATTATATTATATTATATTATATTATATTATATTATATTATATTATATTATATTATATTATATTATATTATATTATATTATATTATATTATATTATATTATATTATATATTAACTATATTAGTCATAACAACCATAAATGGCCAAGGGGATACTATCCCCTATAAAAGGACAGGCGTATTATAAATGTCTGCAGACTAATTAAAAAAACTAAAAATTTTAAAAAACGTCCTCGAATGTCTTTGAGGGCTATTTATTTGTCCCTTTTTTAGAACCTAGCATCAAGTGTAACGAACAGAAGAAAGCCAAAAACTTACGTTAGGGAATTATGTACTGCTTTCATATTTTTAATGTTGAAGTATAGCATTTTTCAGCTCCAAAAAAGATGTAAAAATCAGCATCGCGGCTTTTTTTATCCGCCAAAACATAATGGGTACGATAAATTCAGCATTATCTTACCATACTTTATCTAATAACCTAAACATTTAACATAAAGCGACTGTTAAATGAAAAATATTTTGCTTAACTTCCTTTTTGTTTTTTTTTTAATGATAATGGTCTAGGTACATCCCGTGCGAAGCCGGAGCGGGTTGATAGTTGATATTATTTGTAATAACTTATAATTTGCCTTCCATACTTGTAACTTACAGACGCTGTACCTCTCCATTAGTTTTCCTTTGGTAATAAAATAAAATTAATAAACAATAATACAATGCAATAAAACCTTCAAGGTACCAAAACAAGAGACCTTACGTAATTGTACAGAAAATGTTGCAACTAAGGCCAGTGTCATTGCTTCAAAATAGGTTTTCCTCAACCACTTTTGAATGTATGAATTCGAATTAATAAATTCAAATCAATAACGTCTATGAACTAGGGTTACGAGATTTTGGCGGGAATTCTAAAATGAGGCTTTAATGTTTTAGAATTTTTTTCTCAAACTTGCGTTTCTACGTATCTAATATAAACCACTAAGTGTTTTCGTTAGCGTGTACGAGTGTGAGCAAACGATACAAACCCAAGAAACATACCATTTCGTGTGCTAGCCAAAAAATTCAGGAAGTTTCAGTAAAGTGGTGGATGCTTTACTGAAACTTCCTATTTACTGAATTATGAATGCACGACAGCGACTGTAACTGGACTTCACTACTGACTACTTGACTCGAATAACATTGGGAGCTTTTGAATTTTATAATTTTTAATTTTTCCCGCACAGAGCCAAAATTTGTGTGAACCACAACTATTTGCTATGAGTGTGGGTGTTTGTAGGACCATGGTCCTCGTAGTTCCTGATTCCCTAGATACAGGGAGGCCTAGTTAGGGGTCAGGAGCTATGTATGGGATCGTGATGCGTCATTATTACTTTTTATTTCACTTTATTTATTTTACTTCTTAAATTTAAATTTCTTTTACAAAACTAATAATAATGAAGTCAATTAAAAATATTATAAAAGAAACTTAAACCTAGGGTACCACCGGTAGCGGAGCAAGGCCCAGGCTGCCGATGATTAGGGCTGCAGAGAGAGGAGCCTCCTGACAATACGCGCCGTGTCGAGGAATACTGCCGCGTGCATCCGACCCTTAATCCAGCCGTCTAGCGAAAGCCTCTTAAGATGTTGGTCGAGGCCAATATATATTATTATATTATTACCTTATTTATATTATAAACTAGCTGTGCCCTGGCACGCTTCGCTGTGGCACATTCGCACATTCGCTGATATGTCACTGATGAAAAAAATAAATAAACACAAGCCTTGATGCGGATTATATATCATGCTAAAATTTCAGCTCGATCGGTGCAGAACTTTTTGAGTTTTTGAAGCGTACACAAACCAACATAACATTTTTATATATATTAGATAGATTATTAATTCAATATAAGTACATACTTGAAATATTTTGACTTAGTCAGAGGCAAATGGCTTAATAAAACCAAAACCCAAAACCAAACCCGAGGCTAAAACTAAATCCAAAACCAAAAACCGAAACAAAAGCAAACCGCGAAGCCACAACGTAAAAAAATAATTTAAACGAGGATGTCCAAATATCAACTAGCTTCTTATTTATCACAAGTGAACAATTAAATGCCTTCTGAGGAATTTAAGTATTGTTTCCACGTAAACCGGGTCGAGGGCGCAAACTAGTTTCACAAGATTTTGGATTTTAACCAAACAATTATCTAGGTACAGTCGCCTCCAATAATCTCACTAATAATTATTACAAATGCAAAAAAATGTATGTTTGTTTCCAAATCTCGCAAAAATGGCGGAACGGATTCAGATATTTGACATGCAGGTAGTTTACTACCAGCATTATTAACACTTCCACTGCTGAGCCGATTTTCCAACAGTTGTGTTTTCCCGCACTCGCGGCATGTTATGGAAAACACGACGGTTGTGTTCTCAGCACTGAAGGTGTTAACACGTAGGATAGTGTTAGGCCTGTTCTGTAAGAGACCGCCTGGGGAAGTACCTCTGCCAGGTATTCATCCACCAAGCAGTAGTGTGCAAACATTACTGTGATTCGGTATCAAGAGCACTGTTTCCAGCGAAATCACTGGGCATCTTTAGAACCAATGATGAACCAGTCTCGTTATACGGTCAAATAAAAAAAATTAAAAACTTTTTATGCCGTATAGTAAATATCATTAAAATCCGTTCAACCGTTTCGGTGTGAAGCGAGAACAAACACACAAACTTTCGCATTTATAATATTAAAGTGAAATTATTAGAATTTTCGAATTTGGGAACCACGCTTCTTTGCCACCAATTTTATAAAAAAAACGGGTGTGCTTTAGACCATACGACTGAAGTAAAACTTAAGTTTTAATTTTTTTTTATTTTGTCGATTATTTACCTCTCAACGTGCATTCGCCTCGCCCGATCACATTTTTCGTAACGCATTCACCAGCTTACTCCCCAAGTCAAGCGTGCGTAAAGAAGTATTACTTCAAAACCTTCAACCTCACGTTTTGCAGTCGGCTCATCACCCACTCACGCCGCGGAGATCGTCAATTATTAAAAAGTATATTTATACGTAATTTATTATAGAATTTAAATTCTGGTTCAAGCCTTTATGCTGTAGTTCACCTCGAGAACTCGTTTTTCCTTGAGCGCTTCGGAAATTGTATTTTGGTATAATCTGTGACGTTTATTTACATCGATCTCGAAACGAAAACCTGCGGGGCTATGCAGCACGGTGCGGTGAGCTTGAGTTCTTTTCATTTTGACATTTGATTGCCACTTGTCATTACAATACGGATGACGAGCCGCATCGTGCTGCATAGCCCCGCTGGTGGCGTTCTCTGGTATCAAAGCTTTTTTTTTGGCTATGCAAGATTAGTGCATTTAACCAATGTCCAGTTTATTTATAGATAAATAGATAGATGGATAAACTCTTTATTGAAACACCACAGAACAAAGAAAACTTAAAAACTAGAACATAACAAGTTTTACAATAGTTAACAGTTATAGCTATTTGAAATTGTTTTTTTTCTGACCACAAACTTTAACCATAATCGAAAGACTATTTCTTGATGTGTGTAATGTTTGCACACTACTGCTTGGCGAATGAATATCTGGCAGAGATGTGGTACTTCCCCAGGCGGTCTCTTGCAGAAGAGGCCTCCCACTGCCCCTCCGTAGAGAGGTCAGTAGTGGGAAGCTGAGGACTCCTGTAGGATAATAATTGAATTGACACCGCATTCTTTACATCTCCGTTGATGCGTGATTAATTTAAACAAAAAAATAAACACCTGGGTGGTGAGGTGACTCAAGGTTTCCTAAGGTCAATGTTACTTACGTCTGTATTAATAACCACATAAAAATGTCGGGACGGAACACAGTGGCGTCACTTCTCTTTTTTTTTTTCTTAATTTTGAGCTTCGCACTGATTGTCCATTTAGCCAGTTTCATATAATTAATCATCATCATCATCGACTCATATCGTCTCACTGCTGAGCACGGGTCTCCCCTCACTTTCGTGAGGAGGATTAGGCCACAATCCACAATGGGACCCCGGTTCGGATTGGTGGATAACATATCTCCGAAATAATTCTCGGGTAGGTATGTGGGTTTCCTCGCGATGCTTTACATTTGATTGAACGTGAAATATTGACAGCCTCCCTATTGTCCACCCGATTGCGGTGTGTGGGAACGCAGATCGCGAGGGGTGAAGAGTGTTCATTCTATATGTAGTGACTACATCTTTAATTTTTTTTTTATGTAAGCGCGACACCTGTCCATAACAGTTACAGTGCCACCCAGAACTCAGCATTGCTTAATCCTGCGCGGCACTGCACTGCGCTCGTCACCCTGAGACATCGACTCTAAAGTCTCATATGCCCAGTAATTTCGCTGGAAACAGTGCCCTTCAAACCGGAACACAGTAATGTTTGCACACTACTGCTTGGCGCATGAATATCTGGCAAAGATACTTCCCCAGGCGGTCTCTTGCAGAAGAGGCCTACCACTACAAACTAGACTCTACGTCTTCTGTGCTGTAAGTGAAAACGGTTATCCCATCTGTACAGACACGTCAAGCGTGGATGATTGTCACGAAACCTAACTGTGTTTCCGGTTCCGTAGCTTTGTAGGGCAGAAACGCGCCGAAGAAAACAGATGAAGTCGCCTGCAATTGTCTATTGTCTTTGGTCTTTAAAATAATCAACTAGTACCTCTGCCAACAGCAGACCTCGCGAGCACAACCTTTTTTGCAACAATAATTATTAATCATCATTGTTTAGGCGCCAACGCCTATTATAAACCTCTTTATATTATTATTAAACCTCTTTTGAAGATTTAGTTCCTTAAGTTTATTAACAGATGGCAGGTTGACTTGAGCGACAAAATCCTGAATCGCGCAAGCGTTTCGTTCCGCGAAAACAGTAACCTTATTTAAGATTTTTGAATATAGTACTCATACTTTGCACCTCGATCTGTGTTTGATTTGGGGGGCTTTTTTGGGACTTTGCACAATCATTAACCCATATCGTCCCACTGCTGAGCACGGGTCTCCCCTCACTTTTAGGAAACTGAACTGCCCTGCTAACTGTCACGACCAATATCGCTCAGCATTCTTAAGTCGACCAGAGACATTTATCCAAAGAGATCGTAACAATTTGTTTGCATTTATGGGAGTTTATATAGCTCCATCTCATTCTCTTTCTCTCTCATTCTCTGTAGTCTATTTTTGAGTGACGTCACGTCACGTTTATCATTTATGAGTGTGTGGTGCCAATCTAGGCCGTTCAGTTTAAGGCCTGCATGGAATAAGAATAAGTACGTGGTGACCCCCCAAGTCGAATTTTTCAACAGATCTGACGTTGCTGATGCTGATGATGGCTTAACCCCGATGTACTTAACATATTCCAGGTCCAATGCACGACAAGAAGGTGGTGTGCTACGTCGCGTCGTGGGCCACGTACCGCCCCAAGTTGGGCCAGTACAACCTGGACCACCTGGACCCTTCCATGTGTACCCATATTGTCTACTCGTTCGCCGGGTTGGATGAGGCTAAGAACAGCATTAAGGCTCTAGGTAAGTGATTCGACAGAAGTAGCGTCATAAGCTCCTACTTATATAGCCTTAACCTTAACTTTAACCGCCAAAATGAATGAAGAAAATTGAAAAAATTACATTCCCGTAAAGTTTCTTGGTGCTATCTTCTCTGACGGGCGTATTTCCGAAGCACTGGTAGAGTTAATGGAGTTTCCTTTTCCTGCGCGAGATTCAGGCATGAGCCGCCACTTGAAAGGGAAATTCCTTTTTAACCGACTTCAAAAAAGGAGGAGGTTCTCAATTCGACTGTATTTTTTTATTTACAAACTCAATCCAATATCGTAATAATATCATAATTATTAGTTTAATAGATCGTGTTTGACTTATTTTTAATTTTTCTCTATGTATGAGACACACGTTCACTGCTGAACCGTTTTCCTTTTTTTGGCTCTTTTGCGAATCTTCACACAACGTGTGTGTTTACTGTTTACTGGCATTGCGTCGTAACTGAACTCAATCAGCAGCGCGGGCGCACGCAACTGGTGTGATAAAATTGACAAAACCGCAGTGCGTGTTCGCACGCCAGGCGTGTTATCGCTTGCCGTAACATTATAAAAACAAACGTTTGTTTTCAGCATAAGAATAGAGGTAAACAATAATTACCCTTACCTATACGACCTCACGTTGTTAGCCTGCTCGCATGCGATTTTGTATGAAGCCAATTTGAGATTCCTTTACCACTGCGTCACGTCTTGTGGATTTCAGATCCTTGGCAAGACCTGGAGAAGAACGACGGCATGGCTGGTTACAAGGGTCTCGTGGCGCTGAAGGAGCGCTACCCCCACTTGAAGGTCACCATCGCCATCGGGGGGTGGAACGAGGGGTCCCCCAAGTACTCCACTATGGCGTCCACTCCGGAGACGAGGAAGATCTTTGTACAAAGTGTTATGACGTTTTTGAAGTGAGTTTTGATAGTTATTCATGTTTTTGCTAAAGTTTGTCTAGGGATGAAGATATTTGCTACAGTTTTGACGGTTAATCATATATGTGATGATATTGATTTCGCATTTTTTCTCATACAATACAATTAATTATATAAAATAATGCACTTTTACAAGTCACAAACACTACAGTCTCATATAGATAGAGAAAAATAAACACGAAGGATTCCATGCTTTTTGTATGGGAGCCCCCCTTAAACATTAATTTTACTTTAATTTAACAAAGTATTTATTTTTAAATGTATTATTAAATAAGAATATTCCGTGGATATTTCAAGCGTCTACCTGTTCCCGTTATGAATATCGAGCAAAAATGAAGTAAAAAAAAATCACAGTTGTTGAATAGGAGCCCCTTTAAATATTTATTTTATTCTGTTTCTTAACCGACTTCAAAAAAGGAGGGTGTTCTCAATTCGGCTGTTTTTTTTAGCATATTTGGTTGTTATAGCGGCAACAGAAATGAATCACCTGTGAAAACTTCAACTGTCTATCACGGTTCATATCATGTAGCAGTCTTCCGGGCGTCTTCCGTCATGATGATGATGATGAAGATGGTGACAGTAGACTTCTCTAGGTTTACTTATGGTCTTCTGTTCCTTCCAGTCACTACAAGTTCGATGGGCTGGACCTGGACTGGGAGTACCCTACGAAACGTGACGGCAAGCCGCAAGATAGAGACAACTTCGTACATTTAGTTCAAGTAAGTGCTTCAAGCGGTGCTTGGAGCGGTAGTAGCCTAGTGGGAGAACGCCCGCCTTCCAATCAGAAGGTCGTGAGTTCAAATCCCAGTGCAGGCACGTACCAATGTGTTTCTGTAAAACACATGTACGTAATTATCACTCGCTTTTCGGTGAAGGAAAAAGTCGTGAGGAAACCCACATGCCTGCCTACCCGAGAATTATTTCGGAGGTAGGTATGTTATCCACCAATCCGGACTGGGCCCCCGTGGTGGATTATGGCCTTACCCTCCTCACGAAAGTAAGGAGAGACCCGTGCCCAGCAGTGGGACGTTATGGGTTGATGATGATGAAGTGCTTCAAACACTTCAAACATGTCATTGTGTCATAATCATCATATGCAGGTCATCCAACCCACTGCAGGGCATAAGCCTCCTCCCTTTAGCCTTTAGACCTCTTATAGCGATTCAATTGAAGACCTAAACTGAACCGCGTCGCATAATCGTACCGCGACGTCTTATTTTTTATGTTACTGCCATTTTCAACCTAAACGGATCGAGTTAAGGTTGAAAATGGCAGCAACCTAAATTGAGTCGCTAATAAGCCATTTTCAACCTAAACAGGATCCAGTTTAGGTTGAAAATGCAATGTTCATGGTGACAATAAAATTAATCACCTAAAATGTGATACCACATTCTAAACGGTTCTGTGCCACTTCTGTGAATTTCACCGGGCTGCAATGAAATATATCAATATCCTGCGAAACAACTATTAAAACCAAATGTTAATGTAAAAATTCTTTGCCAGATATTCATCCGCCAAGCAGTAGTGTGCAAACATTACTGTATTCCAGTTTGAAGGGCATTGTTTCCAGAGAATTACTGAGCATGTGAGACTTTAGGGCCGATGTCTCAGGGCGATGAGCGTAGTGCAGTGTCGCGCAGGATTATGCAATGCAAAATTCTGAGTGGCACTGTAACTGTCATGGTCAGGCGTAGCGCTTACCATAAGGTAAACAATTTGCTCGTCTCTCACTGGTACTTCCCCAAGTGGTCTCTTGCATAAGAGGCTTGTCTAATTTTGATTTGAGTTTCAAAAAGGACATTTCCCTTTAAGGGTCTTTCAAGACTCATGCCTGAATCTCGCACAGGAAAAGGAAACTCCATTAACTCTACCAGTGCTTCGGAAATACGCCCGTCAAAGAAGATAGCACCAAGAAACTCTACGGGGATGTCATTTCATGTCATTATCCCACAATAGTTGGGATCCTCTTCGTCGTGTCGATGATCCTGGCTATATCATGGCTAGACCGTTTTGGAGCTGTATTTGGCTTCTGCCACGGCGGGGGCAGAGGGGGTTAATTAAAGGCATTGATGGCACGATAGCAAATGCTGTGTGGTTTGTGGCACCACAGTCACATTGTGACTTGTCCGGGGTGAGATATCCCCACTTAGTTAAGTTACTCTTGCAGCAGATGTCGATACATAATAGATACATTCTCAAAGTGTTTGTTGAAATTCTCCAGGAACTCAGCCAAGCGTTCGAAGGCCGCGGCTACATCCTCACGGCGGCGCTCGGCGCCGGCCTCTCCACGATGGAGGCGGCCTACGACCTCACCAAGCTCAGCCGGTACCTCGACCTCATCCACATGATGTGCTACGATTACCACGGTACCTGGGACGGCTTCGTTGGTGCCAACGCACCCTTGAGAGGGGCTGACGAGCACGACGTACTGTCTGTGGTTAGTATACTGTATAACTGAATCTAGTATAATCGATTAGAATCGTATAGAATCGATTAGAATCAATTAAAATGGGATTGAATCGATTAGAATCGAATAGAAAAAACCAAAATAGAATCGAATGAATCAGATAGCTCATTTCTCTTCGCCAACATGAAAAGAGCTGATAATCTTCAAACGGCTGAACAGATTTCTTGAAGCATACCTAAGATCACTCTCGATGAAGCCACCTTTATAAACACCTTAACACTGACTGCTGATCCGATTTTCTTGTCTAGCCACGGTTACGGATCTGCGCACACCACAGTGTTTTCCCGTACTCGCGGCAAGTTATAAAAAACACAACAGCTGTATTTTTAGCAGTGAATGTGTTAAATCTTATTTAATAAATGATTTTTCAGCAATTCGTTTAATTTTCAGGAATTCACAGTCAACTATATGATATCTCACGGCGTGTCGCCCTACAAACTAGTGTTGGGACTTCCGTTTTACGGACGGACGTTCATTTTGAAAAATCCGGACGTAAAGGACATCGAATTCGGACGTACTCCGGTGAAGAACACGGGATTTAGAGGGCCTTTCACTGGTGAAGATGGCTTTATGGGGTATAACGAAGTAAGTTTATACATATACTAGCTTAAAAACACGCACAACTTAGTACCCTATATTCTTTCGTAAGGTTCAAACTATTTCCATACGAAATTGTGTCAAAAACCGTCCAGCCGTTTGGCTGGACTTCGCACAACTTTGTGCGAACTAATTTCGCTGAAAACAGTGCCCTTCAAACCGGAACACAGTAATGTTTGCACACTACTGCTTGGAATATGATTATCTGGCTAAAGTATGGTACTTCCCCTGGCGGTCTCTTGCAGAAGAGGCCTCCCACTACAAACCTACTCACGTTAGTGAGGGGAGACCCGTGCTCAGCAGTGGGACGATGTGAGTTGATGATGATGAGAGTTCTGACCGCCCTAGGCTTATTATGAGGGACCCCCCCCCAATCCCAAGCTTTTTTAGTCCACATCGCATTTAGTCTCGGTCTAATTGAAATATGTAGGGTAGAGCGATGACGCTAGATTAATAGTGCATTGGAAGACACGATTTCAGCCCCCCCCCCCCCCCCCCCGATCCTCGCGCCCTAGGCTGCAGCCTAATTAGTCAAAGGGTTGATCCACCCTGATGATGATGATGATATATCACTGCAATCACTTGTCCATAGATCTGCCTGGAGCTGTCCAACAAGTCTTCTGCCTGGAGCTACCACTGGGACGAGAGGACGGCCACGCCGTACGTACGGGACCAGGACCGGGTCATCTGCTACGACAATGCGAGGTCCATCGCTATTAAAGTGAAGTAAGAAAATAAACACAATGATAATAATATCAATCTATATATATAAAAACGTTCTGTTGGTTTGTGTACGCTTCAAAAACTCAAACAGTTCTACACCGATCGAGCTGAAATTTTAGCATGATATATAATCCGCATCAAGGATTGTTTTTATCTATTTTTTCATCAGTGACATATCAGCGAATGTGCCACAGCGAAGCGTGGCAGGGTACAGCTAGTATATTATAGTTATAGTTTTTAAGTTTTCTTTGTTCTATGGTGTTTCAATAAAGAGTTTATCTATCTATCTATCTATAGTTAAAATAACATAAAAAAAACCCGGCCAAGTGCAAGTCGGATACGCGCATAAAGGGTTCCGTAGGTACCTTGTTGTATGGGAGCCCCCCTTAAACATTAAATTAATTTTAATTTAATTATATATCTACAACCCGGTCAGAATATCTGTGCACCTCGCTGGAATGCGGCGCCTCGCTCTCTGACGCCGATAAGACGTCACGAGGTCAGGTGCACAGATATTGTGACCGGGTTGTACTTTATTCCATTCTATTCTATTCTATCCATTCCTCTGTTCTCTCTTAGAATGGCGATCGACAGGGGCCTGGGCGGGGTGATGGTGTGGAGTATCGACACCGATGACTTCCTCGGCCACTGCTCTCATGAGGAGGAGCCTTACAAGGACTTCTCCGAGCGGCTGAACGGCATCATCAACGATCCTGTCCTGGATGAAGCTTTGAAGACTTTGAACTTGCCTGATGGTGAGTCCTTTTTAACACTCTTTTATTAGCTTCTCATGTATTTTTTATTTTACTGGCGAGACGAGCAAGTCGTTCACCTGATGGTAAGCGCTACGCCTGTCCAGAACAGTTACAGTGCTACCCAGAACTTTGCATTGTATAATTTTGCGCGGCGCTGCACTGCACTCGTCACCCTGAGGCATCGGCTCTAAAGTCTCATATGCCCAGTAATTTCGCTGGAAACAGTGCCCTTCGTACCGGAACACAGTATTATATGCACACTACTGCTTGGCGGATGAATATCTGGCAAAGGTGTGGTACTTCCCCGGGCGGTATCTTGCAGAATAGGCTAGTTAGTTAGTTTTAAGTTTGTTTTTTTTGACGTGACAACGTCTAATAAATCCCCCGCCGGCTGCATGCTCGAAAAAGTTGACAGACACATTGTCCCGTTACGCTCATTGTATGCTTGCGCCGCATCTATCTCTCTTCTCTTCTTGACAGGTTAATTATTCTTGCTTTTTAAAAATCTGATTACTGGTATAGTTCAAAGTATTTATTCTTTTATTATTAAAAAATTATTCAATTTTATTCCTAAAAGCATGCAATCATTTCTTCAATGTTTTGTTATGACGTTGGCACGTTAAACTGTCGTCCGTAAACCAACTTTACACACAACCATTTTTTTTTAATTTGGCTAGCCAATGCCGCGTCGGCACGCGCTGTTTTTTTTATTGCCAGCCAGTACCCTATTGAAGCGAATTGAGTTCAAACTTTTTAATTAAACAGCGTACCAAATTCATTTCGTCACTGTTATCTAACGTCGTTACAAGGTTCTCATATTATTATGTTCTCAGATCGACGAATCGACGCTTTGAGTAGAGGAACGTCCTACGTAATGTCCAATGGTAAACTGAGCCTGCGTCTGCCGATGACAGACGAGGTCCTCAACTACAAGCTACTGCGTACCATCAACGACGCCACCACGCTGGCTATGCAGGAGAAACGGATACTGGACGAGATGGAACGGGTCACGAAGGAGAACGAAATCAGTCACGGCGAAGACAAGTCGAGGAGTGGGGAGCTGGGCAGCAGCTTATTTAGCGTGTTCGTCTGTTTGTTTGTTGTTTTTGGAAGGATTTAAAATTTATGTAGGTACCTATTTTTTATAGTTTTCAATAAATACTCAATTCCAAGTTGTTGTTTTTTTTTTATATAAGTCTTCTTTACGCCCGCTCGACTTGGGGAGTAAGTTGATGAATGCGTTACGAAAAATGTGATCGGGCGAGGCGAACGGAAGTTGAGAGGGAGATATTTAAGTTAGTGAAGGTAGAAAGAGAGAGAGAGAGTAACGATTCCTTTATTTTATTAAATTTTTTTTATTTTAATAATTTCTTAGTTGAAGTTTCGCTTCTACTATGTGTCCCAGCACACATTTCTTTTTTTTTTATATAACGCCTCACGATCCAAAGATCTTGACCCCTAATTAAGATTCACTGTATCTAGGGAATCAGGAACTACGAGGACCATGGTCCTACAAACACCCAGACTCAGAGCAAAGATTTGTGTTTGAAAGATTTCTGCGGGAATCGAACCCGCAACCTCACGCTTCGCAGTCGGCTCATCACCCACTTACGCCACGGAGGCCGCTATAATATGGCATTTACTTCGAAATATATACTTAATAGATTAAAAAATATAGTGTGGAAACCTGTAGCGGACTTACAACGCATTACGGCACCGCTAGGCATATCCTAGCGTGTGTGTGTTTCCTACAGGAAACGTTTATGGATGCAGTTGTAAGATGGAAAACAATTCAAATACAATAATTATGTAAGCGTTTTAATTAAATAAATAATGTTTCATAAGTCTTCCAATGGCGATCCGCAGCGCACGTTGTAAAAGTGGTCGCACACCTGTTGAATAAAAAAGCTTTGATAACGGACAAGCAAACATGATTGTTAGAAATGAAGAAAAAAAACACAAGGGTGCTTTAGACCACACGATTGAAGTAAAACTTCTTTAGCTCCATCTATATGTATGTATAAGGCTGGCTATGAGAGAAAGAGAGAAAGAAAATGTGCGCTCGCACCTCTCTCTCTTGCCCCTACAGTAATATACGAGACGTAACTCTCTTTGTATCTTCACTAACTTATATCTCCCTCTCAACTTCCATTCGCCTCGCCCGTCACGCTTTTCGTAACGCATTCATTCATTAACCAGCTTTGCATAAAGAAGTTTTACTTCTAAAACAAATTTAATTCTTGTTTTTTTTTACTTACTTGAAACTGTTCGTTAAAGAGGGTTCCATTCGAACAAAGGTCCGTGCTGACTAGATGTTGCCGCCAACAAAAATGGTACGCCTGAAAAAAGACCGTGGGTAAGTAAATGCGAAGGGCTGGCGCGAGCTCTAGGCTCAAAAGAGGTCGAAGTGGGGGCTCTTATTACCAAAGGCCAAGGCTCATTTTGGGTTATCGCACCAGCCTAGTTAGTAAGTTAAGCTAATCCGCAACTATATCTTAAACAGTTTTTGAAGTGAAACTTTTTCATCGACTTAAGGGACTAATTTTATAGCTGCCGGCACACATTTCTATTACGCTCGACCGTCGATAAGAGTTGACACTTTGACATGAAGGTTTATTGAAAGAAGTTTGAAATAAGACAAAGAGCTCGCGAGTAAGAGGCCATCATAGAGTATACAGAGGTTTAGAAAGGTTTTGTATTGACATCTGTTCTTAGATCTCAATTTAACCACAGACTTAAAAAATTAACCAGTTTGACCATAACCAAAAGAGTATTTATATCAAAAAGTTTTAACTACTTTCATTATTGTAGACATCGGATATCTCTCGGTGTTCATTGATTTATTTGAGTAATCAGGTGTATGTTTCCACGGGCTGCGGGCTTCAAGCTCTGGTAGTAAGCGCTAGAAAGAGACCAATACCTGGCATCCGCTCTGCACGTCTGCGTAGTAGCCCCTACTGCGGCCTAGGCAGGTGAACTCCGTTTGGGGTGCGTGGTTGAACACGGGGTGAAGGGGCGGGGAGTGCGGGAGGTGAAGCACGTGGTAGTAGTCCACGGGCTGCTGGCTCAGGGCGAGGGCGACCAGCGCTGGAAATACAAGGAACCCTGAACGTGTGAGAACGTCTCGCGCTTTGCCAGTTATTGAAATGCGTGGAAGCAGTGTAGTTCCAGAGCACTGACTTTTTAATAACATTCGGTGATACAATTTCACTAAAATGCCCGTTTTGTCGTCAAATGGGATTAAAAAATCCGACTCTTGTTTCCCTAAATACAGGGAATCCTGGGGTCAGGATGTAAGTATATTATATAATATTATGTAAGTTGTCATGGCGCGTTATTTTTATTAAAATAAAATAAAAAAACTCCAAAACAAAATATAAAATATATCATTATATTAATCAAATGTTTGTCCATAAACAGAAAAAGCATACCATAATTATAAAAACACGAACAAAGTTTTGCATATAATAAAAAAAGAAAACTTTCATAAGTAAAATTCGAAAAAAGCAGCATAGATAAATATAATCATTATAATTACTATGATACGTACCAGTGAAAATAACAGCCAGGCTCTTCCACATGATTACAAAAATAACTTATTATAGTTAACTCTGAACTAAAACGTATTTAAGTCACTTTTAAATAAAATTAAACTAAATAAATAAATTATTTAACTATACAGGTGCGGGCCCGGCGATGGCCGCGTTTAACTAACGCACTGCGATGGATTAACCACTGATTTGGCATCAGTTAGAATGTGATAGTTATCGATCCGACGATGGTATTATGCAAAAGAGTATCAGTCACATATTCGTTTATCTATTCACTAGCTGCGCTCTACGGTTTCACCCGCATAATTTCTGCTATACTCTCCATTCCCCAGGTTAACAACCATTATGTCACTAAAGAATAGCTGAAGATCGAGATTAAATTTAATGTCTAATCGTGAGTTCTTACAAAAATCTCACAGAAAAAATCATATTCAGTTTTTCCTAAATTTTCCAGTATTCCGAGCGACTTTTTTAATCTTTTCTTTCATAAGAACCTTCTCCTGGTAATAACAAATACAAAAAAAATTGCGAATACGGTCCAGCGTCCACGCGTGATGCTGTGACCAAGGGATAGAGAGGGGTGGTGATAGGGATTCATTTTTATAAATATAATAACACTAGCTGTGCCCTGGCACGCTTCGCTGTGGCACATTCGCACATTCGCTGATATGTCACTGATGAAAAAATAGATAAAAACAATCCTTGATGCGGATTATATATCATGCTAAAATTTCAGCTCGATCGGTGCAGAACTTTTTGAGTTTTTGAAGCGTACACAAACCAACATAACATTTTCATTTATATAGATAGATAGGAAACCAATTCATTAACAGTTTAATGTGTCTCCTGCTAACTTACAAGGTAATAAGTATATAGATACGAGTACTAGGCCCTTATTAGCTATGACCACCTAAACTCGTAACGCACTCATTTTGAACTGCCAAAATAACATTCGGTAAGCTAGCGCGTTCCAAAAAGTTTTATGTTTCGAAATAAGTTCAAAATGCATTATGACTTCACGCGTTTTCGGCAAGGAATCTCACGTGGGAGCCTGGTTAGCTACAGCATTACGTGTTCTATAGGATCTGCAGCTTGCAGTATCGGTTTCCGCGCTACAAGGTCGGGTCGCGGCCTTGTCGCATGCCTATGCCATACTATGCTGTGTTTATTGATAGGACAAGCAGTATTGGTACAGTCCATACTGCAAACCAGCATCTTACAACCCTGAAGCATACAACCACAAATCCCATAGCTCTACATCAGCGAAATTACTGGGTGTTTGAGACTTTAGAGCCGATGTCTCAGGGTGACGAGCGCAGTGCGCCGCGCAAGATAATGCAATGTAAAGTTCTAGGTGGCACTGTGACTGTACGGGCAGGCGTTGCGCTTACCATCAGGTGAACGACTTGCTCGTCAAGTGTCGGAAAGTTTTCGAATACGATTCCGACGTATTCATTCCCGATCCGATGGGTTCAAAAAACTATTATATATGTAATGTATTTAACTGGCTATGAGAGAAAGAGAGAAAGAAAATGCGTGCTCGCACCTCTCTCTTGCCCCTACGAAACGTATCTGTCTCTCTTTCTATCCTCACTAACTTTTATCGACCTCTCAACTTCCATTCGCCTCGCCCGATCACACTTTTCGTAACGCTCTCGGCACGCATTCACCAGCTTACTCCCCGAGTCAAGCTGCGTAAAGAAGTTTTACTTCAATAATGTTTTTCGAATGCGTCAGATCGAAATCGATCATTTTTAAGTGCGATTCGGAATTCCTCATATATAAATCGATTATTTTAAAGTGCGATCAACTACCTAATGTAGTGATTATTTGTAGATCAATGCATAGCTAAACTAAGGTGAAGGTTTCAGGAAGTAACTGAATGTCAAGGGTGCGTCGACCATGGATTTGATCGATGATTGGCATGGTTAAGAATTAGATCTCTAGCTTTTTGCGCATCAGAAACCCTGGCTCTTTTTTTATATTACTAAATAACGAGACGAGCAATTCGTTCACCTGGTGGTAAGCGCCACGCCCGCCCATAACAGTAACAGTGCCACCCAGAACTTTGCATTGCATAATCCTGCGTGGCGCTGCACTGCGCTCGTCACCCTGAGACATCGGCTCTAAAGTCTCATATGCCCAGTGATTGCCTAATTCCTATCTCTAAAAAATAAGAGTGGTCCGGTCCGGGCCCGCATGTCCAAAGCTACGGTCAGTGCGCACGACATTGAAACGTCTCAGGGAGGTCGCCTGATCGATTGGACATTTATTCACTCTCGATTTTAGAGCTTTTGGGGATCTGTGGAACTTACGCCTAAACCTAGATCCACTTCCGAGGTGTAATTAGTGATATTGTAGGTCAGTTCTAAAGATGCAACGTTTCGCTTATGGCGGGATATTTAAATTTCAAATATTCGTTTTCGCCTCCAACGGCTGCCTTCCAAGGAGAGGGTCGTGAGTGCGGGTAGTACCAATATGTTTCTTGTAAAATATACGTCCGTAATTATCACTCGCTTTTCGGTGACGGAAAACATCGTGAGGAAACTCACATACCTACCCGAGAATTATTTCGGAGGTTGTTATCCACCAATCCGGATCGCGCTCCAGTGGTTTAAGGCTCAATCCCTTCACGAAAGTGAGGAGAGACCCGTGCTCAGCAGTGGGACGGTATGGGTTGATGATGATGATGATTAATTAATTGAAACTGGCTAAATGGACAAACAGTGCGAAGCTCTAAGATAGTAAAAAACAGAGGTGAAATCACTGTCTTCCGTTCCGACATTTTTAAATCGTTATTGATGCAGACGTGCAGTAGTGTCGATTTATCTAGGCCATCGTGAAGTTAGCCACAGAAAGCGTCAAAGTGTTGGTATTTTGGAAGTGAGATAGGATTTGGACAGTAAGGGTTGGCGCCTGGCTTTTCCCACTGTTTCCCAGCTACTGAGAAAAAGGCAAGGCACACTAAAACATTTCTTCGTGACTGTGCATGCGCGAACTTTCCGAGGGCCTGTGCTCACGTTGGCCTAGATCCGTCGACACTACTTTATGTATTGATGAGGATGATAATATCAGTGGCGGCGTTTCAATTGTTTTGTACGGGACCCAATTAACTACAAAAAATAATAGCCTTATCTCAACCGTTAATTGATTAATGAGTTATATTAAAACGAGTGAGCGCGCGAGGTTCGCTTGCGCATACAAGTGTAGCATTCACTAACATCAAATCCTTAGTTAACCAACGTTTAACCTAAGATTAACCTAAGATAGGCATATGGTCACAGAAGACATATGGTATAATACTAGCTGCGGCCCGCGGTTTCACACGGGTAGTGCCCGTTCCTGTACGAATACGGAGATAAAATATAGCCTATGCAACTCGCTGATAATGTAGCTTTCCATTAGTGAAAGAATTTTTAAAATCGGTGCAGTGGTTTAGCCGAAACCTTACATATTTCAATACAAACTTTCATGCCCTATTTTTATTTTACCCCCTTAAAGGTAAATTTTTTACAAGCTTTGAATGTCATATATATCTAATCAAAAGCCTAAAAAAAAAGTTTGAAGCTTCTAGCTTCAAAAATGACGAAAATTCCATACAAACTTTCATCCCCCTTTTTTGCCCGGGAAAATGCATTCTGCCTACCACCTGGCCCCAGAGGGGAGGCAAGGGGTTATGTGGGACTCCCCGACAGCTAGCCTGACGGGTATACCCACTAAAACCCCAGGGTGTTCCACCGGGACGCCTATTGTCAAGGCTACGGGTACGTAGAACGTCTTCCGCGGCCCCAACGGCGTTAGTCCTCCAAGGAAGACCCCAGTTCAAGTTAACCCTTGTTTAACCTTCGTTTAAATATTGGTGAAATCTTATCATAGTGTAGTGTATAAATGGGTGCTAGGTCAGTGGTAACTATACTGTTATGGATTGAACAACTTTTTGCATCTGACTTTGTGTACATTTTGCCTACGGCTTCGGTCTAGGTCATTTATTTAAGTAAAACTTCTTTACGCACGCTTGGCTTGGGGAGGAAGCTGGTGAATGCGAAACGAGAGCGTTACAAAAAGTGTGATCGGGGAAGTTAGTGAAGATAGAAAGAGAGCGAGCTACGTGTCGTATATTACAATAGGGGAAAGAGAGAGAGGTGCGAGCACACATTTTCTTTCTCCCTTTCTCTCATAGCTAGTTATAATATACATACATATATGTAGATGGAGCTAAAGAAGTTTTACTTCAGTCGTGCGGTTTAAAACACACTAGTTTTTTTTTTTTTCAATTTGTTAAAACTACATTTTACAAGAACCATTGGTACGTGCCTGCACTAGGATTTAAACTCACGACCCTCTCCTTGGAAGGCGGACGTTCTCCCACTAGACAACCACACCTACTACGTTATTTAGATTTTGTAATTGAAATTTCTGGTTGACACAGTAGCTGTTCAGCTATGGGCAGGCGTGGCGCTTTCCATCACGTGAACGACATGCTCATCTCGTCTCGTTAGTAATATAAAAAAAATTGCATTACAATTTGGAATTTCAAAATAACCTGGAGGCATACCATGAAATCTTATAGCGATTCAATTGAAGACCTAAACTGAACCGCGTCAGTCGCTGAAGCGGTTCAGTTTAGGTCTTCAATTGAATCGCTATAAGATGCCATGGTATGCCTTGTTTACCTATTGTAATTTTTCTGTACTGTGTTTAATTTTGTTTCTGGTGTACAATAAAGAGTTTTCTATTCTATTCTATTCTATGCCTCCTGGCCTTGCTATATTTATTAGGTACTTACTTTCATTGAGGGTCAAACGCAAGCGCCTCTCGGTCATTCTGACATGTGAATGGATTTGTATTGTATAGATCTCATTAATATTCATACATTTCGAGTGTATGAATTATGTATGGTAAGCTCTAGGCTAATTACGTGGTGACAGTAAACCAGGTTGCTATGAATTGGTGTGCGGCTTAAGCCGCCGACACATTTGTCTGACGTGTCGTGTCGTGATGCATCGGAAAGGGTATCCGTTTCATACATTCTCTGATGCAGTGTGTTGTGACGGCTTGTGTAAATCTATGAAATTGATACCTATCTGATGCATCACGACACGACACGTCAGACAAATGTGAACTTAGCTTTACTAGGATAGTGTCAGTGCCGGATTAAGCAAACGCGGAACCCGTAGCAAATTCTTTCAAAGAGCCCTTGATGCGTTCTTAAGTATGAAGTGGTAAAAAAGCAATTGTCTTAGTAGGAAAAGTTGTGACGTTCCACATTTTTGTGACATCGAGTAAATTCAATATACCATCATCATCTAAGTTTCACTCAAAAAATTACGCTAAGGCAGATATGAGTGGGTTTAAATATGCGGGGGATCTTTCGCGCGGGGCCGGAACAATTGCTACTCTTGCTACGTGGTTAATCCGGCACTGGATAGTGTAGACTGCTAGTATGGGTTATAGATATGGTGAAATGTTAAGAAATTGTTAATATGTAACTAACTTTATATTATAGTTTCACGATTGGCCATGGTTTCGCGCTTGGTAGCGGTGGTGGCTTAGTGGGAGAACGTTCGCCGTCCAAGGAAAGAGTCGTGAATTCCAATCCCAGTGCGGGCACGTACCAAGTGTTTCTTGTTTAACATATCTACGTAACTATCACGCGTTTTCCGGTGAAGGAAAACTTTGCGAGGAATCCCACATTACCTACCCGGGAATTATTTCGAAGGTAGGTATTTTATCCACCAATCTGGATAGGCATTAAGGTCTAACCCTCCTCACGAAAGTAAAGGGAGACCCGTGCTCAGCAGTGGGTCGATATGGGTTGAAGATGATGATAATTGACCGCCCATTGTACTACCCTTGTTTACCTATTGTAATTCTTCTGCACTGTGTTTATTTTTGTTTCTGGTGTACAATAAAGAGTTTTTCTATTCTATTCTATTCTATAATTGACCACTACCTCATGTTAAGCGACGATATGGCCTACTATGGATAAGGCTTGCCTAGAAGTACCCTAAACACTCTTGCCTTGAAGACTCCCAGGTTGTAACTATCGGGAAACACAGATTCAGGCAAGGAGTTCCATTCCTTTGTAGAAGCAAATGACTTCGTGCACAAATGCTAAAACTAAATTTGTAATATTACATGTAAATTGATAATATCTTTGACAATTTAGTTGCGATGCCTTCGCTTAGTGAAAACGGGTATACATTTTAAATAACCACCACCCATCAAGTTTTGTATCGATGTTTTCTTTCACCGAAAACTAACGCTCTGTTTGGAACATTCATTGGTTTCGAACCCATACCCTGCGGCACCGATTTTACCTTACCACAATAATTCTTTAATTGTGTTTTCCTAAGTTACCCGAAATAAGTAGTATTATGAATTGTGAATGAAAAACTGGATCTCTCATGCCAACTACATATAAATAACATTTTCTTTTAATAAATACACACACACTAAAAATGCAACTCTCTGATTGGCTGTTCACCAGCCAATCGGAATGCGATGTATGCGAACTAATTTCTTCAGCAGTTTCAACAGAGGGCGGTAGTATCGCTCTATAGCTTTAGAGGTAATGTCGTTTTGTCCCGTTGTCTCTCGGAGTATTTGCTGCCAATGTTGGGAGTGACCACGTGACATGATATCTCTGAAAGTGATAGAAATGTATTGTTTATTGAGATAGTATTCAACAATTGGCTTGGTGAAATTTTTTATAGCTTGTTTTTACGTTAAGCGCTGCGCGTACTGCTTTTGGATTATGGATTACTACGAAGGTACTAGGTGCAGTTCGGTCTCAGCGTGCACAATCCCCAACAAAAGTTACTTTTACACTTTCTTACTCTACACTAACTTCTACACTCTCTTCTTTCTTTTTTATCTATCTATAAAATTTACTATTTTAAGTTCGTATTAAATTGAAACTTGGAATATGTTGAACTAATTTTAAAGCTGTCGATACGTGCGCTTGAAAATTTATTACTTGCTACCAATGGCAATAAAAATGGCAGCAACCTAAATTGAGTCGCTAATAAGTCCAGTAAAAATGGCAGCAACATAAAAAATAAGACCTCACGGTACGATTATGCGACGCGGTTCAGTTTAAGTCCTCAATTGAATCGCTATAAGATGTCACGGTATGCCTCCAGACCTTAACACGCCGTGGGAATACTTTTGGTTAGTGGCACAATCATATGCTCAGGAGGCCTACCATGACGTCTTATAGCGATTCAGTTCAGGACCTAAACTGAACCGCGTTGCATAATCGTACCGTGACGTATTATTTTTTATGTTGCTGCCATTTTCAACCTAAACTGGATATTGGTTAGGTTGAAAATGGCTTATTAGCGACTCAATTTAGGTTGCTACCATTTTCAACCTTAACTGGATCCAGTTTAGGTTGAAAATGGCAGCAACATTAAAAATAAGACGTCACGGTACGATTATGCGACGCGGCTCAGTTTAGGTCCTGAACTGAATCGCTATAAGACGTCATGGTAGGCCTCCAGGCCTCGACAGGCAGAGAGCAGCCTGATCTGTATTAGAATTATCCTAAAGCTTACTTCAATAGCTTGCCGGCAGTTTTAGAGCCGTAGATGTCACATCGGTTCATAGTAATTGTTTCAGGTAAGGCCTCTTCAACATCGCGGCGGCCGAACACCGCAGCTTTGCAAAGACTTTCGAAGAGTTGGTGTTGGAGAAAACTGCTCAAGAAGTACCTGCAAAGAGATATGTGACTCTATGTATAATGCGTTTGGTATAGTTATTTGGATAGAAATATATTCCAATAGTGGTTGGGCTTTAGGTTTTGAGTAAATATATAAACAAAGATAGACAAAATATGAATGTTAAACTTTAATATCCAAATACTGATATATTATTGACATTTAATTCAAAAGTCTACATATTTTTTGCTATTAGTATGTCAAGCACATTTGCAGGTGTTAATGCCAAATTCAAATCTCGAGATAAATCTAGAACAGGCTCTATATAACATGTTGTTCTAGAAGCATTAGAAGCTTTTCAAAGTTTTTGACCTATATAACTATATCATCGAGGTAGCCAATTATCTTTATTCGCCGTACATTTTAATGCATAGTAAGGAAAAATTATACTGCATTATGTACCTTATATAAGGAGTATTATCTGGAACATGAAACTTGGCTCCTGCGTCAAAATACTCCACCCCCCTCTTCATTGGGGGAGCTATGCCTTGAAGTTTTAGTGCCATTTGCCAGAACGCTTTGTTCAAATCGAGACTAGTGAAGTCACCCTCGAAATATTTCCATCTGTACTCGTCGATGAGAAGCGAAAATGGGATTTGAGGGATTTTATTTAAAGCTTGTTTCAGCATTAATACATCGTCAATTGTTATCTGCACATTTTCATCACTATTTCGGTGATTTCCTTGAAACTCGTCATTTTCGAGTTCAGCTTTGTTCAAATTTGTCCCAATCCGATAATGATCTTTGGGATCAAGGATCTTAGAATTTAAATCTAAATAAGGTTTTCTGTTAACAGATGCCTCATGAATATCTTTCATAATGTTACTTGCATTATATAAAAGAGAGTCGTTAATGAGACCTAATCGATGTAGATGCTGTGGCGTCATCACTCCATACATGATTGTATCACCTATTGCTTCATGGAATGCTGTATTTGCTTGCTGAAATAAACAAGATTTTGCGGGTATGATTAAAGTTTCATCATCATCAGTCTATATTCAACCTCTGCTCGATATAGGCCTCTCTTCACCCAGTCTCAAAACGAAAGTCTGCGCTATTAAAATTCTATAGACATTTCTGTATATTGATTTGAAATAAATTATTTAATTTCCAGCTTTTTCAAAAACAACATCGATAACCATTTTTGAGGCTTAGAAGTTGATACATAAGGTTCTTTTCAATCTTAAGGAAAACTACTAAAACGTAAACTAGGCTTTACTGGGTAAATAATAAGAGCTTAAAGATAAACAATGAGTTCAAGTAACTTCGTCATTAAGCTTTTATAGACTTACCCTAAACAACGCAGGTTGATGTTCATATGCCATGTAGTATTGAATATGACCTAATTCATGATGCAACACATAAAAGTCTTCTTTTGTTGTTCCAGAGCAATAAATTAATCTGTAATTTAAACAAATGATAGCAATTCCCATCTCATTCCACTAAAGTCAACTTAGCGCTATTGAGAATAAGGCTAAGTTTAGAATAACAATAATAATATGCAAACATCGTAACTCTATAAGCCAGTTTTAGTGGTAATTGCAGTTTGTATACATTTACTAAGATTTCTTTCCGTTTATTCCTTCTCCAAGAAATGGTTACCTGAAATCTCCAGGTCTGAACATTTCTGCCGCCGCACCATGACATCTCGTGTCTTTATTGCCCCTTGTTAACACGGATTTGTTCCAAAATGTGGCTGTCATTGGAGGAAGACCAAGAGACTGGTAGAAGTCTTCAGCTCTTTTTGCCTGTAAATCGATAAACACGTGAAAATGACAAATATAAAATTCTTTCTTCACATTCATAACACCTGAAGTTTGCCTTTTCTAAATCCATTGAGCAAAAGAACTATTTAAACATTAAAGGTACCTACCGACATCATTATTACACCTACCGCCGCGATCGCTATCGCTTTGTTACAAAGAATACAACTTTACTTTTTACCAATATAATATAACCAAGATTTGTTTTTAATTAACCATATAATTATATAACTTCACATTTATAATCCGAACAGTGAAATGGAACACCTTACAGGCGTCCATGTTTCCCGAAAACTATAATCTGAAAGTCTTCAAGTAGAGATTGAATAGGTATCTGCTAGGCAACCATGCTCCACCATCGACCGCGTTGACACTTACCGCCAGGTGAGACTGCGGTCAAATGCTTGCCTATTCATCAATAAAAAAAGCAAATTAATTATATATTTACCATGTGTTTTACAGTCCAATTGAGCGTCCTGATACTTTCGTCTAAATCTATAGTTTTTGGTATTATCAAATCAGCTAAAGGTTCCCAATTTTGCGACCATAAATTACCTGAAACGGTCTAATTATTACTCATCAGCTGATAATAAGAGATGACCTAAGCAAAAAGTTAACAATAAATGAAAAATAAAAATCTTTCATGTCCCGATTTTTGACTTCAAATGTGACAAAGATTACCTTTAGCTAGATACTAGCAGTCTTACTAATTACTCTTTACACTACGTTACTAGAGGGGCACTCTGTGGAAGGCCACGACGGACCAGAAGTAATTTAATGACGAAGAACAAAACCTAGATGAGGAGAGCCAAAGAACAACCTCAATAGCGTTCACTAGGAGAGGCCTACGTCGAGCAGTGAACAAATATAGGCTGAAGATGAAAAACGAAGATTGAAGAAGAGTTTTGATTCTAAAAACATACCAAGTAAATGAGCTGGTATGGGCCCTCTCTCAGGCACAACATCCCCATACTCCCTCCTAAGGTAGAACCTTACAACCCCATGCAGCATGGTGTATAAGGGTAGCACCCCCTCGTAGAGCTGTCTGCACTTCTCCCTGAGGCTGGGTACCTCTTGCTCGTCGCGCCATGAAGCTCCTATATCAGGGTATCCTGCAAAAGACTATTCTGTTTTTTGGGGTACATTTATTTTTTCTGTAAAGCATATGTCATTATCATCATCATCATCATTATCAACCCATAACGTCCCACTGCTGAGCACAAGTCTCTCCTCACTTTCGTGAAGACGATTAGGCCGTAATCCACCACGGGGGCCAGGTTTCCCTTCACCGAAAAGCGAGTGATAATTTTACGTAATAATAATTATCAATCGCTTTTCGGTGACGAAAATCCCGAAATACCTAAACTCACCTTACCCGTAACCCACATACCCGAGAATTATTTCGGAGGTAGGTGTGTTATCCACCAATCCGGACTGAGCCCCCGGATAATGGCCTAACCCTCCTCAAGAAAGTGAGGGGAGACCCGTGCTCAGCAGTGGGACGTTATGGGTTGATGACGATGATGATGATATTTCTAAACAAGCCTTTGAAAAATACGTATTCGGTGCTGTAAGCTGATTGAAATGAGCCCAAACACCATCATCGACACTGCTAGGCACTGAGTTCCCTTTCCTACCTTCTGTCTCTTCCAGATTATTTTATTGACTTTTAGGCATGAAGAGAGGACAAACGCAATGAGAAACAAACTTTCGCATTTATAATATTAGTGAGAACTCAAACTCAATCCAACAGTGGACTCAAATAAACAATGGAAATTGGGCGATAATTGCCTTGCAAGACTTGACTTATACTCGTATCAAGATTTAAAATAATTTAGGTTGTAATCATGGTCACGCCAGTACATAAAGGGTTTAATTAATTAACGTGCCATCGAGTAAACGTTTACAATACTGTTTCTTTTGTCAGTCATAATTTACCGTTACGTCTCGCTGCAAGGTTTTCAACGTCCACCAGTTTCCTGTAAGGGTCCTTCATTGGCGGCCCCACTTGTTCCCTCCACGCGAGCCAAGTCCATGTCAGGACTTCTATGTTTTTTGAAAAGGCCATCAAAGATTGGAAATTGTCTTCTCCTTTTAAACATAGACCTGGGTTGAAAAAACAAACTGTCAAAAAGGTTTTTATGCGTGAAAGAAAACTCAAAAATGTGTTTTAGTAATGGATAAATCGTTCTTTTTTTTTTAGGACAGAATAGCCAGCCAGGGTGCACGGATATTGTTTAGTGAGTATTAAAATTAATAATGATTCATCAATCTCAGGGAACCGCCAATTATTGTTAGCTGGTACCCACACGATTGCAACTGGCAGCACTGAAAGATTTGAAGTACTAACTATTAGACTGGCTTCATAGAAAGCGTAATTTATTGTAAACTTTAAGAAAAAAGAAACCTTTGTTTTCTTCTTCTTCATTTCTCACAGCAACTTTAGCAGCAAACAGAGTAGAAACTTTTTGGTGAAAAACTTTTCTCGAAAATTCTTCAGCAGCTGTCAAATATTTCAAAATGGCGTCTTCTACATCGGTTAGGTTACTCGACGATAAGTATTCTTCTGCTGGAATGCAGACTTCTGCATCTGTATAAATTGTTTGCAGCTTTTCGTAGAGTGTGCTCATTATTCTGAGAACAGTGGAAACGTAATTAAAATTTCATGTCTTTCTAGAATAGTTTTTTTTTTTCTAAAGTACAACAAATAAATTCCTAGTTAATAGAATCAGGCGTTATTTTTCGGAAATCTTACGCGGAATTAAAACTTTATATTTCTACGTTATCTTATTAAATAAATTTCTCCAGAAAAGCTTTTATAATTAAAATACGCACTTGGTGATTGAGTTTAAATTTGGCATGCTTCTCAAGTTCAGATGACAATACAATATTATGGTGTAAGCGAGCTGATCTGGTGATGGAGACGGAAGGTAGACAATGGAACTCCTCGGTGAATAGCCATAGTTTGGTAGTGTTTGGACTCATTTTGATCAGCGTGCAGTACCGAATACGTAGTTTGTAAAAGCTTGTCTGTAAAATCTATTATTTTTAAACCGTTTTTTTTTTAATACTTTACAACAACTTATTGGCTAACTTACCTGGCTTCTTTAAAAGTGTAAAGAGGTCCTCTACATAAGAGATACTTCTGTCTGATATGGGAGCTGTTAAACAAATTGCGTTTTTCTAGTCTACCCAGTTCATCGCACGTTCTTTCTTGCCATTGAATTCGTTCTTTTTGATATTTCGCGGATTTCAAAGGAAGTTTTGGATTGCCAGGATTCACGGAAGACTCCCAAGCTATGTCTGCTGCTATGGCATTAAATGTACCCGTCCATTTGTTTATATTTTCAAATATCTCTTCCACGCCTTGAGTTAGGCATGTTTTGAGGGTAGTCAGTAAAATTAAAACTGGAATGATTTTCATTTTGGCGGGTACATTAAATTTGCAGCTATCGAGCGACCTAAAACACAAAAAAAACGTTTTTGTATTAATGAGTCTACTAGCAAGTCATTTGCCTGATGGTAAGTGTCTGCCCATAACAGTTGCAGTGCCACCTAGATCTGCATTGCAGAATCTCGCGCGACACTGCACTGCGTTCTTTAACTCGAGACATTTTTACTAGTTACACTGAACACGTTCACTGTTGAAAACACACACGTCTGTGTTTTTATAATTTTACGGCAAAGAAAACCACGCCTGGCGTGGGAACCCGCACTGCTTTATCACAACAGTTGTGTGCGCCCGCACAGCGGATTTAATTTAGTTACGACACAACGCCAGTAAACAGTAAACTTGCTGTGTGAAGATTTGAAAAAGAGCCAAAAAGGTAAAGTGAAGTCGATTACACAATAACGACTTCTTCGATGCAATCGGTAAAAATCGGCGAAAGAAAACATCGTGAGGGAAAACGAGACACAGAACGTGAAAATTCAAGAACATCCACCGCATTGGGCCAGAACGGTGGATTGTGGCTGTGATTTTTAATTAATCTATACTAATATATAAAGCTGAAGAGTTTGTTTGTTTGGTTGAACGCGACAATCTCAGGAACTACTGGTTCGAATTGAACAATTCTTTTTGCGTTGAATAGTCCATTTATCGAGGAAGGCTATAGGCTATATGCTATTTTCGTATTCCCACGTGAACGGGAACTACGTGGGTAAAACCGCCGGGCGCAGCTAGTAATATATGTTATATGCACGCTGTGGCAATGCCGGTGCGGATGAAAATTGGCAACACAGACTGTGAGCCAACGGCAGGCGCGGCTGTCATGGCAACGGAGTACATGGCTACGCTGAACATATTTATATTATCTACTAGCTGCGCCCCGCGGTTTCACCCGCGTAGCTCCTGTTCCCGCAGGAATATGAGGATAAAATATAGCCTATATTACTCGCTGTCAATGTAGCTTTCCATTAGAGAAAATTAAGCCGAAACTTTACATATTCCTATACATACTTTCATCCCCTATATTTATTTTACCCCTCAAGGGTAAAGTTTTACAAACTTTGAATGCCAAATTTATTTATATCAAATCAAAACCCTAAAAAATAAATTACAAGCTTCTAGCTTCAAAAATGACGATACTTCCATACAAACTTTCATCCCCTATTTCAAACCCTTACAATGCATTTTTTGCGATAAAAAGTAGCCTATGTCCTTCCCTAGGCTCTAGACTATTTATGTACCAAATTTCATTTCAATCGGTTCTGTAGTTTAGGCGTGAAAGAGCAATAGACAGAGTTACTTTCGCATTTATAATATAAAAGTAAGGAAGTAAGGATAGTCATAGAGATAAGCCGTAAGGTGGATCTCACAATGGCTCATCTTCCCACTCTGCGAAAAGGCCTGTCCCAGCAGTGGGCACGAAGTAATAGGCTGATATCTTAACTAGTAGCAAAGTTAATTGGTGGACACTGAAAGTGCAAACATACCGAGACGACGACGCTGTGGTTATTTACTTATGGAGGTAGATGGTTCCGATTTATCCAAAATTGAAATGGCAAATACCTTAATCAAATTAGTTTTAAGGGCTCGCAACTCCAAGTTATGTGCTTCGTTGAGTTGGACATCTTGGTAAATGAATCCTACTAATATTATAAATGCGAAAGTTTTTGAGAATGGATGGATGGATGGATGTTTGTTCCTTTTTCACACAAAAACTACAGAACGGATTCGAATTAAATTTGGAACACAGATGGTTTATAACCAGGATTAAGTAATGGGGTACTTTTTATCCCAATAGTATGTTCCCGTGGGACAAAACGGGAACTACGCGGGTGAAACCGCGGGGCGCAGCTATTTAAGTTATACTTTCCAGCTGGGTCCTTTTTCACTATGCCACTTTTTTTTTAAATTTGAATATTTTTTTTTTAGTGGGAGGCCTCTACTGCAAGAGAGTACCTGGGGAAGTACCACACCTTTGCCAGATATACATCCGTCGAGCAGTAGTGTGCAAGCATTACTGTGTTCCGGTTTGAAGGGCATTGTTTTCAGCGAAATTACTGGGCATGTGAGACTTTAGAGCCGATGTCTCAGGGTGACGAGCGCAGTGCTGTGCAAAGTTCTGGGTGGCACTGTAACTGTTATGGGCAGGCGTAGCGCTTACCATTAGGTGAACGAGTTGCTAATCTCGTCAGTCAGTGAAATAAAAAAAGATTTAAAAAAAACTGTTTCAAAATCAAAACCTTATATGAAGCCTTATAATTATTATGGTAAAAGCTTCACTAGTAAAAGAAAAACATTTAGGCGCATACACATACGCGCACATTCATTTTTTTTTTATTCTGATTTTTGAGGATTTTATAAGCGACTCCCAAGTCTTCGAACGAGTAGAAAACGAAAATTGTTCACTCAGCCAGCTCTAATCACATTTTCCCCTATCAACGGTCTCTTATCGCGTAATCGGCACAAACGGAGAGTGTCAGGTGGTGGCAGGCACACTAGACGCTGATAACTGCAAGGATAAAGGTTTTAATGAACGGGAATTATCTCCTAAATCACGAGAACCCTTCAGGCAGAACTGATAAGGTAAATTTTGTCGGAAAAAAGTAAAGGTTTTTAGGTAAGATTGACCTTTTTTTTTATTTGACTGAGTTTGGAGACGAGCAAGGCGCTACGCATGCCAATAATAATTACAGTGCCACCCAGAACATTGCACAATAATCCTGCGTGGCGCACTGCGCTCGTCACCCTGAGACGTCGGCTCTAAAGTCTCATATGCCCAGTGATTTCGCTGGAAACAGTGCCCTTCAAACCGGAACACAGTAATGTTTACACACTACTGCTTGGCCGATAAATATATGGCAAAAAAAAAATTGCCAAAAACACACTTCCCCTGGTGGTCTCTTGCAGAAGAGGCCTTACCAGGTAAAATAGTACATCTAAAGTAATACATAAAATAATTTCACTAATGTTATAATACAAACCCGCGGTTTCACTCGCGTTAATCCTACAGGAACCGTAATTTTGTACGCGATGAAAAGTATACTCTGTTCTACTGCAGAACCTAAAGTAAACTTAAAGTACCTACGTAGTAGTAAGTAAGCACCTAAAATATCTGTTATACTTAATTTCATCCAAATCCGTTCTTCCGTTTCAGCGTGAAGAGGAAACAAATGCACATGCTCTCCAAAAAATGAAGCAGTGAAATCTGTACATTCCTAACAGCAGGATCCGGACCGGGCCCCCGTGATGGACTAAGGCCTAATCCTCCTCGTGAAAGAGGGGGGAGACCCGTGCTCAGCAGTGGGCTGGTGGTTATGATGATGATGATTCAGAAATATTCAAAATTTTAAGAATTCTCTCTACTGTATTCCAAGTCTGTTGTTATTTGAGACACAGGCTAAAGCTCTGTAGGTGTTAGGGAAATGTGACGAGATTTAATAATAAATTAACTGTGTCTAGATAGTGGATCTATTTATCTTATCTATGGTTGATAATGGCAGCGTTTTTAACCTACTAAGGTAAAGCTAATAGGGGCTCACGGAGGCAGATATGCCAAGTTCTGTATGAAATTAAAGCTATCCTTGCTCAATGCAAGTAAAAAGTAAAAAAAAAGTATTCCTAGTTCTGTACGGTTACCAAGCTGCAGGGCGTGGGTTCAAAAATGTCTGAGATAAAATTAGAAAAGAAAATACAAAATGCAGATTTCAAACTAAAAATCAATCGATTACCCGAAAACTGAAGTTGAAATCGATTTCTTACAATCAGCTAATTAAAAAAACAACATCTAATATAAAAAAAAAACAAACAAACCAAAATTTTTATTAAAAATATAATATGTACCTTCTTATGTGTCCATGAGACAAATTAGTACACCTAATAATTTTAAATGGAAAAAAATTGCCAAATTAAATGAAAAAAAAAAAACTATACTCAATCTCAAATCATTTATTGCAAGCAGGCAAAAATATAGCACTAACAAGCCAAACACTTATGTCTCGTTTACACAGATAAAAAAATTTTTGTAAAAAAAAACTAAAAAACACGATTTACTAGCAAGCCGAACTAATAAGTAGATAAACAACACTAAATAATTAATAACTAATAGTTAATTTTATGGTCAAAAGGGGGGGGGGGTTATATCAAAAGGTAATTCTTATGAATATAAAGTAAAAAGCACCCCGCGCTTTTTGGAGGAGGTCAAAATCATACATACCAACCTAATAAAAGCGTGAAATGAAAAAAAAAACTAAATCTATATCTATGCTAATATATAAAGCTGAAGAGTTTGTTTGTTTGAACGCTAGGATCTCAGGAACTACTGGTCCGAATTGAACAATTCTTTTTGTGTTGAATAGTCCATTTATCGAGGAAGGTTATATGCTATATAACATCACGCTAAAACCAATAGGAGCAGATCAGCAATGAGGAATGTGGCAAAAACGGGGAAAATATATTGCTTTTAAGAGAGTTATTGCGGGATAACTTGAATTATGCGGGTGAAACCGCAGGGCGCAGCTAGTAACTAATAAATGAAATATGATCAACGAATAGTTATACTATTTGTCTTTTTTTGTTTCTATTTGCATTTATTCATTATAATGAATAAATGCAAATAAAAAAAAAAAAAAGACAAAGCCGTTCAAACCTAACTAGTAAATATGGAATCTACATTACCAATAAACGCACCGCTCACACCGAAGCTAACTTTTTAAACCCAACTTTCCTGACACGAGCCCGGACAGATCTGCCGGGGTACTGAAACCGGGAGTTTAGTGGCTCTTCCTTATAAATACATGCGGGGATATAGCGCGGTGGCGTAGCGTGGGCGTGGCGATAGATATGTGGAGCTATGTAGCTGTTTGTGATTTAGAAGAAACGCAATTAATGATGAGCGATGGTCGTTGGTTTCAGTAAAGAGGATGACTCCTAAATAAATTTACGTAGAAGATTAGTGTAAAGCATCCCACGCTTTCTATGTAAAACTTCTTTACGCACGCTTGATTTGGGGAGGAAGCTGGTGAATGCGCGATGAGAGCGTTACGAAAAGTGTGATCGGGCGAGGGGTTCGGGCGTTGAGAGGGAGATAGAAAGAGAGGTGCGAGCATACATTTCTTTCTCTCTTTCTCTTATAGCGAGCTATATACACAACTGTTGTGTTAGTTGTATGGGAAAACACAATGGCGCGTGCAGAGCCGCACCCGTGGCTACACAAGCAAATCGGCTCAGCAGTCAGTGTTAATGAACGTGAATTGCGTGATGTCTCCGTCTGCAAGGTAGGTGGTCCTCACTACAGTCGCATCTCTACCGCCTATCGCTGTCACTGGACTCTCAGCTTCGTTACAGGATAAGCCACGGAGCGCCCCAGGCGGGCGGACAATCCCAGTCCATCTTAATTCTAAACGCAAGTCGACAAATGTTTTGAGGTCTACTCTGAAAGCGAACCATTTTTACTGTCGAGATATTAACGTAGTTATACCTTTCCGGTACACACGCTGCTAGTTGCAACAAGGTATAGTTGGTGGCAAAGGACGTGAGGCGCCTTTTCGGAATAACATTGCGATATTCTCGACTGATAATAACCGAAGCACCATAATAATCCTATTTCCTACTATTCTATTAATATTATAAATGCGAAAGTTTGTGAGAATGGATGGATGGATATTTGTTCCTCTTTCACGCAAAACTACTGAACGGATTCAGAGTACTTTTTATCCCGATAGTATGTTCCCGTGGGACAAAACGGGAACTACGCGGGTGAAACCGCGGGGTGCAGCTAGTATAAATAATAAAAATAACAATATTACGTCACGATCGCATGTATAGATCCTGACCCTTTCCGGTATCTAAGGAATCGGGAATTATGAGGACCATTGTCCTACAAACACCCAGACTTGGCAAAAATTTGAGGTTAACAAAAATCTCTGCCCCTGCGGGAACTAAACCCGCAACCTCACGGTTCGCAATTGGCTTATCACGGAGGCATGCCATGGAGGCCGCAACACTGATTCAAATCCTTGCCCTATAGTAAAAGAAAACCCTGCAATCACTAGTGGCCGGTCACAATAACCTATCTATCCCTTACTAAAAGTTAAAATAGCTACTATTGGTAGCTATTGACGAATTTTTCCGTTCCAATAAACAAAGATAGGTAGGAATATGTATCCATGACATTGATCTATCTTTCAGAGGGCCTATCGCTTACCATAGTTAACTGTTTACATAGAAAAACACCAGCAGAGCGTTTCAATACTAATCTATGAATAGGTGATAGCAAAGTTCTTGCTTAGAGAAATATAATTCAAAACCTTTCACGGTACCCCAACAGACACAGTTCTTTCCAATAAGACATCGCTTTGTTTCTGTAATTATACCTATCTACCGTTTGTGTGGGAAGAGATCAGTTTGTTATTTTCATTTATTTGAGGTCAGTATCTACCCGCTTTAAACAGGTAGGGTATTTCTGACGGTACCTTGTTTTTCTTTAGTACCTTTACCTACCTTTAGTAGTGGGGGTTTAGGAGGCCTCTTCTGCAAGAGACCGCTGGGAAAGTACCAGCTATTCATCCGCGAAGTAGTGTGCAAACATTACTGTGTTCCGGTTTGAAGGGCGCTGTTTCCAGCGAAATTACTGGGTATAGGAGACTTTAGAGCCGATGTCTCAGGGCGACGAGCGCAGTGCGCCGTGCGGGATTATGCAATGCAGTGTTTTGGGTGGTGCTGTGACTGTTATGTGCAGGCGTAGCGCTTACCAGTAAACGACTTGCTCGTCTCGTCTCTCCGACAAATAAAATAAAAACCTATTTCTCCGCGTTCTGTCGAGGGTAAGAATTGAACGTACATTTTCAATACGTGCATATTTCAGTTCAGATTCCTCGTATGGAACGTTTTAATATTTTCATCGGAAAATATGTCGTGCGAATGAAAAAAGTAAAATGTTTTGCATGAAATAGAAACTTTGAAGGCATGTAGAGGTGCAGTCAGTTGCAGAAACATATCAGATCGTGGTATGATTTTTTTTTTTTTTTTTTCAAGTGAATGAACCCATATCGGCTGACTACTGAGCACGGCTCTCCTCTCACCTTCGGGAGGAGGATTAGGCCATTTCCACCACGGGGGCCAGGTCCGGATTTGTGGATAGCATACCTACCTCCGACATAATTCTCGGGTTGGTATATATACGATATTTTCCTTCACCGAAAAACGAATGATAATTACGTACATATTTTAAATAGGTACCTACTTTCTATATATATATTTTTACTGCAGAATGGCAAGCATTTGACCGCAGTCTCACCTGGTGGTAAGTGTATGTTTTATGTTTTGGTACGTGTCCACACTAGGATTTGAACTCACCACCCTCTCCTTGGAAGGCGGACGTTTTCCCACTAGGCTACCACCGCCTATTTATTATTTATTTTTTATTTGCAGGGTTCTGGGTGATGCTGTGACTGTTATCGGCAGGCGTAAAGCTTACCATCAAGTGAACGAATTGCTCGTCTCGTCACTCAGTCAAATAAAAAAATAAGATTTTTATTTTTACGAACTGGGAATCGTAGTATAGAAATTTGAGTACCTATATACGCCTAATGGGCCATTTCAATCCTACTTCCCAGCTCTCAGATTCCGTGGTGAAAGCTGAGAACCGGCAATTCCCGACTCTCAGCTCTCGCCCACTTCCTATTCTTTACTTCCCACATCCCAGCTCCCACCTTCGACTTTTCCTTTTCCATCACATTCCATTATAAACATAATTCCTTGTAAGGCCCATGCCCATGCTCGTCCGTACCTGGATTTTTTTAACTCAAAATTATTTCCTGAATTAGGTATATTGAAATGCGTTTCGTTGTTAGTTGTAACTAGTTTTGCCAAGAAGTGACTCCATAGCAAAAACAAAACGAAAATGACAATTCAATCAATGTCATCCAGTGCAGCCAGTCTGACGCCTGTCATTTTGCGGCTACGTTCCATACAGATGAGATAAAAACTAATAAATTAAGCACAAACATCTAATAAATCGATACATTTCCAGGTTTGACATGCTAAAAATATCCAATTAATAATTTTTACATCAGAACAGAACCAACCAAAATAATCGATTTCAAGATAGTTCAAGAAAAATAATTTTCCCAATTTATTTACTCGTAAAACAGTCAAAATGCCTCTGATAATTATTTGTGGGACACCAGTGAGTGGAAAAACGACTAGAGCTGTCGAACTGAAGGAGTTTTTCACTAAAACGCACAATAAATGTGTAGAAATCGTATACGAAGACGAAGCTATAGTGAAGTTGGGTTATGAAAAAAACTCCACATATTTGGACCCTCAGAAGGAAAAGAGAGTCAGAGGTTACTTAAAATCGGAGGTTTTAAAGCACATTGGCCAGGATAATGTTGTCATATTGGATGGGGGTAACTACATCAAAGGTTTGAAGACACCAACACTAAGAACTTAAACCTAAACCAATTTTTAGGGTTCCGTACCCAAAGGGTAAAACGGGACCCTATTACTATGACTCCGCTGTCTGTCTGTATGTCCGTCAGTCATCAGGCTGTATCTCATGAACCGTAATAGTTAGACAGTTGAAATTTTCACAAATGATATATTTCTGTGGCCGCTATAACAACAAATACTAAAAATAAGAATAAAATAAATTTTCAAGGGGGCTCCCATACAACAAACGTGAATTTTTTGCTCATTTTTGCTCGATATTAATAATGGCAACAGGTAGACGCTTGAAATTTTCACCGAATATTTATTTATATATTTGCTTTAAAAATAAATAATTAAATAAAAATAAAATTTATATTTAAGGGGGGCTCCCATACGACAAAGTATGGAACCCTTCGTGCGACAGTCCAACTCCCACTTGGCCGGTTTTTATCTTTGTCTAGCAGTAATAAGCTGTGTTCCGGCTTAAAGAGCAGTACCTATGGGGCTACCATGACCATGCCAATGGTGCTCAAATGTAATGACAGGTTCAGCAGTCAACGTGTTAATATTATCGTTCTCAGGTTGTAGATATGAGCTGTACTGCGCATCAAAAGCATCAAAATCCACTCAATGCACCATCTACACCATCCGTAACCACATGGAAGCATGGGAGGCTAACAAACTGAGAATAGACAAGGAGGGAAATACAAATCCTGCTGAGATAGACAAGGAGGAAAGTACGGATAAAATTGCCGCAGATGAAGAAGGAAATAAGATATGGGACTGTCATAAAGTGGCGTATACTGAGGAAGTGTTTGATGCGTTAACAAAGCTCAGGTTAAGACACTTTTGATTATTATTTGACATGGTAATGAGAGAACCAAGTCGTTAACCTGATAGTAAACACTACATGTGCCTATCTATAACATTTAGAGCGCCACCCAGAACTTCACATTGGATAACCTTGCATGGCAGTACACTGTGCTCATCACCCTGAAACATTGGTTCTAAAGTCTCATCATCAACCCATAACGTCCCACTGCTGGGCACGGGTCTCTCCTCACTTTCATGAGGTGGGTAAGGCCATAATCCACCACAGGGGCCCCGACCGGATTGGTGGATCACATACCTACCTCCGAAATAATTCTCGGGTAGGTATGTGGGTTTCCTCACGATGTTTTCCTTCACCGAAAAGCGAGTGATAATTACGTACATATGTTTGACAGAAACACATTGGTACGTGCCTGCACTGGGATTTGAACTCACGACCTTCTGATTGGAAGGCGGACGTTCTCCCACTAGGCTAACACTGCTTAAAAGTCTCATATGCCCAGTAATTTCACTGGAAACAGTGCCCTTCGAACCGGAACTGTAATGTTTTCACAACACTATTTGGCGGATGAATATCTGGCCTCCTCGAGTGTCACAAGTGTCCATAGGCATAACCATTTACTGTCAGGTAGGCCTGCAGCTTGTTTTCCTCCATCAAATGAAATGAAGAAAATTTTCAGTTTCTCACCTAAACTATCCCATCACTGTTACATAACGTCATCTTGTATTTATTCCAGATTTGAGGAACCTAACTCAACGCACAGATGGGACAGTCCCCTGTTTACTGTACAAACGACGGATGAGTTACCGCTGGATGACATATACAAAGTCTTGTTTGAGAAGAAACCACCGCCGCCTAACATGAGTACACAGAATGTAAGTTTGCTACGTCAATGCCACGGAATAAATGATAGTACACATATCAACACCCATACACGAGACACTATTATATCAATTATTTTATTATTTTATTTATTGGAAACAATGCCCTTTAAACTGAAACACAGTAATGTTTGCACACTCCTACATAAAATCGAAAATAAAATAAGAATCAAAAGAAATGTGCTATAATTCGGTTTTTGCACCATCATTTTAATTAAGAGACTTCAAAACCTGACCAATATATTTTACTAGTCTGAGACTCCTACTTTCACACTTCCACTGCTGACCCGATTTGCTTGTCTAGCCACGGGTGCGCCTCTGCACACTCCATAGTGTTTTCCCATACAACAAACACAACAGTTGTGTTTTCCCGCGCTCGCGGCTAGTTATGAAAAACACGACAGTTGTGTTCTCAGCACTGAATGTGTTAATAACATGAAACCATCTCTTCCAGCCACCGCTGACCACAACAAACTTCCTCTACGAGTTGGATAAAGTTACACAGTCCATCACAAAACGCGTCCTAGACGCGAAACAGATGGACATGGGCGGAGAGCTCAAGTTCCCAGCCTACCCGGGATGTAACTTGGACGCTGGGTTTCTAAACTTCATCAGCCCGCAGAAATTGACTCTCCTCCGGAGACAGTTCACGACCTTTGCCAAAATGAACTATGCAAATGAAGATGCTGTGAAGATTGGACGGTATTTTATACAGTATTTGAATAAAACTTTAACTGATTGAACATTGAACTTTAACTGATTGATTTTGTTTTTGTCTCTGGAGTGAATTACAAGGGATTATTCTGGAATCCTCTATAGCCGTCCCACACGTAGGGGATCGCAGAGTATTTTTTCTTATCATGTACAATTATACATCTTACACACTAGCAGCCCCAAAATACAAGTTTGGTTATACTAAACATTAAACATAAACATAACAGTGGTTCAGACTTCTATTTTGTTCTTTACGCACGCTTGACTTGGGGAGCAAGCTGGTGAATACGTGACGGGAGCGTTACGAAAATTGTGATCTGGTGAGGCGGACAGAAGTTGAGAGGGAGATATAAGTTAGTGAAGATACAAAGAGAGTTACGTTTCGTATATTACTGTAGGGGCAAGAGAGAGGTGCGAGCACACATTTTCTTTCTCCCTTTCTCTCATAGCCAGATATATACATACATATAGATGGAGCTAAAGAAGTTTTACTTCAGTCGTGTGGTCTAAAGCACACTCGTTTTTTTTAATATAGATTTTTCTATTCTATTTTGGCCGGCGCGGGAGTTGAACCCGCAACCTCACTCGAATCATTCATTACCAACTACGCCACGTTGGCTTTCAAGGAATATGGTTTTTCCCTTCCCACCAATGGAAAGAAAGGGAATTTAGGGGAAGGAAACAAAAAAAATAATACAACAAATTGTTTAATAATCTCTTATGTACCTACAGACAACCACATTCATAACTCTTATTACAAAGACGTAAAGTCTATTATAGAATAACAGAAGTGTAACGGAAGGCCGAAAGTGCTTAAAATAACAAGTCTTGGTATAAAATGTGTACAGTGCGTGGTAAGATAATGGCACATCAATATAAAAAAAATTTGATTCATATCGAAAAGCTATCATAACACAAACGTGTTCGTAATTAATGCGTAATCGTTGGCCCAGGGGCAATTTAGGGTAGTTCTTAAAAAAAAATTAGAAAATTCAATAAACTTAAATTCGAGTTCTCCACCTTTCTTTAGAATTGTGTAGGATATTGGCATCGATGCAGCTAGTGTCCTTTCAACTATCCTAAGAGTTACTTTGCCCTAAATCGGAAAATAAAGTTACCACAACTTAAAATATTCAGGCAGGTGAAATCGGATTTTTTTTGAGAAGTACCCAAAAATAGGTTTTTTTCTCACATTCCCCATTTTATGTTGTCCCCACTCAAAGAAACCAAATCTCTTGTGTATTTCTGAACTGGTGGACAATAAAGTATTTTATATTCTATTCTATTCTCTTGTGTCATACCACAATACCTATTTCTTTGTTTTTTTTTACGTTGTCATTAGTGCCATATTCCATACCAGCCGCTGTACTTACAAACTATGTAAATAAAAAAAATCAGTACTTTTAATACTTTGTGAGTTATTGTGATTTTACACTTATTTATTAACTAGAACAAAAATTATGCTTGGTCCTTGAAAGAATATATATTTTTTTTTAATTTATCATTAGTATTTATTTTTATCATGGCTCGTGCCTTTTTACGTATTCAGCCAGTGTTGCCAATACAGTTTCCAGAAACTAGTTGTTTTTTTTTAAATTAAGCTTTGTGCAAATACTGATCCCGATAACAAAATACAAACAATAGATTTCCCGATTCACGCGATATCAATATGCAAACCTGAATGTGTAAAATTGTTTTATAAACACGAGCAAACATTATGGCACATCACATTCTGACACTTTTTGTGTCTAAACAATGATTATGGATTTCCGCAGAGTAACGCCCGATTCTATTAACTATCTTCTATTAACTAATAAAACCCCAACAAATGGGCAAATTGTTGAAACTTTTTATTGTAATAACAACAGCATAATGTACACAATTTGAACAATAAAATATTCTGATTCTGATTCTGGGATTCCCTGTCGGATAATCATAAAATACGAGGACCGTAATCTCACAAAACCCGCACACACTAACGCGTAGTTCCCACAAACATTTGACCTGCACGGGAATCGAATCCGCATCCTCACGATACGCCGTCGATTTATCAGTAACGGAGGAAGCCGCAATTATTTTTTTATAGTGACAACATTTAATTTGGTTATTATTGAGACCCTTTTTAGTGTGCTATCATTTTTGCACGTCACTGCAGGCATAGCGGCGCACGGGGACGGCCACGTACAAGATTTTATAATAAAGATGTCAGATGTATGTTTAGTTTAACACGTGAATGCTGAAAACACAGACATTATGTTTTTTATAACGTTACGAGAGTACGGGAAAACACAGTTCTTGTGTTAGCGCTTACGTGCCGGCTGTGCGGCGACACATATACGTGTGTGTAACGCGGCGCTACTACAGTGCGGCTATGATGTTGATAATGGATGGTAATGGATACAGGGTAAGGAGGTAAGGGGTTGAGGGGATGAATTGATAAATAAAAAATAATAAAAAAAAAAAATGATTTACATATCGATAAAATAATAAAAAAAAAGCTAAATAAGATTTACTTCAGTCGTGTGGTCTTAAGCACACACTTTTTTTTTTTTAAAGAACGTTCAACGCTGTCGTACACGTAATCGTGGTCGAGCGCCGCTGTGTCGCCACACACACACACACACACACATAGGTATCACACAGTACATATATTTATTCTATACACATACAAAAAGGTTAATACACAATACCTATTACCATGAAACTAAAGCACATTTTTCTATGAAATAATGTACTTACAACGAACAATACCTAGAACGGCTAATTATAAAAAAATATTTATTTATAACAATAATTATAATACATAAAATAAAAAGTAATTAATTTATGAAAACAATCTAATATGGGACAACCTTTATAGTACGTCACAAGTTAACACGTTCACTGTCGAAAAACACAACTGTCGTGTTTTTCATAACTTGCCGCGAGTGCGGAAAAACACAACTGTTGTGTTTGTTGTATGTGAAAACACTATGGAGTGTGCAGAGCCGCACCCGTGGCTAGACAAGAAAATCGGCTCAGCAGTGAAAGTGTTAAATTTATTTTGGAACGTGGCGGTTTATCGTGACTCCCATATACATATTAGCTAAAGAAGTAAAGAATAATCTACACGCACGAACAAATACGTCCATCCGCGCGCGGTAACAAAATTATCTAAATAAAAAGTAATTTTGAAAAAAATAATACGAGTTTACCTACATATTCAAATAATTTTACTGGCCAGATAGACCCTTGGGAAGGGAATCTTAGGCATATGTACTCATTCGTTAGCAACACGTTCACTGCTTAAAACACAGACGTTGTGTTTTTGTAACTTTACGCGGGTGCGGGAAAACACACCCGTTGTGTTAGCACAGCTTGCGTGCCGGCTGTGCGGCGAAATAGACGTGTGAGTAACGCGGCGCTACTACAGTGCGGCTCACACAGCCATTGCTGGAAAACACACGGTCCGTAACGGTGCCCAAATTTAAAACCGGTTCAGCAGTCAACGTGTTAATCTTTGTGTTTCATAGATACACAAATCCAAGTAATTCTTGGTAGGTATGTATCACTTTTTCAATACTATCACGAAATGTTTGTTGACAGATATATTTTAGTTGTTTTTTTCTTAGATTTTTTATTTTATTTTTTTAACTGGTGTGATGCATATTCGTGATCAAAATCAGAGATCAATAAGGCAAACAAAAAGAATTACTTAAGAGCATAACATTTTTTGATAACACTAGCTAAAATCCCGCATTTGACAATTTTTTGTCGTTCCCGTGAGAACATCGAGATAAAAAATGTCTAAAACACTTTTATAAAGGAAAACAACGTTTTGTGTTAAAATTTCAGGTAAATTCATCGACTTTTTTTGTAGTTGTGCGGACTCAAAGATACGAAAGCTGTTTTTTTTCTAATATACAGGGTGTTACAGAATGACCCTTTAAGTACTCAACAGGCTTGTTTCGATCAAGCATGTGAATTGTTTTACGTGTGCAAAGGTTGAAAATACACCATATTTAAAATCCCCATACAAAAGTATAATTATGTTTGTCTTAGAAAATTGTGACAACCCTAAATGTTTGTTTACCTGCTATCGCACCACACCTAAAAGTGGGTAGGTATGAATATCTAACCATGTCTGTCGGACAGATGTGCGCCGGAAATACCCGAATACCCTGCCCCGGTTCTTTATAGGGTATTATGTAACACCCTGTATAGATTTCCAATTATAGATTGTGAAAGTTCATTTATTAAATTTAATTACTGTGCATATGAGACTTTAGAGCCGATGTCTCGGTGACGAGCGCAGTGCGCCGCGCAAGATTATGCAATGCAAAGTTCTGGGTGGCACTGTAATGGGCAGCCGTAGCGCTTACCATCAGGTGAACTACTTGCTCATCTCGTCACTAGGTCAAATAAAAAAAAAATTGCAACAGCGCCGAAATATAGGAAACTGGATACATGGTATAGATTCCTATTTCAACTACAATACTACTTGTCTATGGTCTCCCAACTTCCGTTTTCAAGCCGCGTGCCATGTTCTCGTGTTTTATCTATGGTATTATTTATTATAATTATAATTTAAATACAATAAGGTTTTCTACAAACGAAGAATACCGAGTCATATTCGTGCTGCATCATGGAGTTCGGGTTCTGAGCGTATTTTGTCTTGACTCCTGTCTGCTCTTTCTGTGAACAAATAATTGAAAATAATTATTTAAAAAATAAAAAACGCCATCCGCCAAATATGGCCTATGACACTCTCGTGAATATGGCGGGCGCATCATTACCTCTATAAATCTAAAGGTTGACTGGAAGAGATCACTTTTAGCGATAATTCTGCCAAATGTGCCCTTTATCAACTAAGCATTTTATTCTTCTGCAAGAGACCGCCTGGGGAATTACCACCACACCTTTGCCAGATATTCTTCCACCAAGCAGTAGTGTGCAAACTTTACTGTGTTCCAGTTCGAAGGGCACTCGTTTCCAGTGAAATTACTGGGCATATGAGACTTTAGAGCCGTTGCCCCAGCGCGGCGAGCGCAATGTAGTGCTGCGCAGGTTTATGCAATGCAAAGTTCTATGTGGCCCTGTAACTGTTAAGGGCAGGCGTAGCGCTTACCATCAGGTGAACGACATGCTCGTCTCATCCATAAGTAAAAAAAAAATGTTCTTTAAGTATTATTTTAAGTTAAAAAAATGTAATGATCAGATGCTAAACGTTGGACACTCACGGGGGTTAACTCGTCAAGAGTCAAGCTTGTAATTAAAACAAAACATTACACTTAAAACTAGTAACTTACGAGTATGTCGAACCCGACGTCCCTGATAATCTCCAATAGAATGTCATAAGGCGGCTCTATACTGCTTTCCGTGGGCAAGTCACTGGAAGAAAAACACATTAGCGTTAAGTCTTCCAAAATACCACATAAGAAGAAGAAAAAATATTTACAGAACCTAAGAAACAATAATTAGATACATTAAATAGAAGTAAAACTTATCTAACAAAAGTCCATGAGGCGTGGTGCCATGAACACTGGCTGCATTTCCACATTGCATATCAATAGCTATTCTCTATGCGAGATATGAGCCAGCCCTCATGTCAACAGCGGTTACAAGGCGTCGACTAAGCAAGGAAATAATTGCCTAAATTACCCGATTTCATTGAATTCCGTCGAGCCATTTCGGAGCCTATGCCGGACAAACATTCAGACAGACAGCCAAATATTCTAAAACCTGTTATTTACGTTTAGGCAGCATAGCAGTTCCACTTAAATTGCGGCATTTTAGTATGAAATCACTAATGGACCGTAAATTTTTATCATTGGTACGTGTATCTAGTTAGTGTAGGTAGTGGAGCCTGGGTATGGCAGAAGAAGCATGAAAGTAAAATGAATGCTGTGGAAATGTGAAATCTGAGAAGTATCTAGTTACCTATAGTGGTACAAGAGCGGCCCTAGGTTGATCCAGTAGCCCCCGGGCCGCAGTATGCTGTATATCCTCTCCACGAACTCTATAACGTTGGGAGCGCAGTCGATGAAGAAGCAAGTGGCCACGCACGACCACTCGTCCGGCTCTGTGTACACCTGGAAATAACACAAATATTTCTTTAGTGGAGCTTTATTAACATAGCTGAGCCGATATTCTTGTCTAGCCACGGGTGCGGCTCTGCACACACCATAGTGTTTTCCTATACAGCTAACACCACAGTTGTGTTTTCCCGCACTAGCGGGAAGTTATGAAAATATAATTGGAATTGCTTGGGGTCCGTGCTCTGCCATAACAATGGTTTCGGTCATACCTTATTTGACGGAAACAAAGAGTCCGTATAGGTGGCATTTTTAGCAGCTACGAAAACTTTGAATGTGGTGTACCTCAGGGCAGTATATTGGTACCCACATTGTACTTGACCTAGTTAAATGAAAAAAAAATGTACTCTCAGCGTGAGTAAGTCTAGTATCTTTGTATTTGCTGATGAGGAAGAGAGACCCGTGCTCAGCAGCGAGCTGATATGGGAAGTGACTAAAAGGATGATGAAAAGAACAGGTGACAGGGCGGTACCTTGAGGAAGTCCCCGGCGGTGATGGAGAAGTGCTGGTCGGGGCGCGGCGCCGCGACGCGCACGTCGGGGAAGCGCGCGGCGCGCAGCTGGTGCTCGCACGTCACGTTGTTCACGTACTGGTGCACCCACGGGTGCACGCAGTGGATGTTGGCCTTTACAATCAATGTACACTTTTAATTTTTTTTTACAAATACCACAGCAAATAAATTATCCACATGTATCATAAAAATAAGCGGTGGTAGTCTAGTGGGAGAACGTCCGCCTTCTAATCAGAAGGTCGTGAGTTCAAATCCCAGTGCGGGCACGTACCAATGTGTTTCTGTAAAACATATGAACGTAATTATCACTCGCTTTTCGGTGAAAGAAAACATCGTAAGGAAACCCACATACCTACCCGAGAATTATTTCGGAGGTAGGTATGTTATCCACCAATCCGGACTGGGCCCCCACGGTGGATTATGGCCTAACCCTCCTCACGAAAGTGAGGAGAGACCCGTGCCCAGCAGTGGGACGTTATGGGTTGGTGATGATGATATATCATAAAAATATCAAAGATTAATTTCATTGAACTTTGAATGTGTATAAAAGACTAACAGCGTCGCGCGGTTTCACTCACTATTATCCCACAGGAATCTTCAGTTTTCGGTATAAAAGTACGCTATGATCTAGTTCAGGACCTAAAGTACCTGTATATTAAATTTAATCAAACTTTGTTCAGCCGTTTCGGCGTGAAGAGAGGACAAACACACACACAAACTCTCGTATTTATAATATAGTGATATACACAAAAAGTGTGTACAAAAATCACACGTATGACGATATCTGTGTGTGATTTGAGGGCTCGACGCAAGAGTAGGGTGGGGTAAGCTTACCTCCGGACAGCGGTTGAGTATGAAGTTACTGGCAAACAGCATGAACAGCGAGAACTCGTTCCCCTGACACGTGTAGCCGCGCGCAGACACCTCCCACGCCAGCCGGCCCAGCCCCGCGCCCGGCACCAGCACCTTCACCTGGCGCCGGTCGCTGGAACAGAGATACCCTCATCAGCATCATCTACCAGCTCACTGCTGTGCACGGATCTCAGGCAGCTCCGGATCTACAATTTTTTCAAACCGGGCCAGACACTTGATAGCGGCCGCCCCTCTCTCCAGCGTGAGATAAATTACTTTTAAAAACTCACAAATATTATGGTTGACATTATTGATAGGGACAATGAGAACCCTTTAACATGTTGACTGCTGAAAGCACGCACGTTTGTGTTTTTAATAACGTTACGGCAAGCGAAAACACACCTGCGCAATCCCAGTAACCACACATGTTACGAGAACATTCACATAAGTGCCAAAAAAAAAACACGTTCAGCAGACAATGTGTTAAAAAAAATTAACTATGCCCATTGCAAATGCACGCTTAAATAGGGCATTAGGGCAGAGGTCAGGCAAAGCTGAACCCCTACCTCGTTTCACCTTCGCTTACCTATACTCGTCCGTGGGGAACCTCTCCTCCATTTCCTCCAGTATCGGGGTGTAGCACTGCTTCCGCTCTTCAGCCCCCATGTCACTCCAGTCCCGCACAATGTTCTTAAGCACTGATTGTACCTGGAAGTACATTGCATTGTCACTAAGTACTTCATCATCAACATCACCAACCCAGTGCCGAATAAAGCAAACACGGGGCCCGTCGCATATTATTTCAAAAAGCCCTTGATCTACTATGGGTTCTATAAATATAATGTGGTAAAAAAACAATTTTCCTAGTAGAAAAAGTTGTAACGCTTCACGTTTTTGTTACATCGAGTAAATTCAATATACCACATCATTTAAGTTTCACTCAATAAATGGGTTAAATAATGGGTTTAAATATGCAGTATATATAGTAGTAAGACCGCCCATTGTACTACCCTTGTTTACCTATTGTAATTTTTCTGTCCTGTGTTTAATTTTGTTTCTGGTGTACAATAAAGAGTTTTTCTATTCTATTTTTCTATATAATATTTAGTGACTAACAGTATATTGATGGTGCTTAAACTCATTGTGATCAGATTGCAGGAGGCCTACCATGACATCTTATAGCGATTCAATTGAAGACCTAAACTGAACTGAATAAGTTGTCACCGTACGATTATGCGACGCGGTTCAGTTTAGGTCTTCAATTGAATCTCTATAAGACGTCATGATATGCCTCCTGTACCGAATACGTATTTTGTAAAAGCTTGTCTGGAAAAAAATATTTTTACCAAATCTAGCTATCTATTCAGCCCGTATCCAGCCACTGCTGGGTATAAGCCTCCTCTGTTTCACGACATTTGTTCCGGTCCTGTGCCAGTCTCAACCATTCAATTCCGTCGTGCTTAGCGATGTCATTTACCAAATAATTTTGTTTTATTACTTTTTTTCTTACCTTTTCAACGTCATGCTGCATTTTATGTTGCTTCTGCGATGTAATTTCACAATTATTATAATTACATCCAAAGCTCTCGGTGCCATTTGACGTATCCACACTATGCTCAACATTTTCAAACATAGTGTCCACGTCTTTAATAATTAAGTGTACAATCTTGTTGTTTGTGTCGAGGCATTTCTTGAACTTGGCGAGGTATGTTTTGTACTTCTCGAGCCGGCGTTGGTGGCTCGCCGGGAGGGTTGAGATGATCTTCTCCGATTTGTGGATCCGATCTAGGCTGCAGAGTCTGGAAAAAAATATTTATTTTATAGACAGGCAGCAAAGATGCTACTATGTCAACGTCCAGAGTTGCCAAGATTTAAAAAAAGTTTTTTTTTTTTAATAGTTTTGCTGAGTCTGCACACACCTTTGTGTTTTCCCATACAGCTAACACAACAGTTGTGTTTTCCCGTACTCGTGGCAATTTATAAAAAACACAACAGTTGTGTTTTCAGCAGTGAATGTGTTAAAGCAACATGTAATAAAAACTTTTAAAAAAAATTAGCAAAAAGAAGACATATTGTATGCTGTAGAAACCTACTAGAAGTTCAAGACTAGCTCTCGAAAGACGAGTTGAACATAATAAGAAATCTTGTTATGACTTGTTAACAAATTATCAGAGCTTAGCTACCTACCCTATTTAGAAAATATGGAAAGGGACCTACCTGCCAGGACATAAGGCTACAATTCGCACCACAGGACGCAAACAAAGATCAATGTTGTATCTAAATAGGTTAATTGGACGGACCGATTTAGTCCTAACAAAGAATTTTGTTGCTATGTAAACTTTTGACTAGATTTTTAGCACCTACATGCAAACTACAGCTCGCTAACACTAAAGACTGTGTAATAACGCGATTTTACGGCGACTTCGTGTAGATTACGAGGTTTAAAATGATGTAAAAATTTAAAAACTTACTTGTAATATTTGAAAGCATTGACAACGGCGCGAAAATGGGCTCGTTCCTTCTCTTCGTCAATTTCCTCTGTAACCGCCAACGAAGCCATTTCTAAGCTTAGTTTTTGTGCTAAAAGACCGGTAGCGAAAATTCTTACAAGCTGATAGCCAAATAAGGGCTTAGAAAGGCCAAATTTTTAAGATATTTGAAGAATTTCTCGACTACACGGACTACGGTGATGAAAGAACAGCGAGCAAACAAAAAAAAGAAAACAGTGATGTCCGCATATTTAAAACATGTTAGGTATCGATAAATTTTGTTGTCAAGTCAACCCAACTTACTCGAATATAACTATTGTGGTCACATTTGTATGTATTTACAAACAAGATATTCGTGCGTTTGTTGTAAAATGAATAAAAATTAAGAAAATGCGAATGTGTGAGATGTGCTTAGTGAATCAGAAGTGTAAGATAGAGTCAAGGAAGAGTAGTAAAGACTGTGCATGTGCAGTGCACCCCAAGAATCCATGATCACCCATCCCTACCCTACTCCAAAAGTTTCACAAATTTTCACCCTAAACTTATCTAAGACGAAATGAATTAATGGTGTTATTCATTGCTAAAGTTTGGCACTTCAGAAATAATCATACTGAATACCGATATTAATGTGTTTAACCAATTTATCGACAAATTAAAAAACAGTACCGACGAAATGGGCATCACTAGTAACGTCAGCACATTTTGACATTGGCGCGCTCAGATACACACAGAAAATTAAAATCAATCAATAAATTTGGCAAATAAATTACCTTTAGTCACAGCCCTTAATATGATTTGTGAGTCTGGGACGATTTAATATCATTCAATATGATTAATCCATCATTCCATTTTGTTGCCACTTTCATGGAATTTCAAGTGAAGGAAGAAATCAGACACATTAGTAATTATCTCTATCTAGTCTGTGGAACCTCATAAAACGAAAAACGGAACGTATGGATTTGGATTCCTTCCTTCCTATGTAAAATGGAGTGGCTGTCTGTTTGTCAACATTCTATCGATTTTTAATTTTTGGGCTATATTTAACTTAAAAACAATATATACTCTCATTATCTCGTTTCAGTGGTATAATCAATGAAAGTACAATTCCATACCTGTCTATATACTGGCATAGTAACCCGTGCAAAGTGCAAACTTAATTCGATTGAAACTAGACTTCATTTAATACTACTACGAAATCCGAATAATATTCAAATCTTATGCTACAATAACTAGAGACTTTCTGTTTTAATTAATAAAAAATAGCCCAATGAATTGAGTGCAAGAAAAATGGTGTTTCATATAAATCTTTGGCGGCGCAGTCTCACTTGACTACGCCGAAAATCAATAAAACCTGCATCGTGACAGTTTCCGTGTCTTCATGCAGTATGTGACAACCTAGTGATTTCCTGACCTAAGATTCTAATCAAACTATGATGGAGGGAATAATAACTCAGAAAGTGACGCCCTTACTCAAGTGTTTTGTGCTGTTCCTTTTCATATTCACTGCAAAAGTTTTAACTTCACGACCGCACGAATCACAAGACTTAAATAATGGTGTTCAGTATGTAAAGCCTTCGCATTACGTGAGGACATTCACGAAGTACCATCATAGAAGACCAATACCTAGGAATAATCATGATGAAGGCTACTACTGGCCGGCAAAAAAGGAACATTCCAAGGCTGTTGAAAAAAGAAGTGCATATCAATCTAGCTGGCCACTAACAAGCGAATTAGATGAAGAAAAAATAGTTGATTCATATGCAAATCAACCAGACTGGCCGGTTGTGAGAAACAAAAGAAGTGTCATTCCAGATTCAAATGAATTCATTGGTCAGAATCCAAGTTTGAATCATTTTAATTCTGATGTGAGAGATAATATTGCCAGCTTTGACAAAAATGTCATAAACATGGGTAAAATGGACCAAAATAAAAATGGAGTGCCCGATCAAGTTAAAAAGTACAAAGTAAAGGCAGCTCTAATAGTGACGGATGCTCCGACAACTATGGGCCCTACAATTTCTTGCTTGTACAAGATAGACAGTGTTTCTATTGCTGCAACGCCGTCTGATGATGAAGATAAAAATGCCCAGCTCACAGTGGAAAGTGAAATAATTGGTATGAACTTTATTTAACTCGCTTTTATTAGCTTCACATGTATGTATGTATGTATGTAACGGAAACTTTGAACATGATTATGACCCCCTCCAAAACGTCAAATCAGTTTTAAAGCGATCTTATATCAAATTCCCCAAAAAAATCTGTGTGCATATAGAAGCATGTGAGACTCCACATCCACACTTAATGGTTAAATCAATTTTTTGCACACTTATCAAGGATCAATGCCAATACAATAATAAAATAAAAAAATTGGTTGTCTGTAAAGTTGGTTTACGGACAATAGTTTAATGTGACAACGTCATATCAAAACATTGATGAAATGATTGCATACTTTTATGAATAAAATTGAATAATTTCAGTATTTAATCTATATATATGTCGCCGCGAGGACGAATCGGGAGCTTTCGGGAATCTCCGGCATTTATCAAAGATACTTCGATTTATCTTTAAGATTAACGATAACGATAATCAATTTGTAACCTTTAATAATGTTAAACCTTAACATCCATTTTAATAGCGTTTTGTCAATTTACAATCTCTAAGTTAATTTATCAAACTAAAAGAGTTATGTTTGAGTATATCGGTCGCCGCAATGATAAATCAGGCACCTACGTCATCGAGTCGAAAAGACTCGATTAAGTTAAGATTTGTTTTTGAATATCAGTAATCTGTATGCTTGAATGACATCAAATCTAAGAGTAAATTCTAATTGCGTTGTATCCAGTTAAAACCTTCAAAATGATTACCTAACTTAAAATAGTTCTCAGTTCGATCGTTTCCTATCGTCATTTCAAAGTAAGTTTATTCCTATTTAAAATTATGATTGCTGTAATGCTTATTTACTAGCCGTACTAGGCTTAATAATCTTAGTAATGCTTATTAAAAGCTTCTGCTTAGTAATTGCTAATTCAATAAGCTAGTTCTGATAGTTTGAAGCCGCCATGAGCGCCATCTATCTTCATATCTTGTAAGTCGCTACCATCTTATTGGTTGGCGCAAAAAATGGTGGCTGGGAACTATCGGAGCTAGTTTCTTGACGGCACTTTGAGTTGGATTCTCGGTGCGAAAACGTTGTGAGTAAATCCTTGCTAAATAATTCAATAAAATAATTATAATTTTCAGTGATTCATCTGCTTTTATTTCAAACTAAATTCCAGGGTGTGTTTTGTTAGCCTTGTGAGTAAAGTTAACAACTAGGTAGACATTTACATTGCAATAGCAAAGCCGGTGGTCAGCAGGCCAGCGGTTTTGCACTTTTTAAAAAGGGGTGGTCTACCCTTATCACGATATCAGAAGTGGGATGGAATTCAACGATCCTTTTCTGTCCGTTCATAATAATTTTTCAGGTTACTCTAATCACACCCCCGAGAGCAGCGACTAGGCTCCAGGATGGATGCCCCTGAGCCGAACCATGCAGCGCCTGGTGCCCCAGCGAGTACAAACGTGTCTACGACATGCGAAGCGACGAGCGGACCTGCCATGGCCCCGATTGCAGCACCACCGGCAATGTTACTACAATCTGGTAATGTACCCCCAGATTTTTTTTTTTCTCAAATATGATGACGATGATGCAGCATATGAGTGATCGGTTATTAATGCAACAAACATCCGTCGATAAAGTCAAGATTACGGACGTATTTCTGCCTTCGTACGACCCGGACGGTAACGTCGGAGTTCGGGAGTGGTGCAATCACATATCTACAGCTAAAAGCACGTATAACCTCACCGACTACGACATCCGGATGAAAGTAACCGGCTTGCTAAAGGGTCGTGCCAAAATATGGGCTGATAATTGGTTAGTCACGACATCAAGCTGTGGAGGCGGTGATTGGAACGGTGAGTGACGAGCGTCTCCGTATTGAATTAATGAATGCCAGAGCTATCTCAGTGCCCGAATTGATATCTGTTGCCTCTTCTATTCGCGTGAAGCGCCCGATTCAAAGTAATAACAACCAACCACCGTTGAAACGTTCCAAGGTTAATGTTGATTACCGAAATCCCCTTTATTGCACTTTCTGTAAAAGGAGCGGCCATACTTTCAATATTTGTCGCAACAGAAACGATTCAAATGCCCAGCCGACCGATAAAAGTTCCACGATGTCATCCGCTACAATGCCTAGGCCGGTTAGTGATAAGATTTGTTCATTCTGTTCAAAACCAGGTCACACGTTTGACACCTGCTATCGTCGCGAAGAACGGGTAGTTTCTAACGTGAATTCGGTCTCTAACGATAGATCCAGTTTGAATACGATGCGTATTTGCGTTGGTGACAAAATTCTAGATACTGTGTTTGATAGCGGTGCGGAATGCTTTGTGATGCGAGAGTCTGTCGCAAACAGATTGCCCGGGCAAAGACGTCAGGCCATTCAATATTTACGTGGAATAGGTCCTTTTCCTGTTGTTTCAACAAGTACCCTCACTGCGATCTGCATCATTGACAATATAAATGTTGAAATCATGTTCCATGTCCTGTCAGACTACGAAATGACGTCAGACGTGTTAATTGGTGCGAACTTACTTCACGAGACCGGTCTCAGTGTTATAGTAACAAAAAATAGTGCAACTTTGTTATCTCAGCCCCGCGTCTTGCACGTGCGATCGAACTGCCCTTTGTTTGAGAACATTAACCACGACTTGACGAACACATCTGAAATTGACGAATTGATGATTTTGCTTAACAAGTACTCGCATGTTTTTACCCGCGGTTTTGCTAAGTCTCGCGTCAACACTGGTGAATTGGAGATTCGATTAAAGAACCCAGACAAATATGTTGAGCGAAGGCCTTATAGATTGAGCCCGGTCGAGCGCGAGAAAGTTAAACAGATCGTCAGTGAGTTAATTGAGAATAACATTGTCCGTGAAAGTAAATCGCCATATCCTAGTCCAATTATTTTAGTTAAAAAGAAAAACGGCGACGATCGCATGTGTGTAGATTATCGAGAGTTAAATGCCAACACTGTACGCGACCATTTTCCGCTTCCACTGATCGCGGATCAAATTGACCAACTGGCAGGCGGACGGTTCTATTCGACGCTTGACACGGCCATCCTGCTTTAACCAAATACCGATTTCTGAACACAGTATTGAGAAAACAGCCTTTGTAACACCTGACGGGTTGTATGAGTATCTCACGATGCCATTTGGTCTCTGCAACGCACCTTCCGTGTACCAGAGATGCATAAATCGCGCCCTAGGGCCCTTGTTGAACGCAGGTAGTGCAAATAGTGACGCTGATAATAATAATAATAATAACGACGGTGTAGCGCAGGTTTATATTGATGATGTCATCAGTAAGTGCCGTAATTTTACTAGTGGATTGGCATACTTGGACCGAATTCTGATTGCGTTATGCGAGTCAGGTTTCTCGATAAATATTGAAAAATGACTCTTTTTCAAGCACTCTATTGAGTACCTCGGTAATGTGGTAGAAAACGGTCAGGTTCGTCCAAGTCCCAAAAAAAAAAAAAAAAAAGTCGAGGCCCTTCTAAAAGCTCCCGTGCCGACTACAGTTAAACAGGTGCGTCAATTTAACGGGCTTGCGAGTTACTTTCGCCGTTTCATTCCTGATTTCGCCCGAACTATGGTTCCCCTGTACGATCTTACTAAACAAAGCACTGGGTGGCAATGGACTCATGTTCATGAGGAGGCACGTCAAAAGATTATCCATCATCTCACCTCTGCGCCTGTCCTTACTATATTCCAAGGAGAGGCTATAGAGCTATACACTGACGCCAGCAGTCTCGGATTTGGTGCGATTCTCGTCCAAGTCATCAACGGCAGACAACATGTGATCGCTTACTTCAGCATGCGCACCACGGACACAGAAAGTAGGTACCATAGTTACGAACTGGAGACATTGGCCGTAGTGCGAGCGATCAAGCACTTTCGTCACTTTGTCTACGGACGTAAGTTCAAAGTGATCACAGATTGCAACGCCTTGAAGGCTTCCAAACATAAGAAAGGCCTGCTACCTCGCATACATAGATGGTGGGCGTATTTACAAAATTTTGACTTCGAAATAGAATACAGGAAGGGCGAGCGGATGCAGCATGCCGACTTTCTCAGTCGGAATCCAGATCCATTGACGGTCAATACCATGACAAACAATCTCGAATGGATCAACATAGAACAACGACTCGACGCCAAAACTGCGTGCCACCTGAGTTACTGCAGTTGGTAAACTTTGATAACACGTCTATAGACTTTGATGCTTTGGATCGGCATGTACAACTTAGAATGACGGAGCTATCTGCAAAAGATAAAATCAGATTCGACAGAGGACGAGCAAGAATTCACAACTTTCAGCGAGGAGATTTCGTTCTCAGAAAAAACAACCCCAGAAATCAGACTTCTCTCGATTTGAAATTTAGCGTGCCTTATGAAGTTTACAGAGTCCTAGAGAACGACCGCTACCTCGTCAAGAAGGTGGTGGGCCACCATGGGCGGCCCCGCAAAGTCGCGCACGATCAACTGCGGCGCGCCCCTCAGCCGGGAGACGTCGCCCAGGCGGCCGTGTCGCCTCAAGATCACCAGCAAGCTGCTCTACCCCCGGTGACGCTACAAGCGGTTGACGACACTGATGGTGACGTCGCCGCCACTGAATAACACAACATACATTGCGCATCACTACTATAACAATCATGGTGAGCACGTTTCATTCTACTCTGCTACATCATTCATAAACTAAAACACATCACACATCCATTTACCTATCTTTGAGAAGGGTAAAATAATATTTTCATTTTGTGGGTAAGACTGTACACTGTGACTGTGACTGTACTGTACTTTCCTGGTATCCCTTCCCATTTCTGTCATTTTCAGAGCCTCTGTGGACCACGGTCATAATACTTAAGGCCCAGACCACAGCATCGACCTAGTCCCATTTCCTTTAGAGCCTCTGTGGACCACGGCGTACAAGACCGCCCAGACCACAGCATCATCCCTGTCTACGAGTACCTATATAAAGTAATGCAATTATGCGTGGAGCATTTGCATTAACATAATAACAAAACTACTTGTGCAAAATGCGTGGAGTGTTTGCATCAAGCAAATCATCAACTCAGCTCATTCCTACGTACAGCACTGCAAATCAATTTTATCTATTCCTTAGCAAGACAATGAATGCTTTGAATACATGTGATAATCACTTCATAAACATTGCTTATGGAAATATTTTATGGTACTAAAAAGTTGGCTGATAACTTTGTCATTACCTTAACACTAACAAATACCGACAATGATGTCCGAGTATTATTCTCAATACAACGTTATAACAGGCGGAAAATAAGCGATCGTAAAACTTAGTTATCAGCTAGCGTACCGGTGGACGGATGCCTAGCTCAAATGAAAACTTTAAATTCCAGAAACCGCGGCAGGTGCAGAGCACGCACCGCCTCGCAGAATGGCCGTGTCGCCGCGAGGACGAATCGGGAGCTTTCGGGAATCTCCGGCATTTATCAAAGATACTTCGATTTATCTTTAAGATTAACGATAACGATAATCAATTTGTAACCTTTAATAATGTTAAACCTTAACATCCATTTTAATAGCGTTTTGTCAATTTACAATCTCTAAGTTAATTTATCAAACTAAAAGAGTTATGTTTGAGTATATCGGTCGCCGCAATGATAAATCAGGCACCTACGTCATCGAGTCGAAAAGACTCGATTAAGTTAAGATTTGTTTTTGAATATCAGTAATCTGTATGCTTGAATGACATCAAATCTAAGAGTAAATTCTAATTGCGTTGTATCCAGTTAAAACCTTCAAAATGATTACCTAACTTAAAATAGTTCTCAGTTCGATCGTTTCCTATCGTCATTTCAAAGTAAGTTTATTCCTATTTAAAATTATGATTGCTGTAATGCTTATTTACTAGCCGTACTAGGCTTAATAATCTTAGTAATGCTTATTAAAAGCTTCTGCTTAGTAATTGCTAATTCAATAAGCTAGTTCTGATAGTTTGAAGCCGCCATGAGCGCCATCTATCTTCATATCTTGTAAGTCGCTACCATCTTATTGGTTGGCGCAAAAAATGGTGGCTGGGAACTATCGGAGCTAGTTTCTTGACGGCACTTTGAGTTGGATTCTCGGTGCGAAAACGTTGTGAGTAAATCCTTGCTAAATAATTCAATAAAATAATTATAATTTTCAGTGATTCATCTGCTTTTATTTCAAACTAAATTCCAGGGTGTGTTTTGTTAGCCTTGTGAGTAAAGTTAACAACTAGGTAGACATTTACATTGCAATAGCAAAGCCGGTGGTCAGCAGGCCAGCGGTTTTGCACTTTTTAAAAAGGGGTGGTCTACCCTTATCACGATATATATAAAAATGTTATGTTGGTTTGTGTACACTTCAAAAACTCAAAAAGTTCTGCACAGATTGAGCTGAAACTTTAGCATGATATATAATCCGCATCAAGGATTGTTTTTATCTATTTTTTTCATCAGTGACATATCAGCGAATGTGTGAATGTGCCACAGCGAAGCGTGGCAGGGCACAGCTAGTTCAACATAATTAGTTTGGATTATGGACGCTTCACTGTACTAGTGTTTTCCCTCAACTTTGCACGCATTAGAGAAGATATGTGTTTCATGACAAAAAGTGTCTTATGACCTGGTCTACAATTCATACTATAGCTGGTTCATTCAGTACGGTAGAGACAAATTTGTGTTAATACAATCATTTTTTTAAGAACTTTTATCCTGTTATTCCTAGCCATGTCGGCCCCATATGTACTCTCCTTTTGTTATTTAACTAGATGTCCGAAGACATTACACACACACCCCAAGACTTAGTCTCATTTGTGATTCCAGAAACTGGGCCTATATCGGACGCAGTGCTGCTGTCAGGGCCGGCGCAGATTGAGAAGTGCATGGACACTCGGGCCACTTGCTACACCCTGTGGCATCAGGACACGGACGGGAATGTGACTGTACTGGGTCAAGGTGAGGATAATTTGCTTTAAACATTTTTAGTGCTGAGCCGATTTTCTTGTCTAGCCACGGGTGCGGCTCTGCACAATCCAGTGTTTTCCCATGCAACAAACACAACTGTTGTGTTTCCACTCGCGGCAAGTTATGAAAAACGGTTGTGTTTTCAGAACTGAACGTGTTAACATGTTGACTGCTGAAAACACAGATGTTTGTGTTTTTCATAACTCAACGCGAGTTCGGGAAAACACAACTGTTGTGTTAGCGCAGCTTACGTGCCGGCTGTGCGGCGAAACAGACGTGTGTGTGTGTGTAACGCGGCGCTACTACAACAGTTAGGCTGACGCAGACGGCACGCCATTGCTGGAAAACACACGGTCCACAATGGTGCCTAAATGTAGAAACCGGTTCGGCAGTCAACATGTTAAATCTTAATCTGAAAGTCTTCAAGTCGAGAGTGAATAGGTATCTTCTAGGCAAGCGTGCCCCATCCTCGACCGTGTCGACACTTACCAACAGGTGAGACTGCAGTCAAATGCTTGCCTATTCGGCAATAAAAAAAACTATTGTTGCAGGATGCTGGCGTTCGTCCGAATCGCAGACGTGTAACAAGTGTACACGAGTGACTGCGAGGCCGGACACTAAATTTTGTTGCTGTACCAACAGCTACTGCAATGCCGATTTCTGTAAGTTTCTACACTTAATTTTCGAAGTAAAACTTGACTCAGGGAGTAAGCTGGTGAATGCGTGACGAGAGCGTTACGAAAAGTGTGATCGGGCGAGTCGAACGGAAGTTGAGAGGGAGATATAAATAATGAAGATAGAAAGAGCCAGTTACGTTTCGTATATCTAAGACAGTGCAGGTCGAAGTTTTACTTCAGTCGTATGGTCTAACGCACTCGTGACTTAAAACGGCCGCCCTGACAAATTGCTACTTTAGACATGTCAAGTTATTCCCGCCAGCCACGGAATTAAAAGCCTCGGTTATTCTTCCAGTGTCTCTCGAGGAAGAAACGGTTACTAAAGCTGAATCAACAATGAAGGCGACAGAGCGGGCCCCTGATAAGTACAGTTCGCTGTACATATATCTGTTCCCGATATTCTTGCTGATAGCAATCCTGATGATGGGGTCTTTGTACTACGACCTGCACTGCAGGAAGCAGCCGGTCCCCGATGAGGACAGCCAGGTTATAGATGTGGAGAAAGGTAAGGGGAAAACATAACATGCATGGGTTAAACTACACAGGGGGTTGTACCGCCGCGGGAATTCGTTACCTCAGCCAGATGCACACTACAAACTTATAACACTCCTCGTTTTAGTCGGGGGTTAAAAATGTTAACTCTAAACTCTTATTTATTGAAAGTGTTGGTATTTATGGAAGAAAAACGATATTCATTGCAAGAAGTTTATATTTTAGTCGAAAACTATTTTTCTTCCATAAATTTCAATAGCAAGTAGGCATAAATGGTGGACTTTTACATGTCAAACACTTGTGTCATATTCATAGAGAAAATTAAAAAATAAATAAAATAAAATCTACTAAAACCTTAGTTCCCAGGGGTCCACGTGAGACTCTATGGGGGTCTACGTTTGCGTGACAAAAAATAATATATGGTAGGAAATAAATAAGAACATGGTAAAAATGTAGCTGCAGGGACCGGAACCAGCTAAATTTTGAAAAAGGTCTGTGAGAAAATAAGTCTGGGAACCTGTGAACTAAACTAATAATTATGGTTTAAGTTTAAAAAAGCAAATTTCCCTTTCAAGTGGTGATTCACTCCTCAATCACACACAGGAAAAGGAGACTCGTTCACTATGAAACTGAGAAATGAATAAAGTGTTCATGTAAGGTAGTTTAGAGCCGATGTCTCGGGGTGACGAGCGCAGTGCAGTGCCGTTACAAGATTATGCAATGCAGGGTTCTGGGTGGTGCTGTGACTGTTATGGGCTGGCGTAGCTTTTACCATCAGGTGAACGACTTGATCGTCTCGTCACTCGAGTCTAATAAAAAAAAAAACCTGTGTTCTGTTTTGGTTCCAGGCGAGGTGATGGGCAGCGGACCAGACGCTTTGGCGACGGGGTTGTCCTGCGTCGATAATCTCACACTGATTGAACACATCGGTAAGTTGTTCTAAAATTCAATGAGATAAAGTTATGTTATTATAATTTCTGCCATAAGGTAGACGGGTTGACCACGAGAGTTGGGTTGAGACGAACGCGAATAGTGCACTGAATACTATATATTATGTAGAGGTGTTAGCTTAGTGGGTAAACGTCCGTCTTCCAATGAGAGGGGGTCGTGGGTTCAAATCCCAGTGCGGACACATACAAATGTGTTCCTTGTAAAACTTATTTATGTAACTATTACTCGTTTTTCGGTGAAGGCCTACTCGTGAATTATTTTGGAGGTGGGTATGTTATTCACCAATCTGGACCAGGCCCCAATGGGGGATTATGGTCTAATCCTCCTAGATCGTAGACCTGTCCTGGTAGACCCGTGCTCAGCAGTGGGCCAATGTGGGTTAATAATGATGTCGGTGGTATGTGATCCACCAACGGGACCGGGTTGATATAGACCACTTTGGGTATCACTGCTGTAGGGGTTAACCATACCGATGTGTTATTTATTACAGGTCAAGGCAAGTTCGGCTCAGTATGGCGTGGAACATTGGGCGCTACACCAGTTGCAGTGAAACTATATTCCAGTGTCAACACTTGGCAGAAGGAGGCGGCGATATACGCACTACCGCATTTGTCTCATCCGAACATACTGAGATATTACGGTGAGCGAAATTTTAAAAACTATTTCGCTCGCTTCGCTCAAGACGCCCCAATGTTATTAGCTAGTGATTTAATTTTATTTTTACTAATGACTATGGCATAAGGATAATGTGGCAATTATAAGTACATTAGCTTTCTCGCAGTCAACTGTTATTTTTCTGGCTTCTGGTTTTTTTTTGTTGTGGACAATTAAAAGTTTTCCATACTATTCTGTTTCCAGGTAGTGACACTCGCCAGAATTTGACAGAAGGTTACGGGCGCGAGCACCTCATCGTGCTAGAGCTGTGCTCGCAGACACTGCGTGAGCGGTTGGAGCGAGCGCCGCTCACTTGGCAGGAGTTCGCTTCGCTCGCCCACGGGCTAGCGGCTGCGCTGGCACATCTACATACCCCTAGTAAGGTTTTCATTTTCGCTCATTTCGCTTTATTTTAGTGGCTGGAGGGCATTCCCAAATGTCGAAGTGCAGCTCTTGTGCATTTGTACATATATTTTTACGCTCGCTTTGCTTATGCAAAGGCATGCAAACAATGAGATGTTTTCGATGACATTTTCAGTAGAGCAATTGCCACAAAAATCCATCAATAAAATACTGACTATTAATCAGCAAGAATTCAGCTGTGAATTCAATCGTGCTCGCTTCGCTCATGTCACCTCCTACTATGTACGTATCCGCGGTTTCCTCCGCAGGCGGCAGCAAGCCGTGCATCGTGCACCGCGACGTGAACTCCAACAACGTGCTGGTGTCGCGCGGCGCCTCCTGCCGCCTCGGGGACCTGGGGCTGGCGCAGCTGCTGCAGCCGCGGCACGAGCAGGCCGCGCCCAGCCGCATCGCCGAGGTGAGCGCCGGCGCCGCGCGCGGGCCCGCGCCGGGCGCGCGGCCGCGGCTCACGCGCTCCCTCCCGCAGGCCGGCACGCTGCGCTACCTGGCGCCCGAGGCGCTGGAGGGCGCGCTGGACCTGAGCGGCGCGGGCGCGGCGCTGTGCGCGGTGGACGTGTTCGCGCTGGCGCTGGTGCTGTGGGAGATGCTGTGGCGCACGCGCGGCGCGCACGCCCGCGCCCGCGCCGTGCCGCCCTACGCGCCGCCCTACAGCCACCAGGGCCTGCCGCACTGCCCCACGCTCAACATGATGCAGGTCAGGACTATATGCAGTACAACACTGCTGCAGTATCGTTTTACTACAACAAACACTGATACAGTATCATTTGATATGATACAATAAACACTAATAGACTATCATTAAAATTTGATGTAGTTTAGTTTCATCATTCAAAAAACTAATAACATACTAACAGAAAAAAAATAAAAGAAAAACAATGGTCGTAAATTCATCATCATCAAATTCATCATCATCGGCATCATTATCTGTTTCGTACTGAAACAGATTTCTTTTCTTTTTATTTTGAGTGTTTTCGAACGTAACTACACAAAGACTATTCCGCTTAATATTTTGTGTTGGTACGAGATTATTATGGCCCACGACTTTGGGTTGGCCAACCGAAAGTAGTCGTCCTTCAAATGCGCGTGCGAGCACTTGTCGCGTCGCGGTGTTTTGAGCTTTCACCGGTAGCTCCATTTCGTGGACGCCATTCCCATCCTCGGAGACGAGCTCCAGGATTAAGTGTAGTGTGGATTGCCTGATCACACCTCTATCCCGGAGGAAGGTGATACGGGATCAGAAGAAACCGCCCCATCGGCGTCCTATGGATATATCTCTGTGCACCATCATCCCCCATCTAACCCGAAGACAGCGCTGATTACACACCCGAGAGGCCATCGACGGATTTCCCAAGTAAGTTCGTAGGCCATAATATCTCCCCGTAACATTTTTGGTCCTTCGAGCCGGATCTGCGGATTTTCTTTGCTGTAGTCACGTTGTCCAAATCCCGTTATTAGTGCATATTTTCCCATTTTTGGAAACCATCCGAGTATATTTTAGTGTTTGTCGTAGCGGCGTTACGCGTCCCGACAATATTTCCCATTTTTCATCTTGATTTTGCCGATTTTTGATTTTTTGTGTGCGACATTACGTGTCCATTAAAAATGGCGGAACAAGATATTTTCGAAAGAGAAGTTATACTTGACGAAGTCAAACGTACTTTAGAGTTTTACGAACTCAATGAACAGCAATTTAAAGCGCGAGCAAAAGATATTCTTTCTATTCAGAGAAAATTCCTTAAATTGCAAACTAAAATTGAGAAGTCACAAATGAAATTGTCGACATTTGACCGAGAGGAACAGTTACGTATTCGAACTCAATTCAATGATATTTATTACGCAATTGTCAGCCATGTCGAAGTTCTGAAGAAAAACGATGAGGAGTGTAGGCGCATGAGTCGAGTTTCCTTTAACAATACAATACAACCGACTCACGGGGGTTGCAGTAGTAGGTTACCGAATCTTCCGTTGCCGTCATTCGGGGGAGAATTGACCGATTGGCCACCATTTTATGACCTATTTCGCTCCATGGTTGATAATAATGACGCCTACACAGATAACGAGAAGTTTAGGTATCTCCTTCTTACCTTGAAAAACGAGCCCTATAACTTAATAAAATCGATACCTATCACGGACGAAAATTATACCGTCGCGTTAGATATTTTAATTTCAAGATATGAGAACAAACGAGTCATAGCTTCTCAACATATTGATCGTATTATGGATATTCAATCCTGTGCCGAGAAATCAAATCAAAGTGTGCGTAATTTGTTGAATATTTACCATGAGAATATAAAAGCGTTACAAGTAATGCATTTTCCTACAAAGCAGTGGAGTTTTTTGTTGTTGAATATTTTACTACGTAAAATACCTACTTCCATTCGTATGCGATTCGAGTTAACATTGCATAAACCATCCGATGTACCCAACGTCGACTTGTTAATCGAGTTTTTAGAACGAGAATTAACCGCTAGCGAAATAGTTGAATCTGGCAGTAGAAAGATTCAAAATGTAGGTAGTCAGAGGAAAGAGTACGTCGCTCCAACGTTCCGTCGAGCGTTGGCTGCCGGCGTGGCCAGCCGCACTTCGACTCAGGGTGCGAGCGATTCTCAACCTTCTGTCAATACGCGCAAGAACCAGAATTGTGTATGTTGCGATGCTCAACATCCATTAACAAAATGTAATAAGTTTTTGAATTTGTCACCAAGCAATAGGTATGCGTTTATCAAAAATAAAGATGTTTGTTTCAATTGTTTACGCAAAGGTCATAACGTTTCTCAATGCAAGTCGAGTTTTGTTTGTCGTTCGTGTAAAAAACGTCATCATACATTGATTCACTTTACTTCTGAAGGTGATACTAGCCGTGCGAGTGAGAGAAGTGTTTCTTTACCGCTCACGGAGGAACGGGAAGAGAACATTCCGAGCACCTGTACTCAGCACGCTATGTCCGCGAGTCAAGCGACACAAATTAATTGCGCGTCGTCCAATGCTCCTTTTGGCACGACAAATACTGTGTTGCTTTCGACCGCACTCGTCGATGTATGTGTAGGTAATGAAAAGCGTTCGACTGTCCGGTGTCTTATCGATACGGGAAGCCAGGCTTCGTTCATGACGGAATCGTGCGCACAGCGGCTAGGTATAAAGCGTTGTTATGCGAATGTACCTGTTTACGGGATAGGTGACACCAAACCGGTACGACCAAAGGGAAAGATTTCGTGTTGCATAACCCCGAGAAATGAACTTCAACCTTCTATACCGATTGAAGTTTTAGTATTGCCGAAACTTATTCCTAAAATGCCTAGTGTACCACTGCCTCGTATGGGGTGGGCACACATTCAAAATTTAAATTTAGCCGATCCTTTGTTTCACACTCCACAGCCGGTGGAGATGTTGTTAGGTGCAGATGTACTATCTCACATAATTTTAGGAAACGTAATAACGGGTTCGCCCGGTTCGCCGATCGCTATGAACAGCGTTTTCGGTTATTTGTTGTTGGGAAAAATAGCGTTCAACTCTCCGACTCCATCCTCAGTTCAAGCTTGTTTTAGCTCATTATCCGATGACGGCGACTTGAAACGATTCTGGGAACTGGAGTCAGTGCCTGAGGTGAAGGCACTCATCCCCGAGGAACGGCTATGTGAATCCATATTTGAACGCTCACACTATCGTGACGTCACGGGACGATACACAGTAGCTTTACCACGTAAACCTGATACTACGCCCCTAGGTAAATCACGAGATATTGTCCTCGCTCGGTTCCATAAATTAGAGCAACGTTTACAACGGAACCCGAGTCTTAAAATTGAGTCTCACGCGTGCTTGCAGGACTACATTAAACAAATGTATAGAAATATACTAGTACAAGAATCTGATAGGGACTTGCAACGCATTCTGTGGCGTACGTCGCCCGATGAACCCCTCCGTGATTATCGTCTGCGGACGGTAACGTTTGGTGTGAGCACTTCCCCTTACTTAGCTCTTCGTACCATTAAGCAATTGGCTTGTGACGAAGCATCTAATTTTCCCCTAGCGGCAAAGGTTTTAACCGACCAAGTGTTCGTCGACGATGTGGTCGCGGGCGCGAGCGATGAATCACACGCTCTGGTATTACAAGAGCAATTGTTAGGTATTTGCAAATCACTTGGGTTTGAACTACGTAAATGGCACAGTAACTCGCCGGCGATACTCGCCGCGGTTCAGGCGCCAGAGGTTCATGGTGAGCGGCGGGAAGAGGTGCCCTTTGCTCCCATGGAACATGACCATCAAACCAAAATAAGAGACTCAAGGGGACTTTTACCCTCCACATTCTTACAGAACGACATGTGGTTTCACGGCCCAGCATGGCTCCGTGAGGATCCTACTGCGTGGCCAGTATTTAAAAGTATCCCTAGCACTGGTGAGGAGAAACGTAATCAACCGGCCGCGTCTGCATCAGCTACGCTGATCGACGATGTTGAGGTCATAAACCAGTTTTCAACCTTGAGTAAACTATTGAGAATTACTTCTTATATTTTTCGCTTTTACTATATTCTTAAATCGCGCGTCAACAAGGAAAAGAGTTCCTATCCTAGTTACATCACAGTCCACGAGTATAAACTCACGCTTAATCGTTTCATTTATCTAGTGCAACACCAAGTGTTTCATAAAGATTTTGAAAACATTTCACAGGGTAAACCGCCCTCAAACCAATTGAGACGTCTTAATCCGTTTATCGATGATTCGAGTTTTTTGCGAGTCTCCGGACGTCTACATAAATCCCTTTTGTCGTACGAGTCAAAACATCAATTAATTTTACCCAAAAAACACTCTCTTACGATTTTAATAATTGACGATGCCCATATTACGCATCTTCATGCGGGCACTCAAGCCGTTCAATATTTACTTTTACAAAAATATGCGATTTTATCTAGCCGAGATATAATACGTAAACAAATCTTTCGTTGTGTGCGCTGCTTCCGTGTGCGTCCGGTACGTCTACAGACTGCGATGGCGCCGCTCCCAGCGGTCCGGCTGCGACCCGAGCGCCTATTCATGAAAACAGCTGTTGATTACGCGGGCCCGTTTTACATGCGAGCTAATAGGGTTCGTAATGCTAAAATCATCAAATGTTATGTCGCCGTGTTCATGTGTATGAATGTGAAGGCTATACACTTGGAGCTCGTATGGGAGCTATCTACTGAGGCGTTCTTAGCAGCCCTGCGCCGATTTACATCGCGCAGAGGTTTGTGCAGCGACATTTACTCTGATTGCGGAAAGAACTTCCAGGGTTGTCATAACTATTTGAGAGATTCGTACGAGTTTTTAAAAAATGACTCTGTTCAATGTGCTTTGAATTATCAAACCTTGAAACAGGGCAAATGGTATAAGGACCGCGGTGCTCCTATCTGTGTAGGCGACATTGTTGTGGTATGCGACGATAATCTTCCACCACTCCAATGGAAACTTGCTCGTGTTCATACACTCCATCCGGGCTCCGATAATAAGGTGCGAGTTGTGACTTTGCAAACGGGCAAGAGTCTATTCAAACGAGCGATCGTAAAAATTTGTAAACTTCCTTTAGAATGATTATTGTTTACGAATTCGTAAAATTAGTTCCTAAGTTTTAATTACCTATACTAGTTGTTTACAACAACCTTAGATCAAGTTTAAGTTTATAGATTGAATAACTTTCTGTTCATTGAGTTTTCGTGTTAAAAGAACTTACAGTCTTTTAAGGTGAGCGGCATGTTTCGTACTGAAACAGATTTCTTTTCTTTTTATTTTGAGTGTTTTCGAACGTAACTACACAAAGACTATTCCGCTTAATATTTTGTGTTGGTACGAGATTATTATGGCCCACGACTTTGGGTTGGCCAACCGAAAGTAGTCGTCCTTCAAATGCGCGTGCGAGCACTTGTCGCGTCGCGGTGTTTTGAGCTTTCACCGGTAGCTCCATTTCGTGGACGCCATTCCCATCCTCGGAGACGAGCTCCAGGATTAAGTGTAGTGTGGATTGCCTGATCACACCTCTATCCCGGAGGAAGGTGATACGGGATCAGAAGAAACCGCCCCATCGGCGTCCTATGGATATATCTCTGTGCACCATCATCCCCCATCTAACCCGAAGACAGCGCTGATTACACACCCGAGAGGCCATCGACGGATTTCCCAAGTAAGTTCGTAGGCCATAATATCTCCCCGTAACATTATCATCATAAATACTTTTTTTTTGTTAAAAAAGGCTTACTAAATATTTTGACAGACCCTCGTCTCTCGGAACAAGGTGAGGCCCCCACTGCCTACAGGGCCGGTGGCGGAGGCCAGGGCTTTGAAAATAGCCTCCGACACCTGCGAAGAGTGCTGGGACCATGACGCGGAAGCCAGGTAACGTTAATGAAACAACATTTGTTAACCTTGGTGTGTTTCGTTTGTGGCAGGAGATTTAAATTTCAAACAGCAGCATTTCGTTTTTGCAACTAGCCCTGACCATTTTATAGTTGCTTGTGATTTTTTCTAGATGGCGTTGATCTCATATTAAACGTAGAAATGTTTTTTTTTTAATTTGACTGAAAGACGAGAAGAGACCACGCTTTTTTACTAATTATTTTTCTATTTCTTAGTTCGGATATAGTGAGAAGACTAAAAAGGAAGAAACCTTTCGAGTTAGTGTAGTGATGTGACAGTGAAGTGTAGTTTGGTTAAATCTACTAGTAAAGAACACATTAACAAAGTGCCTTCGCCTTAATAGAGACAGTAACAAATGTGTTAATGGACGCAATCTTAGCAATAACTCTACTTAGCAATTTATGTTAAACGCAAATTACTCAGTAGTCTTTCAGGCTAGATTGTAATTTTAATGATGTACTTATTGATAAGAAGCATTATTAATAAAAAAAAAACTTCTTAGTTCGGCTTTCTATTAAAGCATGTTTTTTTAAGTTTTTTTTAACCTTAATTTTTTCGAGGTAGATAGATCTCTGAGATGAAAAGTGTCGGAACTCCATACTAGTTGTAATAGAAATTGCACTTTGTTACGGCACATTAAGGTTTATAATTGCAAAATTAATTGACTTATTTGTATACAGATTGACAGCTGTGTGCGTGGAAGAGCGCATGAGCGAACTGAAGCTACTGGTTAGCACGCAGCCGCCGCAGATACACGACAATATGCTACATCCACATACAAATCCGCCAGGTAAATCGTTCACCTGATGGTAAGCGCTACGCCTGCCCATAACGGTCACGGTGCCAGAACTTTGCATTGCAAAATCTTGAGCGGGACTGCACTGCGCTCGTCACCCTGAGACATCGGCTCTAAAGTCTCATATAACCAGTAATTTCGCTGGAAACAGTGCCCTTCAAACCGGGACACAGTAATGTTTGCACACTACTGCTTGGCGGATGAATATCTGGCAACGGTATGGTACTTCCCCAGGCGGTCTCTTGCAGAAGAGGCCTCCCACTACTAAAATAGTGTGCATAGATTTAAAATACCGCCATCTATTGACAGATAGCTGAACTATTTCCAACTCTAGGTTCAATGCACTCTGGAATTTTACGTGGGAAGTGAATGACCGTAGAAGATGGTCTAGTGTTCTCGAGAAAGATCTGGAAAGTTCTAGAGATGTAAACGCGTCCTGATACCGGGTTAAATTTAATTTTCAGTTCAAAACTCAGATCGTTTTTTTATGTTTTAGATATGTATAGAGATTGCCGAATAGGCAGAGATTTAACCACAGTCCTCTGATGGTAAGCGACGACGCTGCCGACGGTGGAATATGCTTGCCTAGAAGATACCTATTCACCCTCGCCGTGAATACTTCCATATTATAACTGCTTGAAAACAATGATGGTCAGATGAAGTTAATAAATAAATAACGCGTCACAATCACATAATAACGTCAAATATATGTTTTTCAGGAGATCCCTCCAACCCCGCTCCACCCGAACACGACAAGAACTCTAATTTGACATCGAACCAGAGCTGTGACGTCACCACCCCTCTCCTATACCCGCACCCCCACATCGGCCGCAACGCGTGCATCGAGCGCAACACGCACAACACGCAACAGCACGCCGTGCAACTAGTGCACAAGAGCTTGAAGGTACTGTGATCACTATATAGTGACGTCACGATTCACGACATGTCGAACACTAGAGCTGTGACGTCATCGCCCTCATCTACAACGCGTGTATATTGCGCAACACGCATAATTATGTATCATAGCATTCAGATATCATTAAAATATTAAATAAAGTATTTCTCTATCTACAGGACATCACAGCACCAGCTCAAAGCTCCGAACCAAGAGTCTCGAACGAAGAGAGCGTCTTCTCAGTCGCTAGACCAAGCAGCACAAGGATTCCGGTACAAGAGAACTCGCTAAACGAAATCCGGTCCTACCAGCGACCCCTGGACTACGTCCAAAACGACGTCAGCTCCCAAGAATCAGAGCGAGCGCCGAAACAAACCAACCTCCTCCACGATGTTAAAGTAGAAAACCCCAAATCGGGCATCAGAAAGTTCTTCGAGAGATTAAACAAGAAAGTCGAAACAGAAGTTAAATTAGTTCCAGAACACACCCAGAGGACAAGAACATCAATAATCAGTGATAAACCTCTCAACGTAGGCTTCGAAAGACCTTCCAATTTGGTTCTAGATCAAGAGAGGAACTTCAATTATGAGACACCATGTCTCTCTCCGCCTAACAGGACTCTATCACCTACAATGATGGAGGAAAACGGCTTCAAAGAACTGCCAGCGAGAGAAAGCGGTACCAGAACTCCAAACCAAGTCTTCGCAGTCATAGTTCCCAAAGCGAAACCGGCTGAAATCGAAATGAAAAGTCGAGCCAAAGACAGCTCTGAAAGCATCAACAAACACTCCGTCAGAACTTCCATGTCTTCGCAGAGCATGTTCAAATCCAATTCCGAGTCCGAAGACTCCACTGTGAAGAAACGGCTGAGCTGCGATAACAAAATCACTGGCAGTGCATCGTCTTCCCGAGCCAGTATCAATTTAGAACTACAATACATAGACAATGCGGAAACCTTTAACGAACAGGTTAGTCCGTTCGACCTGAACTCGGATTGCTCAAGCAGTGAGGACGAGCACCTTATGCTCCTATCAGAGAACGGAGGCTCAAAAATCACAATGCAATCAATACCGAAAACCCCGGACGTGTTAAAAGAATCCAGTCAAAGTAAATCCTTAACATTCAACAAGCTACAGAACAAATACACAAACTTTGACAATGAATTCAGCGATCCAAACGACAAAGAAAACTCAGTTAACGGTTACAGCGGAGACAACCCTGTTTACCTAGCAGCTTTGAAAGGAGAAATTAATACCGCTGACTTGAAAATCTATCAAGAAACTCCAAATCCCAAACCGTGTTTAAAAAATCTGGCCATTAAAAGACAGCATTCGCTCGAACAAGTGAGTGAGTTATTTACGTCTGCCGGAGATGTGAATCTACTTAACCCAGCGGGTCGAGTGAAGACTCCGGGCGATTTGCCCATAGCAGTGAGAAGGGCTAGACGCGATAGGGCTTTACAGAAGGGTAGAGCTAGTGAATCTAATCGGTTGAGTCTCTATAATGATAGAATGATGTTCGGTAATAGTTTGTAAGGAACTTTGGAAAGTTGATAAGACGTTTGGTTCAAAATTCTCTTCCGAAATCATTAAAAATTTCGATGATATTGGTGCTAATTCTGTTGTTACAAACTAGTCTGTATTTCAGTTTTGTCCTGATCAATGATCGGTTGTCCCTTTTCTAACTTATGTAAACAATAAGGATGGCAATAACTTTAAAGCTGTTAATTAAGTTTCACTTTAGTTTGTGTCAACGGAATTGGTGTCATTATGCAGCTATGTGAATTTTATTCTAGTCTTTGCCGCAGCTAACTTGAGCTAATATGAAGATCAGATAGCAACGGGTCATAATCATTAGTTTTGTGCCGTCAGTGACAGAACTCCTTTTTACCTTACCTTCTACATACCTTTTTAAATTTACTAACGTGAAAACTTTTTTCATAAAACCTTTCTAGGATTTTTTTTTCATAATTATCCGCAGTGGTAAATTTAAAATTAACGATATATTGAGACTGGACCGGACACGTTTGTCGTATGTCAGGCCAGTTTTGGACCAATATCTCAACCGAACGGGTCCCAAAGTCAATTTGCTGGACCCCGGCGAAGGTGAAGTGACGAACTGGACTCGAACGGGAAGTATTTACCAATAGAAGCACAGGGAGAGAGGGAATTAACTGCCACTTAAATCAAATGATCAGCTAAAAAAAAATTAAAATAAGCATCTTTTTCCCGATCGTAATTGAATACGGGCCGTATCGTGCTTTCGAATCGTGAAAAATGACGAACACGCCCAAAAATTTACGATTACGCAAGCGCGGATTATTAAATCACGTTTCAAAACTCAAAATTAAAATGATTTATTGCAAGTAGGCTAAAACATTGCCCTTTCACAAGTCAACAACTTAAGCATCTTAGAAAAAAAAAGTCAAAATATGATTTTAACTAAGGATTATCTCATTAATTAATGTGAGCATCTATTCTTTAAGTCACGACTCGGTTTATGAATGAGAACGTCTGTAGGTTCGTCTCTAGGAATTATTCATTAAAAAAATATCGTCAGTGTATGGGAATGAGCAGTTTAGTACTCGTTCCAATATTTTTGCGGGTAATCCAACATTCGTGCTTTTACGCACTATTTTTTAAATTTGTTTGCATATTGCACAGTTTTGAATCGATTGTTGTCGTGGTTTTAATTATTATGTGTTGGTCTGATATAAAAGGAGAATACTTATAGTACTGAATATAGAATGGACACTCCACCCCAGCGATTCCCTGCACCCCTACCCGCAATCGGAGGTGAATTGGGGGGTCAGTCACTAATCCACGCTTAAATGACAATAGACAAACGGATTAGTATCAACCTTCATACTACGGGGTTGTCTTTTGTTACGGTCGCGTAGTATCTTTGAGTACTTACAGACGCGTTGGGCGCGTGTACAGACGTCATTGTCTATGTGTGTGTTGTCGAATTAGCTTTTTTTGGGAGTGTCCGGGATGTGCATAAGGTATAAGGTAATATGGTCTCTTTCGTCAAATTTGAACTATATTGATCTTCGAAGATATTGATGATAAACTCCCGCCAAGTTTATTAAATACTTTTTAGTCTTTACTATTCCATTTTTACTAATTGTGATCTTTATTATTAAATAGTTAATTAGCTTTAAGTTCCTATTATAAAGCCATGATTGTTTTTTATATTGTTTTTTGATAACATTTTGTTGTTTAAGTTTTAACCCGTAACATGTTTTTTTTTTTTTTTTTTTAATTTTATTTTTTACGATTTATGTACTTGTAAATAGTTATTGTATTGTTTTTTCTTTTATTACAAGCTGTCTAATAATTGTGTACAATATTGTACCTAAATGACAAATTACTGAATAGTTTTTTTTTAAGTTATAGTTCTTACCATTAGGTACAAGGCCTGTGCGGACGAGGGACTAATGGCCAACTAGGACAAAGATCTCCGATGCTTTCTATACGTGAATCCCTTTTTGTCCGCGGTACTATACGAGTAAGTCCGTCGTGTCCGTTATTCGATGCAGTGGTAAGCTATCTATTTGTCAGACAAAAATGTACCTTGAGGACTGTCTGTGTCTCTGTTCCTCGTCTGCACACCCCTTTGATGTTCAAGTTGGACAACTGGAGGCCTACCATGACCTCTTATAGCGATTCAATTGAAGATCTAAACTGAACCGCGGCGCATAATCGTACCGTGACGTCATTTTCAACCTAAACTGTATCCACTTTAGGTTGAAAATGGCAGCAACATAAAAAATAAGACGTCACGGTACGATTATGCGCCGCGGTTCAGTTTAGGTCTTCAATTGAACCGCTATAAGATGCCATGGTAGGCCTCCAGTTGTCCAGTTGCTGCCATTTTCAACTTAAACTGGATCCAGTTAAGGTTGAAAATGGCAGCAACCTAAATTGAGTCGCTAATAAGCCATTTTCAACCTAAACTATGTCTTTTCTATTGTGGAATAGTGAAAGCAATAGTTGTGCATTTTTCAATATTGAGCACCCAAATGAACACTTTTATTAGACAACTTTGTGCCGATTTCATAAAAAAAAATGTACAAAATATTTAACTTCTGCATTCCATGTTTTATTAAAGTACAATTTCATAGTTTATGCTTAACGACAAGTGGTCAAATGCTAGCCGGGCGCCACTTTCTAACAAACACAGCTTTGCTTATAAACGCCACTTACAGTTAGCACATCATTAAAGTTCTGCGGACTACATTTTCGTACTGCGCGACTTAACGCGTTCACTGCTAAAAACACAACTGTTGTGTTTTTTAGAACTTGCCGCGAGTGCGGGTATACAACGGTGTGTGCAGATTCGTAACCGTGGCTAGACAAGAAAATCGGCTCAGCAGTCAAAGTGTTAATCGATTTTCTTAACTTTAAGTAGTGTTTGTATGTAAAGCCGTGTATCCTTTAAATGACGGTTCTCGTTAATTTTTATTTCCATTCGATATACTTAATATTTATGGTGGTTGATCTATTTATTTAGAATTCCGATTTATCAAATAGTGAAAGAAGTATTTGAGAATAATTTGTGTTAAAAGCTATAGCGGGCGTTATTCATATTGAGATACTAGCTGCGCCGCGCAGCTTTGCCCGCGTTGACGGCATACATCATATGAGTTCTTACAAGACTTAGGAAAAAACCACATCAAAATCCGTCAAGGAGCAGAGTGGTGGTAACAAATAAATACTTTTGCATTTATAAAATAAATTTGTCAAATCTCCCTTCTAATGTATCGTAGCAATATTTTCTTTAAATTAGCATTGCTAGATATACGCACGTTGTAATTGATTATAAATTTATAATAATATTTATTATACTGTATATTGTATACCTACTTAACTAAAGAAATATTAAATTATAAAACGCATATTCACTGTTCGTGTGTCGAAAATTTATAATTAAAGCCGCGCAATCTGACCTCACGCAGTGCACGATTCTCGCCGGACTATGCCGTATTTAGAGTTATCCTGACGGTCAGTACTGACGGCCGTAGCAGCCGCTATAAAAACCGCGCATGCATTTAGCAACGCATTGCACCCTGTTTTCCAGCAGTGAGAACGTAAGCTACACTTACAAAATGGTAAAATTCGTTTGAAAATTTAAGTGAGAAAATCCGGTTCTGAAAATTCTTTCAGTAATAAGAAACTGCATTATCCCTGAGCGCTACATGCTGTGTTATAAACGGGAAATGCGGAGTTCATGCCGAAAACGAAAATCCCGCGCGAAATTTTCGCCACACGTTCAGTTAACTATGTCAGGTTGTATTAGATTGTTGAAAGATTGAAAATGTTTGTCACCCTGTATAACCCAAATAGTTATTTAATATACGAAAATGTACAAATTCATCGTTGTAGTGGTGTAAGCTTCTATTCACTGATATCACGTCATTAAGGCTTTTGCAGACGGGCTACATAATGTGGAACTAATAAAAAACAAAAAAAATATTGTACCTACCTATTTTCATAAATAAATTGAGTTACTTACTGTGTTATCTATCTATATATATAAAAATGTTATGTTGGTTTGTGTACGCTTCAAAAACTCAAAAAGTTCTGCACCGATCGAGCTGAAATTTTAGCATGATATATAATCCGCATCAAGGGTTGTTTTTATCTATTATTTTCATCAGTGACATATCAGCGAATGTGCGAATGTGCCACAGCGAAGCGTGCCAGGGCACAGCTAGTTACTAATAAAACTATTGCATAGTTTGAACTGAACATAAAACAGACAGCAAATAAAACAAATTAATAAAATTGGACAAAAACGTTCTACCATAATAATTATTAGAAACTTTTATTGTCTGGATATCATTATTCACATTTTTATATGGAGAAAATGTATTTTTACATACCTCCAGTCATTGGTAATAGTTACCATTCTCAGTGATCAATCATTGGGGAGATAGAGAATCCTAGATACAGGTTAGGGTCTATTTAAGTGGTCGTGGCACGTTGCTTGATTTTTCAGTTTAGTCACCGGGCAAGCGTTTCGCTGTTTATCGATATTCCATGCTTTATGAATTACTCGTTCGCAGAATCGACCACACGTCAATACTCATACAACTTTTACTTGATACTAATAAAATTACAATTGAATTAAATTATTAAATTATGATTTTAATTTTTGGTAATTTTATTTTGAGCAGACTTCTTATTTCATGAACAAATAAAGTCGTTTCAACGTATATACTTAACTAATTATTTTTTCTATAAAATTCTTTATTAGGATAAGTTCTGCTGTTGGTCTTCCAAATGAGTAAATAAACAAAAAAAACACACTAAATAAAAATACAGTTCTTTTTGTTGGTCCACAAAACGTAGCTCGTCGACCCAAGCTGGAGAATAGCTTTGTTGATATTATCTAAGTATTGTATAGTCGAGTACCTATCACGAAATAAAGATTAATTATGTTTTTATAATGGTCTGTATTTTTATTTCCTACCTCTTCGAGCGGTCCCAACAAACAACTACAACTGCGGCTGGTGTTCCTACACAGGTAAAGTATTTTCTATTCTATACCGCACTACGTCCGATGCGAATCTGTGAAAAAGAAATGTAGAAATGTATGTATGGAACTTTACGCACTAGATCCGATGTTCGTCAATGCGAAAGTTTGTGAGAATGGATGTTTGTTACTCTATCACGTAAAAACTGCTGAACGGATTCGAATGAAATTTAGAACAGATAGTTTATAACCAGTATTGAGTGATAGGGCACTTTTACCCCGACAGTATGTTCCCGTGGGACAAAACGGTAACTACGCGGGGCGCAGCTAGTTTGAATAACACTGACTGCTGAGCCGTTTTGCTAGTGTAGCCACCGCTCTGCACCAGTGTTTTCCCATACAACAAAAACAACAATTGTGTTTTCCTGTACACGTGGCAAATTATGAAAAACACGACAGTTGTGTTTTCAGCAGTGAACGTGTTAATAGGACCATGGTCCTCGTAGTGTCTGATTTCCTAGAAACAGGGAATCCTAGCTAGGAGTCATGATCTATGGTGTGTGATCGTGAAATAAAAAAACAAGTTTTAAAAATCCCCCTTTATTTCATAATTATTTAACGAATATTTAAATCACTGATCCTATACATAACGCATTGCAATAACTAAAACAAGGTATTCAGACAAAAATCGTGTAATCCGGTAAATATTGTATTTATTGACTTAGCCCTTAAGGTGGAATATAGTAAAAAAATAAAAGTTATAAGTACCTTCGTTTTCATAAACACCACTTTTAGTAACTACAGAATAATCGCGAAGATTTTCATTAAAAAAATCTCGCAATTTTTTTTTAATATTTCTTGTCGCATTTATGAAAAAGAAGAACGCACAAACTGCCACATTAAAATCTACATATCACATATAAAAATTAAATACATCAACAACAATAAAACTACGGCTTAAATCTAAATAAGAATGTATAATATGAAAAAATAATAAACCATTTCATTATTTGGACATGAGAATTATAAATAAAATTATTTGTGAAAATAGACAAAAAATATGAAATGTGCATAGAGTTAGGGACCATCGAAAACTTCATCGTAAAACTATTACGAGCAGGCCGTCCCTCCGATAGTAAGCAGTAAGCACCCCACCTGCCCATTTTAAGTGATATACGTAGAAAGGAAGGAAGGAAATTCAGATATAACTTAACCTAAAAACCTTAACCCTTAAAATGTTCATATTTCAACACCCAGCCTTTCAGAAAATAAAATGTAACACGTAATCATATATTGTAAGCATTTCCATCGAGACTACCCACAGATATACAGATAATAGATACCACAAGTTAACCGCGAATGCGCGCCAAAATTGGAACTTCAGGCGCAGGCCGCCTAACTAATTATTGCTGCTATTTTAGTTTTATTCTGCCTGTTTTCATAGCAAGCTGTTATAAAAATATGAAAATACCTGTCCCATAATAACTGTTTACTTAAACAAACTGACCAATTAATTAAAAAAAATGACACAAACACAAAATATTAAAATCTGTTCAGAAATCCCAGAGATATACGGTAAATAAAAGTCATAAGTCGGTAGTCTCGTCTATCCAAAGATTATCTGGCAGAGATCGCTTTAAGCGATAAGAGACCGCCCCTTGTATCTATTCTTACGTTATATTTTGGTTTCTCACTGCGTTTTATACATCTTGGTGTCAATAAATAGTTATCTATCTATCTATACACACAAAATATATACAATACCATTGAGAACCTTCAATTTTTACATGGTAACTTAAAAAAATTAAAGGAAGCAAGAGACTTCTCTACGATAAACGTTAGTTGCGTTCGTGCTCTGTAACGTATTATATTTTTTTTATAGTGTACCAACTGGCGATATCTATTTTCGGTATATCTGAGAGGGTCATATGGTATGTGCCTACGAGCCTACATCAAATGGAGAAATGTTTACAATGTAACATTACAATATCAATTTTCGACATTACCATGTAAGGAATAGTACATATTTTTGTAAATATTCGGTGTGACGATTCAATTAGGGGCCTCACCACGAACAGTTAAATCCATCCAGTTTAAGGCCTTAAACTGAACTGCCCTGCTAACTGTCACCACCAATATCGCTCAGCGTTCAGTTAAGTCGACCAGAGACATTTATCCAAAGAGATCGGAACAATTTGTTTGCATTTATGGGAGTTTATATAGCTCCATCTCATTCTCTGCAGTCTATTTTTGAGTGACGTCACGTCACGTTTGTCATTTATGAGTGTGCGGTGCCAATCTAGACCGTTCAGTTTAAGGCCTTAAAATGAACTGCATGGAATAAGAATAAGTACGTGGTTACCCACCCCCCAGGATGCAAATATAGCCACTGGAACATCGCGAAACTAAATTACCTATTGGACTTCTGAAGTAAAACTTCTTTACGCACGCTCGACTTGGGGAGTAAGCTGGTGAATGCGACCGTTTCGTGAGACCGTTACGAAAAGTGTGATCGGGCGAGGCGAACGGAAGTCGAGAGGGAGATATAAGTCAGTGAAGATAGAAGAACGAGAGTTATGTTATTACTGTAGGGGCAAGAGAGAGAGGTGCGAGCACACATTATCTATCGCGAGCACTTCGCAATATTAATAAAATAGCGTTTGAAATTGACCTATTTGGGTGTGCTCTGTGTGAATTCACAAAGGTAGCTTTAAGGGTTTTGTGTTATAATATGTATTAAGCAATAAGGTATGATCTCATAAACGATGTGTTCATGTCACTGCACTATCGCATTGGGCCCTACCTGTAATGATAGTTGTGAGTTATCAATTTAAAAAAAATATTAAAAAAATAAATCTTTCTCTCTTAGCCAGTTATATACATGCATATAGAAGGAGCTAAAGAATTTTGACTTCAGTCGTGTGGTCTAAAGCAAGTGATACGTGGTGCCGTTTAATTTTTAGCCCTTTTTCGGTTTAGAAATCTAGATATCTTACTACAAAGGTGATATTTCGTGATTTTTTTGCTTTACCTCCCCCCCCATCGAGCCTCACGTGATTAATGGAGGGTCCCCTAGATGCAGGTAGGTATGTACTGCATAATTATTATTGATATTACATCGTCACACCAAATACAAAATTGTATTAAATAAATCACAATGATTCCCCCTAAAACATAACTAACCACATGTATATTCACATATTAAAGTGTATAATGTAGCAAAACGCGCTTTAATTGTGTTCTCGGGTACTGCGCGTGCGCCGTTCGCTGACAGGGCAGAGTTAGCAACCCACCGGCTCTCTAATACCCGTTTTGCAGCTTCTAAGTACAGTGCAGTGGTGATTACCTTAAAAAAAAAAAAACACATTATTTACTACTAATTTTTCCTTTTGATCTAGTGGGAGGAATTTTTTATTTTTATTTGACTTAGTGACGAGACGAGCAAGTCGTTCACCTGATGGTAAGCGCTACGCCTGCCCATAACAGTCACAGCACCACCCAGAACACTGCATTGCATAACACTGCGCTCGTCACCCTGAGACATCGGCTGTAAAGTCTCATATATGCCCAGTAATTTCTGTACTCCGCTTAAATTGTTGGTGTACAATAAAGAGTTGTCTATTCTAACAGTTGATGTAACTTTGGGTAGCTAGCGTATCATACATGTTGCTGCAACACGTTGCTGCAACATACTCACGTGTTGCGCGCGGCGCGGCGCGAAGTGATCCTGTACACTACGAACGGCCACACGAGTAGCAGCAACAGGGTCGGCGTACTCAGCTCTTGCCACGGCCACCGCCAGCCGCTCGACACTTGCTAATGACAAAACAAACGGAATACATATATATAAACAAAATCTTCTTCTTAACACGTTGACTAAATTTGTTGTTATAGCGGCAACAGAAATATGTCATCTGTGAAAATTTCAACTGTCTAACTATCACGGTTCATGAGATACAGCCTGGTGACAGACGGACAGACAGACAGACAGACAACGGAGTCTTAGTAATATGATACCGTCTTACTCTTTCGGTACGGAACCCTAAAAAGTACTAGAAACTATAACGTCTTCTGTGAGTAGAAGCAAACGATGCTGTTACCTGGAGGCATACCATGACATCTTATAGCGATTCAATTAAAAACTAAACATGATAAACTGGATCCAGCTTAGGTTGAATATGGCAGCAAGCTAAATTGAGTCGCTAATAAGCCATTTTCAACCTAAACTGGATCCAGTTTAGGTTGATAATTGCAGCAACATAAAAAAATAAGACGTCACGGTACGATTATGCGACGCGGTTCAGTTTAGGTCTTCAATTGAATCGCTATAAGATGTCATGGTAGGCCTCCAGAAGAGTAACGTAAGAGTCTTTCACAGGTCATAGATGCTGTTTAAATCATCTGCAATAGACGTATAAGGCTATGTATGTATGTACCTGTAGCATCCGCCTGTCGCCCTCGACCGCCTTCCTGAGCGCCGCCACGTCCGCCTCCAGCCTCGCCAGCGTCCCCGGCAGCTGTTCCAGCACTTTTAGATCTGGAATTCATATTCACAAATGTAGTGAGCGTGTGTTCGTGTGTGTGCGTATGTGTGTGTGTGTGTGTGTGTGTGTGTGTGTGTGTGTATAAGCAGTGATAGCCTAGTGGACGCGTCCGCCTTCCAATCAGAAGAACGCGAGTTAAAACCCCAATGCGGGCACGAACCAATGTGTTCTATAAAGCATATTATGTACGTAATTATCACTCGCTTTTCGGTGAAGGAAAACATCGTGAGGAAACCCGCATACCTACCCGAGAATTATTTCGGAGGTAGGTATGTTATCCACCAATCCGGACCGGGCCTCCGTGGTGGAATTATAACCTAACCCTCATCAAAAGCGACTGATAATTACGCACATATGTTTTACAAGAAATAGATTGGCACGTGCCCGCATTGGGATTAAAATTCATTTAAATTAAATATATCAAGTCTGTCGGCAAATCGATACATTCTTTATTTTAGTATGTTGCAGCAGTATGACAGTACTCAGTTACTCACGTGTGAGCTGCGACGTTATCTGGTGCGCGTGCCCGTTGCTCAGCCGCGGCGCCGTCTGCTGCTGCACCGGCGCCTCCTGGTCGCTCTGTGCGTGCAAAACTTGTCAATACACCTCGTGGTTTTCGAAACTAGTGGCCTGAGTGGTTTTTGAAACTATCTAGTGAACTGTGTGGTTATTGAAACTAGTGAACTGTGTGGTTTTTGAAACTATCTAGTGTACTGTGTGGTTTTTGAAACTAGTGGACTGTGTTGTTTTTGAAACTAACTAGTGAACTGTGTGGTTATTGAAACTAGTGGACTGTGTGGTTTTTGAAACTAACTAGTGAACTGTGTGGTTATTGAAACTAGTGGACTGTGTGGTTTTTGAAACTAACTAGTGAACTGTGTGGTTATTGAAACTAGTGGACTGTGTGGTTTTTGAAACTAACTAGTGAACTGTGTGGTTATTGAAACTAGTGGACTGTGTTGTTTTTGAAACTAACTAGTGAACTGTGTGGTTATTGAAACTAGTGGACTGTGTGGTTTTTGAAACTAACTAGTGGACTGCGTGGTTATTGAAACTAGTGGACTGTGTGGTTTTTGAAACTAACTAGTGGACTGCGTGGTTATTGAAACTAGTGGACTGTGTAGTTTTTGAAACTAACTAGTGTACTGTGTGGTTTTTGAAACTAGTGGACCTTGTGGTTATTGAAACTAGTGGACTGAGTGGTTATTGAAACTAGTGGACTGAGTGGTTTTTTAAACTAGTGGACCGTGTGGTTTTTGAAACTAGTGGACGTAGGTGGATTAATATTAGTGACGTAAGTTAGTGACAATAAAAGCATAAAGAATAGAAAATTATAAGTTAAACAAAGGTCTGACTAGACGCTTCCTCTTTAGTACGGTTTAGCCAATTTACTAGGTCTGTTTCTACGATGCCTAGATATGTGGCCTTCAAGCAGGTAGCGTCCAGCCAGAAAGAGACAGCACGGAAGGAAGGAGACGGCGCATACGTACAATACTAACATCGACCGTGTCTATGTACTCGTCCTCGGAGTCGTGGCGGACGCGGGGCGGGGGGGACGAGGCCCGGACGGGGGACGAAGCGCCGGACGCCGTGCGGGACCCTGGAAAGGGAACACTTCGGCTGTAAAGGCTGGGTCCACATAATAATAACCATGAACAAACACAAAAATCAATTTTTTTTAAGTAAATCTTCTATACTCACGTTTGACTTGCGGAGTAAGGTGGTGAATGCGTTACGAAAAAAGTGATCGGGCGAGGCGAACGGAAGTTAAGACGCAGATATAAGCCAGTGAAGATAGAAAGAGAGAGAGAGAGTTACGTTTCGTATATTTTTTTAAATATCTTTTACGAAATTTTCTATAAAATATTTCTTTTAGATGAAGTTCTACTTCTACTATGTGTCCCAGCACACATTTAGTTTTTTTAACTTATGATAATGGTGGTGACGACGATGATGATGATGATGATGATGATGCTGATGATGATGATGATGATAACTGTCTACTCACCGCTGGGCGTGTTGTGCTGTGAGCGCACCCTAGCCAGGACATCACCAGCCACCAGTTCCAAGTCCGTGTTGGGGATCCCCTGATCATCGTCATCGACTAACAGGAATGAGGCAACGTCTGAACTGTACGACATTGTTTCTACAATCTGGAATTGATAGATAAAAAATAACTTAAATCATAGATAACTTGGATTCACATTATACTGGAAGAAATATCTACTTATTGCTTGTTTGCTTATCAAATGAGGTAGCGCCACGCTCTAGTGACAGTTTGTCAGGCCGCCCTAGGGCCTCTGACGTGCCTTAACGATCGCTGTCCCAGGCTCACGAGCTGAGTGCAGTGCCGCGCAAGATTAGGCCATGCTAAGTTATGGGTGGCACTGGAACTGTTATGGGCATGGTAGCGCTTACCATTAGGTGAACGACTTGCTCGTCTCGTAACTCAGTCAAATAAAAAAAAATGAATTAGCTCGGAGTCTGGATGTTTTTAAGACCTGGTAGGTACATACAGAGAATCCTAGTTATGGGTCAGGTTCTATATGTGAACAAGCGAGCTTCTAGCGGGCTTACCTTGTGCAGTTCTTCTACGTACGCTTTCATGGCTTCGTCTCGTGTCATGTTCCCTAGTCTGTTCCATGCTTCCCATTTTGCTCTGCAATTAAGAAAATATTCCTTGAAAACTTGATCTCGTATCGACGAGACACACGACTAAACTATCGGACGACAGTTCAGCCGGATACTAATCAGTGTGCGTCTGCTCTTAGATTTACTAAAAATTAGTGTCCACCAACCCGGGCTGGCCCCTCGTAATGGATTATGAATTTACGACCTAATCCTCCTCACGAATGTGAAGGGCGACCCGTGCCTAGAAGTGGGCCGATATGGGTCGAAAATTATGAGTTTTTCCAGGTGTCCCTATTTGGGCGGAACGTCTCGATTTCCAGGCGTCTGCTGACACGTCGCCCTTGATTGGCACGCCGATTGTCCCGATTTTTCTCTAACCTTAGTCTGTACTTTATTCGATAATTACCATACCATTTAAAAAAAAACTGACCGTGCAATTATAATAAATGACGATTCACAAATATCTATTTATTTTTTGTGGCCATTGCAGTTGTCAAGATTTGAAAACCAAAATCCCGATTAATTTAACCTTCCGTTCCGAAATTTGACCTACTCAAGCTGGCAACACTACTAAATGGCCACCGAACCAATTTAATTAACATTTTTATGGGACCATTCTGAGCTTTCGGTTACATAGCTATTGAACCGCATCATCGTTGACAAAGTTTGGACCGATTTGGACAGTTTTTAACGCACACGGTGTATGTGGGTGTTTTTGTCATCAGTTTATTTTTTATTGTTGGTGTTGTATTTTTGTGATCCTTATACAAAAACGGAGAGATAATAATAAAAAAGAGGATTCCGGATGTCAAACGATATAAACACAAAAATCTGTCCCTTAAAACCTCCCCCCTTTTTGAGGTCGCCGCCTGACACAGTATGTACTATCAACTGACCTGTTGACCACGTCCCAGAAGCCAGGCTTTGGCTTGTCGCATGGCCCCTCCGTGGCTTGCTTGTAGTAGCTGTAGAACCGCAGCATCAGCTCATTGCTGGGCTGGTACGATCCTGGAAAGATGGAGACAAAATTGGTGAAAATCAACGATCTTATTGCTATTTGACATAAAGATTAAAATCCTGCTACCTATCTTGTAACTGGTGGCTAAGACTTAAAATAGCTTAAAATTGTTATTCACTTGCTTTACAATGACTCAGTTTATTACATGCGTATACAATTAATCGTTTAACATAACTTTGTACAGGTGTGTTGGATTATATTTGAAAAACAAATACCTAATTAATTTTAGTACAAACTAGCGATATAGCGCGACCCTGCTTGGCTCGGCACGGTTAACAAAAAGTGATAATATCAATTCCTACTAATCTTCTATATATATAAAAATGTTATGTTGGTTTGTGTACGCTTCAAAAACTCAAAAAGTTCTTCACCGACCGAGCTGAAATTTTAGCATGATATATAATCCGCATCAAGGATTGTTTTTATCTATTTTTTCATCAGTGACATATCAGCGAATGTGCGAATGTGTCACAGCGAAGCGTGGCAGGGTACAGCTAGTAATATAAATGCGAAAGTTTGTGAGAGTGGATGTATGTTTGTTCCTCTTTCACGCAAAAACTACAAACGGATTCAAATGAAATTTGGAACACAGATAGTTTATAACCAGGATTGTGTAATAGGGTACTTTTTATCCCGATAGTGTGTATCCCGGGAACTACGCGGGTGAAACCGCGAGACGCAGCTATTTAACTACAATAGTGCATTGATATGAGAAATGCCACCGGTTCCTGATGAGTTTCAGGAGCCGGAGCAGGAGTCTCCCATATCTATGCGTTATTATTGTTATTAATTATAATTATGTTTACAAATTAAAGTAAGTAAAATAACATTTAATACGTTCACTGCTGAACCGGTTTTTTTTTGGCTCTTTTGCGTATCTGCACGCGTATGTGTTTAATGTTTACTGGCGTTGTGTCGTAACTAAACTCAATCAGCTGTGCGGGCGCACACAGCTGTTGTGATAAAATTGACAATACAGCAGTGCGGGTTCGCACGCCAGGCGCGTTTTCGCTTGCCGTAAAATTATAAGAACATAGGCGTGTGCGGTTTCAGCAATCAACATGTTAAGAAAATTATATGGAAAGCAATTTGAAACCAAAACCTATGCTTTTCTATTATTATTTCCGTATCCAACCAGTGAGCTTTCTGGTTTCCATTCTCATCCCACAGGAATACACAAATATCAAACCCTACTAAACCTAGTTATTTTTATCAGAGCTCTACCTAATTAATACTAATTATTGCCAAAGTAATTGATTTTTTAAGATTGTCTATTTTAAGTAGTTCATTAGATTACATTGACTTACGTAACTGGTTAAGTAAGGCCTTCGTGGTTTGGTAACCGTGAAATAGATAAGGAGCTCTAGGTTATTAAAAGATTTGAAATAATGACAGATTAAGATGTTAGTGAAAACCGGATGTAAATCCTCACAGTGGTCTTTAACCAGCGTTGCCAGACGTCCCGATTAATCGGGAAAATTAAATGTCCCGCGCGGGACAGCCTCCGTCCCGTTTTTCGGGGACTGACCGAACCGGACTGGCCGAAAATACATTCTCTATGGCTATTTTTGCTATTTCTATTGTCACGTAAACATTATATTTGAATTCAAATAAAAAGAAACATAAATATTTAAAAACTTGTGATCAATTATAATTATACGTTTGTTTACAAAATCCCGACTTGGCAAAAATAAAATCTGGCAACAATGTTTCCAACTGAGATCAGTGCGAACATAAAATCGGACAGAGACGCGACGGAATACTTTAATTCGTTATATGCAGTTATGTAGCTAAGCTCGTAATTGAACTAATAACGCATACAATACGTGCAAGCTTCATTTCAAATTCTACCTATACGGTGTAAGAATAAAGTTCTATTTCCAGTATAATCGTTGTTATTTGCGCTGTTCTTGTACTTTTGAACTCGCGATCGCGTTGCTACATACATCGATAATGTGTTACTGTGTACGGGAGGGTCGTTCGCCTGATAGTCACAACTGATCTGCATATTTAGTAGTTTTTTTATTAATAAACTAGCTGTCTGATAATAAACAGAGTTACTTTCACATTAATAATATACTAATATACACGCTTCGCTGTGGCACATTCGCACATTCGCTGATATGTCACTAATGAAAAAAATAGATAAAAACAATCCTTGATGCGGATTATATATCATGCTAAAATTTCAGCTCGATCTGTGCAGAACTTTTAGAGTTTTTGAAGCGTACACAAACCAACATAACATTTTTATATATATAGATAGATAGATAAGTGCCAGTTCGACCACTATCTCACGATGCGGTCTACGACGGTGCACGCTTACCTAGAAGTAACCTATTCACTCGTGACTCGAAGACTCTTGTAGGCTTTTGTAGTGGTAGGCCTCTTCTGCAAACGTCCGCCTGGAGAAGTACCTCACATAGATCCAGTTACGCCTTTCTCCCGTTGGGATAGGCAGAGACTACATCTTTCCACATGCTACGAGCCCAACGGAAAGCAGTACACCAACTCTCTGACACCCTCTACTGGTTTCTTGAACTCCAGACCAATAGGCTGTGTGGGGTCTATGCGTGGTGGCGTCACATCCTTTCCGCCTGGTCTCATTTACACAAAGCCAACCTGTCTTTTACTCATATCTCTCTCTCATCTCGCATATTCCTAACAACACAACTGTTGTGTTTTTTATCACTTGCCGCAAACACGGGAAACACAACTGCTGTGTTAACGGTACGGGAAAACACAACGGTGAGGGCAGATCCGTAACCGTGGCTAGACAAGAAAATCGGCTCAGCAGTTAAATTGTTAACATTCTTTATTGTGGGTAATTGTTTTTTTTATTTAATTACATGGGGTTTATTTTATTTTAATTGGTTCTAATTGCCGTTTCAATGTAAACACAGTTATCAATAAGTATTTTGAGCAAGTATCTACACTGTAGCCTTGAATGTAGAGGTTGCTTGGACACGGCGGTTTCTTCACAATGTTTCCCTTCACCGAAGCAATAATTTGCACATAGCAAGTCATATCGTAGCTTCTTGCCTTTATTGGCGAAGTTTTTTTTATGTACTATCAAGTGAAGAGACGATTAGGCCATATAGTATAATTATAATTTAGACAGAAGCCTAAGTAAAAGGCTCCAACGCCTCATCGGCGTGAGGTTGCAAGCCTATGGGTATTCTACAGGTCACACTATGGGGAGTGTGCACAAGAACTGCTCGACCTGATTCTAGCGTCAACACTCCATCGCCACGCAACTTTTTTTATTGATTGAGTAACGATACGAGCAAGTCTTTCACCTGATGGTAAGTGCTACCATAACAGTTTTAGCACCACCCAGAACTTTGCATTGCATAATCTTCCGCGGCATTGCACTGCGCTTGTCACCCTGAGATATTGGTCCTAGTCTTATATGCCCAGTAATTTCGCTGGAAACAGTGCCCTTCAAACCGGAACACAGTAATGTTTGCACACTACTGCTTGGCGGATGAATATCTGGCAGAGGTGTGGTACTTCCCCGGGCGGTCTCTTGCAGAAGAGGCCTACCACTACAAAAACTAGACAAACGGCAAAGCGGCATGCTTTTATGGTGAAGATACCACTTCTAAGAACGAATCGTCTTGCTTCTTCAATCTTAATAAGAACCTCAAAGAAATGGAATGCTTTGCTGTAATTTATATACTTTATATCATCATCATCATCATAGACAGCTTTTTTTTTTACCCGGGGAAATGCATTAGGCATACCACCCGGCCCCGGGGGGGGGGGGGGGGACTCCCCCACCAGCCGGTCTGGCGGGGTTTACCCACTAAAACCCCGGGGGGTTCGCCTCTCCGCATTATGGAGGTGGTCGCGGGTCCGCTCGGCGCTTCCGCAACCACCTCTGGTCTTCATAGACAGCTCATCCAACCCGCTGCAGGGCATAAGCCTCCTCCCTCTTACGCCATTCATCCCTGCTTTGGGCCGACCTGGTCCATGTATTACCCAACAACAATTTGATGTCGTCGACCCACCGTTGGATCGGTCTTCAGCGGCTGCGCTTACTAATACGCTACTACAATACTTTATTATAATTAATGTAATTTCAACCCAATTGAAACACGGGATCGGATTTAATACCTAACGCAGCGAATTAAACTGCAGATTTATAATATAAAATTGTAACTAAGCCCTTGTTTACCTATTGTAATTTTTCTGTACTGTGTTTAATTTTGTTTCTGGTGTACAATAAAGAGTTTTCTATTCTAATCTATTCTATTCTAAGTAACATATAAATGGAACCATTTAAACTGGTACTTGATTAGTTATTTTATGAGTGAGTTTATTATTGTTGTGATATGAATGCAAAACAAGTTAGGTAGCTGATAGGGAGAGCGCGGGAGTTCAGATATCAGACATACAAAGGTCGTTTGAGCGAGAATTCGAGATCACGCCAGTAAATAGACTATTACCACGAACTGACTAGTTTCTTTGTTTATTTTTAGGGTTCCGTCCGTACCTTAAAAGGGACACTTATAGCAGGGCTTCCCTAACTGAGCGCCACGACGCCCTGGGGCGCTGCAGCATTATTCTAGGGACGTCGTAAAACGATCTAAATAGATTTTCAGTTTACACAGTTCCGAACTTGAGCCCCGTTTTGCATAAATCATTTATTTTAAATAATATGCTACCATTAGAAGACGTACACAATGTACAAAGGTGTAACATACCAAATAATTATTGATATAAACACGCATGCCCCCGTTCACGAAGGACCTTAGTAAGACCCTGGACATTGAACTGCGGCACGCAATCCCGCACTTAATTGATCCTTAAATTTGGAATTTACCCTCATTTACCGCGTTTCATCATCATCATCATCAACCCATAACGTCCCACTGCTGGGCACGGGTCTCTCCTCACTTTTGTGAGGAGGGGGTTAGGCCATAATCCACCACGGGGGCCCATTCCAGATTGGTGGATAACATACCTACCTCCGAAATAATTCTCGGGTAGGTAGGTATGTGGGTTTCCTCACGATGTATTCCTTCACCGAAAAGCGAGTGATAATTACGTACATATGTTTTACAAAAACACATTGGTACGTGCCCGCACTGGGATTTGAACTCACGACCTTCTGATTGGAAGGCAGACGTTCTCCCACTAGGCTACCGCCGCGTTTAAAGTCTCACTAATATTATCATCATCATCATCATTATCAGTAATCAGTCTATCTTTTTTTTTTCGAGGGGGGAAATGCTGTCGCACAGCTCCCTCCAACACAGAGGTGACGGAGGGGGGTGTGTGGGACTCGAACTTACTAAAACCCCTCATGAGCAGTCCTCCGCCTAGGTGGGGCAAGATGGCGCTGTAGCAGCCACCATCTTGCCCCGGCGGTAGGGCCCGGGTTGTATCCGGGCCTCTATGCCTGTGGGGGCTGACTTGGCTCACCTAGGCCACCTCCCAGACGTGTGGGGCGTGCAAGTCAGCAGGAAGTCCCCCGATTCCCCACCAGTGACAGTAATCTATCTATATATTTCAACCTACAACAACCCACTGTTGGGTATAGGCCTCCTCATGCGCACGCCATTCATTCCGGTCCTGCGCCAGACGAATCCACTGCCTTCCTGCAAACTTAGTGAGTCATCTGACCGTCAGGCAGGTAGTCCGCCTCTGAATCTTCGACCATTTCTTGGCCACCGTTCCGTCCCCTTCAGAAACAAATAATTTGTTTTAATTTGTAGGAATACATAGTGCATAATATGCAAATCGCGTTTATTGCGACGACAATAGCCTCATCTGAGATCTTTAACTTGATATTCTCGGACGTAAGTATGAGAACTATTGTATTAAATTATAATTTCGAAATACATAAGACGTCAATGGCACCGACCACTCAAATATATAAATAAAGACCAGCTGTCTGGCGAACTTCGTTCCGCCTAACCTAAAGGATTTTAAAATTAATTATTATTATTATTTCTAGCCTATATCGTCCCACTGCTGGACAAAGGCCTCCCTTCCCTCCTTCCAAAATTATGAAATTAATAAGCGGGCAAACCGCCTCCTTTCTCCTCCGCAGTGAGGAGTCGCAGGTGAGGAGTCTCCCGACTCCCTGGCGGCTTGCACGGCCTCACACTTCCGGGAAGTGACTTTACCATACATACTAGAACATCCTAGAACATACTAGAACATCCTAGAACATCCTAGAACATACTAGAACATCCTAGAACATACTAGTACGTAGCATAATAATTAGTGATTACTGTACAGAGTCCTTACATTTAGGAGCCCCAAACGTGATAGTTACACAAAGTATGCTCAAATCGAGCACTATTTTTAAAGAAATGCAAATCAATATACATTGCAAACCTGTTTATGAACCAGATACTTCAAATATGCCAAGTATTTTGAATTACATATTTATATACTAGAGGCCGTTACATAATCTCATCGGCTGACAAAATGAGTGATCATCACCGAATTTTTAAAGAAAATCAGCCATTTTGGTGAAATTTTATCACCCGCTGAGAATAAAAAAACGACCTCCTGGGAGAAAATATCGGCAATTGTCAGCGCTCATACCAGTTACAGTGCTACCGAGAACTTTGCATTGCATAAAGAACTGCGCGGCACTGCACTGCGCTCGTCACCCTGAGACATCGGCTATAAAGTCTCATATGCCCAGTAATTTCGCTGGAAACAGTGCCCTTCAAACCGGAACACAGTAATGTTCGCACACTAGTGCTTGGCGGATGAATATCTAGCAAAGGTGTGATACTTCCCCAGGCGGCCTCTTGCAGAAGAGGCCTCCCACTACTTTGGATTGCGAAAGCACGAGACTTCTTCTGGTAATTAAACATAGATGTAATCTGTCTGTCCATCAGAAGACACCAGAAAAGAGCTTTTCAGTCATTAGTCATTGGCGGTTTGTACGATTTTCATTTATTTATTTATTCGGCAGACCTACAGCTATGAACATATGAAAAAAACTATAAGTAGCTATAGCTTATTTTGCTTTTATTATTAGCGCAAATTTACTGACCGCCGGGATAAGGTGGTGAATGCTACTGCAACCCCATCTTGCCGCACCTCGGCGGAGGACTGCTCACGGGGGGGGGGGGGGGGGGGGTTAGCAGGTTCGAGTCCCACTCACCCCCCTCCGTCATCCCCGTGGCGGAGAAGATAGTGCGACGGCATTTCCCCCCTCAAAAAAAAAGGACTGCTCACGGGGGTTTTAGTGAGTCTGAGCTCCACAACCCCTCCATCATCCCCGGAGCGGGGAGGATAATGCAACAGCATTTCCCTCCTCAAAAAAGATAGATTAATAATAACGGCAGCTGTCTATAACATGTGTTAACAGACTTAGTATTTTTATAGACAGGTGCCAATTAAGTTGTCACAAATAAGACTCAATTATAATTATGCCCATCGCTTTGCTGTCACTTTCACACGTTATAAAAAAGAAAGGGGTAGCAATAACTTATAGCTGTCTTTAAATTAACAAGTCGGTGGGTCCGTTCGATGCCAGCCACGGTGCCAGTCAACAAACGTGCTTCGCATGGAAAATTACATCAGCACAAAAACAAACATTGTAAGAGGGTCTTGCCTCTCTAATACTGTGTCTACTGACTGGCCGATCGTTGCTGGGGTGGCCGGCCGTCAGTCTTAATGCGGACAATCCACGTTGACTGCTGAACCGGGGCACCGTTACGGACCATGTATGTTTTCCAGCAATGGCGTGCTGTCTGTGTGAGCCGCACTGTAGTAGCGCCGCGTTAAACACACGTCTGTGTGTCGCCACACAGCCGGCACGTAAGCTGCGCTAACACAGCGGGTGTGTTTTCCCGCACCCGCGTAAAGTTATAAAAAACACCATGTCTGTGTTTTCAGCAGTGAACTTGTTAATGTTCTTTCACTATCCCACTTTCTAACAAACCATGGCGAGCCCAGCCAAACATAAGCCGGCAACATATCAACGTCTTTGAAAGTTAACTCATTTTGTTTGCGTTCACCAGACGCTCGACCTATATATTGTTGAGAATAGAAAACAATTTATTCAACGTTAATGTCGATAAGTATAAATATTATTAAGATTTGTTAAAATCAAATATTTATCCGTTCTTGCGATGTTAACAAAGCGGAACAAACAAATTTCACATTTGTAATATTAGTTAGATATAGGATTAGGATAAGTATAAAAGACAAATACTCTTTAAGTGCTTGAAGCAGTAGTGTGCAAACATTACTGTGTTCCGGTTTGAAGGGCATTGTTTCCAGCGAAATTGCTGGGCATATGAGGCTTTAGAGCCGATGTCTCAGGGTGACGAGCGCGGTGTAGTGCCGCGCTGGATTATGCACTGCAGGGTTCTGGGTGGTGTGTGACTGTTATGGGCAGGCGTAGCGCTTGTAGGCGTAGCGGTGAACGACTTGCTCGTCTTGTCACTCAGTCAAATAAAAAATAAAATAAAAAATAGTGAGACAACAAAATTATATCTTACTTGAAATTCATAAATCTATAATGTCATCATCAACCCATAACGTCCCACTGCTGGGCACGGGTCTCTCCTCACTTTCGTGAGGAGGGTTAGGCCATAATCCACCACGGGGGTCCAGTCCGGATTGGTGGATAACATACCTACCTCCGAAATAATTTTCGGGTAAGTATGTGGGTTTCCTCACGATGTTTTCCTTCACCGAAAAGCGAGTGATAATTACGTACATATATTTTACAGAAGCACATTGGTACGTGCCCGCATTGGAATACAAAAAAAAAAACTATAATCTAAAATCTATATCTATATAAATCTATAATGTACAGCGAGTAAATCATTTCGCATCATCACTATCTGCAGACCCTAAGAAATCGGTTTACATAACCAAGCTACATCGCCTTTATCCATAGCAGCAGCTGTCTCTCAATTTCGTGGCAAAGGAAAATCACTAACCAACCAAACTTAATGCGTTCACAAAGTGCTTTTTTATTTTGTTTTTTACTACCATAAGAAGACGTAGGAAAGTGAAAGCGGCTCACCGTACGGCATTGTGGAAAAGTACCTAGGCGAAATGTTCAAAATAATTACTAGGGTAAAATAATAACTGAGTACGGTGCTACGGTGCTTACGTCTGCTACGGTGAAGCTTAGGTGAATAATGGTAGGCCTCTTCTGCAAGAGAAGATATTTATCCACCAAACAGTAGCGTGAAAACAATACTGTGTTCCGGTTTGAAGGGCACTGTTTCCAGCGAAATTACTGGGCATACGAGACTTTAGAGCCGATGTCTCAGGGGTGACGAGCGTGGTGCAAGACTATGCAATGCAAAGTTCTGGGTGACACTGTAACTGTTATGGGCAGGCGTAGCGTTTAACATCAGGTGAGCGACTTGCTCGTCTCGTTACTCAGTCATATAAAATCTTCACACAACGTGTGTGTTTACTGGTTACTGGCGTTGTCGTAACTAAACCCAATCAGCTGTGCGGGCGCACACAACTGTTGTGATAAAATTGTCAACACAGTAGTGAGGGTTCGCACGCCAGACGCGTTTTCGCTTGTCGATAAAATTAGAAAAACACAGACGTGTGTGTTGTCAGCAGTGAACGTGTTAAAATAATATTTCCTTCGTCCCTGACCTGACTAAAGGGTAGTGTTGACAAGTTGTCCAACCTGCCTTCTCGATGTCCCAAAGCGACAAACCCGTTTGTACTCGCACGCGGTCGGCCTTGAAAGGCTCAAAAGTAATACAACCTGATTTGGGAAATGCAAGTATTGACTCATTAAAAATTGTATCGAATGTGGTTCGGGCTTTTTTAAGAAACTTTACTCGTCGATCATTTACTAATAGTATATTTATTGACACAACTTAATTATCAAAATAAATAAAAGGAAAACTGACTAAAACTTAAAAATCTAACAAAAGAGGGTGGGTGTCCATGAGGCATGGTGCCAAGAACACTGGCTGCATTTCCACGTCGAATAGCAATAGCTATTCTCTGTGCGAGAAATAAGCCAGCCCTCTTGTCACCAGCGGCGTCGACTAACCGAGGAAATAAATTACTAATCATTTACTTGGCACAATAATAGACAATTTCATTCTATCGCTATTATAACGAAAAAATTAAATTTACTGTAATTCCAGAGGAGTGGGGGGATTCTTGTTAGGGGGTGAATAGACCAACAAACATGATTAAAAAACGCCTCCTCGAATAAATGTGAATCGTGCAAACACCTTGTATATTACGATGACGCAGTCCAGTAGCCAGCCGATCTTATTTGCTCGCCACGAAATACTTTTATCGTTGTGTCGTCGTATTGAGATACACTTTTCACCTCCTCAAATAAACGTGTATCAGGCATGCCAATACACCCTGTATATTACGGTGACGCAGCCTGGTTGCGATCTTAATTGCTTGCCACGAAATACTTTTATCGTCGTATCGACATACACTTTTCACGCAGAACGACAAAATATTATCGCGGCGCGCAACAACCCTAAACGAGGAGCCTTTATCACATGAAAGTACATTATATCAGGTCACCTACATTCCCAGTCGCGTTGCTCGTCCGCACCACGCATCGATTGTATGAATACACTCCACCAATAACAAGTCCTTGAAACGATTAATGCGATATACAATTATGAAACGCTGTCACATTTACCGCAAGGTTGTGTTCCATCGGCGCTGTAGCAATAGCCAGGATTCGGCACCGAGTGTGTAGTTTGATAACGCTTAATTCGGTTATGAAATGACTTTTACAGTATTATTTGCGGATAACCTGCAGGCTAAAGACGGAGAAATGGGTTGCGTCAGCTTCGGCGCTACCCGAGTTGGTACTACTCGCGTTGGTACTACCCGCATTGGTACTACCCGCGTTGGAACTACCCGCATTGGTAACCAGTCTAGGAAAAGGAAAACTCCAAAATCACACCCGGATAGCAGTCTCCGTTAGGCACAAATAGGGTCGTACTCCTAGACGAAAATGTAGCAGACTTACGAGGGAAGTACCACACCGCCACCAGATATTCACCGCCAAGCAGTAGTGCGTAAACGTTACTGTCTTCCAATTCAAAGGGAACTGTTTCGAGCGCAATCGCTGAGCATGTGACTTTAGAACCAATGTCTCACGGTGACGAGCGCAGTGCAGTGCCGCGCAAGATTGTGCGCAAACTTCTGGGTGGCACTGCAACTGCTATGGGCAGGCGTGGTCTTATAGAACTCAGTTGCGATCCTGTCGGAAAACTGACTCTAGCTCGACTTCTTCCTATCAGAACGATCGTGAATTTCGATTTCGGTTACACTTCATCATTATCATCATAAACCTAAATATATTCGTTCCCTGCTCGACGTAGGCCTGTCCCGATGAAAGCCACTGAGCCCGAACCTCGGCTCTTCCGTTACACTTGAGTGCAGAGAATGCGCTCGCTGACCCAACAGTTGGCCAACTGTTGCCCGCCCGTACGATCTTTCAAATGCACCTTTCGTAAGCTCACTTTGCACAATGGCTTACGGCAGATAGGGCCATTTTATGGATTATAGAATACAAACATAGCCTATAGCACCCAGGGACGATGTAACTTCCTATTAATGAAATAATTTACAGTATCAAATCAGTAGTTCCGGAAATTACCTTCTAAAAACTCACAAACTTCACCTCTTTATTAATATTGTAGGTTAAACAAATATCCATTGAAAATTTTCCGAATAACAAAATAAAAATATGCAAAATTGTCGGAACTCAACTCTGGTTTTAATAAAATTGCACTTTATGTAAAGGCAATAGAGCTAATAATAATTGAAGCAAAAGAATAAATAATAATGCACTTGTTTTGTTTTCATTATCATATGTAATTAAATTATATCGTAAGTATGATGAATCGTTAAATAATAGCGATATCTATTCAGCCAATAAACATTAAATGTACTTATAATAAAGGAAGTAAACACAAAATATCAATACGCTAAATATTTATTAAATTATATAAAACTTATAAAATTGTGCAGATGTTGGGTGAACTAAAGCTTTGTAAAATTAAATACATTGTTTAAATTTTTCATAGTTATTCCAACGCATGCAACCTCAAAGAAACCAACTTCACGCTGATTTATGCACAAACGGGACACAAGTAGGTTACGTTACGAGTTAGAGAAGGACAGATATAGATACATGTTTTATTTCAGCCAGTGTCATTAAGATATTCAAACTTTTTAGTAATAACTCAAATGTCATCAAGCGTCAAAACGCTTATCGGAGACGCGAAGAAGCAGAACGAATTTCTTATAAAGTTTTATTCCGTAGAATACCAATCCAAACCAAATACCAAATCTGAGATTTATCTTAGGAATGAAAAATTGGCCCTTAGTGTGTTTGTAAGCTATTGAAAATAGATAGATAGATAATCTTTTCATTGAAACACCACATAACAAATTCGCCAATTTTGACTGTTTTCGTAAATTTTCGAGCATTTCGTTCACCTGATGGTAAGCGCTATGTCTGCCCATAAAAGTTACGGTGCCACCCAGAATTATGTACAATCATGCGCGGCAGAGCACTGCGCTCGTCACCCAAAAAAAAACCAATATATCGTCGTCAAAATATGTCAAAATCAGCGACTATTACAGACAGAAGGCCCTGCAGGTAAAATGGAAGACGTAACAATAAATATTGAAACCAATTATCGTCAATTCGCCACCTATAGTGAAGTCGAGAGCTATTACAAATAAACAGTGAATATGATAAGGTGCTAAACAAAACACTAGATGGACAAAGGTCAAGTCGTATAGTCTAGTATTTTTATTTAATTTGCCTGTGACCAGATGAGCAAGTCATCTGATGGTAAGCGCTACGCCTGCCCAAAACAGATACAGTGCCACCCAGAACTTTTTACTGTGCTCGTCACCCCGAGACATCGGCCCTAGTGAAAGACTTGCTCGTCTCCTCACTTAGTCAAATATAAAAGAAACCATACTTGAAATAATGAAAACCATGAGAAGTTTTCTGTGCATACTGCGCGCAGTATTGGTTCTTTTGACGACCAACACCCGGCATTACGCAAAAAGGGCCAATCGTCATCATCATCATCAACCCATATCGACCCACTGCTGAGTAAGGACCTCTTTGGTGAGGAGGACCAGGCCATAATCCACCACGGAGCCGGGTGGAACACATACCTCCGAAATAATTCTCGGGTATGTGGTCTACCTAACGACGTTTTCCTTCACCGAAAAGCGAGTGGTAATTACGTATATACAATATGTTTCACAGGAAACAAATTGATACGTCCCCGGGTCGAGACGTGAAGTCACGACCCTCTTTGGAAGGCGGAGGTTCTCGCACTAACCGACCTAAATGCGAAAAGGAGCCCGCACACCAAGTAGGCGATATACAAATTCGTATTCAGGTCAAACGTAAACCACAGAACAAAGTCGTAAGCCTAATCCGAAAGGGAGTACGCGTCGCCGTTACCAGGTCAGTGGCAACGCCACGTAATGACTGTCCACCGTCCGTGGTAGACGAAAGTAAAAGTATGTCTAGCTAGGTGGTTGGCATTTCTATTATATTGCGCCCTGCGACTGCATCCAAATTTAAGAGCTGGTGGCTGAGCGGTAACTTGTACGCATTGTGCCACTGAACATTACCGGGTTTCCAAGGTGCAACCACGTGCAAGACGTACCGTGGACCAATGACTTAGTGCGAGTCGCGAGGAGCCGCTGGATGCGAACAGCTACCAACCGCTAGTTGTGGCGTTCTATGGGGAGGCCTATGTTCAGCAGTGGATGTCTTCTGGCTGATGATGTTTTTTTTTTATTGCAGTATAGGCAAGCATTCGACCGCAGTCTCACCTGGTGGTAAGTGTCGACGCGGTCGACTGTGGAGCATGCTTGCCTAGAAGATACCTATTCAGTCTCGACTTCAACACTTCCAGATTATAGTTTTCGAGAAACATAGACGCTGGTAAGGTCCATTCCTTCGCTGTTCGGATTATAAATGTGGATGCAAACCGCTGTACGGATCGGAGGAATGTCAACCATGTAGGTATGTGTAAAATTATATTAATGTACGTATGGAGGGTAGATCAATAAAATATCAATCATGGCTACACTATTCGTTTCATTGTATCACGTCCTTCATTATACACATCATAACAAACCATATACGGATGCCGTGTGTCCGGACGTCTTGTCCGATGGTGGAACGAAGATGGAGGAATCAAGTTGCGCAACTCCATCGCACACCCCCCTAAACGTAGAGACCCGGCTATTACTCGGGCCTACCACCGGGGCAAGATGGTGAATGCTAGCGCGAACCCGAAGTCAGCGGAGGACTACTCACGGGTGGCCCCACAGACCCCTTCGTCACCTCTGCGGGATAGGGGATAGAGCGACGGCATTTTCCGAGCCTCGAAACAAAAAAGCCCTTAGATGCCAGAGGACCAAGGTGGAGAATTGTTGTTGAATTTTTGTGGTAGTGTTGAATTCTCCCACTTTATAGTACAGGTAGTTATATTGTGACTGAACACATGAACTCTATTAACAATAAAAAGAACATTAAATACGCGTCGTGTCCTACTCATTGTCTTTCACCGCAATCACAGTAAACATAGTTATGCGGTGCTACACTTTGGTACGCTCAGTGCTTCCTAACGATCATCATTTGCGGTCGCAGCCCTATTTCGGCACAGCGTACTTAGCACGGGTAGTTTCGGGCTGGTTCATGCTAAAGACCGCTTCACATTCACGCCGTCATGAGCGAGAATACGCGGCAACCGTTTCTTGGTACTTAAATTGGATAAGGTACTCCGCTGTCTAAAAACAAAAACCAACTATAGGTAAGAAATGACGCAGAAGCAACCATTGCAGCATCAAAAAATTATTAGAACTACTCCCCGGAATCAATTGACAAATGTCATAGTGGCTGGTCCTGCATCAGGCCGTTTTGAGCAGCTTTCCATGCTAAGTTGGCGACAGCCCTCCGGGCCGCCACCGAGCCGCTGCTGCCGGAGGATAGGTAGGACGACCGTCAGATTATGATTGCATCTCTGCCCAGTACTCCGGTCGTTCGGAGATTGGCGGAAGCGTACGCCCAAGATAGATCCTTTGTCCATTCAACGCCTACCACACACCTAGCTCCAACTCGGCAATCAAGACTTAACAGACCTCGACTCAACTATAATGAAAAGTTTTTTAATATTCTTTTTTACGTTTCTGTTAACATTTAGCATTTTCTGATGGGTGCCCTGTGAGAGAGGGTTTATTTATTTATTATATTTATATAGATGAGCATCATACATGATGATATGTTTACTTCACATAACATAGTGTTGGAAGTCACTTCATAAAATTGTTTACTTTTGTAACAATTATTTTTTGGTTTGTAGCCAGTTATTGAGTTTGTTTTTTAACACTTGGACTGCTGAGCTGATTTTCTAGTCTAGCCACTGTTACGGATCTGCACACACTGTTGTGTTTACCCAAACCAGAAACACAACAGTTGTGTTTTCCCGTATTCGCTGCAAGTTATGAAAAACACGACAGTTGTGTTTTCAGCAGTGAACGTATTAAGGTGTTGACTGAGGTGGTGGAAACAACTCTGTTCACTGAGGAAGTGGTGGGCAGTATTAAAGAATTCAATTTACCAGCTTGATGTGGGTCCGTTTCAGTGTGATTAAATGATATTCTATTCTATTCTACCCATAGCTGCGGTCGCACTATTTCCATTTGCAATAAATCAGTGCTTATCCAGCACTCTCTTTTACTGGTTGCTTCTCGAAACCCGTAACACTCCGAATATCTAACATCTACCGTTACCTGTGTGTAATTTACTTGTACGTCTTGGAATACATTAAAAGTTATTATCTTATCTAACCTTTAATTTCACAATGACGGCAAAAAAATTAATCATAGTACTTACGGAGCACTGACAATCGTAAATCAAATATTTTGCATGTTTACAACCATGAAAGGCTCATTGGTTTCCAATTTGGTATTCATAAGGAAGACAGTTTGCAAATGCAAATTTATACAGTTTCCTTGGAGTAAGCATTTGACAAATATTTTTTTTAGTATGCATTGATAATAGAAACTTATTGATGATAATATTATAATCAACCTGCATAGTTAATATTATATGCAAACTACTTGTAAAACTGTTCACTTAACTTCTTCCGTTTAATACATGTGGCAGTATTGACGATGTATACCATATATTGATGGAATGTGTCCGGAACGCCAATTTGAGAAACTCATATGACTTGTCTGGCATAGGGAGTTGTAACAGCATTCTAGCGGATCCACTGTCGGATACGGCTAGAAAATTGTACAAACTGGCAGACAAGCGCAACTGATACACATATCAGTTACGCTTGTCTGCTAGGTACCTACCTATATACTGAATTTATGCTTTATGTAATGTATGTACCTATGTGACGATTTGATTTTGTAAAATAACAACCAGGGCGGCATGTTCGCAAATGGCGACAAAGCCCTTTTACCTCTTGTGATTAAAAAAAAACTTCTTCCGTTGTGTAAGTGGATGGATGAGGTGACAGTGAAGAGCAAAGTTGTGGGTTTGTTTCCCACACAGGGCAAAGATTTATGTTAACCACAGGTATTTGCTCTGAGTCTAGATGATACTTAAGATCCTGGAATAGAACATAGGATACTTTTTATCCCGTGAAAATTTTATTCCCATAAATAATTTAGCATTTACTGAAACCTCAAATCATAATTATATTTCCTTTTGAAATAGAAGACTGAAGAAAAAACGGGACACAGTAAGCACCTAATGGATGAACTACTATTATTAGATAGTTCTCGTTCTAACACGTTTAATTATCGTAAATTATTCAGATAAAAGTCCGAGACAGATGTTTTGGTTCTCAAGTTATGATGTAGGTGAAGCCGTAGTGAAAAACTAAAAATTTCACAATAATACTCACCGCTCTTCGGCAAACTTCTTATGACGTTCACGGCAGCGTCGAATTTTTCCTCTAGAGACATTTTTTGGCACTTGAATCTGTTCACAACACACGAAAAGACACAATTTTCTTAGGCGCACTTTGGACCTCAACGCGTTTGAATTTACCACATCACACACGTCAACTTTTAATCACGATCACTAACGACGAATATTAAAAACAAAAACACTGTTCCGTCACGGAATTGCGTAATCAAATCAGATTAATGAGGATAGAAGAAAAGGAACAAAAACACGAATTGAAACTAAGTTCGCGAGGCGAGCGATCTGCGGTCGTTCGAAAAAAGTGAAATGAAATTATAATTGTTGCTTGTAGTGTTGTAGAGATCAGAGATAGCGATCTGTTCGTTGGTACAAAATTGACTAACCGAATAGTTCGAATGAAATGATTGCGGATTGGGGACACAATTTCATATGAAAGTGTGACTGCGGTGCCGCAGTGGATTGTTTATTATTGACGTCTAATAAATCGATGAACGCCGGCTGCATGCATGAAAAAGTTGACACATTGTCTCGTTACGCTCATTGTACGCTTGCGCCGCATCTAACTCTCTTCTCTTCTTGACAGGTTAGTTATCATGCATTTTAAAAATCTGATTACTAGTATAATTTCAAGTATTTATTCTTTTTTTATTAAGAATGATTCAAAAATATTCATAAAAGTAAGCAATCATTTCATCAATGTAACGTTGTCACGTTAAAATATCGTCCATAAAACAACTTCAGATACAACCTTTTTTTTTTATTAAATTTAAAATCATCGACCGCACGCCGCTATCGTGTCGTTACCGAATAATGGATATTACTGTTGGGACTTTATTTTATTAAAACATTTACGTACACAAAGTTTTAGGCAATAAATTTTATTCCATTACTAGCTGACGTTATGGGTTGATGATGATGAAGTATAGTATATTCTATTATGTACGTCAAAATTCTTAATAAATGTAAATATTGACACATAAACTTCTTACTTAATTCGGGTACCAGAAATGTAATTGATTGAAAATTTTAAGTCAATTGTAATCAGTGAACAGTGTGAAAATGCAAATGATACGATTGAAATAAAACAGTCGATTGTACTTGGCAAAATGCACATGTCACATCACTAGCAACTATGCCAACTTGACTTTGAATTGAAATATATTTTGACAAATTGACATTCAAAAAGAGTGCTGCCATTCTAAAAATACTTTGCGGGCAAGATGAATGACATTTGCTTGCCTATTTGACGTTGATAGATGGAAAATATTTTACATTTGTCTGTCGACCCCGCCCGGCCCAGTCGGCCATATTTTCTGCGGCATAAACCGCCATTACTTGTCAAATCGAACGAGCTGTGCTCGCTTGTGTTTATTGTATTTATTCAAGTAAAAGGTAAATTATCCCGAAATTCTTCAAGAATCTTCACATATTTGTGACGAGCAAAGCTTACAGTGTGTTTTAGGGTATAATTAGTACATATTTACGTTAATATTTTGTTAAAATCGGCGTTTTTGTGTTAATCGTGATTTTTTTTAATGCGGCAAATGAATTTTCGATAAAAATTGGATTTGTGTAGTGTCTGACGCATTTATTATGTTCTCTACAGTCCGTTCTGTGTCAATCATGAAGTCATTACCGTAGGTAGTGCTATTGGTTTGTGGGAAATGAAATCCGACTCCACGGATCGATACCTACCACACCTATTTTCGGTATAATTTAACATTGTTTCTGCTAGCTTTCCAGTTCCTCCCACTGCTTTATTCACTAATCACGATTACTATTTAAAAGAGAAGCACTTAGAGCCATTTGGGCCCATAATGGTGAAAAGAGAGACGAAATAATTTCGATTGATATTGTCATGTCTAGACCCTTCTTTCTGATGATACAAAGTCAAATAGGGGTAGTCGACGGCCGCATCATTTGTTCATTTTCTCTCAGATCCATGAACTTGGAGCTACAGGGTGATTGATAGGGTGGACTAGTGGCTATAGTAATTAATTAAAACCAATAATACTTGAAAAAACATTATTTTAGTATAAGAGAAAATATATTCAACAATTCAAAGACACCGCACATCAAAAGATAAAAGAACAAACTTAATTCAAATTCAAATGCAGTGCATCATAGACAATCATAAGTGGACAGCATCACGACCTTCCAACACCTTCTCCTGATGTTCACTCATGTTGCCAAAACACGTTACTTTAAATGCATTAATCTTGCACAGTGTCTTTCAAATTTTACTTTTGACAATGGTTTTGTCATTACGTCAGCTAACTGGATTTCTGTGGGACAGTAGCTAATATTTATTAATCCATGCACGAAGTGTTCATGGATAAAATGGTACCGCACGTCTATGTGCTTCGACCTTTTGTTGAAAGATCCAGACTTCACAAGCTGAATCGAACTTTGATTATCAACATGCAAATTTATTTTTATGTCCAAACCGGTTATTTCTTCTAATAGAGATTTGAGATACAATGCCTCTTTGCAACAGTCTGCTGCGGCTATATACTCAGCTTCAGTCGATGATAACGCTACTATAGGCTGCCTCTTGGATGCCCATGATATTGGTCCATCGGCTATCATTAGCACGGAGCCAGAAGTGCTTCTTCGCGTCAATGGGTCTCCAGCATAATCCGAGTCGCTGTAAGCATCGATTTTCTCTATCGGTTTATTTCGTTTGAACAAAATGCCTTTCTCTTTGGTTCCCACTAAATATTTGAAAATTTTCTTGATTTTTGTGACGTCTTCTCTGGTGGGGTTTTCAACCTTCCTGCTAACTAGATTGACCGCTTGTGCGATATCTGGTCTGGTTCTGGTAGACAGATACAGTAAACTTCCAACTGCTTCCCTATAGGGATATTCCTTCTCCTGGACAGTTTCCTGTATCGACTTTGAATCGCTACTTGCGGGCGTGTCACAAGGTTTGGCATTTTTCATATTGTATTTTTCCAATATGTCATTTATGTAGGATCTCTGAGTAAGAATTATTCCTTCTTTTGAGTTTTTTATTTCCATACCCAGATAAGTACTTGGATTTTCATTCTTTTTCATTTCAAATTTGGTTTCAAGTTTCTTCAAAATAACTTCAATCTTTTTCTTGTCTTTTCCTATGACAAGTCCGTCATCAACGAATAGTCCGATTATTATTGACTTATCTTCGTTTATGAAAACGCATCGATCCATTTTGATTGTCTTGAATCCCAAATCAAACATCGCTTGGTTAAAAGTTTTGTTCCATGTAAATGGAGCTTGTTTTAATCCGTACAACGATTTTTTTAATCGACAAACTACTTCAGTAGTATTGCAGTCAGTCTCATAGCCAACAGGTAATTTCATATAAACTTCATCTGTTAACTCTCCGTATAAGAAAGCTGTCTTGACGTCAAATGTCATGAAGCAGTAAGATTTAGATGCGGCAATTGCTAATAAAGTTTTTAATGCAGATTGACTTACTACTGGGCTATAAATGTCTTCGAAATCCAGGTTTCCTTTCTGCTCGCATCCACGTACGACTAATCTAGCTTTGTACGTACCGTCATCTTTAATCCGAAATACCCATTTGTTTGACAGTATTTTGTGTCCTTTGGCTTCTGACTTGTCAACTAATACCCAGGTGATATTTTTCTGTAATGAATCCATTTCTGATTGTATCGCCTTCTCCCAATTTCGTTTGTCGGTGCCAGTCACAGCTTCTTTGTATGTGAGTAAAGAGCAGTCATAGTCGTCATTATTTTCTGATGTAAACATGGTCACGCAGCGACTTAACTCATAATCTTTAGTCCACGCTGGTGGTCTCACGTCTCTTTGTGGTCTTCCACTTGAGGGAGATGGTTCATCAACAGGATCTTGACTAGAGCTGGAATAAAGGGGGTTAGGTTCCTGAGAAGGTAAGTTCTCATTAATTTTGTTTCTTTTTTCTGGAATTTCAATTTCTATTTGTTCTGTTTCAGGTTCTGGAGTAAAATCTTCGCGTTTCTCAGCAGGGTTATCGCCATAATGCATCTTTTCGATTACTTTTACATCTCTGCTGATAACAACATCATTCCTTTCGGGTATATAGATTCTAAAACCTTTTGTATATTCCGCATATCCCAAGAATACTCCTTCTGTGGCTTTGGCTGTGAATTTTCCTCTTCGGTTTTTGTTCATCACAAACGCTCTATTTCCGAATACGTGTAGGTGATTTCCTGATGGTGTTCGTTGTACCCATTTCTCATATGGGGAATTGCCTTTGAGAGCTCTTGCTGGGCTTCTATTTATCAAATAGTTTGCAGTGTTTACTGCTTCTGCCCAAAATTTTGCAGGAATATTGGCATCTAGCATTAGACATCTGGCTTTATCCAACAGCGACCGATTTTTTCTTTCACTCATACCATTTTGCTGTGGGGTATAAGGTGCAGATAGTCTTCGGCTTATACCATTATCTTTGAGGAATTTGTCAAACGCTTTAGACCTGTATTCGCCTCCATTATCAGATTGTAGATTTTGAATTTTCTTCTTATGAAACAGTTCAACATAGTTTTTATATTCCTTGAATTTATCGATTACTTCGCTCTTTTCTTTTAAGAAATATACACAGCAGTATCTTGTATAATCGTCAATAAATGTTACGAAATACTTTGATCCGGCCATTGATTCATTCTCAAATGGGCCACACACGTCACTGTGAATTATCTGGAGCACTTCGGTAGAGATTATTTGTCCATGGCTTTGGAATGGTAGAGTGGAAAATTTTCCTTTGATACAAGTCTCACAGGTACCCAAAGTTTTTTCTTTAAAGTTGAGTCCTCGCATCATTTTATTTTTAACCATTTCTTTTAGATCTCTTTCATTGACGTGACCTAATTTCTTGTGCCATTTCATAATTTCGCTTACATCACTAGGCGTGAAGTTTGCTGTCTCTTCCGGTTTATCAAATTCAAGATAGTATAATCCATTTCTTCTGTTAGCTTTTAATACAGTTTTCCCGCCTTTTGTGACACTGGCTTGTTCCTTTTCAAATAGAACCTTATAGCCATGATCCGTAATTTTGCTTGCAGAAATTAGATTATTCGACAAATCAGGTACATATAATGTGTCAGAAAGACTAATTTTATAGCGTCGATCCTTTGTATAAAGTTCGGCTTTTCCTTTCCCTTTAACTTCGGTCGTATGCTTTTCTGAAGCTAGCTTTAGAGTGTCAGTCGCGGGAATTAAATCATGGAGTATACTTTTATCACCCGTCATATGTGACGTACAGCCACTGTCAAGACACCATAAATTGCCTTTGCATTTCGACACTCCTGTTGTTAAACAGATGTTGTATGTCTTTTCTTGACCTTTAGTTTTATTGGGATTATTGGCTCTCTTCTTCGACCAACAAGCTTCTGTGGAATGCCCTTTCTTATTGCAATCCTTGCAAAATTGTACCTTTTTCTTCGTCTTTGTGTAGAAAGCTTCTGAAGTCTGAGGTTCACTCGCTTCGGTTTGCCTTCTTGCTTCGTATTCTTCTACGATTTTTATTTTTAAAGTGTCAGGACTTGGCAGAGCATCTCTCGACTCAATTGCCGTTCGGAAGCTATCGAAATTTGTAGGTAAACTGTACAACATCATTATGCTTAATAGCTCTGGATGAATTTTGACATCCATGTCTTCTAATTTACCTACTACATCCATAAAATTACTGAGATGGTCTCTCACATCTTCTTGTGGAGTCATTTTCTTCAATACTAGTTGCTTTAATAGCGTAGCCTTTCTTGCCGGCCCTGAACTTTGATGTACAGACTTTAGTTTATCCCATACCTCCTTGGATGTATTACATCCTTTAATTTGTTTAAGTTCTGGTGGAGATATAAGTAAAAGTAGCTCTGACCTTGCCTTTAAGTCTTCCTTTAGGAACGCACTCTTTTCTTCGGCAGTCGCAGTTGCCGCTAACGTTTTTCCACCACTAGCGTATTCCCACAAATCGTATCTTATGAGAATCGCCTGTGCTTGTAAGCACCAGGTATCGTAATTTGATTTTGTCAACGGTTCTATGCTTCTGATACTCGAGCTCATCTTAAAATTTTTATTTTCTCATTTACTTACTATTTTAAATATGCTTCATCCATTTTACCACTAGATATTCATATAACCACGCTCTGCTACCACTGATAGGGTGGACTAGTGGCTATAGTAATTAATTAAAACCAATAATACTTGAAAAAACATTATTTTAGTATAAGAGAAAATATATTCAACAATTCAAAGACACCGCACATCAAAAGATAAAAGAACAAACTTAATTCAAATTCAAATGCAGTGCATCATAGACAATCATAAGTGGACAGCATCACGACCTTCCAACAGTGATAACTGAAATAGCTGGACTAAAAGGAGTAATTAAACATCGTCTTAGATAGGCTTTTAGGACTTGCAATTATCACGCTGTAGGCGGGGTAGTTATGGATCCGACCAAACAACAATTATAAGCCATGCCATGTCCACTTACTCTCCTGCCTCCATGGCGTAAGTCGGTGCTGAGCTGACTGCGAAGTGTGAGGTTGCGGGTTCGATTTCCGCCCAGGACAAGGAATTATGTGACCCACAAATATTAGCTCTTGAGTCTTGGTTTTTGTAGGACCATGGTCCTCATTGTTCCTGATTCCCTATATACAGGAAATCCTAGTTAGCGGTCTGGATCTGTATGTGATGGTGATGCATGAAAAAAAACAACAATTGTATCAAATTACCTACTCGGCCAAAAGATTCATGTTTAAATTGCAATTTTCATGTCTTCAAATCTTATTTTTATAATTTCTAGGAGCACTTAGTCTCTCTCGTCCCCATGATGCCCGAACTGAAAGAACTGGACAAAGCCACTGCCTCCATGACAGAGAAGCGTAAGGAAGATGATGCAGAATCATCTGACAGCGACTCTGATGACACCATCCCGGAACTGGAAGATGCAGGTAAACTCCTCTACTAATCCACAGTGTTTCAACTTTACAAGGCCACTGCTTCCGTGACAGAAGCTTAAGGAAGTAATCTGACAGTGACTCCAATGACATTGCCCCAGAATCGAAAGATGCAGGTAAACTCCTTTGTAAAGTCGACCATGTCTCAACCTTACTAGGCCACTGCTTCCGTGAAAGAGAAGCGCAAGAAAGACAATGCAGACTCAAATGACACCGTCCCAGAATCTGAAGAGGCAGGTAACACCTCTACTAGTCGATAATGCAAGTACTAATTAAGGCCACTGCCTCTGTTATAGAAGCGTAAGAAAAATGATGCAGATGTGTCAGGTGACATTAGCCCAAATGTTCACAGGCGGCTTGTTTTCTAGGTTCAATCAAGTAATACTTTTGGTTATAGAGCAGGGTGACTGGTAACCACAACTCACCGATAAAATTCAAACCACTATTATTCACAATACATGTTATTGAAATTATTTTTATTTTATTTTAATTATGAATTATTACTATAATCTGCAAGTCAAGTCTAGAGTGAATAGTAGGTATCTTCTAGGCAAGCACGCTCCACTATTGACCGCATTGACACTTACCACCAGGTGAGACTGCGGTCAAATGATAGCCTATTCGGCAACAAAAATAAAAAAATTACTGAGTAATGAGATGAGCAAGTTGTTCACCGGATGGTAAGCTTTATGCTTGCCCATAACACTTACAGTGCCACCCAGTACTTTGCATTGCAAAATCTTACGCGGCACTGCACTGTCTCTTCACCCTGGAACATATTGGTTATAGTCTCATATGACCAGTAATTTTGCTGGAAACAAGTATAACACAAGCAGAACTTAAGTAATTACTAACCCCCTCCTGCCAACAAAAGTAAGCAAAGCTCTTATTTCCCCCCCACCATAACTTATGAACGGCTATACTAATTTTGCAAATTTTTGTTTTGAAATATTGGTTGTAGTTCAAGGAAGGTTCTTACGAGAATAATATTTTTTTTGCTGCCCAGAAAATTTGAATATTTGGATAACCCTGTTTTACTTAGAAAGAAAACATATCAGTTTTGATATTTTTTTAAGTAAAACAGGGTTTTTTTTTTACCTTAAATAGAATTATACGGGTGAAACCGTAGGGCGCAGCTGTAATATATAAATAGTGGTGACCCAGACCACCATGTCATAAAAATGATGGATGAAGGATGGCCCGTTATTCCAAAGGCGGAACATAATGTACTTAATAAGTTTTACATTTTAAATAATATCATTAAAAAAAACCATAGTGGTCACTACATAGGGGCATTAACCACGATGTTTGTTAGCATTTTTTCACCCCCCTGGTGTATCTTACAATTTTTAGAATAGCCGCTTTTTGGCTTAGAAATCATGCGTTTGACGAAAAAATAAATAGACGTGATATCTCACTACACCCCCCCACTTCCTTGTGATATTTCGTGATTTTTGCTAGAGCCCCCCCTCCCTCCCCTTTCAAGCCTCACGTTATTAATGGACGGTCCCATAAGTAACGTACATTTTCTCGTGCCGGAGGGAACAGGAAGATTTTTTGACATCATTGTGTATATAAAAAACAAAATGGACACGTGACGAGAAAACGAACAGGACGGGGCGGGCCGGCACGTGAACAAACATCGTTGACGACGATCTTTGTTTCGTCCCTCACGCCACGTGCCCCGCCCCATCCGAGATCCCGTCGCGTATCCACTGTACATCTTGCGGCAGCAACGATATGGTGTTGTTTCGTGCTTCATTCACGATGAATAACGAAAAACTCATTCGACTAGCTCACTTACAGCCAGTCCTGTATAAACTTGGGGATCCTAAATACTTGGATTCTAAGTAGAAAAACTATGTGTGGAAAAATATTGGTCATAAATTGAAGCTTGATGAAAAAGGTAAGATTTATTCTAAATAAATAATAATAATAACAACTTTGGATAGTCATAACTATAACCGGATGTCATCCTTTCAATTCCTGTCATTAATTTTTTTTTATGCCACAAGTTACAATATAAAAATAATCTATTCTAATGACAATATTATAACATCATATTTACAAGTAGGGCATTGTTTCCAGCGAAATTACTATACAAATGAGACTTTAGATCCAATGTCTCAGGGTGACGAGTGCAGTGCAGTGCCGCGCAGGATTATGCAATGCAGCGTTCCGGGTGGCGCTGTGACTGTTACGGGCAGGCGTAGCGCTTACCATCAGTTGAGTCATCCCTTCAAACCAGAACACAGTAATGTTTGCACTCTGCTGCTAGGCAACGGGTATCTGGCAACAGTGTGGTATTTCCCCAGGCTGTCTCTTGCAGAAGAGGCCTATCACTACGAAAACTACAGTGGGGTGACAGTGCCTGTACTGGGCAGAGTATTCTAGTATTTATCTTCTGATTTAAGTCTTGATTATTTAACGTTTTCGGACACAAGAATTTTTCAAAAATGCCTGCACGGTGACATTTACCAAATGATCCTACATTTACAAATTATGTTAAATTATATTTAGCATCTACTAAAGCTAATAACAAAACTGAAAAGTCAACTTGTGGTTAAAAAAAAGAGGTCTGCTGTTAGATGGTGTCAATTGTAACATACTTGCCATCGCGAGCGTCTATGCAGTTAGGAAACCTCTATAAACTCCAAAAATCTTCAGCATGAGCATGACATCCTTCATCAATTGATCAACTATCACCTTACATGTTTGTGTGAGATGTATGAGTGTTGTATGTGTCACTGGTTGTCAGTAACCTGAAAAAAAACAGTATTTTTTTTAATTATAATATAAATATATTTAATTTTCTGAATAGATTACTATTTAAAAAAAAGACAACCATAATTATTATTTTAACTATAGTCAATAGTTATAATAATGCTGGTTGTCTTTTTTCTTAAAACGTCTCAATTTCATTCTGACAGATGACAAGTATATGACTAATAACATCTAACTAATCAATAGTTGAAATAATAATTATTTGAGTTGTCCGTTTTTTTAAGTAAAGGATTAATGTTTATTAGTAAAAAAAGGGTAAATTTGTAACAATGTTTTATTTATTTTGCAGATAATAAAACTTGTAAGGGTCCATGGACCATTACAGACCAATCTAGAAAATGCATGAATAGTGAGAAAAATCTAGCGGGACCATCAGCTGAAATGAAGGCAGTGTTAGATTTTATGAGGGGCGATGATAATAATCCAGATCGTAGTGCCTTTGCCCTGCATTATGGCCGCGCACTGGCTGACAGTGAAACCAGAAAAATGGAAGAGAGACACAATATTCCAGCTAATGGATCAAATAATGTTATTCAGGAACATATTGTTTCTACAGAAAATGTCGCAACAAATTATTCTTATAACCCTATCTATGCAGTACCCTCTCACCAACCCTCTACACCAACATTACATTATCTAAGAAAGAGAAAGGCTACTCCATATGATTGTGCTAACAATACAGTGATAAAGCGCACTGTTGAAAGTGACACAAAGAATAAAGAAAAGGATACGAACCATCCTATCGATGCCTTTTTGAATGGCCTATCACCAACAATGAAATCACTTTCGCCATACAACCGATTAGTGGCAAAAGCACGAATATTCCAAGTCTTACATGAATTGGAACTACTTGAACTTAGGCGCCCGAGGTTGTCTTCATCATTTTCATCCCGTAACTATAACTACGGCCAACAGTCAGATTCAGAAGTCTCAGATCCATCTTCGCCATCTCAATCAGCAGCTGCAAATTATTTGAACTCTTTCAACCCTTAGCTGAAAAACCCAATTGGACAAGATGTGTAGATGTTTTAAAACTTTTAACACGTTCAGTGCTGAAAACACAGCTGTCGTGTTTTTCAATACTTGCCGCTAGTGCGGGAAAACACAACTGTTGTGTTCGTTGTATGGGAAAACACTATGGAGTGTGCAGAGCCGCAACCGTGGCTAGACAAGAAAATCGGCTCAGCAGTGAAAGTGTTAACTGTTTGTGTCATGTTCATTGAAGAGTATTTCAACATTTCTAACAGTTTGAGTTGGTTAATTCATAGATGGCGTTTTAAAAACTCAACATATAGGTCAACATTCTGGAAAAATAGCTTCGGAAAAAAAGTATAGACCGAGAAAATGAACGCTCGGAGCTCTGCCATGCATTTTTTTGGCTTAATATGTAGTGAAGTCACATTCCACATTTGTCTGCCACCGGCAGATGTAGCTTGTAGTATTAATTTGTAAGGTTTATAACTTCCAATTTCTAGTCACCCCGTGTAGCCGCTAAGGGCTAAGTGTAGCGATTTTTCCCAATTATTCCTAAGATATTTATTATAAAGTTAACATAGTGTCATATATCTAAAAATAGAATAGAATAGATAACTCTTTAATAAATAAACGTGTGTACGTAACGTGTAATGTGTGTATATGTATTATGTAAACATTTTTTTTTAAATCTGTAGTATTTTTGATCTGGAAATAAAAGGTTTTTCCTCAATCTTTCCATGTTTTTATTTCTCCTTACTACTTCATTTATTACAACAAATTTTGCAGAGCTTTCGATCTTCGACCATCGTGTCCTTCTACTTCCTTCTCTATCGCTCGCTCATTCAACCAATCAGAAGCATATTGCATAGTTCTAGAAGCGTTTGTTTAAATATTTAATCCTACATATTATTCTAAGGTAGTGTGACATTACCGTGTTCCGTTTTGAAGGGTACTGTTTCCAGCGAAATTACTGGGCATATAAGACTTTATAGCCGATGTCTAAGGGTGACGAGCGCAGTGCCGCGCAGGATTATGCAATGCGTGGTTCTGGGTGGTGCTGTGACTGTTAAGAGCAGGCGTAGCGCTTACCATCAGGTGAACAACTTGCTGTACAGAAATTAAATAACAATCCATGCAGATCATATAAAACTATGCATGCACTATATGAAACATGTTTTGCGTAATTAGGCGTGCAAATTTTGGAGAGATGGCAGCAAAAGAAGCATCGGTCCCAAATAAAACAAATTAAAAAAGAAGTAGGTATAAAATAAAAAATTTCAAATGTTAATCCCCCACCAAATGAAGCTAATTTATGTAATTTTTTTTTATAGTATAGTATTAAGATGGAACTGGCTGAAATACCGAAAAAAAACATGCATTCTTGATCTCTCCGGGTGGTTAGGTCTAAATGTCAAAATGTACTGATGTACGCAACGTACGTACTTCAAAAAGAACTTTTCCCGAAATGACTGATTTTCTATAGATCTTCATTGTTAAATGTCGGAAATCCGTAAAGCCTGAGACAAAAGGTACATTCAGCTACATTATCTATAAGTACGGGAATTTCGCATGTACATCGCCCTCGAAACAGCTCTCAATTCAACGACATACATTAATACTCCTTGGTGTGCCATGAAAAGGGTTTTTCATCCCATCTATTCGAAAAGAGGAATTTTGCTCATCTATAAGTGCGAGCAAAGTGGGTCATTCCCGTGCACTTAATTTTTCGAGTTTTTTCAATAAAGAGTGGTAATATAAATGAATGAATCAATTTTTATTGACAAAAAAATAAAATTTAATTATAAATATGTATTTTTTTTTTGTTTTTTTTTTTTTTAATTTTTTTGTTTTTTTTTTATGAATTAAATAAAATAATAAATCAATTAATACTTTAAATTATACTAGTAATCAGATTTTTAAAATGCAAGAATAATTAACCGGTCAAGAAGAGAAGAAAGATAGATGTAGAGAAAGATCGAGAAGAAAGATAGTACAATGAGCGTTACGGGACAATGTGTAAATTTTTGTGCAATAACTGAAATCCAATTTTTTGAAAATATCAGTACTTAAACGCGCTTACACTAATGTAGCATCACATTAGTTTTAGGATATGTGGGATTTGTGTTTTTGTTTCGTTTGCCTGTTATCTATAGAATGTGATTTTATTTTAATATTTTATAAATAAAGAGTGTGACTGTACATACATTTGACAGTTTAATTTCCGACATTTAACTATGAAGACCTATAGAAAATCAGTCATTTCGGGAAAAGTTCTTTTTGAAGTACGAACGTAGTACATTTAGACAATGAGACCTAACCACTTGGAAAGTTTTATCAAGATGTCAATAGATAAAGGCAGACATTGACTAACCGAGGGTTAATTATATTGACTAACAGAGGGTTAATTATATTCGAGATTATCACCACATCCTCAGTAACATTTATCTACTATTGAAATTTACTCCTAGGACAATTACTTTTTTGTCACCTTTAAAAAAAAAATTATTCACTCTCTTTGTAAATCATTGTTACAAAAGTGAACAATTTTGTGAAGTGACTTTCAGCATCAATGCTGCTCGTCTATGAAATCAGCTTGCAGTACCGAATAATATATTATATAGAATTTCATCAAAGAATATTATTTTATTACAGGAGCACCTGGCTCTGGGGGCATTGCCAACCCTATCTCTGGCATTGACCTCGTGTCCAAGGCGAAGCAATCCCGTGGAGAGAAGAAAGCGCGCAAAATCATGAGCAAGCTTGGACTTAAGCCTGTAAGTGGTATAAAAGGGTCAACATTCATTGAAATATAAAGAAATCCAAGTTGTTTTATCGCTATGTTTTTCAATATGGCAGTCGTAATAAAAAAATAACTATCATTCTAATTGTCAAGCATGTAAATACCTAGCGGAATACTGAGGCTCCATCATGAACGTCTTAGGTTTTTGAAAAAAAACACTTTTATTTAATCAAAACTTCTTCCAGGTGTCGGGAGTTAACCGAGTCACCATTCGCAAGTCAAAGAACATTCTGTTCGTAATCAACTCACCGGATGTATACAAGAACCCCCACTCAGACACTTACATCGTGTTCGGAGAGGCCAAGATTGAAGATCTGTCGCAGCAGGCCACCATGGCTGCCGCTGAGAGGTTCAAGGCTCCGGAGTCTGCTGTTACTGGCAATGATTCTACTTCTACTGGCACGGTAAGACATTTTCTCGAAAAATTGTAGTCTGGGATAGGGATGTTACAGAGATAGGTTAATTGGAACGGAAGATGGAGTGTAATATCAATCGGAAGTTCCGACTTATCGGAGTCTGAGTCGAAGCTCCGATACATCCTTAGTGTGAGATACTTAATTTATCACATGTCAGCCTCTGTGGTGTAAGTGGGTGGTTACTCCAGCCACCCAAAGTCCCCCAGGAAGGTCAGCAGCATGTGTACTTCAGTGCGGGCCTCGTGCAGAGATCCCGGTGATCCCAAAGCATGTTTGATGTTATATTTGAAATCTCAGTAAACCTTCCATTTTTTCCTTTCAATCTCAACAGACTGTTGCACCCATCGCTGAGGAAGAAGACGAAGAAGCCATCGACGAGACCGGAGTGGACGAGAAGGATGTGGAGATAGTGATGTCCCAAGCGAACGTGTCCCGAGCGCGGGCAGTGCGCGCGCTCAGAAACAATCAGTCTGATATCGTCAATGCTATTATGGTATGTGTAAGGGCAAAGTGGTCAGATATTGCGAGTTTCTTACCGTCATACGAATATCCACCTTCCAAGGAGAAGGCTGTGAGTTCAAATTCTAGCAGGCATGAACGCAATTAGCACTACAAAAAAAAATTATTAGCACTCGCTTTTCGATGAAGGGAAACATCGTGAGGAAACCTACATACCTACCTACCCGAGATATATTTTGGAAGTTATGTTATCCACCAATCTGGACTGGGCCCCCGTGGTCTAATCCTACTCACGAGAGTGAGCGGAGACCAGTGCTCAGCAGTGGGATGATATGGTTTGATAACAATGATGATACAAATAGCTCATCATATAACTTTGGGAGAGGGGGATGTTGAAATTATGTAGTAACTTGGTTATGTTGTATAGGGGAATGTAACATTTTTATTAAATGAAGATAGAGTTTCGAATATACCCCATATTCGAAAGAAGGTTAGACATTTTCGGCAGTTTCCGAAAGAAAGTTAGATAATATCGACTACACTTGAAAGAAGTGTAAACAATTACGAAAGAGGAGTAGACAGTATCTTCTGTTTTATGATTATCTTTAGAACAAAATTAATTGGATCTGTTTTCTTTTACAGGAACTAACCATGTAATCCTGCAAGGACGGCAACTTCTAGTTTTAAGTTTTTGTTGGGATTGGAAAGGGGTAGGGCCCTACGTGACCTGCAACATACAGAATGTATAATTATAGAATGTTTACTTTAATAAATTTACTTACTCTCCATTGGCTGTTTCATTTTATATGTACGGATGAGGAGCTAAACGCGTGAGGTTGCCGGTATGATTCTCGAACCGGATAATTATTCGCGAGTATGGGTATTGTGGGACTATGGTCCTTGAAGTCCTTGTAAATTGGATACGCTGACTTGGGGCAACGAATATTTTTTAATCCGTACAGCTGACTGAATTTTGGCCTTTTACAGTGCTGCTAGGAAAATATATACTAGCCACAGAGAAAATAGGTAGTATATAAAATCTGTGGTGCTAGCCATATTTTTCCAAGGCCTGAAACTATGCACATATTAGCTTAAAGCTAAAAAACTAATTATTGTAGTAAAAGATAATGATATATACGAATAAATTGTAATGGTCAGCTTTATAAGAGTAGAAGTAACTACGTACCTTTTCCCAGTTTCATAAAACTATGGCATCTGTGGTTAGCAAATGTCAATGTCAAATTTCACAGCTAGCTGTCAAATTGAAATTGACAAGTCTCTCATTTTGTTTTCTGTTTTGCACTTTTCCAGAAGAACCAGGAATAAAATCTGTTTTCATCAGAGTTTTGTGAAGTGATAAATTAGTGCAAAATGTCCATGTTCCCAGGAACAGTGGCCTTTGACGAGTATGGCCGTCCATTTATTATATTGAGGGACCAACATACTCAAAAAAGGCTTACCGGTATCGATGCTCTAAAGGTAATTTATTTCTTCTATTTGCCAGTAATTACAAGAACAGTCATGATTACAAGCATCTAATTACCTCTTAGACCCTCTCTACTAATTATTCTAACCAAAAACCGCTAATGAATTCGTAACCTACAAAAACAAATCACTTTTCATATAAATGCAAAAACTCGCTGAAAACAAAGGAATTATGAATAAAACTATGGTTTTATTAGTAGTTATTGTCTTAATTACACCTAGAAACCGCTAAAAGTCATAAATAATCCCCACAATTTGAAATACAAAGGGTTTTCGAAACAGGTGTTGTGCCTACTTGCTTGAATGAATCACATGATCTGAATTTTCGTGATACATTCCATCTCTGCTCTTGAGCTACCTATCTCTTCTGATTTTCTCATAATTTCGATTAATTGAACAAGTTTAATTATGTATTAAATTCAATATACATTCGATTGTGAATGAAAAATGCTTTTCTCATCATTGTTTGTAACTTATTTTGAACTTTGTGCTACTGTGCTTAAAGTCCAAAATCAACTTTCTAAGAATCAATTTCTCACATAACACTCAATTCTTCACTTCTAATTGTGAGTAATCTTACGAAAAGTAGACTGAAAAGTGCTTTTCTCATTATTTCTTGCAACTTATTTTGAACTTTATGACACTGCATTTAAGTCTAAAATGCTGTAGTCGACTTCACAAGAAGTATATCTTCCAGAATTTCTCATCATCCTAGAATCACCAATATCTGAAGGTCATTGAACTGGTTATTTTCTAGTGGTCAGCCTAAATTTAATTTAGACTCATTTTCGAAATATATTCTCGCTTCCAAAAATCCCATTGAATTGAATAATGTAATAGATCAATATTCTGATATCAAAACTAAAAAAAAAAAAAATGTTATAAAAAAGATATTATCACTGTATTTATGACATAAATTGTAATGTGTAAAAAAATTGGATGAAATACTGTTTTTTAATTTTATTTACCATTTATAAAAAAAAAAAAAAAAAATTATACAGCACCTAATGGGCACTAAACAAAAAATGTTTCGTAAAAGATACATCAATAATTTATTGAAATATCCTTGCTATTGAAGCACAAATACAAATATATACACCCTACTATCTAAAAATGTTTTTTTACTGTCCATCCAAAGGTTGTCTGGAAGAAATCGCTTTCAGCGATAAGACCGCCCATTGTACTACCCTTGTTTACCTATTGTAATTTTTCTGTACTGTGTTTATTTTTGTTTCTGGTGTACAATAAAGAGTTTTTCTATTCTATTCTATATTATCCTGCAATTTTTAATATTATTTGTTTTCTTTTTTTTATTTGTACTCTGTGTAGGGTCAAACCTACACTTAGCCGATATTTGAAGCACTAATGATGATTAAAATCTCACATATTGTATTGATTACACTATGAAATCAACTTTGATCTGAGGTGTATTAAAAGCCTGAAAAACATAAGCCACCTTCCGGCGCAGTTGGAAAAAAAAAAAACCCCAACCAACCCCAAAGCATGGTCCTGGTAGTTCCTGATGTCCTAGGGAATATTAATTAGGTGACAGGATCTATGTATGTCATTGTGATACATTATTATTTATTTTTATTTATGTCAGTTCAAATGTATTGTTTTGCATGTAGAGGAAGTTGAGGGCAAAAGCATCAGAATCAGAATCAGAATATTTTATTGTTCAAATTGTGTACATTATGCTGTTGTTATTACAATAAAAAGTTTCAACAATTTGCCCATTTCGGGCGCACAATAATTAACTTACTTATACACTAGATAAAATTGGAAAACAAAACAATTAACCATATTTTAAACAAATTGTTAGGAATTTAAAAACATAATTATTATATAGAAAAGTATTCTTTTAAATTATAAAAACCCCGCGCCAGCAACCAAAATTTTAACTTTTTGTTGAAATCTAAAAAACTAGTGATCTATAAAGAGACTTTCAATTATGCCGATAACATTAAAACAATATAAAATAACCATCCCTTCCAGTCCCACATTCAAGCGGCACGCCAGATCGCTGGCATCCTCCGCACGTCCCTTGGTCCCCGCGGCCTGGACAAGCTCATGGTGTCACCAGATGGCGACATCACAGTCACCAACGATGGAGCCACCATCCTGAAGATGATGGATGTGGAGCACCAGATCGGCAAGCTGCTGGTGCAGTTGGCTCAGAGCCAGGATGATGAGATCGGAGACGGTACCACGGGCGTTGTTGTTTTGGCTGGTACGTATTTGCCTATCTACATTTCTACAGTATTAAGCTGGGTCCACATCTGTGACCGTGTCACTTTACTTGTTACACTAAATAAACTGAATAAAAGCTGTTACATTTTACCCTGGCCCCTTCAAGGGGCCCTGACTCGATCTCTGCATGACATGAGGTTGTGATCATTTTGTCACGCATATTATTTACAGTCACGAAGTCACGGTCATATAAATGGACCCAGCTTTATCTACATTTACACTTCTTGAATATTGTAAGTCTAGGTTTGCAGCATGTAATCTCCAGAACTACTGATTCGATTCTGAAAATACTTTCACTGATAGGAAGTTGCATTCTCTAAGTACTATAGGTTATGTTTTATCCAGAGCAAAGTTCCTGCAGAAAAACGAGATAATGAGAATGGTGCGGTTAGTTAATTTTTCGTAAAACTCCTGCGTGGTTTTTTTTTTTTTTTAATCTAAATTTATTCGGGACTTTGAGTCGTCCAACGACTATGACAGCCCCATAGTATATCACAAATATATTTATATGCATGGATGTTGCTATGTCTAAAACTATTTTGGAGGCCACAGGCCACAGTGGTGGATATGGCCTAATGCTCACGAAAGTGAGGGACGACCCGTGCTCAGCAGTGGACTGATATAATAAAGTCACTTATTTTTCATTAATAAACATCACTAAAGACACATTCCATCCCATTTCACAGGAGCCCTACTAGAACAGGCCTCCAACTTGCTGGACAAGGGCATCCACCCCATTCGCATAGCTGATGGGTTCGAGCAGGCCGCAGCCACTGCACTGGCCCACCTGGACAGCATCAGCGAGGCATTCCCGGTGAACAAGGACACGAGGGAAAACCTGGTGAAGGTGGCCATGACCACCCTCGGCAGCAAGGTGGTGGTGAAGTGTCACCGGTTGATGGCTGAGATTGCTGTTGATGTGAGTTAATTAATAGTGTGTAATGTCAGTAGAGATTTGATTAGCTGTGGATGAAAATGTTTCATACAATTTGTATGGTATCAATGTACTGAGGGTTTGAGTGGTCGCATTCCGGCCTGACTTGGAAATTAATATTCTTACTAAATCTGACATTTTACCTTTTCCCAGGCGGTGCTATCAGTAGCGGACCTGGAGAAGCGCGACGTGAACTTCGAACTGATCAAAGTGGAGGGGAAGGTTGGGGGGCGCATGGAGGACTCTGTTCTGGTGCGAGGAGTCATCATCGACAAGACCATGAGCCATCCGCAGATGCCTAAGCAGCTGAAGGTGATGTTTCTAGCATATTCTATTAATTGTCATATTTTGAACAGCCCATTCCCTCTATCCCAACCACCATTCCTTTCTATGAGATCATTTCTTTTTACAAATTTAATCTACAAATTTTTTTTCTGGGTTTTCTGGGTTTAGCATGTAGAAAGATATATCGACACTAGAAAGCGTAAACGCTGTAACCTTGAAACGCAAAATTGTTCACCAGAGCCAAAAAACTTTTTTTTTGTTGAAAAAAAATCATAACTCAATATCTACTCGACCTAAAAACGTAAATTTTGGATATTTGGTGTGTTTCATACAAAGCTACAATACTGCTACCTTGGTTATATCCTAAAGTTCCTAGGGGACGTTGAAATGTGGGTTACAGCGTTTGTTTCCAAATATGTAAACAAAGTCTTTTCGGGTCGGTCAAAGGGTTACAGCGTTTACGCTTTCTAGCGTCGATATGTAGTCTCTGCCTATCCCCAACGGGAAATAGGCGTGACTGTATGTAATGTGTAAACTATATCCACTTTCATACTTTACTATAAGTATATGCTGTTGCCCGTGTTTACCTATTGTAATTTTTCTGTTCTGTGTTTACTTTTGTTTCTGGTGTACAATAAAGAGTATTTCTATTCTATTCTACTCTTTCTACAGGACGTGAAACTGGCCATCCTCACCTGCCCGTTTGAGCCCCCAAAGCCCAAGACCAAGCATAAGCTCCAGGTCGGCTCAGCAGATGAGTACCGTGACCTCAGGGCTTACGAGCAGGAGAAGTTCTTGGAGATGGTGCGCAGGGTCAAGGTTAGAGGACATTTTTGTGGTTGGCGTCCTGCATTTGGTTATTAAGTTTAAATTCTGACAGCTTGTATCATCCTGTTAGGGGTATGATTTAGGACTTATAAGTGGCCTAAGGCTTTTATACCATTTAATTGTGGTAATAGTCACTCAAAAAGTAGATTTTAAATATAAAGTTCAAGAAACAAAAATTGCAGTATAAGAATATAAAAATACACGCAATTTTTTTTATTATTGTATTGTCTTTGTTCCTCAATATACATGCGAAACTTCGAGTTAATCAGACGTCTTGAAGTTGGTGAAATTTACGTTCAAAGATTACATAGATACATACTAAGCTAATATAAGCATGTTAAAAATTCAATAGATATCCTCAAAATTAACTTTTCTTCTAACTCTGCTCCTGCTAGGACGCAGGCGCCACCCTCGCCATCTGCCAGTGGGGCTTCGATGACGAGGCAAACCACCTCCTCCTGTCCCAAGGCCTCCCCGCAGTGCGGTGGGTAGGAGGCCCCGAGATGGAGCTCATCGCTATAGCCACGGGGGGAAGGATCGTGCCCCGCTTCGAAGAACTCACCCCGGACAAGCTGGGCTCCTGTGGCCTTGTCAGGGAACTTAGTAAGTGTCTTCTTCACATCCGAAACTAGGATGCCTCTAGCAAAAGCAGAAGTCCACAACAATATTGCCATTTCACAGTCATTGTTAGCAACAGTGTTAATTTGTCTCAGTTGAAAATTTAAATTCAAGGGTATGGTAATAAATATGTGAAGGCGGGAGCGAAGCGAGCGCATATAATTAAAGTCAAAGTTACAAGTCACTAGAGTTTATCTGAAAAAAGATCACTCAGATTTTTAATGACAATTTTGTTTTTAGCTTTTGGCACGGCCAAGGACGAGATGCTGGTGATCGAGCAGTGCTCCAACTCCCGCGCGGTGACGCTCCTGATGCGCGGCGGGAACCGCATGATCGTGGAGGAGGCCAAGCGCTCCGTGCACGACGCGCTCTGCATCGTGCGCAGTCTCGTGCAGGTGCGTACTGAGAAAACGTGATATGTGAGCGAAGCGAGCGCGTTAAAAACTCAAAACTCAAATCATTTATTGGAAATAGGCAAAATATTGCACTTTTACAAGAATACAAAAAATAAATCAAAATATTATGATGTGAGTGAATCGAGCTCAAAAAAGCGACGAGCAAAAGAACTGAGCGCGGCTGGATTTCATACAAATAACCTACGTATTTTAGCTCTAGCCTGCTGATGATAGAGATGGAAGGTAGAAAACGGAATTCCGGAAGTGACTGACAGTAGATTTGATGGTGTATCAGCTCATTTTGGTCAGATTACAATACCGAATACGTATATTATAAAATTTCAAAAAAATATGTTATGCTTTCCAATGTTAACCCGTGACTATCGTCCCCCAGGACTCCCGCGTGGTGTACGGCGGCGGTGCGGCGGAGATCTCGTGCTCGCTGGCGGTGGCGCGCTGGGCGGAGAAGACTCCCTCGCTGGAGCAGTACGCCTACCGAGGGTTCGCGGACGCACTGGAGTCCGTGCCGCTGGCGCTGGCTGAGAACAGGTACCACTATTTTTAACCTCCCACCACAGAAGATAAAGCTTATTGACGACAAGAACGTAGTGGGAGGCCTCTTCTGCAAGAGACCGCCTGTGGAACACCTTTGCCAGATATTCATCCATCAAGCAGTGTGCAAACATTTATTTAAATATTTAATCCTACCTAATTATTATTATGCAGTAGTGTGCAAACATTACTGTGTTCCGGATTGAAGGGCACTTGTTCTGGAAAATCAGATGTATTTTCTGTACTGTGTTTTTTTTTTTGGAGTACAATAAAGAGTTTTCTATTCTATTCTAAACCCTATGTTTGCACGTTACAGTGGGTTATCGCCGATCGACGCTCTCTCGGAAGTGAAGGCGCGGCAAGCAGCTGAGAACAACCCGACGCTTGGAATCGATTGCATGGGCAAAGGTCAGTTTATTTTTACAAGCTATTATTTAACATGTTCACGTGCTAAAAACACAACTGTTGTGTTTTTTATAACTTGCAGCGACTGTTAGAACTGTTGGACTGTTGAACGGAAAACACGACTGTTGTGTTAGCGGTACGGGAAAACAACGGTGTGCGCAGATCCGTAACTGTGGCTAGACAAGAAAATCGACTTAGCAGTTGAAAGTGTTAAGGTGATAAGTTTCGCTATTAGCGGGAATTTTAAATTCAAACAGTTTTTTGTATTTGTAACTAGACTGTAACCATAGTAAATTATAACGGAATTCGTGATAATCCAAGATTATTATTGTTCACATAATTTTGTAGAGATATTTGACACATATGTCCCTGATTACTGAAAAATTACAATAAATACTGCACCCATCAGTTTCAACAGTTTATTGACTTATATGAGCAATTCGATGCATTAGTGCTAAATCCCCTTATTTATTTTATATTTTTAAATCAATACTCTTTCAATGAACAGCAAAGAGTTTTCTAGTCTATTCAACACTACTTATTATTATATAGCGGTAGTACCAACCGTAAACTACATTTAGATTTAATGATTGATTGGAACCTCTTCGTCTCTCTACAGATTCAAACGACATGAAGGCACTCAACGTTATAGAGTCACTTCACTCCAAGAAGCAGCAGATTGCACTCGCAACTCAACTCGTCAAAATGATCCTCAAGATTGATGACGTGCGCTCACCGGCTGACTCTATCGACTAGGACCTAGTCGCTGGAGACTAGACTTAGTGTTTATGGTAGCGATGGACGACTAAGAGACATGTTTGTTATTCAAACATCTCGGTGATGTTATTTTTACAGTCAAATCTAAGTGAATCCATTGTTTTTCTACACTCGAAAAGAATATTGCCACCGAGTGTGATTCCTTCAAGTTTGGATCGCACAGGAGATTAATCGAGAGAGTGATTGAAGAACGCAATGGAGAGTCAGGGGAGTGAGATGTTTGTAGACTTCTAGATATCTAGGTGAGAGTTCTGAAGAACTGTTTAAGCACATTCCACCATCGAGATTTTACAACCGCACATCTCGACATCGCGAGAAAACTCACACGCATCGATTTGTGGAAGTCCCGCACTGTCCGTTTTTGAGATATTTTCTGCCTGACACCTGCAGAATGTGGAATGAGATACCTACATACGTTTTTCCGGAAATGTATAATATGGGGCTCTCCAAAAGAATTTTGAAAAGAGCTCTAGAGATAGAGTAGGCAACGCATCGGCAGCGCCATAGGTCACAGGTGGCCAAAGGCGACGGTAACCGTTTACCGTCAGACAGGCCGTTAGCTTGTTTGCCACTCTGATAAAAAAAAAACTGACTCGATTGTAATGTTGCAGTGAATGAGATTCTTTGGATTGTCCAAGCCATCTCGGAGTCGTCCATCGCTAGTTTATAGTCTCTAGGGACCAAACACTGTAGTCTAGTCGTGATAGTCTTTCTAATTGTTTATACCAGTGTTATCGGAAGATAATTTTTGTGGGAAATGGCAAGTTTTAGTTTTAAAAACTGCCAGCATATTGGCCCTAATTTTAAAACGTTAATATTTGCAACAAAATAAGCCGACTTTGTATTAATTCCTCAAGTGTCCAGTATTCAGAGATTCCATATAATTGAGACATGTCACGGGTTAGTGAAAATTACTGAAACTATCATTGTCCAACAACAAGATCCAAATTGGTAATTATTATTATCCAAATCCCAGATTACTAACCAAAAATCGCGTACAATTTTAACAAAATATTCCACACAATTGAAACATGCGATGGGTTAATACATAAGTCTGTCAAAAAGTTCATATCTCACCGCAAGTGGTAGTACTAAATGCCTGTTGAAGTTGGATAAACAGAAGTTTATAAAAATCTTTGTTACATGTTTGTATAAAAATGGATTACAGAATGTTAGATCAATTTTATTAAATATGGGTCCATTGTTTTACCTGCCGTTTAAATTCACGCAAAAAGGTGCAAACGGTAAAAATAACGTATTATTACAGAAATCCCCCTCGAGGGGGATTTTCCCAGGAAATCCCCCGAACCGTATTTTGTTTATTTGCTTATTTCGCGGGAATTACCTGAATGTGAACGGGAGATTGAGATCGTTTGATAGTTTTGCGCATATTCAACTTTCAGTATTTCATTTGATTCTCTTATTTTTACAATTTGACCGTCTTCCTATCGCATTTCACAAATTTTTACTATTCTGACATTGATTTAGTTTTATGCGAGTGTGAAATATTGTTACTCGTATTGAACGGAACTTTGAAAGTGTACACAAATTTTTATTTATAGTTTCACAATGAAAAGTGTATTAATTTAGTTAAGTTCGCATTTTGCTAGGAGCTAGAGTACTGGAGTGTACTAATTAATGATGATGATGAGGATGAGATGTACGCCTTACTGCACTAATAAATTAATAAGCTAATTTACCTCTCGTTTTATTTACTGCCGTTATTTATGGAAACATAAAAAGCTTAACATATTATTCAAACAGTAGACTAGCGGTGCCCTCGGTTTCACCGATTTTTACGCGATATTAAGTATCCTGTGTTCTGTTTAAGACCCTAGTCTAGTTTTAGTCGTCTGCGCGCATAAAAACGCAGTGTGTTTAGGCTCTAAAGAATCTGTAATAATTTCATCAAAATCTGTTTAGCCGTTTCGGTGTGAAGTTAAAACAAACCAACTATGGCATTTATAATGCCACAAAACAGCAGTAGGTTCAGACTTTCTAAGTTCATTTGGTTAGTAATTTGTATGATTTGAATGGAAGTTTCAACAACTGCCCCAAGATTGTTTTTTAGATATATCATCATAGTATTCTGTAACATTGCTAAGATAGGATTTGTTATTATGCTGTGGCACAGAGGGCATGTGCCCAGGAGGCTACGACAGATCAGCTAGGTAACTACTAAATGTACCCCCCATTGTCCACAAAGCTGTTTTCTTTCTACCAGCGCTGGATATAACAAAACGAAGACAGTTTTATTTCTTTGATCAGCCGGAAGACCTCCACTTCTGAACATAGACCTCCATAGAACGCCACGAACGGTTGCTAGCTGTTCGCATCCAGCGGCTTCCCGTGACTCGCACCAGGGCGTCGGTTCACCTTGTCCAGTCCACAGGCCTACGCTACGTCTTCCGATCCGCGGTCGCCACTCGAGAACCTTTCTTCCGCAACGGTTATCGCTTCTACGAGCTACGTGGCCTGCCCACTGCCACATTCACTTGCTAATTCGTAAAGGTACTTCAGTAATAAAACACCAAATTTTTTATCAAATTTCTGTTTCATTTATTATCAATTCAAGTGCAAGTGCCCTGTTTCCACGACGTCGGCTTGGCGTGATCGTAAATAACCGCCAACACGTTAAATATTCCTACGAACACTAGAAGAATCGTGGTAGAGTACAGAAGCCTGTCGAACGGACCTCGCTTCAGGTGGATCGGGCGCCCGTCTTCACACTGAAAGTCTCCTTGTATTTTCCTCAGCTGCGCCAACTTTCTCGGCGAATGCATTCTAGGGGTAGTGGATATATGTCGGCTCATAGATCGGGAGGGTCGCGGCGTTTTTAAACTGTTTAACGCTAGTTTTGGGATTTTCAACATTACTAAATATTACTGAAGTTAGAATGTGTAGTTTATTTATTTTCTGACGGTCTGATGGCCAGTCTTGACCAAGAAGGTTTCAAGTCGTAATTTATGGGTTTACAAAAAGGTTTACACTGTTGTGTTCCAAGGAAGTTCACCTATACCAAATAGGAACTATACGAACAAGTATATTTACGTGGAACCTGTTTTTAGCATTAAGTTTCCCATTTACATGTTCAATTAGATGTAGCTGTAAATCGCCTGAAATTGTAAAATAAAACAGGAGGCCTACCATGACGTCTTATAGCGATTCAGTTCAGGACCTAAACTGAGCCGCGTCGCATAATCGTACCGTGACGTCTTATTTTTAATGTTGCTGCCATTTTCAACCTAAACTGGATCCAGTTAAGGTTGAAAATGGTAGCAACCTAAATTGAGTCGCTAATAAGCCATTTTCAACCTAACCTATATCCAGTTTAGGTTGAAAATGGCAGCAACATAAAAAATAATACGTCACGGTACGATTATGCGACGCGGCTCAGTTTAGGTCCTGAACTGAATCGCTATAAGACGTCATGGTAGGCCTCCTGATCACAAAATACTCATATACCTACCCTACACTATATCTACTTACTTTAGTTGTAGCGGCGTATATGTGGCTCCACTCCGGCTTCTCAATGTAGAGGAATGGTTTCGACTTTCAAATTATCTAAAACCTAAGTTCGTCGTACACGGTATAGAACTTTCTGGCTGAGCAGGTCAATGAGACTAAGTCTACGAGTATATTAAATATGAGCAAGCCAATATACTACAATGCAGCAGCAATAAATACTCTAGGTAAATATACTATTTGGAGCATGGGTTTTATGATGCCTCGATACAGGAGAGACACAACGAGCTACTACGTAGCCTCGACTTAGATCAAATTTATAACAGCGCCATCTAGTGATTGAAATGGCCTGAAATCCAAATCCAGTCCTAATTCCAACAATCTCACTTGCTCCTTCCGTTTGCTATCTCCTATAGCAAAACATTACTAGCAATCAGCCGCTTTGAAAGCATCTCGAGCTACCGAGTCTGTAAACTCTAATCTTACTGCTGAGAAAGCTAAGTAATATTGGCACGATAAAGGAACTCGTTATAATTGAAGGTTTGTTACTAATTTAGATTTTTTTTTAGGTCAACCTTTTTGATTAATACACCTTACTGTTTTAAAAACTGTAACCATCTCACAAATTTATTGTTCAGTCTTTTACCGAGCAAGAACCCTCTAATCAGGTTTTCTTGCTCGCTTCCTCCGCTATATATCAAACCGTTCAAATGCCAGCCCTTTCCCTTCCTCCTCGTACTCTTCCTTCGTCATACAAAACGAATAGAACTCGGGATCTCGGAACATCCTCTTGCCGCCTTCCCACGCATATGTCACAGGGTTCTTTGGCAGTGTGACATTAACGTCATAGTGATCTAAAGCCAACGCTCGGACCTCATTGTAAACTCTATCTCGGAATCCCGGGAACATAGTGTTGCCACCGTATAAAACTATGTTCTCAAGCATGCTTTCCATATGCTCGGCAGGGCAGGAACTGATCGAGTGCATTATTGCTTCCGGGATGCCCATTTGGGGTATGCCTACATCTGACGGGTGGAGCAGCAGTTCCGGTATGGAGAATCTCTCGTGGTTGAGCCGTAAGGTTTGCTGCTCGAGATCTTCTTCGGGGCGGAGGATTTCCCGGAGGTAGCCTCGACGTATCGTCGTGTAGTCAGGCAGGATGTAGTCTTTAACTATGGTGTTCTGAGGACCTGGAAGTTATTGTTTTATAAAATCAGATTCGACTGCCTGTTAACAAGTTGACTGCTGAACCGGTTTTTACATTTGGACGCCGTTACGGACCGTGTGTTTTCCAACAACGGCGTGCCGTCTGTGTGAGCTGCACTGTAGTAGCGCCGCGTTAAGCACACGTCTGTTTTTCGCCGCACAGCCGACACGTAAGCTGCATTAAATTGCTGTTATAAAAAACACAACATCTGTGTTTTCAGCAGTGAACGTGTTAATAAATAATAAGCAGTCATTACAGCATCACAGTAGCTAAAACTTAGTAAAGTTGATGGTCCTCACAGTCAGGTACCGGGATACAGAGGATCCTAGTGAAAAGCAAGGATCTATGTGTGATGGTAAAAGAAGAAGAAATATTATTTAAGGATACCTTTCTTTTTAGCGATTTCCATGTCAGCCATAAAGTTTTGTGAGATGAAACAAGAGTCCTCCTTAACCTGGTTTATAACATATGTCTCGTCCATTACGTTCAACTGCCGATATGACAGCACCTCTTTCAAGTGGTTAGTCAACACTTTCCCGCCAACATCAATCCTCTTAATGCCATCTTTGTACTTCTTACCCTTGATATACGGAATTATATAAGTGTAACTGTAGCCTGTGTCGACAACCACTGTACATTCGTTGTTGTGAGTCTTACGGTAGTTGTACTCGGCTAGGTCTGTCGCGTTGATGCGTAGTAACGACTGACATTCATATTCCTCGAAGAAAATTTCCGTCATAGCTTCCTGTATGGATGCAAAGTTGAATATGGGCTCTGTTATGATCAGAGGGGTGTCGCTAAAGTTGACCGGACAGCATTCCTTGCCAAACATATAGTCCCACACGGTTTTTTGACTATCCCAGTTTATTAGGAACCCTTTTTGGAAAGGTAGGATGTAGAATAGGCCTGAGGCGTCGCGACATTCTTCGATTTGTGAACCGATGAACGGGCGACGTCTTTCGGACTTCGCTTTCATGATGCAGTTGGGAACTACCTTCGGGTCCATTGAGGAGAAGCCCACTTTGGCTGTGTAAGCCCCATTGTCGACGATATAGCAGGATGTTTCGGTCATTTTCGTTTGAGGTTACCGGTGGTCGTAGTGCATTTAGTAGACGATCGTGGGCTCAATTTTAGAGCGTAGAGAAACTGACGACTACTACGTATTTGTAACAATAAAAAAACACTTTGTTTCGCACTTAAAACCACAAAATTATAATGTTTTTGCAGAGATATAAATATAGGCTTTGTTTGGTTAGGATGACACTGACATCTTTTCTTAATTTTGACAATGACATTAACTTACTAGCTAACCATAGACAATCTTCAAAGCAGGTTACATCAACAGCCAATAAATTGATTAGTTGCCAATAAAAAAATATAAAATTGCGAATTATATTTTTTTTTTATATTTACCGGATACTCGTCACCGTATTGTCTGATCTCGACTTGACCGCAGGCATGCAACGCTCAAAAACTCATGTTTTCAGACAATACAATACAATTTACTAGAAATGCACTAAAATATTATTACCTAAATCACGAAACCGAGGGGAGACCCGTGCTTAGCAGTGGGCCGTTAAATGAATGAATATCAATGATATCACAATCATTGAAAAATAGTAGAAACTTCAATGAAACGGCTCTAACAAAGCAACTTTATTCAACCATAAATTAATTAATACATTGTACTCGTACTAACTTAAACCTAACATTGATTTCTCAGATGGAATTGATGCACTGTAGCCGTTTACCTGTAAAAAGAACATGATTATTGAAGGGTTTTGAATAAAATGTATCTTTTTTATTTCGCTGAGTGACTAGACAAGCAAGTCGTTCAGCCTATGGTAAGTGCTACGCTTGCCCATAGCCGTTACAGTGCCACCCAGAACCTTGCATTGCATAATCCTGTGCGGCACTACACTGCGCTCGTCACCCTGCGACATCGGCTCTAAAGTCTCATATGCCCAGTAATTTCCCTGGAAACAGTGCCGTTTAAACTGGAACACAGTAATGTTTGCACATTACTGCTTGGCGGATAATTATCTGGCCAAGGAGCTGTATTTCCCCAGGCGGTCTCCTGCAGAAGAGGCCTCCCACTACTAATAATAATACCTAATAGTTTGTAGTAGGAAAGGAGGTTAGAATTTATTAATTATCAATTATCAATTATCAACAAGAAATTAACATAATCATTATATTGTGTTGTCCACAGATTCCCTTAAACACCACTTCATCAGTAACAGAGTGGTCCACGATTGGAATTCACTCCTAGACGATCGTAATTTTAATTATGTACTTATGGATAAGATGCATCATTAGAAAAAAAAACTCCTGGACGACGTTGTCTCTGGCACCTCAACTCGATAACTGTGAACCACTGGTATTGGCTCTGAGTTTGGATGTTTGTGGAAGCAGTCTTCATAGTTCCTGATTCCTTTGATACAGGGAATCCTTGATTCCCTGATTTTTTTGGGATGATTGTGACGGGTTATCTATTAAAATAAGGCTTACTTCTTAAGCAGCTGGTGGCGGGTGATCAGGTAGGGTGCAGAGAGACCGGAGCCAAAGTACAGGATGAAGTAAGCGGTCAGCTTGTACCGGTTTGTGATGCCAAACGGCAGGTTCTGAAACATTATAGTGAGAGCTAGTACTATAATATGTTGTTTTTTAACTATTTTGTTAGGACTCAAGATGAGTTACTAAAAAAGCTTCCATTTTCAATTTTGTTTTTGTCATATTAGCTGGAAATAATATGTTTATTTTGGGAAATGTTCCTGGTAAACTTAACACGTTCAGTGCTGAGAACACAACTTTGGTTTCCTTCGTAACTTGCCGCGAGTGTGGGAAAACACAACTGTTGTGTTAGTTGTATGGGAAAACACTATGGTGTGTGTAGAGCCGCACCCGCACAAGAAAATCACCTCAGCAGTCAAAGAGTTATTTTGATAAAAAACCTAATCTTTCACGCCTCTTGGGTTCTTCACACCCTGCATGACACTCATTTATAATTATTATTTAGGCCAGTGAAAACAGTGGCTGCTAACAGATTTGTTTAGATCTATAAACTTTGATAACTTTGTGAGACATGGATCAATAATAATCATTAAATTATAATAAAAAAAATATTTTTATTTCGCGGTGCATGTTTAATGGTTCATTAAATCATATAAATACAGGTTTTAATCTGAAATTCATACAAAGGAGGTTGATTAATCCATCATATGCGACTATGGGCATGGCAAGTTATGGATTTGGGTGATGATTTTTAAAAATAGAATTTGTTTAGTGGCAATCTAATATGCTTTTAGATGATTATAAAGAGAATTCTGTTAGCTCTTGTGGTTATCTTATTCAATAGAATTTTGTTCCTTGGGTTATGTGGAACTTAACCTCCCAACCCTGATAACATTTTCCTGTAAATTTGCTATTACAGTATTGTCCTTTCCTTGAAAAAAACCTGCTGTAATAACTGACGTTAAAGATAAAAAGGGAGTAACAAAAAATTAAAACAAACAACAGAAATACGCAGCGATTATGTAATGAATGTTGGTAAAAATTTTGAATTTCGAACTTACCTCGCCAGGGATGCCTCCATTGGAGTGACTGTTCCTGACGATGTTGCTCATCACATTCCTGCCGAGCCTGTTGGAGATACGAGCGAGAGGAGCAAGCATTATGCTAATTTTCTGAGATTCTAGACAAAATTTTGCGAAAACAGGAAAATTCAATTTCCTCAATACTTTTTTTTTCACAAAAACTACTACTGCGTTCGAAGTCAAGAAATTTTATTGCTCTATGGTAGCTTTCTTGGATGAACGCACCCTTTGTTTTAGGAGGGTGTTTTGAAATAAAAAACAGTTTTTAGCTTTTATAAATTATATATTTGAGATTTATATCTACAAAAAAATATGGATTGACTAAAATTAATAACTGGTTGATTTCAGTACCTGAAATAAAATTATAGATCTTATTAGTATAGAAATAGTCATGTGCTCTTAAATGGTAGAGCCAAAGACCTTGTCTTTTAGTGGCATTAAATTGTATTCCAACTTTTCAGGGGAAGAGTTAACTGCACAATAAATATTAAATAACAAACTTAAAACAATAAATACTAAAATATTCATAAATTGAAGTTTCGCGGCCATGCGCAAACAATAAAGTAATTTGATTTATTTGAAACCTACATTGTAATTTAATGTTTTATGTTGTTGAATGGATTATTGGTTTGATGAAGCAAGATTTATCTAACATGATATCAATGATGTTATAACTATTCGTACCATATTAGTAATTACAGTATATTGTCATAAATTCATAATGTCCTCCAAGCTCTCCCCACTGAGTGAGGAATATGTCCATTTTCATAAACGGGCCTGCATTATCCGCACTGTAATGCCAATGCATGTTAGTGGGGATAATGAAGATTACTATATTTAGTATTGTCATTGAAAACGGGGTATTTACCATGTTCTTATTCCGATCATGTTGTTTTTGCATTTATCCCCTTTCCAATAATAATTACTAATCTTAGTGACTATGTAACCTTGGAACCTTATTATCATAAAATATATTGTAGCTATCCCCACTCGAAGAGGCCCCCATTAGCCGGCTTATATTCTATCCTTTTATAAAAGTAGTAATTAGACTTACCACGGAGCTTAGGACGCACTCTTCCTCATCTGATGCCACACCACGACGAAGGGGGCGCCGAAGCCGGTCGCGAAGAACCAGAAGAAATGGAATGTCAAGCGTTTCTTGTTGTGGACGTCGAACGGTAGGTTCTGGAAGGCAACAGGTTGGCGAATCAGACATGGGAGCTTACCACACTTTCAAAAGTTTTAGGTTATTACGCGTCTCACATGGGTTATTGTTTGTTTCGATATAATAGGAAGACACACACACACACTTCATTTGCATTTGTAGAGGGTTTTTCTTTTTATCCCCACCAGCTCTGTCACACCAGTGGGGATAAAGGTTGGGTTAGTTTAGCCGTGGGGGAAAATGGGAATGAGCCGAATTGAATATAGGTACTCGATAGAGTAAAATTGAACATTTAATTTGTGAATGAAAGTTGAATACTGTTTAGTGATTAAAAATCTTTGAGAAACATGTCTTTTATTTAAGGGCTTCTATAGTTAACTACATTTTTACGTGCTAATTACATAATAGCTTGATAAGTGAGACTGTGTTCCGTGCAATTTTAATTTTTAAATCTCTAACAAACCGTTCCTGGTCATATGATCATAAGATCGAAATGTGCGAATCTATGCGTGAAAATGAGTTCTATTCGCGAAAGTTTGAGAACTTCTAAAAAACTTATTGTTATTTTCAAAGGCGAACGCAGTGCAATACAGTACAGTGCCCTGCAAGATTATGCAATGCAAAGTTTTGGATGGCACTGTCACTGTTATGACGTGGCATTTAACATCAGGTCATCAGTCTTTCTTAAGTCCGTGTGTCACCAAAGGCAAGAGCTGAAAATCAGCGTTGTGGTTTGACCACAGCATTATGCTGAGCTCAGGCCTTGTCTGACATCACTGCGCGCCGGCTATCTGCGTACGCTATTATGTTCATCGTGTGTTTTCATTTTCTTGTCTTGTCTCTAAATAAGTACGTTGTTCGCTGTTGTGTGCAGTTGTGTCAGAATAAATGTTTTTTCTTTCTTTCTTTCTTTCAGGTGAACGACTTGCTCGTGTCGTTACTTAGGAACATAAAAAAGTATTTTTATAAACGATCCACGCCCAGTAACAGCTAACAAGGGTGAGCTCACCGCCCTACCCCAGTCCTTATTAGGGCGAATATTACGATTCCGCCCTTGTCTCGGTCCATTAGGTTATTCAGAGCCCTTGTCTGAAGGTCAAGCCCTTGTTGATAGTTGATAGGTACGTACAGAACGTACGTTTTTACAGAACTTGGTATACCTAATATGGAGAAGGCGTTTGACCAAATTTGAAAGTGTCATATTTATTTTATTAGGAAACTAGCTAGCTTTTTTACTGTCCATCCAAAGGTTGTCTGGAAGAAATCACTTTCAGCGATAAGACCACCTTTGTTTATCAATTGTAATTTTTCTGTACTGTTTTTTTTTGTGTACAATAAAGAGTTTTCTATTCTCGTCTATTCCATATCCGCAATTTCATTCGTGTGATAATATTTATTTATATTCATATTTTCTGACGCCTGGAAAATATCGATATTTTGGAGATGTTTTGGTGTCTGTTCGAGACAAACTTTCAGACTGACCACTACTATGGAACCCTACCCACCCCACCCTACCCTAGCCAACTACTCTACTCACGCTACCCTTAAACCCCATGCCACCGCATCAACCACTACAGTTATAGCACTACCCAGAGCTCATGTTTTACGTTGTTATCACAAAGGTATTGTTCTCCCAGTGTGCAGAGTTTTGAGAAGGTGGATTGTAAACACCTATTGAATGGACGGCGCGCGGCGCAGCAAAGCGTCAGATTCTTCAAATTTCGTATTTACTGTGCTTGCATCAATGTTTTTACGCACACATAATAATTACATACTGGTACCTACCAATGTACCTATTTACTCTAATAGTACCTAAATGAATCGAATTGAAAATACATTCCTTCAACCTATTGGGAATGAGTTGTTTTTTCAGTCGCAGATCTATTAAAACGATAACCTAGCTCTATCCTTATTTTCGTAATCCATTACAAAAATATTATGTTAAAAAACTAAAAGAATAATTAATCTGCTGTCGCTAAACGAAGAAATTGAAAACCAACCAAAAATAGTCCTCGTAAATTTCAGCCACCATCGCAAGATGGGTGGAAATGACAGACCAAAGGCCTAGCACTGCTTGAATCAGTCCGATTTCTATCAATATCAGCCTACGTCAACCCACTACTGGGTATAGGCCTCCTTGTGTGCACGCCAATCTTTTTGGTCCTGTGCTAAGCGAATCCGCTTTCATCCTGCCTCTTTGCTGACGCCATCCGTATTCTAATTAAAAAAAAGCTTTCGTGCATTTACAACGTGATCTGTGAGAAGACTGTTATCATGAACTTACGTAATAAATTTTGAAAATTGATATCTCACCTCACCGATGACACCCCCGTTGGACCCATTCCTAACGGTGTTCCTCATCACATTTCTTCCCCACTGAGTGGAAAGCCTAGCCACTGGTCCGAGCATTTTAATTTCTTCACACTATTAACTTTTTAAAATTACAAATGGCCAGCAAGAATTCAGGTAGATAAGATAAACTACGTATCGAATATTGGTATAGGTTGATAGGGGGAGGTGCCGATAAGCTGACGACTGGCAAAGGATTGAAAGTATGTCCGTAATCCGTCTGTGTTTGAATTTATATGCGTGTACCTATTGTACAGTTATATGGTTGGTTTAAGGGGGGAGCCTGCTTTAGAGGCTTCGAAAAATCGATTTTTTTTTTTGCATAAATGTCTTCCCAAACTATCCAAGAATATGCCCCTAAAATTTCAAAAGCAAATTCAAATTATTTTCGGAGCTACAGAAGAAATAGTGAGCAAGCGTCAAGCAGGTATACGAGCGGCCGGATCGCTCCACCACGTGTAATTGACGAACATGTCGAGAAACACATTCGTCCTGTGTACGAGGATTTATCTAAGGACGATCTGCTAACGAGGTGTTTAGGTGGACACACACAAAATGCGAACGAGTCGTTCAATTCCACTGTGTGGCGCATCGTACCTAAACACCTTAACTCAGGCATTAAAATCGTCGAGATTGCTGCTTACATCGCTGGAGGAATGTTCAATGAAGGCTACAGTGCAGTATTGAACACCATGCAGTTACTAGATTTAAAAATTGGACAGCAATGCAACTCTTTCGCCAAGGGAGCTGACAAGGAGCGCGTCAACCGACAAAACAGGCGCGATTCATTGGAAAGTAAAGAGGCCAGAACAGCCCGCAGACTCGAACATGTGGGCCAAAACCAGTTCTTTGAAGAGTCTGAAGGGCCATTTTATGGACCAGGAATCGCTGATTAGCATGTTATTGCGGTAAGTTCAAAAAAATAAGATTTTTTATATACGAAAACTTTGACGGGCGATTTCTCGGTTTTTAATTTTTACGATTTTCCCGAGTTGGCGGGAAAGATAGAAAAAAAACTAAACGTCCTATCGAAACGAGACAAAATTGGTTGTGTTCGGGATAAAATTCTCTTCTAGTTGAACCTAAAAAAACTTGAAAAAGTCATGATTAACCATTTTTTTAAACAATCTAAAGTGAATTTTTTTTTCCAAAAAAATGATTTTTTTTTTTAATTTGCGAAAAATAATTGAATTTTTCACTTTTTTTTTAATTTTTTTGGTTTAACTAGAAGCTATACTATTGAAAATTAAAAATTTTTTTGGTTTTTTAGTTTCAGATGAAAATTGCGACCTGCATCTTTCCCGCCGCACGACACATGCATACTCGAGGCGCCTCGGCGAAATGCTTGTACCACGCATAATATGACATATATTTTGATGAAAAAATTTGAGAAGACTCTTGAAATACATAACAATAAAACCTGAAAGTTTCGTTTCAATCAAATATTTCTTTCCTTCCCAAAAAAATCCTCTAAAAAATCGATTTTTTTAAGCTTCTAAAGCAGGCTCCCCCCTTAAGGGAAAAAGTAGAACTTTTCCTCATAGTCTATCTTAAAAAGTTATTTGAGTATTTCCTTTAAAATACTTTAATTAGGTACCTACATACATACCTATTACCCAAAAACTTACACACAAAAATTTAATGAGCTAACAAACTTAGTTTTGTTTTAGACGGGGCCTTAGTACCGTCAGCCAGAACAGTGAACTGAAAGATCGCTGTATGAGAAGGATAAAACGGTAGAATTATCTCTCCCACAATATCTTTTATCAGAACTATAATATGCTAACTCAGTCAGTCAATATCAATACCGGTAGGTATTTAAAAACTTTATAATTCATTTACAGCTATTTCAACGTTAATTATTTTCAGTTAAACTAACTATAAAACCGTCAATGGCCTATGGTCTGATGATGGGTGAATACAATAAAAAATAAATCACTTTTATTGTAAGTAAAATATTACAGAAATGTAGAGCTAAGAGTTTAATGAATATTTTAGTAGAATTTTAATCATTAGTTTCTGGCAGCCCTGTCCAATGACTTGGCAAAAATGGCAACATTAGAGCTGCCATTTTAAAAAAAAGAAACAGTCGGCCACGCTTGCTAGAAGTCGTTTCAATTTTTGGGGGCCTATTTTCCCCCTTTTTATTTCATTCTAATATTGCTGTAAATAATTCAACCGGTGCATTACATACTACAGTTTTTATATCAAAATTAGAAATGGCAGATTTGGACGATTTCTTCGCGAAGAAAGATCGCAAAAAGTCGAAGGCGGTGAAGAAATTTGCAACTGCTGATGAATTAACCAAGAAGTTAGATGAACCTAAACAGAAATCGGATGTGAGGCCGAAGAAGGAGCGGCCGATTCAGGAGGGTGACGAGCCAGGCAGAGCCGGGGTGAGTTTCGCAAGGTGTCGCTCGGAAATTGCACATTTGTGAGAGCATTCACTTAGCTGTCAAACTCAGGTCCAGTCCTGTTACTCATCAAATCTTGAAGCTTTGAGCACGTCTCTCGCCAAAACAACACGTCTGAGTGCCTGTGACCTAGATCCCATACCCGTATTATTGGTCATTCGTGAACTCTTTAGAAAATTGCACTCACGCCATTGTCGTGGTATAAATCTTCTTTTGTCACGTTTTGTCTTTGTGACGAGTGAGATAGATGCGAAACAAACATCACGCCGAACTGTGGGGAAGGTTAATTCGTAATTAATCAGCAATTTTAGGTCAAGTTTTGTATGTAGAAAGTGAACACTTCACTCTTCAATACACTGCAGTAATTTATGTTAATGACAGTTGATTGTGAAGTCATAGACCTATAGATTGTTGTCAATTATGATTCATTGGTAAGCCCTTGAGGACTTTGTCATTATAGAATCTAGATTATTGCCAAATGATCCGCATTCAACTAGTATTGTCTAGCTGCATTCACGGTTACAAAAATCACCATTCCTTTTGCATTGCCGAAGTCTGGCAAAATACTAATGTCAAAGAGAAGAAGGAATTTCACCTTTCTTGCACGGTTTCGATTATCACTACAAATTAGAGCTTGTATTCACAAAAATGAGATTCAAATCAAGTATGGTTGAGCAAAAAACAATATGAGTCTTTTCCTCAAACAAATTTAATCCTTGTTATTTATTTACACAAAGTATGCTTTGCTATATCGGAATTCTTGTACAGATATTCCATGTCGCTAAGTTCAATTTTCTCTTAAGCCTAAAGAGAACATAGATCCTGACCCCTAACTGGGATCTTCTGTATCTAGGACATCAGGACTATGGTCCGATAACACTAGTTGTAATGGTAGACCTCTTCTGCTAGAATGACTGCCGAGCACTGATCTCCCCTCACAAACGCGAGGAGGTTTGTAGTGGGAGGTCTCTTCTGCAAGATACTACCTTCTGGAAGTACCATACTTTTGCCAGATATTCATATTCCAAGCAGTAGTAGTTCCAGTGAAATTACTGGGCACATGAGACTAGAACCTATGTCGCAGGGTGACGAGCGCAGTGCAGTGCCATGCAAGATTGCGCAATGCAAATTTCTGGGTGGCACTGTAACTGTTACATTTACAGTGTTAATAAAAAAAAAACACCCAGACTCGGAGCATATGTCTGTGGTGTATGAAACTTTGCCCTGTGAGGGTTTTGAACCCGCTGCGTCAAGTTTCATTTTCAGCTCATCACCTTGCGCCATGAAGGCTGTCAGTTATCTGGCTGTATTTTTTAAACACATTTATTGAATGTGTCCTTTCATCATATCTGTTTTTAAATTGTTTAATGTACGGTTAACTTGGCCGTCTGTGTGAGCCGCACTTTAATAGCGCCGTGTTAAACACAACTCTGTGTTTCGCCGCATAGATGGCACGTAAACTGCGTTAACACAACAGGTGTGTTTTCTCGCTCTGCATAAGGTTATAAAAAACATGATGTCTGTGTTTTCAGCAGTCAATGTGTTAAAACAAACTCGATAACTGGCTATACACTAATAAATCATTGTTAAAAAAGTGAACTACTTTGTGAAATGACTTTCAACACTGTCCTATGTATACATAATTATAATCAGCATTGAAGCTGTTCATCTTGTAACGTTACACCCCTTTACCAATTTTGGCAAAAGAGTGTAAAGTACACGTTATCAAGGGCTACCTCCCTATCCCTATGAGAAGGACCCAAAAGGAGGAAAAACAAAGGAGACAGCTTAAAATATATATATTAAAATAAGAAATTAGAATTAAGGATTAAAGTCTTTGAAGATAGAAAGAGTAAAAGTAGTCACACGCGATAATTAACAGGAAGTTGTCTTTAGAAATAAATGGTTAGAAATAGTCGGTCTAGAATGAAGCACTGTTAAGACGATAAATACGTAATGTTCTTCATGAGGATACTTATGAAGAATGACCCCAGGCTAGGGCAGACGAGGACTGCGGCAGAAAGCTGGTGTCCAAAGGCGGGGAGGCGCTCGTGGAGAGCGGCCTTCACCGGAGGGTTATAGGGCTCCGATGTTTTAAACTTCAAGACTTCTTTAGGACTATAACAATTAAGTAAAGATTTAAAAGTGCTTGAGGACTTCTTCTTACAATTTTCAAGGTTTTAGAGGCTCAGACCAAAGCCAAACAAGAACTCGAACTCGACTCCGAATGTCAGCCGTTTTTTCAGGCATCACTTCCAAAACTGTCAATAAGTAATTCTGCAATTTGAATATTTGAAAAATTAAGAAAGATAAGGTTAAAAGCTGCCTGATACAATAAGATCAATTAAAACTAAAACTGTATACAAAATTATTGAATTGTACGAGAATACAACAGAATTTAGAAATAAGATTATAAATGACATTAGTAAAATTAGACATCTTTCAGTAATGTTTACAAACAATATAAAAATAGAGACATAAGAATTTAGAATTAATAAACGAATAAAAGTAAAGAATAAGAAATAAATAGTGGCACGCAAGGACTCGAGTAAAAGAGATCAAGGGTTAAGAAACAGAAAGATATGAAAAAGTATACAGAAATAGAAAACCTTACAATCTATAAGCTAATAATTAACACTTTCACTGCTGAGCCCATTTGCTTGTCTAGCCACAGATGCGGCTCTGCACATTCTATAGTGTTTTCTCATACAACAAACACAACAGTTGTGTTTTCAGCAGTGAACATGTTAATAATACCACATACTATCTTTACTGGGTCAAAACCCAATTTTAACTTTTATCTAAAGACTATGATTACCAGCAAATTTGTGATGTCTTGTCAGTGCTTTTCATGAATAAATAATAAAACTTGAAATTTGAATGAGACAAGTCTTATGTAAATTGTTAGATTGGTTAACCTCTACATTTTGTATAAATTCTCGAGATTAACAGAAATTATCAAATCTTTATCATTAATTATTCAGTTTATTATCAACATTAATTTATACTTTAATATCATGGTAGACAACAAAGAACTTATTTATTACTAATTATAAAAATAGTAGAACCACTTCCGGTTATTGGAGGACAATATGAATTAAAAAATACATCTTCATAGCTCAGTTATTAATAAAATATAACTAAAGAATCCCCTAGTTTTATGAAGTTCTTTAAAATACTAAACTGAGCAATAAACGAATGGAATTTGGTACACATTTCAAGAAATGTCTCTGTTAGTAAACATGAGATAAGAATTAATCAATCTGGTCGAGAAAAGGGAGAAAGGATCGACTGACTCACCCGTGAATTCCTTGTAAAGCTTCTTCGATAGTAAAATGGATGGCTGGTTTCGTGGGCGAGTTGTCTTTCTCAACCATTTATGTTGAGGTGCGTTGATTTTGCTGATTTTCCTATATATGTTGAGGTTCTATGCTTGCGGAAAGGATTGCGGCGAAACAGGCTAACTGGAGCACTATTGATCGGCAAAAACTATCCTTCCTTGGATCCGCGATGTTAACGGTGGCGAAGATGGACGCGCAAGACCGATGTCGTCATAGGGCATCTGTCAGTCGATCGGGATGTGACGTAGGGAGGGAGGATACGGGTAGGTGTACCCTCACATGAAAAGATTGACGTTTAAGTATGACATTCGTACCCTCCATTTACAAGTTGAATGCTGAGGGCTGAATTTACATGTGATTGATGAATTCGTAGGCGTACATTGCACAATAAACCTACCATACCGCCCCCCAAAGAGCTACCTAGCTCTTTCAATTAATTAATATAAGTTGAGGATGAATCTAAAATTCTGTGGTGAGGTTCGAGATCAAAAATGGTGAGCCTCTTAAGTTGAGATTCTAAGTGGAAATTCTAAGTTGAATTTCCTAAGTTGAGTTTAAAACTTGATAAACTAAGTTGATTTTCTAAGTTGATTTTCCAAGTTGAGTTTCAAAGTTGATAAACTAAGTTGATTTTCTAAGTTGATTTTCCAAGTTGAGTTTCAAAGTTGATAAGCCAAGTTGATTTTCTAAGTTGATTTTCCAAGTTGAGTTTCAAAGTTGATAAGCTAAGTTGATTTACATAATAAAATTTAAGTTTAAAGTTGATATTCGACTATAGATTGGCACATGGCATCAAAGGACAAAGTTTCACTGTTGGCCTAAGAAGCGTACCAGATGAAGTTCTGAGCTCAACGACTTTCACCGTACCATCTGTACCTGGGCAGGTTCGAATGACGCGAGCCTTTCGCCATTGAAGCGGCGGCAAGTTGGGTTCCTTGATTAGTACTAGATCGCCTGGCTGCAAGTTCTGGGACTTGTGGAACCATTTGGGACGCTGCTGGAGAGTATGAAGATACTCTGCTTGCCAACGCCTCCAGAAGTGTTGAGTGATTTGGCGAACTAGTTGCCATCGCTTCAATAAGCTTAAGTTCTCTTGGCATGAGTCCTGCTCTGGCAGGGCAAGAAGAGGTTGTCCAATAATAAAGTGGCCGGGCGATAAACTCTCGAGCTCAAGGTCGTTCGGGTCGTTGGTGACCGAAAACATTGGACGAGAATTTAACGCGGCCTCGACCTTTGAGAAGACCGTGGCGAGCTCTTCGAAGACGAGAGAGCGGTCGCCGATGATTTTACTTAAGATGAGCTTCGCGGATCTAACTGCGCTCTCCCACAGGCCACCCATGTGCGGGCTAGCCGGGGGATTGAAATGCCATGAGATTTGATATCCGACCAAGGATTTTTGTATTTCAGTCTGGGATTCACGTAGAAACTTTGAAACCTCTTTAAGATAGTTGCACGCGCCTATAAAATTCGTACCGCAGTCACTGAACACGTCGCTCGGGAGACCTCTGCGGGATACGAATCTGTCAAAACAGGCTAGAAAAGCGGCCGTTGATAGTTCAGAAACTATTTCTAGATGACAGCATTTGGTGGTGAAACATACAAAAATGCACATGTAGGCCTTTACGCCTTTAGCATTGCGCATGCGGGAAGTCTTCAGCATGAAAGGTCCAGCGAAATCCACTCCGACCCTTTGAAATGGTCGGCACGATGTGACTCGGCTTGCCGGCAAGTCGGCCATGAAAGGTTCAATGGATTTAGGCCGCAAACGATAGCAGCGCTGACATTGAAAAATACGATTTCGAATAACCCTACGCGCAGACAGGATCCAAAATTTGCGCACGAGCAAATTCAGAAGTGTGTTTATACCAGGATGTTGGAACATCCGGTGGTAATGATCCACTAAAAGATGTGTGACGTGATGAGATTTTGGGAGCAACAATGGATGTTTGATATTGAAATCCAAATCAGACTTGACAAGTCTGCCGCCAACTCTGACGAGACCTTCAGAGTCAATGAACGGATTCAAGCGCATCAGACCAACCTTGACAACCGTGTTAGCACGCAACAGTTTCAGCGGTTCTGCAAATTCCGTAGACTGGACTAGTTTGACAATGGTGCAAACACTATCGTTTAGCTCAGCGACCGATAGGTGTCCAGTACGTTTTTGAGCTGGATTGCGCGCGTTATGGATGAAGCGTTTGCACCAAGCTACAGTTGCCTGTAGTTTGGGAAACGAACTGAATCTGGTTAGCAAGTCGGTTGCAGCCTGAACCTGCTCGGAGATTTCCGTGATTTGGATAGCATGAGATGCGAGACTTGAAGTTGCGGATTTCAATCCCGGTAAATCTGCGTCATCAACAAGTTGATAGTTTCCAGGCCATGACGAAGAATCATCTTCGAGCCATGCTGGTGACCACCACAGCGGGTGGTTGACTAATTCTGAAGGCGAGAGACCGCGACTTGCAGAATCAGCTGCGTTTTGAGCTGATGGGACGTGCCGCCATACAACGCTTGGAGTCAGCGACTGTATTTGGGACACACGATTTCCCTCATAAGTTTGTAATTTGTGAGGCGAAGTTTTGAGCCAGGATAGCACGATAGTGGAATCAGACCACGCTGTCGTGCTGTCCAACAGAATCTTACCTCCTATTATTTTTGTGACATGTTCCAACAAGCGAGCCAATAGCAACGCTCCGTTTAGTTCGAGCTTGGGGACAGTCAGTTTTTGCTTGAGCGGCGCTACGCGTGATTTAGCCAGAAGCAGCTGAACTAAAACGCGACCGCAAGCGTTTTGAACGCGCAGGTAGACGCATGCTGCGTACCCGCGTTCTGAGCCGTCACTGAAACCGTGCAGTTGACTGGACACCAGTTGATCAGTGACGACACACCGTGGTATTGAAATCTGATTTATATTGTGGAAGTCAGACATAAAGTCAGTCCACACATTGCGAATGTCTGAAGGGAGGGGGTCATCCCACCCTGAGTTGATCGACCAAAGCATTTGCATGATGTATTTAGCAAAAAATGTGACCGGGGATAAGAACCCGCACGGATCATACAACCTGGCAATGTTGGACAAGACACCGCGCTTGGTGAGGACCTTGTTCATATCGGAGACGCGGTAGATGAAGCTGTCCTTGTTTGCGTTCCACTCGATGCCCAGAACCTTGAAGATATTTTCGCCATCCTCGACGAACCTGTAAGGAGATTCGCGGTGGTCGACAGGAAAACCTTCCAAAAAATCTTGGGAGTTGCTGGACCACTTGCGCAAAAGAAAACCTCCCTGGGCGATAATGTCAGAGATCGTTTGAGCAAGGTTCCTGGCAGAGTCGACATCATGAGATCCACTCACAACGTCGTCGACGAAGGTATCCTCCAACAAAGTTTTTGAAGCGGCGGGATGCTTGTCTGCATTGAGGTAAGCTAGCTCGTGTAGAACGCGAATAGCCTGGAACGCCGAACTCGAAACGCCATAGGTGACTGTGGTTAGTTCGAACTGCTTGAGTACGTCGTCAGGAGATTCGCGCCATAATATTGCTTGATATTTGCAGTCATCGTCACGCATGCGCACCTGCCTATACATTTGTTTTATATCGCAGGTGAAAACTACTCCATGCAATCTGAAACGCAAAATGATGTCTTCGATATTTTGCTGAAGCTTGGGACCGGACATGAGCACTTGGTTGAGCGCAACACCCGAGGTACTAGGTGCAGACGCATCAAAAACTGCGCGCAACTTTGTGCTTGTGCTATGCTCCTTCAGGACCCCATGGTGTGGTATATAGTAGCGCTGACCACCAGTCGAACATGGCACTTCACGCATGTGACCGGCTTCAATATAATCCCTCATGAAGGCTACATAAAGTTCACAAAGTCGAGGTTCCCTAACCAGCCTGCGCTCCAAATTATGGAACCGCTTCAAAGCAGTGAGATGAGTGTCACCTAATGGTTTGTGGTTCACCTTAAAAGGTAACGAGACAACAAAGCGACCATCACTATCCCGTTTGTATGTTTCAGTGAAATGCTTCTCACATTGGACGTCCTCGGGATCTTGAATGCGTAGCTTGGGTGGCTCTTCAACCTCCCAAAACATCCTGAGTGCATGATCAAGATCTATGGTGCAGGCCATCGAAGTAGCGGTGTACGTGTACTGCGATGCTGCTGGAGCTTTTCCCATGATGATCCAGCCAAAGATAGATGAGTAGGCAGTAGGCATATTTTCACCTAGACTGATCCTCTTACCATCCAGAATCTGGTCATAATATTCTATACCTAGAAGCAAGTCAATTTGTCCGGGAATTGTGAAGTTACTATCCGCTAAAACTAAATTTGTGCAAAGTTCTAATACTTTAGGATCAACTGGAACCGAAGGCATACGGCCAGTTATTTTCTTTAAAATGATGAAGTCCGATGATAAAATATGTAAATTGTTCCGTGTTGATTTGACATTGCAATGAACTATACCTCGAGTCTCGTGAATAGACGAAGCACCTAGCCCACACAAGCCGCCTGACCTTGTACGAGGCAGCCTCAACCGTTGAGCCAAGGTATCAGTCATAACTGACACTTGAGAGCCGCTGTCTATTAGAGCACGGGCTGTATGAAATTGACCGTCAACATCCTGCACGCTGATGAACGCTGTACCTAAAATCATGGTGGATGTCACATCGACACCATGTAAGGTCTGAGACTGGACTGCGGAGCTATGTATCGACACAGCAGGCTCAGAGGGGATGGGTGCAGAAGTTGGGTCCGAATGTTGATTTTCTATTGAATTGTTGATGTGTAGCTTGCTATGGTGGCGCTTACGACACACCTGGCATACACTTGTTGAGGTGCACTTAGAAACCTGGTGAGTGCGCAGACAAAGCAAAGTTTATGATGAATTACAAAACTCTTCCGTTGCACCGGAGTCATGTTCTCAAATTTAGAGCATCGATATATAGCATGGTTCTCCGTGCAACATGGACAAGCAAAGGCATTTTTGACCTTGTTGTGCTGTTTATTCTCATTAAAAATATTCAATGTGTTATTGCCTGACGCTGACCTAGATGTAGACCCACCAACATTTTCTAAGATCCTAAGTTGATTTTCTAAAAAATTTAGCAATTGGCTGAACGTTGGAATTTTTAAAGTATCAATTGATGATTCAAACTTTGTACGCAAATCCATCGTCAGCTTTTTGAGGATGATGTGAAGTAAAAGAAAGCTCCATGATGTGACATCAAATGTCAAGGCTTGTAACGCGTGTGTATTCTCCTTTACAATATTGATAAACTTACCTAAAGTTTTACTATTAAGTTGATTTAGATTTGGCAATGACAATAGAGATTCAACATGTTTGTCCGCAATCATCCTGCTATTTTCATAACGATCTGTCAATAACCCATAAGCTATTGCATAATTTTCAAGCGAAATTGGCAAGTGTTTGATTAATGAAAGGGCATCTTTGTCCAAGACACTTAGTAAATAATGCATTTTTTCTACAGAACTCAAATTTGCATTGTCATGGATTAAACTATTGAAGATATTAATAAACCCAGGCCACTCTGTATGGATTCCTGCAAACCGTGTTAATGAAATTTTTGGTAGGTGAAAGCCGGTGCTGATTGTGGGTTTTGATTCTAATGGCACGTAGTGATTTTGGAGAGTTTTGATTGAATATACTTTCTCCTCACAATTGTTGAATTTTTCCTCGATTTCATGACGCTCCGCTTGTTCCGTATTGGCCATGACTACCGAGAAAGCCTTTTCCATTTCATGCCAGTGCCTATCCAAGTCCTTATACCTGGCGAAGAAACGACTCCTGTCGTGAACGGATATCGTCTGCTGAGATGTTATTTTAGTAGTTAAATTGTACAAATCTTGAATGAAACGCGCACAATAATCGAAAGCAACGTTGCTTATCTTAGGATCACTCATGTTTATAAACTTTCACTCCACTTTTCAACTTGGAAACAGTAAATTAAACGAAGTTTGAAACAAAATAACAAAACTTACGAAATGTCAAACATGTCAAACAAACTTGACGTTATGAGGTTAATGTTACCAGTTGACTAAAATAATAAGATTCGCTACACACTTCAAGATGATTTACCAAAGAGATCGATTCGAACTTTTACCACAGAATATTAAGAAAAAGTGAATACAATTCGAAGTGAATGAACGAAACTCAATTTCAATGTGGGGTATATTCAAATATGGCGGATGAAAAATGCTAAGTATACCTACGATTAAGAAAAATTCAGATTGAATTTCCCAAGAAGGATGCTAATAACATAAGATCGGGTTTCGAAGGACCAGGGAAATGGTCGAGAAAAGGGAGAAAGGATCGACTGACTCACCCGTGAATTCCTTGTAAAGCTTCTTCGATAGTAAAATGGATGGCTGGTTTCGTGGGCGAGTTGTCTTTCTCAACCATTTATGTTGAGGTGCGTTGATTTTGCTGATTTTCCTATATATGTTGAGGTTCTATGCTTGCGGAAAGGATTGCGGCGAAACAGGCTAACTGGAGCACTATTGATCGGCAAAAACTATCCTTCCTTGGATCCGCGATGTTAACGGTGGCGAAGATGGACGCGCAAGACCGATGTCGTCATAGGGCATCTGTCAGTCGATCGGGATGTGACGTAGGGAGGGAGGATACGGGTAGGTGTACCCTCACATGAAAAGATTGACGTTTAAGTATGACATTCGTACCCTCCATTTACAAGTTGAATGCTGAGGGCTGAATTTACATGTGATTGATGAATTCGTAGGCGTACATTGCACAATAAACCTACCACAATCCATTGTTGAGTTTTAGTGGGTATTTACCCTAAATATTAGCTGTGTCAACAAAGTATCTGATGCTATTGTAGTTAACTATTACATTATTAACACTTTGACTGCTGAGCCGATTTTCTTATCTAGCCACGGGGCACGGATCTGCACACACTTCACGCGATTTCTTCCAGACAACCTTTGGAAGGACAGTGAAAAACATTGTGACGCGTTATTTATTTATTTATGCAATTTAATGTCCTAATATCACACAATATTTTTCTCCATATTGCAGGAGGAAGAAGAATGGAAAGAATACGAGGAGACTGTGAAGGACTACACGGGGCTGAAGATCCAGGTGCTGCAGGGGGGCGGCAGCCAGCCGGACTCGGGGCGGGACTCCGCCGCGGAGGACGCGCCCTCGGAGGGCGGCAAGGTCAAGGGGCCTTGGAACAAACCCGTGAGTGTAGTTACTGATATGTGTGGATTGGTGACGGATGACAGAGTTTGTATCTATGTAACGGAAATAATGAACATGATTTTGACCCCATCAGGTTAATGACTTGCTAGTCTCGTCTCTCAGACAAATTAAAAAAAAAACAAGCAGAATTCGCCGTTTGATTGACATATTACTGGTATCTGCTCAGAAGATGTGTCCAACAATATAAAAGTCCTGTAACAGAAGTACCATCAAATTTCATAGGGTGTTGCCGTTTAGTGTATAAACACTCAACCTATATGCATATAAGAACCACCGACATAGCATTAAGTACCAAGAAGTAGTAAACTTAGGCAGTTATCATGTAGTCTCCTAGCAATAAGCATGCGTCCTTAACGCTTCGACTGCTGAGCCGATTTTCTTGTCTAGCCACAGTTACAGATCTGCACACACCATTGTGTTATCCCCTACTGCTAACACAACAGTCGTGTGCTCCTGTACTTGCAGAAAGTTATAAAAAACACAACAGTTGTGTTTTCAGCAGTGAACGTGTTAACTTCACTCTTTCATTTGAATTATGATCACCAACCAAGCATTGCCTAATGACCCAACCAGTGCTTCGTCACTACGTAGCAACCCTGAACCACATTACATGGCGACTCTGCTAGAGAACAACATTACAACCGTCTCTTCGTAATTGCAGGCGGAGGTGGAAGCGCCAGCGCCGCCGCCGCCGGTGGAGGCGCCGCCCCGCGAACCCGCCAAGCCTTCGGTGTACGTGCCGCCTGTGTCGCGCATGCGGTCGCAGCCCGAGCCCACGCGTCGGCCCCAGCCGGTTAGTACATTCCTAATTCCCGACGGAAAAGAGGAGTTGTGTGTAGCTGTTTGTCTGTTTATGGCATTGTTGCTTCCAATCGGATGAACCGATTATGATTTAGTTTTTTCTATTTGAAGGACCAACATTCGCTTCTGGTCCTTCGAGCTGGATTTAAACACAAGAGGATAACAACTGTAAAGTGACGCTCATAGAGCTGTTTGTTCCTGAATCACGCTTTTATTTTTAATAATGTTTTGTAGATTGATAGTCTACATCTTATACTGCAAAATTTACCTTCATTGTCGGAAAATGTATTTTCCACGAGAAAACTAGTATTAAATAACGTTTAGGTAAATATTGTTGAAATAAAATTATGCTGAACCCGTATGTTTCCCCATTCCAGAAGCACCTGCCGGACATCCACAATGACGACTACTTCCCCGTGCTGGGCGCCGGCGCAAAGCGCGGCGGCGGGTGGAGCACGGCCGCCGGCACCGCCGCCCCGCGCGCGCCGCAGCGCACGCCGCTGGCGCTCGGGAACCGCTTCACTACGCTGCAAGACGACAGCTAGCCAGGTCGCACGTGTTACTAGTTACTAGATAGTCGTCGGTAGTAGGGTAGGGTGGGTAGTTCTCAGGTGGGTGGTCGTTGTCTCTATCTGGCACCAAAGATATGACAAAGACAGCAATATACTTAATCTGTTGTCAAGGTTATCATAATGTTCCAGAAACCGGTCCTTAGGCTAACATTTGATGTGTTACTAGCTACAAAACAGGTTGAATAGCAATGGAATAGGGAAGGATGGGTAGTCTTCGAGTAGTTAAGGGTAGAGTAGGTCGGGTTGTTGTCTCTATCAGGCACTAAGCAAATGACAAGAACATCAATCGACTTAATCTATTGTCAAAGTTAACTAATATTCCAGGAACCACCAGTTAGGCTTTGACCACTATCTCACCTGGTGTTAAGGTATGGTGAGGTCAAAAATCTTACATGTATTATGCTGAGTGTGGAATGAGACTGGCTCTCAAGGACCAAAAGACGCAGATAGGAGTTTGACAATAGATTTTCTACTTGAGGGTGTGGGCTGGCCAGGCGGATACTATTGTCTACCACTTAGTTTGATATTACCTTCATTAGAAGTGCTTGGTAATTTTTTTCTGTCGGCTGGGTTCAAACTAACTACTGGGCATATGAGACTTTAGAACCAATGTGTCAGAGTGACGAGCGCAGTGCAGTGGCGCAACAGATTCTGGGTGGCACTGTAACTGTTATGGGCATGCGTGGAGCTTACCATCAGGTGAAGGACTTGCTCCTCTGCTCTGAAATCAAACCAACTAAGCAATCATCTATTAGTATTGCCGCTCTAAATAAATGACTTCTCTACCTTGCAGGTAACACCCAGCAGTTTGATACGCAGCATTAAAGTGATGTGCCGCGGGTTCACGCGATCTCGCACGATCCCGCACTATGTACGGATCAAAAAAAAAACAATCAGTGTTACAACCATTCTATACGCCACGGACTTTGGCGGGCGGACAGTTGCTAGTTCTCCGAACGTTTCCTTCACCGCGCTCTACAGACGTTGTTTATGTGCTTCAATGCCGCCTGTGATTACTTTCTTGAACGAGATCGGCCGACAGATGGCGTGATATTCAATATGGACGTTAGTTCCATTTTAAGCCGCGCCTGTTTTCCGACATTAGGCATGTGTAATTCTTTGTAAAATAAGAAAATATGCAACGATTTTTGTATAACTTTTCGTTGATTTCTGTTGGCGCATGTCTGGTGTCGGATTGTCAACGAATTTTTAAGTAAAAATGGCCGAATTACTTGTTTTCTACAGTATTTAAGTATTTCCTTGGTTATATTAATACCCAATAGCATCAAAGTCGCTCTCAGAAGCGATTAATATAGGAAAGTTCCTGTACAAGAAATGGACATTCCAACTTATCTTGCTGCCAATGGCTCAGTTATACATTTACATTGCTTATTTGTCTAATCAGTTACTCAATAAACCAATATAAACAATTCGTACATCTAAATCCGCAAATCTGGCTAAGCTATGTTTAGTTTAAAGCATTTTTTTTACAATTTCGGTCTCATAATTTGTACCCCCTTAAAAAAAGTTAAGTAATGTCACAAAAGTACTACGCATTGCTGTACTGCAGTGTGCAGTTTCACTAAGTATTATTTAAGTTTTTATAAGTAAGGGTGTTGTACCTAATAGTGTAAATCTGGTATTCTTGTTCAGTATTTAGCTGTACTTGGAACAAACGCAATGTTACTCTATCTAAAAATCGAATGGTAGATGGGTAATTGTTTGGGCGATGATGGCAACATTGTTTTTTGTCTGTAGAGCATTAAATTTACGAACAAAACCTACTAATAATGTCCTTAAAAATTATAGACAATAAAATAGTGCTTTGTAATTTTTGCATTTTTAAACGAATTGTAGGTGTTTAGCGCATTTTACAAGATTTTCGAAGGTTCCCGTTTATTTTTTAATTGTTTTTCTTATAAATGTAGCGAAGGGATCTCAAGCAACTGTCTTTGTATAAAAAAAAGTGTAAAAAGAATGGATGTGTGAAAAACAGTTACTTTTTACGTTTATATATTAAAAATATTGAAGATGTGTTGCGTGGATGAACGTTTAGGGAAATTTGGTGAAGATATTTGTATTAAAAGCCGAAAATTAAAAACAGTATAAGTGTAGAAAATCTATTACGGGCCAAGCGTGGACAAAAATTGTAAAATATATGATAATGGTACGTTATAAATTATACCCTAAATAGTGTATTTCTCGGTTACCTTGGATTGTAAGTTACGTTAAATTTGTAAAATCTGTTGGCGATCATTCACACATTGTACCATAGTAATAAATTATGTATTTAAACCTAGACGTTGTGTTATTTTCACTAGATTGTTCCCTACCTAAAGCAAAAGTAGTACCTACTTACAATTAGGTTCAATGTGTGCCTTACTATAGACACCGCCGCTAATTGTCATTATATTAACACTTTGACTGCTGAGTCGTTGAATAATTAGGTGATCTGCGTCTGTGTAAGATAGAAGACGTCGGGCTGCGTCACTCATACAAGTCAATCAATATAATATTGTATGCGAGATCATTGAAGAGGCATCGGTGCCGCCGGCGAGCTATTTTCAACATTACTTACGTATTTTACAAGTTGTATCAATCACCTACAAAGACAAACTTACATTAATAAGGTGTATAATTAGGAATAGGTTTATGGGTTTTATGTAAGTTGCATAAAATAAAATTGAAAGACAGTTTTTATTTATTTACAAATTTCCATAGGCATGGAGAATTTATTATTAGACTGGGTATAGGTATTTATATCCCTTTGTACAACTTAGGATGGGTACTATACAATAATCAAACTGTAAAGTCTGCAACTGAACTTTTCTCATATTAAATAATAATTAGCAAAATCTAAATTAAATACTGAAATTCTCTTCCAGCCTCCTCAGATGATCGACACTAGTTTCTTGCGGTGAACTGCTATGGCTCAAGATATTATTTTTGTACACATCCAAACCTCTCTGAGCAGTCGCCATATTGTGGAAAACTTCGCGCGGCAGCATTCTATTTTGCGCGGGAATTTTCACATTTGCCGCCATGTTGCTTGTCAAAAAACCTCTTTCAAGGTAAGGAGGTGGGGTTAAAAAAGGCGGGATATCCGGTTTGGGCATAGTGCGGAAAACGTTACGATCGATTTGATTCATTTGATTGTGAGATTTCAACCATTGTTGTTGCTGTGGTGGTAGTCTGTTTGGATAGTTGAAGATCCACAACCGATCGCCGACGAACATTGGTCTCGGCGCGACGATGCCGAGGCTGCTGTAGTATTGTTGAGCAAGAAGTTCGACGTCGTTCGTGTATTTACGCTTCCATTTCGTTCGGCGGTTTTGGAACCATATCTTTATCTGAAATAAAAAGATATCACCTTAAGATGTGCAATGCATCTGTTTCTTTCAATTTTCTAAGTTAAACTAAGGAAGCTTATTCAGGAACATTACGACTAAGATTCTCGATTTAATTATCTGAATGCATATTTCATGCGAAGTATTATCATAAATACATTTTTGAGTTATAAGTACGTTATACGGTTAAACGTTTATCAGCTTAATAAAGTTGTAGCTGCGCCCAGTGGCTTCGCCTGTGGTTACAGAGCAATGGCAACAAATACATTGTTAAAATAATAGTTGTTGCAGCTTAAAAACACCGAAAAACAATTTAAAATGTGCGGTCAGAAGCTTGCCCATTCCGCAACAATAAAAAAAGGTAGCATTATAAAAGTTAAACTTCCATGTCCGTGTCTCTACCTTACACGTTCACTGTTTTTTATAATTTGCCGCGAGTGCAGGAAACACAACTGTTGTGTTAGATGTATGGGAAAACACAACGGTGTGTGCAGATCCGTAACCGTGGCTAGACATGAAATCACCTCAGCATTCAGAGTGTTAATGTGCAGTTGTTTATTTTTCACGTAGAATAAAATCAAACAATAATATTGGTAGGACTGTTACCTGAGTCTCCGTAAGCCTCAGCTGCCTCGCCAGCCTGCCCCTAGCAGCTACCGACAGGTAACGGTTCTTTTCAAATTCTGCCTCTAGGCTCTTGATCTGCTGTGCGCTAAACGCCGTGCGAGCACGCTTGCCGCGGGATAGGGATGACCCTACGACAACAAGAACAAGAATCATCAGGTAAATACGTATAATAGTCAATGTATAAAACCATTCATCAAATACTCTTTGAAGTGATAACTTATTTAGGCGCGTTGAGCTCTTTTTAGGTGAACCAAAATAATGGAACTCGCGTCATATTCACCGAACGGTTTCAATGAGCTTTCCTATATATACTGTGTAAAGAGTTTTAATAAATTAGTAAGTATAGATTAGGTATATTGGCGTCTCAAAAAACATAGGGTTTTTTATGAATGAGTAATGCGACGCGCATGTGTTTACCTGAAGATAAGCGCTACACCTGCCCATAACAGTTAAAGTGCTGCCCAGAACATTGCATTGCATAATCTTGCGTGGCACTGCACTGCGCTCGTCACCCTGAGACACAGACTTTAAAGATTTAAATGCCCAGTAATTTCGCTGGCAACTGCCCTTCAAACCGGAACACAGTATTGTGTTCACACTACTGCTCGGCGGATGAATAGTTATCTGGAAATTTTCGATGTTTTACATCGAAAAAAAAAACTAAGAATTCTGTTGTAATTATGTGATAGTGTGGTTTCATGATACAAAGTTTTGACAAGAAACCGTTTCAAAGTTCAAATGTTTTAACGCATCAATAAATCACTGAAAACCGAGCCAAGAAATACGAGAGCCGAGTGTAGAGAAAACGTAAAAAAAATATCACCACTTCGCGCCTTCCCGGCCCATTTGAAAGCACGCCATGATTCCGAGCGGTATTTTTGGCGTCAATTAATATGTTATTTTAGCTGAGCATAATGACAGCAATTTATTCAGTATCAAATTTAAGACGGTTTCAAGTTTCTTCCATTTTTAAAATGTGGTGTTGTTGTGCATCATTATTATTCATTATCCAGCTTTAATAGTACAATTATATTTTATTTTCTGTGGATATGATGAAAAACAGTTTAAAAAAAAGTACCGTTTTAAAATACAATTTTATATTCTTCAATGATGGCCAATTAAATATCCAGTTGTTCACATAACTTGTTTTTTGTGGTTCTACATCTAAAAAATCAAAGAGTTTCAGAGCCATTATTCGCGTTAACGATTCATTCGCAGAAAAACATCGTTACTTATATCTAATTTATTTACGATCTGCCAACTACATAGCGTCTCAAACGAAGCCCTGTCCCCGCCATCGCGACTCAAATTAGCCATTTCAATTGGTTTCCTGACGTTCCGTGCACACAACAGAAACAAAACGTTTGACTCGCACACACTCGCACGTTAAACGCGCACTGATGTCTCATTTTCTAAATTTGTTACGAAAAGATAAATCTCCTCGCGTCCCAAGTCTCGTTAGCTAAATCTTTCTGCCCCGTAATTATTCACCGGTTAGAAAAAAAAGGAAATAAACATGAAAAGAAATGCCTCGTGAGTGAAATTTAGTAAGTGGCCGGAGCTCATTAAAAAGCTGTAAAATTCTATTACCAGAGAGCGGATGAGAGAATTCTGAACGCGGTTAACTCTGTCAGCGCTGAAAACAAATTTAGGTTTACAGTTATCGGAGTCAACGGTCAATCGATATTAAACTTTATGAGTGGGTAGTAAAGATTTTTACTGTTTTTTTGTAGGTGAAAATAGTTGGCAGCGGACAATGGCGCGAAACAAAGACATCGCTCGTTGACAACTGACGATAAATTGACATTAATTGCTTTACCGCTGTCAAAGTGGTTTGCATGCGTGTTTTGTCACTTGTTTTTGTCTAGGCCGGATCATAGGGATTATTTTAGACACTAATTAATTTATTTTGTACATAATTGCGTTTGATTTGATTTAGTGAGTGTCCGAGTACGTAGATTGCTGCTCGAGAACGATTGAGATGGAAAGTGATTTATTCCGATCAAAATTAGATAATTACAATGTTCCCATCACTACTTCCTACTTTTGAACCTATTTTAGATCCCATCAGAACTAGATCTACCCCAACACTACTTTTTTTAGTTCAAGAAAAGTGGACGATTGTTAAAAATTTCTCCCTTACGTCGACAAAATAACGAGTGTGCTTTAGACCACACGACTAAAGTAAAACTTCGCTATGAGAGACAGAGAGAAAGAAAATGTGCGCTCGCACCTCTCTCTCCTGTCCCTTCAGTAATATACGAAACGTAACTCTCTCTATTTATATCTTCACTTAGTTATATCTCCCTCTCAACTTCATCGATCACACTTTTCGTAACGCTCTCGTCACACATTCACCAGTTTACTCCTCAAGTCAAGGGTGCGTAAAGAAGTTCTATACTTACTTCAAAAAGTTTCACTTCAAAAAATGTTTGTAGTACAGTACTATCTATTCTGTGGCAGTACCTACAATACCAGGGATTAGTATGTAGGTAATATATACTATACTATCGTAAAATATAGTATAGTACATGTCATACTAATTCCATCCAAAAAACGCCAAAAGCCTACAACACCGCTCCGCCAACTAAACAAAAATGGCCGCCGTAGGTACGCAAACCAATTTGACAAAATAAATGGCCCAGCGATTTATTATCGTTAAAGAAATTAAGAGACTTGTATTTCATTTTAATGATTTAACGAGGGCAGGCGTCATGTAAAGTGTTCTCGAAATATTAGACCGTGTAAAAAATGGCATCCGGCGCGCGGTGTCAAGACAACGAAACTATATTATCTAAGAATGAAATAGATAAAGGTTTATTAGTAAATTCTACTAAATATAATACAATGCCATCAAAAACACAACTTGTAAAAAAAGCCAAGTCTCGCAACTCGGTTCTTCTACCGTAAATAGTTGTGAAATCCCTATATCAAGTCGGTTAATTTATTCAGTCCATTAAGGTTTCTTCTATCTTATACTATTACGCCATTAGCTAACCTGAAAGCCTCTAAAAGACCACACACGCACTGGCTGAAAGTCCATCAAAAATGGCCCCGCAGCGAACGTGTTAAACTGCATTATAGGTAGGAGCTACATACTGCAAAAAATTCTTTCGTTCCGATCCGTCGGCGTCGTCTCGTGACGTGTGTGAGACGACATGTCATTTCATCGCCTGTCACTATTTCCAATGAAGATTCCAATCAATGTGTTTCACATTGTACGAATATAAATAACTTCTTAATTAAGCTTAATATTTGTAGGAGTTATTACGTCTCAGACTGCCAAAACTTTTATTTGTGACTCTTATCAATGCGGATATTCTGAATTAAAGTAGGTAAATAATTTTAATTCAAAATAGACGAATGAAACACTCTTTTCTCGCTCTTAATCTAATAACTCATTCGAGTCCTTATTTACCATCGACTATTCTACTAGGTGAAGTGATTTCCCATCCCTTTAATCTCAATTCCGGTTTCTAAGTTTGCGAGTATTTTTTAGTGTTTTGGCTTTGCATGATTTGTGCATTTAGGTAGGTATTGCAAATGTTTTTGTTAAAAATGTGAGAATAGGCGCCATTTTGACCGCCAGTTAGCTAGTGTCAATAGTCACAAAACTCACAAAAAAATAGGGAAAATGAACCAAAAAAATCGACCAAGAAAAAATTAGACCAAAACGAACAAGTCACGCCAGCAATACGCCTACGGCTAGGTTGTTGGAAGTACTTATACAGAACATAATATTAATAAGTAATTTTATACACAATTTCCAGCATGTCGACATCTTTAATTATAATTTTAGAACCATTGTTCCAAATCTAGATGTATTCCTAACACATTACCTAAAATAGAATCAGAATATTTTTATTGTATTCATTGTGTACATTATGCTGTTGTTATTACAATAAGAAGTTTCAACAATTTGCCCATTTCGGGCGCACAATAATTAACTAGTTTTGGTATTGCTGTAACCTTACTATTAAACTGTTAATAAATAAACCCACTTATAGTCCAGCTAAATCACAGCCAACGTCACGATTCAGTAAACTGGTAGGTAAATGCTCTATTGAAACTTCCCGGGACTCTTGAAAAAAGGACGAAATGGGAGTGGTAAAAACTTGTTGGTTTGTATCATTTGCCCACATTCGTGCACTTTAATATTCCGTCTATCAACACACGAAGAAAAGGGAAAAAAGGAATTTTAACTTACATTTTCGTGTAGTAGGTATGCCTATGTTTCATTTCATTATCTTGGAGAGTTCAGAAAATCGTACTAACCTACTTGTAGGCGACACGAACCTCTTTAGTATAACAAACCTTTTTTGGTTAGTAAAAGCTTTTTAGTTTGAAAGACTTTATTTTTCAAATCAGAAAAAAGAAGAAAAACAAATATGCCTTTTTTTCGTAGTTTTTTAGTCGTTCTTTTATTTTCGCCAAACTAAGTTGGATATTATGCCACATGGAGGGATTGGAGGGAAAGAACCTTGAATATTGTAGATGGAACATTTTACTGCAAGAAGACATTATTTGAATTTTAAAAACAATTTAAACTGCATTCATACATATTTAAATAAATAAATGGTTGAACCGGGAATTGAACCCGTTACACGAGAAAAATAATCACCTGTAGCTTTATTATACCGATCGAAAGGCTTCATCATAAGGATTATTTTTTGCTTAATAACATAGTGTCAGTAACATAGTGCCAAATAACATAGTTGCTAAATAACATAGTTATCAAATGTTCAAAATGAGTCCCTTCAGTGTTCATTGAGAAAGTCCCTTGTTCTGAACAAAATTTCACATCAAATGTTAAAATTCATGGCCTTCCTTTTATTTCTGACACCATGTCTCAGGTTGACTAGCGCAGTGCAGTGCCGCGCAGGATTATGCAATGCAAAGTTCTGGATGGCACTGGACCTGATAAGGGCAGGCGTAGCGCTTACCATCAGGTAAACGACTTGCTGTGCTTGTTGTAGACTAACCATTATTGTTCTTTTGTACTGGTAACTACCACATAACAGAGATGGATGGCTAGATAACTCTTTGTTGACACCAAAATGTATAAAACACAGATAAAAAAACGTAATTTAATAATAGGTAGTTACAATGGGTGGTCTTATCGCTTTCTTATTTTAAATTAGAGGTAAATTAAGCCAAAATATGGATTCTACAAATGTCTACAATCCACATAGTAGTCGAATAAATACAGTCAACATTGATAGACGACTCGACAAAAGAAATTACCGGTTCATCATCATCATCATCATCAACCCATAACGTCCCACTGCTGGGCACGGGTCTCTCCTCACTTTCGTGAGGATCGTAAGGCCATAATTCACCACGGGGGCCCAGTCCGGATTGGTGGATAACATACCTACCTCCGAAATAATTCTCGGGTTCCTCACGATGTTTTCCTTCACCGAAAAGCGAGTGATAATTAGGTACATATGTTTTACAGAAACACATTGGTACGTGCCTGCACTGGGATTTGAACTCACGATCTTCTGATTGGAAGGCGGACTTTCTCCCCCAATCGGCTCAACAGTGGAAGTGTTAACTGTTGTTCAAAACTAATCTATCCACAAAACAAAGCCAGAGATAGGTACCAAGTTGGTAGGTGCCTATCTTGCTTGTCTAGCCACGGGTGCGGCTCTGCACACTCCATAGTGTTTTCCTATACAACAAACACGACAGTTGTGTTCTCAGCACTGAAGGTTGTCGCCAAGAATTAATGTCTACCGATCATAGCCTGTCAGAAAATTTATTGCACCTTTCAATGGAGAACCGGCATTCACGGCCCCCACAGGTGGTTCATCACGTTCTGTACCAGGCAAGCATAATTGACCAGAATCTATCTACTAAGGCAATTTGTGAGGATTAGGAAGGACCAGCCGAGAGCTAACCAATGCCAGAATCCGACAGGTAACTTGTAGAGTTCAACCTGTCGGAATCTACTGGTAGGCGGTACAGCCGGCTTTTTAACAGAAATTAGTCTCCTAGTTTGACATGCTTCCCTGGTACTTTTCTTACCAAACCACCTGTAGTTAAAAGTGCAGTGCTGTATGGAGGACACTCTTATTCTACAGCGGTGGTTCGCAGCCGCAAGACAGAGCTGGTGACGTTCGAACGACAGGTGGTTTCCAACCAAAAATACTAGGCGAGCATATCAAAGTTGAAGGTTTTAGACAGGAGGCAGGTCGTATATTCTGAGAAACATCCAATAGAAAACCAGAATCTTACAGGTAACTTGTAGGATTCCGCTGGACGGCGGCACTGCCGGCTTTTTTTATAAAATTTGTCTTCTTATTTGACATGCTTCCCTGGTACATCTCTTACCAAACCACCTGTCGTTCAAAGGAGTCTGAAGTATTAGGAGGACATTGTAGTTATTTTATGATGATGGTTCGCAGTCACAAAGCAGAGCTAGTGAGGTGTAGAAACGACAGGTGGATTCCAACGAAAAGCACTAGGCGAACAACCAAAGCTGAAGGTTGTGGTCAGTAGGCAGGTCCTATATCCTGAGAGGCATCCAATAGAAAACCAGAATTCTACAGATAACTTGTAGGATTCAACCTGTGGGTTTCTGCTTGTTGGAGTAGTGGTTGCTTTTCAATGAAATAATCTCCTTTGATTGCATGCTTGCCTGGTATTTCTCGTTCCAAACCACCTGACTTCTCTTTATGTTTACTTTGATTCGAAATGAAATGGATTTTCGGCTACAATCTACGTTGTGTATGAAGGCCTACGATCATTTTAACTTTCAAAACATCTGAAATGTTATAATCCTACTATCCTACTTCCTACTAATTTATAAATGTGAAAGTTTGTGAGAATGGATGGATGGATGTTTGTTCCTCTTACACGCAAAAAATACTGAACGGATTCGCATAAAATTTGGAACACAGTTAGTTTATAACCAGCATTGAGTAATAGGATACTTTTTATCCCGATAGTATGTATGATAAAGCGGGAACTACGCGGGTGAAACCGCGGGGCGCAGCTAGTATTGTATAAATACGAAAGCTTGTGAGAACGGATGGACGTTTGTTCTTCTTTCACACAAAAACTACTGAACGGATTCTAATGAAATTTGGAACAAAGATAGTTTATAACCAGGATTGAGTAATAAAGTACTCTTTATCCTCATAGTATGTTTCCGCGGGACAAAACGGGCACTACGCGGGTAAAACCGCGGGGCGCAGCTAGTAGTAGATATGATATGATATGAATTCCATGGTTTCGCTATGTTTCTAATTGGCTGACATCTTGAAAATGAGCACCTCTCCATAATATTACTTATTTTTGTATGGAAGAAGGATTGGATGCAGGAAGATTTCTAGTTGAGTTTCAGATAAATGTTTGAAGCATTTCCTGCAATTTCTTGTCAACCTGTGGAATTACTTATAAACTTATCTTTGTTTTTGAGTCCCTGTTAACTTTTATGTGGAAGTCCACGGAACCACCTGTTGTATGAATGGAGGAGGCTTGAATAAAGATATTTATGGGTCTAATCTTCGCAACCTGTGGGACTCTACAACCTGTAGGATTCTTAGTATAATCTGATTATATGGGCATTAAAAATTGACTCCTCGTTTTATATAAGCGCCTGGTATCTCCAATTCTTAACCACCTGTCGTATGAATGGAGAAGGCGTGAATATATTTAATGTACGATCCAACCTCCATAACCTGTGGCATTCTGATTATTCCGAAAGGAGAAATATATGAATTTAGCTCCTCAATGCGTATGAACGCCTGGTATCTTTCTTGCGAAACCACCTGTCGTTTGAATGGAGGAAGCTCCAACTTCCAGAACCTGCGGCACAGCTTGTTGGATTGTGCGTATTGCCTAATGATATAGTGCTGTATTTTACTGACAAGGAATTTATGACTTTAACTCCTCGTTTTACACGAGCGTCTAGTATCTCATAGGCAGAACCACCCGTCGTATGAACGAAGGAGGTTTGAACCACCACAACCTGTGGAATTCTGCTTATATGAAATCTGAATTTAACTCCTCGTTTTACATGAGCGCCTAGTATCACTTGTGCAGAACCACCTGTCGTATGAATGGAGGAGGTTTGAACCACCACAACCTGTGGGATTTTCTTAATTTTCTTCCACTTATCTTGGCTGGCGATTTCAACTTCGCTGATAAAAAATCAGAGCGGTTGACAACTTTTCTTTCGAAAATATTGAATTTGAAAATGAATAAAGATCCACAAGAATCCACAACAAAATATGGGACCGCCATTGACGCGGTATTTTCCAGATATTTAGAAGATATCAAGTCTCAAACTTATGTTTCTTATTTCAGTTACCATAAACCCATAGTTTCAATGATAAATATTCCTGAATAACCTGCATGTATTGTAAGATAATAAAAATATTTTGAACAATATTAACTTCTCATTTATTTTTTTACTATGTAGGCATATAAATTTAACTTCAGATTGCATATGAGCGCCTGGTAACTCTCGTGCCAAACCACCTGTCGTTAAATGCTGTAGGCAACAACCATAGGTCTGTGGATCCAACCAACCTGTGGGAGACTGCTTATTCCGACTGCTATATAGGCACAGGTACCTATGTAGAATTTTAATAGGATTTAAAACAATGGCAAAATGATTCCCCACTTAGACTGAAAAATTAAAATCAATTTTATCGACACTCAAGTAATTTCAATCGAGATTCAAATTGAGTTAAATTATGAATTTGACGACAATTAAGAAAAAAATCATCCTAGTAGAGTCTGTTTCTTGGTCCTATATTTACTACCGGGCGAATTTCTGAAGCACTGTATAATGTACTGACAGTGTTGAAGGACTCTAATGGAGTTTCCTTTTCCCATGCGAGATTAAGACACGAATTAGCACTTGAAACGAAAATTTATTTTATCTAATTTCGACCATAACCAATTATTAATTTATCTAGTTTAACATATTTTTTTATAGAATAGAATAGAATAGAAAACTCTTTAACATAAAAATAAACACAGAACAGAAAATTTACAATAGTTAAACAAGGGTAGTGCAATGGGCAATAATCTATCTATCTATATATATAAAAATGTTATGTTGGTTTGTGTACCCTTCAAAAACTCAAAAAGTTCTGCACCGATCGAGCTGAAATTTTAGCATGATATATAATCCACATCAAGGATTGTTTTTATCTATTTTTTTCATCAGTGGCATATCAGCGAATGTGCGAATGTGCCACAGCGAAGCGTGGCAGGGTGCAGCTAGTATTTTAATAAAAGTCGCTCAGGACGCCATGAAGCGAGCTATGCTCGGAGTTTCTCTGAAGGACAGGATCCGTAGGTGATCCGACGGAGAACCAAGGTAACCGACATAGCTCAAAGGATTAGCAAGCAGACAAGCGGACAACCGCTGGGGTAGACGAGTTCTAGAGTGGAGACGGCGTTTAGGCAAACGTAGTTTAGGGCGCAAAGTAGAGGGACGACTTGGGAAAAATGGCTGGCAAAGACTGGATGAGGAAGCTGAAGATCGGGCTCAGTGGCATTCATTGGGAGAGGCCATCCATCAGTGGACGAGCAGATTATGAATTTCTATTATTCCCTTTATTCATGAGGCAATAAGTGTTTGATATGTAAAAGTGTTCTATTCCCTAATACAATAAATGGTTTGAGTTTTGCGTTTTTACCTGCTTGTTGATAGTCATTGTTCTTGAGACCCGCGAAGTCCTGTCCATCAGCCACCGTTGAGCCTTCCACGTCGACTTGTTCCGAACTGTTGCTTCCTCTATCATCGTCAGACTCCACACTATCACACACTTCACCTGCTCCAAACGCGTATTCTGTGTCACTTGCCGAAGGGTTCACATTGTCCTTTTTAGCCAGTAGATTCTCGATGGAGAAGGGCAGTTTCGATTCCGTTTTCTCTGGTTTTATGTTGCTCTGTGATTCTTCGATGTCCATTGCAGTGATCGACATTTGGCAGTTATATTTTTGTTGCTTTTGGTACGATCGTCGAGCTATGGTATGGACACTTTTTATATTCTTATTTATCGTTTTTAAATTGTTTAGCTTAGTAAATACATTGCGTTTTCCTCTATTTACTTAGTAATAAGAATTAAGGCACTTTTTAGGCTATGGTTGTTGAAAAATTAAACACTTATTGGTAAACTTTTTGATAGAGTTTCGTTCTATTTGCTAAACACTGGCACTTTAAAAAAAATTACGTTTGAAATTGGAATACCACTGCATTTAATTCAACGTCCACACCTCCAACCACCTCACTTGACTGCGCTTCTGTCCCATATATCCGACTAATTCCTTCGCCGATGCGTTTCTGTCAATTGGCCTGCTGAAACGTCCCGGCGAGAATGTTAACTGCCTCTTCTGAAGAACATATTATCGGCTTACACAAAACTGGAACCAATCACCTCTAAACCACTAAAAATAAAGCCGAAAATCGCTTACTAATGAGCGCTATAACATGTGCCAGCGCCGCGTCCGATCAAAATGAAGACGAAGTACCGCTGCTAATGGGCGTATTTCTGGATGACAATTTTCTCAACTAAACTCAGTTCAAATCTCGCTCTTAAACTATTGTATTAAGGTTTATAGTATTTTAGTGATAACTAAATGATGCAAATAGCTCCAGATTATGCTATAATTAGAGTACAGCCAATGGGATACCGGTGGGCGTGGCGAAGCACGGATGCTGGCTCCTTTATCAAGTGGGATATTTAAAGCAGATGAGATATATTGCTGGGTAAGTAATTGAGATGATTATTCAGTGGGAAGCGGTAATTGGTCGTCGGTGGGCTAGGATAAGATTGGAGTAGACTGATTGTCAACCAAATTAGCTACGCCATATTGAAGTCATCATTTCTGGGCTAGCACATATTTTTGCGGGTAGTTTGGTTGAAATGACCAATTTACGTCAAAAAAGGTTTTCGTGAATGAGTTTTGATGTGGCAACGTGTAATAAATCGAGGAACACCGGCCTGCATGGAAAAGTTGACACATTGTCCCGTAACGCTCGTTGTCCAGTTACGCAGATTGTACGCTTGTGCCGCATCTATCTCTTTTCTCTTCTTGAATTTCATTACTAGTATAATTTCAACTATTATTTATTATTTTATTATTAAAAAAAAAGAAAGTTTATGTAAAAGCAATAATTTCATCAATGTTTTGTTATGACGTTGCCTTTGTCATATTAAAATATCGTCCGTAAACCAACTTTACAGACAACCAATTTTTTTTATTACATATTAGCTGCGCCCTGTGGTTTCATTCGCGTTGAGTATTATCACAAAGGAACTGTTCAATATAACGGGATAAGAAGTATCCCATCTGGTAATCCAATTAATAAACTGTCTGTGTGCAAAATTCATCCAAATCCTTTTTAATCTCGTATTTTTTCTCCCGTTTTTGCCATAATTATTCTTCATTGATGCTCCGCTCCTATTGGTTGTAACCTTTCTCGATAAATGGACTACTCAACACAAAAAAGAATTGTTCAATTCGAACCAGTAGTTCCTGAGATCCTAGCGTTCAAACAAACAAACTCTTCAGCTTTATATATTACTATAGATAGATATAAAAGAGACTAGGCGAGCGTTTGACCATAATCTCACATGATGAAAAGCGACCGAAGGTGAAGCACGCCCGCTTAGGAGGCACCTATCCACTCTCGAATTGAACAACCCAGGCCCAGGGTTTAATTAAAACGAACCCAATGTCTAAAATACAGCAATTAACATAGTGGGTCCGCTCTTCCTTCAAATATCAACATCCAAATTTACGTTGCCCATAAAACTAATAAATTACAAACAAAAACATGAGCTCTGTCGCCCTTTGGAATAACCGGCATATTTTGTCATAATTAGGGACGCGGAGCGAGTGGCGCTAGTTTTTTTTTTCTTGATGAATGTGTGCTGTGGAGTTGTGACTTGGCCCGACGTGTAATGTGTTTGAAATAGATGCTTAAAATAAATTAAGTTCGGGGTTCCATATAAAGTTAAAAAATAATTAAATAAGACGAAAGTAATGCACTTTGAGTTAAAACAGGGATGGAAAACAAGGTGAGGAAATTGGCATTATCCAATAACGTCAATTGATGGGCAATGTTCATTTTTTTTTTTAGTTACTAAGACTTCGCTGTTTGTCTGTCCGTCTCTCACCAGGCTGTATCCCATGAACCGTGATAGTTAGACAGTAGAAATTTCACAGATGATGTATTTCTGTTGCCGCTAAAACAACAAATAACTACTAAAAACAGTTTTTTTTTTATACAACAAACGTGATTTTTTTGCTTGATATTGATAACGGCAACAGGTAGATGCTTGAAATATTCACAGCATATTTCAGTTACCAATATAATTCACTTTAAAAATAAATAATTGAATTAATATAAAATTAATGTTTAAGGGGGGCTCCCATACCTACAACAAAGTAGGTGCAGAACCCTTCGTGCGCGAGTCTGAATCGCACTTGGCTAGTTTTTAAAGATTGTGATTACAAAACTATTTCAAGGAATAGACTCACTGATCACAAAACATCAGCCTTTATTGAAAAATTATTGCTAATTTCTAATATTTTTGAATAAAAATGAAGGAATAAAGATAATAAATATAAACAATACACATTCAAGATCACATCCACTTACCGTACTGGGCCAGTGTGGTGGACCATGACCCACCCTCTGTGGAAGAACCAAGGCTTATTAATCTTATTATTATTAATGTTCTCCCATATCTGTTTACAGAACTCTAAAATAAATTAATAATTTTACTAGTTTTTGCTGAACGCGAAATAAGCGCGTAGCCACGATGAAACAAAAACTTTTTTTGCTATAATGTTGCTTGTACGATTTCCGGATATTTGAATTCGGAATTTAAAACTTTCGTAATGGGTTCCAAATCGTTTCGGTATGTGGCGTCAGGCAGGGGCACCACAACGATAGAACTCATGAATAATTTACACGTGTAGGGGCGGATGGCTTCACTATTATGAGATTCGGAGCCAATTAGACGACAAAAGGGCCTATATTTCAGTTAAATTCATTCGAGAGGCCTGTGTAAGTTAGCTTTAGGTATTTTTCTTAATCTGACTGAGTGACGAGACGAGCAATTCGTTTACCGATGGTAAGCGCTACGCCTGCCCATAACGGTTACAGTTTCGCTGGAAACAGTGCCCTTCAAACCGAAACACAGTAATGTTTGCACAATACTGCTTGAAGCTAGAAAGAGTTTAAAACGCTGTAACCCTATAAAGCAAAATTGTTCACCAGAAACAAAAACTTTTTTTTGTCGAAAAAAAATAACTACCTAATAATAAAAATTTTGGATATTGGATGTGTTTCATGCAAAGCTTCAATACTGTTGCCTACCTCGGTTATATCCTAAAGTTCGGGGACGTTCAAATAAGGGTTAGAGCGTATGGCCAAAAAAAAAAAAACCTTAACCCAAATGTATAATTATGAAAAACTAATATGCAATATTATTTCAGACGGCGTAAATGCTGTAGCATACAACTTCATTAAGCTCACTAAGAGCCATAAACGTTGTAAATTGATCATGTTATCGTTTATTAAGAAACTGATGTAATGTAGAACACAGCACACACAGAAATATAAGACATGTCGCCGCGAGGACGAATCGGGAGCTTTCGGGAATCTCCGGCATTTATCAAAGATACTTCGATTTATCTTTAAGATTAATGTATAACGATTATCAATTTGTAACCTTTAATAATGTTAAACCTTAACATCCATTTTAATAGCGTTTTGTCAATTTACAATCTCTAAGTTAATTTATCAAGCTAAAAGAGTTATGTTTGAGTATATCCGCCGCCGCAATGATAAATCAGGCACCTACGTCATCGAGTCGAAAAGACTCGATTAAGTTAAGATTTGTTTTTGAATATCAGTAATCTGTATGCTTGAATGACATCAAATCTAAGAGTAAATTCTAATTGCGTTGTATCCAGTTAAAACCTTCAAAATGATTACCTAACTTAAAATAGTTCTCAGTTCGATCGTTTCCTATCGTCATTTCAAAGTAAGTTTATTCCTATTTAAAATTATGATTGCTGTAATGCTTATTTACTAGCCGTACTAGGCTTCATAATCTTAGTAATGCTTATTAAAAGCTTCTGCTTAGTAATTGCTAATTCAATAAGCTAGTTCTGATAGTTTGAAGCCGCCATGAGCGCCATCTATCTTCATATCTTGTAAGTCGCTACCATCTTATTAGTTGGCGCAAAAAATGGTGGCGGGGAACTATCGGAGCTAGTTTCTTGACGGCACTTTGAGTTGGATTCTCGGTGCGAAAACATTGTGAGTAAATCCTTGCTAAATAATTCAATAAAATAATTATAATTTTCAGTGATTCATCTGCTTTTATTTCAAACTAAATTCCAGAGTGTGTTTTGTTAACCTTGTGAGTAAAGTTAACAACTAGGTAGACATTTACATTGCAATAGCAAAGCCGGTGGTCAGCAGGCCAGCGGTTTTGCACTTTTTAAAAAGGGGTGGTCTACCATTATCACGATATCAGAAGTGGGATGGAATTCAACGATCCTTTTCTGTCCGTTCATAATAATTTTTCAGGTTACCCTAATCACACCCCCGAGAACAGCGACTGGGCTCCAGGATGGATGCCCCTGAGCCGAACCATGCAGCGCTGGTGCCCCAGCGAGTACAAACGTGTCTACGACATGCGAAGCGACGAGCGGACCTGCCATGGCCCCGATTGCAGCACCACCGGCAATGTTACTACAATCTGGTAATGTACCCCCAGATTTTTTTTTTCTCAAATATGATGACGATGATGCAGCATATGAGTGATCGGTTATTAATGCAACAAACATCCGTCGATAAAGTCAAGATTACGGACGTATTTCTGCCTTCGTACGACCCGGACGGTAACGTCGGAGTTCGGGAGTGGTGCAATCACATATCTACAGCTAAAAGCACGTATAACCTCGCCGACTACGACATCCGGATGAAAGTAACCGGCTTGCTAAAGGGTCGTGCCAAAATATGGGCTGATAATTGGTTAGTCACGACATCAAGCTGTGGAGGCGGTGATTGGAACGGTGAGTGACGAGCGTCTCCGTATTGAATTAATGAATGCCAGAGCTATCTCAGTGCCCGAATTGATAACTGTTGCCTCTTCTATTCGCGTGAAGCGCCCGATTCAAAGTAATAACAACCAACCACCGTTGAAACGTTCCAAGGTTAATGTTGATTACCGAAATCCCCTTTATTGCACTTTCTGTAAAAGGAGCGGCCATACTTTCAATATTTGTCGCAACAGAAACGATTCAAATGCCCAGCCGACCGATAAAAGTTCCACGATGTCATCCGCTACAATGCCTAGGCCGGTTAGTGATAAGATTTGTTCATTCTGTTCAAAACCAGGTCACACGTTTGACACCTGCTATCGTCGCGAAGAACGGGTAGTTTCTAACGTGAATTCGGTCTCTAACGATAGATCCAGTTTGAATACGATGCGTATTTGCGTTGGTGACAAAATTCTAGATACTGTGTTTGATAGCGGTGCGGAATGCTCTGTGATGCGAGAGTCTGTCGCAAACAGATTGCCCGGGCAAAGACGTCAGGCCATTCAATATTTACGTGGAATAGGTCCTTTTCCTGTTGTTTCAACAAGTACCCTCACTGCGATCTGCATCATTGACAATATAAATGTTGAAATCATGTTCCATGTCCTGTCAGACTACGAAATGACGTCAGACGTGTTAATTGGTGCGAACTTACTTCACGAGACCGGTCTCAGTGTTATAGTAACAAAAAATAGTGCAACTTTGTTATCTCAGCCCCGCGTCTTGCACGTGCGATCGAACTGCCCTTTGTTTGAGAACATTAACCACGACTTGACGAACACATCTGAAATTGACGAACTGATGATTTTGCTTAACAAGTACTCGCATGTTTTTACCCGCGGTTTTGCTAAGTCTCGCGTCAACACTGGTGAATTGGAGATTCGATTAAAGAACCCAGACAAATATGTTGAGCGAAGGCCTTATAGATTGAGCCCGGTCGAGCGCGAGAAAGTTAAACAGATCGTCAGTGAGTTAATTGAGAATAACATTGTCCGTGAAAGTAAATCGCCATATCCTAGTCCAATTATTTTGGTTAAAAAGAAAAACGGCGACGATCGCATGTGTGTAGATTATCGAGAGTTAAATGCCAACACTGTACGCGACCATTTTCCGCTTCCACTGATCGCGGATCAAATTGACCAACTGGCAGGCGGGCGGTTCTATTTGACGCTTGACATGGCATCCGGCTTTAACCAAATACCGATTTCTGAACACAGTATTGAGAAAACAGCCTTTGTAACACCTGACGGGTTGTATGAGTATCTCACAATGCCATTTGGTCTCTGCAACGCACCTTCCGTGTACCAGAGATGCATAAATCGCGCCCTAGGGCCCTTGTTGAACGCAGGTAGTGCAAATAGTGACGATAATAATAATAATAATAATAACAACGGTGTAGCGCAGGTTTATATTGATGATGTCATCAGTAAGTGCCGTAATTTTACTAGTGGATTGGCATACTTGGAGCGAATTCTGATTGCGTTATGCGAGTCAGGTTTCTCGATAAATATTGAAAAATGCCTCTTTTTCAAGCACTCTATTGAGTACCTCGGTAATGTGGTAGAAACCGGTCAGGTTCGTCCAAGTCCCAAAAAAAAAAAAGTCGAGGCCCTTCTAAAAGCTCCCGTGCCGACTACAGTTAAACAGGTGCGTCAATTTAACGGGCTTGCGAGTTACTTTCGCCGTTTCATTCCTGATTTCGCCCGAACTATGGTTCCCCTGTACGATCTTACTAAACAAAGCACTAGGTGGCAATGGACTCATGTTCATGAGGAGGCACGTCAAAAGATTATCCATCATCTCACCTCTGCGCCTGTCCTTACTATATTCCAAGGAGAGGCTATAGAGCTATACACTGACGCCAGCAGTCCCGGATTTGGTGCGATTCTCGTCCAAGTCATCAACGGCAGACAACATGTGATCGCTTACTTCAGCATGCGACCATGGACACAAAGTAGGTACCATAGTTACGAACTGGAGACATTGGCCGTAGTGCGAGCGATCAAGCACTTTCGTCACTTTGTCTACGGACGTAAGTTCAAAGTGATCACAGATTGCAGATTGCAACGCCTTGAAGGCTTCCAAACATAAGAAAGGCCTGCTACCTCGCATACATAGATGGTGGGCGTATTTACAAAATTTTGACTTCGAAATAGAATACAGGAAGGGCGAGCGGATGCAGCATGCCGACTTTCTCAGTCGGAATCCAGATCCATTGATGGTCAATACCATGACAAACAATCTCGAATGGATCAACATAGAACAACGACTCGACGCCAAAACTGCGTGCTACCTGAGTTACTGCAGTTGGTAAACTTTGATAACACGTCTATAGACTTTGATGCTTTGGATCGGCATGTACAACTTAGAATGACGGAGCTATCTGCAAAAGATAAAATCAGATTCGAGAGAGGACGAGCAAGAATTCACAACTTTCAGCGAGGAGATTTCGTTCTCATAAAAAACAACCCCAGAAATCAGACTTCTCTCGATTTGAAATTTAGCGTGCCTTATGAAGTTTACAGAGTCCTAGAGAACGATCGCTACCTCGTCAAGAAGGTGGTGGGCCACCATGGGCAGCCCCGCAAAGTCGCGCACGATCAACTGCGGCGCGCCCCTCAGCCGGGAGACGTCGCCCAGGCGGCCGTGTCGCCTCAAGATCACCAGCAAGCTGCTCTACCCCCGGTGACGCTACAAGCGGTTGACGACACTGATGGTGACGTCGCCGCCACTGAATAACACAACATACATTGCGCATCACTACTATAACAATCATGGTGAGCACGTTTCATTCTACTCTGCTACATCATTCATACACTAAAACACATCGCACATCTATTTACCTATCTTTGAGAAGGGTAAAATAATATTTTCATTTTGTGGGTAAGACTGTACACTGTGACTGTGACTGTACTGTACTTTGCTGGTATCCCTTCCCATTTCTGTCATTTTCAGAGCCTCTGTGGACCACGGTCATAATACTTAAGGCCCAGACCACAGCATCGACCTAGTCCCATTTCCTTTAGAGCCCCTGTGGACCACGGCGTACAAGACCGCCCAGACCACAGCATCATCCCTGTCTACGAGTACCTATATAAAGTAATGCAATTATGCGTGGAGCATTTGCATTAACATAATAACAAAACTACTTGTGCAAAATGCGTGGAGTGTTTGCATCAAGCAAATCATCAACTCAGCTCAGTCCTACGTACAGCACTGCAAATCAATTTTATCTATTCCTTAGCAAGACAATGAATGCTTTGAATACATGTGATAATCACTTCATAAACATTGCTTATGGAAATATTTTATGGTACTAAAAAGTTGGCTGATAACTTTGTCATTACCTTAACACTAACAAATACCGACAATGATGTCCGAGTATTATTCTCAATACAACGTTATAACAGGCGGAAAATAAGCGATCGTAAAACTTAGTTATCAGCTAGCGTACCGGTGTACGGATGCCTAGCTCAAATGAAAACTTTAAATTCCAGAAACCGCGGCAGGTGCAGAGCACGCACCGCCTCGCAGAATGGCCGTGTCGCCGCGAGGACGAATCGGGAGCTTTCGGGAATCTCCGGCATTTATCAAAGATACTTCGATTTATCTTTAAGATTAATGTATAACGATTATCAATTTGTAACCTTTAATAATGTTAAACCTTAACATCCATTTTAATAGCGTTTTGTCAATTTACAATCTCTAAGTTAATTTATCAAGCTAAAAGAGTTATGTTTGAGTATATCCGCCGCCGCAATGATAAATCAGGCACCTACGTCATCGAGTCGAAAAGACTCGATTAAGTTAAGATTTGTTTTTGAATATCAGTAATCTGTATGCTTGAATGACATCAAATCTAAGAGTAAATTCTAATTGCGTTGTATCCAGTTAAAACCTTCAAAATGATTACCTAACTTAAAATAGTTCTCAGTTCGATCGTTTCCTATCGTCATTTCAAAGTAAGTTTATTCCTATTTAAAATTATGATTGCTGTAATGCTTATTTACTAGCCGTACTAGGCTTCATAATCTTAGTAATGCTTATTAAAAGCTTCTGCTTAGTAATTGCTAATTCAATAAGCTAGTTCTGATAGTTTGAAGCCGCCATGAGCGCCATCTATCTTCATATCTTGTAAGTCGCTACCATCTTATTAGTTGGCGCAAAAAATGGTGGCGGGGAACTATCGGAGCTAGTTTCTTGACGGCACTTTGAGTTGGATTCTCGGTGCGAAAACATTGTGAGTAAATCCTTGCTAAATAATTCAATAAAATAATTATAATTTTCAGTGATTCATCTGCTTTTATTTCAAACTAAATTCCAGAGTGTGTTTTGTTAACCTTGTGAGTAAAGTTAACAACTAGGTAGACATTTACATTGCAATAGCAAAGCCGGTGGTCAGCAGGCCAGCGGTTTTGCACTTTTTAAAAAGGGGTGGTCTACCATTATCACGATAGACACATTTAAAAGAAGTAACACGGATTCATTCAAAATTGAGTATTTAAATAAGAAACGATTTGTGTTTAATATTATTTAATCGACTGTTCGTATTATAGTCTTCTACACTATTATATTATACACATCGTGCTTTATTTGATAATATTATTTTTTCTTCTTGGCACACTATTTATTTTTTAACGCTAGCAGTTTTTTGCTGAAAATGTCATTGTCAAGTACGTCAGCTGTCCCAAAGTTTAGTGATGTGCGCGTATTTGGAGAATGATGTATTCGATTACATAGTTATTTGATTTTATTGAAAACCGGAATTAATTAAGTGTGTCAAGTCTAATGAATTAATTTAATTTAACTTGTATGTCTTGGAGTGCAATAAAGAGTGATGATTATTAATAATTAATAATATTTTTAATGTATAATTAACGTTTATTATACCGTGTCTAGTGAAGCTTTATGGAATTTAATAACGAATTGTTGGATTGTAATATATTAATTGCAATTTTAATATATTTTCAAGTCAAACGGTCAAATCCCATTCATTTGGTAGTCTAGTCAAAGCTAAGAGTCAAAGTCACGATTCAGTAACATGGTGGGTGGATTACTGAAACTTCTTGATAATTTTGGAGAGGACAAAATATTGCACGCTTTTTGGTTTTGTGTCATTTGCCCGCACTAATACATGTTAACGAACACGTAATGTTAATTATACTAATATTACATACCTACACGGAAAAACATAAGTTTGAAAAAAATGTACAGTAGCAACGTCACATATTCGGTTTCCTGCCAAAACTCCCAGTTTATTGTTGTAATGTGTCGATTGTGGGAAATCAATATACTAAAACGAGTGATAAGACGGCGGGCGGCGGTACATCACTATTCCATTGTACGTTTCTTGACGTGTCCAGTCAAGGTGTCGGTCGGCGTTTGTTGTGAATTTTCATTGAAAAATAATAGCATTTCTTTTTCAAAATACTAGCTGTATTGTTATTAAAACTAGTATAAACACGGTCTGTTACAGTCAAGATTTTTTATTGCGCGGTATATTTGCGTTCTACACCCAAAAACGATTATTATACAGTTCGTGGCTTAGAAATAAACGATGAGATGAATTATTACGATGTTTACTGTTTATTTTAACGTGAATTACACTGACGTGTTGCATTTGGAAGGGCCATGAGCACTACAAGTTTGGAAGGAGATAAATAAGCACAGTTTTCTTACAAGAAAATAGTGAAAAACGAATCCGAAAAAATGCGTTTTGTTGGTCGAAAAGTGATACTTATTGGTTGCATATTAGTCTTCATTTGGCTATTTGCATCGTACTCGTCGCTCATAGAGGTGCCGAAGACGACTCCCATCCGAATTAATGCAGCTGAAATGGAGAAAAGGATTCTGGAGCTAGAAAAAAAGATGGATAGCCAATTAGTAGACAGTTTTAAATTGTTGGAGAAAATGAAGAAGAGATTGAAGAAGCCTGATGATGCTGTAGACGATGGGGACGCTGATAAAATGGCTGTTCTAGGTACGTAAACTAATTTTGACATTCGAATTTCACAATGTACCAGTGGCAAAGATGCTGCGTCAGCGCTGAATTATACCTTACAGTCTATGTAGCCCGGAGTCCCAGTAGTGGGAACGTATGTACCTCCTATTACTAAATATTTATATTGTCTAGTTTGCAACAGGTGGTGTTGGAAATATATCTTGTAGAGCCTGTCTATTTGGGCGTTTCGATTGCTAAATTTAAACGTCACTGAAAATAGCAATCTTTCTATGACAATTAGAGTTGCCCTTCAATGCCCTTAGACGGCCGCCGTGGCGTAATTACATAATGAGTCGACTATAAAGCTTGAGGTTGCGGGTTCCATTCCTGCACGGGGCAATGATTTGTGTAACGAACTGGCACTTGTTCTAAATCTACACTGTTTGTAGGAGAGTGGTCCTCGTAGTTCCTGGTCTTCTAGATGCAGGGAATCTAAGTTAGGGGTCAGGATCTGTATGTGATTGTGAGGCAGTTTTTATTTATTTAACTATTTAGTTCAAGGCCAAGGTATTATCACTCGCTATTCGGTGAAGGAAAACATCATGAGGAAACCCACATACCTACCCGAGAATTATTTCGGAGGTAGGTAATGTGATCCACCAATCCGGACTGGGCCCCCGTGGTGGATTATGGCCTAATCTTCCTCACGAAAGTGAGGAGAGACCCGTGCCCAGCAGTGGGATGTTACGGGTTGATGATGATGAGTTCAAGGCCTCAAGTCTGTTAGTTATTAAGTGCATTATCGTTATTAAGTCGCAAATTTTGACAGTTCTGTATATGTCTCAGGGTGACAAGCGCAATGCAATGCCTCACAAGATTATGCAATGCTAAGTTCTGAGCACTGTAACTGTTATGGGCAGGCGTAGCATGCCAGTCGTGTTCTAGCTTGTTGTTTAAAAAATCGAAAATTTAAAAAATGACATCCCCGTAGAGTTTCTTGGTGCTATCTCCAACGGGCGTATTTCCGAAGGACTGGTAGAATCAATGGAGTTTTCCTTTGCCTGTGCGAGACTCAGGCATGAGTCACCACTTGAAAGAGAAATATCCTTTTTCAATCACAAACCATAATTAGATAATAATCATTAGTTTCGTAGATCATAATATTTTGACTTATTTTTTGTATTTCTATACTTATGTATAAGATATTATTTTTGACGTGTAAAAGTGCAATATTTTGCCTATTTACAATAAATTATTTGAGTTTTGAGTTTTGTTAAGTTAATAAAAACACAAACATGTGTGTTTTCAGCAGTCAATAAGTAAATACTTTGACTGGTGAGTCGATGTTCTTGTCTAGGCACGGGTACGGATCTGCACACACTGTGGTGTTTTCCCATACAGCTAACACAACAGTTGTGTATTCCCATACTCGCGGCAAGTTGTGAAAAATATCAAAACACACTCTTCAATTACACGACACAAAGTGATGTTTATTAAAAAAAATAAAAATAACAGTTCTACCAACATCACTAAGTAAGCGTTGACGGTATTAACACTTACCTACAAATATAGTACAGACTATAATGACATTTAAATAAATAACACCACAGTTGTGTTTTCAGCGGTGAATTTGTTATCTGTGTTTGCTGTGACATAGTAGGTATTATGTTTCCTCTAGGATGTAGTAATTAACAACACCAATTCATGAACAGGAGGCCTACCATGACGTCTTATAGCGATTCAGTTCAGGACCTAAACTGAGCCGCGTCGTATACTCGTACCGTGACATCTTATTTTTTATGTTGCTGCCATTTTCAACCTAAACTGGATATAGGTTAGGTTGAAAATAGCTTATTAGCGACTCAATTTAGGTTGCTACCATTTTCAACCTTAACTGGATCCTTAACTGGAGGTTGAAAATGGCAGCAACATTAAAAATAAGACGTTACGGTACGATTATGCGACGCGGTTCAGTTTAGGTCCTGAACTGAATCGCTATAAGACGTCATGGTAGGCCTCCAGAGCTGCATTTTATTTTAGATTTACAATCGCAACTGACTTTCGTAAATTACAGGTATTTTACAAATACTATTTTCCCAAGTACCCACTAATTCCGAATATCTACATAACAGTAGGCATTGACAAAAATTGGGTCAGGCGACAAACATGTTAACAATAGCTGTTAATGTACGTTATTATAGCAGCAAAGTGACATATGACCACTAATGAGACGACACAGTTGTGTAAACTACGTTTTCCTCAAAGCGTGTAAGCTAACGTATCTGTAGTACGAGTATTAATCATTTAGGGGGCGTTCATAAAATACGTGAGATGTTTAAGGGGGGGGAGGGGGTCGAGTCAAATCTCATCTAATCTTACGTTGGAGAGAAATAGGTCTCGGCAAATATCACGCAATTTTTTTTTTTTTTTTTTTTCTGATTGGAAAAAAAAATAATTATACTATTTTGGTCCATTTAATCCAGATTGTACATGCTTAAGATTTAATCTTAAGCGTTATCGTGATACGATTAAGATCATTCACTAATTCGTTCGAAAGAAAATAATTTCATTCATACTTCGACGTTATACATCTACTGACTGTCAAACCACCATATTTGTTTTATACCAAATAGCTCAATTGAATCTGAATTTACGGTACAGTGTAATTTTTTTTTTCTTTTTACAATAACAATCCAACGCGTTTACGTAAGAAACCCACATTTTGAAAAATCTCATGTGAGATTTTTCAAAATGTGAGATTGGGGTATGGGGGAGGGGGTTGAATAAAATATAAAATCTCACAACATCTCACCAGGGGGGGGGGGGGGGGGGGGGAGGGACAGAAAATTAAAAAAAACACCTCACGTAATTTATGGACGCCCCCTTAGTGGTCTATAATTTGGTTGGAAATATATCACTACAATTGAAAAGTACGATTAAATATCGCCGTAACCACCTATATTCGCCCAGAGCTGAGAACCTCACCTCTCTCACTCGCACCTCACGTTCTTGAGAAGGGTTCGGCCATAGTTCACCACGGTGAGCCGGTCCGGAATACTTTAATTTTTTTTTATTTGGCTAAGTGATGAGAAAACAGACGTTGTGTTTTATAACTTGAAGCGGGTGCGGGAAAACACACCTGTTGTGTAAGCGCAGCTTACGTGCCCGCTGTGCGGCGAAACACAGACGTGTGTGTTTAACGCGGCTCACACAGACGGCACGCCATTTCTGGAAAACAAAAGTCAGTAACGGTGCCCAAATGTAAAAACCGGTTCAGCACTCAACGTGTTAAGCTTCCTGTGGGATAATACTTGACGCGAGTGGAACCGCAGGGCGCAACTAGTAAATAATACATGCATTTGGTCAATTAGCAACTAGAGGGCGTACGCAATTAATTACTTATGGTTCATGCAGCTGGTAGATAGATTTATCAGCAAATTGCCTGATGGTATTGGTGTAACTATTAAGCCCAAACATCATCATTATCAACCCATATCGGCCCACTGCTGAGCACGGACGTTACGCACGTAACGTAAATATTTTTTTAAATATCTTTTATGGAATATTTTTAATATAAATAAAATGTCGTACCGTGCCCTCCGAAGCACGGGGCGATGGAGATCAGGATATGACTTATGAAAGTCATTGGTGAGGCCGTGGATAAAACCCGGTGTCTACCGTGCGCCAGTACAATACATGTTACAATTTTGACTGATCGCAATGCACAGCTTATTAGAGCGTGAAGAGGCCACAATCAAAAAGTATTTATTGTGGAAAAAAACAGCATAAATTAATGTCGTAACAAACCATAGCCATGCTCTATAATCTATACTCTATATTAATATATAAAGCTGAAGATTTTGTTTGTTTGAACGCTAGGATCTCAGGAACTACTGCTCCGAATTGAACAATTCTTTTGGCGTTGAATAGTCCATTTATCGAGGAAGGTTATAGGCTATAACATCACGCTACGACCAATAGGGGCAGAGCAGCAATGGGGAATGTGGCAAAAACGGGGAAAATATATTGCTTTTAAGAGAGTTATTGCTGGAAAACTAAAATTATGCGGGTGAAACCGCAGGGCGCAGCTAGTGAAACATAAAAAAAAAATAACACGTCACATATATAGATCTCGCCTGACCCCTGACTAGGATTCCGTGTATCTAAGGAACTGCGAGGACAATGAAAAATAAAAAAATAATAAACCTGCCAAGTGCTAGTCGGACTCGCGCACGAAGGGTTCCGTTCATTGTTATGTGGGAGCCCCCCTTAAATATGAATTTTATTTTAATTTAATTATTAATTTTTCGCTTTTCGGTGAAGGAAAACATCGTGAGAAAACCCACATACCTACCCGAGAATTATTTCGGCGGTAGTTATGTTATCCACCAATCCGGACTGGGCCCCCGTGGTGGATTATGGCCTAACCCTCCTCACGAAAGTGAGGAGAGGCCCGTGCCCAGCAGTGGGACGTTATGGGTTGATGATGATGTATAATAATAATAATTTAACAATGTTGTAAAATTTTCCTCATATGTCGACAAATTAAATGAAGTTTTTTTTTCCGTAAAATGGAATTTTTAAAGTATAGAGATGTCCAGTTACTTTTGACGCCGACCGTACCAACATAGTGATGATCCAATAATAGAGATACGAGTAATTCCCCACTTCAATTTAGTAGATTAACATCGTGGCTTATCAACTGACATCATTCGAAACTTTTCTACCAATTAAACAGCTTAGCAACTGAATAAATATATTAAAAACGAGATTATCTTAATTAACGTTTCGTTTTTTCTTAATTTTCGTTTCGTTTCGTTTTGAAATCGCTTTCAGCGATAAGACCGCCCATTGTACTACCCTTGTTTACCTATTGTTATTTTTTTGTACTGTGTTTAATTTTGTTTCTGGTGTACAATAAAGAGTTTTCTATTCTATTCTAACGTTGTAAATGAATAAGATATTTTGGAGTACACTCCTGGTTTACTTATAGCGATTCAATTGAAGAACTAAACTGAACCGCTTCGCATAATCGTACCGAGACGTTTTATTTTTTATGTTGCTGCCATTTTCAATCTAAACTGGATCCAGTGTAGGTTGAAAATGGCAGCAGCCTAAATTGAGTCGCTAATAGACCCCCTATAGACTAAATTTCATGAAAATCGTTGGAGCCGATTCCGAGATTCCAATTATTATATATACAAGAATTGCTCATTTAAAGATATAAGATCTATGTAATGTATAAAGTGTAGGGAAAGCTGGTTAAGCAACGCTTCTGCAATAAAATCCGTGGCCGTATTTATTAGAAAAATCGGGTCTAATCGCGCACAGAACAAACCTCAATTCTCGTAGCCTACAGAGCGGTAGCAAGCTATAGCACCAATAAAACTGATAGCGATAACCCTTTCGCTGGGTTAACAATCAACGTTCGTAGTAGAATTATATGTTTTTATATGCTTTTATTTAACTTGCAATGTCTGCAGATATGTATAGGATCGTGCAAATCAATTTAACACTTTCACTGCTGAGCCGATTTGCTTGTCTAGCCACGGGTGCGGCTCTGCGCGCTCCATAGTGTTTTCCCATACAACAAACGCAACACTTGTGTTTTACCGCACTCGTTATGAAAATCACGACAGTTGTGTTCTCAGCACTGAACGTGTTAACACATACATTTACACACTACACATTAATAATTTTAAAAATTAATTCAAATCCAAATATGAAATATGAAATCCAAATATGAAAGTTTGAGAGAATGGATGGATTCCTCTCAAACTTTCATATTTATACTATTAGTGCAGCGCCCCGCGGTTTTATCTGCATAGTTCTCGTTCCCGTGGGAATACGGGGATAAAATATAGCCTATGCTACTCGCTGATAATGTAGCTTTCCATCGGTGAAAGAATTTTTGAAATCGGTTTAGTGGTTTAGGCGTGAAATCGTAACAAACACAGATTCGCGTTTATCATATTAGTAAGGATATGTAATTATAAGTAGGATTGGATAGGATGTAGGATTTTGGTCGTAACGCGTAATTTTTTTTTTTTTTTTACAGATCTATCCAATTTGGTGTTGCCAGTTCTGGTGATTGCATGCGACAGGGTGACAGTGAAGCGATGCTTGGACAATCTAGTCAAGTTTAGACCTAGCAAGGAAACGTTCCCTATAATAGTTAGTCAGGTATGTGGCAACACTCATTTTAACTCTGCTTATGTTCTAAAGTGTACACATTTTTACTCGATTGCCCAACTGAACGTCCCTTACTGAATCCTGTGGAATAGAAGACTAGAAAGGCAGTGAGGAGGGAGTTATGGGATTTTTAAGAAATCAGATTATATTGAAAATAATTCTTATAAGTAGGGATGTTACGAAGCTTCGACTCCGACACCGACAAGTCGGAACTTCCGATTGATATTACACCTCCGGTTCCGACTTCGGCTCCGACACCTTCAAATCTGAGGTTTTAATCGGGGATCTTGCTACTTTGGTAGACAATACATTTAATTTAATTTGCTAACTGTTATTGAGAAAATTAATATTGTTTTGCTCATTTCAAGTAAGTTTATTATTGTTTAATTGAAATTAAACAGGCTGATTGAATAATGTTTGCACTATTTAATTTTATGAGGTCTGTTCTTAACACATCTCTCTTCTACCACCATCTCCGACTCCGACTCCGGTTCCGACAAACCAAATTTAAAAATTCCGACTCCGACTCCGGTTCAGACAAACCAAATTTAAAAACTCCGACTCCGACTCCGGTTCCGAAAAACAAAATTTAAAAACTCCGACTCCGACTCCGGTTCCGATTCAACCACCTCCGTAACGTCCCTAATAATAAGTCTATAATTGTCGCATTAATTTTGATATTGACTGTACGTTCCTTTGTTCTGTGGTGTTTCAATAAAGGGTTTATCTGTCTATCTGTCTATCTATCTACGCTACGCCACCCACCCCCTACTATTGAAAAATGTTTTTTACTCTCCATCCAAAGCTTGTCTGGAAGAAATCGCTTTTAGCGATAAGACCGCCCACTGTACTACTCTTGTTTACCTATTGTAATTTTGCTGTACTGTGTTTATTTTTGTTTCTGGTGTACAATAAAGAATTTTCTATTCTATTCTATTCTATTCTATCTATGTATTATTTCCAGGACTGCGGTCACAACGCCACCTACAACGTGATCCAGTCCTTCGTGGACGCGGACTCGTCGATAGCAGTGGTTCGGCAGCCGGATTTGGCCGAGATCCCCTTGCCCCGCGCCAAAGTGAAATTCCGCGGGTACTACAAAATTGCGCGTCATTACAAATTCGCCCTTAACTACGTGTTTAGGCAGGCGGGGCATGATGCCGTCATTATAGTGGAGGGTGAGTGCTTTTGATGTCAAAACTTCTTTCACATGTTCGTTCACTGCTGAAAACACAACTGTCGTGGTTTTCATAACTTGCCGCTAGTGCGGGAAAACACAACTGCGGTGTTAGCTGTATGGGAAAACACTGCGGTGTGTGCAGAGTCGCACCCGTGGCTAGACAAGGAAATCGGTTCAGCAGTCAGTGTTAACACGTTGACTGCTGAGCCGGTTTTTTAAATATAGACACCGTTACGGACCGTGTGTTTTCCAGCACTGGCGTGCCGTCTGTGCGCACTGTAGTAGCGCCGCGTTACACACACGTCTGTGTTTCGCCGCACAGCCGGCGCGTTTTTTCCCGTACTCGAGGAAAGTTATAAAAACACAACTGTTGTGTTTTCAGCAGTGAACGTGTTAACGCCGAAACGACTAAACAGATTTGAATGAAATTTAGTATATAGATAGTTCAAGCCATGGAAGATAACATAGGATACTTTTTATCCCGTAAAAATTTACAGTTCCTGTGATCCCACAGGAACAGTAAATTTTTACAGTTGACGCGGGTGAAACCGCGGGCGACAGCTAGTAACATTCTAAAGAAGTTAAATTCGTCAGTTGATTTTTAACTTTGTAGGTTACATCTGGAACTACTGATCCGATTTTATATCATCAACAACCCATAACGTCCCACTGCTGGGCACGGGTCTCCGCTCGCTTTCGTGAGGAGGATTAGGCCACAATCCACCACGGGGGCCAGATCCGGATTGGTGGATCACATACCTACATCCGAAATAATTCTCGGGTAGGTATGTGGGTTTGCTCACGATGTTTTCCTTCACCGAAAAGCGAGTGTTAATACGTACATATGTTTTACAAGAAACACATTGGTACGTGCCCGCACTGGGATTTGAACTCACGACCTTCTGCTAGGAAGGCGGACGTTCTCCCACTAGGCTACCACCGCTGATACCGATTTTATATAGCAGCTATAATATATAGGGTATGTTTTATCCCGGCGATTGGGCGAGTGAATCCGCGGACCGCAGCTAGTAATTCACAATTCCGTGCTTGTTGCAGACGACCTGGACATATCGCCGGATTTCTTCGAATATTTCCTCGGCACATATCCACTTCTATATAAAGATCCAAGCTTGTGGTAAGTAAAAAATATCCATACAAACAGTAACGCCTTTTTCCCGTTGGGGTGGGCAGAGACTGCATCTTTCCACGTGCCACGACCCTGGCTGTTGCTCCTCTCCATGCATGGTTGTCTGCAAGTGATCGCTCTCAGCGATAAGACCGCCCACTGTGACACTTATTGTTGACACTTTGACTGCTGCACCGATTTTCCTATCTAGCCACGGTTACGGAACTGCACACACTGTTGTGTGTCCCGTAGTCGCGGCAAGTTATAAAAAACACAACATATGTGTTTTCAGCAGTGGACGTGTTCAATTTTTTTTTTTAAATTAGACTGAGTGACGAGTCGACTAAGTCGTTCACCTGATGGTAAGCGCTACGTCTGCCCATAACAGTCACAGCACCACCCAGAACGCTGCATTGCATAATCCCGCGCGGCGCACTGCGCTCGTCACTCCGAGACATCGGCTCTAAAGTCTCATATGCTCAGTAATTTTACTGGAAACAATGCCCTTCAAAATTTATTTAATTTCCCTGTTGGAAACAGTGCCTCCCTGGTGGATGAATATATGGCAAACTTCCCCGGGCGGTCTCTTGCAGAAGAGGGCTCCCCCTACCAGTTTCTTGGTGCTATCTTCTCTGACCGGCATATTGTACCCGTGGCTAGACAAGCAAAACGGCACAGCAGCCAAAGTGTTAACTTTTAATGTTGACTTGCTCGTCCCGCCACTCAGCCAAATAAAAAATAAAAAAATAAAAACTGTACGGCGCTGTCACTTGTTCAATTTCCGCCACTTTGTCCAGGTGCATATCGGCGTGGAACGACAACGGTAAGAAGGAGGTGATAGACCTGTCCCGGCCAGAGCTGCTGCACCGGACCGACTTCTTCCCCGGCCTGGGCTGGCTGCTCCGGGCCGACACCTGGGAGAAGCTGGAGCCGAAATGGCCGCCCGCGTGAGTGCCGCCCTCAGAACATATTATTTATTTATTTAATACTTTATTGCACAGATTAACTAACTAGTACAAATGGCGGACTTAACGCTAAGAGCATTTTCTACCAGTCAACCACCCATAGCGAAGGAGAGAGGGGTGTAGGCGTGCATCAAAATATCTTATGCAAAAAAAAAAATGAAAAATAATAATGCTTAATTACGACGTTTTTTAACACGCTTTTCTTAGCTTCAGACATATTATGTTCATTTATTTATTTATTTAGGCACACATAACAGAACACTTTCAGTATAATATTGCTAGCATAAAATAGGATACAATAGTTTAGTACTGGTGGCATACCATGACCTCTTATAGCGATTCAATTGAAGACCTAAACTGAGCCGCGTCGCATAATCGTACCGTGGCGTCTTATTTTTTATGTTGCTGCCATTTTCAATCTAAACTGGATATAGTTTAGGTTGAAAATGGCTTATAAGCGACTCCATTTATGTTGCTGCCATTTTATATTGAACAAAATTGTCCTTTACATCATTTGATTTCAACGAATATCTTAGGAGATGTCATAAGATTTAATTACCTCACCTGATCATTGGAGTACCTCACCTGATCAGGTAGCATCTTACCCGATCATGGTAGAACCTTATCTGATCAGGTAGTATTAAGATCAGGTTAACCTGATCAGGGTAGTATTTTACCCGATCAGGGTAGTATCTTGTCTGGTCAGGGTAGTAGGTAGGTAGAGATTTTTGTATGAACTCACTCTTTGAAATTTTAAATTTTTTGCAATCTGCTGCTATTATTAGTAACATAGTGGTTTTTGATTCGGGAAATTCAGAGTTATTGCGGGAAAACTGGAATCAAGCGGGTGAAACCGCAGGGCGCAGCTAGTAGCTTATAACCAGGATTGAGTGATAGGACACTTTTTATCCCGATATTATGTTCCCGTGGGACAAAACGGGAACTACGCGGGTGAAACCGCGGGGTGCAGCTAATATTTAAATAAATGTATTGTAAAATTATTTTTGCAGATTCTTCGACGATTGGCTTCGAAATCCAGAAAACGTGGATGAAAAAGCTTGCATTAGACCAGAGATATCAAGAACATACTCCTTTGGAAAGGTACTTCTATGATCTATATATATATATATATAAATGTTATGTAGGTTTGTGTACGCTTCAAAAACTCAAACAGTTCTGCACCGATCGAGCTGAAATTTTAGCATGATATAGAATCCGCATCAAGGGTTGTTTTTATCTATTTTTTCATCAGTGACATATCAGCGAATGTGCGAATGTGCCACAGCGAAGCGTGCCAGGGTACAGCTAGTAATTCAGACATGAGTCACCACTTGTAAAAGGGGAATGTCATTTTTCAAACTCAAATCAGTTAATCAGTAGTAGATCATATCTGACTTTTTTCTCTCTCTATGTATATAAAATTTGTATTTTGTCCACCAATCCGGACCGGGCCCCCGTGATGGATTATGGCCTCCTCACGGAAGTGAGGGGAGACCCGTGCTCAGCAGTGGGCCGATATGGGATGTTGATGACAAATGGAAAAATAACTGACTGACGAGACGAGCAAGTCGTTCACTTGATGGTAAGCGCAACGTCTGCCCGTAACGGTCACAGCACCACCCAGAGCACTCTATTGTATAATCCTGCGCGGAACCGCACTGCGCTAGTCACCCTGAGACATCGTCTCTAAAGTCTCATATGCCCAGTAATTTCGCTGGAAACAGTGCCCTTCAAACCGGAACACAGTGATGTTTGCACACTACTGCTTGGCGGATGAGTATCTGGCAATGATGCGGTACTTCCCCAGGCGGTCCCTTGCAGAAGAGGCCTCCCACTATAAAACTTAAACCCTGTTAAATGTATTGGTCTGTTCCTTTGCAGATTGGCGTGAGCAAGGGGCTATTCTTCGACATGCATCTGCGCAACATACAACTTAACATGGACTATGTAGAATTCACCAAACTCAACCTAACTTACTTGCTTAAGGTTAGTTTTTTGGGTTCCTCATCGCAAAAGGAAAAAGGAACCCTTATAGGATCACTTTGTTGTTCGTCGGTCTGTCTGTCCTTTTCCTCAGAAACGCGTAGCAGTATAAAGTTGAAGTTTATATCAAACTAGCTGCGCCCTGCGATTTCAACCGTATAATTTCAGTTTTTCAGCAATAGCTCTGCAATCCCGGATCAAAAAAAATTTTTTTTATTGTCTTTTTTAGAACTTTTAAAGGGGAACGATTTCGTTATGCATCACTTTTGCATAACTTCAACCGTTAACGCAGCGCACGCAACAAAAGCTCTTAAAAGCAATATTTTTTTCCCGTTTTTGCCACATTCTTCAATGATGCTCCGCTCCTATTGGTCGTAGCGTAATGTTATATAGCCTATAACCTTCCTCGATAAATGGACTATTCAACACAAAAAGAATTGTTCAATTCGAACCGTTCCCGAGATCGTAGCGTTCAACCAAACAAACAAACAAACTCTTCAGCTTTATATATTAGTATAGATATGGGGGTCTACAGCGTCTTTCAGCTGTGAAAAAATCAAACTTTTAATTCAACCCGATCAAATTCATGAAGTCATAAAATTCGGGTGACGTCTTTTAAGGATGACCGCTTGGCGACACTTGTTGCTAAGGTTGCCTTGGTACGAGTCGACTGCGAAGCGTGAGGTTGCGGGTTCAATCCCCGCGCATTATTTAACTATAACGTCCTACGGTAATGGACACTCGTCATTTTGAATTACACTTTTAAGCAACTTCCCCACCAATACTCGAAGAGTCCCAGATAATACTTAAAAAATAATCAACCCTATTTATAGCCACACAAGGTGCAAAACTGATAGTGCACTATATTATATGGGTCAGCACAGCATCATGTGTGTATGTAATTCGTTATACTGTTATTTGAAAGCATAGCCAAAGTAATCTACCCTATTTCCAACCCATGTAGGTGCAAAATTGTTTGTCCACCCTGAGCAAATAATTCGCTCCTATGTTTGGAGCGTGACGTCATCTAACTTTTATTTGTCAGGAGAACTACGACGAAGCACTGTCGTCATTTGTAAACTCTTTACCGGAACTGACGGCTGACGAGGTCATATCCGGTGCGGGGCCCCCGTCAGTGCGAGTGTCATACTCGGATGCGCAGAGTTACAGGCGGAACGCTAAGAAACTGGGCCTCATGGACGATTTCCGAGTAAGTTATAATAGACCTTACTAGCCAGTTCACAAGGTGTAGTTTCCTTCGAAACTGACGAGGTCATATCCGGAGCGGGGCCCCCGTCAGTGCGAGTGTCATACTCGGACGCGCAGAGTTACAGACGGAACGCTAAGAAACTGAGCCTCATGGACGATTTCCGAGTAAGTTCTAATAGACCTTACTATATCTACAATTACAATAAATACAGTAATACAATACAACTGCGTACAATATTGTGTTTTCAAACCATCGAGGTACCTATTGAATGATACACACAAAATTTCATCCAAATCGGTTCAGTAGGAGTTAGATGACAAACTCGAATTATATTTATGTATTCTGATACCTTTGGGTCGACATCACAGTTTCCCAATTTGCCCACTAGAGAGGTCTTAAAACTTAATTCAGGTTATTAACTATAAAAATAATAATAATATAATTATATAGTGGTGGCGGGCCTCTTCTGCAAGCCGCCTGGGGAAGTACCACACCTTTGCCAGATATTCATCCGCCAAGCAGTAGTGTGCGAACATTACTGTGTTCCGATTTGAAGGGCATTGTTTCTAGCGAAATTACTGGGCGTATGAGACTTTAGAGCCGATGTCTCGGGGTGACGGGCGCAGTGCAGTGCCGCGCAGGATTATGCAATACAGGGTTCTGGGTGGTGCTGTAACTGTCATGGGCAGACGTATCGCTGACCATCAGGTGAACGACTTGCTCATCTCGTCACTCTGTCATATAAAAATATAGATTAACACTTCCACTGCTGAGCCGATTTGCTTGTCTAGCCACGGGTGCGGCTCTACACACTCCATAGTGTTTTCCCGTACAACAAACACAACAGTTGTGTTTTCCCGCACTCGCGGCAAGCTATGAAAAACACGGCAGTTGTGTTCTCAGCACTGAACGTGTTAAGTAGACGTGTGTTTTAACCCTACCTTCGCTTCACAGAGCGGGGTCCCGCGGACCGCGTACCGCGGCGTGGTCACGTGCTCCGTGCGCGGGCGCCGCGTGTACCTGGCGCCCGCGCACACGTGGCGCCGCTACGACCCCGCCTGGGGCTAGCGAGCTGCCCCTCGCGGCCACGGCTCGCGGGGAAACTGAACTCAGCATCCAACAAAACACTTGTGTGAACGGGACTAAGGATTCCACTGTATATAAATGAAAATAGATCCAATTGTATTTATGTAAAAACAGACTTGGTTCTCTGTATGTGAAATGAGACTCGATTGTCTTAATGTGAAAACAGACCCGACTGTCTGTATATGAGGAAAAGACTCGAATGTATATAAATGAAAGGTAATAACTGTGTTTATGTAATTACATACATATGTATCGAATTAATTATGTACTTCCTTTCTATTAAAAGACGGTTATAAAAGTCTTTATTGTCTGTATGTGTAAAGGGACTCGACTGTGAAGAGACTCCATTGTCTTAGTGTGAAAACAGACTCGACTGACTTCATGTGAAAACAGACTCGACTGACTTCATGTGAAAACAGACTCGACTGACTTCATGTGAAAACAGACTCGACTGACTTCACGTGAATACAGACTCGACTGGCTTCATGTGAAAACAGACTCGACTGACTTCACGTGAATACAGACTCGACTGGCTTCATGTGAAAACAGACTCGACTGACTTCACGTGAAAACAGACTCGACTGACTTCATGTGAAAACAGACTCGACTGACTTCACGTGAAAACAGACTCGACTGACTTCACGTGAAAACAGACTCGACTGACTTCATTTGAAATCAGACTCTACTGGCTTCATGTGAAAACAGACTCGACTGACTTCATGTGAATACAGACTTGACTGACTTCACGTGAAAACAGACTCGACTGAATTCACGTGAAAACAGACTTTACTGGCTTCATGTGAAAACAGACTCTACTGACTTCACGTGAAAACAGAATACGAGAACGATATCTAATCAAATCGATTTCTAAACAGAAACCGATGTATTAATGAGTCGTATGTAAAAGAAGTGTGAGAATTTATTAGTATGAGATATCGTGAATTGAGAATTGATTCCAAAACAGTTTAGGTTCTAATATAGGTACATAATAACCTAGCAGAAACAGAAAACGATGTTATCGGAAGCGACTCGAGTGTGTGTGCGCGTCTGTCGCATGCACACAAGGTCAATTTTCTGGCGCTTGTGGCCAGTGGGAGCCAGTCAGAATAATTGGTTGTAGCTCAGCGAATCGGATCCAATCCGCAACATTGACAAAAATGACAAAAGAGCACCTAGCTGATGCTATAACGATGTTATCGGTCAGTTAAAAATACCCACGTATAAAAAGATAGTTTTCATTGTTTATCAACATCGGAACCAACTCACATCTATGGGCACGTTAACACGTTGACGGCTGAACCGGTTTTTACATTTGGACACCGTTACGGACCGTGTCTGTTTTCCAGCAGTGGCGTGCCGTCTGTGTGAGCCGCACAGCCGGCGCGTAAGCTCCGCTAACACAACAGCTGTGTTTCCAGCAGTGAACGTGTTAATGATGTTTTTGAAGTAAATATTAATATACAATAATGTAAATAAAAAGTATAAATAGCTAATTTTTAAATGTATTTCTTTGTTCTCTTTAGTTCTATTTTGAGTAAATAATTTGGTTTTAACTATTGCGTTGTCATTTTTCGTTCTTAATTGTGTTTTTTACTATAATTTGTACGTGTACAAGTCCCGATTAGTTTTAATTTGTAAATAATATAACATGAATTTAGTAATTAACGGATTTTACTAATAAGTACCTAATATATTAATTGTGACTGTTAAATTGGCTATATAATTTATTTGTTAACTATTAGCTCATACGTGTTATATTTGAGTAATTTGTAATTATTTAATATTTTCACATATATCTATATATATATATAAATGTTATGTTGGTTTGTGTACGCTTCAAAAACTCAAATGGTTCTGCACCGATCGAGCTGAAATTTTAGCATGGTATATAATCCGCATCAAGGATTGTTTTTATCTATTTTTTCATCAGTGACATATCAGCGAATGTGCGAATGTGTCACAGCGAAGCGTGGCAGGGCACAGCTAGTTACACATAAAATGCTGATTGTCTATGGTTATTCATTCATTCATTTTGTTTCTGGTGTACAATAAAGAGTTTTTCTATTCTATTCTATTCTACATTCAGTGGTAAGTCGTGGCCCATCTGCTTTGGCCGTATTTACGGACTGACGGTCAGTATTGTACGTGGTCTGTAACTATCGTTATGGAAATATCGCGGACGCGTTCAGCGCGCTGCTTAACACCTTCATTCAGTGCTGAGAACAGAACTGTCGTGTTTTTCATAAATTGCCGCTAGTGCGGGAAAACACAACTGCTGTGTTTGTTGTATGGGAAAACACTACGGAGTGTGCAGAGGCGCACCCGTGGCTAGACAAGCAAATCGGCTCAGCAGTGAAAGTGTTAAGGTGGTTCGTTTCACTTAAAGCGGAAATTTTAAAATTCATAATGTTTCTGTTTTTGAGGTAGACCGGTAAGTAATGTGAATGAGAGTGTAATACGCGACAACCGTAGATCATTCTTTACGTTGTTTTGGGGAGATATTTAGCACTAATGCACCGGATTGCTCATATAAGTAAACTGATTATTGCTGTGTTTATTGACTTATTTGAGTAATCAGAGGCATATGTGTCAAATTTATCAACAAAATAACGTGTACAATAATCTTGGAATATCGCGAATTTCACTATAATTTACTATGGTTACCTGACCTAATTCAAAAAACGATATACTGTTTGAAATTGAAATTTCTGCTATTAACTAAACGTACCACCTTAATAGCCGTCTAAAACTCAAGCAGACAATCTGAGCCACATATCTTTTCGTGGTCTTCCGGCGGCAGCCAGCTTCCTTAATTCTGGAAATCCCCCTCGAGGGAGACTGCCTAGGGGGATTTCCGGAATAATTCTAGATCATGCCGGTATATAGTAAATGCGTTTTTTCCATTATTTTCCATATGCCGTATAAGACTGTGATCTGCATTGTACTATTCTAAATTATGCTATATTATGATAGCTTGTGTTGTGTAATTATTTAAATATATTGATGGTTTTGTTTATTAATGTTGTTTTATTTAACGAGTAGATGAAATGAAATGAAATTGATTTATTGCGGAAATTGTGTAGAAACAGATCTTAAAAATATATCACAGGTATCAACAATTTATCCATGACGGACATACAACGAGTATGAAGTTGCCGTCCGCAAAAACCTGGTGACTAAAGGGGAAATGAATCCTCTAAAAATCCTTGATGCGTGTGACATAAAATTATAATTGCGAAGCATCCACTTACCCTATGATAGACTAGCTGCGCCCTGTGGTTTCACCCGCATAATCCAATTTTTCCCACAACAACTCTCTTAAAAGCAATATATTTTCCCCGTTTTTGCCATATTCTGCATTGATGCTCCGCTCCTATTGGCTGTAGCGTGATAGTATATAACCTATAACCTTCTTCGATAAATGGACTATTCAACACAAAAATAATTGTTCAATTCGGAGCAGTAGTTCCTGAGATCCTAGCGTTCAAACAAACAAACTCTTTAGCTTTATATATTAGCATAGATTTTACTACTATGGTTAATTACTTACATTATCCGATAACAATTTTTAATGTAAGAAGTAGGTAGCATTGGTACTTTACAAAGAACACCCAGTCATGGTTTATCAGCAAGTATTTTATACACGGACAACGATAACTATCTTATCTCAAGAAATAATGAAAACTGATAATTACATTATTGAATAGTGCAGTAATGGGTGAGTAATTAGCTGTAATTAGCTGAAAATATGCGATGTGGCAGTCACTAAATCAAAGAGCACACGACCACAGTAGAATTAGATTGTATTGGGAGGACTCTTCTGCAAGAGACCGCCTTACCTTTACTGAGAATACTTACTTTTCCGATTCTACTATAATAAGTTAGATAATAACTTAATGACTCATTGCCAATGCGTAATGCAAAATGACCCGGCTCAACTCCAATCGGTTCTGAACGGTTTGAGCCACGTCACTGACATAAATAAAACCAGTATCAAAGGGGAATTTGCACTGTACACACGTAGGTATATTTTACCTGGTTTATCCAATATCTATCAGTGATTGTAATAGAACGTGGAAATGGCGGCGGCTGTGGCAAATATAAATAATTCAGTGTTTGTTTTCGGTGGCAAGGCACATACGGAGTTTATTTATCAAGATGAACAGGTGTGTATTTGAGTGTTTGGCTAAAGCGGAGTCCACACTAAGGCACATTTATAGGGGAACGATATATAGACACGCACGTATATATAAATACACAATGAAAACAAAAATTCTTTGAACTGGAAACCTACTTCTATTGAATATACAAATAAAAACCTAACTACTAAACCGATGTGATGAAATTCTGAAAATATAGATATCCTTTCAAATAAAAAAGAATAGTCCAAATCGGTTCACAAACGACGTAGTTCTTAGGTAACAAATGTCACAAAAAAAAAAAAAACAAATTGAGAACGTCCACCCTTTTTGAAGTCCGTAAATATTATAGTTTCAGATTCGTATCATGTACAGACTTGCTACCAACCGACATTCAATGTTTTAGTAGGTATTATGGCAACCCGTTTTTGGAAAGTGACAATTTGGTGGAGATTATGGGAATAAACCAGATTCGAAACTTTGTTTTCGAATACGAAACATGTTTATACCGCTGTTTGTGGTCTAGTGTGAACGAAGCTTTATATGCCTAAAGCGCTGATAATAATGATGCAATCTTTTGTTTTCTTGCTTGGGGTTGATGGGGTTTGAACTCGTTGGGTGACACCGGGGCAAGATGGTGGCAGCTTGCGCGACCCCACTTTGCTCCACCTCGGAAGAGGACTGGTCACGGTTTTAGTGAATTCGAGCCTCACACATCACCCTCAGTGGGAGGATAGTGCGAGTGCATTTCCCCCCTAAAAAAATTTTGAGCGAGATAGCACGGTGGTGAGTGCTAGTGCGACACATCACCCTCAGTCAACCCCGTGGCGGGGGGATTTTTTCCGGAAATCCCCTAAATAAAACCGAGCTGAGAGGATTTCCAGAAAACAGATTCCTGAAATCCCCCACATAGCTCAAGCATTAGCGATAAGGTACTATGCTACGCAAAACCTTGCGCGGCATTGCAGTTCGCTTGTCACCCCGAGACATTGGGACTCATATGCTCAGAAATCAGCAAAAAGCAATGGGTATCATACTTCATAGCACTTATTTATTTTAGCAGTGGGAGGCCTCTTCTGCAAGAGACCGCCTGAGGAAGTACCACACCTTTGCCAGATATTCATCCGCCAAGCAGTACTGTGCGAACATTACTGTGTTCCGGTTTGAAGGGCATTGTTTCCAGCGAAATTACTGGGCATATGAGACTTTAGAGCCGATGTCTCAGGGTGACGAACGCAGTGCAGTGCCGCGCAGTATTATGCAATGCAGGGTTCTGGGTGGTGCGACTGTTATGGGCAGGTGTAGCGCAAGCGTGAACGACTTGCTCGTCTCATCACTCATCATCATCAACCCATATCGTCCCACTGCTGGGCACGGGTCTCCCCTCACTTTCATGAGGAGGAATAGGCCATAATCCACCACGGGTCCAGATCCGGATTGGTGGATCACATCTCAGTCACTCAGTCAAATAAAAAAATAAAAAATTGTATTCCAGTGCGTCGTGTTCGAAGAAGATTTAGAAGACAAAGCGGCCCCCAGCCACTTCTTGGTCGTTCCAAGAAAGACGATACCGAGGCTTTCGGAGGCCGCAGCGGAGGACGAGGCTTTACTTGGTTAGTACTTAGTTTATCTAGTTCTTATTTCTTCTAGTTACTTCTCTCCATGCATGGTTGTATGGAAGAGATCGCTCTGAGCGATAAGACCTCCCATTGTTAACACTTTCACTGCTGAGCCGATTTTCTTGTCTAGCCACGGGTGCAGCTCTGCACACTCCATAGTGTTTTCCCATACAACAAAGACAACAGTTGTTTTCCCGCACTCGCGAAAAGTAATGAAAAACACGACAGTTGTGTTTGTTCTAAGTTTTAAGTTTTCTTTGTTCTGTGGTGTTTCAATAAAGAGTTTATCTATCTACTTATCTTTTTTATTGGTTACGTGCTAGCTTCCGACTTTCACCTGGTGTCAGGCCACAGAATAAAATATTACACTAGATACATACAGAATGGCCACTTTCCATCCGACGCAATCGTGGGACATGCAATATTATACGCCCAAATTACATACATTTGGTCACTCAAATAACCCAAATACATAGTAATACCCATTAACCAGGGCATCTGCTGCTAGTCGCCCGTCGCGTCGCCAAAACCCATGGGATTTCCGAGTCTGGTTTCCGGGTAGTGATGAACGACGGACCCCAGTCTCGTCAGAAAGTGGACCAGTTCTACGTCCAGGTCTTAGGAGGAAGGCAGATGTGGTGGCCGTTTTCGTAGAATTCAAAAGTTAGTCCTATTTATCATTTTGGAACACACTAACTCTATTCAAAGGCTTTTAGTGTCCGATTTTATACGCTCGCTTCGCTCACATATCTAACGGCATGGTTTTGTTTCTAACGTTTCTTAGACAGTACAATATTTGAGTATCTTTGATCTGACATTATTTTCTTAACTTACGCCTAACCTAATAATGTTTCGTTTCTTCGTTCATTGTTTTCACTTGTTTTGTTCTAGTTTTTAAGTTTTCTTTGTTCTGTGGTGTTTCAATAAAGAGTTTATCTATCTATCTAACCTAAATGTTTTCACTCCCTTCGCCCATATTCGCCGCATTTGACCCGTCACTGCGATGTAGACTGCAGCCCTAGACTTCTCGTAACACATTTGTATTTTTTCGCTCGCTTCGCTCATCGAATATCCTTTTACCAGGTCACCTTCTCCTGACAGCGAAGAAAGTGGCCCTGGCCCGGGGCCTGACCAACTACCACGTCACGGTAGATGAGAGCTACCGGAGCAACCGGTTCATTTGCTTGCATGTCTTCGGTCGCGCACTACACCACATGCTGTGGCCCGTCGGACCCGGGAGCAGGCTCTAGTCTCTACTTCAAGCACAGTAGAAGTAAAAGGACAATTCAGAAGATATTGTCGTGCAACAATAAAGGCGCGGCACCGCTCCGTGCCGTCCGTACGTAGCAAGTGTACCGAAGTATACCGAGAATTCGAGCCGCGTCAATGTGAGGTGCGGGTCAGTCGTTTGTGTGAAGACGTTATACTGTTAATTTTGCTTCTACTGTGGTTTAAGGTTAGAGTCCACTCGGAATCGCATTGAGAATCATTGTATGAAACGTGGGACCGAACCTAACTGTTTCTGGTCACTCGCCTTCAGTCTTTCTCGCTAGCTCTACTCTAGAATGGGATAGAGCGACGGAAATATGCGATTCCATACGGCCAGGTGGAGCCCAGCCCTTAATTTATTATAAGGTGTTTTTAAACTATTTATTAAGAAGATTGTGATAACTTACATTTGATGATAGCAAATATAGAATACATTTTTTATAATTTCCAAGCTTGTCTATTTTTTCTTCTAACAGCAAAGGGCTTGTCTGACATATTCAGAAGGGTAGTAAACTCTTTATATTGGGTCTTGACATAAAGTCTTGGTTGGTTAGTAACTCAGTAGAACAAATAATCAGTAGAACAAATGCGAAAGTTTGTGATTAGTCCCTCCCTCTTCACGACGGAACTGCTAAGGGGATTTTGATGAAACTAGGTAGATATTTTATATCCTGGAATGGAAAACGGGATACTTTTTATCCTGTAAAAATGAACGGTTCCTGTGGGACAATAGTTGACACGGATGAGACGGCGGGGCGCTGCTAGTGAAGATATATAAAAGTAAAAAAAAATACAGAAAAACATGAAAAAAAAACCTCTTTTATTGAATCCCATCACATTTCCTTAGTCTTTGTTAACCTGGAGGCCACTTCAGCTGCCTCCCACCGAGGATGTGTACATGCAGATGGTACACACTCTGTGCTCCGTCCTTCCCATCGTTGATGACTAGACGGAACCCCGATTTATCTAGGCCTTCTTGAGCCGCTACCTTACGGGCTACTACTAGGAGGTGACCTGGGAATTGAAGAAAGTATGTTATTAAGGCCTATATAGATGAGACTAACCTCAAGGTAGTTTGTTGTGCGTCAAAATAAATAGCTGACCCTTATAGAATAATAGAATAGAAATAGAATAGAAAAACTCTTTATTGTACACCAGAAACAAAATTAAACACAGGACAGAAAAATTACAATAGGTAAACAAGGGTAGTACAATGGGCGGTCTTATCGCTGAAAGCGATTTCTTCCAGAAAACCTTTGGACATAAGGAACACAAGGAACACAATGTACATAAATAACAAAAACAGAAACAAAAAAAACAACAAAAGGAACAGAATGTACATAAGGAACTTAAAATACCGCATACAAAACTGGATTGGAGTACAGAAAGCTTCAAGCGTTTTTAATCTCCCGTCTAGGTAAGTATTAACATGTTTACTGCTGAAAACACAGACATTATTTTTTATAGCTTTACGCTCGTCACCCTGAGACATCGGCTAAAGTCTCATATGCCCAGTAATTACCATTAGGTACTGTTTATGTGACTAAGAAAATAATAAGAGATCTTTTACCTAATAATTTCTCATCCTCGTCTTCAGCCTTCGACAGCTGTGTAATAGGCTTGCGCGGGATGACCAGGATGTGCGTCGGCGCTTGGGGGAACATATCACGGAACGCCACACACTAAAACAATTGAGATAAACATCCCGAACAGTCGATTTGAACGAGGAATATCATAACCTTGTTGTGGTTTGGTTCATTAGTGAATAAGTAAACTAAAGCTGGTGTGGGTAATATCGAGCTTGTTCGAGTTGGAGTGATATGCTAGTTATATGCTTGGCAATTATTTCTATAAAGCAGAAGTAAACTAGAGGAAATCACGATGAGAATAGCAGACGAATGTCACCGGCCTGTGGTACTGTGGTGTTTAGGAGCAAAGAAATGTTGGTTTATTTTATTTACCTCCTCATCTTCGTAGACGAAGGTAGCGGGTATCTCTTTCCTCAATATTTTTCCGAAGACGGTATCGCCGCCAGGAGCAGCTGATTGTGCTAATTCGACTTCACCACTGGCCATCTTTTATCTTTTTCTACTATCTTTCAATTTCAATTTGGCTATCAGTATACAGTGCTGCCAGATCCGAATTTCCAAGAATACGAAAAATAGTGTCAGACTTGTCAGAGGCATAAAATTATTTGGTTGGGATACGGTGCTGAGAAATACAATGTAAATAAAAAAATATATAGTGGAATTCTGATTAAGTGCATTCATCTACACCTACAATATCTAACTGAAAAGGAGTATTTCTGGCTAAATGCATTAATCGAGCGAAGTCAAAATGAAACAAGAGAAAAAGTTTGTTTTGCTTCAGTTTGGCTTCACATGGTTTGTGCATTTATCCAGTACACAGATCTTTGAGCCAGGGTCATGTACATAATAATTTTCAGCTTCTATCATACAAAGGAACACAAATTTGAGAAAAAAATACATACAACAATTTCTTGCCAAAATTCCAGATGTATTTTTATTCTATGCAGTTATCAGTAACAAACAAGTTCAAACAATTCTGCCTGTCACACTGAACTATCATAGTATCACAGTGTCACTGACTCACGGTGAATACTGATTCGGTGATATTGTTAATTTGTTTGGTGTTTGGTGACCGGACATTGTTTATTCACTACTAATTATTAATCCAAGAAAATGACTGCTAATCAACGGGTAAACAGTTGTTTCAGCGAGTATCAGAAAAGTCTTGATGCCGAGCAAGAGATTCGCGAGGTAAATCATTAAAAATGTCATAATTTCGGCTGTTGAGTGTACACTCAGAATATATATATATTTTTCAATATAATTTTCTGCATTGTTCACTAGTACAGTACAGAGCGTTACTAAACTATCTACAACAATAATTCAGCAAAAAGATTTCTTAAAATTCTTTGAATTTTTGGTAAAAAAATTCATCTTTCAGGTTATAAGGTCGATTTGCAAGGAAACTGACCAGTTATCTCGTGAAATAGCCACTGTTCTACAAGTTATCCACCACAGCGAGGAAGAGAGTGAGTAGTGACCACTTGCACCATACCCTAAAAGGAGCTCAGATTTCCTGAACTCCTAATCGATATTTATTTATCACCCTCTATCGCAATGATCATTAGTCTAAGAGAAAAACTACTTTAACAAAAGGTCCTCCCCTCCACTTCCCTCATCTGATGTCATGATAAAACCCCCATTAGAGACCTGAAAATTTCAATCACAAGTGGGTGTACTTAAGTGAAAAATCCAACCCACAACATTGTCAAAAAGTACCAAAGCACCAAAATTTTATGCTAGATATCAATACTATTGGTCAGTTACAAAAAACCCCATTAAAAACAGCTCTTTTCCAGCCACCACACCACCTTACATCTCATCATCAACAACCCATATTGTCTCACTAGTGAGCACGGGTCTCCTCTCACTTTTGTGAGGAAACCTACATACCTACCCGAGAATTATTTCGATGGTAGATATGTTATCGATCAATCCGGACCGGGCCCCACCGGGCCCCATAGTGAATTATGGCCTAACCCTCCTCACGAAAGTGAGGGGAGCCCGTGCTCAGCAGTGGCACATTATGGGTTGATGATGATGATGATGATTTAATACTTCTTTTTGACTACATTGCCTATACACCATTTGGCAGTGGTCAAATTCTAGCAAATATATTCCGTTCACAGTCGGTCCGGCATGCTTACAAGCCAGACAGATGTTTGAGAAAGCACGAGAAGGCTATGAGAAACTGAAGGCTGCTGTGCCTTCAATTGATTACTACAGGTAAATAAATAATTAAATAAATCTAAAGATAACCATGCTTTTTTATTTGTCTGAGTGATGAGACAAGCAAGTCATCTGACAAAATGTAATAGCAAAGATAATAAATCACACTACCCACATAATCAATCTAATTTAACACTCACTGCTGAGCCGATTTTCTTGTCTAGCCATGGGTGCGGCTCTGCACACTCCATAGTGTTTTCCCATGCAACAAAGACAACAGTTGTGTTTTCCCGCACTCGCTTCAAGTTATAAAAAACACGACAGATAAAAGAACACTATATAAAAAAGTGTTATAAAGAATACAATAGATAGATAGATAAACTCTTTATTGAAACACCACAGAACAAAGAAAACTTAAAAACTAGAACAAAGCAAATTTTACAATTAGTGTCACAATGGGTGGTCTTATCGCTCAGAGCGATCTCTTCCAGACAACCATGCACAGAGAGGAGTAATTAGGACATCGGACGGTGTGGACAGTTGTGTTTTCAGCTGTGAATGTGTTAAAAAAAATGTTTCAGATACTACGACCACTGGCGTTTCATGAACCAACGGTACAGCTTCCTGATCACGCTTACCATCTGGCTGGAGAAGGGCATCATGGGTGAACATGAGGTTGTCGCCCAAATCCTTGGAAGTAAGTTTGTATCACATATCTATGACTCTCACGAACGTGTAATCTCCTCAATGTTGAGGAGATAACGTGGTCTTGTCCACAAATGAGCTTTTTATGTATAGATGCACGGCATAGATGCTGACATGTCACAGTTGAAAGTCAGTTCACAAAATGGTTTACTTTTCTAACAATGATTAATTAGTTCGTAGCCAGCTTTTCTGTTTTCCGTTTTGGCACAGCACTATTAGTGCATTTAGGGGGCGTCCATAAATTACGTGAGGTGTTTTTTTTAATTTTCTGTCCCTCCCTCCCCCCCTGGTGAGATTTTATTCAACCCCCTCCCCCATACCCCAAGCTCACATGAGATTTTTCAAAATGTGGGTGTCTTACGTAAACGCGTTGAATTGTTATTTAAAAAGAAAAAAAAAATTTGCTTCGTGCTTTTATTTACGACTAGTAATCAATATTGCTGAGAAGTTTCATTATAAGTGTAATAAAAATTTAACAATAAAAATCGTAAACTACTGTGATTAAAAAAAGAATATCTACTCTAATTCAGTCCATGGAGAATCATGCGCTGTCTCAAGAGAGACTATTGGAACCAACATGTCCATATGATTTTCTATATATGATAATTTTTTTTTGTTTCAATCAGAAAAAAAATTGCGTGATATTTGCCGAGACCCCCCCTCTCTCCAACGTAAGATTAGATGAGATTTGACTCGACCCCCTTAAACATCTCACATATTTTATAAACGCCCCCTTAGCAATGTTTAATACATACACACACAAAAAAAAAGTGTGAGATAAAAAATACAAAAACAACTATGGCCGCCCATTGTACCACCTGTTAATTAAATGTTTACTGCACTGTGTCTACTGGAGTTTTATGGTGTACAATAAAGAATTATTGTATTGTAATGTTTCATTTTTGTTTTCCTACCAAAACTCGCAAGTTGTCTAGCTTGTTTACAAAGGTTTGTTATTATAATGATGCAATTATAACATTACATTAACTATGATCTGTTTATCACTAACGTCATTTGCTTTGCTTTTTACAAATGGGACCACCTCAGTCGACTTCATGTACCCCGGTAAGTACGAATGTGCACCACTTAACACCTGGGGGCCTACTCTCACCTATTAGTTAGCGGCTCAGTTTAGGCTCAGTTCAACTTAGGTTCCTAAACTGCACCGCATAATTTCGTACCATGACCTACACCTAAACAAAATCGTTATTGGATCGTTAACAATAAGAATGAATGAACGAATTGAACGAGAGTTTCTCATGTCTGCTATGACGTCACTCTGTTGAAAAGAGACAACACTATATCAACATCCTTTTCTAACTTCGTTTAGCCGTGTTTCTTTCTTTTGGTTGCGTTCAGAAATAAATCAAAAAATGTTTCGGAAAATTACGCTTATTTTCATGTTGCATATTTTGTCATTTGTGTGAAGACACAACACCTAAGTAATTTAATTAAGTATTTAGATGTATGTATCAATAATGTTTATTATTTATTTAAGATCATTTTTAAATTAAATTACGAGTAAAATATTGTGGTCCTAGAATTGATATCTTTTTAGAACGTTCCTTTTATATTTTCGACATTTGACATTTGATTAATGAGTGACGGACGGATGAATGTTCTTCGACTCTAATTAGAAAATACAGCACGAAAGAGTTCGTATATTGAAAATACGCGCGCTTTTGTGCTGATTTTTATAAATACTATTTTCGATTTCTTTTTATGTGGTTTATAAATTCACTACAATGGCGTCCGTAATTCTGACTAATATTTTGCACATTATACAAAAACCTTATTTCTTAAGTAGGTACTTATACGCATGAATCTATACTCCAAAATTCCCAAGCTTACGTCTCAAGTGTTAGCGGCTATTTTAAGTGGTTTTCTTTATATTATACAGTGAAACTTCTCGTCAACGAGTAAGCTACGGGCAACTTGAACACCTTTGGGATTTCATAAATAGGCACAACGAGATTGCAACGTGCTATAATAAAATCACGCAAGCCAGGGAATACTCTCGCCGGCTGTGGGAATCAGTAGCCCTAAGTTTAAACTCCCAAGGCGACAGTGCATACACAAATACACACACTTAATTATTATGATTTTTACACTGAAATCAAAATAATCCCTACTTCCCTACTTATATTATAAATGCGAAAGTAACTGTCCGTCGTTTTGTCTGTCTGCTACGCTTTTACGCCTAAATTACTGAACTGATTTAAATAAAATTTGGTACAGCCTAGACTCTAGAGCCTGAGAAAGGACATAAGCTACTTTTTAATGCGAGAAAAGGGTTGTAAAGTGTTGAAATAGGGGATGAAAGTTAGTATGAAAGTTTCTTCATATTTTAAGCTAGAAGCTGGAAACTTATTTTTGTGCTTTTGATTAGATATAAATAAAAATGTCATTAAAATTTTGTAAAAAAATTATCCACAAGGTAAAATAGCAATAGGGGAAGAAAGTTTGTATGGAAATATATAAGGTTTCGGCTAAACCACTGCACCGATTTTTAAAATTATTTATCTAATGGATAACTACATTATCAGCGAGTAATAAAGGCTATATTTTATACTCGTATTCCCACTGGAAGAGGAACTACGCGGGTGAAACCGCGGGACCGCCGCTATTAAGATATATAACCAAAAAGGCTCAACTTTGGTTGTTAAAATATTAACTTTTATTGAGACGCTAATTTTGACAGCTAATGGGATCAGTATAGGTTCAAATAGGTTTTAAATATAGCTCATGGTACGAAAAGAATGAACGAAATCATGACTTGCGATCCAGTTTAGGTTCAAAATGGCGGAAACCTAAACTGAGTCGCTAATAAGACGTCATGGTACGATTATGCGACGCAGTTCAGTTTAGGTCCTAAACTGAATCGCTATAAGACGTCATGGTAGGCCTCCTGAACACAACTGTCGTGTTTTTCATAGCTTGCCGCGAGCGCGGGAAAACAACTGTTGTGTTTGTTGTATGGGAAAACACTGGAGTGTGCAGAGCCGTGGCCAGACGAGCGAAACGGCTCAGCAGTCAGTGTTAACACGTTCAGGGGGCCTACCATGACGTCTTATAGCGATTCAGTTGAGGACCTAAACTGAGCCGCGTCGCATAATCGTACCGCGACGTCTTATTTTTTATGTTGCTGCCATTTTCAACCTAAACTGGATATAGTTTAGGTTGAAAATGGCTTATTAGGGACTCAATTTAGGAGCCTGCCATTTTCAACCTTAACTGGATCCAGTTTAGGTTGAAAATGGCAGCAACATAAAAAATAAGATATCACGGTACGATTATGCGACGCGGTTCAGTTTAGGTCTTCAATTGAATCGCTATAAGATGTCATGGTATGCCTCCAGTGCTGACTTTTACTTTTTTTAACTTTATTTGACTCTTTTGCGAGTCTTCACACAAAGTGTGTGTTTATTGTTTTCTGGCGTTGCGTCGTAACTAAACTCAATCAGCTGTGCTGGCGGACACAACTGGTGTGATACAATTTTCAATACAGCAGTGCAGATTCGCACGCCAGGCGTGTTTTCGATTGCCGTAAGATTATAAAAACAGACGTGTGTGTTTTCTGCAGTCAAGGTGTTAAGTGGGTAATGAGCCGACTGCGAGGCGTGCGGTCGCGTGTTCGATACGCGCACAGGGTAATGATTTGCTCTGATTCTGGGTGTTCGGAGGACCAGATTACCTAAATACAGGGAAACCTAAGTAGGGGTCGGGAGCTTTGTATGTGATCGTGACGCGTTATTTATAAAACAATGCAAGCATTCAACATGTCCGACGTTTAGACTAGACCAGAAGTTCCCAGACTTTTTCTCATAGACCACCACTTTCAAAATTTAGCTGGCTCCAGTGGACCCCCTGCCGCTACATTTCCACCATGTTCCTATTTATTTCCTACCATATGTTATTTTTTGTCACGCCAACGTGGACCCCCGTCGAGTCTCCCGTGGACCACTTTGGGAACTAAGGGACGAGACTGTCATCACAGAATAAAGATAGTACTGCATACAGAATGGACAGCACAATCCGCGTACCCGCACCGCAATCGCCGACAGTCAATACTGCACGCCCAAATGTAATAGACACGCATTGTATGAACCTTCATACTAGCGGAGTAGTCTTTTGTTTTGCTCGCGTAGTATGTTTGCTTTGCACAAGAGGCCCTGTTGCTGTTAAGGCCAGGCGTCCCCGCTTACCACCAGCTGAACGCCTTACTCGTCTCATAACTCAGTAAAATAAGAAATAAAACAAATCATCTTATTTGTATGGAGTGTCCGTAGTGTGGTTATGGTGAAAGATTTAATTTGTTTGTTTAATAAATTTGTGTTATTATTGTCTGTTTCAGTAAAGCCCAAAGTTGAAGTGCGTGGCTTCCATTTGGATGTTGAAGACTACTTGATTGGACTACTGCAGCTGTGTTCGGAATTGGTGAGGGTAATTTTAGATTATCCCCCTCGAGGACAACCTAGGGGGATTTCCGGAAATCCCCCTAATGAAATGTAGCTACCTTGATAGGGATTTGTGGAAAACAGATTCCTGGAAAATGCAGAAAAATCATTGGTCGTGGTCAACATTATGTTTCTACTAGGAAACCCACACCTACCCGAGAATTATTTTGGATGTAGTATGTTATCCACCAATCCGGACGGGGCCCCCGTGGTGGAGTATGGCCTAATCCTCCTCACGAAAGTGAGGGGATACCCGTGCTCAGCAGTGGGACAATATGGGTTGTTGATGATGAGGCAGTTAATGTCAAGATTTTGTAATGGAAAGTTAATTTGAACTTAAATTGTTGAACTTTATTAACAGGTTGAAATTGTTTCAGGCGCGATTGGCTGTGAACTCTGTGACGCGTGGAGATTACCACCGTCCCATGCAGATATCCAAGTTTGTTTCGGATGTCAACTCTGGATTTAGGTATTTACCAATTCTCAATTGAACAACATAAAAATAAATTTAACATTATGAACACTATGACTGCTGAGCCGATTTTCTTGTCTAGCCACGGTTACAGATCTGCACATACCGTTGTGTTTTTTTCTGTACCGCTAACGCAACAGTTGTGCTTGTTGTATGGGAAAACACTATGGACTCGTGCCTAGACAAGGAAAACGGCTCAGCAGTGAAAGTGTTATGTCCCGGCTCTAAATCTGCCAAAGAGCCATGGAACCCAGTATTCGAGCATCCAAAGGACAGATAGCGTCAGAAACACTACCCTGCGACCATGGCAGGAGTAGCGGACGTTTAGAGTCAAGACTGCCAGGCTCAAGGGGGGTTGGGCAGGTCATGTGAGCAGAACGTACCCGGATAGATGGGCTAAAATTGCTGCATATTGGGGGTTCCTAGACGTGATGTCGTCCTCGGATAAGTTGCGCGACGACCTCCTCTCTTTTAGAAATGATTGGAAGGAATTAACCATGGATCGAGACAAAGGGATAGAATTGGGGAGACCTTTGCTCAGCAGTGTTATATAAAATAAATAAAAAAATCAGTCCGGCATTTGACTAAACGTAATTTCCTTTTGTCAACAGACTGTTGAATTTGAAAAACGATCACCTGCGCAAGCGGTACGACGCACTCAAATACGACGTCAAGAAAATAGAGGAAGTCGTTTATGACCTCAGTATTAGAGGCCTTTTAAAAAGATCAATTCTGAATGGAGTCGAAGGTGATGCGGATGAGGTCAAACCCGTGATTGTAGAGGACGTAGCGCGGGAGATGGAGGCTGCAGCTATCTCCAATTAGACTGACTGATTTATGGTCACTACTGGCAGATTCTGATCGCCACTGGTTAAGTGTGGCCACCGCTGGCTACTTGTGATCAACACTAGTTCCTTGCGATCGCCTCTGGCTGCTTTCTGCCGCCTCTGGCCTCTCAACAGAGGTATGGATAGTTAAATATCATATAATATAAATTATTGAGAAAAGTATTAGAAGGGACTTTAAGCAATTTCCTATTATGCCCTCCCTTGGCCTACAATGTACAATATTGTGTATTGCGCAATGTCCGAATTGTCTCCGTCTACTATACATAAATACCTTATAATGATATATTATACTAGCTGCGCCCCGCGGCTTCACCCACGCAGTTTCCGTTCTCGTGGTAATATGGAGACAAAACATAGCCTATAGCATTCCTCGATAAATGGACTATTCAACACAAAAAGAATTGTTCAATTCAAATCAGTAGTTCCTGAGATTGTCGCGTTCAACCAAACAAACTCTTCAGTTTTATATATTAGTATAGATTTATATAATAGTTATATAACATGCAATACTCTAAGCAATAATAGTATAAGATTAAAAGTGTTGCTAGGTTTTGAAATTTTATTTACTGTAATTTTAATTATTGAGAGCCCAAAAATAGCATGCATTTATTTATTTTACAAATGGTGATAGCCTAGTGGGAGAACGTCCGTCTCACCAGCAGAGGGTTGCGAGTTCAACCCCCAATACGAGTGTTGTATGTGTTTCTTGTAAAACTATTATGTACGTAATTAACACTGTTCGGTGAATGCATCAAATGTTGCTATTTAAAAAAAAACTGCAATTTTTGTGCTCACAAATGTATGGATATAATTAGTACAATCTCTTTGGATACAATGGGTAGTACATTTTCCTATATAGTTTTTATTATAAATGTATATTTTGTCTGTCAAATAATTGTCACAGATAAGAAAAGTAATATTTCTTCTTCTAGGTAGGTAGTCGAAAAAGTGGCATCACTTGACATTTAAAGGGCAAGCGTACATTGAGCCTTTAGACGCGACCACCGGTGGCCGCCACAACGGAATTTTTCATACATTTTAATATGTATCGGCGCAGGACGGCGTACAAGTCAAAATCGACATATTGGCACGCCAAAAATGTAATTTTTCGAACGGAGACCAATCTTTAATCTGTGATCCGATCTCCCAATGATAGTTGACAGATTGCAAATTCAATCCACAGATTGGTTATTGACACGCTTCACTCTAAGAATGGATTGCTAAATCGATCTCAGATTGCAAAATTTTGATTAGGATTGGTTATTAATTTCGGCCGTAAGTGTTCGAGCAGTGACCGAGCCACAAGCTGCGGCGCGTTTTGTCGAATGTGGACACTCGAGCCACGAGTGACTGCGTTTAGTGGTCATCTCTTTAGTGGTTCGGCTTGGCCGCCATCAGTGGTCGCGTCCAGTGGCGCAATGTGCGCTTCAACAAAGATGTCATTTTATATTAATAGTATACTTAACACGTTGACTGCTGAACAGGTTTTTACATTTGGGCACCGTTACGGACCGTGTGTGTTTTCCAGCACTGGCGCGCCGTCTGTGTGAGCCGCACTGTAGTAGCGCCGCGTTACACACGTGTGTGTTTCGCCGCACAGCCGGTAAGTAAGCTGCGGTAACACAACAGGTGTGTTTTCCCGCACCAGAGTAAAGTAATATAAAACACAACGTATGTGTTTTTAGCAGTGAACGTGTTAAGATTTAGTAGGTATCAGTTTCTGATATTAGTTTGTAAGTTATTTGCAATTTCAGCTCTAGTAGTAAATAAAAGACTTGGTTGATTCATTTTGTGCTTTTTATTGTAGACTAGCTTTTATACGTGGCTTCGTTCACTTCAGATTCATCAATCGGAAAAACGATGCACGACCTCGTAGAAGATGAACAAACAATAATTTATCCAAATAAAGCATTACCTACACTACAATGAAAAAAATTTGGGAAAGTCCGAGATTCTCAAGCTATGAGGGGGATTTCAGAAATACGTTTTCCGGAAATCCCCCTCGAGGGGGTCGGCCTAGGGGGATTTCCGGAATTATCCGGTAGTTTGGCATGATATCCACTAGGGGCGCAAATTCAATTAGGAGTTGAATGGACCAACCGGCAGTTAGCACAATCCACAGGCTTTGGAAGCTGTTTAAAAGACAGGTGGCTTAGCAAAAGGTTTACCAAGCGCACATACAAAACTAGGAGTTGGCACGACTGGTGACTGGTACGGTCAGCAGCTCAGCACAATACACAAGTTTTGGAGCTGTTTACGACAGGTGGCTTGGCAAAAGGTTTACCAAGCGCACATACAAAACTAGGAGCTGGTACGGTCAGCTCAGCACAATCCACAAGTTTTGGTCTGATTGAATACAGGTGGTCGACTCGGCATTCACCAGGCGCACATACTGAACTAAGAGTTAAATGAGAAGCGACCAGTAGTCTGCGATCCACAGGTTTTGAAGCACTAAACAAGAGCTGTTCAAACGACAGGTGGTCGGCAAGATATTTACAAAGCGCGTATATAGACTTAAGCCGCTGACACATTCGTCTGACGTGTCGTGTGTGTGATCAGAAAGGGTATTCGGTTTCATACATTTAATATGGTAGCGTTCACATTTCTCTGATGCAGTGTGTTGTGACGGCTTGTGTAAATGTATGAAACCGATACCTATTTGATGCATCACGACACGACACGTCAGACAAATGTGAACCTAGCTTCAGGAGTATGAATGCAGAGCATCCAGTACTCAGTTCTCAATTTACAAGCTTTGAGTTATTCAAATTAATACGAGAGCAGTTTGAACCACAGGTGGCTCAGCAAGAGATTTACCAGGCACGCATACACAATGAGGAGCATCTCGGGGTATGCAGAATCCACATGTGTCATGTAATAACTGAACTTCACGAAGCAATAAAGTATGTAACATTTATTTCAAATATCCTTAGTTATGTGTAATTTTGATCAATAAACAAGAGCTGTTCCAACGACAGGTGGTTCCGCACGGGATTCACCCGGAGCGCACGTACAACTAGGAGTTAAATGAGGGATAATCAGTCCTTAGAATTACAATGAGCATCCAATCCTACAAGTTCTGTCATTTGGATCAATAAAACGAGATGTGTTTGAACAACAGGTGTTTCGGCACGAGATTACCAGGCGCACATATTCAAGGAGTATATTTACCCAAGTGAGGAGCAACCGGTTGTCAGCACAATCCACAGGTTCCAGTTATTTCGGATCAATACAAAGATCTGGAGGCCTACCATGACATCTTATAGCGATTCAATTGAAGACCTAAACTGAACCGCGTCGCATAATCGTACCGTGACGTCTTATTTTTTATGTTGCTGCCAATTTCAACCTAAATTGAATCCACTTAAGGTCTTCAATTGAATCGCTATAAGATGTCATGGTAGGCCTCCTGTTCCAACGACAGGTGTTTTGGCTTCAGTTGTACAGGGCGCCCATACCCCCTAACCATACAACACAGTATCGAGGAGCTGAGCTTATGAGTCTACTTATTTAGTTGTACTCGTATCCTATTAATATTATAAAAGGAAAAGTAACTTTGCTGGACATTTGAGCTCATTTCACAGCTAAAACGGGTATTAATATTTGGTATGAACACAGAAAACATAATAGTTTTTCTATTTTTCAGTGGGGAAAGTAGCGTCGCTTTGTCTCCTTCGCTACGGGGGCGACGAGGGGGTTGCGTGGGACTTGAACCCAGTAAAATCCCCCGTGAGCAGTCCTCTACCGTAGACAAGATATAGTCGCGCTAGCAGTCACTATCTTGCCCTGCCTGGTGATCTGCCACCTCGCAGACGTGTAGGGCCGTGCAAGCTGGCAGGGAGTCAGATACTTTGAACCCTGGGGAACCAGTGAAAGTAACTTCGTGCGTTTGGTTGCGCCTCTTTCACGGCTCAATGGATTTGAATGAAATTTGCTATGGAGATAATTTGAACTCCAAGAAAGGACATAGGATACATTTTATCGTGATAAAAAGTTTATATAACGTATAAATGTTTAGATGTATTCTTAACACATTTCCTAAAAGAGTTTTGGTTTTCACTGTAAGCTTACTATTTTAAACTGTACTTAAATAAATAAATCTATCTATATATCGACGCTAGAAAGCGTAAACGCTGTAACCTTGAAACGCAAAATTGTTCACCAGAGCCAAAAAACTTTTTTTTTGTTGAAAAAAAATCATAACTCAATATCTACTCGACCTAAAAACGTAAATTTTGGATATTTGGTGTGTTTCATACAAAGCTACAATACTGCTACCTTGGTTATATCCTAAAGTTCCTAGGGGACGTTGAAATGTGGGTTACAGCGTTTGTTTCCAAATATGTAAAAAAAAGTATTTTCGGGTCGGTCAAAGGGTTACAGCGTTTACACTTTCTAGCGTCGATATATAAAAATGTTAGGTTGGTTTGTGTACGCTTCAAAAACTCAAAAAGTTCTGCACCGATCGAGCTAAAATTTTAGCATGATATATAATCCGCATCAAGGATTGTTTTTATCTATTTTTTTCATCAGTGACATATCAGCGAATGTGCGAATGTGCCACAGCGAAGCGTGGCAGGGTACAGCTAGTAAATAATAAATTTGATCTAGTTTTATCCGCACGGATCAATAGGTTCGGGCAAAGCTAGTTTTTTTAAATTGGAAACACCTGCTTACTAAGTTGTGATCCTCAAGTTGTACCAAAAAACAGCAGCAAGTTGACCGACAGGTGGTTGGGCAGAACGATTACTAGGCCAGCATATCAATCCAGGAGTTTGCAGAAACCACTTGTAACACTTGTTTGGATCAATATCCATTAGAAATTAGCGCTACAAGTGGAACTTGGTAGCTCTTCTTAGCCACAGGTGGTTATTTTTATTTGTCCGAGTGATGTGACGAGCAAGACGTTCACCTGATGGTACGCGCTACGCCTGCCTATAACAGTCACAGCGCCACCCAGAACCCTGTATTGCATAACCATGCGCTCGTCACCCTTAGACATCGGCTCTAAAGTCTCACATGCCCAGTATTTCGCTGGAAACAATGCCCTTCAAAACCGGAACACAGTAATGTTTGCATACTACTTGGCGGATGATTATCTGGCAAAGGTGTGTTACTTCCCCAGGCAGTCTCTTGCAGAAGTGGCCTCCCACTACTGTTCCGCTGTATTGAGTACCAGGGCCTCATAACACCGTGAAAGTAGGTAATGTAAGTAGGCGGCAACAAGTTCCTACAGGTTGCTTGGTGTGGGATGGAACAACGATCAATGCTTAATACCAACCAGTTGCTCAGAATATACATGTCTAGGTATATTTCCCTCGCACCGAATGTTTAAAATCCTGAAATCCCCCACGAGGGGGGGGGGGCTAAGGGGATTTTGATATTATTATCAATTTTAAGATTATTACTACCTCTATAATTCTAATAATAATAATAGATATTATCATAAATTATATTTAAAGTGTAACAGGGGAATTTTTACTAAACTAAAAGGAATGTTATGTAATTTGAGCCCTTATTCGCTATGCCACATGAGATTCCTTGCTGAAAACCTTCTGGTAACGCGTGATGTCGTAGATAGATAGATAAGCTCTTTATCGAAACACCACACAACAAAGAAAACTTAAAAAATAAAACAAATGAAATGTCGTAATGCGTTTTAAACTTTTTTTGAACCTTACGTCATTTTGACAGTTCAACATGAGCGCGTTCCGAGTCTCAGTGGTCATAGCGAATAAAGGTCCAGATCAAAAAATAAAACAACAATAATTATGAAACATGAAAATGTACTTAAATCAAATACACACGACAAAGACAGACGGACATTACAATTTCTTATTAATTAGTTTATCATCATCCTCAACCCATATCGGCCCACCGCCGAGCACGTGTCTCCCCTCACTTTCGTGAGGACTAGGCCATTATCCACAACGGGGGCCGGTAAAGACTACAATGTTATGATAACGTTGTTATTTGACATTTTCTCGATGCGTAAGTATAAATTAATGTAAAAAAACTACGCTACAGTGTCATGGTAACATATCCGACGTGACATTGTCTCGATACATAAGCCTAAACATTCAAAATTTGACCAAAAATTCAAATATCCAAATATCTAACCATTTAAACAATTTACCCCAACATCCAAACAATTTATCCAAATACCCAAACAGTTTATCTAAACATTCGAACAATTTATCCGAATATCCAAACAATTTATCCTAATATCCAAACAGTATATAGATACATTCAAAAAATTTATCCAAATACCCAAACAGTATATCCAAACATTCAATCTATAAATCCAAACAGTTTATCCAAACATTCAAACAATTTATCCAAATACCCAAACAGTTTGCCCAAATATTATTCATATATCATCATCAACCAATATCGGCCCACAGCTGGGCACGGGTCTCCCCCCACTTTCGTGAGGAGGTTTAGGCCATGATCCACCACGGGGGCAATATCATGATAACATACATGTCAATTTCTCGTTACGTAGGCCAAAACATTCAAAGAACTACGCCACAAAGTCATTGTAACTTAAATCACATAAGATTTCCACGACACGTCTTAAGTCTAAATATAAAAAACTACGCCACAAATTCTAGGTAACAAAAGATCACAAAACATTTCCACGACAAATAGGTCTAAATATTTAAAAAAACTATGCTACAAACATAACTGACTTGAGATCGTCTCAATACATATGTAGGTATAGCTATGTTCCACGTGTGTATTCAGCTTTGTTCGATACTAGCTTCCATACACATTGCGGGCCAAGTTATTGGTTAAAAAATCAATAGTCAGTCAGTCAGTTAACACTTGTGACTGCTGAGCCGTTTTGCTTGTCTAGCCACGGGTGCGGCACTGCACGCGCCATAGTGTTCTCCCATACAACAAACACAACAGTTGGTTTTTGCCGTACTCGTGGCAAGTTGTGGAAAACACGACAGTTCTGTTTTCAGCAGTGAACGTGTTAAGGCGCAGTCGATGTCTCGATTCAATAAAGTTCTAAATGCTTGACTGAAACTTCCTGGTAGTTTGGAGAGCGCCAAATAATGACTAGCTGTCTGGTTTTATTAACCAAAAAGTTGTGATACGCGTACACGTTGACTGCTGAACCGGCTTTTACATTTGGGCACCGTTACGGACCGTGTTTTCCAGCACTGGCGTGCCGTATGTGTGAGCCGCACTGTAGTAGCGCCGCGTTAAGCACACACGTCTGTGTTTCGCCGCACAGCCGGCACTAAGCTGCGCTAACAGAACAGGTGTGTTTTCCCGCACCCGCGTAAAGTTATAAAAAAACTCTACGTTTGTGTTTTCAGCCGTGAACTTGTTAATACTTGTCATTGCCTAAACTGGCTAAGTGGATGGGATAAGCGCCGCCTCCAGCTGCAATTATAATATTGCGTGCGAATAAAGCTATTTATCGAAATTAAACTTTAATTATATGGAAATAACGTAACAAAGAGGTATATATTAAATTATATAGAATATCTTTGGCTCAAAAAACCCGCGGTTAAGTAGACGGAACAGCCTAATCTTTTTTAATACATAATTTCACTTAACATAACACTATATCACAGCAACTCCCTGGTTTTCTGACTTACAAAAAAAAAAAATAAAAAAAAAAAATTTAAACATTTTATACCGCTTAACCGCACCTAACATTTTACGTAGCTTCATCCCTTTCTATCGCATATGGAACGTCATCACGAGCTCGTGGTATCTAATTTAATAAACCTGTGGTCGAACGCACTCAAATGTAACACACTAACTACTACGAAATCTAATAGTAATATTTGGTCAGTGTCCTTTAGGTATCATTTCTATCGCTATAAGACTCATTGTTGTGCGAACATTATCGAATGCAGACATACAGTGCGTATACTTTTTTATCACATTGACGGTTTTAATAAACAACCTTAACCTATAAAAAATAGTTATTTTATCATTGAGGGGTGTAAAGTCTATTTACCCTGCCACGAATAGAACAATGCGCTTGTCTGAGAATAGGCGCAAAGCACCTATACTCTACACCTTCACATTGAAGACGCATTACGAAAACAATCTATCTCTCTCCAACTCATACAATTTGCCCAGTCTCTCGTTCTCTCGCCCTTATTATCTTCAATCAAATACTATGCTAAACTTAGCACAATCATGGCCGGCGTACAAAGTAAAGTTTGCGTTTAATACATATTCGAAAGATTCGTTGTTTAACTCTACGTAAATAACAACAAAGTCCGCGTACTGTTCCTTTTTAATTAACTCCCAGTTAGTGGCCATTAACCCCGGGTTGAAAAGGTCCAATCTTTGAAAAACCTTACCGACGTCTTCCTCGAGAAAACTGTAAATTTTAAACGCCATTTTATGGAATTTTTTGTCTTTCACGTCAAATTCGTAGACGATCTTTAGATTGGCCATTGTTTTTATTATATCCTCCATGAAGAATAAACTTTTTTTGTCCCGGCAACTGTATATTAGTCCACCATTTTGAATGCCTTCGCAATTTAGCAACGGCAGCGTTTTATAGTCTATGCCGTTTAGAATGGCGGTTTGGATTTCGCGCGCTTTTGCTTTGTTTATTTTTATTTCTGGGTAGTCTTTGTGTAGTATGCGTAGCTTTTTAAAGTCAGCCAGTAGCTTGTTCTTTTTTACTGTTTGTTCCACATCTGGGAATTCGACAGAGGCTCTCTTTTTAGGTTTGCTTTCTGGATTTAGTGCTGCGGAACCTTCCTCTTTTTCAGTTCCGACTGCCGCTTCGTTAATATGCAAGTCGTTTTCAACTTTGACCGCTATTTCATCGATATGCAATTCACTATGAATTTTGTCTGTTCCTTTTTTAAAAATGTCGTTTTCTTTTCCGTTTTCAAGCTCCTGTGACGTTTTAGGTTCAACGTTAACATTTTCATCTGTTGCTTTAGTTGCGGCTTTATCAGTTTCTTCATCACTAAAGAGCAGCGTGTATTCGTCGTCGCTTCCGATTTCAATCGTAATTCCCGAAGTGTTCAGTACAGCTAGACAATCGTCGTCATCGCAATAAATTGGTTCATCATTCTCTTTTTTGACTTGAGGATTGTCATTTTTTTCATTAGTCTGAGTGTGTTCAGATTTGTCATCAATTGTTTTGACAGTTTTGTCGTTAGATTTAGCAATTGGGTGATCGTGTTTTGTTTTGTCATTGGTTTTTGTTTTAGTAGTTTGGATAGTCTCAATTAGATTATTATCAGGTATAGTCTCTTTACGTTTTGCGAGCGCAATACAAGTGGCAGTATCATTATCGTTTGAAGCATTTTGAGCATTATTGCCATCAGTCTTATTAGATTTGTTTGTAATCAAATCTTTTCTCACATCATTTTTGCTTATTTTTACAGCTAATTTACCATTTTGATAGTTTTTAGCATTATTCTTATCTCCGTGGTTGTTAATAACTACATCTTTTTGAGCGGTACCACCGTTGTGAACAGTCTGTTCATTATTGACTTTCTTACTGTTAGAATTCACAATAATTTGAGGCGAATTAACAGTTTCATTGTCATTTCGTACAGCCTGATCATTTTCGGCATTACTCTTGTCAGAGTTGTCAACATTAAACTGTTTCGTCACATCGTTTCCCGTCGTTTTTACAGTTCTAATTTGAACATTCTCAGCATCGTTGACATCTCTCTTGTCCTTATCAGAGTTGCTAATGCCTGTTTGTTTGTTTAAAAGTTCTTCGACCGCGTTCTCAACTTGAGCATCGTGCTTTGAATCATTTTGAACTTCGTCATCAGTGAGGTCAATGCTATGAACGGGGGTATTTTCGTCTGGGACAAAATCGCCGATTTTGCTGAAGATGCTCTGAATCTTGCTCGTACCATCGCCGCTCTGGATGACTTGCACCACATACTTGCCTGAGAGATCCATGACATCGGTGACTTGTCGTTCGTTTCTGTTGTCTTGCGATGTTGTTTCTGCGGTGTTCCTGTTTGTTGTTATATCTTTGTTGTCGTCTGATGATCGACATTTATACACCATAGCGGATCTGAAACAGATTTTATTTTCATTTACTTTTCAACGCCAGTACATAGCTTAGGTACGAGGTGGTACGTTAGGGTTGTTTGGGTTTTCAGATAAATAAAGGGTTGCTTCTTACCATAGGGATTAGGTCATCCAACAAAGTCCTATCATACATTCATCAGACAACTTAGGCGGAATTAAAACTATATATTTCTACATTTTCTTATTGATTACGGAAAGTAAACCGCAAAGTATCGCCTGATTCTATTAACTACGCCAGTACATCTCACATTCACAGCCGAACTGTTATTTTTTGGGCACTTTTGCGAATCTTCACACAGCGTGTGTGTTTACTGTTAACTGGCGTTGTGTCGTAACTGAACTCATATCTGCTTTCCGCTGGGATCGTAGCGTGTGCAAAATATCCCAACGAAAAAAAATTGTGAGTGTATGTATAGGTTTATTATGAGAACAATGAAAATCGTTAAAAATGCATTAATTACGCGTGTAGAAGTACATTGCAGATAGATGATTGATGATGATTGTTGATTGTAGATTGTTATTGTTTGTTGATTGTTGTGTTGATTGTTGATAAGTTTGTTATGTAGCCGTCCGATCACCAGAATGATGACAACGCATTCCACACCACACCGATACAGCGAAACGCAGACGCAGCAAAACTGTCCCATGTATCTGTATACTGTGCTCACCGTAGTTTTAGGTGACTTCGGCTCCTAACTTCGGACCGTACGTACACACTTTAGCTTAGGATTTAGTTATGTAATATTTTAATTATAATAAACCTAGTTTAAGAACATTTGGGGTTTCTTTGCACCCTCCGGCTGCGGCCTCCATAACTAGTTAATGTAATTGGTTATAACGTATTAATTAAGATAATAATAAATAATTACAGTAATAATCATTGCAGTATTAACTGCGAATACCCACCTCTCCCCATACGCTCCTTGCAGTTGCAAATGCGGGTCGCATTTCAACGCGTGCTGTATCTTCGCGACGAAGGGCAGTAGGGTCTGGATGGGACATGCCCACGGCAATCTCATGGACAACCTAGTAACTGACTCTCGAAGGAAATTATTTATAACTTGCGGTTGCGCCTGTAATAGAAAAAAAAATGGCGTATGCTTAACACGTTGACTGCTGAACCGGTTTTTGCATTTGAGCACCGTTACGGACCGTGTGTGTTCTCCAGCAGTGGCGTGCCGTCTGTGTTAGCCGCACTGTAGTAGCGCCGCGTTACACACACGTGTGTTTGCGCTAACACAACAGCTGAGTTTTCCCGCACCCGCGTAAAGTTATAAAAAACACACACGTTTTTGTTTTTTATAACATTACGGCAAGCGAGAACACACCCACACTGCTGTATTGTCAATTTTATCACACCAGTTGTGTGCGCATATGAGACTTTAGAGCCGATGTCTCAGGGTGACGAGCGCAGTGTAAATTATGCAATGGAAAGTTTCGGGTGGCGCTGTAACTGTTATGGGCCAGCGTGGCGCTTACCATCAGGTGAACGCCTTGATCGTCTCGTTACTAGTCAAATAAAAAAAAACGAGTGGGCATGACTGAAGTAAAAGTTCGATATGAGAGAAAGAGAAAAAAATGTGTGCTCGCACCTCTCTCTCTTGCCCCTACAGTAATATACGAAACGTAACTCTCTCTTTCTAGCTTCATTAAATTATATCTCCCTCTCAACTTCCGTTCGCCTCGCCCGATCACACTTTTCGTAACGCTCTCGTCTCGTAAGTTTTACTTCAATTACACCCATAGAGTTTCATTGTGCTATCTCCTCTGACATGTGTGTTCCCGAAGTACTGGTAGTAATTGAGTTTCCTTTTCCTGTGCGAGATTCAGGCACGAATCACCACTTGACAGGGAAATTTCCTTTTTCATACTCAATCCATCCAATCCTTACTTATATTATAAATGCGAAAGTAACTCTGTCTGTTGCTCTTTCACGCCTGAACTACTGAACCGATTGAAATGAAATTTGGTACAGAAATAGTCTAGAGCCTAGGGAAGGACATAGGCTACTTTTTATCGCAAAAAATGCATTGTAAGGGTTTGAAATAGGGGATGAAAGTTTGTATGGAAGTATCGTCATTTTTGAAGCTTGAAATTTATTTTTTAGGATTTTGATTAGATATAAATAAATTTGGCATTCAAAGTTTGTAAGACTTTACCCTTGAGGGGTACAATAAATATAGGGGATGAAAGTATGTATAGGAATATGTCAAGTTTCGGCTTAACCACCGCACCAATTTAAAAAATTATTTCACTAATGGAAAGCTACATTGACAGCGAGTAACATAGGCTATATTTTATCCCCATATTCCTGCGGGAACAGGAACTACGCGGGTGAAACCGCGGGGCACAGCTAGTTAATTATAATTTTATTTATTTTTCTATATATATATGAGACTACCTACATACCTACCCGAGAATTATTTCGGAGGTAGGTATGTTATCCACCAATCCGGACCGGGCCCCCGTGGTGGATTATGGCCTAACCCTCCTCACGACAGTGAGGGAGACCCGTGCTCAGCAGAGGGGCCTTATAGGTTGATGATGATAATGATGATATGAGACTGAAGTGTATGATTTGTGTTTGTTTGTTTATTGTTTGTTGTTGTTTGTTTGTGTTTGTTTTTGATGATTTGTCTTTTTCACTTACAAGGCTTGATAGATTCGTCCCGAAGAGGGAAGAAGGGAGGGCGTGGACGAAATGCACCGCGCGGAGGTCCTTGGTGACGAGATAGAAGATCGCTTGCACGATACAGTACTCATACGAGCGCTGGTTCAGATAGACGTACACATCCTTGTCGGACAAATCTAAAACAAAAAAAAAACGAAATGTGTTCTGGGACACATAGTGGAAGTAAATCTTCAATTAAAAAATAAAGATATTTAAAAAAATATGCGTAACGTAACTCTCTCTCTTTCCACCTTCACTAACTTATATCTCCGTCTCAACTTCCGTCCGCTTCGCCCGATCACATTTTTCGTAACGCATTCACCAGCTTACTCCCCAAGTCAAGCGTGCGTAAAGAATTTTTACTTCAACAATACAACTACAGACCGCCTGGGGAAGTATCCACACCTTTGCCAGATATTCATCCGCCAAGCAGCAGTGCGCAACTACCGTGTTCCGGTTTGAAGGGCACTGTTTCCAGCGAAATTACTGGGCATATGAGACTTTAGAACCGATGTTTCAGGATGACGAGCGCATTTTAGGTAAATATTTTCTAAGGACTTCAACCCGATACAGTCACTGTATCATCATCACACCATTTAGTGTCGTTGCCAAAATATCGACTCATTACGGTCTCTCACATTTTTTACTGACGTCACTAGTACCACTGTTGCCAAAGCCCGTTTCTAACGATAATACTTATATTATAAATGCGAAAGTAACTCTGTCTGTCTGTTGCTCTTTCACGCCTAAACTACTGAACCGATTGAAATGAATTTTGGTACAGAGATAGTCTAGAGCCTGAGAAAGGACATAGGGTACTTTTTAATGCGAAAAAAGCATTGTAAGGGTTTGAAATAGGGGATGAAAGTTTGTATGGAAGTTTTGTCATTTTTTAACCTAGAAGCTTGAAATTTATTTAGTCTTTTGATTAGATATAAATAAATTTGGCATTAAAAGTTTGTCAAAATTTACCCTTGAGGGGGTAAAGTAAATATAGGGGATGAAAGTATGTATGGAAATATGTAAGGTTTCGGCTAAACCACTGCACCGATTTAAAACATTATTTCACTAATGGAAAGCTACATTGACAGCGAGAAACATAGGCTATATTTTATCCCCATATTCCCGCGGGAACAGGAAATACGGGGGTGAAACCGCGGGGCGCAGCTAGTACTAAATAAAATAAAGTAAATTAAAAAAAAACAAAATGAAATAAACTTAATTTTTTTTTTTTTTACCTGGCGGTAAAATTTCACTGGGTATCAAAGTCGGCGCTTGTGCCTCCAAGGGTAGTATCCCCCAGGGTGAGAACTCTTTCGACAGTAGGCGCAAGGGAGGTTCGGTTGTCGATTTAGGTTTCTTCGCCTTACCTTTCCATGGCGCGAATTTCATTGGTGCCTGTTTACTGTTTCCAAAGCCTGTTTTTAATGATAATACTAAATGAAAACCAAATAAAATTAAGTAAAATGAATTAAAAATACAAAGAACTTTTTTTTTACCTGGCGATGGCGGTAGAATCACACTGGATATCAAATTCGGCGCTTGTGCCTCCAACAATTCTTTCGACAGCAAAAGCAGGGAAGGTTCGGTTGCTGCATAGAGTTCCATCGCCTTGCCTTTCGGTGGCGGGGGTTTCTTCGCCTTACCTTTCGGTGGCGGGGGTTTTTTCGCTTTACCTTTCGGTGACGCGGGTTTCTTCGCTTTACCTTTCGGTGGCGGGGGTTTCTTCGCCTTACCTTTCGGTGGCGCGGAATTCGGTGGGGGTCTCCCGAGCCCCAGCCCCGCCCCTTTTGCCTAAAATAAGGGACACATTAAAAGAAGACCGACATGCCACGAATTTGTTTGGAGACACATGTGATCCACCAATACGGACCGGTCTCCGTGGTGGATTAAGGCCTGATCATCCTTACGAAAGTGAGCGGAGACCCGTGCTCAGCATTAGGCAGATATAAAGTCAAAAATCTCTAGTTAATATAATCAGGCGTTACTTTGGGGAAATCCATAAACAATAAGAAAATTTAGAAATTATCATAGTTTTAATTCCGCCTAAATTGTCAGATGAATGTATGGTAGGACTTTGTTGGTTTGTTTGCTGTTTTTGTCATCCAACAAAGTCCTATCATACATTCATCTGTCAACTTAGGCGGAATTAAAGCTATATATTTCTACATTTTCTTATTCAAAAATCTCTATTCTCATGGGCCCCAACAGGGCACTCATGCAAGTTCATTCACTCTATCACTAGGTTCGGAATATATCCAACCTAGAAGAACCGACAAGAAACTTACTAGTATAGGATGATGATGATGATGATGATGATGATGGTTATGATGGTTATGATGGTTATGATGGTTATGATGGTTATGATGGTTATGATGGTTATGATGGTTCTGATTGTTATGATGGTTATGATGGTTATGATGGTTATGATGGTTATGATGGTTATGATGGTGATGATGGTTATGATGGTTATGATGGTTATGATGGTTATGATGGTGATGATGGTTATGATGGTTATGATGGTTATGATGGTTATGATGGTTCTGATTGTTATGATGGTTATGATGGTTATGATGGTTATGATGGTTATGATGGTTATGATGGTGATGATAGTGATGATGGTGACGTTGAACCTACATTCGAAAAATTGTTGAAGATACGAGTAGACACGTGTTATGTACTTACGCGGTCAAATAAAGGCATGATCGGCTCAATGATGCCGTCACCACGAAGCCCTAGGGCTCCGCCCTTCCATCCCATATTTTGCATCATTCTAGGGAACGTTGAACATTATTATTATTTATGATATATGACACAAATAATATGTACAAGGAGGGTAAGTTGCACTGGTAGAGTTAATGGAGTTTCCTTTTCCTGTGAGATTCAGGCATGAGACGCCGCTTGAAAGGGAAATGTCCTTTTTCAAACTCTGTTAGCGCGGCAGCTAAGCTGTATAGGCTGAGCGCGCCTCCAATGGCGGGGGAAGGATGGCTGGTAGAAGAGTAGTACAAAGGAACTTGGCGACTAACCTGGTCTCCATGCAACTGCAATCACCTCGGTTCGGGTCCGTCTCCAAGCTGCTTGTTCCTTCAGGATGTTATGACGTTCGATGTAGTGGACTGTATTTTAGGCGGTTGGTGCGTGTCGGCAAGGAGCGTTTACGCGGCGGGTTTATAGCGGGTGTTGTTTATATTTTCGCGTCGAATTCACGTGGACCACCACATAGGAGCAGCAGATCCAGTACTTTGGATTCGGCGAGAGCGGCAGCCGCGAAGGACGAGGGTCGATCGCAGACTACTTGCGGCGGCAAGCAGTTTTCTCGTGGATACCACGATATGAGCGACAGAGATAGTCGCCAAGAAATGATAGGAATAGGAAGGTAGGAAGGTATTATGAGTGCCAATGTAAGTGGCGCGAACATTTGCCCCCGGCCTAAAAACCATTGGTTTTTAAAAGAAAGCGGGAAATAAAAAAAATAAAAATAAGAGTTAACTCTTAAGCAGTCAACGGGTTAAATATAACATAGCGGTTGACCGGGGAGCAAGGGGTTAAATTATTGGGTAGGTAAGATACATAAACGGACGACGGGTCTCTGGTAGACGCCGGTCGCCGTTTTTACTGACGCTACTCGACAGATGCCATCGCCGCCGACATGAGTGGCCACGACGACGCCGAGAGGCCAGGATAGCGGGGGAATATTATCAGTGATAATAAGAACAATAGAACCCATTGTAATGGGATTCGAAGGTGTATTCCATTTTCCTCTAGATTGAAGTAAGTGAAGATATTCCAACTTCCACCGTTTGGAAAATGATTGTACCATTTGATCCAATAAAGCGTACCGTTTCAATAAGTGTCCAGGTTCATCGGGAACCGTGCAAGCGGGCAAATGCTTCAGCGGTGCGGTCATTAAGAAATGTGAAGCACTCAGCGCGGTCGGCTCAGACGGATCTTCGCTCAATAACGTTACAGGACGAGAATTGATAACGCATTCTATTTGTGTGAGTACGGTTAACATTTCCTCATAGGTGAGTAACTGTGAACCGATCGTCTTATGAAGATGACTTTTAAACGCTTTCACATACATTTCATAATTCCCCCCGAAGTGAGGACTTCGCGGTGGATTGAATTTCCAGTGTATGCGATTAGCTGATAACTCATCTGAGATAGACTTATTATATTCGTCGGAATTTAAAAGATCCGTTAACGCATTTTTCGCATTTTTAACGCATTCCGTTAACGCAGAGACGGGAAGGGAGTCAAGGAGCGCGGGTGAGTTACTAGCCCATTTGACGAAATCGAAGCCCCCGGCCTTGAGCAACTCGCGGAGATCGTCTCTGAGTTGTAAACAAGCAGACAGAGTAGGCATGGAGTAGCACACGTCGTCCATGTATGTGTTGTCGCTGATAAGAGATGCTGCGAGCTGGAAGTGGGCACCGTCGGCGGCGCACAGCTGTCGCAACACTCGCATTGCAAGGAACGGACTGCTACGTAGACCAAAACAAACGCGGTTGAATTGGTAGGTATCAAGCGGAAAAACGGGATCGAATCGATACAGGAATTTTTGATATTTGCGGTGGTCCTCATTTATCAAAATTTGTAGGTACATCTGTTTAATATCGGATGTAAAAGCGATTGGGTAGTGGCGGAAATCCAAGAGGATTGTAAAAAGATCGTTTTGTAAATTATCCCCGGTATATAAAACTTGATTCAAGGAGAGGCCTGAGTCAGTTTCAGCACTGGCGTCCATCACCATACGCCATCGAGTTGTTGTTTTTTGTAGTCTCGCAATGGCGTGGTGTGGCACGTAATATCCAGTAAAAGGACTATCATTGTCGATCAGTGAAATGTAACCCTTCTGAATGTACTCTTTGATTATAGCATCGTACTCTGAGCGCAGAGCAGGTGTCGCGGCGAGCTTACGTTCGAGATACATGAAGCGTTTTTTAGCGATAGGGTAAGAATTACCCAGAGAGGTCGCGGGATCGCGGGAGAAAGGCAACGCTACAGAATAGCGTCCCGTAGGATCGCGGGAAACGTTATTTGTAAAAATGCGTTCACATTCTATAGCGTCTGGGCTCAAAGTCGGCGTGCATTGCACCTCTTCAAGCTGCCAGAAGCGTTGGACAAGATTATCTAAACGTGGTCCTTCCGTAAAGGTACAGAGGGAAATATGAGAGCGGCATCTATCTTCAACCAAGGGGTCAGTGATAGAAACAACGGTTTCAATATGACCGGGCGTAACATGAGCGGGAGTAACATGAGCGGGAGTAACGGGAGCGGTCCCGATTACGATAAAACCAAAAATGGTTTCAAAAGCGGTTGGAGTACCAGGCGGACCAGCGGCGCGGCCTGATAGCAATATTTCAGAAAAGAGCGGCGCGCCTATAAGTATGTCGATCTCGGAAGGCGAAGCGAAACTGTCGTCTGCCAGAGGCAGGCAGTTCAGGTATGAAAGGCAGGATACGTCAATTTTCACTGCCGGTAAATTGTCTGTTATGCGGTCGATAACATAGGCGTCAATTGCAATAAAATTATCATTTAGGCGGGAAGATAAAGTAGCAGAAACTGCTCCCTTGATTGGGTTAGATGCGGAACCTATCCCTTTAACAACGGTGTTCGTCACCTTATTGCATTTTAAATTTAATTTAGCGCAACATTTTGAAGTTAAAAAGTTACTTTGGGAAGCCGAATCAATTAAGGCGCGTACTACATGGCGGCGACCATTTAAATCCGTAGCATAAACTTGTACGGTTCCCAGTAAACAAGTAGTGTCATTAGGCTGCGAAGCGGGGCGTATATTACACAGCGACACCTGTTGTTGTGATGACTGATAAGCAGTTGTAGGTAAGTTCGTCAGCTGAGCGCTAGCGGAGCCCGCGACGGGCGGCGGCGATGCCGAAGGCGGCATGTGATCCCCGGCGGCGGAGAAGTTGCCAGTTCGCGCGCGCGGAGGCGGCGCGTGCGCCTGTGACGGAGCGCTAGGGTACGGGCGATTGTCTTCACGGGAAGATGATACTTTGCGGCATAACATAGAATGATGTTTACATCCACAATAACGGCAATTAAATTTAGAATTGCAAGCAGTATTTATATGCGTAGTGCTTAGACAATTAGTGCAACCTTTGCTTTGTTTTACAAAAGTGTACCTGTCGTCGATAGAAAGCTTATCAAATGCAGGGCATCTATATAAGTTAGCGTGATCGGCTTGTTTGCAAAGCGGACAGTGAGTGACGCATGATGCTGCAAAAGACTGCGTAGACCTTGCAGTACCCGGCCTGTTATCACTGCGGCTAAGAGAATCGGTCGTAGTGCGTTCCAATATTTTGCTTTGTTCGCGGATGAATTTTAAAAGTTCATTGTATGTAGGCATAGATTTACCTCGCATGTGCATTTCAAACGACCGTGCAGTACTTGAATCTATTTTCTTCAAAGCGAGCGATAGTAAAATAAAATCAGACATGTTATCGAGCTTGAGAGACTTCAAACTTGACACAGCCGTGCAGAATTTATCTAGGAATAATTCTAAGTTTTTATTCGTCGCGGTGTTAAAAGATTTAAAATCAAGCATTTGATCAAGATAAGCGGAGGCTAGGTTACGTTTGTCGTTATACTTATCGACGAGCGTCTGCCATATGATCGAATAATTATCACCGTTAGGTACGATACCAGAACAAACTGCAAGGGCCCGGCCTGACAATTTATTAATTAAATATTGGACGCGTTCGTGATCAGTGAGATCGGGATTTTCGTGAATCGTGCGTTTGAATGACTCATAAAATATCCTCCAGGTCATCGGATCTCCATTGAAGACCATCAAATCGAGTTCAGGAATTCTGATAGATTTACGTTGCGGGGCAACATTGAAATCAGCGGTTTTTAAAGGCGGGTTAAGTTTATTATAAACAAACTGACAACGGCAAAACATATCTTCGAAGACGTTTATAGATTGGTAGTTTACCGTGTACGAAGCGTTGAGAGTCAACTCGGTGACATTTAATTTGTTCACAATTTCATTGAAATCGGAGCGTAAGCGGTCTAACGAGATCATTCCACATAGAAATAAATCCTTCTCAGTATCATCAGTGAAAGCCTTTAAAGATCGGTTAAAAATATCTTGTAAGCGGGAAAATATAATGTCACGTTTACCTATCAAGGTCAAACGTTCGACCTGTAACGTATCGAGCGCTTTTGCGTCCTCGTATACTTCACTACCTTTGTCTTTTGAACGAGTAGCCATAGACATCTTAACAAAGTATAAAAAACTAGATAAAGTATGAAATTCCTAATTTACTACAACTGCCTACAGCATTTACCTGCCGCGCGCGCGGCGTATTGAATACCCACGTGGAGACGCACGGGCGGTCGTTAGGAATACCTTCACTTTTTAATAAAAATTAAGAATTACGGAAAAATCGTTATTTTTACTATTTAGGAATGCGGAATACACGAAATAAGTATATAAGAGCGTAATAGGATAGTACAGGGTACTATCTGAACTGTACAAAGAGAGTAACAGTAGTACAAAGGAACTTGGCGACTAACCTGGTCTCCATGCAACTGCAATCACCTCGGTTCGGGTCCGTCTCCAAGCTGCTTGTTCCTTCAGGATGTTATGACGTTCGATGTAGTGGACTGTATTTTAGGCGGTTGGTGCGTGTCGGCAAGGAGCGTTTACGCGGCGGGTTTATAGCGGGTGTTGTTTATATTTTCGCGTCGAATTCACGTGGACCACCACATAGGAGCAGCAGATCCAGTACTTTGGATTCGGCGAGAGCGGCAGCCGCGAAGGACGAGGGTCGATCGCAGACTACTTGCGGCGGCAAGCAGTTTTCTCGTGGATACCACGATATGAGCGACAGAGATAGTCGCCAAGAAATGATAGGAATAGGAAGGTAGGAAGGTATTATGAGTGCCAATGTAAGTGGCGCGAACAAACTCAAACCATTATAATCAGTTAATCATTAGTTTGGTAGATCATATTTGATTAATTCCTCATTTTTCTGTATGTATATGAGATCTATGAGTTTTTTGTAAAAGTGCATTATTTATGCCAACCATAAAAATAAAGAAATTCATACCAACAAAAAAAAATAGGATAATAAACTATAGTGAAAATGTAAAATTAATTATTTTTCTAGTTTTTAGTTCGGTTTGCTATCAAAGCATTTAAGTTTTAGTTAACACTTTTTCAGTGCTGCGAACACAACTGTCGTGTTTTTCTTAACTTGCCGCGAGTGCGGGAAAACACAACTGTTGTGTTTGTTGTATGGGAAAACACTATGGCGCGTGCAGAGCCGCACCCGTGGATAGACAGGCAAATCGGCTCAGCAGTCATAGTGTTAACTATAATTCATTAAATCTTTGTCCGGCGTTAGGACTTGAGGTTATAATTTAACTTACTTCAGGGCCTTGTCGCTCTGCACCGGTTGGTTCAGCCCATCGATGAGCATCTCCTGGACGGTTTGCGGGCAGTGAGCGCACACTCCGCGCGGAGACCTCGTCCTGATTGGATAGAAATAATTCTCAAACAAGCTTCGAAATCACTACAAAATTAAATTCGGCGAGAAGCAACGTCTTACAGCTCATGTAAAGGAAAAAATCTAGCACCCGTAAATATGTAGTCAACTTTTGTGTTCCGGTTTGAAGGGCGCTGTTTCCAGCGTAATTACGGGCATAATTATGATACTTTAGAACCGATGTCTCATGGTGATGAGCGCAGTGCAGTGCCGCGCAGGATTATGCAGACTGGGAATTTTATTAATCGATATCCAGACTTATTACGAAATAAAAGCTTTTGCGTTGATCCTGCCTGCCTTTTACAATAAAAATTAAAAAAATTATAAAGCCTTACATTTTATCTTTTTTGTTCATTTTTTTACAACACGTCTCGTACAGCAGATTTATAGAATCTTTCATCTTCGACTTGCGTTTTGTATCAATTCTGGAAAACAAATAAAAAAACCAAGCGAATTAGAAGCCGTCCATACATGGTCGCACGAGCACTCATCGTCAACTGCCCACGAACTCGTTGTCAATGACCCGAGCAGTCATAGTCCACTGCCAAGCAGTCAAAGGCAACTGCAGTTAGCACATTGTTAACTGCCCGAGAACACCCGGTGTCAGTTGCCCGAGCAGTCGTAGTCAACTGCCGAGCAATCATAGCCAACTGCACGAGCAGTCATAGCCAACTGCCGCAGCACGCGTTGGCAGTTGCCCGAGCAGTCATCATCAATGGCCCAAGCAGTCAATGTCAATTGCTCGAGCAGTCGTTTTAGATAAAGTCGATAAAGTCTTGTTAGAACAATAGATTTACTCACTTGAAGTTCTCTAGAGAAGAAGTTGAATCTTGACTCAATTGCTTCACAATTGTTACGTCCCTGAAACGATAAAGTTTGGGTTATCTCACTAATATTATAAATGCTACTACTTCTTGACCATAGGAGAGCTATACGGCATAGCAGGTATGCTGATCCATCTGCGGATAACTCGACTAAAGCTCACATCTGTACGCTGTATGATCGAGCTTCTCGTTCTCGTGTTGGTCTGCAGTCTGTATAGCCAATATATCAATGTCTTTCAAATATCTCAGACGCTGTTAACTTTAACTTTAAAGTTAACACTTGGAATGCTGGGCCGTTTTGCTTGTCTAGCCACCGGTGGCGGCTCTGCACGCTCCATAGTGTATTCCCATACAACAAACATAACTGTTGTGTTTTGCCGTACTCGCGGCAAGTTGTGAAAAACACGACAGTTGTGTTATCAGCACTGAAGGTGTTAAGAACACAGAAAGACAGTAGAATCTAAAACCTCCCCAGGTAAGAACACAAAAAAACAGTAGAATCTAAAACCTCCCCAGTTTAAAAAACAGTAGAATCTAAAACTTCCCCAGTTTAGAACATAGAAAAACAGTAGAATCTATAACTACCCCAGTTTAGAACACAGAAAAGCAGTAGAATCTAAAACCTCCCCAGTTTAAAAAACAGTAGAAACTAAAACTTCCCCAGTTTAGAACATAGAAAAACAGTAGAATCTATAATTACCCCAGTTTAGAACACAGAAAAACAGTAGAATCTATAACTACCCCAGTTTAGAACACAGAAAAACAGTAGAATCTATAACAACCCCAGTTTAGAACACAGAAAAACAGTAGAATCTATAACTACTCCAGTTTAGAACGCAGAAAAACAGTAGAATCTATAACTACCCCAGTTTAGAACACAGAAAAACGGTAGAATCTAAAACCTCCCCAGTTTAGAGGTCCCCAAAACAACTTACGACACAATTTCATCCGTATGCCGCACGTCATGCGACACGACCTTCAAATGGTACAGTTCCGCTTTCAATTTTATATCGTCTAACAAAATCCGATCAGCGCTGTAGAACATTTTATAGATCGAGTCGATTTTACTCCAAACGAACACAAGTGTGATGAATTCCTCTTGCTTTTGCGTGACTTCCTCGAATGTTATACTAATTGTGTTGGGATTTGAGAGAAAGTTGGATATTTTCTGTAGGGTTTCATGTACGTAGGTTCTTTCTACGTTGTTTATTTCCTTGCACTTTGTTAGGTTTCGATTCTCTTGCGTCGTTAGGGTAGCGCTGGGCGTTCCAGGGAGTAACGTGTTTTGGCTGTAAATAATAAATAATTGAATACTTCTGTACCTGTACTAATAAAAAAAGGGTTTGGTTATAATCTATTTTCCCAGATGGACGACGACGATGACGACGATGCTGATGATAATGATGATCATGCTGATCATGCTGATTATGATAATTATGATAATAAGACCTTAAGAGGCTTTCGCTAGACGGCTGGATTAAGGGTAGGATGCACGCGGCAGTACTCCTCGACACGGCGCGCATTGTCAGGAGGTACCTCTCTCTGCAGCCCTAACCATCGGTAGCCTGGGCCTTGCTCCGCTACCGGTGGTGTCCTAGGTTTAAGTTTCTTTTATAATATTTTTAGTTGACTGTATTTTTATTAGTTTTGTGAAAATATTGTAAAAAGAAATTAAATTTAAGAAGTTAAATAAATAATATAAATAATAATGATTAAGATGATGATGATGACAATGAGTAGTGTCCGTCTGGATGGCTTCCATAAAAGTGTTGTGTTAAAAAAAAAAATACTTACACCACCAGCTTTCTTTCCTCTGCCGTATTTTTTGTGATCTTATGAGTCTTAAGAATAATCACATCCCTGTAAAAATAATAAAAAATATAATGATGCTCTAAAAAGAAAAAACTATAATCACATAAGACATAATTATAGTACGTACTAAATACAGAATGGACAATCTCCCTCCACCCCCCAATCCGTTTTCCCACACCACTTTTTCATCAAAATTATATCACCAATGGAAAGCTTCATTATTGATCAGCGAGACACAACCCTACTTCTATATATATAAAAATGTTATGTTGGTTTGTGTACGCTTCAAAAACTCAAAAAGTTCTGCACCGATCGAGCTGAAATTTTAGCATGATATATAATCCGCATCAAGGATTGTTTTTAAATATTTTTTTCATCAGTGACATATCAGCGAATGTGCGAATGTGCCACAGCGAAGCGTGCCAGGCTACAGCTAGTATATTATTAATGTGAAAGTAACTCTGTCTGTCTGTCTGTCTATTACGCTTTCACGCCTAAACTACTGAACCGATTTCTATGAAATTTGGTACAGAGATAGTCTAGAGCCTGAGAAAGGACATAAGCTACTTTTTAATGCAAAAAAGGGTCGTAAGGGGTTGAAATAGGGGATGAAAGTTTGTATGGAAGTTTCGTCATTTTTAAAGCTAGAAGCTTGAAACTTAACCGGCCAAGTGCGAGTCGGACTCGCGCACGAAGGGTCCCGTACCATTATCTATAGAAACGGCAAAATTATTTTAATTTAATTATTTATTTTTAATGTGAATATTATATTGCCGTTATTTATATCCAGCAAAAACGAGGAAAAAATCACGTTTATTGTATGGGATCCCCCTATGATAAATGTTTTTATTGTTTTTTAGTATTTGTTGTTATAGCGGCAACATAAATACATCATCTTTGAAAATTTCAACTGTCTAACTATCACGGTTCATGAGATACAGCCTGGTGACAGACGGACAGACAAACGGACAGCGGAATCTTAGTAATAGGGTCCCGTTTTACCCTTTGGGTACGGAACCCTAACAACACTTACCGAAACACACCCATTTTAGGTGTTGCAACAATAGTCACTGAGTATGCGACATGCTTATCCAGGCAATGTTTGATGTCACCCAGCGCTAACTGATCGTTACTGTCGAATAGCATGTAGGCATTCTTGGCTCTACATAAACGCTTCAAATTCTTGATGAAGTATTCTTCGCAGTAACCGACATTATTGAATTCTACAAAAAAAAAAAACATTTAGCGTCATCATCATCATCGACCCAGATCTGCCCACTGCTGAGCAAAGGAAGCCTACCATGACATCTTATAGCGATTCAATTGAAGACCTAAACTGATCTGCGTCACATAATCGTACCGTGATGTCTCATTAGCGACTCGCTCATAAGCCATTTTCAACCTAAACTGGATCCAGTTTAGGTTGAAAATGGATGCAACCTAAATTGAGTCGCTAATTAGCCATTTTCAACCTAAACTGGACAGCACTGTGTGCTAAAAACAAAAAACATTGAAAAAAAAAACACAAAAGATATTTTAAAAAATATACAAAACGTATCTCTCTATCTCTTTCTTATATTCACTAACTTATATCTCCCTCTCAACTTCCGTTCGCCTCGCCCGGTCACATTTTTCGTAACGCATCCACCAGTTTACTCTCCAAGTCAAGCGTGAGTAAAGTTTTACTTAAAAAAAAATAGTATACCTATTGTAGACGCTCAACAGTGAGCAAACGAATAAAAGGGGAAGATTCCAATACCTAAGCTGGTCTCGGCGTCCGAATTCAAATATTCAACCATGTCCCGCATACATCTGTGTATGAACTCCTTGGACAGCCCCCCACTGCCGATATCGCGAATGATATTACCGATAAGAGCATCATGTTTGTTTTTTTTCCATTTCCTATTCCCCTTACTGTTCCCTGCAACTACGGGTCGGGGTTCTGTTGGTCTCTCCTTCTGCACCTCTAGTGATCGGCTGCGACTGCTTGTGGCAGGTGGGGACGGTGAGGTGGTGGGTGATGAGCATACTGATGAGTTCCTGGACAAAAAAAGTGTGCATGTAAAATCTTTACGCGCGATTGAAGTAGAAATTCTTTCAAGTTGGTGACACGTATTACCAAAAAAAATTAAAACTTGAAACTGTCAAAATTTCTCCATGCAAATAATGTCTTCGTATGTTTTGACATTATTGACATTTAATAAATATGACAGCTGGCAAGTGGTAATTGTACCTTCAAACTAAAGTTGCCACTAACTGGCTACGAGAGAAAGAGAAAAAGAAAATGTGTGCTCGCACCTCTCTCTCTCTTGCCCCTACAGTAATATACGAAACATAACTCTCTTTCTACCTTCACTAACTTATATCTCCCTCTCAACGTCTCAAATAAATGAACACTCACCGATCATATGAAACTTCTACGTCCATTTTCTCCGGTACGACTGGATTCGACTTGGGTATCTTCTCAAAGATTACACATCTGTAATTTGAAATATCGATTACACATCTGTATGACATTTTGAAAGATATAAAATGCATGAGTTTTTTTGCGGTAAAATATAGATAGATAGATAGATAAACTCTTTATTGAAACACCACAGAACAAAGAAAACTTAAAAACTAGAACAAAACAAATTTTACAATTAGTGTCACAATGGGCGGTCTTATTGCCCAGCGGTAATATATTGTTAGGATAAGGAATTGCAACTGATCAGAATGAGTTTATGAGTTTAAAGTTTAATTTTTACGGGATAAAAAGTATCCTATGTTCTATTCCAGGACCTAATGTATCTGTATTCTAAATTTCATCAAAATCCGTTCAGCCATTTCTGAGGACAAACGCACAAACATTCGCATTTGTTTTAATTATTGGTAAGATTCGGAGGTTTCGGAATTTTTTTATAACACCATTAGTGCTGATAACACAACTGTCGTGTTTGATGTATTGGAAATCACTATGGAGTGTGCAGAGCCCGCACCCGTGGCTAGACAAGAAAATCGGCTCAGCAGTGTTAAATCGGATTTCGCAGGTAGGGATGTTATCCACCAAGCCGGACCGAGCCGCCGTGGTGGATATGGCCTAATCCTCCTCACGAAAGTGAGGGAGACTCGTGCTCAGCAGTGGGACCATATGGGTTGATGATTAATAGGTCAGTTAAATTCACCTCGGAATAAGAGATATTCAGCTATTATATAAGTATAAACCTTTATTTAGGCACCCTTAAGCTAGTCTCAAAACCGCGACCTCAAATATTTCAAGGAAAAAAATTGATTTCTTACACATCTCGTTTCTTATTGGTTTTATGCTATTTGTATATATAGTAATAACTTACTTCATATCACGTTTAAAGGGAAGCTCCATACACTGTATGATGAATTCATATTCCAAGGCTAACACCCGCATGGCGTCCCAGAGCGACGCATACATGCTGCGGTAGCCATATCCCAAATCTGTTTCTTCTGTATTACCTTCTTTACCTGTCAATGAATAAATACTTCGAAGGGCACTGTTTCCAGCGGCATTGCTAGGCATATGAGACTTTTGAACCGATGTCTCAGGGTGACGCAGTGCAATGACACACAAGATTGGGCAATGCAAAGTTCTGGGAGGCACTGCAACTGTTATGGGCAGGCGTCGCGTTTACCATTAGGTGAACGACTTGCTCGTCTCGTCACTCAGTCAAATAAAAAGAAAAAAACAAACAGCGACTCGCGCAACTCGGTGAGACTTTGACACGTTCACTGCTGAAAACACAACAGTCGTGTTTTTCATAATTTGCCGCGAGTGCGGGAAAACACAACGGTGTGTGCAGAGCCGCACCCGAGGCTAGACAAGAAAATCGGCTCAGCAGTGAAAGTGTTAAGCTATAATTCTATTTACACATAATATATACTATTTAATGCAATAAATGATTTAATAGAAAGAAAAAACCAACACCAAATGCCAATTAATTGATAGTCGCTAATAAATAATCATTTTTTGCTGTACCTTGGAGAAGAATGGACATGAGAAAGTCCGCTTGATTCGCAACCATATCAGGGTACTGCATGATAAGTTTCACATCGTTCTTAACAAACTTGATGGTGGTGTTGAGGCAGTACGCCTTGAAGCTTGCAGTCACCTGATCGTCTGCAGGCTGTTCAACCCCGGCTGGTGGACGGAGTTCTCTGCCAGACAATTTTATTTGATGAGGATTGCAGTAAAAAACAAAAAAAAAACATTTATTTCAAGAAGTTTTTTGTAGTGGGAGGCCTCTTCTGCCGCCTGGGGAATGAATTTTTGGAGGATGAATATCTGGCAAAGGTGTGGACTTTTGCCAGATATTCCTTTGCCAAAAAAAGAAACGAAAATTGAAAAGAAGACATCACCATAGTTTCTTGGTACTATCTTCTCTAGCGTGCCTATTTCCGAAGCACTGGTAGAGTTAATGGAGTTTCCTCCAAGATTCAGGCCTGAATCACCACTTGAAAGAGAAATGTTCTTTTTCAAACTCAAACCATAACCATTTACTCATGACAGTTCAGACCTTTGGCGACATAGAGACTTCACAATAAATATTTAAAAACATGGGATTGACTTGTATACACAAGTGCATAAATAGATGTAACATACTTACTTTGGTGTTCTGAGAGGCTTGGGCGGTACAATTTCACTCTCCATAGTCTTTGTGTAGATAAGACAACTGGAACAAACAAACGGATAGTCTAAGGCAGGGTTTCTCAGTGGGGTTCGCCATTCGATGGCAGGGGGTTAGCAACAAGATTTACGTAATGGCGGCTTGATGACTGGCAGGCACAACATACTTATGTGAGAGTGGGTTTTCTGACCTGGTCATGATAAAAACTAAACACAGAAATCGACTTGATTCTGAGTCAGAATTAAGATTAAAATTGAATTGAAAAACCTTATTTTATTTAGCAGTCAATTTTACTATTTCTTGGTGGGGGGTTCATTAGTTAGTTAAGGGGTTTGCTGTCCCCTGGGAACACGAACAGGGGTTAGTGGAGCTGAAAGTTTGAGAAACCCTGGTCTAAGGGACCCATAGCTACTCGTTGTAGCTTGTCAGTCTCGCATTTCTTTATAGAGCATCTGCATCGCTACTTTTTTGCGTTTGTCACATTTGCAACACATGTCTGCAATGCTGCATCACATCTGTAGTGATTTAACATATTCACTGCTGAAAACACAACTGCTGTGTTTTTCCTAACTTGCAGCGAGTGCGGGAAAACACAACTGTTGTGTTTGTTGTATGGGAAAACACTATAGTGTGTGCAGAGTCGCATCCGTGGCTAGACAAGAAAATCGGCTCAGCAGTGAAAGTGTTAACACGTTGACTGTGAAAACCCACATGTTTGTATATTTTAAAATGTTACATGTAATGCCAATGCTTGTAAACACACATGCCGAGTGAAAATTTGCAAAAGTGCCAAATAAATAAACCAGTTCAGCAGTCAACATGTTAATAATCAATTATCATTTACTGGAGGCCTACCATGACCACTTATAGCAATTCAATTGAAGACCTAAACTGAACCGCGTTGCATAATCGTACTGTGACATCTTATTATTTATGTTGCTGCCATTTTCAACCTTAAAAGGATCCAGTTTAGGTTGAAAATGGCAGCAACATAAAAAATAAGACGTCACTGTACAATTATTATGTGACGCGGTACAGTTTAGGCCTTCAATTGAATCGCTATAAGATGTCATGGTATGTCTCCTGGTTTATTTATTCGATTCTTGGAAGGAGGCCTTCCCAAACAAAAACCCTGGATTCGCTGCTGAAGATATATGCGTGGAATACTTACTTTTTCCCATATTCACAATCTACAAAATCATGGGTCAGTTTAACACACTTATTGGCCTCTATGGCTGCCATCAGCTTCGCAGCCGCCATCTTAACGTACCCATTATACTGATCACTTAGCAGAAACGTCGCATCTGTTTTCCTCACAAACTTTATAAGTACATCTGCTACTTCAACTGATGTACTGGGGAACAATAATTTATTTGTATCGCTCTCTATGAACGTAGTTATTCTTTGCAGGAGGTAGGGTAGTGAACCTAAGCCCATTTCAGCCATGGCTTTTGATTTTCAATATATTTATTTTCGCACTGGAGAAGTAGTTTAGGTTTCGTTGTATTTCACGAATATCGGATTGGATAAGGTTTCGTTTCCTTTCATATTTGAAGGAGCGAACTCGAAATTAATGAGTGCTGCACAAGGTGATGCTGATTTTGGTGATTTTCACAGTATTGTTTGTTGTGAAGGTAGATACTTTGGTAGGTACTTGGTTTTCGGTGTTTTTATTTTATCCCAGTCTAACAGCCTTTGAATTAGAATAACGTACCTAATCACTCGCAATTCGCAAATACAGACATCGTACTTTGTGCTGTGCTAAGCGTATTTCAATCATTAACACATGATCAATATTACAACATAAAAAAACAAGATTTTAAAAAGAACTGTAATGAATGAAGTTCCCGGACTTCCCGGAGAAATTTGGATTCTGTCTGTCAAATCTGTTCCGCCCGCCCAGAGAAAACGAATAATTATTTGACTTTGACATTGACATTGACATCAAAGAGCGTATAAACCACAGAGTTCACACAAAATAATAATATACGACATCTAGTTTTGCCAAGTCAAATAAATAGGAAATGGCGAAAAATCTTCAAAAAGTGCTAAAAAATAGACGACATCATACCCTAATAAATAGTAGTAGCTAGCTACTAGCCAGTAGATGTAGCCAAAAAAATTGGTTGTCATTAAAGTTAAGTAAAGACGGTATTAATTAATTCGATGATTTCGATTAATATATCGTGACAACGTCATAACAAAACATTAATGAACTCATTTTCCCATTCTGTAGCATACTTCTAGGATAAGTTTTTTCTATTGAAAAGGTACATCCTTTTTATAGAGACCGATGATGAGTTTCCAGCCACAATTATTATTATGCGTGCATAGCATTGAAAAATGTGTACACATGAAGTAAACAAAGCTTTCTATCTATATTTTCTTGGCTGGTGGGAAATTATGGCAAGATTCCATTGTCAAAGATAATGTTCTTTGAGAAATCATTATATTGTAGATGAGTATGTTAAAGAATGGTGGTATAAAATGTAACATAATATTGTTTTTTACTGTAATTTTTACCTTGTTATTAAATAAAATTGCTGGATTTGTGGCTAAAAGAATTAGCCAATGATATTTTTTTTTTTTTGCTAAATCAATCTGAAAATTTGCCAGAATTAGCCAAACAATAGCCTAGGCAATAGCAAGCCAAACAATTGGCAGCACTGACGACTTCTTTTCTGTACATTGAATAGAAACACAGAGTAAAAATTCAAAGTTATTTTTACAAATTACCTACTCAAAAATGTTCGTGTATTCATCATAAATAATCTAGCAGAGCTGCCACTAAAAAATACATTATGCCAAACTAGTAATAAATAATTTGACTTCATATACAAAATAAAACTGTTTGGCAGGTTTTATCATTATTATATTAAACCAGAAATTATTATAAACATTATTTGAAATTTTAAACAGCACACCTGATTCTATCTCACTCATATTAATACCAAGTAGTATGAGCCAGAATAAATAAAGAGCCTAAATTTTATCGTAGAACTGTTATCTTGTATATTGTAACACAAGTGTCGAAAAGTCAATATTATAGTAGTTTTACAATACAATAATATTTTAAAAAGCAAAATATCAGTGATAATAACTTTGTCCAAAAATTAAATGAAATCTAAGTTATTTTTGCTATAAAAATATCAATTATGTCGTTTGACGTAACGTGGGATGTAGAAAAGTATCGGGAAGAGCACGAAAACGAAGAACAATGGTTGTTACGAAAAGCTTTTATCGAGAGATGGAAAGACAACTATCCAGAAGAAAGGCTGATTTGTTTGGCTCGTGTATTCACCAATGTAGAGTTCATGGGATGCAGATACCCCGCGGAAGTTATGACAGAAATTGCGACATTGTCTCAAGAGGTAAACAATAAACATAACCTCAAAATTGTATGACCATGGTCAAGATTAACGCTTTGACTGCCGAGACGATTTTCTTGTTTAACCACGGGTGCGGCTCTGCACACACCTTAGTGTTTTCCCATACAGATAACACCACAGTTGTGTTACCCCGCACTCGCTCCAAGCTATGAAAAACACCACAGTTGTGTTTTCAGCAGTGAATTGTTAAAATGGTTCTCTAAAACCAGATATTGCTCATACTAATGTCTTACCCATCCTTTATTACAGGTAGCAAAAACATACCGGACCCAAAGGAAAACCAAACTGCAACGAACATTCGTATCAGCATCCGATGCGGCCGAGGACCGTGCTAGAGGCATCCAAAGGGAAGGAGGCAAAGTCAAACATACACCTCCAAAAAAATCAAATCATATCTTCTTCGTAAAACAAGGGACGGAAAATACCGAGACTGAAGAAAAAATGGACTCAGATAATGTGGTTGATGCACCTAGTGATGTTTCAAGCTATAGGCAAAACACACAAAAATCTGAAAGCAGCACATCCATATATACGCACTCGAACGAATACCTGAATGATTTGTTTCAATTAGAATGTGTTGACGTCAAAAAGTTTCAGGAAAGTATGTTCAATACGCCCTATGGGAGGCTCGTCTTGCAGTTACGGCCATGGTCGACCAGGTTAAGTAATATTCAAGGTACGTTAAAATGTGTTATTAGAATCCGGTGTAACTTAACAGAAACTCATATTCAACAAGAAAAGGTGAAAATACATAGTTTTAATTCTGCCTAAGTTGTCAAATGAATGCTGGATAGGATTTTGTTAGAAGACCTATGCTAACTCTTATGGTAAAAATCACAAGTAACTGTGTTGGCCGCAGCTGGAGGATGCCAAAAATCCCCAATTGCTCTAAAATAAGGTTTGATTACATTATTTTAAATCCTCAACGGTCTCTTTAAACAACAACAACAACAATAACAAACAACAGACATAACTGTGAATGTGATGTGTAATATTAATTGTTCCAGTTAGTGCTCAAGCATGCCGTTCGCAGTTGCAATGCAAATATGATGGGGAGCAATTCTCAATTCTAATAAACGGAAAGTTACTAGCCGCAGGACACGGAGCAACCAAGCAGGAGGCTAGGATACCGGCAGAGGCAATGGCTTGGGACGTAAGTTTTTTTGAAGTTATTCTTCTTTTGGCGCGATGGAGAAAAATGATGAGAGTGAATTTTTAATAAGTCGGGTTTTCCTTCCTGACGCTATAACTCTAGAACGCACGAACCGATTTCCACGGTTTTGCATTCGTTGGAAAGGTATCGGGCTTCGTGAGGTTTATAGCAAAGAAAATTCAGGAAAAATTTCAACAGAAATTTCTCTGCTCAGTTAGTTTCATGAGACAAACCGGTATTGTGTTCACTGTAAAATTGTGAAAAAAAAGTAAAAAAATTAAGTTATATAATGCTTGGTAAGCGTTTATTCCTCACCACAACATTATTTTTTTCGTTTTGTTTTATTTCTGGTATATTAACAAATTTTATGTATAAATAAAAAATAAAAAAAAATTCTATACTTGTTTATATTAACCTTAAATGCTGAATGTTTATTTTATCTTTGATCTTAACTATTCGTTAAAATTTGATTTATTGATATTTCAATTATTTTTTATTATATTTTTATTAAAACAAACAAATTTTATTAAATAACTCTAAAAATAACGAGCACTGAGCTTAACATGATATATTTATATAAACATATATTTTCAATCTATTAAAGTAGTACTTGAAATAATCAAAAATAAATTCTCATAAATAAACTTAAATAAATTTTGATAAATAAATTTAAAATTGAAATAAACTTAAATAGAACAATATAAATAATTTTCTATACTAATTCGTATCTATCTACCTATGATCTTTTGCAGGTTTCTCTGAAACTAATAATACTACATGATTAAATTTCAATTTCTGTTTTAGTTTCCGAGATGTCTGAAGATATTATTCAAAGAAATGCACAATACTGTAAAAAATATTATTCACGAAAAAAATCTGCAAATCAGGGGGTAGTGAAAAAAAAAACTAACTCTGAGAAGTGTCGACAGTATAGACAACGAAAAAAATTGCTTGCACAACAAGTATAACTTCTAACGCGTGTACATAAGTACACACACTCTTTTTTTTATTTGTCTGAGTGACGTGATAAGCTACTCATTCGCCTGATGGTAAACTCTACGCCTGCCCTTAACAGTTACAGTGCCACCCAGAACTTTGCGTTGCATAATTCTGCACTATGCTCATTACCCTGAGACATCGGCTCTTAAGTCTCATAGGCCAAACAGTGCCCTTCAAATTGGAACACAGTAATGTTTGCACACTACTCCTTGGCGCATAGATATCTGGTGAAGGTGTGGACGAGCTTGACACCTTCGACAAAAATTGGCAGTCAACAGCCCAGGATCTCATCGAAACATCGAGGGGAGACCTTTGCCCAACTGGGACAATATAGTCTGAACAACACAACTTTTTTTTGCAGACATTAAAAACTCAAGTGATCAGCGTGCTTGTTAAAGAGCAGTTAATAGCGCATAACGACGCGCCTATCACAGTCAGTGACGTATCGACCAAGAAGGGTGAACAAAAATTCGGCACCCCTATAGAGAGCAATATTGCTTTGAAGTAAGTAATGTTTCAGTGTATTTCCTACGTTAAGACTCCATGTTATGATAGAAGACATGGTGAAGAACTGGTGTGCAAAGTATTGTCTATTTTATCTATACTCAGTCTGGACATATCTTCTATATATATAAAACTGTTATGTTGGTTTGTGTACGCTTCAAAAACTCAAAAAGTTCTGCACCGATGGAGCTGAAATTTTAGCATGATATATAATCGGCATCAAGGATTGTTTTTATCAATTTTTTTCATCAGTGACATATCAGCGAATGTGCGAATGTGCCACAGCGAAGCGTGGCAGGGCACAGCTAGTTACTAATAAATAAAATCTGTATGTAATATTAAAATAGCCGCTTTTTACTATATGCATATGAATGTATATACAGTACATAAAACAAGATATTTAAAAAAATAACGTAATCTCTTTCTATATTCCTTAACTTATACCCCCCCCTCAACTTCCGTTCGCCCCGCCCGGTCATATTTTTCGTAACGCATTCACCAGCTTACTCCTCAAGTCAAGCGTGTGTAAAGAAGTTTCACTTCAGAAAGTTATTGAACCATGGTTCTTGTATTTTGTCTTTGTTTGTTATAAAATAAAGGGGTAACGATGGTATGAAATGTGTGTTCATTTTCTATAGGATGATGAAGCTGATGGGCTGGTCGGGCGGAGGGCTCGGAGCGGAAGCTCAAGGCATCGAGGAACCTGTCAAACCACATTTACAAATGGTGAGTTTTTCTTTTTGCATGCTTTTAATAATAATAGTAATAATAGTTGGAGGCCTCTTCTGCAAGAGACTACTACAAGAAACTTCTACAAGAAACATTACTGTGTTCCGGTTTGAAGGGGACTGTTTCCAGCGAAATTACTGGACATAATGGACTTTAGAGCCGATGTCTCAGGGTGACGAGCGCAATGCAGTGCTGCGCAGGATTAAGCAATGCAAAGTTCTGGGTGGAACTGTATCTGTTATGGGCAGGCGTAGCGCTTATCCTCAGGCGAACAACTTGCACGTCTTGTCACTCATAAAAAAAAAAGTTATCAGTTTACGCTATATCCATGCACAGGTGAACCGAGCCGGCTTAGGCAGCCAGTTATTGAACATGAAGCAGCTGAAGCGCGCCGCTGAAGAGCTGATGAGCCGCTACTTGGGCTCCTCCTCAGTAGACGTGGATCTAGTATTCAGCGCTGACTTCAGCAAGGAGGAGCGCGCGGCGCTGCATCTCTGTGCGCAGAAGGCGGGGCTGGCGTCGCGGAGCTACGGTTCCGATCCTGACAGGTGACATTATGAGAATTGGTCCTTTTGAGATTTGTTGGCCATTTTGAGTATTGCCCATTTTGAAGATTGTCCATTTTGATAATTGTTCATTTTGAAAGTTGTCCATTTTGGGTAGTGTCCATTTTAGTAGTAGTTCCTGAGATCCTAGCGTTCAAACAAACAAACTCTTCAGCTTTAGATATTAGTACAGATTAGTAAGATTTAACTCCATTATCTCTGGTTACAGATTCCTAGTCGTAAAGAAGAAGATGAACCCATTCTCACTTGTTAAGGAGGTGATCGAAGAAGGAGGTAACACTGCTAAATACCAAGTGTTCATACCTGTAGCTCTGACCAATAATCAGTACAGATAAAATGAATAAGGAAGGATTATTTGACAAGACTCATGTTTGGGTATCTTAAGGACTGCATATTCGATTCGTTTGAAGTAGACAGCACAACGTTACCATGGTCTTCAATGCAGTCATACACGAGCCCCGGACACGATATACAAACAACTTATAAAAAATTAATAACTTGAAACTGTCAAAATTTCTCTGGCCGAATAGTGTCTTCGTATGTTTTGACATTATTAATAAATATGACAGCTGGCACTGACCTCCCTATTGTCCTCCCGATTGCGGGTGCGTGGAAGCGAATCGCGGGCGATGGAGAGTGACCCTTATGTAACTTATGTATACAGTACTATTTTCTTTATCCACGTAATCTAACAGCGTTTTACAATATATATAAATAATACAGTCATTTAGATATAAAAGTATGGCTAAGATTTACTATATCAATTAATTTATAGTTGACGGTTTTACGATTATATTGATGAATTATGGGGCACCGCAGTGTGTGTTTGTGTGTGTGCTTGAATGTGTGAGTGTGTGTATTGTTTTCACCCTACTGCGTGGCGGATGAATAACTGGAACAGTGTGCGCGGATTCATATAAAATTTATGCAAGAGTGCGTCCGCAACTTGTGGCGGCCACCAGTGGTAGTGTCCGGTGGTTCATAGAATAGAATAGAATAGAAAACACACATGTGCACATGCAAGTGTTCATGTGCACTTGCACTCTGTATATAGTATTTACTTAGGCAGTTTTTCTAACTAAACTATCTTATGATTAATGTGGTCCGTTTCGTTTATGGCGGGATATTTAAAATTCAAACAGTTTTTTCGTTTTTGGAGGTAGACTGGGAAGTAATGTAAATGAGACCGCCCATTGTACTACCCTTGTTTACCTATTGTAATTCTTCTGTACTGTGTTTATTAATGTTTCTGGTGTACAATAAAGAGTTTTTCTATTCTATTCTATTCTATTCTATGAGAGTATGATTCGCAACAACCGTAGATCATTGTTTACGTTATTTTGGGTGATATTTAGCACTAATGCACCGGATTAACGTGAACAGTAATCTGGGATTATTGCGAGTCCATTATAATATACCCGGTACCCCGGTCTAGAACCAAAAACGAAAAAACTGTTTGAAATTTAAATTTCCCACTGAAAGTGAAACGTACCACCTTAAGGCACTTTATCTTTAAGATAACAAATAGTGAAATAGATAAGTATTTAAATTTTATTATTCTTCTTTTACTTTTTACTGTTAGTAAATAAACGACGTTATTAAAATTAATAACTTGTTTTTTTTTTAATTGACATCTAGCTTCACATGCGGTTTTCCCGTGAAATCCTGCATCGACGCAATACCTGGCAGTTCCACATATCCTTACTGATCTATCCCTACTGGTAGGGAAGAATGGATTTTTTTCCACCTATTACTACTAGGGGGAAACGTACCAGGGTATTAATTTTACCTACCAAATAACTAACCCACGAAATTGTATGTACCTCTGACTCCTGTAATTATCTACCGAACAAATAAATTTTAATTTATTATACTAGTATTGCCAAAATGATTGTTATCCTATCATGCATAGATACGTGACGAGGCGGTATGGTCATAAAGACTTTAGCCTGCACATTGAGGGAGAATTAAAAAAAAATTGATCAAGCTTGATACAACCCTCATCCAAACATCAAGATAAAAATCTACCTGCTTAGTATTCTGTGAACTACTAGGTATCTATCGGATAAAGATCTTTAAAAAATGCGGGATTAATCGAAACCGACACGTATAAAACTTCTACTCACGAGAAAAAAACATCACACAGTACCCTGACTTCGAACAAGCAACTTCCCGCCATTTTGAAAATGTTTTCGAAAAAGTTGGCTATATTGTTATCGGCATACTGCCTGTTTTACTTTTTTGTGGCAACAGAGGGATCTTTTATAAAGCCTAATAATGTGCCGAGGGTTGGTAGGAGTAATGAAGGAGAAATGAACTTCGATAATGATCAGGGGATGATGGGGTATGTTATAAAGACAAATAAGAATATTCCGCGTATGGGCAGGAGGAACTACGATTCGGTAAGTTCTCTTTTATTTAAATATAAATAATTTTAAAAAAGAGCGGGAATTTATTTCAGCTTTTTGTTTACAGGAAAACCGTTTTGATATTCCCAAATTCTATCAGTTGCCGGTCGAGAACGTTTTATACGAAGGCAAGTACTCATGGTTATTCATTAACGACCCTTAACAAAGCTTTGGTGATGTATTTGCTTTCAATTTAAATTATTGGTTTTAGGTGAAGATCAAGGAATGAGCCAAGAACAAATTGAGAACTACTACAAGCATCTCCAAACTATGAAATGAATACAAATTTTGGGACTACGAACTGGCTGGTGCTAACTTGAGCCTGAACGAATTAGGACTATTGATTGGTTTTATGTCTAGTCATTTATAGATAATTATTAATTAAATAATAATGCATGCATGTTACAAAAATCTTTGATTTATTGAGTAGAGCCTCTTTGAGTTTGCAGTTTTGAGTCACCTGCGTACAACGGAACGTATTACGAATTTGAAACGTCAAATGGGCAATCTGTCAGATTATAACCCAAACAATTTTAGAAAAATTCATTCTAACTTGGTTTTCTCTTTCTCTCTCGTGCATTTTCGGGATATTTGTCTCATTTACTCGTCAAAATGCTACCAATTAAGATTTAGCAGAGTTTTAGTCTGAAAATTCTTCCACGGATCGAGTGGAAGAATTTTCCTATTTATTTTGGTTTTTGCCATCCAAATTCGCTGTGAATTGTTGCCTAAATTAAAATGGTGCTTACAAACGATGTTATTCTGCCGGAAGAGTCCGAATTGACCGTACAAGAGGTCAATTTATCTGGTTCTACTTTGATAGCCAGCTCTTTTCATCTGGGAAAATACTGTGAGCACGCTAATAATGTAAGTAGACTGTATATTTAACTGTAAAACAGTAAATTCTTCATTTTCTATTTGTTATTTATTTCATTATTGCAGTAGTTTTGATTGCATAATCACAAAACGAAGAGGTTATGTTTTGGTTCCTTTTATATGTTGGATCTTAGAAGGCAGTATGTAACAAAAAAAAAAAAAATTATTTATTTAGTCATGGTCTATTCTATACTATAAAAAGTGTAGGGCCATAAAAATATTGTCAAAATTTTAATATTTTTGACTTGATTTGTTTACACTTTGTACTGTCATAGCAAAATAATTGTTTGACTTCAAAAAAAACTACAGTTAGTTTACTGTTTTATTTTTTATTTTAAGTCAGTAATTCTCATCACAGGTGTATTATGGGTATACAGGGTGTTCTATTGTGTATTTTTTTAAATGTAGACTATAATGTTTTTAACTATAACCAATATCTTTTATACCTCAATTTTCAGGAGTTCATGCTGTGCCGCTTTGAAGAGAATGATGCCCGCAAGTGCATCAATGAGGGGAAAGCCGTCACTGCTTGCACTTACGAGTTCTTTCGTAAGGTCTGTTGTTGTTTTGTTTTCAACACAACACACCTAAAGTGTTAAGGGACTTTTATTAGCTTATACATGACTAGCTGCACGTCGTGGTTTCACCCGCGTAGTTCCCGTTTTGTCTCACGGGAACATACTATCGGGATAAAAAGTACCCTATTACTTAATCCTGGTTATAAACTATCTGTGTTCCAAATTTCATTTGAATCCGTTTTGTAGTTTTTGCGTGAAAGAGGAACAAACATCCATCGATTCTCACAAACTTTCGCATTTATAATATTAGTAGGATAGTCCCATTGTATATTCAATTACTTATACCAACTAAAAGTAACTTAATGTAGCAATTATTATACCAAAACACTTTACATACATTAAGGTAGCTAGAATAGTGTTGATTTGTCTAGGCCATCATGAAGTTAGCAGCAGAAAGTGTCAAAGTATTCGTATTTTGGATGCGAGTTAGGATTTGGACAGTTAGGGTTGGTCGCCTGGCATTTCCCACTATTTTCCCACCTACTGAGAAAAAGGCAAGACGCTAAAACATTTCTTTGTGACTTTGCATGAACAGACTTTCCGAGGGCCCGTGTTCACTTTGGCCTAGTTCCGTCAACACTACTGTACTTCTCTGTTACTCAAAGTGGGTCGCAGATCGGAACAGCTATGTAATGATGTATTGTTGTGATTTTCAGGTGAAGGATAGTTGCTTGTCTGAGTTCAACCAATACTCCAACTGCGTTGACAAGAGCTCCGGAGATTACAGCTTCAAACAGTATGTATCATAGATGGCTTCAAGGGGTTCCTGATTCCATTCCTACACAGGCCAAATATTTGTGTGAGCCACAGCTAGTTGCTCTGAATCGGGATGTTTGTCGGGCCATGGTCCTTATTATTTTTATTTTATCATTGTATTGTCATTGGTCCTCGATAAGTGTGCAAAATTTCGATCTAATCCGATGTTTTGAAGGGGGTAAAAATCATGTTCAAAGTTTCAGTTACACACCTACTTAAATATTAACATACCTCTGAAGCTAATATAAAAGCGTGTTAATAACTGTCTTTCATGAATATTCAATCGATTCCAGCTGCCGCAACACCCAGGGAGTCTACGACAAATGCATGCTTGACAAGTTAGCTATCCCCAGACCAGCCTTCGGCTACTTTACTGAAGCGCGCGTTCACAATACCACAAGGTGAGGTTTTCCATCATCATCCGCAGCTACTGGTGGGTATTGGCCTCTCCCTTTCCCCTTTATCCCCCACTGGTGGGTTTTGGCCTCTCCCTTACCATGCCAGTTGCCTTGGTTCTTGAGTAAATGATTTATATCCTTGTACATTTTAAATGACTTCAAAAAGGAAGAGGTGGTTATCAATTTGGTGTCCTTGTTAAACATAATTATGTAAACTCAAATCATTTATTGTAAATAGGCAAAATATTGCACTTTTACATGTCAAAAAAATAATATCTTATACATAAGTATAGAAATACAAAAAAATTCGTCAAAATATTATGATCTACGAAACTAATGATTATTATCTAATTATGGTTTGAGTTAGAAAGAGGATATTTCCCTTTCAAGTGGTGACTCATGCCTGAATCTCGCACAGGAAAAGGAAAACTCCATCCAACTGTATGTAATTATCACTTGCTGACCTACCCACATCTATCTATTCTGTGCCCACATACCTACCCGGGAATTATTTCAGAGGTAGGTATGTTATCCACCAATCTGGACTGGGCCCCATGCTCAGCAGTGGGACGATAATGATAATGACTTAGGTTAGGTGAAAAAGTCCCTAAGTGGGGCCCTTAAACAGCAAACTGGTCCTTCAATTAGTTTGATAATTGACAACGGATGGACATTGAGTTAAGAGCATAGACGTACTGTGGAAATCTTTAGTCTATGGTTCTGAGACACCCTTATATAAATCGTAATTTTTCTAAATTATCCCTTTCTCTTCTAGACCGAAGCCCCTGGCGGAGCCCAAGGTTGTCTACCCGGACGCAACCCCCTCTCTGCCAGACGATGCGGACCTCAAACCAGCCCGTATGGGATCTCGCTTCTACTGGATGACGGAATAAACCTCTCGGGGCTCAAGCGGGATATCATCCCGTCTTGCTCTAGCACGGTGTGTGTGAGAGAGATGGAGTTTGTTCATACCATAGCTAATTAAAATATCTACAAATAGCATGTAACACTGACAGATAGGGACGTTTTATAATATACTCTATGGACCCAGCACGCACTTTCTTCAAATTTTTCTGGCGGAGGTGGAAGAGGACTAGTTAGACAGCGAAAAACCAAGGCGGATTAAAATGGTCATAATATGATTAGATCGTTTAAGGTCATAATAGCGTAGTACTATCTATTCTGTGATAATAGTTAGATCGCTTACAAATGCATCGAATAACCAGGGAAATAAAGTACCGCGGACTACTGGGGATTTGCCTATGCCTACAGAAAGCTTCCTATCCGGACAAAAGTCCCTCGACTGTGCAGACCTAATTTTTAAAAATATATGTTATTTTAACACACGTGGTTTTTTTTGCCGTATTTGCTTTGGAGGGTATGTCAATTGATCTTTAAGGCTTGATAGCATGCTTTCAGCTGCCTCATTTTCCTACAATATAAGGAATGAGAGCCGGTTTTGAGGGCGGACATTATCCGTTGCCCGAAACTTAAAAATTGTTCCCGATCGACCATGCCTGAAAAACGTTCCGTTTCGCCTAAAAAGTGCAAACTTCAATCTTGAAAAATATTTATAGAGGCTCTATTTCTCTCACACTCACTTTGATATCCAACACCGTTGTGTCGAAGTAAATCATTAGATAATATTATAAGAAAAAGTGTTTGTTACTAATGTTATTAATCAAACCATCATACTTATTTTATTTTGTAAGCGCATCTTTATATTTTAAGCTATAAATCGTGGAATATTTGAAACTTGTGTAATGTTTTACTTTGATACTATTAGTTAATTTGTAGAATAATAAATGTTGAAATTTAACGTGGTTTGGTTTTATTTTACTACTCACCACATCGATAATTATAAGATTAGATCGATGACCTACCAATATAAAGGCAAAACTTCAGTAAGTATATTATATCAAAAAGGCACAGAAGTAAACCAAAACGACCAAAACCAAAGTTTTTTACCAAAGTAAACGTAAATAAAGTATATGATAGGGGAAAGAAAATACGCTCTAATGATCAGGGAAAATAATAAACACCTGGGCTTTGAATACGAGCTACATAGAAGTAAATGGTTGTTTAATTATTCTGTAATGTACTCACATAACACACAAGGAAAGAATAGGCTTTTAAGATAATTAGTACTTGCTACGAAACTGACCTGTTACTGCTATTAATAATCCTAGTAGGAATCTGTCTATAACTCAAATAGTATATGGTATTAAAATTCGATGAGACAAAGCATAACCCAGCGAGAATAGAATAAAAAGCTCTTAATACTCACCAAAACTAAACACAATACAGAAAAATTACAATAGGAAGAAGGAGGAGAATGACCTACATAACAATTTTACTTATGACCTAGGCGGCACTAGTGATCAATAACGATTAATTATTACTTCAAAAATAATTTCTGCGTGAAATAAAACGAAACACATCGTGAAAAAAAAGACAATAGCACCTGGCTGTGTTCCAAACGAAAAATTATTACACCATAACAACAGCATACACTATACTCTTTCTTTTTCCAACTGCGCAGTTACATTATAGCGCTATCCCTTTCCATCTTACACCGAACCATGTTAATATAAATCGGGAACGCGTGCAATGCAAATCAATCAATCATTTTCATTCGCTACGAAAATACTGTTTTTATTTGCGTTTCGACACGATAAAAACATTTAGACAATGTCGTGAATGCATTATCAGTTGCAATAACACTTTTGCTAGCAGTTTTGTGTAAGCGGAAACAGATTAACAGACTATAGTGTTGTGAGAAGTGTGAATGTACGATTATGGCTGACCACGGGTATCTGCAGCGCTACGCGCCGAGAGAGCCTGACTACTTCGCGGAATACAGTTTGTGGAACGACTCGGCGTATAGTCTATTCACTATTCATACGATGAATCGCATGGAGGTCAGTCCGCCGGTGGCTGGAAGCATTTTCCTGTCGCCGCCGAGTTTTGATTTGGAAAGATCCAGGGATCAGGTCCAAGCGCCGATGATACTGCCAGAGGAGGCCTATTTAAACACCTGCCCTGGCTACGAGAGGTACGTGAAGAGGGCCCTGAAGGTGGTGACTCGCGACGAACTCCTACGAGACCCGACCCTATTCCGGAAGGACCCTGAGTGAGTGCTACATCTTGTATGTGACGTTTTATTTTTGTGGTAACATACTTTTTTTTTATTTCACTGAGTGACAAGACTGCAAGTCGTTCACCTGATGGTCAGTTCTATGCCTGCCCATACAGTTACTGTGCCATCCAGAGCTTTGCATTGCATAATCCTGCGTGGTACTGCACTGCGCTCGCCACCCTGAGACATCGGCTCTAAAGTCTCATATGCCCAGTAATTTCAGCAGTTCAGTAGTTTATTAGCAGTGCAACTGGAGCCCCTATGATGCCCATCTGGTGTCTCTGCGTACCCTACATCCTGCACGATAGCGGAACTTTCCACAGTCTCAGACAATGCTGATGTTGGATACATTCTAATCAAGGTCCTATAAGTCACAAAAGTGGGTGTCCATGAGGCATGGTGGCAAGAACACTGGCTGCATTTCCACGTTTCGATGAAATTAAATTTATTAATAAAAAAAAAAGTTAAGTCTTAAATATTTTAAATTTAACACATTCACTGCTGAAAACACACAATATGTCTGTGTTTTACGGAAAACGAAAACACGCCAAGCGTTTGAACCCGCACTGCCGTATTGACACTTTTATCACACCATCTGTGTGCGCTCGCACTGATATTGAGTTTAGTTACAACACAACGGCAGTAAGCAGTAAAAACACACGTGTGAATGACTGGATCAATTCGGCAATTATTTTTTCCAAAAATTCATTGAGATCATGGCTAGGTTCTTGGAAAAATAAGAAAATTTATTGTATGAACTAGATTTATTGTATGAACTCACAGTTTGACATTAGAGTTTATGGAATCTTTAACTATTCTTTAGTATTGGGTATTTAAAAAAAAGATAAGAAAAGAGACCAAAGACCCACCACTTCCTCAGTAACATAGTGGTCAGCAATTGGAATATAGTCCCGAACAATGTTGTTTCTGCTACCTCTGTCAACACTTTTAAAAATCAAACTCGATAACTGGCTACGAACATATAAATCATTGTTACAAAAGAGAACAATTCTGTGAAGTGACTTCCAACGCTGTGTGATGTAGACATATCAGCATCTATGCTGTTTGTCTCTAAATTTATAAAACACACACACATACACACACACAGACACGAATATACACATTCATACATGATTTGTGTATTGGGTTGAAAGAAGTTTGCCATGTACCCAGGTCCAATGACTGCGAGTCTGGCATGGAGTACGCCCTGGACCCGGAGATGTACCTGCTCCCACCGCGCCCGCGGTGGCGCACGGCGCAGCTGACGCACGGCCGCGGCCGCCGCAGGAACCTCATGCAGCGTCGGCTGGAGCAAGCGCTGTCGCCGTCGAACCGGACCGAGCGCGGCTCTAGGTAATCTATTACCACTATATACTTCCACTGGTATTACAAATGCAAACATTTGTGGATGTGTGTGTTTCAAACTCAAACTAAGTAAGTTAAAATAAGTGTGACGTATCTGTGTGTGCGTGTGTGAGTGGAGTGTGAATGTGTGTGCGAGTGTGAATATGAATGTCAGTGTGAGTGTGAGTGTGTGGCATTGTAGCTCCCGAATAGATGAACCAATATTGATTTTGTTTCAAAGGAGAATTACTCGGGACTGTCGGGACTTAGCTATGTTTGATGAAAATCTGTCCAAGATGGCCGCCGCCACAAAATCGAAGATTTTATTTTTATCTATGTTGAAGAGACTGAAGTGTATGACTTAGCAATCGAGTTCTACATATTTATATTTACTGGGCAGGACAATGTCTGTTGGGCCCTGCTAGTGTATGTATGTATCTCGTGATTTATTGTGCAGTGATATCTGTCGCTTTGCTGAGCAGTGAGCGGAATTGGGTGATGATGATGATGATGAATGATGATGATGATTATGATTGTTATAGTTCGATGCAGCGCATGGGTTGGAGTGGGAACTCCCTATGCCATGACGGTGCTACGATCATAGAGCCAGTAGTACCGGATCCATACTATGTCCGTATGCTAAACGCTGCCTATGTAAGTATCAGAATTAAAGGTTTCAGTTGAGTTTGATTAAGAAATAAAGCACCTGTAAATAACCATTGAGTATTTTCATTAAATTATGTTGTAAAAAGTTGGGTATTGTCAAGTAAATGTCTTTCTCGTATTAACGAATTTCCATTATGTTTATCAGTGTTTGGCAGGTATTTTAGTAAAAATGGAAGACATTGTGCACAAAATAGAAAAACAAACCGATATTGGAAGATTCACACAAGAATATGGCGGAACGGAAGGAAGTGACCACAATGTACAATTTTCTTTTTTCTTCAAAATTTTCTGTTTTTTTTTTCTTTTCTATTCATTTTGCATTGGCAATGTATATGTTTATTTATGTTTTCTTTCTTTCTTTCTTGCTTTCTTTTTAGGGTTCCGTATCTAAAGGGTTAAACGGAACCCTGTTACTATGGCTCCGCTGTATATCTGTCTGTCTGTCCGTCTGTCACTGGGCTGTATCTCATGAACCGTTATAGGTAGACAGATGAAATTTTGACAGATGATGTATTTATATGGCCGCTTTAACAACAAATACTAAAAATAAGAATAAAATAAATATTTAAGGGGGCTCCCTTACAACAAACGGGATTTTTTTGCCCCTTTTTGTTCGATATTTATAATGGCAACAGGTAGACGCTTGAAATATTCACGGAATATTTAGTTATATATTAACTTTAAAAATATATAAATATATTAAAATAAATTTAATATTTAAGGGGGGCTCCCATACAACAAAGTACGGAACCCATCAGCGCGAGTCCGATTCGCACTTGGCCGGTTTTTTTCTTTTACTAATATCGCTTCACGTCACTTTGAAGCGGAACACGTTCCTGGTGCCAGCAGGGCTGGCGTCCCCGCTGGACGCCGCCGATGACCCGGTCGACCTTGGCGCCGAGGGACACCACCGTAGCCCTACCCTGCGCACGGCCAAGTCGAAGAAGGTGCGTGTGGAGGATAGATTAGTTATCGGTCGCGAGGAAAAAAATACATCAAATCATTTATTTCGCTTCAATGGAAATGATAGGACACGTCATAAGCTTCAGGTTAACACGTTCACTGCTGAAAACACAACTGTCGTGTTTTTCATAACTTGCCGCGAGTGCGGGAAAAAACAACTGTTGTTCGGGATGCTCGGTGTGCTCAGGTTTCTACTATAGAATTCTTCGCTTCGCTCTGGATTCAAAAAATCGCTCTCGCCGTAAATACATTATTTTATTCCCTTGTGATACAATCTACTCTTATTGCACTCCAAGACATACAAGCAAAAGTAAAAACATCTTATAACTAAAGGTACAATGGGCGGCCTTACATTGCCGCGGCATGGGTGTTTGTTGTATGGGAAAACATTATATGGAGCCGCATCCGTGGCTAGACAAGAAAATCGGCTCAGCAGTCAAAGTGTTACCGGGTAAGATGTAGTAACAGCAGTTGTGTTTGTTACTACTAATACATCTTACCGGGTAAGTTGCAGTAACAGCAGTTGTGTTTGTTACTACTAATACATCTTACCGGGTAAGATGTAGTAACAGCAGTTGTGTTTGTTACTACTAATACATCTTACCGGGTAAGATGTAGTAACAGCAGTTGTGTTTGTTACTACTAATACATCTTACCGGGTAAGATGTAGTAACAGCAGTTGTGTTTGTTACTACACCTTACCGGGTAAGGGCTTGGCAAACAGTAGACATTAGTATCATAGTTATTAGTAATTCGTCGATTTATTCCGATAAAAAGTATCCTAAGTGCTCACCTAGCTATTCTATAAAATGCAGTATATACTATGTCTTTTTTGTTATTGTTATGTTTTGAAATATAGTGGTACACGCTGCACTCATGGACAGCCCTTCGCTTGGAAGTGGGACGCTATCCCCTCTAGACTATAGCCGAATATAACTATCACTATTATCACTTATGTATATTATAAATTTGTTATCAGGATTTCAAAATCAACGTCCTCCAGTACATCAGGGAGTTTGTCAAGAACGATCTTCAGGTCGAACTGTTCTTTGAAATGGACCTTTGGGGTAACGAGAGGTAAGCCGATTCTATAACGCTTATTGTCATTATCATCATCATCATCATCGTCGTCGTCGTCGTCGTCGTCGTCGTCGTCGTCAAATTACTAGGCATGTGAGTCTTTAGAACCGATGTCTCAGGGTGACGAACGCAGTGCAGTGCCGCGCAGGATTATGCAATGCAAAGTTCTGGGTGGCACTGTAACTGATATGGGCAGGCGTAGCGCTTACCATCAGGTGAACGACTTGCTCGTCTCATCACTTAGGAAAATAAAAGAAAAACGTACATTGCTAAAAACACAGACATTGTGTTTATAATAACTTCACACGGGCGCGGGAAAACACACCTGCTGTGTTAGCGCAGCTTACGTGCCGGCTGTGCGGCGAAACAGAGACGCGTGTGTTAACGCGGCGCTACTGCAGTGCGGCTCACACAGACGGCACGCCATTGCTGGAAAACGCACACGGTCCGTAACGGTGCCCAAATGTAAAAACCGGTTCAGCAGTCCGGTATGTACCTGTGTGTCTGTCTGTGGCACCCTAAAATTTATTTCTTCATTCCACTCATCACCCACAATTTTCCAGGAAGCGCATCCACGACATAGTGGCGAAGCTGATGGGCGCTGAGAACGAGGTGACCTTCGAAACCGAGGAGATGCAGGCCGTCTTGCGCGACATCGAGCGCCGCAACGCGTACAAGCTGGGCACTCAGAGCGAGGGCGCGGCGCCACACCGGTCAGTAACACGCGCTTTGCAACCCGAAGCCGACGGGTTCAATCCCGACATTAAAACTCAATTCATTTATTGAAAGTAGGGAAAAATATTGCTCTTTTTTCCACATAATATGTACATACATAGTATAGTCACGCCTTTCTCCCGTTGGGATAGGCAGAGACTACATCTTTCCACATGCTACGATCCCAGCGGAAAGCAGTACACCAACTCCCCGACGCCCTCTACTGGATTCTGGAACTCCAGACCTATAGGCTGTGTAGGGTCCATGGGTGGTGGTGTCACATTCTTTCCGCCTAGTCTCATTCGTAAAGAGAAAAATCCTTCTTCCTACTTAATATCATAAATCCGAAAGTTTGTGAGAGTGGATGGATGGATGGATGTTTGTTCCTCTTTCACGCAAAAACTACTGAACGGATTCGAATGAAATTTGGAACACAGATAGTTTATAACCAGGATTGAGTAATAGGATACTTTTTATACCGATAGTATGTTCCCGCGGGACAAAACGGGAACTACGCGAGTGAAACCGCGGGGCGCAGCTAGTAAAAAAATAAATCAAATATGATCTACTGACTAATGATAACCTAATGTGTTACTGTGTTGCATTGGTGGAATATTAACCATTAAGTGTTCGTTAGCGCATACGATTTGAGTTTCGTTTTGCAGGAACATGAGTATGAGAATTAAAAACCAATAACCAAGTTACAATTTTGGTTTTCCCTAAAATGTCTAATCGACGCCATTTTCACTCCGCAGTCAAATGTGTATCTACAAGGAGGCGGCGCCCAAACAATACCTGGTGACTCCGGACGACATCCGCTCCCCCCCTCCCGGCGAGAACGAGGAGGAGACCAACCCCTTCATGCGGAGCATCGTGCGCCACCTCAAGGGGGAGGTGGACCCGCCCACAGAGGAAGCCATTGTCGACAGGTGATATGCATGGCTTGAGCGGAGCGAGCGTATTTGTTTTTAATGTGACACGCTTTTATTAGCTTTTAAGGTATGGATTTACGTATGTGTGCATGTGTGAATGTAATGAAGACTTTTAATTCAATTTTCATTCAGGTCGCTAGGTGATATATTATATGGTTTGAGCGGAGCGAGCGTGTTTGTTTTTGTTGTGACACGCTTTTTTACCTCCGCCTGTGAGTATGTATGTATGGGATCTTTCAATTGAATTTTCATGCATTTCCAGTTTCCAATTTTCCTGTTTGAATTATTTGAAACTAGCATTTGCCTGCTACTTTGTCCGCGTGGACTACAGTTTATCGCGATAAAACATATCATAATTATGTCCTTTTTACAATCTCCATACAAAAAAAAATGAAGGTTTAGCCGTGGAAACGTAACAAACAATGAAACAAACAATTTGCGTTCGCAATATTCGTTTGGATTTTGGACATCACTTCGTCATTTTTTATTCGAATTTAGCGATTCTTTTTCAATAAAAGCTGTTGTTTTGTGTTCAGTAAGTCCATTCCCTGTATCTAGAGAATCAGGTACTACGAAGACCATGGTTCTACAAACACCTTGACTCGGAGAAAAAAAAATGTGGTTCACATAAATCTTTGCCTTGTGCGGGAATCGAACCCGCAACGACGCTTCGCAGTCAGCTCATAAACCATTAACATAATAAAAATGTCGTTAGTGTGTTTTTTCTATTTAGTAAGTCCGATGTCATAATTACTCCTCTCCGTGCATGGTTGTCTGGAAGAGATCGCTCTGAGCGATAAGACCGCCCATTGTGACACTAATTGTAAAATTTGTTTTGTTCTACTTTTTAAGTTTTCTTTGTTCTGTGGTGTTTCAATAAAGAGTTTATCTATCTATCTATCTAAGTATGCGACAGTATTCGAATTGTCTAAGCGGAGCGAGCGCAATTGTTTCTCACAGGATATAGAGTCAAGTCACGAATGACCAATTTTGCTCGATGATACGCGAAAGAGTCGGTTCGTTTATCAATAATCCTAGTATACAGTGGAGCGTCGATTATCCGAACTAATTAGGGGGGGGACATGGGTGTTCTTATAACCGATTTATGCCGACATATGGAGTATGTACCGGTAAAACCATATTATTATGTAAGTAATAGATAGATAAACTCTTTATTGAAACACCACAGAACAAAGAAAACCTCTTTAGAACCTCTTTTTCTTTCTTTTTTAGATAGAAATCTCTTTTATTATAAAGGCCAGTAGGAATCAATGACAGCACATCAGATAACTTTATAAATACGTAATAGTACACACATGTACATAAGTATATAATTAATACTTGAAAAAATCCTTAATGTTGGTCTGTCGAAGCAAGCCTACCCGCTTACGGGCCGCTAGTCGGCGTCACGTCGGCGAGCGGGGGCGGGAGGGAGGGAGGGAGAGCGCGCGCTGCCGATGCAGTTCGGTCTAACGGTCGTTCGGTTGACCGACGTTCGGATTATCGACGCTCCACTGTATCTATTTTTTCAAATGGGCTCCGAAAGGGCACTTACGAAGATTACTTCTATACGGCATTACTTTTATATTGTTTTTTTGTAAGCCGCTACTTTAGGCTATAGCATAGCCACCAAGGCGCGCTTGTGCAGTTGGCTTCCATGCTTCTTTGTCGTTGTTGCGATCGCTAATATATACAAATAAATAAAATTTAAGTGTCTGTTTGTAATATAAAAATAAACGTCTTTTACTACGAATGTATAATTACGTAATTATTATGTACATATATGGTACATTATACCAAAATAACTTTTTTTTTTATTTTTGTCTGTCTGTCTCTTTGTTCCGGCTAATATCTGGAACGGCTGGACCGATCTTGATGGCACTTTCACTGGCAGACAGCTGATGTAATAAGGAGTAACTTAGGTTACTTTTTTATAGAAAAAAAAATTAATTCTTAATTTTCACGCGGACGAAGTCGCGGGCACCGCTAGTTTTATAATAAGCTTTTTTAATTTACTCACCCGACTACGCAGAAACAAAAAAGAGGGTTATGATTTTGAACGGTAATTGTAATTATATGTATGTTCATTTGTTATCTCATAGCTTCCAAACTAATTATCGTAGTTTAACAAATCTGGAGGCCTACCATGACATCTTATAGCGATTCAATTGAAGACCTAAACTGAACCGCGTCGCATAATCGTACCGTGATGTCTTGCAGCATGGCAAATGTCAGCAACCTACATTGAGTCCCTAATAAGCCATTTTCAACCTATACTGGATCCAGTTTAGGTTGAAAATGGCAGCAACATAAAAAATAAGACGTCACGGTACGATTATGCGACACGGTTCAGTTTATGTCTTCAATTGAATCGCTATAAGATGTCATGGTATGCCTCAAGGTATCGTTGGAAGCGTTCACATCATCCGCTGATTATTTTTTTTGACTGTCTGACGAGACGAGCTAGTCGTTCACCTGACGGTAAGCGCTATGCCTGTCCATAACAGTTACAGTGCCATCCAGCACTTTGCATTGCTTAATCTTGCGCGGCACTGCACTGCGCTTGTCACCCTCAGACATCGGCTCTAAAGTCTCATATGCCCAGTAATTTCGCTGGAAACAGTGCCCTTCAAACCTGAACACAGTTATGTTTGCACACTACTGCTTGGCGGATGATTAACTGGCAAAGGTGTGGTACTTCCCCAGGCGGTCTCTTGCAGAAGAGGCCTCCCACTACAGAACGTGTCAACTGATTATGCTATAGCTCTCATCATCATCATCAACAACCCATAACGTCCCACTGCTGGGCACGGGTCTCCCCTCACTTTTGTGAGGAGGTTTAGGTCATAATCCACCACCTACCTATACCTCTGATATAATTCTCGGGTAGGTATGTGGGTTCCCTCACGATGTTTTCCTTCACCGAAAAGCGAGCGATAATTACCTACATATGTTTTACAGAAACACATTGGTACGCGCCTGCACTGGGATTTGAACTCACGACCTTCTGATTGGAAGGCGGATCGGCTTTTGATTGGTGGTGATGCTATAGCTCTACCCGTTGCTAATTCGCGAACGCACGATTGCTCAGCTCGCGCGTTGGCCGTACTCTTGGAGTGCAATACTGAGTCGTTATCTTACGTTGCCTTTTCTTATCACCCTCAGAATCATCGACTTCTTCCTCGAGTTCGCCGAGTCGAACGACTACACCGAGTTCCGCTTCCTGGGGCCGTACAGCGTGGATGAGATCGAAGCCATGAGCGTGTTCTTCGCTATGGTCACCCGAATGGCCGAAAAGAGACCCTACCCGGACTATCCGGAGCGTCTCGTACGCGCTTTCGAGAAGGGCCTCGACAATAACGCCGTTGAACGCCCCACTGAATTAGTCACGTGAGTAGATGAGACTCAATCGCAATGGAGATAAGGCTCAATTTAGGACAGCGAGGCGATCAAAACTCACCCAGCGGGGCTATGCAGCACGATGCGGATGTGCTTGAGTTCTTTTCATTGTGACGTTTGATTGCCACTGGACGTCGTTCGTATTAAAATGACGAGTCCCGTGGCAATCAAACGTCAAAATGAAACGAACTCGAGCTGATCCGCACCGTGCTACATAGCCCCGCAGGTCACACACACCATTAGGTGCGTTCTAAATTGTGGCTTATTTATGTGTATTTTAAATCCAATTTCAATGGAACGGCAAGGCATCGGGCCTCAGTGGATTCGTCTCGCGAGTTTTTGTTACTTTGGGTATCTGGGTCTAATTTAAGTAGGTTTAATGGAGGCTGCGATGAGATTTCAACTTCCTGTGAAGAAAAATATGGGCTTTTAGTGGGTCTGATTTCAGAGGTGCATTTTGAGGTCATGATTTTAAGGGTCTATTATGATGTCACGATTCTAGGGGTGCCTTTTGAGGTCACGACGTTAGGGGTGCATTTTGACTTCACGTGGTCACGATTTTAGGTCACATCTGCTTGCAGTACCGAATTCGCATTTTATAAAAGCTTGTCTGGAGAAATATATTTTTACTAAAAACTTAATTGTGTCTGATGTGGTCTTATGTTTGGTGGCAGGCCCTGGTGGGACTCCTCGGATCGCCTGGTGGTCGCCTTCGATAAGGGAAACGAATACAACATCATGGAGGACCCCAACGGATTCCTCTCGTAAGTAAATTTATACTTATTCATTCATTCATTCATTCATGCATTCATTCATGCATTCAATCATTCATTTATTCATTCAATTATTTAAGTAAGTACATGGTATAGCTGGGCTATAATTATGTTGGTAGTTTAATACAAGATTATGGACCACATTCTTGCAACCTAAATCCTATCCTATCTTGTAACCCAAGAAACCTATGCTCAGCAGTGGGCCGATATGGGTTGATGATGAATTATCTTTCCCCACACTAAGTTATAGTTTTCTGTCCCGTGCTCAGTGCTCCCACCCACACATACAACTTTCGCATTTATAATATCAGTGTGCTTACTAGCTTTAGCCCGCGACTTCGTCCGCGCGGACTACCTAACGCCATAATAGCTGATTCTAAACTTTAACACGTTCACTGCTGAAAACACAGACGTTTTGTCTTTTCTACCTCTACGCGGGTGCGGAAAAACACAGCTTACGTGCCGGCTGTGCGTCGAAACACAGACGTGTGTCTGTGTAACGCGGCGCTACTACAGCGCGGCTCACACAGACGGCACGCCAGTGCTGGAAAACACACACGGTCCGTAACGGCGCCCAAATTTAAAAACCGGTTCAGCATTCAACGTGTTAACTAAACTCTAACCAGAATAATAACTACAACTGTTATTTTTTTTTATTTCAGCATCAAGAAGTATTTTAAACTGGAGGAGATTATCGAAAAGAAAGACTAAATGGACGATAGCGTAATGAAAAGTGCATATTTTTATGTTAAGTTATTTTAACAGCGGGATTCATAGTTGACATTTGGAGAATTCACCAAAAATAGTCTAAATAGAAACTATCTGTCAAGAGTATCATACAGTCACGCCTTTCTCCCGTTGGGATAGGCAGAGACTACATCTTTCCACATGCTACGATCCCAGCGGAAAGCAGTACACCAACTCCCCGACACCCTCTACTGGATTCTGGAACTCCAGACCTATGGCTGTGTAGGGTCCATGGGTGGCGGCGTCACATCCTTTCCTGGCTTCAAATTCTCATATCGATGGCTGGATGAACGGTTCACTCCTGAACTATGAATTCATCTGTTAAATACCCATCCTCATACATGATGTGGATTACATCTTGATTGAACGAACTCACGTGTTCAGAACTCATAAGTGAACGTTTGCTCACAGCTTTTTGGAGTGTGCAGAATTGACTTTGTTGAAGTGATGTGCTGAGATGGACATTTGTTTGGGTTCGAACAGTTTTGGTGATGCGTGAACAAATTTGTTCATTTATGAATTGTGAACACGCGGTTTTGAATCAACCTGTTTTTCTACGTCGTGTAAGTTAAATGATTGTTATTTCGGCTGCTAACAATAATAATAATTAATAATAATAACTGTTAATTATAAGCAAAATGTAACAAAATTGTTAAGAACATGATCTGTAGATACCATTTGAGGGCCGCATTTGGAGTCGTCAAGCTAAACAATGATATGACAATTAAAAACCTTAAACTGTTTTGGGGGGGTCGTTTATCGAGTTTAAATGTTGAATAATGCAGTAACTGAGGTAGGTTGCGGAGGGCGTGCGGTTCCTTCAAGTCGCTTTTGTGACTAGAACGTGTTATCTCCTGAGATAGCACGTTTTAGTCGCAAACGATAGAAGGGCCTATGTGTGTCGATCACCCCTCCCGCACCTAGGACCTGCCCGTCTCAGCCGTGAGTTCATAATAGAAGGCCGTGCAAACGAATAGCTTCATTCGAATTTATAGTTGGGATATGAACTTAAGAATAAACTGTGCCGAAGTGAATTGTCCATACAGGACAATATTGTTCGTTTCTTAACTAAAAATTTGACTAATATAGCTGTTTAAGTAGGCTTCGCAAGTCCAGTTGGAGTCGAATAGATGCGAAGCCATCGTAGAGAAGCGTTCTTTATTTCTGATGCGATGTCGTTGAATTCTATTGACATATACGTAGTTACATTTAAAAACGCCTTGTATTAGCTTCGAATTTGATTCGCTCGTCTTTAAGCGAGTTAGATTCGCTCACGACGAAGATTGACGTATCGTTTCGCTCATCGTGAAGGTGAGTCCTTTCTCTTCGCTTCCTGCTTGAGATATTATGTACTAATAGAGGAAGTGTCCATTAAGAGATGCTATTAAAGTAGCTACGGTCAGTTCATGACATCTAGGGCGTATTGAGTAAGGTTACAGATCAGATTCGATATCTGTGTTAGGAATGCTAAACGCGACGGATTGTATCGTTATAAGAGGTAAGAGCTGTAATGTATTGAACGTTTTGTTGACTAAGAGATTTTTTCTGGGTTTGGACTATACAATCCGGTTTGGTTACGTTTCAAACCTGCCTTGGAACCGGATGTATACACTGTCACTCAAAACTACGTGCCTGATTCCGGCCCGTTGCCTTAATACGTAACTCAGGACAGGCTTGCGACAGACGTTAATCTCGCTATCTCGGTTGACGGACATCACTTTTGTATTATGAATGTGACGTTTGACAGCAAAGATAGGCCAGATTCACGTCTGTCGCTAGTCTGTCGAGAGATTCGCAATAAGGCACCCGGTTCCATACAAACATACGCCCGCACATTTGAAACGTGGGCTCATTGTATAGAACCGGACTAGTTTTAACTTAAGTCAGAGTGACAGGTCAAACGCTCGTCTTTTCTAAAGAAAAAATCTGTCATGCCAACTTAAGACTTCATTTTTTATTCGTTAAAGTAACTAATAGTCCAACGGCCTTACTTATAAAAGGTTCTTAAAGTTAAGCACGTCATTTCAGTTATGCACACTACAAAAGTGTAAAACGCCTAAATTAAGGTGGTTCGTACGCTTATGGCGGGAAATTTAAAATTCAATGTGTTAAATTTTCATTTCCCGCCTTAAGCAACCGAACCACCTTGAATGGCGTGATTAACTTTAAGAGACTGCTATACTTAAGGCTAAAGGTGGAAATATAACTGTTACCTACACATTTGGACTATCAGGTTAACTTTGGATTAGAAAATAAGCCCCTAATAAGGGTTGGACTCCACTTCGCCGCACGGAACTGCATTTTTTCGCAGCTCTATGTGTTTGTTGCACTTAAACCTACTATGCTAGAAAGAGATGCACTATTCAGGTGTATGATGATGTCTACGGTATTTGCTTCTCGCTCTAGCAAACGAGAGCGTTGCGGTAAAAGGTGGCACTATGTACAAATGTGGTACCGTGCCGTGTAGTGGGCCCCAACCCGAAAACCTAATTTTAAGTCATTGTGTGATGACTAATAATAGTACTTAGTTTAGTTTTAAACGGGAAAAAGTGTCTCTTGTCTAATATCACCAATCGTTCATTCATTCATTCATTCATTCATTCATAAACAGTCAATTCATAAATAGTTGAAAAGTAAACGGTTTCTCTAGATTTAACTCCCAAAGGTTCCAAAACTCACATCACTTATTGCAAGTAGGCAAAAACAATGCAATAAAAAAATAAAATAAAAAATAATAAATGCACCTTTACAAGTCAAATACTTAAGTCTCATATACATCATCATCATCATCAACCCATAACGTCCCACTGCTGGGCACGGGTCTCTCTCTCACACTTTCGTGAGGAGTGTTAGGGCATAATCCACCACGGGGGCCCAGTCCGGATTGATGGATAACATACCTACCACACACACACCCACGCACACACATACACATACATACAAAATATTTAATTATTTTAATTGTTTTTTTTTTTATAATCTGAATAATATAACTAAACATTCTGTGAATATTTCAAGCGTCTACCTGTTGCCGTTATCAATATCGAACCAAAACGAGCAGACAAAAAATCACGTTTGTTGTATGGGAGCCCCCTTTAAATAGTTATTTTATTCTGTTTTTAGTATTTGTTGTTAAAGTGGCAACAGAAATACATCGTCTGTGAAATTTTCAACTGTCTAACTATCACGGTTCATGAGATATATATCCTTGTGACGGACAGACAGACAGACAGCGGAGTCTTAGTAAAAGGATCCCGTTTTAACTTATTAATTATTAATTATTATAAGTATTCATTAGACATTTAAATTATTTACTTTTTTTTTTTTTTTTTTAATACAATATTTTTGCCTATTTACAATAAATGATTTGAGTTTTGTTATACATTGTTTAACTGCCACACCTTGAATTGATTGGTGAAAATAGACCTAAGAAATAACGTCTAAATGATATTGTAGAATTGAATAATTCACGTTTCGAGGCACTTTTTCGTTGATTTTCCATTAAAATGTATGTAAGAAAACTTTAGCTGGTCATACACAAAGTTTGATATAACCAGCATAAGGCCAAGATCCACTAAAGCGGATATTAGCGATGACTATGGGAATACCAGTTTGGTGTTTGTTGAATTAGACGGTGTCTGAGTCTGTAAGGCCGCTCGAGGGCCTCTGACGTGGCTTAACGGCCGCTATCGATCGATAACAAACGGGACCGGTGGCTTAACGTGCCCTCCGAAGTCGGAGCGATGGAAATCAGCACGTGACTTATAAGTAATTGTCTGACATATTTCATCTCTCGAAAACCTATAAGATCTCAATTGTTAAGCTCGTTCTCATTTTCGACAAGAATGTGCTATCTCCTAACAGGGCCCTTATTCGCTATGCCCCATGAGATTCCTTGACGAAAACGCGTGATGTCAACGCGTTTCAAACTTATTTTGAACCTTAATACTTTTCGATAAGCGCTAGCGTCTCGCACGCTTTTTTGACAGTTCAAAATGTGGGCGTTACGAGTCAGTGGTTATTTTTTTTGCATAATAGGCAAAACAAAAACGACCTGGACTCTATTCATTTTTAGTTGACTGGGTGACGAGACGAGCAAGTCGTTCACCTGATGGTAAGCGCTACGCCTGCCCATAACGGTTACAGTGCCACCCAGAACTTTGCATTGCACAATTTTGCGCGGCATTGCACTGCACTCGTCACCCTGAGACGTCGGCTCTAAAGTCTCTTATGCCCAGTAATTTCGCTGGAAACAGTGCCCTTCAAACCGGAACACAGTAATGTTTGCACATTACTGCTGGTGGTCATGCGAATACCGACTAAGGAGATAACACGTTCTTGTCGAAATAAGCCCATTTCCGCTTTGGAGGTAACCGTCTAACTTATTGTTATTTGGACAATTTAGTTGAAATACATTTAAATGGAAAATCCGCTTAATATGACTATAGAAGCAAACACAATTGTACTGTTCAGTCGTTTAATTTACTTTTTAGTGTTAATTAAATAGAGTTCAAAATCCACTGATGAGCAAATCGGAAAGAAAATGAAATTTACGGTTCAATATTTAATTGAAAAATCGAAGCCCTAGAAATGAAAGGTTTCAGGTACGTAATTATCTTTAGTTCGGCTTAACTTGGTCTTAAAATTTTATGTACAAATTTAAGAGCAGAAAAAAAAATCAAAGTGATCTAAAAATAAAAGTACACTGTAGTGGTTATAAACATTTTTTATTTTTTTTTATTTCTGTAAGTTTCAGTAAGTATATAAAATAAAATAAAATAATAAAAATAAAAAAGGTTTAAAATTACTTAAAATATATTATTATATCTTGGAAGACGAAAACAAGATATAATATTTTCGATAACGAAATATATTTATGTTAATAAAAAATGTCATTAGGGTTGGCCTCCACTTATCTGCACGGTACCGCTTGTATCCGTAGCAACTATCTCTTTCTGGCTTTCTGAAACATTACTAAGAGCGAGAAACACGACTAGCAAGAAATGGTGCAATGGACAGACATTTTATATGTGTAACTCAATTATACAGAAAAGTACGTTTCCGTGCTGCCAAGTGGGGTCCTACCTTATTACTTTTTTTTAAGTTTTTCAGGTTTTGTGCATCAGTGGATTTTGAACTTAAAGTTTTAACTTGTAACGGTGTAAATAAATAATTGTAATTTATGTCTATTTATTTTTAAAGGAAATTGTTTGTAGTAATGTTCCCAGGTGCAAGGTTTTGAAGTGATATTTTGATGAACGTGAAACGACCTTATGGATTTCACGGCAAATGTGGGCAAATATGAGCTCTTTGGTCGTGGATTTTAGGATGAATTTCAAACAATGCACTGTGTTTGAAACAGGAAATGTATAGTCAGCAACGAAAGTCGTTTGATATCTGCAATTTTTCAATTTATTATTCTACGCATAATTTAGGTATTTTTCGTGCGTAAAGCTTACTTGCAAGTTACGAGATGTTCAGCTATTTCTGAGGCTGACTGTACTACTGTACAGGGTGTTCGAGACATCTCGATTCAAAATGACAAAATTTTGTTTTTCTTTTGGAATTTGAATAAGTTTATTTTTTAATTTATTCGCAGTCATCTGTTTATTACTTCAAACCTTGTGACTGGCTGGGCAACGTTTTATAAAGTATCTGTAAAGGTGGCAACCCACTGAAGCGCAGACGCGCGGAGACGCATCAATGGAGCACTTTACACTATCTTCTTCTACATAATAAAATAAATAAACAATAACGGTATCGAACCCCCCCCCACCCACCGCCCCCCTCCCCCCTCCCCATGTGTCGCAGTTCCCGATTCCCTAGACACAGGGAATCCTAGTTAAGGGTTGGGATCTATGCATGTTCACCGCTTTATCGCTGTAAAGTCGACGATTCTGACAGTGTTTGTTTACGAAAACTGTCAAAATTCGTTTCTTTGACAGCTGTAACGCGTTCGAAAGCTAACGGACTTAGGCCCTGTGTTGTATAAAAAAAAAACATAGACGAAAGTCACGATTCATGTTGTTGATTGATAAACTGACATGCCTCTATAGAGTATCGGGTCGAGACATCTCCGCCCATCTCCGCAAATCTTCGCTTCAGTGGATTGCAGCCCTAAAGTGTTAAGATATTCAGTGCGAGTTAGAAGTACGACTTATAGCCGGTGTTGCAGATTTTAACACGTTCACTGCTGATAACACACTTGTTGTGTCAGCGCAACTTCCGTGCCGGCTGTGCGGCGAAACAAACGTGTGTGTGTAATGCGGCGCTATTACAGTGCGGCTCGCACAGACGGCACACCATTGCTGGAAAACACACGGTCCGTAACGGTGCCCAAATGTAAAAACCGGTTCGGTTCAGCAGTCAACGTGTTAACGGTGCGATATCGCATCGCCTTTATGTGTGTCGGCCCTTACTCGCACTTTGCTACTAAACACTTCGCAGTGTTACTCCAGTGTAAAACGCCCCAATGTAATGTTAAATTAATTAATATAATTACGAATAAAGATAATTTATTGTAAACTTCCTTCTGATACTGTGTGAGGTGGATGGATACCTTTATTTTGCTTATACAGGGAGTTTGCGAAATCACTGCATTGTTTGAGGCAATGGTTACGGCGGTAGCCCACCACGGTCCAAGTCTAACATGAACGTGAGCGTAGTCGTGGCCGTATGCGCCGCAGTGGGGTAAGGACTTTACAATAATTGCGTGGCTGGCGGGAACACATTGACATGTCGACATACATGATTTTTTTATAAGCTTAATCGATCCTACGCATAAACATCTTATATGTTATTATGAAAAAAAATTACAGCTCCAATTATATATAACTTTTGGAGTAATCGACTTCAGTCCTTTTGACATCTTCCACTTTAACGTCATTTACTTGACAAAACCTGATGTCAAATTGACGATTCACATGTTTTTGTGAACGAACGTTGGTATTTTGTTATATTGACCTACACTCAGTAACCAAAATAATATTCGTTAAACTTATTAACCGATTTACCAGAAAAAAGTCCAAAACCTTAAAACGGCCGCCCTGACATATCGACGCTAGAAAGCGTAATCGCTGTAACCCTTTGACCGACCCGAAAATACTTTTTTTACATATTTGGAAACAAACCCACATTTCAACGTCCCCTAGGAACTTTAGGATATAACCAAGGTAGCAGTATTGTAGCTTTGTATGTAACACACCAAATATCCAAAATTTACGTTTTTAGGTCGAGTAGATATTGAGTTATGATTTTTTTTCAACAAAAAAAAAGTTTGGTTAACAGTTTTGCGTTTCAAGGTTACAGCGTTTACGCTTTCTAGCGTCAATATTGCCGTTTTAGACATGTCAAGTTATTCCCGCCAGCTACGGAATCAATGACCAAAGAATGCAGTGATTTCATTGGCACCCTATCAAAATTATTAATAAGTATATTACCCATTCCACCTCACACATTTGTGTAAAATAAGTACATAACAGATTAGGTAGTTGACTAATGTTGGATTGACTAATACGGAAAGGTATGCAGTACTTTATAACTGTGTTCCGGTTTCAAGGGCACTGTTTCCAGCGACATTACTGGGCATATGAGACTAGAGCCGATGTCTCAGGGTGGCGAGCGCAGTGCGGTGCCGCGCAGGATTAAGTAATGCAGGGCAGGCGTACCGCTTACGATCAGGTGAACGACTTGCTCGTCTCGTCACTCAGTCAATTAAATATATATATGTATATCGACGCTAGAAAGCGTAAACGCTGTAACCTTTTAGCCGACCCGAAAATACTTTTTTTACATATTTGGAAACAAACCCACATTTCAACGTCCCCTAGGAACTTTAGGATATAACCAAGGTAGCAGTATTGTAGCTTTGTATGTAACACACCAAATATCCAAAATTTACGTTTTTAGGTCGAGTAGATATTGAGTTATGATTTTTTTTCAACAAAAAAAAAGTTTGGTGAACAATTTTGCATCTCAAGGTTACAGCGTTTACGCTTTCTAGCGTCGATATATATATATATATATGTATATATATACAGAAGAGCTACTCTCCACTCCGCGCAATTCCTGCGGTGGGGGGATATTCCACAAATATTCTATGCCCTTTAAAAGCCTGAGATTGTGTTGAGAAATAAAGCAAAGTTACTGCATCTAAAGATTTCTTATGCCCAGTAATTTCACTGGAAACAGCTGCCTGATTACGCAAAGCAATCACAACGCGATTGGTAGCAAAATGTCACTAGAAATCATATGACGTTAACCGCCGCCTTGTCACAAATCACACGACAGGCTTCCGAAGGACGTAAATATTACGATTATTGTTGTCAAACGTAACTTTTATTAAAAAATGGCAAAACGAAACATAACTGTATTCTTTTTTTTTTGACTGTGTGACGGGACGAGAAATTCGTTCGTACGCCTGCTCATAACAATTACAGTGCCACCCAGAACTTTGTACTGCATAATCTTGCGCGCCGCACTGCGCTCGTCACCCTAAGACATCGGCTCTAAAGTCTCATATGCCCAGTAGTTCCACCTATCACCGGCCAAAGTGTATTTTGCGACAGGCGGGACAATAGGCAGGCTATCGGTTTCCGATTTCTAGTGTTTATGCCCGGCCGATAGCGTAGCGATTGCTCTCGCTTCGCTGCTGCAGCTTTACGTAATCAGGTAGTATACTAGTAATGTTTGCTAGATTCAGTCAATTTAGTCAACTACCCCGTATTTGTGTTAACCAACCTCGCCATGGGGTTGGATGTGTATTAATGGGGGTGAAGATTGTCCACCTCTTTCATGAGGGGAGGAACGGTAGTAATTTATATTAAAACCTCGCGTTTTCACACGCGTTAAGTATTATACGGCAAGAACTATTCATTTTTATACGATAAAAAGCATCCAATATAGGAAAATTGACTATGTGTGCGCCAAATTTCATTCGAATCCGTTCAGTAGTTTTTGCGTGAAAGAGTAACAAACATACATGCATACTCACAAACTTTCGCATTTATAATATTAGTAGGATTATATTTTGTGAAAGAAACACTCAAAACTGGACTCAAGTCGAGGTAAAGTCGAGGATGAGTTGAGTTTATAATTATATGGGCTTAACAATTATGGAAGAATCCAAAAATGCAGTCAAAAATCTCATTTTTTACAATTTAACATCTAGAGTGGCTTTAACTGAAACAACGGTTACGAAAATCATGTTTATTTACATCGAATATATTTTTTTAATATTATAAATGTGATTTCACGAAATTTATGAGTCCTTCCGCCCCCTTGTCACACAATGTCACACTACGTTGACCCTCTCCCTCCGCCGTTACGTGTGACATAAGTTATGGATGACATGTATGACTCCTCTTCTGTGTATGGCCTCTAATGCCATAGTGGTTTGAAATAAGATGCTAAAATATTTCACAAAAACATAATTTTAATATAATTTACTACGGTTTCTATTCTCAATGATAATTATTAAATTTTAATGTGTATAGATGTAAGTAAAGTTTAATTTTGAATATATCCGTGCATTGATTTACACAAATTGTTAATTTACGGGCTTACTTTTAATAGCCTCTTAAATAATGTTGACGTTGTTTTAACTTAACTTTAATAGGTTGTAATAAAGCTGTGTTTCCTGCCCGTGGTTCAGTCCACACACTACACAGAGAGCTCTGAACAAAACATTGTAATTTCTGTAATTTTTTGAATAATGTTTGATGTTTTCATATTAAACAAGATATGTTTACAAATGTTACAACGTTTAGTGTGGAGGTTTTTGTGTAGTGTGTAGGACAAAACACGCGCAAGAGAGGCCCTTAAGTGAGGCCGACAGTGTGTACCGTGAGCATTATAATCTGAATAATTTAGTTTTTTATAAACGTCCTAAAATCGCTATTATGTTATTGTTCTCATGCTGTCTCCCTCCTTTTGTGTTAATCTGAAGAAGACAGCATCGGAAAGACGCTATATATCAGACCCTTTCTATGGTAGAAATTTATATAATTGAAAAGTCGCTTTTCAAAAATTTTTTTTTTTTTTCATCTTGTATGCGGTAAGATGTCTTCTGCGCATCTTTTGGTCTACACACTACACAACAATCTCTACACAAAATATTGATAGTCTGTTAAAGCCTCTTATTCAACCATTCCAAATTAAAACCTTCCCGCCCTTTCATTCGTTCCCATTATGGACGTTCAGTCCTTTCTACACATTCACTCTACCAATCCCTTTCATTCTTTGACACTCTTCCAAAACTCTAACGAACCGACACGGTGCGTCGCTCCATCAAAAACATGAAATAAAATATAATCAGTGAATAACCATCAGTGTACCATCAACAATTAGCAAAAGGGGGCCCCCAACGACGCCTCCAAAGGAAGTTAAGTGCCGACCACCGGTGAGTTTTTTTTCCAACCTATTTTCCTCTTCATAACCTCAACAACCCCTAGATACAGTCCACTCGTCTTAACATCATTTTTGGTCCTCGTCGAACCGGATTTCGACTTAGAATCGGTTTCCTATGCTCAAATCGTAAACTCGTTTCAACTTGTGAAAATTTTAGCGTCATCAAGCCGCCATATTTGCGCACAACAACCAAATTGCAAAACCTATAATTCGAATTATTAGCATCATATCAACATATCGATCACAACGCATATCATATTTTGTGTTTAATTCATCAAACAAACTCAGTCATTCATTTTGTGTGAGGAACTTTGCAAAAGGTTGGTGTAAAAATACCTACACTTTGTATTTCACCGATCTGCGCACACGCGCCGGAGTTTAGGTAGGTTGGAAGTATTGAGCTGTGTTCGTTCTGTGGGTGAGTCCAACTTCATATCGTGTCATTGGGAGAGTCCATTTAATCAAAACATTTGTGTTCGTGTATTCAATTTTGTGAAATTGAACATTAATTATCATTTCAATCGTTGTTTTATGTGTAACATGCGACACTTAATAATAACAGCTTATCGTGATAAATCATTAAACAATTGTGTTAATACTTACGTGTAACATACAGCGCCTAAGTAACTCAAGCAAAGATTGTGTTTGTTTGTGTGCCGACAAATTGCGTTTGTGTGCCGGCAATACGAACAAACCGAATCAAATTCGTCGATGTTCGTTCGATCATTTCATACGGTCATTCTCATAGTGTTTATGCTGTGACTTTTGACAAACAAGTGACAGTTTCGTGTTCGTTTCTGTTTGAAAACTATCAAACTCAATCGTAGTGTGTTTTTTAAAAGTTTGCGCGATAATAAGTTAGTTTAGGCGTAAAATTTCTGCTAAAAGTGATAACAACTATCAAATTTCAAAATGAGTGAGACCGTGATTGCTCATTGGGAGTCGAAACGCAGCCTGTCGCACAAGCGGCTCAGCGATGCACTTTTGTGTGCACGTAATTGTGAATCCGAACCGAAACTTATAACGCGGTTAGAGACATGGTGTTCCCGTTTAGACATTATCTTGGAGGGCTTTAACGATGCCCACATCAATTTGGTTTGTGAATTACAAAAGGCCGGTGTAGATGATAAAGAGTTGCAAGGGCAGTCCGTGTTCCAAGAGCAAGCTGATGACATGTATTTCGAAGTACTCGAAGCAACACGTAAATACTTGAAAGAATCAAAAGTGGAGTTCGCTTCTCCTTCTCAACCGTGTCATCAACCCAAGCCAAAGACTAAACTTCCACCGATTAAATTACCTACATTCACAGGTGAGTTCAAAGATTTTCCGGGGTACATTGACCTCTTTAACACACTTGTTCATCAGCGAACAGATTTAACAAACATAGAAAAGTTTCAATACCTAATCACAACATTGTCCGGGGAACCCATAAATATAATTCGTGCTTTTCATGTGTCTGAGGCTAATTATATGAGCGCTTATGAAGCTTTAGTGAATCGATACAACAACAAAAGGTATTTAGCATTCATGTGTTGGGAACAAATTAATAATTTAAAGGCCATGCCTTCTGGTTCAGCCCAGAGCTTGCGGAACTTGCTTGATGTCTACGGTGAAAACATAGCGATGCTTAGTTCACTGGGATTACCAACTTCAGAATGGGACTTTGTGTTATTTCATTCATTGTTAACAAAATTAGATAAAGCATCTCGTGAAGCCTTTGAGTTGTCTAGCACAGGCAAAGATTTCCCAAGCTTTAATGAATTAAAATCATTTTTACTAGACCGATGCAGTGCACTAGAACGCTCATTATTCTCAAATGAGAATAACAAATCAGTAGTTCAGCAACAAAATAATTATCATAACAAGCGTGTGAATTCAACCAATCAACCAAAGTCAACACCAACAATGCTTTTGGTTCAATCAAACAATCAATCATGTGTTTTGTGTAAAGAAAGCCATGCTCTTTACTCATGTCCAAACTTCTTATCAAAGACCCCACAAGAAAGGTCTCAAGTGATTAAACAATTCAAATTGTGCTTCAATTGTTTGCGTTCCAATCATATAACAACAAATTGCAACTCAACTCACTCATGCAAGACATGCAATCAGCGACATAACAGTCTGTTGCATTTTCCTAAGAGGACAGAGACTGGTGGTCCTGTCAACCCCCAACATAAACAAGCAAGTGCTGCTTACCATCAAACATCTTCGTCATCCTACTCTAATGTCAAGGAAGGTGTGATCACTCCAGTTACATCATTGTCAAATATGTCTTCAGGTTCATCATCAGGTAGTCATTTTGTCATGCTTGCGACTGCAGAGGTGGAGGTAAAGGATGGCCAAGGTACTTTCCAAAAGGTGCGCATCCTGCTGGACCCAGGAAGTCAAAGTCACATTATTACCAAAACATGTGCCCGTCGTTTAGGCTTGTCCCAATACAAGACTCAAACACCTATGTCTGGAATTGGTGAGGTTCCTGCATGTTCTACAAGCAAAGTGTTTCTGGAAATTAGACCAGTTGGAAAAGTGGAACCCACATTCACAACGGAAGCAGTGACTTTAGACAAAATTTGTGGTAACATGCCCACCCATCCGGTGAATGTTCAAAACTTTGAACACTTAGCAAATCTGAAACTAGCTGATGAAAATTACCATTCTTCTCGTCCGGTGGATATCCTCATTGGTGGTGAGATATTCCCACAAATTTTAATACCAGGAAAAATTGACGGTGGACATCATGCTGCGACGGCTATCAATACAATATTTGGATTTATTCTTATGGGAAAAACGTTGACAAATTCATCATTCCCCACTCCTTTATCAATCAATCATGTGTCAGTGGACACCAACCTGGACATTGCGGTTCAGAAATTTTGGGAGTTAGACAACATACCTACTGGAGATAACAAGCAATCTCACTCCGTGGAAGATATTCAATGTGAAGATATATTTCAATCAACTCATAAACGGGATGTTGCTGGGCGATACATCGTTAACTTGCCCTTTCGTGATCAATCACCACCATCATTTGAAAAATCATTCAGAAAACTTAACCCATTTTTGGATCAAAATCACATTTTGCGGGTGGGGGGTAGGCTCTCTCAGTCAGATCTTAGCTACGAATCAAAACACCCAGCTTTGCTTCCTCGCAAGCATCGTTTGACACAACTTATCATTCAGTGTACTCACAACGAAAATTTTCATCCTGGTTTACAAACAATGCAGTTCTTACTACTTCAAAATTTTTGGATTTTGTCTCCAAGACGAGCAATTCGTCAAGTTATATCAAATTGTTACCGTTGTTTTCGTGTAAAGCCCCATAATTTTGAACCTGAAATGGCAGATTTGCCACGTTCTCGTGTTACTCAGATCAAAGCATTCCAGTCTGTAGGTTGTGACTACGCTGGACCGTTTAACATAACTTTTCAACGTTATCGTGGTACGCGTTCTGTGAAGGCGTATCTGTGCTTATTTGTGTGCTTCGCTACCAAAGCAGTACATTTAGAACTTGCTTCTGACCTATCAACAGAAGCATTTTTAGCTGCCCTACGCAGGTTTGTAGCAAGACGTGGTCGGTGTAATGTGATCCACAGCGATTGTGGTTCGAATTTTAAGGGCGCACAGTCGCAACTGATAGACCTCATGCGCGCCGCGTGTGAAACGGAGCGTATTGAGTTTAAATTCAACCCACCAGGAGCACCTCACTTCGGAGGACTTTGGGAGGCGGGTGTTAAGTCCGTAAAAACACATTTGTATCGCGTTGTTGGCACACAAATTCTAACGTATGAGGAACTTAACACGCTTTTGACTCAAGTGGAGTCAATCCTGAACACAAGGCCCCTCTGTCCACTTAGCTCAGATCCTTCAGATGTTTCAGTTTTAACCCCAGGACATTTCTTAACATTAGCGCCTCTCACAACAGTGCCATCTCTTGATTATTCCAACATAAGCATGAACAGACTTACACGGTGGCAACTGTTGCAAAAAATGCACCAAGACTTTTGGTCTCGGTGGCATAGTGAGTATCTTACCACTTTATCACAGCGATTGAAATGGACTAAAGCATCACCTCCAGTAAACATTGATCAACTCGTTATCATAAAAAATGAAACTACTCACCCACTGCGATGGCATTTTGGTAGAATAATTAAACTACATCCTGGGCGTGACGGTATCCCTCGATCTGCCTCAGTCAGGACTGCACAAGGTGTTTTCGATCGACCTCTTGTGAAGTTGTGTCCTCTACCAAATAATGACTAGTTTGTGTAGACATCATTTCATTATTTTTTTTTAATTTTTATTATTATTTTTGTGTGTGAAAATATAGCAATTATACATTAAGTTCATTTCAAAACAGATCATTAAATCATAATAACACTTGACATCATTTTATAACAATTATCATATGTCAAGATTTTTGCATTGGTGGTTGTGAACAAATTTTAATGTGTTTTAGACTTTTCTGTCTCATCAATTCGCCAGCGGGGGGGAAGATAAATGTTAAAGCCTCTTATTCAACCATTCCAAATTAAAACCTTCCCGCCCTTTCATTCGTTCCCATTATGGACGTTCAGTCCTTTCTACACATTCACTCTACCAATCCCTTTCATTCTTTGACACTCTTCCAAAACTCTAACGAACCGACACGGTGCGTCGCTCCATCAAAAACATGAAATAAAATATAATCAGTGAATAACCATCAGTGTACCATCAACAATTAGCAAAAGGGGGCCCCCAACGACGCCTCCAAAGGAAGTTAAGTGCCGACCACCGGTGAGTTTTTTTTCCAACCTATTTTCCTCTTCATAACCTCAACAACCCCTAGATACAGTCCACTCGTCTTAACATAGTCCACAAAAGTATCTGAAAATTTTAGGCATTGTATAGAATATCTAGGTATTTTATAGAATACCGTATTACGCACATTGACAATGGCATACTAATTACTTGAATATTAATTGTAGACATTCAATATAATTACCATTAAAAATAAATATTTAGTAATGTGACATTTAAAATAAAAAAAAAAGGCAGTTAAACACAATATTACACTTGTGTTTTTTTCTCCAAACCAGAACTATAGAAAGAAAAATAAATGACAGTTAACATTAATTTTTTTGTATCATAGTATTGTTTTTTTTTATAATTTTTGTACTATATTTAATATGTGAAAGAACCAATAATTATACATTTTATTGTCTGATACCATAAATATTTTATTTTAAATGCTCAATGTGACGTTTTGTGTAAATAAATGCACATGCCTATGAATTTCTTATGATTAATTAATTAATTTATTTATTAATTATTCGCTTACCATACCCCCTTGTGATAATAGCCGATTTCGATAGAATAAATAAAGATGTGAACAGAATGTGTTCAATATATTTTGAACGTACCGAAAAAAAAAATTAATCGATTTTACTAAGTGGTTACTTTCTAAACCACATTCTGAACATATATGATATATTGCTCTACAAGTCATGTCCAAAAGCTGTTCATTCTGTATTGTATACATATGTTTACATGTTTATGCTCTATCAGATAACTTGTACCTTTAGTTATTGTATTTGAAGAGGGTACATAATTACCAATTACATATAGTATGTTATTTTACTTTCGTGGTGTTTCAACTATCGATTAAATAAGTCCCAGACGCAGTCAACCATTGACGGATGCGTCTGTGAATATACCCCAGATGCAGTCAATCATTGACAGATGCGTCTGTGAAAAGTCCCAGACGCAGTCAACCATTGACGGATGCGTCTGTGAATATACCCCAGATGCAGTCAATCATTGACAGATGCGTCTGTGAAAAGTCCCAGACGCAGTCAACCATTGACGGATGCGTCTGTGAATATACCCCAGATGCAGTCAATCATTGACAGATGCGTCTGTGAAAAGTCCCAGACGCAGTCAACCATTGACGGATGCGTCTGTGAATATACCCCAGATGCAGTCAATCATTGACAGATGCGTCTGTGAAAAGTCCCAGACGCAGTCAACCATTGACGGATGCGTCTGTGAATAAGTCCCAGATGCAGTCAACCATTGACGGATGCGTCTGTGAATAAGTCCCAGATGCAGTCAACCATTGACGGATGCGTCTGTGAATAAGTCCCAAATGCAGTTGATAGGGCCTTTAAAAGGTTTCGATAGAAACATTGAAGGGTCATGGTCAGTCAGTTTGACTGCCAATACGCGGTCAACCTGCCAAATGTGCGCTTGACGTTTGGAATACTATAAAAACTGGCCATGAACGCCATTCGGAGACGAGATGTTTGTTACCTCATTCACAAATGGGAATTAACACGTTCACTGCTGAAAACACAACTGTCGTGTTTTTCATAACTTGCGACGAGTACGGCAAAACACAACTGTTGTGTTTGTTGTATGGGAAAACACTATGGCCCGCGCAGAGCCGCACCCGTGGCTAGACCAGCAAATCGGCTCAGCAGTCAAAGTGTTAAAAAAGTAGTCTGATTCTAGAAATGTCCCGCGCACCATGCGCAAGTACACAGCATTATGGCAGACTAAATGACCCATTCACTGCCCTGAAACAGTCTCAGAGCACTGGTTTTAATAGCACGAAAGAAATTAAACCTTAATAGAAATTTTAAACCCTCTTCAAACGCTTTAACTTTATATGTACTTAAACTTTTGAGTGTATTCAACTTTTGAATTTTTTTTCATTGTCCACACTTAAGGCACATCCTGTATATGTAACAACCGTGTTCTCAAAACCTGTAGTTGTGTACAGTGTGATTTATCCTGTGTTCATTAAGTTCCTCCTATTTTATTTTTCTAATTACGCACATTAGATAATCACGGTTAAAGGCTGTATTTAGTGTTAACCTGACGGTCAGTATTGAATGTCGGTCGTCCGTAGTTATCGCTATGGAAACCGTGCGTGCATTTAGTAACGCACTAGCTGCGCCCCGCGGTTTGTTGCGGCATTTTGTTCCACGGGAACATATTATCGGAATAAAAAGTATCCTATTACTCAATCCTGGTTATAAACTATATGTGTTCCTAATTTCATTCGAATCCGTTCAGTAGTTTTTGCGTGAAAGAGCATCAAACATCCATGCTCACAAATTTTCGCATTTATAATATCAGTAGGATTGACAGCGCCTGCGTGGTTTTCACGCACGCCGACTTGGTTAGTGCGTTGAAGAAGCCCCGCGGCAAAACTAGGAACTATACGTTGAAGTAAGACCATGAGTTACCCGGACTAGCTACTTGGTGAGCTGGGAACGTTGTCTCGCGACTGCAGCGCCGCGTCTGCGGGACGCCTTCTGCGGCGCGGACTCAATGAACGCACGGTTTTCATAGCGATGGCTACGGACGACAGACGTCAGTTCTGACCGTCTGGGTAAGGCTAAAAACGGCCTAAGGTCTCAGACAGCTATCAAGTGGTAGCTTTAGACTTCGCTATGCATAGGGTTGTCCCCACTTAGTCGCAAGGACCCACGTTTTTCCGTCGGCAGTATTTCTCTTTGTAGCTAGAAGAATATCACAAAATACTATAGAAGTTTGAGTATTTTGTATCATAAGCCCCTATTGCAGAACGATCTAATGCCCAGTTTACACGTATAAGTGGTTAATTGAAATTCAACTAAAATTAAACTTAATTCATGTGTGTAAACAGTCGGTTTAGTGTTAAGTTATCACTAAATTTACTGTTTACACGTGTGAATTAAGTTCAATTTTAATGATGTACGTATTTAATACGTGTGAATCGGCCATGGAAACTCATGACATTCGATTACTATGGATATATCCCCAATCAAGATTCAAACAAATTTATATAAAAGACATTACTATCCGACAGAGATAGATTCTAAAGCTCCGGAAAATGGAGGTCCGTGCGTAATACAACTTTTGTATTGCGTGGTGACGTAGTGTTCGGTGTATCCAGTGACATCTAGCTGTCAGATTGAAGACCTTGTCAAATTAGACCACGATGTTGCCAGACAAGGTGATAGAAATTTAATCTCTTCATGACCCATGAACTAGTGTAAACGTACAATACCTTAACTAAACAGTTAAATGGTTTGATAAAATCACTTAGTTTCTTTAGGGAAATCATTTCACGGAGCTACTTTTAACATCTTCCGTGAATTGATCAATATGACGAAATCTCCGTTTTAGGACTTTCACTGAGTCGATTTTTTTGTCTAGCCGCGGGTGCGGCTCTGCACACCCCATAGTGTTTGCCATACAATAAACACAACGGTTGAGTTTTTCATAACTTGCCGCGAGCGCGGGAATACACAACTGTGGTGTTTGTTTTGATAAACACTGGTGTGGGCAGAGCCGCACCCGTGGCTAGAAAATCGGTTCAGCAGTCAAAGTGTTAACATTTTCACTAAAAAGAATGGGGTTACGTTACCCGTTTGCCACAATTATTATGCCAATCAAGAAATCGCTCGCGTATACTGCTGGTTTCACTACGGAAACTGCATTGTAAATCGATTAAATTTGTTTTCACCTTGCCTTGTATTATTTAATTATTTATTTGCGTCGTCTACGATCGTCTGATATTTATGCAAGGCATTACACACGGCGTTGTATACGCATATTTGGCCAGTAGAAAGGGACACAGCTATGTAAAATGATAGTTATGTTGATACTTCGCCAACATTGGCCAAATAATGCCATGTAAAGTGCTTTGGGGTTTCTACGGAGGAATGTGGGATTTCGTTTATTTATACTAACGTAGTTATGTTTTTTTAAAAACTATAAAATGTATCGAAAGTCAACTTTGAAGGTAGATTGAGTCATGTCACTTCTAGGATTGAAGTGTTTTCAAAACAAATAACGACGAATTTATAGCTATTATTAGGCCGGTTTTAGTGCTCGACCGACCGTCGGTGCGGACGTCGGTCGCGCTTGTCATTCGTATGAAAACCCACAAGTCGTTACAGTGCTCGACCGACCGCACGCACGCGTATATTGCTACGCACTGCGTACGCGGATCGACGGACAAGCGCGTCCGCATGCGTGCCGTCGGTCGACCGAAACGCGTTCAGTGCTACACCGATCGGTAGACCGACTGTACGGATGCGCGTATCATCGTCAACATAAATCGAACCTACTAGTTCAAAACACTAGTAGGTTCGATTTGATTTTATAGGTTTCCTATACGTGTTTGTGACTGTGAGAGTCCGGCCAGTTCGGTAGGTCAGGAGAGCACTGAACGTTACGAACTGACGATCGGTTAAGCGTATCGTCGGAACCGATGGTACGCACCGACGGTCGGTCAAGCACTAAAACCGGCCTTAGCAAAGATTTGTTATTTGAGAAAATGTATCTAACCTAGATAGTTAGATAGATAAACATTTTATTGAAACACCACAGAACAAAGAAAAATTAAAGACTAAAACTAGCCATTTTAACAATTTGTGTCACAATAGGCGGTCTTTTCGCTCAGAAACATCTCTCCAAGGCAACCTAGATAATTATGGCATAACTCTACCTACAAAGTTTGTATAACACCTATCATATATTAGTCCTATATCGTATTATCTTTTGAAAAGTTGTAATTCCGACGAAGACCTAAACTTGGAGTCCAAATTTACTGGAATTACAATCAAAATTAATAAATTATATTGTAATACATTAAAAATCTCATTAAACGTGTACCTAGATATCGCCACCTTATCGCGCCTACTTCAAACACTAGACGACCTTGCGTGATGACCCTGGCGACACGTCTCGCGGGACATTTACTAGCGTATACAATATGGCCGAACTGGCATCGCTACAAACCGCACTAAAATCAGACGATCCTATACGGTGTTCCAAAAGAAAATTTACTAAATTGTACCTAATTAGTATTGTGTTAAGATTTATTTGATATTTTCCTGACCGCTCTGGTCAAAGGGTATTGTAACTTTATTTGAATAAAATTGTTTTCTTATAATCGGTGTTTTATTTTTATCCAATCATTTAACATGTTATCATTATGAAGATGAAACCTCCAAACTAAAATATTACTTCAATATTAATATTACTAGTGAACTGCTAAAAACACGCGTTGGTTTTTTATAATGTTAGGGCAAGCGAAAACACGCCCGGCGTGTGAACCCGCACTCCTGTATTGTCAATTTTATCGCAACAGTTGTGTGCGCCCGCACGGTTGATTGAGTTTAGTTACGACACAACGCCAGTAAACACACGTGTGACGATTCGCAAAAGTGCCAAAAAAATAAACCAGTTCAGCAGTCAACGTACCCTTGACAGCCCTAAAGTAATTGCCATCCCTTTCGTTTGCATAACGTAGAAAAGGGACTAGACTAAACCGATTTGTTTGTTCCCTCTTCACGCCAAAACGGCTGAACGGAATTTCATAAAATTTAGTATGTATCTACTTTATTCCCTGGAATAGAACAAAGGGATACTTTATATCCAGTAAAGATTAAAGTTTTATAACATTAGTGAGATTAGTGTACAATAAAGAGTTTTCTATTCTTTTCTTTTAGTCAACCCATAACACCCTGGGTTTTCCATGACTTCTTATTCAGCGAGCGTATTCTGTTTTGTTTCGTGCGTGTAATTCGTTGGTAACAATCGGAATTAATTCCATTGAGTTGACCTGATGACTGCGTGTGTCCACACACACGGAAAGGGTGCATATCGACGCTAGAAAGCGCAAACGCTGTAACCCTTTGACCGACCCGAAAATACTTTTTTTACATATTTGGAAACAAACGCTGTAACCCACATTTCAACGTCCCCTAGGAACTTTAGGATATAACCAAGGTAGCAGTATTGTAGCTTTGTATGAAACACACCAAATATCCAAAATTTACGTTTTTAGGTCGAGTAGATATTGAGTTATGATTTTTATTCAACAAATAAAAAAGTTTTTAAGGCTCTGGTGAACAATTTTGCGTTTCAAGGTTACAGCGTTTACGCTTTCTAGCGTCGATATACAGACAAAAAATTAGGAGGGCTTAGAAATAAAACTCCACGTTGAATATCAACATATTTAATTCAATATATTTACACGCATCCGCTGTTCATGCATTTCAGTCTATACCTTCTACGTTCACATCGGATACTAAATAACAATATGTACCGTAACTATTACATGGAATATAGATGATGGAAACCGAGCCATACAAACATTGAGAATAAAGCCATCAGTACCGAGCCATCAGTAGCGGAGGGGACCGAGTTACATACTCGAATAAAGGCTGCCCGCTGCCGGTTCTGTGAGGCTGATAATCCATACATTTTTTTGTATTGCCAGAATATAGAATTGAATGCAATTGCAGAAGTACCCAAGTCCTCCAATTCCAGACTTTTTAACCTGACCTACCAGTCCTGTCCATCACATAAAAAGTTGATTTCATTGAAAATAAGCGAGTATACCCAACACGTTGACGGCTGAACCGGTTTTTACATTTGGACACCGTTACGGCCCGTGTCTGTTTTCCAGCAGTGGCGTGCCGTCTGTGTGAGCCGCACTGTAGTAGCGCCGCGTTACACACACGTCTGTGTTTCGCCGCACAGCCGGCACGTAAGCTGCACTAACACAACAGGTGTATTTTCCCGCGCCTGCGTAAAGTTATAAAAAACACAACGTCTGTTTTTTCAGCAGTGAACGTGTAAGATAATTTCTTAATAGAATAGAATAGAAAAACTCTTTATTGTACACCAGAAACAAAATTAAACACAGTACAGAAGAATTACAATAGGTAAACAAGGGTAGTACAATGGGCGGTCTTATCGCTGAAAGCGATTAATCTCAAATATTAGTTGATTTATTCTTAAAACACCGACGTTTCATTTTTAATCTTTTTCTCAGATGGCAATTTTCCAACGCATATTAGGTAAAGAGTTGTAAAACTCAATTTTTGGACTAAGCTACTTCTGTAACTTGCCTTCAATTCCCAATCTTCGAAATGTTTGTGACATGTCACACAAAGTGGATAACTTTAAGACATTACGACACTATCTTCACAATGGTGGCATAACATTGTTATTTAGTATCTCATCGAGATAAGAAATAGGACATTCACACACCTAATTATATATCTAGACTTCATCCAACATGGCTGACAGCCTTTATAAGATAGGGAATAAAATATAAAATCAAATTATATTATCAAGTTCGAATAAAAATATTAAATATTTGCTTCCACACACAAGAGCGCGGGCGCAGGCAACATACGCCTGGCAGCGTATCTCCCTACCCGCATTTTTGATAGGCTCTCCATACAATTTACGTGGGCGTTTGCCTGTCGCGTTTTTCCCGAGCTGGCGCTCTGTGAACCAATTCACTAGCAATGGGCGGAAAACTTTCACTGTGAGCCGATTTTCTTGTCTAGCCACGGGTGCGGCTCTGCACGCTCCATAGTGTTTTCCCATACAACAAACACAACAGTGTTTTCCCGCACTAGCGGCGAGTTGTGAAAAACACGACACTTGTGTTTTCAGCACTGACATCTTATAGCGATTCAATTGAAGACCTAAACTGTACCGCGTCGCACAATCGTACCGTGACGTCTTATTTTTTATGTTGCTGCCATTTTCGACCTAAACTGGATCCAGTTTAGGTTAAAAATGGCTTACTATCGACTCAATTTAGGTTGCTGTCATTTAGGTTGAAAATGGCAGTCACGACGAAGACGCCACGGTACGATTATGCGACGCGGTTCAGTTTAGATCTTCAACTGAATCGCTATAAGATTTCACGGTATGCCTCCTGTACATAGGATCCAGGCTGCAGCGTCATGCCGATTAGATAATAATCAGTATGGTGTATACAAGTTTTATTTCTGTTATATATCGAACATAGGTATGCGTTCAGTCAATCACACAAAACAATTATATTGTACACAACACTATAATTAACACATAAACATTTTCATTTAAATTAAATGATATATTTCCTTACAACCAAAATACATAGAAACTGTAAAAGATTCGAAGATAACAAGAGGCGTTTCTACATAATCATTATATTATAATAATAATTAATAATACTTAATTATTACAGGTTTCTTATATATTATATTCCATTATACATACATGTGATGGTAATATTGATATTAAGGCGTAACTTTACTTGGAAGTCCTGTTATATTCCACAGTTAGGGGCCCGGATCTATATAATTATGTGGTCGTGCCGCGTAATCTATATATATAAAAATGTTAAGTTGGTTTGTGTACGCTTCAAAAACTCAAAAAGTTCTGCACCGATCGAGCTGAAATTTTAGCATGATATATAATCCGCATCGAGGATTGTTTTTATCTATTTTTTTCATCAGTGACATATCAGCGAATGTGCCAATGTGCCACAGCGAAGCGTGGCAGGGCACAGCTAGTTTTTTATAAATAAACATTTCGTTAACTAACAAATCATATAACTAATATAATATGATGTCAGAAGTTTGTACACGAACCACACTAAAACGACTGAACCAATTTTAATAAGATTTCGTATGTAAATAGATAAATTCATTAGACAATTATTATATTGGCATAAAGAAAAGTCTCAAAACAAAGACTGCGTAAACTTCCTATTGTATCACAAAAAAAGGAATTAAATAAAATTGTCAACACATATACCAATACGTGACATTAGGACACGTCCCACTGTTGGGACGAGTTTCTAAAAAATGGGCCACAACTCACCATGATGGCCTATACACTTTCAATTGACATACCGTCCACAATCCGTTTACATCTATGAACGCACACCTTTATACATATGACAATACGTAGGTACGTAATTATTATCTACTACTCTACATTTATATAGGAAAATTAAATTATTTCTAAACAAATTCAATTTAAATATAATAACCATAGAGTCGTGTAAATAAGTTTACTAAAGGGTCTGTTTCACCAATATCAGTTAAAAATAATCGGTTTCGAAATAAATAGTATTGGGAGGCCTTTTCTGCAAGAGACCGCCTGGGGAAGTACCACACCGTTGCCAGATATTCTTCCGCCAAGCAGAAGTGTGCCAACATTACTGTGTTCCGGGTTGAAAGGCATTGTTTCCAGCGAAATTACTGGGCATATGAGACTTTAGAGCCGATGTCTCAGGGTGACGAGCGCAGTGCAGTGCCACGCAGGATTGTGCAATGGCAATGCAAAGTTCTGGGTGGCACTGTAACTGTTATGGGCAGGCGTAGTGCTTACCATTAGATGAACGACTTGCTCGCATCATTACTCCGTCAAATAAAAATAATAAAAAAGATAATCATAAGTTAAATTGTATTCTTAACAGAGAGTGGTGAAACAGATTAATAATAAATATTTATTATTGGCTCACCGCGTCTCATCTTAGTCTAAGGAAAAAGTATAATTTTCTAAAGATATGTCATGAAACCAGGATAATTATGATAACTTAAAGGCTACAATGCATTTACAATTTGACAGATGAAACCAAAATTTTTATTTTAAAAAATAAATATATTTGAAAAACCACATCACATGGATATTCTAGAAAATTTATTAAACTTATTTTTATTTGGTTCCACAAGAGAGGTCTAAAAATTCTAATTTTAAAATAACACATCGGTAATGCAAAAAAAATCGTAGTCCTAACGAACCCCATTTAAAAAAAAAATTATAAATCAATCCTTAAGACCTATACACATGGCGTCCACAAGTATCTCCATAAAATTTCATCTCCAATAAAAAGAAAAAGTGCTCTAACGTATAAATTTGGTTACAATTTCTTATTTGATTCCATCTGCCAAATATAAATTACAGGTACCACAATTTTACGAGACTAGTCACCATGGCTAGGCAAAGAATTAAGCTAGATTCACATTTGCCTGACGTGTCGTGTCGTGATGCATCAGATAGGTATCGGTGTCATACATTTACACAAGCCGTCACAACACACTGCATCGGCGAAATGTGAACGCTACCATATTAAATGTATAAAATCGATACCCTTTCTGATGCATCACGACACGACACGTCAGACAAATGTGAATCTAGCTTTAAAGAATCAGTCAGAGGCGGTAGGAATGCACACTATTACTGAACATATAACGGCACTTCACATCGGCCCACCCGGACAGTTCATAAAAAAGTTGATTTGACAGCTCATCATCAACCCATAGGTGGGTATATATAACTGACTATGAGAGAAAGAGAGAAAGAAAATGTGTGCTCGCACCTCTCTCTCTTGCCTACAGGCTGAAGTATACGAAACGTAACTCTCTCGTTCTATCTTCACTAACTTATATCTCCATCTCAACTTTCATTCGCCTCGCCCGATCACACTTTTCGTAACGCTCTCGTCACGCATTCACCAGTTTACTCCCCAAAGAAGATTTACTCCGTAAAGAAGATTTACTTCAAGTACACCCATAGTTTCATGGTGCTATCCCCTGTGACGGGCGTGTACCCGAAGTGTCGATTTTGTATGAAGTACCACATATACTATAATGTAGACTTCTATTTGCCCAGAACTTGCGAAGGGGGAAGAGGACGCCACTATACAACGCGCATAGTTGCATCTCTTTCTAACACGCATCGCCATGTGAAGTGCCGAAAATATTCTAACATCCAATTTCATATATTGTCGAAGAAATGAGACTTAAGAAAATTTAGACTAACAATAATTAGTTGTCGGGTAAATATAAGTCTTTTTAGGCTATTTAATAAAAATAAAAAAAGCAGTCTATAATTATATCACTTATACGATGGATATGGCAACACTAATAAATAAGAGATCGTTTACTCTAATCCATTTTGTTTTCAAATACATTATAGGCACGACTTTAAAACAGTCGAATCAGTTTTAAAACACTGTAAAAAATTACAATGTTTTGTGTAGAGGTTTTTGTGTAGTGTGTTGACCAAAACACAAGCAGGAGTGACACGAACAAAACAAGGGACAACCCGCTAGTATAAAGGTTCATACCAACCCGTTTGTCTATGGCCATTAGGGCGTGTAATATTGAGTGACCTCCCTATTGTCCTCCGGATTGCGGGTAGAGGTGCGGGGAAGCGGATCGCTCGGGTGGCGAGTGTCCATTCTGTATGTAGAACTATGTCTTCTATGATAATAATATATCGACGCTAGAAAGCGTAAACGCTGTAACCTTTGACCGACCCGAAAATACTTTTTTTACATATTTGGAAACAAACGCTGTAACCCACATTTCAACGTCCCCTAGGAACTTTAGGATATTACCAAGGTAGCAGTATTGTAGCTTTGTATGAAACACACCAAATATCCAAAATTTACGTTTTTAGGTCGAGTAGATATTGAGTTATGATTTTTTTTCAACAAAAACAAAAAAAGTTTTTAAGGCTCTGGTGAACAATTTTGCGTTTCAAGGTTACAGCGTTTACGCTTTCTAGCGTCGATATGTATATTTCATTTTTTTTTTCACAAGTATAAACATCAAAAAGAACCTCTGTATTGTCGAATACCAACCGATAACCTAGTTTTGTAATAACCCCTTCAAATAAAGGTCACAATAGATTAAAATAAACGACATTTAAAATATTTAGATCTAAAATTCTAAATAATTACAATAACTAAAAGACTTAATTAATAAAAAAATGTATTAACACGTCTTTTAGCGAAAACTAACGATATTGTCTTGTATGATAAATCGTGTTAACCCTTCGGGTGTCGAGCGGACCGTGTACCGAAAAAATCCCACATAACGTACGACGCGAGACGGGTTAACTAAAAAGCTCTCTCAACATTAACAAAAAAATCTATTGGAATAGAAGAGAGTACTCAATTACAGAGCGACGTAAAATGTAACCTAGCCCACACGACGATAAGGGCGAGCACCCATTACGGCGTACGCCACGCTCACACAGCTTTAAGAAGTAACGCCCGTCGTGACGAAATTTACATGTCAGAGAATTATTAAGGGCGTGATCCACCAACCAGGACCAGGCTTCTAGATTAAGGCCGAATCCACCTCATGTTAATTTTAGACGGCTTATTGGCTCTTATAAATACGATGTCATTAGATGAGATTTTTTTTGTACCTTTTGCGTCAAATAAAAAATGAAAATTTTAAAGATGACATACCCGTAGAGTTTCTTGGTGCTATCTTCACTGACGGGCGTATTTCCGAAGCACTGGTAGAGTTAATGGAGTTTCCTTTTCCTGTGCGAGGTTCAGGCGCGAGTCACCACTTGAAAGGGAAATGTCCTTTTTCAAACTAAACCATAATCATGTACTTACCCTAATTAGTTTACTTAATCGAATTTGACTTATTTTTTTATTTTTCTCTATGCATATGTGACTTAAGTGTCTGACTTGTAAAAGTGCATTATTTTGCCTACTTGCAAAAAATGATTCGAGTTTCCTAAAACTGTGGCAATACGCCGCAATAGATCTTCCCTCTTATCCACTTAACAATAATGTCTTTATTTAAACACCAATGATAATTATTGAAAGAAATATTACAACCATATTTCCCCAAAAAACGATATGTTCAGCCTTCCCAATCCATACCACGCTAAAACACTAATGTTTTAATAATATTTGAAATACTAGTTAAAAATTTTAAAGCTACTACTTTACATTATAAAATTCTACCATTTTAGTAGATTTCATTTTGTCATGGCAACATATTCATACCGTGAATTCTATGCGGCCTAATTACACTGTCAATATTACTACGCGATAATCGATATCGTGATCCAATATTGATAAAAGCTTAGATGTAGTATTTTTATAGTATTAAAAGTATCTATACCGTCAATAACATAAATATTGCATCAATATTGAATCAAGAAAGCAAGTATCACGTGATAATATTGATAGTGTAATATGCGCCTAAGGTAAGTCAGGCACGTGTTTCTGCAAAGAGTAAGTCTTAAGGTGTTACCATACCTATCTAACGATCGATGGTATATAGATGGATGGATGATCGATGGATTTGGTAGCTTCAGTTGATTTGCATATTCATGTAACTCAGTCTACCATGAATCGACGATCGATCGATAAGTGTAGTAAAACGCAAAGAATTTTAATTTTACAACTTCCCAGAGTTTTACCACACCAATCGATCGATTGTCGATCGATGGTAAAATGGGTTATCATACATCCATCTATGTACCATCGATCGTTAGATTGGTGTGGTACACATAGGCATAGGTATAATCAATACGGTTTCATAGATGTAGAATGAAATAGACTGTACACGTGTGTTTCCGACTTTAACCTCGACGATAATAATGTGAAAGAATTGTTGGTTATTTAATTATAATTAATACATAATTAGTTTTTTTTTTTACAACAATTATTTCAGTTCTCGTTCATATTCAGTAAACACTTTTGTTTTCGAATTCACGGTGTTGTCCAAAGTAATGTGTCAATTAAAGCTGGGTCCACATCTGTGGCCGTGACTCCGTGACTGTGTCACGGTACTTGCTACGCTAAATATACGAGGCTGTGACATTTTACCGCGACCCTCACACGAGGGTCCTGAGTGGATCGCGGCGTGACATTAGGTATTATACACGTGTGGCAAAACGCGTCGACACTTGAGTTTTGTAACGATCACGGAGTCACTGTCACAGATGTGGACCCACCTTTACGTTCCGTCTGTATACACTTCCTTACAGAAAAAATGGCACCCTGGAATATATTGTAATTTCTTTTTAGCTGGATCATACCACTGATTGATTAATTCAGAATTATTTATTAACACTCACTTGACTGCTGAGCCGATTTGCTTGTCTAGCCACGGGTGCGGCTCTGCACACTCCATAGTGTTTTTCCATACAACAAACACCACAGTTGTGTTTTCCCGCGCTCGCGGCAAGTTATGAAAAACACGACAGGTGTGTTTTCAGCACTGTACTTGTCAACGTAACAAGTCTTCCAAGCGTGCCATTTTATATGAAAGGTAGTGTATCTGTTCGTTTCTTTCCTTATAATTACACAACTTATTTCATAAATTTACAAATCATTGCTTTTATTGATATAATTTATCATAGATTGTCATTTAATTGCCACTAATACGAAAAAATCATTATTACACATATTGCTTCTTTGTTAGTAGATATGTTATAACTACTTATAAACGTGTTTAGTATAGGAACTAAATACGTTTATACAGGGTGTCCCATACACTCGGTAAGCTGTCAATTGATCGCTATTTTTAGATATTTTTAACGTTGACTGTGCGAACAACGATAAAAAAGCGTTCTACAAGCCGGAAACGGTCACAAACCCCATTGACAAACCATAAAACGGTCAAAAACCAATCCGTTGTAACCACCAATAACGACCACGAAGCGTTCTGGCAAACCGAGGAAGGGCACAACGCTTTTAAGTACCAAATAACGCGTTCATTTATAAAACAACGCTTTCAAGTACAAAACAACGCTTTTAAGCACCAAAGAAGTACCACAAATTGAAGTTGGTATACAAAATTTGTTTTCGTAAATTCGAGTCAAATCATGTTTTTCATACTCCCCAATGGGCGTTGTTCATTATTCTTTAAAGATTGTGATTGCAAAACCATTTCGAGGAATAGACTGAATGATCACAAAACAACAGCTTTTATTAAAAAAGAATCGTTAACTTTGAATATTTTTTTAATAAATATGATTGATTTTGATTTGCCGGCGATGACGTCAGCGTTGGCATTATGTTAAAATTTACCAAGCATTACCCAGCCTATGAAGATTATCTGTCATGTCATTAAACCACAGATGAAAATCTACAGTTTAATTTTTTATTTGGCAACGGCACTAAATGGTATTATGCTGATAGTGACGTCAGGGGTTATCATCTTTAAAAATATTTAAACATAACTATCCAACGGAAACCAGAATATCCAAATTAGTTTCTTAAAATGTTTTATATTTTAAGAAAATGACATAAAAACTATAGGTTAGAAAATTTGAACAACGCCCATTGAATAATATCAATCGATAGCTTTGGTACGTTACTATATGGCAAGATCCTGTTGATAACTAAGAAGACGGATTTGAAATCAATTTCTTATGAAGATAATATTGAGAAGTGTGCGAGATGATGAGTAAAAGACGGATTGATGTTCTTTGTGTGAAGGAGACCAGGCGGAAAGGATGTGACACCACGCATGGACCCTACACAGCTATTGGTCTGGAGTTCCAGAAACCAGGTGTCAGGGAGTTGGTGCACTGCTTTCCGCTGGGATCGTAGCATGTGGAAAGTTAGTCTCTGCCTATGCCAACGGGAGAAAGGCGTAACTGTATGTATGCATGTTCTTGTGAGCTAGTTCCATTTGAAATCGTGGTTTGTTGACCACATCGTCATTGTTGTCAAATGTCAAAAAAATTATCGGATTTTTTCTTACAAATAAATGACTTCATAATTTTCAACTTTATATGGATAAATGAAATTGTGTTTCGTGCTAACCTAAATTTTCAGTCGCCATTTTAAATTTTCTTTTGTTTTTTATTTCAATACGGTAAAAACGACGCACAAACAAAGGCGTTATAATTATATTCCATTGATTTCAAATCCGACTTTTTCTTCAGCCCTTAAATAAATCTCACTTTTTGCAAGATTCAGGTAATTATCGTAATAATATAATTGTGATAAATCGCATAAAACACTTCATTCATTGTGGAGTCCCGTCGGTCCGTGATGTGGTCTGTCAAAAAAAAAAAAAAAAAAGAAATATTAATATTAAAAACTGTTAATTGAGCTCAGATTTTACAAATTTGAAAGGAAAACATATTTTGTGTTTTATTTAGGCACATTAAACAGAACAGTCACAATATTCAATGTGTGTGTGTTTCTTAAGGTCAGGGTAAGGGTATAACATATGCGTCTGGGCAAGGGTATGTGTGTTTGGAGTGGAGGGTAAGGGTGTCTGGGAGTTGGGGCAAAGGTGTGTGTTCGGATAAGGGTAAGGGGGTGTCTACTGGCGAGGGCACGAGTGTGTCGGCGGTTAAATGTAAGGGTGTTTGCGGGCGAGGGCAAGGGTATATGTGTCTACTGGTGAGGTAAGGGTCTCTGTGAGTAAGGGCAAAGGTGTGTCAGCGGGCGAGGGTAAAGGTGTGTGTGTAACTCACCTAGAGCAGTTTCGCGGCGCAGGCCGTGGCGGCGGCGGCGAGCGCGGCGCACGCGGCGGCGCCCAGCGCGGCGCCGCCGGCCGCCGCGCCGCGCACCAGCGCCGCGCACATGTACGTCACGGACAGTATGAGCCCGTGCGCCGTGCATCTGTGAAGCGGACACAGAGGTTACAGAGGTGGACCATGAATAATAACACTGCAGTAAGGCGGTTTCATAGTGAGCGCGCTAAACGGTCGCGCGATGGAAATCGCGACATAAACGTGTTATCTGCTCAATCTATACTAATATATAAAGCTGAAGAGTTTGTTTGTTTGAACGCGAGGATCTCAGGAACTACTGGTTGGAATTGAAAAATTATTTTTGTGTTGAATAGTCCATTTATCGAGGAAGGTTATAGGCTATATAAAATCACGCTACGACCAATAAGAACGGAGCATCAATGAAGAATGTGGCAAAAACGGGGAAAATATATTGCTTTAAGAGAGTTATTGCGGGAAAACTTGAATTATGCGGGTGAAACCGCGGGGCTCAGCTAGTATTATATACGTTCTTGTTAATTTTGAACATTATTTTAATGTTACCTTGATTTAGGATCAGAATTTAAATAGAATAAAATGAAATAATATGAGAAAACAATTGCAAAACATTCGTGATATAAATATCTGTATAATAATTTACGGAAGAAATCTAAGTTTTCGATATTTCGATAAAATTATTAAAGCATTATTGAGTGTTTTTACTTAAATTTTGCTTGTTTGTCTTGGAGTGCAAGGAGTTGTTATCTTATCATATCTTATCTTATCATATTATAATGAAAAACATAGCCATTTAGTATTTTTATTCCCGTTGAAGCTACTATTTATTCTTTTAAGACCTTAATTTCTATTTCTTATTTTTTTTTCTTCCTTATTTTTTTTCTTTGTTCTGTGGTGTTTTAAGAAAGAGTTTATCTATCTATCTAATTTCAAATAATATTGAGATATCTGAGACAGCCAGTATATATTGACAATAATATCGCCGTCTCACTCACTGCTATACAAAATAAGAGCAAACGAAAGAGACAGACATATAAAAACAAGACCTTACCTTAAGTTAGCCGGATAGCTCTCGACAACTAGAAGCGCCACGTTGAAAAACACAACCGTGATAAATAATCTGAACGCAGCTTCCACTATGTATAGCGCCGTCTCGCTCTCCGCTATGTAGAGTAAGGGAGACAGGAATATGCACGCTGCGCATAGGGCCACTGGAATGAGAAAGACATGTTTAGCATTTTACATAAAATACAAAAGGTTGTTTTTATTTTATTTTCTTGAGTAATGAGACGAGCATGTTGTTCACCTGATGGTAAGCGCCACGCCTGTCTATCTTAAGATACTGCACTGCGCTAGTCACCCTGAGACATCGGCTCTAACGTCTCATAACGCCCAGTGATTTCGCTGGAAACAGTGCCCTTCAAACCGCACCCTTCAAATTTGCACACTACTGCTTGGCGGATGAATATCTGGCAAAAGTGTGGTACGTCCCCACTCTTGTAGAAGAGGCCTTCCTACCACTACAAGTATAAAACTTTTGTTTGTTTCATTTTGGTGATGATGAAGATGAAGATGAAGATGAAGATGAAGATGAAGATGAAGATGATGAAGACGAAGACGATGACGATATTACCGTTAGGCCGCATCCTGCTCGGCAGGAGCGCGAACAGCGACGCGATCAGCATCGCATGGGACACGTACGTCTGCTCCAGGATGATGCCGGCCAGCCTGGAGCGGACAGCACGCACATTATTATTAGGACCTTGAATAAGTTCTCGCTGTTTCTACAGAGATGGCAGTAGCGGTGCCCCGTTCGTGGAACTTCGTGGAACACAAGGCAGTAGTGTATCGAACCTTAAATTTCAGAGTATGGTAGTTCACTTTAGTAGAAAAGAGGCCTTTGCCTCCACGATATGTGCGAACAAAGTGGGTCATTCCTGCGCACTTAATAACAGTGACGTAATGAGTTTAGAATTGGAAACACTGTTCAATTAAAAAGTTTGAACGCAATTCGTTTCAATAAAGTTCTGGCCGGCAATAAAAAAAACAGCGCGTGCCGACGCGGCATTGGCTATCCAAATTAAAAAAAAAGCTTTTTTTTTCGTATGAATAACTTTTCTCATAGCTTAGGATGAAAAGCATAGTGTACCACACGGTAGCAAAATTATTTAACCTCAAGCGAAGTACTTTCACTCCCTCGCTACGCTCCGGATTCTACTATAGAATCCTTCGCTTCGCTCTGGATTCAAAAAATCGCTCTCTACCTAAATACATTATTATGTTCCCTTGGGATACAATCTACCATTTTTTTTAGTTCTGTAAATGTCTACTTTTGTGCCAAATAAAGTGTAATTGCGGGAAATTTTATTGCACTCCTTTATTCAAAAGAAATCTGCAGCCGAAGCACATGGAATTCTTGTTGAGACTTATGGTGACAATGCTTTGTCGGATACAACAAGCAGAGACTGGTTTCGACGCTTCAAAAAAACGATTTTGAACTCGAGGTCCTTCTAGTATGCATGTATACATATTTGGACACTGATATCAACCAACCCAACCCTATTCCTGCTCTCTCCAAGCACAGGTCGTCTGGTAGAGATCGCTTTAACACGTTCGCTGCTGAGAAGAGACTGTACACAGAGTAATACAAGTGTAGAATGAGTGATGCGAGTGTATACCGAGTGACGAGACTGTATACTGAGTGTCGCTAGTGTACACTGAGTGACGCCAGTGTACCCTGGGCGAGTGTACACTAAGTGACGCGCTATACCGGTGGTGTACATACCTAGACGTGAGGTCGGCGTGGCGGGAGCAGCCGCCCTTCATCCCGCGCACGACGGTGGCGTTGAACACGCACCACGCGTCGAACTCTGTGCCCACCTCCATGTCCGTGTCGATTATACTGGAATGTATAATAAAAAAAATAAAAAAAATAATAAAAAACTAAACTTTTCTTTTTTAAATTGAATAACATATGTTAATTACCCCTAACTGTGATCATCTGTATTTGGGGAATTTGGAACGTGAGTTCATATGAAAATACTATAGATAAAACGAACTTTCAGTTTCGCCCAATTTTTTAAATTTTCCAGGCATTTAATTTATTTTTAATTTTCCTCTATGTACATGGGGCTTAATTGTTGGACTTTTAAAGGTAATTATTTTCGCCTACCAACAATAACATTTTTGAATTTAATTATGCTCAGAGGCGCTATACATTTCACATCACGCGCGCATCCGTCGCGCGAGTCAATCCCAAAGGCCGCGACCCACGTAAATCCACCTTTAGACATAAAAATAACTCTACTCACGTGCTATTAACAAACACCGCACCGAGGAACTCCGTGCGCGAAGTCTTAACGTTAGATAGCGCGACGTCGAGGAACGTGCAATTCCGAAACGTCACGTGCGACATCAGGAGATCGCGGAACGTGCAGTTTCGGAACGTGCAATTACTGTACTCTAAATTCTCTCTGGTCGTGTTATAGAACTCGGAGTCGTATGTCTTGTTGTCTATGGTCAGCGTGGACGCTTCGAATATGTCGTTCTCCATCTTGACCACCGTATATGGTATGTATGAAGACAGGTAAAACTGTAAAGAGAAAATTAAATTGAGAATAAACTTATAAGTAACATATTTAACTAGCTACTTATCCTGGATGTTATAGAGGTTAAGTGGAAAAAGAAAACGTCTTAATCCTACTAATATTATAAATGCGAAAGTTTGTGAGAATGGATGGATGTTTGTTCCTGTTTCACGCAAAAACTACTGAACGGATTCGAATGAATTTTGGAACACAGATAGTTTATAACCAGGATTGAGTAATAGGGTACTTTTTATCCCGATAGTAGCGTTTGACCACTATCTCATCTGATGGCAAGTGACAATGCGGCCTACGATGGTGCACGCTTACCTAGAAGTAACCTATTCACTAGTGCCTTGAAGACTCGCAGGTTGTAACTAGCGGGAAACACAGACTCCAGCAAGGAGTTCCACTCCTTTGCGGTACGCATAATGAATGTGGAGGCAAACCGCTTCGTACGTACAGATGGAAGGTCCACCATGCAACGGTGGCGCATCGCCCTACGTCTGGTTGTTCGATATAGTTTGATGATGAATTTATGATGATGATGATGACTCACTTGTATCGCCACCGTGAATAATAACATCCCGCCGAGGGACAGGGTGGTTTGTCGATAAGGACTCGAGAAAATCTGGAAAAACGCCTGCCAGAACTGTGGACAACACACTTTCATTATATTCAAGAATACAACAGAGTAAAAAACTTTTTATTATTACTCGCGTTAACTATTATCCCACAGCAACCCCTTTTTCATCCCCATCACCCCTTATTATTCCCTTCATTCATTTCATTCATTCATTCATCTCATTTATTCATTCGTTTCGTTCATTCATTCATTTCATTTCATTCATCCATTCAAACATTTCATTCATTCATTCGTTTCGTTTATTCATTCATTTCATTTCATTTATCCATTCAAACATTTCATTTATTCATTCATTTCGTTCATTCGTTCATCTATTCAAACATTTCATTCATTCATTCGTTTCGTTCATTCATTCATTTCATGTATTCATTCATTTCGTTCATTCGGTCATTCATTCTAATATCAAAACTACTGACCATCTTGACACTATGCCTGACGTGATGCAATGCCGGCGGGCGCCGCTTGCCCGGCAGCGACAGCTCGCCCAGCCGGTACGTGGAGTCGGCATTGCCGGCGGCAACGTGCGACTTGTTGCAAATGCGGATTTGATTGCTGCTGTGTATTGTCTGGAAAATAAATATAATGAAAATAAAAACAAATGGTGTGTGCTTAAAGGGGCCTTCATTAATTACATGAGGTGTTTAGGGCGGCCGGGGGTAAAGCCCAATCTCACGTGGGGGAGAGCGAGGGGAATAGCGAGGAGACTGGGTTAAATCTTACTAATATTCATCATCATCAACCCATATCGTCCCACTGCTGAGCACGGGTATCCCCTCACTTTCGTGAGGAGGATTAGGCCATGATCCATCACGGGGGCCCGATCCGGATTGGTGGTTAACATACCTACCCCCGAAATAAATCTCGGGTAGGCATAAATTAATAATAATTATTATTATATTTATTTATTTATAGTATAATTTACTAATATTATAAATGTGATAGTTTGTGTGTTTGTCCTCTCGTCACGCCGAAAGGGCTGAACGGATTTTGATAAAATTTAGTATATATATATGTAGATACTAGATACGTAAAAACTGATGGTTTCTATGGGATAATAAAAATCTCGAAATCCCGCGCTACTGTATGGCTAGATGGACACTGACTATCGGAGACTGGACGAGGGGAGCCGAAGATCTCATCGAAGTTCATTGGAAGAAGTCCATGTCGAGCAGTTCGAAACGAAACGAGCAAGTCGTTCACCCTGAGACATTAGATCTTAAAGTCTCATGCCCAGTAATTTCGCTGGAAACAGTGCCCTTCAAACCGGAACACAGTAATGTTTGCACGCTACTGTTTGTCGGATGGATATCTGGCAAAGGTGTGGGAACTTCCCCAGGCGGTATCTTGCAGAAGAGGCCTCCCACTACTAAAGCAGACATCTAAGTTATCCAAGCACATACCTGATAGACCATCATGGCGTCCACCTCCCGGCCCACGTCTAGTAGATACCGCGGCGACTCCTGCGTCCAGATGAGGCTGACGAGGGACGCCAGGATCGGCAGCGTGCATAGCAGCAGGTATCTGGAAGGAACAAAAGATAAAAAAAAAAACTGTTTGTCTGTAAAGTTGGTTTACGGACGATAGTTTAACGTTGCAACGTCATAACAAAACATTGATGAAATAATTGCATATTTATATTTTCTTTTTTTTAATAATAAAAGAATAATACTTGTAATTATACTAGTAATCAGATTTATAAAATGCAAGAATAATTAACCTTTATTTCCGAAATTGTTGTTGTAATTAGCAATGAAAACCGCATTAACTTTTCACATCACTTTATAAACAGTCGACGAAACAGTTCACGTGTAGATGTAATTTGTGTGCTGCCGCTGTCTCTCTTCTCCTCGGACGCATAGGCCAATCGAGTGGAAGAGAGATAGATGCGGCGCAAGCGTACAATGAGCGTAACGGGACAATGTGTCATCTTTTACGTGCATGCAGCCGGCGTTCGTCGATTTATTAGACGTTATCACGACAATAAATTAAAACCATGGCATATAAAACAGACCTCGATCACCGTCTGTCTATAACCCATTCACTGAGACCACTCCAATGATCCCAAATACGATACCTCTGCTGTAAGTTGGCGAGGAGTTGGACATCCAGCAGATTCCAGGTGACGCTGCAGCATCAGGTCAAGGTTATCATGACCTTGCAACAACATTGGTGTAACAGGACACCGAATTTCGAATCGATCAGACCTGTGGAAGTTGCTCACATCCTTTCATCAACTGGAAAAGAGCTGATGATCTTCAAACGGCTGAATAGATTTTATTGATTCACTGGTAAGAACACGCTCGATGAAGTCACCTTTCAAACAAAAATAAACTTTATCAAAATCGGTCCATCCGTTTGAGAGCTACGCTGCCACAGACTGACACACATACACAACCCCAATTTAATTTTATTTGACTGGGTAAGGAGACGAGCAGCGAGTCTTTCATCTGATGGTAAGCGCTAAGCCTCCCTATAACAGTTACAGTGCCACCCAGAACTTTGCATTGCATAATCTTGCGCGGCACTGCACTGCGCTCGTCACCGTGACATCGGCTCTAAAGTCTCATATGCCCAGTAATTTCGCTGGAAACAGTGCCCTTCAAACCCGAAAACAGTATTGTTTTCACACTACTGTGTGCCGTCTTTAACTTATTGGGGGCCCTGGGCATTATAGAATAATGGGCCCTCTTTCTAGGACTATGATAGTAAAATATGAAAGAGGACTATTTTATAAACAAGCAAAATGAGTAGGTAATCTAAAATGTACAAGGCAGTATCTATACTAATATATAAAGCTGAAGAGTTTGTTTGTTTGAACGCTAGGATCTCAGGAACTACTGGTTCGAATTGTACAATTCTTTTTGTGTTGAATAGTCCATTTATCGAGGAAGGTTATAAATTATATAGCGCAAACGCAGCGAGCGCGAAAAGTTTTAGCTATTTCCATCAGTCAGTGGTGAATGAAACAGCGATCTGGCAGGAACCAGGGGGCCCATAGATCGTGGGACCGTGGGCACTGGCCTAGTGTGCCCAGTAGGAGAGGGGGGCATGCAAGTCCTCTCACCGATGCCAAGCGCTGAAATGTTCCTTGTTCTCCTCTAGGGTGTCGGGTCCGTTGAGTGGCAGTGCCGCGGCGGCAATGCCGGCGGCGAGCAGCACCCCTCCCCCCGCGGCTGCCAGCGCCCCCCCCGCCACGGCCCGCGCCCACGCCCCGCGGGATACCTCGCACATGTACGTGTAGCATATAGGGACTATGCCGCCGGAGCCGATGGCTGAACAGAATCTGTGGAAGAAAATAAAAACTAAGGAAATATTTGAGTATTTGTTAATATTTAACTATGTGTTACGGGGAGATATTATGGCCTACGAACTTACTTGGGAAATCCGTCGATGGCCTCTCGGTTGTGTAATCAGCGCTGTCTTCGGGTTAGATGGGAGATGATGGTGCACAGAGATATATCCATAGGACGCCGATGGGGCGGTTTCTTCTGATCCCGTATCACCTTCCTCCGGGATAGAGGTGTGATCAGGCAATCCACACTACACTTAATCCTGGAGCTCGTCTCCGAGGATGGGAATGGCGTCCACGAAATGGAGCTACCGGTGAAAGCTCAAAACACCGCGACGCGACAAGTGCTCGCACGCGCATTTGAAGGACGACTGACTTCCGGTTGGCCAACCCAAAGTCGTGGGCCATAATAATCTCGTACCAACACAAAATATTAAGCGGAATAGTCTTTGTGTAGTTACGTTCGAAAACACTCAAAACAAAAAGAAAAGAAATCTGTTTCAGTACGAAACACTATGCTTTTATAAATAACTTGAAAACCCCCTTTATAACTTCGTAGTTAAATTTGACAGACTTTGTGGAATAAGTGGGTGATGAACCGATTGCAAAGCATGAGGTTGTGGGTTCGATGCCCGCACAGGGCTTGGATTTCTGAAAAAAAACTCTCCCAATAACCACCAGGTGGGCGCCTCACCTGGCCATCATGAACGTCCCATAGGTGGGCATGAAGGCAGCGATAGTGGCGAACACGGCGTTGACGGCGAGACACGACAGCAGCGCGCGGCGCCGCCCCAGCCGCGTGCCCAGCGCCCCCCACCCCACCGCGCCCAGGGAACACCCCACCAGGCTGATCAGCACTGCGGACAAGAAATGGGAACTTTGGAAGACATATCACTTTGCAATAGAAGTTTTTATACATTCTGAATTTATATATCTAATAATATATTGAAATAGTACTATATTATAAATCTATGCAAATAAATAAAATAATAAATTAACTCACTAAATGCACGTGAAAGTATATATACGGTACTTATATCAAAAATTCAATTTTTACATTTTTGTCTGTCTGTCTGTCTGTTTGTTCCGGCTATTCTCTGAAACGGATGGACCGATTTTGACTGGACTTTCACTAGCAGATAGCTAATTTTATAAAGAGTAACTTAGGCTACTTTTATTACTTTTTATCCCGTAAAAATGAATAGTAATAGCGGGATAATACTGAACGCGGGTGAAACCGCGGGACGCAGCTAGTATATCATATATTTTTCATTTATTAGGCATAGTGTGCATAATGCATTATTATAACGTAAATACTTAATGTATAGTATTTATAAAATGATGTAAGTACACCACCCCTACTATAGAAAAGTGTTTTTTGAAGTGTAACATCTTTCCGCTCGCTTTGCTGCAATCTATAAACTGTAGTTAATTCTTTTTTCAGCAATTAGCATTGTCTGTGGCTAAATGAGAGAGCATCCAGTGGACTCACCGAGCCAGTTCTTCTCGTGTGGAAGGATGCAGAGCTCTATCTCGGCAGAGGGCAGGATGAAGGGGATGGCGCTCAGCTCCAGAGAGGCGCCCGCGATGGACAGAGAGCACGCGAACACCACACGGAGCTGGGAGAGCCCACAACCGGCCTGGAATGATACATTTATTACATAGAACAGATTTATTTAAAAAAAAAAACGGTCCTGAACTCGGACACCTAGGGTTCCGTACAAACTTGTAGGCCTTAAGAAAGCGTCTAACATTACTTAAACTAGACGTCACCTGTCTAAGCGCGTCCTCGTGGAACTGCTCCAGCACACTAGAGTCGTTATAGTCGAGGAGCTCGCCGCTCTCGTTCTCCGCTATGTTGTCGGGAGGGCTGGCCGCCATGTTGTTTGTCGTGCCCCCGGGGGCGGGCTCACCACCACCTTCTGTCGCTGGAACAATATTGATAACTAGCTTATTTTTCATTATTGACTGAAATAAGACACCCGCGCTGGCCCCCGCGATGACCACCGCGCGATTGCTCGCGTATCGCAGTTTCTGCCCTATCGAGAGAAGCAAGTCGTTCACCACCTAATGGTAAGCGCTATGCCTGCCTATAACAGTTACAGCGCCACCTAGAACTTTGCATTGCTGCATTGCATTATCTTGCACTGAGCTTGTCACCCTGAGACATTGGTTCTACCCGTTTTAAACTAAATTCACAATTTATGTGTGTGTAATTCGTGTCTGATTGTGTGTGTGTTAGGTGTTATACTTACTGCTAAGTCTATCGTCCGTATAAGTCATGGTGTGGCAGATAGTGCCGAAGGTGCCGAGCTTGGCCGAGCTCTCCGAGTCAGAGCGCGCGCGCACCAGGCACGCGTGCTCCTCCGACATCTTGGCTGTTCACTCTACCACGCTGGGGGACGGACATCTGTTGGGAGAGAGTAAGCTGTAATTTGATTCATTTATTAATTAATTTATAGACAAGCAGTAAGTCTACATCAGCATTGTCCAAACAACGGCCCGCGGCTTGTTTTCATGCGGCCCGCGACGCATGTTTTAATCGGAAAATAGTTTTAGACATAAATAGTTTGTATAATACAATTGTTTGTCAAAACATATGATCAATATTTAGTATGATTTATATATTTTTATTTTTGCAACATTCTTTTCGCATGGCATCATTTAAAGGTGAAGCTATCTTTTACTGGGGAATTCCCGGAAAGTATTTTGTTTTTGTAGAGTGAGTATTGTTGGTGTGTGTATACATAAGTTATGCTTGTGCTTTCTTTGATTTTTTCAAGATCCTTGGCGATTTTTTTCCCAAACTAACAAATTTTGGCTTGAAAATGGGATCAACAATGGGCAGCACAGCACTTATTTATGTGAAAGTGCGTTCAACAATGAACTTTATAAGTGGAGGAGGAGGAGTCCATTATGTGCGTGCGGGAAAACACACCAGTTGTGCTACGTGCTAGCTATGCAGCGAAACACAGACATGTGTGTCTAGCATGGCATCACAGAACAGATAGATCGGCGTTACTACAGTGCGGCTTACACAAATGGCACACCAGTACTGTAAATCACACACGGTGTGTGCAGATTCGTAATGGTGCCCAAATGTAAAAACCGGTTCAGCGGTCAACGTCTTAAATAATACAACCAAAGGACCTCCTCATCAAAGCACATCCTTACCCTTACCGATCTGCCAATGTTATATTATCGACTTTACATATAGGTACTAAATCTCTGACAATTGTATCAGTCTTTGTTTTTCACAATTACTAGTGTAATGTGTCTTCCTTGTGCCCAGTCCGGGTCGGTGGATAACATACCTACAGTGGGAATAATTCTCGGGTAGGTATGTGGGTTTCCTCACAATGTTTTCCTTCACCGAAAAGCGAGTGATAATTACGTACATATGTTTTACAAGAAACACAATGGTATGTGCCTGCACCTGGATTTGAACTTAGGACCCTGTATTTGGAAGGCGGACATTCTCCGACTAAGCTAGTACCACCGTTACTATAAGATTTTTTAATTTTATCAAATCATTTTAAGCACTGTGAAAACTTTTAGCACAGATATTTATAGTTTGTAAACAGTTTTGGCCATAAAGTTTCTTTAATTTTTTTTTTAATTGTGTTTATTGTATTTTTTAATAGTTTTATCGCCTACACCAGAGGTACCCAAAGTTTTTTGTCTCATAGGCCAAAATAGAAGAGCTTCAAAATAGAGCTGGTTCAGATGGACCCACTGCAGCTACAATTCTACCATATTCCTATTTATTTCCTACCATATGTTATTTATTGTCCACTAACATAGACTCCTGTCGAGTCTCCCGTGGACCCCTGGGGGTCCACCTGGACCACTATGAGAACTAAGGGACTACACCTTTGAAAAGTTTAAAAATCAATATGCCAGCAGTCTGGAAATTCTCTTATACGTCTGATGACATTGGAGTAGGTACACTCACATTTTGAAGTCCTTTTTTATCATCATAATTTAGTTTCACTAGTAAATTAAATTTAGCACAAACACCACACCTAAGAACTAGTGTGTCGAATAAACAACGAAGCAATTTGGTAGAGGATGCTGACAATTTACTCCCAAATGACTTAGGCACAGAATAAACTAGAAATTACGACTAGAATATAGGTATAAAACTGGTCAGCTCAGATTCTCAGAAATACCTGTTTGTTAAATGAACAAACGCTAGTGAACATAGCCACTAGCAAGATAACACTGTGATAGCTCATCCTGCATTTAACAATGCATTGTTATTTATAACATAACCGATAAACAAGGTGTCACCAGTAAGAGACAATAATCTATTTTTAACACCATTACAAAATAATTACGATAATTCTAGTAATACTTACGATTTCATAAGAAAACAGCTGAATAGTATATTTTTTAACAATCACAGCATATTTTTAACAGAGGAAACAAGTTTAAATTGCAAATTTAAGTACGAAAATCAGCAAATAAAAAATAAAAACATTCGAAGTGAAGTCAAGTCAATCAACTGAAACAAAGCGTTAAGCAAACATGCGTGCTTCAACTGAATTAAACAGATAAGTTCAAAAGTGCTAATAATTTACAAATATGGTACGTTTCTTTCTTTCATTCACATTTGTAGGCTTTAAAAACAAAGACAAAAAAAGTAAAATTATTTTTTAAGGATTTCTCATTTGGTCAGGTTGAAATGAATCCATATTTTGACAGATCTGTGTGACATTTGATAGTGTTCGATAGTGCATAGTGTTGTATGACTAACCGATGAATATAATATCGATAATAACTATAATTATTATTAATTCTAACGAAAGATTACGTGTTACAACAATGTAAACAAACATTTGGAATTGCACAATTTGAGACTTCATCGTGGCTTCTTGCGGAATATTGTTCTCTAGGAGTTCGAAAGCGACTTGCGAATAGATTACTTCAAGAAAGCGTGTATTATACGTTCATCAACATTATCACCTGATTACCAATTTGTAAATGTATTACAATAAAAGTTACTTTTACTAGGTCAAAAAAAAAACAGAAAAAACTACGTATAAAATCACCTGCCAGCTCAGTACACACCACCAAATAACTTTTCAAGGTCCCTAATGCCGCATTCAAGGTTAAATTTAATAACTCACAAGTTTAATATAATTGAAAACGACCATTACTTTCTTTTAAAGAATAACAATATGATATAATAAATAATTTTTCAACAATATTTACATACATTTAAAAAATAGAGTTCATGAATGTAATGAATGAACATTATTATCTACAATGCAAACTTACCTAGTATTTTGCATACTACTTAGCTACTTTTTGCATCAGATCATTCTAAGATACCTAATAAAAGCTACTGGCTATGCTTTGCAGAATTAAAACAAATGTTCTTAAAACCTGATGCTCTAACACTAGTAACTGACTTACAATTTTGAAGCATTAAGCAAGATTTGCGTCCGGTATATAATCCTTTACACATTAAGCGGTGCCACACTGCTGCTGTCTAATTAGAAATGTATTAAATAAATTACATTGTGAATATTTATATGGCTCGTGTCTTGTGCAAAGTTGCAATTAGTAATTTAACTATTTAGAACCTGCTGCACTGTACGATAATCATTTTTATATATTTTAACGGCATATTCACTATAAAAACTGCATCAGACAATGTTATATTGAATGCATCATGGTTGTGTATTTGACGATGGCGTTCACTGAGTCAATGGGCACTTAAACACACACTGCGGGAAACAACGCATTTAGGAACTAAAATATTATGTTCACATTCTCTACATAACTATTTCTTTCAATCCACGTGTTTGATGCTTTAATAAACACATAATAACAAATTATATAAGACAAAACTTTCCTATATTTGTTACACTGTCAGTTTTCGCGTGTTATTCGTATAAAATTTCATAAAACTGCAGAGTTTAAGGTCAGGAAAAGGATGGACTACCTATTTTAGGAAATGAAAGAAAGAGATAAATGGTGAGTATCGAAGTGGTACGTACGATATTACAGTCCGAAGATAAGAATTTTAGACGTATTGGGTGAATATCACCAGAGTAGTAGAATTAGGGTATAATGTATTATACTTACTTAAATGTATTATATTATTTTACTAGCTGAACCCCAGGAATTCTGCAGGGGATGAAAGGTATCCTATGTGCTATTACAGACCCTAAAGTATTTTTTCACCGACCTACTAAATTAGATCAAAATCCGTTCAACGGCTTCTGCACTTTGGCGGTGATAGTAATCATTATCAATTTATCATTATTATAAAGATGGGTAAAATTGTTTTGAAGTAAAATTTGGTTTTGTACTTTAAAATTTATCTACTAGGTGCGCCCTGCGGCTTCACCTGCGATGAATATAATGAAAAGCTATTATGAGACTTAAAACCGACTTTAGTGATATACTCGAGCTAGATGATGGGGTTCTTAACTGACCTATATTTTATTTCAGAACCTTATGTACCAATTTAGAATTTATATAGGTAGGTACATACCAAATTAAAAATAATTTACATTTTTAATTATGATTTTAGTAGTGAATTATCGTAAGCACATATGAATTTGAAAACACTGATTACATTTTTATATCGTCAGAACTGTAACCATTAAACTATTATTGTTGCAATCTCGTGTGTAGCGGGTATTATATTGATTACTAGAATATGCGTTGCGCATTCACAAAGCTGCGTATAGTTTGCACATGCGCGATTGAATATATCGAACATGACGTCAAGGATTAAAATTGCGGTAATAGTACCTGAAATAAAATACACGAATATATTAGTATCGATTAAAATTGACAAAAAAATAAAAGACGATCAATATTTTAATTAGGTGTCTCTTTACTATTTTATCCTGGCGGTCGTTGAACCTAACTTTTTTTACCGATATAGAATAAGAGAGGGAGAGAAGAGAACCGGAACAATTCAAATGTTTAGCAGTGACAGTTACAAGTTTTAACAAAAATCTAGTTAGGCGGGAATCTGAAAATGTGCTGTGTTGAAATTCCCAAAGCTGACGTTGACTGGATTATTATAAGAATTGTTAGAAGAAGAATAAGAACTAATGTCGAGTCAACAAAACGACACAGAAACTGCACAAATCATGCGAATTCAATAATACAAAAAGAAGTGATAAGTTGACAGCTGCTGTCATCTGACTGACGGTGTCAGTGTCGGTCTGCAAATTTGGCGCGAAACCCGACGAAAAGCGGAAAGTTGAAAACAAACGAAAGAAGAAACAGCTGGTCGTGTGTTGTGTGTATTTTGAATTTATATATTTTACAAAAATGTGTGAGTTTACCGTACAAAACGAAACAGCTAAGCAGATAAAGCTAATCAGGAAGTATCTAAAGTTGAAAATAATGGAAGACAACGTGTCGTTTAGAAACCATTCGCAGGAGAGACACCATGTATACGATCTGATGAAACGCACGGTTTCTCACGGTGAATCTCACTCCGCACTTATGATTGGACCTAGAGGGAGCGGTAAAACTACTGTAAGTATTTCTTACCACGCTAAAACCTCAGCTAAAAGCCATTTGATGAGACTAGAACCTGAAGTTACCAGTACTTCCCGCCCTTTCTAGGTTGTTTTTTTTTCTTCTTTGGCCATGATTCGGTTTGCACATTGTGCCGTTATCAAGTCCCAGGTTGTTTGTTGACTGAGGTCTTAGCTTCCTTTGGTGTCTGGGTTTGTCAGGCTGCCGTAGGCTCACTGACGTGGATGAACAACTCCAATCAATCGATATTAACTAAGACAGAGCGATGGAAATTCGCTCATATCTTTTGAAAATGTACTTATGTATGTCATCACCTCTAACTATTCAATTTGATTATTTAGTTCCTGTCCATCCAAAAGTTGCCTGTAAGCAATTGTTGTTAGCAATAAGGCCGCCAACTGTACAACATATTTTTAAATTTTTCTTGTATATGATTACGTTGTCAATAAATAATTATTGTAGGTATTGAATTGTGTATCCTTTTAAAACTTACTGGCTGGCTTGAAATTAATTTTAGGAGCTTAACCATCCAGTGATATTTCAAAAATTGAACTTCATTTTTTTTGTTACCGGCCAGTTTGAGTTTTCTGGAGCTACTGTGTATTTATTATAACCTTCTTGCTTCTAGCTTGTAAACTCGGTGCTTCACCAGTTGAATAAAGAGGTGGATCTAGAGAATGATGCCATTGTCGTTAAACTGAACGGCCTCATTCACAGTGATGAGAAGACTGCACTCAAAGCTATTACAGCTCAGGTTTGTGTTTATTATCAATGTTACTCGAATTAAGCGGTGATAGCTTAGTGGGACAACGTCTGCCTTCCAAGGTGTGTCTAAGTTCAAATCCCAGTGCGGAAATGTACCAATGTCGTTTCTGAAAGACAGATGTATGTGATTATCAGTCACTTTTCGGTGAAGGAAAACATGGTACGGAAACCCACATACCTTCTCCAGACCAGGGCCCCATGGTCGATTAAGGGCTAATCATCCTCATGAAAGTGAGGGGAGACCCGTGCTCAGCAGTTGCCCGATATGGCTTGACGATAATGATGAAGTTATTAGAATGGTATAAAAGTAATATTTGGAATGTTTCCTATTTCCAGATGCAACTAGAGAATGCAGTAGGTGACCGAGTGTTCGGCACGTTCGCTGAGAACCTTGCATTCCTCATCAGCTGCCTGCAGAGCGGTGCCGACCGTCGCTGCAAGAGCATGCTCTTCATCCTGGAGCAAGTTGACATGTTCTGCAAGACGGGTCGAGCACAGACACTCTTGTATAACTTATTTGATATCACACACGGCGGAGAGGCGCCTATGTGTGTGTTAGGTGAGGTTTTTTCATCATCATATTTCTTGTAGTGGGAGGCACCATCTGCAAGAGACTGCCCGGGGAAGTACCACACCTTTCATATACCATATTCATATTCATTCCACAAGCAGTAGTGTGAAAACATTACTGTGTTCCTGTTTAAAGGATGTTGTTTCCAGCAAAATTACTGGGCCTATGTGACTAGAGCCAATGTCTCAAGGTTACGAGTGCAGGGCATTATGCAATGCAAAGTTCTGGGTGGCACTGTAACTGTTATTTATTTATTTATTCAAAAACAACCACAACATTATTACAGTACCTAAGCACCAATGCCATGTTATATTGACCGTAAAATTAACCACCTAAAATGTGATACCACATTCTAAACGGTTCTGTGCCACTTCTGTGAATTTCACCAGGCTGCAATGATATATATCAATATCCTGCAAGACTACATTAATAATACGTATAGCGTGTGACAAAGGGGCAAACTTGAGCAGGTTGGTCCTCGGTGAGGGCACGGCGAGAGTCGCGGGGCGGCGGCGCGTGCCCACGCTCCCGCGGGCGCGCACAGCCGCAGCTCAGCCAGCTCTTTTATCCAATTTTCCAGGTATAACAAACCGGCTTGACGTGATGGAGTTATTAGAGAAACGTGTCAAGTCGCGCTTCTCCCACCGGCACATTCTGGTATTCCCAACTACCGAAGAGCAGTCACCCACGGCCCACTTCAAACAGGTATTATGTTTCTTTCAGCTTTGAGATAAGATAAGATAAGAAAAGATAACAATTCCTTATTGCACTCCAAGACATACAAGTAAAAGCAGCAGCAGAGTTTGTTTGTTAATCGAGCAATTAGTAATTATATTTGTTTTGTGAAAAGGTGCTGATTCAACTCCTCAGCATGCCAGTAACGAAGGTGGTCAAAAAAGGCAGGAGAAGGAAATCTTCACGTAAGAAAACAAAAAGAGAAAAAAGAAAAAGAAAAAGAATAGTATAAAAAAACACGAGTGTGCTTTAGAGCATACCACTGAAGTAAAACTTCTTAAGCTTCATCTATATGTATGTAACTGGCTATGAGAGGAAGAGAGAAAGAAAATGTGTGCTGTCTTCCTCTTGCCACTACAGTAATATATGAAACGTAACTCTCTATCCTTCTGTCCTCACTAACTTATATCTCTCTCTCGACTTCCGTTCACATCGCCCGAACACATTTCGTATTGTATTGTCATTGGTCCTTGATAAGTGTGCAAAATTTCGATTTAATCCGACGTTTTAAGGGGGTCAAAATCTTGTTCAAAGTATCCATTACATACTTACATAAGTACATATTAACATACGTATGAAGCTAATAGAAGCATGTTAAAAGAAAAACAATAATTCAGTTTCAGCAAGCACCTCAGATGTAACACAAATAGATATGGACTTCGCTCTCCCAGATGAGATATTCAGTAGATGTCGCATAGACCCGGTGCAGTTTGAGGAGTTGGTGCCAACGTTTCTCGAAGATTGGAACGCACACATTGGCGCATTGGCTGGGGATGAAAAAGTAACAGATGCTATTGAGAAGTTTTGTTACTATACTGTGAATGAGCAGACTTTTAGGAATGTATTGGTGAGTTTTTTTCACAGTTTGATTTTTTCATTTTACTTTTTAGGGTTCCATACATCAAAAGAAAAAAGGAACTCTTGTAGGATCATTTTGTTGTTTGTGTCTGTCGAGACCCTCTTTCTTAGGAATGAATTACATATCGCATTACCGTGGAACCTGCAGCGTTGCACATACCATTGCGACACCATAGAAACAGCAGCGTTGCATTTATTATTGCCACAGCGTGGAAACTGCAGCGTTGCACCGACCTACTTGCAGCCAGTGGCGTGATTCTCTAGAATCGCCGCGCTGCGTCAGCTCGCCGCGTGGGAGCGGACACCGACATCGACACCGCGCGAGGGGACCTGCGTCACTCTTTACTCATACTTCGAGTAGGAGACACATACCCATCTTTAGCTTTAGGAATTATTAATTATTAATTATTGTAACCTTAACTTTTAAATTAAATTAGTTGTTTCTAATTTTGGTTTTTTTTAAGTCCTTCGGCTGTCGCTCGCATAATTGGCGCAGTCGGTAGGATCTAGAATCAGTGCGCGTCGGTTAAAAATCGTCGAAAATCGTCAAAAATCGCCGAAATTCGTTATATGACTTAACGCCGATCGTCGCTGACAGGCTCCTCAGCCCTAATCTAGATTCGAATCTACGCGAGCGCGTCACCGAGGACCAGTATCCAGCCATCGATACGCGGAGGAAACCAGAATGCAACTGTAAGTACGCAAAAACTTTCTTTTTTGTGTTGCTCCTTCCTAGTTCTTATCCTTGTGTTATAAGTACCCAAGATTTTTCATCCCAGGAATAGGGTTGACCGGGAGACTGCATCACGCCAGTCTCGCCGCAATAGAGAGTTAGATAGTTTAAGAGAAATCGATTCAGATTTAAATTTAGATTTATTATTTGTAAAAATGCCTTACGATCCGGATATGATTTTTAAAGCCTTGCGGCCTGTCCCGGATTTTGATGGTAATCCGAATATATTGACTAGGTTTATTAAAATATGTGATCAAATTGTTGCAACGTATATGAGCCTTGACCCCGGTAGTGAATTACCTAACTTGTGTCTTTTAAACGGTATATTAAATAAAATAACCGGGCCTGCGGCTACAATTATCAATTCTAATGGCATCCCTGATAACTGGCTAGGAGTTCGCGAATCCCTCATTAATAATTTTGCAGACCAGAGGGACGAAACCGCGTTATACAACGACCTCTCCTTGGCCACGCAAGGGCATAAGACCCCACAGGAATTTTACGGTCATTGTCAGACGTTATTCAGCACGATTATGACATACATTACGTTGCATGAAAGCCTCCCTACAACTATAGAGGCTAAGCGCGCGCTTTACCGAAAGCTTACCATGCAGGCTTTCGTACGTGGTTTACAAGAGCCCTTAGGCTCTCGAATTAGATGTATGCGACCGGTTACTGTAGAGCAGGCATTGGAATTTGTTCAAGAAGAGCTGAATATAATATATTTGCAGCAACGTAATAACGAAGCGCATTCAAAGGCTCAGCCATTTGTGAAAGCTCAGACTCCAATTCAAATGCCTCCTCCACCTAGACAGGCATTTCAGCCTCCCCCACACATGATGTTAGCACCCGTTAGTCAGAGGCCCATGCTTATGGCACCTCAACCTTTTAAGTTCGCTCAGCCACAGCACCAATTTAAATTTAACGCGGGTCCACAAAATCATCCCCAAAACCGAATGCCTACACGTACGCAGCAGATGTTCGGCGCACCGCCACCAAATTATAACGCGCGCAGTAACGCTTTCCGTCTGCCCCCTCGTAACGCACCTCAGAATTTCGGCCCTAAGCCAATGAGTGGAGTACAACATTTCACCCCTAGGGCCCTACCCGCGACGGGATATTCTGGACACGATTGGTCTAAGCACGGCAACCCTCCACCTACGAACTATTTTAAAAGCCGTGAAATGAATTTTAATGAATGTGTAAATGACGGTGATTATGCGGATTACTACTATGAGCCTGATTATAATTATTATTATTCTGATTTTAACGAATGTCCGGTGTACACCCCTGATTATAACGAGTACGTTGACCCCGAGAGCTACGGCTCTGAAACAGCTCAGGTACATGAGTATCATGTAAACGACGCAGCTTCTGAACCGCAGCCTTCCACTAGCCAACAGGAAAATTTTCAGAAGGCTACAGGGTCAGGCAGGCAAAAATAGAAGTCAATTTACAGACTCAGAGACAGCTACCATATATTCAGACGTCAAACCCCCCATTAAAATTGCTAATAGATACCGGAGCGAATCAATCCTTTCTAAGTCCAGACGCTATAGAAAGATTTTACTCTCACGTGCCGTTAGATTACGACCCATTTGAAGTTACAAATGTACACGCGGTTAGTCAAAACGATTATTCAATCACGGTACCTTGCTTTACTGAAGTTAACGACAACGAACCGATTAAACTTTTTGTGTACAAATTCCATAATCATTTTGACGGGTTAATTGGTCTTGATTTATTAACACGATGGGAAGCAAAAATTGACTTAAAAAGGCTATGTTTAACTACAAAGTCCGCGGTGAACCAAATTTTACTGTACAATTCACGTAACGTTAATGTAGGGTGCGTACCCCACGATCTTAGAAAGTTAAAAGTTAGTTTAATTAATAATCGGTTTATTAGCAGAAAGAAAGATAAAGTAAAGTAAAGTTGTAAAGTATGTGTTGACGGTATGATGGCGTTAGGGCGACTGCCGTTGAATGCTAACCCGCGGAAGCATGTAATTTGTGTGGTTTGCATAAACCGTACATGCTCCCGAGGACGAGATGAGATGAGGTGGATGAAAGTACAAAAGTAAAAACTTAAAAAACTTATAAAACTTATAAAACTTAAAAACATTAAAACAATATATTTGTAATTGGAGACGTTGATTTGTCGACGCAGGCGTACGGACGAGTCACGCTTGATTCCACGTCGTCTCTTCTCGTCTCAGGTACTGCTGGTAGCTCGACGAGTTGAATAGCAGGAACGGACGGTTGACGATCGTTGTCGGATGCTGAGGGTAGCGTCACAGAGCAGCGTGCTCTAGCGCGCCTCCATAAGAACAATCCGCCAACGCAAAGTGTTGTGCCCAGCAGTATGTATAGTAGTGCATACTGGTGAACGTCATGTGAAGTAATTGGATCTATTCCGTCGCCTTCACTCTTCATCTTCTCGATTTGTTTATCAATTTGGTTTAGCTCCGTTTTGAAAGTACTTAGTTCATCGTCGGCAGTTTTGTTGATTCCAATTACAGGAATAGTTATGTTGAAAATGTAGTTGATAGGAGGTATATCCACCTTGATTACATCTGGTTGTACTATTAGATAGTTTGCCCGTTGAGTATGCGAATATATTGTGAAGGTTTCACCTTTGATGACGCAGCCTTCGCCGAGAGTGATAATACCGGCCTTGCTGACGCGTTCGGCGGTAACCTGATGCTCGCATATAATTCTTATGGTACTTTGTCCACAGCAGAAATATAGATAGGTATTTATTTTATAAAGCTCTATCCACATGTCAGTGCATGTTGTTTGTTTTGTTTCACATTGATTCGTTTTCCGTTTGTTTGCTGTCACTTTCTCCTTGTTTTTCTTAGCTCTCGTGTTCTTTTACAGGTAGTTTCGATAATTTAGTGACAGGTCGTTTCAGGGTTCCGTTTTTAGTTCGAAGAGTGACCACGCGGACATAGCCGTCCTTTCCCTCGTGTAGGTCGATCACTCTTCCTAGTGCCCATTTTCCAGGAGGCAAATTAGCGTCATGAATGATGACGATATCATCTACGCTCATATTTTTCTGTGCCTGTTGCCACTTGCCTCGAGAATTGAGTTGTGTCAAGTACTCTGATTGCCATCTCTTCCAAATGTCTTGGAAGATTTTTTGCACTAGTTGCCATCGTGTTCTCAAGTCTCTTTCTGTTTCCATGATAGTCAAGGTGGGACCGCTTGATAGAAAATGAGACGGCGTCAGAAAATCAATTTCTTCAGGATCGGGGACTTCCGTAAGTGCCAAAAGTGGTCTGCTGTTCAGGCAAGCTTCTAGTTGTGACAGAAGTGTTGACAGTTCTTCATAGGTGAGTTTCTGCTCTCCTAGAACTCTTCGTAGGTGGAACTTTAGGCTTTTGACGGAACTCTCCCACAGGCCTCCCGCACTGGGCCATGAAGGGGCATTGAAGTGCCATTTAATATTCATGTCCGTTACGGCTGAGAGAAATTCAGAGTTGATAGTTGTTTTGAGATCAATTAACTCTTGTTTTAGGATGTTATTGGCTCCAACAAAGTTTGTTCCATTGTCACTATAGATGTGACCTGGTGATCCTCGTCTGGCAGCCAGTCGTCGCAGAGCTGACAGGAAAGCTGATGAGCTGAGGTCAGAGACCAGTTCCAGATGCACTGCCTTCGTTACCATACAGACGAAGACAGCGATGTATCCTTTTGTTGTTTTTATACCTCGGCCCTTATTTGTTTTCACATCGATGTACCCAGTGTAATCGACTCCCGTATGATAAAAAGGTCGGGTTGGATTACAACGTGCCGCCGGTAAGTCTCCCATCAGCTGACTTTGTAGAATAGGGTTGTGTTTTCTGCACTTCACGCAGTTAAAAATGCGTTTTTTGACAGCCCTGTTGCCGCCAATTATCCAGTACTGTTTTCTTAATCTGGCTGATGTCAGGCGTGCTCCTCCGTGGAATGTCATCTTGTGTGCATGGTCGATTAACAGTTCGGTGAAGTGCCCGTCGTGTGGAATGATGAGTGGATTTTTCTGTTCGGCATCAATGTTTGCATTGTTAATCCGTCCTCCCACTTTCAGGAGCCCATTTTGGTCCAAAAAGGGGTTCAGGGGCAGCAGTTTGCTTTTTCGGTCTATTTGTTTCTTCTGTTCTAGCTTCGAGATGTCGTCTTCGAACGAGGTACGTTGTATGTACTTTACAAGTATGTTACTTGCTTTCTTCATTTCAGGTATGGTTAAGTAGTTTGGTCGTTTCTCGTTAAGTGACGTCACGCGTAGCATCCATGCGATAACTCTTGTAACTCGAGTCAGACAGCTGTTTCTGGCTAGCAAGTCACCGACGAGTTCATTGTTGTTTTGCTTTACAATTACATTTGTTTGTAACTTTTTCATTTCTTCATTCGTTTCGTATTTTTGTTGGTTGTTTACAGGTAAGTATGTTGGTAACCATTCTGGTCCGTGCCACCAAAGTTGATGTGTTGTCAGCTGAGTTGGTGATATACCGCGACTAGCACAGTCTGCTGGATTTTCTGAAGTCTTCACATAATTCCAACAGGTTGCTGGCATAGTTGTAGTTATTTTCTGTACCCTGTGTGATACGAATGGCTTCCAACGGTTGTGGTCACCATGAAGCCACCCCAGTACTGCAGTGGAGTCCGTCCATCCATATACAGTAGCGCTGTGATTTGATAAGCATTGTTTGACTTTTTCCATGAGCGTTGATAGTAATTGAGCCGCGCAAAGTTCGAGTCTGGGTAAAGAAATAGTCTTCTTCGCTGGTACAAGTCTCGATTTTGCTGACACTAAGACGACAGAGTTGTTTTTTCTTGTTTTGCAGTATATAACGCATGCGTAAGCTGATTCTGAACTGTCGCAGAATCCGTGTAGTTCAATGTCATCTTCTTGTTTGATATGTAACCATCTCGGTATTTGGAGGTGGTTGATATTAGAAAGCTGCGATTTTATTTTTCCCCATTCCTTGTTTATGGACTCGGGTACTTCATCGTCCCATCGCAGTTCTTGTTGCCAGACCGCTTGAAAAATTAGTTTCAGCTTTGTTGTTAAAGGACTTAGCCATCCCAATGGGTCAAAGACCTTAGAAATTTCCGATAGAAGGAAACGTTTTGTTACTGGCTTTGTTGAGTTTGTGTCGATGGTAAGTTGAAATGTGAAGTTGTCTTCGTAAGGATTCCATCGTAGGCCCAATGTCTTCGTTGACTCTTGGTGCCGAAAGTTGTATGGTTCTGGTGTGGTAGTTGTTGGTTTGTTATCTCCTAGTAGTTCTAGGTTGTTGGACGACCACTTCCTCAAGTTGAAACCTCCAGCCTTGAGTAAGTTTGTAAGGTCTGTTTTGATGCGCGTTGCAGTTTCAAGGTTATCCGTGCTGCAGAGCAGGTCATCCATGTAAAAGGAAGATTCGAGAATGGCTGCTGCTTCTGGATAGTTGTGCCTCTCATCACTTGCTAATTGTTTCAAGGTCATCATGGCCAAATATGGTGCCGCTTTTGTGCCGTATACCAATGTACTCAACGAGTACTCCCGGAGTGGTTGATCGGGTGTGTCTCTCCATAGTATCTTTTGGTATTTTTGGTCATCTCTGTGACACAAAATTTGCCGAAACATTTTTTCAATGTCAGCGGTAAATGCTATTTTGTATTGTCTCCATTTTAAAATGATGGACATGAGATCTGTTTGTAAGTTTGGGCCGCTGAACATCAAACTATTTAGACTCTCCCCCGAAGTTGTTTTTGATGATGCATTGAAGATTACACGAAGGGGCGTTGTTGTTGAGTCGACACGTTGCACACAAGAATGCGGTAAATAATAATGTGGTTTCGTGTTACTGTTACATAGCTGCATGTGATTTAGTTGTTCGTATTCCGTCATAAATTGTTTATAGTTTTTCGCTATATTTTCAGCTCGTTGAAATCTTCTCTCTAGTTGAAAAAATTGTGCAGCTGCTCTCGGTTTGGATTCTCCAAGCTTCTCCTTGATGTCAGGGTGTAAAGGTAGTCGCACTTCATAACGACCATCTTGGTTACGTTTGGTTTCGGTTTTATATTGTTGTAGGCAGTAGAGATCTTCAGATGACATGTCAAGTGTGTTATCGGCAATGTCTTCTATTTTCCAAAAACTGCTGATATCATCCAAATTGTTGAGGACGACGTTACACTGATACGACTTGATATTGCCGCACAAGATCCAACCAAGCAGAGTTTGTTGTGCTATCGGTTGTGTTTCTTCACCTTTAATGACGCCGCTCAGTATGATGTTGGAGTAAACATCAGCGCCAAAAAGAATGTGAACAGGTTGGTTTATGTTGTAGTCAGGATCAGCGAGTTGAATGCCTTCCAGATGCTTCCAGGATGACGATTTAGGGAACGATCTGTTTGGCAAGTTGTTGATGAGGTTTCGCATTACATATACGTAAGTATCGAAGTTATAATTATTGTTAATAGCAGTGCTGGATATTGTAACAGCACCCTTACAGTTGTTTTCTTGAGTTCCGACTCCGAAAATGACGCCCTTGCATCTCTGTCGACGCAATCCCAGCAGTTGACAGGCGTTTTCAGAAATTAAGGAAACCTGTGATCCCTGATCAATAAGAGCTCTTAGTACGATCTCCGAACTGTTGTGTGTTTTGACCTTGATCAAGGCGGTGGCCAAAAGTGTCTCAGGCATGTGTTCCATTGACACGTGGCCGCTTGAAGTTGTTGCATTCCTGTTGTTATGTCCGTCGTTGCTTGCAGTAGGCATTGAGTTGACGGATGTATCGTGTAGCAAGGTGTGGTGCTGAGCGTTGCATTGACGACATGTTTTCGCCGAATTGCATTGTTTTCCCTTGTGGTCGAACAAACAATTTGTACATAAGTTGAGTTTCGCAACTAAATTCCTTCGTTGGTTTAAATGTAATTTGATAAAGTCGTTGCAATGGAATAATCCATGTTCATTTTTGCAGAGTGGGCATCTTACGTTACTTGGAACGTAACTTGTTTTTCTCAAGGTGGAATAATTATTGTTTGAATTATTCGACGATTTTGGTTTCGAGTTGAAGTTTTGGTTGGCCTTGGCACTGTACGCCTTGTATGTAGGATGAAATCTGTTGTTGAATGACGATCCACGCTGTTGTTGCTCAGGTGTTTGTCGCTCTTGTTTGCGGCGTGCAGTTTCTAATGAAGTAAATTTCTTTTCCAAATAGCGAAGGAACTCGGGTAGACTAGGAAGCTCTCTTGGTTCTGTTAGAGATTCAATGTAGTCGTTGTAGGTGTCAGAATCCAATTTTTGGGATAGAAGATGAACCATGATCGGATCCCATGTCGATATATCCACGCCGAGGTTCTTTATAGCGTTCAAGCACTCATAAGCTGTATCATGCACTCTCTTGATGGCCAAAGATGTTTGAAATTGTATGGTTGGCAAGTTCAGAATAGTGCTGAGATGAGAAGTAAATATTAACTTCTTATTGTTGTATCTGTTGTTGAGAATATCCCAGCATACAGCATAGTTGTCGGAGCTAATAGACAAGTGCTGTATCAGTTTTTCCGCTTCGCCTTTCACTTTGGACTTAAGGTACTGCATTTTTTGAGCACTCGATAAGGATGGATTAGTGTGGACTGTTTCAGTAAATAAGTCCTTGAAAGATACCCAGTGATGGTAAGCGCCTCCAAAGGTAGGAAGGTCCATCACGGGAGTGGATTTTTGTTTATGAGCTACTGACCACATCTTAGTATTGACTGCTTTTTTCATGTCTTTGTATTGACGTTCGTAGATTTCATATATTTGTTCGTATTCTAGTTCTTCTCCTGTTGTTTCACAATCGATCTCCCAGTGTAAGGAGTCGATCACTTTCCATCTTGATTCAAGGTTCTTGAGAGTATCGTCGAACTCCCACTTCTCGTTTATACTATCTAAGTCGATAGTCGTGATAGTTTTGGTAAAAGCTTTAAAGTTGCTTTTTTGTTTCCGTAACATTTCGTCTGTTTTGCTAGCGTTACCTTGCGATTTAGTTTTGACGAATGTTGTCGGTTTGTTAGTAGTTGATTGTTCTTGGTACGTAGACGGTTCGCCCAAGTGTTGAAGTAGTAGTTGAGGTTGAGTTTCAGTTATGGAGATAACTGGTTTCGCGGGAGATGCTTCTCTAGTATGAAGATTTCCCTGATATTGTTGTATAAATGATCTCGCGTCGTTGTAGTGCTCCTTAGTTCGCAGATAATCGTTTTCTGTGAAGTAAGGATAGTCACGGCCCTCATATTGGTATAGTTGCGTGTGGTTCGCTTGAAATTCCACCCAATATGAGTCGAGAGTTTCTAACCTCTTTTTGATGTAAGTAGGAGTCTTTCTTTCGGCTCCGTCTTTTTTGAAGTTGCGAAGGTGCTGTTTGATAGCCTCCTTCAGTTGGTTTTGAGTCGCCAAAATATCTTCAATATTGCTCATCTTGTCGTTGGTGTTGTTATAGTTAGTGCGATTTTTAATCTCTCTACGGTATGTGCGACTTCTCAATGCAGCTGGTGAGACCCGCTTGTGGGAGGCCAGCCGAACCGATTCGCTACCGAAAAGATTTCCAAATCACACTTCGTTGACCTGCGGACGGTGATGGTAGGTATCCTCAGGCTGCTGGTAGTACTCGCAGAAACAACCACGTGGTAACAGTATTTTCTCAGAACACACGCGATTGGCCTCACGAACACGTTGCTCGAAGGACCATAAAGATGTAGGGTGCGTACCCCACGATCTTAGAAAGTTAAAAGTTAGTTTAATTAATAATCGGTTTATTAGCAGAAAGAAAGATAAAGTAAAGTAAAGTATGTGTTGACGGTATGATGGCGTTAGGGCGACTGCCGTTGAATGCTAACCCGCGGAAGCATGTAATTTGTGTGGTTTGCATAAACCGTACAGTTAATTTGTACGAAGATATTATTCCGGCAAATAGCACAAAATTAGTCAGATTACCCATTGATGCTCCCGATAGTGAAATTTACATTCCAGAACAAATACTGTGTAACTGTGTTATTCATGAATGCGTAACCCGCGTGGTTCAAAGTAGGGGTATATTAGAGATCGAAAACCCGAACGAAAATGACGTCGTATTTTCGTTAGACCGCCCGGCTCACGCGGAGCTATTTAATATCGAGTGCACGCGAACCGGAAAGCTACCCGGCCGCGCTAAAGAAGTCTTAAAGCGACTTCGCACCGATCATCTTAACGAGGAAGAAAAGGCTAATTTGACGGCTCTTTGTGCAAAATATTCTGATGTTTTTTATATTGAAGGTGAAAATTTAACTTTCACCAACCAAGTTAAACACCGCATTCGCACAACCGATGAGGTACCGGTTTATACAAAGAGCTATCGCTACCCTTTTGTTCATCGACAAGAGGTCAGTGACCAAATTGACAAAATGTTAACTCAAGGTATCATCCGCCCTTCTGAGTCAGCATGGAGCTCACCAATTTGGATAGTTCCTAAGAAGGCAGACGCCTCGGGTAAACAGAAGTGGCGTCTAGTGGTAGATTTCCGCAAAGTCAACGAAAAAACCATAGACGACAAGTACCCTATCCCGAACATAGCGGATGTTCTGGATAAGCTAGGGAAGTGCCAGTACTTCACCACCCTGGACCTAGCCAGCGGCTTCCATCAGGTAGAGATGGATCCCATCGACATTCCGAAGACAGCATTCAACGTGGAACATGGCCACTTTGAATTTCTCAGAATGCCTATGGGACTAAAGAACTCACCATCCACCTTTCAAAGGGTGATGGATAATATCCTCAGAGGGCTCCAGAACCAGATCTGCCTGGTGTACCTTGATGATATTATTGTGTTCAGCACCTCCCTGCAGGAACACATGACCAACCTGGAGATGGTGTTCCAGAGACTTAGGCAATCCAATTTCAAAATACAAATGGACAAGTCCGAGTTTTTGAAATTGGAAACGGCTTATCTGGGTCATGTTATTAGCAGTGAAGGCGTGAAACCCAACCCGGATAAGATAGCAGCAGTCGCGAAGTACCCGATTCCTAAAACGCCTAAAGAAATAAAACAATTTTTAGGCCTCTTAGGATACTATCGGAAATTCATACCGGATTTCGCACGAATAACGAAACCCTTAACTCAGTGTCTAAAAAAAGGCAAAAGGATCACCTTTGACCCTGAATATGTTAAGAGTTTTGAAAAATGCAAAACTTTACTAACAAATGATCCGATACTTAAATACCCTGACTTTGACAAGGAGTTTGTCCTTACCACCGACGCTTCTAACGTCGCTATAGGCGCTATTCTATCTCAAGGGCCTATAGGATCAGACAAACCCATTTCGTATGCTTCTCGTACACTAAACGATAGCGAACTGAACTACAGCACCATCGAGAAGGAGCTCCTGGCAATAGTTTGGGCCACTAAGTATTTTAGACCCTACCTTTTCGGAAGGAAATTTAAAATACTTACAGACCACAAGCCGTTGCAGTGGATTATGAGCTTGAAGGAACCTAATTCCAGACTCACGCGATGGCGCCTAAAGCTCAGTGAGTATAACTTCACTGTAGTGTATAAGAAGGGAAAAGCTAATACGAACGCTGACGCTTTGTCCAGGGTAGAGATACACAATGAGGAAACCAGCTCCCTTATGGTGAACTCCTCTGAAGTACCAGCAACAGAAAACGGCTCTACAACTATGACGGCTCACACCAGTCAAGAAAATCCTATATTGGAAATCCCCATAACCGATGATCCGTTGAATAAATTCCACCGCCAGATAGTTTTCTCAATAGTTAGTGACGTTAAAAGGCGACCGGCAGTATCAAAACCATTCGAAACTCACACACGTGTTTCTGTTCAAGTTACCGAGAATAATTTAGAAACGGACGTTATTAATGCTGTCAAAGAATATGTTACCCCAAAAATTAAAACCGGAATTTTAATTGATCCCCCGTTAGGTATGTACTCAATAATTCCCATAATACAAAATCATTTCAAAAGCTCCTCAATGAATCTCGTTCTTGCTAAAACCGAGCTCGAAAATGTTAAACCTTATCTCAGACAACAAGAAATTATTAGGCACTACCACGATGGTAAGACGAACCACAGGGGCATTAACGAATGCTACCTCTCTCTCTCTAGGAAATATTACTGGCCAAAAATGAATGAGCAGATAGCCAAATTCATCAACGAATGCACGGTGTGTGGCCAGGGGAAATATGATCGGAAACCCGTCCAACAGCGATTTAATATAGTACCGCCTCCTAATAAACCTTTAGAGATAGTCCATATGGACTTATTCACGGTAGACGGTGAAAAATACGTAACATTCATGGACGTATTTTCTAAGTATGGCCAAGCTTACCACCTACGCGATGGCACAGCTATCAGTGTGCTACAGGCTTTATTAAAATATTGTACACACCACGGTTTGCCTCTTACTATCGTAACAGATAACGGTACGGAATTCACGAACCAATTGTTTTTAGAATTTTTGCGCACACATAACATTAACCCCCACAGAATCCTCCCTCATTCGCCTAACGACAACGGCAACATAGAACGATTCCATTCTACTCTACTTGAACACCTGCGGCTTCTAAAACTCCAACGTAAAGAAGAACCAGTAGTAAACTTAGTGCCCTATGCGATTATCGCCTACAATAGCTCTGTTCACAGCTTTACTAAATGCAGACCGTTTGATTTAATTACAGGTCACTTTGACCCGAGAGACCCTATTAGTATAGATTTGACACAGCATCTACTGCAACAGTACACCCAAAATCATAGAGATCAGATGCGACTAGTTTACGAAATTATAAATGACTCAGCCCTGCATAATCGTACGGTGTTAGTCGAAAACAGAAATAAAGATAGAGAACCCGAAATACAATACGAACCGGAACAGCAGATTTTTATTAAAAACCCGCTTGCTAGTCGACAAAAATTAGCACCGAGATATACTAAGGACACGGTCCTTGCTAACTTGCCCATACATATCTACACCTCAAGGAAACGTGGTCCTGTAGCCAAAGCTCGCCTTAAGCGACTGCCTAATAGCGCTAAATTGTTTCAGAATACTGCTGATGATGCTGGTGCATCTAGTTCACATGCAGGAGATAAGACTGGAGAGTCTTAGCGACGGCCCAGGACTCCTGCCGTATAAATTAGGTCAAACTCGTCTAATTACGCATTATCATAGCTTCCTACAGTACATTCAAATTGATGACATAGAAAACAAAGCGCTTGCGGTCAAGTTACAGTTATTGGAGTTTGAACAGAAACTTAATAATGATACGTTAGCATTGTATGAGCTACAAATTAACTACCTATCGCATAAAATTAGTAAAGTTTTAAATCATTTAAAAGGTCTAGAGCCTAGCCGTGCAAAGAGAGGTCTGATCGATGGTTTAGGATCCGTTATTAAAAGTATTACAGGCAATTTAGATTATCAGGATGCAATTAAATTTGATACCGCAATTAAAACTTTAAATAGCAACCAAGAAAAAGTAGTATCTGAATTTAATTCCCACATTAGCCTCAGCAAAGAATGGATGACGCAACATAATGACGTCATCGATCAGTTAGTTAAAAATCAACAGTCTATTAATTGTACTTTGGAACTTTTATTAAATAGTAATGCTTTTAAAGAAGATAACCTCGTAAAGTACGCTCAATTCGCACAGCTTTTAACCATTATCACTGAAAATGTAGACGATTTATTATCGGAAATAAGTAGAATAGAAAATATATTAGCTCTTGTGCGCGCTTTAAGCACGCACCATTCTATGGTAGATATAGATACTTTAGGTAAGATGATAGATAGACTTCGTTTAATATACGGAGATAGTAGAGTGTTAAGTTTAGAATTACGCGATTATTATAGTATTATAAAACCGGGGTCCTACTTCGCTAAGAACCAGATTGTAATAGTTTTCAAAATTCCCATAGTTAGTACAGATACATTCGATTTCTACAAACTCTCTATTGCTCCTAATAGGTTTAATCAAATCCTTATTCCACCCTTCCCCTTCCTTGCAACCAATAAGGAAGCGTATGCGTACATGGAGGCTGAATGCCCGAAGGTAGACAACCAGTTCCTCTGCGTGGAAGACACCATCAACCGAGTTAAGAACCAGCAAGACTGCGCTCGAGATCTCGTCATCAACCACGCCCTGGGAGGAGCCTGCAACCTGACCACTGTAGAAATCAAAAATGAAGCCATGGAACAACTGGACGACAAGGACTATGTTTTGTCATTCCCTCACTCAACCAAAGTTCATCTGCGATGCGGAAGAGAAGAATACAAGCAACTTCAAGGCAGTTATCTAGTAACAGTACCACTGAACTGCAGCGTGATGACGTCAGAGTTTACGATAGCCAACGAGAATAACCAAGTATCCGGCCAGCCCCTGTTAATCACGGACATTTCATATAACTTCGAACAGAAAATTGCAACTGCACACAAAATTACACTTCAATCCATAGACCTGAGGAAGCTGCATAAAGCTTACAACCAAGTCATGATGCAGCCGCGCTTGGAACGAGACGCCGTGGAAGTCAGCACATTTTATCACACCACCATCCCTTTCTATGTGGTATTACTCGCTGTATTCGCACTTATTCTTATAGCGATTTCTCGACGATTCAAACTATGCAAGTACAAGAAACCTCAACGCCCTGATGACCAGACTTCTACGAAGCATGAATATGAAGATCCTGAAAACCCTGCGGCTTACCCAGCAACTTTTTCACTAAAAGTTGGAAAATAGTTGCTGATCTGCGGGTGGAGAAATTACATATCGCATTACCGTGGAACCTGCAGCGTTGCACATACCATTGCGACACCATAGAAACAGCAGCGTTGCATTTATTATTGCCACAGCGTGGAAACTGCAGCGTTGCACCGACCTACTTGCAGCCAGTGGCGTGATTCTCTAGAATCGCCGCGCTGCGTCAGCTCGCCGCGTGGGAGCGGACACCGACATCGACACCGCGCGAGGGGACCTGCGTCACTCTTTACTCATACTTCGAGTAGGAGACACATACCCATCTTTAGCTTTAGGAATTATTAATTATTAATTATTGTAACCTTAACTTTTAAATTAAATTAGTTGTTTCTAATTTTGGTTTTTTTTAAGTCCTTCGGCTGTCGCTCGCATAATTAATGCATAAACATATCAAATACGTGGGTTAGAAAAAATCAAACTTGTAAGTCAACGCGGTCAACAGATATGATATGTCGCATAATTTCCCATCTTTTACGATTTCACAAAGGAATCAAAACCTCATAGTTGAACCTAGTATCATGAAATTTGGCAAGAAGCAATGTCTTACAACACATGTAAAGGAAAAAGTCCAAAACCTCAAATATATAGTTAAATAACAAGAAAAAATGTGGATTTACTATTACAAATTTATTATTTACGGTTGGTGCAATAGCCGTGTCTGGGGATCGAAAGGTTTGTCTTTTAGTTAGAGCAATAATGTTAGATGCTTTCTTAAGACCTACAAGTTTGTACGGAACCCTCCGTGCATGAGTCTAACTCGCACTTCTTGTAATTTTTGCCCCCTAATTTCCTGGCCATCCAATATTGTCTTTGGTGTATATTTATTTCTTGTTTTCCAAATTTAAACGCCTGTTTTCTTCAGTTTCAGCTAGTATCCAAGCTACGCATAACTTCCCCGTTCATAGACAATGCAGACGTCTCATTGACCATAGACAACGCGATTGCCCCAGAGCACTCTGTCAAACTTCTACATTCTTTGTCTATACTAGAGTTGTCTCTGGTTGTGGCTATGAAACACGGGATGGACATATTTGACCAACAGCCCATGAATTTCGAAATGGTGTTACATAGGTGGGTAAATGCTTTATTTTTTAATCAGATCTGTCGTTCATTTTTATCATTAACTAATATCGGCCCACTGCTGAGCACGGGTCTCCCCGCGGTTTTGTGACATAGGTTAGGCTATAATCCACCACGGGGCCCGGTCCGAATTGGTAGATTACATACCTACTGGGTACAGAAAAAACGTTACGGCGAGTTACATGGGGGGTGTCAAAAATTGCGTTACGTAATACTTGAACGCTCCCATAAGTATTTTCGTATTTTTCTTTACAATATAACTCTAGCCTTATCACTATAAATAATTACATCAATTATTCACAGATACACAAAATTCGCAAACACAAATTCGTCGACACAAACTGTGCCGCGCCCAGTGATTCTCAAAGCTTTTGAACACCTCCAAGCGTTAGAAATCATCATGCCTGTGAGAAACACTGACTCTATATACAACAGTGCTGATACAACGACCAGTAGAGTGCAGAAAGAGTATAAACTGTACACTTTGGCAGTGCCAACGGATGATATCAGCGAGGCAGTGAAGACTTTCAGGGCATTGCCGACTGAGATCAGTCATTGGTATCATAATTCGGTTGTGTAGAACGTTTCCCGTAAAAGTTGGGAGTTTTTTCTGTGCTGGCAATAAAGTTTGGAAGTCACTGGCAATGTCTTTGAATATCAAATCATGTTGTTTTTTTTTTCATAATAATTGAGAGATTTATAATAAATTGTTTTTCTAACGGGCAAAAGTTTTGTTAAAGTGCGTTTTTAATATGTAAATTAGGAATTTAGAGGACAAAAAGAGTTTCTATAATTATGTTAACACCTTCAGTGCTGAAAACAACTGTCGTTTTTCATAACTTGCCGCAAGTGCGGGAAAACACAACTGTTGTGTTAGTTGTATGCAGAAACACTATGGAGTGTGCAGAGCCGCACCCGTGGCTAGACACGAAAATCAGCTCAGCAGTACAAGTGTTTTAGTTTTTTTATAATTATACCACAAATGCTTTTGGTAATATTATACCAGTGATTTTTTCACACTGGTAACTCGTTCTAATAGAATTATGCTGTTTATTATTTACTGGCGATGATTTATAATGTTAAACGTGGCAAAATTGTAACTTATAACTATAAGACTGAAATTAAATAACAAACTTTGTATACATATTTATTTAATTAAAAAATACTATGAAATATCACGATATTTCTTTTACTCTAAAATAAAAATTGGTATGAATTGCATTTAATCCTTAAAACACAATATGGTGATTGATACATTACTAAATAATATACATAATTATAATCGTAATGTTTATTTATTAATTTTGCTGCCAATTATGTTAAAAAAAAATATATTTTTTTGCGACACATCATTTCATTTTTTTCAATACTGTTTTTTTTTGGTGTTCAATAAAGAGTTTTCTATTCTATTCTAAGATTTCAAACAATTATTATGAAGTTGCATCTCTAATTGTAAAATATTATGCCTATTTTCACAATACTAATGGAGTTAAAGCATTGCCTAAATGTCTTAAAATCTAATCTTAACTACATTTCCTTTCAACCCTCAATCATCCATGGATCAAACTAGATCTCTTCTCATGTTCAACCAAGTTTCAACCAAGACGTCACAAAAAAACTAAATGTGTGCTGGGACATATAGTAGAAGTAAAACTTCAAGTAAAAAAAAAAATCTTAAAAGATATTTAAAAAAATATACCAAATGTAACTATCTATCTTCGCTTACTTATATCTTCCCCTCAACTTCCGTTCGCCTCGCCTTATCACATTTTTCGTAACGCATTCGCCAACTTACTCTCCCAAGTCAAGTGCGTGAAGTTTTACGTGATACATTAGTGAAAGGTCAATTGGTCAAGTATTGGTCAATCACTTGAGTTAACCTTTATCATGACAGTGACTGTTTTTTTTTATTTTGGCTTCTCATTTATTTATGCATTTTGCATTTAGCCAGTGTAAAGTATTTTTTCAGTAAAATGTTGTAACAGTCAAGTTGCAGTAAGTGTCACGCATTCAGTAATTGGTGGATGCTTTGCTGCAATTTCCTGGGAGTTTTGGTGAGAACACGAAATGACACGCTTATGAAAACCTTAATCTATCCATCTTATATTAGTGTTAGCTTTCAAAACATCTTTCTTATAATCTTCTTCAGTAAACCTATGGCGGAACCTATCTTGATTAGCATTCAATTCACCCAATTCTTCCAATTCTGCTGGAGTCAACTCTTTGAACTTCTTCCCTTTCAATTCTACAGGCACAACTTCTATGACTGACACTCCGCCGCCGCCATCTTTGTTTTTATTACCGCCATCTTTGTTTCGATTCCCGCCATTTTTGCTTCTCTTTTTGAAATTCGCTCCATCGATCTCTCGAACCACACCGTCTAGAGTTCTGTGGAGTTCGTTTTCAGGGTTGCCAGGACGTTTGTTCAAAAATCCGTTGTTTTTAAATGTGGAAGAATGGGAGCTGTCTTCTTCGAAAGCGTGGTTGGAGAACATTTGCAATTTTGCATCTTTCTTCTTTTGGTTTGCCTGAAAATAGTTATTAATTAATTAATTATTTATTAAATATTCTTATGAACCGATAATAAATAATACCGTCGGCTTAACGTGCCTTTCGAAGTACAGAACGACACTTATGTAACTTACAGTAACTTATGGACTCATAAGTTATGAAATTAAGTCACAGGTGCGAGGCCGAGGTTTCAGACCCAGTGTCGTTGAGTTACAAAGCGCATTTACACCACCGCCAGTGGTTTTTAAACATCCGAAAAGAAATCACGACGACTACCGACTGATTCTTTCAAGCTTGGAGAGAGTGAGCGAAAAACGATGCAGCGACTCGTCTGCTCGGAACAATCGAGAAACATCTCGATGCTTCTTTCTGGAAGCGAAATGTTAAATGAATCGATTGTAAGTTTGCGCGGAATGCATTTCATTCGATTGTCAAAACACACCAGACGCGGCCATCGCTAAGAAAGAACCGTTAATCGTTTTGAATATTATAATTACTTCATATATCTTGTCTACGACGAGACTGTGTCCTGTGTTAACCCCTACACTGCCCACATCTTCAATGCTGCTGGAGCGGTGGTACGGCCGAAGCGCTGATACTGCTCGGGATACCCCCACCTGTAGACAAAAGGGCAGTTGAATTTTATCGCTTGCTTCGCTCTTGTCTTGTTTTGTTTTCTATTAATTAGAAGATGGTTATTTAAAATGAAACGGTGTTACGACCAAAAACATAATTAATCTACTCGTGACACCCCCCACCTGTGGGCAAGAGAGGAGGTATGGTGGAAATTTTTTTGCTCGCTTCGCTCTTGCAGCTTTTCGGAGTTATAGCCAAACATTGTCGAATTGTTGCGTATATCGTCGAGCCTTCCTTACCGCTCCATGCCTAATCCGATGTTCCGTCAGATCAGCCCCAAGCAGTTCCTCGTAGGGGTCCATCCTGATGGGCAGGACCTTGTCGATGACCCACAAGAGACCCATGGTCACCACCACGCCCCACACCATGAGGCAGACGGCCGTGAGGGTCTGCACACCGAGGAGGTACCAGCCGCCGCCTGGGAAGGTGTTAGATTTATTTAGCTATTCGCTTTTATTTTTTAGCTGTTTACTATTTTTTTCAGAAGTGTACCTAGCTAAGCTTTTTTTTCTTTGACTGAGCGATGAGACGAGCATGTTGTTCACCTGATGGTAAGCGCTACGCCTGCCCATAACAGTTACAGTGCCACCCAGAACTTAACATTGCATAATCTATCACGGCTCTGCACTGTGCTCGTCACCCTGAGACATTGGTTGTTAAGTCTCATTAGTATTTAAATGATAGAATAGAATAGAATAGAAAACTCTTTATTGTACACCAGAAACAAAAATAAACACATATAATGCATAATGCTATAATTGGATAGTTACCTTTGAATAAGCCAGATCTGCCATTAGTGGTGTCCATGGGTATAGGATTGTCAGCGAAGAGACCTACTGCGATAACTCCTGAAACATTAAACATTGTGACGTAAAAAAGTGAAAAAATCATCCATCGATCGGATTGATTATTGAATCTCTTTCGGTGACAAAATGGCGGATTATGTGCCCTATTCTGTGCCTGTATATGCTAAAATGTATAAATTATTAGGAAAAACGAAACTCGCGACTGCGATCATAAGGAAAGCTGTCACGAATTCAGCAATGTACAATTGATCTCAATTGGAGCAGTTTATCAATTTTATTTCAAATCGTAGACCTTGCTCTTTTCGTAAATATTAACAATTCCGTTGATTTTTCATTAAAATTCATAAAACTATTTTTTTACTATAGCAACATTTTACCCCAAAAGCCGCAAGCGCCGTGCACGGCGGACGCTCCCACCGGGTCGTCCACCCCTATTCTGTCGAACAGCGGCCCGGTACCGGACGCTATAGCCGCGCCGATCGTCCCTATGAGCAAGGCCTCCCAGGCTCGGTAGAGGAAACAGCCGGCTGGGAACAAAGACCCTGCGTTAACGGGACTTTAGGTGAACTAGTAACACTAGAAAAAATGTACCAGTAAGTATTCTGCATTAGATTTTTGTATTTGCTATAGCATCGCCCATAATTTCTATCAGGAGAGCCTCCCAAGCCTGTTAAGAGAAACAGCCCGGTGGGACTAAATATCGTGCAAAAATAGGGAGGTTACGTAAACTGGTAACATTGGAAAAAAGTTACACGCATCCTGCACGCTTGCTGCGCGCGCATTCAGCCACGAACGAAGTCTTATCTGGATTCCGGATGTGTATTTGAACGTGTGTTTATTCTGTCAGGTTTTTTTTAAAGGATTTCGAATTTACTAATAATGATAAAAATAGAAAAAATATAATTGATAATTTCATAATACACGAAAAAAATAGCAGACAGTAATTAATAATTAAGCGGAAATACATTTTTCAAACCTGTGATGGAAACGAGTGAGCCCAAAATGCCGTTGATTAGCTCCATAACATCTGCTCGGCCTTTATTCTTGATCAGCGTAAATCTGGAAATCGAATTATAGTGAGAAAATTAGTTATTTTTTAAATAAATTTATCGGTCATGGCTTTACATAACTATGAGTATAATAAGTAAACAAACGCTTTACAAAAAGGCTTGTATTCCATATTCTTACGTAAATTATTTGTATTCTGAAGTTAAATCCCGTCTTAACACGTTCACGAGTTTTTTTTTATTGACTGATTGACGAGACGCGCAAGTCGTTCACATGAAGGTAAGCGCTACGCTTGTCCTTATCAGTTACAGTGCCACCCAGAACTTTGCGTTGCATAATCCTGCGCGACACTGCATTGCGCTCGTCACCCTGAGACATCAGCTCTAAAGTCTCATACGCCCAGTAATTTGCTGGAAACAGTGCGCTTCAAACCGGAATACAATAATGGTTTCACAGTACTGCTCCCACGATTTAATTAGAATGAATTTGAAGGATACTATAGAGATAAATGTTGAATGAACTTGGGTGTCGGAATAATATTTTTAAGGAGTCTGAGATAAAGCGGCAAACCAGTTAATAGCCTATATTATAAACTCACAGCAACCCAAAACACCCTCCTCCGAAAGAACCCATCATCGTCATGACTGCTGCCCGAGCCGCGTACTGCCATTTCGCGCCGCTCACCTGAAAAACAACGCCTTACTGATATGTATCTTTCAAAAAACTTCTCTTAAATCTCTTAAATTTGGCAACCACGACAAGCCGCGTGAAAGCCCCGGATTTTAGAGCCCAAGACCTGGACATGTCAAAAGATTTTTTTTAACACAGTCAATGTAATAAAAAGCAGTTGAAAATGTCATAAATCACCGTTCTATTTATTTTATTTTTAAATCCAGACTACAAATGAATCCCCGCCCGGATGCTCCCGGATGCCCTCTAAATGAGGTGAAATCCGGGGACACCTGGACGGATTGCAACCCTGACATCATGGTCAAAGCCAAAGCTACAAATTATAATATAAACACGTCAAAAATGGATCGCACGTGTAAAAAATTGGTGCCAATATCCTTTTAACTTTCAATGAACGCTACGATTTACATAAAAACCACTGACTTTGAACTCCTCGACACAAACGTATGATCTATCTTGCAAACCAAGGTCAAAAAACACTATTCAAATCACATAATGCCTCATAAATACTCCAATTAGTCTGCCGATCTGCTCATTCACTTAAACAGTCGTTTGACTTTAAATATGCTTAAACGTCGCCATTTTGGAATTAAGCTAGTTCTACAAAATGGTAGTAATTTGATGCGCACGCTAACCTAATTTGTCACAGAGCATTGTGTTGTGTGTGACGTCCCTAACAACGCTTACCTAGGAACTGATCACGGATTCCAGACACGGATTTAGCTTATGGATCTGAACCCAAACGCGGAATCCGGCAAAGACTAATCTTTTTTTTTTTACTTATTGATTTGTGACGAGACGAGCTAGTCGTTCATCTGATGTTAAGCGCCACGCCTGCCAATAACAGCTAGAATGCCACCCATAATTTATTGTCCATTGCACTGCGCTCTTCACCCTGAGACATCGGCTCTAAAGTCTCTTAAATTCCCAGTAATTTCGCTGGAAACAGTGCCCTTCAAACAGGAACACAGTAATGTTTGCACACTGCTGCTTGGCGGATGCATATCTGGCGGTCTCTTGCAGAAGAGGCCTCCCACTAGCGCGGATTTTGATAAGTGAGTGAACCTTATTAAAATGTGGTATATTGAATTTACTTGATGCCACAAAAACGTGACACGTTACTCGTACAACTTTTCCTACTGAGACAATTGTTTTTATTACCGTTTTATACTTAAGCGGTAGTAGCCTAGTGGGAGAACGTCCGCCTTCCAAGTAGAAGGTCCTGAGTTCAAATCCCAGTGCGGGCACGTATCAATGTGTTTCTTGTAAAAACATATGTAGATAGATAGATAGATAGATAAACTCTTTATTGAAACACCACAGAACAAAGAAAACTTACGAACAAAACAAATTTTACTATTAGTGTCACAATGTTTATGTACGTAATTATCACTCGCTTTTCGGTGAAGGAAAACATCGTGAGGAAACCCACATACCTACCCGAGAATTATTTCGGAGGTAGGTATGTGATCCACCAATCCGGATCTGGCCCCCGTGGTGGATTATGGCCTAATCCTCCTCACGAAAATGAGGGGAGAGCCGTGCCCAGCAGTGGGACGTTATGGGTTGTTGATGATATACTTAAGAACCCATAGTAGATCAGGGACTCTTTGAAAGAATTTACTACGGGCCCGCGCTTGCTTTAATCCGGCACTGGTACCCTATATCGACTTGTGACAAAGTATCCGTTAACGGAAACCGTGTTCGGAATCCGTGAGTTTATCCAATCACTTATCCGTACACCGACTAAAAAACCTTACGGCGTTGCAAGTTGAACTCACAGACCTCCGCAATAAGGTGCACTATTTTTGCACAAACAAAATAAGTAGTGAAGCGCACACCACAGTTCTTTGTGCTTAATTATTAAAGGATGTTTTGTTCGATCAGGCCTGGACTTTGGTTCTTGAAAAGACTTAAATAGCTTCAGGTACCTACCTACTTAATAAGATAGTCAGCGGTAAAAGAAGCTGAAAATGTCTAAACTATTAACAATAAATTTATGAATATAATCGCATCTTGTGTCTGCCGCTCGCGCCGCCATATTGGAAAAATGGCGCTCCAAAACAGTTTTTTTGGCAATATCTCCTTTCCGGCTCATTTTACGATAAAATAGTTAGGTAATAAATTAAACTAGAGAAAATTTCTTACAATTTATGTAGTAACCTTTTTTTTGTAGAATCTTTATGTCTTCCGTGACGCCACGATACTTAGGTGGAAAGCCGCAACAAATATTTTTTTAACTTACCCCATAAGTACTTCCCGAGTTGAATGCGAGCCATCCCCACCACAGCACAAACGTCCCCATTACGGCGTTGACCGGGTTCCCCAGGGGAAGTGGGGCAGTGCCCCGCGCGTAGCGCCCCAGCCGTGGGCCCAGCATCAGAGCTGATGCGAAGGCAGATGCCCCACCTGTGGGGTAAAGAAGTTTCTTAGTATTCACAATTTACGTTCGTACCTACTATGCAATGAAGTGGGCAATTTTTTTCGTTTGCTCGCTTATGTCTAATTAAAGCTACCTCTTGACTTGTAATAACGTTTTCTGTGTATAAAAAAGAATAATGAAAAAGCAATAATCTATGAATAAGTCTGAATTTTTTTCGCTCGCTTCGCTCATAAATATATCAAGGTTATATTTTCTATTATAAGAAATGACATATTAGTGCCTTCTCATTCGCAACAAGGAACGTTATCCTTATTCGACCTTAACTATTGAGGCTGTAGGTCAGCGGGGTTATGCAGCACGGTGCGGATCAGCTCGAGTTCCTTTCATTTTGACGTTTGATTGCTACGGGACTCGTCATTTCAATACGAATGACGAGTTATGCGCAGGTCGGATTATGTGCAGCCACTATTAAACGTGTTGCTTCATCAATAATTCCATTTAACTTTACCACGTTCTTCAATGCTTAAGCCAAATAGACGCCTACCTATAAGATGAACAGGGCCAGATCCAGCGATGTCGACTGCCCCAAGCTTGTGGAGGAAGCCGTGGGAGCCCCACACCCACCCTGCTGGCACGCAGTACACCACTGTGTTCAGGAACGAGAACAAGCAGTAGGCTTTGAAGTTGCATCTGAGAATTTAAAAGATAGAATTTTATTGCTCGCTTCGCTCACGTCACGTTAAGACTGACTGCTGAGCCGTTTTGCTTGTCTAGCCACGGGTGCGGCTCCGCAAGCGCCATACTGTTTTCCCATACAACAAACACAACGGTTGTGTTTTTCCGTACTCGCGGCAAGTTGAGGAAAACACGACAGTTCTGTTTTCAGCAGTGAACGTGTTAATAATTTTGAGGGTGTGGCCTGGGCCGGGAATCAAATAAGTATTTTAATAGACCTTTTGCTCTTTTTGGTTTAGGCTATTTTGATATTATATTCCTACCAAACAGCAGTCAAATGAACCCGACTAAGAAATCCCTACTTATATTATAAATGCGAAAGTAACTCTGTCTGTCTGTTGCTCTTTCACGCCTAAACTACTGAACCGATTGAAATGAAATTTGGCACAGAGGTAGTCTAGAGCCTAAGAAAGGACATAGGGTACTTTTTAATGCGAAAAAAGCATTGTAAGGGTTGAAATAGGGGATGGAAGTTTGTATGGAAGTATCGTCATTTTTAAAGGTAGAAGCTTGAAATTTATTTTTTAGGCTTATGATTAGATATAAATAAATTTGGCATTCAAAGTTTGTTTGTTTAGTTTTTTAGGGATGAAAGTATGTATCGAAATATGTAAGGTTTCGGCTAAACCACTGCACCGATTTAAAAAATTATTTCATCAATGGAAAGCTACATTGACAGCGAGTAACATAGGCTATATTTAATCCCCATATTCCCGCGGGAACAGGTACTACCCGGGTGAAACCGCGGGGCGCAGCTAGTTATAAATATGGCGCTACGATCCCACACATAGAATCCTAACATCTAATTAGAACCCCCTGCATCTAGGAGATCAGATACTGCGAGGACCATGTCCCCACAAACCAGTGCGGGGATCGAACGCGAAACCTCACGCTTTGCAGTCGTTTTATTACCAACATACGCCACGAATGCCGTCAATTATTATTACATTTACACACAATCTATATATATATATATAAAAATGTTATGTTGGTTTGTGTACGCTTCAAAAACTCAAAAAGTTCTGCACCGATCGAGCTGAAATTTTAGCATGATATATAATCCGCATCAAGGATTGTTTTTATCAATTTTTTTCATCAGTGACATATCAGCGAATGTGCGAATGTGTCACAGCGAAGCGTGGCAGGGTACAGCTAGTTCTTAATAATTATCACTAGTATCTTTACAAATTTATTATTTACGGTTGGTGCAATAGCCGTGTCTGGGGATCGAAAGGTTTGTCTTTTAGTTAGAGCAATAATGTTAGATGCTTTCTTAAGACCTACAAGTTTGTACGGAACCCTCCGTGCATGAGTCTAACTCGCACTTCTTGTAATTTTTGCCCCCTAATTTCCTGGCCATCCAATATTGTCTTTGGTGTATATTTATTTCTTGTTTTCCAAATTTAAACGCCTGTTTTCTTCAGTTTCAGCTAGTATCCAAGCTACGCATAACTTCCCCGTTCATAGACAATGCAGACGTCTCATTGACCATAGACAACGCGATTGCCCCAGAGCACTCTGTCAAACTTCTACATTCTTTGTCTATACTAGAGTTGTCTCTGGTTGTGGCTATGAAACACGGGATGGACATATTTGACCAACAGCCCATGAATTTCGAAATGGTGTTACATAGGTGGGTAAATGCTTTATTTTTTAATCAGATCTGTCGTTCATTTTTATCATTAACTAATATCGGCCCACTGCTGAGCACGGGTCTCCCCGCGGTTTTGTGACATAGGTTAGGCTATAATCCACCACGGGGCCCGGTCCGAATTGGTAGATTACATACCTACTGGGTACAGAAAAAACGTTACGGCGAGTTACATGGGGGGTGTCAAAAATTGCGTTACGTAATACTTGAACGCTCCCATAAGTATTTTCGTATTTTTCTTTACAATATAACTCTAGCCTTATCACTATAAATAATTACATCAATTATTCACAGATACACAAAATTCGCAAACACAAATTCGTCGACACAAACTGTGCCGCGCCCAGTGATTCTCAAAGCTTTTGAACACCTCCAAGCGTTAGAAATCATCATGCCTGTGAGAAACACTGACTCTATATACAACAGTGCTGATACAACGACCAGTAGAGTGCAGAAAGAGTATAAACTGTACACTTTGGCAGTGCCAACGGATGATATCAGCGAGGCAGTGAAGACTTTCAGGGCATTGCCGACTGAGATCAGTCATTGGTATCATAATTCGGTTGTGTAGAACGTTTCCCGTAAAAGTTGGGAGTTTTTTCTGTGCTGGCAATAAAGTTTGGAAGTCACTGGCAATGTCTTTGAATATCAAATCATGTTGTTTTTTTTTTCATAATAATTGAGAGATTTATAATAAATTGTTTTTCTAACGGGCAAAAGTTTTGTTAAAGTGCGTTTTTAATATGTAAATTAGGAATTTAGAGGACAAAAAGAGTTTCTATAATTATGTTAACACCTTCAGTGCTGAAAACAACTGTCGTTTTTCATAACTTGCCGCAAGTGCGGGAAAACACAACTGTTGTGTTAGTTGTATGCAGAAACACTATGGAGTGTGCAGAGCCGCACCCGTGGCTAGACACGAAAATCAGCTCAGCAGTACAAGTGTTTTAGTTTTTTTATAATTATACCACAAATGCTTTTGGTAATATTATACCAGTGATTTTTTCACACTGGTAACTCGTTCTAATAGAATTATGCTGTTTATTATTTACTGGCGATGATTTATAATGTTAAACGTGGCAAAATTGTAACTTATAACTATAAGACTGAAATTAAATAACAAACTTTGTATACATATTTATTTAATTAAAAAATACTATGAAATATCACGATATTTCTTTTACTCTAAAATAAAAATTGGTATGAATTGCATTTAATCCTTAAAACACAATATGGTGATTGATACATTACTAAATAATATACATAATTATAATCGTAATGTTTATTTATTAATTTTGCTGCCAATTATGTTAAAAAAAAATATATTTTTTTGCGACACATCATTTCATTTTTTTCAATACTGTTTTTTTTTGGTGTTCAATAAAGAGTTTTCTATTCTATTCTAAGATTTCAAACAATTATTATGAAGTTGCATCTCTAATTGTAAAATATTATGCCTATTTTCACAATACTAATGGAGTTAAAGCATTGCCTAAATGTCTTAAAATCTAATCTTAACTACATTTCCTTTCAACCCTCAATCATCCATGGATCAAACTAGATCTCTTCTCATGTTCAACCAAGTTTCAACCAAGACGTCACAAAAAAACTAAATGTGTGCTGGGACATATAGTAGAAGTAAAACTTCAAGTAAAAAAAAAAATCTTAAAAGATATTTAAAAAAATATACCAAATGTAACTATCTATCTTCGCTTACTTATATCTTCCCCTCAACTTCCGTTCGCCTCGCCTTATCACATTTTTCGTAACGCATTCGCCAACTTACTCTCCCAAGTCAAGTGCGTGAAGTTTTACGTGATACATTAGTGAAAGGTCAATTGGTCAAGTATTGGTCAATCACTTGAGTTAACCTTTATCATGACAGTGACTGTTTTTTTTTATTTTGGCTTCTCATTTATTTATGCATTTTGCATTTAGCCAGTGTAAAGTATTTTTTCAGTAAAATGTTGTAACAGTCAAGTTGCAGTAAGTGTCACGCATTCAGTAATTGGTGGATGCTTTGCTGCAATTTCCTGGGAGTTTTGGTGAGAACACGAAATGACACGCTTATGAAAACCTTAATCTATCCATCTTATATTAGTGTTAGCTTTCAAAACATCTTTCTTATAATCTTCTTCAGTAAACCTATGGCGGAACCTATCTTGATTAGCATTCAATTCACCCAATTCTTCCAATTCTGCTGGAGTCAACTCTTTGAACTTCTTCCCTTTCAATTCTACAGGCACAACTTCTATGACTGACACTCCGCCGCCGCCATCTTTGTTTTTATTACCGCCATCTTTGTTTCGATTCCCGCCATTTTTGCTTCTCTTTTTGAAATTCGCTCCATCGATCTCTCGAACCACACCGTCTAGAGTTCTGTGGAGTTCGTTTTCAGGGTTGCCAGGACGTTTGTTCAAAAATCCGTTGTTTTTAAATGTGGAAGAATGGGAGCTGTCTTCTTCGAAAGCGTGGTTGGAGAACATTTGCAATTTTGCATCTTTCTTCTTTTGGTTTGCCTGAAAATAGTTATTAATTAATTAATTATTTATTAAATATTCTTATGAACCGATAATAAATAATACCGTCGGCTTAACGTGCCTTTCGAAGTACAGAACGACACTTATGTAACTTACAGTAACTTATGGACTCATAAGTTATGAAATTAAGTCACAGGTGCGAGGCCGAGGTTTCAGACCCAGTGTCGTTGAGTTACAAAGCGCATTTACACCACCGCCAGTGGTTTTTAAACATCCGAAAAGAAATCACGACGACTACCGACTGATTCTTTCAAGCTTGGAGAGAGTGAGCGAAAAACGATGCAGCGACTCGTCTGCTCGGAACAATCGAGAAACATCTCGATGCTTCTTTCTGGAAGCGAAATGTTAAATGAATCGATTGTAAGTTTGCGCGGAATGCATTTCATTCGATTGTCAAAACACACCAGACGCGGCCATCGCTAAGAAAGAACCGTTAATCGTTTTGAATATTATAATTACTTCATATATCTTGTCTACGACGAGACTGTGTCCTGTGTTAACCCCTACACTGCCCACATCTTCAATGCTGCTGGAGCGGTGGTACGGCCGAAGCGCTGATACTGCTCGGGATACCCCCACCTGTAGACAAAAGGGCAGTTGAATTTTATCGCTTGCTTCGCTCTTGTCTTGTTTTGTTTTCTATTAATTAGAAGATGGTTATTTAAAATGAAACGGTGTTACGACCAAAAACATAATTAATCTACTCGTGACACCCCCCACCTGTGGGCAAGAGAGGAGGTATGGTGGAAATTTTTTTGCTCGCTTCGCTCTTGCAGCTTTTCGGAGTTATAGCCAAACATTGTCGAATTGTTGCGTATATCGTCGAGCCTTCCTTACCGCTCCATGCCTAATCCGATGTTCCGTCAGATCAGCCCCAAGCAGTTCCTCGTAGGGGTCCATCCTGATGGGCAGGACCTTGTCGATGACCCACAAGAGACCCATGGTCACCACCACGCCCCACACCATGAGGCAGACGGCCGTGAGGGTCTGCACACCGAGGAGGTACCAGCCGCCGCCTGGGAAGGTGTTAGATTTATTTAGCTATTCGCTTTTATTTTTTAGCTGTTTACTATTTTTTTCAGAAGTGTACCTAGCTAAGCTTTTTTTTCTTTGACTGAGCGATGAGACGAGCATGTTGTTCACCTGATGGTAAGCGCTACGCCTGCCCATAACAGTTACAGTGCCACCCAGAACTTAACATTGCATAATCTATCACGGCTCTGCACTGTGCTCGTCACCCTGAGACATTGGTTGTTAAGTCTCATTAGTATTTAAATGATAGAATAGAATAGAATAGAAAACTCTTTATTGTACACCAGAAACAAAAATAAACACATATAATGCATAATGCTATAATTGGATAGTTACCTTTGAATAAGCCAGATCTGCCATTAGTGGTGTCCATGGGTATAGGATTGTCAGCGAAGAGACCTACTGCGATAACTCCTGAAACATTAAACATTGTGACGTAAAAAAGTGAAAAAATCATCCATCGATCGGATTGATTATTGAATCTCTTTCGGTGACAAAATGGCGGATTATGTGCCCTATTCTGTGCCTGTATATGCTAAAATGTATAAATTATTAGGAAAAACGAAACTCGCGACTGCGATCATAAGGAAAGCTGTCACGAATTCAGCAATGTACAATTGATCTCAATTGGAGCAGTTTATCAATTTTATTTCAAATCGTAGACCTTGCTCTTTTCGTAAATATTAACAATTCCGTTGATTTTTCATTAAAATTCATAAAACTATTTTTTTACTATAGCAACATTTTACCCCAAAAGCCGCAAGCGCCGTGCACGGCGGACGCTCCCACCGGGTCGTCCACCCCTATTCTGTCGAACAGCGGCCCGGTACCGGACGCTATAGCCGCGCCGATCGTCCCTATGAGCAAGGCCTCCCAGGCTCGGTAGAGGAAACAGCCGGCTGGGAACAAAGACCCTGCGTTAACGGGACTTTAGGTGAACTAGTAACACTAGAAAAAATGTACCAGTAAGTATTCTGCATTAGATTTTTGTATTTGCTATAGCATCGCCCATAATTTCTATCAGGAGAGCCTCCCAAGCCTGTTAAGAGAAACAGCCCGGTGGGACTAAATATCGTGCAAAAATAGGGAGGTTACGTAAACTGGTAACATTGGAAAAAAGTTACACGCATCCTGCACGCTTGCTGCGCGCGCATTCAGCCACGAACGAAGTCTTATCTGGATTCCGGATGTGTATTTGAACGTGTGTTTATTCTGTCAGGTTTTTTTTAAAGGATTTCGAATTTACTAATAATGATAAAAATAGAAAAAATATAATTGATAATTTCATAATACACGAAAAAAATAGCAGACAGTAATTAATAATTAAGCGGAAATACATTTTTCAAACCTGTGATGGAAACGAGTGAGCCCAAAATGCCGTTGATTAGCTCCATAACATCTGCTCGGCCTTTATTCTTGATCAGCGTAAATCTGGAAATCGAATTATAGTGAGAAAATTAGTTATTTTTTAAATAAATTTATCGGTCATGGCTTTACATAACTATGAGTATAATAAGTAAACAAACGCTTTACAAAAAGGCTTGTATTCCATATTCTTACGTAAATTATTTGTATTCTGAAGTTAAATCCCGTCTTAACACGTTCACGAGTTTTTTTTTATTGACTGATTGACGAGACGCGCAAGTCGTTCACATGAAGGTAAGCGCTACGCTTGTCCTTATCAGTTACAGTGCCACCCAGAACTTTGCGTTGCATAATCCTGCGCGACACTGCATTGCGCTCGTCACCCTGAGACATCAGCTCTAAAGTCTCATACGCCCAGTAATTTGCTGGAAACAGTGCGCTTCAAACCGGAATACAATAATGGTTTCACAGTACTGCTCCCACGATTTAATTAGAATGAATTTGAAGGATACTATAGAGATAAATGTTGAATGAACTTGGGTGTCGGAATAATATTTTTAAGGAGTCTGAGATAAAGCGGCAAACCAGTTAATAGCCTATATTATAAACTCACAGCAACCCAAAACACCCTCCTCCGAAAGAACCCATCATCGTCATGACTGCTGCCCGAGCCGCGTACTGCCATTTCGCGCCGCTCACCTGAAAAACAACGCCTTACTGATATGTATCTTTCAAAAAACTTCTCTTAAATCTCTTAAATTTGGCAACCACGACAAGCCGCGTGAAAGCCCCGGATTTTAGAGCCCAAGACCTGGACATGTCAAAAGATTTTTTTTAACACAGTCAATGTAATAAAAAGCAGTTGAAAATGTCATAAATCACCGTTCTATTTATTTTATTTTTAAATCCAGACTACAAATGAATCCCCGCCCGGATGCTCCCGGATGCCCTCTAAATGAGGTGAAATCCGGGGACACCTGGACGGATTGCAACCCTGACATCATGGTCAAAGCCAAAGCTACAAATTATAATATAAACACGTCAAAAATGGATCGCACGTGTAAAAAATTGGTGCCAATATCCTTTTAACTTTCAATGAACGCTACGATTTACATAAAAACCACTGACTTTGAACTCCTCGACACAAACGTATGATCTATCTTGCAAACCAAGGTCAAAAAACACTATTCAAATCACATAATGCCTCATAAATACTCCAATTAGTCTGCCGATCTGCTCATTCACTTAAACAGTCGTTTGACTTTAAATATGCTTAAACGTCGCCATTTTGGAATTAAGCTAGTTCTACAAAATGGTAGTAATTTGATGCGCACGCTAACCTAATTTGTCACAGAGCATTGTGTTGTGTGTGACGTCCCTAACAACGCTTACCTAGGAACTGATCACGGATTCCAGACACGGATTTAGCTTATGGATCTGAACCCAAACGCGGAATCCGGCAAAGACTAATCTTTTTTTTTTTACTTATTGATTTGTGACGAGACGAGCTAGTCGTTCATCTGATGTTAAGCGCCACGCCTGCCAATAACAGCTAGAATGCCACCCATAATTTATTGTCCATTGCACTGCGCTCTTCACCCTGAGACATCGGCTCTAAAGTCTCTTAAATTCCCAGTAATTTCGCTGGAAACAGTGCCCTTCAAACAGGAACACAGTAATGTTTGCACACTGCTGCTTGGCGGATGCATATCTGGCGGTCTCTTGCAGAAGAGGCCTCCCACTAGCGCGGATTTTGATAAGTGAGTGAACCTTATTAAAATGTGGTATATTGAATTTACTTGATGCCACAAAAACGTGACACGTTACTCGTACAACTTTTCCTACTGAGACAATTGTTTTTATTACCGTTTTATACTTAAGCGGTAGTAGCCTAGTGGGAGAACGTCCGCCTTCCAAGTAGAAGGTCCTGAGTTCAAATCCCAGTGCGGGCACGTATCAATGTGTTTCTTGTAAAAACATATGTAGATAGATAGATAGATAGATAAACTCTTTATTGAAACACCACAGAACAAAGAAAACTTACGAACAAAACAAATTTTACTATTAGTGTCACAATGTTTATGTACGTAATTATCACTCGCTTTTCGGTGAAGGAAAACATCGTGAGGAAACCCACATACCTACCCGAGAATTATTTCGGAGGTAGGTATGTGATCCACCAATCCGGATCTGGCCCCCGTGGTGGATTATGGCCTAATCCTCCTCACGAAAATGAGGGGAGAGCCGTGCCCAGCAGTGGGACGTTATGGGTTGTTGATGATATACTTAAGAACCCATAGTAGATCAGGGACTCTTTGAAAGAATTTACTACGGGCCCGCGCTTGCTTTAATCCGGCACTGGTACCCTATATCGACTTGTGACAAAGTATCCGTTAACGGAAACCGTGTTCGGAATCCGTGAGTTTATCCAATCACTTATCCGTACACCGACTAAAAAACCTTACGGCGTTGCAAGTTGAACTCACAGACCTCCGCAATAAGGTGCACTATTTTTGCACAAACAAAATAAGTAGTGAAGCGCACACCACAGTTCTTTGTGCTTAATTATTAAAGGATGTTTTGTTCGATCAGGCCTGGACTTTGGTTCTTGAAAAGACTTAAATAGCTTCAGGTACCTACCTACTTAATAAGATAGTCAGCGGTAAAAGAAGCTGAAAATGTCTAAACTATTAACAATAAATTTATGAATATAATCGCATCTTGTGTCTGCCGCTCGCGCCGCCATATTGGAAAAATGGCGCTCCAAAACAGTTTTTTTGGCAATATCTCCTTTCCGGCTCATTTTACGATAAAATAGTTAGGTAATAAATTAAACTAGAGAAAATTTCTTACAATTTATGTAGTAACCTTTTTTTTGTAGAATCTTTATGTCTTCCGTGACGCCACGATACTTAGGTGGAAAGCCGCAACAAATATTTTTTTAACTTACCCCATAAGTACTTCCCGAGTTGAATGCGAGCCATCCCCACCACAGCACAAACGTCCCCATTACGGCGTTGACCGGGTTCCCCAGGGGAAGTGGGGCAGTGCCCCGCGCGTAGCGCCCCAGCCGTGGGCCCAGCATCAGAGCTGATGCGAAGGCAGATGCCCCACCTGTGGGGTAAAGAAGTTTCTTAGTATTCACAATTTACGTTCGTACCTACTATGCAATGAAGTGGGCAATTTTTTTCGTTTGCTCGCTTATGTCTAATTAAAGCTACCTCTTGACTTGTAATAACGTTTTCTGTGTATAAAAAAGAATAATGAAAAAGCAATAATCTATGAATAAGTCTGAATTTTTTTCGCTCGCTTCGCTCATAAATATATCAAGGTTATATTTTCTATTATAAGAAATGACATATTAGTGCCTTCTCATTCGCAACAAGGAACGTTATCCTTATTCGACCTTAACTATTGAGGCTGTAGGTCAGCGGGGTTATGCAGCACGGTGCGGATCAGCTCGAGTTCCTTTCATTTTGACGTTTGATTGCTACGGGACTCGTCATTTCAATACGAATGACGAGTTATGCGCAGGTCGGATTATGTGCAGCCACTATTAAACGTGTTGCTTCATCAATAATTCCATTTAACTTTACCACGTTCTTCAATGCTTAAGCCAAATAGACGCCTACCTATAAGATGAACAGGGCCAGATCCAGCGATGTCGACTGCCCCAAGCTTGTGGAGGAAGCCGTGGGAGCCCCACACCCACCCTGCTGGCACGCAGTACACCACTGTGTTCAGGAACGAGAACAAGCAGTAGGCTTTGAAGTTGCATCTGAGAATTTAAAAGATAGAATTTTATTGCTCGCTTCGCTCACGTCACGTTAAGACTGACTGCTGAGCCGTTTTGCTTGTCTAGCCACGGGTGCGGCTCCGCAAGCGCCATACTGTTTTCCCATACAACAAACACAACGGTTGTGTTTTTCCGTACTCGCGGCAAGTTGAGGAAAACACGACAGTTCTGTTTTCAGCAGTGAACGTGTTAATAATTTTGAGGGTGTGGCCTGGGCCGGGAATCAAATAAGTATTTTAATAGACCTTTTGCTCTTTTTGGTTTAGGCTATTTTGATATTATATTCCTACCAAACAGCAGTCAAATGAACCCGACTAAGAAATCCCTACTTATATTATAAATGCGAAAGTAACTCTGTCTGTCTGTTGCTCTTTCACGCCTAAACTACTGAACCGATTGAAATGAAATTTGGCACAGAGGTAGTCTAGAGCCTAAGAAAGGACATAGGGTACTTTTTAATGCGAAAAAAGCATTGTAAGGGTTGAAATAGGGGATGGAAGTTTGTATGGAAGTATCGTCATTTTTAAAGGTAGAAGCTTGAAATTTATTTTTTAGGCTTATGATTAGATATAAATAAATTTGGCATTCAAAGTTTGTTTGTTTAGTTTTTTAGGGATGAAAGTATGTATCGAAATATGTAAGGTTTCGGCTAAACCACTGCACCGATTTAAAAAATTATTTCATCAATGGAAAGCTACATTGACAGCGAGTAACATAGGCTATATTTAATCCCCATATTCCCGCGGGAACAGGTACTACCCGGGTGAAACCGCGGGGCGCAGCTAGTTATAAATATGGCGCTACGATCCCACACATAGAATCCTAACATCTAATTAGAACCCCCTGCATCTAGGAGATCAGATACTGCGAGGACCATGTCCCCACAAACCAGTGCGGGGATCGAACGCGAAACCTCACGCTTTGCAGTCGTTTTATTACCAACATACGCCACGAATGCCGTCAATTATTATTACATTTACACACAATCTATATATATATATATAAAAATGTTATGTTGGTTTGTGTACGCTTCAAAAACTCAAAAAGTTCTGCACCGATCGAGCTGAAATTTTAGCATGATATATAATCCGCATCAAGGATTGTTTTTATCAATTTTTTTCATCAGTGACATATCAGCGAATGTGCGAATGTGTCACAGCGAAGCGTGGCAGGGTACAGCTAGTTCTTAATAATTATCACTAGTATCTTTAGTACTTAGCTGGTAGAGTAATGTTAGTATTTTTGTTAGTTGGGGTTTCAGCCCTAAGCCCCTCCGTAAACACCAGTAATTAGAACATTATACATTTATATACGTGGACTATTCCGGAAATGCCCCTCGACACGCCTTTTTCCCGTTACTGTAGGCACAGATATCTTTCCACATGCTACCATCCTGGCACACCTCTTTCGCTTTGTCCACTTTCATGAGTCACTTCTAACATGCTCGCCGGTTATAGGTACTTTTGACCTGGAGGCCTACCATGACGTCTTATAGCGATTCAGTTGACCTAAACTGAGCCGCGTCGCATAATCGTACCGTGGCGTCTTATTTTTTATGTTGCTGCCATTTTCAACCTAAATTGGATATAGTTTAGGTTGAAAATGGCTTATTAGCGGCCTAATTTAGGTTCAAAATGGCAGTTACATAAAAAATAAGACGTCACGGTACGATTATGCGACGCGGTTCAGTTTAGGTCTTCAATTGAATCGCTATAAGAGGTCATGGTAGCCCCCCTGGCCTTTCTTATTTTCTCACCTCTCAGCCATAGCCCCGCTGACAATCGTCGTCGCCGTGGTAGCGAACGACAGCTGGAACAAGAAGGAAGCGAACATCGGCCCCATCAGCTCGTCCCCCACCGGCGGGTCCACGAGGAAGTCTCCCACGCCCACCACTGGGTTGGACAGGGGACCCGTGCCGAAGGACATGCCGTAGCCAAATATCCAGTACGTGAGACCTGGGAAGATCAGTTCAACATATACCCATATGGTACTTCTCAAAAAATTGCCGATTTCACGTGTCTGAATATTTTAAGTTGTGGTTACTTTGTTTTCGGATTTAGGGCCAAGTAACTCTTAGGATAGTTGAAAGGACACTAGCTGCATCGATGTCAATATCCCACACAATTCTAAAGAAAGGTGGTGAACTCGAATTTAAGTTTGTAATTGAATATTCTAATTAACACGGGTCTCCCCTCACTATTGTGTCCGGACACACTACAAGAGCCCGAGCAGTAGCTTTTTTTTTATTTGACTGTGTGACGAGACAAGCAAGTCGTTCACCTGATAGTAAGCGCTACGCCTGCCCGTAATAGTTACAGCGCCACCCACAACTTTGCATTGCATTAATCTTGCGCGACACTGCACTGCGCTCGTCACCCTGAGACATCGGTTCTAAAGTCTCATACGCCCAGTAATTTCGCTGGAAACAGTGCCCTTCAAACCGGAACAGAGTAATGATTGCACACTTGAAGGGCATTGTTTCTAGCGAAATTACTGGGCATATGAGACTTTAGAACCAATGCCTCAAGGTGACGAGCGCAGTGCAGCGCCGCGCAAAATTTTGTAATGGAAAGTATTGCGTGGCACAGTAGCTGTTATGGCCAGGCGTGGCGCTTACGATCAGGCGAACGACATGCTCATTTCTTTACTTTGTAACACTAAGAAAAGGATAATTCGTAGACATTTACCGCCAAGAGAAATATCAGCCAGGTTCTTCATCATGATATTGGCTTCATTCTTGATGGAGACGCATCCTGACTCCAGCATGCCAAATCCTGAAACATAACCTGAGATTGTATCTTTCAGCCGAGCACTTCATCCCACTTCTGAAAACCAGGACCACTGTTACCGATGTGTATAAATGCGAATGTGAGTTTATTTGTTTGTTACACTTTCACGCCTAAACTACTAAACCGATTTTAAAAATTCTTTCACTAATGGAAAGCTACATTATCAGCGAGTAATATAGGCTATATTTTATCCCCGTGTTTCTACGGGAACCGGAACTACGCGGCTGAAACCGATATAGTTTAAAATAAATTACAGTAATTACACGCTTTATTAGTATTTACCCGAACTAAAGAGTACCTAGAAACAATTGATTCTGTGGCAAAAACTGCGAGGATATAAACTATCTCCTCGCAAAATTTCATAATTATCCGTTTAGCCATTTAGTCGTAAGAAGGTAACAAACAAACAAACAATTATAACTTTCGCATTTAATATTACTAGCTGCGCCCCGCGACCCGCGTTGTGTATTATCCCACAGGAATCGTTAGTTTTTACGTGATCAAAAGTATTGTTTATTGTATTCCAGGTAATAAACCATCTGCGTGTCAAATTACATCTAAATCCGTTCAGTAGTTTTTGCGTGAAAGAGGAACAAACATCCATCCATCCATTCTCACAAACTTTGATATCCTATCCTACTCGTACTAATATTATAAATGCGAAAGCTTGTGAGAATGGATGGATGGATGTTTGTTCCTCTTTCACGCAAAAACAACTCAACGGATTCGAATGAAATTTGGAACACTGGTAGTTTATAACCAGGATTGAGTAATAGGGTACCTATATCCCGATAGTATGTTCCCGTGGGAACTACGCGGGTGAAACCACGGGGCGCAGCTAATTTTAATATTAGTAAAATAGTATAGGATTAGTAGGAACTCGGATATGATAATATTAAATATTTAGTATGGCTTAGTATGGAAGTAGATTCGTTTATCTCGAGACAATAAGAGTAGGTTAGGTTCATCATCATCATCATATGCAGCTCATCCAACCCACTGCAGGGCATAAGCCTCCTCCCTCTTACGCCATTCATCCCGGCTTTGGGCCGATCTGGTCCATGCATTACCCAACAACATTTTTATGTCGTCGACCCACCGTTGTATCGGTCTTCCGCGGCTGCGCTTACCCACACGTGGCCACCATTCTCTCAGGGACTTACTCCACCTGCCATCGCCACATCTTGCCAAGTGTCCTGCCCATCGCCACTTGTGTTTAATTATACGGGATCCGATGTCTTCCACTTTAGTTCTTCTTCGGATCTCCGTATTTCGAACTCTGTCGCTTACCCTGCTGCCTAACATGGCACGCTCCATGGCCCGTTGTGCGACTCGCATTTTGTGCACAGTCTCCTTGGTGAACGTCCACGTTTCGGCACCATAGGTCATCGTGGGCAAGACACATTGGTTGTAGAGACGGGTTTTTTGACATTGCGGCATTTTTCGGTCCCTGAGCACGTCGTCTAACTTCCCGAACGTTGCCCATCCCAGCTGAATGCGTCTGGTGATCTCCTTATGTCTATGCTCTCTGCCAAAAGATAAACAATGCCCAAGATAAATATAGTGAGTGACTACCTCCAATGTCTCACCCCCAACTTTAATAGTTGGGGGTGGTGCACTGAAGATATTTGTCATCACCTTCGTCTTGGACATGTTCATCTTAAGGCCAACTCCGAGAGAAGCATGGTACAGGTCATGCAACATGACTTGAAGATCTGACGCCGTTTCACTGATAATAATCAGGTCGTCTGCGAAACGGAGGTGGGACAAGTGAACACCATTAATCAAGACGCCTTTATCCTCCCAGTAGAGTAATTTAAAGACGTCCTCCAAGACTGCGGTAAATAATTTGGGTGATATGGTGTCTCCTTGTCGCACGCCTCGCTTTATCGGAATGTTGTCTGTGAGTGCATGCATCCGTACTTGCATTGTCGCTGATGCATACAGGTTCCGGAGGACACCCACGTCCCGTGCATCTATTTGGCAGCGATGAAGAGAATGGAACACGGCCCAGTGCTCGACGCTGTCAAAAGCTTTTTCGTAGTCTACGAAAGCAAAGCACAAGGGTCGGTTGAACTCGTCGCATTTCTCCATCAACTGCTTCACGGTGTGGATGTGATCGATAGTAGAGTACCCGCTCCGGAAACCTGCCTGCTCGATAGGCTGACATTCATCAAGCTGACGATTAATTCTGTTACACAGAACTTTGGCAAAAATTTTATATATTTGAGGGAGAAGGCTTATTGGTCTGTAATTACTCAATTTTGAACTGTCTCCCTTCTTATGTAATATTTTAACTACTGCATTTTTCCATGCATTCGGCGTATGACCACCTGCGATGACTTTGTTAAACAGTTTTGCCAGCATTATAACAACTGATTCACCACCGGCTCTTAGGAGCTCAATAGTTATGCCATCTTCGCCAGGTGACTTGTCAGCGTTCATTTTACTGAGTGCCCATGATACCTCCTTTGGCAAGATGTGCGGAACATCTTTATCATTGTGACATCCGATAGGCTCAGCTCTTGGGTCGTCATCTGAATTTTCCGGTGCTGCCGTTGTAGAAGCGTAAAGGTCTTCATAAAACTGTTGGGTTATTTCTAGCATTTCGTCTCTATTATTTGTTTTTATTCCATTCTTATTCGTTAGTGCTGTTATCTGTGATGTTCCTGTATTTAATTTCTTTCTAAAAACTTTTGGTCCTCTACGTTCTTCAATTGTTTTCATTATAGTTAGTTTATTGTGTGTTCTTAAGTCTTTTCTTACTGCTTTATGTATCAGTTTATTAGTTTCTTCAAGTTTCCTTTGATCATTGATAGTGTTTTGTGGGAGTGTGCGTCGTTTGTCTATTAATGCCAAAGTGTCTGGTGTTAGTGCTGATTGTTTTTTCGGTATAGCGCCAATATTTTCCTAGTAGGTTAGGTTAGGTTAGGTTATATATTTAGTTGTATTATAATAAAATATTCTATCACTAAATATCTTTTAAATATACTTTTCTCTGCTTTTGTTTTGCCACACCACCACCATTTCAGTTACACCTCCAGGATGACTGGTAGAAAATGCTACTTAGCATTAAGTACTCCTTGTACTCCATTAGTGTGCTAAAGAATAAATAAATAGGTAAGTTATAAGTCACAAATAATAAAGAACCGACCCAGTGTGGCCTTGTAACATATCTTAATGTGGTTTACCATTACCTGTTATGCTCACCTTCAATAGAATGTTGAGGAAAATTGAGACAAAAAGAAAGCTAGATATTATTATACTAGCTGCGCCCCGCGGTTTCAGCCGCGTAGTTCCTGTTCCCGCGGGAATATGGGGATAAAATATAGCATTTGTTACTCGCTGTCAATGTAGCTTTCCATTAGTGAAATATTTTTTTAAATTGGTGCAGTGGTTTAGCCGAAACCTTACATATTTCCATACATACTTTAATCCCCTATATTTATTTTACCCCCTCAAGGGTAAATTTTTACAAACTTTGAATGCCAAATTTATGTATATCTAATCAAAAGCTTAAAAAATAAATGTTAAGCTTCTAGCTTCAAAAATTACGAAACTTCCATACAAACTTTCATCCCCTATCTCAAACCCTTCGAATGCTTTTTTCGCAATAAAAACTACCCTATGTCCTTTCCTAGGCTCTAGACTATCTCTGTACCAAATTTCATTTCAATCGGTTCAGTAGTTTAGGCGTGAAAGAGCAACAGACAGAGTTACTTTCGCATTTATAATATAAAAGTAAGGAAGTAAGGATTATAGTTTATACCTACCAGGGTTATAAAAACTCTATATATCTATCTCTATATCTGTGTAGAAACTATAGCGTCTCCAGAACTAATACACTACGAACACAGGGAAATAAAAGTATTAAAATTTTGAAAAAGTTGCCCGGAAAATTGGAAAGTTTGGGAAAATCTAAAATATTTTTTTATGTTTGATTTTTTGTTATGACTGTTAAGACGAGTGGACTGTATCTAGGGGTTGTTGAGGTTATGAAGAGGAAAATTGGTTGGAAAAAAACTCACCGGTGGTCGGCACTTAACTTCCTTTGGAGGCGTCGTTGGGGGCCCCCTTTTGCTAATGGTTGATGGTACACTGATGATTATTCACTGATTATATTTTATTTCATGTTTTTGATGGAGCGACGCACCGTGTCGGTTCGTTAGAGTTTTGGAAGAGTGTCAAAGAATGAAAAGGATTGGTAGAGTGAATGTGTAGAAAGGACTGAACGTCCATAATGGGAACGAATGAAAGGGCGGGAAGGTTTTAATTTGGAATGGTTGAATAAGAGGCTTTAACATTTATCTTCCCCCCCGCTGGCGAATTGATGAGACAGAAAAGTCTAAAACACATTAAAATTTGTTCACAACCACCAATGCAAAAATCTTGACATATGATAATTGTTATAAAATGATGTCAAGTGTTATTATGATTTAATGATCTGTTTTGAAATGAACTTAATGTATAATTGCTATATTTTCACACACAAAAAATAATAATAAAAATTTAAAAAAAAATAATGAAATGATGTCTACACAAACTAGTCATTATTTGGTAGAGGACACAACTTCACAAGAGGTCGATCGAAAACACCTTGTGCAGTCCTGACTGAGGCAGATCGAGGGATACCGTCACGCCCAGGATGTAGTTTAATTATTCTACCAAAATGCCATCGCAGTGGGTGAGTAGTTTCATTTTTTATGATAACGAGTTGATCAATGTTTACTGGAGGTGATGCTTTAGTCCATTTCAATCGCTGTGATAAAGTGGTAAGATACTCACTATGCCACCGAGACCAAAAGTCTTGGTGCATTTTTTGCAACAGTTGCCACCGTGTAAGTCTGTTCATGCTTATGTTGGAATAATCAAGAGATGGCACTGTTGTGAGAGGCGCTAATGTTAAGAAATGTCCTGGGGTTAAAACTGAAACATCTGAAGGATCTGAGCTAAGTGGACAGAGGGGCCTTGTGTTCAGGATTGACTCCACTTGAGTCAAAAGCGTGTTAAGTTCCTCATACGTTAGAATTTGTGTGCCAACAACGCGATACAAATGTGTTTTTACGGACTTAACACCCGCCTCCCAAAGTCCTCCGAAGTGAGGTGCTCCTGGTGGGTTGAATTTAAACTCAATACGCTCCGTTTCACACGCGGCGCGCATGAGGTCTATCAGTTGCGACTGTGCGCCCTTAAAATTCGAACCACAATCGCTGTGGATCACATTACACCGACCACGTCTTGCTACAAACCTGCGTAGGGCAGCTAAAAATGCTTCTGTTGATAGGTCAGAAGCAAGTTCTAAATGTACTGCTTTGGTAGCGAAGCACACAAATAAGCACAGATACGCCTTCACAGAACGCGTACCACGATAACGTTGAAAAGTTATGTTAAACGGTCCAGCGTAGTCACAACCTACAGACTGGAATGCTTTGATCTGAGTAACACGAGAACGTGGCAAATCTGCCATTTCAGGTTCAAAATTATGGGGCTTTACACGAAAACAACGGTAACAATTTGATATAACTTGACGAATTGCTCGTCTTGGAGACAAAATCCAAAAATTTTGAAGTAGTAAGAACTGCATTGTTTGTAAACCAGGATGAAAATTTTCGTTGTGAGTACACTGAATGATAAGTTGTGTCAAACGATGCTTGCGAGGAAGCAAAGCTGGGTGTTTTGATTCGTAGCTAAGATCTGACTGAGAGAGCCTACCCCCCACCCGCAAAATGTGATTTTGATCCAAAAATGGGTTAAGTTTTCTGAATGATTTTTCAAATGATGGTGGTGATTGATCACGAAAGGGCAAGTTAACGATGTATCGCCCAGCAACATCCCGTTTATGAGTTGATTGAAATATATCTTCACATTGAATATCTTCCACGGAGTGAGATTGCTTGTTATCTCCAGTAGGTATGTTGTCTAACTCCCAAAATTTCTGAACCGCAATGTCCAGGTTGGTGTCCACTGACACATGATTGATTGATAAAGGAGTGGGGAATGATGAATTTGTCAACGTTTTTCCCATAAGAATAAATCCAAATATTGTATTGATAGCCGTCGCAGCATGATGTCCACCGTCAATTTTTCCTGGTATTAAAATTTGTGGGAATATCTCACCACCAATGAGGATATCCACCGGACGAGAAGAATGGTAATTTTCATCAGCTAGTTTCAGATTTGCTAAGTGTTCAAAGTTTTGAACATTCACCGGATGGGTGGGCATGTTACCACAAATTTTGTCTAAAGTCACTGCTTCCGTTGTGAATGTGGGTTCCACTTTTCCAACTGGTCTAATTTCCAGAAACACTTTGCTTGTAGAACATGCAGGAACCTCACCAATTCCAGACATAGGTGTTTGAGTCTTGTATTGGGACAAGCCTAAACGACGGGCACATGTTTTGGTAATAATGTGACTTTGACTTCCTGGGTCCAGCAGGATGCGCACCTTTTGGAAAGTACCTTGGCCATCCTTTACCTCCACCTCTGCAGTCGCAAGCATGACAAAATGACTACCTGATGATGAACCTGAAGACATATTTGACAATGATGTAACTGGAGTGATCACACCTTCCTTGACATTAGAGTAGGATGACGAAGATGTTTGATGGTAAGCAGCACTTGCTTGTTTATGTTGGGGGTTGACAGGACCACCAGTCTCTGTCCTCTTAGGAAAATGCAACAGACTGTTATGTCGCTGATTGCATGTCTTGCATGAGTGAGTTGAGTTGCAATTTGTTGTTATATGATTGGAACGCAAACAATTGAAGCACAATTTGAATTGTTTAATCACTTGAGACCTTTCTTGTGGGGTCTTTGATAAGAAGTTTGGACATGAGTAAAGAGCATGGCTTTCTTTACACAAAACACATGATTGATTGTTTGATTGAACCAAAAGCATTGTTGGTGTTGACTTTGGTTGATTGGTTGAATTCACACGCTTGTTATGATAATTATTTTGTTGCTGAACTACTGATTTGTTATTCTCATTTGAGAATAATGAGCGTTCTAGTGCACTGCATCGGTCTAGTAAAAATGATTTTAATTCATTAAAGCTTGGGAAATCTTTGCCTGTGCTAGACAACTCAAAGGCTTCACGAGATGCTTTATCTAATTTTGTTAACAATGAATGAAATAACACAAAGTCCCATTCTGAAGTTGGTAATCCCAGTGAACTAAGCATCGCTATGTTTTCACCGTAGACATCAAGCAAGTTCCGCAAGCTCTGGGCTGAACCAGAAGGCATGGCCTTTAAATTATTAATTTGTTCCCAACACATGAATGCTAAATACCTTTTGTTGTTGTATCGATTCACTAAAGCTTCATAAGCGCTCATATAATTAGCCTCAGACACATGAAAAGCACGAATTATATTTATGGGTTCCCCGGACAATGTTGTGATTAGGTATTGAAACTTTTCTATGTTTGTTAAATCTGTTCGCTGATGAACAAGTGTGTTAAAGAGGTCAATGTACCCCGGAAAATCTTTGAACTCACCTGTGAATGTAGGTAATTTAATCGGTGGAAGTTTAGTCTTTGGCTTGGGTTGATGACACGGTTGAGAAGGAGAAGCGAACTCCACTTTTGATTCTTTCAAGTATTTACGTTTTGCTTCGAGTACTTCGAAATACATGTCATCAGCTTGCTCTTGGAACACGGACTGCCCTTGCAACTCTTTATCATCTACACCGGCCTTTTGTAATTCACAAACCAAATTGATGTGGGCATCGTTAAAGCCCTCCAAGATAATGTCTAAACGGGAACACCATGTCTCTAACCGCGTTATAAGTTTCGGTTCGGATTCACAATTACGTGCACACAAAAGTGCATCGCTGAGCCGCTTGTGCGACAGGCTGCGTTTCGACTCCCAATGCGCAATCACGGTCTCACTCATTTTGAAATTTGATAGTTGTTATCACTTTTAGCAGAAATTTTACGCCTAAACTTAACTTATTATCGCGCAAACTTTTATAAAACACACTTTACGATGGAGTTTGATAGTTTTCAAACAGAAACGAACACGAAACTGTCACTTGTTTGTCAAAAGTCACAGCATAAACACTATGAGAATGACCGTATGAAATGATCGAACGAACATCGACGAATTTGATTCGGTTTGTTCGTATTGCCGGCACACAAACGCAATTTGTCGGCACACAAACAAACACAATCTTTGCTTGAGTTACTTAGGCGCTGTATGTTACACGTAAGTATTAACACAATTGTTTAATGATTTATCACGATAAGCTGTTATTATTAAGTGTCGCATGTTACACATAAAACAACGATTGAAATGATAATTAATGTTCAATTTCACAAAATTGAATACACGAACACAAATGTTTTGATTAAATGGACTCTCCCAATGACACGATATGAAGTTGGACTCACCCACAGAACGAACACAGGTCAATACTTCCAACCTACCTAAACTCCAGCGCGTGTGCGCAGATCGGTGAAATACAAAGTGTAGGTATTTTTACACCAACTTTTTGCAAAGTTCCTCACACAAAATGAATGACTGAGTTTGTTTGATGAATTAAACACAAAATATGATATGCGTTGTGATCGATATGTTGATATGATGCTAATAATTCGAATTATAGGTTTTGCAATTTGGTTGTTGTGTGCAAATATGGCGGCTTGATGACGCTAAAATTTTCACAAGTTGAAACGAGTTTACGATTTGAGCATAGGAAACCGATTCTAAGTCGAAATCCGGTTCGACGAGGACCAAAAATGATGTTAAGACGAGTGGACTGTATCTAGGGGTTGTTGAGGTTATGAAGAGGAAAATTGGTTGGAAAAAAAACTCACCGGTGGTCGGCACTTAACTTCCTTTGGAGGCGTCGTTGGGGGCCCCCTTTTGCTAATGGTTGATGGTACACTGATGATTATTCACTGATTATATTTTATTTCATGTTTTTGATGGAGCGACGCACCGTGTCGGTTCGTTAGAGTTTTGGAAGAGTGTCAAAGAATGAAAAGGATTGGTAGAGTGAATGTGTAGAAAGGACTGAACGTCCATAATGGGAACGAATGAAAGGGCGGGAAGGTTTTAATTTGGAATGGTTGAATAAGAGGCTTTAACAATGACCTCGCGATTTGACATTTGTTTTTTTGCTATATTCAGTTGTTTATTTTCGTGTGTGACATGGGCGGTTTTTAACCTGGGAAATTTAGTTCTTGCGAAAAAACTGGAATTACGCGGGTGAAACCGCGGTGTGCATCTATAGTCATCACCATCATCATGAACCTATACCGTCCCACTGCTGAGTACGGGTCTCCCCACACTTTCGTGAGGAGGGTTAAGCCATAATCCACCACGGAGGCCCGGTCGGGTTGGTGGATAACATACCTACCTCTGAAATGATTCTCGGGTAGGTATGTGGGTTTCCTCACGATGTTATCCTTCACCGAAAAGCGAGTGATAATTACGTACATATCGACGCTAGAAAGCGTAATCGCTGTAACCCTTTGACCGACCCGAAAATACTTTTTTTACATATTTAGAAACAAACCCACATTTCAACGTCTCCTAGGAACTTTAGGATATAACCAAGGTAGCAGTATTGTAGCTTTGTATGTAACACACCAAATACCCAAAATTTACGTTTTTAGGTCGAGTAGATATTGAGTTATGATTTTTTTTCAACAAAAAAAAAGTTTGGTGAACAATTTTGCGTTTCAAGGCTACAGCGTCTACGCTTTCTAGCGTCGATATGCTTAACCCCTTGCTTACGTAGGTAGCCTAATAATAATAACAAAGGTAAGAAAGTTACAAGAAATAATTCACTAACCAGTTTGCATGGTGAATATGATGAAAGAAGAAGTCAGGATCCAGTTAGTGTCTTCTAGATCGATCTCAAAGTTCTCCTGCAGGTTCACCGTCGTGTTTGTCAAGTTTGGGGACCGAAGCCCTATCTTGGGCTCCATTGTCCAGTTAGACTCCATTGTTTTCACAAGCGCTTAAAGCCGACGAAGGATTAAAAAAAATCTTGGCAGAATGCTTGACTGCCTTTGCCGATACTTTAGATTGATAAAAAGTTGGGTAAAGCCAGAGACACTGCAGACTCCATATTTAAAAAAAAATTGTAGGTGCCAATGTAATTTACGCTCTATGTTATTTTCTTTTTATTTCTGTGGTTTCTATTTATATATGTTATATTTTTCTAATAGATTTTTTAATTTATTTTTCACACAACACTCCAAAATACGATTTTTATTAAAAATAATTTTGCTATATTTCCGAAGTTGAAGTTATAATACTTATTTTTTGTTATTATTTAAGTAAATATTGTACGGATCAAAAGTGAAAAATATAAGACGTTTTCCCTCCGAAACCGGATGGCAAGTAAAAGGCTGCATTTAGTGAAAAAGACTTTTATACGCCAATCGTGCGGCGTCGCGTGATGCATCCGAGACGTGGATGCAAGAAACGGTAATCTGTATTTGGATGTGGCAAGCATGAAACGTTTTCTCAGTTGGCTGTGCGGTCGCAGTGCTTGCTCGAAAACTGTACAACCAAGTAACCTTACAAAGACGACAATGAGATACCAATGAAGGAACCCATCGTTAAAATTTAAAAAAAAAGCCTTGAAATTCGAAACGTTGAGTTGTGTCAAAATTAAACCTTGACATCAATTTGTGCGCCATTTTTATCTAGTAAATATGAATTCTATTCGCAATACTTTAAAAACTTCTAAATAAATACGCTTTTAAATGACATTATTATTTATTATTATTTCTATTTTGTATTATTTTTTTCGCATTATTATTTTTTTGTTGCTTTTTTACTATCACATCTTTTTTATTTAATAGGTCTACGTATCATAAAATTATGGAATGGGTAGCTGCCACACTGTCGCTAAGTCCCTCTCGAGATTTGTGTTTCAATTTGGACTAAGTCAACAGGTACGAACGTACACTTCATTATTTAAAAGAAAAGCCGCGGTCCACAATATGTCGCATTATTTCTCTCCGTGCATGGTTGTCTAAAAGAGATCGCTCTGATCGATAAAACCGCCAACTGTGACGCTAGTTGTTAAATTTTGTTTTGTTCTAGTTTTTAAGTTTTCCTTGTTATGTGTTTCTGTGAAGAGTTGATATTATATCTATCTATTACTATTGGTAGGTTTATTGTGCAATGTACGCCTACGAATTCATCAATCACATGTAAATTCAGCCCTCAGCATTCAACTTGTAAATGGAGGGTACGAATGTCATACTTAAACGTCAATCTTTTCATGTGAGGGTACACCTACCCGTATCCTCCCTCCCTACGTCACATCCCGATCGACTGACAGATGCCCTATGACGACATGGTCTTGCGCGTCCATCTTCGCCACCGTTAACATCGCGGATCCAAGGAAGGATAGTTTTTTGCCGATCAATAGTGCTCCAGTTAGCCTGTTTCGCCGCAATCCTTTCCGCAAGCATAGAACCTCAACATATATAGGAAAATCAGCAAAATCAACGCACCTCAACATAAATGGTTGAGAAAGACAACTCGCCCACGAAACCAGCCATCCATTTTACTATCGAAGAAGCTTTACAAGGAATTCACGGGTGAGTCAGTCGATCCTTTCTCCCTTTTCTCGACCATTTCCCTGGTCCTTCAAAACCCGATCTTATTAGCATCCTTCTTAGGAAATTCAATCTGAATTTTTCTTAATCGTAGGTATACTTAGCATTTTTCATCCGCCATATTTGAATATACCCCACATTGAAATTGAGTTTCGTTCATTCACTTCGAATTGTATTCACTTTTTCTTAATATTCTGTGGTAAAAGTTCGAATCGATCTCTTTGGTAAATCATCTTGAAGTGTGTAGCGAATCTTATTATTTTAGTCAAGTGGTAACATTAACCTCATAACGTCAAGTTTGTTTGACATGTTTGACATTTCGTAAGTTTTGTTATTTTGTTTCAAACTTCGTTTAATTTACTGTTTCCAAGTTGAAAAGTGGAGTGAAAGTTTATAAACATGAGTGATCCTAAGATAAGCAACGTTGCTTTCGATTATTGTGCGCGTTTCATTCAAGATTTGTACAATTTTAACTACTAAAATAACATCTCAGCAGACGATATCCGATCAAGACAGGAGTCGTTTCTTCGCCAGGTATAAGGACTTGGATAGGCACTGGCATGAAATGGAAAAGGCTTTCTCGGTAGTCATGGCCAATACGGAACAAGCGGAGCGTCATGAAATCGAGGAAAAATTCAACAATTGTGAGGAGAAAGTATATTCAATCAAAACTCTCCAAAGTCACTTCGTGCCATTAGAATCAAAACCCACAATCAGCACCGGCTTTCACCTACCAAAAATTTCATTAACACGGTTTGCAGGAATCCATACAGAGTGGCCTGGGTTTATTAATATCTTCAATAGTTTAATCCATGACAATGCAAATTTGAGTTCTGTAGAAAAAATGCATTATTTACTAAGTGTCTTGGACAAAGATGCCCTTTCATTAATCAAACACTTGCCAATTTCACTTGAAAATTATGCAATAGCTTATGGGTTATTGACAGATCGTTATGAAAATAGCAGGATGATTGCGGACAAACATGTTGAATCTCTATTGTCATTGCCAAATCTAAATCAACTTAATAGTAAAACTTTAGGTAAGTTTATCAATATTGTAAAGGAGAATACACACGCGTTACAAGCCTTGACATTTGATGTCACATCATGGAGCTTTCTTTTACTTCACATCATCCTCAAAAAGCTGACGATGGATTTGCGTACAAAGTTTGAATCATCAATTGATACTTTAAAAATCCCAACGTTCAGCCAATTGCTAAATTTTTTAGAAAATCAACTTAGGATCTTAGAAAATGTTGGTGGGTCTACATCTAGGTCAGCGTCAGGCAATAACACATTGAATATTTTTAATGAGAATAAACAGCACAACAAGGTCAAAAATGCCTTTGCTTGTCCATGTTGCACGGAGAACCATGCTATATATCGATGCTCTAAATTTGAGAACATGACTCCGGTGCAACGGAAGAGTTTTGTAATTCATCATAAACTTTGCTTTAATTGTCTGCGCACTCACCAGGTTTCTAAGTGCACCTCAACAAGTGTATGCCAGGTGTGTCGTAAGCGCCACCATAGCAAGCTACACATCAACAATTCAATAGAAAATCAACATTCGGACCCAACTTCTGCACCCATCCCCTCTGAGCCTGCTGTGTCGATACATAGCTCCGCAGTCCAGTCTCAGACCTTACATGGTGTCGATGTGACATCCACCATGATTTTAGGTACAGCGTTCATCAGCGTGCAGGATGTTGACGGTCAATTTCATACAGCCCGTGCTCTAATAGACAGCGGCTCTCAAGTGTCAGTTATGACTGATACCTTGGCTCAACGGTTGAGGCTGCCTCGTACAAGGTCAGGCGGCTTGTGTGGGCTAGGTGCTTCGTCTATTCACGAGACTCGAGGTATAGTTCATTGCAATGTCAAATCAACACGGAACAATTTACATATTTTATCATCGGACTTCATCATTTTAAAGAAAATAACTGGCCGTATGCCTTCGGTTCCAGTTGATCCTAAAGTATTAGAACTTTGCACAAATTTAGTTTTAGCGGATAGTAACTTCACAATTCCCGGACAAATTGACTTGCTTCTAGGTATAGAATATTATGACCAGATTCTGGATGGTAAGAGGATCAGTCTAGGTGAAAATATGCCTACTGCCTACTCATCTATCTTTGGCTGGATCATCATGGGAAAAGCTCCAGCAGCATCGCAGTACACGTACACCGCTACTTCGATGGCCTGCACCATAGATCTTGATCATGCACTCAGGATGTTTTGGGAGGTTGAAGAGCCACCCAAGCTACGCATTCAAGATCCCGAGGACGTCCAATGTGAGAAGCATTTCACTGAAACATACAAACGGGATAGTGATGGTCGCTTTGTTGTCTCGTTACCTTTTAAGGTGAACCACAAACCATTAGGTGACACTCATCTCACTGCTTTGAAGCGGTTCCATAATTTGGAGCGCAGGCTGGTTAGGGAACCTCGACTTTGTGAACTTTATGTAGCCTTCATGAGGGATTATATTGAAGCCGGTCACATGCGTGAAGTGCCATGTTCGACTGGTGGTCAGCGCTACTATATACCACACCATGGGGTCCTGAAGGAGCATAGCACAAGCACAAAGTTGCGCGCAGTTTTTGATGCGTCTGCACCTAGTACCTCGGGTGTTGCGCTCAACCAAGTGCTCATGTCCGGTCCCAAGCTTCAGCAAAATATCGAAGACATCATTTTGCGTTTCAGATTGCATGGAGTAGTTTTCACCTGCGATATAAAACAAATGTATAGGCAGGTGCGCATGCGTGACGATGACTGCAAATATCAAGCAATATTATGGCGCGAATCTCCTGACGACGTACTCAAGCAGTTCGAACTAACCACAGTCACCTATGGCGTTTCGAGTTCGGCGTTCCAGGCTATTCGCGTTCTACACGAGCTAGCTTACCTCAATGCAGACAAGCATCCCGCCGCTTCAAAAACTTTGTTGGAGGATACCTTCGTCGACGACGTTGTGAGTGGATCTCATGATGTCGACTCTGCCAGGAACCTTGCTCAAACGATCTCTGACATTATCGCCCAGGGAGGTTTTCTTTTGCGCAAGTGGTCCAGCAACTCCCAAGATTTTTTGGAAGGTTTTCCTGTCGACCACCGCGAATCTCCTTACAGGTTCGTCGAGGATGGCGAAAATATCTTCAAGGTTCTGGGCATCGAGTGGAACGCAAACAAGGACAGCTTCATCTACCGCGTCTCCGATATGAACAAGGTCCTCACCAAGCGCGGTGTCTTGTCCAACATTGCCAGGTTGTATGATCCGTGCGGGTTCTTATCCCCGGTCACATTTTTTGCTAAATACATCATGCAAATGCTTTGGTCGATCAACTCAGGGTGGGATGACCCCCTCCCTTCAGACATTCGCAATGTGTGGACTGACTTTATGTCTGACTTCCACAATATAAATCAGATTTCAATACCACGGTGTGTCGTCACTGATCAACTGGTGTCCAGTCAACTGCACGGTTTCAGTGACGGCTCAGAACGCGGGTACGCAGCATGCGTCTACCTGCGCGTTCAAAACGCTTGCGGTCGCGTTTTAGTTCAGCTGCTTCTGGCTAAATCACGCGTAGCGCCGCTCAAGCAAAAACTGACTGTCCCCAAGCTCGAACTAAACGGAGCGTTGCTATTGGCTCGCTTGTTGGAACATGTCACAAAAATAATAGGAGGTAAGATTCTGTTGGACAGCACGACAGCGTGGTCTGATTCCACTATCGTGCTATCCTGGCTCAAAACTTCGCCTCACAAATTACAAACTTATGAGGGAAATCGTGTGTCCCAAATACAGTCGCTGACTCCAAGCGTTGTATGGCGGCACGTCCCATCAGCTCAAAACGCAGCTGATTCTGCAAGTCGCGGTCTCTCGCCTTCAGAATTAGTCAACCACCCGCTGTGGTGGTCACCAGCATGGCTCGAAGATGATTCTTCGTCATGGCCTGGAAACTATCAACTTGTTGATGACGCAGATTTACCGGGATTGAAATCCGCAACTTCAAGTCTCGCATCTCATGCTATCCAAATCACGGAAATCTCCGAGCAGGTTCAGGCTGCAACCGACTTGCTAACCAGATTCAGTTCGTTTCCCAAACTACAGGCAACTGTAGCTTGGTGCAAACGCTTCATCCATAACGCGCGCAATCCAGCTCAAAAACGTACTGGACTCCTATCGGTCGCTGAGCTAAACGATAGTGTTTGCACCATTGTCAAACTAGTCCAGTCTACGGAATTTGCAGAACCGCTGAAACTGTTGCGTGCTAACAAGGTTGTCAAGGTTGGTCTGATGCGCTTGAATCCGTTCATTGACTCTGAAGGTCTCGTCAGAGTTGGCGGCAGACTTGTCAAGTCTGATTTGGATTTCAATATCAAACATCCATTGTTGCTCCCAAAATCTCATCACGTCACACATCTTTTAGTGGATCATTACCACCGGATGTTCCAACATCCTGGTATAAACACACTTCTGAATTTGCTCGTGCGCAAATTTTGGATCCTGTCTGCGCGCAGGGTTATTCGAAATCGTATTTTTCAATGTCAGCGCTGCTATCGTTTGCGGCCTAAATCCATTGAACCTTTCATGGCCGACTTGCCGGCAAGCCGAGTCACATCGTGCCGACCATTTCAAAGGGTCGGAGTGGATTTCGCTGGACCTTTCATGCTGAAGACTTCCCGCATGCGCAATGCTAAAAGCGTAAAGGCCTACATGTGCATTTTTGTATGTTTCACCACCAAATGCTGTCATCTAGAAATAGTTTCTGAACTATCAACGGCCGCCTTTCTAGCCTGTTTTGACAGATTCGTATCCCGCAGAGGTCTCCCGAGCGACGTGTTCAGTGACTGCGGTACGAATTTTATAGGCGCGTGCAACTATCTTAAAGAGGTTTCAAAGTTTCTACGTGAATCCCAGACTGAAATACAAAAATCCTTGGTCGGACATCAAATCTCATGGCATTTCAATCCCCCGGCTAGCCCGCACATGGGTGGCCTGTGGGAGAGCGCAGTTAGATCCGCGAAGCTCATCTTAAGTAAAATCATCGGCGACCGCTCTCTCGTCTTCGAAGAGCTCGCCACGGTCTTCTCAAAGGTCGAGGCCGCGTTAAATTCTCGTCCAATGTTTTCGGTCACCAACGACCCGAACGACCTTGAGCTCGAGAGTTTATCGCCCGGCCACTTTATTATTGGACAACCTCTTCTTGCCCTGCCAGAGCAGGACTCATGCCAAGAGAACTTAAGCTTATTGAAGCGATGGCAACTAGTTCGCCAAATCACGCAACACTTCTGGAGGCGTTGGCAAGCAGAGTATCTTCATACCCTCCAGCAGCGTCCCAAATGGTTCCACAAGTCCCAGAACTTGCAGCCAGGCGATCTAGTACTAATCAAGGAACCCAACTTGCCGCCGCTTCAATGGCGAAAGGCTCGCGTCATTCGAACCTGCCCAGGTACAGATGGTACGGTGAGAGTCGTTGAGCTCAGAACTTCATCTGGTACGCTTCTTAGGCCAACAGTGAAACTTTGTCCTTTGATGCCATGTGCCAATCTATAGCTTATCAACTTTGAAACTCAACTTGGAAAATCAACTTAGAAAATCAACTTAGCTTATCAACTTTGAAACTCAACTTGGAAAATCAACTTAGAAAATCAACTTAGTTTATCAAGTTTGAAACTCAACTTAGGAAATTCAACTTAGAATTTCCACTTAGAATCTCAACTTAAGAGGCTCACCATTTTTTGATCTCGAACCTCACCACAGAATTTTAGATTCATCCTCAACTTATATTAATTAATTGAAAGAGCTAGGTAGCTCTTTGGGGGGCGGTATGGTAGGTTTATTGTGCAATGTACGCCTACGAATTCATCAATCACATGTAAATTCAGCCCTCAGCATTCAACTTGTAAATGGAGGGTACGAATGTCATACTTAAACGTCAATCTTTTCATGTGAGGGTACACCTACCCGTATCCTCCCTCCCTACGTCACATCCCGATCGACTGACAGATGCCCTATGACGACATGGTCTTGCGCGTCCATCTTCGCCACCGTTAACATCGCGGATCCAAGGAAGGATAGTTTTTTGCCGATCAATAGTGCTCCAGTTAGCCTGTTTCGCCGCAATCCTTTCCGCAAGCATAGAACCTCAACATATATAGGAAAATCAGCAAAATCAACGCACCTCAACATAAATGGTTGAGAAAGACAACTCGCCCACGAAACCAGCCATCCATTTTACTATCGAAGAAGCTTTACAAGGAATTCACGGGTGAGTCAGTCGATCCTTTCTCCCTTTTCTCGACCAACTATTTACTTATTTATTTTATACTTTGCTGCACAGTTTAGATAGTGCGTACAAATGGCGGACTTAATGCTAACAGCATTAATCTTCTGCCAGTCAACCATCTAAATATCTAACTACTTTAACCAGAACATAAAAAAATGCGTATACTAAAATAAGCAATCGGTAAAGTAGTTAACACGTTGACTGCTAAAAACAAATATTTTTGTGCTTTTTATAACTTTACGCGTGTGCGGGAAAACACACCTGTTGTGTTAGCGCAGCTTACGTGCCGGCTGTGCGGCGCAACACAGACGTGTGTTTAACGGGGTGCTACTACAGTGCGGCTCACACAGACGGCACGCCAGTGCTGCAAAGCAAATGCAGTTCGAACGGCGCCCAAATGTAATAAACGGTTCAGCAGTCAACGTGCTCAACAGCTAAACAATCAAGTGTGCTCAATGTCACATTTACCACATCCATACATTATAGCAGATAAGTACTAACGTCCAACTGAACCACTTAGCAGAACGAATGCTAACTGACTTGTACTCTTTTCTTTAGGTAAGGTAGGTAGGTATGGTGATCCGTACCCCTCCCAGTGTCGGATTATTTCGCAAAATTATTTCTCTCATTTGCGGTGTTAACGGTGTTTTGATGAGATAAAACGTTATTGTCGTAAATGGGTGATTTGTTTGGTTTTGTTTTGTTTGTTTTGCACGACCCGTATATTAATTCGAGGCGTGTATCTTAGAGTGATTATTATATTATTATTACGATCAGGTATTTACTTGTTGCTCTGGTCAGTTGCCAAGGTACAGTCAGTGGAGAATAGAAGTGGCTCATTGACTGCATTTTGCGGTTTGAGCGGTGATAGCCTAGTGGGAGAAGGTCCGCCTTCCAAGCTGAGGACTCAGAGGGTTGTTGGCACAAATTCCGCCGCGGGCAAGTACCAAGGTGTTTCTTGAAAAAAAAAAATATCAGAGTTACCTATTTTTGAATCTCCCGGGTGACAAATTTCACCAAATTGCCCGAATTCCTATAAGGAATCGGTTATTTTGTCACCGAATGACATTAAAAAAAAAATCGGCCTTCCAGGGTGTCCGCTCTCTGGAAAGTGAGGGAAACTCAGGGTGGTCAAGGAAAGTCAGGGAAATTGAAAGTGTCACATGAAAAGTCAGGGATGAATTGACTTTACTTTATAACACTTTATGTCCCACACTTTTTATGTATTTACTAGACTACTAAGTTACAACCATAGATTGATAGAAATTGTTAAAAAGGTCGCTAATAAATGTACTGTTTTCAATTTATATTTTACTAGATGCGTCCCTCGGTTTCACCCACGTAATTCCAGTTTTCCTCCAATAATTCTGCATTTTCCAGGTTAAAAACCACTGTGTTACTTACGAATAGTTTCAGAATGCGAAAAAACAAATGTCATATCGTGATTTCAAACAAAATGTAGTAGAAAACCCCAATTTACAGTTATCTCATTTTTTCCAATTTTCCGGGCAAATTTTCCAATTTGCTCTTCATAAGAACCTTCATCCAACCTAAGGAATATTTGAAACATAATAAATAAAAAAATGCTTAATTGGTCCTGTCGTTTTCAGGCTTCATAGTCAATAATCTCAAGTTATGGCGTGACCAAGGGAAATAAGGATTCATTTTTATACGTCATACACAATATATAAGGTAAAATGCTCTTAGCGTTAAGTCCGCCATTTGTACTAGTTAGTTAATATGTGCAATAAAGTATTAAATAAATAAGGTAGATAGATAGGGATTTTAATGTTATTTAACACACTGATAGATTGGTATATATATAGTTATATATCACGCTATTAAAATCCTTGAGTATCAAGAAAAGAAACCAAAAGATCCCTCATAGAATAGAATAGAATAGAAAAACTCTTTATTGTACACCAGAAACAAAATTAAACACAGCACAGAAGAATTACAATAGGTAAACAAGGGTAGTACAATGGGCGGTCTTATCGCTGAAAGCGATTTCTTCCAGACAACCTTTGGATGGACAGTAAAAGACATTTTTGTCATAATTATTGTAGTAAATATAAAACTGCAATTTTTTATTTTATTTTAGACATTTAGCTAGACTTACGGTGAGCGTTTTGAACTAATACGATTGTATTTTAGACATTTAGCTAGACTTACGGTGAGCGTTTTGAACTAATACGATTGTATTTTAGACATTTAGCTAGACTTACGGTGAGCGTTTTGAACTAATACGATTGATTTAGGCAAACTAACACTACTTGAATATTAAGCACCTACCTAAGTGTCATTTATAAGTAGATACAATACAAATTAGTAAAATAGATTAATTCGAATATAATCCGCTGAACAATTTTAGGGTTCCCCTAAGAAGAGAAGGAAACGACTGGTTCTTTCGGAGCTTTTGATTATTTGATAATAAGTTGAAAAAAGTATTTGAAGTGTAAAGTTCTTAAGTTATTTTGTAGGCATTGGACAGCGAGGCCAGTTTTTTGCCAAGCCGGGATTTCGGAACTTTTTGAGTGAAAAAAGCGGTATTCTTTCGTCGAAAGCGGGACATAGTAATAAAACGTACATAATTAATAAAAAGTTTTTAAATAAGTATTTATGTTTTTGTTAATAATAAAAATATAAAACCTATTTTAAATCAGATTTAACCTATCGTTAAGTAGTTGAGTCTTATTCATCTTCTGAATAAAACAAATATATAACAGTCGGTCGAGTTATCCCCGAAAACCTGGACAGGAGGCCTACCATGACGTCTTATAGCGATTCAGTTGAGGACCTAAACTGAGCCGCGTCGCATAATCGTACCGTGACGTATTATTTTTTATGTTGCTGCCATTTTCAACCTAAACTGGATATAGTTTAGGCTGAAAATGGCTTATTAGCGACTCAATTTAGGTTGCTACCATTTTCAACCTTAACTAGATCCAGTTTAGGTTGAAAATTGTAGCAACATAAAAAATAAGACGTCGCGGTACGATTATGCGACGCGGTTCAGTTTAGGTCCTGAACTGAATCGCTATAAGACGTCATGGTAAGCCTCCTGGACTGAGCCTGTCAAAATGTCATGTCTGTGTAAAAATGTCACTAATCGCACTACATAAGTAGGTATATCAAGCCGAATGGATTAATAAAGAGTTATTGAATAATTCAAAATTGCCCAGCCGGTTATAAGTAAGACTTTTCAACAACTGAAAATTAATCAAAGTTTGGCGGAACCCATGTGTTACCATCGATTTGCGCTTCACACATTTTTAGGTCAAGTCACAAATCACTGAATAAATTGCGACTCGTCAAGGGGTCTCTCCAAAACGATATATTTCAAACTGCCTCATTATTTATGGTTATAATAAAACTATACCTAATTCTTTGAACAAGTCTAGAATACGAAATTATATGCCTAATTTTAGTAAAGATTAAAGTCACTGTTGCTAGCTAAATTTATTTTTTTATGTTTATTATTTGACTGAGTGAAGAGAAAAGCAAGTCGTTTACCTGATGGTAAGCGCTACGCCTGCCCATAACAGCTTACAGTGCCACCCAGAACTTTGCATTGCATAATCCTGCGCTGCGCTCGTCACCCTGACACATCGGCTCTAAAGACTCATATGTCCAGTAATTTCGCTGGAAACAGTGCCCTTCAAACCGGAACACAGTAATATGAGACTTTAGAACCAAAGTCTCACAGTGACGAGCGCAGTGCAATGCCGCAAATTATGCAATGCAAAGTTCTGGGTGGCACTGCAACTGTTATGGACAGGCAAGGGGTACGACCGAGTGACTTGTTCGTCTCGAGTAGGTAACTTAAAATTGCTTGGAATAAAATAAATACGGAAATAAAGCATTCGTTTTTGAAATATGCCATTTTGTTCACGAGCACTTGACCCAGTTGACTGACATTGCTACATCGTCTTCGAGTTATATATATTTACGTGGGTAGGCAGTAAGTAGGTAGATGTTAGTTTACATATTTTAGCGGCTATTGAGGTAAAATTCAAGGCTAGACTTCCTATTAGGCATCATCCATAAAGAACGTCTCACGTTAAGGGGGGAAGGGGGTCGACGAAGTGGGGCATTATGTGACGAGGGCTGGGAGCGGTCTTAAGTTTCGTGACATCACATATGAAAATTTAATAGATCTTAATGTTAAAATGACAAATACATAAAACTAATTTCGGAACTGCTTTTAATTGAAATACTTAATAATTTCTACATGTAATATTACAAAAAATGTGACGTCACACTAGGGAGGGGTCGCACAAATGTGCTCAAGTGTGACAAGGATGGGGAAGGGGTCCAAAATGAAGAAATTATTGTGTCTTAAATTATGGATGACCCCTTATTAATATAAATGTAAAAGTTTGTAGTTTTGTATGTACCTAAAACAACCACCCAAAAACGTCCGATTATCCTTCCGATTAACTTGAAAATATGCACACGTATTTATGACCGATAACAATACAATATTTAAAAAAGCGTGTTTTTATAGTTTTTAAACTATGATTTACTTATCAATGCTTGAAACAGTGACACGAAATAAGTAGTTATGGACCAGGAGGCCTACCATGACGTCTTATAGCGATTCAGTTGAGGACCTAAACTGAGCCGCGTCGCTTAATCGTACAGTGACGTCCTATTTTTTATGTAGCTGCCATTTTCAACCTAAACTGGATATAGTTTAGGTTGAAAATGGCTTATTAGCGACTCAACTTAGGTTACTACCATTTTCAACCTTAACCGGATCCAGTTTAGGTTGATAATGGCAGCAACATAAAAAATAAGAGGTCACGGTACGATTATGCGACGCGATTCAGTTTAGGTCTTCAATTGAATCGCTATAAGAGGTCATGGTATGCCTCCAGGGTTGCAAGTTGTAATCGATTATGCAATTCTCAAGTGATATCAATTAATTTGAAAATTTCCACCAAAATTCGTGATGACCTACTCAGTCCTCTAATGAGGAATCAATGACATTATTTTCTTTAATCATTATTATTGCGCGGTTAGCAGGGAGGTGTAAATTTTCGCGCTTTTTGGTTCTCAAGGCTGGTTTAGACTGGATCTTGAACTGGATTTCGGGGTTTAATTCGTAGGGTTTTATGTCGACTGATTTGGAGTTGGGTAATGTTGATTTTGAGTTCATTGAACCTACGTTTATTGAGGAATGTAGGTATAGGGAGGTAGGTCAGAAACTAAATTTGCACTGTACTCAGAAATATTGTGGGTGTAAGTATAGATAATTTATAATTAGAAGAGGCTGTTGATTAAAGGAACAATAAATGTGTGATCTAATAAATAAATCATAAAAAAATAAAATTACTTCAAAGTTTATAAACGCGTCATCTATTGCTTTACTAAAACAACACGTAGGAGCATATTTCATCAACAAGTCACACACCGACTGCCGAAATAGTTATGCTACTCGATCATAGGTGGCTCTGCTTTCAGAGCTACTCTTCAATAGATGGCGCTAGTTGAGTTAATAAATTAGAGCTTTGACATAAGGTATGTTTAGAGCTTAAAATCATTAAAGAGGTTCTAATAAAAAAATGTATAAAATAAAAATTAAATTTCCACTGTATTGCAAGCGAAACAATATTTCTGTTAATTCAACTCACAAAAAAACGCTTTTGGACGCTCTATTCTATTTAAATTAATTAATTATGCTTAATTATCAGTTAAAATTAATGGGGACAATAATAATTAAGGCACATAAAACCAATGTCTCAGGATAACGAGCGCAGTGCAGTTCCGCGAAAGTTTGGGGTGACACTGCAATTGCTACTTTGTCATAATTAATTACTTCACTCAGTTGCAAAACATTGTACATATTTGGACTGAACTAGGTATATATAATAAATGTAGATTTAAAATAAAACTTAGCTCCACACAAATATTATTGCATTATTTTGGATCAATAGACGTCACCACCAAAATTGCCAATAATAGATAGATACGACTTTCCTTATTAAATATAATAGCACCTATTTAAAAAAAATAACTGGCCGAAAAAACACTAAATATCAATTTAGAAAAAGTCTTTCCCGCCTTTTTCTTGCCGCCATATTCAAAGGTGCGTGCAAAGGACAAGTAAAATGTTTTGTCATTTTTGACAATGCGTTCGGGTGCGTTTACAAGCCGTGAAAAATGAAAACAAACTCCTTGGACAAAACGTGAGGGCATTGGCTACGGTCAGCCGTTCTATTCTGCCAAGGGCATAGATAAATTAGCTTTTATTTTATTTTCACCACCTTACAGTAGTATTTTATTGTTTTATTGCGACTGAACGTAATTATGGTCCTACCGCAATTTTGTGGGTACAGAAATGGTCACTTTTCTTTGTTTTGACGTGAATTTTTGAGAATTTCGTCATCGGCGGTCATCTTTGATCGTTACTGCCATATTTCACTGTAAATTTTTAGGGTGTAGTTAAATATTTCATAATTATGAAGGTAAAGGAATAATGTCCTATGATTAGAAATTATTAGAACTGTTAAGCTGTGGTACGAGGTCCCAAAAAAGCCCCCCAAATAAAACACAGATCGAGGTGTAAAGTATGAGTTCTATATTCAAAAATCTTAAATAAGGTTACTCTTTTCGCGGAACGAAACGCTCAAGTCAACCTGCCATCTGTTATTAAACTTAGGAACTAAATCTTAAAAAGAGGTTTCATAATAATATAAAGAGGTTTATATAGGCGTTGGCGCCTAAACAGGCTGTCATATTTAATTTTAATGTTCTTGTTTGGTTTAATAATAAGTGCGGGTTATCCGGCCTTTACAATTAAACTATTCTTATAGTGGTACCTGTCTCTTCTACAAGAATCCGCCAGCGGAAGTACCACAGCCAGATATTCATCTGCCAAAGCAGTATAGTGTGAAAAAATCACTATGTTCCGGTTTGAAGGGCACTGCTTCCAGCGAAATTGCTGGGCATATGAGACTTTAGAGCCGATGTATCAGGGTGACAAGCGCAGAGCAGCGCCGCGCAACATTATGCAATTGGAAATTCTGAGTGGCACTGTAAGTGTAATGAGCCGGCGTAGCGCTTACCATCTGGTGAACGACTTGCTCATCTCGTAAATAGTAATTGAATATGAGACCTCTACTAAGGTGGTCCCTAGATGTTCCCCTATATTATAATGGTGACTGAAAACACGGAAGTAAAATACAAAATGAGAATAAAGTCGAATTAAGAAACCTCCTCTATTCAAAGTAGGTTAAAATCACTTTGTACCATACAAAATCTATCCACATTCACATGTGGTATAAATAGTAAATACCTACCTTCGACCCTTATTCCCAATTAAGGCCTCCGAAGACAGTAAAAACTTTCATTCCCACCGAATAAACTGATCAATCGGGGCCGAGTCCCAGATTCTCACTAACCATATAAAATTTAACGCTGGCAGCCCCGCCGTCGCTCGCGCGCCATTTGTCGCAATAAAAAAAAAAGAAAAAAGGATTGTCTTTTGATTCCAATTTTGAATTCAATCTACGCGGGTCTGGCGTCATGATTTTATTTTCATGACTGCCGTGGGACGGCGCGGACGTCGGGTGGAGTTGCCAGGGTTTCATAGGGAAATCGGGTTAGATCGGGGATTGTTATTGTTCCAAATATTTTGTTTCAGTCAAATACAAGTCTACAGAGGCTAGCTGCAAAGTGAGCGCAAATCATATTGTTTTAGCCTCAATTTGTATAACATTTTATTAATTACTACCTGCGCCCGTGGTTTTACCCGCGTAGTTCCCGTCCCCGTACGGGTATAAGTTATGTTAAGCTTGATTCACATTTATCTGACGTGTTGTGTCGTGATGCATCAGAAAGGTATCGGTTTCATACATTTACTAAGGCAGCGTTCACATTTCTCCGATGCAGTGTGTTGTGACGGCTTGTGTTAAATGTATGAAATCGATACCTTTCTGATGCATCACGACACAACACGCCAGACAAATATGAATCTAGCTTTACTCGCTGTTAATGTAGGTTTCTATTGGAGAAATAATTTTTAAAATCGGGTTAGTGGTTTAGGCGTGAAAGCGTAACAAACAAACAAACCCACATTCGCATTTATAATAGTATTATCTATCTTACAATTCAACTTTGTCACACGTAAAAAAAGGCTTTGTAAATGATATGTAGATACAGCATACCCGCTTTTTTTTATGTCCCAATTTTTTTTTACTTATGGCAACACCACATCAGGGGTCGGTCGACGGATATTTTAATAATAAATGTACTAAAACTCCTTTATTATATTAGGTCGGCGTGAGAGGGAAAAATCCCAACATTAGCGAAGCGTTATTGTTTCCCGGTGTTTATTATTGGGGTGGTTCCATTATTAAAGCCTTGTAATTGTTTTTTTACAACGTACTTACCTACTAGGCGAGAGAGTTATTTTTTTTTCATTTTGGCTTCGCACCATTAATGCATTATGCCGGTGTCAAGTATATAATAAATCTATATATTTAAAAATGTTATGTTGGTTTGTGTACGCTTCAAAAACTCAAAAAGTACTGCACCGATCGAGCTGAAATTTTAGCATGATATATAATCCGCATCAAGGATTGTTTTTATATATTTTTTTCATCAGACATATCAGCGGATGTGCGAATGTGCCACAGCGAAGCGTGGCAGGGCACAGCTAGTATATTATAATATACTATAGATATAATTAACACATGAAGAAACATAAGTTTGAGAATAAAAGACATTAACAACAGCGTCACATTTTCCTTGTCCCACCAAAACTTCCAAACAGTGCCTACGAAATATCCCAATTTCTACACAAATAATGTTCCAAATTGTCCCATAATCTAGCAACGCACACAACGAAATTGCGTTCAAAGCGTTAAAACCCCGGTTATTATTTAAGAGCGTGAATTACTTGAGGTTTTATTGCTTGCTCGGTTGTTCGGGGTGGGCCTATTATCAAGTACATTTTACAAGTTCATTTTGTTTTTTTAATAGTATTTTGTTGGTGGCTTAGGCGTCATGACATAGGGTTGCATGAAGGATTTATTTAGTTTTTATAGAGGCCGCTTTTACTGTACAAAGACCTCGAGAATTGTTTAGCTTACAATAATTTCATGATTAAACTTATTTTTATGTAATTAAATTTCTTATTCTTTTGTTATTACCAGTTTTTATGAATAATATTTTTGTTCCGGTTTGAAGGGCACTGTTTCCAGCGAAATTACTGGGCACGTGAGATTTTAGAGCCGATGTCAAGGTGACGAGCGCAGTGGAGCGCCGCGCAAGATAATGCAATGCAAAGTTCTGAGTGGCACTGTAACTATTATAATGGAGAACGACTGGCTTGTCTCGTCACTCAGTTAAATTAAAAAAAAAACCATAACCAGTGCTTCCGAAATCCGCCACAGAGGCCGCACTAAGGCTTTAACTTTGAGTCCATCCAGGATTTTCAACCAACACTCAATCTCCAAGCTCCATAGCTGAGACATGGCCGCGACGAATAAGATATTCCACGCTCTAAGCCATTCGCAAGGAATAAAAATTTCATCAAAGCCCACCAACGGAATAAAGGCCGAGAATGGCAGGACCCCTGAAACTACTGATACCTGCGTCTAACGAAGGGGTGGGAAAAGTCGATAAATAAAAAAAAAAGCTTTAGACCACGCGGCTGACGTAAAAAGTCGATAAATAAAAAAAAAAAAGCTTTAGACCACGCGGCTGAAGTAAAAACTTCTTTAACACGCTCCCCGCTGGAAACACAACTGTCATGTTATTCATAATTTGCCGCGAGTGCGGGAAAACACAACGGTTGTGTTTGTTATATGGGAAAACACCATGGAAAGTGCAAACCCGTGGCTAGACAAGCAAATCGGCTCAGCAGTGAAACTGTTAATAGGCCTGCACCGTGTCTTAGATATACCAAACGTAACCGACTATGAGAGAAAGAGAAAGAAAATGTGTGCTCGCACAACTCTCTCTTGCCCCTACAGTAATATACGAAACGTAACTCTCTTTTTTTCTCTCTTCACTAACTTATATCTCCCTTTCAACTTAGCCTTTCGCCTCGCCGATCACACTTTTCGTAACGCTCTCGTCACGCATTCACTAGCTTACTCCCCAAGTCAAGCGCGCGTAAAGAAGTTTTAGTTCAAAAGTAAATAGACATGTAAAACTTTTGCGAGAAAGAGACAGGAATAAGAATGGATCAGTCAAACTGGCCTTAATAAAGTTCTGGGTGGCGCTGTAACTGTTATGGGCAGGCGTAGCGCTTACCATCAGGTGAACGACTTGCTCATCTCGTCACTCTGTCAAATAAAAGCGTATCTAGAATTCCAGATAGCATTCACTAAAGCAGATAGCTGGTTTTCGAAATATGCTGTTATATCAAGTTTTCAACAGAACTTTACCTGAAAACTAAATAAAAACACAAATAATTTTCCTTCCCCCACATCGATACCTCCCCACCCCTATGAACCCTCTTACTTTTTAATCCGGATAAGGTCGTAAACACCGGCCGGGGGTATAACGGATATACCGGAGCAATCATCCCGCAATCTGCACTATTTTTTCCGGTTAAAATGTAGCATTACCCCCTTGAGGGGGCTCCAGGGGCTGATGTATCTTTTATTTCGTAAGGGTAGCGGGAGAGTTTTCTTGAAGGTGACATTGTTTGTATATAAGTAGGTACCAAGTTTTGAGAACGTTTTGAGTTCTTGCACCTCTCCAATCCCTGTTCCTTGCGATCCTCCAACACTCTCCAGCTTAAAACCCCTGTCCACACATCCCACTGCTACGACCAGACCTTTACGGTACAAGCTGTCCGTTTATGGAATGCGCTGCCCGTGCCTATCAAGCAAGCTTAATCCCTCCCAGTGTTCAAAACTATGGTTTATAAACATTATTTATGTACCTAAATCTATATATATATATATATATATATATATATAGATTTAGGTATATATATATATAAATGTTATGTTGGTTTGTGTACGCTTCAAAAACTCAAAAAGTTCTGCACCGATCGAGCTGAAATTTTAGCATTATATATATTCCGCATCAAGGATTGTTTTTATCTATTTTTTTCATCAGTGACATATCAGCGAATGTGCGAATCTGCCACAGCGAAGCGTGGCAGGGCACAGCTAGTTGTTTGTATATAAGTAGGTACCAAGTACAAGGCACCAAGAGCCTGGGGAAGTACCGATGCCGGATATTCCTCCGCCAAGCAGTAGTGTGCAAACATGTTCCGGTTCGAAGGGTACAGTTCTGTTTCCAGTGAAATTACCAGGCTTAATGGGACTTTAGAACCGATGTCTCAGGGTGACGAGCACAGTGCAGTGCCGCGGAAGATTTCGCAATGCATAGTTGTGGGTGGCGCTGTAACTGTTTTGGGCGGGCGTGACGCTTACCATTAGGTGAACGTCTTGCTCGTCTCGTTGCTCGTACTCTACCTACACTATGTAGTACATTTCTTTTAAGTTTAACTACTATTTAATATTTACTTATATGGTCAATGTTGAAGACAGAAATTTGGATACCATTATGAAAAAAAAAAAGTTTGCTTTTTTGTGTAATTTGTTTAGTTATTGTTTGAAATTTGTAATTTGTTTCAGTTAGTAAGTAAGTCTCCAAATGTCAAATATTGTTATGTATAAATTACTACCTATAATGAATAGGAATTCAACACAAAATAATGAAAAACGGACGTCTCTATTTTGTGTCAAACACATTGCAGCTTGATAAAACAACCTCCTTTATATTTGAAGTCTATAAAAAAAACCATCGCCTTGAATCCAAACTACAATACTTATATGACAAGATTATTTACACCTTTAAATGGTTACCGAAACTAATCATTTGCTACTGGTAGCAAAATAAACAACATTACCGCTGCGGGATATCCGCCATTATGACCGAAGTATAGAACCTTTTTGGACAATTACCATAGCTTTGAACGCAACCTTACAACTTTTTTTTTTGTTTTCAGCCAGTCATTATTTCACGAAATGTCAAAATGTTTCCCGCGCTTGTTTGTTTTTTTGACCGGCATTGTTTATTATGCTTGAGGTTGTAAATAAAAAAAAAAGTTGGGAGAAATTGTAACAATTTCTTTCGGTTTTGTCGTTAGAGTCATAAACGTTATGGTATTAGTGGAAATTTAAATTAACTACGCAGTTACAAAGATTTTTGTTGTAAATCATCGTTACAATGTCTATGAGAGCTGTAAAGACCAACAGAAGCTGGAATAGTAATTTCGATTAGGCCAGAACAAAAATTAATAGACCTATTAATTTTTATTTTTTCAGGAAGATTTGACTTTGCCTGTCATCGGCAGTTGCCAATAAATCTCTAAAAAGTATTTTTGTTATGTGGTAGAGTAGAGAAGAGTAGAGATCTTAGTTTTTTTTATCACTTATCTACTACGCCTATGTAACTTATATACATTAGTCTTTATTAGTGCCGCTTTATGCCATATTATCCATATAAACGTAGGTCCTTACCTAATTAAATTAAAAGTTTACTTTAAGTCAGAGCAGTAAAAGTGACTAACAACAAGCTTACGGCTCTTGTTGAATAAAGATACACTGGAACATTGTCTTTTAGATGTATTTATTAAAACCTTACGCTAACCATAGACATAAAACCTTTTTGCTACCGTACCTAACTAAATTCTAGCTTTACCATAGACTAAAATATAATAGTACTACATACTTTTTGCTGAAAAAATCTTTTTAGATGTATTCGCTTGAAACCTCACCGCTAACCATAGACCTCGATCTTTGTGCCTAAAACCTTTTTGCTTACGACCTACATTCTAGCTTTATACCCAACCAATATAATCTCTAATAATACAGTTCCCTATACCAACTTTAAATTGAACAGAAAACGCAGACAGCAACAAATTACCAGGCCATTTATTCGCGGCAACATTTTCCCGCCAAATGAGCGTCATTTAAACCCCGCGCGCGGATAAACAGCTATCATTGTCGGAGCGTTGGCAGCGCCGCGCGCGTTGTTTTATGATAAACCTATTAAAACGCTCGCTCCAGACTGGAAACGGGATGACGTAGGATGTAAAGTGGGCTTTTTCCATTTTAACAGATATATTATTACTGGCCAGTGTTTTAAAATTTAAGACTGAAATTAACGAAGTTTTATAGCAATGAGTTTTTACATAGAGACGTAGGGTGTGAAATGATATTTTACTATTATATTTTAACAAAAGTAATACTGGCCACGTTTAAAAATGAAATAAACGAAGTTTAAGAATAAAAAGCGCTTTTTTTCTCTCAGGATTTGGAAACGTAGAGGTATGATCTGTGGATACATCTCTACTCTTTACGTGTATTGCTACGTTTCCAAATACTGGAAGAAGGAAAGGAACTCTATAACTTCGATGTAAGTAAGTAAATTATGGTCTTTTTCTATTATAATACGAATACTGGTCCTTTTTATATAATTTACGGTACATTTACAGTATCTAGTAACATGTTACTGAAACGAAATGTAGGCAGATATGACTTTAAAACTTCCCCGAGTTCCTGATAAGTAGGTAATACAAAGTCTGAAACATTTCCATCCAAGTTACATTGTACGTCAGCTACCCTCGCTGCACGCTGAATAAAAGCGGGAAAATTACTTTACCGCGCCGCACATCTAAAACGTCCTAAGCACCACCTATCCCCATCCTTGTCTCCCCCTCGATTTTCCGACGCTCCCTCTCTCTCACACCCACGCAGGAAAACAAAGCGAGGTAAGCTTTTCTTTGGCACGAATTTACGAATCGCCCTTGCCTGCCATGATGGCCGATTATACAACACAATACGGCCCAAAACTCCCTGCACACTTTTCCAAGGAAAATTGCTGGAAAACGACCATGGACTTTCCGACCGGAATGCTGGAACGAAACGGGCTTTTATCTGCGTTCTACCATTGGCTGATTCAAAAAAACTACGGAGCTTGTGATTGGTTAAAACAAATTGCTCGCGGCGCGTTCTTTATTGTGCAGCTTTCAAAATGTCGTAAGTGGATTACTCGTCGGTGGTGAAAGGTCGTAAGTCTGAACAATTTGAGAGTTTAACGGACATTTTAGTATTGAGCGCGTGTTGTTCATACGCATAGAGTTGAGCTGTGAATGAAACTGCAATATTAGAGCAATTATATGAGTTTTTTTTTTCCTTTTAACATAGACTGAGATTCGTTAGAAATGGCAGAACACAGGTATATACACCACACAGAATAAGAGTTACGTCACGATTCAGTAAAGTGGTGAAAGCTTTACTGAAACTTCCTGGGAGTTTCGACGTGAACACAAAATAGAAATTATAAGATTTTTTGTATCACTTGCCTACATTAATGGACGTTAGGGAATACTTAATGGTTACCAAAATTACACATAAACACAATAAAAAAAAAAATGCAGTACATGCTTCCACTATTCTTAGAAGAAAACAATGAATACACCAAATATTACGACATCATAAACCTTTGCCCAAATAGCACAGAACAAAATATGTGGCTGCTTTCAACGCTAAAGTAAATAAAAACAAAATTATTCACACTTGGACAAAAGGCAGCCGAAACGAATCATCGCTACTGGCAGTATGGTGTACCGTCACTGTGGGAGATTTATGGAGATTAGAAGAAAAAAAAATACAATTCATTTGGTCAAGTTGGTAGCAGTGATTGTTTTTTTCTTTCTTTTATTTTGGGACAGTGTTCGGTAAGTAAGGTGTGGTAATTATTATGAAATAATAATTTATGTTTTTTATTGTACGAAGTGAAGCGGTGGTAGCCTAGTGGGAGAACGTCTGCCTTCCAATCAGAAGGTCGTGAGTTCAAATACCAATGCGGGCACGTACCAATGTGTTTCTGTAAAACATATGTACGTAATTATCACTCGCTTTTCGGTGAAGGAAAACATCGTGAGGAAACCCACATACCTAACCTTCCCGATAATTATTTCGGAGGTAGGTATGTTATCCACCAATCCGGACTGGGCCCCCGTGGTGGATTATGGCCTAACCCTCCTCACGAAAGTGAAGAGAGACCCGTGCCCAGCAGTGAGACGTTATGGGTTGATGATGACTCTTTGTTTTGTGGTGTTTCGTAGAGTTTATCTATCTATATATATACCATCTACCATTTAGCAATGTTCCCAAAATGCTGGCAGCATTGTCGCGTTGTATGGCAATGGTTAATCTTTGGACTAAATAGAGGCCAGCATTTTGGTCACGTGTTGCTTCCACCAGACGCCCTGAGAGGTTTTTAATTGAAAAATTTAATTGTAAATGTGCCCTGTCTACCCCTTCCAAGGGTATGGTTGCGGGCGTCGGTTCAGAGGCTATTTTTCACGTCGTATCTTCATCGCACGCTAAATAATAGAACCGACGTCAACGGACGATTAGTGATGTGCGTACTCTCGACTCATATCGTATTATCGAACTTTAAGTAGACGGAAAAATAGATAACAGAACACCAAAACCAACAGAAAAACGACACAACACAGAAACAATAGAACAACACCAACGGAACAGAACAACAACTACTTCGAAGAACACGAGCAAATAAACTACAGAACGAACAACACAACGGAAAAACAGATATTCAAGGAAAACTGAAAGTAAAACGGTGGTACGTTTCGCTTATGGCGGGAAATTTACACTTAAAGCATTTTTTTTTTGTTTTATTACTAGACTGGCCAACGAATTTAAATTATAATAAAATTTGCAACAATAGTAAATCATTCTTTGCGATTTTTTAATTATTTAATACTAATGCAGCAGATTTTTCAGGTATGTAAATCAAATAGTTTTAGAGCTCATTTTGATCAGCTTGCAGTACTTAAAACTTAAAATCTTGACTGGAAAAATATATTTATAACCCAAATTTGATTGGTTTAAAGACTTTCCTTTGCCAGTCTTTCAACCTGTCCCATCCCTATGCCGACGTAAGATATTCATGAAGTGTATTTTTCATTAACCAACGTTCAGCTGCTATAATTGCGTTCGGGTTTTCGAAAAATGAACAAAAAGATATTCTGCCCGGGGATTTAATAAAATGACGCTAGCGTTATATTCTCGGCTGAATGGGATTTAGGGCCTTTGCCTTCGTATCGTCAAACGGTACCAACTTTCTAAATCGAATCGTTGCCTTCACAGCTCAGTTTGAACATTCTAGAAATTATTTTCAGTTTTGGCGGTAAACTGAATCATAAAATGTGACGTTGTTTTTTTTTGTTTTATTGCATTTGGTAATAAGTGTCGATACGGCCGACGGTGGAGCATGCTTGCCTAAAAGATACCTATTCACTGTCGACTGAAAGACTTCCAGATTACACTTATCTGGAAACAAAGACGCTGGTAAGGCGTTCCATTCCTTCGTTTTTTTAATTAGGCTTATTTTTCTTTCTTTTTATATTTTTTTTTTGAGAATTGTAGGAATGTCAGCCATATAATACGGATGTCGGTGGCGTTCTATGGCGGAGGCCTATGATGATTTTCAGCCGCAGCGGAAACGACGCAGTCACGTCAAAAATTTATCAGCTCTTGTCAACAGCACTCTATGTATTACGGACGTAGGCAGGATATTCCAACCCATGGCCACTCTACCCCATGTCAAATTGACTATATATATTCCGTTAACATTTATTACTCAGTTACTAGACTCGCTCTATTATAGATATTCATCTCGTCTCCTATTATGAGAAGGATATTTGTCGAGTTGAATTGGAAGTAGTAGAGTGGAGCCGTGTTCTTTCGGTGGCGAAATTCGGCCTGCAAATTCGGCAAAAGTATAATTCAACTAAAAAGCGGTGGTAGCCTAGTGGGAGAACGTCCGCCTTCCAAGCAGAAGGTCGTGAGTTCAAATCCCAGTGCAGGCAAGTACCAATGTGTTTCTTGTAAAACATATGTACGTAATTATCACTCGCTTTTCGGTGAAGGAAAACATCGTGAAGAAACCCACATACCTACCCGAGAATTATTTCGGAGGTAGGTATGTGATACACCAATCCGGATCTGGCCCCCGTGGTGGATTGTGGCCTAATCCTCCTCACGAAAGTGACGGGAGACCCGTGCTCAGCAGTGGGACGTTATGGGTTGTTGATGGTGATGATAATTCAACTCAAAACTCCCGAAAACTATAATCTGAAAGTCTTTAAGTCGAGAGTGAATAGGTATCTTCTAGGCAAGCATGCTCCATAATCGACCGCGTCGACCCATACCACCAGGTGAGACCGCGGTCAAATGCTTGACACTTGAAAAAAACAACTCATGTCATCCATTGCAAGTAGGCAAAAATAATCCAACTTTTACAATTAGTCAAACACTTAAGTCTCATGATATACATAGAGAAATATATGAATAAATCAAATATTATGATTAACTAAAGTGGCTATGGTTTGAGTTTTAAAAAGGAACCAAATTGCGATGTAGAGCACCCCTTTTTACAACGGAACCGAAATTCGGCTTAAACTTGCGGCAAAAATATAGTCTACCTTTGGCTTTACTTTTCAGCCATAATGTAATAATCAATATGTGTTACTGAAATTAATGTATCACTTCTTTATTGAAGACAGAAGTTAGTTTCCTTTTATTTATTTTGTTATTTAAGTTCTGTCAATAAATATATTAAGTAACTATTATAAATTACTAGCTGCGCCCCGCGGTTTCACCCGCGTAGTTCCTATTCCCGCGGGAATATGGGGAAAAAATATAGCCTATGTTACTCGCTGTCAATGTAGCTTTCCATTAGTGAAATAATCTTTTAAATCGGTGCAGTGATTTAGCCGAAACCTTACATATTTCTATACAAACTTTCATCCCCTATTTCAAACCCCTTTATTGTCTTTTCGCTTTAAAAAGTACCCCATGTCCTTTCTTAGGCTCCAGAATATCTCTGTACGAAATTTCATTTCAATCGGTTCAGTAGTTTAGGCGTGAAAGAGCAACAGACAGACAGACAGAGTTTCTTTCGCATTTATAATATACTAGCTGTACCCCGCCACGCTTCGCTGTGGCACATTCGCACATTCGCTGATATGTCACTGATGAAAAAAATAGATAAAAACAATCCTTGATGCGGATTATATATCATGCTAAAATTTCAGCTCGATCGGTGCAGAACTTTTTGAGTTTTTGTAGCGTACACAAACTAACATAACATTTTTATATATATAGATGTAAGAATTAGATTCATCTCATTTCACACGACAGTCCAACTTTTTAAAAATGTAGCCTTGAGTACGACGTGATTCGGCTTCGGCATATCAATGCCGAAACCTGCCACCTCCCCATGACTAGCACGCCGACTGTTTTGCTGATCTATTTGATTATTTTTATGCTTTCAGTCACTGTTTCGCTGTGGAGATATTATTTTTATTTCCTTTGTTTTTTGGCACAACTCTCCGTTGTGACAGCTTGCTAATTAAGTGTTCTTCGTAATATTTTGTGGGTTCCATTTGTTATTGTCCAGCGAATAAATCTATCTTGTTTTTTATTATAATGCCTCGTAACTACCAAGTGCGAAGAAGTGGTGGTAGCCTAGTGGGAGAACGTCCGCCTTCCATTCAGAAGGTCGTGAGTTCAAATCCCAGTGCGGGCACGTACCAATGTGTTTCTGTAAAACATATGTACGTAATTATCACTCGCTTGTCGGTGAAGGATAACATCGTGAGGAAACATACCTACCCGAGAATTATTTCGGAGGTAGGTATGTTATCCACCAATCTGGATCTGGCCCCCGTGGTGGATTATGGCCTAACCCTCCTGACGAAAGTGAGGAGAGACCCGTGCCCAGCAGTGGGACGTTATGGGTTGATGATGATGATGATGAACTACCAAGTTACAAGGCGAGCAAGTCGTTCACCTGCCGGTAAGCGCCTCTCCTGTCCAGATAAATAAAAAACTTCAAATAAAATAAAAAAATAGTTCGCGGAGTTTCTTTTAAGACAAACTCTGTTAACATTGCTTATAATTCACAATTGATCGCATCTTTTAATTATCATTTTTCTAACGCAACTGTGCTTTCATACCCCCTCCATGGCAGCGTTAAACGTTTAACGCAACCTTGTTGGAAGTCGCATTAGAAATCGAAGAAACCGCGGGGCGCTGGTGTTGAAATTTGGCAAGGAGTTTGGTTATGGAAAGGACATTATAAAAGGAAAAAAAAAGTCAAAAAGTTTCTCTTCGTTCTAAAATCATGGTGGCCCTACAATCTAGCGCAATATTTCTTATTCCGCGCTTATCATTTATTACTCTTTTATCTATATGAAAATATATGGCGGACATATTTGTTATAGTCAAATTATTATACGGACTTGTACCCAACAGAAATATTGACGTCATATTGTTACCCGACTACCCAAAGGAGGGTTGCCTATTTCGTAAAGAAGTATTCCTTTGTTCAACAATACCGAGTAGTCCGCCCGGGGAAGTATCACACCTTTGCCAGATATTCATCCGCCAAGCAGTAGTGTGCAAACAATTCTGTGTTCCGGTTTGAAGGGCACAGTTTCCAGCGAAATTACTGGGCATATGAGACTTTAGAGCCGATGTCTCAGTGCGGTGCCGCGAGAGGTTATGCAATGCAAAGTTTTGGTTGGCACTGTAAATTTTAAGGGCAGGCGCAGCGCTTACCATCAGGTGAACGACTGCCACGTCTCGTTACTCAGATAAATAAAAAAAGACAAGACAATGCCTCTGTACCAACAGAGATTAACCTCCTTGCTCCTTTTATTAAAAAAAACCGACCAGGTTCAAAGAAACCTCCGCCATCTATTGCGGAAAATCTTGGTGAAAAAAAAACAATTCTTTTCTGACAACAGACACCGACCTCCTTGTTCCTTATATTAAAAAAATCCAGCCAGTTTCAAGGAAACCTCCACCACGATTCGCGCCAAATCATGGTTAAAAATAATAATTCCTTAGTGAAAACAGACACTGACCTGCTTGCTTCTTAAATTAAAAAAATCCAGCCAGTATCATAAAAACTTCAGCTACGTTTCGCGCCAAATCTTGGTAAAAAAAAACCAATTTCTCTATGGCATTCTGGTGGCAGTGAGCTTACCTCACATACGGCCAGCTATATTCAGCCGTGTCACCTCACGCGCTAAATTGACCAATAAACCGCGCAGGTTTTATTACTGGGACGTTAATTAGGGTTGCGTATTATCGGGACACGCTTCAATGAACGCCCGTGATGTATGGCACGCTTATTGCACGCTATATAGAGTGTAGAGTCATCTACGCCATAGTTTATTAGGTAGTTTTTTCAGGATTTAATTTAACAGGGGTAATACCTATACCTAATAGTCTTAATTCTAAATGCATCGTCAATTGAATCTCATTTAGAAAAGTTAACTTTAAGAGATGGCAATAAACATTTTATTATGAACCTTATTTATTTGTATACTTAGGTATTTTTTTCTACAATATTTCTAACAAAGATAACAAATAAATACTTTATAACACCTTTAGAGGAGCAAGGCCCAGGCTACGGATGGTTAGAGCTGCAGAGAGAGGAACCTCCTGACAATACGCGCGGTGTAGAGCAGCACTGCCTTCTGCATCCGACCCTTAATCCTTTGGTCGAGGCTTTTCGCTACAAGACCGTTCGCCGAAACAACCATTGGGACAATGGTCGAAAAATTGTCATTAAAATTAACTATAGCGACATTGTGCCCGTATTCGCTATGACTAACCACGCTCGTAACGCAGCCACGTTACGTTAACTTCGTGTAATCCGCCAATGTCAAATTTCATAAAAGCGACTTGGCGCGTTACACGCTCATTTCGAACTGTCAAAATAACGTGCAGGAAGCTAGTGCGTAATCCCTTTTTTTAATTCCACGTCGTGGTGCGTTTACGATACGCGTTTTAGTTTATAGCGAGTTATGACATCATTTCGGCAAGGAATCTCCTGTGGCATAGCGAATAAAGGCCTGGCTGAATACCGATTACGGCATTTACCATGAAGGAAACGAAAAAAAATATCTGGTTGTTCTTTTTCGTCTTTAATGGTGCTGCTGTTATAATAATAGGCGGTACAGTTGGCCTCAAAAATAACTGATCGTGTCTAATCATCAATTTAATTTTATACACGCCAAATACGTTATTGTTGTGTCTGTGCCATTTTTTTTTAATTATTGCATCGTCGTGTTCAGGCACTTTTGAGGCTGACTGTACCTACTTGCCCGAAATAAAACCACAAACTAAATGTATATAATGTAATAACTTTTTATTTCTCTCTATATAACTAATTAAAACATAACTTTACACAGTTCTTATAATATGACGATATTATATATTTTTTACTAATAACTATGAACACTAAAGTTAATTTTACACAAAAATATTAATTATTATTTAAGTAGATTATGAAATTCTAGAAGTAGAGCAAACTTGCACTGATATAAAAAGAAGGTACCAAACAAAAGTTTATATACAAAATTTTACTAAATAAAAAAGTAAACGAAAACAAGCCCAATGTTGTTTTCTTTTTTAATTTTATTGTTTGGCTTTGTGCAGCGTATGCATTCTGCCAACATAAATAGCAGAAAAAAAATAGTATGTATTTAAAAATAATGCACGTATTTTTAATAGTTTAATAATAAATGCAAGTTTAGGCTCGATCTAAAATTTTTATAGATATCTAGATTCAGATTCCATTGTGTTAATTATATTTTGACGACTTTATCTACCATTTTTATAATAATCTATACAATGTTTACTACTTTGGTTTATTTAAACATAATATTTTCGAAAAGTACAATTATTTTATTACAACAATCATGCCAGTAATTAATTAGCTTTTTAAAAGTGATGTAACTTGAAATTGTCCGAAACACAATTTCTTCTCCGCCTCCTAAAACTATGTTATTCGAAACTACGTTCTAAATTCAAATCACATTACAACCCTACCATAGACAAAAGAACGAACGAATCGCAATTGGAATGAACTATACACTTTATACAATCCAATAATTATAATTTATATTTTAAAAAAATGTCTTTTTTCAACAAATCCTTAAACTCTACAACATGACCAGCATTCAATAAATTACCTAGAAATTAATTAAACAGATACAAATTAAACTCTTTCGTCTATTTATCGACATTCAAGTTGAAATTTGTGTATGTGGGTCTTAAGGGCGATGCTTCAGCATTCACTGGTGATGGGGGAGTGGGGGGAATGTACGGGTAGCGTGGGTAGGTAGGGTAGGGGTAGGGGTATCCGCTGGGTAGTAGCTGGTGGTTGTGGAAGGGGGGTATTAAGGCTGGGGAAGGGTAGCCGTAAGGTAGGCCTACGGATGACGCGGCGGCTTGTAGGATGGAAGCGGCGAATGCTGGGTCGCTGTACACAGCGGCGTAGGGCCAGGCAACGGCGATGCGTTGACGCTTGTCCTTCATTCTTCGATTTTGGAACCATACCTGGGAACAAGATAGATACGTTGTTAGTGAGAGTTGTCGCCCTGGTATCCCCCAAAATAATACTCCGTGTACTTGAGAAAACAATTTGTATTTTCTAATACGAAGGTTTATGAACGCACTTTACAATTATCTTGGACGCTACTTAAAACGACCTTAGGTAGGTGGGACGTGTTTGGGGCGGAGAATCTTGTCACCGCGATGTAGGAAATAGACGGCTCATTTGACGGAGCCATCTAGCGGATGGCATGTGAACTACGTTGACTAACATTGATCTCAAACAAGTTGATAGAACGATGGTCGGTTGGAGGATAGTCGGTTGTTATTAGGTTTAGTCTATTAAGGTAGCTGTTTTTTTTTAATTCGTTATTTTGCTTGGTACAATTATGGGTCAGTATGCGTCATAATCATTACTATGGACACGGTAAATAATTAAGTAATTGTCGTCTCATGTATAATAATTATAAAGTAACTATGAAGTTCACATTTAGTTCTTTTTTGTGATTTTCTTTAGTGCGCCAAAATGACCTTTACACTACTGATTGCTATTTCTGGTATCAATCTATATATATAAAAATGTTATGTTGGTTTGTGTACGCTTCAAAAACTCAAAAAGTTCTGCACCGATCGAGCTGAAATTTTAGCATGATATATAATCCGCATCGAGGATTGTTTTTATCTATTTTTTTCATCAGTGACATATCAGCGAATGTGCGAATGTGCCACAGCGAAGCGTGGCAGGGCACAGCTAGTAATTATAATAAAAATAGAAAAACATAATATTATAGGTAGATACGTCGTCGTCAGGTTTATGCTTAAAGCACTTAGAATGTTTATACATAAAAAAATAAATAATTATAATCGTAATTTAACGACTGAGACGACATACCGAGACGACGATAATTATTTATTGAATTAAATTAAAGTTTATTACTAACGCATACACGAATAATTACAATTATAATAAATAAATGTGCAGACGCTAGACGTGTCCTCAAAACACACTAAAACACGCAATAAAACTTTTTAATTTATAACTTTTATAAGTGTCAAAAAGTCTGACATTTCGATATAAAGGAAAAAGAAATCGATAATTCAAACGAGCATTCGAAACATCGTAAAATCTAATAAACAACGCATTATCAATAGTTGAGAGTTTCAAATCACTCGTAAAAACATAAAACAATTTCATTGGAGCGCTTTTCGCACATATCTGCTAATTAATTGCATATTTTCAAGAAATAAACGAGAGAAACTTGCATTTAAAATCATTAACAGTGCATTATGGCCTCCCTCGACAAAGTAAGAATAAACAAAAGGTTTTCCCTTTAAAACGCTTGAGCTTTGCTTTGTCCGCGAAAGCGCGAATGACGTGTTAATTGGCGGGAATTTCGCCCGCAAGATGGCGGACTTCCTTTTCGCTGGCCATAGACAAGATTATTGTTCATTTGTTGTTGGTAACTTTTTATTGTTTTTTTAATAATGAAATTAAGTACCGACTTCTTTGGTAACTGAATTTTTCAAGACTATTATTGTGTGTTAGAAACAACGCTCAGCTTAGTCATGTTTAGCAATGCTATTTTTATTCATGGTGTTACTTTTGTAAAGAAAATGATTAATCATTCTTTCAATGATAATTGCTCGAGATGACCTGGTTATATTGAAATGTCACAGTGACAGGATTAGCTAGCTGAACTGACGACACAGTCCAGCTGACAAGAAATCAAATAGTATTACAATTTAGCTACTTGAATTATTATTATGTTAATTTATCCACAGCACTTAGCATTAAGCAAACGAACCGTGACTCCAACTTTTTAAAAGACTTATTGGCTAATCGTAGCGGTAATTTCACAAATAATTGAGAACCTACATTGTATGCCAGTTAAAAATTAAATCCTGTACGAATTAGTGTGTAACATAGTATTATACAGTGCAATAAAACCTCACTCAAGCTTTTATGTAACCAGTGACGCAACCCACAGAACCCGAAAGTAAAAAAAAAACGAACAAGCGACATTGATTTAGAATTTTATTGATTCGTACACCGCCTTTTACTGCGTTATAAACGCTCATCACAATAAACAAACACCGAGTAAAAAGCCGAAATTTTTACAACGCATCAAATGGTAGCCGACGCTTTAATTTAATAGTTTTTAATTGGTATAATCGCGCTATAAAACAGATGTCTGTCCATAGACAACCGATGAAGTGTATCCCATTCACTCACTCACTAATGATAGGCTTTATGACGCTCAGAGCGTTCCGTTCTTTACGGCATTAGGGTTCATTAGCGTTCTACAGCTACTGAATAATTCGGTCGGTTTCTTTTATTAAAATGCGCATCGACAAATTAGCGTGAATGTAAAATTCGAATGAAGCAATAAAAACACGTGTTCTTTTTTTTTCTTATTTTTCTCTAGAGCCAGTTGGTTTTCTTTTTTTTTTATTGGAGGTGATAATTGAAATTATGAGTGGACAGCAGCTGGTGACGTGCAAATAGGAATTTAGATTGGCGCGTAATGCTTGAGTCGTTCCATTACTACTTCAATTAAATTGGAATGTTTGAATTTTTATTTGAAATGGTGCGGCTTCCTCGGGACAGGTCAAAATAAACATGTCTCAAAGATCAAAACACTAATAAAGCTAATAGCTTGCAAAATATATTTTCGGCTCAAAATTAATTCGGATTCCTGGAATATTTTACTAAACGCTTTTGCCTGGTCGCTATTAAGAACTAGAATTGACAAATTGTTTGTTATTTCAAAACGGAAAATGTCGAGATCTTTATATAGCAGTGGAATACATTTACTGCTGCACTAAAACACTTCAATAATTAATGTTAATCAGCGTTGAAATCAGCCCAAGTTATGCAAAAAGAACGATAATTGACATGTCTGGGTATGTAGCTACGCAGTAAATGTACAGTAAGAGTAATAAAACTTCATTGTCTATCACGAGAATCCATTGATTTATCTTGAAAGCTTATTCAGTATCTTATAGATCCTTTTTTTTAAACACAAACAAATAAACACACTAAAATAAAAAGCTAAACTAACAACCCGCAACCCACTAGTTTAATTACCAAAATACTGGCTGGAATACAATAGTTTTTTTTTAATCCCGTCGCTGACTAAAACGCCAGCCCTGTCAAATATTGTTATGTTGGTACCCATTAATATCACAACGTCCTCTCAGCATATTTTTTCGAAAACAATATCATATGACTACTGTTGAGTGTTTACCCAATCACTTTCCGCGTGCTACTTTAGCCTTGCCCATTTGTAATGATTGGTACTAAATGATATGTCAGTAGTACTGTAGGATCCACTGTTCCACGGAACGTTCACACGTCCGCCGCATGATTTCTGCGAATTAGCGGCGTTCTATAACGTTTTTATGAAATTATTGACCAGCTAATAGACCCATCATACCTCCTCGTGATTCAAAATGGCGGTTAACAAGTCTTTTGTCTATGGTTACTAAACTGTTATAGGAATTGAGGTCAGTTTAGGCTCTAATTATAAGAGCATAGGGCCTATTGATAACGTTGTCCTGTACTACTTTTAGATACTAATCACGTATATGCTCTTCGCTCCCAAATAAAAAAAAATATCATAACTTTTAAAAAAATTAATAGCTTAGGTAATGGCCTTAGCTCAAATTAAAATGAATGAACAAATTCTTTCTAAACGAACTTTATTGTCTATGACACCTACGCTTTATCACAAATTGGCACAGGCGTGAACTGCATACAGCCTACATTTCGTAATAGCGTACTCAGAGCTTTTCGCCACACAGGCCTGTTGTTTGTCACTTAAGTGGCATGTCATTTGACTGGCTAGTGATGTGACGAAAATGACTTAGCTGTAACGTTATAAACGTTATAATTGACAATGAGGTCGATGCATTAGGGTCGTAACGTGGGCGTTTATGAATGAAGTAACTTTCAGATTTCATGTCACAGTTTCGTGGGAAATAAGGTGGTTTGTCTAAATATAGTATTTGCTAATATGCTGAAGCGTTGCGCGTGTAGATGTCAATGAAATGGCATTGTCGCAAAGACGTGACTCATTGTGGTCGTTGCGTTTATGAATTGAAGCAATAGTTTGTTTAATTAAATACTTATTTGTTTTATTCAGTAACACACAAGTCTTTAGGAAACCTTTAGCGAAGGAGACAACCTTCTTATCACGATCAACCACATCGACTCTATTGTAGCATCGCTAGTATTTCTGGTATGATAGATATTCATAGGCGACACGACGGTGACTTATCTATCATAGGCCGATCGCTTTGCCTGATGCTACAAAAATTATTAAAAAAATATATTACTTCGTGATCCCACCATTCAGTAAGACAAAAGCCAATAAAAAAAAACTTCCCGCCTTTTTTGGATCTTTTTTTTTCTTTGAGGTCATGGTGCCGTTTGCACATTGTGCCATTTTCAAGTTATTTTGAATCATTTAGTAATCAAGTAGAGATTCCTACCTTGATAGTAGATTCTGGTAGCTGCAGCTGAGCGGCCAGCTCGCACCTCCTTGGTCGAGACACGTAGTTCTCCTTCATGAACTCCTTCTCCAATCTCGCCAGCTGTTCCCGCGTGAATGCAGTGCGGTATCTTCTGTTGAAAAGACAATAAATATTGTAACTTTTTAACGTTTTTATGGACTAGATTTGGTCAGAAGCGGAATGAATGGCGCAAGGGAGATGAGGCTTATGTCCAGCTGTTTGTGATGATGAACCATACATTAAAAAATAAAAATAGATATAATTCATTGACATATTATAATAATTATTCTTTATCTACAACGTTTCTCTTGGAACCTTACTTACTGTTCGCGCCACTTACATTGGCACTCATAATACCTTCCTACCTTCCTATTCCTATCATTTCTTGGCGACTATCTCTGTCGCTCATATCGTGGTATCCACGAGAAAACTGCTTGCCGCCGCAAGTAGTCTGCGATCGACCCTCGTCCTTCGCGGCTGCCGCTCTCGCCGAATCCAAAGTACTGGATCTGCTGCTCCTCTGTGGTGGTCCACGTGAATTCGACGCGCAAATATAAACAAAACCCGCTATAAACCCGCCGCGTAAACGCTCCTTGCCGACACGCACCAACCGCCTAAAATACAGTCCACTACATCGATCGTCATAACATCCTGAAGGAACAAGCAGCTTGGAGACGGACCCGAACCGAGGTGATTGCAGTTGCATGGAGACCAGGTTAGTCGCCAAGTTCCTTTGTACTACTCTTCTACCAGCCATCCTTCCCCCGCCATTGGAGGCGCGCTCAGCCTATACAGCTTAGCTGCCGCGCTAACATATTGTTGGTCCTCCGCCGCCGGATCTTCTTTGGTCCTCCCGCTATTCTCTGGCCCCTCTTAGGCCTCATATAGTCCTCTTTATAACCGCCCGCAATTTTATATTGGTATTTTTACCAACGATAATTTCCTATAATTATCGTGTTCCCGCCCGCAATTACAGTTCAGATAGTACCCTGTACTATCCTACTACGCTCTTATATACTTATTTCGTGTATTCCGCATTCCTAAATAGTAAAAATAACGATTTTTCCGTAATTCTTAATTTTTATTAAAAAGTGAAGGTATTCCTAACGACCGCCCGTGCGTCTCCACGTGGGTATTCAATACGCCGCGCGCGCGACAGGTAAATGCTGTAGGCAGTTGCAGTAAATTAGGAATTTCATACTTTATCTAGTTTTTTATACTTTGTTAAGATGGCTATGGCTACTCGTTCAAAAGACAAAGATAGTGAAGTATACGAGGACGCAAAAGCGCTCGATACGTTACAGATCGAACGTTTGACCTTGATAGGTAAACGTGACATTATATTTTCCCGCTTACAAGATATTTTTAACCGATCTTTAAAGGCTTTCACTGATGATACTGAGAAAGATTTATTTCTATGTGGAATGATCTCGTTAGACCGTTTACGCTCCGATTTCAATGAAATTGTGAACAAATTAAATGTCACCGAGTTGAGTCTCAACGCTTCGTACACGGTAAACTACCAATCTATAAACGTCTTCGAAGATATGTTTTGCCGTTGTCAGTTTGTTTATAATAAACTTAACCCGCCTTTAAAAACCGCTGATTTCAATGTTGCCCCGCAACGTAAATCCATCAGAATTCCTGAACTCGATTTGATGGTCTTCAATGGAGATCCGATGACCTGGAGGATATTTTATGAGTCATTCAAACGCACGATTCACGAAAATCCCGATCTCACTGATCACGAACGCGTCCAATATTTAATTAATAAATTGTCAGGCCGGGCCCTTGCAGTTTGTTCTGGTATCGTACCTAACGGTGATAATTATCCGATCATATGGCAGACGCTCGTCGATAAGTATAACGACAAACGTAACCTAGCCTCCGCTTATCTTGATCAAATGCTTGATTTTAAATCTTTTAACACCGCGACGAATAAAAACTTAGAATTATTCCTAGATAAATTCTGCACGGCTGTGTCAAGTTTGAAGTCTCTCAAGCTCGATAACGTGTCTGATTTTATTTTACTATCGCTCGCTTTGAAGAAAATAGATTCAAGTACTGCACGGTCGTTTGAAATGCACATGCGAGGTAAATCTATGCCTACATACAATGAACTTTTAAAATTCATCCGCGAACAAAGCAAAATATTGGAACGCACTACGACCGATTCTCTTAGCCGCAGTGATAACAGGCCGCGTACTGCAAGGTCTACGCAGTCTTTTGCAGCATCATGCGTCACTCACTGTCCGCTTTGCAAACAAGCCGATCACGCTAACTTATATAGATGCCCTGCATTTGATAAGCTTTCTATCGACGACAGGTACACTTTTGTAAAACAAAGCAAAGGTTGCACTAATTGTCTAAGCACTACGCATATAAATACTGCTTGCAATTCTAAATTTAATTGCCGTTATTGTGGATGTAAACATCATTCTATGTTATGCCGCAAAGTATCATCTTCCCGTGAAGACAATCGCCCGTACCCTAGCGCTCCGTCACAGGCGCACGCGCCGCCTCCGCGCGCGCGAACTGGCAACTTCTCCGCCGCCGGGGATCACATGCCGCCTTCGGCATCGCCGCCGCCCGTCGCGGGCTCCGCTAGCGCTCAGCTGACGAACTTACCTACAACTGCTTATCAGTCATCACAACAACAGGTGTCGCTGTGTAATATACGCCCCGCTTCGCAGCCTAATGACACTACTTGTTTACTGGGAACCGTACAAGTTTATGCTACGGATTTAAATGGTCGCCGCCATGTAGTACGCGCCTTAATTGATTCGGCTTCCCAAAGTAACTTTTTAACTTCAAAATGTTGCGCTAAATTAAATTTAAAATGCAATAAGGTGACGAACACCGTTGTTAAAGGGATAGGTTCCGCATCTAACCCAATCAAGGGAGCAGTTTCTGCTACTTTATCTTCCCGCCTAAATGATAATTTTATTGCAATTGACGCCTATGTTATCGACCGCATAACAGACAATTTACCGGCAGTGAAAATTGACGTATCCTGCCTTTCATACCTGAACTGCCTGCCTCTGGCAGACGACAGTTTCGCTTCGCCTTCCGAGATCGACATACTTATAGGCGCGCCGCTCTTTTCTGAAATATTGCTATCAGGCCGCGCCGCTGGTCCGCCTGGTACTCCAACCGCTTTTGAAACCATTTTTGGTTTTATCGTAATCGGGACCGCTCCCGTTACTCCCGCTCATGTTACTCCCGCTCATGTTACGCCCGCTCATATTGAAACCGTTGTTTCTATCACTGACCCCTTGGTTGAAGATAGATGCCGCTCTCATATTTCCCTCTGTACCTTTACGGAAGGACCACGTTTAGATAATCTTGTCCAACGCTTCTGGCAGCTTGAAGAGGTGCAATGCACGCCGACTTTGAGCCCAGACGCTATAGAATGTGAACGCATTTTTACAAATAACGTTTCCCGCGATCCTACGGGACGCTATTCTGTAGCGTTACCTTTCTCCCGCGATCCCGCGACCTCTCTGGGTAATTCTTACCCTATCGCTAAAAAACGCTTCATGTATCTCGAACGTAAGCTCGCCGCGACACCTGCTCTGCGCTTAGAGTACGATGCTATAATCAAAGAGTACATTCAGAAGGGTTACATTTCACTGATCGACAATGATAGTCCTTTTACTGGATATTACGTGCCACACCACGCCATTGCGAGACTACAAAAAACAACAACTCGATGGCGTATGGTGATGGACGCCGGTGCTGAAACTGACTCAGGCCTCTCCTTGAATCAAGTTTTATATACCGGGGATAATTTACAAAACGATCTTTTTACAATCCTCTTGGATTTCCGCCACTACCCAATCGCTTTTACATCCGATATTAAACAGATGTACCTACAAATTTTGATAAATAGGGACCACCGCAAATATCAAAAATTCCTGTATCGATTCGATCCCGTTTTTCCGCTTGATACCTACCAATTCAACCGCGTTTGTTTTGGTCTACGTAGCAGTCCGTTCCTTGCGATGCGAGTGTTGCGACAGCTGTGCGCCGCCGACGGTGCCCGCTTCCCACTCGCAGCATCTCTTATCAGCGACAACACATACATGGACGACGTGTGCTACTCCATGCCTACTCTGTCTGCTTGTTTACAACTCAGAGACGATCTCCGCGAGTTGCTCAAGGCCGGGGGCTTCGATCTCGTCAAATGGGCTAGTAACTCACCCGCGCTCCTTGACTCCCTTCCCGTCTCTGCGTTAACGGAATGCGTTAAAAATGCGAAAAATGCGTTAACGGATCTTTTAAATTCCGACGAATATAATAAGTCTATCTCAGATGAGTTATCAGCTAATCGCATACACTGGAAATTCAATCCACCGCGAAGTCCTCACTTCGGGGGGAATTATGAAATATATGTGAAAGCGTTTAAAAGTCATCTTCATAAGACGATCGGTTCACAGTTACTCACGTATGAGGAAATGTTAACCGTACTCACACAGATAGAATGCGTTATCAATTCTCGTCCTGTAACGTTATTGAGCGAAGATCCGTCTGAGCCGACCGCGCTGAGTGCTTCACATTTCTTAATGACCGCACCGCTGAAGCATTTGCCCGCTTGCACGGTTCCCGATGAACCTGGACACTTATTGAAACGGTACGCTTTATTGGATCAAATGGTACAATCATTTTCCAAACGGTGGAAGTTGGAATATCTTCACTTACTTCAATCTAGAGGAAAATGGAATACACCTTCGAATCCCATTACAATAGGTTCTATTGTTCTTATTATCACTGATAATATTCCCCCGCTATCCTGGCCTCTCGGCGTCGTCGTGGCCACTCATGTCGGCGGCGATGGCATCTGTCGAGTAGCGTCAGTAAAAACGGCGACCGGCGTCTACCAGAGACCCGTCGTCCGTTTATGTATCTTACCTACCCAATAATTTAACCCCTTGCTCCCCGGTCAACCGCTATGTTATATTTAACCCGTTGACGGCTTAAGAGTTTAACTCTTATTTTTATATTTTTTTATTTCCCGCTTTCTTTTAAAAACCAATGGTTTTTAGGCCGGGGGCAAATGTTCGCGCCACTTACATTGGCACTCATAATACCTTCCTACCTTCCTATTCCTATCATTTCTTGGCGACTATCTCTGTCGCTCATATCGTGGTATCCACGAGAAAACTGCTTGCCGCCGCAAGTAGTCTGCGATCGACCCTCGTCCTTCGCGGCTGCCGCTCTCGCCGAATCCAAAGTACTGGATCTGCTGCTCCTCTGTGGTGGTCCACGTGAATTCGACGCGCAAATATAAACAAAACCCGCTATAAACCCGCCGCGTAAACGCTCCTTGCCGACACGCACCAACCGCCTAAAATACAGTCCACTACATCGATCGTCATAACATCCTGAAGGAACAAGCAGCTTGGAGACGGACCCGAACCGAGGTGATTGCAGTTGCATGGAGACCAGGTTAGTCGCCAAGTTCCTTTGTACTACTCTTCTACCAGCCATCCTTCCCCCGCCATTGGAGGCGCGCTCAGCCTATACAGCTTAGCTGCCGCGCTAACACTTACTATTTTTTAATTTACGTAAATAAGTCTTTAGATCTTATTAGGTACTTATGAAAAATGTGGATGGGACAAAACCCATAAAAATCCAGTCTCACCAAAAATGGTCGAGTAATTAGTTTATGATATGCAAAAGTAGTTGTGCAGCTCCTTACCTGATGTTAGGGTCTGGAGCTGAATTAGCATTTGTCATCTGTTCCGACTGCGGACTCAAAGATTCTGTGAACAAAGGAAAAAAACAAATGAACATCGATAAGATAATAAAAATAATATTTAGTTAACTTTTTATATCACAGTTTTATTTTTATTACACCTTTTTGTTTATGCAGGTTTTGGTTTATTATTTTTGTTGTTTGTTCATCAGTGACATATCGGCGAATGTGCGAATGTGCCACAGCGAAGCGTGGCAGGGTACAGCTAGTTATATATATAAAAATGAAATTATTGTATTGAAACAAAATATTTGAATGAAGTTTCTAACAAAAAACGTGTGATAAAGTTATAATTGTTACTGGTTTCCCCTAGGGTAGCCATTGAAAATAATTATTTTGATTCAAGTAAATAACGCATCACGATCTCATAATATTATACGTACATAGCTTTAACTAGGGTTTCACCTACATAGATCCTGACTACTAGGGATTCCCTGTATCTAGGGCTTAAGGAACCAACTCTGAAAAAAAAATACTAAAAATCTTAGCGTACTTTAAGTTCCACCCCTTAAGAATCTTTAAATAGTTTCAATAGCCTCTGAGGACCGATTATGAGTTATCTACACGAAAACGCTACTGGATCACTTAAAGGGTTGCCAGTACGCACTCAAACGCGTCTGGCCTCTAGAAAAAGCACCGTTTTATCTTAATAACCATACTACTAGTATACTTGTAACTATAAAAAGAAAGCCGACATTTTAAAACTAATTATTCTCTATGGTCAATTGACTCGTAAAAAAAGCCGTGAGTTCGGGAACCAGTAGCCCATAGGTGCTAATTGTTCACGAAAAACCTCAAAAGGAATACATTAACACAAAACAAACACAAATAAGCTATTGTCTAATTAAATACTTTCCCATACTCGGCTTTCCATAAACTGGCCACAAAGAAACCGCTCTATTAAAAAAAAAACTTAAAAAAAAACTCGCTCAACCGACGCCGACTTTACAAATCTGATTAGTCGCTGAAGTGGTTCTAAATTTAAAAAAGGGCGGCGAACTATGTTTGTTGACACTGGACGTTTTTTAAAAAGAGTATATTGAACGCTTTCAAGTCACTTCTCATTGTCTATGGGGCGGCGTGATTAAAATGTTTATTTCCGGTTAGAATACAAGTAATTACATTAATAAGGATTGATGCATTATTACAATTATCTATATTACAAAAACTTATTTTGAATAGATAAACCTTACTCTTATGTAAATCGCGTATTTATTATGATCATCTGCTTCAAAGTAGGTATGCACTCATAATTATTTCTATTGAAAACATCGTAATAGACTTAAAGTAAACATCTTCTACGCTCATAATCTTAAAAAAGGTTCGCAATACCAATAAAGCCTCATTAGAGACAATTTATCGTTCATTTAAGTGCTCCATGCACATGTAGTTTTTTTAGACAGCCGCTGGTGATGGCGTCAACGGCACTTGACTCTTTCCCAAGCTGGGTGGCGACAAAACACTCAAATATCAATTTGCAACAGTCTAGCCGACAACTTCCGTACTCGTAGAATCAAGACAAAAATTGTCTATGGTCGCCAGCTGCGTTGTTATTGGCGTGTGTCGGTGATGCCGAGGAAAAAAGAATTAAAAAAGTTAGAAGCTTCCGCTTTTAAACTTCGAACGGAAGAGATCATACTTGTGACTGGCGACATGAAATTTGTTTTATGCGTCTTCTTTTTTTTTATGAGTGGCCTGATGCGTCGGATATTGATATGGATTTTAATGTTGATCGTACCGGATTAGATAGTTTTAGTGTATTTTTGAACTGTTTTTCAACTTATAGTCACAACACTACTAAATTGAATTTTATTAAATTAATATAAAATAACAACGACCTAGAAAAATGTGAATTAATTTTAAATATTAATAATTTTAAATGCTTATACATAACTTTTGAATACGGTAGAGCATTTTTTTCAAAATAGAATCAAAAGGAAACGTTATAAAAAAATAACATTCATAAAGCTGCGTTCAAAATAATTGTATGTAGAGGTAATTATACGAAGAAGGCACTTATACTTTTTAAAACGTCATTGGCCATAAAGATCGTGTCGTCGGAATGATGAAACCTGCATGTCGGACGGCCGCGTCTTTGTTTCAAAACGCGCGTTAATTTAAAAAGTAAACGATGTTCGGAACACAGTCATAATGGATAGGGGTATGGCTACAGTGGTGTATGTAGGTAGATATAGGTACCGCATCAAAACGCTAAGTAGAACTCTTTAGATTTTTTTTAAAGTGTCATGTCAAAAGTTACACACATTTATATATATTTTTAGCATTTTTTATGCAGTTACTTATTATAAATAGACAATGTAATTTTAAAATGTTATTTTTGCTATCAATGGGTACTAAAATTGGTAATAATATCATTTTGAAAATATAAATAAAAAAAAGTAGAAAGTTATTCTTAATGTATTTTTTTATTATCGAAGGAGTAGAGAAAGGGAAAGATTGAATAAAATACAACGTTGAATTGTCAATTATATTTTGTTCTATTTAAATTAAAACAAAATATACATTTGCAGGTTCTTGTAAAAAATAAATAGGAAATATTGATCGAAAAATTTTAAAGTCTGGAAAAAACTGAAAATATTTTTTTTCTATGATATTTTTGTTTGATCTTACAATTTGACATTTAATTTTTTCGCAATCTGCAGCTATTCCTAAGTAGTATGCTGGTTTTTAGCCTGGGAAATGCATTATTATTGCTGGAAAACTGGAATTACGCGGTAGAAACAGCGGGGAGCAGCCATTACTAAATGATAGATCATTATTATAAGTAAAAATAAAAAAAAACTACTTATAGGAAATAAATTCGTCAGCATGTATCGAAGCTTTATTTTAGTCCCTTGAAACATAATAACGTCTAAACAGCGGCCGGTCCATTATAGAAACGTTATGAAACCGAACGTGTTTCGGCGTTTAGCATTTATTTACGGACGGACATCTAAATCATTCGGCTAACGAGTCAGACAATCGACTTTTTCGGTTTTGATTCGGCATATTAACATCTTCAGCATCGTCTTTGTTCGTTTTAATTTGGAAAAAGATAATATTTGGGTATATTTTGACCAATTTTTAAGTCGTTCTTCGTTTTATTTCGAGGGAACATTCCGTAAAATATGGTTTGGTTTGTCTTTGTTTGTTATCAAAAATAAAGAAATTGTTTTTTTTTATTGAATGACACTTCTTCGATTTGTAAAGAGTCGTCCGACATGCTGGATTGTTTTGTCGGAGCATGAATAGATGCTAATTCCATTTACATCTGTGATGCTGACGGAGAGCGGATATTCACCATATTATATTTTCCAAATTTAGAGCCTAAGATTTAGAATAACGACATTTTTAAGCACTTAAATTATTGTAAATATACTTAAGAATGAGTAGGTAGGTACTATAGTTTTTATTACCACTAGCTACTTGATGATCAATCCCGTACAGTGTGTTTTTGGTAGATATAATTAGCATGGATTTCGTCATCCCAATTTGCTTGTGCGATGCCAGATTATAGCCAATTTGTATACGACCATAAATGCGTTTCTTGTGTGTGTTTTACATGATGTGGTTACGACACATCATTGGAGTTATCGTAGTGCCAAAATACGTTATGAAGGACGTGTTAGAAATAAGATTTGTCAAGTGATACTATCTTGGCCAGTTTTATAGATTAACTTTATTGTGACGTGATCAATTTACACAAAAAAATAATCTATATATATATATATATATATATATGAAAAAGTTATGTTGGTTTGTGTACGCTTCAAAAACTCAAAAAGTTCTGCACCGATTGAGCTGAAATTTTAGCATGATATATAAACTGTTCGAAACTGTTTTTATTGATGAATAATAAATACTTAACCGCGTGTATATCGCTAAAGCTTCATCATCGCGCACACTACGCTTCCGCCCAAACGCGCTAATAAATAGCTCTACATTCAACGGGACAGGTGCGAAAACAGCAATCGAACCAAAAATAAATGACCACCGTTTACCCTCGCAAACCAATCACTGGCTTAATTAATAGTGGCTATGCTCAATTTGCGAACCGAATAGCCCTTGTAATACGCACAAACCGATCTATACATTAACAATCGGCATTATCGAGAATTGCCTTTGCCACCCTCCTGCACACGCGGCACGCGTCCGTAATTGTATTGTCGTGAATGGTCACCCTTAATACGTTTACGTTTGTCTATGACACGGTGTTACTGGCCGGTGGCGATCGTTCCGCTGATTAGAAATTAGAACGTTAATAGTCGATTTTTTTTCTTTTGTTTGTGGCCTGACTTGATTTCTAAGTTGTAAGTAATAAGGTTGTAATACTGGGCTGCCAAAAATAAAATAACATTAACGACCGCACATTAATTTACTGAAAACTTAATTATCATAAGCTGCGGATGATGATGAAAAGTATCCCATGTCTTATTTCAAGACGTAAATCATCAAAATACCAAAACTCATCAAAATCCGTTCAGCGTTTCCAGCGTTAATTGGTTACAAACATACACACCAATATCAGTAGGTTACAACAGCTGTGACACATTCAGATGTAAATAATATAGTTAATTGAATTTAAAATCACAACCCTTTGCAACAAGATTGACTCTACTCTTTTATTCATGAAAGAAACACATCAACGCGTCCTCATAGGAATTAAAACAATTTACAGCTACCGTGGCTGAGCGTTTGCAGACCAATTATCCAATATAAAGCCAATTACTACGGTGTCATCCCCCTGGCACGCTCCCCTATACAATTTTCATGATAAAATCCGTATCTAGTAGTCGGCAACAATGTAATGAAGATAAATATCTCAGTGGGGAGTTGCAGGCAATAAAAACAAAATCAGTTTAAGCTCAATTGACAAGACATATTACATTCTCGACCCTACAGTGTTCGCGTTTGCCGTTCGATTTCAAAAAAAAAGTTGAGCTGTCACTTTGTGGCGGGAACTCCACCCGCGTGACGTTTTCAGTTTTTCTTTTCGAAACCATAGACAATAGGATGTGGTCGATTTAACTATGGAGGTGACAGCTGCGTTGGTCAATTAAGTTTGACGTTAATTAACGTATTCGTAGATTTATTGGCTGTTTGCTTTATGTTAGATGCCAATTTAATGTGTTAATTGATTGGGACATTTTGTCATACTTAGTTGTTTTATAATGTAACTGTGGTTTCTCAGCCTCGACGCATTATGACTTATTCATTTCTGTTTGTATAAGATTGGAAGATGGCTTTGATTAAATTGCCCTTGGCCTATGTTTTATCTATGCAAAATAGTTAATTGACAGTGAACAGTAATTTATTATACGGTTAATTTTCAATTTTATGTCGTTGCGATGCGTAGACACAATGTAAGCAAGTACCTTTACCGATGTTTGCTTAAAAAAAACAAGACAGAGAATAAAACAAAGTACAGACTCGTCATTTGTAACAGCAACAAAAAAGCTACCTGCATAACGGTAAAGGAACTTAAACCCTAATAAACCTATTAAGCTTTGAACCGACAAAGAAATCACTTACGGTACTAAACGATTTTCATATTTTTATTGACCACCCAACAAAAGGTCGGTACAACTCAAAGTTGCTGTAAAAAGGTTATAATTGCTCTTAGAATTTAACAAAGTCATCATTACAAAAGATTACAGCAACCCTAACTCTTAATCCCAAAGGAATAAGTCTCAAAATGTCAAGGCAAAGATTTTGACAGTTGTAATTTTTGTATTTGTTAGATATTACCTGTCAATTTCAATGGTTTTGTTTAAAGGCTGTCTTGTACTGTTCGGCGGCCCTTTTGATGTACTAGCGATACTAGCCATATTGATTTTACAACTGGCAATATTAGCGATTATGATTTCGCTAATGATTTTATGTTTATGTGGCCCGCATTAGCGGAGATTTCCGTTGATTTTTATTGATTTGCTAATATTTCAAGTTTATTTGCATTTATACATTAATACATAAATAAATACCTGGCAATTTTATTAAGGCATTATGTTTTTTAAGATTATTGCGGAGGATATTATTACCCGACCGCCCAAAGAAGGGGTGTTATGTTTTTTAGACCTTTTGCCACTTTTTGCTCACTTGTTCTATAAATAGTTACATAGCTCTCTTTTTTTACTAGGTATGTCTTTATTACCTAAGTAAGTATATAAGTATTATTGTTCGTTCCCGAACAAGCAGAATTCATTTAAAATTAAAAAAAGACCGCCTCATTATTATAATAATTTAACGTTGAATGGTAAGACAATGACTTTAATACCTAATTAATAATTGTCAATGGTTAGTAATTTCGCAATAATGGGTCATAATGATATTGAGTCATTGAATAGACAGAATATAATAAATAAATATTCAAAAAGAAGAAACTGAAATATAAATTTACTTTAGGCAAAAAAAGCAACATACCTTTACTCTTTGGCGACGACGGCGGCGTATTATGAACGCTAATATCACCATAATGCGATTTCGATATCAAATCAACCGATAACGGTTCACGAATCGATTTATGATCCAATACGTACTGCCTAAACGATTCCATATTAAAAAAAAACTCGAAATAAAAAGCACTGGCTGGAAAGAGGCCGTTAGCGCGCCGTGAAAAAGTAAACTGTCAGTGTCAGTGATGACAGCTAGTTTTCGTTGCACCTCAGCGCCCGCCTACTAAAAATCCATAATGTTCTAGCCAATAACGAACCCCCGTTTCGTACCCCCACCAATCAGGGCGGGGCCACGATTATGCCCCATCTCTTTCGCTCACGAGCTTTCATGTTATGAGCTTATTTCCCCGGTAACGACTTAAGGTCTGCGGTACAATGGGATTAAGTGATTTTCTTTTGTCTGCATAGCGTATTGTGCGAAACATGATATGAAATTAAGTTTGTAGCTTATATTACGTTTTCTGTCACAAACTTTGACAAATAATTAAATATTTGATATTTCTTTAGCTATTCGGGTTATAATTTTAAACGTTATAGGTGCTTAAGCTATCTAACGAATTCCGATTAAAAAAAAGGTTAAAAACATTCCTACGTTATCTATGTTTTTTTTATAAGTACATTCTGTAAAATTCTAATTTATATAAAAATGTTATGTTGGTTTGTGTACGCTTCAAAAACTCAAAAAGTTCTGCACCGATCGAGCTGAAATTTTAGCATGGTATATAATCCGCATCAAGGATTTATCAAGGATTTAGATTCCAAAATATTCTCTCAATTTTTTTTAAATTTAACTGATTGACGAGACGAGCAAGTCGTTCACCTGGTGGTAAGCGCTAAGTCTGCCCGTAACAGTAACAGTGCCACCCAGAAGTTTGCATTGCAAAATCACCCTGAGACTTCGGCTCTAAAGTCTCATAGGTGTGTTCAGTAACGCTGGGAACAGTGCCCTTCTAACCGCAGTAATGTTTGCACACTACTGCTTGGTGGATGAATATCTGGCAAAGCTGTGGTACTTCCCCAGGCGGTAACAACTAACTCAACTCTATTCCGGCCCTCTATCTTGTCCATCCAAAAATTGTCTGGCAGTGATCGCTTTAAGCGATAAGACCGCCCATCGTACCTATTATGTTATATTTTTCTTTTCTCTCTGTGCCTTATACATTTTGTTCTCAATAAAGAGTTATCTATCTATCTATATATCTAACAAATTCACTCCCGCTGTGCCTCCAGCATTATCTTTTAATCATGCCTCCTCATTTCATTTTAATAGAAGCCCCCAAGCGTTGAGCATCATGGACCGTTAGTACTTGGCTGCGAGCGAGTTATGAACGCTATATAACTTACCTATAGGTATAGTTTGTTATTAAATTTATCGCCTTCGGTTTTCGGGAGGACGGTCGTTCAACTTCTTTTGGGGGGTCAATTCATCCCCCCAAATGAGCGTCGTCGTCGTCTCGTTCTTCGGGGTGGTTTTGGGGGGGATATTGATTTAAATAGACTTTATTTGTGGTGAAATGGTGTACTAATTAGTGGTAGCTTCTTAGTGGGAGAACGTCTGCCTTCCAAGGAGGACGAGATCTGAAATCCCAGTGCGGGCACGTACCAATGCGTTTCTGTCTAGCATTCTGTACGTAATTATCACTCGCTTTTCGGCGAAAGAGAACATCGTGAGGAAACCCATATACCTACCCGAGAATTGATTTCAGAGGTAGGTATGTTACCCACCAATCCGGACCGGGCCTCCGTGGTCGATTATGGCTTAAGCCTCCTCACGAAAGTGAGAGAAGACCCGTGCCCAGCAGTGGGACGATATGGGTTGATGATGAAATAGTGTAGTCAATGTAGAATAACTGGAAAAGACTGAAAGCTTTCGAAATGTGGTGCTGGAGACGCGTTGAGAGATAAACTGGACTGAGAAAAAGACGAACGAATAAGTACCTACTCAACCTCATCCAAAAAACCGGAAAACACTTGCGGCAATAGACAACGGAAGAGGGAAGTTGTTTGGCCACCTTATACGATATTATCTCATTAAAAACAAGAGAAAAAAAAACAGAAAGGAAGATAGATAGATAGATAAACTGTTTATTGAAACACCACAGAACCAAGAAAACTTAAAAACTAGAAAAAACAAAGGAAGCTAGAAGGGAAGAGAGGAAGCGGCAGACCTAGAAGGACATTCACAGACCAGCGGGGCTATGCAGCACGGTGCGGATCAGCTCGAGTTCGTTTCATTTTGACGTTTGATTGCCACGGGACTCGTCATTTCAATACGAATGACGAGTCCCGTGCTGCATAGCCCCCCAGATTAAAGAGAAGTAAAATGTAAGATAATATAGAAATATATAGTTTTAATTCCGCCAATTTTTAATTTACGACACGTGTTTCGTCTCTGCACATCCTCAGGTGCTGTTAACTCGCCGAGCGCTAGCAAGAGAGTAAAGCACCTGAGAATGTGCAGAGACGAAACACGTGTCGTAAATTAAAAATTGGCGGAATTAAAACTATATATTTCTATATTATCTTATTGATTATGGATTTCCGCAAAATAACGCCTGATTCTATTAACTAGAAGTAAAATGTCATAATAGTAAGAAACACAGAACCAATGCATACTTGATAGGTAACGCCTTAGATGTGCAATTGCAGTCTCAAGCAGTTTACCCGGAGTAGAAGAAAAAAAACCTACATTCCTTTGCATCCTCTTTTCTTTTAAAACCTCCAAATATTAATTCAGCGAGACTTCGCAGAACCATTACGTATTCAACCAAAAATGTGGAAGCAGTAAACCGAATGCGCACACAAGACGAAGGACAAATTGTCAAAGAGAAATTCCTGTCAACATTCACAATGTGGCTAACAATAAACCACTCTATAATTGAGCAAAACAAAAGCCTTGTGTGCCAACAACTTTACAAAAGAAAAAGGAAACTATTGTCTATGGCGAGGCTTTTGGCGGTAAAACTGACAGACGTCACGCTGCGACAAGATGGCGGATGATTGTTTTTTTCTTCGACGGAACAGTAGCAATTGAATGCTGAAAGTGCTACCGTTTTGGGGAGATCATTTGTCAAAATTAAAGCGTTACATAAAAGTCCTTTCTTTGGAAATTATTTGTGTTGATAGGTGTGGCGAAAGGTTCTAAGGAAATGCTGTCTTAATTTACAACGTGTATTACTTACTTACGGGTAATTTTAAGTTTATTATAATACTGGTTTTTCCTTGGAAATATTTCACAACAGTTTGATATCTACAAAAGAAATCTAAAACGTAGAATAAATTACAAGAAAAATAAAATTTGTTGGTTGTTAACTGCCGCCACAGATAGGCACGCGTTAGCAGATTTATTTTTAATTTAAATCGAGCAACACATTTGTATAAATTTAAACAAAATATAATCGGAAAAAATATAAATTGTCTATTAAAAAGACATCGCAAAGTAATTTCGCTGGTCACAATGCCTTTCAAACCGGACAAAGTAATGTTTGCACACTACTGCTTAGTGGATTAATATACCTATAGCAAGTACTTCCACAGGTGGAATCTTGCGGTAACAAGGACATTTACTCTACATAATAATTATAAATAGGTAATTATATAGTAATACCATAAAATAGACGAAAATTGCTATCTTCTCTGACGGGCGTATTTCCGAAGCTCTGGTAGAGTTAATGGAGTTTCCTTTTCCTGTGCGAGATTCAGACACGAGTCACCACTTGAAAGGGAAATGTCCTTTTTCAAACTCAAACCAATTAAAACATAAGTAATAAATGTATTGTGTCTATTAAATACTGTAAGTACGCCACCCACCCTACTATCGAAAAACTGTTTTTACTGTCCTTCCAAAGGTTGTCTGGAAGAAATCGCTGTCAGCGATAAGACCGCCCATTGTACTACCCTTGTTTACCTATTGTAATTCTTCTGTACTGTGTTTATTTTTGTTGCTGGTGTACAATAAAGAGTTCTTCTATTCTATTCAAACCATAATGAGTTACTCATTCGTTTCGTTAATCATTTTAAATTTGTAAAACTGCATTATTTATGCCAAATTGCAATAAAATATTTGAGATTTTAAATAATCCATTTTTTAATCAAATTTAAATTCACATTAGTAAATAATAAGCCCCATTCATTTGTAAGCTATCAAATTAATATTAGCTCAGTCAGTTTCGTCACCCTTGTTAACTTTTTAATCGGCAAAGGGCGTCGCTGCGTCCCTTTTTTCATCTTTTGTAAGACCCTTATTTGATGCTCAATTTGCAATGTTTACAAATATTTAGACCCTTTTTGTTATAACAGCGATAGATAAAAAGGGATTAAAGAATTAGGGAGACTTAATATTATAGTTCTTGAGGCCAATCCCTAAGGGAAAAAGGTTTAGATTATTTCGTTAGGTTTTAAGTATACTTATTTCCAGTGCTGAAAGCACAACTGTCGTGTTTTTCATAACTTGCCGCGAGTGCGGGAAAACACAACTGTTGTGTTTGTTGTATGGGAAAACAATATGGAGTGTGCAGAGCCGCACCCGCGGCTTGAGATGAAAATCGGCTCAGCAGTGGAAGTGTTAATCATCCATCAACCCATATCGTCCCACTGCTGAGCGTGGGTCTCCCCTCACTTTCGTGAAGGATTAGGCCATAATCCACCACGGGGGCCAGGTCCGGATTGGTAGACAACATCCCTACCTCTGAAATAATTCTCGGGTAGGCATGTGGGTTTCCTCACGATGTTTTCCTTCACCGAAAAGCGAGTGATAATTACGTCCTACATTTGTATGTTTTACAGAACGCACTGGGTTTTGAACTCACGGCCTTCTCCTTGGAAGGTGGACGTTCTCCCACTAGGCTACCACCGCTAGGGTTCAAGCACAGGAAAAGAAATACATAACATAATGTATTTATACTGTACAGTTTCGATTATCATGCATTTCTTTTGACAGCACAATAAAACCTTAGAATAAATTCATGGAGCAGACAAAAATGGCCGACGGAAGAAACGTCGCTGGTAAAAGTTTCCGCAAACAATACAACAATAATTGTTTAATTACCGTATTATTAGTTTACCGCTATGGGATAAACGTTCGGTTTTATTTTTATTGGTGGGTTATTATGAATTTTAAGCCTTGGGTTTATTTTTGCTAAAATAAGGGACATTTTGAAGAACGGTACCTATCTTTGTTTTTTTTCAAAAGCCGTTGGCGTAAAAAGGTTTAGGTAGGTATGATGTCGGTATATTGGTGAAGAATTTATTTATTTAATACTTTATTGCACAGATTAACTAACTAGTACAAATGGCTCGCTCTGAGCGATAAGGCCGCCCGTTGTGACACTAATTGTAAAATTTGTTTTGTTCTAGTTTTAAGTTTTCTTTGTTCTGTGGTGTTTCAATAAAGAGTTTATCTATCTATCTATCTATCTAATGGCGGACTTAACGCTAAGAGCATTTTCTACCAGTCAACCACACATAGTGAAGGAGAGAGGGGATTTATTAAAATAAAAACATTGTACAAGCAATTTTTTTGGTTATTTGATATTACTCATAAACATTGTTAAACAAAAAAAAAATCGAAAAAAAATGTGAAAAAATGAAATGAATGTCGATGTTGAAAATCGATTTTGAAGGGATTTACTATAATATAAACAAAACTGAAAAGTCACAGGGAAGCAAAATAAACGATTTCGGTTACTCGAACGACACATTTTTCCAGGTATTTTGATTTAAAAACCAAACCACTAAACCGATTTTGATGCAATTTCTATGAGATCAATTTCAAAGTCTACCCTTTCAAATGAAAACTAGATTTTTCAACTCGGTTGATAAATGACAAAGTTTTGAAATGACAAACATTTAAAAGAAAACAGCTGAATTGATAACGGCCTCCTTTTCTGAAATTTCGTTTTTTTATATGAATGGATAACGAGACGAGCGACTCATTCTCATGATGGTAAGCGCCACGCCTGCCCAGAACAATAACAGTGCCACCCAGAACTTTGCATTGGATAATCTTGCGCGGCACTGCACCGCGCTCGTCACCCTGAGACTTAGGCTCTAAAGTCTCATATGCGCAGTAATTTCGCTGGAAACAGTGCCGTTGCCCTAAAGAAAAAGGAGTTTAGAACTCACCATGTGGTCTGTCATCCACTCCATCACTGTCCACCTCACTCCTCACACTCCCAGGGCTGGCCCTCTTCAGTTCCTCCTGCACCGGCTCGTTCTGATACCCCCTCTTGTCATAAGACATAAAAAACGGGAAGTTGGGAACCCTATTTTGCTGGAAGTAATACCCCATTTTCCCATCTTTAATTTTCACTTCTTCATCTTCAGAATGCTCGTTGCCGGCGTAATCCTGCGATATATTGTTCTCAATATCGATTTCGGGCGAACGACGCTGATCCAATCCAACAATCGATTCTATAGAAAAGTTCTTCGGCTGAATCTTGGTCTGCATCGTCATCTTGTCCGTGGAATCCATTTAAAAAATACAAATGTCACTTCACGAACGTCACTCGCGCGCGCGCTTTTCGTATTTGGAACGGTCCGCTGTCAGATTTGAACTGAGATTTTCTGACGCGCTCCGAGCGGTAGTGTGTGACCACGCCTCTTGGTTGTGGGGAGGTGTCTCCCCCTTAATTATTTCTAAATCGTTCGACTTTCAACCTTCCCTCCAACGCATACAGTTTTATTTCGTTTGATTTCAAAGCAAGGTTATATTAATATTTTGGGCTGCGATCGAATTTGACCCTTTTCAGTTTGGATATTGGATGTATTTCTCTTTGTTTTAATGAAAATGGATACATATTTTAGTAATTAAAACAAACAAAATGTCTTTATTGATAGATAAACGCGTCGTTATGAATTCGCTCTTTATTATAAAAGGCTTGGCGTGTGGGTTCTTATTTAAGTGGTGCAGTTATGTTGTCATTCTTTTAAAGGACATGAGGACTAATGTAATAATTGAGCATAAGTCCAAGGTACAGAATAGATAATCCCAGGGCTTCGCGACTAAGTTCATTTTTTTTAAAGTAAAACATTTTTAGGCACGCTTGACTTGAGGAGTAAACTGGTGAATGCGTTATGAAAACTGTGATCGGGCGAGGCAAACGGAAGTTGACAAGGAGGTATAAGTCAGTGAAGATAGAAAGAGAGACAGTTACAATTCGTGTATTTTTATAAATATACCTTTGAATTTAATTTTTTTGCAATAAAGTTTTAGTGTCCCAGCACACTTTTTTTTTTTTTTTAAATAATGAAAAATTTCTTTCGGTGGGTTTCACAGATTGCCAAGTGGCTCTAAGAATGTAATATACCTAATTATAGAATTAAAAAAATATACCTACATTTATATTTCACTTCAACAATAGTAATTATGATTTTCATTCATATTTTTTTCTTTTTGACAATGAGTTTTTTTTTTAATTCTATAATTTATAAATTTAAGTACGCCACCCATCCTACTATCGAAAAATGTTTTTTACTGTCCATCCAAAGGTTGTCTGGAAGAAATCGCTTTCAGCGATAAGACCGCCCATTGTACTACCCTTGTTTACCTATTGTAATTCTTCTGTACTGTGTTTATTTTTGTTTCTGGTGTACAATAAAGAGTTTTTCTATTCTATTCTATTCTATAAATTTTTTTCATTCTGATAGGAAAAGAAGGTACCTAGTTCCAAAATTCCATACAGTTTTAAGCATAGATAAAAATAAACAAAATGGCGGCCACCACATAACCACCTGGAAATGTTACGCCCCCTTAAACGAATGCCTAAGAAGTTTGTTAAAAACCCATATCTAAAAACAGGAGTTTATAATAAAATACAATAATAAACAATCCCAAATACTTAATCCAAGAAGTCAATTCAGATCGCCAAAGAAATATAAGCACGTTGTTACTGGCTCGTCGAAATCCACCCTAAATCCGGTTAAGACCAGCTAAATCCGGATTAATAGTCTGTCAAATCGGCGCCAGGGGGCGCGCGGAACCACCTGCGGCCCTTTTCGGCGCCCTTTTGTTTTTTTTTTTAATCTACACTTGTCGGCGATGATAAATAATGGATAAGGTGAAAACGATGCGAGTTTTTAATAAAAAAAAAATAAAAAAGAATTAATACACGAGAAGAAATAATGCATGAGTTAATTGTGTCATTGTGTTTAAGATTTCATTAACAATTATAAAAAAATTAGATGAAAAATATGTAAGTTTTTTTTTTTATTTATTTGTCTGAGCGAGGAGACGAGCAAGTCGTTCACCTGATGGTAAGCGCTACGCCTGCCCATAACAGTTACAGTGCCATCCAGATCTTGGCATAGTATCCTGCGCGGCGCTGCACTGCGCTCGTCACCCTGAGACATCGGCTCTAAAGTCTCATAATGTCCAGTAATTTCAAAACGTAACACAGTAATGTTTGCACACTACTGCTTGGCGGATGAATATCTGGCAAAGGTGTGGGTATATTACACAGTTTTAACAATAAATATAATTATATATTTCTTATTCCGATTAACCATACATACTTACCTAAAAACATTTTTAAATTTAGGTTACCTAAAACTGGTAGGAGTCTAATAACCTAACTGTACTATAAAAAATTGGTTGTCTGTAAAGTTGGTTTACGGACGATAGTTTAACGTGACAACGTCATAACAAAACATTGATGAAATGATTGCATACTTTTATGAATAAAATTGAATCACTTTTTAATAATAAAAGAATAAATACTTGAAATTATACTAGTAATCAGATTTTTAAAATGCAAGAATAATTAACCTGCCAAGAAGAGAAGAGAGATAGATGCGGCGCAAGCGTACAATGAGCGTTACGGGACAATGTGTCAACTTTTTCGTGCATGCAGCCGGCGTTCATCGATTTATTAGACGTTGTCACGTCAAAAATATTTGTTGAAATGTATTTTAAAATGTTTAAATATAACCTAATTTAAAAACCACTTTAACTGTTCATAAATATCAATCAGCATTATTTAAATAATATTTTAAACTTTATGAAAATTGTTTTTTAATGGACGTGCCTACTCGGGAAGTATTTAATTTAATAATAAAATAAATAATAAGCACTTTGTTTTTGATTTATTATAACACAATCTGTCTTTGAAACGCTTCGTAATTCTGTCAAAGAATAACATTAATTCATTAGTTTAGGCTGGCTGTAAACGGAGCGGAATCTGAAATACATTTAAGAAAATTGTGCTTTTTTAAAATAACATTGAATATTATTACAATACTCAATCTATTCGTGGTGCTAATCTCCGCAGCAAAAAATATATAATATATTATTAAATTTAAAAAAAACTATATATTCGAATTAATACCATCAAATTTAAAATGTTAACTATGTAGATAATATTATATTAAAAAAAAGTTTAAGGAGTGGTTGATAAACTAGTGTAAAGTCCATTATGGTTTCAGCGAGTTCTTTGATAATGTTTATCTTAATTAGATTTAGGTAAATATTGTGGTAATATTGTGTTTAGGTAATTTTAGGTAAGCGGTGGTAGCCTAGTGGGAGAACGTCCGCCTTCCAATCAGAGGGTCGTGAGTTCAAATCCCAGTGCGGGCACGTACCAATGTGTTTCTGTAAAACATATGTACGTAATTTTCACTCGCTTTTCGGTGAAGGAAAACATCGTGAGGAAACCCACATACCTACCCGAGAATTATTTCGGAGGTAGGTATGTTATCCACCAATCCAGACTGGGCCCCCGTGGTGGATTATGGCCTAAACCCTCCTCACGAAAGTGAGGAGAGACTCGTGCCCAGCAGTGCGACATTATGGGTTGATGATGAAATATTGTGATGTTTATAAAATAATTATTAAAGAAAATAATATATTGTACATCCGAAATGGATATAGAATGTTGCTACAAATGTTAATTTTAAGATCTATATACTCACAGTTTTATACAATAAAGTTTATTTTTATTCTTATTAATATAAAGCGGATTTAGCTGCTGAAATAAAAAATCTGTTATTTTCCGGATTTACAGTTCGTGCATTCATAACAACCGGCTTAAATCAGATATTCTATTCCATTCTATTCTAACCAAAATGTATATACACAATAATGTTACTGCTGAAATGCATAAAGCGTCGCTAAACCAACAGCCAGTCTGACCCGCCACATTAGAAAAAAAAAAACCTAAGTTTTATTAAAATATGTTTCACACAAAAATCTGCAACCGCCCTAAACAGTGGCAAAGGAACAAACACATTCAGCCACCGCATAAAGAAATAAAACTTACAAGAATATCACATTATACCTCGCATTTAAAAAAAACTCAAACTAATTGAGTCAAATTGAGTCTGTAATGGGCGTTTTTTTTTAATTACTAATACCTCAGAATAAGTACAATATATAGAAGGAAGACGAACGGTGCCAGCTGTCTCACTCACACAGCAGCTCTCTTACTCACCTAGCAATACAGCGTACACGAGAGCGATCTTAGAACCGATGTCTCAGGGTGACGAGCGCAGTGCAGCGCCGCGCAGGATTATGCAATGCAAAGTTTTGGGTGGCACTGCAACTGTTATGGGCAGGCATTTTTTTCGCATGGCGCTTACCATCATGCTCATCTCGTTACTCTGTAAAATAAAAACTTAGGAATTACAAGGACCATGGGCCGACAAACATCCAAACTCAGCCAGACCCAGAGCAAATATAGTTCACACAAATTGTTGCCCTGTGCGGGAATCGAACTCGTAACCTCACGCTTTAGCAGTCGGCTCGTCAACATACTTTTTTTTTCTTTGACTTTGTGACGAGACGAGCTAGTCGTTCACCTGATGGTAAGAGCCACGCCTGCCCATAACGGTCACAGCACCACCCAAAACACTGCATTGCATATTCCTGCACTGCACTGCGCTCGCCACCCTCAGACATCGGCTCTGAAGTCTCACATGCACAGTAATTCCCATGGTGTTTATTACTTCAAATAAGGTTCACAAGATAGATTGGTCAGGTTGTCTATCCACTAATTATGTCATGGCGCGAAAGCTTTGTAGGCGGTTTGGTGAACAAAACAAGTGAACACCGACAAAGTGCCAATTTAGTATGGATTCCATTCCGTTTAGTAAAACCTCCTTGTAGCCGATACTTTTAAATGTGACATATTAGTGAGCGTTTACGAAGCGAGCTTTGAACATTAAGTGGTGACTAAAAAGGTTTTAATGCGATGTATTTTGGTTGGGATATTCTATTTATGTTGAAGTGAGACATAAGGAGATTATATTATGCGGTGTTTAAAAGCTTTGTGTAGTTTTTAAATGCGTTGCGGTTAATTTAATGATTGAATATTGAGTTATTGATAAAGTTACTGGGCAGAGAATTTCGAGCCGATGTCTCAGGGTGACGAGCGCAGTGCGCCGCGCGGGATTATGCAATACAGTGTTCTGGGTGGTGCTGTGACAGTTATGAGAAGGCATAGCGCTTACCATCCCGTGGACGACTTGCTCGTCTCGTCACTCAGTCAAATAAAAAATTTTTTTTTTGTTTTTCGGCACGGAACATTTCTTAGAATTTTCTTATAATGTCTCAGGGTGACTAGTGCAGTGCGCCGCGCAAGATTGTGTAATGGAAAGTTCTGGGTGGCGCTGTAGCTGTTATGGGCAGGCGTGGCGCTTACCATCAGGTGAACGACTTGCTCGCCTCGTTACGTAGTAACAGAAAAAAAAATCCTAGACGAACGAAGTCGCGGGTAACATTTAGTTCTCTATTACTTACACCTATCTACCTATATAAAGTCAGAACTTTAAACAACCCCCCAAGGCAGCGCTGCTACCCTGCCCACCCCCACCCCTAGTGGGAAGGAACCCCCCGCTAGGGTGTAAGGGGGTAGATTATATTTTAATGTAATAATTCTACGTGATCATACAGCGTTTACGAGAGAGCGCGCGGTGGCGATGAGGCTGGGTTTCCGGGGATATGTCGACGGATATGTCGCTGGGATTTTATATCATAAATGCGGGTTAACATCAATATTACATTAAAAACTTGGGTTAAAGTGGAAGGGAATAAAAAATAAATAAATTTACTAGTAAGTAACAAAGTATTTAAGAAAAAAAAATAGTGGCTAAATTAGTTTCTGAGCTCAAAACTCGGATCAACCTGGTATTTTTTTTTTTCAGATATTTTCAGAGTATTTTATACTGTCGGAAAGAGGTAGATATAGTACAGAGAAAAAACTTGGCTGGAAAATTAGACAGATTGCGAATGACTGAATAATAATTAATATTTATCATTGAGATTTTTGTATGAGAACTCACGATTTGACATTTGTTTTTTTCGCGATCTTCAGCTATTCTAAGTCACATGGTTATTTTTACCTGGAAAATGCAGAATGATGCAGAGAAAACTAGAATAACACGGGTAAAATCTCAGGGCGCAGCTAGTCAATAATAAAAACATTAAAAAAGACTTACAAATACTGTGTTCTGGTTTGAAGGCACTGTTTCCAGCGCAATTACTATTGCGTATGAGACTTTAGAGCCGATGTCTCAGAGTGACGAGCGCAGTGCAATGCCACGAAATATTATGCAATGCAACGTTCTTGGTGGCATTGTAACTGTTATAAGCAGGCATAGCGCTTCCCATCAGGTGAATGACTTGCTCTTCTCGTTACTCAGTCATATTAAAATAAAAATCAAATAAACAACTAAATAAATTGTCAAAAAATTATATCTTCAAACGTGTCGTATCGTGTGTAGCCGCCTTTCGTCCCGCAATTTAAGCTCAGCCGACGAGCGCTTCATCCACAGTTACTGTTGCACGTGGTTCAACTAAAGCGGAGAAGACGCTGGATTATGTACTTTTACTCAAAAATCTAAAGAAATAGATAATATAAAAACTCTTTATTGCAAGAAATACAAACAAAAAGAATAATAACTTAAACTAAGGAAGTCACCCGCAGATACTTTTTGCAGCGATTCAATAGCGGATTATTTCTAGCCGTTTGTTTTATGTTAACGAGAAGAGTAAGTCATTCACGCGATATTAAACGCATTGCTCCATGCGCGGTACTACACTGCGCTTATGATTAAACTTTGAAAGACCCTTTGAATGCTTACAATACAATACAATACTGTAAAAGGATAAAATATATTTTGATGCTAATAATAAAAAGAATTATAAAAAAATACATACCAATTGATTACCTCCTCCTTTTTCAAGTAAAAACCAACGAAATGAATTTAATAACAAAACTGTAAATCAACTGGACGTTTACTGCCATCTGTTGCCGGCTAGCGGCAGAAATGAAATTGATAATATAAAATGTGTGTATATTTTATGGCAACATGTTTTTTGTGACTTGTTTCTACTCGGCGCTAGATGTCACTATAACAAATTAGTTTTAATACTTAATTTAACACGTTACGTAAATTACAAAATTACTAGTTGTTCGCGCCACTTACATTGGCACTCATAATACCTTCCTACCTTCCTATTCCTATCATTTCTTGGCGACTATCTCTGTCGCTCATATCGTGGTATCCACGAGAAAACTGCTTGCCGCCGCAAGTAGTCTGCGATCGACCCTCGTCCTTCGCGGCTGCCGCTCTCGCCGAATCCAAAGTACTGGATCTGCTGCTCCTCTGTGGTGGTCCACGTGAATTCGACGCGAAAATATAAACAAAACCCGCTATAAACCCGCCGCGTAAACGCTCCTTGCCGACACGCACCAACCGCCAAAAATACAGTCCACTACATCGAACGTCATAACATCCTGAAGGAACAAGCAGCTTGGAGACGGACCCGAACCGAGGTGATTGCAGTTGCATGGAGACCAGGTTAGTCGCCAAGTTCCTTTGTACTACTCTTCTACCAGCCATCCTTCCCCCGCCATTGGAGGCGCGCTCAGCCTATACAGCTTAGCTGCCGCGCTAACATATTGTTGGTCCTCCGCCGCCGGATCTTCTTTGGTCCTCCCGCTATTCTCTGGCCCCTCTTAGGCCTCATATAGTCCTCTTTATAACCGCCCGCAATTTTATATTGGTATTTTTACCAACGATAATTTCCTATAATTATCGTGTTCCCGCCCGCAATTACAGTTCAGATAGTACCCTGTACTATCCTACTACGCTCTTATATACTTATTTCGTGTATTCCGCATTCCTAAATAGTAAAAATAACGATTTTTCCGTAATTCTTAATTTTTATTAAAAAGTGAAGGTATTCCTAACGACCGCCCGTGCGTCTCCACGTGGGTATTCAATACGCCGCGCGCGTGGCAGGTAAATGCTGTAGGCAGTTGCAGTAAATTAGGAATTTCATACTTTATCTAGTTTTTTATACTTTGTTAAGATGGCTATGGCTACTCGTTCAAAAGACAAAGATAGTGAAGTATACGAGGACGCAAAAGCGCTCGATACGTTACAGATCGAACGTTTGACCTTGATAGGTAAACGCGACATTATATTTTCTCGCTTACAAGATATTTTTAACCGATCTTTAAAGGCTTTCACTGATGATACTGAGAAAGATTTATTTCTATGTGGAATGATCTCGTTAGACCGTTTACGCTCCGATTTCAATGAAATTGTGAACAAATTAAATGTCACCGAGTTGACTCTCAACGCTTCGTACACGGTAAACTACCAATCTATAAACGTCTTCGAAGATATGTTTTGCCGTTGTCAGTTTGTTTATAATAAACTTAACCCGCCTTTAAAAACCGCTGATTTCAATGTTGCCCCGCAACGTAAATCCATCAGAATTCCTGAACTCGATTTGATGGTCTTCAATGGAGATCCGATGACCTGGAGGATATTTTATGAGTCATTCAAACGCACGATTCACGAAAATCCCGATCTCACTGATCACGAACGCGTCCAATATTTAATTAATAAATTGTCAGGCCGGGCCCTTGCAGTTTGTTCTGGTATCGTACCTAACGGTGATAATTATCCGATCATATGGCAGACGCTCGTCGATAAGTATAACGACAAACGTAACCTAGCCTCCGCTTATCTTGATCAAATGCTTGATTTTAAATCTTTTAACACCGCGACGAATAAAAACTTAGAATTATTCCTAGATAAATTCTGCACGGCTGTGTCAAGTTTGAAGTCTCTCAAGCTCGATAACGTGTCTGATTTTATTTTACTATCGCTCGCTTTGAAGAAAATAGATTCAAGTACTGCACGGTCATTTGAAATGCACATGCGAGGTAAATCTATGCCTACATACAATGAACTTTTAAAATTCATCCGCGAACAAAGCAAAATATTGGAACGCACTACGACCGATTCTCTTAGCCGCAGTGATAACAGGCCGCGTACTGCAAGGTCTACGCAGTCTTTTGCAGCATCATGCGTCACTCACTGTCCGCTTTGCAAACAAGCCGATCACGCTAACTTATATAGATGCCCTGCATTTGATAAGCTTTCTATCGACGACAGGTACAATTTTGTAAAACAAAGCAAAGGTTGCACTAATTGTCTAAGCACTACGCATATAAATACTGCTTGCAATTCTAAATTTAATTGCCGTTATTGTGGATGTAAACATCATTCTATGTTATGCCGCAAAGTATCATCTTCCCGTGAAGACAATCGCCCGTACCCTAGCGCTCCGTCACAGGCGCACGCGCCGCCTCCGCGCGCGCGAACTGGCAACTTCTCCGCCGCCGGGGATCACATGCCGCCTTCGGCATCGCCGCCGCCCGTCGCGGGCTCCGCTAGCGCTCAGCTGACGAACTTACCTACAACTGCTTATCAGTCATCACAACAACAGGTGTCGCTGTGTAATATACGCCCCGCTTCGCAGCCTAATGACACTACTTGTTTCTGGGAACCGTACAAGTTTATGCTACGGATTTAAATGGTCGCCGCCATGTAGTACGCGCCTTAATTGATTCGGCTTCCCAAAGTAACTTTTTAACTTCAAAATGTTGCGCTAAATTAAATTTAAAATGCAATAAGGTGACGAACACCGTTGTTAAAGGGATAGGTTCCGCATCTAACCCAATCAAGGGAGCAGTTTCTGCTACTTTATCTTCCCGCCTAAATGATAATTTTATTGCAATTGACGCCTATGTTATCGACCGCATAACAGACAATTTACCGGCAGTGAAAATTGACGTATCCTGCCTTTCATACCTGAACTGCCTGCCTCTGGCAGACGACAGTTTCGCTTCGCCTTCCGAGATCGACATACTTATAGGCGCGCCGCTCTTTTCTGAAATATTGCTATCAGGCCGCGCCGCTGGTCCGCCTGGTACTCCAACCGCTTTTGAAACCATTTTTGGTTTTATCGTAATCGGGACCGCTCCCGTTACTCCCGCTCATGTTACTCCCGCTCATGTTACGCCCGCTCATATTGAAACCGTTGTTTCTATCACTGACCCCTTGGTTGAAGATAGATGCCGCTCTCATATTTCCCTCTGTACCTTTACGGAAGGACCACGTTTAGATAATCTTGTCCAACGCTTCTGGCAGCTTGAAGAGGTGCAATGCACGCCGACTTTGAGCCCAGACGCTATAGAATGTGAACGCATTTTTACAAATAACGTTTCCCGCGATCCTACGGGACGCTATTCTGTAGCGTTACCTTTCTCCCGCGATCCCGCGACCGCTCTGGGTAATTCTTACCCTATCGCTAAAAAACGCTTCATGTATCTCGAACGTAAGCTCGCCGCGACACCTGCTCTGCGCTTAGAGTACGATGCTATAATCAAAGAGTACATTCAGAAGGGTTACATTTCACTGATCGACAATGATAGTCCTTTTACTGGATATTACGTGCCACACCACGCCATTGCGAGACTACAAAAAACAACAACTCGATGGCGTATGGTGATGGACGCCGGTGCTGAAACTGACTCAGGCCTCTCCTTGAATCAAGTTTTATATACCGGGGATAATTTACAAAACGATCTTTTTACAATCCTCTTGGATTTCCGCCTCTACCCAATCGCTTTTACATCCGATATTAAACAGATGTACCTACAAATTTTGATAAATAAGGACCACCGCAAATATCAAAAACTCCTGTATCGATTCGATCCCGTTTTTCCGCTTGATACCTACCAATTCAACCGCGTTTGTTTTGGTCTACGTAGCAGTCCGTTCCTTGCGATGCGAGTGTTGCGACAGCTGTGCGCCGCCGACGGTGCCCGCTTCCCACTCGCAGCATCTCTTATCAGCGACAACACATACATGGACGACGTGTGCTACTCCATGCCTACTCTGTCTGCTTGTTTACAACTCAGAGACGATCTCCGCGAGTTGCTCAAGGCCGGGGGCTTCGATCTCGTCAAATGGGCTAGTAACTCACCCGCGCTCCTTGACTCCCTTCCCGTCTCTGCGTTAACGGAATGCGTTAAAAATGCGAAAAATGCGTTAACGGATCTTTTAAATTCCGACGAATATAATAAGTCTATCTCAGATGAGTTATCAGCTAATCGCATACACTGGAAATTCAATCCACCGCGAAGTCCTCACTTCGGGGGGAATTATGAAATATATGTGAAAGCGTTTAAAAGTCATCTTCATAAGACGATCGGTTCACAGTTACTCACCTATGAGGAAATGTTAACCGTACTCACACAGATAGAATGCGTTATCAATTCTCGTCCTATAACGTTATTGAGCGAAGATCCGTCTGAGCCGACCGCGCTGAGTGCTTCACATTTCTTAATGACCGCACCGCTGAAGCATTTACCCGCTTGCACGGTTCCCGATGAACCTGGACACTTATTGAAACGGTACGCTTTATTGGATCAAATGGTACAATCATTTTCCAAACGGTGGAAGTTGGAATATCTTCACTTACTTCAATCTAGAGGAAAATGGAATACACCTTCGAATCCCATTACAATAGGTTCTATTGTTCTTATTATCACTGATAATATTCCCCCGCTATCCTGGCCTCTCGGCGTCGTCGTGGCCACTCATGTCGGCGGCGATGGCATCTGTCGAGTAGCGTCAGTAAAAACGGCGATCGGCGTCTACCAGAGACCCGTCGTCCGTTTATGTATCTTACCTACCCAATAATTTAACCCCTTGCTCCCCGGTCAACCGCTATGTTATATTTAACCCGTTGACTGCTTAAGAGTTAACTCTTATTTTTATTTTTTTTTTATTTCCCGCTTTCTTTTAAAAACCAATGGTTTTTAGGCCGGGGGCAAATGTTCGCGCCACTTACATTGGCACTCATAATACCTTCCTACCTTCCTATTCCTATCATTTCTTGGCGACTATCTCTGTCGCTCATATCGTGGTATCCACGAGAAAACTGCTTGCCGCCGCAAGTAGTCTGCGATCGACCCTCGTCCTTCGCGGCTGCCGCTCTCGCCGAATCCAAAGTACTGGATCTGCTGCTCCTCTGTGGTGGTCCACGTGAATTCGACGCGAAAATATAAACAAAACCCGCTATAAACCCGCCGCGTAAACGCTCCTTGCCGACACGCACCAACCGCCAAAAATACAGTCCACTACATCGAACGTCATAACATCCTGAAGGAACAAGCAGCTTGGAGACGGACCCGAACCGAGGTGATTGCAGTTGCATGGAGACCAGGTTAGTCGCCAAGTTCCTTTGTACTACTCTTCTACCAGCCATCCTTCCCCCGCCATTGGAGGCGCGCTCAGCCTATACAGCTTAGCTGCCGCGCTAACACTAGTCTAGGTGTATTGCTTTAATCAGAAGTTTATTCGATATACTTTATTGATATTAATTTATCGTACTTTTCATTGATTATTTTACTTTTATAATATTATCAAGACGTCAATCTGACACGACTGTCTGACAATCCTGACATTGACATTTTGTAAAACTTTCTTGCAGTCAATGTTTGTTTTGGTTTTGGCTCGCACGTAGTTGGCTCATAGCTCGCTAATTCAATTTTCTTGTAAATTACCGTGAAACATTAAATATTACATAATTTTAACCATGATTTAGTTTATTACAGACCGTTGCTCGCAATGGACCAGTTAAACGCGCTCGGCGTGTCTTGTATCCAAGTTATTCAAGATTGGTAATATATTAGTAACACTTGATTTATTGAGCTTCCTGTTGTGTTTTACATAATAATGAACAACTATAAATAACTCAAAATTATTAAGATACTAGCTGCACCCATCGGTTTTCCTCGCCTTGTTGATTATGCCCAGGAATCGTAAATTTCCCCATGCGGTTTTTTGTTTATGTTTAAACATAATTGTCTACACCGCGTAGTGTAGTCACTCCGCTTTTTTATACTTTAAAAAAAAAATAGTTCGTAGCTATTTATCGAGTTTATTGTTTTAGATGTTTACTGAGGCGGGAGGTGGTTTTATGGTTTTTTTGGGAATTTTTAAATCCTGGCTCGGACATACAGCCAGCTTAACAAAAAACAGAACCCAGTTAATGATTCCCTAGATACAGGGAATTCAAAGATCAGGATCTCTAGGATCTATGTATGAGATTGTGAAACATTATTTATTATTACCCACATGCCCACCCGATAATTATTTCGGGTACGTTATTCATCAATCCGGACTGGGCCCCCGTGGTGGATTATGGCCTAACCCTCCTCACGAAAGTGACGGGAGACCAGCAGTGATGATGATGATTTATTATTATTTCAGGCTACAAGACTATGACGGATATTTCGAGTTCATAAATGACTTTGCCAACCCTCACCACATCACGGAGACGCTGCTCCCGCTGGTCTCCATCGTGGACTCCGTGTTTGCATCGCAGCTGCTACTCTGCATGGCATTCGGAGGCTGGCTCAATGGAGTCATGAAATGGTAACATTGGATGTCTTACCACATTTCTTAGCTTAACACATTGTCTGCTGAACCGGTTTTTACATTTAGAGACTGTGTGTGTGAGCCGCACTGTAGTAGCGCCGCATTAAACACACATCTGTGTTTCGCCACATAATAGTTGGTATAATTATTTATTTATTTATTTTGTTACTAGCTGTACCCTGCCACCCTTCGCTGTGGCACATTCGCACATTCGCTGATATGTCACTGATGAAAAAAATAGATAAAAACAATCCTTTATGCGGATTATATATCATGCTAAAATTTCAACTCGATTGGTGCAGAACTTTTTGAGTTTTTGAAGCGTACACAAACCAACATAACATTTTTATATATATATAGATTATTATATGCCAAGAGTGTTCCAGTTTGAAGGGCACTGTTTCCAGCGAAATTACTGGGCGTATTGTTTCAGGGTGACGAGCGCAGTGCAGTGCGGCACAAGATATTGCATTGCAAAGTTCTGGGTGACAGTGCAAAGTGCATCTGTTATAGGCAGGGCATGGCACTTACCATCAGGTGAACGACCTGCTCGTCTCGTTTCTCTTAAGTTGTACAACACATACACAGAATATTTCAAATATAAGTGGTGTGCAGGCTCATGTTAATGATGATCCGCTTCAGAAGCGCTTCTTACCCAACATTCCAGGTAGTTTTCTGGCCGAGCCAGGACAGCTGTCAGAGTCCCCCGTTAGAAGTTCTAAATATGACCTAGGGCCTATATATTTGTGCGATGCAGGATAGTTCAACACCTGTCCGCTATCATCATCAACCCATATTGGCCCACTGCTAAGCACAGGTCATTGACAAGAAACACATTGGCACATGCCTGAACTGGGACTTAAACTCGCAAACCTTTCCTTGGAAGGCAAACATTCTCCCACTAGGCTATAGGTTCTCAGACTTTTTTCTCAAAAACCCCTTTCAAAATTTAGCTGGTTCTTGTGGGTCTCCTGTAGCTACATTTCTACCATATTCTTTTTTATTTCCTACCATATATTATTTTTTGTTTCGCCAATGCAGACCCCTGTCGAATCTCCCGTGGATCCCTGCGGGTCCACCTGGACCACTTTGAGAATTAAGGCACTAGGCTGCTGTATGGCGTCTTTGTACAATGTGTCGGATGCAACATTCCAGGTGGCTTCTAGAAGACCGTCCCTACTGGTGGGTCAGAGAGACCACATACTACTCGGACAGCCAGCGTCCGAGGCTGCTGCAAACCCGGCAGACGTGCGAGACTGGCCCGGGCTGCCCGAGCGGCCACTCCACCACCATGGCGATGACACTTACTCTGGCTGTCACGTTTGCTGCCCACATTGCTACAGACAGGTGAATACAATAGAATAGAAAATACTTTATTATAGACCAGTTCAGAAATACACTATCTAAATAAAGAATAGAACGTAATGGAATGAATATAGTGCAATGGGCGGACTTATGGCTCAGCGGTCAATGTGTTAAATTTAACTTTGAAATGTTACAGAAAGTGGCAGATCCCAGCCTACTTGAGGAACGCAGCGTACTCCTTCATATTTGTAATGCTCGCATCTGTGACCCTAGCGCGGATGTACGTCGCGGCGCATTTCCCCCACCAGTGCATCCTGGGCGCCATAATTGGTAAGTCCAGTGCTTCTATATTCATCCATTCTTCAATTCCCTTTGTTCAATTGAGTTACTGCATGTGTTAAGTTCCGATGTTAATACAATATAGTGGGAGGCCTCTTCTGCAAGAGACCGCCTGGGGAAGTACCGCACCTTTGCAAGATATTCATCCGCCAAGCAGTATTGTGCAAACAATAATGTGTTCCGGTTTGAAGGGCACTGTCTCCAGCGAAATTACTGGGTATATGAGACTTTACCCATGTCTCAGGGTGACGAGCGCAGTTCAGTGCTGGGATTAGGCAATGCAATGTAATTGATATGGGCAGGCGTAGCGCTTACCATCGGGTGAACGACTAGCTCGTCTGTCAAAAAAATTAAAAAAAAGTAATAATTTTTCTGACATTCAATTTTTTTTTTGTTCATTTCTAATTTTTTTGGACATGTTTTTTCCAGGGCTGTTCCTAGGTCCGGCGCTTTGCATCTACGTGTCTGACCCCTTCATCTGGGGCTACTCGCCCGTGTCGCCCCATGTCGCCCGCCGCTGGCACCTGGCTAGCGCCGTCGGCTCCATGGCCATTTCCTTCGTCACCTACCTCGGACTGAAGGCTTGTAATCAAGATCCGCAGATTACCATCAAGAAGGTGAGCCAGTAAAAAAAATGGTTTAAGTTAGGTACAATCAGGGCCGGATTACATACCTACCCGAGGATTATTTCGGAGGTAGGTATGTTATCCACCAACCCGGACTGGGCCCCCGTGGCGGATTATGGCCTTACCCTCCTCACGAAAGTGAGGAGAGACCCGTGCCCAGCAGTAGGACGTTATGGGTTGATGATGAGGTTCGGATTAACCCTATCGGGGCCGCTAGGAAATGCAATTCTCGGGCCCCTTTATTTTACCCTTTTCTTACTTACTTTTTTAAATATAATTTTTTTATTACAAAAGTCGAGTCGATCAGTAACCAAGTGTCTCGTCGAGTTTTGAAAAGGAGAAGGGAAAACGATGTTGCGGAAGTAATTTCTATTAATAACTAAAATTGTAATGAAATAGAGAACGGATGGATGTATGGTTGTTACTCTCTTTCACGCAAAAACTGCTGAACGGATTCGGATGAAATTTGGCACACAAATAGTTTATAACCAGGATTGAGTCATAGGGACAAAGTGGGAACTACGCGGGTGAAACCGCGGGGCGCAGCTAGTCTATATATATAAATGTTATGTTGGTTTGTGTACGCTTCAAAAACTCAAAAAGTTCTGCACCGATCGAGCTGAAATTTTAGCATGATATATAATCCGCATCAAGGATTGTTTTTATCTATTTTTTTCATCAGTGACATATCAGCGAATGTGGGAATGTGCCACAGCGAAGCGTGGCAGGGTACAGCTAGTATTTTATAAAAGAATAACCGGTTTTTTTTTTTTACTTTTTTTTTCAGGCTTTCCGTTGGTGTGAATCTCCGGAGAACATCCATGTGTCGACCACGCCCGTGTACGCGCTGGTTCAGTGCTGCGCCTATTTGTTAGGGTGGGCCGCGGCTGTGTCGCCCACTGTCGCCAAGTGAGTCATTTTAATATCCTACTAATATTATTAAGGAAGCGGTGGTAGCCTAGTGGGAGAACGTCCGCCTTCCAATCAGAGGGTCGTGAGTTCAAATCCCAGTGCGGGCACGTACCAATGTGTTTCTGTAAAACATATGTACGTAATTATCACTCGCTTTTCGGTGAAGGAAAACATCGTGAGGAATCCCACATACCTACCCGAGAATTATTTCTGAGGTGGGTATGTTATCCACCAATCCGGACTGGGCATAATCCACCACGGAGGCGTGGCGGATTATGGCCTTACCCTCCTCACGAAAGTGAGGAGAGACCCGTGCCCAGCAGTGGGACGTTATGGGTTGATGATGATGATGATGATGATGACTAATATTATAAATATAATGTTAGTAAGTGTGCAAACATTACTGTGTTCCGGTTTGAAGGGCACTGTTTCCAGCGACATCACTGGGCATATGAGACTTTAGAGCCGATGTCTCAGGGTGACGAGCGCAGTGCGGCGCCGCGCATGATTATGCAACGCAAAGTTCTGGGTGGCACTGTAACTGCTATGGGCAGACGTAGCGCTTACCATCAGGTGGACGACTTGCTCGTCTTATCACTTAGTCTAATAAAAAATATCGGCGAAATGCGAGTCGGACTCGCGCACGATGTGTTCCGTACCATTTATCCATGAAAACGGCAAAATTATTTTCATTTAATTATGTCTCTTTAAAGTGAATATATAACTGGCTAAATATTCTGTTTTTTATTATTTGTTGTTAGAGCGGCAACAGAAATACATCATCTGTGTAAATGTCAACTGTCTAACTATCACGGTTCATGAGATACAGCCCGGTGACAGACAGACAGACAGCGAAGTCTTAGTAATAGCCTCCCGTTTTACCCTATGGGTACGGAACCCTAAAAATTAAAAAAAAAAGTACAATACCCTTCCTTTGCGTCGCTCAGTCAGGTAAAAATTAATAAAACGTGTGTTTTTCTATTTCAGTTACCGCCACGACACCAAAAACCGTTCTTTGATAATATCCGCATTCGCCACAGCGCTCATTATGTATGGCTACAATAAAGCGAGCGAAAATCTTTGCAAGTCAAATACTTTGCAGTTTTTCCTATCCCAATTCGTTATGTACGCATTAAAGCCTATGCTGTTTTTGAGAATGGTACCGGCTTTATCTATGTGGCCTTTTAGTACAAGTGTTAAGGCCAAACGAGACTAAATGTAATTGTAATAGGTCAATTGGGGACGAATTGTCCTTGGGGCAATATTGTCTATGGGATTTCATTGTCGGGGACAAAAATGTTCAAAGGTCAAGTATATGGGGCTTAATTGATAGGGGCAACGTAATCGAAGGGTTGAGTAAATAATAACAATATTCAAGGGATGAGAAAATTAACAATTTTCAAGGGATGACAAAACAATAACAATATCCAATGGATGAGAAAATAAAAACAATATTCAAGGGATGAGAAAGCAATAACAGTATCCAAGGGATGAGAATATTAACAATATTCAAGGGATGAGAAAGCAATAACAGTATCCAAGGGATGAGAAAATTAAAAATTTTCAAGGGATGAGAATATTAACAATATTCAAGGGATGAGAAAGCAATAACAGTATCCAAGGGATGAGAAAATTAACAATTTTCAAGGGATGAGAATATTAACAATATTCAAGGGATGAGAAAGCAATAACAGTATCCAAGGGATGAGAAAATTAACAATATTCAAGGGATGAGAAAGCAATAACAGTATCCAAGGGATGAGAAAATTAACAATATTCAAGGGATGAGAATATTAACAATATCCAAGGGATGAGAATACAATAGTAAAAATAACATTGATATTGGGGAAAACATATATTTAGGGGAAATTGGAATTGGGGCAGTATTGTCTTGGGGACAATTGTGTCATAAAAAAAATGTCATATCTCTTCTTTAAATCTGCTTTTGCTACTGTTAGCTGTATTTAACACTAACTGCTGAGCCGATTTCCTTGTCTAGCCACGGGTGCGGCTCTGCACACACCGTAGTGTTTACCCATACAGCTTAACACCACAGTTGTTTTCCCGCCCTCGCGGCAAGTTATGAAAAACACAACAGTTGTGTTCGCAGCAGTGAACGTGTTGAGAAAGATTTTTCATGCTGTTTCCATGCCTTTTATTAGAAAAATGAAGACTCACATTAGATTATTTAAAGTTAAGTTAAAGGTAAGATTGCAAAAAGGGGCGACATTGTCAATAAGGAAATTGATGAGGCATGAAGAAATTGACAATTAGATATGAAAGAATTGACAAGGCGACATAATTGTGAATAGTTTAAGAGAAAAAAAAAAGTTTAAATAATTATTGTCTTACTTTTAATATTAATAGAATTCCCCTATGTCCACTGTCAATTATACGTTACCTATAAAAATGTTTTAAAAATATAGTTCTGCTCTTAATTTTATTGTAATATTCAAAATTGTCTTATATTAATTGTTTTTTATTTTCCAATTTATGTATAAATGGTGATAGCCTTGGTAAAACGCCTGCCTTCCAAGGAGAGGGTCGTGAGTTCAAATCTTAATGCGGGCACGTTTCAATGTGTTTCTGTAAAACATCTGTATGTAATTACTACTCGCTTTTCGATGGAGGAAAACATCGAGAGGAAACCCACATGCCTGAGATTGTTTTTGGGGGTGTGTGATCCACCTATCCGGACCGGGCGCCCGTGGTGGATTAAGGCATAATCCACCTCACGAAATTGAGGGCAGACCGGTGCTCAGCAGTGGGCAGATATGGGTTTACGATGAATAAATATGTAAAATTTAAATAATAAATTAAATGAGATAAAAAAAATCTAAACATAACTCTTAAAGCTCCTTAGAATTTATTTTCATCATCAACCCATAACGTCCCACTGCTGGACACGGGTCTCTCCTCACTTTCGTGAGGAGGGTTATGCCATAATCCGCCACGGGGGCCCAGTCCGGATTGGTGGATAACATACCTACCTCCGAAATAATTCTCGGGTAATAATTTCCTCACGATGTTTTCCTTCACCGAAAAGCGAGTGACAATTACGTACATATGTTTTACAGAAACACATTGGTACGTGCCTGCACTGGGATTTGAACTCACGGCCTTCTGATTGGAAGGCGGACGTTCTCCCACTAGGCTACCACAGCTTCCTTAATTATACCACCGCTCTATTTTCCTTTGTACAAATTAAATTCTGTGATAGTAAAATAATGTTTAATTTATAATTATTTTGTGTTTTCACACTTTGACTGCTGAGCCGATTTTCTTGTCTAGCCACGGTTACGGATCTGCACACACCGTTGTGTTTTTCTATACAGCTAACACCTCAGTTGTGTTTTCCCGTACTCGCGGTTAGTTATAAAAACAGAAAAGTTGTGTTTTCAGCAGTGAACTTGTTAATTACCAAATGATAATGTGCAATGATGTTTTCTAACGAAGTAAAATAAAAATTTGTTGTTTAAAAAGTGTCGTTTTATTTGTACTCTCGTGGTTTGAAACTACTTCGAACGACCAGACCTGTAGAGCGGAGCGAACGGTGCCTAGACAGGGCGCAGAATCCTGAAAAACGGCGCAGATAATATGCATTACGAGGTGAAACACAACTGTTGTGTTTTTTATAATTTGGCGCGAGTAGGTGAAAACAGCAGTACGGAAAAACAACGGTGTGCGCAGATCCCGTAACCGTGGCTAAACAAGAAAATTGGCTCGTCAAGTGATATTTTATATTGAAAATGTTCTCTACGATGTCGCATAGCTAACACATTTTGGAGTAGTCTATTTGGACATTTAATATTTAGTTTCCATATTTGACATGGGGGACGGCGCGAACGCAGTCCCCACTACCAAAAATAACGCGTCCGAGTTATCCACATTAGGGATAATCGCAGAGGTCAACCCGTCCGCAGTGCAATGGACAGGCCTCGCTCTGGGGGAACCGCCTTGGTGATCACGGTGTCCCCTACGCCAGGTAAGTATGATTTGAAAAACGCGCCCTAATCAGTTCACGTTTTGCCAGAGAATCTTGTCACCGCGATGCAGCGAAACGCCGCTCGTTTGTTATCGCCATCTAGTTTTGTTTATGCGAACTAAGGACACGTCAACTTCATCTGACAGATAATTATTATGACAGTGACATTAATCACGTTTTTTTTCTTCTTTGGCAATGATGCAGTTTAGTTATAAATTCTATTATTATTGAGACGCGTCTAATCATTAGATGCCCCATAATAATATGAAGAATACAGCTCCAGCTAAGTTTCGAATGGATTTTCTCAGAAATGGTGAAAATAAAGTACTAATACAATAATCATGTGTGTAGTATATTATAAATATATGTATATTATTACTATATTTATTATTTTTATTTTTTATTATTTATTGACTATAGTGTGTATGTGTATTATTAAAACATAAGTATTAAATGTACTGCGTCTGTTAAATACTGTAAGTACGCCACCCACCCTACTATCGAAAAATGTTTTTTACTGTCCATCCAAAGGTTGTCTGGAAGAAATCGCTTTCAGCGATAAGACCGCTCATTGTACTACCCTTGTTTACCTATTGTAATTCTTCTGTATTGTGTTTATTTTTGTTTCTGGTGTACAATAAAGAATTTTTCTATTCTATTCTATTCTAAGACAATAGCAGATGAATAACCTGATCTAAAATTTTGTCTTTGCTATTTTTATCGTAAATCTAACTGCTTAGCTAAAAAATCCAAAATACCGATTTTTGCGACCTTTGACATGCATAAATTTTTTTGCACGCACGGGATCAATGGGGACTTTTCAGGATTTCATTAGATGTATCTTACGTGCCTGTAAGTTAGCTTGTTGTGAATTATTGCAAGGGTACCCCTATTTTTAGGGCTAATTGACCGGGCTCTTTATGACACCGCCAGATGTCTAATTTTACGTAGGCCCTAAACAATGTATTTTGGGTTGTCTTATAATTATGTACTACTAGCTGTGCCCTGCCACGCTTTGCTGTGGCAGATTAGCACATTCGCTGATATGTCACTGATGAAAAAAATAGATAAAAACAATCCTTGATGCGGATTATATATCATGCTAAAATTTCAGCTCGATCGGTGCAGAACTTTTTGAGTTTTCGAAGCGTACACAAACCAACATAACATTTACACATATATATATATATATATATATATATATATATATATATACGATAGATATATAGATGTATTGATAAAATCGAAACTTTCTAGGAAATTAGAAGACACGACACGTGCAGTTTAAACAACACATACATTTCCATAATCAACATGGGGGACGGCGCGAACGCAGTCCCCACTACCAAAAATAACGCGTCCGAGTTATCCACATTAGGGATAATCGCAGAGGTCAACCCGTCCGCAGTGCAATGGACAGGCCTCGCTCTGGGGGAACCGCCTTGGTGATCACGGTGTCCCCTACGCCAGGTAAGTATGATTTGATAAACGCGCCCCAATCCGTTCACGTTTTGCCGGAGAATCTTGTCACCGCGATGCAGCGAAACGCCGCTCGTTTGTTATCGCCATCTAGTTTTGTTTGTTCGAACTAAGCACACGTCAACTTCATCTGACAGATAATTATTATGACAGTGACTTTAATAACTTTTTTTTCTTTGGCAATGCTGGAGTTTGTGCACATTGTGCCATTATAAACTTTTGTAAAACCGACTCCTAGTGGCAAATATGGCGACTTATTACTTTAAAATTATTGATTAGATACCTCTTAATAATAAAAAATAATTTAACAAGGAACTACAACGACTCATAGATTTTTTGCTTCCCGAGCGACAGCGAGGTAGACAATATAAACGAGTATGATGAGTCGTTTTATTCCCGCGTTAAATATTCTACTAGTAATAAGGGGCATCCAATGATTTTAGACGCGTTTCAATAATTTATTAAAGTGACTGTCATAATAATTATCTGTCAGATGAAGTTGACGTGTGCTTAGTTCGCTCAAACAAAACTAGATGGCGATAACAAACGAGCGGCGTTTCGCTGCATCGCGGTGACAAGATTCTCCGGCAAAACGTGAACGGATTGGGGCGCGTTTTTCAAATCATACTTACCTGGCGTAGGGGACACCGTGATCACCAAGGCGGTTCCCCCAGAGCGAGGCCTGTCCATTGCACTGCGGACGGGTTGACCTCTGCGATTATCCCTAATGTGGATAACTCGGACGCGTTATTTTTGGTAGTGGGGACTGCGTTCGCGCCGTCCCCCATGTCGATTATGGAAATGCATCATGTTGTTAAAACTGCGTCGTGTTTTCTAGTTTAATAGAAAGTTTCGATTTTATCAATACCTCGTAGTACATAATTATAAGACAACCCAAAAGACTTTGTGTTAGGGCCTACGTAAAATTTGACATCTGGCGGTATCATAAACAGACCGGTCAATTAGCCCTAAAAATAGGAGTAACCTTGCAATAATTCACAAGCTAACTTACAGGCACGTAAGAGACATCTAATGAAATCCTGAAAAGTCCCCATTGATCCCATGCGTGCAAAATATTTTATGCACGGTCAAATGTAGCAAAAAATCGGTATTTTGAATTTTTTTAGTCAAGCAGTTAGTTTTAAGATAAAAATAGCAAAGACAAAATTTTAGATCAGGTTATTCATCTGCTATTGTCTTAGAATAGAATAGAATAGAAAAATTCTTTATTGTACACCAGAAACAAAAATAAACACAATACAGAAGAATTACAATAGGTAAACAAGGGTAGTACAATGAGCGGTCTTATCGCTGAAAGCGATTTCTTCCAGACAACCTTTGGATGGACAGTAAAAAACATTTTTCGATAGCAGGGCCAGGTGGCGTACTTACAGTATTTAACAGACGCAGTACATTTAATACTTATGTTTTAATAATATACATACACGCTATAGTCAATAAATAATAAAAAATAAAAATAATAATAATATATTTATAATATACTACACACATGATTATTGTCTTAGTGCTTTATTATCACCATTTCTGAGAAAATCCATTCGAAAGTTAGCTGGAGATGTATTCTCCGTATTATTATGGGGCATCTAATGATTAGACGCGTCTCAATAATAATAGAATTTATAACGAAACTGCATCATTGCCAAAGAAGAAAAAAAAAACGTGATTAATGTCACTGTCATAATAATTATCTGTCAGATGAAGTTGACGTGTCCTTAGTTCGCACAAACAAAACTAGATGGCGATAACAAACGAGCGGCGTTTCGCTGCATCGCGGTGACAAGATTCTCCGGCAAAACGTGAACGGATTGGGGCGCGTTTATCAAATCATACTTACCTGGCGTAGGGGACACCGTGATCACGAAGGCGGTTCCCCCAGAGCGAGGCCTGTCCATTGCACTGCGGACGGGTTGACCTCTGCGATTATCCCTAATGTGGATAACTCGGACGCGTTATTTTTGGTAGTGGGGACTGCGTTCGCGCCATCCCCCATGTCAAATATGGAAACTTAGAAGAACAGACAACAAAATGACTTATCATACTCGATTCTATTGTCTCTCTCGCTGTCGTTCGGGAAGCGAAACATCGACTATAATTATTATTATACAGTGAGGCGTTTTACCTACGTCTAGTTAAAATTCAATCATAAGGTGTACAGTAGTGTCGATTTATCTAGGCCATCGTGAAGTGTCGCCGCAGAAAGCGTCAAAGTCTTCGTATTCGTTAAAGATAACACAGAATGTTTTTTCAATACTCAATCTGTTCGTGCTGGTAATCTCCGCAGCAAATATAAATATAGCATCTGTATTCCCCAAATTAATAATACTATGTACTACAAAAGTTCCTTTATCAGTGCTATTCGAATTTATAACCATCTACCATCAGATTTAAAATGTTTGAGTGGTAATATATTCAAAAAAAGTTTAAAAGAGTGGTTAATATGTAAAGTCCACTATAGTCTTAACGAATTCTTAAATAATGTCTAACTTAGAACTATGTCTCTAATAATTGTTAAAAAAATATATATTGTACATCCGAAATGGATATAGACTGTTACTACATAAATAATTTTAAGATTTTTATACACAAAGTTTTATACAATAAAATTTATTCTTATTCTTATTTTGGAAGCGAGTTAGGATTTGGACAGTTAGGGTTGGTCGCCTGGCATTGGGGTGCGGGCCAGGTAACCTCCACGAGTGCCCGGCTGTTGTTCGTCCCTCTTGATGCGTTGCATCCGGAGGGAAGGGCAGCAGCTGGGACGGTGCACCCTGGGGTTCGGTCAGCAATTCTCCTAGGGGAATTGGTGGCCGTAGCAAATAACCTGGCGAGAAGAGGTCCTTCGCGTGTCCCTCTGATCAGCAGAGGGCACAGCGAGGGACCAATAACGGGGACTTTTGGGCTGCGGATCGGGGGTCCAACGCCCAAGTTAGAAGTCCCGAGCTGAGGTGCGGCCCGTGTGTTCCGGGACGCACCCAGCGGAGAAAGAGGCCCAAGCCTCACGTAGTGAGCCCGGGAGGGCGCCCGCAGAGGTGGTCGCGGAAGCGCCGTGCGAACCCGTGACCACCTCCATAATGCGGAGAGGAGAACACCCCGGGGTTTTAGTGGGTAAACCCCGCCAGACCAGCTGGCGGGGGAGTCCCACATAACCACCCCCCCGCCCCCGGGGGCCGGGTGGTATGCCTAATGCATTTCCCAGGGAAAAAAAAAAAAAAAAAAAAAATGGTCGCCTGGCATTGCCCACTGTTTCCCACGCACCCACTATTCCCCCTACGCATTAAAATTTTTAAAGGAAGAAAATTCAAAAATAATCTTAAAGATTGGTTAGTTTCTAAAGTTTTTTATAATTTAAAGGAATATTATGAGGAGGTGTAGCTAAATAATATTTATTTATTCACACTGTTTAATTGTACCCTTACGAAACACGTGTTCTACATATAAAAATACTAGAATATACAACTTGAACATAGTTATCAATTTTCATACCACCTACAACTAACTTCATGCTGTTAAATTTAGGTGTCGGTGTGCGCGCGCATCGTAAAAATTCACTCTCATCATTTTTCTCCATCGCGCCAAAAGAAGTATAACTTCAAAAATACTGTAATGATAAACATAGTTATACCTATTAGATAATAAGCCACTGTAATGTTTACTTTAATAATATTTCAGCAATATTGTACGCCCGAAATGGGAAAACTGTTGATACCTAATTGAAATGACTTATAAGACCTTTGTACACAGTTATTACAATAAAATATATTCTATTCTATTCTATTTTATCCTACTGAGAACAAGGCAAGGCACACTAAAGCATTTCTTCGTGACTGCATGCGTAAACTTTCCGAGGGCCTGTGTTCACGTTGGCCTAGATCCGTCGACACTACTGTTTCCACTACAAAGAAATTAATTTTGTAGTGTAGGCCTCTTTTGCAAAAGACCGCTTGGGGAAGTACCACACCTTTGCCAGATAGGTATTCATCCGCCAAGCAGTAGTGTGCTAACATTATTGTTTTCCGGTTTGAGGGGCAATGTTTCCAGCGAAATTAATCGGGGTATGAGCCTTTAGGACCGATGTCTCAGGGTGACGAGCGTAGTGCAATGCCGCAACAGATTCTGGGTGGCACTGTACCTGTTATGGACAGGCGTAGCGCTTACCACCAGGTGAACGACATGCTCCTCTCGTTACTAAGTAACATAAAAAAAAAAATTATACAACTGTCCTAATGTCTCAGGAACAGTTCGCACCAGTGGACAACTTACTACTGCACTGCTGTACTGCGCAGTACAAAATGCCCTTTGATAAATTCCTGACAAAATAATAAGTTATCCAATAATTAATTCCTTTACGTATTTAATTAAAAGCACTTCAAAATTTAGCTATCAGATAAAAATATCCAATAAACCAGTACTTCAGTTTTATCTACCAAACAAATTTGGGTTTTTTATTTGAATTCTCTTACTTATTAAGTTGACAGATCGACGGAAAAATGGTTGGCCAGGAGAACACTTTTAACTCTGCGGATTTGTGGAAATACGTAAGTATTTAATTAATTAAGATGTTTAATGCTAACCACGCTCGCATAGGAAATTCCTAAAGACTCTTTTTTTTATTTGACTGAGTGACGAGCGTTCTGAGGTAAGCGCTACGCCTGCTCATAACAGTTACAGTGCCACCCAGAACTTTGCATTGCATAATCCTGCGCGGCACTGCACCGCGCTCGTCACCCTGAGACATCGGCTCTAAAGTCTCACACGCCCAGTAATTTCGCTGGAAACAGTGCCCTTCAAACAGGAACACAATAATGTTTGCACACTACTGCTTAGCGGATGAAAATTTCGCAAACAATTACATAAACAAAAAATATTAACCATGCGGGATGTCTATATTATTATAGCCTATAAAAAATATGCATTAGAAGAGATTTTTTATTAAAAACTTTGTTTGTAAATAAATATTAATTTAATACCATAATTACAAATAAAAAATCTTAATAATTTAGACGTCTTAATTCTTTCTTAAATCAGAATACTAAATGGAATATTTTCATGTTTTTAAACGAAACATTTTGGGGGGCTTAGAGTGTATTTCTTATTTTTTTATTGCATAATAGACAAGCATTTGACCGCGGTCTCACCTGGTGGTAAGTGTCGACGCGGTCGATGGTGGAGCATGCTTGCCTAGAAGATACCTATTCACTTTCAACTCGAAGACTTTCAGATTATAGTTTCCGCGAAAAATAGACGTTTTTGGGATACTTAAGCGTTTTGTTTTAATTACTAGGCCGAGTCACTTTTAAAAGAAACAAGGCAATTGGAAGCTAGATATCTGGAGCAGTCGAACTATGGCTGGCTGAAGGCGCGGCGTCTGCAGCCAGATGAGGTCATCGAAGAAGGGCTGGCGGCATTAGGGCCTATGATACATAAGGTAATATTTTTTATATTTCACTTAGTGACGAGACTAGCAAGTCGTCCATCTGACGGCAAAAGCTACGCGTGCCCATAACAGTTACAGTGCCATCCAGAACTATCCTACGCGGCACTGCACTGCGCTCGTCACCCTGAGACATCGGCTCTAAAGTCTCATATGCCCAGTAATTTCGCTGGAAACAGTGCCCTTTAAACCGGAACACAGTAATGTTTGCACACTACTGCTTGTCGGATGAATATCTGGCTAAGGTTACTTCCCCAGGCGGTCTCTCGCAGAAGAGGCCTCTCACTATAAAAATAAAATTTATTAATGATTATCTAATGGTACCTATATTTTATTGCCTTAGTGCGGGCACGTACCAATGTGTTTCTTGTTAACCATATGTACGTAATTATTACGCTTTTCGGTGAAGGAAAACATCGTGAGGAAACCCACATACCGACCCGAGAATTATTTCCGAGGTAGGTATGTTAAACACCAATTCCGGACCGGGCCCCGTGGTGGATTAAGGCCTAACCTTCCTCACGAAAGTGAGGAGAGACCCGTGCCCAGCAGTGGGACGTTATGGGTTGATGATGATGATGATATTTTTGAGTGTGGGAAGTAAGGTCTGAATATATGCTGTGATGCTGTGGTTCTGTCTGATATTTAGTATTAAGGAAGTTTATATAAGGATTCTTTTTCCCGTGGGAACTCCGGGATAAAAGATATAATAACAAGAGTAAATAGTAATCAAGATAAAAAGAAGCAAAAAGAAACAATAAGAGAAAGGGAGAGAGAGTGCAGCGCACCGCGATTTCACCAGCGTTTACTGGTATCCCACAGGAAACGGAAATTTTCGCGGGATAAAAAGTATCCTATGTTTCATTCCAGAACCTAAAGTATCTTTATGCTAAATTTCATCAAAATCTGCTCAGCCGTTTTAGCGTGAAGAACACACAACATACACAGAAACTTTCGCATTTATAACATTAGTGAAATAGGCATTTCATTTTACTTCAGAAAAACGACTATTGTTAAATATTTTATTTAATTATTTACATAACAGCTGACGCCAGAGAGCTGCACGTCCGTCGCGGTCAAACTCGAAATCCTAACTGAGCACATTACTTCAACAACCGACATTCTGTCTATACTGAAGAATCTTCTTGAGGAAGAGGACAACATGACTCTAATAGCGGGAAACGTGAAGCGAGGGAAAGAGACGAAGAATAAGAAGGTGAATAAGGTGCATCCGGTGTTGACGCCGGCCGGACGTCAAGCGACTGTCTCTTTTATGTTGCAAGCTGATAATTAAGTGATTTAAAACTCTAATATTATATGGAAAAGTGGATAATTTAGTGGTTTTTTTTAAAGGTACCTGGTATGTCCCAATTTAATGATAGGAACTAATTGAGATGAGTAATTATTATTACCGGATAATAATAACCCATAATGGTTATTACTGTTGAGACTTTATCTTATTATGACCTTTACATGTCGACGCTAGAAAGCGTAAACGCTGTAACCCTTTGACCGACCCGAAAATACTTTTTTTACATATTTGGAAACAAACCCACATTTCAACGTCCCCTAGGAACTTTAGGATATAACCAAGGTAGCAGTATTGTAGCTTTGTATGTAACACACCAAATATCCAAAATTTACGTTTTTAGGTCGAGTAGATATTGAGTTATGATTTTTTTATAACAAAAAAAAAGTTTGGTGAACAATTTTGCATTTCAAGGTTACAGCGTTTACGCTTTCTAGCGTCGATGTACGCAGTTTTATGCAATAAATTTTATTCTATTCTGTTTGTGGTGGTAGTTTAGTAATTCACACACAATTGTCACGAATACAGTTTATTGTATATATTTATATAATAAAGGGCACTGGTACGTGATAACAATACGATTATAACAACAATATTTAGAGGCGCACTGGCGGTATAAACGTTCGCAAGTTGTAGGGAAAAGACAACAAAGAAACGTGCGTCTAGCGTCGGTGCATCCAGCTGACTGGCAGCCGCGTGGCGCGCTGCAGTGCAGGTGTCTGCAAGTGCAAGCTCCTAACGGGAATCGCGGCATACTATTAATCTCCCGCGACTCCGTCTTGGAATTATTAAATATCGCCACATATTCTATTCTATTCTACTAATTTAATTTAGATCTGGTGTCATCGGAATAAGACAAATTTCCAGTGTAGCTCTTCCGGTTTTCCTTTCTACCGTGCACAGTGTATCAAGCCTTTTGAGATTGATATTAGAAGAGTTGATACTTTGAGTCAAGTTTGTTCTTCAAGCAGAGTTGGTCCTTCGAGCCAAATTGGTCCTTCTAGCCGAGTTGGTCCTTCTAGTCGAGCTGGTTCTACTTCTCTTCTGGTTAGCTTCAGCTAGCTGGAATAATCAACCCGTAAACAAACCTGTGTACGTTTGTGGGTCTGTTACTGTTATGGGCAAGCGTAGCGCTTACCATCAGGTGAACGACATGCTCGTCTGGTTAAATTAAATAAAAAAAATTTATCACACTTTTCGTAACGCATTCACCAGCTTACTCGATCCCCAAGTCAAGCGTACGTTAAGAAACTTATACTTCAAAACCTTAAAATATTAGTGAATTATCGTTGAATTTTGGCCACTAATTATTTTAATCTGCTTAATTATCACAAGTGTATTTAATAACTATAAAATGCAATATATCATGTAAGTCTATATAAAGCAAGGAAGAGATCACCTGTTTTGACGTAAAATTGATCACCGACGAAGGTTTAAGAGGACGTGGCGATGCGCGAGTGAATCAAAAACTATAATAAAAAAAAAACTAAATGTGTGCTGGCCACATAGTAGAAGAAAAAACTTGAACAAAAAAATTACGTCAAAAAAATTAATCAAAAGTTTTCATAAAAGATATTTAAAAAAAATATACGAAACGTAACTCTCTATTTCTATCTTCACTAACTTATATCTCCCTCTCAACTTCCGTTCGCCTCGCTCGATCCCAATTTTCGTAACGCATTCACAAGTTAAATAATAAAATCGATAGATTTTTGTAAATACTTAAAAAAAACTTTACTACATTCAACATACACTAGCCCAATAAATTAAACCTGCCGACGTACCCTACATATCGAGTTACAAGGTCGCGGCGGCGTCTCCGACTGATGCTTAAAATGGAACGTAATAAATAAATCTCCTCACACTTGACATTTCGAATTCCCGCGAAAAATGTTTTACTTTTTTTCTTCTTTTTTAAGGTAGGAAAAAGGAGCTCCAATACTCAAATCATTTATTGCAAGCAGGCAGAATAATGCACTTTTAGAAGTCAAATATACAATTCTACTTAAATCTCATAAACATAAAGAAAAAAAACGAATTAAAAATAAAAATTAAACAGCCAGTGTTCTTGGCACCATGCCTAATGGACACCCCCCTCTTTTGTTAGATTTTTGAGTGGTAGTTTTAGTCAGTTTTCTTTTAATTTATTTATATTGTTATTTAAGTTGTGTCAATAAATATAATATCTAAAGATTAAGATGTCTCATTATAAATGATCCACTAAACTAATGATTAACTAATTGATTAACGGTGAGTTTAAAAAAGGACATTTCCCTTTCAAATGGCGACTCACGCCTAATCTCGCACAGGAAAAAAAAGCTTATTTTTTTATACGCCCGTCAGTGAAGATAGCAATAATATGAAACTCTACAGGGATGTTTCAATTTTTTTATGCCACTGAAAAGCGAAGTGGGAGTTAAGCGGGCGACACATTTGTCTGACGTGTCGTATCGTGATGTGTAAATGCTTGTGTAAATGTATGAAACCGATACCTACCTGATGCATCGCGACACGACACGTCAGACAAATGTGAACCTAGCTTTACCTTCTCTGAGTTTCCTAGTAATGTATTGAATGTGGGGTAAACTAGAGTGCCTTGTTATCGTTTTGCAATGCGTTTGCAAAACCATTGCCTGATCTAGCAATAATAATTAGGTGCTTATTTGTTTAACACCGACACCTAGTTTGTATTCATTGTGTTTTGGAAACTTACTAATATTATAAATGAGCAAGTTTGTGAGTATCTTATATCTTTAAATGAGCAATTCTTGTATATACATATATATATTAATTGGAATCTCGTAATCGGCTCCAACGATTTTCATGAAATTTAGTATATAGGGGGTTTCGGGGGCGATAAATCGATCTAGCTAGGAATCATTTTTAGAAAATGTCATAAAAAAAAAATACCGAGCAAAGCCGGTCATCCAGGTACTGTTTATGTATGTTTGTTACTTATTCACGCAAAAACTACCGAACGGATTTGGATGAAATTTGGAACACAGATAGTTTATAACACCAAGATTTTTTTGTTAGAAAGATTATTGAAGTAAAACTTCTTTACGCACGCTTGACTTGGGGAGTGAACTGGTTAATGCGTTACGAAAAATGTGACCGGGTGAGGCGAATGGAAGAGGTAAATAAAGTTAAAAGGTAGGTTGTAGGTGGTGGGTGGTGGGTGACAGGTGACAGGTGTCACCCGTGCCCAGCAGTGGGCTGATATGGATATAGCTGAGATTTGTGAGGGCGGGTGTGTTTGTTCCCACTCAGTACTCAGTTTGTAGGCACTATTTTAAAACTGTAAAGGAACCATGTCTGTACGTTGAAGATATGTTTGAAAAACCAAATTAATACGCAATTGTTATAATAATAAAAACCAGAAGTTTTAAAAAAATATTTTATTTACATTTTTTACAAAAATCACGAGAAAAGCATCAGCTCACTAATTCAGCAAGAAAATACTTTTTATATACATATTTATACAAATTATGGCGTTTTGACTCAATTGAACATTTGCTGGCAATACCAAGATTTGTTTCCAATCTGATGTCTTCAAAAATATTGTGAAATTTAGGAGATCCGCTTTCGCCACTTCTCTATGGAACCCGGAAAATAAAGCTGAATTTCACAATATAATATATTTGGATCTTTTTGCACATCAGCTTTTATGGTCTATTTTCTGACTAGGATGTATGCGTGGTCTTCTTTGCTTAAAATGTAATAAAGAAGTGGAGCTGTCAAAGTTACATTGAGCTGTCAAATTGACGTTGACGTTTGGGAAATCTGGCATTAGCGAATGTTTTGGGGGGAATGACTATTGGGTACTGTTCACCAGCAGTAAGGGTAGTTGGGGCACAGGGCCGGCGGCAGGCCGGCGGGGTATTTGGGAGCAGCTGGAACGGGCACGGGACTGAAAAAAAGAATATAATTTTCACTTTATGTACTAAGAAGGTAGTTAAATAGAGCATTAAGCATCTACTTGGATAAATTTGGATATATCTAACCCATATGATAGTAACCATAACCCATAATAATGAAAATAAAAAAATATAAAATATAGGTGTAAAAAAGCTTCAACGAGAATCACAAGCGTGCCCGATATTAGAAATGGAAAAATTAATAAGAACTTAATGTTATAATATATTTTTTGAAAAAAGAAATATTATAATATCAAAAATAAAAAACAATAAGAACTATGACCTTATTTTATTTTTTATTTATTTTGATTTATTTTATTTTTGATTGCTATTTTGTCACAACTTACGCGGAAGCAGCGGCGTACAGGGCGGGATTCAGGCCCCACTGGGGGATGGGGGTGCCGTCGGGCGTGTGGCGAGCGAGCGCGTCGATGTCGCAGTAGGGGTAGTTGGGGCAAACGGCGGGATGGACGCCGGCAGGGTACTCGACTGCTAGCGCTACCGCTGCCAGGCACAGGACGATGAACTGAACAAAAAAAACCGTTTTACTGGTAATAAACTTTTTAATTAAAATTATGTAGTTTCTTACTGTAGACAAGAATAAAATCTGTAGAAATAATTTTACTCAAACGTTTTATAACTTAATAAATAAATAGAGACGTACTCCCACGTCTCAAAAATTTTGCAATGTATAATTCGACGAAAAACTAAACATATTTTTTAATGAAAATTGTTTATATAGGTGCTAAATAGGTCCCAGTTTAAGTAACACCTATCAACTCAATTCACAAAGAATAGAAAATACGAATGAGTTTCTTATAATTTCAAACTCAGTTTAACCCGTTGATAAGTTAACCAATAAACATGCAATGCAGCTACGATTTCTCACAGCTCACACACGAATCGCAACATTAGAATTACAGAAACCGAAACAAATTCTAATAATTGAAAATTAACACGCTCATTAATCACCAATATTGGCAAAACCTCGCGTGATAGCATTCCACATCTCAATGAACACAATCACTTATCTATTATTAATAGAACAGGCATTGATTAATAAATAACCAAGCTTTGCAACAATATTAGGTGGTTACAATAATACCAACTTAAATGTGCAGTTGACAAAAACAGAACTAAACGAAGCTGTAGTATTAAAAACCAAACCAACTGTCAGTGTTTGTTTGATCAGTTTAATCAAAAGTACACGAGTTATCATCATTGACTTCATCATCATCATCATCATCATGATCATCATCAACCCCTGTCGTCCCACTGCTGGGCACAGGTCTTTTGTGAGGAGGGTTAGGTCTTGACACGTTTAGTGCTGAGAACACAGCTGTCGTGTTTTTCATAACTTGCTGCGAGTGCGGGAAAACAGAACTGTTGTGTTTGTTGTATGGGAAAACACTATGGAGTGTGCAGAGCTGCACCCATGGCTAGACAAGCAAGTCGGCTTGGTCAGATTGGTGGATAACGTACCTACCTCCGCAATAATTCTCGGGTAGGTAATGTGGGTTTCCTCACGGTGTTTTCCTTCACCGGAAAGCTCATCAATTACCTAATTATGTATTTTTTTCGGTTTATGACAATCTCACAACATTAGAATAACGAAAATTTAGACGTCAATTTTCGATGGTGGCGCCCCTACCGACTGCAAAGATAAGTTGGTCGTACTTTACATAGCTGTGCACTAGTTACTGCTGCTAAGGTAATAGCGTAGGGATTAGTTGATTGATGTAAATTTTGTTTCTTTTTTATTGTGATGCTTGTGTAGTGGATTTACCAATATTATGGTTTTTTTACTAGCAGTTTTGGTAGTGAAATTACTAATTTATGCCAGTTAAGTACGGAATGTGGTTATAAAATGTTTCGTTCTATGCTTTTTTTATTTTTATTCATACCTTTATTGCCTTAAATTTTGTACTGGTCTTAATTATTATGAACGTCATTATTTTTCATTAATACAATTTAACGAATCATTCTGTAGATATATTTTGGTTATTTAATAATTATTTTTAATTGCTGAGTTTTTTCCGGGTGGGTTAGAGAATAATTGAAATGTATACAAAGTTTTGTATGTTCCCGTGGTTGTTGGAAATTCAATTATTCCCATTTTTGAAAAACTAATTATATTTTGATACTTCCCCATTATATAAAAATATATTTGTAAAGTGTGTTTAGCGTTTAGTAAGAGTTATATCGTAATGGAACATTTGTTTCTTGAGTTTCGGAAACAAATCGAGTTTAGTTGTTACTTAACTAACTCCAAGTAGGCTGCGAGTTTACAATTCCGGGTAGGCCCGGCCCTCTATTCTTATCTATACTAATATATAAATCTACTAGCTGTGCCCTGGCACGCTTCGCTGTGGCACATTCACACATTCGCTGATATGTCACTGATGAAAAAAATAGATAAAAACAATCCTTGATGCGGATTATATATCATGCTAAAATTTCAGCTCGATCGGTGCAGAACTTTTTGAGTTTTTGAAGCGTACACAAACCAACAACATTGTTATATATATAAAGATACTAATATATAAAGCTGAAGAGTTTGTTTGTTTGAACGCTAGGTTCTCAGGAACTACTGGTCCGAATTGAATAATTCTTTTTGTGTTGAATAGTCCATTTATCGAGAAAGGTTATAGGCTATATAACATCACGCTACGACTAATAGGAGCAGAGCAGCAATGAGGAATGTGGCAAAAACGGGGAAAATATATTGCTTTTGAGAGAGTTATTGCGGGAAAAATTGAATTATGCGGGTGAAACCGCAGGGCGCAGCTAGTCTTTGATAAACCGACATATTTTCACAATAAAATTATAGATTTAAAAAAAAAGTTTTTATCATTATTTTCAAAATCGACATTTTAGGCTACCAAACCTCGCGGTGCCCAAATTAATTATTTCCTTATTAATACTCTCTTTCTTTCTCTTCTCTTAATGTCTAGGTTTAAGAATTGGCCAACTGACGATAACATGGCTTTAAAATAGTTTTACTTTAATGTAAATTCAAAATGTATCCGAACAAAACAGATTGATACATGAATAAATGAATGCGACATGTAATTGACGAAGTAATGTAACGTGTAGGTCCATTATTAATTATTGAACAGGTGTCTGGGTGATTATGGTAATGCTAAGCAGCAGCCTTGCCTGCGCCCGCGCAATTTGTGTTGATAATCCGGAACAAGGTGTTGTCGTGTTTTGAATCTGATTTGTCATTTAGGCATTTAAAATATGTTAATTGAAGCTAATTATTATGGAGCTTAGTACAATTAATTTATTTTTAATTACAATTAAATATCGGTTTTTGGAATTAAATCGTTAGCTGCGCTTGAGGTTACAGTTATGCCAGCAGATTTATATATATTATTTGGAATTTTTCCAGAATATATATTTATTTATGTGTATATTTACTAAAAAATATTTTTTTTTTTAATATTATGTGATTGACATTGATTATTAAAATATTAAAAACAAGTGGGAATTGAAAATTATCACTTTATATGAGATTCACACAATTTTTATCGATTCGAGATAATTGTTATTTTATAACTGTAAATTAAATACTGTAACATGACATTTTACACAATTTTTAGTTTATTTACTTTTCGAAAAAAAAAAAAAAAAAATTACAACATAAGTTGGATAAAAATATTTTGATTTATTAAATGATTTAAATTAAAAACAGAGCCCACTTACCAGTTTTCCGTACATGTTTGATGTGTATCCTCTCTACTAGCCAGTGAGACTGATGTTTGTGCTCGGTCGCCGCGGGTTTATATACCCCACAGTCTGCCGCCGGCCCTGGTCTAGGGTAGCTTCGAATGCGAGGCATTTTTTTTTTTTACTTTTTGGTGGGAGTTGGAAGGTGGACAACGGAACTCCTCAGTGGCTATCAATGAATTTAAGTTGTAAACCTCTTTTTTATTATTTTTTTTTATACGATAGAGCGGCATACAACCTGACGTTTCGTCTTATGGAAAACGGTTACCGCCTTTTTTTATAGACTTATTGATGAGACGAGTAAGTCGTTCACCTGACGGTAAGCGCTACGCCTGCCCATAACAGTTACAGTGCCACCCAGAACTTTGCATTGCATAATCCTGCGCGGCACTGCACTGCGCTCGTCACCCTGAGACATCGGCTCTAAAGTCTCATATGCCCAGTAGTTTTGCTAACTATGTTGTAACTGCTATGGGCAGGCGTAGCGTATACCATCAGGCGAACGACTTGCTCGTCCCGTCATCAAATAAAAAAAAATTCCATGCAGTTCATTTTAAGGCCTTAAACTGGACGGCCTAGATTGCCACCACACACTCATAAATGACAAACGTGACGTGACGTCACTCAAAAATAGACCGCAGAGAATGAGAGAGAAAGAGAATGAGATGGAGCTATACAAACTCCCATAAATGCAAACAAATTGTTCCGATCTCTTTGAATAAATGTCTCTGGTCGACTTATGGACGCTGAGCGATATTGGTGGTGACAGTTAGCAGGGCAGTTCAGTTTAAGGCCTTAAACTGGATGGATTTAACTGTTCGTGGTGAGGCCCCAGAGTGGCAGCAGTACGGCCGATAGTTTCCTTCGATCTAAGGAGTCCAGGGTCATGACCAGGTGCTTGTGAACATGACCCGTGCTTATCAGCCCCTAACGAGCCCGCGCGTATCAGTGACAGATATTATATACTAGCCTACTATTATTGAAGTAAAACTGCTTGACTTGGGGAGTAAACTGGTGAATGCGTTACGAAAAGTGTGATCGGGCGAGCCGAACGGAAGTTGAGAGATTTATAAGTCAGTGAAGATAGAAAGAGAGACAGTTACGTATCTTATATTTTTTTAAAATTATGTTTTTCTTTTTTAATATTTTTTATTTCAAGTTTTATTTCTACTATGTGTCCCAGCACACATTTAGTTTTTTTTGTCACACTACCTGCGCCCTGCGGTTATACCCGCGTAATTCCAGTTTAGTCCAGCGAAATTACTGGGCATATGAGACTTTAGAGCCGATGTCTCAGGGTGACGAGCGCAGTGCAGTACCGCGATTACGCTATGCACGGTTCTGGGTACTGCTGTGACTGTTAGGGCAGGCGTAGCGCTTACCATCACGTGAACGACATGCTCGTCTCGTCAGTCAGTCAAATAAAAACACTACTTTCCGATAATTATGCCAGCTGCGCTACCAGAAACCTTATGATTTAATTTGCCACGTAGAAATCAACTCTACATGACTTACAATATAATTTTAAATCAGTTAAAAATAAAATAAAAAATATTGCATATGTATGCAATAACGCCATTATCCTCTAATTGGTGTTAGTTAAGTTAGTTATAGTACAAATTGTTATAAAATATGATGACAAGTTATAATTATTATTGTAAGGTCCTCGACGCCATTTTTGGTGTTTCACTTTATAATATTAAGTGGGACCGATTGCACAAAGCGTTTACGATTGATTTTAAACTGCGGTTTAAGATAATATAAGATTAGCTAACAACTGCTTATTGAACTCCAAGACAGCATTACTGTGTTCCAGTTTGAAGGGCACTGTTTCCAGCGAAATTACTGGGCGTATGAGGACTTTAGAGCCGATGTCTCAGGGTGCCGAGCGCAGTGCGCCGCGCAGGATTATGCAATGCCGATCACACTTTTCGTAACGCATTCACCAGCCTACTCCCCAAGGAAGCGTGCGTAAAGAAGTATTACATCAAAATCGACAAAAAACACCACACGAATTACGTAACCACTTCTGTAATCATACCTAAACTTCATCAACCCATAACGTCCCACTGCTGGGCACGGGTCTCCCCTCACTTTTGTAAGGAGGGTTAGGCCATAATCCACCACGGGGGCCAGATCCGGATTGGTGGATCACATACCTACCCCCGAAATAAGTCCCTGTGGTATGTGGGTTTCCTCACGATGTTTTCCTTCACCGAAAAGCGAGTGATAATTACGTACATATGTTCTACAAGAAACACATTGGTACGTGCCCGCACTGGGATTTGAACTCACGACCTTCTGCTTGGAAGGCGGACGTTCTCCCACTAGGCTACCACCGCTTATACCTAAAACCGCAATGTAAATAACTATAGAATTACATTATTAGGCTGTGCGACATTCTGTAAAAGATTTTCGTATCTGTGTTGCTACTTTATAATAATTTTATGGAACAAACATGGCACACGGAAGCGATGCCGAGCAAACTTCGTCTTTATTTGATCAACAATAAACATAATAATGGTCTTGGACATGATTACATTCGCGTGTTTTATATATTTTACATCTGAAGCTGGTTTTATACACAGCGACACAGTATGGGCACTGCCAGTACCGGATTAACCACGCAGCAAGAGGAGCGATTGCTGGACCCCGCGCGAAAGGGGGCCCCGCTTGTTTGAACCGACTCATCTCTGCCTGAACTTTAGAATAGAAAAGAATCTATACTAATATATAAAGCAGAAGAGTTTGTTTGTTTGTTTGAACGCTAGGATCTCGGAACTACTAGTCCGAATTGAACAATTCTTTTTGTGTTGAATAGTCCATTTATCGAGGAAGATTATAGGCTATATAACATCACGCTACGACCAATAGGAGCGGAGCATCAATGAGGAATGTGGCAAAAACGGGGAAAATATATTGCTTGAGCTTGAATTATACGGGTGAAACCGCGGGGCGCAGCTAGTAGAATATAATAGAATACGTTCATTGTTAAAAACTGTGTAGGCACAAAACAATATCGTGGTCTTAAAATTTAAAAAAGGTCCAACATCCTGTCCATTTCGAACATACAATAATTATTTGCATTGCATAATCCAGCGCGGCACTGCACTGCGCTCGTCACACTGAAATATCGAGCCTGGGACATCACGGTGACGTTAGCTAAATTTCCAGCCAAGGTCCTATGAATTTGGAATACTTGAAAAGAAGAAGTCCATACTGCTTCTGTCCTGTACTACAATTCCTTTCCTTTATTGACGTCCCTTAAATAATGAACCGTTTCCAAAGGGCACGGTTTCAGATAATCTTGAATGGATAAATAAGGTAAATGATGTCGCCAGATAGGTTACTACTTAACTACGTCGCTTTTTAATGTAATTATTAACATTGTTGCATTTTTAACTTAAAGGTGTGATATCCACCAATACGGAGCGGGCCTCCGTGGTGGATTATGACCCTCTTCACGAAAGTGAGGGGAGACCCGTGCCCGGATTCAACTGCTTTTCCATGGCTGAAGCGCGCATAGGAAAAGAAAACTCTATTAGTGCTCCTCTACCAGTGCTTCGGATATATGCCCGTCAGAAAAGATAGCGTTAACCATTGCTTCGTAAAACCAGCCCTTCAATTAAAAAACACTGATAATTACTGTACAAGGTGTTCACCATAATAAGACTCTAGACTTGACAATAATAGACGGTCTTTAAAACCTAAGGGCGTCCGTACATTGACAGCTTGAAGCAGTCGACACCGAACGCTTGCAAGCAGTGACTGCATTCAGTATAGTCCTTCTGACGCTCCGTGGCTTCTCTCTATTCAAAATTCCAGAGGAAAAGGACGGTTGTTGCGATAAAGAAGTCAGCCCAATGTAATTTTTTGTAAGATTTTCAAGCTTAAGTGACCGTGGGCCGGTCACGTCTCTAGAAGAACCGATAACCGAGGGGTAGAAGAGTTCTAGATTGGAGACTGGGTTTAGGTAAACGTAGTGTAGGACGTCCACCGGTAGGTGGAGGGACGACTTGCGGAAAACGAGAGCATGAGGAGAGCCGCAGATCGGGCTCAGTGGCGTTAACAAGGAGAGGCTTAAGTCCAGCAGTGGACGAATATGGGCTGATGACGAAGCTAATCTTACTTTAGATGTTTTAGTTTTTTTTAATACTTTGTTTATTTTTAACTGGTGTACGATAAAGTATTTTCTATTATTTATTTTTTTCTAGCATTTATTCTAGCTTTTTTTATTCTTGCATATAAATAATATGAGACAGCTCAAGCAGTTAACCTAGACTTATTGAGCAGTCGTGTTGTTGACCACTCATCAAATACCTATACATCTCACACCACAATGCTGTTAAATACTATAATAGTGGCAAGTTATACTTTTTTTTTTCTAATTTCATTTTATGTTTTCAATCTTTTCAAAAAGTAATTATATCAAAGCACAATAATATAGGAGAAGCCACTAACTCTTGAAGTTCAGTTCAGACTAGTTCGGGAGCCTATTGTACTAAGAAGAAGTTGTTTTTTTTTATATAATTTTTGTTTAGGGCTTTAGTCGCTCAGCGACTATGCCAGTCCGGTGAAGGCTTACAATATAATTTGTACTTTCTGTCTTCTTACTTTATTAAATCATAACTAATGTGGTAAGAGTCCTAGCTGCTCCACTCAAAAAAGAAACTGTAAAATGATGTTATGTCAATAACATAAATGGTATTCGTATTGGGACTGCTCGGGCTGTCTGTGTGCGGTGGGCCTAAGTTACATGTAGATATTTGTTCTAACACAGATGGTTGCAAAAAGTTCTTACTACAAATGGATATATTCTAACAACATTATCATTGTTATTTATTTATTTAATACTTTATTGCACAGATTAACTAACTAGTACAAATGGCGGACTTAACGCTAAGAGCATTTTCTACCAGTCAACCACCCATAGTGAAGGAGAGAGGGGTGTAGGCAAAATCTATACTAATATATAAAGCTGAAGAGTTTGTTTGTTTGAACGCTAGGATCTCAGAAACTACTGGTCCGAATTGAACAATTCTTTTTGCGTTGAATAGTCCATTTATCGAGGAAGGTTATAGGCTATATAACATCACGCTACGACCAATAGGAGCAGAGCGGCAATGAGGAATGTGACAAAAACGGGAAAAAATATTGCTTTAAAGAGAGTTATTGCTGGAAAACTTGAATTATGCGGGTGAAACCGCGGGGCGCAGCTAGTATCTTATGCAAAAAAAAACATGGATAATAATTGTTGTATAGAAATATGTTACGCCTCTTGTAATTAACAGTTGAAGTCCTAATAGGCCTTTGTGGCGTAAGTGGCCGATGAGCCGACTGCGAAGCGTTAGTCTACGGGTTCGATTCCCGGACAGGGCAAAGATTTGTGTGAATTGAAGTACGAGGAATGTCTTGCCGGAAAATTGGAAAATTTTTGAGGGACTGAAAATGCTTTCTTCTACGTGGTTTTGGTATGAACTTTACTTGGAAATTTTCTTCTTATGTTTTTTTTTCGCGAGCTTCAGTTGTTTATTCTCTTGTGTGACATGGGCTATTTTTAACCTGGGAAATGCATAGTGCTTGTGGGAACATTGGGATCACGCGGGCGAAACCGCCGAGCGCAGCTAGTCTATGTTATATATATATCAAATGTTATGTTGGTTTGTGTAAGCTTCAAAAACTCAAAACGTTCTGCACCGATCGAGCTGAAATTGTAACATGATATATAATCCGCATCAAGGATTGTTTTTATCTATTTTTTTCATCAGTGACATATCAGCGAATGTGCGAATGTGCCACAGCGAAGCGTGGCGGGGTATAGCTAGTATACTAATAAAAACCAAACTACTGAACTGATTGAATTGAAATTTCTATGGGAAGTATATTATGTTTAAATTAAAAAAAATACAAACGAAGGAGTTCTGTGGTACAAAATATAATTAAAAAAAAATTGAATTGAGCACTTCCTCCTTTTTCGAAGTCGGTTATGAGTCGCACGTAATAGGAAATCAGGTTATGGTTGAGTATGTTTGATTTATCAGAAAAGTGTCTGTCAAAATAAATCGTGACTCCGTGTGACGTGCACTTTACTGCGTGTCTCAGTAGATGTGGCAGCTAAGCGGCAACTAGCGCGCTTTGCAGCCCAAAGGTACCGGGTTCGATCATAGGCACCAATGGTTCATTCTCGTAAGTAATTTATTATTTAAAATTATTTTAATTTAATATATACAAATACCAAGTGCATAGTCAATAAATGTGTTCCGGTTTGAAGGGCACTGTTTCAGCACTTCACTGCACAGCGCGGCACTGCACTGTTTCTGCGCAGTGCAGTGCCGCGCAGGATGCGATGCAAAGTTCTAGGTGGCGCTGTAACTGTTATAGGCAGGCGCAGCGCTTACCATCAGGTGAACGGCGCTCGCACCTCTCTCTCTTGCCCCTACAATAATAATATGGGAAACATAACTCTCTCTTTTTCTATCTTCACTAACTTACCTCGCCCGATCACACTTTTCGTAACGCTTTCGTCAGGCATTCACCAGCTTACTCCCCAAGTCAAGCGTGCGTAAAGAAGTTTAACCTCAAAAAACACTAAAGAAAGGGCCGTGACGGAAACTCGTAACGGAAAAGTCTCACACTTTTTTCGCCTACCCCCTTCGGCCAAGTCAGTACCATAAAGAACTTGTTTACAAAAAAAAAAAAAAAAAAAACATTTTTTCCATTTCCCGCCAAACTCCCACACGACCTTCAAAAAATACGCTAACTGTCAATTAAAACCAAAACCTACATAGACAATTTAACTGCTTTTCACGTATCCGTATATGATCTGTGGCATTAGCCCACTTCGGTTTTTGTCAACTCGATATTTCAATGTTTATTTGAATATCGATAAATGCATCGCAAAAAGCAATCTTTGCGAGTGATCTGCGAAGACTACTGTGCTCATTGATGCGGTATACAGGGCGTCCCACGGATATGCCACTTGGAAGGAAAGTACCTTGAATATTTTACATGGAACATTTTACTGAAAGAAGACATTATTTGAATTTAAAAAACACTTTAAACGGCATAAATTGATATTTAAATAATAACATGGTTGAAATATGGGAGAAAAATGGGAGCAATATGGGGGCAAACATGAAAGAGTAAATGCAAAGTAAACAATGAAATTACTGGGCATATGAGACTTTAGAGGCACGCAGGATTAGTGCCACGCAGGATTATGCAGTACAAATGTGGATGCCACTGTAACTGTTATGGGCAGGCGTAGCGCTTACCACCAGGTGAACGACTTGCAAGCCTCGTCACAGTCAAATAAAAAAAAAACTTGTAGTTATGGCATATCAAGCTATCTTCCTACCTCCCCCATCTGACATTTCCATAATGATGCCGTGATTGTTCCGCGTGCCTCCAAAAGGCGTGGTGGTCATACGATTCATACATACACATACAACAATAATTATACTTACAAAGCTGCATGGATACCAAGTAATTGACTCGGTACTTATTTTTATGTAGATCAACCATGCATGTGGCCACGAAACCGGCGATTTTTGGCACTATATTTTTGACACCTTCAGTGCTGAGAACAGTAACAGGAGGCCTACCATGACGTCTTATAGCGATTCAGTTAAGGACCTAAACTGAACCGCGTCGCATATTCGTACCGTGACGTCTTATTTTTGATGTGGCTGCCATTTTCAACCTAAACTGGATCCAGTTATGCTTGAAAATGACAGGAACCTAAATTGAATCGCTAATAAGCCATTTTCAACCTAAACCATATCCAATTTAGGTTCAAAATGGCAGCAACATAAAAAATAAGACGTCACGGTACGATTATGCGACGCGGCTCAGTTTAGGTCTTCAATTGAATCGCTATAAGAGGTCATGGTATGCCTCCTGTCGTGTTTCTCACAACTTGCCGCGAGTGCGGGAAAATACAACTGTTGTGTTTGTTGTATGGGAAAACACTATGGGGTGTGCAGAGCCGCACCCGTGGCCAAACAATCAAATCGGCTCAGCAGTGAAAGTGTTAATTGGTTATACACTTATGTATATGTCCTGACGTATCTGTCAACAGCTTGGACTTATGGATAGAGTTTGACCATTATTGGGTTAAATACTTAGCCAGTGGGTGGCAATCCGACTGCAAAGTGTGAGTTCGCGGGTTCGATTGCCGCACAGGGCAAAGATTTGTGTGAACCACAAGTATTTGCCCTCAGTCTGGGTTTTTGTAGGACCATGGTACTCGTAACTTGGTTAGAGATCTGTGTGTAATCGTGTCGCGGTATCTAGACACGCGAGATATCGCATGTTGCGTGATAGATTCCCGCTCCCGCTTGCGCTTATCGCCCGCTCGCTTATTTCCTAGCCCGCGAATGTCATTGTCACCTTTCCAACCTCCATTAACAAAATTTATAGCCTCTTCAATGACGGTTGGTAATGAAATAATTTATTTGGCAGGTTCGCTGGCCGCGGGCGGGCCGGGGTGAAATCGAACTTGTTCGTATAATTCTCAGTTGTGGTTTTCTGTTTTTTTTTTATTTGACTGTGTGACGAGACGAGCAAGTCGTTCAACTGATGGTAAGCGCTACGCCTGCCCATAACAGCTACAATGCCACCCAGAACTTTGCATTGCATAATCCTGCGCGGCACTGCACTGCGCTCGTCACCCTGAGACATCGGCTCTAAAGTCTCATATGCACAGTAATTTCGTTGGAAACAGTGCCCTTCAAACCGGAATACAGTAATGTTTGCACTCTACTGCTTGGTGGATGAATATCTGGCAAAGGTGGTACTTTCCCAGGCGGTCTTTTGCAGAAGAGGCCTCCAAAAAAGGTTATTCCTAGGATATCGAAGGTTCTCTAGCCCAACCTATTCGTTGTCTATAACACGTTGACCGCTTAATCGGTTTACTTTTTTTGGCTCTTTGGCGAGTCTTCATTTTTATTTGACTGAGAAACGAGACGAGCAAGTCGTTCGGCTGATGGTAAGCCTGCCCATAACAGCTACAGTGCCACCCAGAACTTTCGATTACAAAATCTCGCGCGGCGCTGCACTGCGCTCGTCACCCTGAGACATCGGCTCTAAAGCCTCATATATCCTGTGGTTTCATCGCCTACATCGTAACTCATTGTCCACTCAATGCTATCCTGTCAATAATAATAATGCTGTCCCAGTCAGCTATCTATATATATAAAAATGTTATGTTGGTTTGTGTACGCTTCAAAAACTCAAAAAGTTCTGCACCGATCGAGCTGAAATTTTAGCATGATGTATAATCCGCATCAAGGATTGTTTTTATCTATTTTTTCATCAGTGACATATCAGCGAATGTGCGAATGTGCCACAGCGAAGCGTAGCAGGGCACAGCTAGTTATGCATAATTTTGCGGTAATTATAATTATTTTTATGAACCAGTCGCAACAATTATTCAATGATACTGTATTGTGGCGACAATAACATAGTAAGAAACTGGTTTTATAATCATGTTGTCTCGCCCTTTCCTTAACACGTTCCCTGCTGGAAACACACACGTCTGTGTTTTTATAATTTTACGGCGAGCGAACCCACACTGCTGTATCGACAATTTTATCACAACAGTTGTGTGCGCCCGTACAGCTGATTGAGTTTAGTTACGACACAAAGCTAGTAAACAGTGAACGTTGTGTGAAGATTCCACACGATGTTTTCCTTCGCTGAAAAGCGAGTGATAATTACGTACATATGCTTTACAGAAACAGATTGGTTCGTGCCCGCATTGGGATTTCAACTCGCGTCCTTCTCCTTGGAAGGCAGACGTTATCGCACCAGGCTACCACCGCCGGCATTAAATCAATTATGCCCACCAAGAGACGAGAAATTTTAACAAGACAAGCGACACGCGAAATTTAATAAATACAAATAATTTCTCAACAATGTTGATTAAAAGCCTCAAATAACTGAACGTGGTTCGATGGCCGATTCAGGAAACGAGAATGGCGCTTCTTAGTTCTGGAGCCAACGGTTCGGTAGTGTAAGGTGTTTTAATAATTTTTATTTCCTTGAACTATTCGTTTATAAAATATAGCACCAATGTATAAGATTTAAATTTTAACGATTAGAGCAGCACTGCTTTCGATGATAGGATGAGATAGGTAGATCTATAAAGAACTACGATAGGTAAAACTGAAAAAAAAAAAACAACAATTTACTTCCCAAAATATAAAAAGTAATTAACAAATTTTAATAAAATATTTTGTTAACAATCTTATATAATTTTTTACCATAATTTGTTTGCTTTGCCAATCAACTTTAATTTTAATTTTATTTATATATAGATTTAATTATAAATCAACTTAAAAGCAATTATTAAATATTCATTATTTTTAAGCAAGCAAGCTCCCGTACTAAGGTTAAATTATTTTAAATAGCAAATACTTGTTATTGGACAGTATTACGCAAGAGTGTGCCAAGATGATAATTATTTATTTTATCTTATTTTTCTTGAAAAACTTACAGATTCTTTAAAAAAAAAACGTATTATTTATTCGTAACATTCGTATTTTTACAAAATAATCATCAGTATTTAAGAAATCAAAAATTATTGTAAATTTAGTCATAGAATAGGTGAATGAAGCTCAAGAGTGTGTATTAAAATTTTGTTTATTTATTTATTTGAATGATTAACGACACGAGCAAGTCGTTCACCTTATGGTAAGCGCTACGCCTGCCCATGACAGTTACAGTGCCACCCAGAACTTTGCATTGCATAATCTTTCGCGGCACTGCACTGCGCTCGTCATCCTAAGACATTGCTTCTAAAGTCTCATAATGCCAAGTAGTTTCGCTGGAAATAGTGTCCTCCAAACCGGAACACAGTAATGTTTGCACACTACTGCTTGGCGGATAATATCGTGTAGAAACCAATACTCCGAAGAGTTATTTCGGAGAGCTATGTGATTTACACATACCAACCCAGACCAATTTTGGAATCACATCGCGTGACAAATTTAACCAAAATGGCTGAATTCCTATAACTTTCGCGCGGGTTTTATTTATATTGTTGAGATTAAGGTTCCTACCAAAACAGGATGGGGGGGAGTCTGACGCAGCGTGAGAATCAGAAAAAACTACGTTTTTTTGAACGTTGTTGATTTCGTGTTTTGTATAAGAAATCAATCATTAAATATCAGAAGACGAAGCCAAAAGAAGTTAGAAGAAGCCATTTTGTCACAGAATGAGATTAAAATATCGGCTTTTGACCTATTCTTTCTCACGATAGTCAGGGGAGACCCGTCCTCAGTAGTAGTCTTCAGTGGTCATAGGTGATGTTGGCGATATTTTTTTTATAAGAAAATACATAGTTTATTCACTTCTTGGCTACATCTAGCATGCTGTCGTCCGACCGGTCCGGTACTCTACTTATCCGACTCGGCGATGCATTACAGACATCGCTTACAAGTTAATGTCAAGGACGCGCCCCTTTTGGGATATATTTAAGTGACAAAATAATTTATCATGGTAAATAAAGATAATTTTAAGTGCGTATCTTTGTGATTTATTTATTTATGTATACATTGGATCTCCAACAGAGATTACACTATACATGGTATTAGTATGTTCTAGGTATGGCTATTATACATTGTGTTTCTCTAATTATAGGAGACCGCATCATGCAATACAGTTTCGACTGAACTATTAACTATGTACTATTTAACTGTGCTTTTCTTATATTCAACAAATATTTAATATTATTGATATTACAATACTAGGAAGTTAGGAACTAATGAGATCGTGTTATTATAAGTTAACGTTTCTTAAACAAAGATTCTACAATTTTTCAAGGTTGATGAGATTTCAGTATACAACAATTATAAAGTATTGGCATGTTGCAAGTATGGTTAAGTAAGATAATTTACTTTTTAAATGAAGTGAGATAAAATTTCGATATGAAATTACATTAAAGTTATCCATAATACAAATTGTTTCGTGAGATGAGCTGTATTTTTTTCGATACTCAAGGTGGAAGTCGAAATTTCACACATTTTTTTTTGTTTTTGTTCTAGACCGGGTAATATTTTTAATTTTTTTTTCTTAATATGAACTGTCGAATCAAGTCACAACCCTATAACCAAATACTATAACCGCGAGTGCGGAAAAAGTCAACTGTTCTGTTAGCAGTATGGGAAAACACAACGGTGTGTGCAGATCCGTAACCGTGGCTAGACAAGAAAATCGGCTCAGCAGTCAGTGTTAAAGTAATTGTATTTTGAGGCTGATAAAAAAAGGAAAAAATAAGGAAAGTTTTTGAGGTAAAACCGATGTTTTTTTCTCCATTAAATGACTAATAGCGAAATCCCTACTTCATAATCATCAACCCATAAAGTCCCACTGCTGAACACGGGACTCCCCTCACTTTCGTGAGGAGGGTTAGGCCATAATCCATCACGGGGGCCAGATCCGGATTGGTGGATCACCTACCTACCTCTGAAATAATTCTCGGGTAGGTGTGTGGGTTTCCTCACGATGTTCTCCTTCACCGAAAAGCGTGTGATAATAACGTACATATGTTCTACAAGAAACACATTGGTACGTGCCTGCACTGGGATTTGAACTCGCGACCTTCTGATTGGAAGGCGGACGTATTCCCGCTAGGCTACCACCGCTTACCCACTACTTACAATGTAATTATAGGAACATAAAAATATATTGAATTGTGTTCTTCGTGGCATTACAGTGCAGTGTATTTATTACTGAATATGCCAGCCATGATGGACGACGACACCCTCCAATGGTTTTCTAGTTCATTTGCAATAGGTAAACAGACTAGGTATTTAGCTGATTGCAATCACTTTCCTAGCAGTGGTAGGCCTCTTCTGCAAGAGACCGCCGGGGATATGTGCCAGATATTTATCTACGAAGCAGTAGTGTGCAAATATTACTGTTCCGATTTGAACGGCAGTGTTTCCAGTGAAATTATTCGGCATATGAGACTTTAGAGCCGATGTCTCAGGGTGACGAGCGCAGTGCAGCGCCGCGCAGGATTATGCAATGCAGTGCACTGGGTGGTGCTGAGACTGTTATGTAGTTGGAAAATTTGGTTATAAATGAAAATGAATCACAATTTGACTTAGACCAATAATGTACGATATGACATTTGATTTTTTGCAATCTGCAGCTGTTCTTTAGTGAAATAGTGGTTTTTGATCCGCGAAAGCAGAGTTATTGCGGGAAAACTGAAATTATGCGGGTGAGACCGCAGGGCGCAGCTAGTTCAAAAATAATGATGCAACGCAATTAAGATGCAATAGGCATAATTAGAATAATAAATATAATAATAATGGTATAATTAATTAAAAATCCAACGATATTTAGCAATAATATGATAATTTTTATGACACCTTGCATACTTCGGATAGCAGTCGACGCCCAACGAATTTTACGGCATTGTTGAATAGAATGCAAGTTTACTATTGTACTGGGATTATAGTCGAGGAGGTAATGGTCTAAGTAATTATTTTTTAGTGTGAATTTTTATAACTCAAACAAGAAATAATCTATAAAAGCTAATAATTGCCTTCAAATGCATATTATTCTAATAAAAATCAAACTGCTGCACCGATTGTGATGTAATTTCTATGGAACAATCAGTAAGAATATCCTTTCAATTGAAACAACAATTTTCCTAATCAGTTTATAAATAACGTAGTTCTGTGATAACAAACATACAAAAACGATACAGTCGAATTGAGCATCTAAGCCTTTTTGAACTAAGTTAAAAAAAGCGGCATTTGGCTGTACCCCGCCACAGCCCCCTGGCCCCGCAACGTGCCCCGTTTCGTTTCTATACCACATTTCGTTTTCCATATTTCCTTGTTTTGGCGTGTTTCAATAAAGACTTCTTTTATCATATTATTTCGTTACGTTAAAATTGAACCATGCTAATAATTTATATTTTAAAGTATTTAAAAAATACGCGTCACAATCACACACATACACCAAACTATCATTTTTTTTTTATTATTTGACTGATTGACGTTACGGGCATGTCGTTCACCTAATGGTAAGCGCTACGCCTGGCTATAACAGTTACAGTGCCACCCAGAACTTTGCATTGTGTAATCCTGCGCGGCGCACTGCGCTCGTCACCCTGAGACATCGGCTCTAAAGTCTCATATGCCCAGTAATTTCGCTGGAAACAGCGCCCTTCAAACCGGAACACAGTAAAGCTTGCACAGGGGAGGGACATGCTAGTCTCTCAGTAAAATAAAAAAAATGTGGAGAGCAGAAAAAGTGACCGTCAGCTCTAGGTCTATAAAACTATTCCAATTAGAATACAATAGCAGTGTTAATATTAATTCGATATCTGCATTCCGATGTAATGGTTTCTTCCGACAATATTGAACCTGTCAAATATTAAACCAACCATTTGTCTTATAGAATAAATTAATTTGAAATAAGACTAATTTTAAATAAAGCGGTGGTAGCCTAGTGGGAGAACGTCCGCCTTCCAATCAGAAGGTCGTGAGTTCAAATCCCAGTGCGGGCACGTACACGTGTTTCTGTAAAACATATGTACGTAATTATCACTCGCTTTTCGGTGAAGGAAAACATCGTGAGGAAACCCACATACCTACCCGAGACTTATGTTATCCACCAATCCGGACCGAGCTCCCGTGGTGGACTACGGCCTAACCCTCCTCGTGTAAGTCAGGGGAGACCCGTGCTCAGCATTGGGACGATATGGGTCGATGATGAGCAAAAAGGAAATTCATTGTATATTTCAGTAATCTAATAGAAATAAAAACAAATTAATTTTCAAATGCACATATATATATTCGTTACAATAATATTCAATAATAATTATTATATAATAATAATTTAATAATCTCTTACAACACTATTAAAGCTGGCACAGAATTTTAATTGGTTTTACCGCAATGACGTTAAATACACATTAATATAACAAATTATATTAAACATAATTACTAATAGTAAGAAGAAAATTGAAATTTTATAAAATTAGTGAAATCGAAATCTCTGATTTTTACAAAAGAGTGAGCGTTAGTAATTTTTTTACAAATTTGTGTTTTTTAAACAAATTTAATGGTAATTAGGAACATAATTCATCAATATCGTAATAATTATAAATGCGAACACCATAACCAAACATTTTTTTTAATAAAATAATTAATTACTTAAATTTTATTGTGTATGCATTAAGCTTTTTAATAATAAATCCGATATTAATTCGATAACTTTTATAACCATCCTTAACATAATTATTAACAATAATAAAATTAAAAGAGTAGCTTTTATCACTCTACAAATGTGTTTTTAATAAAATTAGATAATCTAATAAAATTTTGAAAACGTAATTAAAAGAAAAGTTATAATTTAAAGTTATTTCATTAAAGGTGAATTATCAGTAGGCAAGCTGTTGGCATAATATTTTTAATGTTTATACTATAATTAAAAAAAAAAAAAAAAAAACAAAAAAGTACGAAAAAAAAAAAGAAAGTAATTTACTTCATATGCCGAGTAATCATCAAGCATCTACAACATAGAGAGATAAAAACCACAATTTATCTTAACAGTGTACACGTAACAGTTAAATATATATAGACAGTTTTTAACTAGAGATAGTAAGATTAAATCGAATAACACTTTTCATAATTAATATTAAACAATTAATTAATAAATAATGATAAATCTATACTAAAAAGTAAATCATGCGGTTTGCCCATGGATCGCTAATTGCAACGGGAGGAGATTTTGTTACTGGGAACTGATTATGATTTAAAAATAATATGACAAGTTAATTAGAAAAAAAAATTGAATAATACTATTAATTGTCAATAATATTATTAAATTAAATAATAATAATGATTTTACTCATTGTATTCCTGTAGATATAATATTAAAAATAAAAAAAACTATAAACTTAAAGTCTTTTTATAAATAATTATTACATAAACAGTTCCGATATGATCCCTTCCCTTTACTGTGCAACTCCCACGAGCGGAACGCAGTAAACTCTTTACCCGTAAACATCAATGAAGCACCAACACACACAATACATATACAATGAACAGTTATAATTATAGAAATATACCATAACACTAGGGGTAAGCCCACTGGACCCGCGAGGAGAACTGCGAGAAACACAATGGGATCGAAATAACAAAATCCTTACTTATATTATAAATGCGAAAGTAACTCTGTCTGTTGCTCTTTCACGCCTGAACTACTGAACCGATTGAAATGAAATTTGGTACAGAAATAGTCTAGAGCCTAGGGAAGGACATAAGCTACTTTTTATCGCAAAAAATGCATTGTGAGGGTTTGAAATAGGGGATGAAAGTTTGTATGGAAGTATCGTTATTTTTGAAGCTAGAAGCTTGAAATTTATTTTTTAGGCTTTTGATTAGATATAAATAAATTTGACATTCAAAGTTTGTAAAACTTTACCCTTGAGGGGTAAAATAAATATAGGGGATGAAAGTATGTATAGGAATATGTAAAGTTTCGGCTTAATTTTCTCTAATGGAAAGCTACATTGACAGCGAGTAACATAGGCTATATTTTATCCCCATATTCCTGCGGGAACAGGAACTACGCGGGTGAAACCGCGGGGCACAGCTAGTAAGTAATAATTGCCTTGGACAATATAATTAATCGAAGTCATGTCAATACATTTTCTTAATTAAATAACACAACCATTTTTCATTTATATCATTAATCTCCAAATAGATCCTAATGCAACAATAGCCCATGCAGCACAGTGCGGATCAGCTCGAGTTCGTTTCATTTTGACGTTTGATTGCCACGGGACTCGTCATTCGTATTGAAATGACGAGTCCCGTGGCAATCAAACGTCGAAATGAAACATCTGCATCGGCCAGTAAATACCCAAATAGCGGACTATCAGTACAAACAATTAACGTAGGTCGTCAAAATATTAATAAGGAGTTATCAATCCATAATGCGACAAATAAAAATAAACTGGAATTTTTAACGCTCACCAAAATGGCGGCGTCGTGGTTCGCTACCCGTCACGACCCGAGGGGGCGAAGAGTGGGCTACAGAAAGCTACTTTGCTACGATGAGTGATGGAGGAGACATGAGAGATAAGATTAAGGAAATATTCGAAATGATGAGTAAAAGACGGATTCATGTTCTTTATGTGAAGGAGACCAGACGGAAAGGATGTGACACCACGCATGGACCCTACACAGCTATTGGTCTGGAGTTCCAGAAACCAGTAGAGGGTGTCGGGGAGTTGGCTTACTGCTTTCCGCTGGGATCGTAGCATGCGGAAAGATATAGTCTCTGCCTATTCCAACGGGAGAAAGGCTTTACTGTATGCAATTGTATAATCTTTATATTATAAAGAAGAATTATCATTTATGGAACTGACATAGAATTTAACTGATTTCATTAAAATTGCCTGGTACCTACGTCACATTTCTAGCGAGTCCAGTGGGTTTATAGCCTAAACATTTTACTTAACTCTCACGATAAATATTAATAAGTAATGATAAGCGAAATTATTTTAACTATATATGCAAAAAATCGTTGTGATATTATGATAGTAATATGGACGGAATGCAAAATAAACTAATAAAGGCATATATTAATAAAAATAGTAACGAACGTTAGGATTTTATAAACAAATTGTGTAACGTATTTTAAAAGAAGATTAAAAATGCCTTACAATTACAAAATAATAATTATTTATGTAAATTTTTTTTTACATAATCAAATATATAGTTATGGATATTTTATTTAGTACCTATAAATTATAATTAAAATAGCTAGATCATTATTTAAAAAGCATTCGGCTCTAAAGACCATATCCATTACAACTATATAAATAAAAAAAATAATAATAATGCTATACAAACACTTTTTATTTTTTCTATAAATGGATACAATAAATTCTATAGAAAAATATTTACAAAAATCGATGGTGTAGGAAATCGTGGGACGTATTTATTATGAATTGGCACAATTTTGATATAATATATTTTTACCAATAATATAGTTTTTCAAGATTTTTCCAATAGTATGATGGTTTATTACCAATATCATATTCTTCCAAAGTATATTCGATTATCAAATATATGTTTTTTTTTTTATATTTGCCATTTTTTAGGAATTCTTTGCAAATTGCTTTACTTGTAATGTAGATATATTTTTGGTGTGAAAACATGAATTTTGATATATATAAACGATAATTAACCAAAGTCGAAAGTAGCTTGTTTAGTAGCTAAACTGTGTTGATCAATGTTAATCCTATTAATTATAATTTTACATCAAAACTATGTGCTTTATTGATAAAAAGTGAAATAATTACTTTTTGTTTCTTTCTTAACTCCAAGTAATTCTATTCTAATGCAAAATGGACGTTAGGCATTCTAGACATATTTAAAAAATTCTTCAATAAAAACCCAGATAAGCTATAATTATCAATATAATTTCTATTTTTGACGTGACAACGTCTAATAAATCGATGAACGCCGGCTGCATGCATGAAAAAGTTGACACATTGTCCCGTAACGCTCGTTGTACGCTTGCGCCGCATCTATCTCTCTTCTCTTCTTGACAGGTTAATTATTCTTACATTTTAAAAATCTGATTACTAGTATAATTTCAAGTATTTATTCTTTTATTATTAAAAAACTGATTCAATTTTATTCATAAAAGTATGCGATCATTTCATCAATGTTTTGTTATGACGTTGTCACGTTAAACTATCGTCCGTAAACCAACTTTACAGACAACCAATTTTTTTTTGTGTTAAAAATATTTTTTCCCAGAAAAGCATTTATAAATGACGCATTCAACATGGAGATCGTCCTAATAAATTATTCATAGTGCATTGCGCTACTCCTATTTTGTGCAATTAACTCTGTGAACTATTTCAAAATAATTATGTAAATTATAAAATCCATAATAATGGGCATTGTTTCATGGGCTTTCAGCGATAAGACCGCCCATTGTACTACCCATACTTACTTATTGTATTTTTTCTGTGCTGTTTTTTTTCTTCTGGTGTATTATAAACACTTTTCTATTCTATTCTATTCTATTGTTAAAATTTTGTGAACTGTAGTTTTTATGTAATTTTCTTAAAATATTATAGACTGTTTTCAGAAAGTTAGTTATTTCTTAAATATTTTATAAAGATTTCAACCCGACGACGTCACTATAACATTTAGTGCCGTTGCCAAAATAAAAAATAAAACCATATTTCATCTGTGGTTTTATGACATGAAAGATAACCTTTTTTGCCGCTTGTGTATATATTAACATAATGCCAAAGGTGACGTAATCACTGGCAAATCAAATTCGATCATATTTATTCAAAAATATTAGAAATTAGTGATTCTTTTTCAAGAAAAGCTTTTGTTTTGTGATCTGATCAATGAGTCTATTCCTCGAAATGGTTTTGGGATCACAGTCTTTAAAAAAAATGAACAATGCCCAATATATTCGGGTTTAGTGGCATTTAAATGGTAGATGAGTTATTTTTTCATAAATATCTTCAATGGATAGACATGGCTCCATCATAGTTGTTTTTAGTATACTCAAATAGAATCGATCATAAATTATAAAAAAAGAAATTTATGTAAGTACAGTCAGTCTCAAAAGTTGGTGAACTTTTTTAGTTATGCTTTTTAACAGGAGTTTGTTGGAATATTCTTGTTAAATACACTTATTGATTATGTTATATTAAGTTATTATGTTATATATTAACTAGATATGGATATTTTTAAAGTTATGAATATGGGGTATGTAATAAATACTCTATTGGACGTTGATTTTTTTTTGTTATTTGACTCAGTTACGACACGAGCCAGCCTGTCGTTCACCTGGTGGACTAGGAGAGGCCTACGTCCAGCGGTGGACGAATACAGGCTGATGATGATGAGGAAACTGAAAGTATTAACGTGTCCAGCTACATTTGAGGCCGACTCTACATATTTTTTTTTTTAAATTAAAAAAAAAAATAAAAATTTGTTTAAAAATTAACAATGCATGAACAGCTTGAAGAATCCCCTTCCCTTCTCCGGCTCTGGTCCCATCAGCATCGGTACTTGGTTTTTATGCGTTATCGTTACCTGGAAATATAAATGAAGACAGTTATTAGGAACCGTTTGCACTGGAGCAAATCAGACTCAACTCAGAACTGTCCAAGTTTCTTTCAAGAGGGCCTTTTGGACCACGCTGTGAATTGCGTGCAGTTTTTACATTGGGGCAATTTGATCCATGATGTTCGCTCCAGTGGACTTTTTATTCCATTTTTTACCAAATAATGAGATGAACAAGTCGTTCACCTGATGGTAAGCTCCACGCCTGCCCATAACAGCTACAGTGACACCCAGAACTTTCCTTAACAAAATTTTGCGCGGCGCTGCACCGCGCTCGTCACCCTGAGACATCGGCTCTAAAGTCTCATACGCCCAGTAATTTCACTGGAAACTATGCCCTTCAAACCGGAACACAGTAATGTTTGTGCACCACTGCTTGGCGGATGAATATCTGGCGAAGGTGTCGTACTTTCCAAGGCGGTCTCTTGCGGAAGAGACGGCCTACTACTACAGAAATCTACAAATTTTTAATACCTTGCAGGGCGGCTGCATCCACGGTTCACCATCGATTTGCATCGGGAACGTCCTCTTAGTGGTGATGGTGATGGAACTGCACTGCGCTAAACGCCTGCCTGAGGCGCGGAGTCCTGTAAAGAAATTATAAAATATGACGAAACATTTGCGGGACTGAAATAGAACGGACCATGGTCAAGCTTTTTTTTTAAATTTGACTGTGTGACGAGACGAGCAAGTCGTTCACTTGATAGTAAGCGCTACGCCTGCCCATAACAGTTACAGTGCCACTCAGAACTATGCAATGCATAATCCTGCGCGGCGCTGCGCTGCGCTCGTCACCCTGAGACGTTGGTTCTAAAGTCTCATATGCGCCAGTAATTTAACTGGAAGCTTAATAGTGGAGTTTAATAGCGGGTGTTTTGAAGCTTAATAGCGTCACGATCCGTACTATCCTAGACAAAAGATCTTAACACGTTCCCTGCTGAAAACACACACGTTTGTGTTTTTATAATTTTACGGCGAGCCAAAACACGCCTAACGTGCGAACCCGCACTGCTGTTTTAACAATTTTATCACACCAGTTGTGTGCGCCCGTGCAGCTGATTGAGTTTAGTTACGACGCAACGCCAGTAAACAGTAAACACTGTGGAAAGATTCGCAAAAGTGCCAAAAAAGAACGGTTCAGCAGTGAACCCGTTAAACACGGTCTTTGATCACGTGATCATGATTACGGTATAAAATGTCACCGATCACGATCCAGTCTGATGCTGATCTTTATGATCCGTGGCAATGATGACATAGTTGATCCTTGATTTTTTGATCCTCTCAATCTAGCGAGACGTGTTCGCTTGTGGCTGCAATAATGAATCCATGTTGGGGACAGACGAAGCTCCGAAGATCTTTCAAAAGGAACTGCCAATGAAATTACTGAGGAAATACGGGAATTTTTACCTGTTCGTACTTGTCCCATGTGTAGACAGTTTTCTAAGCCTATTACTTCTATCAGCTTGTCGCCAATGTCTGGAAGTAGAAGGTTTTTTTCATTATTATTTGGAGGCAGTTCGATCGGAACTGGAGTCGGAGTCGGAGTTGGTGGTAGAAGAGCTGTGTTAAGGCAGTATTCTAAAAATAAAATCAGCCTGTTTAATTGCAAAAAAATAATAAACTTACTTGAAATGAGCAAAAAATATTCATTTTTTCAATATCATCATCAACCCATAACGTCCCACTGCTGGGCACGGGTCTCCCCTCACTTTCGTGAGGAAGGTTAGGCCATAATCCACCACGGGAGCCAAATCCGGATTGGTGGACCACCTACCTACCTCCGAAATAAATCTCGGGTAGGTATGTAGGTTTCCTCACGATGTTTTCCTTCACCGAAAAGCGAGTGATAATTACGTACATATGTTTACAAGAAACACATTGGTACGTGCCTGTACTGGGATTTGAACTCACGACCTTCTGATTGGAAGGCGGACGTTCTCCCACTAAGCTACCACAGCTTAACATCAATAACATTTAGCAAATTAAATCAAATGAATTGTCTATCAAAGTAGCAGGACCTCCGATTAAAACCTCTGATTTAAAGGTGTCGGAGCCGAAGTCGGAACCGGATGTGTAGTATCAATCGGAAGTTCCGACTTATCGGAGTCGGAGTCGAAGCTCCGTAACATCCTTAGTTTGGACATCTAGAGAGGATGGATGAAGGAAGATTGTCGAAACAGATTTAGTATGAATAAACCAGCCGGTAGGGGTCACCCATCTGACTGTTAGCACTACGCCTGCCCATAACAGTTACAGTGCCATCCAGATCTTTGTATTGCATAATCCCAGCACTGCACTGCGCTCGTCACCCTGAGACATCGATTCTAAAGTCTCATATAGAACAGTAACCTTCAAACCGGAACACAGTAATGTTTGCACGCTACTGCTTGCTTGATGAATATCTGGCGGCAGTGTGGTACTTCCCCAGGCGATCTCTTGCAGAAGAGGCCTTCCACTATACACAGCACCCGAACGTCTGTGAACAACTCTCACCTTGCTGTGCGTTGGGAAATCTTCCCCTCCTGTGGGCTCCACTGGACCCCCACAGATTGGACCCTCCGTGTGCGTAGGGGATGTTCAGAAGTGCCACCCCTTGCAAAGCCGGTCCTTTGTTCAGTTCCAGAGATGAGCCGTCACACTGAAGTCATTAAAAAGTATTTATTGTTAAACACTCTCTAGATTATGAGAGGGACATTAGGTACATAATTATCACTATAACACGTTGACTGCTGAACCGGTTTTTACATTTGGGCACCGTTACGGACCGTGTGTGTTTTCCAGCAATGGCGTGCCGTCTGTGTGAGTCGCACTGTAGCAGCACCGCGTTACACATTACGTCTGTGTTTCGCCGCACAGCCCGCACGTAAGCTGCGCTAACACAACAGGTGCGTTTTCCCGCACCCGCGTAAAGTTCCACGATCACGCCAAATCAGTATAAATGGTAGAGGCCGAGTGGTAATCTGTACGCTTTGGAATCTAACGACATCGTGTTTGAATCCTCGATTTCCTTTGCTCCGTGCTTCGGAGAGCACGTCAGAAGCCCTTACGTGATCTGATAATATCAGATATCAGAGGCAGACTAAGTACTTAATTCACCAAACGAATAAACACTATAATCATAGGCAAATTTGGACAGCTATGAATGTCCCATCTAAATAAAGGCTGATTTTTCTTTCTTTCTCTATTTCTCTTTTTCTTTCTCTCTCTCTAACTTTCTTTCAATCTAAAGGAACCCTCACCTCAATATCGATATTCTCGTGCAAGTTCTTGCAGCTCGCAGCGAACTGTTCGGAGGTGGCGAACTCGAAATACCAGAGTTTGTTTTTCATCCTCGAGCTGAACTTGTCAGGATTCCTCTCTCGTTCCGTGTGGAACTTCACGCATATGGCTGCATCCTGGAATACAAGTGACGTCATCATCATCATCATCATCTCTGTCACCATCATCATCAAGTGCCGTAAGATCGTGGAAATAGCGAGTTTATTTATTTTTATTCAATTGAAACGGCCGCTGCCAATTACAACAATCGATTACACAAAACACAGTAGAATACAGATGATACAAAATACACATTCAAAGATTCACTCTCACTCAATTTCACAAAAAAGCAAGCATTCTGACTGTATATCTGACCATCCATCCGCATACACATCACAGACTGGATTGGCGTCCAGGAGAGCGTTGAGTGCGAGAGGGTGCGAGGCACGGCCGAGTCCGCGCGCGCCACTGTGCGACAAGACGGTACGGCGAACAGCTTGTGCCTTCTGCTGCGACTATAGTTGACAGGGGTTGCTTGCACTAAGAAGTAATGAGACGAGTAATTCGTTAAAGTTGACAAGCAAATGCCATAACAGCTACAGTATCACGCATAAAATTCCACCACCCACCTAGCACGGTGCACTGCGCTCGTCACCCCGAGACACCGGCTCTAAACTCTCATACGCCCAGCAATTTCGCTGGAAACAGTGCCCTTCAAATCGGAACACAGTTATGTTCGCACTCTACTGCTTGGCGGATGAATATCTGGCGGCAATGTGGTACTTCCCCAGGCGGTCTCTTGCAGAAGAGGCCTGCCACTGCAAGAACTTACCACTCCAATAGAAAAATAGTTGTTAATAATGTTGTAAGGGACCGTAGTAGGATGCGGTGCCGAGTCTGGCATCTGTGGTTGGTCGCACTGAAACAAAATGAGATGGTGTATTCTCTTTGTCCCCGTACGCCATCCCCGCCACGGGGACAGCGGGACGTGATTAAATTTCTTCCTCGTTGTCGCCGTATTGCAAACTCAAACTCAAACTCAAATCATTTATTGTAAATAGGCAAAATATTTCACTTTTACATGTCAAAAAAATAATATCTGAGCGATAAGACCGCCCATTGTGACACTAATTGTAAAATTTGTTTGTTCTAGTTTTAAGTTTTCTTTGTTCTGTGGTGTTTCAATAAAGAGTTTATCTATCTATCTATCTTATACATAAGTATAGAAATACAAAATATAAGTCAAAATATTATGATCTACGAAACTAATGATTATTATCTAATTATGGTTTGAGTTAGAAAAAGGATATTTCCCTTTCAAGCGACTCATGCTTGAATTTCGCACAGGAAAAGGAAAACTCCATTGACTCTACCAGTGCTTCGGAGATTCGGGAGGAGGACAACGGGAAGTAAGCATATAAGTTGAGAAACGGAGCTCCATTAATCCGGACAGGGCCCCCGTGGTTGGTTACAGCCCAATCTTCGTCACGAAAGCGAGGTACAGGTTGTGTAGTTAAAGTTGTAATACTTTATAGGCTAGAATGTGACACTGTTTATCCTTGTGTCAAGTGACAATGTGGTCGAAGGTGATGAACATGCTGAATCCTTTTTTTGACAGCCATCTGCACTCTCACCTACCAACAAAGGATCTTAAATTTTTTTAGAATTTCATCTTTTTTTTAAGATTTAAAACCGCCGCTTTTTGGTTTAGAAATCGCGCGTTTCACGAAAAATAATTACACGTTATATCTTACTACCCCCTTACCCCCCACCCCTGGGTGATATTTAGTGATTTTTACTTTCCCGATTTCCAAGCTTCACTTCTCTCTTTTAGTATGTGTAAATATTTTTTTTATTTCTTCTCATCATTTAGTAGGTGTAAAATAAAAGGGTGCTACGTACCACTACTGCCTCTGCGGTGCTGTTGTCCACTTGTATGGACCACCGGTCCATCATCACAGTGCTGGCACGGCCAATCTTATCCAAGATCTTGTGGATGGACTCCCCTTCGTACCTGGGGAATAAAACGCCCTATTTAAAAAAAAAATAACGAATAACCAACGCGGCACGATCATATCATGGGTTCTTTTTTTTTTAATTGACGAGATGAGTAAGTCTTTCACCTGATGGTAAGTTAAAGTGCCACCCAGAACTTCGCATTGCATAATCCTGCGCGGCATTACACTGCGCTCGTCACTCTGAGATATCGGTTCTAAAGTCTCATAAGCCCAGTAATATCGCTGGAAAGAGTGCCCCTTAAACCGGAACACAGCAACGTTTGCACACTACTGCTTGGCGACCCTGATGGCGACCTTGGCGATTCTGACCCTTAACTAGGATTCCGTGTCTAGAGATTAAGGAAATCCGAATAAAATCAGGGAATCAGGGATTACACATTACTGTGTTCCGGTTTGAAGGGAATTGTTTCCAGCGAAATTACTGGGCATATGAGACTTTAGAGCCGATGTCTCAGGGTGACGAGCGCAATGCAGAGCTGCGCATGACTACGAAATGCAAAGTTCTGGGTGGCACTGTAACTGTTATGGTGGCACTGTAAACAAAAAAAAAAAACTCTTTTTATCGCTTGGAAACGTCGAGTTCTCTTCCTCATTCTAACTCCATATATTCTATCTATCCCTCTCTTTCTCTCTCTCTACCTTGGCGAGGTCATATTCTTATGATACGTACCCTCCTCCCCACCGCAAGCACCTCGCCAGGTCGTTCCCGGTGCCGAGTGGAATGACTCCTACGGCTGGCTGCATATCCATCTGTACTTTATCTGAAAAAATTGAATAAATGAAGTTACTCGTAAAGAACAAAATGCTAACTGACGATGCGGCCTACGATGGTGCATGCTTACCTAGAAGTAACCTATTAACTCGCGTCTTGAAGACTCCCAGGTGGTAACTATCGGGAAAACGAAGAAGAAAGCGGTGGTAGCCTAGTGGAAGAACGTCCGCCTCCCAAGGAGAGGGCCGTGAGTTCAAATCCCAGGCACGTACCAATGTGTTTTTTGCAAAACATGTAAATCAGTTTTCGGTGAAGGAAAACCACGCAAGGATATCCATTTCGTGTTGAAACATCGTGAATGTACACTTTAATTATAAACATAGAGTAAACCTTCTTTTGTTTATGGTTATCTATGAAAGTTCTCTGTCATGTCTATGACCTCTCTCTCTTGTCAAAATTGTATCATGGAGTGAACACGTACTTTTAAAACCTAATTCAATAATATCAATGTAATCCTAATTTAACAGACGATGCAAGTACTATTGTAATATACTTTTATTCAAGGAATAGAACAATAGTTGAAGTTGCTGAATGGCGTTATATTATTTCTAAAAGTAAGTCACCTTCCCACGCACCCGTAGCCCTGTAGGTTGGTTAGCACGACCACGTCTCATATCAGCTAGATCTGGGTGAACTGCTCTGTTCAGCTAGTCTGTACTAACATTTCGGAGGTATGTTATCCACCAATCTAGACCCAGGCCCCCGTGGTGGATTACGGCCTAATCCTCCTCAAGAAAGTGAGGGAGACCCGTATTGATGATGATGACGATGAACTATTGGGAACCACAGACTCCTGCAAGGAGTTCCATTTCTTAATACCAATAGGTTCGTGCATAAAGATGATATTTAACCCCAATCAAACGCTGATAAGAAAAAGGTAATGTAACTCACCCATGGTCTCCAGCACCCATCCCACGGTCCCGTCTCCACCGCAGCATATCACTCTGTACTCTCTCACGTCTTTGAACATGTGCAACCCTGGAATCGAGAATGAATATTAAAAAACCTGATACCCATATTGAGGGAGTCGTGAAAAATTATGTGATCCGCCATTTTGTGGCGTCGGCCATCTTAAATAAAGTCAAAGTCCGCGAGACGTTTTAATAGTCCCGACACGTTTCAACGTCCGTAACACGTTTCGACGTCCGTAACACGTTTCCACGTCCGCGACACGTGTTAAGGTCCACGTCTGTCACAACTCGACTTACCTTGCATAGGCCCTCCTTTAGTAATATCATGGACCTGCCGCGGGTTCAATATGTACTGCAGTTTGCGCAGCACCCGCGACCCCTGGCGACCCCCGGACTTGGGGTTGATGAATACCAAAAGGGGGCAGGTACCCTCTGGTGGATTGATCTGGAAGTAAAAATGTTCTAATGAGGAATATTGAGGGATAGATTTGACGGGAAACCGAAAATCTGACGTTGTAATTTTTTTTTATATTGTGGTTCTAGTTATGTGAAATTATGTTTTTTTATATTGTGGTTCTAGTTATGTGTAATTATATTTGTTTTTACATTGTGGTACTAGTTATATGTAATTATGTTTATTTTATATTGTGGTTCTAGTTATAAGTATGTAGGTACTTAATTTTGTCTTTATAATTGTTGAAACGAGTGCAAGTAAATTATGCAAAGTTAAAAAACGTGCCGTTTCGTGGTATTTCCAAAACTATCGGGATGTTTCAATAAAGCATCCAGTTTACTTAATAGTGAAGTTGACTGTAATTTAATTGGACTACCTGAATACCTCCCTGAATGTCTGATATTCGAAATGCTGATTATTTTGAAATACTGCCTTGTTTACCTATTGTAATTCTTCTGTACTGTATTTATTTTTGTTTCTGGTGTACAATAAAGAGTTTTCTGTTCTATTCTATTCTATTCTACTTTCCCTACTTTAACCTAACTTATATTATAAATGCGAAAGTAACTCTGTCTGTCTGTTTCTCTTCCACGCCCAAACTACTGAACCGATTGAAATGAAATTTGGTACAGAGATAGTCTAGAGCCTAAGAAAGGACATAGGGTACTTTTTAATAAGAAAAAAAAAAACATTGTAAGGGTTTGAAAGTTTGTATGGAAGTTTCGTCATTTTTGAAGCTAGAAGCTTGAAATTTAGTTTTTAGGCTTTTGATTAGATATAAATAATATGTCATTCAAAGTACCGAATAAATGATTACAGAATCTTGAAATTTCTTTAGTTACATGCACCCCTTTCGTAATAAGATTGGAAATTGACAACAAATCGTTGGACAAGGATTCAACTAAAATAAGATTAGTTTAGTTCGTGACATCAGAAGTGGCATCACGGTCTCACTCACCTGAAACGATATAGGAGGCGCACGCGGTTTCGCTTCTTCTTTCTTCTCTTCTTGCGTAATAGAGATCGGGAGAGATATTGAAGTGGGTATGGACGACTGAAACATAGAAAAGACAATGTTATTCTACTTACCGACTATGGTAATGAGTTAAATACTTTCACCACTGAGGCTGTCACATACTGGCTGTCACTGTTCCCGTTACCATAATCGCCACCGTCACCGCCACAGTCACAGTCACATACAAACAGTCACCGTCATCGTCATCATCACCGTCATCCCATTCACCACCCAACATGGTTTCCGTCACCGTCACCATCACCGATGCAGTCACTGTCATCTTCATTTTCATCATCAACATCATCACCACCAGCATCGCCATCACCATAACCATCGTCACCGTAACCATCATCATCATCCTCACCATCAGTATTATCATCATCACCATAACAATCACCAACACCATCACCATCATCGACATGTTCATCAAAATAATTACCGAATCACTGTGGTGCCGATGTGGCAGCGACCACTGGCGGTCCAGCACCAGCGGGCGGATGGCGGTGGGGGGGAGGATGTGCGGCGCGTGCCGGCCGAGCGAGCACGCGCCGCCCGCGCTGCCCACGCAGCGGTTGTGCAGCTGGAACACAGAGGGCGCTGTTATTGGATCGCTCAATACTACTACTACGCGCAAGTTTACTGTTTACTGGCGTTGCGTCGTAACTAAACTCAATCAGCTGTCCGCACAGCTGATTGAGTTTAGTTACGACGCAACTGTTGTAATAAAAATTGACAATACAGCAGTGCGGGTTCGCATGCCAGCCATGTTTTCATTTGCCGTAAAATTAAACACGTTAACACGTTAACATGTTCATGCCCCACCGATGGGTAATTTTGAGTTACTCACCATACACGTACCTACAAAAGTGGATAAACACACACATGTTAAATTCTACAAGCCTTTAAACTTGTTAGGATCCATGCCCCATATACGTGCCCATTACTGTAATTACCTCCGAATGATTGATGCGGCATGCACAGTGAAAGTGTTAATATGGTAGGTACTTACAGTGACATGGCACCACCGACAGTGCAGGCCTGTGATGCCGTTATATCCCTTTATCTTTTTTCGACATCTCGCGCATTTCCCGTGACAGTTGCCTAGAAGTACAAAGAAAAGTAAATAAAGATACAAGAACAAGAAAAGCGAAATAAGAGGCAATTTTAGCCAAAAAAACGGAGTTCCAAGGAGAGGGCCGTGAGTTCAAATTCCAGGGCAGGCACATACCAATGTGTCAAGAAAGGTTAGAAAAGAGGCGGTGGTTGCATAGAGAACGGAGTTCCAAGGAGAGGGCCGTGAGTTCAAATAGTACAGGCACGTACCAATGTGTCAAGAAAGGTTAGAAAAGAGGTGGTGGCAGCCTTGAAAACGGAGTTCCAAGGAGAGGGCCGTGAGTTCAAATTCCAGTGCGGGCACGTACCAATGTATTTCTTGTAAAACATAACGTAATTATCACTCGCTTTTCGGTGAAGGAAAACATCGTAACAAAACATGGGCATAATAATTATGAGCCTATGTCTAAGGGTGACAGTACAGTGCCGCGCAAGAGTATGCAATGCCAAGTTCTGGGTGGCACTGTAACAGTTACGGGCAGGTGTAGCGCTTACCATCAAGTGAACGGTTTGCTCGTCTCGTCACTCAGACAAATAAAACGAAACCCGAGAATTATTTCTGTAACTGCAAAAAACTGAGTAACTGCCGCAGTTCTGGGCAGACGTGACGCTTAACGTTAAGTGAACGACCTGCTCAGTTACTCCATAACATGAGACAGTTAAATATAGGCTTGGAATTCTGATCATACCTTCAACCCAATGATGAGCAAGGGTGGCTGGCGCCCTTTTCGACTTGGAATATGTTGCTATGCAAGATGCAGGGGCCCGCTGCACGCAGCGCTCGTGTACTGTGAACTTGCAGACTGGAATGGGAGAGAAAATAAAAAAAAATTTTTTTTTTCAAGTGAACAAACAGATACGTACTTAATATTCTGTGAACCGACCAAGTGCGAGTCGGACTCGTGAACGAAGGGTTCCGTACTTTGTTGTATGGTAGCCTCCCTTATATATTTATTTTAAATCAATTTGATTTTTTATTTTTATAGTGAACTAGCTGTGCCCTGCCACGCTTCGCTGTGGCACATTCGCACATTCGCTGATATGTCACTGATGAAAAAAATAGATAAAAACAATCCTTGATGCGGATTATATATCATGCTACAATTTCAGCTCGATCGGTGCAGAAGTTTTTGAGTTTTTGAAGCGTACACAGACCGACATAACATTTTTATATATATAGATATATTATTATAACTAAATATTCTGTGAATATTTCAAGCGTCTACCTGTTGCCGTTATCAATATCGAGAAAAAACGAGCAACCACTTGCTTTGGAATTTGGATCACCATTATTAGGACTTGCTGAAAGTAATTCAACTTTACGTACATATGCAACAGAGCCCTTTCTTGCCCAACCCCACCAGCATGTTAAGGCAGAGGTTGCAGTAAGCTGGTCTACTGAAATGCTTCAGCCTCCACGCGTGTTCTCCGTCTTCTTTCACATTGGTGTCAAGGCCTAGGAGTACCAGGAGAGGGATGGTTGTCATCCTGGAAGGAAAAGGTTCATCATCATCATCATTATCAACCTACTGCTGAGCATGGATCCTAGCTTTCGTGAGCCGATTAGGCTTATACAGAAAAAGATTAACCAACGTCAAAAAAATTACACCTTTGGATCATGCAACTCAGTTCAATGGTTTGTCTGTAGAAGATTTGTTCCTGACCAACAGCCTTATTACGAATCTCGGGACAAGCTTGCGACAGACGTAAAACTCGTGATCATTGGTATAAAACGTCACTTTTAAAAATAGTCAGAACGAAGACTGTATTCATTTGTTTCCATCTATTGCAGCTGTGTCTATAGCCAAAGTGCATACTGTTACAGGGGGGACAGTAGGCGGCTTTGATCGCTTGGTGGTTGCTGTAGCTCCTGCAAAGTTTGCGTCATCAGGCTCAGCTGGGTAATCAAAATTATGTTTGATCAGTTTTGAATTTTTAAGAACTTCCAGATGGGTTTTTTTTTTATTTGGTTAAGTGACGAGACGAGCAAGCCGATCACCTGATGATAAGCGCCACGCCTGCCCATAACAGTTACAGTGCCACCCAGAACTCTGCATTGCATAACTCTGAGCGGCACCGCACTGCGCTTGTCACTCTGAGACATCGGCTCTAAAGTCTCATATGCCCAGGAATTTTGCTGAGAACAGTGCCCTTCGAACCGGAACACAGTAATGTTTGCACACTACTTGGCGGATGAATATCTGGCAAAGGTGTGGTACTTCCCCAGGCGGTCTCTTGCAGAAGAGGCCTGCCACTACAATAACTATGGATGGTTTTCTTACCCTCCTCTTTTCCACTCATCCAGCGACACTGTTCCATCTGCATCATAGTCTATCTCCACCATCATGTCCTGCAGGATCTGAAATGGAGTGGGTCTTTATTTTGGGAATTTTCCTGGTAAAACTTGGAATCTGTCATGGGAACAGTCCATGAATCAAGTGAGGCTTGAAAGGGGGGAGGGGGTTTAGCAAAAATTACGAAGTATGACAAGGGTGGAGGGGGGTATACGAGTAGTAAGAGATATCACGTGTATTTATTTTTTCGTCAAAAGCGCCTGTTCTTCCTGCGGGGGGGGGGGGGGGGGGGGAGGTTAAAATGCTACAAAAACTTCACGTGATTAATGGCCGGTCCCTTGAAAGACTATAATGGTAGAATAAATAAATAATAAATAAAAAAAAGACAACTGAATAATGGTTTTCAAGGGTTTAGGAACAGCCACTCTTTTATGCCGAAAAATTAGCAATTAGCGTCACAATGGGCGGTGCTATCGCTCAGAGCGATCTCTTCCAGACAACCATGCATTGAGAGGACTGGAAATAAGAAGAATACTGGAAACCGGAACGGACTAGGGACGAGAAGGTCGGTGGCGTACCTAGCAGAGTTTTGTTAACAATATACGTACAGGCCTCAGTTCCGACGTCTCCCACCCCAAGTACTCAGCCACTGTCATCATCTGGTTCACAATGCAGTCCATCTCGTTGGTGTCCAGGACTCCATTGCCGTCAGTGTCGTAGAGGCGAAACATGACTGAAAATTTATCATTTAATTCATCATAATCATCATCAACCCATATTGTCCCACTGCTGAGCACGGTTCTCCCTCCACTTTCGTCAGGAGTGTTAGGCCTTAATCCACTACAGGGGCCCGGTCCGGATGCCACCTTAAGTTGGTTCGTTTCTGTTATGGCGGGAAATTTAAATTTCAAACAGTTTTTTCATGTTTAGAGGTACAGCGGGTCACTAATATAAACAAGACTTAATTTCGCGCCAACCGTAAATCATTCTTTTCGTTTCTATTTTGAAATTATTAGCACTAATGCACTGTATCGCTCAAATATGTCAATAAACCGTCAAACTAATGGTTTCAGAGTTTATCAACATACTAGCTGCGCCCCGCGGTTTCACCCGCGTAGTTCCTGTTCCCGCGGGAATATGAGGATAAAACATAGCCTATGTTACCCACTGTCAATGTAGCTTTAAATTAGTGAAAGATTTTTTTAAATCGGCCCAGTGGTTTAGCCGAAACCCTTCTTGCTTCAAAAATGACGAGACTTCCATACAAACTTTCATCCCCTATTTCAAACCCTTACAATGCTTTTATCGCATCAAAAAGTACCCTATGTCCTTTTTCGGGCTCTAGACTATCTCTGTACCAAATTTCATAGAAATCGGTTCAGTAGTTTAGGTGTGAAAGAGCAACAGACAGACAGAGTTACTTTCGCATTTATAATATAAAGTAGGGATAAAATCGATGAGAATGATTTACGGTTGGCGCGAAAGAAAGTCTCGTTTATATTAGTGACCCGGTGTAGCTCTAAACACGAAAAAACTGTTTGTAATTTAAATTTCCCGCCATAACAGAAACGAACCTTAAAGGCCATCTCAAAACTTACACTCAAGCTTATCTTCCGGTCTACCAGCTTCCAGCAGGGATAGGTAGCATACGATATCCTTGAGGGAGACCCTCGATGTGTGGACCTCCAGCGTGGACGACCTTCGGATTAAATGGCGGAAATCTGAAAACAGACAAACAGCTTTAAACATTCATTCAACACACGCACCATAACACGTTCACTGCTGAAAACACAACTGTTGTGTTTTTTATAACTTGCCGCGATTACGGGAAAACACAACTGCTGTGTTAGCGGTACGGGAAACACATCGGTGTGTGCATATCCTTAAGATCCAAGATAGAAAGAGAGAATATTTTTTTAAATAATAGTATGATATTTAAGGAAATTCATTTTGAAATTATTTTTTTTATATTTTTTTAGTTGAAGTTTTTTAAACAAGCAAACATTTTTTTTTTAAATTTATTATGTTATCGGTGGTTATTTACTGCTGTTTTCCACTGACCTTCAATCTTAGTGTTTTGGTTGACGCGAAGACTGTTGCTGCTCTTCCTGCTGGAGTTCCTCGACATCTGGCTGTGGCTGGGGCTGGTCTCATTTCTCCGGTCCAGGCAGAGCTCGTGTGAGGAGTACGACGGGTGGGTGGTCACCGTGAACATGGGGTGTACGCTCCCTGGAAGAATGGGCAGTTCATCATCATCACATCCCAGGTCCGACAACTGCTGGGCACGGGTCTCACCTCACTTTCGTGAGGCGGTTCAGGCCATGTTCCATCACGGAGGCCCTGTCCAGGTTGGTGGTTAGCAACCTACCTTCAAAATAATTCTTGGGTAGGTATATGGGTTTCCTCACGATGTTTTCCTTCACCGAAAAGCGAGTGATAATTACGTACATATGCTTTTACAGAAACACATTTGTACGTGCCCGCAATGGGATTTGAACTCACGTTCTTCTCCTTGGAAGGCAGACGTTCTCCCAGCTTCCACCGCTTTAAGATTTCAAGCAATTGTTGCACTAACCCGCATAGCTGCTAATTTTGCTTCGGTGTTGCCACAAAGTAAAGTATTACGTGGTTGCTCTTAAATTAAATTTATTCAACATAGTGCAATAAACGAGTTCACATTACTTGCCATAAAGAGGTTTTGCTCCCTGGAGGCATACGCGATGCGTTCTCATTAGATAGGTATCATGTTGGAAAGTTAAACGAGTTATTTTTGCAATGATTTCCCTACGGGCAACATCGACGTCGGAATCACTCTATCTAACGGGGCTGACGTCATTTGGCACACTTTTTTAGGGTTGCCATTTTAGAATTAGGGCAACCCCCCTTGGTCTATCCCTGGAGATATTATCAATTAGGTTCCATAATAAGTTGTTGTGTTTTTTAATATTAAAAAAGTCTGATTGTCAATGTAGCCTTATTTATGGCGAATCCTACCTAATTTTATCAAAATCCATTAAGCCATTGAAGCTGTAAGACGTGCCAAATGATCATACACACATGGATACCACCGAAAAACACAAGCATCCTTTTAGTAGTGGGATAAAACCCGGTGCTAAATAACCAAAAATAATGAAAGGTAGAGCATTTGCCATTCAGTGAGACGTCAGCGATGACAGCCTAGTGGGGAGACTGTCAATTTTCCAGGGTTGGAAGTTCAAAAACCAGTACGGGCACCTTGTAAAAGCCCTGTAAATAATGTCACTCGCTTTTTGGCGAAGGAAAACATCATGAGGAAACCCACATGCCTGAGTTTTTTTTTCATGATTCACCAATCTAGACCCGCCCCCTGCTGAAAACAGGTCTAACCTTACTTTCTTGAAGAGCATTAGGCTCTAATCCACGGAACCACAAACCTACGAATTAATTCTCTAGCATGTGGGTTCCCTCACGATGATTCTGGTAACAATAATATGATTTTGGTAAGATCTCTTAATCTCTTTTTAAATTAGGGTTCCTTGCCTGTCCGGCTCCTAGATCCCTTATCGCTGCCATCGACGGAGTCTCCAGAACTCTTGCCCAGCTGCTGCAGTCTCTCAGCTAGTCCGTGGATCTTGGACGCTAGGCTCAGCTTAGGCTGGAAACAGAGAACAGCTGTATCATGACCTATTGATTCTCCTTATCTTGAGGATCGTGCCTTTTTCTAACTATGTCCAGAAGTTGCCTCCACCTGGACTGATCTTTGGCTTTGTGGAGTGCTACCAATAGATAGATAGATAATATAAAAAAATGTATATAGTTAGTTATATTCTTCGACAGGGTCAGTATTGTCAGGAGGTTCCTCTCCCTGCAGTCTTTAACCAGTGGTAGCTTGGGCCCTGCTCCGCTTACAGTGGTACCACAATCAGATCAGACTCAAAAGGAACTGAACGTATCCAGACTTTAATTTTCCTATCATCATTATCAACCCATATCGGCCCAGTGCTAAGCACGGGTCTCCCCTCACTTTCGTGTGGAAATTTCCCTTCCGATTTTTTGCGGGTAGAAAAGGCGATGGCTTCGCAGGCAGCAGTGATAGAAAGAGATAGGAACTGGACGTTACTGGATGGTCAGCGTGCGCGGTGACAGCTGCGCAGGCGGCGGTGGAGCTGGCGGCCGCCATCTCCCGCAGCGCCGGTCGCCGCTCCCGCCGCACGAACGATAAGAACAGATGCCTGGAAGATACAGAACACAGGCTTTTTTTTTTTAAGGAACGAGACGAGATGGACACATTAATAGTGACAGGAGAGGTGGAAGGAAAGAGATCTAAGAGTCCGACCAACTGTCCAAACAGTTGGACACAAAGATCTATGTGGCAATCCAGAGTTCCCGAGACCGTCCAAGATGGCGACGGATTGTGCAGGAAAAATTCATTCATCACGACGCTCAGCAGCGAGCAGTGAGCAGTGGGCAGTGGCACTGTTTCCAGTGAAATTACTGCACATATGAGATTTTATAGACGATGTCTCAGGGTGACGAGCGCAGTGCGCCGCGCAAGATTATGCAATACAAAGTTCTGGGTGGCACTGTTACTGTTATGGGCAGGCGAGCGCTTACCATCATGTAAACGACCTGCTCGTCTCGTCACACAGTCAAATAAAAAAAACTAATGAAGAAGGAGGAGAAACGAGACAAGGAAGTCGTTCACCTGAAGGTAAGCGCTACGCCTGCTAGCCACAGCTACAGTGTCACCCAGAACTCTCCATTACAAAATCTTGTATGGCACTGCATTGCGCTCATCACGCTGAGAAATTGGTCCTGAAGTCTTATATGTCCAGCACTGCCCAGATTTGCTCTGCTTCTAAGTGGTTATGGATTGATAGTATGGAGCCTATGGGTTCATGCAGCATGGATGGATGGTATAAACCCTGTTCCACTAACCTGGAGAGTTCATCAGGAGCGGATACCTCCAGGAAGGTATCCAGGAACCACCGGAAACCCTCGAAGTCGATGTCCTGGAAACAAGAAAATGATTTTATAAATAAAATTTTTGGGAGGATCTTCATTTAACTTAATTCTAAGGGTATAAGAAACTCTACCTTTTTTTTATTTGACTGAGTGACGAGACGAACATGTCGCACACCTGATGGTAAGCGCTACGCTTGCCCATAACAGTTACAGTGCCACCCAGAACTTTGCATTGCATAATCCTACGCGGCATTGCACTGCGCTCGTCATCCTGAGACATCGACTCTAAAGTTTCATATGCCTAGTAATTTCACTGGAAACAGTGCCCTTTAAACCGGAACACAGATATGTTTGCACGCTGCTGCTTGGCGGATGAATATCTGGCAAAGGTGTGGTACTTCCCCAAGCGGTCTCTTGCAGAAGAGGCCTCCCACTGCAAGAATGTAATATGAAAGTTGTGAACTGCTCGTGTAATATGGGCCTTATTTACAGATAGTTCTGTACAAGGCAAGAGCTGAAAATCAGCGTTGTGGTTTGACCACAGCATTATGCTGAGCTCAGGCCTTGTCTGACATCACTGCGCGCCGGCTATCTGCGTACACTATTATGTTCATCGTGTGTTTTCATTTTCTTGTCTTGTCTCTAAATAAGTACGTTGTTCGCTGTTGTGTGCAGTTGTGTCAGAATAAATGTTTTTTCTTTCTTTTCTTTCTTTCTTTCTTTCTTTATGGAGGTACATAGATTTAAAATAACATCAAAGAGAATAAAAAGGCGTGCAAATAGTAAACAGTATGAATGTTGTTTACTTCTGTTCATAATCAATACATTTTGCATGTGACGCGGCACGCGAGTAGAGTCGACAGAAACACGCACTTTTTTCCTTGCTTGTTGGGTTAGCATCCGTTGGATTATGGCCTAACCTCCTCATAAACGTGAGGTGAGATTCGTATAAGTAAAACTTCAAAAAAAAAATTATTACAAAAAAAACTGTTCATAAAAGACATTTAAAAAAATATACGAAAAGCAACTCTCTCTCTATTCTACCTTTTTCTATCACTAACTTATATTTGCCTCTCAACTTCCGTTCGCCTCGCCTGATCACACTTTTCGTAGCGCTCATGTAACACATTCCCCAGCTTACTCCCCAAGTCTAGCGTGCGTAAAGAAATTTCCACTTTACGTCTCTACGTTCAACACTATTCTTGCACCGCGTCAGAAATGGCCAAGTGCGTTGCCTAGCAATCGAACATACGTGACGTGTTATGATTTATCCCATGCCTATACGTCGCCAAACATTTGCGTCAAGATCTACCAATAATGCCGTAAAAGCTCCCTGGGGAACAGGCGAAATGTTTCCCCACTATCACACAAGACATATAGAATGTAGTGCTACATATAGAACGGCCACTCTCCACCCGCGCGATCCGCTTCCCCGCCCCTCTACCCGCAACCGGGAGGACAATAAGGAGGACAGTCAACATTACACGCCTAAACGTAATCGACATATGATTTGCATTAACCCCTTATACAGCGGGTTTTTTTGCTTTATTTATGTAGTATATGTATGTAATTATGATCATAATTATAGCACCTTATGTGGCATAAAAACCGGCCAAGTGCGAGTCGAACTCGCACATGAAGGGTTCCGTACCGTTATCTATAAAAACGATGAAATTATTGTGTTAAAGTGAATATATAACTAAGTATTCTGTGAATATTTCAAGCCTGTTCCAACAGTCACCTGTTGTGGTTATCGAGCAGGATTATGCAGTGCAAAGTTATGGGTGGCATTGTAACTGTTATGGGCAGGCGTAGCGCTTACCATTAGGTGAGCGATTTGATCGTCTCGTCACTCAGTCAAATCTATATATCGACGCTAGAAAGCATAAACGCTGTAACCTTTGACCGACCCGAAAATACTTTTTTTACATATTTGGAAACAAACGCTGTAACCCACATTTCAACGTCCCCTAGGAACTTTAGGATATAACCAAGGTAGCAGTATTGTAGCGAGTAGATATTGAGTTATGATATTTTTTCAACAAAAAAAAAGTTTTTTGGCTCTGGTGAACAATTTTGCGTTTCAAGGTTACAGCGTTTACGCTTTCTAGCGTCGATATATAAAAATGTTATGTTGGTTTGTGTACGCTTCAAAAACTCAAATAGTTCTGCACCGATCGAGCTGAAATTTTAGCATGATATATAATCCGCATCAAGAATTGTTTTTATCCATTTTTTTCATCAGTGACATATCAGCGAATGTGCGAATGTGCCACAGCGAAGCGTGGCAGGGTACAGCAGCTAGTAAAAAATTAAAATGTAAGCTGAGTAGCACAAGTGTACAGTCGTCACTCGTATTTTACCTTTCTGCGAGTTGTCAAAAGATCTTATTTGTATGAAGCGTCAGGGTTGTGTCTTTGTTCTCTGACGTGCGATCCTTGGGGAAATATTTTCCCTCTATTTTCTCGTAAGATCGATCGGCGAAGTGTATTTTTGTATTGCTTGGGAGTAAATCCTTGGGATGTAAGGATGAGCGGCAAGATCTTTTGATCTTCGCGTTGCTTGTGACGGTTATTGAACTTAATAAAGCTTTTTTCATCCCATGTATTCGAAAAGAGGCATTTTGCTCCCCAATAAGTGCGAACAAAGTCAGTCATTCCCGCGCGCTTTATTTTTGGAGCTTTTTCAATAAAGAGTAGTAATATAAATGAATGAATCAATAAAAATGAATTTTTATTGCCAAAAAAAAATAAAAATTGATCATAAATAAATAAATTATCTATTTTTGTTTTATTTTTATTTTTTTTTTATTATTTGTTCGTTTTTTTTACGTTACGGGGCAATGTGTCAACTTTATCTCGTATGATGAATTTTTCTCATAGCTTAGGATGAAAGCTTTTTTTTATGTCACTCACATAGGGCTTGAGTGAGGGAAGAACGCAGTCCCCTTTCAGGCAGTCAGACTGACTAGGATTCCTGGTATCCAGGGAATTAGGAACTACGAGGAGCATGGCGTTCTATCCACCGGCCGTTCTATGGCCGGCTATCTGCGTACACTATTACGTTCATCGTGTGTTTTCATTTTCTTGTCTTGTCTCTAAATAAGTACGTTGTTCGCTGTTGTGTTAGAATAAATGTTTTTTCTTTCTTTCTTTCTTTTCTTTCTATGGGGAGGCCTATGTTTAGCAGTGGACCTCTTCCAGCTGATGATGATGATGATGGTGATTGGTTTTTAGATTATTTCCAAAGATTTTGATGAGACTTTTAGATTTCCTTCGGTGCTTTAGAGCAGGGTAACTTTAAACCGTCCTTTTGAAGCAGTTGGGTAAAAATCAAAATAATCAAAGTCTCAGACAAGAGAAAGTTTTGATATCTGACTGAAGTTTCAGCCTGTTCCAGATCAGTCGTTGCTAAGGAAAGTCTCTCGTCTTGGACGATGTAACCAAAGGACCATGCACGCTCTCGCTGACCCCCCTCTGCCAAAGTTATATGATCGACGGGTCGTACACCTGACGGTAGTAAATCACCGATCACTTTAAATTGTCTTGTCGTTAAATTGTTTTTGCAATCCCTAGTGTAATGTCTTTATATTCCTTTCCATTTTTCCGCGATCCAAGCTAAAACTCCTTTTTTTTATTTTGGCTTCGCACGGTTTTTGCATTAAGCCAGTGTCAGTGTCAGAGTTGCTAAATTTCAAAGTTTTTTACACCCTATTATCAAAATAGTCAGAATCTCGAGTTCCAGTCAGTCCGTAGTTTAGTCAAACTCACGATTCAGTTAAGTTGTAAGTCCGTAACTGAATATTTTTATAAGAATCACGAAAAACACGAACTTTCACGTTTTTTGAGTTTGTATCAGTTGTCCACCCTCGTACACGTTAACGAACACTTGTGGCCAATTTCTGGAACGTTTATTAATTTTGACAGCCGATTATATCTATCGTCGTCTCTCTTTGACACTAAGCAAATGACAAGGACAGCAATATATTTAACCTGTTGTCAAAGTTTAACGTTTCAGGAACCGGCCGTTAATCTTTTACCAATATAACACATTATCATCAATTCATATTGCGAGTCTCCCCTCGCTTTCGTGAGGAGGGTTAGGCCTTAATCCACCACGGGGACCCGGTCCGGATTGGTGGATAACCTACCTACCTCCAAAAATGTGGGTTTCCTCACGATGTTTTCCTTAACCGAAAAGCGAGCGATAATTACGTACATACGCTTTACAGAAACACATTGGTACGTGCCCGCATTGTGCTTTGAAGCCGTTCTCCCACTAAGCTACCATCGCATTTAACACAGAAACAAAAGTTTGAAAGTAAAAACAAAAGCAGCAAATCACACTTTCGTTTTCCCTGCCAATACTCTGAATTTTTTGTTTGCGGAGCTAGATGCCTGCCGGGTCCATATGGAAGGTACAATATTAAACGTCCTTTCCCCCGGGGTGTTTATCTGAAGTTCAGAGGGTAGTCAATATTGTTTGAAGCTTGCTTGTATTGTACAAGGGTTCTATTGGAGTATAAGCGACGAAACGGAAACAAAATCCGCCTGATGTATTTACAGGCAGAAACGTTTAGAAGTGGATATTAATTGTTTTTTTAATTCTCCAGTAGAGGAAAGTAAAACATATGTACGTAATTATCACTCGCTTTACGGTGAAGGAAAACATCGCGAGGAAACCCACATACCTACCCGAGAATTATTTCAGAGGTAGGTAGGTGATCCACCAATCCGGATCTGGCCCCCGTGGTGGATTATGGCCTAACACTCCTCACGAAAGTGAGGGGAGACCCGTGCGCAGCAGTGGGACGTTATGGGTTGATGATGATCATGATGATGAAAGGAAAGAAGGAAAATCATTTGTTTGCTACGTATATCAGCATCATCATCCTCATCATCATCAACCCATATCGTCCCACTGCTGGGCACGGGTCTCCCCTCACTTTCGTGAGGAGGGTTAGGCCATAGTCCACCACGGAGGCCAGATCCGGTTTGGTGGATCACATACCTACCTCCGAAATAATTCTCGGGTAGGTATGTGGGTTTCCTCACATACATTAATATAAAACAATGAAAAACGTGGCTTTCACAGTTACAGCTGGATAGATTATTTTTTAATTTGACTGAGTTACGGAATGAGCATGTCTTTCACCTGATGGTAAGCGCTACCCCGGCCCATAATGGTTACAGTGCCACCCAGGACTTTGCATTGCATGATCATGCACTGCGCTCGTCACTATGAGACATCGGCTCTAAAGTCTCATATGCCCAGTAATTTCACTGAAAACAGTGCCTGTGAAACCGGAACACAGTAACGTTTGCACACTACTGCTTGGCGGATGAAAAGCTATATACCTTTCCCTTACTTTATCTTTTTTCTTGATATAGGCTTTTATACGAATTAAAATAAAACCTGATTTTTTTCAGCTTAAAAAATCCTTTTTCTATCCGTGAGAATATATTTATCAGTGAGGTTCCCCTTGAGAGGACAAATAAAGATGGGTTACGGTTCTCCAGTATGCCCTTTGTATCTATTAGGGGATGAAGTCCGCTTTTTATGGGGTAGTAATGGAACTATTTAATACTGTTAATGGACAGTTACTGCTACTGGTAGTGGACGAGTACCAAGTCTACCTACTATCCAACGAATGGAGGAATTGTGTTCTGAATACATAAAATACGCTTCAGGTTCCCACATAACGCTCTCCTGGCTGCCAATCCAGACTGTGATTTGTTTGCGGATGGATGCAAGAGCATTTGATTGGACTGCTTAAATTATTTATTTATTTATATTATTTCTTTAAATGAGCAATTCTTGTATATATTTAAATAATTGGAATCTCGGAATCGGCTCCAACGATTTTCATGAAATTTAGTATATAGGGGGTTTCGGGGGCGATAAATCGATCTAGCTAGGAATCGTTTTTAGAAAATGTCATTTTATTCGTGTTATATCAAATTAAACATAAACTTGGAAGAAAAATAACAAAGCGTTGGAGGCGTTTGAGTAGTCCAAATTTAAACTGAAAAATATGACTCTTCCTGACTAAGAAAATTAATCGTTTATTTATATTATTTGTGTTTTCTTAACGTGTTCACTTAAAATGCCTAAACGATCTTGGAAAAAAACGCTTATAAACAATCTACCGAGCAAAGCTCGGTCATCCAGGTACTTTATTCTTTAGCACACAAATGGAGTACAAGGAGTACTTAATGCTAAGTAGCATTTTCTACCAGTCATCCTGGAGGTGTAACTGAAATGGTGGTGGTGTGGCAAAACGAGAGAGCAGAGAAAAGTATATTTAAAAGATGTTTAGTGATAGAGTGTTTTATTATAATACAACTAAATATATAAAGTTGTAAAAGACTAATGAGACTGATAATTGTGAGAGGAATTGGTGATTGTGTGAAATTGTGTACTGTATATTACCATTATTCTGTATATAATTAATGTAACTGGTTTAATAAATAAATAAATAAATAATACTATTCATCCGCCAAGCAGTAGTGTGCAAGCATTACTATCCTACTTCCTACTAATATTATAAATGCGAAAGTTTGTAAGAATGGATGGATGGAGGTTTGTTCCTCTTTCACGCAAAAACTACAAAACGGATTCGAATGAAATTTGGAACACAGATAGTTTATAACCAGGATTGTAGGATAGGGTACTTCTTATCCCGATAGTGTGTTCCCGTGGGACAAAACGGGAACTACGCGGGTGAAACCGCGGGGCGCAGCTAGTTATATAATATTTATTTTATTCTATTTTGTAGTATTTGTTGTTATAGCGGCAACAGAAATACATTATCTGTAAAAATTTCAACTGTCTAACTATCACGGTTCATGAGATACAGCCTGATGACAGACGGACGTATAGACAGACAGCGGAGTCTTGTAATACCCTTTGGGTACGGAACCCTGAAAACATTTGGCCGGTTGGAAAAAAAGTTAACGAGTCTGGTAATGGTATTTTAACACTTTGACTGTTGAGCCGTTTTGCTTGTCTAGCCACGGGTGCGGCTCTGCACGCGCCATAGTGTTTTCCCATACAACAAACACAACAGTTGTGTTTTCCCGCACTCGCGGCAAATTATGAAAAATACGACAGTTGCGTTTCAGCAGTGAACGTGTTAAAATTAACCAAAGCCTAATTATCTAAAGAAATTAGATGAATACGGCTTCGAAATGATCAAAGTGACCATTGTGCGGGAAATGATTACCCAGAAATATCTAATTGATGAGATTTTCTAAGTATTCTATACCCTGCGTCACGAAAACATTCTGAAAGGAATTTGGGTAGCCTAGTAGTGGGTGGCGCTCGTCCCACGCATATGGTAAGGTTTCTGCCCCTCATTAGGTATCCATTACACGTTCAGCTATTCAGTGTTCATATTATTCAAAATGTTGGAATATGTTTTTGACCTGACGTCTAATAAATCGATGAACGCCGGCTGCATGCACGAAAAAGTTGACACATAGTCCCGTAACGCTCATTGTACGCTTGCGCCGCATCTATCTCTCTTCTCTTCTTGACAGGTTAATTATTCTTGCATTTTAAAAATATGATTACTAGTATAATTACAAGTATTTATTCCTTTATCATTAGAAAATGATTCAATTTTATTCATGAAATTATGCAATCATTTAACTTTCATCAATGTTTTGTTATGACGTTGTCACGTTAAACTATCGTCCGTAAACCAACTTTAGAGACAAACAATTTTGTTTTTATTTGACTGAGTGACGAGACGAGCAAATCGTTCACCTGATGGTAAGCGCTACGCCTGCCCGTAACAGTTAAAGTGCCACCCAGAACTTTGCATTCAATAATCCTGCGCGGCGCTCGTCACCCTGAGACTTCGGCTCTAAAGTCTCATATGCCCAGTAATTTCACTGGAAACCGGAACACAGTAATGTTTGCACACTACTGCTAATTCGCTCATTGTGACATTCATTGTTAAACATCTTTTGTTCTAGTTTTTAAGTTTCCTTTGTTCTGTGGTGTGTCAATAAAGAGTTTATCTATCTATCTATATAGACAGTATCAGTTGGCAAGTGGAATGACTGTAGATTGAACGTGTAATGTTTGCCTTATCTCAGTGATCCTTGTAACATGACATGCGACAATCAATCTTATTGCCTAAGTATTAAGCGAACAACATCGTTAGATGAGAATTTGGGTAGGAAACTGAAAATAGACTGTGGTTATTTTTACCCGACTGCGTCAGAAGGAGGGTTAAGTTTTTTATTTATTTATTTCAATATACAGTGCCATTAGTTTTTCGAGGATATGTATGTGTGTTTGTATGTGCATATATATGAATGTGTGTATATTGTATTGGCACGCTTTGTAGCCCCAACGTGTTGATCGATTTTAGCTTGGCATGTGTCGTTAGATTTATCTTAATAATAATTGTGAGAGTGAAAATGGGCAATTGGGTTTATGAACACTATAAAAAATTAAATGGTGAAGTTTCCTTGCGAAATTGTATCTAGAAACAATACCTTTTTAACCTTTAGAGTGGGGTAACAAAATAAAGGATTCCAAAATGTCTTACGATTAAAAATATATAAAATAACTAGCTGCGCCCCGCGGTTTCACCCGCGTAGTTCCCGTTTTGTCCAACGGGAACATAGTATCGGGTTAAAAAGTACCCTATTTGTCAATCCTGGTTCTAAACTATCTGTGTTCCAAATTTCATTCGAATCCGTTCAGTAGTTTTTGCGTGAAAGAGGAACAAACATCCATCCATCCATTCTCACAAACTTTCGCATTTATATTATTAGTAGGATAGGAATAAGCGGTGGTAGCCTAGTGGGAGAACGCCTGCCTACCAAGGAGAAGATCGTGAGTTCAAATCCCAGTGCGGGCACGTACCAATAGGTGTCTATAAATTCATATTTCAGTAATTATCACTCGCTTTTTGGTGAAGGATAATATCGCGATGAAACGCACCCTTCAACCGTGCCTTTCAAACCGGAACACAGTAATGTTTGCACACTACTGCTTGGCGGATGAATATCTGGCAAATGTGGTACTTCCCCAAGCGGTCTCTTGCAGAAGAGGCCTCCCAGCACCGTTGTTATAACTGTAGTACATAAACTAGTAACTGAAGTAAATCCAATATTCCAAATTCCCAATCAGATTCAAGTGTCCATCAATCTTGAGCCCCGTTTACACGCTGTTTATTAAGCAATAACGGCTTACGATCTATCGGAGTAAAGCTTACTCCACAGCATTATAGGGGTAGGCATCTTTATTCATAGCGAACCACGGAGCACACAGTACATTAGACAGGAATAAGGCAGATATTCATGCATCAAGCAGAAGTGTGCAAACTTTACTGTGTGGTTTGAAGGGCTGTTTCCAGCGAAATTACTGGGCGTTTGAGACCTTAGAACCAATGTCTCAGGGTGACCACTGCAGTGCCGCAACAGATTCTGTGTGGCACTGTAGCTTTTATAGGCAGGCGTGGCGCTTCCATCGATGAACGACTTCACAAATCCACGTACCCGAGAATTGTTTCAGAGGTGCGTTATCTACCAATCCAGAACGTTCCCTCGTGGAGGATTATGGCCTAGCCCTCCTCCTGAAAATGAGGGGAGACCCGTGCTCAGCAGTGGGACGATATGGGTTGTTGATAAAGATGATTTTAATTTTGTGGTCCATATAACCCTCTATTGGCCTGTGTCCTCTCTGACGGGTGAAAAGCCTTATTGCCGTTATCCGTATACCGTATTAGAAAGATAATCTTTATTCATAACCGTCATCTAGAGGGGCGTGTGGGTTGGACCCGATCTCTAATCTGTTTAACTTAATCTTGCTTATAATCCATTGAATCATATCAGTTATGTATGATTTACAAGTGGCTGTATAATTATCTTAGATTAGCTTAATCCGCCTCCGTAATGGGGTCGTTGGTGGGGAGCCAGGGAGTCCTTGTTCACTTGCACGGCTCCATACGTCTGGGAGGTGGCCTTGGTGAGTCAGGTCACCTCCCTACGGGTGTAGAGGCCCGGACACCACCCGGGGGGGGGGGGGGGGGGGTAGATGGTGGTTCACGGGAGGGTTTTTGAAGTAAAACTTCTGTACGCACGTGATAGATTATTTGAATTTTACCATGGTAATTGTTGTCAATATTCAAATACTGATGATGCTAAACTTACCTTGTGTCAAGATAAGTATCTTTTATAATTAAACCACGTAGGTACATGACTAAATAATACGTTTTGAGTATCTGATGATAATGTATGTATTTAGTAAAGATTCAAATGGCAACATTTGTTTGAGGACTTAACTTGATGAATTTGGCAACATTCACTGGTTTCCAATAAACAGGAAATTATGTTAATGTTTATAATTAATATTGTACGTATTTTAGAAAAAGTTTGACTGATAATTATCAAATAATTATGATTTCTGCGGCTAGATTTAATCCATGTATTTTCGTCCATATTTCATTTAATGATATGATAATTGACTTGTGTTAATTCTTCAATATTCATACTAATATGAATATTCTTAAGTATTAATGTATCGAATCATTTACGATAATTCATCTCTGTATTTGTAAGATAATTGGTAATTGAAAATAAACGATGAAACAGCTTTATTACTGTTAGAAAACCATTTAATATAATAATTGGAATTATTCACGTTTAAACAAACTTTAGTGTACATATCTGTGGATATGTATTGATTTAGAAGGTTTTAACATGTATTGTAATAAAAATCAAGCAGTAAAAACGTTTAGTTTCAATTTAAGGAAACACGTGGTTTACTGAGCTTGTTTATTCGCCGCACGGCGGCCGGTATAAATAGCCTTGCATTTGAAAGGCAGATTCACTTCTCAATGTACCTCGGAACAGGGCGGACACGCCGCCCAACTAAATAAGTTAAGTACTATTATTATATCTATTAACTAGAAAGCTATTATTATTGTGTATGTGTATTAATCTTCAGTTTAAAACTTACTATGTGTATTGCAATAGTTATCAATATTGTGTATCAGTGTGAACATTACAATCGCTAAATTATATCGTGTTATATATAGATACAACTAATGTGAGCATTTCATTATCTTCCTACTTATTTCCAAATGAAGCTTATATTTTAAATTAATTATTGAGAGTTACAATAGCTATTCCTGTCGTGTAGTAATATGTAGATTACATTAACTTCCTACTTATTTGAAAGTAAAGTAAATGGCTTATATACTATTTATTCTTGTGTATTATTACAATAGCTATTCCTGTTGTGTATTAATAACGTGTAGATAAACCTATCCGTGAGACTTAGATTAACTTCCTACTTATTGCAAAATAAAAGAATATCAATATTAATGTTTATTCTCTTATATACCTTTATATATAGATGTCTTTACCTAATTTTAGTTATTATCAGAAGTGGGATTCGACCTGACTAATCTTAACGTATTATGTAATATTTCAGATATTGTGGGTGTGGTTTCTGAAATGGACTCGGCAGTCGTAGAAGGTCTGCTCAAGGCGATCCGAGATGCAGTTGCGGGGACACCTCGTGGAGACGATGTGGTTCTTCCGCCGTTCGATCCTGATAAGAACGACAGCGGTGCCAGCAGCTGGTGCACCAATATCGATGCAATCGCAGCGGATCTTGGATGGAGCAACATCACAACCGTTGCAAAAGCAGGTAAAGCCTTGAAAGGCTCTGCATTACTGTGGTATGAAACTTGGGAGCCCGATGAAGGTAGAACGTGGGAACAATTTAAAATCACTGTTAAAGATTTATATCCTGAAAAGAGGAACTTGTCAGACAAATTAACAAAGGCAGTGTTATTAACATCTGAAGCTGCAGAATCGTATTGTGATTATGCTAGGGAAAAACTTAGATTGTTTAAGAATACTAGGATAGTTTTCACCGAAAAACAGTTAGTTGAGCTTGTTTGCGGAGGTATACATGATGTGCATGTAAAAATGGCATCACAAAATAGTCGTGTGGAGACCACTGCAGAATTGATATCACTGTTTACGACTTATGTGAAGATTCCTAAGAAACGTCCATTTGATTCTACAAGTAAATTTACTGACAACCCAACTAGTTCTCCTAGCAAACGACCAAAAATTGATGAAAAACGTTGTTACACTTGTAACAAGCTAGGTCATTTTTCAGCCCAATGTTTTCAGAACAGAAACTATAATGCCCCTAGGACAAGTTTTTCGACAAACTTAGCTCGTCCCCCCATAAACAAAGTCCAATGCTCCCATTGCAAAAGATTCGGACACACTGAATCAGTTTGTTATTTTAAACAGCTTTCTACCACAAGTACCACAGTAACAAAAAGAGATGACGCTAATTGTATAACCAAGGTTGATCTAAAGTTAACTAAAGTTGTGATAAAGGATATGACAGTCGAAGCTCTTATTGATACTGGTGCTAGTTGCAGTATCATGAAGGATTCTATTGCACGGCGAATAGGTTGCAATTTAACTCCATGTTCAAAAATGCTCGATGGTATAGGCAATGGTAAATTACATATCTTTGCAAAAGTAACTGTCCCTGTAAAATTTGAGGAAATCTGTCTAGAAATAGAATTTAATGTAGCCAGGGATAAAGATTTTAGCTATGATTGTTTGATCGGTAGAGATGCAGTTAGTCATTCGGACGTTGCTGTTATAGTAGACTCTTCTGGGTGTAGACTGACACGTACTCACTTGCTTGAACCAACTGGAGTAGTTAATCAAATAACCAGTTGTAATAGCGAACTCGATCAACTAAACGGATTAATATGTCATTTAGATTCAGAGCTACAAACAAAGATTGAAAATATTTTCAAAAATTTTTTGTCTGTGTTGCCATCTGACAACAACATTGGTACCGTTACTACCGGTGAAATGGTTTTACGCCTGAAAACGGATGAATTAATACATTACCGGCCTTACCGATTAGCCCCTGTTGAGAGAGAGAAGGTTAATGAAATCGTTGACGATTTATTACAAAAAAAAATAATACGGGAGAGTGACTCTAGCTACGCCAGTCCGGTTTTACTAGTAAAAAAAAAGGATGGCAGCGATCGAATGTGTGTCGACTTTAGAGCACTTAACAAAGTAATAGAAAAAGAAAGATACCCTCTCCCTCTCATCGAGGATCAACTTGATAAGTTAGGAAACTCTAAATTCTATATCTCTATTGATATGAAAAATGGGTTTCATCAAATTCCAGTAGCACAGGACTCCGTAAAATACACAGCTTTCGTAACCCCAGATGGGCATTACGAATTTCTGAAAATGCCATTTGGAATTTGTAACGGACCATCAGTCTTCCAGAGAGCTATAAGTAGAGCCATTAAACACTTGAAATTTTTATTAGTGTATATAGATGACTTATTAATTCCATTTAAAACTGAAAATGAGGGTCTGCAATACCTAGAACAAACTCTCGAAGCTCTCAGTCATGCCGGATTTACCATAAACTTGAAAAAATGCAAGTTTTTTTGTGACAGAGATAGAATATTTAGGAAGACACATTTCTGAAGATGGTATCAGGCCAAGTGATAATAAAGTCTCGGCTCTCATCAACTCTCCTGTCCCTGATACTATCAAAGAAGTGCGTCAATTTATGGGTTTAGCTAGTTATTTCCGTAAATTTATACCAGAATTTGCCTCACGTACTGCCAGTATAACTAAACTCACAAAAAATAACCAGAAATGGGAGTGGGGTCAAGATCAGAACGAAGCTAGGAATTATGTTATTAAGCACTTGGTGACGAAACCACTGTTGACTGTATTTGATCCAAACTTACCTACTGAACTGCACACTGATGCTAGCTCAATTGGTTATGGTGGAATTGTAATGCAAAAAGTTGATAATCAGAATAAAGTTGTAGCATACTATAGCAAACGTACTTCCCCTGCCGAATCAAGATATTACTCTTAAGACTTAGAAACATTGGCAATTTATAACGCCCTTAAACATTTTAGGGTGTATTTATTAGGTATCCCATTCACTATAGTAACAGACTGTAATGCCATTAAGCCTACCATGACCAAAAAAGATCTTTCACCGCGTGTAGCTAGATGGTGGACCTTTATGCAAGATTTTAACTTCAAAATTCTCTACAAAAAGGGTAAATATGTGGGTCATGTTGACTACCTAAGTCGTAATCCAATCAACCCTAAAACTGTCCACACAAACAAAAATATCCCTTCTGTAATTAACGTGGTTAATGACGATGCAAGTCGTCCGCCATCGTGGTTAGAATCTGCTCAACGAGATGATACTGAGACTCAGACTATAATTGACAAAGTTCGGTCAGGTGAATTGGATACCAATCAATACTTAATCATAAAATACATTGCTCTATTATAAAAACGACGCTAATGCTATGCCGAAATTATATATTCCAAGAGGCTATAGACTTAGCTTACTTAGACTATTTCATGATGATAACTGTCATGATGGATATGATAAAATCATTGACAAAATCCGCCAACATTTTTGGTTTCCTGGCATTGCAGCGTTTGTTAAAAAATACATCTCTCATTGTCTCATATGTACCTCACGAAAAAATCACTCTGGACCTAAACAAGGTATATTATATCCTATAGAGAAATCTATTCCTTTCCATACTTTGCATATGGATTGCACTGGGCCTTTTAGACAATCAGCCGATGGTTTTAAATTTGTATTGCTAGTCATAGATGGATTTACAAAATATTGCATCCTCAAACCCCTTAAGAGTCTGAGCGGACAGGAATTGTTGTTTGCCATACGTGAAACTATTGCATTATTCGACACACCTCATCTTGTAATTACGGACAGAAGCACAAACTTTACATCTAATCAAGTTCAAACCTTATTTAGGGAAATGCAAATTGAACACCACATGATATCCACTGGTACTCCTCGTAGTAATGGCCAAGTTGAAAGGTATGTAGCTACAGTAACAAACATGTTAGCTACCACGATTAATGATTTGTCAGAATGGCCAAACGTTCTTTGGAAAGTACAACAATCTCTTAATACGACTGTTCAGAAAACCACAGGCTTTTCCCCAATGAGACTTTTACTAGGAAGGGAAGGAAATGTACCTTCCATACAAGCTCGGCTAACTGATGTTGTAGATGAATCAATACAACCAAGTATTGACTTAGAAGCTGATCGTGAATTAGCACGACAACGGCTCAAAGATGTTGCTGATAGGTTTAAGAAACGTTTTGATACTACCAGACGAACCAATAAAATATATAATATTGGAGACCTAGTTTACATCAGTCAAGATCATAGACGTCATGATAAACTCAGTCCAAAATTCAAAGGCCCATATGAAATAATACAAATATTACCACATGACACATTTTCTTTGAGGGGTCAAAATAATTTAAGAAATATTATTGTTGCCAAAGAAAAACTGCGTGTTTGGCCTGGTGAATGGGTAGAACAAAACATTTCCTTTGAAGAATCACTGTAAACAAATATAACTTATTAAACAATATCATTGTCAAAAAGAGAACCGTGATAGATTATTATATAGCTAACAAATTTAAGATTATTCAAAATAATATCCATGTAGATCACATAATTATTAAGATCAAACTATGAATGTGTTTAATTTTGAATTATCATTATTATGTAACATTGCTAATTTACTTAGGACAGGTACTTTTTTTGACACACTTAAAATATTAAATTCTGAGATTGTCACATCGGTCACATCATACCAGTATTTGTGTCGCTGGGCGATCTTAAACCTGATTAGTCTAGATTTTACTGGCAGCGAGTAAAAGGACTAATATGCTATATGCCTGGTCATAGATCACAATGAAACGATGAAAATGAGGGAATGAAAAAAAAAAAAAAAAAAAATAAGTATGAGAAATGAAAAAAAAAAAAAAAAAAAAAATGTGTCGCTGGGCGATCTTAAACCTGATTAGTCTAGATTTTACTGGCAGCGAGTAAAAGGACTAATGTGCTATATGCCTGGTCATAGATCATGAGAATGAAAAAAAAAAAAATGTGAATGATATGAAAAAAAAAAAAGAAAAGAGAATGGTTTCATTGGTAAAAAAAAAAAAAAAAAAAGAAAGTTATACTGGTGATGATGATGATAATGATAAAAATATAAAATGATTTGGACTTGTGAAATGTGATTAAGTAGGTACTTCGAGAACGAAGTACATATCAGTATGGCCGTGATAGATTATTTGAATTTTACCATGGTAATTGTTGTCAATATTCAAATACTGATGATGCTAAACTTACCTTGTGTCAAGATAAGTATCTTTTATAATTAAACCACGTAGGTACATGACTAAATAATACGTTTTGAGTATCTGATGATAATGTATGTATTTAGTAAAGATTCAAATGGCAACATTTGTTTGAGGACTTAACTTGATGAATTTGGCAACATTCACTGGTTTCCAATAAACAGGAAATTATGTTAATGTTTATAATTAATATTGTACGTATTTTAGAAAAAGTTTGACTGATAATTATCAAATAATTATGATTTCTGCGGCTAGATTTAATCCATGTATTTTCGTCCATATTTCATTTAATGATATGATAATTGACTTGTGTTAATTCTTCAATATTCATACTAATATGAATATTCTTAAGTATTAATGTATCGAATCATTTACGATAATTCATCTCTGTATTTGTAAGATAATTGGTAATTGAAAATAAACGATGAAACAGCTTTATTACTGTTAGAAAACCATTTAATATAATAATTGGAATTATTCACGTTTAAACAAACTTTAGTGTACATATCTGTGGATATGTATTGATTTAGAAGGTTTTAACATGTATTGTAATAAAAATCAAGCAGTAAAAACGTTTAGTTTCAATTTAAGGAAACACGTGGTTTACTGAGCTTGTTTATTCGCCGCACGGCGGCCGGTATAAATAGCCTTGCATTTGAAAGGCAGATTCACTTCTCAATGTACCTCGGAACAGGGCGGACACGCCGCCCAACTAAATAAGTTAAGTACTATTATTATATCTATTAACTAGAAAGCTATTATTATTGTGTATGTGTATTAATCTTCAGTTTAAAACTTACTATGTGTATTGCAATAGTTATCAATATTGTGTATCAGTGTGAACATTACAATCGCTAAATTATATCGTGTTATATATAGATACAACTAATGTGAGCATTTCATTATCTTCCTACTTATTTCCAAATGAAGCTTATATTTTAAATTAATTATTGAGAGTTACAATAGCTATTCCTGTCGTGTAGTAATATGTAGATTACATTAACTTCCTACTTATTTGAAAGTAAAGTAAATGGCTTATATACTATTTATTCTTGTGTATTATTACAATAGCTATTCCTGTTGTGTATTAATAACGTGTAGATAAACCTATCCGTGAGACTTAGATTAACTTCCTACTTATTGCAAAATAAAAGAATATCAATATTAATGTTTATTCTCTTATATACCTTTATATATAGATGTCTTTACCTAATTTTAGTTATTACACGCTTGACTTGGGGAGTAAGCTGGTGAATGCGTTGCGAAAAATGTGATCAGGGGAACGGAAGTTGAGAGGGAGATATAAGTTAGTGAAGATAGAAAGAGATAGAGAGTTACGTTTCGTATTTTTTTTAAATACTTATGTTTTATAAAAAGATTTTTTATTTCTACTATGTGTCCCAGCACACATTTAGATTTTAGTAGGTTCAAGTCCCACACATCCCCTTCCGTCAGCCCCCTGGCGGAGGATATAGTGATATAGTGAGATGGCAGAATCCCCACTCAAAAAAAGGCTTTGTCGACCCCATCTTGCTGATTCTTGGCCCGTCTCTGCGGAGGACTGCCCACGGGGGGTTTTAGTGGGTTCAAATGCCTTGAGGGATGCGACGGGATTCAACCCCCACAAAAAAAAGCTTTTGCAAAAAAAAAAGACCCACTGCTGAACACGGGTCTTCCCTCGCTTTTGTGAGAAGGGTTAGGCCATAGTCCACCACAGGCATATTTTAATGTTTTACTTTACAGGAAATTATAATTAATAAAGCAAATACCCGACTGCGAACTGCGAAAAATACTGAACCGTTGCCAGTTCAACCCTCAATCTTTTTTTGAGGTAGAAAGATAACATCTCCAATATAAATCCAAACGGAATCGCGGCAAAACAACATTATCCAACCCTTCACCCGGCTCACCCGACAACGTCAGATGAATACCTATCACTAGTGATGGAGGCAGCGTTTTGGCCGGACCGATTTATACCGGAAATAATTTCGCGTCACGATCACATACTAAATCTTGACACCTAACTAGGATTCGTTGCACCGGGGGAATAGGGTAATAAAAAAAAAAGAATGACTAAAATTAAAAAAATGACTTCGCCGTAGAGTTTCTCGGTGCTATCTTCTCTAACGGGCATATTTCCGAAGCGCTGGTAGAGTCAATGGAGTTTTTCTTTTCCTGTGCGAGACTCAGGCATGAGTCGCTACTTGAAAGGGAAATATCCTTTTTCTAACTCAAACCATAATTAGATAATAATCATTAGTTTCGTAGATCATAATATATTGACTTATTTTTTTGTATTTCTATACTCATGTATAAGATTTTTTTTTTTGACGTGTAAAAGTGCAATATTTTGCTTACTTACAATAAATGATTTAAGTTTGAGTTTGAGGGCAACTACGAGGACCGTGGTCCTACAAACACCCAGAGCAAATATTTGTTGTGTGTTCACACAAATCTTTGCCCTGTGCGGGAATCTAACCCGCAACCTCAGGCTACGGAGTCGGCTCATCACATAAAATGACAATATAAAAGTATCTTTATTAAAATAGAGTCAAGCATGTCTTCGTAGACAGCACATTGCAATTGTATTATAAGTAAATATATGTCCGACAAAAGTGTCCGGATGTGCCAAGCCCTAAATATGCCGGATAGCTGCATCTCTACTTAACAGCTCTCAACTAGGTCACGTAAATATCACTAGGTCAGTCCTTTCCGTTTGATTTTCAACCTCACCCCCATACAAATAAGGGTGGGTCCATTCATTCCTGGAAATCCATTGAATCGGACTCTGACGTTGGAACCAAAGGTCAGGAAGCTGCAAGGACGTTTATTTATTTACTAATTAATGTTATTTAAGTGTTTAGTTCCAACATTCCATTAATCTATCTATATTATATAAAAACCGGCCAAGTGCAAGTCAGACTCGCGCACGAAGGGTTCCGTGCTTTGTTGTAGGGAGCCCCTTTAAATATTTATTTTTCTTATTTTGTTGTTATAGCGGCGGTAGAAATACATCATCAGTGAAAATTTCAACTGTGTAACTATTACGGTTCTTGAGATACAGCCTGGTGACAAACAGACAAAGCCATAGTAATAGGGTCCCGTTTTACCTTTTGGGTACGGAACCCTAAAAATTACAGTAGGTAAATTAAGGTAGTACAATGTGAAGTGTGTTTCGCTCATTAACGATAAGAGCGTATTCACAGTTTAAGCAATAAATATGATTCTGATTCCGAACTCCGTGGAGGCTATTTCTGGCTTTAAGTTTTACATTTACATATTCAAAGCTGTAAGGCCCGGATTATTGTTAATTGTTATAAAAAAAATCTCCTCAATTTATTTATTTATTTATTTAATACTTTATTGCACAGATTAAATAACTAGTACAAATGGCGGATTTAACGCTCCTGTTAAATACTGTTAAGGTGCCGACCATTAATCATGTTTCTTTTAAGCATTTTTAACACCCCCCTCCCCCCTCACCCTTTGGTGATATGTGGTGAGATTGCTCTGCGCCCCTCCCCACTTGTGATGTTTCGTGATTTTTACTTAACCCCCCCCCCTCCCGTTTTAAGCCTCACGTGACAACTCAACAAAAACGTCTTAGGGACCGTCCGTTAGGACGGTCCCTAAGACGTTTTTGTTGCATATAAGAGATTTGCAACAAAATAAGAATAATAGAATTTGGGAATAAGCGGTCTCCCTAGTGGGAGAACGTCCGCCTTCCAATCAGAAGGTTGTGAGTTCAAATCCCAGTGCGGGCACGTACCAATGTGTTTCTTGTAAAACACATGTAGGTAATTATCACTCGCTTTTCGGTGAAGGAAAACATCGTGAGGAAACCCACATGCCTACCCGAGAATTACTTCGGAGGTAGGTAGGTGATCCACCCCGATCTGGCCCCCGTGGTGGATTATGGCCTAACCCTCCTCACGAAAGTGAGGGGAGACCCGTGCCCAACAGTGGGACGTTATGGGTTGATTATGATGATGATGATGATGAGAGATTTGGCAAAACAAGAAAACAGCGGGGCGTAAAACACGCAATAATTTACACGACTCTTGTTTACGAATCAAAAAAAACAGGATAAAATATAAAAATTGAGCGACTTACATAAACACCGACATTGAAAACACCAATTATATTTTTATTCCGTTAAAGGAAAAGGCAAATTTTCACCCCAATCATCAAAGAACATCGAAAAAAGTCAAAGTCGACTAAGGAAAGGCCAATAGAGACCCCAGAAAATGCTGTAAAAGACAAAATCTTGCAGAATGGCTTCTCCTTAATTTATCCGAATTACATACGTACACACTGTATCCATGAACCTATCAAAGAGAAGGATGCAACCACGGCAAACACGTAAGTGAGGAAATGGCAGCGGCATAATGCGCGGCGGATTATGCAACGTGCCAAAATTTTCGAGGAATATGTAATGCATTAAACAAAGATAATTTACTATCGGTGCTAATTAAATTAATTATAAACACAGCGAAGCGAGATGTCAGGTTTTATTTTAATTCGGATCACTATCACATAGGTAATGTAAAAGAAAAACTCACCACTTGAAAGGAAAACGTCCCTTTTCAAACTCAAACCAGAGTTAAGCTAGATTCACATTTGTCTGACGTGTCGTGTCGTGATGCATCAGATAGGTATCGGTTTCGTACATTTAATACAAGCCGTCACAACACACTGCATCGGAGTAATGTGAACGCTACCATATTAAATGTATGAAATCGATACCTTTCTGATGCATCACGACACGACACGTCAGACAAATGTGACTCTAGCTTTAATCTTTAGTTTAGAATAGAATGGAATAGAAGAGAAAACTCTTTATTGTACACCAGAAACAAAAATGAACACAAATCAGATACACACACAGGTTTAGTAGATCATAATTTGATTTATTTTAATTTTTTTTCTATGTGTATGAAACTGTAAATGTGAATTATTTTTGCTAACTTGCAATAATCAATTTGAATTCTTGAGGTTAATAAGGTCATAAGGTTTTTGCATAATTATAATCTGCGACGTAAATCACCAAATAGGTATGTCTAAGCTTAAAGATTTATTATGTTACGCTAAATTGGAATTTAACGCACGTTTTAATTTTTTTCTGACTGATACCGGCGCGTGTTGGGTGCTTCACTTTCGTATTCGCCGTCGAGCCGTCCATGATTTTTTAGGTTTACGGTTTCATCATTAAGACCTCCCGGACGACCCTCGGAAGGGTCTTGAAGTACCTCCTTGCCTTCTGATCAGCCGTGAAAATTCCGAATGAGAAGAAATTTATTGGGTTTCCGTTTTCCTTTGATAAACTGGCATCATCTGTCGGTAAATTATTAAAAGTCCGTAAATTATTTTTCGAGATTCGAAGAGTTTTTTTATTTGACTTAGTGACGAGACGAGCAAGTCGCTCACCTGATGGTAAGCGCTACGCCTGCCCATAACAGTCACAGCACCACCCAGAACCCCGCATTGCATAATCCTGCGCGGCAGTGCGCTCGTCACCCTGAGACACCGGCTCTAAAGTCTCATATGCCCAGTAATTTAGCTTGAAACTGTGCCCTTCAAACCGGAACACAGTAATGTTTGCACACTACTGCTTGGTGGATGAATATCTGGCAAAGGTGGGGTACTTCCCCAGGCGGTCTTTTGCAGAAGGAACGGTATCTTGAGCTTTATTTCAATAGTGTTTCGCGCGATATTTGAGCTGAGGCGTGTCAAGTTGCTATAACTTTGATACTGTAATCACGCCAGTTAAATTTTGTACTGTGCAGTACTCACTAACGTTGAGATAGATGGATAGATAATTTCTTTAAACCATTTTTTTTTTCTCTATTTTTTAACGTTTAATACATCTTTATGAATGAAGCCGTTAGTTTTTAAGTTAAAAGTGTTAAAAGTTTGCAATAATTTGATTTTCATTTTCTCGTGAAATTGAACCTTATTGAATTAAATTTTAATGCCATAAATCAGGGGGTATTTACGTGCGGACAGCGCCTTCCGGGTAAATTGGGGTCGTATTTTATTCGGAATTTAATGGGTCCGAAAATTACGGATTATCCCTACTTCCCTACTAATATTATAAGTGTGAATGTAAGTTTGTTTGTTACGTGTTCACGCAAAAATTACTTAACCGATTATCATGAAACTTTGTACACATATTTTTGGAGATATTAGAAGTAGCATAGGATACTTTTTTATGCAAAAAAGAGTTGTGAGGGGTTGAAATAGGGGATGAAAGTTTTTTGGTACGGGCCAGGTAACCTCCACGAGTGCTCGGCTGTTGTTCGTCCCTCTTGATGCGTTGCATCCGGAGGGAAGGGCAGCAGCTGGGACGGTGCACCCTGGGGTTCGGTCAGCAATTCTCCTAGGGAAATTGGTGGCCGTAGCAAATAACCTGGCGAGAAGAGGTCCTTCGCGTGTCCCTCTGATCAGCAGGGGGCACAGTGAAGGACCACAACGGGGACTTTTGGGCCGCGGATCGGGGGGTCCAACGCCCAAGTTAGAAGTCCCGAGCTGAGGTGCCGCTCGTGTGTTCCGGGACGCACCCAGCGGAGAAAGAGGCCCAAGCCTCACGTGGCGAGCCCGAAAGGGCGCCCGCAGAGGTGGTCACGGAAGCGACGTTCGTACCCGTGACCACCTCCATAATGCGGAGAGGAGAACACCCCGGGGTTTTAGTGGGTGAGCCCCGTCAGACCGCGTTCTGGCGGGGGAGTCCCACATAACCACCACGCCCCCCCTCCGGGGCAGGGTGGTATTCCTAATACATTTACCCGGAAAAAGAGAAGAAAAAGGGGATGAAAGTTTGTATAGAGGTTTCGTCATTTTTGAATCTAGAAGCTTGAAACTTATTTTATAGGCTTTTGATTAGATTTAAATAAAAATGTCATTAAAAATTTGACCTCTAAGGGGGTAAAATAAAAATAGAGGATGAAAGTTTGTATGGAAATATGTAAGGTTTCGGCTAAACCACTGCACCGATTTCAAAAATTCTTCCACTAATGGAAATCTACATTATCAGCGAGTAACATAAGCTATATTTGATCCCCGTACGAGTCACATAGGAACGGGAACTACGCGGGTGAAACCACGGGGCGCAGCTAGTGTTTTAATATCTCTTCTTGGAGGATGAAAAGCTGAATATACCTAGTGGCTGAAAATTATCTTCATATTGGTGAAGAAGGGTTTTGAAGAGCACGTTGAAGCTCGGTTACTAATACTTATATTTTCAATCTTCATCACCAATAACGCATATCGTCCCACTGCTGAGCACTGGAGGCCTACCATGACATCTTATAGCGATTCAATTGAAGACCTAAACTGAACCGCGTCGCATAATCGCATCTTAGGTCTTCAATTGAATCGCTATAAGATGTCTTGGTATGCCTCCAGAGGGGCTATGCAGCACGGTTTTGACGTTTGATTGCCACGGGACTCGTCATTCGTATTGAAATGACGAGTCCCGTGGCAATCAAACGTCGAAATGAAAGGAACTCGAGCTGATCTGCACCGTGCTGCATAGCCCCGCTGGTCTCCCCTCACTTTGGTGAAGTGGGTTAGGCCATATTCCACCACGAGGGTCCGAGTGCGGTTTTTTTTTGACGGAGTAACATGACGAGCAAGGTGTTGAACCGATGGTAAGCACCACGCCTGCCCATAACAGTAACAGTGCCACCCAGAGCTTTGCATTGCATATTCTTGCGCAGCCCCGCACTGAGACATCAGCTCTAAAGTTTCATATGCCCAGTAATTGGTGGATAACATACCTACCTCCGAAATAATTCTCTCGTAGCTATGTGGGTTTCTTCACGAAGGAATATTTCATGGGAAATCTCTTATAGGATCACTTCGTTGTCCGTCTGTCTGTCTGTATATCCTTTTTCTCGGGAATTTGTAGAAATTAATGTTGAAATTTATATCAAACTAGCTGCGCCCTGCGGTTTCACCCGCATAATTCCAGTTTTCCCGCAATAACTCTGCATTCCCGGATCAAAAACCGCAATGTTTCTAAGGAATAGCTGCAGATTGCAAAAAATCAAATGTTAAATCGTGAGGTTTTTTTTAATTTGACTGAGTGACGAGACCCCTGATGGTAAGCGCTACGCCTGCCCATAATAGTTACAGCGCTAACAAAAACTTTGCAGAATCTTGCTTTGAATTTTTCTCAGTTGTAAAAAATCAAAATTATATCTTTAATTCACGTATATAAAAACTGTTTATATATATCTATCTACTACTAAGCCTATTTATTTCCAAAATAAAGTTTTTTTGTCTAATTTGATTATTTTACCTTATAGCGATGCCAAAATTTTCCTGTTTTCCTATTCTTACTTATTTACCCACTGAAACTTTCCTTTCCAATTTAACAATGAAAATGTCGGTAGTATTTATTATCTAAGTTTGTTTGTCGAATGTAGCGCCGGTACAATTTTTTTGAGGGGGAAATGCGTCGCTCTCTCCCCCTCCGCCGCAGGGGTGATGGAGGGGGTGTGAGAGACACGCACCCACTAAAACCCCCCCGTGAGCAGTCCTCCGCCGAGGTGGGGCAAGATGGGGTCGCGGTAACAGTCACCATCTTGCCCCGGCGGTAGGCTCGGTGGTGTCCGGGCCTCTACACCTGTGGGGGGGCTACTTAGCTCACCGAAATCACCCCCCCCCCCCCCCCCCCCCCCCAGAAATGTGGGGCCGCGCAAGCCGGCAGGGAGTCATGTAGTACCGGACCTTGTAGCGTTTGTTAGGCCGCCTAAGGGCCTCTAACGACTTAACGACTGTGGTTAATCGATAACAGCTGTTTTTATCGATTCTTCATGCCCTCCAAACCACGGAGCGATGGATGAATCCGCATATATCCGCTTTTTATTTTTTTGACTATGTAACGAGCGATATTGCATGTATGTACAAGCGGTGGTAGCCTAGTGGGAGAACGTCCGCCTTCCAAGCAGAAGGCCGTGAGTTCAAATCCCAGTGCAGGCACGTACCAATGTGTTTCTTGTAAAACATATGTACGTAATTATCACTCGCTTTCAGTGAAGGAAAACATCGCGAGGAAACCCACATACCTACCCGAGAATTATTTCGGAGGTAGGTATGTGATCCACCAATCCGGATCTGGTCCCCGTGGTGGATTATGGCCTAATCCTCCTCACGAAAGTGAGGGGAGACCCGTGCCCAGCAGTGGGACGTTATTTATGGGTTGTTGATGTAACGAGACGATGGTGAACGCCACGCCTGCCCATAATAGTTACAGCGCCATGAAAAACTTTGCATTGCAAAATTATTGTAAATTTAGTCATAGAATAGGTGAATGAAGCTCAAGAGAGTGTATTAAAATTTTGTTTATTTATTTATTTGAATGATTAACGACACGAGCAAGTCGTTCACCTTATGGTAAGCGCTACGCCTGCCCATGACAGTTACAGTGCCACCCAGAACTTTGCATTGCATAATCTTGCGCGGCACTGCACTGCGCTCGTCTCCCTGAGACATCGGCTCTAAAGTCTCATATGCCTAGTAATTGAACCGTAATTAATCAAACCTTGACCTGATGCTGGATCATCACCTGGAATCTGCAGGATACCCAACTCCTCGAAAACTTACAAGAGATAAAAGGCGTTAGGTTCTAACTTGAGTGTCTGTGCTTTTTTAATTTCTTCACTTCTGAAATAGGAAACCTGTTGCTACCATACTGAGCTTACATAATTATTATAAGACCTTTGAACACAGTTATTACAATAAAATATATTCTATTATATTCTATTCGTTTAAATAATTTGTCCAAAATTCAAGCGGTAAAAAAATTGAGAAAAAATATAACAAATCCCAATGTTCCTTCACAACAATACCGTTACAACTTCAACTGTATCAATAACAAATCACTTCCTTAGAATTTCATGGGAAATACTTCCCATCTTATTTTACTACCCTATAAAAAATAATCATGTCTATTTTTAGCGTCCTGGGATAATCACTATTATGTCCAGAGCAATAAAGGCGGGAATCACTAGAAAATGTCTTCCATTACGATAACATCCTATCCCGTGACGTCACTGTCGCCGCCATCTTGGATTTGTATCTAAGGCCTTTTTTAGACGAAGCGACTTCAAAGAAACTATTGGAACATAAAAACAGTAACCCTTCAACAAAAGAGTTATAACCGTCATTACAGAATTTCAAATGCACTGTTGACCCGTGTCAAAATATGATTCATTTTTAATCATAAAAGTATGCAATCATTCCATCAATGTTTTGTTATGACGTTGTTACGTTAAACTATCGTCCGTAAACCAACAATGCAGACAACCATTTTTTTAAAACGTGCCAGCCACGCAACATTACGTACATTCGGCGGACGTGACTGACTGAAGTAGCGTTGTCTAAAAACGACCTTACACAAAAACCAGTGCCAATGTTCAATAGTTGATTTTTGCAGTGACGTCATGAGAGAGCGCGACGCCAGATGTGACGTCATAGAGCGTTCTCGCTTCGCTCTTGACCCATTTATCTGTTTATTAAATGCCAAATGATTGTTGGAAAACTAATTAAACTATTTGTAAGGACTTTTCATTAAAAAAGTTTAATATTTTGTTATGGATATTGGCAAAGATTTGCGTGGACCACAGGTATTTCTGAGTCTGTGTGTTTGGAGGACCATAGTCCTCGTAATTCATGATGCCCTAGATACAGGAAGTAAGTAATTAAGCATAAGCCTCGAACATTAAGGGCCAACTAAACCAAATATCACTACTTCGCTACTTCTATATATATAAAAATGTTATGTTGGTTTGTGTACGCTTCAAAAACTCAAAAAGTTCTGCAACGATCGAGCTGAAATTTTAGCATGATATATAATCCGCATCAAGGATTGTTGTTATCTATTTTTTTCATCAGTGACATATCAGCGAATGTGCGAATGTGCCACAGCGAAGCGTGGCAGGGTACAGCTAGTATATTATAAATTCGAAAGTAACTCTGTCTGTCTGTTGCTCTTTCACGCCTAAACTACTGAACCGATTGAAATGAAATTTGGTTCAGAGATAGTCTAGAGGAAAGGACATAGGGCATTTTTTATCGCAAAAAAAGCATTGTAAGGGTTTGAAATAGGGGATGAGAGTTTGTATGGAAGTTTCGTCATTTTTGAAGCTAGAACCTTGAAATTTATTTTTAGGCTTCTGATTAGATATAAATAAATTTGACATTCAAAGTTTGTTAAAATTTAGCTTGAGGGGGTAAAATAAATAAATATAGGGGATGAAAGTATGTATGGAAATATGTAAGGTTGGGCTAAACCACTGTACCGATTTAAAAAAATATTTAACTAATGGAAAGCTACATTGACAGCGAGTAACATAGGATATATTGTATCCCCATATTCCCGCGGGAACAGGAACTACGCGGGTGTAACCGCGGGGCGCAGCTAATCTTTCATTACAATAAGTTATTCCAAACCTTTACTTAGAAAGTAAACTTCAGTCGTCCAAGCTGACACACACACACTTTTTAGGGTAATTTTTTATTTTATTTTACCAAGTAACGTGTCGAGCAAGCCATTCACCTGATGGTAAGCGCTACACCTGGCTATAACAGTTTCAGTGCTACCCATAACTCTGCATTGCATAATCTTGCCGGGCACTGCACTACGCTCCTCATTCTGAGACATCGATTCTAAAGTCTCATATGCCCAGTAATTTCGCTGGAAAAAGTGTCCTTTAAACCGGAACACAGTATTGTTTCCACACTGCTGTTGGCGGATGAATATCTGGCAAAGGTGTGGTACTTCCCCAGGCGGTCTCTTGCAGAAGAGGCCTGCCGCTACGAGTAAGTTAGTTCTTCGCTTTTCAATAAAGACAAAACTTAATTCGCATGAAAACGTGAATTTCAGTGAGATAAGTTTCAGCAATGTTTATGACAATTCCCCATAATTAAGTATACAAGTACCTCTTATCTACCCAATGCTATCGTTTCAAAAGGTAGATTAAAAATACCTATCAATAAGTAGGACCACTTCAATTTATTAGGTTTTAGCCACAGTGTAGAGAATACAGTAGGTCAACTTGGCACAAAAAATATTGGAAAACAAATTCAAAATCAAAGTCCAGTATGAAAAGGAGGAATATTTATTTTTCTTTCGACTCTAAAAAAAAAACGAGCGAGCCTTCCAGTAGTTGCATATGTAGTTTTATTTGACTGAGACGAGACGAGCAAGTCATTCACCTGATGGTAAGCGCTACGCCTGTCCATAACAGTTACAGCACCATCCAGAACTTTGCATTGCATAATCCTGCGCGGCATTGAACTGCGCTCGTCACCCTGAGACATCGGCTCTAAAGTCTCATATGTCTAGTAATAACAGTTTGAAAGCGAAGCGAGGCCCGAGCTCAGCAATGGGCGGATCTGGGGTGTGATGAAGAAGATGATGATGAACGAGGGTAAGCTGTTGGTCATGTGAACTCACCCCATCAGGACTCTGCTTCTTAACTTCGCAGAATTCGTTAAGAACCTCCTGTAATTTCTTCGTTGAATCTGGAAACAAAAACATGGATTGTTATTTCTTATTCTTATATTAATTTCTAAAAATAAACCCTCATTTATTATTCATTATCCTTAGAACGGATATTATGAAGGAGAAACTTGGGATGTTTACATAATAATGTTCTTTAGTTTTGTTTTGTAGATTTGGTGCAAGTTTTTGATTTTCTTGGGAAAATTTCATCTTTTTTAACCTGACGGCGAATCCAAAGCTTTTATAATTTTAGCTGTTTTTTTATTGAATTCATTGGATTTTTTCTGAGGTAGGTATATTATTCACCAAATCTCAGCACTGCATGAATCTAACACTGTAATGAAAGACTTAAATTTGCAGAATTGCACAATTGTGCGACCTGTTGTATATACGTACAAAGCATGAGTCTCCCCTCACTTTCATGGGGAGGATCAAGCCATAATCCACCACGGGGGCCAGGTTCAGATTAGTAGATCACGTATCTCCGAAATAATGGGTTTCTTCATAATACTTTCCTTCACCGAAAAGCGATTGACAATTACGTACACATCTTATACAAGAGACGCATTGGTGCGTGCCCTCACTGGAATTTAAACTCACACCCCTCTCCTTGGAAGGCGGACGTTCTCCCACTAGGCTATCGCCTATATAAGCACTGGTAGAGTTAATGGAGTTTCCTTTTCCCGTGCGCGATTCAGCCATGAGTCACCACTTGAAAGGTCCTTTTTTCAAACTCAAACCATAGTTAGATAATCATTACTTCAATAGATCATATTTTGACTTAATTTTGTTGTTTTAGTCAATGTATTAATTATTATGTGTATTAATTAGTGATTTATATTTTTGGCTATTTACAAATAAATGATTTTAGTTTTGAGTTTCATGGTGACTCCCTTAATTAGTACTAAAGAATATCTATTTCTAAGCCAAACCTCCTAAGAAAAAAAAAATAAAAAAATTACGAGCATGCACTGGACTTACGCTTAAACACTAAGAACCCTATAGTAATTAAGAATCGCGAGTAAATAACCTAAGAAATGTAACAAACTTAAAAAACTACTAAAAAGGCGTTAGCGCCTCACGCTAAGGGATAAATTGTTATCATAAAAAAAAAAAAACCTCCTAAGAAGTAAAAATTGTTACAACCCATTCTCGAACCGCCAAAGAGTAGTATCCATGATCTCAGACAGGTCAGTTCCCACGAGGACCTCCCATTTATAACCACACACTAACCTACAAAGTGGTTCCAACACGCCATGCCATGATAATGGGTCAGTACTTTATTACCCGAGTTAATTCAGTGTGTAATCTACCGAAGAGGCCTGGTTAGAGTAATTGCAATTACGTATATGGATAACCAGTTCTGGCAGTAGTCCATATTGAGACCGTGAGTCTTTAAAATCACAGTTTTTGAAGTGAAACTTCTATACGCACGCTTGAGTTGGGGGAGTAAGCTGGTGGATGCGTTACGAAAAGCGTGATCGGGCGAGGCGAAGGGAAGTTGAGAGGGAGATATAAGTCAGTAAAATTAGTGAAGATAGAAAGAAAGAGAGGAACGTTTGGTATATTTTGTTAAATATCTTTCAAGATTATTTTTTTTAAATATTATTTTTGGAATATTTTTTTGAAGTAAAACTTCTTTACGCACGCTTGACTTGGGGAGTAAGCTGGGTAATGCGTTACAAAAAATGTGACCGAGTGAGGCGAAGGGAAGTTGAGAGGTAAATTAGGTTAATAAGATTAAAAGGTAGAGGGTAGGGGGTAAGGGGTAGTGGGGAGGGGTATGGGGTAGGTGGTAATTCGTCTGGCGTTCTGTTATTCTAGTTATATTGCCAGATCGTGGTAACCTTGAGCTGATCCTGCAGCATCACCTGGAATCTGCAGAATATCCAACTCTTCACCAATTTACAGCAAATGTATCGTCTTTGGGCTCATTGGAATTGTCTCAATGAATAGGCTATAGATAGATGGTAATCAGGGTTTATTTTTCATGTTCATCATCAACCCATAACGTCCCACTGCTGGGCACGGGTCTCTCCTGACTTTTCGTGAGGAGGGGTTTTTCATGTTGGGAGGTTTTAATTTTTTTTTATTTGTTACGGTGGTTTAGTGGGAAAACGTCCGCTTTGCAAGCTGAGCGTTGCAAATTCTAATCCCAGCGCGGGCAACAATATGTTTCTTGTAAGAACACAAGATATGTACGTAATTGTCACTCGCTTTCCGGTGAAGGAAATCATCGTGAGGAAACCCACATGCCCGAGAACTATTTCAAAGGTAATTCACGAATCCGGACCGGGCCCTGTGGTGGATGGTGGCCTAATCCTCGTCACGAAAGTGGTTGAGACCCGCGTTCAGCAGTGGGCGAATATTCCAATATCAGGAAAATTATTTCAATACAGTGAAGTGTAAAATCCCGTTACTGAATTTCAGGTTCATAGTAAGTTCCACCGCTCAGGAGGCCTACCATGACGTCTTATGGCGATTCAGTTCAGGACCTAAACTGAGCCGCGTCGCATAATCGTACCGTGACGTATTATTTTTTATGTTGCTGCCATTTTCAACCTAAACTGGATATAGGTTAAGTTGAAAATGGCTTATTAGCGACTCAATTTAGGTTGCTACCATTTTCAACCTTAACTGGATCCAGTTTAGGTTGAAAATGGCAGCAACATTAAAAATAAGACGTCACGGTACAATTATGCGACGCGGCTCAGTTTAGGTTCTGAACTGAATCGCTATAAGACGTCATGGTAGGCCTCCTGTGGTAAATATTCGAGTCAATTGCCCTTACTGGATTAAAATGTACTGTAGTATAGGGAAAACGTATTAGGGAATTAAACTATTAGTGAGACGTATGAGTTGGTATGACCTTATTTATATAGAGAGGAAGTCTTTTTTTTGTATTTCCGTACTTATGGATAAGATATTATTTTTGACTTGTAAAAGTGCAATATTTTGCCTATTTACAATAAATCATTTGAGTTTTGAGTTTTGGTCAAAATAGCAAAGGCAATCGAGACAGGGTCTCAACAAGGGCAGGGCGACGCAGGGTCTCCAACTCTCCAATCAACCCCCGAATAGGGGGATAAATTGTATTTTAATAAGATTCTTTACTTTTTTATTCTAGATAGATAGGTAGATAGATAAACTCTTTATTGAAACACCACAGAATAAAGAAAACTTAAAAACTAAGACATATTAAACTTAACAATTGGTGGGCCAATGGCCGGTCTTATCGCTGAGGGCGATCTCTAACAGACAACCATGCATGGAGAAGAGCAACAAAAATATGGGACGGTGTTCGGTGTTTTTTTTTTGTATTTTTTAGGATTTTAGTGCGTATTTATTAATATAATTTTATTTTATTTAAACTTTTATTTATCTCGCTTTACTCTGGACACAATAAACAAAATTTGAATGCTATTTTACAGCATCAAGTTCTTGAGTTCAAGCTGACGGCCCGCCTGATGGTAAGCGGTTAACGCCACCTATGGACACCTGCAACACTCGGGCCGTTGTCGATGCTTTGCCTACTCCATAACACTATTGTTCCCCCTTTTCTAAAATTCCTTATTACAAGCAATACAATAAAGTATTTTGTATTCTTTATTACTAATTTCTGTATATTTTTTTTCTATTACTTGTTTTATATTATAATTCTTACAGCGATAGTAGCCTATTAGGAGAACGTCCGCCTTCCAATCAGTAGGTCGTGAGTTCAAATCCCAGTGCAGTGTGTTTCTGTAAAGCATATGTACGTAATTATCACTCGCTTTTCGGTGAAGGAAAACATCGTGAGGAAACCCACATACCTACCCGAGAATTATTTCGGACGTAGGTATGTTCTCCACCAATCCGGACCAGGCCCCCGTGGTGGATTATGGCCTAACCCTCCTCATGAAAGTGAGGAGAGACCAGTGCCCAGCAGTGGGACGTTATGGGTTGATGATGATGATGATTATAATTCTGTAAAAAGATGTATTATGGTATTTCATTCTAGATTCTACATGCGTGAGAGGTGAAATGGTTAAAACTTACAGGAAGCTAGCTCCTGCAACTGCTGGAATTCCGCTGGGGAGAGTTTGTCCCATTGAAAACTGCAGCCAGCCTGGTTGGGCATCTCCACCTGGGGACAAAACACTACGTTATTTCTAGTCTTCTGGAAGAAAAAGAACCGAGCTGATCTTTGAAAGAATTGGAAGGTAGACAACGGAACTCCTTATTGACTAACAGTAGACTGATGATGTTTGGACTCATTTTGATCAGCTCGCAGAACCGAAGAGCTTATGTATGACGGCATCCGTGGCTGATGACCTGGTGACCTGATTGCGAAGTGTGAGGGTGCTGGTTCGATTTGCACAGGGCAAAGATTTGTCTAAACCGCGGTTATTTGCACTGAGTCTGTGTTAGTGGAAGCATGGTCCTCGTAGGTCCTGATTCCCTAGAGACAGGGAATCCTAGTTATGGGTCAGGATCTGTGTAATTATTTAATTAAACAAAGAAAAATACCATTCAGGTTTCCCCTTGGCTCCGCTCTATGGCTATTTTCCAAGAAAAGAAGATATCAACCATCGTTTATTGAACCTTCACCCCCCTCCCCCATCTGTGATCAAGGACGTTTTATTTACTCTATGGACCCGGCACGCATCTAACTAGCCAACTAGCTAGCTATGACCCAAAATGTATCTTGGCCTCTGATAATAAGAGCCACTTCGGTCTGTCTTGCGGTCTTCTCATGCCGCACAAAAACAAACACCCATTGCAATGGTCAGAGATTGCGAGCTTACTACCATTATACGAACAGTCGATCATATAATTTTGATTGGGGTAATGAGAGTGCCCGGTCCTTTGGTTAGATCGTTTATGTCTGTGATGGATGAATACGATTTATAGTGACATTATGATGTAAGAAAGGACGAATCGAGGCTTAATAGCCTGTGATGCAGAGGGGGTGTGCTATTTATAGAGGTTAGAGCGTATATCTGAATACTAATCTATAGTATATTTGAGAAAGTAGGAGATTTTTGTGTGTGTAACTGGCGTAGCGGTGGAAGCCTAGTGGGAGAACGTCCACCTTGCAAGGAGACGGGCGTGAGTTCATTTCCAGTGCGGGCACGTACCAATGTGTTTCTTTTAAAATATACGAAATTTCTGGGCATGGGATATTTTAGAGCCGATGTCGCAGGGTGACGAGCGCAGTGCAGTGCCGCGCAGGATTATGCAATGCAAAGTTCTTGGTGGCACTGTAACTGTCGTGGACAGGCGTAGCGCTTACCATCAGGTGAACGATAGTCTCGTCACTCTGTCAAATAAAAAAAAACGCACGTAAACGCACAAATCAACATAGCCGAGAATTATTTGGTAGGAAGGTCCACTAATCCACTAATCCGAACTGGGCTCTTGTGGTGGATAATGGCCTAATCCTCCTCACGCAAGTGTGGGGAGATTGTGATCAAAGTGTCTTCGTAGAAGAAATCTTTATTTCTACGAATCAATAAAAACCAGAAGTACCAGGCAAGCATAGATGATATAGAGGTTTCAATATTGCGTCATGTTTGTGATGATCCATCTTGGGAGAAGGGAGACTGGCACATGTAAGTTTTTTCACCAGGTACTATATAGTTTATGCTGACCTAGTACCTATCAAGCCGAACTGGGTTATCGCCTATCGCGAGCAATCGATAGTTTTATCAAACCTACTCGTATACTTGCAGCCGGGTCATTCATAGACCAACTGTTCCATTCTAAAACTAACTTTTTGCCAAGCTTTCGTTTAACTCGCAATGTTTGTATGCGAGTTATGGAGGCCGCAGCCGGAGCGTGCAAAGAAACCCCAAATGTTCTAAAACTAGGATTATTATAATTAAATTCTACATTATCTAGATCCTAAGCTAAAAGTGCGTACGTTCGGTCCGAAGTTAGGAGCCGACGTCACCTTAAAATTACGAGGGTTACAGTATATAGAGACAAGGGACAGTTCTGCTGCGTCTGCGTTTCGCTGTATCGCCGCCGCCGCCGGTCGCACGGTGTGGTGTGGAATGCGCTGTCATCATTCTGGTCATCGGACGGCTACATAACATGCGTTACTTTTTTTGTTTACGTGAAGTTACCAATTCCCTTTGTTCAATTGAGTTACTGCATGTGTTAAGTTCCGATGTCAATACGATATTTTAGTGACAGTGAGCTGATCTGATAATAGAAGCGAACGGTAGGTTGATGGTGTATGGACTGATGATGACAGATTGATTACCAAAGGGTATTAGAAATATAAAGTAAAAAGCCACTATATTTTTTTTTTGTTTTTTATTTTAATATTGTATTGTCATCGGTCCTTAATAAGTGTGCAATATATTGATTTAATGCGACGTTTTTACATCTATATATATAAAAATGTTATGTTGGTTTGTGTACGCTTCAAAAACTCAAAAAGTTCTGCACCGATCGAGCTGAAATTTTAGCATGGTATATAATCCGCATCAAGGATTGTTTTTATCTATTTTTTACGTAATATGAAATTAATAAAAGCAAGAAAAAATATTTTTTTTCAAAATTTTTTATTTTTTTTTTAATTATAATCTGAAAGTCTTCAAGTCAAGAGTGAATAGGTATCTTCTAGGCAAGCATGCCCCATCCTCAACCGCGTCGACACTTACCACCAGGTGAGACTGCGGTCAAATGCTTGTCTATTATGCAATAAAAAAAATATATTAAGACTAGAAACTGGCTAAATGCATCGAGAAGCCAAAACGGAGGAAAAAAGAGATAAAGATTTAAAGACGATCTTCTTTTATCTATATTTTTAGGGTTCCGTACCCAAAGGGTAAAACGGAGTCCTATTACTATGGCTCCGCTGTCTGTCTGTCTATCCGTCTGTCACCAGGCTGTATTTCATGAACCGTAATAGTTGGACTGTTGAAATTTTCACAGATGATGTATTTTTGTAGCCGCTATAACAAAATATACTAAAAATAAAGATAAAATAAATATTTAAGTGGGCTCCCATACAACAAACGTGATTTATTTGCTAATTTTTGCTCGACATTGATATTGGCAACAGGTGCTTGAAATATTCACAGCATATTTAGTTATATATTCACTTTAAAAATAGTTAATTTAATTAAAATTAAAATAATATTTAAGGGGGGCTCCCATACAACAAAGTACGGAACCCTTCGTGCGCGAGTCCGACTCGCACTTGGCCGGTTTTTATGGTTTAATAACTCCCCCATTATAAAAGTCACATGTGCAAGGTATTTTTACGATTTTGCAAACCCTAATAAAATATTTTATGTCCGACATAAAAAGGGTAATGAGCCATATTTTGCATGAATGCAGGGAGATTTTCATATTTTCTTTTATGATGAATGAGTGAAACGACCCGTGGATATTAACTCAACTCTGAAAGAGCTCAGAAAATGATCCAAGGTAGTTAAAAGTAAAAGGAATCTATACGAAATTGGGAAATGGTCACTAGTTGTTCACTTGTTTTGTTCACCAAACCGTCCACAAAGCTTTCGAGCCTTGCCTTCATTTAGAAGCAAATAGACAACCTGGAGGCATACCATGACCTCTTATACCGATTCAATTAAAGACCTAAACTGAACCGCGTCGCATAATCGTACCGTGACGTCTTATTTTTTATGTTGCTGCCATTATCAACCTAAACCGGATCATTTTAAGGTTGAAAATGGTAGCAACCTAAATTGAGTCGCTAGTAAGCCATTTTTAACCTAAACTATGGGTATAGTTTAGGTTGAAAATGGCAGCAACATAAAAAATAAGACGCCACGGTACGATTATACGACGCGGTTCAGTTTAGGTCCTCAACTGAATCGCTATAAGACGTCAGACGTCACGTATCCACGTACTTATTCTTATTATTCCATGCAGTTCATTTTAAGGCCTTAAACTGAACGGCCTAGATTGGCACCACACACTCATAAATGACAAACGTGACGTGACGTCTCTCAAAAATAGACTGAAGAGAATGAGAGAAACAGAGAATGAGATGGAGCTATATAAACTCCCATAAATGCAAACAAATCGTTACGATCTCTTTGGATAAATGTCTCTGGTCGACTTGTGAACGCTTAGCGATATTGGTGGTGACAGTTAGCAGGGCAGTTCAGTTTAAGGCCTTAAACTGGATGGATTTTGGACTGTTCGTGGTGAAGTCCCTGACCAATCTATCTCGTGGATCATACTTGAAATAATAAAAACCATTGAAAGCTTTCTGTTTCACTCACTCTCGTGAACGCTGTATTACTAGATGTGAATAAAAGAGCTGTGACACAGCTGTTGCCTTTGGCCTTCCTTCTATAGCTTAACTGGAATTACGCTGGTGAAACAACGGGACGCAGCTAACCATAAACAAATAAATTAATTAGCAATTTGACTGCTGAGCCGATTTTTATGTCTAGCCACGGGTGCGGCTTTGCACACACCGTAGTGTTTTCCCATACAGCTAACACTACATTTGTGTTTTCCCGCACCCGCGGCAAGTTATGGAAAAACACCGCAGTTGTTTTTCAGCAGTGAATGTGTTAAATTAATACAAACTATTTCCTAATAAAAAAAATAAAAAAAAGCGTAGCACTTTACGTTTCACTTCGCGTAAACTTGCATAATTTCATTATTTTTTTTATTTTCATCATCATCATCAGCCCATAACGTCCCACTGCTGGGCACGGGTCTCTCCTCACTTTTGTGAGGAGGGTTAGGCCATATGCCACCACGGGGGCCAAGTCCGGATTGGTGGATAACATACCTACCTCGGAAATAATTCTCGGGTAGGTATGTGGGCTTCCTCACGATGTTTTCCTTCACCGAAAAGCGAGTGATAATTACGTACATATGTTTTTACAGAAACATATTGGTACGTGCCCGCACTGGGATTTGAACTCACGACCTTCTGATTGGAAGGCCGATGTTCTCCCACTAGGCAACCACCGCTTTTTTTTTATTACGTTCTATTATTTAATTAATTTTCATTTGTTTTATTCAAATTTTAAGTTTTCTTTGTTCTATGGTGTTTCAATAAAGAGTTTATCTATCTATATATCTAATGGGGGCCTACACATGAAAATCGATTTACAAGGAGGTAACTCCAAAACCATGATTAAATTCGTATGCTAACAATAACACGAGCAAACCTTCATTCGTACGTGCAATGCCATTGAAAACCTACTATTTTTACCCGTAACTTGACACTGACGAAATTCCCGACCTTTTTGTAGCAAACTTTCTGTTTCGGATCCATTTGGTTTACAAATAATAGATGAAATAGATTCGGGGTGAACGGCCTATAGACAGTAAGGGCATTCCTTCAATTCCTAGAACGGTGAGTACATAAAAAAAGTTTTTAACACGCTTTAATTAGCTTCATACGTATGTATGAAACGGAAACTTGAAACGTGTTTTTGAATCCCTCAAAACGTCGGATTAAATCCAAATTTTGCACACTTATCAAGGACTGATGATAATACAATAATATTGACGTATTGACGAGACGAGCAAGTCGTTCACCTGATGGTAAGCTACGCCTGCCCATAACAGTCACAGCACTACCCAGAACTTTGCATTGCATAATCCTGCGCGGTGTTCTCCTCTCGTCACCTTGAGACATCGGCTCTAAAGTCTCATATGCCAGTAATTTCACTGGAAACAATAACCCACCACAAGGCCCGGTCCGGATTGGTGGATAACATACCTACCTCTGAAATAATTCTCGGGTAGGTATATGAGTTTCCTCACGGCGTTTTCCTTCACCGAAAAGCGAGTGACAATTACGTACATATGCTTTACAGAAACACATTGGTACGTGTCCGCATTGGGATTTGAACTCAGGACCTTCTACTTGCATGGCATTGAGTTACTGTTTCTAATTGTATGTTGGTCAGGGAAGTGACACAAAGCGTGAAAAAGGGCTTGAAAAGGGTACAAGTGAATATATCACCAATGGGTTCTATTTTTTCTATCGAACCGTAATCTTTAAGTCGGAGTAATAAGGTAAAAAGTTGGCTGAAACGACCTATTCGCTGGCTGATAAATAAGCGTGCCTACACCTTGCTTGGATACTTCGAGATCATTGCTGTAGCTTCACATTATGGGCTTCTAGTAGACAAGGGTTCCTGGTTTTAGTGATTCAATGACATTATATTGGAAACGGTCCTTTTTAGGCTTACGTACTTGGAAAGAAAATGCAACTTTATTGCCCATATGTGAATCCCTGACGAAACAGAGGGGTGTTTATAAGTTTGTTGTGTATCTGTTTTGTTTACTTTTTTATTTGACTGACTGATGGTAAGCGCTACGCCTGCCCATAACAGTTACAGGTTACATAATCCGGCGCGCACTGCACTGCGCTCGTTGAGACGTTCATTTTTGTGGCTAAGCTTGAAACTTATTTTTTAGGCTTTTGATTAGAAATAAAATAATAATATGACATTAAAAATGTTACCCTTAAGGGGGTAAAATAAAAATAGGGGATGAAAGTTTGTATGAAAATATGTAAGGTTTCGGCTAAACCAATGCACCGATTTTAAAAATTCTTTCATTAATGGAAAGTTATTTTCGCGACTAGTTATGAGCGAGTAACATAGACTATATTTTTTATCCCCGTTTTCCCTAAGGAACGGGAACTACGCGGGTGAAACCGCGGGGCGCAGCTAGTAAAATATATTGAATAATAAAGAAAATATTTTTGTTAAATATTTTAAGTTAGTTAGTTAGTTAAGTAGGTAGGTAGGTAGTATTAGTTTAAAATTGTTATATGGGTCCTTTTTATTTCTTTGTGTGGGACCCCGCACCGACTAGGGGCCCACGGGGGCCCCTTGGCTTTGCCTCATCCGCCTTATGGATATTCCGACCCTGCGTGTACCATCGAACTGTTCAAACAATCGAAACCATAGAGTAAAACATCTCGGGCTGGTGCATCGCCAAACTACCCTCATTTTGTCATCGTTTCCAATCCTCATATCGTATTGCTCCATTCATCACAGTCTCCGACACGCTTCCTAGCGGATCGGATAACCGCTATAGCCGGTTATATCGGGGTTTATCCGGTTTCATGGCATAATAAGGCTGGTACATGATATCCGGAGTACATTTCTGTTATTGATGTGACGTTTCCTAGAAAGTTCAGTTGGACAGAATAGTCGATGGACATGTTTTGATAATGTTTTTGTTTTTTTTTTTGATACTTGGGAACGTAATTTTTAAAGAAAATTCGATTTTTAATAATTATAGTATTATTTTTTCTAATAATGATAATTCAATTAATACTTACCAATTATTAATTTATTATTTGGTAATCCATGCAATAAACTATCCGTGTGCTAAATTTCATACAAATCTGTACAGTAGTTTTTGTGTGGAAGAGTAACAAACATCCATCCATCCATCCGCCCGTCCGTCCATCCATCTATCCATCCATCCATCCTCACAAACCCTCACTTTTACAATATTGGTGGGATAATTTTTCAGTGAACAACTAAAGCAAATCGCGAAACCAACAGAGTGAAACCTGTTACTCCCACCTCAGTAAGAATTATTCCTAATTTTGCAACAGTAAATAGAAACCGCCGCAACAAAAATAAAACCTTACCGCGGAGACCTTTAGATATATTTTAGGTTGTTAATCTCCATGAAAACATTATTATACACGATACAAAGGAGATTAAACTCTAAAGCTTAGGGGATTTGGTTGTTTTCTCAGTGTGAGGGTTGTTGTTTGTGTTTATACAGAATGGTTTACAATGCAGAGTCACGTACTGATTGGAAATGTGGAGGATTTGAATTCAGGGTTACTTTGAGATAGTAGGGAGAAAATATAATTATCTGACTGTAATTATATCGCGTTAGGGAACCGTGCTGACCAAATAAATAATGAATAAGAAATATCTACACCTCGGATTTTTAAAAAAAAAAAAAAAAAAAATTTGACTGAGAGACGAGACCAGCAATTCGTTCACCTGATGGTAAGTGCTACGCCTGCCCATAACAGTCACAGCACCACCCAGAACCCTGCATTGCAAAATCCTGCGCGACACTGCACAATGCTCGTCACCCTGAGACATCGGCTCTAAAGTCTCATATGCACAGTAATTAATCCTCGAACACGTGATGAAATCAAAATCGATTCATCCGTTTAGGAGCTACGATGCCACAGACACAGATTCACAGATACACACGATAAACCTATAACATTCCTGTTTCCACCGGGGGTTGATACATTATGCACATAACCATAGAAATGGCCTTAAGTCGCGATCGATGACATTTGCATGGACAATGGTCGTTTGTATGCAAGAGCCTTAATTCACGAGTTATAGACATTATGTCGAACACGAGATTCTCTCTCTAGAAAAATATCGCTTATAAATTGCCAACTGGCCCACTAATGGGACTCTGGGAATCCTATTCTACTAGGAACACCTTACTAGCGTCTATGTTTTCCGAAAACTATGTTATAATCTGAAAGTCTTCAAGTCTAGAGGGAGTAGGTATTTTCTAGGCAAGCATGCTCCATTATCGACCGCGTCCACACTTACCACCAGGAGCCTCACCACGAACAGTTAAATCCATCCAGTTTAAGGCCTTAAACTGAACTGCCCTGCCAACTGTCACCACCAATATCGCTCAGCGTCCATAAGTCGACCAGAGACATTTATCCAAAGAGATCGGAACAATTTGTTTTCATCTATGGGAGTTTATATAGCACCATCTCATTCTCTTTTTCTCTCATTCTCTGCAGTCTATTTTTGAGTGACGTCACGTCACGTTTGTCATCTAAGAGTGTGTGTGCCAATCTAAGCCGTTCAGTGTAAGGCCTTAAAATGAACTGCATGGAATAAGAATAAGTACGTGGTTACCCCCTAGATGAGACTGCGGTGAAATGCTAGCCTATTCTGCAATAAAAAAAGGACGCTTAATACAAATGAAACTGAATTTTAACTGGAGGCCTACCATGACGTCTTATAGCGATTCGGTTCAGGACCTAAACTGAGCCGCGTTGCATAATCGTACCGTGACGTATTATTTTTTATATTGCTGCCATTTTCAACCTAAACTGGATATAGGTTAGGTTGAAAATGGCTTATTTGCGACTCAATTTAGGTTGCTACCATTTCAACCTTAACTGGATCCAGTTTAGGTTGAAAATGGCAGCAACATTAAAAATAAGACGTCACGGTACGATTATGCGACGCGGCTCAGTTTAGGTCCTGAACTGAATCGCTATAAGTCGTCATGGTAGGCCTCCAGAGCTTGAATTGATAGTGGTAAATGCGGTAATGAACGTTGTTTGCTCTCGCTTTGGGGTAGTTTCGTTTGTTTGCACGACTGCGGGATGATTGCGTTTGGAGTGTTAACTCCACAGAGCAGGTTTTTCAACCTTTTTCATGACGCGACCCCCTTCATCATCAACCCTTAACGTCCCACTGCCGGGCACGGGTCTCTCCTCACTTTCGTGAGGAGGGTTAGGCTATAATCCACCACGGGGGCCCAGTCCGGCTTGGTGGATAACATAGATAGATAGATAGATAAACTATTTATTGAAACACCACAGAACAAAGAAAACTTAAAACTACACACACCTACCACACAAACACACCTACCTCCAAAATAATTCTCGGGTAGGTATGTGGGTTTCCTCACGATGTTTTCCTTCACCGAAAAGCGAGTGATAATTACGTACATATGTTTTACAGAAACACATTGGTACGTGCCCGCACTGGGATTTGAACTCACGACTTTCTTGGAAGGCGGACCCCCTTAGTATGAAAAAAAAATCGCGTCCCCTTCCACTGTTTATAATCGGAGCCGTTTTTAACCTACTTAAGGCCTTGGAGCCTCACCACGAACAATTAAATCCATCCAGCTTAAGGCCTTAAACTGATCTGCCCTGCTAACTGTCACCACCAATATCGCTAAGCGTTTATAAGTCGACCAGAGACATTTATCCAAAGAGATCGTAATAATATGTTTGCATTTATGGGAGTTTATATAGCTCCATCTCATGCTCTTTCTCTCTCGTTCTTTGCAGTCTACTTTTGAGTGACGTTACGTCCGCCAAGCAGTAGTGTGCAAACATTACGGTTTGAAGGGTATTGTTTCCAGCGAAATTACTGGACATATGAGACATTAGAGCCGATGTCTAAGGGTGACGAGCGCAGTGCAGTGCCGCGCAATGCAGAGTTCTGGGTGGTGCTGTGACTGTTATGGGCCCGCGTAGTGGTTGCCATCAGGTGAACGACTTGCTAGTCTCGTCACTCAGTCAAATAAAAGAACATAAGATATTCAAATAGCAATTCAAATGATTGCATTAGTTACTGTTATTAGCAATTTAAAGCACGAGCGTAGCGAGCTCTAAAAAAAATGGCCATTTCCATGAGTGACAACAAATGTGGTGAAAGATAATTCATTTCAAATGTTATTGTACAAGTTCTGTGATCCCCGCGACCCCCCTCAGGAGGCTTTGCGGCCCCCAGGGGGTCACGACCCACACTTTGATAACCACTGCCATTGAGTATAACTCTTCTATACGGTTCATTCCCTGTTCATTCTCAATGAACCCCTTAAAGTCACATCATCATCAACCCATGTTGGCCAACCGCTGTGCTCGGGTCTCCCCTCACTTTCCGGGGTCATTTCATTTCGGTCTTTCGGTTTTTTTTTTCTTTCATCAATGGAAAGCTACATTATTAGCGAGTGACACGGGAACGAAAAATACGTGGGTGAAACCGCGGCTCAGCTAGTATCATACGAGTATAAGGCAGTTAACACAACTAGGGATGTTACGGAGGAGATCTAATGGGAACCGAAGTCCTAGTCGGAGTTTTTAAATTTGGTTTGTTGGGACCGGAGTCGGAGTTGAAGTCGATACCGTAGTCGGAGTTGGAGTCGGAACCTAAGTCGGAGTTGGAGATAGTGGCAGAAAATGTGTTAAATATTATTCAATAACGCTGTTTAATTTCATACTAAAATAAGAAACTTACGTGAAATTGACAAAAAAAAGAATTTGTCCAATAACAGTCAGCAAATTAAATCAACTGAATTGACTCCAAAAGTAGCAGGACCTCCGATTTAAACCTCCAAATTAAAATTGTCAGAGCCGAAGTCGGAACCGGTATTGTAATATCAATCGGAAATTCCGACTTATCGGAGTCGGAGTCGAAGCTGCGTAACATCCTTGGTACAAACTAGGGATGTTACGGAGCTTCGACTCCGACTCCGGTTCCGACAAACCAAATTCAAAAACTTCGACTCCGGCTTCGGTTCCGATTGAACCAAATCCGTAACATTCCTAATACAAACTATAATAATTACTTATCCCCATTACAAGGTCAGCCGAGCGCTCTGCACACCTGCAAACTTAATAATAATATGTTATAACATGGCGGTCGGAACCTCGCCCGGGGTTAATGTAACCTGGGCATTTCCCGGTACTTTAGCTATCTACCATCGCTTATCTCGTTTTCCCGCATATCAAAAAGCGAACTGTTTATTTTAAAGTGAATATATTATAACTAAATATTCTGTGAATATTTCAAGCGTCTACCTGTTGCCGTCATCAATGTCGAGCAATAACGAGCAAGATTTGTTTGCGAGTTCGTTGTATGGGAGCCCCTAAAAATATTTATTTTATTCTGTTTTTTAGTATTTGTTGTTATAACGGCAACAGAAATATATCATCTGTGAAAATTTCTACTGTCTAACTATCACGGTTCATGAGATACAGCCTGGTGAGAGACGAACAGACAGACAGCGGAGTCTTAGTAATAGGGTCCCGTTTTACCTTTTGGGTACGGAACCCTAAAAAGTGTGAAGCCAGATACCGTACAAAAAACGAGTGTGCTTTAGATCACACGACTGAAGTAAAACTTCTTTAGCCATTTTATTTTATTTTATCGATTTATCCTACTAATATTATAAATGCGAAAATTTGTGAGAATGGATGGATGGATGTTTGTTCCTCTTTCACGCAAAAACTACTGAACGGATTCGAATGAAATTTGGAACACAGATGGTTTATAACCAGGATTCAGTAATAGGGTACTTTTTATCCCGATAGTATGTTGCCGTGGGACAAAACGGGAATTACACTGGTGAAACCGCGGCGCGCAGCTAGTCATTTCATTTTTTTGTTATTATTTACCTCTCAACTTCCATTCGCCTCGCCCGGTCACAATTTTCGTAACGCAATCACCAGCTCACTCCCCAAGTCAAGCGTGCGTAAAGAAGTTTTCCTTCAATAAAAAGACAGGCAAAATCGTGGGAAGCGACGCCGACGCGACGTAGAGGGAATAATTGGAGCATATTTATCGTACTTACATAATTAATCTCCTACACGCATCGACACTTAGCCTGTTAATATTAAATCAGCCTTTCAGCGAAATTGGATGATTATTTGAGTACCCTATTTAAGTACACTTCACATGTTGCGTTGAAACTCGGGTAGGCACTGAATAAATAAGCTACGTTCCGATTCAAGAAGTTTATTTCAGATAATACTGTTACTTTCATGTTTGTTTTTGTTTGTAAGCTTGAGATCTCCGTCACGATTGTGTAATGTTAGAATAATTTTAATAAGCATTAAATATATACAGAAATAAATGACGATTTATCAATAAAAATTCTAATAAAATAATTAATTTTATGGTAAAAAAAGCGTGGGGTGCTTTTTTACTGTATATTATTTGTCGGCCCGCGGTTTCATCCGCGTAATTCCAGTTTTTAAGTAGGTACTCTTCATTTTCCAAGTTAAAAGCTACCATTGATAGATGGATGATATTATATAGACATAGATTAATAGATACATTTATGAAACAATAACGTAAAGCTTACATATTATCATACAAACTTACATCCCCTATTTTAATTAACACGTTGACTGCTGAACCGGTTTTTACATTTGGGCACCGTGTGTGTTTTCCAGCAATGGCGTGCCGTCTGTGTGAGCCGCACTGTAGTAGCGCCGCGTTACACACGCACGTCTGTGTTTCGCCGCACAGCCGGCACGTAAGCTGCGCTAACACAACAGGTGTGTTTTCACGCACCCGCGTAAAGTTATAAAAAACACAGCGTCTGTGTTTTCAGCAGTCAACGTGTTAAAAGAATAAAGAAATGGCTAAATTTTTCACAAACTTCGCCCTCGGCTTACCCCAGTGCGTGGCCGGATACGCGCATTACCGATTTTGTTTGCAGGCCTACAGGCTTTCACCGGAAGTCCTGTAATATTGTTACGGGCAGCGCCGGATTTAGAGGTCTGGAGGCCCAGGGGTGGAGGCCCACATTCTTTTATTTTCAAATAAATGGACAAAACTTTTCAGACTGGACTGGACTCTCTCTCTGGACTTTTTTGTGTTTCAATAATAATTTATTGCAAAGTAATGGAAAATAATAGAATTTGTGATAAATAATAGATCTTTATGATATTCTGTAGAGATATATCCTCTCTTGGGACCCCGAGGCTGTAGCTACGGATCATCATCATCATCAGGCTTAGTCAATCCACTACAGGACATAAGACTTTTCTTTATTGTGCTAAATTTTACGTTCCTGAGCTTTCCTTCCCCATGTTTAATCCAGTATGCGGACAATGTCATCTGCCCATCTAGCTGGAAGCCCCGGATGCCCTCCCCTAAATCCGGCCCTGGGGCCTCACCATGAACAGTTCAATCCATCCATTTAAGGCCTTAAACTGAACTGTCTTGCTAACTGTCACCACCAATATCGCTCAGCGTTCATAAGTCGACCAGAGACATTTATCCAAAGAGATCGTAACAATTTATTTGCATTTATGGGAGTTTTATAGCTCCATCTCATTCTCTTTCTCTCTCATTCTCTTCAGTCTATTTTTGAGCGACGTCACGTCACGTTTGTCATTTATGAGTGTGTGGTGCCAATCTAGACCGTTCAGTTTAAGGTCTTAAAATCAACTGCATGGAACAAAAATAAGTACGTGGTTACCCCCTGAGCTTTCCTTTCCCATGTTTAATCCAGAATGCGGACAATGTCATCTGCTCATCTAGCTGGAAGCCCCGGATGCCCTCCACTAAATCCGGCCCTGGTTACGGAAGTCAATCGTTCTCGGCTGATTGAATAACGGCCGCTTACGGGCTTCGACATTTAATTCTCCATCGAGAAAGGAAACTCTGTAACGAACTGAATCTTAATTATTGAGTTTCTACTTTCGAGGACGCTTGAGCCGTCATCTCCTCAAAATTGGCTAATTTGATTAATTGGCTCTGCTCGATGATGTTGGTTGTTCGTATTGAGAAGATTCGAGTTGACGTTTTCCATTCTTCTCTCACTTCCCCAATCCGACCGAACTTACTAACAGTAGGTATACTTGTGTCAACAGATCTTTTTTTTTTAACCTGGGGAATGCATTACGCATAACACCAGACCCGGGTGAGGGCCGGGTGGTTATGTGGGACTCCCCCGCCAGCTAGTCTGACGGGTATACCCACTAAACCCCAGGGTGTTCTCCTCTCCGCATTATGGAGGTGGTCGCGGGTTCGCTGGGCGCTTTCGCAACCACCTCTGCGGGCGCCCTCTCGGGCTCGCCTCCCGAGGCTTTAGCCTCGTTCTCCGGCGGGTGCGTCCCGGAACACGGTGTTCCACCGAGACGCCTTTGTTGTCGGGGCTACGGGTGCGAAAGTGGACTTCCGCGGCCCCAAGTGTCAACGGATCTAGGCCAACGTCAACACAAGCCCTCGGAAAGTTTGCGCATGCACAGTCACGAAGAAATGTTTTAGTGTACCTTGCCTTTTTCTCAGTAGGTGGGAAATAGTGGGAAATGGCAGGCGACCAACCCTAACTGTCCAAATCCTAACTCGCTTCCAAAATACGAATATCTTGACGCTTTCTGCGGCGACACTTCACGATGACTGACCCTATTTGTACCAACTAACAGTAGGTACCTGAGGAGGCCTGAAAGATCAGCTTGAGTAAGTATGCGAGATGATGAGTAAAAGACGTGTGAATGAGACCAAGCGGAAAGGATGTGACACCACCACGCATGGACCCTACACAGCCTATAGGTCTGGAGTTCCAGAAACCAGTAGAGGGTGTCAGGGAGTTGGTGTACCGCTTTCCGCTGGGATCTTAGCATGTGGAAAGATGTAGTCTCTGCCTATCCCAACGGGAGAAAGGCGTGTCTGTATGTACGCATTATAATTATGTTCCATTCGTACCTTAATCCAGTTGTGTTCAAACAATACTCCATGAAGCGCCACAATTCATTCCCTTGAAAGGCGGAAGGTGACGGAGAAATTTCAATAAGACCTTAATATCCCTCCGGGACTCGAGTAATTCGGGCAAGGACACGTTACGGGTCTGAGCTCCCCTGAAGGGATGTTCTGGCAGTAGGGATATTTTCAACAAAAACGTGACAAAGAGAGAAATAACTTCAAAAACGCAGTATGCTTAGGGTCTTAGACCACAAGGATGAAGTAAAACTTCTTTAGCTCGTTTTTGTTTAGTTACCATCATATTTTTTTAAGTGATATATTTAATTTTTTTGTTATGTACCTCTCAACGTCTGTTCGCCTCGCCCAATCACACTTTTCGTAACGCATTCACGAGCTTACTCCCCAAGGCAAGCGTGCGGAAAGAAGTTTTACTTCAAAAACGTCCCTGTGACCACGATTAATGTAGTAACTTCATAAAAATGTCGAGGTTAGACGAAATTAGTGGCAGGCCTCTTCTGCAAGCGAACGCCTGGGGAAGTACGCCTTTGCCAGATATTCATCCCCCATGCAGTAGTGTGCAAACAGTACTGTGTTCCGGTTTGAAGGGCACTGTTGAAGGGCACTGGCCTAACACTCCCCACCAAAGTGAGGGGAGACCTGTGCTCAGCAGTGGGACGTTATGGGCTGATGATGAGGCAAAAGTAATGAACTTTTTACTGATGTAATTTAAACAAAAAGTACCCATACTGTTTCCTCCTCCCCTCGCCAGGGACCTTCGAAGGGCTGGGAGAGTATTTATGGAACGATCTGAGCCTATATACAAGCGGAATGCTTCAAGAAATTGACTCGATTGTAATTTTGGTTGAAGGTTTTGAATTGACCTCGATTTACTAAATTTTTGTGGTTTTTATTGACTACTTCAATCTTGGAATGTTCTGGCTGAGGTGTAACTTGTGCATTTCGCAAACCAACCACGCCGGGTTTGATCCCAGCCCGAAGGAATCCTACTTCCTCCTTCCAACTAAAACTAAAATAGTGAAAGTTTGCGAGGATGGATGGATGTTTGTTACTCTTTCACGCAAAAACTACAGAACGGATTTGAATGAAATTTACTACAGATAGTTTACTACCTGAATTAACATAAAGAATACTTTTTATCCCGTAAAAATTTACTGTTCCTACGGGATAACACTCAACGCGGGGTGTAACGTGGGCGCTACCAGTAACTCTTAACGCCGATTTCTATAGCTCCATGCTGCGGGGGTCAGTAACCAAAAACGAGATCCAGACCCGTAACTAGCATTCCCTGTATCTTGGGAATCAGGAACTACGAGAACCATGGTCCTACAAGCACCTAAACTCGGAGCCAATACTTGTAGATCACACAAATCTTTCAAAAATCGGGAATCGAACCCGCAGCCTCACGGTTCGCAATCGGGTCATCACCCACCTACACCAAGGAAGCCGTTAAACATTTTTATACTACCTTAATTTCTCCAACGGATTTCTAAGGGGAACATTTCTAAGGAGTCTACGAGCTCAACACTTCTTATTTCAAGGCGATTTAATTAATTTCTTACATTTCATAGCACCCCATTTTTCTATAAGCTCCTCAGACGAGCTGACGCTTAGACCATGAACCTATAGAAAGAAGGAAGCCGCGACGAAAGTGAAGCCACGGTAAGCGACGGTATGAAGGGCATTGTTTCCAACGAAATTACTGGGCATTATGAGACTTTAGTGCCGATGTCTCAGGGTGACGAGCGCAGTGCAGTGCCGCGCAGGATTATGCAATGCAGGGTTCTGGGTTGTGCTGTGACTGTTGTGGACAGGCGTAGCGCTTACCATCAGGTGTACGACTTGCTCGTCTCGTCACTAAGTCAAATAAAAAAAAAGTAAAACTAGTTTTTTTTAATTTTGTCTCTAATTTCACTTGTATGTCCTAGAGTTTGCATTTCCATTGAATTGAGTTGAAATTTTGCATGCCTATTAAGTGCCAATGATAATACAATATTATGGTGACAGCGAGCTGATCTGATGATAGAGACGGAACTGGTGGTGTTTGGACTCATTCTGACTTTTTGTTGCTACTCTCCATATATGATTGTCTGGAAAAGATCGCTCTCAGCGATAAGGCCGCCCCTTGTGACACTAATTGTTAAATTAGATTTGGTTTAGTTTTCAAGGTTTGTTTGTTCTGTATTTTATAAAAGCTTATCTGGACAAAATAATATTTCTATTTCAGAGCAGACATACACTGGTGCATGAGGCTTGTGTGTACGAACGGACCGGCGCATCTTGAGTGCTTCACTTTCGGAGGGCGTTTTCTATTTCTTTTATAGTTTATGGTTAAGAGGATTTCAGACGTTTCACTAAATGAGGGTTATTAAAGTATTCAAGTTAATTTTCGATTTAAGGTTCTTTCTTCTTCCTTGTTTTACGAGGGAATTAAGTGAATGTTTCCAAAGAGATTACTTTATGACGGAGGTAGGTAAATTAATTGTTTTTGTCTTGCCTCTCATTTGAAAATGTTTTTTTTTATTTCAGTTGTTTGGTTTTTCATTAGTCACTTGTCTCGCGGTCCGTGAGCTGTATTTTTAAACGTCCATTTTTTTAGGCTTTTGTGGGTTTCGTTTTATTTTATTTGTTTTGTTATCGTTGACTTTTTTTCTCGATGTTTTTTGTCCATTTAGTTTCTTAGGTTTTCGCAGTTTTGATGATGTTGTCAAAGGTGCTGAGCTTGCTGAGTCTAGAATGAAACTGGCTCCCAATGACTTTTAAAAAAAAACATATTGGTACGTGCCCGCACTGGAATTTGAATTCACGGCCCTTTCCTTGGAACTCGGTTCGCTAGGCTACCACCGCCTCTTTTCTCGCTTTTCTTGTTATGTGGACTGCTGTTGGAAAACCGTGATAGGGGGTTGGTGATTTTCTGCTTGAGAGTGGCAGCTGCAATCGGAGAGTCAGATCAACTGTATAGGAAATGTCTAGTACCTTATATGCTGTTCTCGAAGTTTTACCTGAAAACAAACAAATTAACTGTCAAAAAATTACAAAGAGTTTCTTAGTGCTGTCTTCTCTGACGGGCGTACATCCGAAGCGCTGGTAGAATTAATGGAGTTTCCTTTTCCTGCGCGAGATTCAGGCATGAGTCGCCACTTGAGAGGGAAATTTCCTTTTTCAAACTCAAACCATAATCAGTTAGTCATTAGTTTAGTAGATCATATTTGATTTATTTTGTATTTTAGAGACCAAAGAGTTCTACAACTGTTCTTGTATTAATATACCTTTTTTTATATGTTTAAGATTTTTTTTTGAAATATTTTTTTTTTCTATTATGTCATTCAGCACATAATTTTTTTTTATTAATTTGTTTTTTTTTTTAATTTTCCTTTGTTATTCTGTGGTGTTTCAATAAAGATTTTATCTATCTATCTATCTAAGACAAAGGGAACAATTGTAATTTCTTTTGACTTCCTAAGCTCCTCGATAAAAGTCGTCTCCAAGACTTAGTCCTGACGCATAAAGTGGAATTGAAGAAGATAATGTAAACCGGGCTTTAGTTTAATGTTCCGTTTCGTTACAATTACAATTCAGTTACATTTTATTTATTTTGTATATCTTTTTATTACTGGAGGCCTACCATGACCTCTTATAGCGATTCAATTGAAGACCTAAACTGAACCGCGTCGCATAATCGTACCCTGGCATCTGAATTTAGGTTGCCGCCAATTGAGTCGCTAATAAGCCATTTTCAATCTAAACTTGATCCATTTAAGGTTGAAAATGGCAGCAACATAAAAAACAAGACGTCACGGTACGATTATGCGACGCGGTTCAGTTCAAGTCTTCAATTGAATCGCTATAAGATGTCATGGTATGCCTCCTGAGCTCACCCGCGGTTTCACCCGCGTTATTCCAGCTTTTCTGATATAACTCTCCATTTCCCAGGTTGAACACCATCATGTTACTTTTATGAACAGCTAAAGAGCGCGAAAACATTTGTGATCGTAAAACGAAAACACAATTTTTTGTTTTTTCTAAATTTTCCAGTTTTCCGGACAAATTTCTTAATTTTGACAAACACAACGATTGTGTTTTCCCGCACTCGCGGCGAGTAATGAAAAACACGACAGTTGTGTTTTCAGCAGTGAATGTGCGAAGAGACAGACTTATATATCTACCATTGAGGATATTTTTGTAAGCCTTTTTAAGGTGTACAATGCTGTTGTACATTATTTTTATCTATCTCGTAAGATTCAGCCAGCGTTTGCAATGTAACGGCAAAAAAGTGTTTATTTACGACATCACATTAGAAACCTCTGAAATTATCATTGTTTCTCTACTATATTAAACATGTAAAATACACATAAACCTTCATCTTGAATTAATCTATCTATTAAAAAAAACCGCATCAAAATCCGTTGTTTAGTTTTAAAGATCTAAGCATAAATAGGGACTAGGTACGCAGTGATGCTTTGCGTCTGGCTGATTTTTATGCCGCCATCCCTTACTGCTCAAACTGTCCTTCGAGGAATTTCATATCTTCGAAGTCTGAAAGGAATCGTTGACTTATTGTATGTGCCTATAAGTCCCGGGCGTAAAGCTATTATTCAGCAGGAGTATTATTTTTCATAAGATTTATTATTAAGCGGTATTATAATATTGTCGTCGTTGGGTACTCAGACCAACGGAGCCGTACCATCCTTACCTCCTTACCTATATTATAAATGCGAAAGTAACTCTGTCTGTCTGTTGCTCTTTCACGCCTAAACTACTGAACCGATTGAAATGAAATTTGATACAGAGATAGTCTAGAGCCTGAAAAAGGACATAGGGTACTTTTTAATGCGATAAAAGAATTGTAAGGGTTTGAAATAGGGGATGAAAGTTTGTATGAAAGCTACATTGACAGCGAGTAACATGGGCTATTTTTATACCCATATTCCCGCGGGAACAGGAACTACGCGGGTGAAACCGCGGGGCGCGGCTAGTCTGAAATATTAATGAAGTCAACTGTAATATTATAAATGCGAAAGTTTTTATCTTCGCTACATTTATTGCTCGCATGTAATGTTAGTAGATAGATAGAGATATACTCTTTATTGAAACACCACAGAACTAAGAAAACTTAAAAACTAGAACAGAACAAGTTTTACAATTAGTGTCACAATGGGCGGTCTTATCGCTCAGAGCGATCTCTTCCAGACAACCATGCACGGAGAGGAGTAATTAGGACATCGGACGGTGGCTTTCCTTATATACATAGAATAAAATAAACAGATACATATTATACACAAAATAAACTTAAATACATAATAGAATAGAATAGAATAGAAAAACTCTTTATTGTACACCAGAAACAAAAATAAACACAGTACAGAAGAATTACAATAGGTAAACAAGGGTAGCACAATGGGCGGTCTTATCGCTTAAATCGATTTCTTTCAGACAACCATACAACATAATAGATAAACTTAATATATACCATAATATAATAAACATATATACCTACTAATACAAATCCCTACTTATATTATAAATGCGAAAGTAACTCTGTCTGTCTGTTGCTCTTTCACGCCTAAACTACTGAACCGATTGAAATGAAATTTGGTTCAGAGATAGTCTAGAGTCCGAGAAAGGACATAGGGTACTTTTTAATGCGAAAAAAACATTGTAAGGGTTTGAAATAGGGGATGAAAGTTTGTATGGAAGTTTCGTCATTTTTGAAGCTAGAAGGTTGAAATTTATTATTTAGGCTTTTGATTAGATATAAATAAATTTGGCATTTAAAGTTTGTAATACTTTACCCTTGAGGGGGTAAAATAAATATAGGGGATGAAAGTATGTATAGAAATATTTGCGGGGCGCAGCTAGTGTATAATATGCAGCAACTAGAAAATTAATACTGAATCTACTTAATTAGTATTGTGCCTATGTAACGGAAACTTTGAAAATGATTTTGAAATTCAAAATGTCGGATTCATTCATCATCTGCATCATCAACCTACCTCCCACTGCTGGGCACGGGTCTCCCCTCACTTTCGTGACGAGGGTTAGGCCATAATCCACCACGGGGGCTTTTCGGTGAAGGAAAACATCGTGAGAAAACCTACATACCAACCAGAGAATTAATTCGGAGGTAGGCATGTTATCCACCGACGACGTAACCATAATAAAATAAAAAAAACAAAATAGGTACCTACTAAAAAATCTAAAATAAATTATATAGTTATGCCTGTCTTTTTTACCATAAAATTAATAAATTTCTTCTTTGTAGTTCGGCTTGTCATTAAAGCGTGTTTTTCTTGCTATTTAGTTTAATATCCAATTAATCCAATTACTTCACAGCTATTAAAGTTTATAACAATCTACCTGTAGACGTTAAGATGCAAATTGGACCAGATTTCAACAAAAAGTTAAAATCTTGGTTGCTAACGCAAAGTTATTATAATTTAAAAGAATACTTTTCTATATAATAACTAGTAAAGAATACTTTTCTATTATTTAAAATATGTTTAATTGTTTTGTTTTCCAATTTCATCTAGTGTATAAGTAAGTTAATTATTGTGCGCCCGAAATGGGCAAATTGTTGATAATTCTTATTGTAATAACAACAGCATAATGTACACAATTTATACAATAAAAATATTCTGATTATGAAGTCAGTTTTTTTTTTAATTTCATTCTTGTATCTCGTAAATATGAAAAGTTCCTGTGAGATAATATTCATCGCGGATGAAACCACGTGCCGCAGTTAGTCCGCCATATTGATGAATTATTCACTGAAGTTGACTGAATGAATAAAAGTCGAATTCTAATTAAAATAATTATACTAAACTCCATTGTTTAAGCAACTTCGGTGACCTATCCAAGTTTCAGCGAGGCCTGTAACGAACTTGCAAAGTTATAAATCAAGAAGGCCGAACGGCGGCGAACTTTTCTAATAAATCCTGCTCCGATATTCTGCATCGACGGTGATAATGGATTAAGCTAGTAATGAACTTGGAGCGGCACACGACTAGGGTTTTTTTTTTATTTGACTGAGCAAGTGGTTCGCCTGATGGTCAGCGCTACGTCTACCCATCCAGAACTTCCAAATTTTTTTTGTCTGCTGTTCCATTCAGAACTTTGTATTGCATAATCTTGCGCGGCGTAATTACTGGGCATATGAGACTTTAGAGCCGATGTCTCAGGGTGACGAGCGCAGTGCAGTGCCGCGCAGGATTATGCAATGCAGTGTTCTGGGTGCTGCTATTATGGGCAGGCTTAGCCCTTGCCATCAAGTGAACGACTTGCTCGTCTCGTCACTCAGTCAAAGAAAAAAGAGGGTTAGGCCATAATCCACTACGGAGACCCCGTCCGGATTGGTGGATAACATACTTACCTCTAAAAAAAAGAAAATGTAAGTTAAATAAAAGCTTTTAATTATACATCAAGCAATCAGACATCAAACGCGTAATCACTATCATTAAATGATAAAAACCATACGATACAAAATACGTTTTGTTTATCCGGGTTGAATGTTCGACGGGGTCATTCAGAAATAGTATGCGCATACGCAGTGCAGTTGCAGCAGTAGGTAAAGTCTAATTTTTCGTGGTTCAATTTCACTGGTGTTCTCTCCTAAGCTGCCCAGCGTGACGTTAACACTTTCACTGCTGAGCCGATTTTATTGTCTAGCCACGGGTGCGGCTCTGCACACACCGTAGTGTTTTCCCATACAGCTAATACCACAGTTGTGTTTTCCCGCACTCGCGGCAAGTTATGAAATAAGGCACAGTTGTGTTTTCAGCAGTGAACGTGTTAACTGCGAAACTAAATTAGTTTCTACCCGACTAATTGGGACTCGACCACAGAGATCGATTTATGCGGTCTCGACATTTTATCGATTAAAAAAAACTTAAAATAGGTATACTCGACACTGGCTGAATGCACAAATAGTGTGGCGCCAAAACGTATAATAAAAAAAAACAACATAATCTATTCCAATAATAAAATTGAAGTGTCTGTCTGTCTGAAAGTTGGTTTCGAATAACCAACAAATCGCTCAACGGATTTCAATGGAAGTTTCAAGCATTTAATATAGAAGAATTTTAACTAACATTTTCGTGTTTCATTGTAATTCTTCTGTACTGTGTTTCTATTTGTTTCTGGTGTACAATAAAGAGTTTTCTATTCTATTCTATTCTATATCTTGCTGGATTCAGAAGATATGATTATGAATATATATATATATTTTTTCAAGTACCGCACCAACGAAGTCGCGGGTTACAAATAGTCAACCGCACACCACATACTACTAGATATCAACTAACGTATAAAAAACCACAGCAAACCTTTTTATATTCTATCCGAGACGTACATAAATCTACCAACAAAGGTTTTATTGGTAAATCAATCAGTGCCACGTTTACAAACAAATAATTCAAACTCACGAAGTTATCCTACTGCCTTACCTACACTGTGGCGGCTAAATATACCGAGATTGATTGCGCGCGCGCATGATCGAGAGATTTGGAGCATGTATTTGGGACAATATTGTATAACGAAGAGGGGTGTGTCTACATCCTTGAGTAACGAGACGAGCAGGTTATTCCTGTGATGGTAAGCGTCACACCTGTCCGTAGCAATTGCAGTGTTTGAACTTTGTATAAAATCTTGCGCTTGTCACTCTGTGACATTGGTTAGGGTTCCGTACCGAAAGGGTAATACGGAACCCTATTACTATGGCTCCGCTGTCTGTCTGTGCGTCTGTCATCGGGCTGTATCTCATGAACCGTAATAGTTAGACAGTCGAAATTTTTACAAATGATGTATTTCTGTGGCCGCTGTAACAAAAAATACTAAAAATAAGAATAAAATAAATATATAAGGGGGCTCCCATACAACAAACGTGAAATTTGTGCTCATTTTTGCTCCATATTGGTAATGGCAACAGATATACGCTTGAAATATTCACAGAATATAAAGTTATATATTCACTTTAAAAATAAATAATTACATTAAAATAACATTAATATTTAACGGGGGCTCCCATACAACAAAGTAAGGAACCCTTCGTGCGCGACTCCGACTCGCACTTGGCCGGTTTTTAGTTTCATATGCCCAGTAATTTCACTGGAAACAGTGCCCTTCAAACCTGAACACAGTAGTGTTTGCACACTACTGCTAACAAAGAATGATTACGTCACAAAACAAAATCTCCAGCGACCTCGCCGATAATACAGACGTTATCTAATTTACGATATTTATAATTTATCCTACGTATAAAAAATACATCAACCCATCTTCAATATAACGCTGCATCGGGCTTCACTTTGATCTAGATAATAAATAACTGGCGGAGTAAATAGCGTGCAAGGTATAAGGGAAAAGCGAGTTTCAAAATTATCATTCTACTAGCTGTGCCCTGCCACGCTTCGCTGTGGCACATTCGCACATTCGCTGATATGTCACTGATGAAAAAATTTGATAAAAACAATCCTTGATGCGGATTATATATCATGCTAAAATTTCAGCTCGATCGGTGCAGAACTTTTTGAGTTTTTGAAGCGTACACAAACCAACATAACATTTTTATATATATAGATTGCAGATGAGGCTGTCCGTCTGTGGAACGCGCTGCCTGTAGATATTAGAGGCGCTAAATCTTCAGATGTTTTTAACAGGCTGGTTAAGCACTATTATTTATCAAACCACTGCTAGAATCTTTATTTAACTTGAGGTTTGTTGTATTTGATGTTTTCCTTCACCGAAGAGCGAGTGATAATTACATACATAAATCTACACTAATATATAAAGCTAAAGAGTTTGTTTGTTTGTTTGTTTGAACGCTAGGATCTCAGGAACTACTGGTTCGAATTGAACAATTCTTTTTGTGATGATTAGTCCATTTATCGAGGAAGGTTATAGGCTATATAACATCACGCTACGACCAATAGGAGCGGAGTATCAATGAAGAATGTGGCAAAAACGGGAAAAATTATTACTTTTAAGAGTTTTTGCGGGAAAACTTGAATTATGCGGGTGAAACCGCGGGGCGCAGCTAGTATGTTATAAGTACGGTTCGCACGCCAGGCGTGTTTTCGCTTGCCGTAACGTTATGAAAAACACAAGCGTGTGTGTTTCCAACAGTTGAAGTGTTAACATTGGATGTACCCAATAGAAGCGATAACAGCGAGCGGGTTATAAAATGTAGTGGCTTCCGAACTCCGATGTATGTCACGCGCTTCTGCGTCTTTTTTTTAATTTGACTGAGCAAGTCGTTCACTTGATGGTAAGCGCTACGCCTACCCATAACTGTTACACTGCAACCCAGTACTTTTAATAGCATAATCTTGCGCGCCACTACACTGCGCCCGTCACCCTGAGACATCGGCTCTAAAGTCTCATATGGCCAGTAATTTCGCTGGCCGAGAAGCTCGCGACAGGTGACAGGCTGTGACAGGTGGCCCGTGTACGCCGACCCTAACACAGTGCCTGAAATAAGACCTCGAAAAGATCGCTTACCTCTTTTACTTTAACCCAACGTCGCTAGCTCTTGAAAAATGAATTTTCCCTCTGACGTGGCACAGAAGGACGCGCGGTTCAACCTTCATGTAGCGAGACTCCTCGCTGAAATAACGTGGCGATTTACGTGGTAATATGTAAAACATTATACTTACAAGCATACAACACGTCATATCAAATTCATATAGCAACATTAAGATCTTTGTGTCAAAAACTAAAATTCCGTGAAAAAAAAAATGTATTTACTTTAGTGAATGGAATGAGTAAAAGACCAAATCAAAATCAGTTCATCCGTCCGAGAGCTGCGTTGCCACATACACACACACACCCACACACACACACACACACACACACACACACACACACACACATACACACACACACACACGCAGAGAAAGAGAGAGAGAGAGACACGTCAAACTTATAACACCCCGTCGTTTATAATTAGTAATATTTTGACTTATTTTTTTGTATTTCTATACTTATGTATAAGATATTATTTTTTTTGACGTGTAAAAGTGCAATATTTTGCCTATTTACAATAAATGATATGAGTTTGAGTTTAGAGAGGAAAAAATATCGACGAAGTCTCTTTTTCTTTCTTTACAAACCTATTTTTTTTTTATTCGTCTAAGTGACGAGACGAGCAGGTCATTCGCCTGATGGTAAGCGCTACGCCTGTCCATAACAGTCACAGCCCCACCCAGAACCCCGCATTGGATAATCCTGCGCGGCACTGCACTGTGCTCGTCACCCTGAGACATCGGCTCGTAAGTCTCATATGCCCAGTAATTTAGCTGGAGACAGTGCTCTTCAACCCGGAACACAGTAATGTTTGCACACTACTGCTTGGCGAATGAATATCTGGCTAATGTGTGGTACTTCCCCAGACGGTCTCTTGCAGAAGAGGCCTCTCACTATTCATTAGAATATAGTTTTCGGGAATCATAGACGCTGGTAAGGTGTTCCATTCATTCGCTGTGTTGATTTTTTTTCCGATTAAATCACCTCTGTAGCATCCCTAACTATGATAGTGGAATAATAAATTGTACTCTATGTGTAGGGTTGCCATCCGTCTGGTTTCCCTCAGTTTTTTTCTAGTTTATAGGGCATCCGGTTAGCATCCGGGCGGAGTTTCATTTATAATCCGGGCTCAAAAGGAATAAAATAAATAGTAATTGATTTATGACATTTTCAACTGTTTTTTTTACACTATGTTTAAAAAGACATGTCCGGGTTCTGGGCTCTAACATCCGGGGTTTTTACACGTCTTGTCCGGGTTGCCAAATTTTAGAGATGGCAACCCTAATTACGAGTGAGTGGGACCGACGTCCAATTCTAGCCTTATTTTGACAGATGCTTCCCAGCACGTCTCTGCCAGTAGATGCGAACGCATTCGATTAACATTTTGGCGGCACGCCAGTCAGGCAGACACGTGAGTTTGCCGACCTACCGTAGTAATAGATAGATATATAAAACTGTTTACTGACACCAAAATGAGTAAAACACAGAAAATAAACGAGTGGGCTTTAGACCACAGGAAGTAAAACTTCTTTCATTTATTTTTAATTTTCATGTGGCATCTGTCATCTGTCACCTGTCACCTGTCACCTGTCACCTACCCCCTACCCCCTGCCTTTTAACCTTATTAACCTAACTGAACTCAACTTCCATTCACATTTTGTTTAGTAACGAGATGAGCAAGTCGTTCACCTGCTGGTAAGCGCTACGCCTGCCCATAACAGATACAGTGCAACCCAGAACTTTGCATTGCATAATCCTGCGCGGCACTGCACCGCGCTCGTCACCCTGAGACATCGGTTGTTAAGTTCATATGCCAGGTAATTTCGGTGGAAACAGTGCAAAGTGTTAATGTGTCCATGCCTTAAACTTAAAAAGAATTGGTTGTCTGTCAAGTTGGTTTACAGACGATCGTTTAACGTGACAACGTCATAACAAAACATTGATGAAATGATTGCATACTTTTCTGAATAAAATTGAATCACTTTTTAATAATAAAAGAATAAATACTTGAAATTATACTAGTAATCAGATTTTTAAAATGCAAGAATAATTAACCTGTCAAGAAGAGAAGAGAGATAGATGCGGTGCAAGCGTACAATGAGCGTTACGGGACAATGTGTTAACTTTTTAGTGCATGTCGCCGGCGTTCATCGATTTATTAGACGTTATCGCGTCAAAAAACAACGTCATATTTTCAATTTCATGCCAAAAATCCCTTACTATTAAGCAACTGGAACAGTTAAGATTTTATTTCCAGCCAGATTATGATGAATGTGAAACTATGTGAAACAACAAAAGAGGTTTACGCGTTTTTAACAACCGTTTTGCAAAGACAACACGTGCTAAATCACCCGTGCCATAACTTTGCGTTATTATGGGGTATTAAAATTATTTTATGGCAACACTGCGCAGCAATTAAGGTGAATTTGACTGTGATGAAACATTTTAGGGCGAAGAATTCGCCCGGAAATTTTGAGATGGAAAATTTTTATACGAACGGGGCTGTCGGATATTTTGCAATGTAACTTTTGGAACCCTCTTTAAATAGTGAAGGGTGTTAAAAGTTTGTAGTGTGTCTCTGTGTGCCTGTCTAAGGCATCTAAGTTCCCAAACGGATGGACCGATTTTGATTTTGTTTTTTTTTTTGTTTTAAAGGTGACTTTATCGAGAGTATTTTTAGCTATGATTAAAACTATGTATGGGGTTATTTCATTTCGCTTTTACTTTTAAAAACAGATGGATTATACAGTGCCGGATTAAGCAAGGACGGAGCCCGTAGCAAATTCTTTCAAAGAGCCCTTGATTTACTATTGGTTCTTAAGTATGGAGTGGTAAAATGCAATTGTCGATAAATGGACTATTCAACACAAAAAGAGTGTTCAATTCGGACCAGGTGGCATACCATGACCTCTTATAGCGATTCAATTGAAGACCTAAACTGAACCGCGTCGCATAATAGTACCGTGACGTCTTATTTTTTATGTTGCTGCCATTTTCAACCTAAACAGGATCCAGTTTAGGTTGAAATTGGCTTATTAACGACTCAATTTAGGTTGCTGCAATTTTCAACCTTAACTGGATCCAGTTTAGGTTGAAAATGGCAGCAACATGAAAAATAAGACGTCACGGTAAGCTTATGCGACGCGGCTCAGTTTAGGTCCTGAACTGAATCGCTATAAGACGTCATGGTAGGCCTCCAGTAGTTCCTGAGATCCTAGCGTTCAAACAAACAAACAAACTCTTCAGCTTTATATATCAGTATAGATAGATTAGGTTCGTTCAACTGAATTATGCCGTGAATTATTGTGCGTACAATGCGCTGTGCCAAGGTTTTTGGCCTACATAACCTAGATGTTAGTTCGGTACAGTGTAACTAGTGAAATGAAATTATTTATTTTCGTGTAACATGGTACATTAAAGATGTCATAACATTTAAATTATTTGTTTATATTTTGGTTTAAACATTATTTTTGCCATATGTACGTAATATCACTCGCTTTTCAGCGAAGGAAAATATCGTGAGGAAATTCACATACCTACTCGAGAATTATTTCAGAGGTAGGTATGTTGTCCATCAATCCGGACCGGGCCCCCGTGGTGGATTATGTCCTAACCCTTCTCACGAAAGTAGGGGAGACCCGTGCCCAGCAGTGGGACGATATGGGTTGATGATGATGACGATATAAATAAAAATAAAGAGCTAAATGTATTGCTAAGTACAAACTCAGCAATTTTTTCTTCAATTTTGAAGTCCGAATAGAATAGAATAGAATAGAAACATTTATTATCATAATTTGTACATAATATCATTAATTATATTTTTATACAAAATATTAACAATGGGTACAAATAATTATGATTCGTCAAAAACATACATTTATAAGCTATAACAACAACTATGTTCTTAATAACCACTATGGCAGAGATGCAGTGTCTAGTTGTATTAAAAATTTTGTATAATTCATTTAGTCAGTATATTTAATTATTTCTATTTCATATTTAGCTGTATAGAGGCTTAGGTCATATTAAAAGCAACAACAATAATAAAATTAAACAAAAATAAAAATCCATTCAATAGTATAATTGTGAGGAACACAATAGGATAGTAAATAATAAGTAAAAACGTGTGCTCTGAAAAGTATAATAAATTGAAGTAACAAAAGAACAAAACGTCAGTACATTTTTCTTTTATCAAATTATAGCCAAATAGATCCTATTCCAACACACCCCCTTAATTGATACAAGAAAACACACTAAAATATAAAATAAAAATATACCTTGAAAAAAACAAAATGCTAGCCCTGTTGATGTAAACCTAGTCCTAATGCACACATGTAGTGAGCTTGCTTCGGCAGGGGCTTCGTTAGCACATCCGCCAACATATTGTTCGTTGAAACATATTTCAACTCTATATTCTTATTATACCTTAACACATTTCTTATAAAATGGCATCTTATATCAATATGCTTGCATCGGGAATGAAAAACTGGATCTTTCGCTAGAGAAATTGCGCCCTGATTATCTGCATGTAAAGAAATTTTTGCATACCTGTGCAACTCGATTTCAGTGAGCAAACTATGCAGATAGACAGCTTCTTTCATCCCTTGCGAAAGACTGACATACTCAGCCTCGCATGTGGAAGTCGCAACGCTTTTCTGCTTTTGACTTTTCCATGATATGCATGCACCGCCTAAAATAAATGCATATCCAGAATATGAGCACCTATCCAAAAGACAATTACCCCAATCTGCATCAGAAAAACCTACAACTGATTTTTCAGTTTTCTTGAACACGAGTCCATATTCTTGCGTCCTTTTCAAATATCGCAACAGACGTTTTGCTGCTTTCCAGCATGTTATATTTGGAGTATTCGCGAACTGTGCCAGCCTGACTACTGAATTTACTATGTCTGGTCTGGTGCCCGTGGCCAGATAAAGAAGGCTCCCTATCAACTCACGATATGGCCACTCTGCTTCGTCCTTTCCACATTCCTCTCCATTTTCAATTCCAAACTTCTGTCCCACCTCCATCGGAGTGGAAACAGTTTCTTTGCAATCTACCATGTTAAATTTTTTCAACAAATCGTTGACATACTTTTGTTGTGACAATTTAATGACATTTCCCTTTTTGACAATGTCAATTCCCAAAACATAACTTGCCAGTCCAAAATCTTTCAACTCAAACTCTTTGGACAATTCCCGTTTGAAGTTTTCAATACATCCTCTTTGACTACACGCAATCAAAATATCGTCAACATAGATCACAACGAAAATCTTCGTACCATGTTCATCAATGTCTTTAAAATAAAGACAAGGTTCATTTACAGTAGGCTTCAACTTCATTTTCCTCAGCTTTTCATCCAACAATATGTTCCATTGACGTCCAGCTTGTTTCAAACCATATAAAGATTTTTTCAATCGACAAACATCACCTCCTAATTCAAGATCTTCCAACATCTTTTTCGCTTTGATTTTCAATGCGAAATCCTGATCTCCTAGATTGACTAGCTTCTGCAGACAGTCCTTCAACAGCTGAGGGATCTTCATGTATATTTCTTCATCGAGAAAACCGTTCAGATATGCCGTTGAAACATCCAATTGATGGATTTCCATATCAAGCTCAACCGCAAGTGCTGTCAATAATCTGACAGTATCAAGTCTTGCAACAGGGGCAAAAGTATTATGATAATCAACACCATACCGCTGACTAAATCCTTGTGCCACAAGTCTTGCCTTCTTTTTCTCGGTTTTATCGACATTTACCTTCGTTGTCAACACATAGCGACAACCAACGACGGTACGATTTGCCGGTTTCTTTACGATATCCCATGTTTCATTCTTCAGTAAACTCTTAACTTCCGACATGATGGCTTGCTCCCATCCATATCTTTCATTTCCTGATAGAACTTCTTTCAAACTTAACTCCGCTGCACCTACAAAATCATCACAATCTGCAAAATCATCAATTTCTTCCTCTATTTGAATGTCCGGTTCCACCTCTACCATTCGGTAAACTTTTCTTGGACGACCTACGCCACTTCTGTCTACACGTGGTCTTCCAGGCCCCCGTTTCATGACTCGTTCTTGAACCTCCTCTTGATGCGTAGAATCCTCTTCAACGGATCGTATGCCAAAATCACCACTGCCAGCTCCATGATGAGATGGTCCAGCATCCATCCTCAATTCTGTCAATGGTTCAGCTTCAGGTGGACTTGTTGGATGTTCTCCATCTGGTCCCATATTATTCGATTGATTTTCAAGGTGCACTTTTGAAATAATTTCTATTTCCGCAACCTTTGGCTTCTCAATATATTTGGGTTCATCCACCTTAATACCTGAATGAGGTTGATCAGTTTTGAACGGATCAATTTCGAGATTTTTCGTAGAGGTTTCATGTTCGTGAAAACGAACATCTCGCGATATGACTACTTTCCTATCTTGAGGAATCCAGACTCTGTAACCTTTTGCATTTCTAGGATATCCGACAAAAACACCTTCCACACTCCGAGCGGCAAACTTACCTTTTTGTTCCTTATCCAAAACATATGATTTGGAGCCGAACTTCTGAAAGTAGTGTAGCTGGACCGGTTTTCCGTACCACTTCTCGTACGGGATCTGTCCTCCAAGACTACTCGATGGACAACGGTTTCTCACGTGGCACGCTGTCACTACAGCATCAGCCCAGAAACTTGGTGACAATCCGGATGAAATCAGCATACATCTAGCCATTTCTACAAGTGTCCTATTCATCCTCTCTGCAACTCCATTTTGTTGCGGAGTTCGAGGAGCAGTCAGTCGCCTAGATATTCCCTCATTCTTTAAGAATACATCGAAATCCCGGTTACAATATTCACCTCCGTTATCCGTTTGTAAATATTTTATCTTCTTACCAGTCAAATTCTCTACAAATTTTTTGTATGTTTTAAAAAACATAAATACATCATTCTTTTTAGTTAACAAGAACACTTCACACCAACGTGTACAGTCGTCAATAAAAGTAACAAAATATTTTGCGCCTCCTAACGCTTCGGTTTGCATTGGTCCGACTACGTCGGAATAAACGATTTTTAAAATATCGTCGCACGGTCCACTTGTTCTAGAAAATGGCAACGCGCTCATTTTCCCTTTCGCACAAATATCGCAATCGTGAAATTCACGGTTGTCTATTGATCCAGTTTTAATTCCCGAACGAACTAACACTTTTGATAGATCTTTCGCATTAAGATGACCTAAACGCTCATGCCACCGCCACGCATCACTATTCGTGACAACAGATACAGAATCAGTTTTCTCTCGAACATAGTATAAGCTCCCTAAACGATCCGCGAAAAACTGAACTTCACCTTGACTATTTGTAACTACAGCCTTATTCTGACTAAAAGTCACTACGGAACCTTTATCCGTAATTTTTGCCACTGAAATCAAGTTACTTCGTAAATCCGGAACAAATAGCGTGTCTGACAAAGATACTACTGTTTTAGACTCATCCTTACATGCAGACAACGTGACTACACCCTTACCTTGCACATTTGTAGTGGAATTTGATGCCAAATTCAATTTACCACTTGCAGGTATCATGCCATTTACAAACTTACTCGCATCATTACATAAGTGTGACGTACATCCACTATCTAAGATCCAGTTTTCCTTTCCACCGTGAACAGCTCTACATTCATCTGAAACACAGTTGAAATTTTCAAAACCGGTATTAAAAACAGCCCTATGTACATCACTATCACACTTATTTGACACACGCTTCGCATCTCCTTTTTTTAGACATTCAGACGCTTTGTGCCCTAGTTTGTGGCATTTGAAGCATTTGAACATAAAACCCTTTGGTTTTTCCGTGCTTTTCTTCTTTTCCGACTTTCCCTTCGCAATCATAGCTCTATCTGTTTTCGGTTGATGTCTCGAGCAACTTTCCTCCAATATCTTTATTTTCAATGCTTCTGGATCTGGGATTACATCACGAGATTCGATTGCGCATCTGAAGTTTTCAAAACTTGCAGGCAAACTGTATAACAGCATAATGGAGAAAAGATCACTATGAATGTCCACATTCATAGCATTCAACTTATCTTTGATATCAAAGAACTTCATGACATGCTCTTCGACGTCATCGTCATCTTCAGACTTCGCCATTGTTAACTGCTTCAGCAGGGTTGCCTTCCTGGCTGGTCCTTTCGAAGCATAAATCGACTTCAATTTATCCCATACTTCCTTTGACGTTGCGCACCCTCTGACGTGTCGCAACTCACTCGCACTCATCGATAATATGAGGTCTGCTCTTGCTTTCGAGTCATTTGACATCCACAACCGTGCAGCCTCCGAATCAACCGGCTTGGGTAGCATGCCGGTCACATACCCCCATGCATCGCTCTTTATCAGGAGAGCCTCTGCATGAACGACCCAACTCTCATAATTCGTTTTGTTCAACAAATCAATTCTTACACTACCCGTTGCCATTTCGGTGATTCCCTCGCCCTCCGTAATACTTATTAAACGTATCCTGGGCCCATAACCCTTGTGAGGAACACAATAGGATAGTAAATAATAAGTAAAAACGTGTGCTCTGAAAAGTATAATAAATTGAAGTAACAAAAGAACAAAACGTCAGTACATTTTTCTTTTATCAAATTATAGCCAAATAGATCCTATTCCAACAATAATAATAAATAGGTCATAATAACAATAGTAATAACGTGTATAAATTAATTAGTATAATAAAATCAATCGTCAATGTTCAATTTAAAGTTACGGTAATCATTTGTCAAATACTCTTTAACACTATAAATAGTTTTAGCCAATAGTAGGAGTTTAATGTTTGAGCAAAATACTTTGTAGTTTTTTGTGGATTTAATACATTTTGGTAGTTTGTTATAAAGATTTTTTAGGAAGGTTCTTTTAAAACATAACCAGAACAATAGAAAAATTTGAGAAAAACTGAAAATGATTCTTTTCTATGTGAATTTTGTATGAACTCACGATGAGACATTTGTTTTTTTTTTTTGCGAACTTCAATTGTTTTAGCCTGGGAAATGCAGATGCGTTGCGGGAAAACTAAAACTGTGCGGGTGAAGCCGCGGATCCCAGCGAGTATTATAGAATAGAATAGAATAGAATAGAAGAACTCTTTATTGTACACCAGAAACATTAATAAACACAGTACAGAAGAATTACAATAGGTAAACAAGGGTAGTACAATGGGCGGTCTTATCGCTGAAAGCGATTTCTTCCAGACAACCTTTACAATACCGATACTATGCAATACCGTAGAAAGATTATACACTTAGGTATAGATAGATACACTATTGACACACCTTTAACGTTACAACTAAACCGAACACTCACTTGACTGGCACTGTAACTGTTATGGGCAGGCGTAGCTCTTACCATCAGGTGAACTACCTGCTCGTGTCGTCACTCAGTCAAGTAAAAAAAAACACGTTAGAAACTACATAAAAAACTGATGCGCCAGCGAAATCGAGCAAAACATTCGATTTGTCCCGATCAGAAAATTTCCCGGATAGGTTTTTTTATCCGTACGGTAAACTCGTCCCTCACGGGACATAGGAAAAGTGGAACACAGATGTTGGCCTAACTTTATTCTGTCGGCAAAAGTGTAAAAGAAAAGGCCTTTGTCTCAAATGAAATAAAAATAGCTTAACGACCTGAGCAGTGGTGCTAAACCGTTTTGTTTTATAACAATAAAAAAATATTCAAAATGTTTTTAACTTATCCTAAGTTATAATTCCTAACAATGAGAATTTATTCAAGAACAAGAACAAGCGAATTATAATATTACTACTAAATTACTGGGCATATGAGACTTTAGAATCGATGTCTCAGAATGAGGATCGTAGTGCAGTGCAGGGCAAGATTATGCAATGCAGAGTTGTGGGTGTCACTGAAGCTGTTATGGCCAGGTGTAGCGCTTACCATCAGGTGAATGATTTGCTCGTCACGTTACTTGGTAAAATAAAATAAAAAATTACCCTAAAAAGTGTGTGTGTGTCAGCTTGGACGACTGAAGTTTACTTTCTAAGTAAAGGTTTGGAATAAATTATTGTTATGAAAGACTAGCTGCGCCACGCGGTTTCACCCGCGTAGTTCCTGTTCCCGCGGGTATATAGGGATAAAAATAGTCTATGTTACTCGATGTCAATGTGGCTTTCCATTTGTGAAAAGATTTTTTAAATCGGTGCAGTGGTTTAGCCGAAACCTTACATATTTCCATACACACTTTCAACCCCTATATTTATTTTACCCCCTCAAGGGTAAATATTTAAAAACTTTGAATGTCATATTTATTTATATCTAATCAAAAGCCTAAAAACTAAATTTCGAGCTTTAAGCTTCAAAAATGACGAATAGGGGATGACAGTTTGTATAGGTATAATGTGTTTCTTTCTATTTATCCTTGGATATGGTGAACAGTAAAACTATAACAAAAATTGAGTTGCTCTGAAAAGAGTAAATTTTATTATAATAAGTACCTACATAAACTAGTTAACACTTTTACAAAACCGTATATTAATTAGTCACAAATCTTACCTGAAAAGAGAAACAACATTTAAAGCTATTGTTTCACCAGTTCTTATTAATTACTATCGGTTAAACATTCAAATTACAAAATAATTAATATTTCGATAACCTAACCGAATCTCCATATTTTATCATGTTGTCTCACTCATTCAATATGGCAGACCACTCCATAGATTCTAACGAGTTCACAGATAAATTATACATCAAGTTTATTACGCGGCAAATTCAAACTGTACAAACTAAATGAAGTGTCATGCACTTTGTTTACATCTCCCCCCCTTCTAAATTATAGTTTTACTGTTTTACTCAATTACTGGAATAAGTTTTGTAATATGGAAGAGATTTGACTCTGACTTTTTGTGACCCGTGTTTACTTTGTAAATTGATTTGGATATTTTGTCTATAATTTGATAAGGACCTATTTTTAATTCATCTAGTTTTTTTCGGTTTAATCTGTTTCCGTTTTCAACATATACGGAATCTCCGACTTTTAGTTCATAATGTTTTCTGTTTTTATCGAATCTTTGTTTATTATAATTGTGGGATTTTATACTATTTTCTAAGGCAATTTTTCGGTCTCGCAATAGATGATTATGTGTTATATTTTGTTTCAATTCATTTGGTAGAATGTCAACATTCTTTCCTTCTAGTAAATATTTTGGAGAGAATCCTGTTACACTATGTTCCGTTTCGTTATATTTTTCAGTGCATTCGTGAGCAATGGTTGTCCAAGCAATTTTATCCCTCCTTTCATTAATCTTGCATCGAATTTTATTAACCAACGTTTGGTTTAACCTTTCGTTCAATCCATTTGAAAATGGCGCATTTACTGCTGTGAAAATTATAGGTATATCTTTTTTTTCTAAAAAATTTTTGAAATCTTTGGAATTTATTCCTGGATATTGATCTGATAGAATCAAGTCAATTTTATAATCTTGTGTTACTTTTTGGACAAGTTTTATAAAATCATTCGCACTCTGGGTTTTGGATGTCAAAATATAGGCGTAACGAGTGAAGTGATCTACTAGAAGATGTAAGTATGTTTTGGTTGAACGAGCACCACCAAACCCCCCTATGGTGTCTATAGACACTATTTCAAATGGATAGGTAGCGGGTCCTAAGTGGGACATTAGTCCAAACTTGTATTTGCCTCTAGATTTATTTTTTATACAGACATCACAGTTTTCGCAAATTTTTTTTATATTATCCAATATATTTTTAGCTTGATAAAACGGTTTAATCTTGTTTTCCATTTGTTGTCTCCCTATGTGACAGTAGTATTGATGTACATCTTTTATAATCCTTTTACTAAACTCCTCAGTTAGTACAATCTTTTCATTTTTTCCTATCTTTTTATAATATATATTATGTTTGAAAATAAGTTTATTTATATTTTGTTTAATATCTTTATTTTTATCTTGATCATTTCGTATGTCTTCTAATTTAACAAAATTCACTACTTTTAGACTGCTGTCTTGATTTTCATACGATTCTAACACTGGGTTTCTGCTTAAAGTATCTGCCTCTATATTATATTTGCCTGGAGAATATATTATTTTAAAATTGAACTGCGATAAATAATATGTTAAATCTCCCAGTTCTTCGTCCGTTCTGGCTTTAATATTCATTTTTTCCAAAGGTTTGTGATCTGAAAAAACTGTGAATGTTTTTCCTATAAGCCAATGTTGCCAGTATTTTACCGCTTCTTTTATTGCGAAACATTCGAGATATATGGCTTTTTTCTTTTTTTGTGAGTCGTTTAGTTTCTTAGAAAAATATGCACAAGGCTTTTCATCACCGTTGGGTTGGATTTGTTTTAAAATCGCACCTATACCTTGTATGCTAGCATCTGTATAAATAAGTATTGGCAAGTCTGGATCAAAGATGGCTAGAATTGGTTTTGAACAAAGTAGGTTTTTTATAGTATCAAAGGATTCTTGACATTTATTGGACCAAACGAATCTTTCTCCTTTTCTTAATAAATTATGTAATGGATCTAGTATAATTGAAATGTTTGGCACGTATTTTCCATAGAAATTAATTTTTCCTAAAAATTGTCGGACATTCTTTTGTGTTTTTGGAATTGGAAATTCCTTAATGGCAATCAAATTATCTTTTAATGGAGTGACAGTATTGTTTTTTATTATGTGACCTAGATATTTTACAGAGTCCTGTGCAAAGTTGCATTTCGTGAATTTTAATTTAAAACCTTCTTTTAAAATAGCCTCTAATAACAAAGATATGTGCTCAATGTGTTTTTCGAACGTTTCTGAAAATACTAAAATATCGTCAATGTAATTGACAGTAAAATTTGACAATTTATGCTTTCTTATAATGCTACTCAGTATTCTCTGAAAAATAGCAGGAGAAGTTTTTAAACCAAAAGGTAAACAAGTCCATTGAAAGTGTGCCTCTTGAGTTACAAATGCAGTTTTGTGTCTATCTTCAATTTTAAGAGGTATGGACCAGAATGCTGAGTTTATATCGAATGTGGAAAAAAATTTACATTTCCTTGTTTTAACCATTAGATCCTCGATTAGCGGAAATGGTTGTGATTGGGGGACTATAATTTTATTTAATTCGCGAAAATCTATACACAGCCTTGATCTTCTTCCTTCCTCTTTTTTAAATGCTAGTGTTATCGGAGCAGCAAAAGGGCTATATGACTCTTCTATTAAATTATTTTTTAGTAATTCTGATATTTGATTTTCAATTTCTTTCATATCTTCAATAGAGCACCTATACGGCCTTTTACTACAGTATTTATCTATCAACAAATCAATATGGGCTTCATAACCTTTTACCGTACCTATATCATATTTGTCTTTAGCAAAGACTGATTTATATTTGCATATTAATTTATCAATCTCTGACTTTTCCTGATGTTCTAAATTATTTACTGAAATATCAAAATTATCTACTGTTATATTCTCATTAAAGTTTATTTTAAACTCATTAGTGTTAGTTCCTTTTTTATATTTCTGTGTAATATCCACACCTTTTTTTTCATAATATATACCTTCTTTATCCCCTATATCACTACCTGAACTGCCAGGAATTTCATTAGTGTTTATAGGTAGCTCTTCTTTATTTTTTTTGTAGTCTCTATCATTATTGCTGTGGTAATTTTGGGTGATATTTAAATTCTCATTTTGTATTAAATTAAATTGTTGTATACAATCTAACCCAATTAGGAAATCATAGTCGAAGTTGTCTTCGTCTATTACAAAAATGTTGACACGTTTTTCAATTTCGTAAATTTTTATTTTTAAATTTACTATTCCTATTGTTTTTTTTACGCCATTAATTGTTTTTAAACCTGCATTTTTATCATAAGTTGGTATTTTTTTTAAAGATAATAACTTTGAATTTATTAAAGACACATTAGATCCCGAATCATAGATTCCTGATGTTTCTAAAGTGTCATTTATAAGCAATTTTATTTTTATTAATGGCGGCACTATTAGTTTTTTGGATCAATTTCATTTAATTCTATCTCTAATTCTGAATTGTTAACACTCTTTATTTGATCTTTTTTTAGCCTATAGTTATTATTAATTTTGAACCAACATTGGGATTCAGGATGGTAACGTATACCTTTATTTTCTTTTTCACAAATTTTACACGGACTAACCAATGGCTTCACATTTTTCTCTTTAATTTTACTGTCCGGTGTTCCTATCTTTTTATCAAATGTTTTTTTATTTACCATATGCTCTAAACTTCTCAAGTTATTAAATAAATCCTCAGTTTCCTTTAAACTATTCCTATCAATCTTATCTGCAATAAAATTTGGTAATCCGGTGGCGATCAGATCAATTAGAGTGAGTTTATCTATAGACTTATTTATTTCTAATAGTAGTCTCTCTTTCTTTAACGCATATTCCAGTAATGAGCCCTGTCTGTATTTAAATAACATTGCATACCTGATCGGTGACCAACCCTTATCCGCATATGTTTCACAAAAGTTCTTTTTCCACATTTCCCATTTTGAATTTATTGTATGCTTTATAAGCATGGAGCTATACCAGTCTAAACAAGAATTTTCTATAAATAACCTAAAGATTTCAATTTTGTGGACATCATCTTCTATTCCTATTCGGATACATTCCGCTTCAAAGGTAGTCATCCACTGGGACACATTAGTAATCTTGCTATTGAATTTTTCTATAACAAATTTTTCTACCATTTTCCCCATATTAAAAGGTTTTGATGAATCCATCTTTATTTCAGCGAATTTTTCCATGATTCTTGTTAGAGATTCTTCTGAAATTCCTGTTGTAGAAGTTTGTGGTTTTGTTTTTTCCTCCAATAGGTATTCCATAAATTGTTTATTTCCATCTTCATCACAATATTCCGCCATCATCTCCGGATTCATGGATATCCACACCTGTCGTTTATCATGCCGTTTTTGTAATGTTGACTTTACTTTATTAAAGATTTGGGTCTGTATTATTTTCTCATGTAATCTTACAGGTTGTAACTTGTCTGGGATCGCAAAGGTTCGGCCATCTAAATCCGTGATTGTCGTTACACAAATAATGTTTGTTTTCACATCTTCACTGGCCTTGACCATGAACTCGAATCTTAATTTTTCCATTATTCTCGTAGCTGTAGAAATGTTGTTTTATAATGTGTTTCTTTCTATTTATCCTTGGATATGGTGAACAGTAAAACTATAACAAAAATTGAGTTGCTCTGAAAAGAGTAAATTTTATTATAATAAGTACCTACATAAACTAGTTAACACTTTTACAAAACCGTATATTAATTAGTCACAAATCTTACCTGAAAAGAGAAACAACATTTAAAGCTATTGTTTCACCAGTTCTTATTAATTACTATCGGTTAAACATTCAAATTACAAAATAATTAATATTTCGATAACCTAACCGAATCTCCATATTTTATCATGTTGTCTCACTCATTCAATATGGCAGACCACTCCATAGATTCTAACGAGTTCACAGATAAATTATACATCAAGTTTATTACGCGGCAAATTCAAACTGTACAAACTAAATGAAGTGTCATGCACTTTGTTTACATAGGTACAAACTGTCATCCCCTATTTCAAACCCTTGCAATGCTTTTTTCGTATTAAAAAGTGCCCTATGTCATTTTTTTGGTAGACTATCTCTGTACTGAATTTCATTTAAATCGGTTCAGTAGTTTAGGCGTGAAAGAATAACAGACAGACAGAGTTACTTTCGCATTTATTATATAAAGTAGGGATATGGATTATCTTAATAAAACTATAATTGAAATATAACTAAGCCTAATGTATAATGTCGCTGCCAATGGGTACGTTGGTTTGTTGGTACGTTGTTTGGCATACTACAATGATTTGATAAGATAGGTTAACTTTTTATTGCACTCCAAGACATACGTGTACTTTAAAAATAAATAACACTATGTATAGCAAAAAAAAAAAAAACGCGAAAATTGTGAAATCGCTTTCAGCCATAAGACCGCCCATTGTACTACCCTTGTTTACCTATTGTAATTTTTCTGTACTGTGTTTATTTTTGTTTCTGGTGTACAATAAAGAGTTTTTCTATTCCATTCTATTCTATTCTATAGTGCTATTTATTTTTATTTTTATTCTTATTAGCATAACTAAATCGGAAGTCAATTACTCAAATATTACGAATAAAAATCCAAAGTCAAAATGCAATCATCATAGACAGAACGTATCGTTTACCATTCGATAAGCGACCTCGTAATTAAACATCAAGCCGAATTTTGATTGCGTAAAAAATATGCCGCGGCCCGTGAATTGACCTTCCCTGTCTTAACAAAGGAAGCCTATTCACCAGAAACGCAGAGCGAATTTTCTGGAAAATCCAGCGAAATAAAATTATAGTCCCTAATTAACGCGCCCAACATTCATTAGACAGTTACGTTTATATGCGCCGGTATCGCTATAATAATTTTCAACAGTAAAATAACTCGGCCTAAAGTCCCCTTTCGTATACAGTGTAAACTCTTTAGAACGTTATCCTTTATAACGATAAACTTCCTATAACGTTGAAGTGAGCCCAACTTGGTTGGTTTGCGTTAAAACCCACATATTGAAACACTCACTCCATATAACGATAACTGTCTATAACGACAAAAAATGCTCAGTCCCTTGAGTTTCGTTATAAAGAGTTTACACTGTATTTCGGAGCGAATTAGTTGAAAATAAAATAGTTCACTGCTGAAAACACACGTGTTGTGTTTTAATGATTTTACGACAAGCGAAAACACGCCTGGCGTGCGACCCCGCACTGATGTATTGTCAATTTTATCGCACCAGTTGTGTGCGCCCGCACAGCTGATTGAGTTTAGTTACGACACAACGCCAGTAAACAGTAAACACACACGTTGTGTGAAGATTTGGAAAAAGTAAAACTGTCCAGCAGTGAAAGTGTTAAATCGATTCGGAAGGTTTTTCAGAATTTCAACCACCGCTAGATTAGCTTCGAGTAAAAAATCGAAATGATTGCTGGGACATTGCAAAAGTAAAACTTCAACTAAAAATATTAAAAAAATAAATTCATAAAAGATATTAAAAAAAATATAGGAAACGTAACTCACTCTTTCTATCTTCACTAAGTTATATCTCCCTCTCAACTTCCGTTCCCTTCACCCGATCACACTTTTCGTAACGCTCTCGTCACGCATTCACTAACTTACTCCCCAAGTCAAGCGCGCGTAAAGAAGTTTTAAAATATCGCTAGGTAGAGTATAAGTTGATATGTTGACTTTCACGCATGCCCTTGTTCATGTCCCTCACTCTTCTTCGTTCTTTTCGAGTCAATGTTCGTAACTCATAGCACTTTGGCTAGAATAGAATAGATTAGAATAGAATACGTTTATTGTTAAAAACTGTGTAGGTACAAAACAATATTGTGGTCTTAAAATTTAAAAAAGGTCCAACAGCCTGTCCATTTCGAGCATACAATAATTAATTTAAACATGTGGTAACATTAGACAATATTAATTTACAGTTAGGCCAAAGTAGCAATAAATTCTTTAAATTCTTAACAAATATAAACTATTATAACATATTAATTAGTGTTAAAATATTCTTCTAAATTATAAAAAACCTGGGTTAGTAACCATTTTTTCAAATTCTTTTTGAATTTGTCGCCTTGGAAAGTTTTTAGCTCTAAAGGCAAGTGGTTAAATACTTTTATTGAACTTACTAAAGAACTCTTATAAAATAAAGTATTATTTACCTGTGGAATGCACATACTGTATTTGTGTTTGGTACGTAAGGTACCAGCACGACTAGACCGTTGACTAAAGTAGAGTTCTTCATTGGTTTTTACAAAATTACATAGTTCTAATATATAAATGCAGGTTACAGAGACGTAGAGACGTAGCCAACGTCACCGCGTTGTCGGCGGCTGCGGAACGTTCCTCTACTGTGCAGGGTGTAGGGCATGAACAGCATGACAGCAGGCAGGACATCGTTTTGGGGCTCCACAGCTGCATTGCTCAAGAGATTGGTCTACGAAGCCCCAGTTTGCTAACTGTTTCGTCCCAATGCCTGTATTTTTATTAACATTTTTTTATTTGATTGTGTGACGTAACGCGTAAGTCGTTCACCTGATGGTAAGCGCTACGCCTGCCCATAACAGTTATAGTGCAACCCAGAACTTTGCATTGCATAATCCTGCGCATCGCCGCACTGCGCTCGTCACCCTGAGACATCGGCTCTAAAGTCTCATATGCCCAGTAATTTCACTGGAAACAGTGCCCTTTAAAACGGAACACGGTAATGTTTGCACACTACTGCTTGGCGTATTTGGATGAAATTTGGCACACAGATAGTTTATTACCTATATTTACACAAACGATACTTGTTATCCCGTAAAAATTAGGTTCCTGTGAGATGATACCCAACGCGAGTGAACCGCGGGCGCCAGTAAATAATTAAACTTCAAGGCCAGTCTGCCTAATGTTGCAGTACTGTTTCAACTGTCTCTACCCTGTTATTGCCTCGGACCTGAGTAGGAGCCGCTAAAATAACGCGTTACTGTTTACCCGTTAAATAGAATAATTGTTCTGCGGCGCTTTATTTCGGGAACGTTGCCGGGAATATAAGTTTCGCCAAAGATTAAGTATGAGATATAAATCACTGAAATAGACCTACGAAAATACTATAGGCACCTACTTAGTTTCTTTAACGTACACGGTATTACCTGTAGACGAGCAAGTTGTTTACCTAATGGTGAGCGCTACGCCTGCTCATAACAGTTATAATGCCACCCAGAACTTGGCATTGCAATCTTGCGCGATTCTGCACTGCGCTCGTCACCCTGAGACATCACTTCTAAAACCTCATATGCCCAGTAATTTCGATGGAAACAGTGCCCTTGAAACCGGAACACAGTAATGTTTGCACACTACTGCTTGGCGGATTAATACCTGGCAAAGGTGTGGTGGTTATTCTCCAGGCTTTCTCATGTAGAAAAAATCTACCCCTACAACGAATAGACTATACTTCTATATATATAAAAATGTTATGTTGGTTTGTGTACGCTTCAAAAACTCAAAAAGTTCTGCACCGATCGAGCTGAAATTTTAGAATGATATATAATCCGCATCAAGGATTGTTATTATCTATTTTTTTCATCAGTGACATATCAGCGAATGTGCGAATGTGCCACAGCGAAGCGTGGCAGGGCACAGCTAGTATATTATAAAGCTAAAGAATTTGTTTGTTTGGTTGAACGCGACAATCTCAGGAACTACTGATTCGAATTGAACAATTCTTTTAGTGTTGAATAGTCCATTTATCGAGGAAGGCTATATGCTATATTTTATTTCCGTATTCTCACGGGAGCGGGAACTGCGTGGGTGGAACCGCGGGGCGCAGCTTGTCTACTATTTTATGAAAGTTTGTATGGTTGGTTGTTTGTTATTCAATCACGCTTCAACTATTCACTATTCCTGGGGGGGGAGACAGGTAGACATTTTGATGACATCTTCCATCATCATCATCAACCCATATTGGCCCCCTGCTGAGCAGGTCTCTCCTCACGGAGCGGAGCGGAGGCCCGGTCCGGATTGGTGAATAACATGAATAGAATAGAATAGAATAGAAAACTATTTATTGTACACCAGAAACAAATATAAACACAGTACAGAAAACATGCCTACCTACCGAAATAATTTATGATGTAAATAATAATTAACATCTTTCATAGTGATGTAAAATTCTACATTATAATGATAAAAAAAAATATTTCTACCTACAACATGAGAGTCGAGATCCTGATTCTTTACAAAAGTCGGTGGTAATTTTACGCTTTCCCAAGCGGAGGTTAAAAGCATTCAGTAGCTTAGAACTTGGAATTGGTACTTATCTTTGAAGTTACGAAAAGTCGGCTGGCTCTTACAAATATGCCTATATTTCATTCCTCTACGGCTAATATAATATTAACGATAATATATTATGTATCATCAGCATCATCAATAACCCATAACGTCCCACTGCTGGGCACGAGTCTCACCTCACTTTCGTGAGGAGGATTAAGCCATAATCCACCACGGGGGCCAGATCCGGATTGGTGGATCACATACCTACCTCTGAAATGATTCTCGGGTAGGTATGTGGGTTTCCTCGCGATGTTTTCCTTCACCGAAAAGCGAGTGATAATTACGTACATATGTTTTACAAGAACCACATTGGTACGTGCCTGCACTGGGATTTGAACTCGCGACCTTCTGCTTGGAAGGCGGACGTTCTCCCACTAGGCTACGTGTTCTTGTAAAGCATTTGTACGTATTTATCACCCGCTTTTCGGTGAAGGAAAACATCGTGAGGAAACCCACTTTTATCTACCCGTGAATTATTTCCGAGGTAGGTATGTTATCCACCACTTGAAAGGGAAATATCCTTTTTCTAACTCAAACCATAATTAGATAATAATCATTAGTTTCGTAGATCATAATATTATGACTTATTTTTTTGTATTTCCATACTTATGTATAAGATATTATTTTTGACGTGTAAAAGTGCAATATTTTGCCTATTTACAATAAATGATTTGAGTTTTTTGAGTTTTGAGTAGTTCCCGTTTCGCCCACGGGAACATACTATCGGGATGAAAAGTACCCTATTATTCAATCCTGGCTATAAACCATCTGTGTTCCAAATTTCATTCGAATCCGTTCAGTAGTTTTTGCGTGAAAGAGGAACAAACATCCATCCGTCCATTTTCACAAACTTTCGCATTTTTAATATTAGTAGGATGAACAAAAACAATCGACTATAGCATTTCAGATTCGGCCCTCTCTATTAAAGCCACCTTTGCTATCACAATCGGATTTATTTTCATCGCACTGAACTTCCATGAAACAGTAACAGGCATTATATAGAGGCGTTAACTATATAAACGGTGTGTAATTCACAGTTTGCCACAGAACAACGATTCCTTAGTTATTCGTGGTCGAAAAGGACCGTGTAACCTAATTTATAACACTTTGATCCAAAATTCCGACTTGTAGTGGGAGGCCTCTTCTGCAAGACACCGACTGTGGAAGCCACACCACATCTTTGCCAGATATTCCTCCGCCAAGCAGTAGTGTGCAAACATTACTGTGTTCCGGTTTGAAGGGCACTGTTTCCAGCGAAATTACTGGGCATATGAGACTTTAGAGCCGATGTCTGAGGGTGACGAGCGTAATGCAGTGTCGCGCAGGATTTTGCAATGCAAAATTCTGGGTGGTATAACTGAAACTTTTATGGGCAGCGCTTAACATCAGGTGAACGACTCGCTCGTCTCGCAGTCAAATAAAAAAAAGGCGAAAAGGACCGTGTAACCTAATATCACTTTGAAAAAAAATACCGATTCAAAGGATTTCTGTAATCAGTAACATGAACCAACGGAACCCATTTTCATGAAGTTTCTATGGGACGACACGCGTACGAGGCCTTCCTCTTCATATATACGGCCTCCTTGGTGTAGTGAGTGGTGATGAGGACTGCGAAGCGTGAGGTCGCGGGTGCGATTACCGCGCAGGGTAAAAAATTATGTGAACCACAAGGATTTCTTCAGTCTAAGTGTTATTAGGATCATCATGGTTCTCGTAGTGCCTGATGCCCTCATCATCAACCCATAACGTCTCACTGCTGGGCACGGGTCTCTCCTCACTTTCGTGAGGAGGGTTAGGCCATAATCCACCACGGGGGCCCAGTCCGGATTGGTGGATACATACCTACCTCCGAAATAATTCTCGGGTAGGTTTGTGGGTTTCCTCACGATGTTTTCCTTCACCGAAAAGCGACATATGTTTAAAGTAACACATTGGTACGTGCCAGCATTGGGATTTGAACTCACGACCTTCTGATTGGAAGCCGGACGTTCTCCCACTAGGCTACCACCGCTTCCAAGGCCTGATGCCCTATATACAGGCAATCTTAGTTAGGGTCAGGACATACGGATCTGATCGGGAAATTTATAGCTAACTAATTAATTTCACCCTATACTAAAACTAAACTTTAATATTGAAGTATTCAAGTCGAGAATGAATAAGTATCTTCTATGCAAGCATGCTCTACCATCGACCGCGTCGTCACTTACCACCAGGTGATCACTGTGTTTACTAATCTAGGGCTCGGGTTTAAAGTAAAACAACCAGATTATCAGTAAGTAGGCACACGCTCAAGAGAGACGACCGCCCGCTCCGAATGACAGATTGGGAATGAGGAGAGGCGCCACTGTCGATTGTGTGCCTACATTTATTTGTACACCACAATCACTACCGCCAAATGCTTGCCTATAGTGCAATAAAAAAAAAAAAACTTGGCGATGAACTGATTTTTCCACAACACTCTAGCTTCGCTCGTTCAAATATACCGTTAAATTTACCGTTCAATCCTTACGCTCTGAAACTAGGGTTGCCATCCATCCGGGTTTTCTCGGATTTGTATAGAATAGAATAGAACACGTTTATTGTTAAAAACTGTGTAGGTACAAAAACAATATTGCGGTCTTAAAATTTAAAAAAGTTCCAACAGCCTGTCCATCTCGAACATACAATAATTATAAAAGTCAGTTATAGTTGTCAGTTAATAAAGAAATAAAAAGGTAATTTATGATATTTTCAACTGTTTTTTATTACACTTGCTATGTTTAAATAAACCTGTTGACATGTCCAGGTCCTGGGCTCTAAAATCCGGAGATTTCACGCGTCTTGTCCTGGTTGCCAAACTTTAGAGATGGCAACCCTATCTGAAACGCATGTCTCTCACCGCGTCGAATCCCCAGGGATTGCCAGCCAGTGGGTAGTAAATCATGTTTTACTGTGATCATCGTATCTTATCCGCTGTCAGACAAAGTTTATGTGTTACCCTCAATGTGTAAATTATCTCCGACGAGATGAACTTTACTCGAAGGATATGAGATAAGTTCAGTGACGATAATAAAGAGACACGTGGAGAGGAGAGGTTGAGCGATTCGCACCACGACCTGATGCCATGTTCCAAACCACATGACATACTTAAAAAAAAAAAAAAAAAAAATGGTAGAAAATGCTACATAGCATTAAGTACTCTTTATACTCCATTTGTGTGCTAAAGAATAAATAAATAAATAAATAATACATTGATTAATATCGCATTTAATCACGCTTAAAAACTGCTTTGTTCAATAAAGTATTTAGGTACAGTTACTTAAGAAGATGGGCTTGTTAAATTTGGAAAACCGAGCAGCAGATTCAAACAAAGCCAAGAAACGCTGCGAAATAATATTTTCGTTAGCGCTCCTCCAAATTATTTGTGTTTTTGTTATTTGATCGCTCCGACGTATATTTGGCAATGTTTATTATTTTGTAATGAATCTTTTCTTCCGTGGATATAATTATATTATAAGAACAATCACTTCTGATCCGTTACACGTGTTGAGCGGTTGAGTCACTGTCCTCCAAAAACTCCGATACGTTTATGTTCATTCCTCAGTCCACCATCAGAACTTGACCAGCAGGATTTGTTAGCCTTTGCAGACCAATAAAACCATTTACCTTTAGTTATACTACTTCTATAATTAATATCTTCCATCCAACAGCTTTATATTATATCAAGGATTCCCGCCATTTTTTATGTCAAAAAAAACCCTTGGCCTACTCGATTTTCAGGGCTGCCATCTTTGAAAAGAGGTTACAGCCCAATGCTGCTTTATCTATTTAATATTAGTTTTACATTACCAATAAACCAACTTTACAAAAAACCAATTTTTTTCTCTTTTAAAATTTAGATGGTTCCGGTGGACCCCCTGTAGCTACATTTCTATCATATTCCTATTTATTTCCTAACATAGGTACATTATTTTTTGTCACGCTAACGTAGACGCTCGTCGAGTCTACCGTGGACCCCTGGGGGTCCACGTGGACCATATGGATTCATGATGATGATGCTGCAGCATTCAGGTCAAGGTTACCATGTTCTTGTAATATAATTGAAGTAACAGGATTGCAACCAATCGACCAGACGTGTAACCTCTTTTTGCGTCGGGAGTTAAAAATAATACAGAAGACGTTTTAGAAGTCAAACCACGTCCAGTTAGCCGTTTGTCCCTGTCGAATAATGATTTCGAATGCGGCCCAGCTTCTAGTACCAACCTAATTACTAAAAACTTAATTGCTTTCAGCCTTCGAGGTCATGTAGCTGAATGAAAATTTCGCTGGATCTAGAACTTATTAAATCCTACTAATATTAAAAATGCGAAAGTTTGTGAGAATGGATGGATGGATGTTTGTTCCCCTATAAGAGGAACAGCTTCAAGGTTTTCAATCACGTCTCTTGCCCTACTTTCTTTCCTGGGATATATTACGTTTTATTTACGCCCGTCCCTGCCAAAACAAACCTCGGCGCAGTCCCTCAGGCAAATGGATCACGGTACCCTCTAGCTAGGCTTCTGTGGATATACAATCGGACCCTTTCCTTAATCCTTATCATATAGCTAGTTCCCTTACGTTCTGAGATTTTTAGGGTTCCGTAGCTTAAAAGGAAAAAGGAACCCTCATATGATCACTTTGTTGTTTGTCAGTCTTTTTTTTATTGTATTTGACGGAGTGACGAGACGAACAAGTCGTTCACCTGATGGTAATCGCTACGCCTGCTCATAACAGTTACAGTGCCACCTAGAACTTTGCATTGCAAAATCCTGCGCAGCACTGCACTGCGCTCGTCACCCTGACACATCGGCTCTAAAGTCTCATATGCTCAGTAATTTCGCTGGAAACAGTGTCCTTCAACACATACTCCGACAAAGCAAATTTAAAAATTCCGACTTCGATTTCGGTTCCGGTTCCGATTAAATCCTTTCTTCTTCTCCATCCCTATTATCACATGGGTTGTCGACTTGTTAGCCTCTGTTAAAAAAATTGGTTGTCTGTAAAGTCGGTTTACGGACAATACTTTAACGTGACAACGTCATAAAAAAACATTGATGAAATGATTGCATACTTTTATGAATAAAATTGAATCATTTTTTAATGTTTAATTAAAAAGTTTGAACGCAATTCGCTTCAATAAAGTCCTGGCCGGCAATAAAAAAAAAAACAGCGCGTGCCGACGCGGCATTGGCTATCCAAATTTAAAAAAAATTGGTTGTCTGTAAAGTTGATTTACGGACGATATTTTAACGTGACAACGTCGTAACATAACATTGATGAATACTTTTATGAATAAAGATGAATAATTTTTTAATAATAAAAGAATAAATACTTGAAATTATACTAGTAATCATATTTTTAAAATGCCAGAATAATTAACCTGTCAAGAAGAGAAGAGAGACAGATGCGGCGCAAGCGTACAATGAGCGTTACGACAATGTGTCAACTTTTTCGTGCATGCAGCCGGCGTTCATCGATTTATTAGACGTAGTTACGTCAAAAAACTATAATATCGACGTAGCCTTTGTGATACCTACTGGCTTAAATCTACGAAGATCCTATTTCACAGCAATTAGTTTCGTTAAGGCTTATAATAGAAGATGCCACAATAGGTGATTAGTCTCTTATAAATGGCCAGCTAGCAGGTGGTCAATTGTTTTTTTCCTTCGAGATATTCTTAGGTAACTTTAATAGATGTAACCAACGACGGTTTCCTTTTGAAACTGTCATTGGATACAACTTTTTTTTCGTTTTGGATCCGCACGATTATTGCATTTAGCCAGTGTAAAGTATTTGTTATTTTTAAATTTGCCAAAGCAGTAGTGTGCAAACATTACTGTGTTCCGGTTTGAAGGGCATTGTTTCCAGCGAAATTACTGGGCATATGAGACTTTAGAGCCGATGTCCAATGGTGACGAGCGCAATGCAGTGCCTCGCAAGATTATGCAATGTAAAGTTCGGGGTGGCACTGTAACTGTTATGGGCAGGCGTAGCGCTTACCATCAGGTAAACGACTTGCTAGTCTCATATGTCCAGTATTTGCAGTAATTTTAACTTGGATTACCACTTTTTTACTTAAGGATCTGGTGCAAATCACCCAAGTTTGTACCTACCTAGAAATCTTAAGTGGGGCGTTTCGAACCGTGGTCTGAATGTGGCGCAAAAGGCACCATTCAAAGCGAAACCTGTCCGAGCTTTAGCTACAGAATGTCAGTTTGAAATCTAGTTAGCCGGACCCCAATCCCTGCCAAACGAAAATAAACCTTAACTACAGCCATAGACATATTAATTCTCTGAAATTTTCCGAGTTTTTAATGCAATGCTCTACGTAATATTTTGTTTTTTTTCCTAGGTAAAGTTACGTTGAAATTTCGTACTTTTTGCTTCCCTCTAGCTGCCAACAAAAATATCCACGGTCCAAGAAACACGACGAGATAACCACTTAACATCATTTTTCATCATAAAAAGTTTATGAAATCTAACATTTTTCGAACAAAAACCCGAGGGTCAAAACGGCCTATCACTCTTTGTCCAACCAACAATAAGGTCCAAACTCGCTTGTACACCCGCGAGTATTAGGTTGCTAGATAAAGGAGACCATAATGATGTTACAGTCCAATTTTGACCTTTATGCCATAATTTTATTAATGTTGAATTTTCTTTGGGAACCCATTAGGTCACTTTTAGGCTGGATAAAAAATAAACAAAAAGAGTTTGTCGTCGCTAAATGAATTTTAGGATTTCTTCCACAGCCGCTTGCCAGTGCCGGATTAACCACGTAGCCAGTGAAGCAATTGCTACGGGCTCCGCGTGTGCTATGAAGTATTTTCTGTTCTATTCTATTCCATTTCTCTACAATAAAAAAACGACATCAATAAGTTGAGCGTCTTTACTCGCATATAACCTTCAATGTAAATAACTCCTGAAGCCCCATTTACCGCTTAAGTCCCTTAATGGGGCTCCCTCATTAACGAATGACTCCCATTTAACATGTAAGACCCTTATAATAACCGTACTTATTTGTTAAAGACTTTGATAGAAATGTTTAACATAATATTAAAGGGAAGACAGCTACCATACTTCCTCATCATCACCAGCAGCATCACCATCATCATCTTGATCATTGTAGTGGGACACCTCTCCTGGAAGAACCGCCTGGGGAAGTCACACCTTCGCCAGATATTCCACCGCCAAGCAGTGTAGTAAATACTGTAAGTACACCACCCACCCTACTATCGAAAAATGTTTTTTACTGTCCATCCAAAGGTTGTCTGGAAGAAATCGCTTTCAGCGATAAGACCGCCCACTGTACTACCCTTGTTTACCTATTGTAATTCTTTTGTACTGGGTTTATTTTTGTTTCTGGTGTACAATAAAGAGTTTTTCTATTCTATTCTATTGTAGTGTGCTAACATAACTGTGTTCCGGTTTAAAGGGCACTGTTTCCAGCGAAATTACTGGGCATGTGACATGTATAAACTTATCTATCAATATATCTCACGCTTGACTTCATTATTTACTAATTAGGGGTGTGTTCATTACCTCACTATGGCATGTTAATAAATGAACACGGTGGGTGAATAATTAAGATGATAGAATTTGTGATATTTTAATAAGGTGAGTAAATTATGTTAAATAGCAAACATTGCTGTGTTCCGGTTTGAAGGGCACTGTTTCCAGCGAAATTACTGGACATAATTATGAGACTTTAGAGCCGATGTCTCAGGGTGACGAGCGCAGTGCGGTACCGCGCAAGACTATGCAATGCAAAGTTTTGGATGGCACTGTAACTGTTACGCGCAGGCGCAGTGTTTACCATAAGGTGAACGACATGCTAGTCTCGTCACTCAGTCAAAGAAATCCTTACTTATATTATAAATGCGAAAGTAACTCTGTCTGTCTGTTGCTCTTTCACGCCTAAACTACTGAACCGATTGAAATGAAATTTGGTACAGAGATAGTCTAGAGCCTAGGAAAGGACATAGGGTACTTTTTATCGCGAAAAAAGCATTGCAAAAGTTTGAAATAGGGGATGAAAGTTTGTATGAAAGTTTCGTCATTTTTGAAGCTAGAAAGTTGAAATTTATTATTTAGGCTTTTGATTAGATATAAATAAATTTGGCATTCTATGTTTGTAAAAAAATACCATTGAGGGGGTAAAATAAATATTGGGGATGAAAGTATGTATAGAAATATTTAAGGTTTCGGCTTAACCACTGCACCGACTTAAAAAAAATATTTCACTAATGGAAAGCTACATTGACAGCGAGTAACATAGGCTATATTTTATCCCCATATTCCCGCGGGAACAGGAACTACGCGGGTGAAACCGCGGGGCGCAGCTAGTAATAAATAAATCCATCTGAAGTCAGTTTTTTGGAGTAAAACTTCTTGGCGCACGTTTGACTTGGGGAGTAAGCTGGTGAATGCGTTACAAAAAATGTGATTGAGTGCCGAACAGAAGTTGAGAGGGAGATATAAGTTAGTGGAGATAGAAAGAGACAGAGTTACATTTCGTATATTTTGTGCACATTTCGTTTTTTATTCAAAGAATTATTATTCTTTGCTGCCACAGTTGTGTTTTTTTCCGATGTTCATGTGTAATATTGATGGATTAACCTTAACCATTATCAATACTTATGGAAAGGATTAGGGAGGATACGTTATTTAATATTATGTAATATATCAAAGGTAAAATAAAGGCTTTAGCGAAGATAAAGGCCTTTTCACACAGCCATCGAAGAGAAGCTAAGGCGATTCGTTATTATTTATGTTACTATAATAACGTTATTACCTTTTGTTTGACGTGTTTGTTTATTTTACGTTACTGAAGAAGTCGTTTGCCTAATGGTAAGCGCCACACCTGCCCACCTGCACACCTGTCCACCTGGTATGGATGTTTTTTATATCAAATTTTGCAAGTTAATACAGTGGGAGGCCTCTTCTGCGAGAGATCGCTTGGGGAAGTATCTTTTCCAGATATTCATCCGCCAAGCATTAGTGTGCAAACATTACTGTGTTCCGGTTTGAAGGGCAATGTTTCCAGCGAAATTACTGGGCATATGAGACTTTAGAGCCTGGGTGACGAGCGCAGTGCAGTACCGCACAGGTTTATGCAATGCAAAGTCCTAGATGGCACTGTAACTGTTATGGGCAGGCGTAGCGCTTACTATCAGTTAAACTACTTCCTCCACGTTTAGACCCAGAACACGGATATTTACAGCATTTTTTTAGTCAGTTTACCTAAAAATCGTTGAAAATTACACCTTATTATTTATATTATTTTTTAAGCCCGGAATACAAATAAATCCCCACCCGGTCGCTCCCCGTATGCCCTCTAAACTAGGACATATCCAGGGAAACCCTGACGAATAGCAACCCTAGTTTCACTGCCTGTTTCATCATCAGCCCACACTCGTCCACTGTTGGACGTAGGCCTCTCCCAATGAACGCCACTGAGCCCGATCTTCGGCTTTCCTCATCCAGTCCTTGCCAGCCTTCCGCAAGTCGTCCCTCCACCTGCCGGCATCCTACACTACGTTTGCCCAAACGCGGTCTCCACTCTAGAACTCGTCTACCCCTCGGTTGTTTCTTCTAGAGACGTAACCGGCTCATTGCCACTTCAGCTTGCTAATCCTTTAAGCTATGTCGGTTCACAGTCAGTTTGGCAAGGCCCTAAAATCGTAGGAACATCAATCTCTCCCCGTCCAGGTGTAACTCATCGCCCTATCCCAGCAACATCAATAAGTCAAGGCGATCAATCAGTATCGATTCTTCAATCGATACTCGTCATCAATCAAGGCGGGATTAATGACGGAATCTAATGAAATCAGTACACAGCGCTTTTATAGCAGGGCTGTACGGGAACCTCGCCTCCGCCTCCGTAAATGCGGCACTTCCGCGAGAAATCGTACCTCCGCCTCCGCATCCGCCTCCGTAAATCTTACCAACCAAACTCAGATCCTTTATCCTTTATGCAGCCAGTGTTCTTGGCACCAAGCCTCATGGACACCCTCTTTTGTTAGATTTTCATGTTTTAGTTAGTTTTCCTTTTATTTATTTTGTTATTTAATTTCTCTCAATAAATATTTTTTCGATCATTTTTTGTGGTGGAGGTGTAACATCCTCACTAATACTATAAATGCGAATGTGAGTTTGTTTGTTTATTAATTATGCTTTCACGCCTAAACCTCAAAGCTGATTTAAAAAATTCTTTCACTAATGACAAGTTGCACTATCAGTGAGTAAAAAAGGCTATATTTTATCGCTGGAAACATTGCCCTTCAAGTCGGAACACAGTAATGTTTTCACACTACTGCTTGGCGGATGAATATCTGGCAAAAGTGTAATACAGCGGACACCAGAGTGAGTAAAACAGAAAGCTTCCTATGGTTTTTATTGTTTCAAGTATGGTCCACGAAAGAGATTGGTCAGGTTGATTTGCTTCTAAATAAAGGCAAGGCTCGAAAGCTTTGTGGACGGTTTGGTGATCAAAACATTTGAACAACTAGTGACCAGTTGCCAATTTTGTATGGATTCCTTTTTCTTTAGTAATTAGGTATTAGCCCGGTTTTAGTGTTCGACCGACCGTCGGTGCGTACATCGGTCGCGCTTGTCATTTGCAATAAACGCGTGCGTACGGTCGGTCGAGCACTAAAACCGGCCTTAGTACGTAGCATTATCTATTCTGTGGCCTTAGGAGTACGTGGTACCTATTATAGACGTCATAAAATACCTAAGAATATTTAATTAAGGTCTCAATATCCGATAGAAGTTGAATAAAATAGATAATATCTATCTATCTATCTATCTATTCAGCCCGTATCCACCCACTGCTGGGTATAGGCCTCCTCTGTTTCACGCCATTTGTTCCGGTCCTGTGCCAGTCTCATCCATTCAATCCCGACGTGCTTTGCGATGTCATCCGACCATCGAGCTGGTGGTCTGCCTCGCAGGCGTTGCGCTTCTCTTGGCCACCACTCCGTTATTACCTTCGTCCATCTTTGGTCATCCCGCCTTGCCAAGTGTCCTGCCCATCTCCACTTTAGCCTTGCTATCCGTATACCTACATCTTCAACTTTAGTGCGACGTCGAATTTCGACGTTTGGAATACGGTCTAGCAGGCGAATGCCTAACATGGCGCGCTCCATTGCTCTTTGAGCAACTCTTATTTTATAGATGTGCTCTTTTGTGAACGGCCATGTTTCGGCACTATATGGTAAAATGGACAGGACACATTGGTTGAATGCCTTGGTTTTCAGGCACTGCGGGATTTTTGACCTAAAGACGTCGTCCAGCTTTCCAAAGGCTGCCCATCCAAGTTGCACGCGCCTAGATATTTCCTGCATTTGAGAACCTCGGTCAAAAGATAAACGTTGCCCAAGGTAAATGTATTCATTTACTACCTCTATTGAGCAGTTATCAATGGACACATCTAGTCGTTGCGATGGTTGGTTTGTCATGACTTTAGTCTTGGACTTATTCATCTTCAAACCGATAATATACAAATAAGTAAATATCGCACTTTTATTCAATAAACTATATAACTCAAAATTTCCATTTTCGAGGTTTCTTTGCCAGGAGAATCCATTCACTTTAACAGCAAACTAGATACGACTAAAATGACAGAGATAAAAGACAGATGCTCATTATTTAATTTCATAGTGTGTTTACTGGAAGTGCAGCCTTGAGTGCCTTATCAGATAACTAAGATGTTTAATTTAAATAATTACTAAGATGTTTCGTTATCTATAAATTCTTAACACGTTCACTGCTGGAACGTTTAATTTTTTTGGCACTTTTGCGAATCTTCACACGTGTGCTTACTGTTTACTGGCGTTGCGTCGTAACTAAACTCAGTCAGCTGCACGGGCGCACACAACTGGTGTGATAAATTTGTCAATACAGCAGTGCGGGTTCGCACGCCAGGTGTTTTCGCTTAGCGTAAAATAATAAAAACACAGTCGAATGTGTTTTCAGGAGTCAACGTGTTAAAGTTATGTAGGTACATTTGTGACGTATCTTTGCGTTCCAGTGATAATAAGGTAGAATAGAATAGAATAGAATAGAATAGAATAGAATAGAATAGAATAGAATAGAATAGAAACTCTTTATTGTACACCAGAAACAAAAATAAACACAGTACAGAAGGTACTGTGAAGGTAATGTTTTGAATTTATACTTCCACTATAGTTTGAAACTAAATTGGCGAAACCTATAGGTACGTATGCACAGGTCCACGCCAAGCAGTAGTGTGCAAACATTGTCGTTCTATTCAATTAATTTATTTATTTATCAATTTATTTTTGTAGTGGGAGGCCTCTTCTGCAAGAGACCGCCTGGGGAAGTACCACACCTCTGCCAGATATTCATCTGCCAAATAGTGTGCAAACATTACTGTGTTCCGGTTTGAAGGGCACTGTTTCCAGCGAAATTACTGGGCATAATGAGACTTTATAGCCGATGTCTCAGGGTGACGAGCGCTGTGCAGTGGCGCGCTGGATTATGCAATGTAAATTTGTAGGTGGCGCTGTAACTGTTATAGGCAGGCGTAGCGCTTACCATCAGGTGAATGACTTGCTCGTATCCATATACAAGTATATAAAAAAAAATAACAAAGTAATTTAAAATAAATTTCGTCTAATTCATTTTATAAATACCTTACTCTAGCTAAAAGTAGGTATAAATAGGTACATAGATAGATAGATGACTCTTTATTGACACCAAAATGTTTGAAACACAAAGAAAAAAACCTAAATAATTGGTACAATGAGCGGTCTTATCGCTTAAAGCCATCTCTGCCATACAACCTTTGGGTGGACCAGATGGAGAGCAGTAACATGGTTCAGCTAGTTGACATTAGTGGCAAAGATTCAATACAGACTTACATAGGTAACTAATAATGCGAAACCAAAACCTTACACAAGAATTAACAAGGTTATTAACTCAGACTTTTTATAATTTAGATGAATATTTTAACACTAATTAATCTATATATATATAAAAATGTTATGTTGGTTTGTGTACGCTTCAAAAATTCAAAAAGTTCTGCACCGATGGAGCTGAAATTTTAGCATGATATATAATCCGCATCAAGGATTGTTTTTATCTATTTTTTTCATCAGTGACATATCAGCGAATGTGCGAATGTGCCACAGCGAAGCGTGGCAGGGTACAGATAGTACTAATATATAAAGCTGTAGAGTTTGTTTGTTTGAACGCTAAGATCTCAGGAACTACAGGTCCGAATTGAACGATTCTTTTTGTGTGGAATAGTTCATTTATCGAGGAAGCTTATAGGATATTTACTATCACGCTAAGACTAATAGAAGCGGAGCATCAATGTAGAATGTGGCAAAAACGGGGAAAATATATTGCTTTTAAGAGAGTTATTGTGGGAAAACTTGAATTATGCGGGTGAAACCGCAGGGCGCAGCTAGAATCTTATAATAGTTTGTATTTATTAAGAATTAAAAGAAGTTATTGCTACTTTGGCCTAACTGTAAATTAATATTGTCTAATGTTACCACATGTTTAAAATAATTATTGTATGTTCGAAACGGACAGGCTGTTGGACCTTTTTTAAATTTTAAGACCACAATATTGTTTTGTACAATAAACTTATTCTATTCTATTCTATTCTAATAGGAACTATTTTTTTGTTAAACTGCTTCCCTAGCAAATATGATGTCTATAAAATGATTGTAGCAGGGCCACTTCGAACCATTGAAGATATTTTTAGAAATCTTGACTACCTCGAGCTTCCTCTCAAATCAATATTTCATAGAACTGTCTATTTTTCACCTTGGAAACGTAACAGGACGAATATAGACCCCAGGGGTAACCGCGTACTTATTCAGTTCATTTTAATACCTTAATAAGTTCACTGCTGAAAACACAACTTGCCACGAGTACGGCAAAATCAAACTATTGTTTTTGTTGTATGGGAAAAGACTATGGCGCGTGCAGTACCGCACCCGTGGCTACACAAGCGAAACGGCTCAGCAGTCAAAGTGTTAAGCTGAACGGCCTAGATTGGCACCACACACTCATAAATGACAAACGTGACGTGACGTCACTCAAAAATAGACCGCAGAGAATGAGAGAGAAAGAGAATGAGATGGAGCTATATAAACTCCTATAAATGCAAACAGATTGTTCCGATCTCTTTGGATAAATGTCTCTGGTCGACTTGTGGACGCTGAGCGATATTGGTGGTGACAGTTAGCAGGGCAGTTCAGTTTAAGGCCTTAAACTGGATGGATTTAACTTTTCGTGGTGAGGCCCCAGTTGTCTGGTATCTGGTATAGATAAGTAAAACTGTTGTAAATAATACCTTATTTCATAATAATTTTTGATAAAAAAAATCTTTGTACTTTTCTTTAAAGTTTTCTAAATATATAATTCTTGCAATGAACATCGTTTTTAGGGTTCCGTACCCAAAGGGTAAAAGGGGACCCTATTACTAAGACTCCGCTCTCTGTCCGTCTGTCACCAGACTGTATCTCATGAACCGTGATAGTTAGACAGTTGAAAGTTTCACAGAAAATGTATTTCTGTTGCCGCTATAACAACAAATAGTAAAAACAGAATAAAATAAATATTTGAGGGGGCTCCCATACAACAAACTTGGTTTTTTTGCTAGTTTTTGCTCGATATTTATAACGACAACAGGTAGACGCTTGAAATATTCACAGAATATATAGTTATATATTTACTTTAAAAATAAATAATTAATTTAAAATAGAATTAATATTTAAGGGGGGGCTCCCATAAAAAAAAGTACGGAACCCTTCGTGCGCGAGTCCGACTCGCACTTGGCCCGTTTTTTTTGCTCGTTTCTGCTCGATATTTATAACGGCAACAGGTAGACGCTTGAAATATTCACAGAATATTTAGTTAATATCTAATATGAAGATCTATCCGCGTTCAAAAGTTCATAATAATAATTGCTATAAACTTATCCACAATTCATTAATCATCCAGCCAGCATTAAAGCTGACCCATTAAAAAGAAAAATAAATAAAAACAAAAAAAATCCAATTCTGTGAAATGGCAACACAGAGATACCACGTGCTAGCCAAATGAAACAGAGTGTTTATCATTGCATCTATTTGGAGATAGTTAACTAAACAATAGTATTTATAACATACTTTCAATTACCACTTAGTGATAGAATACGGCCAGACGGAAAAAAAAAAGTGTGCCTTAGACCGGATGACTGAAGTAAAGCTTCGCTATGAGAGTAAGAGAGAAAGAAAACGTGTGCTCGCACCTCTCTCTTGCCCCTACAGTAATATACGAAACGTAACTCTCTTTCTATCTTAACTAACTTATATGTCCCTCTCAACTTCCTTGCCTCGCCAGATCACACTTTTCGTAACGCTCTCGTCGCGCATTCCCCGGCTTACTACCCAAGTCAAGCGTGCGGAAAGAAATTTTCTTACCTTTGTTATAAGCAACATAAGCTTTGTACCCTGAAAAAAATGTTTTCTACTTTTCAGACGTTTTCTATTCAGTATGGGTACTATCTTTTTTTTTTTTGCTGATAATTGTGAGGTTATTGATTTTGTATTCTTTTATTCGTATGTTCGATAGTGTGAACGAGATCGCAAACACGAAAAACGGCTCGTTCCGTGTTCACTCCTAAACTCTTCAGTAAAGCAGTTACCACTTGGCCTCTTCTTCAATAGACCGCCTGGGGAAGTACCACACTTTTGCCAGATATTCATCCGCCAAGCAGCAGTGTGCAAACATTACTGTGTTCCGGTTTGAAGGGCGCTGTTTCCAGCGACATTACTGGGCATATGAGACTTTAGAGCCCATGTCTCAGGGTGACGAGCGCAGTGCGCCGCGAAGGATTATGCAATGCTCTGGGTGGTGCTGTGACTGTTATGGGCAAGCGTAGCGCTTACCATCAGGTGAACGACTTGCTCGTCTCGTCACTCATTCAAACAAGGTGACTTTGACTAGATAAATTACTACCTGAGTAACATTACGATTATTTTGACTATTTTATAAATTTAAAATATTTACTGTAAATATTTAACACTGGCCGAATGCATTACGCGTGCCAAGCCAAAAAAAATGTAACGTCACTTCACTGTGACATTACGTAGTGTTTCGTCCCAAAAAATCAAGCGTCTGTCCTAAATACTATCCAAGTCACATTAATATCCATCTGTCAGAGCCGTTTGTTTCTGCTCTTATCTACGGTAAATAGGCTTGAAATGAAGTAATAATCTTGCTTTGTCGCTTAATTAAATACACTGGCATGACAAGTTATCTGAGGTCATCATCGTTAGAGGTAAAACAAGGTTTACTGTACATAAAATGACTTCATCATTTGTATGCCTCTTCTGCGAGAATCCTGCAGATCATATTTGTCAAATATTCAACTGCCAGGCAGTAGTGTGCAAATATTGCTCACTGTTCCAGTTTAACGGGCTTTGTTTTTTTTTCACCAAAGTTAGTTTGAGTTCTGCTTACGTCCTTATATGTTTCATCCCTTTGGTTTAAAAACCAAAGCTATTTTTTTTTATTAACAGTTTGATTATTTTAGGTAGGCATCTCCTTTATCAGCTGAGAACAAAAAATAGGTGACGTCTCAGTGTGACGAGCGCAACAAGATTTTGTAATCAAAGTTCTAAATGGCATTGCATTTAGATTGGTTTGAGCTTACCATCAGGCGAAGATCCTGCTCGTGTCATCAGCCACCTATACTTCCCTCTCTTGAGAATCTGGTACCACCAACAGATTATGCTATAACATGAACATAATAAAATATAGCTAATAATTCTATCAAAAAACATGTAAAATATATTGTAGAGTTGTTAAATATCCCATAAACATATTTAAGGCTGAAATATCTAACGCATCAAGACATTTAACGTAAAATAAAACAGCCATAGATCATCAATACAGCAGCTGTGCCAGTAATTTTAATTTTTTATTTGACATTGTATACAAAGCACTATATTCGTGTTCGTGGCAGAATGATGTTAGATGTTCTTTGCCAATCATTTTATTTTTCACTGTAATTTTTTTATGTAATTTGGCACACACGAGTGCCTTATTCTGCCATAGATATAAAATTTAATAATCTAGAATTATTGTATTAATTATGAATGTACTTACATATATAATTAATACCATATCTCTATAATATTACATTTTATAGGTATTAATTCCATATGTATTATAAACAGGTTCACAAAATATTGGTGCATTCATGTTTATTTTTTGGTAAATTAATTTCATACAATGTGGACTAAAGAAAGCTTTAGGTATCTACCATACAGAAAAAAAACCTAATTACTTAATTATTCGAGTTCGATATTCGTAATTTTACTGTTCTATGAGGTGACAAAAATGGATAGTTTTGTATGGGACCATGTATTAAAAAGAAAATAATTTAATAATAACGATTTATTACCTGATTCAGCTGCTTCCAAGTTAAAAAAATCTCACATGGCACAGTGTTTTTATAAGAAAGTCCGTTTCACGCAACAACACGATATTATAACAACAATATGAATACACACCGCTACTTTATAATTCAAAACAAATCTATTTTTACAACAATTACGTTATTAACTACACACAGAAAGCACTAGTTACACTAAAAGTTTATAATATGTGAATATTTCGTCCTAAAGTCGCGAAAAAGCGTCATCACCACATTTTTTTTTAAAACATGGAAAATTGCGAGAAATTCCGCACGCGAGGAAAACGCGACCGCCCTCCGCGGCCGTACATCTGACACTGAATTTACTGAAATAAGCGTACTCTACAGCTTTCAGCAAATCTATAAGGGAAAGTTCGTAATATCGCCGTCCCTTTCCAACTGTAATAATGGCAAGAGTCCTTTCTCCTTCATTTATTATCCTGCCACTTATGACACCGAAAAACATTGGGTAAAACGTTAGCAAAAATGTCGTATTATACTCATTAAGCGTAAAATGGAACGTAAGCTAATGGTTTTTCCTTTTATTAAGTAGCTCAGTGGTTTTTCGTTGGTTTTGGCGGGAGATGGCACCTTTTTGCTGAGAGCGAAGGTTCATGAATTAGCTTTTTTTTTCTTTGTGGCCATGATGAATTATTAGGTGTATTAAAAGGAGGACGATGATGGAGGTTTAATTAGGTAACTAATTGAGAGGGATTATAATTCTATTCAAAATTCTTAGGCGACAGTTTTAATGATATTTTTTTGTCGTGCTCCGTCGTGGTGCACTATGGCCTAAGCATAAAATCTTAGTTATTAAAAGGGGTTCTGTTCTGTTCTATCAAAAAAGAACTTTTGCAAAATAGTCTTCCTAGCTAATGTTTACAGTTGACCTCATTGTGGTGCTTTACGGGCCCTTCAATGTTACCTATTATTACGAGGCGAGGCATACTTTTTTTTCAGACTTTAATAAAGGAGGAGGTTCTATCTTTGGTTCGACCATAGAGGTTCAACTGAATGTTTTTTTTCTCAGGCATCTAAATCTGTGACGCAGCATGTGGGTGTGGGCTCTCAAATAGCCTGTTAAATTAATGATTATGCTGAAGACATATTATTCTAACGTGCAGGGTCGCTCATATTGAACTGTCAAAATACCGTGCCGTAAGCTAGCGCGTTTCGAGAACTGTTAAGGTTCAAAATAAGTTGCAAGTTGCGCCTGTGTGTGTATTTGCTCCCAATTAGCCACCAATTAAAACGACTTTTAATGCAACTATGTAGCTAGAGCTCTGCCGTAACCACTGCCCACGTCTGGCCGCAAACAAAACAATTGAGTTGAGAACACACTTGCATTCCATAAATAAACCAGGAGACGGAACGAAGTTTTGGCGGGAATCTGAAAAAATGACTTTTTTTCTTCAGTCAAGTTTTTTTTTGTTCTTCTTTTTGCGGTTAGCACATTGTGCCATTATCAAGACTAAGTTTTCGGGTGGAAAATTTACTATTCTGCGATCTGTGTGGGGGTAATGAAATAAAAAGTAATCAAACATTTTCATTTTGAGTTTTCTCCAAAATGCCCAAGCAAGAAGTTTCACTAAAGCATCCACCACTTAATTATTGAATCGTAATGTTGTCTGTCAATCGATATTTTGAATAATTTTATAACTACAAAAAAAAAACTTACCAATACACTTGACTGACTTTGACACAGCCTAAATGAACAAATCTAAAGTGAATCGACCAATTTAAAAATAATTATGTAACTATCTACCTACTTATTTACTCAAAAATAAAAAAATAAATTTAGTAGTTACATTTCCTTTGAGCTAAATACCTTTGCGTAGTACTGATACATTCGGTACCTAAGTAGGTACTTACCTAAAAATGTAAAAAGTTTGTATATGCCGATGATCGAGCGGACCATGTTATTAAAAAGACCTAGATCTATCTACGTACGCGTAACTTATCTATTATTCCCATTTCGTCCGTGGCATTTGCTATCTTCACGAGTAAATGACGTTATAAAGACGGCCGATCGTAGGCCCGCGTCATTAAAACACGATTTACGATAGGCATTGTACGGAGCGCGCTGACGACTTGCGGACTTGGGCGTGAAGAAATATAATAAAGCGGTATTTTAAATGCAGTTATGAAAACAAAAAAGGGCAGTTACTTATGTAGTAAATAATCTATATATATAAAAATGTTATATTGGTTTATTATTATTATGGTTAGCTGTACCCTGGCACGCTTCGCTGTGGCACATTCGCACATTCGCTGATATGTCACTGAAGAAAAAATACAATACTTGATGCGGATTATACATCATGCTAAAATTTCAGCTCGATCGGTGCAGAACTTTTTGAGTTTTTGAAGCGTACATAAATCAACATAACATTTATATATATATATATATATCTTCTTCTTCTTTATATATATATAGATTGTGATTTATTATCTCTCAAAAAGAAATACCTAGGTAAATAACATAATAAGGAAATATCATTATAGTGCAACAAATGGAGCAAAACCGGTATCGATCTAAATTCTATTGTTAGGTAGGTTTTCTCAAGTGTCTTGGTTGGTAATATCGCTATGTATATAATAATTATCATTATGTATGTACCTAAGTAGTTATTAGATAAACAAATAGAAATTATAAACTCAAACGCAAACAAAACCGAACACGAGGCCATATTTATTTAAATTGCGTAAGAAAATAGGAATATAGCTAATGCACTTAGCATCGTTTACCCAAAAACTATACCTAAAATAAAATGGACGTCCAGCTCCTTTTTTTTCTGCGTGTGAACTTTTTTCTTTCGGTTAGTCGGTCCTTGAAGGAACAAGTCAGTACAATAGAGTTTCCCACTGACGACTTCATACAAACTTAGGCCATTTCCTTGTGCGCGGGAAATGGAGGGAAACTAATTTCAATCCTATTAACAACAGTTACAGTTCAAAATAGAAGAGCGTGCAATTCTTTGCTTAAGATATTTTATAAATTAGATTATACTTAGGTAGGCAATAACAAAAGAAATAAAGCGAAGTTATGAATGGGAAAATGATTGAAAAGCAGTGAAGTTGGGCGTTATTGTTAATATAATAAAACGCTTTTTACACTCTTCATCCGTGTCGGAGTGATGACATTGTGGGACTACAGCCTGACTAGATTCTTTACTTACACTGTGGTAGAACCAACGAACTCTATGTCGGTAGAACAGATCCGTTAAGCTTGTGCCAACCTATTCGAAGCCTCGAAGTGGGAATTAATTCCCACTTTCCAAAAATTATTTACAGTGCACCTTACAAAGTAGATACCTATTTACTACAACTTTTCTGTATCGAAACCAAATCGAATTTGGTAGGAATCGATTAAATTAATTTGAATATTTTTGCCAACACTATTCGAGTGAGAGATGTTCCAGGCAAACTGATTTCGGATTGTTTGAGCTTAACTAATAGTCTGTCATTTTCACACTCGCTATCTTTATAGGCAGGTGTCTTTTTCTAAGACTTAAGGTACGTCAGTCATTGGCCGTCATAGGAATGTCAATGTCAGTCAGTTAGCTTAGCTTTAGTTAGCTGTCAAAAAGTTTTATTGTTGTTTCATTTGTTTTCATTTGTATTAATTTGCAATCATGAATGGTACATAATTAGTTATTTTCTTATATCATATTCATACATTTGAAGTGGCGTACAACGTATACTAATTTGTAGACTCAGTTCACTATTTATTCAGCTATATTCAAGGCAATCTAAACGAACGGAAAACTTTTTACCTAAATATGTCGAAAGTAAAATTAAATTTAATAGCCGCAGCGTGTGAAAATATGGGTATTGGAATAAATGGAACTCTTCCTTGGAAGCTAAAGTAAGTCCTGTTTCCATTAAATCAGGGATCATTACCTAAATTTTTCCAGAATAGAATATTTTCTTCCTTTAATTTTCCCGCCAAACCACATTTTAATATTTAAGCTTTTCAAAATTAAATCAAACTGGTATCTTAAGTCCCGCGCGATTGAAAGCGCAGATTACAGTAGGTAGTTAGTGGGTAGGTAGGCTGATGTACAGCATGCAGAACTTTAAAGCAAAACTTAAAAGAGTAAGGACTCTATGGACAACGCCAAGGGAATTGCCAGTGCTTTGTCAACCTTTACTAGTGGGTAGGCAAGGCACTGACAATGCCCCTGGCGTTGTCAGATGTCCATAGTGACCACTTATCATCAGGTGGGCGGCATGCCTTTTTGCCAACTGTTTTTTAAAAAATAAAGAAAAAGGTAATTAATATCATCTAAACATTTATATGCATTTTATTATTTTACTGTAGGTAAGTAAATGTAGGATCAAAACCAGAAAATCGAAATCATGTTTTTTGTGTTACGAAGTAAAAAGACATGCAAGTCGTTCACCTGCCTGTACCTAACAGTACGGTACAAAACCCTGTGCTACGCTGCACTGTGCTCGTCACCCTGAGACATCGGTTCCAAAGTCGCATAATGTCCATTAAGTGTCAGTGTTATCATGGTTCATATTATTTGTTCTTACAATGTATTGCAGATAACGGCCATTGAACCTGTTTACAAGCACAATCTATCTATACTAATATAATAGGCTCAGACACGGGTCAACAGAATTCAATGATATTTGTTACATAAATACTTTAGGTCTTGGAATAGAAAAGGATACTATTCATCCTGTAAAAATTTTATAATAACGCATCACATTCACATACATAGATTCAGACCCCTAACTAGGACTCCCTGTATCTAGGGAATCGAACCGCAACCTCGTGCTTCGCAGTTGGCTCATCACCCACTTGCGCCACGGAGGCCGTCAAACTAACACATAGTATTGACGAATTGACAGTTCCTATTGGATAATAATCAATGTAGTTGAAACTGTGGAGCTTTGCTTGGAATAATGCTTAAATAATTGACGGCAAATTATTGTACAACTTCCAGAAAAGAAATGGCATATTTCATCCGAATGACAACGGAAGTTTCTGACCCAAGTAAAATGAATGCTGTGGTGATGGGCCGAAGGACCTGGGACTGCATCCCGGCCAAGACCAGACCTCTCCCGGGCCGAGTCAACATTGTGCTGACAAGACATGTGGATAATGTAAAAGAGAAAGTAAGTAAAGGAGTGTCCAGAAATGGAATTTACTCTGGGACAATGTTATTTCTGGCACCTGTAGACGTGACGAGAGAGTGTGCTCAGTAGTGGGACAAGATGGGTTGATATATTTTTTTTTTTATCTAAATTTACTCGGGTTTAGTGAGAAGACTAAAAAGGAAGAAACCTTTCGAGTTAGTGTAGTGATGTGACAGTGAAGTGTAGTTTGGTTAAATCTACTAGCAAAGAACACATTAACAAAGTGCCTTCGCCATAATAGAGACAGTAAGAAATGTGTTAATGGACACAATCTTAGCAATAACTCTATTTAGCAATTTATGTTTCAGGCTAGATCGTAATTTTAATGATGTACATATTAATAAAAAGCATTATTAATAAAAAAATAAATCTAAATTTATTCAAGACTTTCAGTTGTCCTACGACTAAGGCAGCCCCATAGTGATAATAATCATGATGACGTTGATTACCCAAAATAAAGCCTTAGCTGCAGAGGTGGTCGCGGAAGCGCCCTTCGTACCCGTGGCCACCTCCATAATGCGGAGAGAGAGCACCCCGGGGTTTTAGTGGGTAAACCCCATCGGACTGCGTTCTGGCGGGGGAGTCCCACATAACCACCCCACCCTGTTGGTATGCCTAATGCATTCCCTCAGGGAAAAATAAAGCCTTAGCTTCCCTTTCGTTTTTGGCTTTCGGTCGGACGCTAATTAATTATGAGAGATGATTATGATGATGATGACTTCCAGGTGCCAGAAGGAGTTATAGTGGTGTCCAGTCTGGATGAAGCGGTCAGTTACATAGATGGGAGATCAGACATCGAGTCTTCTTGGGTCATCGGAGGCTCTTCCGTCTATCAGGTTTGGCACAGTCCATATTTTAGTACATTGGGAGGTAGTCGCTTTTCGGTGAAGGAAAAGATCGTGAGGAAACCCACATACCTACCCGAGAATTATTTCGGAGGTAGGTATGTTATCCACCAATCCGGACTGGACCCCCGTGGTGGATTATGGCTTAACCCTCCTCACGAAAGTGAGGAGAGACCCGTGCCCAGCAGTGGGACGTTATGGGTTGATGATGGGAGGTAGTCTATTAGTCTAGTAGCCTATTGGGAGTACGTCCGCCTTCCAAGGAGAGGGTCGTCAGTTCAAATCCTAGTGCGGGCACGTACCAATGTGTTTCTTGTGAAAACATATGTACGTTTTTATCACTCGGGTTTCGTTGAAGGAAACGCGGGGCGCAGCTAGTCCTTACTTATATTATAAATGCGAAAGTAACTCTGTCTGTCTGTTGCTCTTTCACGCCTAAACTACTGAACCGATTGAAATGAAATTTGGTACAGAGATAGTCTAGAGCCTGAGAAAGGACATAGGGTACTTTTTAATGCGTTAAAAGCATTGTAAGGGGATAAGCATTAAATAGGGGATGAAAGTTCGTATGGAACTTTCGTCATTTATGAAGCTAGAAAGTTGAAATTTATTATTTAGGCTTTTGATTAGATATAAATAAATATGACATTCAAAGTTTGTAAAAATTTACCATTGGGGGGGGTAAAATAAATATAGGGGATCGAAGTATGTTTGGAAATATGTAAGGTTTCGGCTAAACCACTGGGCCGATTTAAAAAATTCTTTCACTAATGGAAAGCTACATTATCAGCGAGTAATATAGACTATATTTTATCCCCGTATTCCTGCGGGAACGGGAACTACGCCGGTGAAACTGTGGAGCGCAGCTAGTTTAAAATATATAAATAGAGAAACTCTTATTCCAGGCTGCCATGAATCATCAGAACTGCGGTAAAATCTACCTGACAGACATTCAGAAGACCTTCGAATGTGACACCTTCTTCCCTGCCATCGACAAGGACCTGTTCCACCTGATCCATGAAGATGGAGTCCCGAGTGAACTGCAGACGGAGGGCGATGTCACTTACTACTACAGGCTTTATGGGAAACTGTAGATTAAATTTTATACTACAAGAATATAAACAAGAATTGAGGAATTGAGATGAGAAAAGAGGAAGAAGAATCTAGAAGATAACAGAAGAAGATTAAAGAGAAATGGGGTAGTTAATACTGAGGATTGAAAGTCGGCTCTTATAATCTTACAATACCGGTGGGTATTGTTAGTTGTTACGTTCATGTTCCCTCCACTCAGGGCCAGATTATCCATAAGGCGGATGAGGCAACTGCCTGGGGCCCCGCAGCGACTAGGGGCCCACGGAGGCCTAGTTGGTGCGGCCGATGCGGATCCACGCACAAAGAAAAAAAACGTTTCTTCAAACAATTTTATACTGATTGTAACTATCTCTATCTATCTATTCAACCCACATCAACCCACTGTTGGGTATAGGCTCATGTGCACGCCATTCTCTTCGGTCCTGCGCCAGACGAATCCACTGCCTTCCTGCAACCTTCGTGATATCGTCTGACCATCGGCCAGGTGGTCTGCCTCTCAATCTCCGACCATTCCTTGGCCACCATTCTGTCACTGCCCTAGTACATCTGCCGTCTTCCCTTCTCGCCAAATGACCTGCCCATCCCTACTTCAACTTTGTGATCCGTTTCCCCACGTCCACGACTTTCGTCCTACGTCTTATCTCGACATTGGGGATTCCACCACATGGGACCATAATGATGATGATGGGTTCCATTGGGGGACGTTGTACCTCCTTCACAAAAATATTTTCTTTCATTATTGCATTTAACAAGATTGATTAAAGTAGCCGCGTCGCGTCTCATTTCTCTTTCCTACTCCATCATAAGACCTGGATCATAAATAACTTATCTATAACTATAATCTATTTGTTAAGATCATTTCAATGAAAGCAAAAATAAGGAGTCGATCTGATCGACTCGACTTTTATAATGGAAAAAAAATATTTTTAAAAGTAAGAAAAGGGCCCCCGAGAATTGCATTGCCTAGATGCCCAGATAGGGTTAATCCGGCCCTGCCTCCACTCGACCTCTATTGATGGCCCCTTAAGCGACGAGCGCCAAAATGGAGGGTTCCTGTGGGATAATAGACTCGGGTGTGAAACCGCGGGGCGCCGCTAAATTAATAATAATTATGTAGCTTAGCTAATAGCGTGGCGTCAATTATTATTTGGTTTATGTAGTCATAATCTACTGTGACTTTATAGGAAAATAACTATATTTTATTGTATAAAAAAACATACATAAAATAATATTTTTATTAGTGTGAGTTTTATTTAAAACATCTCTTTTGATTTTAACACGTTCACTGCTGAAAACACAACTGTTGTGTTTTTCATAACTTGCCGCGAGTGCGGGAAAACACAACTGGTGTTAGCTGTTTGGGAAAACACTACGGTGGTGCAGAGCCGCACCCGTGGCTAGACAAGAAAATCGGCTCAGCAGTCAGTCTTAAATAATGAATCTGTGAAATTAAATAGTTTATAGCAGAGCAGCAAGCGATACGTGCGGCTTGGTCACCTGATAGTAAGCGCCACAACTGTCCATAATAGCAGGCGTCGTCACCTGAGATAAGAAATCAGCCTTTACAGTTAGAACTTTCTGCAAATAAAATGTATGCAGACAATAATTACTATGTTAAACTTAACAGCACATTCTACCAATCATTAGTGAAAACGGGTACAATGCAACTAACTTGACAGTTTAACAATTTGAATTATTTCGGAGATCCCCACGAGAGGGACTCAGATGTCAATTATTTGACTGAGTGAAGTCGTTCACCTGATGGTAAGCGCTACGCCTGCATAGTCATGAACGCTCACATAGTTCTGCGCTCGTCACCCTGAGACTTCGGCTTTAGTCTCGGATGGCGGATGAACCTCTGGCAAAGGTGTCATGTGGTAGGACTTCCCTAGGCGGTCTTGCATTAGAGGCCTCCCACTAATTTATTCCTTCAGGAATAATTCTACCCAACAGTTTAAAGGTTGAAATTCATACACTAACAATAAAACACATTCATGATTATCATTATATTTAATCTGTCAATTAATACATTGAAACTTACAATTAAAACTACAAACAGGGAATCCAAACGAAAGTATGCTGGGAGTGATTAGAAATACTGAATCCAATCCCCTGCGGAAAATAATACATCTAGGTTGGTCGCTGGGATACGTTTTAGACCAGCGACCGTTTAATACTAGAAATAAAAACATTAAACCGCTTAATACCTACAACTATAGCTAATCTACCTTGTACCTTGTTCTTCGTTAAGACGATGTTAAAATGATTTACTTGACGAGCGGAATGGCCGTTTTTAGTAGATCATCCTGACCTTTTAGGTTTATTTCAGGTAACGTGTTAAATCTTCCAATTAAACTCCTTTTGTTTACAATAATAATGATTATTGATATCTCTTTAGAAAACCTAGCCGAGACCAGCATTTTTGTTGAGAGTTCACTGATAAAATTTTGCGAAATTCTGCAAAATCTCTTCAAAAGATGTTCAGTTATAATGATCAACACGTCACAGTAAGAAAGATGTTCAGTTATAATAATCAACACGTCATAGTAAGGTACCTTCAAGTTATATAACTGATTTATTGGAGGGTTCCATCACACCCAATCGTGTCAGTTTATCTCGTCGGGAACTTTCCCAACGCGTCACACTGTTACCCGTTACAATCTTGCCTTCCAACTCGTCAAGTACCATTCGCTTGCCTCGTAAAGGTACGTAACGAAATCAAATCCTGCTCAATTTTCGTGAAAGTGTAAACAATTCGAAAGTGAACAGACTTGTGTAATAAGGTGGAAGTAAAATTCTTTTTTTTTTTTTTACATTTTATATTTTTTAATTTTTTTTTTTTGCTCTAACCCCCGGATTGGGTAATATAAAGTAAACACGACGACGTATTATAATTATAGTAATACAATAATTATTTGATAAATGTTAAAGAAAAAAGTATAATTATTAAAAAAAATTCCTACGTTTTCAGTTTTGAAATTTAGATGGTAGTAAAAAGAATGTGCTGTTATATATTTTCAAAGCTGAAATTGTAGAAATATTGGCTAACTTGAATTTCTTATGATTTACACACAATAACTATATAATGCGAATTTGAAAAAATCTTTGATTAACAACTACAAGTTTCAATTTCTTCTCAAACTTCCATGTCTTATGAAAAATATGAATTATGAAATTTTTCATAAGAAATTCTAGTTTTCCATACATTACACATTACATCTAAATATCTATAATCTACGTAAACTTGTTGATGTCACTACAAGCGATCATAATATTCGTTAATAGTATAATAGAAAACAAGTGCAATCCGAATACTGTTTTTTTTAATAAATTGTGGGTTAATTAATTATTGACAGATTATTAAAAAACGAGGATTAGCGACTCGGAAAAAGGGGTAGAAAACATTTTGGAAAATCTAATATTGATATTTTTGAGATGTGAGATGTCAAACACTATATTAATAAATTGGAAACTACTTTAGCTATTCAATATTGCTTACTACTTGGAAAAATCATGGATCAATGCATTAACTACTTTTAATTTATGTGCGACTACATAATTTTGATGTTCAAATGTTTACAATGTGTCATAATACTTTTTTTTTATAAATTGCTGTTTAAATTAGGAAAAAAAAACATTTTGATGTTACAATAGAATCTCGACTCTTCAGCCCTTCTAACTACGTTCAAAGCCAAAAGTTCCGTACTGAACTTTTCCAGATTTTTCCTAATTTCCAAGCTAATTCAACAACTTCCCAGCAATCTACATCTCAAGCAACTACATCGTTTTTAAACTTCCAACTTTGAGCTATTATTTCCAACCCTCTATTAAACTGATTATTCCAAGTAATTTTCAATTACTACAGCAATAATTCCAGATGTTTTCAATTCCAACCCCAATTACACCCACTTTTCCAGTGTCAACCCCACCCAACTTTTCCAATTCCAGTTCCGATCACCGGAATCATTTCCAATTATCACCACCTTTTCCGAGTCTCCATCCTCGTTACTGCATAGTATAGTGCAGGAAGATATAGTCCGGATTGTTGATTTCCTTGGGGAGCAGGGGCGCTGCGGGGGGGAGCACCTGGAAGCCCATGAACATGAAGGTGCGTAGGAGGGTCGCGCGGTCGGGCCGGGACTTCAGCACGCAGATTATGCACCTGGAAACATAAGCGGCCGTTCTATAGATCTGTAATGCAGCTAAATAAGGTTGATTTTTGGCATTTTTCCGGAAATCAAATCTAGCTACGGGGGCTTTCAGGAAAACGGTCCTGAAAAACTTCACAGCTCAAGCAACATTATGTTGCCTTTTTTCTTTTTTTTTAGGCTGCACCTGTTTGTTTAGGTCGTTGCACAGTTTTCGTAGTTCAAATGAGTTTAACACGTTCAGTGCTGAAAACACAACTGTCGTGTTTGTTGTATAGGAAAACACTATGGAGCGTGCAGAGCCGCACCCGTGGCTAGACAAGCAAATCGGCTCAGCAGTCAAAGTGTTAACTACCCCATTTCTCTTTTATCTTCTTTTGTTATCTTCTAGATTCTTCTTCCTCTTTTCTCTTCTCAATTCTTTGATTATTTTTTTTAATTCTTGTTGTAGATGAAATTTATCTAGTTTCCCATAAAGCCTGTAGTAGTAAGTGACATCGCCCTCCGTCTGCAGTTCACACGGGACTCCATGTTCATGGATCAGGTGGAACAGGTCCTTGTCGACGGCGGGGAAGCGGTACTTACGTGGTACAACGCAGATGTTCCTCCGCGAAGTCTAGGAGAAGCAGGAAGCTCTCCTTGCTGCCGGCTTGCAGCACGCTCGGAACCCGTAGGTACATACTGCCTCCGCTCACGACCTAGAACAGGACAGTCGATTACAATACACGGTTCTTTAATTTTTTTTTTTTTCGTAGCGTAGGGATTTTTGGATTTAGTCCAGGGGCCCAATTCTATAGAGTAAAGCAACACGCCATTGACATACTATCGACATATTGCCACTGTTGCAAATTTGTCATTCTGCGAAAACTCCAACGGTGTCTCAGTGGTGTCTCAGCAGTGTGTCGATTGTGTGCCTGTGGTGTGACAGTACAATAGATTTCAGTGTGGCTAGCAAAAATAATAATTTATAGGATACCAAATGTCAATGACTATCCTATTGAGACACTACCGACACACAATTGATAGGTTAGTTATTTTATAGAATTGGGCCCCCGTGTTGCTGCTTTATATCCCTGCGTGGGCAAATCTAAATAATAGTAACAATGCCCTAAGTAGGTTATTTTTAGGATTCCGTACCCAAAAGGGTAAAACGGGACCCTATTACTAAGGCTTCGCTGTCTGTCCGTCTGTCACCAGGCTGTATCTCGTGAACCGCTATAGTTAGACAGTTGAAATTTTCACAGATGACGCATTTCTGTTGCCGCTTTAACAAAAAAATACTAAAAAACAGATTTCAGTAAATATTTAAGGGGGCTCCCATACAACAAACGTGATTATTTTTGCTCAATATTGATAACGGCAAGAGGTAGACGCTTGTAATATTCACAGAATATTATATTAACTTTCGAGTTCGAAGACCCAGGTTCCAAGCCTAGTTTGGAACTCACTGTCAATCTTTTTTCGAAATATATATATTAATAGCTGTGCCCTGGCACGCTTCGCTGTGGCACATTCGCTGATATGTCACCGATGAAAAAAATTGATAAAAACAATCCTTGATGCGGATTATATATCATGCTAAAATTCAAGCTCGATCGGTGCAGAACTTTTTGAGTTTTTGAAGCGTACACAAACCAACATAACATTTTTATATATATAGTTTTAGTAGGTACCTAAGTAAATTGGAGTTGTCATATAATCCATCAGAGTCATAGTCAATTTAACTTCAGTAGTGCCTAGTACCCGCTGATACGAAACAGGCTTCCTTTATTGCTTTGTATACCATGTCTTGAATTTTACGTTAAACAATAAAATTGTTCTATTTTCAGGTTTGCTGCAACCGATTCTACCTTCAGTGGTAATAAATTGTTCCTAAAAACCACTGATATTTAAGACAAGCTGCGCTCCGCGGGTTCACAAAATATAGCCTATGTTACTCGCTGATAATTAAACGCAAAAGTAGCTTTCCATTAGTGAAAATTTTTTTTAAATCGGTGCAGTGGTTTAGCCGAAACCTTACATATTTCCATACAAACTTTCATCCCCTAATTTTAATGTCACCCCCTTAACACGTTCACTGCTGAAAACACCACTGTCGTGTATTTCATAACTTGCCACGAGTACGGCAAAACACAACTGTTGTGTTTGTTGTATGGGAAAACCCGTGGCTAGACAAGCAAATCGGCTCAGCAGTCGGTGTTAACGAACACGCTTTCGTGGAACTTTTTAATTAGGATTATGTAGGTAGGTATGTTTAATAATTATTGCGTCGTGTTATCGCTGCAGTCAACGCACCCAAAACAGATAAGGAGCGTACTTGTTGCGTGTGTCGTAAAACGTTTTTATCTCGAAATGTATTGAGTTCATTTATGAAGTTTCGCAGATGCAATTGTTTTGGGACTTTCGGTGGCTTCTGTATTTTTCTAATGCTCTTTATGCCTTTTCCAGGGAGAGGGTCGTGGGTTTAAATCCCAGGGCGGGCACGTATCGTGGTGTTTCTTGTAAAACACATGTACGTAATTATCCCTCGCTTTTCGGTGAAGGAAAACATCGTGAGGAAACCCAAATACGCGAGAATCATTTCGGAAGTATTTGACCCACTAATACCGACTGGACCTATGTGGTAGATTGGCTTAATCCTCCTCACGCAAGTGAGAGGAGACCCGTGCTCAGCAGTGGGCCAATATGGGTCGATGATGATGACGATGCTAGCATTTAGTAGTGGGAGGCCTCTTCTGCGAGGGACCGCCTGGGGAAGTACCACACCTTTGCCAGATATTCATCCGCCAAGCAGTAGTGTGCAAACATTACTGTGTTCCGGTTTGAGGGGCACTGTTTCCAGCGAAATTACTGGGCATATGAGACTTTAGAGCCGAAGTCTCAGGGTGACGAGCGCAGTGCGCCGCGGAGGATTATGCAATGCAGGAATCTGGGTGATGCTGTAACTGTTATTGCAGGCGTAGCGTTTACCAGCAGGTGAACGACTTGCTCGTCCCGTCACTCAATCAAATAAAACAAAAACTGGCTCAGCCTAGACTCATGGGACTTGAGGAAAGTGGGACATTCTGTGTATGCCACGTTTTTGGATTGAGACGTTCTAACTAAAGAATTAGCCATTCTGCGAATGGGACATTTCGAGGATTGGGACTTTTTGGGGCACCGTGACAATTTACGTATGGGACATTTTGCGAGTGAACTAATATGATAGTATTTATCTATCCACACTTCTACGCACTATCACATTATTATAGTGCTTGTACGTAGATAAACATCAGATAAACCCAGATAGATAGCTACAATCTATCTGCAAATACGACGAAATACTTTATTACGGAAAATAACCACAACTTCAAGTTACTGTCAACTCGGTTACTGTTTTATAATTTACTAGCTGTGCCCTGGCACGCTTCGCTGTGGCACATTCGCACATTCGTTGATATGTCACTGATGAAAAAAATAGATAAAAACAATCCTTGATGCGGATTATATATCATGCTAAAATTTCAGCTCGATCGGTGCAGAACTTTTTGAGTTTTTGACGCGTACACAAACCAACATAACGTTTTTATATATATAGACTAGCGATGCGGCTTCGCGCGTGTTTCATCATCATCATCATCATCCCATATCGTCCCACTGTTGAGCACGGATCTCCCTCACTTTCGTGAGGCGGGTTAGGCCATAATCCACCAAGGGGGATTGGTGGATAACATACCTACCTCCGAAATAATTCTCGGGTAGGTATGTGGGTTTCCTCTGCGTGTAGCATAGCACTAACAGTCAACTACGGCTTATGTTCGACTTTTTATTTGACTGAGTGACTAGTCGAGCGTGTTGTTCACCCGATGGTAAGCGCCATGCCTGCCCATAACAGTTACAGTGTCATCCAGAATTTGGCATTGCATAATCCTGCGCGGCACTGCACTGTGCTTGTTACACTGTGACATCGGCTCTCAAGTCTCATATGCCCAGTAATTTCGCTGGAAACAGTGCCCTTCAAACCGGAACACAGTAATATTTCCTACTGCTTAGCGGATGATTATCTGGCAAAGGTGGTGGTACTTTCCCAGATGGTCGTCTCTTGCAGAACAAGCCTCCCAACTGACTGACCTACTAATAGCAGGGGTGGCGTTACCATCAGGCGGACACCCTGCTCCTACGAAACACTACATACGACAATAAGACACTTACGGCTTCCCAACGCGTTGCAGTGTTGGGTGTGACGAAGATCTTGAAGTCAATCTTCACCGGGCGGACTTCCTTGCGTTCCAGGATCTTAGCCAATACCTGGAATTACACACATGAAATTATCAGTACTGTCAGTGAAGATGGGTCGGACTGTAAGTGAAGATGGGACGGACTGTAAGTGGAGGTGAGTCACACTGAATGTATATAAATCAGACTATAAATGAAGATGGATCAAAAGTCAGAATGTAGAAATGTGAGAAACACAAACTTTTCTACAGATTGATTAGTCATACTGTACGCGAAGATGGGTCGGACTGTAAACGAAAATAGGTCAATCAGACTAAGCGAACATGAGTTGGACTGTAAATGAAGATAAGTCAGACTGTAAGTGAAGATGGGATTGACCCAAGAATAAGTGAAGATGGGTCAGACTGCAAGTGAAGATGTTTGGATTGTACTGACCGCAGCGTTGGCCTGCGTTTGCTGGGCGGGATGCGGCGGCTGGTCCGCGAGGCTCTCGCTGCTGCTGCAAAGAGAGCTCGCGCTGCTCCATAGTAACGCGCTCAACAAGTCACCTGCAATAGGTATGATTAGGTTTTTTTTAAAATTACATTTGCTAGACAAAAACGGTTACCACCATTGGGAGCGACAGGTGTTGTTTCCAACTGCTCCCGTTTGATATTTTACAACACGATTGTCACTGTTTTTTAAATTATATGACTGAATATCTTTCACCTGATGTAGAATCCATAATAATGCATTAACTGTTACACTGCTGAGCCGATTTTCTTGTCTAGCCACGGGTGCGACTCTGCACGCTCTGTAGTGTTTTCTCATACAAGAAACACAACAGTTGTGTTTCCCCGCACTCGCGGCAAGTTATGAAAAACACGACAGTTGTGTTTTCAGCAGCGAAGGTGTTAAAACATTTTTGAATGGTGCATACTTTTTCCACTCAGTACTATTATTTATTATCTGCTTCTAACTTCCTTCGCCGTAGTAGGGTAACAGTATTAAGTTTTTGAAAGCCGTTATCCAAAGTGGTAGTTGTTACTTACGGTTGTTGTCGTCGTGGGTGGGGGTTGATGGGGTAGCGGGGCTCGAAGCCCCGCTATTCACCCCTCCGGGCGGTGCTGAGCCGTGAGCAGGGACATCAGGACCACCTGCGGACATCACGGTATTATTTGCATTTATATCGGTGCTGTTTGCTCCACTGAGCTGAACATCTTATCTAATTTCAGCCCGTTTGAACTACCTAAGACTTCATCTGACTTCTGGAGCCATCCTGATTCCTTTCTCATTGCAGTCTGGAACTGCTATAAGCTCTGCCCTGGAGTCATCCTAAACCCTGTCTAATTGCAGCCCTATCCCATTTATTTTCAGTCCAATGGAACTGCCCAAAACTCTGTCCTCTGACTAATGCCAGTCCACTGGAACTTCCCATCAGGTTATCTTGGAGATCTAAGTTTCCGAGGCGAGAAAGGAGGAAAAGCTTACCACAGAGGCCCGGCTCCCAGGCACAGCGAAAAGCACTCGGCGTCCGAAGCCGACAGAGCCGAGCGCTTGCTGCCGGCAGATGCGTTCAGAGACGCGCCGTCTCCGCTGTAACAAAGAAAATCTGTTTTAACATCTAAAGAAATTACTTCTGCAATGATGATGGCTGAAAGAGCTGATAGCTTAGTGGGGAGAATGTCCGCTTTCCATGGCTCTCCTTGGAAGGACTGCAGTGGAATTTGAACTCACGAACTTCTAGTCGTACGTTCAAATCTCAGTGCGGACAGATGTACCAATGTGTTTGAAAGAAAAATATAATACGTGACGAACGTAATTATCACTCGCTTTTCGATGAAGGAAAACATCGCGAGGGAATTTGTATGCTCGAGAATGATTTCAGAGGGGTGTGATTTATCAATATGAACCCCTATTGGATAATACCCCATCGTCTCAGAGAGCCTGTGTTCCATCAATGGGAATGACTGATGATGATGAAGGATAGATTCAGAGCAGTCTTTTAACTTATTCGGGGCCCTGGCCATTGTAGAAAAAATGGGGTCTCTCTCTAGGACTATGAGGATAAAATATGACAGAGAACTATTTATTAACACGTAAAAAGAGTATGTCACAACACAACTGTTGTTTGTTGTATGGGAAAACACTATGGAGCGTGTAGAGCCGCACGTGGCTAGACAAGCAAAACAGCTCAGCAGTCAGTGTTAAATAGCGCAAACGCAGCGATCGCGGAAACTTTGCTATTTTTACCAGTCACTGGCGAATGAAACAGTGATCTGGCAGGAATTTGGGGGCCCATAGATCGTGGGACCCTGGGCACTGGCCCAGTTAAACCAGAGGGGATGAGTATGTTAAATATTACGATAAAACGTTGTAGTACCAGAAAATAAGTCCATTGTTTATCAAAACCGGCGAAATTGAAATATCAGGCATGTTTAGTTCTTTGTGAAACACTACTTCAACTGTTGTGCGTCTAAGTCTGTGCAGTTTGAGTAAACTATTTACCTTCATTTACGAATGATAGCGAAGATAAGTCAGTATGAATCTCTTTATAGCCTGTCTACAAATACAAACCCAATGCTCTAAGAAGTTGGCCACTTTAACACGATGACTGCTGAACCGGTTTTCACATTTGGGCACCGTTACGGACGTCTGTTTTCCAGCACTGGCGTGCCGTCTGCGTGAGCCGCACTGTAGCAGCACCGCGTTAAACACACACGTCTGTTTCGCCGCACAGCCGGAACGTAAGCTGCGCTAACACAACAGGTGTGTTTTGCCACACCCGCGTAGTTGTAAAACAACGTTTGGGTTTTCATCAGTGAACGTGTTAAGACCAGGACTGGTATCTAGCCAAGTTAAGGAAGGTTCTACCTTCCGCATCTATCACGATTAGTTTTGGGATTGAAATTTGGATTTGTTTTTGGCTACCTGGCCATTTCCAACCTAAATCCAAGTTATTTTCTACCAGAGTATTTAATGTGAATTCCTTATTGAAATATTATAGGAATCGAAATGGATTGTGATTGGAATGGGTGTAAAGACTAACATTACTGATATTATAATAAATATGACTTGAATCAAATCATTTCGATTGAGACGTTTCGTATTATACCAGAATACAAATCGTCCCAATTCCAGTACCGATCCAATTCCAATTTCCAAGAGCAATCTTGAGCTAGTCCCGGCCATCCAAGTCGCTTCTATTCTGCGATAGAATAACGCAATACACGTCTGCAAACATTCCTAATGCCTCAAGATCTTTTGATAACGGGTTTCTCATAACAGAATTTATTGTCGCTATAAAAACAAAAGTAGAAATGCGACGAGCATTAATTTTATTGGCGTTTGCTTGGACTCTAAGGAAACATCAACGCGACAAAAAAATTCCTGTGTCGTTCCCCCAGTGTTCAAACTATCGCCATACCCAATTTTAGTAATACGCCCTCAGTCGTTTAGCCGTGAAAAAGGCAAAAGGAATATGAACAGAATAGAAATGACATTGCAACTACTCGTATATACCGAGAAAGTTGAATTGCAAAAATTGCGCGGCAGTTTGACGTCATTAGGTTAGTTTAAAGTAGGGATGGGCTGTTGTAAAGATCGAGTATCGGATACGGATAAAAAATTACGTAAATTTCGGATAACGGCATAGTTTTAAGATATTTGTTTTCAATCGAATACAGGTAAGTACGGATCTTCTAGATATTTACAGATAAGTGTGGATTGGTTTGGTGTTTTTTTTTTTATAGATGTGGCAAACTAGTTAATTATTACTATTGTCAAAATTAATGTTACCGTAATTTTAAATTAATGCTTCAGTTTTTTTTCTAATCGATTTTAATTTAGGTCGGTTATCTATAATAGATATATGAGAAAAAAAAAATTCAATACAGTATACGCCAAAATTATGTATTATTTTATTCGGAGAGTAAAATCTTTTTCCATTTCGCCATTTCTTTTTTGTAGAAAGAGTAGGGAATTTGTTGAAATCGCTCTCGAGGTGACTCGATTTAATTAGGACGCCCTCGGGGCATTTTCGGAATAATCCAGTGTTCAAAATCTGGCAATTTCTATCTATTTCCGGTAATTACGGACTTCGAATACAGACATTTATGTCCCATGTCTAGTAGGTATGTATGTAATTTGTTTTTCAAGCGAATGCATGAGTCATGGGGTCGTGTAGCACGCAGCGAACATGCTCACATATAACTGACAAAGTTACGTAATATGTTGCAAAACAATCTGATTATATTCTACTGAATACGTTCAACTGTATGGGGAATTAGTATTAGAAACATTGTGGGGCTTGATTAGCGGTTTTCGACTCTTTTAATATCAGTTTAAGACATAATTTTATGGCAGTCGTAGTTTATTTTATGTCACATAATTTAATATTCTATTTTAGTACAATTAATGTTTTGCTGTCCTGATAACATCGCATTGATGCTTATTTTAATTGTGATAAGGTTGTAAATTAATAAAAATATCATTTTTAAAATGCTATTTCACTCTTACTCCGTGCTAAAAAACGAGATACAAAATAACACGTTCACTGCTGAAAACACAACTGTTGCGTTCTTTATAACTTGCCGCGAGTGCGGGAAAACGCTGTTAGCGCAGCTCACGTGCCGGCACTGTGGCGAATCACAGTGCGGCTCACACAGACGGCACGCCATTGCTGGAAAACACACACGGTCCGTACCGGTGCTTATGTAAAAACCGGTTTAGTAGTCAACTTGATAAGATGTCACAGATAATTTTCAATATTCACATCCGTAACCGTAGCGTCATATTAATGACAACCCTAGTTTATAAATTAACCTTCATTTACCAGAGGTTGTATTTATTTAGGCATTTGTTGAGACGTTTTATTAAAGGAAACAGTGATAAGTGAATTGTCGCGTCGCACGTAGCCTTCTCATGTGGGATCACAATTGTAGAAAAATGTGAATTATTATTATCATATTATGGTTGAATTTAGTTAAAACCCTGTATAAAAAAATCTTCGACAAACTATCTTATATTCGTTTTCAGCTAGGATTGTCACCAAGCGAACGGAGTTCCGGATCTGTCCGGACTTTTGGCCTACCATACATAAAGAAAGGCGAAATTTTTTCAAAACATTTTGTAGATATTATTTAATAGAAACAAACTTTTAAACATATCAACGCGTATTTAAAAATCTTTATATTATAATTAGATAACAATCGAAAGGTTAGCGCTATAGCACAAATGTCACTTTACTTTGAAAACCAATAATATGTTAATAAAGTAAAAATGTCGTTATGTTAGAATTATTTACTTTCGAAAAACAACTTGCAACGTGCAATATCTTAAATAGTACAGCAGATGTGCCGAGATAATTTTAGGGATAATATTAAATTGTCATCTAGTTTTAAGATATGTTTAAGCACTTAGTTTTAAGATATATATGCATGTATTATTTTGCAGTGAATAATTTTTTTTCTTTTTTTTTTTGACATCCTTAATTTCAGTAACATCTCAAGTGTCTATACAGTGCGGGGGAAGGGTGAAGTCACTATGATTAGTAAGGAGCGAGGTGTATTTTCTTAATTTTTTAATAATTTTCAAAGGACTAGTAAAACTTCACAAAAATCCTTACCAGTACAGTTTGACGACCATTTTAGCTTTTTAAACTAATATAAAGCTCCTATACACAAAAACGAAGTAAAACTCGTAACAAAATATCAACAACAAATAAATTATCACAACGAATGGAATGTTTCAATAAATAAAAAAAAAAAAAAAAAAAAAAAAAAACGAAATGCTAAATACTTTTACGAATTTTCAGCGGTGCTTTTCTAAAAAAGATTTTTAAGCTGTATGCCGTATACAGCATATTAAGATATTTCAAAAAATAAATAATTTCAATTCGGATTACAGGCGTGCGTTTACTCAGAGCTACAATAACACACTGGTAGACGATTGGCGAAAGACAATAAAGGAACCAAAATAATACAGGCCTTGCCAAGTGCGAAAATAGCCCGCCGAGTGATAGGGAACAAATATAGAGAGTGGATATGTACCTAGTCAAATCAACTGCCGTTGGACACAATCGACCTTGAGCCGATATAGCACTTTCTATTTCGACTAATGGAGACGAATATTCCGCTTGGGAACTACCTAGGCTTGTGTAATAACCCAAACTGAATCTTAGCCTCTAACAATAAGCCACTTTGTGTCCCACCTCCTGCCAAGTTCTCCGCCTGGAGCTCGCGCCAGTCCTTGTAAGAACATACGTAGCTACCACTCTCTTTTCGGCGAAGGAAAGCCTCGTGGGGAAACTCAGTTGCCCGAGAACTATTTCGGTGGAATGTGATCGACCAACCAGGGGGGGGTAACCGCGTACTTATTCTTATTTCATACAGTTAATTGATTGGCACCACACACTCCTAAATGACAAACGTGGCGTGACGTCACTCAAAAATAGACTGACGAGAATGAGAGAGAAAGAGAATGAGGTGGAGCTATATAAACTCCCATAAATGCAAACAATTTATTACGATCTCTTTGGATAAATGTCTCCGGTCGACTTATGAACGCTTAGCGATATTGGTAGTGACAGTTATCAGGGCAGTTCAGTTTAAGGTCTTAAACTGGATGGATTTAACTGTTCGTGGTGAGGCCCCTGGACCTCGGTTATGGCCTAATCGTCGTCACAAGTGAAGTGAGACTCGGCAGTGGCCGAATATGGATTGTGACGCCCGCAGTTTGCTAAACTCGACATTCTACGACTCTCACTTGAGATGTAAAGATGGCCACATGGCAAAACATTGTGACGTCACAGCAACGATACTATTATAAGAATGGGCCATAACGACGATGTTTACTTCCCAGCTTATATCTAGATCGAGCGCGCCGCCACGAGGCGTCTGCCAAAACCACTTTCTCTTGTTTATGACATTGACAGGGGAAACATACGGATTTGGCTTCAATACAATACTATTTAGCGTCTATCGAAAAAAAAACATATTTTACAAGATTTTATATAACACTAGCTGCGCCCCGCGGTTTCACCCGCATAACTCAAGTTTTCCCGCAATAACTCATAAAAGCAATATATTTTCCCCGTTTTTGCCACATTCTTCATTGATGCTCCGCTCCTATTGGTCATAGCGTGATGTTATATAGCCTATAACCTTCCTCGATAAATGGACTATTCAACACGAAAAGAATTATTCAATTCCATCCAGTAGTTCCTGAGATCCTAGCCTTCAAACAAACTCTTCAGCTTTATATATTAGTATAGATGTTATCTACTGAAAACACAATTGTCGTGTTTTAACTTGCCGCGAGTGCGGGAAAACACAACTGTTGTGTTTGTTGTATGGGAAAACACTTTGTAGTGTGCAGAGCCGCACCCGTAGCTAGACGAGAAAATCGGGTCAGCAGTGAAAGTGTTAACTTGCAATATATGTGTTTGTTTGTATTTTTTTTATTTGACTGAGTGACGTCACGAGCAAGTCGTTCACCTGATGGTAAGCGCTACACCTGCCCACAACAGTAACAGTGCCACCCAGAAATTTGCATTGCATAAACTTGCGCGGCAATCTTGCGCGTCACCCTGAGACATCGGCTCTAAAGTCTCACATGCCCAGGAATTTCGCTGGAAACAATGCCCTGAAAACCGGAACACAGTAATATTTGCAAACTACTGCTTGGCGGATGAATATCTGGCAAAGATGTGGCTTCCCCAGGCGGTATGTATATTAACGTCTACTTATATTTGGAAACTAAACGCCGCTGTATTAGAGAGCGGCCGACATTATGGCATGCTTTCAACACTGACGCATGCTTGGTTATTACGATAGAAGAAATATTACAATGTTAATGTACCTATTTGCTCTATTAATATTCGAGCACCGGATTATACATATCTATAGAAAACTTGGAGATTACACGCTTTGTTATTGACCGAGCGAGCGAAGCGTCTCTGCTTAACACCTTCAGTGCTGAAAACACAACTGTCGTGTTTTTCTTGACTTGCCGCGAGTGCGGGAAAACAACTGTCTGGCTTTTTTGCTTGTCTAGCCACGGGTGCGGCTCTGCACGCGCCATAGTGTTTTCCCATACAACAAACCAAACAGTTGTGTTTTGCCGTACTCGTGGCAAATCATGAAAAACACAGCAGTTGTGTTTTCAGCAGTGAACGTGATAAATCCCTATATCTAGGGAATTGAGACGAATATTTGATGCGCATGATTAAGGTAGGTCTGTATCCACCATCCATCTAATCCGAACCGGGCCCCGTGGTGAATTTTGGCCGACCCCTCATCACGAAAGTGAAGGGAAGAATTACATTTTATCAGGAAAGCTAGAAGGCACCAAAACAAACGCTCACGTGAGTTGGCTCGCGAATTGTTTACGTATTATTTTTACGCCGGGCGTGGCTCCGATTTTATTGGGGCACTTCCAAGAAAGTTTCTTCATTTCTTTATTCTATAACAGACAAGGTATGCGTGTCAGTCTTGGTCGATATACTAGCTGCGCCTGGGGGTTCCCGTAATTCCCGTTTCCACGCGGGAACTCAGCTTTTTCCGGGTTAAATAATACATAAGTACATATATAAAGTCACGCCTTTATCCCGGTAGGCAGAGACTACATCTTTCTACATGCAACGATCCTGACACACCTCTCCCGCTTCTTCCACTTTCATGAGTCCCTTCACACTTGCTCGCTGGTTATAAATCACAGGGTGTCCTACGGCTATGCCACATGGAGGGAAAGTACCTTGAATATTGTAGATGGAACATTTTACTGAAAGAAGACATTATTTGAATTTGAAAAACAATTTAAACTGCATTCAAAGCCGAAAGCGAACTCAAACAGTGACATTTTAGCAGCTTAAGCGGTTCAAATTGGTCTTCCTGCGGGGCTACGAAGCACGGTGCGGATCAGCTCGAGTTCGTTTCATTATGACGTTTGATTGCCACGGGACTCGTCATTTCAGTGTCTAAGTGTGTAATTTATAGATGCTGATAATTTCTACACTACAATGTTGAACGTCACTTCATAAATATGTGTCAAGATTTGGATGTTTGTTACTCCATAAAACAGCTAAATGGATATCAATGAAAAGTACCTACATTAATAAACAAACACTCTAAAAGTACTTTTTATTTATTTGACAGTGACGATAAAAGCAATTCGTTCACCTGATGGTAAGCGCTACGCCTGCCCATAACAGTCACAGCACCACCCAGAACCCTGCATTGCATAATCTTGGGCAGCACTGCACTGCGCTCGTCACCCCGAGACATCAGATCGAACTTTATAATTTTATGACGGTGGTTTCTATTCCAAAAATCTTTCTAAAAATGTTAAGTGCGATTCATAGATATGAAAGAAAATACTTTATTTTACACCAGGGGGCCTACCATGACCTCTTATAGCGATTCAATTGAAGACCTAAACTGAATCGCGTCGCATAATCGTACCGTGACGTCTTATTTTTTATGTTGCTGCCATTTTCAACCTAAACTAGATCCAGTTTAGATTGAAAATGGCTTATTAGCGACTCAATTTAGGATGCTGCACTTTTTTAACCTAATCTGTATTCAGTTCCGGATTGGTGGATCACATACCTACCGTATGTGATCCACCAATCCGGATCTGGCCCCCGTGGTGGATTATGGCCTAATCCTCCTCACGAAAGTGAGGGGAGACCCGTGCCCAGCAGTGGGACGTTATGAGTTGTTGATGATGATAATAAACACAATTTCTTCCTTTGTGTCGCTCAGTCATGTAATAATGTAACCCCACAGCCAGTTTCTCAATATTTCCAGAGAAGATGCTAGAACCAAGGTCGAACGGCAATGTCTCAACTATCAATTGGAGCTCACTTATGGTAATTTATTCAACTGATTGTCAATAATTAATATAGTCTCCGAACAGAATAACAAAATGATAAAAGCTTGTTACTGAAATGGCCACACACATATACAACAGACACACATACACATGTACAGCCAACAGCAAAAGTAAATGATCAGACGTTTAAGGCGTTCAGTGCTGAAAACACAACTGTTGTTTTTCACAACTTGCAGCGAGTATGGGAAAACTCAACCGTTGTGTTTGTTGTATGGGAAAACACTGGAGTGTGCAGTGCCACAACTCATATCGTCCTATTGGTGAGCACGGGTCTCCCCTAACTTTCATGAGGAGGGTTAGACCATAATCCACGACAGAGACCCGGTGCAGATAACATTCCTACCCCTGAAATAATTCTCGGTTTCCTAACAATGTTTTCCTTCACGGAAAAGCGAGTGATAAATCCGTACACGTGCTTTACAGAAATACATTGGTACGTGCACTGGGATTTGAACTCACATCCTTCTCCTTGGAAGGTGGACGTTCTCCCACTATGCTACCACTGCACAAACATTTAATTTAAGTTATGCATCATCATAACATTTCAAAACAGGAAACATTGCAAAACAAATAACTCCCATACATATTACATTTGGATTTCAAAGTAGGCCATACTGATCAATACCGTGAGCTATAGACCAATACATAAAGTTCATATTACAATACAAGTGACTTCTGTATTCCATTCAAATACAGACTTACTTAAGTTGTTCTACAATGACACACTAAAATCTAAGCTACGCTTCAGTATATAAAGTTCAAATTGGCTGCAGCAGGTTTCTTTATTGATTTTCGTGTTGGAAAAGGCAGTCTACCGACATTGTGTCGCTTATTATAAGGTTTCTATCCAATTAGAAGCTTAAATGTATGGAACATTATCCCCCTTACCACAGCTTGGACAAGTCATACAAAACTCACATATATAAATTACCTTTTTAGCATTTTGACTGCTTTTATAATTTTATAGCAAGCGAAAAAATGCCTGGCAAGTGAACCTACGCTGCTGTATTGTCAATTTTGTCACAACAGTTGTGTGCGCCCGCACAGCTCATTGAGTTTAGTTACGACACAACCGCAGTAAACAACAAACACACATGTTGTGTGACGATATAGAAAAGTGCCAAAAATAAAACGGTTCAGCAGAGAACTTGTTAAGAAGTAATCTCCGGAACTACTAATGGGACACTGAAAATCCTTTCATTAATAGGAAGCTATATTGTCTCCAAGTGATATAGACTCGGTGTACGAAAAATTTAGTGTTCCTGCAGGAATATAGGAAGTTGGGAGGTTCATCTGGGTTATAATATAAAAAAAAATATGGTTTCATAAAAACTATGTCGTCAAAACGTTTGTGGCGTAGTGATGCCAGTTCGATTCCCGCACAGGGCAAAGATTTGTGTGAACCACAAGTGTTCGCTCCGATACTCAGTGTTTGTAGGTCCTTGTAGCTCCAGATTCTATAAATTTTGGGAAACCTAGGTAGGGTCTAGTTCGTTGAATGAGTTAATTATTTTAAATAAAACATATTTTGACCTACCTACATGTTTCATGTTGGAATGGCCGTGCAGTAGGTAGCTACTTACCATTGCATGCAAACTTATTTGTTATCTATTCATCACACATGTCAAATAATAGAGAAAGCAAAAGTTGAAAGTGGGTAAAGAAATGAAATGATGGTAAAAACCTGTGCAAACGTTACAAAAACTTAGTTAAGTATCCTATCTTACAACGAATCCGTATTTATTGTAAAGAAAAACAAATCCATAAGATAAGTTATGATTATAACCTAAAGACAAAACGATTAAATACAAAGGGGAAAGAATAGGTAGGTACAAAACGCGTTGTAAAATGAAGGTAAACAGCCATTTAAATGATGACGTAGAAAACTGTGAAGGACGAACTAAATGAATAAAATTCCAAATACGAAAATAGAAAAAAGAAACGAGGCAACGCGCGTGCGTGACTAATTTAGGACAATGACAAAAACAAAAGAGATTAGATAAAAAAGCTTCGAGAAGGATGTACTTACTTGTACTTTTTCTTGGCGGAGGCAGGTTCTAAACCAGCGACGTCCACATCGAAGTAGTTACTAAAGTTACTACTACTAAAATTTAACTGTTGTAATATCTTCGTCATTTTGGCAAACCGTAATTGAGCCTGTTGATACTTGGAAACGTAAAATACGGTCAAAACCGTAGCGATAGCGAGAATTGCGTAGTTACACAAACTAACTTCAACGAGCAAAGCAAGCAAAGTGCACAATGTTGAAATGCTGATGATTAAGCAGTTGAAGTTCGTTTGAATGACATTGCGCTAACAAAGTAGAATGTCGCGTATATACATACAAACGTAGCTGAATGACAACTTTTTAATTTAGTCGCTTACTACAATTTTCTAGACAATGGCCACCGGAAATATGACGTTTCGTGAAGTTTCTACACTAGTGGTATACGTTCCTTTAAACGTAAATTTACACGTTTAATTTGTTTGAACCTGATTTTTAAATTCAGTGAAAACATTGATTTTATTATTTAGCATAGCTTCTGAAAAATCCCGAGTATACAAATTTGTACCTACTTATTCATTTCGGGCAAACAAAAAAATCTAAAAATCGATTATTTTGTAAGCGTTCTGTACCAAGAACGTTCCGTTTCACGTTCAGCCAAAATGTCAAAACATGGGACCAACGTGAACTTAGCAACAGTTGAATCCGATCAATAGTGCTCGACGTCATTGCGTATAAACAAAATAATCGATTCAAACTTACCGATTGCGGAAAATTAAGGACGGCATACTACTCAGTTCCGAATCGATACTTTTAAACCTTTGTTTCATGTAACTTGTGGCCGGTGCGGCATATAACGTCATAGTCTCACTTTAATTTAACACTTCACTGCAATTATCTCCACACACTGGATATTTAGGTTTTACTCTCGGTATAACATATAACAACTGATATTCACGGACTTTATACTTTCTAGAATGGGGCTGGTTCCTCAAATACGACATTCAGGCTTGGCGGTACGGTCTCGACTGGTGTATGCTCCGCACCCCATCCAATACTCTGGAAGTAACTATGAATGTAGCTAGTACATAGTAGGGCTGCTTTACGTCGAAACACAGGGTGGGTTTTTGTTCTTTTATGAATATAAATAGCTAATTAGACGATTAACCAAGCAATGTGAAATAGAAGAACTTTATAGGTCGCGCGATGAGCACAAAATAATTTGCCAGACGGATGATTGGTGGGCTCAATATCTAGGAGTAGAAATAGACCACATTATTTTAGAATATATTTTATAATAGATCGATAATGACTGATTTTCAATAGTGATAATCTCTCAAAACAGTCTGGGCAAATTTATTCACAGAAATAGGCAAAATTACGAACTAATTTTGCCTATTTCTGTGAATAAATTTGCCCTTTGTCTCAAAAGCTTGTAGCAGTGGCCAGTATTGATCGATGTTGCGAGACACACCTTTATTAGAAGATTTGAGATGGTATTTATTATCATAATTCCTACAACTCATGATACCCTGGTACTTGTAATTAAAAAAGCTAACACGCTTTAATAGCAAGCCCAACTAAACAGTAGAAAAATAATTAAATTTATGGTAAAAAAGCGTGGGGTGCTTTTTATTTTATATTTATAACTAGCTGTACCCTGCCACGCTTCGCTGTGGCACATTCGCACATTCGCCGATATGTCACTGATGGAAAAAATATATAAAAACAATCCTTGATGCGGATTATATATCATGCTAAAATTTCAGCTCGATCTTAGTAGGAATTGCTATTCAAGCGTGTTTTTGACAATAATTATTATTTAATTACATATAATATTTTTTTTGTAGGTGTGATTTTTTATTGTTTTATTTTATTATTGTATTGATCGGTCCTTGTTATGTGGTGTGCAAAGTTTAAAACTAACCCAACGATTTGAAAGAGGTGAAAGTCATGTTTAAAGTTTCCGTTATATAGGCACATACTAACAAATACCAAGCTAATAAAAGCATGTACAAATAAAAATAGCGGTGACATGATTTGTCATTTCCCGATTGGCATTGAAATTGGCGGGGTTCACGAAAGCCTTGTTTTTGGAAATTTTCTTTATCCTCACCAGTGGGGACAGATTGTTGGGATTAAGGCCCAAACCGAAGATGGTACTAGAGGAATTAGCTAGCAAAATTAATAAACGTACGCGCTGTATCAGTGCAGTGGACAGTTACAACCAGAAGTGGTTTACAGGGACTGAAAAAATGTCTTAAGCACGTTTGAAAATTATTTCTAAAACCTCCCGTGTGTTCTCATTCACTCTTAGGTGCTTAGCGCAAGCGCCTTGCTACCCTGTGACATCACGCTCTGTTTATATAAGTGGGTAGGTACATAAAGCTGGGTCCACATTTGTGATCGTGACCGTAACCATTACTACACGAACGTAACAAATACACGTGACAAAACACAACACTTGTGCATGGTTTTTGTCACGTGTACTCGTTACAGTGACAAAGTTGCGATCTAATGTGACGCGGTGATCTACTCAAAGGGCTCTTGAGAGAGTTGCGGTAAAATTTCACACCTCTTGTCCGTATTTAGCGTAGCATGTACCGTGACACAGTCACGGAGTGACGGTTATAGTCACGGTCACAGATGTGGAACCACCTTAAGATGAAGCCTGTTGGTGAGTTATTTGTTTTGGTAGGTAAAGTTCTATTTATGCAACTGGTGCTGAAATTGTTTACATTTCAATATACGTCACGTATTTTTACAGTAAGTAATATAACATTATCAGAGACACAATGTTGAATTTTTGTTTCAAAGAATTTAAGCTATTATATAATAAAAAAACGCAATCAGAAACATATAGAATAATCGGAATTGATTTAAGCAAATGTAAAAGCATTGAATTCTAGTTCAATTTTATGGGAGTTTTGTCTAAATCTGGCTAAAATGAACTGTCTTACTCGAAGACGAACACAAACTACTTAACAGAGTTTGATGCGTTTTTTTTGGAATTTGAAAAACATCTACTGAAATGAAACTAATCATGTAAAAAATATTGATTTTCCTTTAAAATAATAACTATCCTGCAGTATATTTTGAGAAAAGAAATAAGATTATCAATGTTTTCATATCATATTAAAACATCCAATGTAATTAATAGATTGTACCTTTTATTAAAAATACACATTAAATAGGATAACTGCTAAAATAACTATAATTAAAAGAGATCAAGACTTAAGACTAAATAATACTTTCAACTTGTAATAATCTGCCACAAAATCTCTCATATGAACAAGATTGTTAATAAATCAAGCCAAAATAAGAAACCAATTACATAAAAATTTAATAGCAACTAACACAAAAGAACACAATTTTATCAACTCAATCAAAATCAATAGGTAATAAATTTATCAATCATCCGAAACTCTGCATAAATAAATAAAAATTCATCGACAATAACATCCATAACCACTAATAAAACAGTCCGACTTTTACAAAAAATAGGTAGTCTTGATTTCCTTAGGCCACCTGTTCAGTTCTATTATCTACATCTACTCTGCACTCCTCTACTTCTCTCCCTCTCGTCTCTCCTTGTCTCTCTTTACATAATTAAAAATAAGCTATTTTCCACCTAATTTAGACATCTGATATGGCACTAGGACAGTCATAGTGATTTTCTTTAACAAATTGCCGTCTAGCTGAACATGTGAAATGTTCTTTGGCTTGAACAGCATCGCTACAATGTCGTCTGAGTCATCACAGGTCACTGATAACGTAACTGGAGCTGGTGTTGGACTCGGCAAATTAGGCTTTAGTGTTTCAACAATAGGATTCACATTGGGCTTAGCATTAATGTTGCCGCAAACGGCTTCTTTTGGAATTGCTATGTTGGTCATGTCCAATACGTCGGCAGCTCTTTGACATGGAATATTGAACATTGGCTGGCTTGGAAATGGGTTCATACTTGTTTGGACAATCCTTTCTGGAACGAACGAAACAGCTCTTGATTTTGGGATTTGTCTAGTTATGAGTGCTGGGTTGGACTCCTGTGTTTCTTGTTTTATTTCGGGTCTTGGCATCTGTCGTGGTCTGAAAATTGGTATCATATTTGGCACTTCAGCATTGCTAGAAACATTTTGCGGTTTGGAAAATGCTGATGCAATTTCAGTAATAACTTTCTGGTATAATGCCTTATCAGCAGCAGTTTCGTTCTCATTTCTTATCCCTTGTTTTTCAGGATCTTCAGTTTCTTTAGCTTTAGCTTTTGGTTCTTCATCCAAAACATTATTGATGGAAGCTACTGAGTCTTGGTTAGTTTCTTCGATGACTTGAAGCTTAGAGCTCGCCAGCTCATCTGATAGTGCGGTTTTCAGTAGATTCAATACACATGTGAAGTTATCTCTCTTTGCTTTAGTGCCTTCTTTAAGAGCTTGATGTGATGATGTAAACTCTTCCCAGTTGGATTGTGGTGGTGGAATCAGAGTTAATGTTGCAACAGAGTTAGATTGCGCTGTCACTGCCTGTGAAAAAGAAGAGCAAAATATTGATTTCGACACTGATAAAAGCAAAATTAAACGATAAGTTTTATATCCTGGTGAACTGTGATCTGTGGCCCGGAAGACATTCTTCCATTTAAATATATTAGTAATAATAATAAAAATAACGTGTCACAATCACATACATTGATTCTGACCCTTAAAAAGGATTCCCTTCATCTAGGGAATCAGGAACTATGAGGACCATGGTTCTACAAACATCCAAGCTCAGAGCATATACTTCTTGTTCACCAAACCTTGATAATCTTAATGTATCACCTTTAAAATGTTAACCAATAACAAACAACGCCTAATTTTGAACACTGGCAGACTGTCATACAGATACCAGGTTGAATGTATTAGTGTTCAGTTTATTATTTTTTGTAATTGCATAAAAAAAAACTTTTTTCGTCGTCATAAGGATTATTAAAAATTTATTAGTAGTATTGAAAAATATAGAAAATATTAAAAAAAAATACTTACACAACACGTAGCACAACAGAAAATTGCGAACTGTATTATTTGCATTTTCAATAAACAATTAAAAATTCCGTTTAACACGGCACATCGAATACGAACCAATATCGTTTTATCAATAAGGTAAAGAAACTGTAGTCGCAACTTTATGTATGCAATATTGTATCGATTACGTCATAGTATTTCGATAATCGATTTATTATGCATTTCGCTACACTAGATAATGAAAAACCGCTATTACCAAAACAGTGCCGGAAATTGTAATCAATATCACAACTTATTAGTAAAAATCGTCATTATTGCAACTTACATACAACTGCAATATTATAAAAAACTTTGATAATACCCCAATGTTATTCTAATGTATTTAAATGGTAGGTACACAGTTTAAATATACACTTAATTAAGTAAGTACCTTTAACACTGTCATTTTTCGTTATTAAATTGGGGTCAACGGCCTACAATGTCGTTGAATGGGGTAGGTATTTGTAATTTTTTTTTTATTTTCAGATTCAAAATCTAAATAAATATTTTCGTCATTTTTATTTTTATTCCAATACCTGTTTCCCAAAATACAGAGAATTCTAGCTAGAACATAGGCACGTAATCGCGACACAGTTAAAAAAACCGGCCAAGTGCGAGTCGAACTCGCGCACGAATGGTTCCGTAGTTACCATTACCTATCCTTTAAAAACGGCTAACTTATTTTAACATAATTATTTATTTTTAAAGTGTATTTATTTAACTAAATATTCTGTGAATATTTCAAGCGTCTACACCAGACATGTTGCCGTTATCAATATCGAGCAAAAACGAGCAAAAAATCACGTTTGTTGTAGGTATGGAAGCCCCCTTAAATATATATTTTATTCTGTTTTTTTTTTTGTATTGTTAGAGCGGCAACAGAAATACCTCATTTGTGAAAATTTCAACTTTTCAACTATCACGGTTCATGAGATACAGCCTGGTGACAGACGGACAGACAGACAGATAGCGGAGTCTAAGTACTTAATAGGTTCCCGTTTTACCCTTTGGGTACGGAACCCTAAAAACCAGTGTCAATGTCTAAACATGTAGGTCACAGTGCAGCGGGGTTCAGTAGGTAAATGTTCGGAACAATAATTATCCATCGAAAGTAGCTTGGATTGATTTCTTTTAGATTTGGATTTGGTATTTGGTATTGGTATGCTTTGATATTAATTGACGAATTTTTAAGAGATTTCTTTTTTGCAATTTGTGTACGAAACTAGAAATTTGTTGTAGGTGACAGCCAGTGCCGGATTAAGAAAGCGCGCCCGTAGCAAATTCTTTGAAAGACTCCTTGATCTACTATGGGTTCTTAAGTATAAAATGGTAAAAAAACAATTGTCTTAGTAGGAAAAGTTGTAACGTTTCACGTTTTTGTGGCATCAAGTAAATTCGATATACCACATCTTAATAAGTTTCGCTCAAAAACTTACGCTCAGGCCGAGATGGGTGGGTTTAAATATGCCCCATTCGCGCGGGGCCGAAGCAATTGCTACTCTTGCTACGTGCTTAATCCGGCACTGGTGACAGTGCATACATACCTATATAAACAGGTGTCATAGTGAACAACACGGAATCGACCTATCTTCCCAATCTATTTCACAGTACATTATTTATCACGAATTCTTTATCTGCTTATGAAACGTGAGAAAATCTCCCGATAAGGCGTTTTAAAGAAATTATTACTGCTTATCTTTACATAGAAGAAATTGGTTGGTTAATTGTGACACGAAAGGGTATAAATTTCAAGGGCTTGTTTGCTATGGAAGTAAACAAAATATTTTTATAATGAAGTCGCTTGTGCTGCTGATATTCGTGGTGCAGTTCGTTTTGCAGGTTTGCCATTTATTATTGACTGGACAATCTGGACATTAAATAATTACGTGTTGAGTGGGAGGCCACTTCTGCAAGAAACCGCCAGATATTCATCCGCCAAGTAGTGTGCAAACGTTACTGTTCCGGTTTGAAGGGCACTGTTTCCAGCGAAATTACTGGGCATATGAGACTTTAGAGTCGATTTCTCAGGGGGGGATGACGAGCGCAGTGCAGTGCCGCAGGATTATGCAATGCAGTGTTCTGGGTGGTACTGTGACTGTTATGGGCAGGCGTAGCGCTTACCATCAGGTGAACGACTTGCTCTTCACTCAGTCAAATAGAAAAATGTTGGAAAGCACACACGGTCCGTAACGGTTCCCAAATGTAAAAACCGGTTCAGCAGTCAACGTGTTAAATTTGCTTTTGTCTCTTACTGATTATTTGTTATTTATTTCCATTTCAGAATACGGACGCTCAATGCATCCGATCCGTAGCCCCCAGCATTTTGGGCGGTTGCGGTTGTGGTTGCGGTTGCGGTACACCTGCCTGCTCTCCCACCGTCCTTGCCTCTCCAGCTATCATTCAACCCAGCTCCGTGGCAGCCAGTCTTGCTGACACCTTATCACTGCTGACTGTCAGCAGTCTGCTAGCTGAGACCCTGCCTCTAGGGCCCAGCGTGGTTGTCGGCCCGTCTTGCGGTTGCGGGATAGGAAACCTTGGTTACGGTTACGGTTGCGGTGGTTGCGGGGGATATTATTATTAAGTTGGTAGGTTGTTGTTGATTTTGATAGTTGAATCTATATTAGACTAGCTGTTACCTCGGACTTTGTTCAGCTTGGTATTATATATTATAAACCTCAATTAGGCAAAAAGAAAGCATTTTTTCAAGTCAACCACTAATATAAATCAAATATGATCAACTAAACTAGAGTTACTGATTATGGTTTGAGTTTGAAAAAGGAAATTTCCTTTTCAAGTGGTGATTCATGTCTGAATCTCGCACAGGAAAAGGAAACTCCATCAACTCTACCAGTGCTTGGGTAATACGCCCGCCAGAGAAGATAGCACCAAGAAACTCTACGGGAACGTTATTTTTTCAATTTTTCTTTTTTTTTATTGCCACGTAATTTAATGACAATAATTATAATATTATCTGGTATTTCTAACGACGGCAGTTCCCTTCAAAACCCGACGGCCGTCTACAATTGTATTTTTTTTATCAATAGCTCAAATTCAACTCTTTGGATTTTGAAGTAATGTTTAAAATTGGACAAGTCGGATTCAAAGCTTACAAACAGTAAAAACCACATAACAATGGGTTCAGTACTTTTTGCGTGCTGCGAAATTAAACATTTAAAGGTTATAAACATTATTTTGAAGTTTTTAGTGTAAGAAAGGGAAAAATAACAAATAAATCCAATTTTTATTTTCAGTGGAGTTACTTATATCATACGGCTGCAAGTTTAGGTTATATTTTTATTATATAATACATAATTATTATTATATATCTGTCTAGCTATTTATATTTTATATGCAAACAAAGAAGTATTTTTTTTTACATGTTCACCATTATATCTAAGATTCTTTAATTGCATTATGTAAGTATCTAGAAATAACTTATATATTTTTATAGCGTTCTATATCATATAATATTATGACTGACATTATGATTTTAAACACCTATTGTATAATAATATTTATTCAATATTAATGTATTAATTATTTGAAACATATACGTATAATCCTTCATCTATTTCACACAGTTAGAATAAATAAAACATTAAAGTTATTAAAATACAACATGTGTTTCTTTGTGTGTTACTGTGTAAGTAATATTGGCCCTATAAGCGTGTAATTTCGTGTTCTTTCCAAAACTTCCAGGAAGTTTCAGTAAAACAACCACGACTTTACTGAATCATGACTTTGACTAGACTACTAACTGACTGGATCTTTATATTTTGATTAATATCTATGAAAGGTCTGTAGTGGGAGGCCTCTTCTGCAAGAGACCGCCTGGGGAAGTACCACACCTTTGCCAGATGTTCTCCCGTATGTAAACATTACTGTGTTCCGGTTTGAAGGGCACTGTTTCCAGCGAAATTACTGGGCATGTGAGACTTTGGAGCCGATGTCTCAGGATGACGAGCGCAGTGCAGTATTATACAATGCAAAGTGTTGGGTGCCACTGTAACTTTTATGGGCAGGCGTACCACTTACTAACAGGTGAACGACATTACACGAAAAAAATAATAAAAAAGCGTGTAATTTGTAATACTTGAAAATACCTAAATGCAATAATAGTGCGGATCCAAAACGAAAAAGGTAAAAGCACCTACCTCCTTGCCTATCTTGGTCGGTAGCAGCTAGATCTACTATCTGTACTCATATAGCTGACTGCATCGATCCATAGTCGCGACGGACGTGACCTCAGCCTGACTGCAGGGCGTACTGTCTGGCTGGAGGCCGCCCTATTTGCCCCAGACATAGTTTTGCTACCCCAGACGACCCTCAGTGCCTAAATAAACTCGGGGCGAATGTATTCTTAGAATTAAATTGGTTTATATTAGACTAGCTGCGCTTCACGGTTTCACCCGCATATTTCCAATTTTCCCGCAATAACTCTGCATTTCCTGGGCTAAAACCCAGTAAAACCACTATTTTACTAGAAGAATTAAAAGACAGACATATGCTTTCGCGGACTTTTTTCGTGATACATAATTTTTGCGTAACTTTAACCATTTACGCAGCGCACGCAACAAAAGCTCTTAAAGGCAATATTTTTTCCCGTTTTTGCCACATTCTTCATTGATGCTCCGCTCTTATTGGTCGTAGCGTGATGTTATATAGCCTATAACCTTTCTCGATAAATGGACTAATCAACACAAAAAGAATTATTCAATTCAAACAATTAGTTTTTGAGATTAGCGCGTTCATCAAAACAAACAAACTCTTCGGCGGCGCGGTTCGCTACCCGTCAGTTCCCGTTTCCTGAGGGGGCGAAAAGTGGGCTACGGGAAACCACTTTGCTACGATGAGTGTTGGAGAAGACATGAGAGATAAGATTGAGGAAATATTCGAGATGATGAGTAAAAGACGGATTGATGTTCTTCGTGTGAATGAGAGCAGGCGGAAAGGATCGGCCACCACGCATGGACCCTACACAGCCTATTGGTCTGGAGTTCCAGAAACCAGTAGGGGGTATCAGGGAGTTAGTGTACTGCTTTGCATTGGAATCGTAGCATTAGAAAGACGTAGTCTCTATCGTTCCCAACGGGAGAAAGGCGTTACTGGATCTATGTATATTTTATTTTAAAGTACCTGGATGACCGAGCTTTGCTCGGTATTTTTTTTAATTTTTTTTATGATACTTTCTAAAAATTATTCCTAGCTAGATCGATTTATCGCCCCCGAAACCCCCTATATACTAAATTTCAAAAAAATTGTTGGAGCCGATTCTGAGATTCCAATTATATATATACAAGAATTGCTCATTTAAAGATATAAGATAAGATAAGATTATTAGAGTGTAAACTTCTTTAAGCGCGCTGAGCAGTGAACACTTTATTTGGTGGGTACTGAATGAGACTGAGCCGTCACTCTTGCCTATGTAACGCTCGTTCGGGTAAACTTGGCTCCAGTCGACTAAGAGAGCGAGAGAGAATAGAATAGAATAGAAAATACTTTATTTTACACCAGTTCAGAAATACACAAGGTACAGGAAGAGAACTTATTGAAATAAATATAGTACAATGGGCGGACTTATCGCTAAAAGCGATCTCTCCCAGTCAATCTTAGGATGGAGAGAAGCAATGGAGCATCGCAGGTAGACAGGAGAGATATAGTCAACTCTCAAAGATGTTAACGCGTTACTGCTGTATTCGCTTAGAGTAATTTTTACACAATTATAATTATGTTGTAGCGCTCACTCTTACAGCCGTTTAAGTATTTTCTCCAATTATAAATCTTCGCGCTAACGCTGCGAACCAGCCGACCAATGCCACGCCGCCGCCGTTCCTTTCCGCCAAAATAATGCATCCGCCAGCGCCATCTTGAGGAGCGTGCGGACAACGTCAAGCGTCACCACCGCTCCTTCCGCACAATCACCCGCCCCGCACTTTACCGTTAACACCTAACTGACTTTGTAATCCTTTAGTTCCTAATTTTTACATAATAATTATTATGTTGTGATTGTCATTTTATCGCTGATGGGTTTAATTAAATGTAACTGACTTTTATCACGCCTTTCCTAACATTAAAATGTATTTGGATTGTAAATGTTATTACTTTAAGAATATAAGAATAAACAGAAAAGTGACCATCAAGGAGTCCAAGAACATTTTAAAGGGATTAGGCACTAACTCGGTTTATGTCAATTTAGCTCAACGCCTTCACCATAAACCCATAAAAAGATATCGCAGGCGCCACAGTACATGCGACACTTCAACTTTGCTTATTATAATGCTAAGCAGGCGTTCCTAAAAATAGCTTTCAAGCAATTTACAAGTAGGTATTTGTGTAAATATGCACGTGATCTTTTTTTTTATCATAATAATAATATCCATGACCAATTTCAGCAACAGTTTCTGCTGTCAGCTGAATTTGTATGATTGTTTAGGTCATTATTATCTCTCTAATAATTCTACTTCCTACTATTTTTTTGTAGTGGGAGGCCTCTTCTGCAAGAGACCGCCTGGGAAGTACCACCTTTGCCAGAAATTTATCCTCCAAGCAGTAGTGCGCAAACATGCTATGTGCTTCTCTCTCGTTAGTTCCCTCACTCTCTCAACAGAAGAGGCTTGATTCTCAGCAGTGAGAACTTGGCTCAAGATGATCATTCATCATCAATCCATATCGTCCCACTGCTAAACACGGGTCTACCCTCACTTTCGTGAGTAGGGTTAGGCCATAATCCACCACGGCGCCCAGATCCGGATTGGTGGATACCTCCGAAATAATTCTCGGGTAGCTATGTGGCTTTCCTCAAGATGATGATAAAGTAAAATGTACTTAATACTTATTTGGTTAAAGTTCAATCTACAACATAAATAAAAATTGTTTTGACTTAAGACAACTTTTTATTATAATTAAACTTGATTAAAAGACTCGACAGGCGGGCTCGACGACCTGCGCGAGCAGTCCACCTCCTGCATTGATGACAGCTGACCCAGCTGATGGCACAGTTCCATCCACGGTCACCGCTCCATAGACTGGGAAGCAGCCGCTAACCTTAATCGAACCGCCTATGGGGATATCCCCTCCCACAGTTATATCCCCCAGCTGCAAAGAGGGGACGATTTCCGTCACCAAGGGGGAGACTTGTGTGGTTTGGAGAGGGGAGGCCAAGCCGTTGGGACTGGGTAGCGCTGTGACTGTAGTAACAGCGTTGCCTGGAACTACGCTGGGAATCCCACTTCTGATGTTGCAGGGACCGTTGACTGCATATGTGGAGGCTTCCTGTAGATAAGAGGGGGTTATTAGTCAATGGAATATGTACCTAATTCACAGAGAGAGAGGGTTTGTGATACTGCTTTACTATTCGAAGTGAAGCAGTAGTTCGAAGTGACAAAGAAACACAAAAGAAAAGGTTACTTTTCTTTTGTGTTTCTTTGTCTATCCAGTTTTTATTCAAATTTAGACATAATCAACGGGAGATAAAATATGTTACCTTTTTATCAATAATAGATTAGCCTGAAAATGAGGTAACGTTTCTAGAATTTTGGATCTGTCGACATTTATTTATTAAAAAAAAAAAAAAAAAAACAGATATCAAAATTATTTTACTAATGTGACTTTGTTTGTTTGTTACGCTTTCACGTCTAAACTACTCAACCGATTTTAAAAATTCTTTCACTAATGGCAAGCTATATTATTAGTGAATAATATAGGCTGCTACTAGGCTGCTAATATAATATAATATAATATAGGCTGCTAATATAGGATGCTACGCCTGCCCATAACAGTCACAGCAACACCCAGAACTCTGCATTGCATAATCCTGCGCGGCGCACTGCGCTCGTCACCCCGAGACATCGGCTCTAAAGTCTCATATGCCCAGTAATTTCGCTTCTGACGTGGCTTAACGTCCGCTAGCAATCGATAACAACCTGGACCGATGGCTTAACGTGCCTTCCGAATCACGGAGCGGTGGAAATCAGCATTTTAGTCAACACACATAAGGTCCATTGTACAACGGTAAATAGGTAAGTAGGTTTTCAGAATATCTAAGGCACACTCAAGACTCTCCTTACAAATACACACAAATGTGCGCGGCCAAAACAAAAGACAACTCGCTAGTATAAAGGCTCAGAAAAACCGTTTGTCTATAACATTTGGGCTTGTTATTGCTTAGCAGCGATTGGGGGTAGATGCGGGGGTCGCGTATTGCTTAGATTGTGGCGTGTCCTTTCTGCATGCGGTACTGTATTTACTCTGTGACAAAGATAAGGGGGTTTTTTTTAAAAAATTGCCGATTTCACCTGCCTGAACATTTTAAGCTGTGGCAACTTTGTTTTCCGATTCAGGGCAAAGTAACCCTTAGGGCAGTTGAAAGGACACTAGCTGCATCGAGGCCAATATCCTACACAATTCTAAAGAAAGATCGAATTTAAGTTTGTAATAGAATTTTCTAATTCGACTGTGTATCCGAAAAACGGTATTTTCTTTGAGAATTTTATTGTATGACTTACATTAATGAAGAAGGCCTGTAGACAGGAAAATATTATAACGTATCTCCGGTACATTTTAATACTGTTTTCATTTACTCACTGACTGAGCTAACCCAGAGTTATTTCTTTTATATCTCATTATTACAATAACCTTTAAATTAGTTTATCAGCTACGGATAAAGAAAGCTTACGAAAGTTTAAACGAGTTTCATGTTTTGTGGAAGGTGTTGGAATCTTACATAATCTCTGTTGTGTAATTATAAATGTGAAGTGATAAGAAAATCCTTTACCAATATTTTTGACGCGACGACGTCTAATAAATCGATGAACGCCGGCTGCATGCACGAAAATGTTGACACATTGTCCCGTTACGCCGTTGTACGCTTGCGCCGCATCCATCTCTCTTCTCTTCTTGACAGGTTAATTATTCTTGCATTTTAAAAATCTGATTACTAGTATAATTTCAAGTATTTATTCATTTATTATTAAAAATAGATTCAGTTGTATTCATAAAAGTATGCAATTATTTCGTTAATGTTTCGTTGTGAGGTTGTCACGTTAAAATATCGTCCGTAAACCAACTTTACAGACCAATCAATTTATTTTTAAACCTATTGTAGGTGGCTATGTCATACAAAATTTTTAAGATATGTAATTATATATCTGTGTTACTTAATAGGTACCTGTGCTAATGTATTAGTTGTTATAAATATACTGTTATAGGCAGGCGCAGCGCTTACCATCAGGGGGATGACTTCTTCGTCTCGTCACTCAGTCAATTAAAAAATAAAACGATGTTTTCAACAGTTCGGTTTGGAGGTAAGGCAGGGTTTTTGTATTAATAAAAAAAAAAAAAAAAAATTGTAAATATTTATGTATGTTAATAATTATATGTATGTACATAGATTCTGACCCCCAATTAGGATTCCCTGTATCTAGGGAATCAGGAATTACAAGGACCATGATCCCAAAAACATCCAGACTCAGAGCAAATACATGTGGTTCACACGAATATTTGCCCTGCGCGAGCATCGAAACCACAACCTTACGTTTTGCAGTCAGCTCATCACTCACTACGCCACGGAGGCCGTCAGAATAAAAAAGTAACTAAACAGATAGATATATAGATAGACTCTTTATTGGAACACCACAGAACAAAGAAAACTTAGAAACTAGAACAAAACAAGTTCAACAAGTGTCACAATGGGCGGTCTTATCGCTCAGAGCGATCTCTTCCAGACCACCGTGCACGGAGAGGAGTAACTAGATCGGACGGTGGCTAGCTGCGCTGTTTCACAATTTCCGATAGAATTAGGCGCCAAAATCGGCCATTTGAATTTTTAGTATTGTTTTGTTATACCCAGTTTCAATATCACAATTAAGACGAATCTAACGACACCTCTCAAGCTAAAATCCATCCAACCGTTTGGGCTACAGAGCGTGCCAAAGAAATATACACTCACGCATAAATACATACATACATTCATACATTTTTGCTTTTCCATTTATTTCATCATCTCTGCCGTGAAATAGTATCATCATCATCATCATCGACCCATATCGTCCCACTGCTGGGCACGGGTCTCCCCTCACTTTCGTGAGGAGGGTTTAGGCCATGATCCACCACGGGGGTCCGAACCAAATCGGTGGATGACATACCTACCTCCCTACCTACCTAGGTTTTCCTCACGATGTTTTCCTTCGCCGAAAAGCGAGTGATAATTACGTAGGTACATAGAATAGAATAGAATAGAATAGAAAAACTCTTTATTGTACACCAGAAACAAAAATAAACACAGTACAAAAAAATAACAATAGGTAAACAAGGTACATAATAATATGCTTTACAGAAACACATTGGTACGTGCCTGCACTGGGATTTGAACACATGACCTTCTCCTTGGAAGGTAGACGTTCTCTCACTAGGCTAATAAAACAATGTTTATAATTATGAACTTACAAAGTTTCTAAGAATAATATTATTATATTATAGATTTAAAGCATACCTTTGCGAGATTCAGTCATGAATCATCGCTTGAAATGGAAATTTTCCTTTTCAAATTCGAAATACCATTCGTTTTTTGTAGTGGGAAGCCTCTTCTGCAAGTGACTGCCTGGGGAAGTACTTTGCTAGCTGTTCGCATCCAGCGGCTCCCCGCGACTCGCACCAGGGGGCACCACGTACTTATTCTTATTCCATCCAGTTCATTTTAAGGCCATAAACTGAACGGCCTAGATTGACACCACGCTGCCATTTTCAACCTTAACTGGATCCAGTTTAGGTTGAAAATGGCAGCAACATAGCAAATAAGAGGTCACGGTACGATCATGGCACGCGGTTCAGTTTAGGTCTTCAATTGAATCGCTATAAGAGGTCATGGTAGGCCTCCAGTACGGTTTCATGGGTTTCTAGGCTTTGTATAATTCTATTTCTATAGGTAGCATAGGTATTAGTTTTCTATAGTTTTTGTATTGTTTATGATTATTGATTATTTTGTCTAACTACCTTTTTACCACTCACACATACACACATACAGCACACAGTACAAAGATGTGTGTGAACCCCAGGTATTGGCTCTGAGTCTGCGTGTTTGTAGGACCATGGTCCTCGTAGTTCTTGATTCCCTAGATACAGGGAGTCCTAGTTAAGGGTCAAAATCTGTGTAGATGATGACCATTTTTGAAATTAAAACCAACGAAATTTATATTATAACATAACAGTCTTTATTAAATAAAATACATTAACCCTACGGTCTTAAATCAATAACCCCGACATCCACAGTTGCCTCCCGCGTAAGGCCCTAGAGGCCCTTCGCTGACAACGTATGCGTCTCCGCAACCGTACGCGACCGATCCAGTGCCGTAGGCAGGTAGTGCTCCTTCTAGGGCAACTGCTCCTGCGAAGGGCAACTGGCCAGCTACAACCACAGGCCCTGCGATCAGTAAGTTGTCGGATTCTATCGACATGCCAGCGGGGATGTGGGGTGCCGCGGCCAGGGGGCAGGGAGAGAGCGTTAGAGTCGCGCAGGGACCCGGAGCCGCGTACACAAGGGTCCCAGGGACCCCGCACGGCTGCGATAGGGTTAAGCTGGGATTGCAACCGCATTGGGCTGAGATTATCTGTAACAAATATATGGATAAATATTTATTGATATATCCGAAGGTAGAATAGAATAGAATAGAATAGAAAAACTCTTTATTGTACACCAGAAACAAAAATAAAGACAGTACAGAAGAATTACAATATGTAGGTAAGGTAGGTAGGTAAAGTTTTTTTTATTTTTGGCTGAGTGACGAGACGAGCCAGTCGTTCACCTGATGGTAAGCGAAATATACTGGCCATAACAGTCACAGCAACTCCCAGAACCCTGCCTTGCATAATCCTGCGCGGCGCACTGCGCTCGTCACCCTGAGACATCGGCTCTAAAGTCTCATATGCCCAGTAATGTCGCTGGAAGCAGTGCCCTTCAAACCGGAACACAGTAACGTTTGCACACTTCTACTTGGCGGATGAATATCTGGCAAAGTAAATAGGTACTTACCTTAATAAAAAGAGCTGACGCGCAAAAAATTACTGCTTTGAAATACATATTGAAACAAAAATATAGATAAAAATCCAAAATACAATTTTTAAAACCTAACGTATATGAATGTTGATATAAAATCGGACAATGACACTCATAAACAGGCATACAGTTTTTATATAAAATACTGTATGTGCACATAGCTTTAGTAACCTATATTCTAATAAGGTTATGTTGAAATCTGTTATCTATCGCCTATTGACTCATTTCTGTGACCTAATCTATGTTTCGGAAATACGAGATAAGATTCTGCGTAAGTTAAGAAATTGGTCTCTGAAAAATGTTTAGTAATATAGAATTATACAGTCCACGACTAAATCCACTGTACAAGGCAAGCATGCCCCATCCGCGACCGTGTCGACACTTACCAACAGGTGAGATCAAATGCTTGCCTATTCTGCAATAAAATAAAAAAGATACTTCACAGCGTCTTCGTTTCCTGAGAGCTGCTGTTGTTATGGTAGCAGAGCCGGATTAACCACGTAGCAAGAGAAGCAAACGCTCCGGCCCCGCGCGAAAGGGGGCCGCATGTTTAAACCCACCCATATCTACCTGAGCGTAAGGTTTTGAGTGAAACTTATTAAGAGCCATATTGAATTTACTCGATGCCACAAAAACGTGAAACGTTACAACTTTTCCTACTGAGACAATGCGTTTTACCACTTTACGAGTATACTTAAGAACTCATAGTAGATCAAGGGCTCTTTGAAAGAGTTTGCTACGGGCGTCGCGTTTGCTTAATTCGGCACTGTATGGTAGGAATCTTCTGCAAGAGACCGCCTGGGGAAGTGCCACACCTTTGCCAGATATTCATCCGCCAAGCAGTAGTGTGGAAACATTACCGTGTTCCGGTTTAAAGGGCACTGTTTCCAGTGAAATTACTGGCCACATGAGACTTGAGAATGGATGTCTCAGGGTTACGAGTGCAGTGCAGTGCCGCACGAGATTTTGTAATGGAAAGCTGGGTGGCACTATAGCTGTTATGGGCAGGCGTGGCCCTTACCATGGCGAATGACTTGTGTATCTCGTTACTTATACAATGTAAAAAAAAAACCTATAATTAGTAACAATCAAAAATTATCCCATAAAAATAATGTTTCACGTTTTTGCAAGGCAAATGCAGCATGCGGCGCACTGCAAGGCGCCGCTCAACGCCTTTTTAATCCCCGACGCAAAAACGATGGGGTATTTTTAGTTTTTCAAAATATATCAGTCACGGTGCGCCGCAGATAATTGCGGTGCGCTGCGTTGATCGATCTTTTGCTTAACACGTTCAGCGCTGAGAACACAGCTGTCGTGTTTTTCAAAACCTGCCACGAGCGCGGGAAAACACAACTGTCGTGTTTGTTATATGGGAAAAGACTATGGAGTGTGCAGAGGCGCACCCGCGGCTAGACAAGCAAATCGGCTCAGCAGTGAAAGTGTTAATGCTACGACTCCGCGTAGAGCCTCGTGCATAGCTTGAGCAAAGAGCTCTTCGGCGTAGAGTTTCTTGGTGTATTTTCTTAGATTACTACAAGGACTGGGATATAAGCATTTTAATTTTTGTTATAGTAAATTTCAAGCAAAACAACTCACACATATGAATGACGTTTGCACACGCGTTAATTATGCGTGTGTGAGTACTCAAAGATACTACGCGACCGAAATAAAAGACAACACGCTAGGACGAAGGTTCATATTAATTTGTCTCTTGTCATTTGTTATTTGGGTGTCCATAGCCATTGTCCTCGTAGTTCGTGGTTCCCTAGATACAGGGAATCCTAGTTATGAGTCAGGATTTATTTATCTATGTGTACTTTGTGTTTTTTATAACTTTACGCGTGTGCGCATAGCGATTCAATTGCAGACCTAAACTGATCCACGTCGCATAATCGTACTGTGACGTCTTATTTTTTAGGATGCTGCCATTGTGCTGCCTCCTGTTGTGTTAGCGCAGCTTACGTGCCGGCTGTGCGGCGAAACATTGGCGTGTGTGTAACGCGGCGCTACTACAGTGCGGCTCATACAGACGGCACGCCAGTGCTGGAAAACACACGGTTCGGAACGGTTCCCAAATGTAAAAACCGGTTCAGCAGTCAACGTGTTAACTTGCAATGTTTATATGTATGTATGTCCAGATCAAATCATTCAAGTAAATTTTGACCTAGTTCCCGTGTTGAATTGAGTTGAAATTTACCATGCCTGTCCAGTTCTAATGACGATACAATATTATGGTGATTGCAAGTTGAAGGATTGAAGGAAAACATCGTGAGGAAACCCACATACCTACCCGAGAATTATTTCGGAGGTAGGTATGTGATCCACCAATCCGGACTGGGCCCCCGTGGTAGATTATGGCCTAACCCTCCTCACGAAAGTGAGGAGAGACCCGTGCCCAGAAGTGGGACGTTATGGGTTGATGATGAAGTTGATCTGGTGATAGGATGGAAGATAGATCGTGGAACTCCTTAGTGACTAACAGTAGAGTGATGGTGTTTGGGCTCATTCTGATCAGCTCGCAGTACCGGATACGTATTTTATATAAGCTTGTCTGAAAAATATATTTCTACCAAAAACTCGTTTTTTCGACTAGTTTGAGCTAATAGAATTATCACCAGAAATGTTTTTTACTGTTCATCCAAAGGTTGTCTGGAAGAAATAGCTTTCAGCGATAAGACCGCCCATTGTACTACCCTTGTTTACCTATTGTAATTCTTCTGTACTGTGTTTATTTTTGTTTCTGGTGTACAATAAAGAGTTTCTTTTCTATTCTATTCTACCAGTAAAAAAAAAGAAAGGAAAGTAGGTAACGCAACACAAAACCAAGTAGAGTAATAAATATTATTTATTTAAAATATCCTTAAGTCTACATACATCTAATACCCCCCAAACGGCGCGTTGCACGTGCAAGTGCCGGATATAGTGACAGCGCCGGCAGCTGGCACGGCACCACCGAACTGCACGGCACCTATCACTGGCACGTGGCCGGACACGGCCGTGGCACCCGCGACCGGCAGTTCGCCCACTACGGCCACGTCACCCGTCCCGGACCCGCCATACGCTGCCGGTCCAGCTGCATATCCAGCAGCACCATACGGACTGCCGTATCCCCCAGCTGGCCCACCAATAGGTCCCACTCCTAACGGACCAACTCCCAAGGGACCTCCCAAAGGACCACCTCCCAAACTATTTAAAGGTCCAATTTGTCCAGGGATAGGACCAGGTCCTCCGAGTGGACCTGGCCCAAATGGGCCGCCTAAATTCTGGCTAAGGACGCTCTGGAATAAAGAAGAAACAGTTAAAAAATTGGTTGTCTGTACAGTCGGTTTACGGACGATAGTTTAACGTGACCACGTCATAACAAAACATTGAAGAATGATTGTATACTTTTATGAATAAAATTGAATCAGTTTTTAATAATAAAAGAATAAATACTTGAAATTATACTAGTAATCAGATTTTTAAAATGGAAGAATAATTAACCCGTCAAAAAGAGAAGAGAGATAGATGCGGCGCAAGCGTACAATGAGCGTTACGGGACATGTGCAACTTTTTCGGCGTTCATCGATTTATTAGACGTTGTCAAGTCAAAAAATACACACAGATGAGCTTCCTTTTTGATGTCCATTAAAACAAACTTTTAACTCTAATTAGGTTACGTACTAAAATGAAACTTTCCGATTTGGCGTCATTTTTTTATATTATTACTAGCTGTACCCTGCCACGCTTCGCTGTGGCACATTCGCACATTCGCTGATATGTCATTGATGAAAAAAATAGATAAAAACAATCCTTGAAGCGGATTATATATCATGCTAAAATTTCAGCTCAATCGGTGATGTACTTTTTGAGTTTTTGAAGCGTACACAAACCAACATAACATTTATATATATATAGATTGTAGTGACATCAGTCTTCAATACTAGTGCAAATTTGCAAGTAAATCAGACGTCTTGATGTTAGAGAAATTTACGTTCAAAGATTCAAAGCATAGATAGGTGAAGCTAATAATAATTATCATCAAACCCATATCGTCCCACTGCTGAGCACGGGTCTCCCCCCACTTTCGTGAAGAGGGTTAAGCCTTAATACCCGGTTTGGATTGGTGGATAACATACCTACCTCCGAAATAATTCTCGGGTAGGTATGTGGGTTTCCTCACGATGTTTTCCTTCACCGAAAAGCGAGTGATGATTACGTAATGTTATACAAGAAACAAACGACCCTTTCCTTGGAAGCCGGACGTTCTCCCACTAGGCTACCACCTAGCTTATAAAAGCGTATTAAAAATTTAAATAAGATTACCTGAATTAAACAAACTTGCAGACAGAGAAAACCGGAAATGTATAGAAACATTTTACACTTTTATGTTTTTTTGATAACAGTGTAAACGCGAATGACCAGCCTCTACCGGAAGTTGACATTTATACGGGGCTGTTTCTCAATTTCCGTTCTTTCTTATCAGATGGTAGGTATTGATTACTAATTAAGTAACTAAGCCTATCTGTGATAAGCTGTTGATTCTAAAAAACGTGTGGTAAGTTCTCGTTTAGTAGATATCTTATCTATGACATCGATAACTTGATTTCGTTTTGTAATTCTAAATCTCTACGTATAAAACCTAATGTCGAATTTAGATATTTATCATTAGTGATTTTATTATCGATTAGATTGCCTCTAAAGAGATGTTGCTTTCTATCAATATTATAATTTTCGCATCGGCGCTGGTAATTCAGGTAATTGCTCATATATTGAGAAAAATTTACTAAAGCTAAATAATGTACCATTTCTTTTAGGCTTTTTCGTATAAACTTTAACCAATATTTTTACAATTTTCTCAGGCTGTGACTTCTCAAAGCATCGGCAATTCTCTGAACCCTGGTCTCGGTTACAATGGTGTACCATTTGGTGGTAACTTCGCCAACGGCCTGCCTGGCCCTGGATTGCCAGGCCCAGGCTTTGGCGGCCCTGGATTGCCAGGCCCCGGATTTGGAGGCCCAGGATTTCCAAATACAGCATCTACCGGCGGCGGTTTTACAGTGACCAGTTCGTCTGCTATTGCACCAACTGGTGTGTCGGTACTTGCGGAGAATTTAGCCATAGAAGGTCCTTTATCCGTCGGTGGACAGATGCCTTTCTTAGGATCTGTGGGTTTGGAAGGCACCTTGGAAGCGATGGGATCTGGGGCAGTCTCTTATGGTTGTGGCAACGGAGAAGTTGGTATTACCAGCGAGGACGTCGCACCTGGTTCCGGAACCCCAGGACCTTACAGTCTAGCTGGTCAAACGTTCGGTCCTGGACAGGCTTTTGGCCCTGGGTCACCTAATCCAGGTTTTGGCGCAGGTCCAGTTGGTCCAGGTTTCGGACCCGGTCTGGCCGGTCCAGGTTTTCCAGGACCTGGTTTAGCTGGTCCCGGTCTTGCGGGACCTGGTTTGTCTGGGCCAGGTTTTGGCCCAGGTCTGGTTGGTTCAGGGTTCGGGAACGGTATGCCTGGTGCAGGGTTTGGAGGCCTGGCTGGTAAGGGATTAGGATAAGCTGTTATCGCTGTTACTGCGGCTTGATTAGGTCTTAGTGTAATACTTAATAATTTAATTTTAGTCTTGTAAATAATTTATAATTAATTTATTGATGAAATAAAATGTTATTGTTAACAGGTTTTTTCTTTTTTGGTAGTTATTTACTTTTACACTTATCCTACCCTTCTAACATAGTAAATTAATGTGAAAGTTTATGAGGATGGATGGATGGATGTTTGTTACTTTTTCACGCAAAAACTACAGAACGGATTTGGATGAAATTAAGCAGACAGATAGTTTATTACCTGGGTTAAGACATAGCCTGACCTATCCCTACTTATATTATAAATGCGAAAGTAACTCTGTCTGTCTGTTGCTCTTTCAGGCCTAAACTACTGAACCGATTAAAATGAAATTTGGTACAGAGATAGTCTAGAGCCTAAGAAAGGACATAGGGTACTTTGTATCGCGAAAAAAGTATTGTAAGGGTTTGAAATAGGGGATGAAAGTTTGTATGGAAGATTCGTCATTTTTGAAGCTAAAAGCTTGAAATTTATTTTTTAGGCTTTTGATTAGATATAAATAAATTTGGCATTCAAAGTTTGTAAAAATTTACTCTTGAGGGGGTAAAATAAATATAGGGGATGAAAGTATGTATAGAAATATGTAAGGTTTCGGCTAAAACACTGCACCGATTTATAAAATTATTTCACTAATGGAAAGCTACATTGTCAGCCAGTAACATAGGCTATATTTAATCCCCATATTCGCGCGGGAACAGGAACTACGCGGGTGAAACCGCGGGGCGCAGCTAGTACATAATATATGTGTGCTCGTCTCGTCACTCAGTTAAATAAAAAAATTGGTTGTCTGTAAAGTTGGTTTACGGACGATATTTTAACGTGACAACGTCATTTATTAGACTGATTGACGAAGCATGTCGTTCACCTGATGCTAAGCGCGACGCCTGTCCTTAACAGTTAATACAGCACCACCCAGAACCCTGCATTGAATAATCCGCGGCACCGCACTGCGCTCGTCACCCTGAGACATCGGCTCTAAAGTCTCAAATGCTCAGTAATTTCGCTGGAAACAGTGCCTTGAAACCGGAACACAGTAATGTTTACATACTGCTTGGCGGATGAATATCTGGCAAAGGTGTGGTACTTCCCCAGACGGTCTATGCCATTACAAAAATCTGCAATCTCACCTCCGGAGCTGACAAGGTTCGCCGTTGACGGATAGGACGTCAAGGAGGGCATCATCTCATCATCAACATTAACATCATCATCATCATCTCATCATCATCATCATCTCATCAACATCAACATCATCATCATCATCTCATCATCATCATCATCTCATCAACATCAACATCATCATCATCATCTCATCATCATCATCATCTCATCAACATCAACATCAACATCAACGTCATCATCATCTCATCATCATCAACATCTCATCAACATCAACATCATCATCATAATCTCATCAACATCATCATCATCATCAACATCATCATCAACATCATCATCTCATCAACATCATCATCTCATCAACAACATCATCATCTCATCATCATCATCATCATCATGTATAATTTGAAGGTGCGCGCCGCTGCTCTGACCAATCCATACGTTTATTAACCTGACTGTCAATAAATCTGTAATAATGATCTAATTTCCTCAGACGGTACTGAAGCACTGTAATGTCACGTACGGTACAATATCAAGATATTACGTTTGCTAAGCAGGTTTGTTAACTTGATCACGCAATAACCAATTCCGTTTGTAATGCTGGGTATGCAATATGGGTGTTTTTAGGGTGGCTGTTGCTATGGAAGTTGAAACGTAACTTACTTTACCTCATTAAATCGTTCAGAGAGCCAATTTTTGGACTAAAACTTCTTTACGCACGCTTGACTTGGGAGTGAGCTGGGGTATGCGTGACGAGTGCGAAGTTGAGATAGAAAGACAGAAAGAGTTGCGTTACGTATATTTTAGATATATCATTTGAAATTTTTTTTGACGTTACAATGTCTAATTAATCGATGGACGCCGGCTGCGTGCGCGAAAAAGTTGACACATGTCCCGTTATGCTCATTGTACGCTTGCGCCGCATCTATCTCTCTTCTCTACTCGACAGGTTAATTATTCTTGTATTTTAAAAATCTGATTACTAGTATAATTTCAAGTGTTATTTCTTTTATTATAAAAAAATGATTCAATTTTATTCATAAAAGTATGCGATCATTTCATCAATGTCTCGTTATGACGTGGTCACGTTAAACTATCGTCCGTAAACCAACTTTACAGACAAGCAGTTTTTTTTATTTATTTTTTTTTTATTTTCTAGTAGAAGTTTTATTTCTACTATGTGTACCAGTCTTATTTCTATTTATTTTTTTTATTTCCGGACAAACGATTTAATTACAGTAACTGTGGAATGAATAAATTTTTTCTTTTTCTCATTTTCATTTCGTACGGTTTGTATATTTCGTACGGTTAGTACATAATAATTTTGAGGTTTTACAATTATAATAGCGGTGGTAGTCTAGTGGGAGAACGTCCGCCTTCCAATCAGAAGGTCGTGAGTTCAAATCCTAGAGCAGGCACGTACCAATGTCTTAATAAACAAATAAATGTATTCTATTCTATTCTATTCCATTCTGTAAAACATATGTACGTAATTATCACTCGCTTTTCGGTGAAGGAAAACATCGTGAGGAAACCCACATACCTACCCGAGAATTATTTCGGAGGTAGGTATGTGATCCACCAATCCGGATCTGGCCCCCGTGGTGGATTATGGCCTAATCCTCCTCACGGAAGTGAGGGGAGACCTGTGCCCAGAAGTGGGACGTTATGGGTTGTTGATGACAATTATAATAATTTCAAGTCAAACAGTAAAAAAAAAAACAAAAAAAAAATTAAAATAGCTAATAATAATTATATTAATATCTCAAATAACGCGTCACACTCATAGATACGGACCACTAACTAGCATTCCATATATATAGGGAATCAGGAATTACGAGGACCATGGTCCAACAAAAATCCAGACTCAGAGCAAATACTTGTGGTTCGCACAAATCTAGGAATCGAACGCGCTACCTCACGCTTCGCAATCGACTCACCACCCCCTGCGCCTCAGAGGCCGTCAACTAAAATTAAACCAGATATTCATCCGCCAAGCAGTAGTGAGCAAACATTACTGTGTTCCCGTTTGAAGAGTACTGTTTCCAAGGGGGCTATGCAGCACGGTGCGGATCAGCTCGAGTTCGTTTCATTTTGACGTTTGATTGCCACTGGACTTGTCATTTCAATACGAATGACGAGTCCCGTGGCAATTAAACGTCAAAATGAAACGAACTCGAGCTGATCCACACCGTGCTGCATAGCCCCGCAGCGAAATCACTGGTCATGTGAGACTTTAGAGCCGATGTCAGATTTACGAGCGCAGCGGGCCGCGTAAGATTATGCAATGCCAATTTCTGGGTGGCACTGTTACTGTTATGGGCATACATAGCGCTTATCATCAGGTGAACGACATGCTCCTTTCGTCACTCAGTCTAATAATAAAAAAAAACACAATTTCCAGAAATTCTTGTAAATATGTCTACCAGAACTGACATGATTGATAGCATTTCTGTAACAATTAGCTAACAAATTTATTGTACAAGTAACGCTTATTATAATTACCTACTTATCGGTCTGATGTAATTAAAATTATGTTAGTGTGATAATTATAGAAGAGATATCTTTATGGAAAAAGTATAAAGGTGAACGCATGCGATATAAACTATCAGTTCCGAAAAGAACAAAAGCTAACAAATCCAAAAATGGCAGCTAAGGCTATTCTTATTATCTGCGCTCAAGTCCTTTTGATCAAGGTTGGTGCTTGCTTTTTTATTAAAAGAAATATAGCCACTATAGCATACATAGATCCTGACCCTTACCTTTGATTTTAACTGATTACTTAACTTTGACTTGACCCTTAACTTTGATTTTAACTGATTCTCTGTGCACCGGTTGAAAGGGAAATGTCCCCTTTTTCAAACTCAAACTTCTACTGGATACTGCGCCCAGCGGTTTCACCCGCGTACTTCTCCACTCCTTCTACACTCCTGTAGGAATAAGAGGATAAAATATAGCCTATGTTACTCGCTGATAATTAGTCGCTGAAGCAGCTTTCCATTGGTGAAAGAATTTTTAAAATCGGTGCAGTGATTTAACCGAAACCTTACATATTTACATCCAAACTTTAATCTTCTATTTTAATTTTATTTTATTTCTAATCCTAAAAAGTAATTTTCAATGTAATTTTTGTTGATTAACAGGCAAGTTTTCATAAAGTACGTATTCGATACTGCAAGCTGATCAAAATTAGTCCAAACACCATCACTCTACTGTTAGTCGCTGAGGAGTTCCGGTGTATACCTTCCGTCTCTGTCAGATCAGCTCGCTGTCACCATAATACTATATTTTAGTGTTTCATATTTTGTGTAAATTTTTTTAGGGTGCCTTCAGCCAGTGCGCTGCTGGTCTCGGAGCGCCCTGGGGCTTAGCTGGAGCTGCTGGTTGGAACGGCCTGGGCGCCCTTGGTCTGGCTGGCCCTGGTCTGCTGGGTCCTGGTCTAGCTGCTCCTGGCCTGGCCGGTGCGTACGGAGCCGGCTGCGGCGGCGTCGCTTCCACCGGCGGCGGTCTTATTGTCACCAGCTCATCTCCCATTGCCCCTACCGGTGTCCGAGTGGTGTCTGAGAACGCTTACGAAGGCTCTTTAGCTGCTGGTGGCAACCTGCCCTTCCTGGGGACTGTTGCTATCGAGGGCGTGCTCCCCACTGCTGGTGCCGGCGCCGTCTCCTACGGCTGCGGCAACGGTGCCGTTGGTATCGCTGCTGAGGAGGGTCCTATCATCACTGGCATCTTGGGCCCCGAAGCCTTCGCCCCCGCTGCCGCTCTCGCCGCTCCCGGCATTGCTGGCCCAGCTGGCATTGCCGGTCTTGCTGGTCTGGCTGGTCCCGCCGGACTGGGCTACAACGGTATCAACGGATACGGCTACGGCGGTATCGGATGCGGTTGCGGTGCCTTCATCTAAGTCAATAATATAGTTTTCTAGTCACTTAAAAATAAACGTTAAATTTATATTAAAAGAGTTGTTTTTTTTTAAATGAAATGATTTTTTTGTCATAATACAGTATCGTTATATCAATACCTTTTTTTTGGCAAAATATATCCTTCTCTTTCTTTCTTCAATGTTTCAACCGAGGTTGACACGGGCATAAAAGATTACACACACACACACACAAAAGATAGTAATTAATAAAATTACACCCCCTTAGACTTTCTTGGTGCTATCTTCTTTAACGGGCGTATGTCCGAAGAATTGGTAGATTTAATGGAGCTTCCTTTTCCTGTGCGAGATTCAGCCCGGAATCACCACTTGAAAGGGAAATTTCCTTTTTCAAACTTAAACCATACTCAGTTAATTATTAGTTTAGTAGGTCATATTTGTTTTTTTTATTGTATTTTCTTTCTATGTAAGTATTTATATGAAACAATAATTGTAAAAATGCATAATTTTTGTTTACTTGCAATAAATGGTAAAAAAAAAATTGGTTGTCTCTAAAGTTGGTTTACGGACGATAGTTTAACGTGACAACGTCATAACAAAACATCGATGAAATGATTGCATACTTTTGTGAATAAAATTGAATAATTTTTTTAATAATAAAAGAATAAATACTTGAAATTATACCAGTAATCAGATTTTTAAAATGCATGAATAATTAACCTTTATTGCCGAAATTGTTGTTGTAATAAGCAATGAAAACCACATTAACTTTTCACTTCACTTTATAAACAGTCGACGAAACAGTTCACGTGTAGATGTAAGTTGTGTGCTGCCGCTGTCTTTCTCCTCCTCGGACGCATAGGCCAATCGAGTGGAAGAGAGATAGATGCGGCGCAAGCGTACAATGAGCGTAACGGGACATTATGACTGTCATCTTTTTCGTGCATGCAGCCGGCCGGCGTTCATATACGTTGTCACGTAAAAATAATGTATATTAATAAGCGTGCATATCTAGCAATAACAAAAAATACTGCGGTTTGATGCTTTACTTGTATTAAATGCAATTTTATAATACACTAGTTACACGCCGCGGTTTTACACGCGTTATTCTAGTTTTCCCGCCAGATTTCTATATTTTCCAGGTTTCTCAGAAATCAAACCAGGAGTTTGCTAAAGCGCGATGGAACGACCGACACATTTGTCTGACGTGTCGTGTCGTGATGCATCAGATAGGTATCGGTTCCATACATTTACACAAGCCGTCACAATACACTGCATCGGAGAAATGTTAATGCTACCATATTCAATGTATGAAACCGATACACTTTCTGATGCATCACGACACGACACGTCAGACAAATGTGTCGGCGGCTTTAAGAGTCAAAAGAACGGACGGAGTCCGAAACACCAGAGATCACTGGCGTCGCTGATGTAGGTCTCAAAGCGACTTTTTTTTTAACTGAGTGACGTGACGAGCATCTCTGTCTCCTGATGGTAAGCGCTACGCCTGCCCATAACAGTCACAGCACCACCCACAGCCCTGCATTGTATAATCCTGCGTGGCACTGAGCCACTGACGTGGCTCGTCACCCTGAGACATGGACTTTAAAGTCTCATATGCCCAGCAATGGGCAACAATGCCCTTCAAACAGGAACACAGTAATACTAGACTAGACAAGACTTAAATGGGATTGTGTGGGCCATGTGAGTCGAATGTTTTCCGACAGATGGGCCAAGATTGTCACGTAATGGGTGCCTGGGGGGTAACCACATACTTATTCTTATTCCATGCAGTTCATTTTAAGGCCTTAAACTTAACGGCCTAGATTGGCACCACACACTCATAAATGACAAACGTGACGTGATGTCACTCAAAAATAGACTGCAGGGAATGAGAGAGAAAGAAAATGTGATGGAGCTATATAAACTCCCATAAATGCAAACAAATTGTTACGATCTCTTTGTATAAATGTCTCTGGTCGACTTATGAACGCTGAGCGATATTGGTGGTGACATTTAGCAGGGAAGTTCAGTTTAAAGCCTTAAACTGGATGGATTTAACCATTCGTGGTGAGGCCCCAGATCCATCAAAATAAAAACAAGTCATCACTATGTTTTAAATGTAAAAGGCAAAAGTTAGGGAAAAATATGAACACAAAAGTAATTTCATGCAGCCATATTTATTATGTTTTAATCAACAAAATTTTTAATTGTAAGCTGATGCTTAGTAGATACCACCGCAGCCGCAACCAAGACCGCCAAGACCAGCGGCTCCGTAACCGAGTCCGTAACCGGCGGCTCCGTAACCGGCGGCTCCAGCGATACCGTAACCGGCGGCGGGGCCAGCGAGACCGTATCCGGCGATGCCGGGGGCGGCGAGAGCGGCGGCGGGAGCGAAGGCCTCGGGAGCGAGGATGCCGGTGAGGATGGGTCCGTCCTCGGCGACGATGCCGACGGCGCCGTTGCCGCAGCCGTAAGAGACGGCGCCAGCACCAGCAGTGGGGAGGACGCCCTCGACGGCGACGGTTCCAAGGAAAGGCAGGTTGCCGCCGGCGGCTAGAGCGCCTTCGTAAGCGTTCTCAGACACGACGGAGATGCCGACGGGAGCGATGGGGGAAGCGCTGGAGGTAACGTGACCGCCACCGGTGGAGGCGACGCCACCGCAACCGGCACCGTAGGCACCAGCGAGACCGGCACCGTAGGCACCACCAAGGCCGTAACCGGCACCAAGACCGTTAAGGCCAGCGGCGCCCCAAGGAGCGGCGATACCACCGCAGCCGCACTGGCTGAAGACGGACTGGAAACATAAATAAACAACGTTAGTAAATTATACTATTTTGAATATCGACATCCATTTACATAATTTTACATCGTACCTTTTAATGTAACTAACAAATTCAGAATAGTGACTACATTTTCAAGAAGCAAATTTAGCCGCTTATATCCGTAAGGAAGGATTAAAGTGACGTACCTGGGCCAGGAGGGCCTGGGCGCAGAAGACGAGGATAGCCTTGGGGGACATGTTGGTGATACTTTAACGAGGGTTGACTCGAGAATAATTCCTTAGCTAATTCATGTTTTCTTTTATACCTAGAAAGCTATTATCAATCCGATATTTAGGCGGCTATTACACAAACTTGCAACAGTTGGATGTTGGCGCCATACGTTATTACTACAATTTAATAGTATGTACGTGTTTATTATGTTAAAATTATAAACAGTGACTTTCTGAAATAAATAACATAACCTTTCCAATTAAAGAATGTTACAACACGTCCTTGACTTATATTTAGTAACCCGATAAACTATGAACATAATGCTTATAAAAAGAAAGTAATACATGGTGAGAACTATTCTGTACACAATTTCAGTCGAAGAACCAACAAACATGTCTTCCTTTGGACTATTCCTCCTGTGCGTCCAGGCTTGCCTGATCCAGGTTATTAATGAATTATTATAATTGCAATAATTGATATAAATCTGAGTAACATTTTATATCCAACCATCTGGATCAGTGAATTAATTTTCAATTCTAATTTTCACAGAACGCCTACAGCCAGTGCATCGGCACCATCGCCCCTGGCATCGCCGGTTCTTACGGTTGGGGCGCCGGCCTCGCCGGCCCCGGTCTCGCCGGCGCTGGCTACGGTCTGGGTGGTGCTTACGGCTGGGGCGCCGCTGGTCTGGCTGGCCCCGCTGGCATCGCCGCTGGCTGTGGCCCCGCTTATGGCGGCTCTGGCATCGGTAACGTGGCGGTCGCTGGCGAGCTCCCCGTTGGTGGCGCCACCGCCCTCGCCGGACAGGTCCCCATCATCGGCGCCGTGGAGTACGCCGGCCCCGTCTGCGCTGCCGGCACCGTCAGCATCGCCGGCAACTGCGCCGGAGGCTGCGGCTGCGGAGGTCTCGGTGCTTACGGACTCTACTAAACAATTTTACAATCGATATGGTACACCTGATAATTAAATGAGTTAACATAATTTGTTTATATTTTATTATTTCGATTTGACGTTTCTATATCAACTAAGTAATCAATACGACTGGCTCCCTTTGAAGTAATGATTTACCATGGTACCGAAGTTTTTGAGATGGGGTAATTTCATTAATCATTAAATCATAAAATAATTAAATCGCCAAAAAAAATTTCATAAGTGAATCTCTTAACCAAATGACGGCTTAATATTTTATAATTTTTTGCTTCGCATTGAATATTCTGAAAATTGGAATTCGCTGTTAAAGAAAAAGTATGAAAAGTAACGACGCTGCTTCTCTTTGCTTGGCCTTACTTGAAATGCTTAGACAAACAAATGAGTCACGTCAGGACAAATTCAAAATCGAGTCTTTAATAAAAACAAAAACTAAAAAATACGCTTTAAAAGCAATCCGAACTAAAAAGTATTAAAAAATGAATTTATGTTGTAAACGAGGTGTTTTTACGTTATATTTATTATTAAACTTTGACATCAAGAACTACACGCTATTTATCATAGAATTAATTATTTCTAAGTTTCTAACCCAAACAGCACAAAATGACACAACTTAAGTATCAAAATAAATAAAAGGAAAACTAACTAAAACTTAAAATATATCTCTAATTTTTAGTTCAGCTTACCATTAAAGCGTGGTTTTAAGTCTCTTTAAAAAATTACTTTGCCGCAGATTTTCTTGGTGCTATCTTCTCTGACGGGCGTATATTCGAAGCGCTGGTAGAGTTAATGGAGTTTCCTTTTCCTGTGCGAGATTCAGGCACGAGTCACCACTTGAAAGGGAAATGTCCTTTTTCAAACTCAAACCATAATTAGATAATGCTTATTTTAGTGGATGATATTCTGACTTATTTTTTTTTTCTCTATGTTTAAGAAACTTAAGTTTTTAATTTGATAAAGTGCAATATTTTTTGCCTTCTTGCAATAGATGATTTGAGTTTTCAACTAACGTATAAACGCAATTTAACAACTTAGCAAATTATTAATTACAATGGAGAAATACCTTACATATCTCATTATTCCTCTCTATGTATGGTTGTCTGGAAGAGTTCACTTTGATCCATAAGACCGACTATTGTGACGTTAATGATAAACATTGTTTTCTCCTAGTTTTGTTTTTTTTTTTATTTGACTGAGTGACGAGAATAGCAAGTCGTTCACCTGATGGTAAGCGCTACGTCTGCCCATAACATTCACAGTTAAGTACCACCCAGAACACAGCATTGCACGATCCTGCGCGGCACGGCACTGCACTGCGCTCGTCGCCCTGAAACATCGGTTCTAAAGTCTCATATGCCCAGTAATTTCACTGGAAACAATGCCCTTCAAACCGGAACACAGTAATGTTTGCACAGTACTGCTTGGCGGATGAATATCTTTCAAAGGTGTGGTACTTCCCCAGGCGGCCTTTTGCAGAAGAGGCCTTCCACTACTCCATTCCCACCTTTCATTGTTCTGTGGTGTTTCAATAAAGAGTTTATCTATCTATTTACATACATACATACAGTAACGCCATTCCCCGTTGGCATAGGCAGAGACTACATCTCTCCACATGCTACGATCCCAGCGGAAAGCAGTACACCAACTCCCCGATACCGGTTCATTTATCCATCTATCAAGCAATTGAGAAACATTCGGCGGACAAAACAATGTGGTCTTTGAGATAAATTGTGGTCCACAAAATAGTGGACACATTTAAACAGGTCACGAAATATACAGAAAAACAAAAAATATTCACATATATTATTTTTTCATACTACTGTCAAAAAAACAAAGTGAAATTGATGAATTTGGAAATATTTTATATGTATTATAAGAAAAAAATGCAAAGTGGTCTACGAGGGATAATAGTTTGGAGACCACTGCTCTAGAGCCTCCGGGTTTTTCCGAGCTCCTTCAGCATGCGAGAATTTAACTTGAGACATGAGAATTATATAAGAGCCACGCATAATCCTGACAGCAGAAGCGTAACTTTATTTAAGCCTTTTGAGGTCCCTGGGGTAGTTAATAGAAACAGGCGTTACTTTGCGGAGATCTTTATTGAACAAAGCGTTGCTTTCAATCAAAAAGGTTAGCTAGAAGGGTGTTTTTTCTTAGGTAACAAGATACCTACCCGAGAATTATTTCGGAGGTAGGTATGTTATCCACCAATTCGGACTGGGCCCCCGTGGTGGATTATGGCCTAACCCCCCTCACGTGAGTGAGGAGAGACCCGTGCCCAGCAGTGGGACGTTATGGGTTGATGGTGATGATGAACAAGATAGGGATTCAGATACTAAAACGGAAAGATTTACCATCATCAGTTCGGTCATTCAACAAAGTCCTATCATACATTCATCTGACAACTTAGGCGGAATTAGAACTATATATTTCTACTTTTTCTTATTAGGTCCTTGGGGATCTAAAGCCATATAAAAACGAATGTTTATAGCTTTGTTCGGCCTTGGCGAACCCCACACCAATCTTAGAGAATCTATTAATGGTTGGGTTAATAAATATAACCGGGGTTGTAGAAGGTAATCAAAATGTAAAACAGATAAGTCTACAGATATTATGAAAGGTCTTAAAAACGGCGATTTAGAAGTGGCCTCTGCAGTTAATAGGTCACGCGTATCTTTCAAGCAAATGCAAAATAGAGGAAGTTGGAAAAAAAAGCAGCAGATCTAATCTTATTTTGATGCAGGCATATTTATTATGTTTTAATCAACAATATTTTTAATTGTAAGCTGATGCTTAGTAGATACCACCGCAGCCGCAGCCAAGACCGCCAAGACCAGCGGCTCCGTAACCGAGTCCGTAACCGGCGGCTCCGTAACCGGCGGCTCCAGCGATACCGTAACCGGCGGCGGGGCCAGCGAGACCGTATCCGGCGATGCCGGGAGCGGCGAGAGCGGCAGCGGGGGCGAAGGCTTCGGGAGCGAGAATGCCGGTTAGGATGGGTCCGTCTTCGGCGACGATGCCGACGGCGCCGTTGCCGCAGCCGTAGGAGACGGCGCCAGCACCAGCAGTGGGGAGCACGCCCTCGACGGCGACGGTTCCAAGGAAAGGCAAGTTGCCGCCGGCGGCTAGAGCGCCTTCGTAAGCGTTCTCAGACACGACGGAGATGCCGACGGGAGCGATGGGGGAAGCGCTGGAGGTAACGTGACCGCCACCGGTGGAGGCGACGCCACCGCAACCGGCACCGTAGGCACCAGCGAGACCGGCACCGTAGGCACCACCAAGGCCGTAACCGGCACCAAGACCGTTAAGGCCAGCGGCGCCCCAAGGAGCGGCGATACCACCGCAGCCGCACTGGCTGAAGACAGACTGGAAACATAAATAAACAACGTTAGTAAATTATACTATTTTGAATATCGACATCCATTTACATAATTTTACATCGTACCTTTTAATGTAACTAACAAATTCAGAATAGTGACTACATTTTCAAGAAGCAAATTTAGCCGCTTATATCCGTAAGGAAGGATTAAAGTGACGTACCTGGGCCAGGAGGGCCTGGGCGCAGAAGACGAGGATAGCCTTGGGGGACATGTTGGTGATACTTTAACGAGGGTTGACTCGAGAATAATTCCTTAGCTAATTCATGTTTTCTTTTATACCTAGAAAGCTATTATCAATCCGATATTTAGGCGGCTATTACACAAACTTGCAACAGTTGGATGTTGGCGCCATACGTTATTACTACAATTTAATAGTATGTACGTGTTTATTATGTTAAAATTATAAACAGTGGCTTTCTGAAATAAATAACATAACCTTTCCAATTAACCAATGTTACAACACGTCCTTGACTTATATTTAGTAACCCGATAAACTATGAACATAATGCTTATAAAAAGAAAGTAATACATGGTGAGAACTATTCTGTACACAATTTCAGTCGAAGAACCAACAAACATGTCTTCCTTTGGACTATTCCTCCTGTGCGTCCAGGCTTGCCTGATCCAGGTACTTAATGAATAATTAAAGTACTGCAATAATTGATATAAATCTGAGTAACATTTTATATCCAACCATCTGGATCAGTGAATTAATTTTCAATTCTAATTTTCACAGAACGCCTACAGCCAGTGCATCGGCGCCATCACCCCTGGCATCGGCGGTTCTTACGGTTGGGGCGCTGGCCTTGCCGGCCCCGGTCTCGCTGGTGCTGGCTACGGTCTGGGTGGTGCTTACGGCTGGGGTGCCGCCGGTCTGGCTGGCCCCGCTGGCATCGCCGCTGGCTATGGCCCCGCGTACGGCGGCTCTGGCATCGGTAACGTGGCCGTCGCTGGCGAGCTCCCCGTGGGAGGCGCCACCGCCCTCGCCGGACAGGTCCCCATCATCGGCGCCGTGGAGTACGCCGGCCCCGTCTGCGCTGCCGGTACCGTCAGCATCGCCGGCAACTGCGCCGGAGGCTGCGGCTGCGGAGGTCTTGGTGGTGCTTACGGCATCTACTAAACAATGTTTTAAGCGATGGAACACCTGACAATTACATGAGTTATTACAATATATTTTTTTCTATTTAATGTAACCAACCATTGGCTCAAGTCAATAATTCACTGGTCCCCGCATTATAGGGCGACGCGGCAGGTCAAAGAGTAGAGGGCGGGATGATCTGAAATCCTGAAATATTGGACAGCCATATCTCAGGTTAGGCAAATATGTAAAGATTGTATTGTAGGAAGAGCTTTGCCTTGCAGTGGAACATAATATAACACAATAATTAAATCATCGCTCATAATAATACAATAATTAAAAGTAATAAGAGGCGCTTAACAATCGTGCCAAGTATATTTTAGGTCATAATAGTATCACGTGGCCAAGTTTAGACCTACGCAGATCACCCTCTTTATAAAGGACTGAAGTGAAAGCTATTTTTATATCTGGTTAAGTAAATACTGGATGGTAAAGACTGGATGAGAAGAACTGAAGATCTGGATCAGCGGTGTTCACTAGGATCTCCTAGTGGGCCGATATGGGTTTGAAGATGATGATGATGATAATACTAAACAAAAATTATATCTGACTTCATCATCATCAACCCATAACGTCCCACTGCTGGGCACGGGTCTCCCCTCACTTTCGTGAGGAGGGTTAGGCCATATACCACCACGGGGGCCAGATCCAGATTAGTGGATCACCTACCTACCTCCGAAATAATTATCCGGTAGGTATGTGTGGGTTTCCTCATGATGTTTTTCCTTCACCGAAAAGTGAGTGATAATTACGTACATATGTTTTACAAGAAACACATTGGTACGTGCCTGCACTGGGATTTGAACTCACGACCTCCTAATTGGAAAGCGGACGGTCTCCCACTAGGCTAACTATAGACTTTTTGAAGCCCTTTTTATTTTAAAGAATTAACCCAACAAACTGTGGCAGGAATGACCTTTTAAAGTAAACAACCAAAATAACATGTTGTGTTCATTGTTGTTCTAAAATAGTCGCAATTCTTGGAAACTTTCATAAACTCACAGACGTCACAATACACAGTAGGATACCGCTGAAAGTCTGTATCAAACTTTGGCCGGCTTTTCAGTGGCAAAATAGAATAAAAAACTTTTTATTGTACAACAAAAATAAACACAGTACAGGATAATATTACAATAGGTCAACAAGGGTAGTACAACGTCTTATCGCTGAAAGCTATTTCTTTCAGACAACCCACAAAAAATGGTATACATATACTACATGTTATGTCTACATACGTACAGCCACGCTTTTCTCAGGTTGGGATAGGCAGAGACTACACCTTTCCACATGCTACGATCCCAGCGGGAAGCAGTACGCCAACTCCCTGACACCCTCTACTGGTTTCTGGAACTCCAAACCCATAGGGGGCCGTCCATTAATCACGTGAGGCTATAAGGGGGGGTAGCAAAAATCACGAAATATTACGAGGGGTATTTTTTTGCCAAACGCGTGATTTCTAAATCGAAAAGCGGTTCTTCTAACAATTCAAAAAGATAATATTCTAAATGTCATGGGGTTATTGGGATTGGTAAAACACTTAATTTGCTCATTTCTGAGATAGCAACTGCTTTTCAGCAAAATTAAATAAAAATGACGTATAGCACGTAGCAAAAATCCAAATTTGCTTGGAATAATGTCTACCTTGAATGAAATATGCCGAAAAGCCAAGAGGCGCTGATTACGTGTTTGTATCGCTTGGCTTTGAAACTTTTGCTCCAAAGGGTCCAAGTACGAGGAATTTTTTTAAGCAATTAATTCCTCGATTTTCTTCGATGTCCTCGATGTTCCTTTAGTCGATGCCGCTGGTGACAAGAAGGCTGGCTCATTTCTCGGACAGAGTATAGCTATTGCTATTCAACGTGGAAATGCAGCCAGTGTTCTTGGCACCATGCCTCATGGACACCCACTTTTGTTAGATTTAAAAGTTTAGTTTTAGTTATTTAATTATTGTTATTTCAGTTGTGTCAATAAATGTCATATTGCCAATCATTTTAAACCTGCTGAAAAATTACAATAAATTGAAATCTACGATGTACAGCACAATAGTAATGAGTGATACCTTGATGATTCTTAGCAAATTACTTATTAATTTAAAAATTCTCAAACCGAAAAAATAAATAATAATAAATAGTAATATTATATCATTTTATTGATAAAAGCTCCATCGATCGTACAGTAAAATTGTTTAGTAGAGTCCGTAAGCACCAAGACCTCCGCAGCCGCAGCCTCCGGCGCAGTTGCCGGCGATGCTGACGGTGCCGGCAGCGCAGACGGGACCGGCGTACTCCACGGCGCCGATGATGGGGACCTGTCCGGCGAGGGCGGTGGCACCTCCCACGGGTAGCTCGCCAGCGACCGCCACGTTACCGATGCCAGAGCCGCCATAAGCGGGGCCACAGCCAGCGGCGATGCCAGCGGGGCCAGCCAGACCAGCGGCGCCCCAGCCGTAAGCACCACCCAGACCGTAGCCAGCGCCGGCGAGACCGGGGCCGGCGAGGCCGGCGCCCCAACCGTAAGAACCGGCGATGCCAGGGGCGATGGTGCCGATGCACTGGCTGTAGGCGTTCTGTGAAAATTAGAATTGAAAATTAATTTACAAGATCCAGATGGTTGGATATAAAATGTTACTCAGATTTATATCAATTATTGCAATTATAATAATTCATTAATAACCTGGATCAGGCAAGCCTGGACGCACAGGAGGAATAGTCCAAAGGAAGACATGTTTGTTGGTTCTTCGACTGAAATTGTGTACCGAATAGTTCTCAGCATGTGTTACTTTCTTTTTATAAGCATTATGTTCATAGTTTATCGGGTTACTAAATATAAGTCAAGGACGTGTTGTAACATTGGTTAATTGGAAAGGTTATGTTATTTATTTCAAGATGCCACTGTTTACGATTGGAACATTATAAACACGTACATACTATTAAATTGTAGTAATAACGTATGGCGCCAACATCCAACTGTTGCAAGTTTGTGTAATAGCCGCCTAAATATCGGATTGATAATAGCTTTCTAGGTATAAAAGAAAACATGAATAAGTTAAGGAATTATTCTCGAGTCAACCCTCGTTAAAGTATCACCAACATGTCCCCCAAGGCTATCCTCGTCTTCTGCGCCCAGGCCCTCCTGGCCCAGGTACGTCACTTTAATCCTTCCTTACGGATATAAGCGGCTAAATTTGCTTCTTGAAAATGTAGTCACTATTCTGAATTTGTTAGTTACATTAAAATGTACGATGTAAAATTATGTAAATGGATGTTGATGTTCAAAATATTATAATTTACTAACGTTGTTTATTTATGTTTCCAGTCCGTCTTCAGCCAGTGCGGCTGCGGTGGTATCGCCGCTCCTTGGGGCGCCGCTGGCCTTAACGGTCTTGGTGCCGGTTACGGCCTTGGTGGTGCCTACGGTGCCGGTCTCGCTGGTGCCTACGGTGCCGGTTGCGGTGGCGTCGCCTCCACCGGTGGCGGTCACGTTACCTCCAGCGCCTCCCCCATCGCTCCCGTCGGCATCTCCGTCGTGTCTGAGAACGCTTACGAAGGTGTCTTGGCTGCCGGTGGCAACCTGCCTTTCCTTGGAACCGTCGCCGTCGAGGGCGTGCTCCCCACTGCTGGTGCTGGCGCCGTCTCCTACGGCTGCGGCAACGGCGCCGTCGGCATCGTCGCCGAAGACGGACCCATCCTAACCGGCATTCTCGCTCCCGAAGCCTTCGCCCCCGCTGGCGCTCTCGCCGCTCCCGGCATCGCCGGTGCCGGATACGGTCTCGGAGGCATCGCCGGATACGGTCTCGCCGGACCCGCCGCCGGTTACGGTCTCGGAGGAATTGCTGGTTACGGCCGTGGCGGTCTGGGCTGCGGCTGCGGCGCCGTCTACTAAGTACGGTGTTTGTTACTTATTAAAAAGGCAATTATTTACGAATTATAAGTTTATCTGATATACACTTTTTTGTTTCTGTGAAGCCAGCGGCATAGCTTTATTCTTATCACGACGACCTAACAACGAATTTACAGCCAGTGTCTTTTACGTCTGTTACAGTCAATTACCTTTGGGAGGAACTATGTAAAACACGAAAAAGAAAATATTTATCATACAAACCAGCATAATTTATTATTTTAATGCACTCTGTGGAATAAACTAAGAATCGTCGTCAAAGCCTGGTGTTCTATAAACAGACCTATAATTTCAGATAGTTATTGAAAATAGGTTTCATACATTTACACAAGCCGTCACAACACACTGCATCGGAGAAATGTGAACGCTACCATATTGAATGTATGAAACCGATACCTTTCTGATGCATCACGACACGACACGTCAGACAAATGTGTCGGCGGCTTTATTAGAATAGAATAGAATAGAATATTTTTATTCTATAAATTGTGTACATTATGCTGTTGTTATTACAATAAGAAGTTTCAACAATTTGCCCATTTCGGGCGCACAATAATTAACTTACTTATACACTAGATAAAATTGGAAAACAAAACAATTAACCATATTTTAAAGATTTTTTTAGGAATTTAAAAAAGTAGTTATTATATAAAAAAATATTCTTTTAAATTATAAAAACTTTGCGTTAGCAACAAAATTTTTTACTTTTTGTTGAAATCTGGTCCAATTTGCATCTTAACGTCTACAGGTAGATTGTTATAAACTTTAATAGCTGTGAAGTAAGAGCTCTTATGATACATAGTGTTATTGGCCTGAGGCATAAAAATATTATGCTTGTATTTGGTCCTTAGAATTTCGGATCGGTTGGATTTTTTGTTTTATAAAAGTACTCGTAATTGCTTTCGACAAATAAACAAATTTGATATATATAAATACAAGTGTAAGGAAGTTATTCTCTATGAAAACATTATGAAGTGTTTCAGTACTATTTAAATTAAATATACATCTTAGACATCTTTTTTGAAGTAGAAAATTAGATTCTACTTCTACAGAATTACCCCAAAATATAATCCCATAGCTTAAAAGAGGATAAACGTAACCATAATACGTGTCGCTTTCAGCGATAAGACCGCCCATTGTACTACCCTTGTTTACCTATTGTAATTTTTCTGTACTGTGTTTATTTTTGTTTCTGGTGTACAATAAAGAGTTTTTCTATTCTATTCTATTCTATTCATAATACGTGTTTATAGCATTTTTTTTGATGATACGTTTTTTTGGAATTGAAACAGCATACATGTATTGAGAAAGTTTTGTGTTAAATTTGGCCCTCGTTGTGGATCATGGCCTAATCCTCATCACGAAAGTGAGGGGAGACCCGTGCTCAACCGTGGGCCGATATGGGTTGATGAGATAGATAGTTGACCTGCTGATTAACCGTGCTGACAATACGTGTTCTGTCTTAACATAACTATTAGAATAGTCGGTGTTTTCACACGTTCACTGAGTAGGTATAATTTCATATCGACCTCATAATTACACGCAAACACAACTTTGTTTATATTTTGTAAGTTAGTTGTGTAAGCGTCTTTTTTGATGGGTTTCCTTCTGTCGTCTTACACGTTATCTATTCCTATTAATCTTATATTTTTAAATGAGCAATTCTTGTATATATATAATTGGAATCTCGGAATCGGCTCCATCGGTTTTCATGAAATTTAGTATATAGGGGGTTTCGGGGGCGATAAATCGATCTAGCTAGGAATCATTTTTAGAAAATGTCATTTTATTCGTGTTATATCAAATTAAACATAAACTTGGAAGAAAAATAACAAAGCGTTGGAGGCGTTTGAGTAGTCCAAATTTAAACTGAAAAATATGACTCTTCCTGACATCTATTGGCGAATAATAATACTACCGAGCAAAGCTCGGTCATCCAGGTACTATTTTAAACGCGAAAGTTTGTGAGAATGGATGGATGGACGTTTGTTCCTCTTTCACGCAAAAACTACTGAACGGATTCGAATGAAATTTGGAACACAGATAGTTTATAACCAGAATTGAGTAATAGGGTACTTTTTATTCCGATGGTATGTTCCCGTGGGACAAAACGGGAACTGCGCGGGTGAAACCGCGGGGCGCAGCTAGTATTATTATAATTACGGGTAGAGTAATCACCAAGGCCAGGTTTTCTCTCTTTTACCAATGTAATGGTCGTTTTCAGATATAAAGGGTGTCCCACGGATATGCCACATGGAGGAAAAGTACCTTTAATATTGTAAACGGAACATTTTACTGAAATTATTTAAATGTCTATGAATGCAGTTTAAATTGTTTTTTAAGTTCAAATAATGTCTTCTTTCAGTAAAATGTTCTATCTACAATATTCAAGGTACTTTTCCTCCATGTGGCATATCCGTGGGACACCCTGTATATCCCTACTTCCTTTCTAATATTATAAATGCAAAATTGCACATCAAATGATAAAAAATCTACCAATATACAAGAGAAACGAGTTATTTTTTTAATTACTGAGTAACGTGTTTTTGTTTTAAGCTTTATTATTTTCCATTATTGTTTTTTTTTCTTAATGAGATATTTTGATGCACGCCTCTACACCGTCTCTCCTTCACTATGGGTGGTTGACTGGTAGAAAATGCTCTTAGCGTTAAGTCCGCCATTTGTACTAGTTAGTTAATCTGTGCAATACAGTATTAAATAAATAAATAAATAAATAACGTGACGAGCAGGTCGTTCTTCTGATGGTAATCGCTACGCCTGCCCATAACAGTAACAGTTCCACCCAGGACTTTCCACTGCATAATCCTTCGCGGCACTGCACTGCGCTCGTCACCCTGAGACATTGGTTCTAAAGTCTCATCATGCCCAGTAATTTTGATAAAAACACAGTGGAACTGGGAATTTGGAGATAGCAATGTTATTTTGATGTTGGTTATAATAAAATGTTCACTTCTAGGAACATTCATTAAAGCTAGTTTCCTAATTAATGAAGTAAGAAATTTGTTCAGAGTAAATTATAATCATCCCACTCCTCCGTGGGTAATATGAGCGAGATAGCAGTATTGGGAAACACACACCTCATTAATCTTCAGTAACACAACACAGGGCCAGAAATACAAATCAAAATTGTGTTGAGTATTTTTTTTTTAATCAATATTATAAATGAAAAAGTTTGTTTGTAAATTTGTAAGTAGTATGTCTGGAACAATAACACTAGATAATTATTTATTCCAGAAAATGGCACGGTTTTTGCGGGATCATTGTACACACGGGTTAAACCGCGGGGCGCAGCTAGTATTTATGTATTTGGTTATGTATGGGAACTTCAATTAAAACTTAGTAGAGACCGCCACAGCCGCAGCCAGCTCCGATACCGTATCCGGCGACTCCTCCGAGACCGTTCCCGGCGATACCGCCGAGGCCGTATGCGTTTCCGGCAAGACCGTATCCGGCGATACCGGGAGCGGCAAGAGCAGCCGCAGGGGGGTAGGCACCGGGACCGGCGATACCGGTGGCGATGGGGCCCTCAGCGCCGATGCCGACGGCACCGTTGCCGCAGCCGTAGGAGACGGAGCCAACACCAGCAGTGGGGAGCACGCCCTCGATACCGACAGTGCCAAGGAAAGGCAGGTTGCCACCGGCAGCCAGAACGCCTTCGTAAGCGTTCTCAGACAGCACGGAGACACCGACGGGGGCGATGGGGGAAGCGCTGGCGGCAGCGAGACCGCCACCGGTGGAGGCGACACCACCGCAACCGGCACCGTAGGCACCACCCAGACCGGCACCGTAGCCACCAGCCAGACCGTAACCGCCAGCTAGGCCGTTCCAGCCAGCGGCGCCCCAGGGAGCGGCGAGACCGCCACAGCCGCACTGGCTGAAGACGGACTGGAAATTAATAACAAACAAGAAATTAACACCAACACTTGAAAACATACTTGAAGAAAAAAATATGGGTAAGTTACTGTTAAATCAAGAAAATTCTTACTGCCAAAACGACAGTGTTGAAGAAACAAAATGTCGTGTGATAATTATAGTTGATAGCAAATACTAACCTGGGCCAGGAGGGCCTGGGCGCAGAAGACGAGAATAGCCTTGGCGTTCATTTTGAGGTTATTCCGAGAATAATTATTGAAAATAACTGATGCATCTATTTATATTCAAAAGTTTATCAGAACAATAATTGTCGGAAAACATTACGACAGTTCTTGGTAAAACAATGCCAATGGCACAATACGAGGATAGTGTTATTTGTCATAAATGAAAATAAAGTGTTTATCTATTTCACGCCACTACGCATGGGTTCGTAGCTGATAGCCTTGACACATATTTTGAAACTTCATGAAGCTCTCCAGTATAAAAAGTAAATTGGCGGTTCAGAGAAGTTATTCTGAATACTAGTTTCAACTGTATCAAACATGTCTTCCTTTGGACTATTCCTTCTGTGCATCCAGGCTTGCCTGATCCAGGTGATTCCTCAATTTATATTCTTCTCTCGATCGTTTCCTCATTGTTCAAGATCGCCACGCGACCTGCTTGCGTTGTCTTCTTCTTCTTCTTCTTCTTCATTTATTTACAATTATATTTTTTAATCGAATTCATTTACATTTTGTTTCTTGATAACATCTACAGCGAAAATGGCAAATACTTTAGGAATCCAGAAATCAATATTTCCGATCCTGTCTTCGTGAAAGCGTAGTTTTATTTATTTGTGTCTGAGCAAGTCGTTCATCTGATAGTTAGCGCTACGCCTGCCCATAACAGTCACAGCACCACCAAGAACCCTGCATTGTATAATCATGCGCTGCACTGCACTGCGCTCGTCACCCTGAGACATCGGCTCTAAAGTCTCATATGCCCAGTAATTTCGCTGGAAACAATGCCCTTCAAACCGGAACAAAGTAATGTCTGCACACTACTACTTGGCGGATGAATATCTGGCAAAAGTGTGGTTTCCCAGGCGGTCTCTTGCAGAAGAGGCTAACCACTACTGATTTTATGCGGCAGGTTTAATAATAGGTACGTTGCTATTGTTTCAGACCGCCTTCAGCCAGTGCGGCTGCGGTGGTATCACCGCTCCCTGGGGCGCCGCCGGCCTCGGCCTGGCTGGCAACGGAGTGCTCGGAGGCTACGGCTACGGCGGTCTGGGTGGTGCTGGTCTGTACGGTGCTGGTCTTGCTGGCCCCGCTGGCTATGCCGGTCTTGCTGGTCCCGCTTACGGCGGAGCCGGTATCGGCAACGTGGCCGTCGAAGGCGCTCTCCCCGTTGGTGGTGCCACCGCCCTCGCCGGACAGGTCCCCATCATCGGCGCCGTGGAGTACGCCGGTCCCGTCTGCGCTGCCGGTACCGTCAGCATCGCCGGTAGCTGCGCCGGAGGCTGCGGCTGCGGAGGCCTTGGTGGTTACGGAATCTACTAATTTGTAACAAAAACCACACACGACTATATACACGAAACTGGACTGGAAAAATTATACATCAACGACCATACCTAGTTTTTGTTTTGTTTTAGTAACCCGTTAATGAATAAACCTGATGAAACTTAAAAGTTTGAAGTAGGAGAGAATAATTATTAATAGTTTAAGAAGAAGTCGTTGGATGCTTAGAACGATCTCTAAAGTAAACTATTAGAAGGAAAAGTATCCAATCATATAGTGCGTCCAAGCCAACGAGACAGGTTTGAAGTTCTGTAACGTTTGTTGTAGCGCACGTTTGTTGCGCCTGCTGATGGCGAGATGTGCACCTTCTCTCTTCATCAGCCCACACACGTCCAATGCTGGACGTAGGCCTCTCCCAATGAACACCATTGAGCCCGATCTTCGGCTTTCCTCATCCAGCCTTGCCAGCCGTCTTCCGCAAGTCGACACTCCACCTGCCGGCGTCCTACACTACGTTTGCCTAAACGCGGTCTCCACTCTAGAACTTGTCTACCCCATCGGTTGTCGGTTCGGGCTTCTTTCTTCTTCTTCCACAATTAACAAACACTCAATCAGACTCTGAAAGGAAAGCCCGATTAAGAACCCTTCACTTAACCCTAGTTCGAAGCCACATCAGCTACAGTTCTAATTATTCTAACACAGCCTTTCTTGCAAACGCACTCTCTCAAGTCATAATCTGCAGCCAATGTCTTCCTTCTTGTCTTTAGCTGCTATACTCGTCACCTTATTCCCACATCCTCAATCTCCATTTCTATTTCTACCTTTTTTTTATCTTTCCTCTTGGTACTATCAGCGACATTTTCGTATAGACTGATCCAAAGGTGGGTCGACAACATCAAAATGTTGTTGGGTAATACATGGACCAGATCGGCCCAAAGCTGGGATAAATGGCGTAAGAGGGAGGAGACTTATGCCCTGCAGTGGGTTGGATGAGCTGTCTATGATGACTTCAGTATTAAACTAGCTATATAGCAAACAATTCGTTTCATTCTTCGATTAAAAATCCGTTTCATTGTTATCCGACACACCAAGAAGGTTGGTGCAGCGGTTACTTCATCAGAGCAGCTGGAACTCATCCTTTTTTCAAAAATCGGTCTCAACACTAGTCAACGCTTGATCAACTCGACGCGTAACCAAAAAAGCTGGTATATAATGGTATATAACTTATAATGGCTCATCAAATTATCATTTCAATTGAACGAAGCACTGTCACCAGCATGTTGAGTGCGTTGTCGACTGGTAGCGGGTTAGAGGAGAGTGCTTGGGTTACCCATAACAAAGGAATGAGGCCACCCCCTTTGGGGGTCAAGCGTCCTCCCCCTGTCAACGGGCTGGAGTCTTCCTTAGAGAACCAACGGTGGCGTGACTGTGGAAGATGTTTTATGTTACGTTCCCATGGCCGCGACGATAGGCGTCCCGGAGGAACACCCTGAGGTTTTAGTAGGTAGCTGGGAGTCCCCGCTATCCCCTCGGTTCTACCCCGGGACTGGTGGTATGCGTAATGCAATAACCCAGGTAACATAAAACCTTCTTTGTAACCCAAAAATATCACTCGCTTTTCGGTGAAGGAAAACATCGTGAGGAAACCCATATACCTACCCGAGAATTATTTCGGAGGTAGGTTTGTTATCCACCAATCCGGACCGGGCCCCCGTGGTGTATTATGGCCTAACCCTCCTTACGAAAGTGAGGAGAGACCAGTGCCCAGCAGTGGGACGTTATGGGTTGATGATGAACCCAAAAATAATTTGAAAATAATAATCTAGTATATTGTTTAGTCGACGCCGCTGGTGACAAGAGAGCTGGCTCATTTCTCGCACAGAGAATAGCTATTGCTATTCAACGTGGAAATGCAGCCAGTGTTCTTGGCACCATGCCTCATGGACACCCTCTTCTGTTAGATTTTTAAGTTTTTAGTTTTAGTTAGTTTTCCTTTTATTTATTTTGTTTTTTATTTATTTATTTATTTAATACTTTATTGCACAGATTAACTTACTAGTACAAATGGCTGACTTAACGCTAAGAGCATTTTCTACCAGTCAACCACCCATAGTGGAGGAGTTTTTAAGTTCTATATAGTAGCTAATAATTTCTGAATTATTTTTGGTCGGTAAAGAAAGAAATAGAAATTTTAATAGTCATTAACACTTTCGACAGATTAAGACAGAGCGGTTCCGTGATTTTTGTTCACCCAAAAAGTACTCATCGCACCTAAAGAAGATTTCCTTAAAAAAAAAAACGAAATGTGTCTTGGGACACAAAGTAAAAGTAAACCTCAACTAAAAACTACTTTAAAGAAAATATTTAATTAATTTTTTTCATATAAGATATTTCATAAAATATACGCAACGTAACGTTCTCTGTTTCTATCTTCACTAACTTATAGCTCCCTCTGAACTTCCGTTCGCCTCGCCCGATCACATTTTTCGTAACGCGTCAAGTCCCAAGTCAAGCGTGCGTAAAGATGTTTTACTTCAAAAAATAGTATTTAGGTTACTTATAAGCATGTAATTGTTTGTAATTTGTCTAACTGTGGTAGGTTCTAGTATTTATTTACTATGAAAATGGTTAGTTTTAACTAATTCCAAATACCTAATGATTGCGCTTTCAGTTGTAGTTTACGTGATACGCTAATTGTAACATAATGACATCAATCGTTGTGATAATCCACGCGTATGAAATTGTGGTTTTTATGAAAACAATGGAAATTCAGTTGTTCAATGTTTTATTTTGTCGGGGTCCGTTCATAAATTTTGTGTTTGAAAAATGTCATTCGGTTCTCAGTAGATGCCGTAAGCACCACCGAGGCCTCCGCAGCCGCAGCCTCCGGCGCAGTTACCGGCGATGGTGACGGTACCGGCAGCGCAGACGGGACCGGCGTACTCCACGGCGCCGATGATGGGGACCTGTCCGGCGAGGGCGGTGGCACCACCAACGGGGAGAGCGCCTTCGACGGCCACGTTGCCGATACCTTCGCCGCCGTAAGCGGCACCACCGAGACCGGCATAGCCAGCGCCGGCCAGACCAGCACCACCCAGACCGCCGTAGCCGTAGCCTCCGAGCACTCCGTTGCCAGCCAGGCCGAGGCCGGCGGCGCCCCAGGGAGCGGCGATACCACCGCAGCCGCACTGGCTGAAGGCGGTCTGGAAATAATTACATTATATTTTAATATCCACAGTGAATACAATCTGGGTCTAGCTAGAATGGCACTATGCAAGCTACTTGGACCAGATAGATTTTAAAACAGTTCAAAACAAACAATAAAATGGTTAGAACGTCTACGTTAACCGACTCTCTCTCTGTCGCTCTTCGGTGAAGGCAAACATCGTGAGATAACCCACATACCTACCCGAGAATCATTTCGGAGGTAGATATGTTATCCACCAATCCAGTGGATTATGGCCTAACCCCCCTCACGGAAGCGAGGAGAGACCCGTGCTCAGCAGTGGGACGACACGGGTTGATGATGATGCTATGCATCTATCGTTAAATATTATTGACTTCGAAAAGAACTACTCGTGCCAGTCTCCCATTCCCCAAGATGGTTCATCACAAAATTTACGGAATCGTGAAAACTCTTCGTCACCTATGCTTGCCTGGTACTTCGGGTGCTAGACAGCTCGAAGAAATATAGATTCCTAGTACTGGACGACACTTTGCTCACAGTTCGAATATAGTATCTATATATAAAAAATGTTATGTTGGTTTGTGTACGCTTCAAAAACTCAAAAAGTTCTGCACCGATCGAGCTGAAATTGTAGCATGATGTATAATCCGCATCAAGGATTGTTTTTATCTATTTTTTTCATCAGTGACATATCAGCGAATGTGCCACAGCGAAGCGCAGCAGGGTACAGCTAGTACTTTATATAAACTTACTTCGAACTCATGCATGGACCTCGTCAGGGCCAAAAAAATTTATTTGAATTTCTATCGTTTTAGAGATTTTGGGAAGTACCCTCCAAAGCTATGCCAAGGGGTCATGATTGTATCTATCTCGTATCACTCATCTCGTACTTTGTATATATGATACCATTAGTTTATTAATATATTTTATTAATATTATTATATATTTTTTTAAAAAAATGGTCTGAGCAGTTTTAAAAAACACGCAACGCATGGATAACGTCCCAAAAATGCAGGTGGCCTTATAGGCGGCGGTAATCATATACGATTGTGAACCACCAGGCGGACCATCGAGTTATTTTCCACTATATCACATAAACAAGTCACCATTAGAGAATTAATTTAGTTAGAGGCAGTTCCAACTGTCCCAGTGAACGATGATTGAAGGTATCTTACCTGGATCAGGCAAGCCTGGATGCAGAGGAGCAACACGGTGAAGGAAGACATGGTTGTTATTTGAACTGAAGTTTGGATTCAGAATAAGTTTCTCAGTTCCACGATTCAGGTTTTATAGTCCGACAGATTGTAAAGTTTCGAAACTTACAGACAAAACCACTATTATTTATCAAAATAACACGACGAATTCCTATTTATTTCGTAACTTGGTACAAAATATTGAAGTTTTGAAATGGAATGGAAGATAGGTACAAATCATATAGGCATGTTTTCTTCTATCTTCCAATTGATGCAATGTTATTTGCTTGTGATATAGCTGTATGTACCAATATATCACAAAGCTGCAGTATATAAAACCAGAGAGTGACAAACCTCATCATTATCTCCGAACTCCCATTCGTAGTAACAGCAACATGTCTCCCAAAGCCATCCTCGTCTTCTGCGCCCAGGCCCTCCTGGCCCAGGTACGTTGAGTTTCTTCACCTAACTGTTTCCTTCAAACATACTCGCATAGCGTTTGCGTTTCTGTACTTAATTTAAAACTTTGTAGTCGCCTGCTATGCATTTTACTTCACAGGGTTAATGTTAACAGCCTCCTACTTTGAAATCTCTAAGTGACTTACAATGCAAAGGTTTAGCTCGTTAAGTTACTGACATAATTTTATGTAGGCTTGAACATTTTAATTTACCAACCTCTTCATTTCCAGTCCGTCTTCAGCCAGTGCGGCTGTGGCGGTCTCGCCGCCCCCTGGGGCGCCGCTGGCCTTAACGGTCTCGGTGCCGGTTACGGCCTTGGTGGTGCCTACGGTGCCGGTCTTGCTGGTGGTTACGGTGCCGGTTGCGGTGGCGTCGCCTCCACCGGTGGCGGTCACGTTACCTCCAGCGCTTCTCCCTGCGCTCCCGTCGGTATCTCCGTGGTGTCTGAGAACGCTTACGAGGGTGTTCTGGCTGCCGGCGGCAACCTGCCTTTCCTCGGAACCGTCGCCATCGAGGGCGTCCTCCCCACTGCTGGTTCTGGTGCCGTCTCCTACGGCTGCGGCAACGGTGCCGTCGGCATTGGCGCTGAGGGTCCCATCGGTACCGGCATTCTCGCCCCTGAGGCCTTCGCTCCCGCTGCCGCTCTCGCCGCTCCCGGCATCGCCGGCGCCGGTTACGGTCTCGGAGGCATCGCTGGATACGGTGTTGCTGGAGCCGGTCTCGGTTACGGTGCTGCTGGTCTTGGTGGACTTGGCTGCGGCTGCGGAGCTATCTACTGAGCTTTTGACGAAAACGATTCCTATAACTGACAAAATACAAACCCTGCTGCACTATATTTTCTTTTACTTACTTCAAGCTACCTGAGAATTAAAATTATAAAAATAATAATATTAAGGTCATATGTTAGGTAAAACTTTCCTTTTTCTAAATTATTTACTGAATTAGTTGCACTGAATTTCAACCCGAGTTTGACCCTAAATAATCAGAGACGAAAAAGGAAGCCATAGCGATGTTTCGATCGATAGATTTGAGAAACCATAGATACACTATAAATTATGAGACCAACAGACGGACGGACAGACGGACAGACGGACAGACGGACAGACGGACAGACGGACAGACGGACAGACGGACAGACGGACAGACGGACAGACGGACAGACGGACAGACGGACCGACGGACAGACGGAGAACAAAGTGATCCTTTGAGGGTTCCTTTTTCCGTTTGAGGTACGGAACCCTAAAAAACTCTAACTCTAACTCTCTCTCTCGCTAACTCTAACTCTAAACTCTCACATAGCCCTGGAATAGAACGTAGATAGCTTTTATCCCGTAAAAATGAACGATTATTGTGGGATAACATTTTTTTTTTGACTGAGTGACGAGACGAGCCAATTGGTCACCTGATGGTGAGCGCTACGCCTGCCCATAACAGTTACAATGCCACCCAGAACTTTGCATTGCATCTTGCGCGGAACTGCACCGCGCTCGTCATCCTGAGACATCGGCTCTAAAGTCTCATATGCCCAGGAGGCCTACCATGACCTCTTATAGCGATTCAATTGAAGACCTAAACTGAACCGCGTCGCATAATCGTACCGCGACGTCTTATTTTTTATGTTGCTGCCATTTTCTACCTAAACTGGATCCAGTTAAGGTTGAAAATGGTAGCAACCTAAATTGAGTCGCTAATAATCCATTTTCAACCTAAATCATATCCAGTTTAGGTTGAAAATGGCAGCAACATAAAAAATAAGACGTCACTGTACGATTATGCGACGCGGCTCAGTTTAGGTCCTCAACTGAATCGCTATAAGACGTCATGGTAGGCCCCCAGTTTGCTGAAAACAGCGGCAACAACACCCAGTTATAGCGAGTGAAGCTCGGGACGCTGCTAGTCTTTCATATAGAGTAATAATTAATGCAGCAAGAGTCACGTACGTGAGTTACTGAACAGTGAGGGTGCAACTAATTAACGAACTGACTGATTGAGGTCATATTTACACAATATGACATTGGTTTTGTAAAGACGATGCATTATTATAGATTACTAAGTAAGTTTTAGGATTTTTGACGAGGCAATTAAGACACTTTTATGTTATACTAGCTGCGCCCCGCCGTTTCACCCGCGTAGTTCCAGTTCCCGTGGGAATATGAGGATTAAATCTAGCCTAAGTTACTCGTTATCACATCAGCTATCTGCCAGTGAAAGTCCTGTCCAAATCGGTCCAGCCTTTCCAGAGATTAGCGGGAACAAATAGACAGCCAGACAAAAATTAAAAAAAATGTTATTTTGGTTTATATACCTTACTAGCTGTACCCTGCCACGCTTCGCTGTGACACATTCGCACATTCGCTGATATGTCACTGATGAAAAAATAGATAAAAACAATCCTTGATGCGGATTATATATCATGCTAAAATTTCAGCTCGATCGGTGCAGAGCTTTTTGAGTTTTTGAAGCGTACACAAACCAACATAATTTTATATATATATATATAGATATATGAATGTAGTAAAAAGCGATTATTTTAATATTATAAGCAGATAGGTACTTCAATTTTATTTATTTGTAAAGATGTATAGATTTTATTGATAATTCAACATTTTCTTCATAATATAAATTTCCAGTACCTACTTCAATTGATTCCCTAGAATTGCAGTATTATTATTGTTTGACAATTATGATGATTTTTTTAGATAATTTACTACAATAGCGGTGGTAGTCTTGTGTGGGAACGTCCGCCTTCCAAAGCGGTTCCCGAATCCAAATGCGGGCACGTACCAATATATTTTTTTAAAACATAATAATATGTAAGTTCTATTCCTGTACCTTGTGTATTTCTGAACTGGTGTACAATAAAGTATATTCTATTCTATTCTATTCTATTCTACTCTATGTTAGTAATTATCACTCGTTTTTCGGTGAAAGAGAACACGTGAGGTAACTCTCATACCTACCCGAGAAAATTGAATCATAAGGATATTTTAATATACTTAATAATATCTGAGTATGCACACAAAAATCAGATACACACACAGCACAGGGCAAACATTAGCATAATTAAATTATTAAAACAAGGAAGGTTTGTTCATCTATCTTTTATTTGTCGGGTCCATTGATGATAAGTAAGCAGTCAAGTATAGTATCCACAGGTTCTCAGTAGATGCCGTAAGCACCACCGAGGCCTCCGCAGCCGCAGCCTCCGGCGCAGTTACCGGCGATGGTGACGGTACCGGCAGCGCAGACGGGACCGGCGTACTCCACGGCGCCGATGATGGGGACCTGTCCGGCGAGGGCGGTGGCACCACCAACGGGGAGAGCGCCTTCGACGGCCACGTTGCCGATACCTTCGCCGCCGTAAGCGGCACCACCGAGACCGGCATAGCCAGCGCCGGCCAGACCAGCACCACCCAGACCGCCGTAGCCGTAGCCTCCGAGCACTCCGTTGCCAGCCAGGCCGAGGCCGGCGGCGCCCCAGGGAGCGGCGATACCACCGCAGCCGCACTGGCTGAAGGCGGTCTGGAAATAATTACATTATATTTTAATATCCACAGTGAATACAGTCTCGGTCCAGCCGAAGGAAGAGACCTCAGCCAGGGCAAGGAGGAAGAAGAAATAATAACATATAATAATAACGTGTCACGATCACATACGTAGCTCCTGATCCCTGTATCTAGAGAATCAGAAACTGAGAGGACCATGGTCCTACAAACACCCAGAATCAGAGCAAATACCTGTGATTCGCGCAAATCTTTGGCCTGTTTGGGAATTGACCATGTAACCTCACGCTTCACAGTTAGTTTAACACCCACTGCGCCACTGAAGTCGTTAAATATTATTTAAAACATCATCAAAAAACTACGTTTAGTTAGAGGCAGTTCCAACTGTCCCAGTGAATGATGATTGAAGGTATCTTACCTGGATCAGGCAAGCCTGGATGCAGAGGAGCAACACGGTGAAGGAAGACATGGTTGTTATTTGAACTGAAGTTTGGATTCAGAATAAGTTTCTCAGTTCCACGATTCAGGTTTTATAGTCCTTCAGATTGTAGTGTTTCGAAAGTTTCAGACAACCCATATTAAAATACATAACAAATACCGTCCTATTTGTTTCGTAAGCTTCGTTTATTGGTAAATAAGTAACACGCATGAGCTAGTTCTCTTCTATCTTCCAATTGACGCAATGTTCACTGCTGATATAGATGTATGTACCAATATGTCACAAAGCTGCAGTATATAAAACCAGAGAGTGACAAACCTCATCATTATCTCCGAACTCCCATTCGTAGTAACAGCAACATGTCTCCCAAAGCCATCCTCGTCTTCTGCGCCCAGGCCCTCCTGGCCCAGGTACGTTGAGTTTCTTCACCTAACTGTTTCCTTCAAACATACTCGCATAGCGTTTGCGTTTCTGTACTTAATTTAAAACTTTGTAGTCGCCTGCTATGCATTTTACTTCACAGGGTTAATGTTAACAGCCTTCTACTTTGAAATCTCTGAGCTATATATTAAGATAAAGTGACTTACAAAACATAGGTTTAGCTGTTATGTAGACTTGAACATTTTAATTTACCAACCTTTTTGTTTCCAGTCCGTCTTCAGCCAGTGCGGCTGTGGCGGTCTCGCCGCCCCCTGGGGTGCCGCCGGCTGGAACGGTCTTGGTGCCGGATACGGCCTTGGTGGTGCCTACGGTGCCGGTCTCGCTGGTGCCTACGGTGCCGGTTGCGGTGGCGTCGCCTCCACCGGTGGCGGTCACGTTACCTCCAGCGCTTCTCCCTGCGCTCCCGTCGGCATCTCCGTCGTGTCTGAGAACGCTTACGAAGGCGCTCTAGCCGCCGGCGGCAACCTGCCTTTCCTCGGAACCGTCGCCATCGAGGGCGTCCTCCCCACTGCTGGTGCTGGCGCCGTCTCCTACGGCTGCGGCAACGGTGCCGTCGCCATCGGAACCGAGGGTCCCATCGGTACCGGCATCCTCGCCCCCGAGGCCTTCGCTCCTGCTGCCGCTCTCGCCGCTCCCGGCATCGCCGGCGCCGGTTACGGTCTCGGAGGCATCGCCGGATACGGTCTCGCCGGATCCGCCGCCGGTTACGGTCTCGGTTACGGTGCTGCCGGTCTTGGTGGACTTGGCTGCGGCTGCGGAGCTATCTACTGAGAATTTGATGAAAATGATTCCTTCAACTGACTAATTACAAATATTGCTGCACTATATTTTCTTTTACTCATTTGAAACCCTGTGGCTATCATTAATACTAGCTTAGAATTTTACTCTTAGCCTTTATTTTGACAATTTCCTGTTCGGTTTCACCCAAAACTGTTGTAAACTTTAAGCCCGAACCGTGTAGCATTTACAATTGGATAAAGTCCGAATCAAAATACGAGTTCTAAATTCAAGGACATTATAATAATTGTATGTACTTATGTTTGAAGATCTTCTTTTATAAGGTCTGAAGTCTTCCTCATGATACATTTCGATTTCTCAGCACGCACTTGGTATTCAAGAAATTCAGCATTCTTATCCACAAAGAATATTAGAAATAAATGAAATAAAAATAGGGCATGAAAGTTAGTATGGAAATATGTAAGGTTTCGGCTAAACCACTGCACCGATTTAAAAAATTCTTTCACTAATAGAAAGCTACATTATCAGCAAATAGCATAGGCTATATTTTATCCCCTTATTACTACAGGAATCGGAACTACGCGGGTGAAACCGCGGGGCGCAGCTAGTTATCTATACTAATATATAAAGCTGAAGAGTTTGTTTGTTTGTTTGAACGCAAGGATCTCAGGAACTACTGGTTGGAATTAAAAATTCTTTTTGCGTTGAATAGTCCATTTATTGAGGAAGATTATAGGCTATATAACACCACGCCAATAGGAGCGGAACTTTTATAAAGAATGTGGAAAAAACGGGAAAAAATAATGCTTCCAATCCTTACTTCCTTACTTATATTATAAATGCGAAAGTAACTCTGTCTGTTGCTCTTTCACGCCTGAACTACTGAACCGATTGAAATGAAATTTGGTACAGAAATAGTCTAGAACCTAGGGAAGGACATAGGCTACTTTTTATCGCAAAAAATGCATTGTAAGGGTTTGAAATAGGGGATGAAAGTTTGTATGGAAGTATCGTCATTTTTGAAGCTAGAAGCTTGAAATTTATTTTTTAGGCTTTTTATCAGATATAAATAAATTTGGCATTCAAAGTTTGTAAAACTTTACCCTTGAGGTGTAAAATAAATATAGGGGATTAAAGTATGTATAGGAATATGTAAAGTATCGGCTTAATTTTCTCTAATGGAAAGCTACATTGACAGCGAGTAACATAGGCTATATTTAATCCCCATATTCCTGCGGGAACAGGAACTACGCGGGTGAAACCGCGGGGCACAGCTAGTTTTATATAAATATCAGCTCTCTGCGCTTCTTCTCCACTTTAACTGAGCATGTTCATACTCCTCCGTCCGCACTTTTTAACAAAAAGGTATCACAAATTTTCGTTTCACGTATTAATTCTATAGATTCTTGCGTGTCCGATGTCAGATTTAAGGCAATACAATTGTATAGATGGATAGATAGATAAACTCTTTATTGAAACCACTGAATAAAGAAAACTTAAAAACTAGAACAAAACAGGTTCAACAATTAGTGTTTCAATTGGTGGTCTTATCGCTTAGAGCAATATAAGTTAGTAGATTTTGCATTAATCCTACTTCCTACTAATATTATAAATGCGAAAGTTTGTGAGAATGGATGGATGGATGTTTGTTCCTCTTTCACGCAAAAACTACTGAACGGATTCGAATGAAATTTGGAACACAGATTGTTTATAACCAGGATTGAGTAATAGGGTACTTTTTATCCCGATAGTATGTTCCAGTGGGACAAATCGGGACTGCGCGGGTCAAACCGCGGGGCGCGGCTAGTCTATTATAATTAGGTGTGGATGTGTTGGTTTTTGTCTCACTGGATGATGTGATCGCTATGTGACAAAGCCAATTCAAAAAATTAAAAAAAAAATGCAATGATACCTCATTTATCTCTGACGTATTTCCGAAGCACTGGTTGAGTTAATGGAGTTTCCTTTTCCAGTAACAGATTAAGGCATGAGTCACCACTTGAAAGGGAAATTTCCTATTTGAAACTCAAACTGTAGTCAGTTACTCATTAGTTTAATTGTTCATATTTGTTTTTTTTTCTACGTATATCTTATATCTTTAAATGAGCAATTCTTGTATATATATATAATAATTGGAATCTCGGAATCGGCTCCAACGATTTTCATGAAATTTAGTATATAGGGGGTTTCGGGGGCGATAAATCGATCTAGCTAGGAATCATTTTTAAAAAATGTCATAAAAAAAAAAAATACCGAGCAAAGCTCGGTCATCCAGGTACTGAGACTTATGTGTTTGACCTGTAAAAGTGCTTTATTATTATAGCGTACTTACAATAAATGGTTAGGTTAGGTTATTATATTTTACACTCAGTAAAATAAACGAGGCGAGCAAATCGTTCACCTGATGGTAAGCGCTACGCCTGCCCATAACAGTTACAGTGTCACCCAGAACTTGGCATTGCATAATCCTTCGCGGCACTGCACTGCGCTCGTTACCCTGAGACATCGGACTACTACGTAGAAGAAAACGTGATTTTTATTAATAAAATGGTTTACAGTTATCTCTGAAGCACGTGACTCTTTAAGAACATTATTAATTGCTTTAGGCATAGTTATTATTATTATTTATCTAACTTATGTTTTTATTTCACAGGAAAACAATAATAAAATAAAACTAAAGCTTAAAAATCTAACAAAAGTAGGTATCCATGAGGCATGGTGCCAAGAACGCCGGCTGCATTTCCAAGAAAAAAACTCAACGGCCTAGATGTTAAAATTTATGGCCTTCCTTTTATTTCTGACACTATGTTATTTAGCAAAAAATTATCCTTATGATGAAGCCTTTCGATCGGTACGATAAAGCTACAGGGTGATTATTTTTCTCGTGTAACGGGTTCGATTCTCGGTTCAACCATGTAATTATTTAAATATCTATGAATGCAGATTAAATTGTTTTTTAAATTCAAATAATGTCTTCTTTCAGTAAAATGTTACATTTACACTATTCAAGGTACTTTCCCTCCGTGTGGCATATCCGTGGGACACCCTGTATAAACTCCCATAAATGCAAACAAATTGTTCCGATCTCGTAGGATAAATGTCTCTGGTCGACTTATGAACGCTGAGCGATATTGGTGGTGACAGTTAGCAGCGCAGTTCAGTTTAAGGCCTTGAACTGGATGGATTTAGCTGTTCGTGGTGAGGTCCCTGATAATTTCCGATAGGGGCGATGTATTGGACTTCATAAAAAAGTTTCACCATACTCGCTAGCGACTGTAGTAACCAAAATTCGCAATCATCATCAAGAATCCATATCGTCCCGCTGCTGAGTCTCCCCTCACTTTCGTGAGGAGTAAGCCAAAATACACCACGGGGGCCCGGTCCAGATCGCTGGATAATATACCTACCTCCGAAATAATTCTCGGGAGGTATGTGGGTTCACCGAAAAGCGAGTGATAATTACGTTCATAATATAATTTTTACAACACATTGGTACGTGCCCGCATTGGGATTTGAACTCGCGTCCTTCTCTTTAGAAGGCAGACGTTCTCCCACTAGAGTACCACCGCTAGGGGGTAACAGAATAGAATAGAATAGAATAGAAAACTCTTTATTGTACACCAGAAACAAAAATAAACACAGTACAGAAGAATTACAATATGTAAACAAGGGTAGTACAATGGGCGGTAACAGGGGGACTTTTAATTGTATTAATACCGGAATCTATTTCTGTAGTGGTAGGCCTCTTCTGCAAGAGACCGCCCGAGGAAGAATATATACCATAGTACATACCTTTTCCAGATATTCATCCGCCAAGCAGTAGTGTGAAAACAATACTGTATTCCAGTTTAAAGGGCACTGTTTCCAGCTAAATTACTGGGCATATGAGACTTTAGAGCCGATGTCTCAGGGTGACGAGCGCAGTGCAGCGCCGCGCATGATTTTGTAATGGAAAGTTCTGGGTGGCACTGTAAAAGTTATGGACAGGGTTAACGCTTACCATCCGGTGAAAGACTTGCTTGTCTCCATAGTCAGAAAAAAAAACTATATTGAATAGTTGCGATGTCTTACATCTGCAAAGCGTCCTGCAACGTCTCTATTTTTATGACAATTATATAATTTTTTTTATTCGACTGTGTGACGAGACAGAAACACCTTGGTACGTGCCCGCACTGGGATTTGAACTCACGACCTTCTGATTGGAAGGCGGACGTTCTCGTAGGTTGTGGTAGTCCACAACCTACCCGAGTATTATTTCGGAGGTAGGTATGTTATCCACCCATCCGGACTGGGCCCCCGTGGTGGATTATGGCCTACCTCACTTTCGTGAGGAGAGACCCAGCAGTGGGACGTTATGGATTGATGATGATGTGTGACGAGACGAGCAGGTCGTTCGCCTGATGGTAAGCGCTACGCCTGCCCATAACAGTTACAGTGGCACCCAGAACTTTGCATCGCACAATCCTGCGCGGCGCTGCACTGCGCTCGTCACCCTGAGACATCGGCTCTAAAGTCTCATATGCCCATTAGGTTTTCACTGATAATTATTATAAGCAGATATCCAAGGTTCTGACGATACAAAACATAAATCCACACGTGCTCTACAAAAACCACCCTTATCTACATTAATTTCTAAACACGAAATCACTTTATTACAGTTCATTGTTTACTTTTGTAATTAAATAGATCAAGTTACAAACAATTCTACGTAAATGGCCTTCGATGTGATAAAATATTTCGAAACAATTACTAGTTAACAATATAAAAGAAGGGCCAGATGCGAAGGTCCATACTCCGATCGAATAGCCAGTAATAACCATGTATTTTATTGGTATACTTATTCTGTGCATCCAAGCTTGCTTTGTCCAGGTAAATAGTAGAAAGCAATCCTCACACGGACGCAGTATTAACGCTGGATAATATGCCTTGCGTTCTCTACGTACAGTCTCATTTTCATCTTCAGATATTTCTGTATACGCGCCGTGTTTTGTTTTCTTTACCGTCAAAATTATCGCAGCTGTGTCTCAGAAGACGTATTCATTCAATTGACATTTTGCATTCTTATCAAGTTCCGATGACAATACGATTATGGTGACAGCGAGCTGATCTGATGATAGTGACGGAAGGTGTACAACGGACGTCCTCAGTGACTAACAGGGGACTAATGCTGAATGTGCTCATTGACCAGCTTGTTTCAGATACCAAATACGTGTTTATTAAAAGCTTAAGGTTCAAAAGCAACATAGTCACTAACATCAGTAATGTCATTGGGAAATTACCCGTTTTCAAAGTTAATGCAGGAGGCATACCATGAGATCTTATAGCGATCCAGTTTAGGTTGGAAATGGCTTATCAGCGACTCAATTTAGGTTGCTGGCATTTGGATCTCATAAGGTGGAGAATCTAGTAGCTCCCTCTTTGGGAGAAGTAGGGGAGTCCCATCAAAATTCCCTTCCGAAAATCCTACTAATATTATAAATGCGAAAGTTTGTGAGAATGGATGGATGGATGTTTGTTCCTCTTTCACGCAAAAACTACTGAACGGATTCGAATGAAATTTGAAACACAGATAGTTTATAACCAGGATTGAGTAATAGGGTACTTTTTATCTCGATAGTATGTTCCCGTGGGACAAAATGGAGGAAACCGCAGGGTGCAGCTGGTTAATTATATAGTTAGAAAAATAGAAGATTGTATGTAAAATGCGACCTGTAGAGGAGTACCAAAAAACTGATAGAGTAAAGCTAATTTTGCCAGACTTGAAGCAGAGATGCTTCACTCGGTCTATAAGCTTGGCTTGACACATTATGATATCTATATTTTTCAATAAATACTTTAAGATTTTACTTTATATTTCAATAGAATGCCCTGAGCGCCTGCATCGCGGCGCCTGCTGCGTGCGGCCTCGGTTACGGAGCCATCGCTGGCCCCGGCATTGCCACCGCTGCTCCCTACGGATTAGCCGGCGCTGGTGCCTACGGCTGGGACGCTGGTCTGGCTGGCCCCACTGGCATCGGCGGCCCCGCTTACGGCGGCGAAGGGACCGGAAACGTGGCCGTAGCTGGTGAGCTGTCAGTGACTGGAGTCACCTCCCTTGTCGGACAGGTGCCTATCGTCGGCGCCGTGGAGTTCGCAGGACCTGTGTGTGCTATTGGCACCGTCTCTATTGCTGGCAGCTGCGGCTGTGGATGCGGATATGGTACTGCTGGTTACTACTAAGAATTATTATCATGTTTAAATAGAATACTGCAGAATAATGACTGAAATAAACGTATAAACTGCAATGTTAAATTTTATCCTAGATTTTTATTTGTCATATCAAAGGTATGTCCAGTAATGTAGGCGTTCCACGGCTGCGCTTACCGTCACGTGGCCACCCTTTTGTGAAGTCTCATAATAAACATAGAGAATAATAAAAAATAAAATTCTTATGGTCAATTAAACTGATTGCGGTTTGAGTTTGAAAACGGAAATTTCCCGTTCAAGTTGTGACTCATGCCTGAATCTCGCACAGGAAAAGGAAACTCCATTTACTCCACCAGTGCTTTAGGAACACACCCGTTAGAGAAGATGAAATTGTACCTGAATGTCTCTTTTTAAATAATTATATTTATTGACAGAACTTAACTGACAAAATAAATAAAAGGAAAACTAACTAAAACTTAAAAATCTAACAAAAGAGGGTGTCCATGAGGCATGGCGCCAGGAACACTGGCTGCATTTCCACGTTGAATAGCAATAGCTATTCTCTGTGCGAGAAATGAGCCAGCCCTCTTGTCACCAGCGGCGTCGACTAAACGAGGAAATAATTGCTTAAAAAATTTCAACATACTTGGACCCCATGGACCAAAAAAATAATAAATAAAAAAATAATAAAATAATTTAATAATCTATATATATATAAAATGTTATGTTGGTTTGTGTACGCTTCAAAAACTCAAAAAGTTCTGCACCGATCGAGCCGAAATTTTAGCATGATGTATAATCCGCATCAAGGATTGTTTTTATCTATTTTTTCATCAGTGACATATCAGCGAATGTGCCACAGCGAAGCGTGCCAGGGTACAGCTAGTAATAAATAATTATTAAATCTTGGATTTGTTGTCAATAAATGTTACTGTTCATCGCGATTTGTATAATTAAGGTAAGGATGAATACAGATGATATTCAGCAAGTAGTGTGAAGGCTATTATAATGTTAGGACATCGGTAGCAAGTTGCGTATGATAACGGTAAGTCAGTAGGCTAGGTACATTATAATTCAACATATTATAATGTTGAATTATAATGTACCTAGCCTACTGACTTACCGTTATCATACGCAAGTAAAGTAGTGACAATTCCCGTTTAAGCGGTTAGTCCGTTCGATTACGTCCAAAAGGTGCATTCTACAACTGCATAGTTTCTTTACAATTTTTTTTCCCTCACCTACTCGATATAATATATCCTTATCTGTGTTAATCTATTTTATATTGTATTTATTTGTCTATTATAACGTTATATATTTAGTTGTATTATAATAAAATATTCTATCACTAAACATCTTTTAAATATACTTTTCTCTGGTCTCTCGTTTTGCCACACCACCACCATTTCAGTTACACCTCCAGGATGACTGGTAGAAAATGCTACTTAGCATTAAGTACTCCTTGTACTCTATTTGTGTGCTAAATAATAAATAAAAATAAAATTTAAACTATATTTTGTAGTGATAGGGTTCTTCTGCAAGAGTCAGCCTGTGGAAGTACCACACCTCTGCCAGATATTCATACGCTAAGCAGCAGTGTGAAAACATTACTATGTTCCGGTTTGAAGGGCACTGTTTCTAGCGAAATTACTGGGCATATGAACTTGTCTCAGGACGACGAGCGCAGTGCAGTGCCGCGCAAGATATTGTAATGGAAAGTCCTGGTTGACACTGTAGCTTTTATGGATAAGCGTAGCGCTGTCCTTCAGGTCTCGTAACAAACAAATCGGTTTTAGTTCCAATTGCTTGTTCGCAGTATATTGGCAGCTTATTTAGTACTTTTACATAAAAATATGCTATAAATCAATAATGCGGGTATAGCTTAAAATACTGTTATTGGCAGTAACATAGGCTCGAAGACCTACACAATTAATATCAGGTTCAAGATCGCCAGTGATGCTTCTGAGATCATACCCAGTGATGTAACCAGGGACAGCAAGAGAGCTGCATTTGAGTTTTTTTGGCTATCTTGGGTCAGTGCTCTGTACTAGACAAGCATGTCATGAGTTTAATCTTGATATTATTTTAAATATAAGCGCTAAATAGTCGTATCAGGTTGGAGATGAGTAAAAGAAAATATAGTGCAGCAATATTTGTAATTTGTCAGTTCGAGGAATCATTGTCATCAAATTCTCAGTAGATAGCTCCGCAGCCGCAGCCAAGTCCACCAAGACCGGCAGCACCGTAACCGAGACCGTAACCGGCGGCGGGTCCGGCGAGACCGTATCCAGCGATGCCTCCGAGACCGTAACCGGCGCCGGCGATGCCGGGAGCGGCGAGAGCGGCAGCGGGGGCGAAGGCCTCGGGGGCGAGGATACCGGTACCGATGGGACCCTCGGTTCCGATGGCGACGGCACCGTTGCCGCAGCCGTAGGAGACGGCGCCAGCACCAGCAGTGGGGAGGACGCCCTCGACGGCGACGGTTCCGAGGAAAGGCAGGTTGCCGCCGGCGGCTAGAGCGCCTTCGTAAGCGTTCTCAGACACGACGGAGATGCCGACGGGAGCGCAGGGAGAAGCGCTGGAGGTAACGTGACCGCCACCGGTGGAGGCGACGCCACCGCAACCGGCACCGTAGGCACCAGCGAGACCGGCACCGTAGGCACCACCAAGACCGTATCCGGCACCAAGACCGTTCCAGCCGGCGGCACCCCAGGGGGCGGCGAGACCGCCACAGCCGCACTGGCTGAAGACGGACTGGAAATTAAGAGGTTGGTAAATTAATATATTCAAGTCCACATAAAATTATGTCAGTAACTTAACGACCTTTGTTTTGTAAGTCACTTAGAGATTTCAAAGTAGGAGGCTGTTAACATTAACCCTGTGAAGTAAAATGCATAGCAGGCGACTACAAAGTTTTAAATTAAGTACAGAAACGCAAACGCTATGCGAGTATGTTTGAAGGAAACAGTTAGGTGAAGAAACTCAACGTACCTGGGCCAGGAGGGCCTGGGCGCAGAAGACGAGGATGGCTTTGGGAGACATGTTGCTGTTACTACGAATGGGAGTTCGGAGATAATGATGAGGTTTGTCACTCTCTGGTTTTATATACTGCAGCTTTGTGACATATTGGTACATACATCTATATCAGCAGTGAACATTGCGTCAATTGGAAGATAGAAGAGAACTAGCTCATGCGTGTTACTTATTTACCAATAAACGAAGCTTACGAAACAAATAGGACGGTATTTGTTATGTATTTTAATATGGGTTGTCTGAAACTTTCGAAACACTACAATCTGAAGGACTATAAAACCTGAATCGTGGAACTGAGAAACTTATTCTGAATCCAAACTTCAGTTCAAATAACAACCATGTCTTCCTTCACCGTGTTGCTCCTCTGCATCCAGGCTTGCCTGATCCAGGTAAGATACCTTCAATCATCGTTCACTGGGACAGTTGGAACTGCCTCTAACTAAACATAGTTTTTTGGTGATGTTTTAAATAATATTTAACGACTTCAGTGGCGCAGTGGGTGTTAAACTAACTGTGAAGCGTGAGGTTACATGTTCAATTCCCAAACAGGCCAAAGATTTGCGCGAATCACAGGTATTTGCTCTGATTCTGGGTGTTTGTAGGACCATGGTCCTCGCAGTTCCTGATTCTCTAGATACAGGGATCAGGAGCTACGTATGTGATCGTGACACGTTATTATTATATGTTATTATTTCTTCTTCCTCCTTGCCCTGGCTGAGGTCTCTTCCTTCGGCTGGACCGAGACTGTATTCACTGTGGATATTAAAATATAATGTAATTATTTCCAGACCGCCTTCAGCCAGTGCGGCTGCGGTGGTATCGCCGCTCCCTGGGGCGCCGCCGGCCTCGGCCTGGCTGGCAACGGAGTGCTCGGAGGCTACGGCTACGGCGGTCTGGGTGGTGCTGGTCTGGTCGGCGCTGGCTATGCCGGTCTCGGTGGTCCCGCTTACGGCGGCGAAGGTATCGGCAACGTGGCCGTCGCTGGCGCTCTCCCCGTTGGTGGTGCCACCGCCCTCGCCGGACAGGTCCCCATCATCGGCGCCGTGGAGTACGCCGGTCCCGTCTGCGCTGCCGGTACCGTCACCATCGCCGGTAACTGCGCCGGAGGCTGCGGCTGCGGAGGCCTCGGTGGTGCTTACGGCATCTACTGAGAACCGACCGAACGATATCGAACAACAAATCTTCCGTAAATAAATGACGAATGAATATTTAAAATACAATTTTTTTTTATACTGTGGCTCTCTCCCAAATTTGTGTGGTTCCAATTGGATTTAACAATGCTGTCCTGTCTTTCTCTCCCAAAGACGATTTATCGCACGCCTATAAGCGATCTTTGTATGTTATAATGCCGGTTTTACACACTCGCGGAGACAACCCGAGACAGGCCGAAAGCGAGGATGTACACGGTGCTCTCGTCTTGTCTCGCTGTCTCGCGTCTCACCTCGTTCGGTCTCGGTTGCTTGTCGGTTTTTGCGCCCGAGTCAATGGATCTCGTTGGGTTTAGCGAGGAAAATGAATGAAAAAACTTGCATGTATAGGTATGATCTCGTCGAGAGACTCATCGCCCGAGGCTCTCGGCGATGACAATGTATCCTGTTTAACAAATATAATGGTACTAGCTGCGCCCCGCGGTTTCACCCGCGTAGTTCCCGCGGGTATATGGGGATAAAAATAGCTTATGTTTCTCGCTGTCAATGTAGCTTTCCATTAGTGAAAGAATTTTTTAAATCGGTGCAGTGGTTTAGCCGAAACCTTACATATTTCCATACATACTTTCATCCCTTTATTTTACCCCCTCAAGGGTAAATTTTTACAAACTTTGAATGTCATATTTATTTATATCTAATCAAAAGCCTAAAAAATAAATTTCGAGCTTATAGCTTCAAAAATGACGAAACTTCCATACAAACTTTCATCCCCTATTTCAAACCCTCACAAGGCTTTTTTCGTATTAAAAAGTACGCTATGTCCTTTTTTAGGCTCTAGACTACCTCTGTACCATTTCCACTGTACCATTTCAATCGGTTCAGTAGTTTAGGCGTGAAAGAGCAACAGACAGACAGACAGACAGAGTTACTTTCGCATTTATAATATAAAAAATAAAGTACGGAAGTAAGGATAACCTTGATCTAGCATTGTGATTACCTTGACCGTATTTACTCGTGAATGTGGCTACGTAAATCACAACTATGCACTTCGTTTAGAAACCGCACGTGACTGTTACTGCAAAGCTAATCAAGTCTCGACTGTATATTATACAGGGTGTAACGAAAACCCTGTTATAAAAAAATTAAGAAAGTGCACTCACACTTACGCGAAACTTAATTCATCATCATCATCAACCCATAACGTCCCACTGCTGGGCACGGGTCTCTCTTCACTTTCGTGAGGAGGGTTAGGCCATAATCCACCACGGCTCAGTTCGGATTGGTGGATAACATACTTACCTCCGAAATAATTCTCGGGTAGGTATGTGGGTTTCCTCACGATGTTTTCCTTCACCGAAAAGCGAGTGATAATTACGTACACATATGTTTTACAGAAACACATTGGTACGTGCCCGCATTGGGATTTGAACTCACGAACTTCTGATTGGAAGGCGGACGTTCTCCCACTAGGCTACCACCGCTTTATTACTTACACGAAAATTAAACTTATTAGTTACTTATACGAAAATTTCCCGGACGGCGCAACGGGCCACTGCAGTGCGTTTGTTGTCCATTCACCCAGACTATAAAACGTAGGAACTCTAACTGACATTTCGATTCCAGTTATAATTTTTTTTATTAAACTGATACAACCTCCAATCTACACTGGATAGGCACCTCGTGGATATTCATTATCATCATCATTATCATCAACCCATATAGTCCCACTGCTGGGCACGGCTCTCCCCTCACTTTCATGAGGAGGATTGGGCCATAATCAACCACGGGGGCCGATCCGGATTGGTGGATAACATACCTTCCGCTGTCTCGGGTATGTGTGTGGGTTTCCTCACGATGTTTTCCTTCACCGAAAAGCGATAACCTCGTGGATACAACAGGGTTTTTGTTACACCCTGTATACATGAACTCAATATTAAGTAATTATGACTCAAAGGCAATCAGTCTATCAGCAAATATCTGAAATACTGACGTGTCCGTGGCGTAGGTTCATGATAAGCTGATTATGAAGCGTAAAGTTACGGGTTCGATTCCCTCACAGGTCAATTATTTGTTTTTGCTCGGAGTTTGGGTGTTTTTGGTCGCATGGTTCTCGTAGTTCTTAATTCCCTGGATACAGGGAATTCTCGTTAGAGGCTGGGATAAATGTACTTTTTTTAATTTGAATGCGGCTCTAGACGAGCCCATAACAGTCACAGCACCACCCAGAACCTTGCATTGCATAATCGTGCGCGGCACTGCATTGCGCTCGTCACCCTGAGTCATCGGCTCTAAAGTCTCACATGCCCGGTAACTTCGCTGGAAACAGTGCCCTTCAAACCGGAACACAGTAATGATAGTAGTACGTGTGATCTTGACACGACCTGCATATGAAAAAATGGTTATAGTTTTTGTGCAGTGTCTCACTCTTTCCTTCTATCTCCACTCACACACACGCTTATAGTGGTAGGCTTCTGCAAGAGTCCACCAGGGGAAGTACCACACCGCTGCCAGATATTTACCCGTCAAACAGTACTATGCAAACATTGCTGTGTTCCGGTTTGAAGGGCACTGTTTCCAGCGAAATTACTGGACTTGGAACTACTGTCTTAAGAATACCAGTGTGGTGGTCCACGCAAGATTTTGCAATGTAAAGTTCTGGGTGGCACTGTAACTGCTACATTGCTACATTTCAAAACCACACCACGTTGCTTGTTGCTTGACTAAATAAGTGAACATATCAGGATGAACCACCGAAAGACCTTTATAAAGCTTCTGCCTTAAGGGTGCCGATGGAAAAATCTGTTTAGAGAATGGTTATGGATCGTCGATAAGAAGATGAAGGCGAAAGCATTGCTGGTAGGGTAAGAGTAAAGGTAAAACAGAGATATAATTGTTCAGTCGCATTTATTAACTAAGATAACTAAGTTTAAAATATACTTAATTAATAGATAGCGCCACAGCCGCAGCCTAGACCACCGAGCCCGAATCCAGCGGGTCCGGCGAGGCCGTATCCGGCGGGTCCAGTGGCACCGTATCCGGCGGGCCCAGCGAGACCGTATCCGCCAATGCCTCCAAGACCGTATCCGGCCCCAGCGATGCCAGGAGCGGCGAGAGCGGCAGCGGGAGCAAAGGTCTCGGGGGCAACGATGCCAGTGGCAATGGGGCCTTCGCTCACAATGCCGACTTCGCCATTACCACATCCGTAGGAGACGGCGCCAGCACCAGCAGTGGGGAGCACGCCCTCGATGGCAACAGTTCCAAGGAAGGGCAGGTTACCACCAGCGGCTAGAGAGCCTTCGAAAGCGTTTTCGGATACGACGGTGACGCCGGTTGGAGCGATAGGGGAGACACTGGTGACGACAAGGCCGCCGCCAGTGGAGGCGACGCCGCCGCAGCCGCAGCCGGCACCGTAGGCACCAGCGAGACCGGGGACTGCTAAGGCAGGGCCAGCTAGGCCATTCCAGCTGGCAGCGGGACCTGCCACGCCCCAAGGGGCACCGAGACCAGCCGCACACTGGCTGAAGACAGACTGGAAAACAAAAGAAGAGAGGATTAGTCAGTTACTGCGGTTCGAATCAGCGTCTTCTCTCCCGGGGGTTACTTTTTTGGGAGCATTAATTTAAATTGTTATGTTTGTATGTATGTAAGTACGAGGACGTGTGTATGTGTGGGTAAAATCTTGCAACTCAGTTTTGACCCTTATTCCGTTGTTGAATTGAGTTGAAATAATTATTAATATATTCAAATTTTTTTTTTTATTTGATGAAGTAACTAGACGAATAAGTTGTTCACCTGATGGTAAGCACTTTTTTTTTTTTTTTTTTTTTTTTTTTTTTTACCTGGGGAATGCAATTACGCATACCACCAGACCCGGGTGAGGGCCGGGTGGTTATGTGGGACTCCCCCGCCAGACTGACGGGTATACCCACTAAACCCCAGGGTGTTCCACCGGGACGCCTTTGTTGTCGGGGCTACGGGTGCGAGAGTGGACTTCCGCAGCCCCGACGGCGTTGGTCCTCCAGGGAGAACCCCATCCCGTTGGTAGGAGTGGAGAGGAGTGCTCCACTCCGTCTAACTTTGTGAGTGTGGCGCGCGGGAACACCGCGCGCGCCGCCTCGAGGCATACGAGTGGGCGGCGGACGTACACCCGGTCCGCCGCCCAAGCCTCTGTTATGGGGGCCGGAGCAGGGCGTTGAAGAATACTCTTCTTCGACGCCCCGCTCGCCGGCTGCGGAGGGGAAGTTCGGAGGTGATCTCCCGTTCCCGCTCCGCAGCCTCCTTCTGCGACATCACCTCTTCGCAGAAGGTTTCTCCGGCTTGCCAGGACCTCTCGTCCCCGACCATTGACTTAATCAAGGTCGGGAGCGAGAGGTCGGCCCCCACTGCTGCGACGAGTTCACGGCGCTCGCTTGCCCAGCCCGGGCACTCCTCAAGCGTATGCTGCGCCGTGTCTTCGTCGCAGCCACAATGGTGACACTTGGGTGTCGGCTCTCTTCCGGCTATGCGGTGCAGGTACTTCCCGAAGCACCCATGCCCCGTAAGCACCTGCACCAGCCGGAAGGTGAGAGACCCGTGAGCCCTGTCCAGCCAGTCCTGGAGGACCGGCCGGACAGCCTCGACAGTCCTTAGTCCCGCTCCAGGTGCGGCCAGCCTTTCTGACCAATTCCGGAGTAAGGACTGCCGAGCATGGAACTTCCACACTTCAATCGCCCTTGGCGGGGGGCTTTCGCCTTGGAGGCGGAGGTTAATGCGCCACTCGAACATGTCGGCATGCATTTCCGCCTCCAGGTCCCACGGAGGGGACCCCGCCAGCAAGCACGCCGCCTCGCAGGAGACGGTGCGATATCCACGGATGACCCCGACGGCCATCACCCTCTGAGCTCTCCTCAGCAGGGTGATGTTCGGCCTTGTCAGGGCACCCGCCCATATGGGAGCCCCATACAGGGCCATGGACCGCACCACCCCCAGATATAGGCGGCGCGTGCTCTCCTTTGGCCCCCCGAGATTCGGAAGCAGTCGCCTGAATGCGGCGGCTGCCCCTATCAATCGGGGGACCAAGCGAGTGAAGTGCTCGCGGAAGTTCCAGCGGCTGTCGAGGACGAGTCCCAGGTACTTCATACTCGACCCGACCTCGACCCGGGCCTCTCCGATAGTGATGTGGGACCCTCGCGGCGGGGCTTTACGGGGCCCATGAAAACACAGGGCCTCCGTTTTGCTCAGGGCCACTTTGAGTCCCAGCATTCCTATCCTGCCGACAACCAGTGTCACTGCCTCCGTGGCAAGACGGGCAGCCACCTCGAACGTGTCTCCCCGAGCCATGACCAGCGTGTCATCTGCGTAGCATGCCACGCCTGCGCCCGATGGGAGATCACCCCGCAGAACCCAGTCGTAACCGATGTTCCACAGGAGGGGTCCTAAGACGGACCCCTGAGGAACACCGCACGACATCTCCCTCCGATGGAGTTGGCCATCTCGCCCCGGGTACTGATGGTAAGCACTACGCCTGCCCATAACAGTTACAGTGCCACCTAGAAATTTGCATAGCATAATCCTGCGCGGCGCTGCACTGCGCTCGTCACCCTGAGACATCGGCTCTAAAGTCTCATAATTATGCCAATTAATTGGCACACTACTGCTTAGCGGAAAAGTCACAAATTATCAACAATTAATGATAATGTCATTTACAATAGTTACCCGGTTAAACTCCAAAAACGAAAAAACTGTTTGAAATTTAAATTTCACGCAATAAACGAAACGTACCGCTTTAATAGAAACATTGACTTACCTTTACCAAGAGGGCCTGAGCGCAGAAAACAAGGATAACTTTGGCTGCCATTTTGTATGTGATTCTATCGAATGATATCTCGAATATGATTTTCGAATTCGTATTTTACCCTTTTTATATGAAACCCAGTTCCGTTTTTATCAAGAAAAATAATTCTATTACATCAACTACGATATTGATTAAAATTAAAATTGTTACAATCGTTTTTACATAATTTTGATCAGCATTGTGTTAGTAACACAATTACCAAATTTATTGCAATAATTTACCACATCCCGACACTCAATACGAATTTCAGACTTGACATCACATGGAAATGTAAACACAAGAGTGAAAAAATTGGTTGTCTGTAAAGTTGGTTTACGGGCGATGCCGCGGAAGTCCACTCTCGCACCCGTAGCCCCGACAACAAAGGCGTCCCGGTGGAACACCCTGGGGTTTAGTGGGTATACCCGTCAGACTAGCTGGTGGGGGAGTCCCACATAACCACCCAGCCCTCACCCGGGTCTGGTGGTACGCCTAATGCATTCCTCAGGTAAAAAAAAATACGGCCGATAGTTTAACGTGACAACGTCATAACAAAACATTGATGAAATGATTGCGTACTTTAATGAATAAAATTCAATAAATTTATAATAATAAAAGAATAAGCACTTGAAATTATACTAGTAAACAGATTTTTAAAATACAAGAATTATTGAGCTTTAATTCCGAAATTGTTGTTGTAATAAGCAATGAAAACCACTTTAACTTTTCACTTCACTTTATAAACAGTCGACAAAACTTTTCACGTGTAGATGTAAGTTGTGTGCTGCCGCTGTCTTTCTGCTCCTCGGACGCATAGGCCAATCGAGTGGAAGAGAGATAGATGCGGCGCAAGCTTACAATGAGCGTAACGGGACAATGTGTCATCTTTTTCGTGCGTGCAGCCGGCGTTCATCGATTCATTAGACGTTGTCAAGTCAAAAAAAAAAGAGTGTTATGTGTATGTGTTCAAATGGGTATTTTTTTTTCTTTTGATGTTTCTAAAAAAGAAACGAGCAAACTGTTCTCCTGGTGGTAAACGCCACGCCTGCTCATAACAGTTACAGTGCCGCCAGAACTTTCCATTGCAAAATTTTGCGCGGAACTGTACTGGGCTCGTCACCCTGAGACATAAAATGTAAATTTCCATATGCCCAGTCATTTCGCTAGAACTGAGACTTTTAAGGGCACTGGCCCTTAGAAACTCTTCGGTGCGGTCGAGGTTCGAATTTGGTGTCGTTGGCTTGCAAAGCGCAATAGTTTTGCCACCGGACCGCTAAATTTCTTTGAGATCTCAGGCAAAGAGTAGCTTCCTGTTGACGGCCTCCATGACGCAGTGGGTGATGGACCGACTGCGAAGCGAGGGTTGCGGGTTCGATTCCCGTACAGGGCAACAATTTGTTATTAGTTTATTTTACCGTGATAAATGATAAAAAATTGCTCTTATCACACGGGAATAATTTAAGTTTCTATCAGTGAAGAATTTTGTACGGACGAAGAATTTTCAAAACGTTTACGTGTTAAAAGTATAATCATGTGTTAATCCAAATCCGTTCAGTAATTTTTGCGTAAAAGAGTGACAAACATCAACATCCATTCATCTATCCTCACAAACTTTCACATTTTTATAATATTACTAGCTGTGCCCTGCCACGCTTCGCTGTGGCACATTCGCACATTCGCTGATATGTCATTGATGAAAAAAAATGGATAAAAACAATCCTTGATGCGGATTATATATCATGCTAAAATTTCAGCTCGATCGGTGCAGAACTTTTTGAGTTTTTGAAGCGTACACAAACCAACATAACATTTTTATATATATACATAGATATAGACGTAGAGGGAGGGCTGGCTCATTTCTCGCACAGAGAACGAGCCTGTATTTCGCGCCAACCGTAAATCATTCTTTTGGTTTTTATGTTGAAATATTTAGCACTAATGCACCGTACCGCTCAAATATGTCAATAAACCGCCAAACTGATGATTCCAGTGTTTATTGACATATCATTTTGACAATCTCGTTTTTATTAGTGACCCGGTGTAGCTCTAAAAACGAAATAAATGTTTAATGCAACAGAAACGAAACACCTTAAATTTGTTTTGTTCTAGTTTTTAAGTTTTCTTTGTTCTGTGGTGTTTCAATAAAGAGTTTATCTATCTATACATACAGTCACGCCTTTCTCCCGTTGGGATAGGCAGAGACTACATCCTTCCACATGCTACGATCCCGGCGGAAAGCAGTACGCCAACTCCCCGACACCTTCTACTGGTTTCCTCTTCATGACTCAACTTTACTCATGCTCTCGTATGACTTTTAAAATTCATGTCAAATTTAACAAAAAACATATTGTATGCTCTACTTTTTAATAATACTGCTTTCCGTGTATAACCAATAATATAAGCTCCTGACATTTTAGGTCACTGAATTACCTATACTTTGTGTTTTCAATCCTTATACCCTATACTTATAAGACTTTGGTAGATAGCTATAGTATTTCGCTAAGCGATTCCTGATAAAGTATTAACGATTGTTAATTTATATTTATTTGTATTAATTAGCAATTGCTGGTGTGGCAGTGGGCCAGTTATATCTCTAGGAGAACTGACAACTGATGGGGTAGACCAGTTCTAGAGTGGAGACCGCGTTTGGGCAAACGTAGTGTAGGACGCCGCCGGTGGAGGGACGACTTGCGGGACACAGCTGGCAGAGACTGGATGAGGAGAGCCGAAGATCGGGCTCAGTGGCGTTTACTAGGAGAGGCCTAAGTCCAGCAGTGGAATAGTGTGGGCTGATGATGATGATGAATTCCTGATTTCATAATTTTAGAACTACATTTGGGTGTGGAAGCATCGAAAGATGGATAAAAGATACTACAATAAATAGAATAGCAGTTATATATTATTATATTAAAACGTCTTTATGTTCTTAATAGAGACCATAAGCACCGGGGGCGCCGCAGCCGCAGGCGCAATTGCCAGCGATGCTGACGGAACCGGCAGCGCACACGGGACCGGCGTACTCCACGGCGCCGATGATGGGGACCTGTCCAGCGACGGCGGTGGCGCCACCCACGGGCAGCTCGCCGGCGACGGCCACGTTACCGACGCCAGCGCCGCCGTACGCGGCACCACAGCCAGCGATGCCAGCGGGGCCAGCCAGGCCGGCGGCGCCATAGCCGTAACCTCCAGCAAGACCGTAGGCGGGGGCAGCGAGAGCGGGGCCAGCGAGGCCGGCGCCCCAGCCGTAGGGACCAGCGATTCCAGGGGCGATGCCACTGATGCACTGGCTGTATGCATTCTGTAAAAATAATGTTGTTATTACAGTATATTTAATGATAAAAAAAATAGAAAACTAAAACTTATAAATTTAACAAACGGGGGTGTCCATGAGGCACGGTGCCAAGAACACTGACTGCATTTCCACGTTGAATAGCAATAGCTATTCTCTGTGCGAGACATGAGCCAGCGCTCTTGGCATCAGCGACGACGACTAATCGAGCAAATAGTTGCTTAATTTTTTTTTTACCTCATTGACCGAGACTTTTAAATATTTTTTTTTTTAGAGTTTATAATCTAATACTCACTTGGATCAGGCAAGCCTGAGCGCAGAGGACGAGGAAAGCAATGGTGTTCATGTTGAGGATAAGGGTGTTCTTGAACAGTTAATCGAAGAATGTTCTGTAGACTCAGGTTAAGTGCATTATATAGTCATATTTCCTTGACTCCTCATCATATGTGAAATATTTCCAAGTAAAGATAGCAATTTCAAAAGAGACAAAAGTAAAGTTTGATATAATGGAAAGCTGTTAGGAAACAACTACGTATAATGAGGTCGTAGTGATTATTTAACTATTTTTTTCTACCGTGATTGCAAATGAGATTTCTTTTTTTATATCAGAAAAGCGGTGGTAGCCTAGTGGGAGAACGTCCGCCTTCCAATCAGAAGGTCGTGAGTTCAAATCCCAGTGCGGGCACGTACCAATGTGTTTCTGTAAAACATATGTACGTAATTATCACTCGCTTTTCGGTGAAGGAAAACATCGTGAGGATATCCACATACCTACCCGAGAATTATTTCGGAGGTAGGTATGTTATCCACCAATCCTGACTTGGCCCCCGTGGTGGAATATGGCCTAACCCTCCTCACGAAAGTGAGGAGAGACCCGTGCCCAGCAGTGGGACGTTATGGGTTGATGATGATATGAGAAATTAGAGAAAATTATATTTTTATATGGACAGGATTATTCGATTGAGAAATTTGTACAGTTTATAGATCCAGTTTTTGAAGTTATACTTCTTTTGGCGCGATGGAGAAAAATGATGAGAGTGAATTTTTACGAGTCGGGTTTTCCTTCCTGACGCTATAACTCTAGAACGCACGAACCGATTTCCACGGTTTTGCATTCGTTGGAAAGGTATCGGGCTCCGTGAGGTTTATAGCAAAAAAAATTCAGGAAAAATTTCAACAGAAATTTCTCTGCTCAGTTAATTTCATGAGACAAACCGGTATTGTGTTCACAGTGAAATTGTAAAAAAAAAGTAAAAAAATTAAGTTATATAATGCTTGGTAAGCGTTTATTCCTCACCACAACATTATTATAATAAGATTTACAATATAAAACAAAAGAAATTGTGATTCGGAAGTAAAAATGCGGAAGAAAGCTGTTGACGGGCGGATGATGCAATCCCGACTAATCTACCGCTCTCCCTCGCGCGCGCTTGGGTAAGCCTCCGCCACCGAAGATGGGCGAGCGTTTCTGCGACGGTGGTTCTGCGCGCGCGCTACAGTTATTCGTTTCCTAACATTTCGATTGGAAACCGTCAAATCAATCACGTGTATTGGGCAAATTTTTATTCAATTTCAACAGCAGGCATTTGTCTTTAAGGTGGTAAGTTGAACTGTGTAAATTATGTGGATCGTGCATTTGAGGTTAAATTCACCACTCTGTCCATAGTCCAAAATGCCTAGAGGACGTCGTGCGAACATCGGCCGCCGCACAAGACATGCAAGCCAGCAACAAGTGTATTCACAGAAAAAATTGCTAAAGAAGTACTAGAAAGTACTATGTTGTCCACTACTTTAAACGGATTGAGTTTCAGCATCGTGGTAGTCCACATGCTCATACACTACTGTGGTTAGCTAATGCTCCATTGGATGCACTCGACAAAAATAAATTGGATGCTATCAAATTAATTGATGATTTAATATCTGTCTCATCTCAAGAAGCATCAAACAATATTAAATTACAAACACACAAGCATACGTTTACATGCTACAAAAAAATAGTTGCAAATAAACCTCAACAATGCAGATTTGAAGCACCTTTCATGCCTAGTAGATCCACTACAATATTATCACCGATGCAAAAAGATGAACCAAATTTTAAAGAACATGCTCAACGTTATAAAAATGTAAGAATTAACCTTGAAAATAATGATTACTCTGATATAGATTCCTTTTATAAAAATAACAATATTACTTGTGATGAAGATTATAACAATATTCTTCGAGCTGGAATTAAACGACCAAGAGTGTTTGTTAAACGTCAACCTAGCGAAAAGTGGCATAACCCCTTCAATCCTTTTGTATTTAAAGAAGAAAATAATATAATAGAATATAATAATATAATATATATAATATAATTAGAAGTATAACTTCTAACGCGTGTACATAAGTACACACACTCTTTTTTTATCAATTGGCATAGATATAGGTGAAATCGCAGAAGCGGTTTGGAAGAAGATGCACCATTAATAAAAAAATTAAAGAGAGAGGCATGAGAGATTGCTTTCAATGATATTGGTAAGATTTCAGTTGTTTATAGAAGTAAATAGAGTGTAAGAAGACATAAAGAAGAAGTTGTTGAATCAGCCGTTGATGTAAGATTTCCCATTTCGATACTACCTCTGCACTCCTGTTTCCCCATCATTATCATCAACCTATATCGTCCCACTGCTGGGCACGGGTCTCCCCTCACTTTTGTGAGGAGGGTTAGTCCACCATGGGGGCCAGATTCGGATTGGTGAATCACCTACCTACCTCCGAAATAATTCTCGGGTAGGTATGTGGGTTTCCTCGCGATGTTTTCCTTCAGCGAAAAGCGAGTGATAATAACATACATATGTTTTACAAGAAACACATTGGTGCCTGCACTGGGATTTGAACTCACGGCCTTCTGACGGAAGGCGGACGTAGAAAAGAATTAGATTCTATTCAATTATTATTATTATTTAATTTTATTAGACTTATTAGAATGTGAATTATCTTAAGTACAGTTTCGGAACGCCTTATCACAATATTACATAAAAGAAATAGGCCGCGTATCATAAAAATCAATTACTAAACAAAATTACGTCAGACGACGTTGCAAATGGTTTACTTTACCAAATCCCATGTATATCGTGATTTTTATGTATAAAACGAGTGCTTGTTTACTTGGAATTGGCATTCTCATTTCTGAATTCGTGAAACAAAATGGCAGCTAAAGCTTTCTTAATTTTTTGTGCTCAGGCCTTTCTGGTACAGGTTAGTGACATTCTTTAAAATAATCATCTAATATTTACTCCTCAACTCTCGCTCTTCTTACTTTTATCTTTTTCTTTTGACTGAACTTAAATGACAAAATTAAAAAAAGGAAAACTAACTAAAACTAAAAACTTCAAAATCTAACAAAAGAGGGTGTCCATGAGCATGGTGCCAAGAACACTGGCTGCATTTTCACGTTGAATAGCAATAGCTATTCTCTGTGCGAGAAATGAGCCAGCCCTCTTGTTACCAGCGGCGTCGACTAAACGAGGAAATAATTCCTTAAAAAATTTCCTCGTACTTGGACCCCATGGACCAAAAAAATGAGCCAGCCCTCTTTTCTTTTTGATTTCTAATGTTTTAAATTTTTTTTTATCTTCCCTTGTTTACTTATTGTGATTTTTCTGTACTGTGTTCATTTTTATCACTCATTATTGTACACTCTGGTGTACAATAAAGTGTTTTCTATTCAACTCTATTCTATTCTATTTAAGATTTCAATATTCCCGATCCATCTATCCATCTATCATGATCGAATCTTACTAACTTTATTCAGAGAATTGTTAATTAGAAAGATCTTCAAGGTTCTTCTACATATGTAAATGATAAATTTATTTTACCTGTAAATTCTACATTGATGACGGTAAAGTTTTTTAATACAGTAATATTGGTTTACGGTGGCTTCCATTTTCGTCGTTCACCTGATAACCTGCTCACCTGATAGTCTCCCTGCCCATAACAGTTACAGTGCCACCAAGAACTTAGCTTTGCATTATCTTGCGCGGCACTGCCGTTGTAAAGTCTCATATGCCCAGTTATTTCGCTGGAAACAGTGCCCTTCAAACCGGAACACAGTATTGTATTATGGAGTCATGAATATATTCCTTTCCCACTTGGTCTATTGGTTGCTAACTAATTTTTTTTTGTTTTCAGACCGTTTACGGCCAATGCCTCGGGCGCATTGGAACTGGACTTTTGGGTGCTCCCTTGGCGGCTTCTCTAGCAGTTCCTTCATTGGCATCACCAGCTTTGGCATTAGACGGTTGCGGCGGAGTCGCTTCCACCGGCGGTGGCTTTGCCGTCACCAGCGCATCGCCCATCGCTCCCACTGGTGTCTCCGTGCTATCTGAAAACGCAATTGAAGGTGCCTTAGCCGCAGGTGGTAATCTACCACTCCTGGGTTCCGTTGCTGTGGAAGGTGCGTTCCCGACTGCTGGGGCCGGCTCTGTCTCGTACGGTTGCGGGAATGGTGAAGTCGGTATCGGTTCTGAGGGGCCTATTGCCACTGGTATCCTAGCCCCGGGACCCGTCGGACCTGCACCTGTCCTGAGTGCTGCACCTGCATTGGCTCCTGCTGTGGCTGCGCCTGCCTTCGGCCTCGGACTGGCTGGAGGTGCTATTGCCCCCGGCGTAGCTGGACGCACCGTTGCCCCAGGGCTGGCTGGAGCAGGAATTGCTCCTGGACTTCTTGGTTCTCGAGCTGGCATTGCCCCCGGAATAGGACGCGGTATCGGCTGTGGTGGTTTCTACTGAATACGTTTTACATAAATATACGTATTTGTCTCTGAAGTTAATAATTTATTCATCACTCATATTTGCTAGATAAAAGTGGGACCAATTCTCGTTAAGATATATATCAAAATACCGTCAATGTGACTTGATCAAACCGTCGAGGAGTGTCAAAATTATGTTTCAACAGCGAATTATCCGTTTTTGTCTCGTATAAATGAATTAATTTCGAAAAAGATTAAAAAACTTTTATTAAAACTGTAATAAGTGTACCTTTGTTAACCTAACATTTTGTTGTTATAGATAAAATAAAAAGTTTCAGAAAGAAAAATTGTTTATTGAACATTTTTTAATGTGATACTTGAAACGGCGTAGGTAACTAATGACCTCATTACCTTGAATGACAATCAACTGATGATATTTCAAAGACATAACGTCAACTGCTATGAAGTCGTTGCCAAGAACTAGAAAAGTTTTAAGATAGATCTGGACCGGAAAGATCGGCTCAAAGCCAGGATTAATAGCGTAAGAGGAAGGAGGCTTATACCCTGCAGTAGGTCGATAAGCTGTTTATGATGATAATTATGAATTCGTAGTTATTGGTTACGTAATTCTTAAAACATCACGTTCAGCAGTCTTTAGCACAAGCAATTCTGTATTATTAGTAGATATTGAAGAGGTATTTTAGGAATTAAATACTAAATGTAAAGTCTATGGAAAATGCAAGCGAATTAGGGCCAAATAGAATTTCGCCTTCCAGACTTTTCTTTGGGATAATTTTTACTCTTTCTGATTTTCAATGTAAACTGCGCGCGTGCTGTAAGGTATGTTAGTGATTTAAGTTTGAGTAATTAGGTGGTCAAAAACATTAAAATAAAAAAAATCGATTGCTTATTCATTTAATTCTAACAGCAAGTTGTAAAGATTCGATATCCGTTGATTCTTAGTAGATTCCGTAACCACCGAGGCCTCCGCAGCCGCAGCCTCCGGCGCAGCTACCGGCGATGCTGACGGTACCGGCAGCGCAGACGGGGCCGGCGTACTCCACGGCGCCGATGATGGGGACCTGTCCGGCGAGGGCGGTGGCACCACCAACGGGGAGAGCGCCTTCGACGGCCACGTTGCCGATACCTTCACCGCCGTAAGCGGCCAGACCGGCAATGCCAGCGGGACCACCCCAACCAGCGGCGCCGTAGCCGTAGGCTCCACCAAGACCGTAGCCAGCGCCGGCGAGACCGGGGCCGGCGAGGCCAGCGCCCCAACCGTAGGAACCGGCGATGCCAGGGGCGATGTTGCCGATGCACTGGCTGTAGGCGTTCTGTGGAAAATATTTTAGTTAGTACAACTTGTTCAATGACCAAACAAAACCCACGTCTTAGTATTGTTGATTGGTTGACTTACTTGGATCAGGCAAGCCTGAGCGCAGAGGACGAGGAAAGCGATGGTGTTCATGTTTGTTGTTTAACCGGAACGATTGGACCAGAATGCTGGATCGAATTCAAAGAAAAACTTTTATACCAAAAATTGGATCATCTTATGCAACTTTTAGTTGGAAAATGAACTGAAATTGTTTAGGAACGTGAGATAGTGACCCAATTCTTGCAATGGAGCAACAAATGGTTTCATCATGCCAGGTTTATCGGGCATAAAACGCAATAAGAGGTAGACGTGTTTTAATTCGTTTTTAGATGCCTCCAAAGAAAGTTTCCGAGTAACACAAATATTGGGATGAGGACAAAGCGGATTATAATGTATTTAATGAACCCACAGTATTAGATAAATTAAATGAAGAAATGTTACAACAGTAACTGCGAACGATGCATTTCTTTAAAGCACCACCACCATCAGGACCCGAATGTGACACCACGCATGGCCCCAACACAGCCTATTGGTCTGTAGTTCCAGAAACCAGTAGATGGTGTCAGGGAGTTGGCGTACTGCTTTCCGCTGGGATCGTAGCATGTGGAAAGATGTAGTCTCTGCCTATGCCAACGGGAGAAAAGCCAGACTGTATGTACGTTGTAAAGCCTGCTCCAAACCGTTGTGAAATTAAAACTATTTTAAATTTAAACCCTCCCAATACGTTAAATATCATTTACCATTTATTTGGTGACTAATTAAAGCCAAGTAACTGTTAATTAACCTTGAAAATGGGTACTAGATACGAAACTATAAAAGACTGGGCGTTTCTTCATCCTCAAAGCAGTCGAAACGCGTTCTTGCATGGGTTGTCAGAAGCTTAAGGTCACAAGGTAATACGGTATTAAAAATATTGCATAACAATTCAATGCGCAGACAAAAAATTCCGTTTCCATTCGGAGTTTTCAATAAATAGTCCTTGATAATGGACCTCGTATAAAAACAATTACGTCGGTACGAAGTACCATTTCTGATTGAATGGTCGGACGGGCTAATCGCGTAAAATGGCATTCAAAGCTATCCTCGTACTCAGCTTTCAGGCTGCTCTGATGCAGGTAAGCCGCATTGGACGTGACAATACTCCCAATTCTGTTGTTGCAAACTAATCAACATTTTAATTTCGTCCTGTCAAATGTTATTATGTCCCCTTTCAACCTTGTTAACGCGTTCACTGCTGAAACACGTCAGTTTTTATAATTTTACGGCAAGCAAACACACGCCTGACGCGCGAACACGCCATGTTCACAATTTTATCTGCTGATTGAGTTTACACGACGCCAAAATAGTAAAAAAACACACGTATCTATCGTAATCTTCACTGTCAAGATTTGTAAAAGAGCCAAAAAAAGTAAAACGGTTCAGCAGTGAACGTGTTAAAGCTAAAGGGATGACAATAGCTTTAAAGCTGTCAGTTTGTGCGTACAGAATTATTAGAATTGTATTCATTTTCTTAACAAGTAGAGATTAGGATCTTTTTGAACCCTAGACTTTGGAGCAAGATGGTAAGGACTTTACTAAACGTCTATTATAGGTAGCTACAGTCGTTGTCCCAATAGAGTTTAATAGGCAAGCATTGAAGGTAAAATTTTCTGGAATGTCAATTCATTACCTATATTGATGGACCATTATATCTAAAACTAGAATTTTGAATTGTTGCAGTCGGTATTGAGCCAATGCGTCGGCCCTATTGGAGCAGGTCTGGCCCCAGTGGCCGCTCTAGGCGCTGGCTGCTCCTCGTTCACCCCTGCCGCGTCCGCTGGCGGCTCCTTCGTCGTGACCAGCGCCTCTCCCATCGCCCCAACTGGAGTGACCGTCGTGTCTGAGAATTTATACGAAGGCGCGTTGATCGTGGGTGGCAACTTACCGCTGCTTGGCTCAGTGGGACTTGAAGGCGAGTTCCCGACCGTAGGCACCGGTGCCGTGTCCTATGGCTGCGGCGATGGTGCCATCGGCGTTGTCACAGAAGTTGGCCCCATCGTGACTAGCATCGTCGCGGATGAGGTCCCATTTGCGACCGCCATAGCTCCCGAGATCCCGACTGGCTACGCCTTGAAGGCTGGCTACGGCCCCGCGGCGCCGTTTGGCTACGGTTACGGCCTTGGCTACGGGCTCGGCTACAGAATCGGCTATGGACCCAGCGCATATGGACTTGGCTACGGCGTGGGCCGTGGTTGTGGGGCTATCTACTGAAAAAAAAAATATTACTGCTTCTTGGCGTTTTTTTTGGAAATACAATTTCCTTCTTTACAAAAGTCTTTTGTTTTACTACTGATAAAAAAATATGCTAAGTATATTTTGTAAGACTTTCATTCTTAGGAATCATAAGTTCATATTCATTACTACACAAAAGGGTCATATTTTTGTATGACGTATGTAAATTACTGACATTACCTACAATACCTACCAAAACAAATGCAGAACAGAACTGAAACGTTGCGAAATATGCATTAATTGAAAATAAATATGACTCTTTATTCTGACTAGTTTAAACAGCTGAAAGGAAAGAAACGAATATCTTTAATTCTTGACCAGAGTGAGCAATCGCGTATCTGACAAAAAGGAGACGCAAAAAACGACGCTACAAATGATGCTTCATAATATACAACAATTATCAAAATCTGTGACTTAGAGATTTGGGTATCACAATTCAATAGCAAACAAAATTGAAACCTTGAAAGTAAATAAGAATTTGGCATGTAATTTGCGATCTCAAACTTTAGTGAAGGAATAGATCTAAGATTGGTTGGTGGAGTTTCAGTAACACCGTTTTTCCCTTCAAAAATTATGTAGCAAATAATCGTGATAACATTTGAAATGTGTAGGAATAAAGAAAATAATCTCTAATAACTAATCTCTAATCCTAAATCGAATTGAGTCAAGCTGTAGAGTCTGAGATTCGGTTCTCTAAAGTCGATTTAAATTAAATTCAATTCGATTCGAGTCAATTTTTTATTAAATTTGCACGTTAGATACATTACAAATGGTATCAATGAGACTCAACTCTTTCAGGGTGTCCTCTATGTAATTTTTTTTTAATTTAGTGGTCACTCTTTTAGTTAACTACGCTGTGTTATCAAATTTCATAATCCATGCGACCTTTTGTCTTATACACTGTAATGTATGAGAAGTGTTTACTATAATTATAGAAGCGCCTTAAGAAAAAAACACAACAAAATTCTAAATTCCAACATCTTTATTCACATGGGCCCTAAAAGGGCATTAATAAAAGTCAATACCACCACCACCTTATCACTGGGCGCCTTTGAGAAGCGCTTGATACTGCTGCCTCCTCATTTGATAACAATAATGGTAAAACAATGACAAAGACTTATAAAAAACTCCATTAAAATAAGTCCAATAAACAGCACATTTAGATAAGAAAACAACAAACTAAATTAATCCTGTACTAATGATTTAATATAAGCACTGTCAAATGTTGACTATCGATCTAGTAAAAGCCGTAGGCACTGGGAGCGCCACAGCCGCAGGCGCAGCTCCCAGCTATAGTAACGGCACCGGCGGCAGGCACGGGTCCTCCGAACGACACGGCACCAATGATAGGTACCTGTCCGGCAATGGCGGTGACTCCAGCAACGGGTAACTCGCCAGCGACCGCCACGTTACCGACGCCAGCGCCGCCGTACGCAGCGCCACAGCCAGCGATGCCAGCGGGGCTACCGTAACTGGCGCTGCCCCAACCGCTGGCTACTGAGGGACCAGCACACGCTCCGTATCCAAGGGCAGGGGCCCCAAAGCACTGGCTGTAGACATTCTGTAAGCAATTAAAGATTCTGATGTAATGGTGACTTTTGAAATCGGCAAAGGTAAGACGGTTGGTGAGTCTTGCGAAGAACGGCTGGCAGAGACTGGATGAGAAAAGCTGAAGATTGGTCTCAGTGGCGTTCACTAGGAGAGCACGTCGAGCAGTGGATGAATATAGCCGATGATGATGAGGATGATGATGATGCCGATGAAGCTTTTGCGAGCAAGTGGAGCTAATGTTTACATAATAATAGACAGAGAGTCGATAAGTAAAAATTGATTTGAATAATTGAAAATGAAGTATTTCCAGTAACACGAGTGGTTGGTAAAATAAAACTGATTTTTCTTGGAACTAAAAATACTACCAATAATAGATGTAAAAGTTTGGATCCTAATAATGATGTTAGAATATCTATGCAGTATTGTCACTGAAAGTTTTGTTTTTTTTTTGTATTTTTCTCTTAATACAAGAGCGTGTTGTGAACATTGTGTACCATTCATTGTGCAAAAAACTTGGGAATATAATTTTTCAATACGCTTTTTACCTGAATTAAGCAAACTTGCACGCAGACGAGCAGAAAAAATAATTTGTCAGACATGTTCTATGTATTCAAATATTGGTCGAAGAATAATTGCAAACCATACTCAAAACCTTTTATATTTTCAACCAAAAGCAATGTTGAAAGCCTGGTTATTTTGCAATTGCAAAGTTAATCATAATTATGCTGAATTATAGGTCATCATACGGTCCACATGTCACTTAAAAGTTTGTAATCATCTATTTCTTAAGGCATGTGACCTATTTCTCAAATGCTACTGATAGAGTGTACGCAATGGTATAAAACCAGAGCGTGGTTTTAACACGTTCACTTTCTTAGCAAATACACAACATGTTGGCAAAGGCTATTCTTGTCGTCTGCGCTCAGGCCCTCTTAGTCCAGGTACGTCCCTCAACCTTCCACCATCACGATCACTAGATTCGCTCACACCTGAGAAGGGATCTCACCTCACTTCCATTAGGCCATAATATACCACGGTGATCCACGGCGCGGATCAGAAACTCCTGAAATTATTTTCGGGCATGTGGGTTTCTTCACGATGCATATGAAATTATAATGGTTACTCGAAGACCTCAGCTTGGAAGGCCATCGCCGCTATAGAATATTGGAATACTTTTTTTTGGTTTTTTCATTAACCTATACCGTCTCACTGCTGGGCAAAGGTCTCCCCCAACTCCTTCCACATGTCGCGATTGTTTGTCACGTCGGACCAACTTGGTTCGTATGTGTCAAGATCATCGCGCCAGCGTTTTCTTGGCCTGCCCCGGCGCCTACGCCCTTTTTCAGGCATCCATTGTGTGACGATCTTGGCCCATCTGTCGGGGTGCATTCGAGTTACATGGCCCGCCCAATCCTATTTAAGCCTAGCTGCTTTGAGACCTACATCAGCGATGCCAGTTATTGAACGCAACGTGGTGTTTCGGACTAGAATAGACTAGAATACTAGGAAAGTAATTTGTCATTGTCTCCAATCATAATGCATTCCTATCATCAATGATTCCTGATGAAATAGAGGCTTTATCCAAGTAACAATATTGGCTAACAATTTTGTATCCTTTACTTTTAGACCGCCTTCAGTCAGTGCGGTTGTGGCGGTCTCGGCGCTAACTGGGGTGCCGCCGGCTGGAACGGCCTAGGTGCCGGCTACGGTCTTGCTGGTGGCTACGGTGCCGGTTGCGGTGGTGTCGCCTCCACCGGTGGCGGTCTCGCTGCTGCCAGCGCTTCCCCCATCGCTCCCGTCGGTGTCTCCGTGCTGTCTGAGAACGCTTACGAAGGTGTTCTGGCTGCCGGTGGCAACCTGCCATTCCTTGGAACCGTCGCCATCGAGGGCGTGCTCCCCACTGCTGGTGCTGGCGCCGTCTCTTACGGCTGCGGCAACGGTGCCGTCGGCATCGCCACCGAGGGTCCCTTCGCCACCGGTATCGCTGGTCCCGGTGTCTACCCCCCTGCCGCTGGTCTGGCTGCCCCTGGCATTGCCGGAGTCGCTGGCTACGGACTCGGAGGCATCGCCGGTGGTTACGGTCTCGCTGGACCCGCTGGATACGGCCTTGCCGGTACCGCTGGATGGGCTGGCGGCTGCGGTTGCGGTGGCATCTACTAAACAGGAATCTCAATGCCAACTGTTCATTGACAAAATAAACAACTATATATATGATTGCAATATACTTATGTGTTTCAATTTCATTCCTTGTTGCTGATGATTCCATGTTCTGCCAGCGTTTCTAAGACATACAAAAGAACGACAAAAGTAAAGATGCAATAAATAATAATAATAATAATAATTTATTTTGGACACACGGATCCATAGTGAGACATTTTACAATATAGAATAAACAAGCAATCTATTTGAGAGTCCATCAAAGCGTTTGCTAAATTTTATGTTGTTATTGAAAAGTCGCTACGTGGGTGAATTAATTGAAAATATGATTCGAAACATTCAAAGCTGCTAACAATTATAAATATAACAAAGGCTGCGAATGCAATTATGAATAATCATGACTCAAACATGTTGAAAGTAGGTAAAAATGTAGCATTTTTACAACTCATACATTTAAGTTTCAGAAACAAGAAAAAAAATACAACCATAATAAAATTAAATAATCAATGAGTAACTGATTATGATTTGAGATTTGAAATGGAAGCGTTCGAATACAATCTGAACTGTTGGGAAGTGACGATGTGGTCGAAGGTGAAGCACGCCCGACTAGGAGATACCTTTTCACTCTCGACTTGAACAAACCTGGGTCAAATTTAGATGGAAACACAGACGAAGGCAATGAATTCCATTCTTTTGCGCTTCTTTTTAAGAATGAAGAGGCATAACGCTTCGTTCTTAACACTTTCGCTGCTGAGCCGATTTGCTCGTCTAGCCACGGGTGCGGCTCTGCACACTCCATAGAGTTTTCCCATACAAAAAACACAACAGTTGTGTTTTCCCGCGCTCGCGGCAAGTTATGAAAAACACGACAGTTGTTCTCAGCACTGAATCTGTTAACAGTTACAATTAAAACAAAAACAATTTTTTTATAATTATTTGGAATCTAAAACTTTTCACCAAAATAATTGATGCAATTTTGATGGACAAGTACATTGTAATAGAGTACAATTGAGCTGTTCTGTTGATGAAACTGCCAAGCAGTAGTGTGCAAACATTATTTTGTTCCAATTTGAAGAGCGCTGTTTACATTTGCTGGGTATATGAGACTTTAGAATCGATGTTTCAGGGAGACGAGCGCAGTGCAGTGCCACACAAGATTACTGAATGGAAAGGTCTGGGTGGCGCTGTAGCTGCTATGGACAGGCGTGGCGCTTACCATCAGGTGAACGTGTTGCTTGTCTCGTTACTCAGAAATAAAAAAATAAAAAACAGGCCGATGGATATTGGAACTCTTAGTAAATAGTTTGGGAATCATTTGCTTTGTATTAACCGAAAGAGTATTCATAGCGTAAACTTCTTAGGCTTATAACTTAAATAGATATAAAAATAAGGGATGAAGTAATAAAAGTGAAGAAAATAGTCTTAAAAAGAAATTTATTTACTAATCAACAATTAAAACGACTCAACAACACTAATTAGTAAATAGCACCGCAGCCGCCGTACCCGGCGAGGCCATTGTATGCGGCTCCACCGTAAAGACCGGGCCCATAGGCGGCAGCAGCAGGCGCGTACGCAGGGCCAGCAGCACCGTAGCCAATGCCAGGGGCAGCGAGGCCAGCTGCAGGGGGGTAGGTACCAGGACCGGCGATGCCAGTGGCGAGGGGACCTTCACTCACAATCCCGACCTCGCCATTGCCGCAGCCGTAGGAGACAGTGCCAGCGCCAGCAGTGGGAAGGACGCCCTCGATAGCGACAGTACCCAGGAAGGGTAAGTTGCCGCCGACAGAGAGAGGGCCCTCGATCGCGTTTTCGGAGATGATGGTGATGCCAGTGGGAGCGATGGGGGAGACGCTGGTGACAGCGAAGCCGCCGCCGGTAGCTGCCACGCCACCGCAGCCGCCGCAGCCGCCGGCACCGAAAGCACCAGCCAGAGGAGCAGCTAATGCTGGGCCAGCCAAGCCATTCCAAGCTCCAGGGCCAGCTAAGCCCCAAGGTGCTCCGATGCCACCGGCACACTGGCTGAAGACAGACTGAAAGGAAAAGAATAATGCGTTAGATATTGGTATAACCGATGATCCGATTGTAAAGCGTAATGTTCAGTGTCCGATTCCCATGCATGGAAAATATTTTTATGAACCACTGGTATTTGCTCTGAGTCTGGATTTTTGCTTTATTTTATTTGACCGAGTGACGAGGCGTGCAAGTCGTTCACTTGATGGTAAGCGCTACGCCTGGCTATAAACAGTTACAGTACCATCCAGAACTTTGCATTGCATAAACCTGCGCGGCGCTGCACTACGCTCGTCACCCTGAGACATCGGCTCTAAAGTTTCATGAGCCCAGTAATTTCGCTGGGAATAATGCCCTTCAAACCGGAATACAGTTTGCACGCTACTTCTTAGCGGATGAATATGTGGCAAAGGTGTGGTACTTCCCCAGGCGGTCTCTTGCAAAAGAGGCCTACCACTACAAAGTTTGTGGGACCACGGTCCTCGTAGTTCCTGATCCATCAATACGAGGATTCCGAGTCAGGATCAATGTGACGTGATCGCGATATTATAACATCAGTTTCTAATTACCTGGACAAGAAGAGCTTGAGCGCAGAAAGCGATGATGATTTTGGCGGCCATTTTGTTTTCTTTTTTTTTTTGGTATTTGCTTCTGGTGCAGGATACGGTTTGAGAATGATGTTTAACTGGCGGGATTGACGGTTTTATACTATAACCATAATGCAACTCCGGTTAGAATTTCAGCCTCTGACAATGACGACATGTATCGTAACGAAGATATCGCTTTTGTTACATAAACTTGGTGAATTGTGGTGTAGTAGAACATACATAATCGATAGTATCATGAACGAGCAGTGGCATAATACGAGTAGATAACGTTCTCGTCCATACAGCTAAAATTTACTACACCTATATCCACAGTTTCCTAATTAAACATAATTATTTTGCAAGAAACTTAGCTTTGATTTAATTTACAATGTATGCAATGCCTTTCTGTTACTCTTCTCCATGCATGGTTGTCTGGAAGAGATCGTTCGTAGCGATAACACCGCTCATTGTGACACTAATTGTTAAATTTGATTTGTTTTAGTCTTTAAGTTTCCTTTGCGTGTTTCAATAAAGAGTTTATATATCTCTCTATGTGTGTATGGATGTACTCCTTTGGCAGACATTCATCCGCCGAGCAGTAGTGTGCAAACATTACTGTGTTACGGTTTGAAAGGCACTGCTTCCAGCGAAATTATTGGGCATATGAGACTTTAGAGCCGATGTCTCAGGGTGACGAGCGCAGTGCAGCGACGCGCAGGATTATGCAATGCAGTGTTCTGGGTGGTGCTGCGACTGTTATGGGGAGGCGTAGTACTTACCATCAGGTGAATGACTTGCTCGTCTAGTCCCTCAGTTAAAAATCGATCATCCAAAATCATATACAGGCACTACTAAAGTTGTTAAAACTTGGTCCGCAATTTCTCGATGCTGTGAAAAAGTCTATGGAACCAAAAGATACGGCTGTTTATGCTGTTCTGGGTGGCACGGTAACCGTTATAGGCAGGCGTAGCGCTTACTGTCACTTAGTCAAATAAAAAAAAAATACTCGCAAAGGAATCAAAGCCGTGTGTACGTCCCTTTGATTTACAACCATGAAATTTAGCAAAAAGCAAGAAAGCAAAAGTAAAAGAAAAATTCCAAAAATCGAATTTTTATTGTTATATCACCAAAAAGGCTTTTTTGTTTGAAGTTGGCAAACTGACTAAGACCCATTTCGTTGTATGGAGACAACAGTTTTTCAAAGGCAAAGTTAAGTTGGTCGGAACCCTCATTTCACGAGTCTGACTCGCACTTGGCTGCTTTCTTTTTCATCTTACAACACCTCTCAGCGCCCTTCAAACCGGAACACAGGTATGCTTGCACACTACCGCTTGGTGGATTAATATCAGGCAAAGGTCCTTCCTCTGGCGGACTCTTGCAGAAGAGGTCTACCACTACAAAAGTTTGATTTGATTTAATCATCATCATCATCATCAACGCATAACGTCCCACAGCTGGGCACGGGTATCCCCTCACTTTCAGGAGAAGGGTTAGGCCATAATCCACCACGGGGGCCCGGTCGGATTGGTGGATAACATACCTACCTCCGAAATAATTCTCGGGTAGGTTTGTGGGTTTCCTCACGATGTTTTCCTTCACCGAAAAGCGAGTGGTAATTACGTACATATTATGTAAAAATTTGATCAAAAGTCTCAACCAATACTGAAAATAGATTTATTCGAAAAAGCATCTATGATCTATGATCTCTTCTGCTTTACGCAGTATCTCTAAATGACTTTTTTCAACGTGACAACGTCTAATAAATCGATAAAAGCCGGCTGCATGCACGTTGTCCCGCTACGCTCATTGTACGCTTGCGCCGCATCTATCTCTCTTCTCTTCTTGGCAGGTTAATTATTCTTGCATATTAAAAATCTGATTACTAGTATAATTCCAAGTACTTATTCTTTTAATATTAAAAATGATTCAATTTTATTCATAAAAGTAGGTGTGCAATCATTTCATCAATGTTTTGTTATGACGTTGTCACGTTAAACTATCGTCCGTAAACGAACTTTACAGACAATCAATTTTTAGCTGTTAAGCATGCTGTGTTGCTTGCTCTAATTAAAGAAAATCCAGTGATTTTACAACAGAATCTTCCATAATTACATGTTGCGTCATATTTAATTATTACTTCCTCTTTCAATCAATGATTTGGGTACCGTCAACATAAAACATAAAACACAAAAAAACTTCTTTGAATTTTTTTATTTAGAGTAATAATTATTAACAAAACGACTTAAAATAAAATATAATAACCCTTAATAAATAGCGCCACAGGGCGCGTTAATGCCATAACCGTTGATGGCGCCAGGGCCGTAGCCGAGACCAGGGGCGCCAAGGCCAGCGGAGACAGGTCCAGCTGGACCAGGACCCAGAATACCAGTAGCAATGGGACCCTCAGACACAATGCCTACAGCACCATCACCGCAACCGTATGACACTGCACCGGCACCAGCTGTTGGGAACGCGCCTTCCAAACCAACTGAACCTAATAGTGGCAGGTTACCACCAACAGTCAAAGCACCTTCTATGGCATTCTCAGACACTAAGGAAACCCCAGTGGGAGCGATAGGCGAGGCACTTGTAACAGGGAAGCCGCCGCCGGTAGAAGCAACAGCTGCTCCGCATGCGGGGCCGAGAGCTGCAGCAGGACCGAGTGCTGGACCTGCTAAGCCGAAGGGAACTCTTCCAGCAGCTGGTCCGAGGCACTGGCTGAAGGAAGCCTGCACCAGGAGAGCTTGCGCGCAGATAAAGAGAACAGCTCTGAACGCCATTGCCAGTTTAATCCGAGGGTAGACTCGTGAATGGTGTTCAATAGAAAACGTCCTAGTTTTATACTCCGCTTTATCAATCGGACATTAGGTTAGTAAAATAATTGATTTAGAAATAGATTTCAGTATAGGTCTACTTATCTGTGAAGCAAGGTTAGTAGATAAGGCAGTTCTGGCACAAAAACTTATCAGAAAGTTGCGTGTTAAATTCTTTTTGTATATTGCAATCAGCTATAAGCTCCGATGTAATTATTTATAATTTTCTTATTTTTTTGCTCTGCGTTTTTTTTAACGCTGCTTTCTTGCTTGCTGCTTGCTGTTCATGGAAAAGGTCACGTGATCGTGTAAAGGAAAGAAATAATGAAGGAAATTTCCTTTTTCAAATTTAAACCTAAATCAGTTTTTTATTAGTTTAGTTGATCATATTTGATATAATTTCAGTTTTTCTGTGTGTATTATGAAAATATGAGTGCATTATTTTTGTCTAATTGTTATAATTGATTTGAGTTTTAAGTTTTGGAAAAATGGAAAAAAAAATATTAAATGTAAATAATAATAATAATAATTAATTATTAAATAATTTTTCTTTTCCTTTTACCGTACTTAACCGAGTTTTCTACTTTTAATTTTAAAATGTTCGAAATGGTTCCGATCAGGTTTATAGGCAAAAAAATTGGAAATGTTGCCCGGAAATTTTAGAAACAAATTAACTTGCCTTTTTAACTTGATTTTTGTTTGAACTCACGATTTCACATTTCTTTTTTGAAGTGAAAACTTCTTTAACGCGTTGAACAGTTTTTGGGTGAACAAAAATCATGGAAATCATGAATCATGAAAAGCGTTTGTTGACGATGACGCGAGCATCGTCACCGAACGCTTTTCATGAGCTATAATAATTATGTGTACATTATGGGTGAAAAAAAAATTAAAAAAAAAACAGTTAAACAAAAAGTTCTGATTACAAATCACGGTCTTCTTATAAATTAAACCTCATTAGAAAAACTTCTTTTTTTTTCATGATCTTCAATTTTTTTTTCATTAAGTGACGTGGACGGTTTTTTAAGCTAGGAAATGTAGAGTTATTGGGGAGTACTAACTTTACATAAGCACATTGGTACGTGCCCGCACTGGGATTTGAACTCGCGACCTTCTACTTGGAAGGCAGACGTTCTCCCACTAGGCTACCATCGCTTCTGCACCGCCACCATTGCAATGTGATAGGAGTCAAAATACAAAAATGCCGGAAGTAGCTGACGAGACTGCTACGAAGCGTGGTTCAGTTCACGCCCAAGGTAAAAATTTGAGTAAATCACAGGCTTTTGCATGGTTCTCATGTTTTCTGATTCTCTGATACAGGAAATTCTACTTAGGGGTCAGAAATCGTGATGCTCATTGGTTTAAAAAAAAATGGGTCATTGATGCGAGGTCGAGGATCGAATCCAATGGCATTGGATTGCAAAGCGTCACCATTTCTCTTATACTAGTGATTTTTATTTAAAGTTTTAATTATGTCAGTGGATTATTGCTGAATACGATCCTCAGAGTAAGAAAAAACTATAGAAGGAAGATTTAAGGCAACAGCTTTCTCCCATCTCTTTTTCATATATACATCGTACACGAGAGTGAGTGAAACCAAAAACCTTCTATGGTTTTTAGTATTTCAAGAATGATTCTCAAGTTTTATTTTTATTGCAGAATAGGCAAGCGTTGGACCGCAGTCTCACCTGGTGGTAAGTGTCGACGCGGTCGATCACGGAGCATGCTTGCCTAGAAGATACCTATTCAATTTCGACTTGAAGAGTTTCAGATTATACTTAGTTTTCGGGAAACTGACACTGGTAAGGTGTTCCATTCCTTCGCTGTTCGGATTGTAAATGTGGATGCAAATCGCTTCGTGCTGATCGGAGGAATGTCAACCATATTACGGATGCCGTTTTTCCGTACGTCTTGTTGTCTAGTGGTCTGGAGGCCTACCATGACGTCTTATAGCGATTCAGTTGAGGACCTAAACTGAGCTGCGTCGCATAATCGTACCGTGGCGTAAATTTTTTTTAGTTTGCTGCCATTTTCAACCTGAACTGAATATATAGTTTAGGTTGAAAATGGCTTATTAGCGACTCAATGTAGGTTGCTGCCATTTTCAACCTTAACTGGATCCTGTTTAGGTTGAAAATGGCAGCCACATCAAAAATAAGACGTCACGGTACGATTATGCGACGCGGCTCAGTTTAGGTCCTCAATTGAATCGCTATTAGACGTCATGGTAGGCCTCCAGGTTATCTATTTGCTACTAAATTATGTCATAGCTTGGAAGCTTTGTGCGAATGAAACAAGACTAAGTGACAAGTTCTGAATTAAGTGTGGATTCTAATTTCTTTAATAAAACATCCTTGTTGCGGTTGCATGTTTATCTACTCAGCATTTTATGTTATGACATGTTTATGTTTAAAATTTCGTACGCCTTCCAGGCAGAGAGTTGCTAGTTCAAATCCTAGCGCGGGCACGTACAATAGTGTCGATTTATCTAGGCCATCGTGAAGTGTTGCCGCAGAAAGCGTCAAAGTATTTGTATTTTGGAAGCGAGTTAGGATTTGGACAGTCAGGGTTGGCCGCTTGGCATTTCTCACTATTTCCCACCTACTGGCAAGGCACACTGAAACATTTCTTCGTGACTGCATGCCCAAACTTTCCGAGGGCCTGTGTTCACGATGGCCTAGATCCGTCGACACTACTGTACATGTGTTTCTATGTAAAAATATGTGTCCGTAAGACAACTCGCTTTTCGATGAACGAAATCATCATAACTAAACCCGCATGCCCTAGAATTCTTTCGGAGGTACGTGAACACCAATTCGGATGGGTCTCCGTGGTGGATTATGACCTAATTCTACTCTCGAATCGAAACTGAGGAGAGATCCTTGTCTTTTATTTTAGTAGGGGGAGGCCTCTTCTGCAATAGACCGCCTGGGGAAGTACCACCTTTGCAGATATTCATCCGCCAAGCAGTAGTGTGCAAACATTACTGTGTTCCGGGTTAAAGGGCACTGTTTCTAGTGAAATTACTGGGCTTACGAGACTTTAGAGCCGGTGTGTCAGATGAAAAAAATAAAAGTTATTTTGTATAACATGAAAGAATTGGAAGTTTAAAAATATACAAAACGTAACTTTCTGTCTCTTTCTCACTCTTCAAACTTATATCTCCCTCTCAACTTCCGCTCGCCTCGCCCGATCACATTTTTCGGAACGCTCACCAGCTTACTCCCCAAGTGAGAGTACGTAAAGAAGTTTTACATCAAAAACTAAATTATGCAAACAAAGAGGGATACGAATAGAAAAAAAAAACATAAGTAACTACTCGTTTGAATCCAGAAAAAACACATATTACGATATCACAGCCTTTATTTTAAAATAAATAGATTTAAACAATAACTAGTAAGGATAACCAGCGTTGCAGCCGCAGGTGCAGTAGCCTGAGATAGTGACAGCGCCGGCTGCTGGGACGGGACCGGCGAACTGCACAGCCCCTATAATGGGCACTTGGCCAGTGACAACGGTGGTTCCAGCCACAGGCAGCTCGCCTATCACTGCTATGTCTCCAGTACCACTGCCGCCGTAGCTACCCAAGCTGGCAGCTTGAGCTGCAGGGACACCTGGAGCATTGTATCCACCGTAACCTGCGTAGCCTGGGCCAGCGTATGGTCCAGCAGGCGCTCCGATCAGGCCTGGAGCGAAGCCAGTTCCAGCGATACCAGGGCCGTATCCATAGTTAGGACCTCCAAGGCATTGGCTGACGACATTCTGAAAGGATTATTGGAGTCAGTTAAGAGTTGTTTCGTCTTGGTTAGATGCCATTGCAAAGAATAGACAAGAAGAATACAAATTTGTCTGGAGGAGTACTGTCGCCAGATAATGTACTACTCTATAGAATATCTATATCTCATCTATACTAATATATAAAGCTGAAGAGTTTGTTTGTTTGAACGCTAGGATCTCAGGAACTACTGGTCCGAATTGAACAATTCTTATAATACAATAACATTACGCTATAACCAATTTGAGCGGAGCATTAATGAAGAATGTGGCAAAAACGGGGAAAATATATTGCTTTTAAGAGAGTTATTGCGGGAAAACATGAATTATGCAGGTGAAACCGCAGGGCGCAGCTAGTCTAACATATAGTACTTTTTTCAGGTAAATAATTGGGTCTATCCCTGTTGTCACCACCTTCCATGTCCCCAGTGGTGACAGCTGGGAATTATTATTTTTATAAAGCGTCCCGTTTGTCACCACTGGTAACGCCCTCACTGGTGACAAATGGGAATGCCATTCTTACCATTCCCAGTTGTCTCCAGTGGTGACAAAATTATCTAATTGGTAAATTAAATTCGTAATTGGGCATAATATGAAATTTGAAAACGAATATCTGAGAATGACGAGCTGAATGCAGTCGCGCAGATTTTGCTATGAAAATAACTGAGCGGTGTTGCTACTGTTTTGGGCAGGTGGCGCTTACCGTCAGGTTATCGACCTGCTCGTTTAGTTAGGAAAAAGTTTCAAATAATTGTAATAAGAAATATTCTTACATGGACGAAGCAAGCTTGAATGCAGAACAACAGTACTCCGACAGAATTCATGATTGAATTTTTATAATATAAGTTGTATATTCGACGAAGAGTTGTTATGAATGTTGAATCAATGTTAAATTCTAGCTTTATATTGGAGGTGAATTGTAACATATTTTGTAAAAACCATGTTGTAATTAACATATTTGGACAGCGAAATGTGATACAATGATAAAATTTTACAGAAGAAGTGTTACGAAAATTGTAATCGCCAGAATGAAAGTAGGTATTATGTAAATCGTAGATTGTTTAATTTTGCAGTAGATAATGAATTTTCTTGGCAGTTATCGTTATATTGAAGATAAGAGTTTTTTTGTTCGTGAGCTTAGTGACTTTTTTCTACACCATTCCTGAAGTAAAACTTCTTTACGCACGCTTGACTTGCGGAGTAAGCTGGTGAAGGCGTTTCGAAAAATTTAACCGAGCGGCTAATGGGGGTTGATATGTAAATTATGTTAATAAGGTTAAAAGGTAGGGGGTAGGGGATGGTAGGTTATAGGTGGCAGGTGACAGGAGACAGAAGTCAGGTGACAGGTGACAGAAGTCAGGTGACAGGTGACAGATCACAAATGACAGAGGACAAATGATAAATAATGTTTAAAGTAGTATATGTTACTACTAACAATGTATTGTCTTAGTTGTGATGTCTCTTTACAGATAGTGCAGATAAATCAACTTGATTCTCCCTCTACAACACCGTCCATATTATTTTCACAATACACCTCTTCCAAAAGTTTATGAAACTATCATTAAACGGACATTGGCAGAATTGTGACAACTCTAGTCACAGAGACCATAATCAAGAAGTCAAGTCAAGTCGATAAATAATGTTATACCGTTGATATAATTATCGTTATATTATATTACGAAAAAAAAAAGTGAGCCAAGAAGTTTTTAGTAGCGCATCATCCAGGACTGTTGAGTTATGTCGGTTCTCCACCCAAATAATTTGTAGTGGGAGGCCTCTTCTGCAAGAGACCGCCTGGGGAAGTACCACACCTTTTCCAGATATCCATCCGACAAGCAGTAGTGTGCAAACATTGCTGTGTTCCTGTTTGAAGGGCACTGTTTCCAGCGAAATTACTGGGCATATGAGACTTTAGAGCCGATGTCTCGGGGTGACGAGCGCAGTGCAGTGCCATGCAAAGTTCAGAGTGGCACTTTAACTGTTATGGGCAGGTGTAGCGCTTACCATCAGGTGAATGACTTACTCGTGTCGTTACTCTATCTCCGCTTTATGAGATAAGATTACGATGGTTTCTTTTTTTTTAAAACTACCTTTAATTTGAGAGGTAGTAATGAGCGGTGGTAGCTTAGTGGAAGAACCTTAGTCATCCAAGCAGAAGTTCGTGAGTTCAAATCCCAGTGCAGGCATGTACCAATGTGTTTTTTCTAAAACATATGTACGTAATTATCACTCGCTTTTCGGTGAAGGAAACCATAATGAGGAAACCCACATACCGACCCGAGAGTTACTTAGTAGGTAGGTATGTTATCCACCAATCCGGACCGGGCCCCCTTGGTGGATTATGGCCTAACCATCCTCATGAAAGTGAAGGGAGAGCCGTGCAATGCCGTGGAAGATTATACAATACAATAATATTGAACACCATAAAGCTTAGTAGACAAAGTACAATAAACATTTAATAAACAGGTGGTACAATGGGCGGCCTTATCGCTTAAAGCAATTATACGACTTGCAAGACTTATTACCCAGTCACACAATAAAAAAAAATGGAACATACCGTATTAATTAATTGAAGAATAAATAAGCAAATTGACCACTATCGCACCTGATTTTAAGCGACGATGCGGTCTACGATGGCCCATGCTTACCTAGCAGTGACCTATTCACTCGCAACTTGAAGACTCCCAGGTTAACTATCGGGAAATGCAGATTCGGGTAACGAGTTCCTTTGCGGTACGCTTGGAACTGTTGACGGTTGTTCGTAGGCATCGGAATGGTGACCGAGAGAAGGGTGCAGACTGGAAGGCAGACCACCAGTTGGTCGGACGACCTTGCCAAGTCGGAAGGCAGTGGATACGTCTCGCACAGGACCGGAATATGTGGCGTAGAGAGAAGTCCTATACCAAACAGTGGGTTGATGGGCTGATAAGGGCTGAGATGATGATGATGATGATGATGATAGAAGCGATAAACAGCACCTACCAATGGCCGGTGATGGGTCTGTCTCTAAGGTTGCGACTCGGGGTTAGTAAGCATTGTCAACGAAGCTGAAACCGCCACTGGCAGTCTCACTTGGCACAGGCAGTGCTGGCATCTACGTGCCAGTATTGGCCCCAACTTTTGCTACGGGCACTGTCAGGACAAAGACCTATTTGTCAGGATGGGCCAGCATCTAGCAGTGTTGGCACTTACGCGCTAGGATTCGTTCCACTCTTCATTCCTGGCATTGTTAGCGTTGGCAGGGTATCTATGTGCCAGGATTAGCCCGACCCTTTGCTACCAGCAATATCAGCACAGATACCTATGCCCCAGGAGTGGCAAAACCCTTCTTTGCCGGCACTATCGGTGCTAACTTTTACAATTACACATTGGTACGTGCCCGCGCTGGGATTTGAACTCACGACCTTCTCATTCGAAGGCAAGGCAGTTTTTCCACTACGCCACCACCGCTTATTATACTTAGGGTAATTTTTTAATTCCTCAAATTGATATTTATCCTATAGATAGTATGATTCCATCCAAAGGTTGCCTGGAAGAAATCGCTTTCAGTGATAAGACTGCCCATTGTATTACCCTTGTTTACCTATTGTAATTCTACTGTACTGTGTTTATTTTTGTTTCTGGTGTACAATAAAGAGTTTTTCTATTCTATTCTATTCTATGATTTTGAATATTTCAACAGTCAAATAGGGTATTTCTAAGGAATAAAACCTTAACCTAAGGAATTAATTTAGCTGTATCTATATGCCTCAATAAGTTTTTTGACGTTTGTTGACATTTGATTGATTACTAAAAAGTTAATATCTTATTGACACTGGCTGAAATAAAAACGAAACCTGTTCAATAGTTATTGGATCATTTATCTGATCAATGAAAAATTGGTCTAAAACAGTCTAAAACAGTTATAAAAAAGTGAAGAAAAAATAACTCAATTATTTATAATAATACTTATAATAACTTTATTTATGGTGACTTATAAATAATTATGTTTACAGGGTAGCACCGTATCCGCAACCGCATCCAGGGTTACCGTACCCGGCCAGGCCATTGTATCCCATACCGCTGTAACCAAGGCCAGCCAGGCCAGAAGCCGCGAGACCAGCGATGCCAGGACCGGCGAGGCCACCGGCAGGCGCGAAGGCTTCCGGAGCAAGAATGCCTGTGATGATAGGACCTTCCTCGGCGACGATGCCGACGGCGCCGTTACCGCAGCCGTAGGACACGGCGCCGGCACCAGCAGTGGGGAGCACGCCCTCGATGGCAACAGTTCCCAGGAAGGGCAGGTTACCGCCAGCGGCTAGAGCGCCTTCGTACGCATTCTCAGACACAACTGTGATGCCGGTAGGAGCGATGGGGGAAGCGCTGGTGACAGGGAGACCGCCACCGGTGGAGGCAACGCCGCCGCAGCCGGCGCCGTAGGCACCAGCCAGGCCAGGGGCTGCGAGGCCAGCTCCTAGCAGACCAGGGGCGGCCAGACCAGGGGCAGCCAGGCCGTTCCAACCAGCAGCTCCAGCTAAGCTCCAGGGGGCCGCGAGACCACCAGCGCACTGGCTGAAGGCATTCTGAAATTCACAGGCATATTTATAGGACTTACTTTTGGAGACGTGGCCTGTCAAGTTAGACAAGTATAGAAGTTGGATTGTTTATATTCCTAGTAGTGTGGAAGTTGTATATAAAGCTGAGAATACACGCCACGGTTTCCTCCTGCATCCGCAATAAGAATGAACCGCTAAACAAGGGTAATTTCAAAATGTATGGACATCGGTCGTTCCGTGTATACGGTGCTGATTTTTCAGGCGTTGCATGGCATTCGGCTGTTTCGAGAAGGTTAAAAATATGCGGGCTATGTGCGTTTTGTACAAAACCGTAGTTCGGAACTGTACGCAGGTTTGAGAGGAAAAACCATGATACGATTTTTTATCCTAATTCAGTGAACATACCTGAATCAGAACTGCGGAAGCGCAGACAGCAAGGATAATTTTGACGGCCATGATGGTGGATTTATTTAGTTACTTGTTCGTTACAAAGTGATGATCAAATGATGGTTATTTTATAATTATGCGTGATTTTTATACTTAAATATGGCGACATTCCCTCATATTACATTGCACTGGCGAAATAAATTTAAACGCATGAAATTTAGCACCAATTAACGTGATTTTTCTAGCTTGCGTAATGTGACGTAGCACAACGATAGCTATCAAATTATCTTTTAAAGTAAGTATTTTTATATGCTACTCAGTAACGAGATAAGCAGGTCGTCTATCTGATGGTAAGTGAGCGGGATCCCGTACGTACAGCAAACTGTACAACATACGCTAGTTCGCGTTCGTCTCCAATCGTACATTTTTTTTATTCGATTGAGTGACGAGACGAGCAAGTCGTTCACCTGATGGTAAGCGCTACGCCTGCCCATAACAGTTACAGTGTCACCTAGAAGTTTGCATTGTACAATCATACGCGGCACTGCACTGCGCTCGTCACCCTGAGACATTGGTTCTAAAGTCTCATGTGTGATAGTCCGCAGCATTTGACGTTAACGAAAATCAGTAAAAAAAAAATAGGGCTTAAATACACACATACAGCCACGCCTTTCTCCCGTTGGGATAGGCAGAGACTACATCTTTCCACATGCTACGATCCCAGCGGAAAGCAGTACGCCTACTCCCTGACACCCTCTACTGGTTTCTGGAACTCTAGACCAATACGCTATGCGGGGTCCATGCGTGGCGTCACATCCTTTCCGCCTGGTCTCATTCACACAAAGAACATCAATCCGTATCATATGCGTGTGAGTAACTAACCTTAGTAAGCATCATGGCACGTGACGGTCTAGCGTAACAGAAAAGTGTAACGATTACTAAAACACATTTTCTCCCATACGTGGATACTGGTTCATTACTTTGTTCCGGTTTGAAGGGCATTCTTTCCAGCGAAATTACTCGCCATGATGACGAGTGCGGCGCAGTGCCGCAACAGATTCTGGGTGGCTCATTAGATGTTTTGGGCAGGCGTGGCGCTTACCATCAGGTGAATAACTTGCTTCTCTCGTTATTTAGTAACATTAAAAAAAAAGTTTCTTTGTTAAAAATAATGTAACTTGCACTTCTCATCCATGCAAAAAGATAAACTTTTATAATAATAACTTTGCCAGATATTCATCCGCCAAGCAGTAGTGTGCCAACATTCCTGTGTTCCTGTTTGAAGGGCACTGTTTCCAGCGAAATTACTGGGCATATGAGACTTTAGAGCCGATGTATCAGGGTGACGAGCGCAGTGCAGCGCCGCGCAGGATTATGCAATACAAAGTGCTGGGTGGCACTGTTATTGGTAGGGGTAGGCGTCGCGCTTACCATCAGGTAAACGACTTGCTCGTCTCATCACTCTCACCCTCACTCACTCAGTCAAATAAAAAAATAAATTTCAATATTTTCTCATAAATAATGTTTTTTTTACATTAGTTATGATAATACGTTTCCTTACCTCTTATTATAGACAAACAAATGCTGACCATGCAACTCAAGTTATGTGACCTAGAACGGTCACCCAAGTAGGCATTACAATACTTAGAAAAAAATTCAAAATGACACGTTGCGAATCGACAGTCACGTCTGAACTTTTGAGCAAACAATTGACGTGCGTTGTTTATTAACCACGATCAGTCTACTTAAAAACGATGGATGTTGATCACAGATCTCAAATGTTTATCGTACCATTAAGCGCTAGTTCAGACACGGCGGGAACCGCGCGATTATAGAATCGCATGGAAATCGCGCGGGTCTCATCTATATGAGTTAGTTAGTAATCGTTCAGACATAACCGTGCGGTTAATCAAGCCGCGCGGTTACCGCAACCCAACCGCCAGAAAATAGAATCGCGCTGCTCCCGCGTGTTTCTATTACTATGGAGTCTTTACTTCGCGTTCAGTTGCGTTGCGGATACCGCGCGGTTAGCATGTACTAGTCGGTCACTTAATATTGGATGCACCCAATACCGCCTTTTTCTTTTCTTTTTTTTAAGGAGCAACCACAGTAAACACACTTCTTCGTCGACCTCCATTTTCAAACTGACGTTATCCCCGCACGAAAATCGCATAATAACCGCCGGTTTCTGAATAGCATCACAATTTTGCGGGTTCAAACAGCGCGATTTGTAAACGCGCGGTTCCCACATGTCTGAACTAGCGCTAAACGTGATCTTTTAGCTCCATAGTCCTGATCATACTCAATTTTGTAGTCTCTTCTGCAAGAGACCGCCTGGGGAAGTAGCACACCTTTCCCAGATATTCATCCGCCAGGCAGTAGTGCAAACATTACTGAGTTCCGGTTTGAAGGGCACTGTTTCCAGCGAAATTACTGGGCATATGAGACTGTAGAGCCGATGTCTCAGGGTGACGAGCGCAGTGCGCCGCGCAGGATTATGCAATGCAAAGTTTTAGGTGGCACTGTGACTGTTATGGATAGGCGTAGCACTTACCATCAGGTGAACGACTTGCTCGTCTCATCACTCAGTCGAATAAGAAAAAAAAAGAATCATTAAACGCGATCCTTTGAGTTCATTGTCCTGTTGTTCTAGCTTCGATTGCTAAGAACCGGAAGTTGAGACGAACCTTTGGAAACTATTAAAAAATATAAATGACGAGATAAAACGTATCATAATGTGTTAATCAAGGTATTAAACTATCTTTAAGTTCTGTCAATAAACATATTCTTTTATTCATAAAAAAAAAAAAACTCATCAAAAAAAAAAAAACACAAATGTGAAATGAGAGCTAAGTTCAATATTATCATATTATATGCCTTGGTTGTTGACTTCAACGACAAAAGAAGTGAGATCTAAAAATGGGTGGCCAAGTTCAATGGTCAGTCCTGAAATTTATTTATAACATAATACAATTCGGAGCATACAATTTATTATTTCGGAGCTAGGTATGTTATCCACCAATCCGGACTTGGCCCCCGTGGTGGAATATGGCCTAACCCTCCTCACGAAAGTGAGGAGAGACCCGTGCCCAGCAGTGGGACGTTATGGGTTGATGATGAACATACAATATTTTTTAACAACTTAAAATATCATATTAAAATATCATAGACAACCCAGGAAACAGTAAAAGCTGATAGAAATGCCGTCATAAAACTCACATTCAAAATCACCACCAACACCACCACCATCAACCCATAACGTCCCACTGCTGGGCACGGGTCTCTCCTCACTTTCGTGAGGAGGGTTAGGCCATAATCCACCACGGGGGTCCAGTCCGGATTGGTGGATAACATACCTACCTCCGAAATAATTCTCGGGTAGGTATGTGGGTTTCCTCACGATGTATTCCTTCACCGAAAAGCGAGTGATAATAACGTACATATGTTTTACAGTAACTCATTGCTACGTGCCTGTACTGGGATTTGAATTCACGACCTTCTGATTGGAAGGCGGACGTTCTCCCATAGGCTACCACCGCTCTAAATTCAAAATCATCATCAAAATGTCACAGTAAAAAGATAAAGAAGCGCCTTCTTTGTTCGGAATAAAACATTTGTTTAACTAAATGGTATTTTATTGTTACTACTATAATGCTTAATAGATAGCACCACATCCACAGCCCAGACCGCCAAGTCCGTAGCCAGCGGTACCAGCGAGACCGTAACCGGCGATGCCTCCGAGACCGTAACCGGCGCCAGCAATGCCGGGAGCGGCGAGAGCGGCAGCGGGAGCGAAAACTTCAGGAGCAACGATGCCAGTGATAATGGGGCCCTCTTCGGCTCCAATGCCAACGGCACCGTTGCCGCAGCCGTAGGAGACGGCGCCGGCACCAGCAGTGGGGAGCACGCCCTCGATGGCGACGGTTCCGAGGAAAGGCAGGTTGCCGCCAGCGGAAAGCACTCCTTCGTAAGCGTTCTCAGACACGACGGAGACTCCGACGGGGGGGATGGGGGAGGCACTGGTGACAGGGAGGCCACCACCGGTAGAGGCGACTCCACCGCAGCCGCAGCCGGCACCGTAAGCGCCAGCCAGACCGGGACCAGCTAAGCCAGGGCCAGCCAGGCCGCTCCAGCCGGCAGCGGGACCAGCCAGACCCCAGGGAGCAGCGAGACCAGCAGCGCACTGGCTGAGGGCACCCTGTAATGAAGGAATTCGTTAGTGAAATGGTATCACATAGCAGAAAAAAATGTTTTGATACCTAACTCGGTACACACTTGTACATAATAGAGGAAACCTACCTGAACCAAAAGTGCAGAAGCGCAAATAGCAAGGACAGCTTTGAATGCCATTTTATTAGATCTGGAAGATTCTGAAGGTTTGAATGATGTAGATTGAAATTCCAACCTCTTTTTATACATTGAAATTATGAAACGATTACGAGGCTCACTGTGACGTAATGCGCTAATATTAATTAAACATAACGAAGAACCTTATCTATTGAAACGTACGTGACATTTCATTGTAACATAATTTATGAAACTAAAACCTGGTCTACTTTCTGGTGAGCTAGTGATAGGAAGATAAAAATTCACCTTAATTTAGTGGAGTAACTGAAATTTCGATATGGGCATCATATTTCCAAGCCTAAAATAACTTACATAAGACTGGAGTTTATATAAGGAATGATTGGTGCCGAGAATTATTTTCAGTTCAAGCTTCCGTTGAATATTAACCCCTAACTCGTCCAATTATGTCTGCTTTTACCTTAGTGGTGGTTTGCGTTCAAGTTTTCCTGATCCAAGTAAGTTTTTCATCATCATTTATGATTTATTTATTTATATATATCTTACTAATCCTATTGTTCCTACCAATATTATAAATGTGAGAGTTCTCTTTTGTTAGATTTTTAAGTTTTAGTTTTAGTTAGAATTAGTTTTCTATCTAATTATTTTTATAACAAACTAGCTGTACCCTGCCACACTTCGCTGTGGCACATTCGCCAATGTGTTTCTTGTAAAACATATGTACGTAATTATCACTCGATTTTCGGTGAAGGAAAACATCGTGAGGAAACCCACACACCTACCCGAGAATTATTTCCGAGGTAGGTATGTTATTCACCAATCCGGATCTGGCCCCCGTGGTGGATAATGGCCTAACCCTCCTCGCGAAAGTGAGGGGAGCCCCGTGCTCAGCAGTGGGACGATATGGGTTGATTATGATGATCATGAAGTCGTCAGATGAATGTATGATAAGATTTTGTTGGATGACCAAACCCTATGGTAAACCCTATCCCCTTTATGGTAACCCCTACCCTACATTCATCTGACAACTTAGGGGGAATTATAACTATAATATTTCTACAATTTCTTATTAAACTATGCGAGATTATGACTAAAGGATGGATTGCTGTTCTGTGGATGTGACGCCACCACGCAAGGACCCTGCACAGCCTATTGGTTTGGAGTTCCAGAAACCATTAAAGGATGTTAAGGAGTTGTTGTACTGCTTTCCGCTGGGATCGTAGCCTGTGTAAGTCTCTGCCGATCCCGTGATCCGTGGTGAAAAGGCTATAATGTATTTGTGTAAAAAAAACTTAGATTGCTTAAATTATATTTATTATTGTATGATAGTAACTTTTGATTCTTTTTATTATATTATATTATTATTATATTATATAAAATTCATGTTGTTTTTGTATTAAGCATTATTATTTTCCATTTTTTTTGCATAAGATATTTGGATGCACGCCTACACCCCTCTCTCCTTCACTATGGCTGGTTGGCTGATAGAAAATGCTCTTAGCGTTAAGCCCGCCACTTGTACTAGTTAGTTAATTTGTGCAATAAAGTATTAAATAAATAAATTGCCAACATAACGCTTTTTTTTTTAATTTACAGAACGTATACAGCCAGTGTCTATGTGGTATCGGCCCTGTTGGATACGGAGCTGGTTTTATCGCTGCCCCGGCTGCTCCCGCCCTCTCTGGCTGGGGCGTCCCCAGCCCGGGCGCCCCGTGGGGCGCGACTGGCTGTGGCGCCGCGTACGGCGGCGCTGGCGTGGGTAACGTCGCCGTCGCTGGCGAGCTGCCCGTGGGTGGCGCCACCGCCCTCGCCGGACGGGTCCCCATCATTGGTGGCGTCGAGTTCGCCGGCATGGTGCCAGCTGTCGGCTATGTCACTATCTCCGGCTCCTGCGCTTGTGGATGCGCGGGACCCTATGGCTATTGAGTTGTATAATTTATATCGTGTTATGTTTTACTTAATAAATAATTTTGCATAGACTTAAATATATTTTTTACTAGCTGCGCCCCGCGGTTTCACCCGCGTAGTTCCCGTTTTGTCCCACAGGAACATATTATCGGGATAAAAAGTACCCTATTAAAAAAAAAAAAAAAAAAAAAAAAACTAAAAACTAAACTAAACTATCTGTGTTCCAAATTTCACTTGAATCCGTTCAGTAGTTTTGGCGTGAAAGAGGAACAAGCATCCATCCATCCATTCTCACAAACTGTCGCATTTCTAATTTTAGTAGGATTTTTATTTCAGTGACACAATAATGTCATAACTTTCCTTCACCGAATGAGGAAACCCACACATGTTCAAAAATGATTTTGGAGGTATGTGATCTGCCAATACGGATTGGGCCCTTGTGGTGGATGGAGGACTAATCCTTCTCATGAAAGTGGTGTGAAACCCGCGGTTAGCAGTAAGTGGATATGGTTTGCGATGATGATGGTGATTAATAATGCACTTATAACTTGTCCTTATCATCAATATACAAAATAGTTTCATAAGTGTTTTTTTTTGGCTGACCAGTAAGTCATTTACCTGATGGTAAGCGCTACGCCTGCCCATAACAGTTACAGCGCCACCCTTTTGGGTGCAGGGTTCTCCCTGCATTGCATAATCCTGCGCGGCGCTGCACTGCGCTCGTCACCCTGAGACATCGGCTCTAAAGTCTCATATGTCCAGTAATTGCTCAGTGTCATGCCCACCCAGCATCTTGTTTCCGAAGTCGAGAGTGAATAGGTATCTTCTAGGTAAGCATGCTCCACCGTTAACCGCTTCGTCGCTTACCATCACGCGAGACTGCGATCAAATGCTTGTCCATTCGCAATAAAAAAGTAGATTTTTTAATTCCAAGACCTTATTAACACTTTGACTGCTGAGCCGTTTTGCCTGTCTAGCCACGGGTGCGGCTCTGCACGCGATAGTGTTTTCCCATACAACAAACACAACAGTTGTGTTTTGCCGTACTCGCGGCAAGTTATGAAATCACGACAGTTGTGTTATCAGCAGTGAACGTGTTAAAACTAAACCGATGGCAAATTTTTGAGACTTGATCTAAATGATATATTATTGCCAGTTTATCGGTTTTCTATAAGATACATTTCGGAGTTTGCGATGGAGTTGCACAACTTGATTCCTCCATATTTGTTCCACTATCAGACAACAAGGCGCACGGAAACACGGCATCCGTATATGGTTGACATTCCTCCGATCCGCACGAAGCGATTTGCATCCACATTTATAATCCGAACAGCGAAGGGATGGAACACCTTACCAGTGTCAGTTTCCCGAAAACTATAACCTGAAAGTCGTCAAGTCGAGAGTGAAAAGGTATCCCAATAAAAAACATAAATGTGAAATATGAGGCAAGTTCTATATTATGATATACTTATGCCTTGGTTGTTGACTTCAACGACAAAATAACTGAGATCTAAATGGGTGGCCAAGTTTAATGGTACTGAAATTTATTTATAACGTTATAGAATATTTTATAACAACTTAAAATATCATTTCTTCTTATAATTATATTGAAGCCTAAGGTCGACGCCGCTGGTGACAAGAGGGCTGGCTCATTTCTCGCACAGAGAATAGCCATGCAGCCAGTGTTCTTGGCACCATGCCTCATGGACATACAATTTTGTGAGATATAAAAAGTTTTGGTTAGTTTTAGAATTTTAAAAGTTTTTTTTCTAGTCATCCTTTTAATTCCTTTTAATTTTAAATCTAGGTAAATGGTAAAATAAAATAATTTGTAGATTGATATGCTCATTGGTTGATTTATTGGTTTCAAATAGGTGACATTAGCTGAAAACACAGATTTATTAAATCCGGTATTAACCAGCTAATTCAGTTAGTAACCGTAGCCGTACCCTCCGCCGCAGCCGCAAGCGCAGTTGCCGGCAATAGTGACAGTACCGGCAGCGCAGACGGGACCGGCGTACTCCACGGCGCCGATGATGGGGACCTGTCCGGCGAGGGCGGTGGCGCCACCCACGGGGAGCTCGCCAGCGACGGCCACGTTACCCACGCCAGCGCCGCCGTAGGCCGCGCATCCGGCGCCGTACCCGCCTAGACCGTAGTCGCCATAGCCGCCGTATCCGAAAGGCTCAGCGAATCCCGCGCCGTAACCGCCGTACGCACCGCCGTAGCCGCAACCGCCACCGTAACCGCCGAGCCCTGCGCCCCAACCGTAGCCACCAACAGGGCCAGCGCCGTAGCAAGCGCTGAAGGCGTTCTGAAAAAAAAAAAGTGTTATAGGTGAAATAGTCAGGAGTCTATTTAACCGAGTTGTGACTTACGACTGTTGCGAGAAAAGCAGGTTGTCCGCCTGATAGTTAACGCTACCCTGGCTAAAATAAATGCAAAACGATGAGTTTGCAACGCTCAATATAATGTAACTGTCGTCCATAGAAAATCCGGTCATTGTTATATTTCGATGGTCAATTCATTGGGATTTCTGTACCGAAATTCACAATGCCGTGGGAGTCTGGGGAACTAATGTATGAAAGTTTATAAGTTTATAAGAAGGTGTGAGGAAAATGTATGGAAATTTATTTTCAACTGACTTCAAAAAGGGGGGAGTTTTTTATTTCAGTTGTGTTTTTTTTTTTTTATATTTGTTACCTCTGATCACTGTCATTTATTAACCGATTTGGATTTTATTTTGTTACTTGAAAATATATTGTTATACTTTTAAATTTAGTCTCGTAGAAATTTCATCAAAATCGATTAAGTAGTTTGATTTTTATTAATACATTCAATTGACATCGGTTTTTTATTAGTTCAAAGATGTAGATGTTTGCTCTTGATTTCGGAGCCATTGTAAAGAAATCTCGAAATCTCGTTTGACGATAGAATTTTTTGCTGGACTTACTTGGACCAAGCAAGCCTGGACGCACAACAAGAGGCAAGCAAGAGCAGACATGACGAAGGTTGTTTTTCGAAGGACGAAGGAACTGTTATAACACCCACTGACCAGCGATCCAGTTATATAGGTCGTACAGCTGCCAGATAATGAAACTGCGCAATTCTAAAAGGAAACTGATACCCCTAAAAATTGCAACGATTTTTTAGAATTCGTCCAAAGGTGATTAGAAAGAACTGTGTACGTGTTTAATAAGGTTCAAAAGTTCAAGGTTTAAAGCGTGTCATCCACCTGCTTAAGATGTACGTTGTGATATTGAATTATGCACTTTTCTTGGTATTTAAAACGCTGATTGGGCACGTCGATGCAAGGTAATGCGTTAACTTGTTACAGCGCGCGCTATAGTCTTTGATTTTGCATAGGTTGCTTATTGTAGGGGCCTTTTTTTCTTTGACTGAGTGATGGGACAAGCGAGTCGTTCATCTGATGGCGAGCGCCACGCCTGCCCATAACAGTTACCATGCCACCCAGAACATTGCATTGTATAATCTTGCGCGGCACTGCACTGCGCTCGTGACCTTGAGACATCGGTTCTAAGGTCACAAATGCCCAGTAATTTCTTTAGTACGTTCTCAAATTGATCGAGGTACGTTTACCTACGTCGACTGGCCCATTCATACTAGATCCATCTGTTTTCTCAATATTTTTTTTATCTATCGCATCGTCTCTAGATGGCCAAACCATCAAAGCAGCCCTCTCTCTATTTTTGTCGACATTACGTCGTTATGGCTACTCTTTGGTCCATCAGTAATCTGCTCCGAAATGGAAATTTACGGATGACGGAGATAAATCGGATCTGGTTATGGACAATCAAATCGTTATTTTAGTAGTGGGAGGCCTCTTCAGCAAGAGACCTCCTGGGGAAGTACCAAACCTTTGCCAGATATTCAACCGCCAAGCAATAGTGTGCAAGCATCACTGTGTTCTGATTTCCTGCGAAATTACTGGGATATGAGACTTTAGAGCTGTCTCAGAGTAATGAGCGCAGTGCAGAGCGCAGAATTATGCAATGGAAAGTTCTGGGTGGCACTGTAACTGTTATATGCAGGCGTAGTGCTTACCATCTGGGGCACAATTCTATAAAATAACTAACCTATCAATTTTGTGTCGGCAGTGTCTCAATAGGATAATCATTGACATTTGGTATTCTATCTTATATATTTAAATGAGCAATTCTTGTATATATATATATATAATAATTGGGATCTCGGAATCGGCTTCAACGATTTTCATGAAATTTTGTATATAGGGGGTTTCGTGGGCGATAAATCGATCTAGCTAGGAATCATTTTTAGAAAAAGTCATAAAAAAAAAGATACCGAACAAAGCTCGGTCATCCAAGTACTAAATTATTATTTTTGCTAGCCACACTGAAAACTATTGTACTGCCACACAACAGCCACACAATCGACACGCTACTGGGACACCACTGAGACACCATTGGAGTTTTCGCAGAATGCCAAATTTGCAACAGTGGCAATATAATGTCCGTAGTGTGTCGATAGTATGTCAATGGCGTGTTGCTTTACTTTAAGTTATAGAATTGGGCCCCAGGTGAACGACTTGCCTGTCTCGTCACTCAGTCAAATAAAAAAACAAAGGTTCTACTGCTTCTCCGAAACGCATTGTCACGGATCAGATGCAGCACGGAAACGTCCTTAATACTCTCAGTGTACCTTAATACTTACTAATAGTGTACCTTAGTACCTTAATACTTTAAGGATCTACGCCTGCCCATAAGAGTCACAGCACCACCCAAAACCCTGCATTGTACTCGTCACCCCGAGACATCGGCTCTAAAGTCTCATACGCCCAGTAATTTTGCTGGAAACAATGCCCTTCATACCGGAACACAGCAATGTTTGCACACGTCTGCTAGGCGGATGAATATCTAGCAAAGGTGTGGTACTTTCCCAGGCGGTCTCTTGCAGAAGAGGCCTCTCACTACCAAAATAGAGTTATGAAGTATTACGGCTTAGACTGATGAAACTAAAGACTAAAGACGTTAGAAACTCCACCATAATTTATAGTAGGTATTAACAGGAGGCCTACCATGATATCTTATAGCAATTCAATTGAAGACCTAAACTGAACCACGTCGCATAATCATACCGTGACGTCTTATATTTTATGTTGCTGCCATTTTCAACCTAAAATTGATCCAGCTTAGGTTGATAATGGCTTATTAGCGATTCAATTTAGGTTGCTGCCAGTTTCAAACGAAACTGGATCCATAAAAAAAAAAGTCTTGTAAAAGTGTCTTGCCCATATTTACTTACGGATCACAGACCTGGCCTCTAAGAAGAGAATTTGCCCATAAGCTCAAAGCAGCACTGAGGGCTATAAAGCGGGCTATACTGGGCATATCTCTTGTAGATCGCATTCCCAACATAGAAATTCGACGTCATACAAAAGTTGAAGATGTGGATAAGCAGACAGCAAGGCTTAAGTGGAGATAGGCAGAAGAGGCAGAAGAGGTAAGGGCAGATGGACAAAAGCAGTGGTAGACAGACCACCAGCCCGTTGGTTGGACGACCTTGTGAAGAAGTCGGAAGGCAGTGGATGCGTTTCGCATAGGACCGGAGTAAGTGGCGTGAAGGAGAGGAAGAGTATTAGTCCATTGAATAGTTACATTTGGGATTGCGTTTTTTAGAGGACGCATTTTTTTTTTTCGGAGGTATGTATGTGATCCACCAATCCGGATCTGGCCCCCGTGGTGGATTATGGCCTAATCCTCCTCACGAAAGTGAGGGGAGACCCGTGCCCAGCAGTGGGACGTTATGGGTTGTTGATGATGATGTGAAAAAAAGCTGATGATGTGATAAAGCTAAAACCAAGTTTGTGGGGTCGCCACCATTGTCCCACGGCCGCCATCATGAAAATAAAGGTTGAAATGGTTTTTACGATATATCTCTTAAACTGTTTATTTGATAAAAAAAAATTGTTAACATTTTTTGTTGGAAATTAAATTCTCTGAAACTTTGGTCCAGTAACTTTTTCTCTTAGAACTATAAATAAAAAAATTATAAGTGAAAATGTTCAGAAATTCGATAAAAAAAATATATATTTCGATGTAACTTTTTTTTTAACATTTTACGAAAAAAATATATCAGACTATTTTTGTAGATCGTTTTATGAGGAACAACTTTTATCAAGCATATTTCTTCATTAAGTCAATAGCTAAGGTTTTGCAGCGCTCCGAAGTGAGTACTGTTCTTCAGTACGCTTAACTATACCTATGTTATACGTGCGTACTAATAATGTGTTATCAGTTATTTTATTTCTGTTTAGCTTTACGCTACCACCTACATAACAAAAAAATAAAAATGCGTCCTCTAAAAACGCAAGCTAAGGCCTAAAAATGTAATATTCTATGGACTATATACCCAACAGTGGGTTGCTACGGGTTGAGATGATAATCAGGGGTGGTCGCGGAAGCGCAATCGCGAGCCCGTGACCACCCCAACATGCGGAGAGGAGAACACCCCGGGGTTTTTTAGTGGGTACACCCCGTCAGGCGCGTCAGTAGATGCGTGCTGACGGGGGAGCCCCACATAACTAGCCGGCCTCCCCCGAGGTCGGAAGTATGAATAAGGTCATTTCCCCCGGGCAAAAAAAAAAAAAAAAAGGGTTGAGATGATAATGATAATGGATAATGAACGCGTCTGACGTTACTACTGTAGTTAAACTATTAATGCGGTTCGATCGGTGCTCCTAGCGACTGTAGCTAGTAAATATCGTAATAAGGGTACGGTAACGTTTCATATCGGTATCACGAGCTTTGAGAAACTTAGGCCTCTATAGCTAATCGTCCTTCATGTTGGTACTACTTCTATCTATATATATAAAAATGTTATGTTGGTTTGTGTACGCTTCAAAAACTCAAAAATGTTGTAGAATGCACCTTTTGGACGTAATCGAACGGACTAACCGCTTAAACGGGAATTGTCACTACTTTACTTGCGTATGATAACGGTAAGTCAGTAGGCTAGGTACGTTATAATTCAACATATTATAAACTTGCTACCGATGTCCTAACATTATAATAGCCTTCACACTACTTGCTGAATATCATCTGTATTCATTCTTACCTTAATTATACAAATCGCGATGAACAGTAACATTTATTGACAACAAATCCAAGATTTAATAATTATTTATTACTAGCTGTACCCTGCCACGCTTCGCTGTGGCACAGCTTTTACCAGGTTCAGGTAAAAGCTGTACCCTGCCAGGTTTCAGCCTTTCAGGTTACAGCTTAAAATTTCAGCTCGATCGGTGTTCTGCACCTGCTGAAATTTTAGCATGATATATAATCCGCATCAAGGATTGTTTTTATCTATTTTTTTCATCAGTGACATATCAGCGAATGTGCCACAGCGAAGCGTGGCAGGGTACAGATAGTCTCTTTTTAAAGGTATGGAAAAGAAAAGGACAATAACCACTGTCTCAGGAGAATTCTGAAACAAAATGAACTCAAACAAAAAAACGAAAAGGTACAAATAGCAACCTACATAATTATGTTTAAAGCTAAGAGTCAACACATTCTAAATATGAAATGTTAGGAGGATTAAAACTGCTATACATGTAATTTGCTCACTTTATTTTGATGATCATAAATATTATATTGCAATATATGTCTCTCAATAAATAAGTTGTGTTAACAATCAATTATTATCCGTTTCATGCTTTTTTTCTTTGTTCGAGATAAACAACCTTCAGCAATTTAGTAGAAGAGTCCGCCGCAACCGGCACCATAGCCGGCTCCATAACCGGCTCCGTAACCGCCGAGACCGTAGCCGAATCCGTTGCCATATCCGTAACCACCAGCCCACCCGTTGCCGTAACCGTAGTTGCCAGCGAATCCGTTACCGTAACCGCAACCGAAAGGAGCTGCCAGGCAGGTACTGAGGGCGTTCTAAAAACAAATGACAAAGTGGAACAGTTTTAAATAAATTATTGCACAAACTAAAGAAATATATAAAAATAATATTGAAAATTATGGACGATAAAATGAAATTGGTAGGTGATGGAGTCTTAACCCCTTATTCATAAAAAAACATCGAACGTCACTTAGTACTGCGCAGTAACAAATTGTAGTGCGCAATTTTGTGAAACGTCATGTAACTTTTTATTAATAAGGGGATTATTCTAAGACAAATACTAATCTCTAACAGAAATAACTTCTGTTGCACAGTTCTTAGTATTATGTATATTAAATAGTAATTGCAATCGTTATTTTTTTGGGTTCCGTACCCAAAGGGTAAAACGGGACCCTATTACTATGGCTCCGCTGTCTGTCTGTTCGTCGGTCACCAGGCTGTATCTCATGATCCCTAATAGTTAGACAGTCAAAATTTTCATAAATTATGTATTTCTGGGGCCGCTACAACGACAAATACTAAAAATAAGAATGAAATAAATATTTAAGGGGGCTCCCATACAACAAACGTGATTTTTTTGCTCATATTTGCTCTATATTGATAATGGCAACAGACAGACGCTTGAAATATTCACAGAATATGTAGTTATATATTCAATTTAAAAATAAATAATTAAATTAATTATTCAAGGGGGGGCTCCCATAAAACAAAATACAGAACCCTTCGTTCGAACCGCGCGAGGCGACTCGCATTTGGCCGGTTTTTTTTATTGTATATTATCGCACACCCGATGCTGGCAGGTTAATAATAACAAAGCTCCTAGTTCCTAGTTGCTTTCTAGCTCTATGAAAATCAAAAAGACGTTTATAGCTTCTAGATTTTTGTGTGACTTTAATTTGCTTTTTAACAAGGGCCATAACTACACAGACTTATAAGTCTAGTGTTCCAGAAACCAGTAGAGGGTGTCAGGGAGTTGGCGTACTGTTTCCGCTGGGATCGTAGCATGTGGAACGACGTAGTCTCTGCCTATCCGACGGGAGAAAGGTGTGGCTGTATATGTTTTGTAAACTTACAAGGATCAGGCAAGCCTGCACGAAGAAGACGATGAAGGCAAAGGTAGACATGGTTGGTTATTAGTATGCTGAATACTGAATACTAACAAATCTGACACCCGCTTTATATACCAGAGCACTGGAGACGAAATCACTGTTGCCCAATGAGGCAACAATAATAAATATTTCCCTCTAGCCAGGACTAATACTTATTGAGAACAAAATATTAGGTAAATTGGCTAATATTATATTGAACTTTATTATATTACCTTGAAATGATAACATTTGAGACAATTTCATAAGAAACTTGGTACTTATTGCTATCGCTAAATGTAAAGCTTATTTTTTCGCCTGTGTCACGTTCTCGGGGACCTAAATTATAATATGCAATACCTGGAATAGTTTATTGCAAAATCAAAAGATTTAAGACTATATAAAGATGAGTAGGGTTACTCTTTTACTATTACAGAGTTTGATTTAATTCTAACAACATCTTTTATTTCTCAACAATGGCCGCTAAAGCTTCCATCATTTGCGCTTTTGCGTTTCTTGTCCAGGTATGGCTGAATTTTCTTTTTCATCATCATTGGCGGTAGTAGCTTCCGTTCGTCCGCCTCCTAAGGGGAAGGACGTGAGACTCCCGGTGCGGACACTTAACAATGAGTTTCTGTAAAGCATATGTACGTAATTATCCCTCGCTTGTCGGTGGAGGAAAACATCGTGAGGAAACCCATATACCTACCGGAGAACCATATCCCATATCAACCAACTGCTGAGCACGGGTCTTCCCTCACTGTCACGAGGAGGATTGAGCCACAATCCACCACGGGGCCCCAGTTCGGATTGGTGGATAACACCTACCTATTAAATAATTCTCGGTTAAGTATGTGGGTTCCCTCATGATTTTTTCCTTCACCGAAAAGCGAATGATAATTACCTACTTACGTTTTACAAGTTTGGTACGAGCCTGCTCTGGGATTGGAACCCACGACCCTGTTATCAAAGGCGGACGGTCTACCACTAAGCTACCGCCGCTATAAGTAATAACTCATTATTGTTTCTTTTTACTCATTTTTGACTCATGTTCTAAATAGAAAACTGTTTCTTCTTTCAGTCCGCGTACAGTGCCTGTGGTGGCTGCGGTGGCTGCGGGGGCTTCGGCGCCCCTTACGGTTTCGGTGGTGCCGGATACAACGGATTCGGGGGCTTCGGTCTAGGTTACGACGGTTTCGCTGGTGGTTACGGTGGCGGCTGTGGTGTTGCCTCCACCGGTGGCGGCCACGTTACCTCCAGCGCTTCCCCCATCCCTCCCGTTGGCATCTCCGTTGTGTCTGAGAACGTTTACGAAGGTGTTCTGGCCGCCGGAGGCAACCTGCCTTTCCTGGGAACTGTTGCTGTCGAGGGCGTGCTCCCCACTGCTGGCGCTGGCGCCGTCTCCTACGGCTGCGGCAACGGTGCCTGCGCCATTGGTGCTGAAGAAGGCGCCATTGCCACTGGCATTGCTCCTTATGGCGCATTCGGTGGATACGGTGCCTACGGTCCTGGCTTTGCTGGTGCCTTTGATGGCGTCGGCGGATTCGGAGGTCTCGGTTGCGGATTCGGCGGATACGGTTATGGTGGTGGCTGCGGCTGCGGAGGAATCTACTAAACGAACTCTATTGTAACTAATTGGCATTTTCAGTCAATTCAATTAAGAAATTTGTAATCAATCGTCCGACCAACCTTTTGGTGGAATTGAACTGTTTATATTTTTCGTCTTTTTGAATTGGCGATCGAATTAAAATGAGCATTTGAATGAATTTTTTTGTTGTTTTTATTATGTATATGTGATTGTTTTAATACAAAAATCGAGAGGAGGTTGGTATTAATTAGTTTTCAAGTACTTCCGATAAGAAAATCTTTCGAACAGAAATTAATACGAGGCAATATTATTTGGGCATCGTGGAGCAAAATAAAATTTATTTATTTATTTCAATATACAGTGCCTTAACAGGTGTTTCCAAAGCGACACCGTACTTACATGTAACTAAGAACCAACACATTTAAGGGCAACATCCGTAAATGTCACTAAAGAACATGTAAAAATGAGCAGCTCGCTGTGTTCAGCGCAGATTCTATTCAACAATCGAAGAGCCCTAGTAATAGTAAACACTGGACTCACTGGCCTAATTCTTAAAACAACTATTTTACTGATAGAAAGCTACGGAATTCCCTAGCATCAATTAAGTCATGTTTGACCATGGATAATGCAAAGTTCTTAATGGTATATACAGGGGTGGAAAAACGGAATGTTCAGGTTTGAAGGGCACTGTTTCCAGCGAAATTACTGATATGAAATTTTAGAGCCGATGGCAGCGCAGTGCAGTGTCGCGCAGGATAATGCAATGCAAAGTTTTGGGTGGGACTTTGACTGTTATGGGCAGGCGTGGCGCTTACCATCAGGTGAACCACTTGCTCGTCTCGTTACTCAGTCATATAAAAATAAAGTATCTGGAACTACTGATCCAGTTCTGAAATTTCCGTCACTAATACAAATTGGCGGTAGTAGCCTAGCGGGATCCTTCCAAGGAGAAGGTCGTGAGTTCAAATCCCAGTGCGGGCACGGACCAATGTGTTCCTGAAAAGCATGTGTACGTCAATATCACTCGCTTTTCGGTGAAGAAAAATATCGTTAGGAAACCCACGTATCTACCCGAGAATCATTTCAGAGGTAGGTATGTTTTTCACTAATCCGAACCGGGCCCCCGTGGTGGATTATGGCCTAACCCTCCTCAGGAAAGTGAGGGGAGACCCGTGCTCAGCAGTGGGACGTTATGGGTTGATGCTGATCTCTCTCTCCACCCTAACAAGATCTTCGACCCATGGTGCCGCTGAACGTCTAACATTCCTCGTGCCAGTTCTTGGTCGCCCTCTGATCAAAGCCTTACTCCATCTGCCATCATCTTGCCTAGCCAAGTCCCTAACCAATTCCATCACACCCTTCCCAACATCTCTCGTCAAGCAAGAGAAACAACCAGATTACTGAGGGTTGTAAATCTTATATATATAAAAATGTTATGTTGGTTTGTGTACGCTTCAAAAACTCAAAAAGTTCTGCACCGATCGATCTGAAATTTTAGCATGATATATAATCCGCATCAAGGATTGTTTTTATCTATTTTTTTCATCAGTGACATATCAGTGAATGTGCGAATGTGCCACAGCGAAGCGTCGCAGGGCACAGCTAGTTAAAAATAAAATAATAAGAACGCGTCACTATCATTTACACAAATCCTGACCCCTATCTAGGATTTCTTGTATCTAGGGCATCGGGATAAAGAGGACCAAGTCCCGACGAACACACAAAAAGAATTTTTTTTTTATTTCACTAACGATGAGATGAGCAAGTCGTTCACCTGATGGTAACTACGCCTGCCCATAACAGTCACAGCACCACCCAGAACACTGCAGCAGTTTAGCTTTTTCATAACTTATGTAGCTTTTTGTGATTGAAAATCTGAAATTAAGGCCGCTTATATACACTGTACAACGCAATTGCAGTTGTGGGATATGGGATATTGTAACGCCACCAGCAGTAGGCCAGCTAGATCGATATTATGGCCTTAATTAAATATGGTTGTATTGCTCATATTGTTATTTATTTGTAATCCAAAAACCTAACAGTCATTGGCTTAGGAATGATCCATGAACTAAAAATGACTAAATACTTTAAATTAGTAACCATAGCCATAAGATCCCCCGCATCCGCAGGCGCAGGAGCCGGAGATGGTGACGACGCCAGCAGCAGGAACCACGCCAGCGTACTCCACGGCGCCGATGATGGGGACCTGTCCAGCGACGGCGGTGGCGCCACCCACGGGCAGCTCGCCGGAGACGGCCACGTTACCCACGCCAGCGCCGCCGTAGGCCGCGCATCCAGCGCCGTAGGGAGCGCCTAGTCCGTAGTCGCCGTAGCCGGCGTATCCGAAGGGCTCAGCGTATCCCGCGCCGTAGCCACCGTACGGAGCGCCGCAGCCGCAACCACCACCGTAACCACCCATCCCAGTACCCCAACCGTAGGCACCGGCAGCAGGAGCTGCGCCGAAGCAAGCGCTGAATACATTCTAAAAAGAAAAATTACGTTACAAATGAAAAAAAAAAACGTTTTCAGTTTTATTACTAGGTACAATTTTAAAAGGTAATTACTTACTTGGATCAGACAAGCCTGAACAAGAAGTAGCAGAACCCCAAAAGTAGTCATTGCAATGGTGTTGCTAAAGGCAGCTGAATTAGTAATGATTTCTAATATTCAGCAGGACTATTTTATAGCAATTTTCTTTAGTTATCGCACAAAATTTCCCAATAGAGATATTCTTCTATTTGATTCGAGGTGTGCGAATTTTTTAGATCAAGCAAAACAGATCTGCTATTTTTCCTAAAGAAGAGGGCATTAAATAAGAACTGACCATTACCCACATTCACAACAAGCTTAGAGATAACAGCCTAATAAATAATTAATTGAAATTACAAGCCACAGACTTATCTAATTGTACTAAATAATGTTCAAACAAATTATTGGTAAAATTGCATTACGCTGTAGCCAGATCTCTGATATGGTTTCAACATTTTATAAAAGTTTGCTCACGTCGATGCGTTAGCTTGCATAATGAAAGCCTTAGTTTCTGCGAATGGACTAATTGCAACTATTCAAGTATAAAATGATAGGAAATAGAATATTTATATCATAGCTGAAGTAAATACAGTTGAGACACCATCAAAAATGGCGGTACGAGCTTTCCTAGTCCTGTGCGCTTCTGCGCTGTTACAGGTGAGTTTGGAATAAACTACAGTAGTGGTTTCCTCAGAACCCTCCCCTGTCCATGTTTCTTTTAAAAGACCATGGAGAAGATAATATGGCTGCCGTGGCCTTTGTGGTCTTGGTTAGCTTCGCTCAGATCCAAGCGTGGGCCTCTGACGTCACATTTTCACACACCCGTGCGTAGCGTGCGCGTGGCGTGTAATTTGTGGATATATGGAAGTATGAAAAATGTTGGGTATTTATGATATTATGGATCTTAGATTAATATTTTAGTAGTAAATATCATGTTTTCTTAAGTTACCCGAAATAAAGAGTTATTGATATCGTTTCAATTTCTTTACATTTTAAAAGTTTGACACAAAACGAAAAATCGAAATTTCGAAAAAAGCAATTGAAAATATTATTAAAAACAAATTGAACCTAGGGTACCACCCCTATCGAAGCAGGGCTCAAGCTACCGGTGGTTAAGGCTGTAGAGAGCGGAACCTCCTGACGATACGTGCCGTGTCGAGCAGCATTGCTTTTCGCATCCGACCCTTAATCCATCCGACAAGCGAAAGCCTTATAAGATGTTGGTCGAAGCTCTTCGCTACAAGGCTGTTCGCCGAAACAACTATAGGGACAACAAATGGCGGTTACCTCGTAAAAAATTGTAAATCAAGTTGTATTTATTTTTTTCAGTCAGCGTGCAGTGCTGTCGTAGGAGACATCGCTGGCCCTTACGGGTTTGGTGCTGGCTGCGGCTTCACCGGCCCCATTCTCGGATGTCAAAGCTTTCTCACCCCTGGATTCGCGTTCGAGGCTCCTGGATTCGGTTGTGACTGTGGAGGAGTCGCTTCCACTGGCGGTGGATTACCTGTCACCAGCGCGTCCCTAATTCCTCCCGTCGGCATCTCCGTGCTGTCTGAGAACGCTTACGAAGGTGCTCTAGCCGCTGGCGGCAACCTGCCTTTCCTGGGAACTGTTGCCATCGAGGGCGTGCTCCCGACTGCTGGTGCCGGTGCTGTCTCATACGGTTGCGGTGATGGTGCCTGTGCCATTGCTGCTGAAGAAGGCGCCATTGCCACTGGCATCGCGCCTCATGTTCCTGCACCCTACGGTGCTTATGGTACCTTTGGGGCTGCGCCGGCGGTAGCTGCCTTTAACGGCTTCGATGGTTTTGGTTACGGCATTGGCACCGGTGGTTATGGCGCTGGCTGTGCTTGCGGTGCTATTTACTAAATTATACCCATTGTTTATTTAAAATATTGTATGATAATAAACCATATTGTTGCAATTTACAATTTTTTTTACTGTCAAAAATGTAATCCTTAGACTGTTAAACGACGATTAGTTAGAACTCTTTTTTACACCACAGCAGTAGTCTATCTGATGGTAAGTGGCACGAATACCCACGAAAGTCGTACTGCCCTCCAGTAACTTGAAAATCTACTAAAATAAACTAAAAGTTTAAAAAAAAATGTAGTCGTCCGTAAAGTCGGTTTACGGTCAATACTTTAACGTGACAACGTAATAACAAAACATTGATGAAATGATTGCATACTTTTATGAATAAAATTGAATCATTTTTTTATAATTCAACAATAAATACTTGAAATTATACCAGTAATCAGATTTTTAAAATGCAAGAATAATTAACCTGTTAAGAAGAGAAGAGAGATAGATGCGGCGCAAGCGTACAATGAGCGTAACGGGACTGAGTGTCAACTTTTTCGTGCATGCAGCCGGCGTTCATCGATTTATTAGACTTTGTCACGTCAATAATGGAAATTATTTGTCATGTACACCTTTTTAGGAAAATAATGCCTATTCATCACATTTTATGCTGACATACCTCGTTTCTCACTACACGATTGTCTGATACTGCATGTTTTTATTCTACTTTGCAGGCGTTCAAATTGTACCATTCACATTTATAACTGACGGCGGCGTAATTTATTGTATAACTAGCTGCGCTCTGCGGTTTAACCCGCGTTATTCGTCTCCCGCAAGAACTCTGCACTTTTCAGGTTAAAAAACCGCCCATGTCACACTTGAAAATAAACTTTGAAGATCACGAAAAAACCAAATGTCTAATCGCGAGTTCATACAAAAATCACCTGTTTTGCTGAAATTTCCAATTTTCCAGGCTAATTTTCCAATATTTTTTTCCTAAAAACCTGATTAGAGTCTATAGCGAATATCTTACAGCTGCGCCCACGGTTTTACCCACGTAGTTTCCTTTTCCATAAGAATACAGCTATAAAATATAGCCTATGTTACTCGCTAATAATGTAGCTTTCCATTGGTGAAAGAATATTTAAAATTTATTAATTACTTTAGGCGTGAAAGCGTAACAACCAAACAAACACATTCGAATTTACAATATTAGTTAGGAAGTTAGGATAAACTCGGGTACGTCGTAGCTATGTCATAGTACAGAGAACGATCGTATCGTATCGTATCGCCAATCCTATCTCAGAATAGGCCTGTGCTCTGTCCCAGCAGTGGAACAAATATGCCGATGATAATTACGATAATCGTGTCTATGGCGGCATCATTAATGTGAATGATAATGAAGATAATCGCAATTTTGACATAATTATTGTTCTAATAGCTGCAATTTTATGGTGATGTGACATAAACAAAGATATTATGGGTCATATTGTTTTTTATTTATCATCCACTAAGCAAGGATTAGCTAAATATTACTAAATGCTTGATCTTAGTAACCATAGCCGTAAGGTCCTCCGCACCCGCAGGCGCAGGAGCCGGAGATGGTGACGACGCCAGCAGCGGGAACCACGCCGGCGTACTCCACGGCGCCGATGATGGGGACCTGTCCTGCGACGGCGGTGGCGCCACCCACGGGCAGCTCGCCGGAGACGGCCACGTTACCCACGCCAGCGCCGCCGTAGGCCGCGCATCCGGCTCCGTAGGGTGCGCCTAGTCCGTAGTCGCCGTAGCCGGCGTATCCGAAGGGCTCAGCGTATCCCGCGCCGTAGGCACCGTACGGAGCGCCACAGCCGCAACCGCCACCGTAACCACCCATCCCAGCACCCCAACCGTAGGCACCAGCGGCAGGAGCTGCGCCGTAGCAAGCGCTGAATACATTCTACAAAGAAAAACACAGTTTTCACTTTGAAAACAGACCCTAGATCACATAACACCATAATTCTTAAGTATAATATTCTCGAAGAGAGAGAAAATGGCTGTTTTTCGGGGGGAAATTCCGTCGCACTTTCTTCTCCGCCACGGGGGCGACAGAAGAAGATGTGCGGGACTCGAACCTACTAAAACCCCCCGTGAGCAGTCCTTTTTTTTTTTTTTTTTTTGTTGCCCGGGGGAAATTACCTTATTGATACCCTCGGCCTTGGGGGAGGCCGGCTGGTTATGTGGGGGCCCCCCGTCAGCGCGCATCCTAGTGATGCGCGCTGACTGGGTGTACCCACTAAAAACCCCGGGATGTTCTCTCTCCGCATGTTGGGGTGGGCGCGGGCTCGCGATTGCGCTTCCACGACCACCCCTGACCCCGTGAGCAGTCCTCCACTGAGGTGGGGCAAGATGGGGTTGCGCTAACAGTTACTCGATAGCCAAAACACAGCTCAGTAACAGTTAATAAATAATTAATTATTATTAATTAACTCACTTGAATCAGGCAAGCCTGAACGCAGATGAGAAGGAAAGTGAAGGCTGACATAGTTAGAAAGTGACAAATGGACTGTTGAATTTCCAATGATTTTCAACTTTCAAAGACCTACAATTTATACTCAAATAATTTCGATAAAGAAATTAAATTTCATTACCCAAGGGTCCCTATTATAAACGTGAAAATTTAAATTTGCACTTTCTTTTGTGTCATTTTGCAATAGTGATCCTATGAAATACATGGTGATAGGAACGCAGCAAAATTATTTCTAGCGAAATTGATAACAGCATTGAGAAATTCGCTCGAGTTACAGTTTTGTGCATTGCACTATAATATTTTTTTTAAATGATAACGAAGTAATTGTGTCAAAATTACTGCTAATGATCTAAGGGTAATGGAAAACTCTCCAATAGAATAGAATAGAATGCGTTTATTGTTAAGAACTGTGTAGGTACAAAACAATATTGTGGTCTTAAAATTTAAAACAGGTCCAACAGCCTGACCATTTCGAACATACAATAATTATTTTAAACATGTGGTAACATTATACAATATTAATTTACAGTTAGGCCAAAGTGGCAATAACTTCTTTAATTTCTTAATAAATACAAACTATTATAACTGGAATTGGATAACAAAAAAAATTAGGCTTTGCGACAAAATCTAACACTATAAATCCTACAATAGATTTTAGTCCCAAAAGAAACGGTTCCAAAACCAATAAATTGGACCTTTTACAACATTCTACACGATGGTTCAAATATCTGAAATCGCAAGGCTTTTTCGGCCAAAAGTCACGTCTCATTTCACTTGTCTTTTGAGTAAACTGTAATAGAACATCAACGGGATGGTTATAAATGTGGCACTTGCTGAATTCCAAATCATTAGAGAATTTGGACCGATTCGAACTTCATTAACAATGGCAGTTAAAGGAATTTTGGTCTTCTGCGCTTCCGCGTTACTTCTCCAGGTTTGTCATTGTGTATAGAATTCATACTTTGCAACCCATATCTACTCATTGCTGAGTATGGGTCTCACCTCACTATTTGTGACGAGGGTGAGGGCCTGTTCCACCACAATGGGTCTAAACTTATGTCCTTTCAGGCGTTTGGGATGATGATCAGTTCTTCTCAATTGGACATATTCCGAATCCTGTGGTAGAATCAGAGAACTATCATGAGCGAGGGATAAAGGAATAAAGCTTTTTTAATTTTGATATTAAACATTATTGTTGTTTTTTTTTTTGCAGTCGGCGCACAGTGCCTGCTTAGGTGGCGTTGGGGCCCCTTACGGTTTTGCTGGTACCGGGTGCGGGTGCAACGGCTTCGCTGGCCCCGGTCTAGGCTACGATGGCTTCGCTGGTCCTTTCGGATTCGAGGGCTTTGGATTCGGTACCGGCTGCGGTGGAGTCGCTTCCACTGGTGGCGGTCTTCCTGTCACCTGCGCGTCCCCCATCCCTCCCGTCGGTGTCTCCGTGCTGTCTGAGAACATTTACGAAGGAGTCCTAGCTGCTGGTGGCAACCTGCCTTTCCTGGGAACTGTTGCTATCGAGGGCGTGCTCCCCACTGCTGGTGCTGGCGCCGTCTCCTACGGCTGCGGCAACGGCGCCTGCAGCATTGGTGCTGAAGAGGGCGCTATTGCCACTGGCATTGCTCCTTATGCGGCTGGCGCATTCGGTGGATACGGGGCCTACGGTCCTGGCCTTGCTGGTGCCTACGAAGGCTTCGGCGGATTGGGTTGTGGTTTGGGAGCTGCTGGCTACGGCGCTGGTTGCGGCGGTGGCTGTGGATGTGGTGGATTTTACTAAGAATGTTCCGGATATGGGAATGGATTGATTGTCACTAAACTCACTAAAATAAATGGATTTTAAAAATTTGTTTCTTTCTTTGTAGTTCATTATTGTAATACTTACATTGTAACCAAAGTGCCCTGAAAATACGTCTATCTATCTTCTTCTTAAAATGAATCCCTTGGTCACGCCATAACTTGAGAACGACTGAACCAATTCTGCAATTATTTTTTTTTAATATTCGTTTTTTCGAAGAGAAAAATTGGGAAAGATGCCCGGAAAATTTAAAAGCTTGGGAAAACTGAAAATTATGTATTCTAAGAGATTTTTGTATGAACTCACGATTATACATTGGTTTCTTTCGAGATTTCCAGTTACTTATAAGTAACATGGTGGTCTATAACCTGAGAAATTACTGACTTTTTGCGGGAAAACTGGAATTACGTAGCCTACACCGCAGGGTACAGCTAGCATTAATAATGACAACGCATCGCGATCAAAATATCCTGCAGGCCCCTAACTAAAACTCCCTGTATCTAGGGAACCGGGACTTACAAGGGGCGTGGTCCCACAAACACCAATACTGAGACCGCCTGGGGAAGTACCACACCTTTGCCAGATATTCATCCACCAGACGTAGCTGTGTTCCGGTCTGAAGGGCACTGTTTCCAGCGCTATTACTGGGCTTAAGAGACTTTAGAGCCGATGTCTCAGGGTGACGAGCGCGGTGCAGTGCCGCGCAGGTTTATGCAATGCAAAGTTCCGGGTGGCACTGTAGCTGTTATGGACAGGCGTGGCGCTTACCATAGGTGAACTTGCGCGTCTCATCACTCAGTCAATAAAAAAAAAAGAGTGTGTGTACTTATGTACACGCGTTAGAAGTTATACTTGTTGTGCAAGCAATTTTTTTCGTTGTCTATACTGTCGACACTTCTCAGAGTTAGTTTTTTTTTCACTACCCCCTGATTTGCAGATTTTTTTCGTGAATAATATTTTTTACAGTATTGTGCATTTCTTTGAACAATATCTTCAGACATCTCGGAAACTAAAACAGAAATTGAAATTTAATCATGTAGTATTATTAGTTTCAGAGAAACCTGCAAAAGATCATAGGTAGATAGATACGAATTAGTATAGAGAATTATTTATATTGTTCTATTTAAGTTTATTTAAATTTTATATTTATGTATCAAAATTTATTTAAGTTTATTTATGAGAATTTATTTTTGATTATTTCAAGTACTACTTTAATAGATTGAAAATATATGTTTATATAAATATATCATGTTAAGCTCAGTGCTCGTTATGTTTAGAGTTATTTAATAAAATTTGTTTGTTTTAATAAAAATATAATAAAAAATAATTGAAATATCAATAAATCAAATTTTAACGAATAGTTAAGATCAAAGATAAAATAAACATTCAGCATTCAAGGTTAATATAAACAAGTATAGAAAATTTATTATTTTTTTTTATTTATACATAAAATTTGTTAATATACCAGAAATAAAACAAAACGAAAAAAATAATGTTGTGGTGAGGAATAAACGCTTACCAAGCATTACATAACTTAATTATTTACTTTTTTTTCACAATTTCACAGTGAACACAATACCGGTTTGTCTCATAAAATTAACTGAGCAGAGAAATTTCTGTTGAAATTTTTCCTGAATTTTCTTTGCTATAAACCTCACGGAGCCCGATACCTTTCCAACGAATGCAAAACCGTGGAAATCGGTTCGTGCGTTCTAGAGTTATAGCGTCAGGAAGGAAAACCCGACTTATTAAAAATTCACTCTCATCATTTTTCTCCATCGCGCCAAAAGAAGTATAACTTCAATAATGTCAACCACAGTCCCGTTTCATTAATTATTATTAGTAACGTAAAAAATCACAAGAAACAACCTCTTGCAGGAGGTGTAATAGAATATGTTATGTGTAAATTAATACTAGATGGCGCCACAGTCGCGCGGCTAATTCCTGCATTGCGCAAGCGTTTGGTCGCGGCCCGTCGGGGGTGCTCGGTTTTTGTCTAACGGGTTCGTAATATCTTCGGCCACTAGTATTAAGGTGCGTTCCGAATTAAAAATTACCTGCACTCTGGATAGTGGTTTTATTTGTCTTGTACAGGAGGCACCTTTTACGCGAGCACTTCGCAATATTAATAAAATAGCGGTTGAAATTGACCTATTTCGGTGTGCTCTGTGTGAATTCACAAAGGTAGCTTTAAGGGTTTTGTGTTACAATATGTATTAAATAATAAGGTATGATCTCGTTAACTTTGTGTTCATGTCACTGCACTATAGCATTGGGCCCTACCTGTAATTATAGTTGTAAGTTATGAATAAAAATAAATAAATAAAAATACCCAGATTTAGACCAAATACTTGTGGTTCACACAAATATTCGCCCTGTGCGGGAATCGAACGAGGAACCTCACGGTTCACAATCGGCTGATCAAAACTCAAAACTCAAATCATTCATTTATTGTAAAAAGGCAAATATATTGAACATTTACAAGTAAAAAAAAATATTCTATAATTAGTCCCTACTTAAATTATAAATTCCTACTTCCCTACTTTTTTATATTAGAAATGCGAAATTAAATCTGTCGGTCTGTCTGTCTGTCTGTCTCTCTGTCTGTCTGTCTGTTACGCTTTCACGTCTAAACTACTGAATCGATTGAAATGAAATTTGGTACAGAGATGGTCTAGAGCCTAAGAAAGGACGTACTAAGAAGGTACTTTTTAATGTGAAAAAAACCATTGTAAGGGTTTGAAATAGGGGATGAAGTTTAGTCATTTTTGAAGCTAGAAGATTTTCAACTTATATTTTAGGCTATTAATTAAATATGAAAAAATATGCAATTCAAAGTTTGTAAAAAAATTACCCTTGATGGGGTAAAGTAAAAATTGTGGATGAAAGTTTGTATGGAAATACTACCACTGCACCGATTTTAAAAATTCTTTCACTAATAGAAAGATAGATAGATGGATAAACTCTTTAATCATCCCTACTTCCTACTAATATCATAAATGCGAAAGTTTGTGAGAATGGATGGATGGATGTTTGTTCCTCTTTCACGCAAAAACAACTGAACGGATTCGAATGAAATTTGGAACACAGATAGTTTATAGCCAGGATTGAGTAATATGGTACTTTTTATCCCGATAGTATGTCCCCGTGGGAATAAACAGAAACAATGCGCGTGAAACCGCGGGGGGCAGATAGTACATAACAAATTAATACATACACAAAAATAACAAAATTAAGTCAAAATATGATCTACTAAAATAATTATTATATAATTATGGTTTGAGTTTGAAAAAGGACATTTCCCTTTCAAGTGGTGACTCATGGCTGAATCTCGCACAGGAAAAGGAAACTCCATTAACCCCACCAGTGCTTCGGAAATACGCCCGTCAGAGAAGATAGCACCAAAAAACTTTACTAGGATGTTATTTTTTAAATTTCCGTCACTCATTTTTCACCACCCACACACTATGCCACGGATGTCGTCAATTGCTAAAAGGCTGACGTCACTTGGAGCACCCACGTAATATTGTTTATTGAACTATCATTAGGGTAGTAATGCGCACCAGTTTCATAATTTCAAAAAAAAGTCACGTATTGAAATATAGAAGTTCTGCTAAAACGGTGTGCATATGAATTCCATGTAGGTTTTCTTATCAATGTCATAACTATTAGCATATAAAAGCGAAGCAGTGTTAGCATGTAAATCATTCCAATTTTCTGAACCTTCCTCAAAATGGTTTTCAAAGCTATCGTCGCCATCTGCGCTTCTGCGCTGGTGTTCCAGGTAATAATCTAATCATTTTCATCATCACCATCATCATCATCATCATCATCATCAGCAACCCATGTCAGCCCACTGCTGAGCTCGAGTCTCACCTCAGAAGGATCAGGCCATAATCCACCAGAGGTTCCAAGTCCAAATCGGAAGATAACCTACCTTTGAAATATTTCACGATGTTTTTCATCACCGAAAATCGAGTCATAAAAATAATTCATCATCTTCATCAGCCCTTATCGATCCACTGCTGGACATAGGCTTCTTCTTCTTCTTATATATAAAATTCTCGTGTCACAATGCTCGTTCCCGTACTCCTCCGAAACGGCTTGACCGATTCTCATGAAATCTTGTGAGCATATTGAGTAGGTCTGAAAATCGGCCAACATCTATTTTTCATACCCCTTAGTGATAAGGGTTGTCCACCCTTAACATTTTCCTTTAATAGACCATTTTTTAATTTCTTTATTTTTTTATTATGACGCATTAAAAAATACATACAACCCTAAATTTTTACCCGTTTATCACCAACCCCTATTTTTTTTTTAATTATTTATATGGCAAAACAACGTTTGCCGGGTCAGCTAGTAATTAAATTAAATTTCTTCTTTCTTTAATTATGTGCATACAGTCACGGCTTTTTCCCGTTAGGATAAGTAAAGACTACATCTTTCCACATGCTACGATCCTGACACACCTCTTGCGCTTCTTCCACTCTCACGACTCCCTTGATACATGCTCGCTGGTTATTGGTTCTGACTTGGCCATTCTTTAGTCCGTCATTTTGGTTGCTAACATTTTTATATAAAACTAGCTGTGCCCTGCCACGCTTCGCTGTGGCACATTCGTACATTCGCTGATATGTCACTGATGAAAAAAATAGATAAAAACAATCCTTGATGCGGATTATATATCATGCTAAAATTTCAGCTCGATCGGTGCAGAACTTTTTGAGTTTTTGAAGCGTACACAAACCAACATAACATTTTTATATATATAGATACATCGGTACGATACATAACCTCTTCTTGAATGGCAGAAGTTCTCTTCACTAGGCTATTACAGTATAAATTCATAACTATACTAAACCCGCACTTGGCCAGCGTTGTTTGCTTTTTAACTACAGAGTAACGAGGCGGGCAAGTCATTCACCTGATGGTAAGCGCTACGTGATATTAATTAAAGCATGGTTTCAGGGTGCTTATAGCCAGTGCGCTGCTGGTCTTGCCGCTCCTTGGGGCCTAGCTGCTCCCACCGCTGGCTGGGGCCTGGCTGGTCCTGCCGCCGTCACTGGCTGGGGTGGTCTGGCTGGCCCTGGCTTTGCTGGTGCTTATGGTGCTGGCTGTGAAGGTGTCGCCTCCACCGGCGGCGGGCTCCCAGTCACCAGCGCCTCCCCCATCCCTCCCGTCGGCGTCTCTGTAGTATCTGAGAACGCTTACGAAGGTACTCTAGCCGCTGGCGGTAACCTGCCATTCCTGGGAACCGTTGCCATCGAGGGCGTGCTCCCCACTGCTGGTGCTGGCGCCGTCTCCTACGGCTGCGGCAACGGCGCCGTTGGCATTGGAGCCGAGGAGGGCCCTATCCTCACTGGCATTGTCGCTCCTGAGGTCTTTGCTCCAGCTGCCGCTCTCGCCGCTCCCGGCGTCGCTGGCTACGGTCTCGGGGGCATTGCTGGATACGGTCTCGCTGGCATCGACGGTGTGACCGGACTTGGCTGCAACGGCCTCGCGTACAACGGTGCGGCTGGACTTGCTTATGGTCCCGCCGGATGCGGCTGTGGCGCTATTTACTGAATAAAACCAATTTAGTTGTTAAATTCTAATAAAATCGCTAGTTAAATATTTCAATGTTTTATTTTCGAACGAGATTATACAAAAACGGGCACCGTCTCATATTCATTATTCATATTCATTTTCGTATTATCTTTCGTCGTACAATAATATCAAGACCTCTTCGTGCCTTGAGTCCTATTGTATTGCCCAATCTATATATATAAAAATGTTATGTTGGTTTGTGTACGCTTCAAAAACTCAAAAAGTTCTGCACCGATCGAGCTGAAATTTTAGCATGATATATAATCCGCATCAAGGATTGGTTTTATCTATTTTTTTCATCAGTGACATATCAGCGAATGTGCGAATGTGCCACAGCGAAGCGTGGCAGGGCACAGCTAGTAATTTATTAATTTGTTTCGAATTATATTTGAAAAGATGTGCATTTTATATGACAAAATTATTATTCAAGTGACGTATTCTGCAATAGCATCGATCAAATCTCGCGAATAAACACGAAGGCCGTGGTAAGTCACAGGACTTCAAAACAAAACATAAGACTGGTCCTTTATATTATTATTGCTGACTGTACCAACTCGAAATTTTTTTTTTTTTTTTTTTTTTTTTTTTTTCATCTATATGGAAATAAATTGAAATGTTTAGGACCGAACTGAGTGAATGTGTGTTATCGCTGATGTAGCATCTATACTAATATATAAAGCTGAAGAGTTTGTTTGTTTGTTTTAACGCTAGGATCTCAGGAAATACTGGTCCGAATTGAACAATTCTTTCTGTGTTGAATAGTCCATTTATCGAGGAAGGTTATAGGCTATATAACATCACGCTACGACCAATAGGAGCAGAGCAGCAATGAGGAATATGGCAAAAACGGGGAAAATATATTGATTTTAAGAGAGTTATTGCGGGAAAACTTGAATTATGCGGGTGAAACCGCAGGGCGCAGCTAGTATAAGAATAAAGCAACTACTCCATCTCTAATTAGTAACACTCTATATTAATAAGCAATTATGGTAAGTTAGACGTTTTCATTCAAGATTATCATAGTCTCCTCGATATCCTTCGAGGCTACGATTTAACCAAATATTTTTTTGACAGTGAAATTCCAGCCAACTCCTCATCAATCAATAAATTAAAAATACAGATATTGGAATAATACATTTTATTGAGTAAAGTTAAAGAAAAATTAGTAGCCGAAATGACCACCGCAGCCGCAGCCTCCGGCGCAGTTGCCGGCGATGCTGACGGTACCGGCAGCGCACACGGGACCGGCGTACTCCACGGCGCCGATGATGGGGACCTGTCCGGTGAGGGCGGTGGCGCCACCCACGGGCAGTTCGCCGGCGACGGCCACGTTACCGATTCCAGAGCCGCCGTACGCGGGTCCACAACCAGCTGCGATGCCAGCGGGGCCAGCCAGACCGGCGGCGCCCCAGCCGTAAGCACCGCCCAGACCGTAGCCAGCGCCGGCGAGACCGGGGCTGGCGAGGCCGGCACCCCAACCGTAAGAACCGGCGATGCCAGGAGCGATAGTGCCGATGCACTGGCTGTAGGCGTTCTAGAACAAATATGTGTTATTTAAAAATCGTCACCTTTCCTCATCATCATCATCCGCCTGTACTCGTCCTCCTCGACCTCTACTAGTGAATGCCACTGAGCGCTAACTTTGGCTGTTTTGATCCAGTCTTTGCCAGCCGATTTCCATAAGTCTTTGACTCCTCCAATCCAACGGGCGTCCTACACTACGTTTGACTAAACGTGGTCTCCTTAGACCTCGTCTACCCACAGATCTGGGTAGACGACTTCCCCATTGGTAAGCGATTCTTCTAGAGATGAGACCAGCCCACTACCAAGTGGTAGCTGAAGTCAGCTTGCTAATCTTTTACCGAAATAAGTCAAAAGCTATTTTATTACATAGGAATTAAGGTAGACAGTAAAACTTACTTGGACCAGACAAGCCTGCACGCAGAGCAACAAGACGGCGAAGGTGGACATAGTGGTGGATTAATCTTTAGATGATAAATTCAGAATGATTGATTGGATTCTTGGTACCGCTTTTATACGGATGAGGTACGTTAGGAAAGATTCCATATTACAAACAATAACTGATAGCAGCCGTTTGTTCTATAATTATGTTAGGAGGTAATCAAATGTCACGTAACGTATACAGCTTACACAACCCTTATTTATTATTTCGTGATATTACATGATGGTGACATGAACAGTGTATCGTCAAGTTTCTGGAGTATATAAACAACAGAATAAAAGCGTACATCATCATAACAGTTTGATTCTAACCAAACAACAATGGCATTCAAAGTTCTTCTCGCCGTCTGCGCCTCTGTGTGCCTCGCCCAGTCTGCCTTGGGACAGTGCCTGGGACGCGCTGCCGCTCCCCTTGGCCTGGCTGCCCCCGCTCTGGCTGGTGCCTACGGTGCCGGTCTCGCTGGTGCCTACGGTGCTGGCTGCGGTGGAGTCGCTTCCACCGGTGGCGGCCACGTTGCCGCCAGCGCTTCTCCCATCTCTCCCGTCGGCGTCTCCGTGCTGTCTGAGAACGCTTACGAAGGTGTTCTGGCTGCTGGCGGCAACCTGCCTTTCCTGGGCACAGTTGCTATCCAGGGCGTGCTCCCCACTGCTGGTGTTGGCGCCGTCTCCTACGGCTGCGGCAACGGTGCCGTCGGCATCTTGAGCGAGGGCCCCATCGCCACTGGTATCGCCGGTCCCGGCGCCTACCCCCCTGCGGCCGCTCTCGCCGCTCCCGGCATCGCCGGCGCCGGTTACGGTCTCGGAGGCATCGCCGGGTACGGTCTCGCCGGACCCGCCGCCGGTTACGGTCTCGGAGGAATCGCTGGCTACGGCCGTGGCGGTCTGGGCTGCGGCTGCGGTGGCATCTACTAAGAAGCTTTGAACGGGACATCATTGTCATTATCTATTTAAATAAATTGCATGAACGAAAATATGGTTTTTCATTTCCTATAGACTAGGTCGATTTTAAATGAATAATTCTAGAATGCAAAAAATAAGCAGGCTTAACAAATTTAATTGATTTGAAACTCCACTATATTCCAACTAAATAAGTATAGCTATCTCGACATCACAAAGTATAGACAATAAGTAAAAAATATGGATCGAATAAAAATAAATAAAATAATCACATAGAAGGACCTATTATATACCTATATTTACGGCAAAGATTTTGTACTTACTTGTAGCTTTTAGCACATAGACCAAGATTAATGGAACCCAGCAGTAGGTGGACACGAGCTGATGTTTTTTTATTATGATGGTGCTGAAGACGGTGATGACACCGAAAATTTAAAGTGATGAAGGCAAATAAACTAGCCCTAACTTATAATGTGGTGGTCAAGACCGTGATCTGAATTCTATAATTAAAAAGTTAAGATCTATCATTTAGGTGAATATTAAACAAAAAAATGGTCTGGTCATTCTAACTATTTTGGACAATCACTAATAGATTTAGGTCGTGTCTTCATCTAGATGCTTATTTTAGAAGAAAAAAATTATTTTGCGTTAGTAAGATTTTAATTCTGCATTCAACATTTGGTAGGAAATAAATTAGTAGGCGAATGGTCCACCGCAGCCGCAAGCGCAGTTACCGGCGATGCTGACGGTACCGGCAGCGCAGACGGGGCCGGCGTACTCCACGGCGCCGATGATGGGGACCTGTCCAGCGAGGGCGGTGGCGCCACCCACGGGAAGCTCGCCAGCGACGGCCACGTTACCCACGCCAACGCCGCCGTACGCGGCGCCACAGCCAGTGGCGTAGCCAGCGGGGCCCGCCAGACCGGCGGCGCCGTAGCCGTAGGGACCACCAAGGCCAAGAGCGGGAGCGGCGAGTCCTGGCCCGTATCCAAGAGGACCGATTCCACCTATGCACTGGCTGTATACATTCTAAAACAAACACGATTATTAGACTCTAGCCGCATCCTTAATACGATGACTGTTGAAACCACACGTTTGTGTTTTTATAATTTAACCGCAAGCGAAAACACGGCTGGCGTACGAACCCGCACTGCTATATTGCCAATTTGAACAGTTGTGTGCGCCCGCACTGCTGATTGAGTTTAGTGAACAGTAAACACAAAGGTTGTGTGAAAATTCGCAAAAGTGCCATAAAAATAAAACTGTTCAGCAGTGAACGAGTGGAATACCCGCTTTCACGCAGGAATCCTGCATTTTCCCAAGATAAAGCATAACCTATAGCACATAAGGATAATGTAGCTTCTTACTAATGAAAGAATTTTCAGAATCGGATCAGTAATTCCGGAGATTACCTCCTAGAAAGTCAAAAACAAACTTTACATATTTATAATATTAGTTACAAAAGTTTTAATATCAATGTCATGCACTTTCATTATTGCAAATTTCAATTACTGCACGTTAAATAAAAACTAAGATGAAATACTGACTTGGATCAGGCAAGCCTGCACGCAAAGCAACAAGAAAGCGAAGGTAGACATGGTTAGTGGTTTGGATTCAGAGGTTAAATCCAGAATGACGGATTGGGATCCAAGTGGTCCATTTATATGCAGATCATTTGAGAACTATTTGTTATGGCAAATTGATAATACTTTGACCAATTTCTTAAAACTCTTCACGGAATTATGTCAAAGGGTGTGAAAAATTATGCAACGAAGTCACGTTTAGACTTACTTAACTAGTTTCCGCCGAATCCTTGCATCAGTATTTCGACGTCACTATCAAGACCTGACCTGGTTGGTATAAAAAGGTATTGTTAAAAAAATTAATCATCATACCAGTTAGCTTCGAAGAAACTACAATGGCATTCAAAGCTGTCCTCATTGCTTGCGCTTCTGCGCTCCTAATTCAGGTAAAGTTACAACGAACTTGGTTGTATTTTTTAAAATGGACTTAGATTTTCATTATTTTGGAAATGGAATGAAATTTCAATGAAAATATTCTGTTTCAGTCTGCCTTCAGCCAGTGCGCTGCTGGTCTCGCTGCTCCCTGGGGTCTGGCTGGTCCCGCTGCCGGCTGGAGCGGCCTGGCTGTTCCTGGCCTGGCTGCTCCTGGCCTGGCTGGTGCATACGGTGCTGGCTGCGGCTGCGGTGGAGTCGCCTCCACTGGCGGCGGCCTCCCTGTCACCAGCGCCTCCCCCATCCCTCCCGTCGGCGTCTCCGTCGTGTCTGAGAACGCTTACGAAGGAGTTCTTTCCGCTGGTGGTAACCTGCCCTTCCTGGGAACCGTTGCTATCGAGGGCGTGCTCCCCACTGCTGGTGCTGGCGGTGTCTCCTACGGCTGCGGTAACGGTGCCGTTGGCATCGCTGCTGAAGAAGGCCCTATTATCACCGGCATCGTTGCTCCCGAAGTCTTCGCTCCTGCTGCCGCTCTCGCTGCTCCCGGTATCGCTGGCTTCGGCCTCGGAGGCGTCGCTGGATACGGTCTCGCTGGCATCGACGGTTACGGCCTCGCTGGCCCCGCTGGTTATGGCCTCGCTGGCCCCGCTGGCTATGGCATCGGAGGTCTGGGCTGTGGATGTGGTGGAGTCTACTAAATTCTAACTAAACATTAATAAGACGAATACTCTAAGTCTTTAAAATAAAGTTCTTTCTAATGCATAAAAAATATTAACAACTTTCATTTCTATCATTAGGGTAACTTTTAAATTCCTGTGCTAATTATTAACTCACATTTACTACCTTTACCAATAATATCAAGTTATTCTAGTGTTTCTTCTAAAACATATGTACGTAATTATCACTCGCTTTTCGGTGAAGGAAAACGTCGTGAGGAAACCCATATACATTTCCGAGAATTATTTCCGAGGTCGATATGTTATTCACCAATGGATTATAAAAATTTGAATTACTCGGCCCACTGCTGGGTCTCCCGTCACTTTCGTGAGGAGGGTTAGTCTATACTATAACCCACCACGGAGGCCCGACACGGATCGGTGGATCTCATACCTTCAAAATATTTCTCCGATAAATAAAAAACTTCATTAAAATTAATTATTGCAAATTTGTCTGTCTGTGTCACCATCTTCAACCACACATATACCATACACACATACACACAAGCCACATATTACAACCCTAGTTGAGATAGCGGTCGCCTCTCACTTGTAAGTATTGATAAAAATATGCAATTTCCAACTATGAGAATGATTTCTTATCAGATTTTTGCCAAGCATTCGTGCTTTATCATTTGCACTAGCCATTTTCTATATTTTCGCAATTACCATCAACTTAATACTTATTAATTTAGTACCTACCCATGGATAGACAATATATCATTGGATAGGAATTATTTAAAGACTGCTCTTAGATTACGCTCGGGACACATTCCATCAAACAAGTTTGCATTTTTAATGAAAAAAGTCTCGTCGCCGAATTGTAACGAATGCGGAGTACTTGAAGATGTTCAACACATTTTGATGGAATGTGTCCGGAACGATACATTAAGGAGATCAATGTTTGGTGGACATAGAACTTTGCACATTGGACTTCTGAACAGTACTTTGTCTTGTCCCACATCAGAAGAAGCCAAAATATTGTATCGGTTAGCAGATCTAGCCTTGACAAAATAACTGTTAATTTTGTTACTGTTTTGTTGTTTTTTTAATCTCTGTTTATTGTTTCTACAGGACGATGTGGTCGCTTAGCGACAAGGTCCCTTAAATAAATTAAAAAAAAAAATTTTGTACCTAACTATGTTGGCATTACATAGATAAAAAAAAAACGATGTGCTTGCTGACTGAAGTAAAACTTCTTTAGCTTCATGTCATTTGTCATCTGCCATCTGTCACCTACCCCCTGCCCCCTGCCCTACCTTTTAACCTTATTAACCTAACTTACCTCTCAACTTCCATTCGCCTCGCCCGATCACATTTTTCGTAACGCATTCACCAGCTTACTCCCCTAGTCAAGCACGCTTAAAGAAGTTTTACTACATAAAGTATTATCATCAACCAATAACGTCCCACTGCTGAGGACGGGTCTCCCCTCACTTTCGTGAGGAGGGTTAGGCCATAATCCACCATGAAATAAAGTATAAACTGCTTAAAAAAATATAAATTAGTACTTACTAGCTGCGCTTTCACCCGCGTAGTTCCCGTTTTACCACACAGGAACATACTATCAGGATAAAAAGTACCCTATTTCTCAATCATGGTTATAAACTACGAGTATCTGTGTTCCAAATTTGTCTCTTTGTCGTTGGCTGTCAAAATTCAAAACTCAAATCATTTATTGTAAATAGGCAAAATATAGCACTATTACACGTCAAACATAATATCTTATTACATATAGCTGTACCCTGCCACGCTTCGCTGTGGCACATTCGCACATTTGCTGATATGTCACTGATGAAAAAAATAGATGAAAACAATCCTTGATGCGGATTATATATCATGCTAAAATTTCGGCTCGATCGGTGCAGAACTTTTTGAGTTTTTGAAGCGTACACAAACCAACATAACATTTATATATATATATAGATGTATAGAAAAACAAAAAAAGAAGTCATAATATTATGATCTACGAAACTAATGATTATAATCTAATTATGGTTTGAGTTTGAAAAAGGATATTTCCCTTTCAAGACTTTCGTGACTCATGCCTGAATCTCGCACAGGAAAAGGAAAACTCCATTGACTCTACCAGCGCTTCGGAAATACGTCGTCAGAGAAGATAGCACCGAGAACCGTCGTTGACAACCGCTCCAGCTATCGGCGACAAACAACAAAAGGTCGAAGCAGATGAGACGTCACAGGAGTCTAGTCGGAGTAATCGCAAGCAGTCATGTTGCAAATGCTGCAATGTTTGACCGCTGACTCGGCATCGCATCAGCACGTCAGCAAAGTCGGATGCGATCCGATTTTAAATTGCTTGGTGCGCACTTAACACGTTGACTGCTGAACCGTTACTTCTGTTCGCGCTTTTGCAAATCTCCACACAAGGGGCCGTCCATTAACCACGAAGTTAATTTAATTAATTAATCATCAAGTTTACGATTTTTTTTCTAGAGCCAAATTTCATCTATCGTGTTTCGGCGCTCATAACAATATAAATTATGTTGTGAACTATTGTTACACATTAAAATAACTGTCAATTAACCATTTTCAAGGGTATAGTTTTAAAAGTTCGTGAGGACGAATCTTTATATTTGAAGCATGCTTCGTCTTAAAGTTTTTAGAATAGCCGCTTTTCGGCTTATGAATCGCGCGGTTGACGAAAGAATAAATAGACGCGATTAAGCTTGCCCCCTCTCCCCCCTTGTGATATTTCGTGATTTTATCAAGACCCCCCCCCCCCCCCCCCCCCCCCCCCCCCCCCCCCCCCCCCCCCCCCCCCCCCCCCCCCCCCCCCCCCCCCTTTAAGTCTCACGTGATTAATGGACGGTCCCCAACGTGTGTTTACTGTTTACTGGCGTTGTGTCGTAACTAAACTCAATCAGCTGCGCGGGCGCACACAACTTGTGTGACAAAATTGACAAGACAGCAATGCGGGCTCGCACGCGTGTTTTCGCTTGCCGTAAAATTATAAAAACACAGACGTGTGTGTTTCCAGCAGTGAGGCGCGTGAGTTGAATGCGTGTACGTGCATCTCAGAGCTCCGAGTGCACTCAACTCGTGCGCCTACACACAGCAGTGTCAACGGATCTAGGCCAACGTGAACACAGGCCCTCGGAAAGTTTGCGCATGCACAGTCACGGAGAAATATTTTACCCAACCCAACCAACCCTAACTGTCCAAATCCTAACTCGCTTCCAAGACACGAATACTTTTACGCTTTCTGCGGCGACACTTCACGGTGGCCTAGATAAATCGACACTACTGTACATACGTCTTAATGACTGTCAGCTAAGCTAAAGTCTGTCATCTAGAAGCTTATCAACAACCTATCTCCGATAAGTAACACCTAAACTTCATGACAAACTTTGCACAACATTTCTTAACATTAATTGTATAGAAATCATTAAAAGTCGATAAAGATTTCGTATATTTATAAAGATATGTGGTTAGTTGATAAAGGAAATTAAGTAATCTAGTTTTGTAATAGAGATAGGTCTAGTATAAAGCCTGAACTGGTTGGCGAGAAGATCAGTATTAACTGAAGTTTTATTACAAGATCAAGCAAAAAAAACAAGCAAAGCATCTACAATATGGCATTCAAAGTGGTAGTTATCTGCGCTTTTGCTTTAATCCAGGTAATTATTGGTTTACAAAAGACTATCTGCGCGCCGCGGTTTCGCCAGCTTTAAGTATTATCCCGCAAGAACTGTTCATTTATTCGAGATAAAAAGGGTTTTAATATGTTAGTTCCGGTAATAAACTATCTGTGTGCCAAATTTCACCCAAATCCGTTCAGTAGTTTTTGCGTGAAAGAGTAACAAACATCCATCCAAACTCACAAACTTTCACATCTTAAAATGCGAATGTCAGTTTCTTTATTTGTTACGATTTCACGCCTAAACCATAATACCAATTTTCAAAATTCTTTCACCAATTGAAAGCTACATCATCAGCGTGCAACATGGGTTATATTTTATCCCCATTTTATATAATAATACCCGGAATACCCCTATATTACCCGGAATATAGTCTATTCATGCACAAAATTTAACAAGAATCCGTTCAACCGTTTTGGCTTGAATGAGTAACAAACAAAGATGCAAACATTCAAACATTCGCATTGTACAGCAAATCGATCAGTATAAAACAAACAATTTTTTCTTATAGACAATCAACAGCCAATGCATCGGAAGCCCCTTCAACTCCGCCTTCGGTCTAGCTGCCAACGGTTTCGGCGCCAACGCTTTCGGCGCCAACGGCTTCGCTGGCAACGCTTTAGCTGCTAACGGCCTCGCTGGCAACGGCCTCGCTGGTTTCGGAGCTGGGTGTAACGGCGGCGTGGCCTCCACCGGCGGCGGTTTGCCAGTCACCAGTGCCTCTCCCATCGCCCCCACCGGCGTGTCTGTTGTATCTGAAAACGCTTACGAAGGTCCTTTGGCTGTGGGCGGTAACTTACCTTTCCTGGGCACTGTGGCGGTAGAAGGAACTCTGCCTACAGCGGGGGCGGGAGCCGTGTCGTACGGTTGCGGCGATGGCGCAGTGGGAATTGTTTCCGAAGGCCCCATTGCTACTGGTATCGTAGGACCAGCTTCGTACCCACCTGCCGCCCCTGCTGCCGGTGTCGCTGGTGCAGGTTTGGCTGGTGCTGGTCTCGCTGGGGCCGGTTTGGCTGGTTCCGCTGGCCTCGCTGGCTTAGGTTACAACAATGGTCTCAACGGACTGGGTAGATTTGGTCTCGGAGCCGGCAACTGTGCTCTTTAAGTTTTAGTTATTACTGTTGCATTTATCCTAGTTGTAATTATGATATTAAATTTAATAAATTAATATAAATTAATTGTTATTTTTTTTTATTTACTTTTGTGAAGGACCAATAATGGTATGATTAAAGGTAAGAAGATTATCAACTAAGGCATGAAAATGCTATAGACTCTTTTATTTAATTTCACTGAGTAACGAAACGTGCCTGTCCTTCACCTGATAGTAAGCGCTATACCTGCCTATAACAGTCACAGCACCACCCAGAACCCTGCATTGCATAATCATGCACTGCGCTCGTCACCCTGAGACATCGGTCCTGAAGTCCCATATGCCCAGTAATTTAGCTGGAAACAGTGCCCGTGAATTCGGAACACAGTAATGTTTGCACACCACTGCTTGGCGGATAAATGTCTGGTAAAGGCAGTACTTCCCCAGGCGATCAACAGAACAAGCAACTAAAACAAAACTAAACAACGAAGAAGAAGAAACTAACTAACTATGAAAGAAACACTAAGAACGTTTAAAATGTTTTTATGACGAGACAACGTCTAATAAATCGATGAACGCCGGCTGCATGCACGAAAAAGTTGACACATTGTCCCGTTACGCCGTTGTACGCTTGCGCCGCATCTATCTCTCTTCTCTCCTTGACAGGTTAATTATTCTTACATTTTAAAAATCTGATTTCTAGTACAATTTCAAGTATTTATTCTTTTATTATTCAAAAATGATTCAATTTTATTCATGAAAGTATGCAATCATTTCATCAATGTTTCGTTATGACGTTGTCGCGTTAAAATATCGTCCGAAAACTACCTCCGCCGCGTAGCGGTCCTTTAGATACAGGGGGGTGAGTGTTAAGTTAAAGATAGCTTTTTACACTTTGGCTGCTGAGCAGTCTTGCTCGTCTAGCCACGGGTGCGGCTCTGTACGCGCCATAGTGTTTTAGAAGGTGTATTTTACCGTACTCGTAGAAAATTATGAAAAACGAACGCGACAGTTGTGTTTTCAGCAGAGAACGTGTTAACGTGTTATGTGCGCCGTACTTGTCGTACGCATCAGAATTGTACCTGGAGGCCTACCATGACGTCTTAAAGCGATTCAGTTCAGGACCTAAACTGAGCCGCGTCGCATAATCGTACCGTGACGTCTTATTTTTCATGTTGCTGCCATTTTCAACCTAAACTGGATCCAGTTAAGGTTGAAAACTGAAGCAACCTGAATTGAGTCGCTAACAAGCCAATCTCAACCTAAACTGGATCCAGTTTAGGTTGAAAATGGCAGCAACATAAAAAATAAGACGTCACGGTACGATTATGCGACACGGTTCAGTTTTGGTCTTCAATTGAATCGCTATAAGAGGTCATGGTATGCCTCCTGGTCCATACTCTTCTAATTAAGTGGCTGTGCTATATTAATAAATCCTTACTTCCTTACTTACTTTTATATTATAAATGCGAAAGTAACTCTGTCTGTTGCTCTTTCACGCCTAAACTACTGAACCGATTCAAATGAAATTTGGTACAGAAATAGTCTAGAGCCTAGGGAAGGACACAGGCTACTTTTTATCGCAAAAAATGCATTGTAAGGGTTTGAAAGTTGAAAGTTTGTATGGAAGTATCGTCATTTTTGAAGCTAGAAGCTTGAAATTTATTTTTTAGGCTTTTGATTAGATATAAATAAATATGACATTCAAAGTTTGTAATAATTTACCCTTGAAGGGGTAAAATAAATATAGAGGATGTAAGCATGTATGGAAATATGTAAGGTTTCGGCTAAACCACTGCACCGATTTAAAAATTGCTTTCACTAATGGAAAGCTACATTGACAGCGAGTAACATAGGCTATATTTTATCCCCATATTCCCGCGGGAACAGGAACTACGCGCGTGAAACCGCGGGGCGCAGCTAGTAAATAAAGAAATAAACGATATGTCCGCCCATTGTACTATAATATTACATATTCCAGTAATTTATTTTTATTTATTTATTTAATTAACACGGCATACGGCATAACCAATGATATTAACTAATAGTACACAATAAAGATCGTGTCAAAACAATTATAACATTCAAAATTAACATAGAAACAAGAAACAAGAATATACACATGAAAATAAAAACAATTTAAAATTTAACAGCTCTAAACACGTTCATACATCGCTCTCACAAAACTTCAGACAAACAGACAATATTCTATTCTTTATCTACTTTGTGTATTTCCGAACTTGTGTACAGTGAAGTATTCTATTCCAGAATATGGACACAGAATAGATAGGACTAGCATGGACCATAATTCAAGGTTAATTTTACTCGACTGCACCAGAAGGGGACGTTTATGTTTTAAAACCTTTCATTTAACTTGCAATGTAGGTAAGTATGTTTGTTTATTTGGAATCTTGCAACTCAATTTTGGCCTAGTTTCCGTTGTTGAATTGCGTCGATGTTTTGCATGCCTGTCTAGTTCCGATGACAATACAGTATTATGGTGACAGCGAGCTGATCGATCACCGTAGACAACGGAACTCCTCAGTAACTAAGTTCACTTACAGTGCCATCCAGAACTTTGCATTGTGTTATCCTGCGCGGCACTGCACTGCGCTCGTCGTCCTGAGACATCGGCTCTAAAGTCTCATATGCCCAGTAATTTCGCTAGAAACAGTGCCCTTCATACCGGAATACAGTCATGTTTGCACACTACTGCTTGGCGGTTGAGACTGTAGAAACAATATCTCAGGGTGACGAGCGCAGTGACATGCCATACAAGATTATACAATGCATAGTTCTGGGTGGAACTGTAGCTGTTGTGGGTGCTTACCTTCAGGTGAACGACTTGCTCGTTTCGTTACGAACAGGGGTACATAAGGGCCATTCTTAAACTATAAATTGACTGAAACTTTACTTAAAATGTCACATTAAGATAAACTAACTGCGCCCCGCGGTTTCACTCGCAACAAGTATTATTCTATGAACTGTTAATTTATACGGAAAAAAGTATTCTATGTAGTAATCCAGGTAATAAATTCTATATTTGTGTCAAATTTCATCTAAATCCGTTCAGTAGTTTTTGCGTGAAAGGGTAACAAACACCCATCCATCCTCACAAACTCACAAACAAGGATAGAATAGGTAGTAGGATAGGATAGGAAGTAGGATAGGATAGGAAGTAGGATAGGATAGGAAGTAGGATAGGGTAGGATAGGAAGTAGGATAGGGTAGGATAGGAAGTAGGATAGGGTAGGATAGGAAGTAGGATAGGGTAGGATAGGAAGTAGGATAGGGTAGGATAGGATAGGATAGGAAGTAGGATAGGATAGGAAGTAGGATAGGATAGGAAGTAGGATAGGGTAGGATAGGAAGTAGGATAGGATAGGATAGGAAGTAGGATAGGATAGGAAGTAGGATAGGATAGGATAGGAAGTAGGATAGGGTAGGATAGGAAGTAGGATAGGGTAGGATAGGAAGTAGGATAGGGTAGGATAGGAAGTAGGATAGGGTAGGATAGGAAGTAGGATAGGGTAGGATAGGAAGTAGAATAGGATAGGATAGGAAGTAGCATAGGATAGGATAGGATAGGATAGGATAGGAAGTAGGATAGGATAGGATAGGAAGTAGGATAGGGTAGGATAGGAAGTAGGATAGGGTAGGATAGGAAGTAGGATAGGGTAGGATAGGAAGTAGGATAGGGTAGGATAGGAAGTAGGATAGGGTAGGATAGGAAGTAGGATAGGGTAGGATAGGAAGTAGGATAGGATAGGATAGGAAGTAGCATAGGATAGGATAGGATAGGATAGGAAGTAGGATAGGATAGGATAGGAAGTAGGATAGGGTAGGATAGGAAGTAGGATAGGATAGGAAGTAGCATAGGATAGGATAGGATAGGAAGTAGCATAGGATAGGATAGGAAGTAGGATAGGATAGGATAGGATAGGAAGTAGCATAGAATAGGATAGGAAATAGCATAGGATAGGATAGGAAGTAGGATCCGCCCCGTCTTCCCGAGGAAGTACAGGTGTAAGCTCGGGTCCCTGACCTTCCAACTGGTGCGCTGGCCCCACAGCGGCACACACTTTCAGCCATAGTCGGCCGGGATCTCTCGAGTCGAGCGTACACAAGCATACACAAACCAACATAACATTTATATATATATATAGATAGATAGATTTGTGATTTTTCTGGTTTGTGTTTATTTTGGTGTACAATAAAGACTTTTCTATTCTAACCTGTTTCATTCTATTCAATTCTAATTATTATACTTGACACTGATTGAATACACGAATCGTGCGAAGCTAATAGAAAAAAAATTGGTTGTCTGTAAAGTTGTTTTACGGACGATAGTTTAACGTGACAACGTCATAACAAAACATTGATGAAATGATTGCATACTTTTATGAATAAAACTGAATCATTTTTTTAATAATAAAAGAATAAATACTTGAAATTATACTGGAAATCAGATTTTTTAAATGCAAGAATAATTAACCTGTCAAGAAGAGAAGAGAGATATATCGGGACAATGTGTCAACTTTTTCGTGCATGCAGCCGGCGTTCATCGATTTATTAGACGTTGTCACGTCAAAAACCATAACTTAACTACCCTACTATCGAAAAATGTTTTTTACTGTCCATCCAAAGGTTGTCTGGAAGAAATCGCTTTCAGCGATAAGACCGCCCATTGTACTACCCTTGTTTACCTATTGAAATTCTTCTGTACTGTGTTTATTTTTGTTTCTGGTGTACAATAAAGAGTTTTTCTATTCTATTCTATTCTTAACAAAATGTTTGAACTTTTTACATTTATCTACCTAATTAAGTAGATAATCGACAAACAACCACCATGTGTGAATCGAAGTCTTAGCAATATGTCAATCGGCTTAAAACACACATAGCAATGAGCTAATTCCAAAAACAATATCGAAGTTCGTGACTTATTTCGAGCCTAAGCCAATTTTATCTATGAGAATATTCTGTTTGCTGATTATGTTATCTATTGCGACAAAGTTCTGTGGAAATATGCGGTATATAATAAAATTGTGACAAGACATGTCCTCATTGTTTGGTTTTTTTTAGTGCAGAAATGTCGCCGTACCTGTTTTTTTTGTTGACCGTTGCTTTAATTCAGGTACGTCCATATAAAAAAAAAAACGATGTCAACGTAAAATAACACACAAAAAATATTTTTATATATATAAAATTTTATTCTTTTTTTATTTCGTCAACTTCTCAAATCTCAAATTCTTAAAACTTTTCCAAATATTTTTTTAGAAAAACACATTAAAATTTACTGGTGACAACACTAACATTTTCAATTTACCCAATTCAGTCACGTTTAAATTTTTTTTTTTTTAATTTTTACAGAATGCCTACTCTCAAGTCATTGGCGCCGGGTACGGCTGTAATAACTTAGCAGCCGGGCTCCCCAATGGATTCACCCCCACTGGCTTCATACCTGCCAACGGCCTGGCCCCTGGCGTAGGTCTGCCAGTGGCTGGCTTATCTCCCATCGGGTATGGCGACGTGTCCGTGGCGGGAGAGCTGCCAGTTGGCGGCACCACCACAGTCGCTGGCCAGGTGCCAGTGATTGGATACGTTACCTTCGAAGGCCACATCCCGGCTGGCGGTCTCGTGTCAGTGGCAAATGAGTGTGGATGCAGCAACGGCATCTATTAGTGATATCTTTATTTATAGTGAATGTAATATAGAACTTTTTAGGTTATTTATGTATTTTCTTTTAATACCCTCAGCATAAACAAAAAACGGTCTATGCCTGACCAGACGACAACAGTGAAAACTTTATACAGGCGTAGTTAATCATCATCATCAACCCATAACGTCCCACTGCTGGGCACGGGTCTCTCCTCACTTTCGTGAGGAGGGTTAGGCCATAATCCACCACGGGGGCCCAGTCCGGATTGGTGGATAACTTACCTACCTCCGAAATAATTCGGGTAGGCATGTGGGTTTCCTCACGATGTTTTCCTTCACCGAAAATCGAGTGCTAATTACGTACGTATGTTGTACAGAAACACATTGGTACTTGCCCGCACTGTGATTTGAACTCACGACCTTCTGATTGGAAGGCGTACGTTCTCCCACTAGGCTACCACCGCTTAATACATACGAAATACAACTATTTTATAACATAAAATTGTATTAAATAAACCGTATTGGCACGGTATCTACAGTGTTTATATCGATACTGAATGCGAATGATGCGTTATGCTCTCTCATGTAACGCTCGCCGAACGAGTATAGCAGTGATGCGTTGACTACATCTCTCTCGCTCCCTCAGTCGACTCGAGCCGACTTTACCCGAACTCGTCTCTCGTTACATAGCCTAGGGTGACGGCTCAGTCTTATTCAATACCCAGAAGAAAGAGTTCAGAGAAGTTTTCATTTAAAAAAACAGTATATGTAATAAGCGACGGTAGCTTGTTCATGTACTTACGTATAAGTAAATACACTGATGTTCCTATTTTTAGCCAAAAACTAAAAGAGATGGCAGCATTTGATTTCCAAAGCGTGTAAGTGAGAGCGCGCGTTAGTCATAGCTGTACAAAAAAGCATTCTAAATATTTCATCATCTTCATCATCAACCCATAAAGTGCCACTGCTGAGCACGGGTGTCCCCTCACATTCATGGGAAGGGTTAGGCAGGGGGATTAGGTGTGCATCACGGGGGCTAGGCCCGGATTGGTGGAAGACATACCTACCTCCGAAATAACTAAGCACTAAACCTTAGATAAGTTTTAGAAAAAAGAACCTTTAAAGTACCTTGGTGCCTATTTCCTAAGAATAGGTAGGTACTGAAAATTCTATAATGCAAAAACGTCGGAAGTTCTAAACCGAGACTGTGTTCTTTTTATTTCATTTTCTGTGCTAATTTGAACCTTATTTGTAAGACCCAGTTGCAGAAATCCTCTAGTCCAACAATCAAGCTTTACAATGTAGAGCGAAAAAAACTCGTCAAAATATGCTTTGGAAATGTTTGCATCTAAGAAAGGGATTCAAAACAGTTTTATTAAATGGAGTTTGTAGATACATAATAAAGGTTTGAACCCAATTCTTTTCACCGGTGACTCGAAAATATGAAATAACAAAAAACAAAATTATGTAAGTAAAGATAAATGATTTATATTCGTTATCGTTAAAATTAATTTAAGTCTCACAATAAATTACAATAAATTACTAAATCTACAGATAATTAAGATTAAATAGTGAATGATCCAATGATTATGCGATGGGTTGAGAAGTACAGCCATAGTTGACGGACGCCTTGCCTTCGGTTGGCAAGTTACCATTGAGCGACACTGTGCCATAGATGGGCATCTTGCCAGCAACTGCCACAGTGCCGGCAACTTCTAACGTATCCGCCACAACATGGAGTCCCAATTGGTGCATGCCAGGCGATTCACCAATCACTTGGAAAGGATTGTCTCCAATTTTAAACGTTGCCCCGCTCGGGTTCAATCCACTTGCCACGTTGTTGATCGCACTGGCAATATTGCCATTGCCATAGTCTCCATGGCCACTGGCTAGATTGCCAGCCAGATTGCTGGATATTTGGTTTGGCATACCTCCATGATTATTGGCAAAGTTCTGATTGCCGTAGTTAGAATGTATAGTATTTGGCGCGTAAGAACTAGCTCCATTAAAATTATCAAACTGTGTCATAGGATTGGCAAAATTAGGTTGATATTGTTGGTTTGCCAAATCAGGTCGAGCTAAATTCCCGCTGACGAAGTTAGAATTGGCTAGATTATCGAAATCCGCATCTGCATAGCCTAAATTTACATAATTGCCAGTTTCTAAGTTATTGCTAGCTATATTGTTTGCAAAATGTTGGCCAACAAAGTTTGCATTAATAAAATTGGAATTGGGAAGATTGCCACTGGCTATGTTAGCGTTGCCATTAGTCAGACTGTTGCCATTGATTGCCATATTTCTGGCAATCTGGTTGGCTGCCGGCACTGAGTTGGTAGAAGTTCTGACTCCTGGGTTGAGGAGTCCTCTGGTATTCATATCCGAAAACGTTTGATGTGTCTGTCCAGAGTTGAATGCATTTTGTCCTATGAAAGGTGTCAGTTGTCCGGAAATGACCTGAAAACATTTTATAATCTAAAATAAATCAAAACACATTAACGTCATGAAAAAGGCCATACGCCTGAATAATTGTTTCAGAGGAGTTTGATCTGGCAATCTGGAACTGGTGGTGGATTATGGCCTAATCCTATAAAGTGAGGTGTGACCCATATTCAGCAGTGGGTAGATATGGGTTGTGAAGATGACGATGAAACTAAAACATGATGTAAACCTGATCCTAGTAGTCGGCCTCTTCTGCAAGAGGATTGCCATATATTCATCCGCCAAGCAGTAGTGTGAAAACAAACATATGTCCTGGTTTTAAGGGCACTGTTTCCAGCGAAATTATTGAGCATATGAGACTTTAGAACCGATGTCTCCGGGTAACGAGCGCAGTGCAGTGCCGCGCAAGATTATGCAATTGAAAGTTCTGGGTGGCACTGTAACTGTTATGGGAAGGCGGAACGCTTACCATCAGCTTGCTCGTCTCGTTACTCAGACATACAAAATTAAAAAAAATTGCCTACCTAATTATTAAAATAATAGAGTTAACTTTACTATTAAGAAATTGCGACATCTTATTTTATCATACACACCTGTAAAAGGGCCACGCCAAATAACCAAATAAAAATGGCCATCTCTTAGTTTAGTTTCCACCAATTAGTTAATGAATTTCTAACTGTTTTCTTTTTATATACATATCTTGATATTATAATATTATCTGAGTTAACGAGAAATTAGCAAATATACGTGAGGACATTGTGAAAGTCAAATGATTACTGATTAGACAGGTAAATTCAAAAGATCTCCTTGCATTTAAACAAAACAAATAAAATAAAACTGCCATAAAACGTTCAAATTTTATTACCTTTTCAAATTTAATTTAAAGTATTTTCCATAAAGCCTTTCAAGTTTTTTAACCAGATGCAGAAATGTATAGAAAAGAATAGAATAGAAAACTCTTTATTGTACACCAGAAACAAAAATAAACACAGTACAGAAGAATTACAATAGGTAAACAAGGGTAGTACAATGGGCGGTCTTATCGCTGAAAGCGATTATAATAGTATCCATAACACGTTCACTGCTGAAAACACAGACGCTGTGTTGTTTATAACTTTGCGCGGGTGCGGGAAAACACACCTGTTGTGTTAGCGCAGCTTACGCACCGGCGAAACACAGGCGTGTGTTAAACGCGGCGCTATTACACTGCGACCCACACAGACGGCAGGCCATTGCTGGAAAACACACGCGCTCCGTAACGGTGCCCAAATGTAAAAACCGGTTCAGCTGTCAACGTGTTAAAAGTATCTAATTGGTTTTTGGTTTCATTTTAAGTCATTTAATAAATGCATTTGGGTTAAATATTATGGTGTGCAAAAAAAACTTCATCTTAAACAGCATTGCCTATCAAACACCTCGGACATGCAAAAAATCCTATTCAATCCCTAAGTTGATTTTTAAGCTTTAAGGAACATGACTTACTTTCTAATCTTGTTTAGTGTAGACTCATTTCAATCAGATGTTTAGGTAAATTAATATCTAGCAGCAATCTTGACTTTACCACTAGCTGACACGAAACCACTGAATTCTCTGCCAGCCGCCAATTCTAAATCTTGCATCGTAATATCATCAGCTTTTGCCATTTTGCCTTCTTCCTTGACTGCATCATCGTTGCTGAACACTCTTCCATCGGTCAATTCTAAATCTTGTATCGTAACATCGTCAGTCGTTGATTCGCCTGCGTCTTCAGCTAAATCATTCATGAAGTCTTCGTCATTGACTTCTATAGGATCGGTCGGTATATCTTCAGGGTTTGATTTAACAGATGATTTTTCTAAGTCACTGGTTACTGATGAAATCTCATCTACATTCTTTAGGGGTGTTAATTTGAGGAATATTTCATTGCTTGGGTTTAGTAGGACTGCATGGTTATGAAAATTTTCTGTTGTTTTATCCGAAAATGGTGATTTTCCTATTCCTGGTAGGAACATAGATAGAAAAGGAATATAAGGAAATGTAATCGGCACTGGAGAAGCAGAGTGGGGCGTTGATAAGAAAGTTTTCTGAGGCAAGGTGCGTGGAAGCCATGATGGGTTGACGTTCGTTGGAAAACTTGGAGATGCTGCAACAAACAAACAGTATATGAACATTGATTGATTGTAAAACTGCCTGATTTAGTAAACAGTGCTGTTGAAGTCAACGAATAAATTGCTAATGAAGTTGGATTGATGCTTTCACTCAAATTCCTAACTACTGGCCTAAACTCAAACTTGATTGCCACGGCACCTGTCAAGTCCATATTAAAATTGACCGAACTGAATTCAACAGCAGTGTGTATGGAAGCAGGAGGCAGCTCTAAATATTGATAGGTTTTCTTGACTAGTTCATTCATGCCTCTGGTGTCTAGATGGTTGGCTCGTTTTATCTCGCACATAGAATATCTATTGCTATCATCATCATCAGCTATTGCTATGCAACGAAGAAATATAGCCAGTGTTTTTGGCACCAATACCAAGTGTATTGGTTCGTGGATACCAATTTTTAGATGTGTAAGGTTTAGTTGGGGTTTTGAATTTTTACGTACTGCTTTTATTTCTATATTTTACTTGTTAATTGGATTTTTATACTAAATCAACTTACCGTCATATCCAAAAGTCGCAGCCACGGACACAGTTCCCTTAGCTCTCACTGGACCGGCAAAGTTGATTACATCTTCAGCTAGAAACTCCTCGTTGGAGACATCTTCATCATTATCATCATAATCATTATCAACTTGTAGCTCCTCGGAATCGATTAGATTGTTATCACTTGCAAAGGCCTCTACAATTTTCGAATGTTCCTAAAAATATCATTGTCTGAGTTCAATCATTAAATATGGAAAACTAACTCGAAAGGAGTTTACAAAAGATAGATAGATAAACTCTTTATTGAAACACCACAGAACAAAGAAAACTTAAAACTAGAACAAAACAAATTTTACAATTAGTGTCACAATGGGCGGTCTTATCGCTCAGAGCGATCTCTTCCAGACAACCATGCACATCATCATCAACCCATTTTGGTTCACTGCTAAGCACGGATCTCCCCTCACTTTCCACGCCGAAACACCATCAATCTACTCCTAGTCACTGAACAGTTCCGTTGTCTACCTTTCGTCTCTATCGTCAGATCAGCTCGCTGTCACCATAATATTGTATTATCATCAGCACTTGACAGATTTCATCTCAATCGGGTGAAGATATTTGCTTCAAAATTCAGCTGCAAGATTCCAGCCGAACAAACATAGTTATATATGCATACATACAATGCAAGTTAAATAAAAGTTTGTAAAAAAATACAACCTTTTTGAAGTCTGTATAAAAGTAGCTACTTACACAAGAAATATCGAACACAATTAAACTTACGAGTGAAATTTCTTCTTCGTATTCCGACGAGAGAATATATTCGTATGGTAATTCCGATTCAGATTCCTCTATTTCGTAACAGAGTGTATAATGGGACAAACTGATAATACAAAACACCTTCCAAAACATAATTAACTACTTGACCAACTCGACACAACAATAATTGCACCTGCCTTTGATTAGTACGTGACCTCCTTTTATAAATAGGGCCGACATAATCTTACCGAGACCGAAAAATAATTTTCTTAGTATTAATACAGAACATAAAGCTTATACCACACAGACGTTTGTCGTGGGAGGCCTCTTCTGCAAGAGACTGCCTGGGGAAGTACCACACCTTTGCCAGATATTCATCCGCCAAGTAGTATACAAACATTACTGTGTTCCGGTTTGAAGGGCACTGTTTTCAGCGAAATTACTGGGCATATGAGACTTTAGAGCCGATGTCTCGGAGTGACGAACGCAGTGCAGTGCCGCGCAGGATTATGCAATGCGGGTTTCTGGGTGGTGCTGTGACTGTTATGGGCAGGCGTAGGCGTATAAATATTATATCTGTGTTATTCGACCTCTTAATGCAGTGAACGTGTTAAATAACGCAGTGCGTTTTTTTTTTATTGCATAATAGTCAAGCATTTGACCGCAGTCTCATCTGATGATGGAGTACGCTTGCCTAGAAGATACCTATTCACTTTCGACTTGAAGACTTTCAGGTTATAGTTTTCGGGAAACTGACACTGGTAAGGTGTTCCATCCCTTCGCTGTTCGGATTATAAATGTGGATGCAAATCGCTTCGTGCGGATCAGAGGAATGTCAACCATATACGGATGCCGTGTTTCCGTGCGTCTTGTTGTCCGATGGTGGAAAGGTGATGGAGGAATCAAGTTGTGCGTGTAAGATTATACATGTCACATTCCAAATAGTGCTATATTAAAATCGCTAGAACTATTGTGATATTTTCAAGCGATAATTACGCGCCTGTGCGGTGGTGGATTCACGGTCGGGTCCGTGCGTGCCTTCTTTATATTTTCAGACTTCCAATGTACTTGACGATGACTCATTAGTGTGAAAAGGAGTTGTGGTCATTTCACAACTCATAGTAGGTTGTTGTGATGACCCTCTTCTAGAAGAGTCCGCCTGGGGAAGTACCGCACCATCGCCAAGTATTCATCCGCCAAGCAGAAGTGTGAAAACATCACTGTGTTCCGATTTGAAGGGTATTGTTTCCAGCGAAATTACTGGGCGTTTGAGACTTTAGAGCCGACTAGCAGCGCCCGCGGTTTCACCCGCGTAGTTCCCGTTTTGTCCCACGGGTATATACTATTGAGATAAAAAGTACCCTATGACTCAATCCTAGTTATAAGCTATCTGTGTTCCAAATTTCATTCGAATCAGTTCAGTAGTTTTTGCGTGAAAGAGGAACAAACATGATGGATCCATTCTCACAAACTTTCGCATTTATAATACTAGCTGTGCCCCGCGGTTTCACCCGCGTAGTTCCTGTTCCCGCAGGAATATGGGGATAAAATATAGCCTATGTTACTCGCTGTCAATGTAGCTTTCCATTAGAGAAAATTAAGCCGAAACTTTACATATTCCTATACATACTTTCATCCCCTATATTTATTTTACCCCCTCAAGGGTAAAGTTTTACAAACTTTGAATGTCAAATTTATTTATATCTAATCAAAAGCCTAAAAAATAAATTTCAAGCTTCTAGCTTCAAAAATGACGATACTTCCATACAAACTTTCATCCCCTATTTCAAACCCTTACAATGCATTTTTTGCGATAAAAAGTAGCCTATGTCCTTCCCTAGGCTCTAGACTATTTCTGTACCAAATTTCATTTCAATCGGTTCAGTAGTTCAGGCGTGAAAGAGCAACAGACAGACAGAGTTACTTTCGCATTTATAATATAAGTAAGGATAAGGAAGTAAGGATTAATAGGATGTCTCAGAGTGACGAGCGCAGTGCTGTATCGCGCAGGATTATGCAATGCAAAGTGATGAGTGGCACTGTCACTACTATGGGCAGGCGTAGCGCTTACCATCAGTTGAACGACTTGCTCGTCTCGTCACTCAGTCAAATTATAAAAAAAAAAAAACTTAGTTCGTCGTATCGCAAACGACGGCATCGACAGCTTTTTCCCCACTGTTTCCCAAGTTATCCCATAGTGGGGAAAAAGGTCAGAGTTTTTATTTTTCTCTTTCTCCCCACTCTAAAACGACGGTAGTAAGAAGAACAAAATAACTCCAAACTATGGCGGGTCTAGTTTAAACACAGGAAGGAAATAAAACAAAGTGATGTAGAATTTAAACATTGTAATAAATATTTTACATAAATAAAATTAATACTTATTTAACGCTATAAATATAAAGAAGGAGTTTACATAAATAAAATTAATACTTATTTAACGCTATAAATATAAAGAAGGAGCAGTATTTATAACCGTTACGGTTTCAGTGACACTTATTACTGGCAACCCTGACAATATTGGCCATTGACCAGACTCTCCAATACTAAACAAATTCATTTTCGGCAAGCTTGGAACTTCAAAATTATTGCCATATGACAAACTGTGACCAATATCCAGTGGCAAGTTAGGAGCTGGCAAGTTAATTGCTGGCAATTCTGGGAGGTTATTAACAACGAAGTTGCCAACTGGCAAATTTGGTAGAACCGACTGCCCGCCGCCATTTAGGACGTGGTTTGGACAAAGGTTTCCACCATTTTGGTAACCGAACTGCAACCCATTGTCTGACGGTACTTGGATGCTATTTGAAAGTGACAGAGTATTTCCGGGTTGAATTGAATTGTAATTTCCATTCATTATGGTATTTATTGGTCCATTGTTGGGTATGCCAGGAACTAGCAAATTGTCACTAATTGGAATATTTCCGGGAACATTAACAAAGTTATTAGCCATTTGTGTGCTTAATGGTAATCCATTATTGATTGGCAATCCATTATTTAGTGGCAATCCGTTATTTAAACCCCCATTATTAATTGGAATATTATTAGATACAAAATTGGCTAAGTGCAATTCGTTATTAATTGGCGTAGCTGGTTGTTTTACATTAATGAATGCGTTATTTTCGATAACATTGTATGGATTATTATTAGCAGTTGGCAATCCATTTCTGGCTATAAGTCCGTTAGGTAGCATACTTCTTGGTGCATTATTGACATTATTTTGATAATTTGCAATCCCATTAATATTTGGAAGTCCATTATTGAATATTGCTCCTCCAGTCGTTAAAATGCCATTATTTGGCAATCCATTGTTTGCCACGTTGCCTAGTACCAAACTGTTAAACGAAGGATTGGTCGGTGGCAATGCATTGACAATCGGTAAGTTATTTGGTCCACCCGAGTTACATATTGTAGGTAAACTATTTGATACAAAGTTATGGACGGGTACATTATTAGCTGTTAAGTCTTGTAAAACATTATTCTGTGGCAATCCATTATTGGCTGGCACATCGTTGATTATCCCATTAATGAATGGCAATCCGGACAGTAACTGCAAGCCATTGACTGGCGAGTTGCTCTCGAGTGGCAGAGAGTTTATAAATGACAGACTGTTGGCTGGCAAATTGGTGGCAACTGGCAAATTATTTATGTTAGTTAATGACGGGTTTGGTGGGACGTTTTGACTGCCACAACTCCTCTGAGGGAGATAGACTTGCGCAAAAATGATCTGAAACACAAAAATTGTATACATTGAAAAAGAAAAAAACATAAGCAAAATTATTACATAATTAACGGCCCTGGCCCCAGTTGTCGGTTATGACCTAACCCTCCTCACGGAAGTAAGGTGATATGTCAGTTGATGATGAGGATGATGATGATAAATGTATTTACCCGAATAAACCATAAGTTGACGAAGACAGCCAATTTTCTTATATTCATTTTATTGAAATGTATATCTTATTACTTAGCCATGATTGAAGCGCGAGTGCCAAACGTCTAAATTGCGTATTTTGGTTTTACATTCATATTTATTGAGAGATCGATTATATAGACGCATTTTATCTCGATCGAGTATTTTTCATTGAAACGATAATGGCCGATAATATTATTTTATGAATCGTGATATTTTATGTTGGGTGAGGACAGAGATACCTACAATATTTTTGATGTGTAACATCTTGCCTCTCACTTTCCTGCATTCTGTGGAAGGGATTTCGTGAAAAGGGACGGAAGTGTGTAATAGGAAGTTGGGGAAGCGCGCGCTATTTGATTTGACCAATTAGCGCGCGCGGTTGCGGAATTGGCTATCAGGTGGTACCAACCCATTTTCAGACTGTCATGTTGGTATTACGTATAACTCTTTTTAAATATAGTAAAAAGGCAAGGAAAAAACCAAGTGGCATTATCCCATGAGGCCATGATCTCCACCAAACATTTCAATGCTGGTTGGGAGGATACGGGAACCCGTGTTTGGAAAGTTTCTTTATCCACATTAAGAAGGCTCTTTTGTGCCTTCCAGTATATCTTTTACGGAAAGCTTCTTTACGCACGCTTGACTTGGGGAGTAAGCTGGTGAATGCGTTACGAAAACTGTGATCGGGCGAGACGAAAAGAAGTTGAAAGGGACATATAAGTTAGTGAAGATAGAAAGAGAGAGAATTACGTTTCTTATATTACTGTAGGGGCAAGAGAGAGAGGTGCGAACACACATTTTCTTTCTCTCTGTCTCTCATAGCAAAGTTTTAATTCAGTCGTGTGGTCTCTTTTTTTATCTTATCAAGTAACGAGACGAGCATGTCGTTTAGCCTGATGTTAAGCGCCACGGCTACCCATAACAGTAATAGTGCCACCCAGAACTTTCCATTACAAAATCCTGCGCGGCACTGCACTGCGCCCGTCACCCTGAGATATCGATCCTTAAGTCTTATTACCCAGTAAGTTCCCTTCAAACCGGAACACTGTAATGTTTTCATACTTGGTGGATGAATATCTGGCAAAGGTGGTATAGTATATATTTACAATAAAATATTTTACCTTCTCATGAATGGAAACAGTATTAAACGTGATTCCAACCTTGAAACCCGACGAGGCCGTCCGCAGATACCTTGAATGGAGGCCGCGTTGAAGGCCTGTCCTTGGTCGAGGACACGCAGTTGTCGAGGTCAGAGTCTAAGGACGCAACCTCGAGTTGAGGTCAAGCTATTTGCGACGTGCCTATTGATTTTATGGAGCTCTGGGAATTTTCCGTCGAGAGCTTTGCGCAGAAGCGAATAAAGAGAAAAATCTAAATCAAATTCTTTGTTCACATTATTTACTACCATGAAAACGTACAAACAAGCGGTGGAAGCCTAGTGGGAGAACGTCCGCCTTCCAATGAGAAGGGCGTGAGTTCAATTCCCAGCGCGGGCACGTACCAATGTGTTTCTGTAAAGCATAATGTACGTAATTATCACTCGCTTTTCGGTAAAGGAAAACATCGTAAGGAAACCCACGTACCAACCAGATAATTATTTCGGAAGTGTGTTTTCCACTGATCCGGAGCGGGCCCCCGTGGTGGATATTGCCTAACCCTCCTCTCGAAAGTGAGGGGAGACCCGTGCCCAGCAGTGGGACGATATGGGTTGATGATGATGAAATAATTATGCTACGACTAATTTGAGAGGAATCAGCAACAATAGGATGGGTAGGAGGCACCATCATCATATCGTCCCACTGCTGGGCACTAGTCTCCTCTCACTTTCGTGATGAGGGTAGCTAAATTTTTGCAAATTACAAAGAACTTTCACTGTAACTTTAAATCATAATACAGTCTCCTTGGCAAAGTGGGTTATGAACCGACTGCGAAGCGTTAGGTTGGGGGTTCGATTGCCGCGCAGGGCAAAAATTTGTGTGCTCTGAGTCTGGGTGTTTGTAGGACCATGGTCCTCGTAGTTCCTTATTCTCTAGATACAGGGAATCCTAGTTAAGGGTGTTGCGCGGCACTGCACTGCGCTCGTCACACTGAGACATTGGTTCAGAAGTCTTATATGCCCAGTAATTTCGCTAAAACTGTGCCCTCCAAAGCGGAACACAGTAATGTTTGCACACTACTGCTTGGCGGATGAATATCTGGCAAAGGTGTGTACTTCCCCAGGCGGTCTCCTGCAGAAGAGACCTCCCACTATAACTACTGTTTGTCACAAATTGTTCACCAAACCACAAAGCTTTCAAACTATGACAAAATTTAATAGCAAATAGACCACCTCACCAATCTATCCTCTGCACCACATAAATTAATAATAAACGAGCAAAAAAAATCACGTTTCTTGTATAGGAGCCCCTTCAAATATTTATTCTTTTCAATTTTTTATTATTTGTTGTTATAGCGGCAACAGAAATACATCAGCTGTGAAAATTTCAACTGTCTAACTATCACGGTTCATGAGATACAGCCTGGTGACAGACGGACAGACAGACAGCGGAGCCATAGTAATAGGGTAACGTTTTACCCTTTGGGTACGGAACCCTAAAAACTATGGGAAGTTTTCTGTTTCACTCACTCTCGTGTACGCTGTATTACTAGATGTGAATAAGAGAGCTGTTAGACAGCTTAGCCTTAAATCTTCCTATATCTTGTTCTAATTCAGAGGTTTTAACACTTTGACTGCTGAGCCGTTTTGCTTGTCTAGCCACGGGTGCAGCTCTGCACACTCCATAGTGTTTTCCCATACAACAGACACTACAGTTGTGTTTTCAGCAGTGAACGTGTTAAACTGTTCTTGTTTCATCATCATCAACCTATAACGTCCCACTGCTGGGCACGGGTTTCTCTTCACTTTCGTGAAGGAGGGTGTTTTATATAACTTCGTAATTACTTGTATTGTAAAAGTCCCTTAAGCAAATATGGCTAAAAAAAACTTCGTAAGCAAACCTACGTCATAGCTACGCAATTACGCTGCGGGGCGTCGCGTGGGAGTGATTTCTATGGAACGTCTACGTAAATGAACAGCAACGTAATCTGTAGGAATTATCTAAAAATAAAAGTCGTGATAATGTTTTCTATTATTTTTAATAAATTACTTGCATAAATTAATTAATTCTACGGAATATGTTCACTTTTAAAAAGGTTTATGGGTTTTCGATCCATATCCAACAAGAAGTGGAAATATATAGGTAGGACTTAGGAAATTCGATACTAAACGTAACGGATTAGCTGGATTCGTTTTCCTTTCAATAATCCTATGTTACATTCATCTGACATCTTAGGCGGACTTAAAGCTATATATTTCCACTTCTTGTAGGCTTAAAGAGACTGTAAAAAATCAAAAGTATTGAATTTTCACCGTCCTACTTGGATAGTACTCGTTCGGAATATTACTGGCTACCTCTCTAGCCAGCGCGCTTGGCACTGGCAACGCATTTCTTGGCACTGGCACTCCGTATTCCGCTGGCAACAGCCCCGCTCCTTTACAAGCGTTCGCTGCCACTGCCAAGCTTTGCAATGCCGATTGCTTGAGAAGCTCGGCTAAATAGACAGTGTTCTTCGTGGGAAGCTGCTGTATGGCTGAAGTGATTATGCCTAAGCGTTCAGGCATTTGTGTTTGATCGTTCGGCGATATTAGTGTGCTCAATAGTTGCTGTTTCGCATTTTGTATTGGGATGGTGCTTATTTGGGACTGTGATAATCTCACTGCTGGTGCTATGTTGTATTGGGATGCGGTGATCTAGAAAAGGGAAAGGGTTTAGTCAGTTGACGGCCTCGGTGAGAGGGTTGATCCGCTGTGAAGCTGTTTCTGCATAAGGCTATGATTTATGTCATCATTATCATCATCAACCCATATCGTCCCACTGCTGGGCACAGGTCTCCCCTCACTTTCGTGCCGAGGATTAGGCCATAATCCGGTCCGGATTGCTAAAGATTTGTGGAAAATACAGGTTTTGCTCTAAAAGTTTGTTTGCGGCATGGTCCTCGAAGTACCTGATTCGCTAGAAACAGGGAACCTTATGGGTTAGGATCAATATAAGTGATCGTGACGCGTTACATTAGAAAAAAAAAGTGATTTAGACAAAAAGCTTTGAGTAAACAACAAATCAATCTTACAACCAGCAACGTGACAATCTTACGTTATGCCTGCCACGCATAGCAACGCATGTCCACGCCTACGTGTGTACGATTTCTTTGGACACCAAATACACATGTGGCGTCCTTAATTTTTGCAAGGAATCGTGTACGTAGCTGTGGCCGTGCGCTGTTATCTGCGGTAGGCTTAATACTTACATTTAATAGAATTAATTGTAATAGTATCGCGATCAAAAAACTCTGCATTTTGACTAATTAATTTGTTTAATGCCTTAATAAAAGCATAGCGGTCTTTTAAGTCTTAAATTTTATCTAATTAATCAATGAAATCATCAGTTATGTAACTAGTTAGTGGTAAAATTAATTAATTCTGACTTAATTGTAATAATGATTGGCAGATAGGTAAGATCTGATAAGTCACGGCATCTTCTGATAACGTTTTCTCTTGTCAGGTTTTTTTCGTTATTTTGCAATTTTATTTTTCATTGACTGAGAGATGAGCAAGCCGTACCTGATGGTAGGCGCTACGCCCGCCCATAACAGTTACAGTGCCACTCATAACTTTGCATTGCATAAACTTGCGTGGCACTGCACTGCGCTTGTCACCCTGAGACATCAGTTCTAAAGTCTCATATGCCCAGCAATTTCGCTGGAAACAGTGCCCTTAACTAGAAATACTACCTTACTACTTAACTAGAAATCCAAAGACTAACGGAATGAAAAAAATAAAACATTTCTTCGTTAAGATATAAATAGTAGAATTTTTATTTAATCCGTATACTTACTTATTTATATACAAGGCGGTGGTATAGGTATTTTCTTCAAATACTGACACCTGTTATTGCAAGGCGATGCAGGTGGCAATAACGGGGACATTTGCCCCAAATAGGCAGAAACAGGGGACGCTACTGGCAAAAATGGGTTTGCCAGTGCCATTGGGGTCGCTGCTGGCAAAAACGGGTTTGCCAAGCCTACTGGCAGTTCAGCAATTGTTCCGTACTGAGTGACGACTGGATCTAGGCAGCCTAAATTGGGGTTTGTGATGGGTGGTGGTAAAGGGCAGTAGCTTGGTGGGAGGGGTTGTCCACTGGGTACGTAAGGAGGTGGACCTGACACGTAGATTTGACCGCGAGCCTAAAACAGTTAGGAATAAGTTAATAATTTATATCTTGTTTTGTTTTGCTGTCCATATAGAGTGGTTAGTGAGTCAACTGCGAATTGAAAAGGTGCTGTTTTGATTTCCACACAGGGTACCTTTTTGTGTGAACCACAGGTATTTGCTCTGAGTCTAGGTGTTTGTAGGACAATGGTCCTCTTAGTTCCCGATTACCTGTAGGGAATCTTAATTAGGGGTCCAGATCTTTGTTACTGATCGTGACGCGTCATTATTATTAAACCTTATTACATTAAAAATATCATCATCATCAACAACCCATAACGTCCCACTGTTGGGGACGGGTCTCCCCTCACTTTCGTGAAGAGGGTTCGGCTATAATCCACCACGGGAGCCAGATCCGGATTGGTGGATCACATACCTACCGTCGAAATAATTCTCGAGTAGGTATGTCGGTTTCCTCACGATGTTTTCCTTCACCGAAAAGCGAGTGATAATTACGTACATATGTTTTACAAGAAACACATTAGTACGTGCCTGCACTGGGATTTGAACTCACGACCTTCTGCTTGGAAGGCGGACGTTCTCCCACTAGGCTACCACCGCTTATTAAGAATATAAATTTGTTTATTGCTCTATTTACTTACATAAATAATGAAAGAACAGCATATTGCAAGCTTCAACATTTTGGTGTCAATTCCGTTACCGCACTAGTTTTCTAAAAACTAAGTTAACCATATTTATGTAATTTTGAGCCGGTTGCTTATTTTTTACACAATTGGATTTTACTTTGATAAAGCTCTATAATTATGTTCATTATCAAATTGATGACTGTTGCTACTGATTGGTGTTGAATGAAGTAAATAGTATGTTGAGTAATGTTTCTTATTTTGCAATATCTAAACAAAAATTTACCTTTAATTACCTCATTTATCGACTTTACACGAGGTGTAAAAAATATAGATGGATAGATAGATAAAATCTTTATTGAAACGCCACAGAACAAAGAAAACTTAAAAACTGAAACAAATGAAATTTAACAATTAGTGTCTCAATGGGCGGTCTTATCGCTGAGATCGATCTCTTCCAGACAACCATTTATTTATTTATATAATTAAAACGGTTTAAACCAATTACAATAATTATTAACATATTAAACTAGTAATATTATACACTACAAAATTTCACACAATCATTCATTCGTCTGACAATAATAGAGAAACTTTTTTTTTTCATAACCATGTATGGAGAACAGCAACAAAGAGATGGGACGGTGGTTTGCTGTTTATTTAAATAAAAAGGTACATGCAAAGTAAAAATATAAATACTTAATAGATAGATAAACTCTTTATTGAAACACCACAGAACAAAGAAAACTTAAAACTAGAACAAAACAAATTTTACAATTAGTGTCGCAATGGGCGGTCTTATCGCTCAGAGCGATCTCTTCCAGACAACCATGCACGGAGAGGAGTAATTAGGACAACGGACGGTGGCTTTCCTTATATACATAGAATAAAATAAATAAATAAATAGATACATATAATCCACAAAATAAACTTAAATACATAGTAAAGTAATAGATAAACTTAATATATGCCCTAGTATAATAGAAATAGAAATACGTAATAATAGTCGTACCTGATGGTAAGCGCTACGCCTGCCCATAACAGTTACAGTGCCACCCAGAACTTTGCATTGCACAATCCTGCGTGGCACTGCACTGCGCTCGTCACCCTGAGACATTGGCTCTAAAGTGTCACATGCACAGTAATTTTGTTGGAGACAGTGCCCTTCAAACTGGAACACAGTAATGTTTGCACACTACTGCTTGGTGAATGAATATCTGGCAAAGGTGCGGTACTTCCCCAGGCGGTCTCTTGCAGAAGAGGCCTCCCACTACAAACATGTATTAGAATAGGTAGGTAGTATACTATTCTAGTATTTCCTAACTGAAATCAATACAATAAACTCGTTTTGCATAAGCAAGTGCATTGAAACCTGAGATATTCAAATTGAAACTTAAACTTTTCGACTTTTGGTTGACTTTAAATTAGAGAGATAGTAAAAGAAATTTAACATCCGTGTGCGTGTAATATCTATTATTAGAACAACCTTAATATTTTTGCACTTGCAGCTTGTGGCTAAAAAGGTCACCGTGCTGATTCTGCTCACCACAGAAGTACAGGCAATCATAGATCTTTAGTTCCCAAGGTGGACAACCAGGGGTCCACGGGAGACTCGACGGGGTCTACGTTGGCGTGACCAAAATAATATAGGGTAGGAAATAAATAGGAATATGGTAGAATTATAGCTGCAGGGGTCCACCGGAACCAGCTAAATATTGAAAGTGGTCTATGAGAAAAAAAAATCTGGGAACATCTACGGGGCTATGCAGCACGGTGCGAATCAGCTCGAGTTCGTTTCATTTTGACATTTGATTGACACCGGATTTGTCAAAATGAAATGAACTCAAGCTGATCCGCACCCTGCTGCATAGCCCCGCTGGTCTACATTTAGGATCAAAGCCATTTTTCACATTGAAGAAAAACAAAAGCTTACTAAAAATCGCTTTCAGCGATAAGACCGCCCATTGTACTACCCTTGTTTACCTATTGTAATTCTTCTGTACTGTGTTTATTTTTGTTTCTGGTGTACAATAAAGAGTTTTCTATTCTATTATATTCTAAACAAACATCAATATAGTAGCATAATTCAATTTATTTCCCGATTTCCTTATAATTACTATCATTAGCGATTTTATGATAAAATAAATAATTTATTAATAATATTGACTTAACAAAAATAGGCAACCCAAGTGTACTTTGTAACATAAGTTACAGAGTGGGTGGTGGTATGGGAATCTTTCTCAGAAATTGGCCTTTGGATTGCGTCGGTGGCGGAAAACATGTAGGCGACATCGCTGATAATGGAGACGCCGCTGGCAAAAACGGGTTAGGGGTCCCAAATGACAAGTAGGGGTTAGGGGCCGGGGCGGCTGCTGGCAAGTAGGGGTTAAGGGCAGGGGTGGCAACTGGCAAGTATGGATTAATCGCAGGGGCTTGCGTATGATAAGGATAGACTACGCTCTCCTGTGCGACAGGAACAGACTGATATATCTCTTTCGGCATGATCAGGGAATCAATCAAGTTAGCAGGCGCTTCTCTAACAGCTTGTCTTATCACATTCCGCTGCACGGGATACCCTATTTCAGGGCTCAATACTCTCGGTTCCCTTGATATTACTCTGGCAACACCATCGTTGGTGATAATTGCACGTGGCGATCCCATTTCATTCACAATAATTCTGCCTGGCAACGGCATCTCGTTTCTGGCAACGACGGATCTTACTGGAAATTCGTTCGCTATCCTGGCTGGCAAACAGTCACTGCTGGCAAATACAGCTCTTGCGATACCTGGGATGTCATTTCTCTTATCCGTTCTCGTGGTCGCCATATTGATTATCTGCATTGCTTTGTCGGTGTTTGCTGGAGACATAATGTCTTGCAACGCAGCGGCGATGGCACTTTGAGATATGACTTTCGCTGAACATGATGATAAAAGTGTAATACTTAACACGGTTGCCAGTTTAATACCCATATTATTGTCTATTCTGAAAAATTAATATTGGAATCAAACAAAAAAAAATGTGTTTGTCACTAATTCATTTTTTTCACTTTCATTCACTAATTCATAAAAATGTTATTTAATATAGCAGACAAATCACATGTACAAACAAGCTATCAGTAGAAAGTAATAAAAATGTACAACATGCTATGATTAAATTATTTTGTTGGTAGGTCAATAATAGTCAAGTAAACAAAAAGTTAGTTATTCTTCAAAACTATTAAATAAAATAAATTAATAATAATGTTAAACCTTCTGTTCTATGAACTAACGCAAGTGCAGCGATCATGAACAATTCAATTGCTTTTATAAATTATCAATAATGGCTTATCAATTACCCAAAAATGCGTTTATTTAACAAAACGTGATGACTACGGGTGCTCTCGTATCAATTTCTCAGAAAAAAGATGTCGCTTATAATAAACTATCTTGTGATTTATGTCGAAAATTAGTTTTAATGTTGAAATAAGTAGACTGAATTGTTACTCAACCAATAAGTTTATCAAGTTCTTTATCAACCACTAGACAAACTGGCACTTACTTAAATGTTATAAGAGAGGAAGAAAAAAGTGTATGAAAGATTTTAAATACTTTATTTTAAATTAAACTTAAAAATAATTACAATTAGTATGTACCTAATTAGTTATTTTTGTCATAGAGTGCCAAATTAATTAACGCGGCGTTTGGGCGTAACGGAACTCTCGCGGAAATTACGACATACATCGCATATAATTAATATCTTACTGGTAACAGGCATATCCCGCCATTTACTATTTACAAAAATGGCGGCTGAAGCGTCACTTGACGCAAATACTTTCCCTCGCAGCCAATCACAGGAGGGGGTAGCGATTGGCAACCGTACCCATAGACTGGCAATTCTACGGGCGCCAACTGGCAAACCTGGCAGGCACATGGCGCCCCGAGCGCTGGCAACTGAGGCTCATATTGTATGACATTCTGACAGCCACAGTTAATGGGAGTCTGACAGCCACAGTTAATGGGATTCTGACAGCCACAGTTAATAGGATTCTGACAACCACAGGGTAATCCGTATGACACTTTTATTCCACTGTCACATCTACATGGCATGTTAAAATTTTGACAACCACATTCTCTGGACAATGGACATCCACAAGAAGAATGACAATTGGCTTGAGTATAATAAGGCTCGGCATAAGGAACTTTCAGTATAGGACTGGGTACTTCAAACGGTGCCTGCAAAGTTCTACAGCTGCACGGGGTATCTAAAATTTGGTAGGAAGCTGCCTGGCATGGACAAGACGGCAAGTCAATAACATACGGCGCCATCGCTTGGCACTGGCAAGATGGGAAATCAATAGCATACGGCGCCATCGCTTGGCACTGGCAAGATGGCAAATCGATGACCAAATCGTAGAGACCTGGCAGGTTTATCGCCGGCAACGCTCCCGAGTCATAACTGGCGATCACTTGGGGTAATTTAATAGCTGGAACTCTGGCGTAGTTTGACAGTTCTGGATTCAATATGCCGTAGCTGTCGACGTATTTGCACCCACATCCGTAGTTAGCCAGTTCGTCTAAGTATATATTCTGGCAGTTGCAAGTTCCGAGGCCGCCGTACGTGGGTTCTAAGGTTTTGCAGCCGCATGGTGTTTCTCTGAGGATGGGGCAATTGCAGGTGGGGGTGCTGACGGGTCTTTGGCGAATTCTATTATGTCTCTTTATTACACGGGCGTTGATCTGGAATAAAACATAAGGGTTATCATCATCATCAGCCTCTGTTATTTCACTCCTCGACGTAGGCCTCTTCTAGTGAACGCCACCGAGCCTGATCTTCGAGTCTCCTCATCCAGTCTCCGCCAGCCGTGGCCCGCTAGTCGTCACTCCACCGGCGGCGTCCTACACTACGTTTGCTTAAACGCGGTCTCCACTGTAGAACTCGCTTGCTAATCCTTTGAGCTATGTCGGTTACCCTGATTCTCAGTCGGAACACCTAATTACGCATCCTGTCCTTCGGAGAATCTCCGACCATAGCTAAGGGTTTAAGTTATTTTAAAATCTCATTTTAACTATGTTATATAGTGTTGTAGTGGGAGACCACTTGTGCGAGAGTCCGCCTGGGGAAGTACCACCACCTTTGCCAGATATTCATCCGCCAAGCAGTAGCGCGGAAACATTACTGTGTTCCACTTTGAAGGCCACTGTTTCCAGCTAAATTACTGGACATATGAGACTGTAGAACCAATGTCTCAGGGTGGCGAGCGCAGTGCAGTGCCGCGCTAGATTATACAACGGGTGGCACTGTGGCTGTTAGAAACTGGGTTAGAAACCAAAAAACTGCTGATAATTTGAATTTCCCCCCAAAAGTGACACATATCACCTTAAATAAGAACAAGACATGCAGAAAAAAGAATTTACTGCTACATAATGTCAACAGAAAATTGCTACTTACGCAGATTAAATAAAGCGCTAGCAAATACAATATTTTGCTTTTCTGCATATTAGTTGCCTATACTGTTAAAAATAACAGCTGATTATGAATTTCACTTTCCAACAAAAAGGTTTTTATACCCGTCAACGATAAATAATACGAAAAAAAGTAGTTTACACAATTTAAAGAAAATCCGTTTAATCATAGATCCTTGCACAAATGTTGGTAAAGGATTTGATTATATTTTGATAACAAAAATTGCGTAACGCAATATCGAAGGTAGGTAAATACTTATTGCTAATTTTCACCATAACTTATTACTTAACTGTTTTTTTTTTCTTTAACCTGGAAAAGGTCTCCGCCCATCTCCTTTTTTTTTTATTTGACTGAATGACGAGACGAGCTAGTCGTTCACCTGATGGTAAAAGCTACGCCTGCCCATAACAGTCACAGCACAACCCAGAACTCTGCATTGCATAATCCTGCGCGGCACTGCACTGCGCTCGTCACCCTGAGACATCGGCTCTAAATTCTCATATGCCCAGTAATTTCGTTGGAGACAATGCCCTTAAACCGGAACACAGTAATGCTTGCACACTACTGCTTGGCAGATGAATATCTGGCAAAGATGTGGTACTCCCCCAGGCGGTCTCTTGCAGAAAAGGCCTCAACATTAAAACACAACTGTCGTGTTTTTCATAACTTGCCGCGAGTGCGAGAAAACACAACCATTGTGTTTGTTGTATGGGAAAACACTATGGAGTGTGCAGAGCCGCACCCGTGGCTAGACAAGCAAATCGGCTCAGCAGTGAAAGTGTTAGAAAATTCTCAATCAAGACGCCTTACAAACAAAAACTAAATCAAAATCGATGCGTCCATGTGGGAGCCACACACGCACACAGATACACAAACTTATAACATTCATTCACCTCTTTTTCGTCAGGGTAGTAAACACTTGTAAAATGGCATAATTTCAGCCTACGTGTAAATATTTGAGTTACGAATTTTGTGCAGCAGATCACACTACATGGCAACACTGCTTGAGAACCACATTAAACACAAAACAACTAAATAATGTTCAACATTTTATTATCTACAACTAGAAGTAAACCTTGTAGAATCCGAGATATTCGCTTCCACCCGTCTTCACATAATTCAAAACCTCTACCAATTTATCTCTAAATAACATCAAATGATCTTTTACATCTCATTTTGTAAATATTCAGCGTAATTTCACATAAAGCTGTGATTTAACGTAACATTAAAGCTTTTAGAACAATTCTTATTTACAATATTGTATTGTAACTGGCAACATTATTAAAAACTATTGCAACAAATATTAACATTCTACCATCGATTGGCGTTAGATTGATTGGTGTTATAACATCTTAGGCTCCAATATTACACTCGGCACTGCACTGCACTTTCCACCCTGAGACACCAGCTCTTAAGTCTATAATGCCTCATTGTCTTTGTCACAAATTGTCTGTTAGTCATAATTCCTGACGGAAGGTGGAGGCTTCCCACTGGCCAGGACTTGCTTCATCGTCCTCATCATGGTTGGAATCAGCCCCATGTGTTTGTCCACACATCTCACTGCGCACTTCTCAAAGTCTATGGTAACTTTGTCTATCTGGAAATAAGAAAAACAATAACGGTAAATTTATTAAACTTTGTCTGCTGTTTGTCTGTTTTTTACTGTCCATCCAAAGGTTGTCTGGAAGAAATCGCTTTCAGCGATAAGACCGCCCATTGTACTACCCTTGTTTACCTATTGTAATTCTTCTGTACTGTGTTTATTTTTGTTTCTGGTGTACAATAAAGAGTTTTTCTATTTCGATTCTATTTTCTGCTGGGTCGGTTTCTTTGTCTTTGCCACAGGTATGGATCTGCACGCACTGTTGTGTTTTCCTGCCCTTATTGTGAAGTGACTTTCAACACTGTGATGTAGTTATATTTTGTTTGTTTGTTTAATAGTGGTAGGAGTCTTCTGCAAGAGACCACCTGGGGAAGTACCACACCTTTGCCAGATATTCATCCGCTAAAAAATAGTGTGCCAACATTACTGTGTTCCGGTTTGAGGGCACTGTTTCCAGCTAAATTACAGGGCATGTGAGACTTTAGAGCCGATGTCTCAGGGTGACGAGCACAGTGCAGTGTCGCCCAGGATTTGTAATGGAAAAGTTCTAGGTGGCACTGTAGCTGCTATGGGCAGGCATGGCGCTTACCATCAGGAGAACGACTTGCTCGTCTTGTTACTTAGTAACATAAAAAAAAATGTTAGCAACTATGCTGCTCGTCTATATATATTAATAAATAAATACATTCTTCATACATACAGCTTCTTGTGTAGGGTTTGCTCCGAGCCTGTCTTTAGCGGAGTCATTGCAGTCCATCACACAGCGCTGTAGACGATTTTGGAAGCTGTTGATCTCACCCTGGAACGTAGAAAAATTCTTATCAGAACATGTTGTAAATATGGTAAATAATTTAGCATCATCATTAACTCATATCATCCCACTGCTGAGCATGGGTGTCCCTTCACTTTTGTCAGGAGGGTTAGGCCATAATCCACCATGGGGGCCCGCTCCGGATAGGTGGACAACATACTTACCTCGGAAATAACTCTAGGGTAGGTATGTGGGCCTCATCACAATGTTTTCCTTCACCGAAAAGCGAGTGATAATTAATTTTTTTTACATAAACACATTGGTGCATGCACACATTGGGATTTGAACTCACATCCTTCTGCTTGGTAGGGGGACATTCTCCCACTAGGCTACCACCGCTTAGTCACTAAATCTCACTCATTACAACTAAGCTTAATAATTAATGAAAACGATGTGTGATGATTGATATAAAATGTCTCCCATTACGTTGATAAAAAAGTTTCACTTCAAAAAGAATACAATACCTGAACATAATTATTAGCTTGGTTGAGAGGTACGGAGCACTTCTCTATACAGTAATGGACACCTTCCAACGAAGTCTGCGTATCGTCGCAGCAACTGGCTGCGCATCTGTGCATGTCACCCTGAAATTTATCAATAAATGGCGGGTCACGATCACATATAAAGACCCTGACTTCTAATTACGAGTCCTAAGAAATCAGGAACTACGAGGACCATGCTCCTACAAACAACCAGACTCAGAGACGTCTTCTAGCCTTCTTACGAGATTGATATCGAACAAATCATGGTGCAACCATCTGTAACTTAAGCTTCAACTTTGTGGGTTTGTGTGACAATTGTCAAAGTTTTATTCATTATGTTAGCCGGTCAAGACTTTCACCTCACTATTTCCATTCAAAAATCTAGCGAAATCTGAACAGTTACGGTGTAAGGCTTGTTATTGCATAAGCCCGCTTATCAGAACCTAACCTCAACTAACCTGCATTCTGCGAAGAGTACTTTTGTCCAGGTCATTAACCAGATCGGTGATTTGGTGCTCGATCCTTACTTTCTGTGCTTCGACCATTTTGATGCTGTTTTATTGCTAATTTAGTAAGAAATTAAAGAAAACCGCGTTTTCGCCGCGAGCTTTTTGAGCAATATTAAAAACTTTGATAGCGTCAATTTAGACATTTTGACAGTATTAGATAGTTGACGTTGACAACAAGATAAATTTGACTTTTTAATATTATGCTTACATTCTTTTTTTTTGTCGTTGATTTTATTATTCAGGTGGGGAGACTGGGGAGAGCGGAATTGGAGTTTAAGAGAGTTCTATACCCTGCTTGTGGTCCTAGGCTGCGCCACCATAGCGCCCGTAGCATAGTTTCCGAAAATTATCAAAAACAATTATTAGGCCTTTGATAGCATCACCCTCCCGCATCAATAAACAACTAGGATAGAAAATAAAATGCAACAGTTTGTTTGGTTATTTTTATTTAGTATAGTTAAAAATAAACGTACTTATGCTTATTTAATACAATTCTAAGATAGGTAGCTATAGTATTACTTAAATAATAAATAATTTAATGAAATAGTATTAGTGGGTAAGTAGGTACTTATTACCACGACTTAGGAAACCATTCCTAAGCCTGTTAGAAATCCTTCCAACAACTCCTGGTCAAAACTCGATTGCTTCGGCTGCTTGTGTTTTTCATACATATCCGAAAATCGCGACGATTTTGGCGGTACAATAGAAATAGGCTCTATGTTAGATAATTCTTTCACAAGATCCTTAACTAGTAACTCTAAGTTTTTAGTAGGAACTTCGTCCAATATTCCTGGCAACACAGGCGATCCTATAGGAGGCGGAGGCGGGATTTTTGAACTAAGCGGTACGTCAGCAAATCCATTGCAGAGTGGACAGTTGTAGACAGGTGGGACAATCGCAGGATTCTTCAATTTATCCTTAGTTAGAACTGTTGCCTTGACTTGTTCTGAAGGCGGGGTTAGAAAATATGCGGAAGCTGTGGCTGGCGAACATTTGGGACAAGCTAGAGGTGGTGAAACGCTTCTTTTTGGAGGTGTGGGTGGTGATGATGGCCTTGGAGGGTTGGCGAATGTTGGAACAAATGTTGGCGTGGGAACGTAATTGTAATTTGGAGCTGGTAAGCTGTAGAACTGTGATTGAGCTACCTGAAAAGCAATAAGTAGTTAATTACATTAATTACATTACAGATTGCCCGCTGAAAACGACGTTTGTGTTTTTTATAACGTTACAGCAAGCGAAAACACGCCTGGTGTGCGAACCCGCACTGCTCATGCTGTATTGACAATTTTACTATAACAATTGAGTGCGCTCGCACAGCTGATTGCCGCGCAGTTGTCTACCCTTTGTCTCTATCAGCAGGTCAGCTCGCTGCCACCATGATATTGTATTGTCATCAGCACTTCACAGACATGCAAAATTTCATCTCAATTGGTTAAGGATAACTGCTTCAAAATTAAGTTGCAAGATTCCACCCGAACAAACATAGTTACATACATACATTGCCAGTTAAAAAAAACAAAATGTGTACTGGGACACATATGGTAGAAGTAAAAATTATATAAAATATTTTTTTTTTAAAAAGATTTAAAAAAATATACGAAATGTAACCCTCTCTCTCTTTCTATCTACCTCGCCTGATCACACATTTCGTAACGCATTCACCAGCTTACTCCCCAAGAAGCAGGAAGTTTAACTTCAAAAATGTACGCGAAAGAATAGAATAGAATAGAATAAAAAATACTTTATTGAACACCAGTTCAGAAATACACAAGGTACAGGAATAGAACTTGTCGAATTCAATATGAAAGAGCTAGTAACGAGAAAGTACCTGGATGACCGAGCTTTGCTCGGTAGATTGTTTATAAGCGTTTTTTTCCAAGATCGTTTAGGCATTTTTAAATGAACACGTTAAGAAAACACAAATAATATAAATAAACGATTAATTTTCTTAGTCAGGAAGAGTCATATTTTTCAGTTTAAATTTGGACTACTCAAACGCCTCCAACGCTTTGTTATTTTTCTTCCAAGTTTATGTTTAATTTGATATAACACGAATAAAATGACATTTTCTAAAAATGATTCGTAGCTAGATCGATTTATCGCCCCCGAAACCCGCTATATTCTAAATTTCATGAAAATCGTTGGAGCCGATTCCGAGATTCTAATTATAAAAGAGTAATAAAGAGTCAGTTACTAACCTCAAAACAGATTAAAATGACGCCAAATAATCTGGACGCCATTACTGAATGTTCTCATCTACAATACCACCTGATTAATTATTTATATATTTTAAATTTCATTACTTTTATCGACTATCATCGATTACAAATTAAATTAGTAATTATCAGAAACATTTTTTTTGTTATCTGTGCAAGTAAATCGTTAAGACCTAAACCTTTGTTTCGGCTTCGGTCTTTATAGTCAACTTTTACTTTATAATGGTCCTTTGTAGTGGAAGGCCTCTTCTGCAAGAAACCGTCTGGGGAAGTACCACACCGTTGCCAGATATTCATCCGACAAGCAGTAGTGTGAAAACCTAACTGAGTTCCGGTTTGAAGGGCACTGTTTTCAGCGAAATTACTGGGCATATGAGATTTTAGAGCCGATGTCTCGGGGTGATGCCGCACAGGATTAGGCAATGCAAAGTTCTCGGTGATACTGTAAATTTTATGGGCAGGCGTAGCGCTGACCATCAGGTGATGACTTGCTCGTATTGTCACTCAGTCATTTAAAAAAAAATTAACGGGTCAAACAGTATCCTATGTGTTAAACTCAGTGATTAAACTGTCTGTGTGCCAAATTTTATCAAAATCCGTTCTGTAGTTTCGCGTGTAAGAGTAACAAACATCCATCCTCTTAAACTTTCACATTTATTAATTAAAAGTAGGATGACACAACTTAAATAACAATATAAATAAAAGGAAAAGTAACTAAAACTTTTTTTTTTTTTTTAATAACCTATACAGTCCCACTGCTGGGCAAAGGTCTCCCCCATCTCCCTCCACATGTCGCGACTGCGACATGTCGTGTCAAAGCAACTAAAACTAAAACTTAAAAATCTAACAAAAGAGGGTGTCCATGAAGCATGGTGCCAAGAACACTGGAAGGAAATAGGATTTCAGAGGTTTCTCGTAGGTTCTAACCTAAAAGTAAAAAGTAGGTAGACAAAATTGTATCGTAGGTAAAATAACTATTGATTTATTTCACTTTACATTACATAAACAGTGTAACGGCACGTACTTGCGTATTGCTTCGTGATAAACCGGATATGTCAACAAGCAACGTAGGCATTTCGAGAAATGTGACATAACACTTAACCTACACACTCGACTGAATGCTCTCGTTCCTCAAGAGTTTGCTGGAAGAATACCCTTCATAGGGTTAAGCTCGCATTTGTACATGAATTTATTATTAAGCTCTCTGTAATTATATGCTTTATGTGTACAATAAAAGAATATAGAATATAGAACGTGACAAGCAATTTTATATCTTTAAATGAGCAATTCTTGTATATATTTATATAATTAGAATCTCGGGATCGGCTCCAACGATTTTCATGAAATCGAGTATATAGGGGGCTTCGGGGGCGATAAATCGATCTAGCTAGGAATCGTTTTTAGAATATGTCATTTAAACATAAACTTGGAAGAAAAATAACAAAGCGTTGAAGGCGTTTGAGTAGTCCAAATTTAAACTGAAAAATATGACTCTTCCTGACATCTATTGGCGAATAATAATACTACCGAGCAAAGCTCCGTCATCCAGGTACTAATCATTATTTGAGATCAAAGTTACATTCATCATCATCATCAACCCATAACGTCCCACTGCTGAGCGCGGGTCTCCCCTCACTTTTGTGACGAAGTTTTGGCCATAATCCACCACGGGAGCCAGATCCGGTTCGGTGGATCACCTACCTACCTCCGAAATAATTCTCAGGTAGGTATGTGGGTTTCCTCACGATGTTTAAGTTACATTATGAGAATAATTATTATAATTTGATAGATAGATGAACTCTTTATTGAAATGCCACAGATGAAGAAAACTTAAAAATTAAATGAAAATAAATGGTATCTTAAACAATTACATTACATTATCCAGGGTGTCCCACGGTTATGCAACATGGAGGGAAAGTACCTTGAATATTGTAGATGGAACATTTTACTGAAAGAAGACGTTATTTGAATTTAAAAAACAATTTCAACTGCATTCATAGATATTTAAATAATTACATGGTTGAACCGGGAATCGAACCCGTTACACGAGAAAAATAATCATCCTGTAGCTTTATCATACCGATCGAAAGGCTTCATCATAAGGATTATTTTTTGCTAAATAACATGGTGTCAGAAATAAAAGGAAGAACATGAATTTTAATTTACACAGTACGGAGTTTTAGTTTACAGTACGGAGCTCACGTTGACTGCTAAACCGGTTGATTTTTTTGGCACTTATGCGAACCTTCACACAACGTGTGTGTTTACTGTTTACTCGCGTTGTGTCGTAATTAAACTCAATCAGTTGTGCGGGCGCACACAACTGCTGTGATAAAATTGACAATACAGCAGTGCGGGTTCGCACGCTAGCCGTATTTTCGCTTGCCGTAACGTTATTAAAAACACAAACGTGTGTGTTTACAGCAGCGAACGGGCCTAAGAATTCTGAATATATTTACAACTAGCTGTGCCCTGCCACGCTTCGCTGTGGCACATTCGCACATTCGCTGATATGTCACTGATGAAAAAATAGATAAAAACAACCCTTGATGCGGATTATATATCATGCTAAAATTTCAGCTCGATCGGTGCAGAACTTTTTGAGTTTTTGTAGCGTACACAAACCAACATAACATATTTATATATTTACAATATAACAGGCCTAACTAGAGGCGCCCACTCCGGGCAGACCGGCGCAGCCAGCGTAAGGCAACTGCAGGGAGAGGACACAGGAACGCTAGCTCCACTGCACACACCCACGTCGACTGCTGGCTCGAAATATGACGCCACCTGGGAAATAATCATAGAGACGTCACCATCTTAGGCTTTCACACGTACTACAACCAAAAGACGACTGCGAGCGTGATACCGCCCACTTCGCAGCCACTTCGCAACCAGCAGTGACACCGCGAACTAGCGGCCGGCCACATCGCAACCACAATCACGTTTTGTAGGGACCACAACGAACCGCAAAAAGCCGCAGTGACACTATGTTCACGCGTGACTATATAGCTTTGTTTATTTTTTGGGAATGACGAGAAGAGCAAGTCATTTTCCTGATGGTAAGCGCTGCGCCTGCCCATAACAGTTACGATGCCACCCAGAACTATGTATTGCATAATCCTGCGCGGCACTCGCACTGCGCTCGTCAACCTGACACATTGGCTCTAAAGTCTCATATGCCCAATAATTTCGCTGAAAACAGCGCCCTTCGAACTACACAGTAATGTTTGCACACTACTGCTTGGCGGATGAATATCTGGCAAAGGTGTGGTACTTCCCCAGACGGTCTCTTGCAGAAGACGCCTCACACAAAGCTGACTTATATAGTAAGCTTACGCCGGCGGCGGCTTACGTATTTGCTTACAAAGTTCTGGGGGGCACTGTAACTGTTATGGGCAGGCGTAGCTTACCATCAGGTGAACGACTTGCTCGTTTCTTTGTTCAGTCGAATAAAAAAAAAGCTTATTCCGACCACCGTAAACTCACCAACGGCACTGCTGATGGAAAATACCCCAGTCCCCGAGGCAGCGCCGCTCGCATCGGCGGCAGAATGAGCTCTTCGGAGCATTTCCGCGGCTTTTGAACGCACCCACACGGTTGTGGTGCTGCCTCTTTTTGAATTACTACTATTGTGGTAGGTTGTGGAGGCGGGGGCGCAGGCCGACATCTTCGGCGAGCTGAGGCAGTCTAGGAAAACATTTTAGGAATAATTGAAACAGATTTTAGGACTTCCACTGTTATTGGCCAGCGTGACGCATTTGACCTGGTGAACGAAATGCTTGTCTCGTTAACTCTGATGAATAAAATAAAACTAAATTTGTGCTGGGACACATAGTAGAAGTAAACCTTCAACTAAAAAATAAGAAAAAAAAAATTTTTAGATACAATAGATATTTTAAAAAATATACGAAACCTAATTCTCTCTCTCTTTCTATCTTCACTAATTTATATCTCCCTCTCAACTTGCATTCGCCTCGCCCGATCACACTTTTCGTAACGCGTTCACCAGCTTACTCCCAAGTCAAGCTACGCACGCTTGAAGAAGTTTTACTTCAAAACTATCATCGCCTCGTGTTTTTACCCGCGTAATTTATTATCCCACAGGAACCGTAATTTTAAACGAGATAAAAAGTACCCTATATTGTATTTCTGATAGGTATCTGCTTACTAAATTTCATTAAAATCTTTTTGCACGAAGATAGGACAAACACACAACCACACTTTCGCATTTATAATATTAGTGAGGTTATAATTTAAAGCCAACCATACACGGACTGCTTGAACAGTTGGCAAAGTTGGTACCAAGTGCGTACAATCGACAATTCAACTACAGCCGGGGCGCAGACAAGAGAATAGAGGTGGTAGATAAAACTTAATGTGGAGTCCTCACTAATAAGTAGGCAACGCACTGGCAATGCCCCTGGCGTTGCAGATGTCCATAGGCGGCGGTGACACTTATCATCGGGTGGGTCGCTTGTTTGCCACGTATTTTATAAAAAAAAAAATGCGAAAGAGTAGTCGAGAGCTGCTGCTATCAGCGCATATCTTGCAAATACGCGACTGCACGACGGAATTTCACCTTACTGCTAACAGCTCGGAACATTCGCGACAGCTCGTGCGGTCTCTTATGTCAACGCAAGGCTCTAGTTCACTATGCAGTCGCTGCTCAAAGCTGCCCGTGTAAGGCTGGCCTTAGATTTATTTAATCGTAATTAAGAACCTATTAGTAATTGATGTTCGTTGACTCACCCCAAATGTTATAACCACGCAAAAGATCAGCACTTTCAGCTGCATAATGCCCACTTTAATGTGTGCCCTATCACCTATTCCATCAATAAATACTTATATTGCTATTTCGAAAATGGGTATTGCAATAATTGTATACATAGAATAGAATAGAAAACTCTTTATTGTACACCAGAAACAAAAATAAACACAGTACAGAAAAATTACAATAGGTTAACAAGGGTACTAAACAAGGGCCTACATAGCCACAAATAACGCAGTGAAGGACAAAAAGAGAGTATTTACTAAACTAATAATAATTATTATTAAAGACAAGCTCAGCAAGTACCTTGACTTGGCTCACGAGGTGACCGCCATGTGGGACGTTGACTCAACGATCATTGTCCCGATAGTTGTTTCGGCGAATGGCCTTGTAGCGAAGAGCCTCGAACGACACCTTAAGAGGCTTTCGCTAGACGGCTGGATTAAGGGTCGGATGCAGAAGGCAGTACTCCTCGACACGGCGCGTATTGTCAGGAGGTTCCTCTCTCTGCAGCCCTAACCATCGGTAGCCTGGGCCTTGCTCCGCTACCGGTGGTAACCTAGGTTTAAGTTTCTTTTATAATATTTTTACTAGTTAGACTGTATTTTTATTAGTTTTGTAAATTATTGTAAAAGAAACTTAAATTCAAGAAGTTAAATAAATATAGTGAATAATTATTATAAATGACTTTTATTAAAAATCAAAATAATAATCAAAAAGTTTGCTTTTTTTGGCAATAATAATTCATTTATTCATAATTTATTTTATAATATTAATTAATTAATGAAAGAATTTTAAAAACAGTTTTTGAGTTGCAAGCTACTGGGTGACACTGCAGCTGTGACGGTATGCGTGGCGCTTACCACCAGTTAAATGACCTGCTTGACTCTTTAGACTAAGATAAAAAATTCTAGAAGCTAAAAGTTATTGCAGCATAAATATTTATTTTATCACCTGATTATTGGAAAAAACTATTTGATTGCATTACGCCAGTCTCTGAGAAAACATGTGTGAAGATAACTCACGAATTGGAGATAATGAATTTGCTATAATATTAAAGATTTTGATATCAATTTAGTTTTAATACATTTAGCGAAGGCAGAGAGAGTAATTGATATTTTTGGACACATTTTTTTTTGTTTTTATTTTCGAAATGGCGAAGTTTTTGTTACTTTTTTCGGGAGTGCTGTTGCTAAGTCAGGTTGGTTACGTAATTTTTTTTTTTTTTGTATTTTAAAACAAAAGTTTAATAAAGACATCTGTAAGCGCTATTTACTTAAACTGGCCTTTTTCCGAAACAGGAAAATATTTTGTCTTGTGCTAGATTTAAACTAAAATAGTACATGAAAAGAAAAGAAAAAACTTCTTCTAGATGAAAATAAATAAAAGACTTCTTTTTAGGCGATTAGGTAGTTTTTTTTAATTATTTTAGTAACGAGGCGAGCAAGTCGTTTGTCTTTGCATTGCGTAATCTTACGCGGCACTGCACTGCGCTCGTCTCCCTGAGACATCAATTCTAAAGTCTCATACGCCCAATAATTTCGCTGGAAACAGTGCCATTCAAACCAGAAATAGTAATTAAAAAATGACAAAACATCGACTGTCGACTGATAGAATAGAATAGAATAGAAAACTCTTTATTGTACACCAGAAACTAAAGTAAACACAGTACAGAAGAATTACAATAGGTAAACAAGGGCATTACAACAAGGGTAGGGTATATTAACTAAATGAGAAATAAACCGCTGAAACAATGAAAAGGAACACATTTAAATGTGTTTTATAGGCTGTTAATTCTGGGGTTCTTCTGGGACCTCACGCGACAAACCGCGAAAACCAAATTTGCACGACGAACCAAGGGTTAAATATTAAAAAAAAAATGTTTTTATTTTCTATACTTACTTCCAATAAAATATGTTCAAAACTTAATATTCCATTAAATATCTTCCAGGTTAAATCTCAAATCGTCAGATCACCACTGAGCCTGCTCAACCGCCCCTTCACCGAAACAATCATCGAAGCCCCTAGGAACTACATCGACGCCCCCTGCACCTACGCCGACGTTCCCAGAAATTACATCGAAGCCCCTCGAACCTACGCCGACGTTCCCAGAAATTACATCGAAGCCCCTCGAACCTACACCGACGTCCCTAGAAACTTCATCGACATCCCTGTCGACGCCGCTCATTACATCAATGCTCCTAGGATTATCGACGCCCCTAGGAACTACGTGCAGATGCCTGCCATCATCCCCGAGGTCCCTTGTAATGGCATTGCCCCAACCATTCCTAGCATACCTAACCTAACTCCATCGACAACCATCATCACAGACTGCACCCCCTCAGTCTGCCAAAACTTAGCAAACACAATCAATCTAATGATAGTTAGCAATTTGCTCCAAAATACAATCGGAGGTGACCAGGCAGCATTGCAATTTGCAGGACCTCTGCTGAAGGATTTACTTTCTAATTCTGCCTTAGCAGGTGGTATCCCTAAACCTTCCTTCAATCCTAACTTAATTGCCTCAAATTTTGTAGCTCCAAATGTTATTGCTCCAAATTTCCTTCCTCAGAATTCAGCGGCTCCTAATTTGGTGGCTTCTAATATGTTTGGTCCTTCTATCGCTCCTAGGGTTGTAGCAGCCCCTATTGGTTCTTCTAATGGGGTGGTTTCATCTAATGCACCTATTAACAATGCCGCTTTGATTTCTAGTTTATTGCAGTTACTGGGTAGTCCAGTGTAAATTATTTTGTTGGGTTATTTATTTTTTAGTTATTTATTCTAAATGTCTATTAAATTATTAATTTTATTTTTAATATCATTATTTATTACGTACCTACCCTATACAGGTTTTGAACCCTTATGGTAAAGTAGTGGCGAAAACTGCATTGAAATTAAAAACTCTAAAATATATTTTATTTATTTTATTTATAATATTTCTATATAATATACTTACTTCGTAAACTTAAAATTAGTTAAAAATCATTACCAAGTCTGTTAACACAAACGTAACAGCAACTTTGGGAGGTCTAAATTAATTTGCTATCCCTTTCCTTTTTGTAATGTACGAAAGAGACAATAAACCATTTGACCTGACAACAAAAAGACCAGTTTATGCCATGAAAAATTTGACCTTATCAAATGTTGAAGTAAGATCACTTATCATATGCAATGGTATTCATGTATAATTAATAGAAGATGCCATTACCGAAATTTCCAAAGATGTTACCACATCCATCGAAAGGCAAAGGCTCGACGTTGACACTGACACAAGGAACGTTCGTTGGTATATATCCAAAATTGCAAGTTAATTGCGCCGGTATCGAAGCGGGGAATGGGACCTCAACAGCCATCGGAGCTATTGTAGCCACAGCTGGCTCCAAACACCCAAAAGAGCCCAACCCTGGATTAAAATTGAATGGATTCGAAACAGACTCCAATCCAAGTATGGAATTATATCCACTATTGTCAAATGCAAAAGAGTTGCAATCTCCCTGAACTAGAAATGGGGAACTCAACCCAGGCCCAAAGTTTGGAGCACAAGGTACATCCACATAGGAAGGACAACCTACTGGCTCTTGGAAATAAGGACTATCATTATTGAAAAAGCTGCCATCTATGGTCGGATACTCGCAAGATATGATTTGAGGTGATGGATAGAAATCAGGGGAGACAACATCGAAATTATTCACACAAGGAGAATCTAGCAACCCTAAAACCTGTGCTAAAGCATTATTGGATCCACCTGAAGATCCAAGAGTATTCTCTATCAGATTGCTAACAATTAACAGCTGGATTGCATTCGCAAGAGAGTTAGCTAATGTATTGTCTACCACTGTAGTGCTAACTACGGGGGTAGCAACAGTAGTACATTGTGGTACTGGATTTGTGATAACAGATGGCGGTATTTGAACATTTGTGAATAGCGGCTGTGAGTAGGGAGCTTGGTTGATGACATTAGAGCACGGTGGTATCTGATTTTGGATAACAGGTGGCGCTATGTTGTTTAAAATCGGTTGTCCGCAAGTTAACGGGGCGGCGCAGGCGGGTTGAGATATCTGAACTAAATTTGGTAAAGCTGGTATGTTCCCGAAAGCGTCGGTCCCGTAGGGTCCACAAGGTCCGTAAATATCGGCGGCGCAGGGTCCACAAGGCCCCGGGTCGATGTTCCACGGTCCAGGGAATACGGGGCTCGATCCGTATATTTGGGCTCTAATCTGAAAATTATAAATATAATTTATAGAATTATACTTGGATAAAAAGTATGTAGGGAGTTTTTGTCCTCGCTTGATTCTTTGTTTTTTGTGTCTGCCTTTTTCCCCGTCCCGCCAAAACTGCCAGAATTTTTGTTTGCAAAGTAAGACCCGTGTTCACCAATGGTCCGATGATGATGATGATTATATTATAATCTTGAGTAATTTGATGGATTTATAATATTTACCGTACAAAACAAGTAACCAAACGCCAAGAACACCACCGCCGCCATCTTGAAATCACAATTATGGAACACGTTAACTTTTGACCTCCTTTATATCTCACAAAAACACGTAACCTACTGTAATAGTGACTCAATTCGGCTTACAGTTTCGTAAATAAAAGATAAAAGTTGAAATGTTTGAAAATTGAGATTTCAGTTGACAACTTTCTAATAGAGACTACAGTGCTGTGTCTTCATACGGTAGAAGCAATGTCCCATTCTAGACTTAGAAAATTTACCACCTCAGACCTTTGCCAGATATTCATCCGCCAAGAAGTAGTGTGCAAACTACTGCGTTCCGGTTTGAAGGGCACTGTTTCCAGCGAATTTACTGGTCTTAAGAGACTTGAAAGCCGACGGCTCAGCGTGACAAGTGAAGTGCACTGCCGCGCAGGATTATGCAATGCAAAGGTCTGGGTGGCACTGTAACTGTAACTGTGTTGAGCGGTGGTAGCCTAGTGGGAGAACGTCCGCCTTCCAAGGAGAAGGGCGTGAGCTCAAATCCCAACGCGGGCACGTAAAAATGTGTTTCTGTTATCACTCGCTTTTCGGCGAAGGAAATCATCGTGAGGAAACCCACGTACTTACCCGAGAACTAATTCGAAGGTAGGTATGTTATCCTACTGCTGTAATATGCCACGAGGGCCCGGTCCGGATAGGGATCCGGACCGGGCCCTCGTGGCATATTACAGCCTAACCCACCTCACGCAAAAGTTAGGGAAGACCCGTGCTCAGCAGTGGGACGTTATGGGTTGGTGATGATGACAAACATAATTAATACTGTTATAAACAGAAATAGTGTATTTATAAGGTAGAGATCTACCTATCTTACAACAATAGGGGTCTTTATTGCATTGTTAATAGAGAAAGGTACCGGAGCTTAATTGCTATGAATAATGCAAACTTCCTCGCCCAAATTAATTATTCACTCCGGTATGGTACAGCCGAAATTAATAGGAATATCATGTATCATGAACTAAAGCCAATATAGCCACCCACGCCGGATCCACCCATGTTTAGGGCAAGCGCACACTGAGCCAAGAGTTGCGAACACCGGTGGCCGCGGTGGTTTTCTCTATGTAAGATTAAAAATGTTGACTTGTAAAGGTGCAATATTTTGCCTATTAAAATTTCATCATCATCATTAACCCATATCGTCCCACTGCTGGGCACGGGTCTCCCCTCACTCTCGTGAGGAGAGTTAGGCCATAATCCACCACGGGGATTGGTGGATAACATATCCACCTTCCAAATAACTCTCAGGTAGATATGTGGGTGGAGCGGTGGTAGCCTAGTGGGAGAATGTCCGCCTTCCAATCAGAAGGTCGTGAGTTCAAATCCCAGTGCAGGCACGTACCAATGTGTTTCTGTAAAAACATATGTACGTAATTATCACTCGCTTTTCGGTGAAGGGAAACATCGTGAGGAAACCCACATACTTACCCGAGAATTATTTCGGAGGTAGGTATGTTATCCACCAATCCGGACTGGGCCCCCGTGGTGGATTATGGCCTAACCCTCCTCACGAAAGTGAGGAGAGACCCGTGCCCAGCAGTGGGACGTTATGGGTTGATGATGATGAGGATGATAATTGTATTTACATGTACAAAACGCCTCGAAAATTTCATAAAAATCGGATCAGCAGTAACCAATTTATCATAGAACAAAGTATTACGATACATACAAATATATCTAAGACCCCAATTAGGGAATTCAAGGATCAAAAACTTGACCCTGAAGACAGAAACAAATATATGCTTACAGTTTCAGCATTGTAACACTCTGGACACTCCATACAAAATAATATTTGGCAACTCACACACATAAATGACCTTTGCACACGTGCATACTATGCGACCAAAACAAAAGACAAGCCGGTAGTATGACGGTTCATACAAACTATTGTATGTTACATTTATTTATTATTTATTTATTTATTTATTTACTAGCTGTACCCTGCCACGCTTCGCTGTGGCACATTCGCACATTCGCCGATATGTCACTGATGAAAAAAATAGATAAAAACAACCCTTGATGCGGATTATATATCATGCGAAAATTTCAGCTCGATCGGTGCAGAACTTTTTGAGTTTTAGAAGCTTATACAAACCAACATAACATTTTTATATATATAGATTTACAGTTACAGTTTATTTAGTTACAGTATTTGGGCGTGTAGTATTAACTGTCCTCCCAATTGTCCCCCCACCCGATTGCGAATAGAGATAGATGGTAGATAGCTAGATAAAAAAAAGAATTAGCGAAATCTGTCCAGCTGTTCATGCAAGATGCCATGAAAAAAGGAAATAGGAATATATTAATACTAGCTGCGCCCCGCGGTTTCACATGTGTTGAGTACTATCCCGCAGGAACAGTATTTTTTTACGGGATATAAAATATTCTATGTGTTAATCCAAGTCATTAACTATCTGTGTTCCAAATTGTAATCAAAATCCGTTTAGACTTATTGTGTGACAGAGTAACAAACATACATCCATTCTCACAAACCTTCTTTAGTAGGATATATAGATAGGAGATTTAATAAATAAGAGCAGAAGAGGGGTGGACTGTCCATTCTGTATGTCGTAACATATTTTATTCTGTGACATCGTGCAAACAAAGGTAACCTTAATCGGAAATCCAAACATGGTTCTACGTGATCTGAAATCATAAGTCGGAAATTCGATTTCCTTTATACTTTATTCAGAGAATTTCCTTAATGAGATTGCCAAATAAGCTTGGGATGAGAAGTTAAATTATATATCGTAGGTTTGTGCCATGAGAGAGAGAGTGAGAAGGAGAGATGAGCAAAACTTGGAGTGTGAGTGAGAACAGGTGTTTAAGAACAACGAAATATTGTATGTACAAAATTGGAATTTTTTGGAGGTTTCTTATCTGTGTGGTTTGAATGGAAGCCTATTGCTGGGACGACTCTGTCTGTGTGTCTGTCTGTCTATTTATTCGTCTAACGAAACGAGCCAAACGAAGTAAAGTAAAATCTTGAAATTTACACATATTAATGGGGGGGGGGGTCTAGCAAAATATCACGAGTGGGGGGGGGGGGGGGGGTTTCTAATGTTATATCACGTGTATTTGTTTTCGTCATACGCGCGATATTGAAAAGCGGCTATTCTAGAAATTAAAAAAGATAATTAAAAAAAAAATTCTTGTATGTTGTACTAAAAATATACATGGAAAATGATGAATACGGCCCCTAACTTCCCCATTTTTCCCATCCGGATTTTTTCCCTTTTTTTCACCTGTATTTAAGAAAAAGGTATTTCATTTTTCTTATTATTTTTATTATTTGGACTAGCTGTGCCCTGGCACGCTTCGCTGTGGCACATTCGCACATTCGCTGATATGTCACTGATGAAAAAAATAGATAAAAACAATCCTTGATGCGGATTATATATCATGCTAAAATTTCAGCTCGATCGGTGCAGAACTTTTTGAGTTTTTGAAGCGTACACAAACCAACATAACATTTTTATATATATAGATAAATTAAGTATAGTGTGTATGTGTATTATTAAAACGTACATATTAAAATATGTATCGTGTTTATCAAATACTGCAAGTACGCCACCCACCCAACTATCGAAAAATATTTTTTACTGTCCATCCAAAGGTTGTCTGGAAGATATCGCTTTCAGCGATAAGACCGCCCCTTGTACTACCCTTGTTTACCTATTGTAACTTTTCTGTCATCATCATCATCAACCTATAACGTCCCACTGCTGGGGACGGGTCTCTCCTCACTTCCGTGAGGAGGGTTAAGGCCATAATCCACCACGGGGGCGCGGTCCGGATTGGTGGATAACACACCGACCTCCGAAATAATTCTCGGGTAGGTATGTGGGTTTCCACACGAGGTTTTCCTTCACCGAAAAGCGAGTGATAATTACGTACATATGTTTTACAGAAACACATTGGTACGTGCCCGCACTGGGATTTCAACTCACGACCTTCTGATTGGAAGGCGGACGTTCTCCCACTAGGCTACCACAGCTTTTTTCTGTACTGTGTTTATCAATAGAGAGTTTTCTATTCTATTCTATTCTAATTTCTTTAGCAGTTAGGTAGCGATTTTGGTGCGTACATTTGCACCTATCTTACAAAATCAAGGAAACGCTTTCAAAACGTGCCGTTTATTAATATACGATATCAAGTAATTAATTGATAACGAAAGGTAATTAGGCAATGCATTTAGCAATCTATTGCACTTATATTGAAACTGTCTAAGGCCTCATGTCGATTTTATAATAGTCAGAGAGGCAGCACAGTACGATTAATCCTTGTCATGACGAACATTCCAAAGTTTGCGAGTTATATTCTCTTCCAAATATTTGCAGCTGAGGTAATTTTGGGATTTTTTAACACGTTTACTGCTGAAAACAGACATGTTTGAGTTTTTATGATAATCATTTTACGGCTGGCGTGCGAACCCGCACTGCTGTATTGTCAATTTCATCACAGCAGTTCTGTGCGCCCGCACAGCTGATTGGGCTTAGTTACGACACGACGCCAGTAAACAGTAAACACACACGTTGCGTGAAGATTCGGAAAAGAGCCAAAAAAATTAAAACGGTTCAGCAGAGAACGTGTTAAACAATTGTTTATCAATTTATATCAAATTTCACTTCGTTTTGTATGAATGCAAAATTTTGTAAGTTTTTGTGTTTGGTTGTTTATCCTACCTTCGCGCCGAAAGGGCTGAACTGATTTTGATAATAAATCAGGATATACCTACAAAGTTTAAGTCCTGGAATAAGATATGGGATGGATTCTTTTTATCCCGTAATAAGTGAAGGAAAACGCCGTGAGGAAACCCACATACCTACCCAAGAATTATTTCGGAGGTAGGTATGTTATCCACCAATCCGGACCGGGCCCCCGTGGTGGATTATGGCCTAACCCTACTCATGAAAGCTCAGCAGCGGGACGATATGGGTTGCTGTGGGCTAATAGTCAGGTGGGTGAAGCCGTGGGCAGAGGCTAGTAGTAAATAAAAATCATTACCGGCCTAGTGGGAGAACGTCCGCCTTCCAAGGAAAAGGACGTGAGTTAAACCAACCCATATCGTCCCACTGCTGAGCACGGGTCTCCCCTCACTTTCGTGAGGAGGGCTAGGCCATAATCCACCACGGGGGCCCAGTCCGGATTGGTGGATAACATACCTACCTCCGAAATAATTCTCGGGTAGGTATGTGGGTTTTTCTCACGATGTTTTCATTTAAGTTTTTTTTTCATTTGTTTTTTTTTTAGTTAAAATGTACCTTCACACATAGTTCAATCAATCAACCAAAAAACCCAATTTCAACCTTATTATACAATTGTGTCAAATCTAGTAATTAGCTAATTTTTAATAGGAATTAAACTTTTAACATTTTCAAACTAAATTTGCGTTATGACTGTGACAACTTTACAAAATTTGAAATATTTCCAATCCAATTACAAATCCAATAATGTACTGAATCCAAATCTAAGAAATAATTAACAAACTTGAAATTTCCAAACTTAGAAACTTTGTCTCATTTATTTTGTGAATACTGTCACAAGTATTATCAGAACTTCAAAAACAATAAACTAGTTAAATTAAATGGAAAGCTAAAGCTGACTAAAACTAAAACTAAACTAACTTCAAATAAGAAACTTTCGAAACATGGCTTAAAATTCGCAAACTTAATGAAATTAGCAAAGTTTTCAAATTTGTTGACGTTTAGTTGTTTTTTATCCATAATTAAATATCCAAAAAATATCAATTTTAAAATTCTCTTTTTCAGATTTTATCGTCACACGCACAAACTCTGAGCCAATATCTCCAACTAGCCGGCCTTGGACCTCAGCCATCACCACCACCAGCACCACCAGCGCCATCATTACCGTGTCCTCTAGGACTTCCAAGCTACCCAGGAAGCTACCCACCTCCCAACTACCAACCTCCAAGCCACCAGCCCAGCTACCAACCTCCAAGCCACCAGCCCAGCTACCAACCTCCAAGCCACCAGCCCAGCTACCAACCTCCAAGTCACCAACCCAGCTACCAACCTCCAAGCCACCAGCCTAGCTACCAGGCTCCAAGCCACCAGCCTGCCTACCAATCAGCTCCAAGACCTACACCTTCTCAGCCGAATTCCTTACCCGTACCATTATCTGCAATCGCATCTCTAGCTACTTCAATACCGGTTCCAAACGCTTTGCCAAAAGCACCTACCGTTCCAAAATCAACCGAAAGTATACCCACATCAGGTATAGATTCCAATGTGTTAAACAATTTAGCAATTGCATTGCAGCTGTTGATTGTAAGCAACATACTTAATACGCCAGCAGTGGATGCTGGTTCCATAGAATTGCCTAAATTTGAAGCGATTCAAAGCTACGAAACAGTTCCTATTTCTCCATTAACCTTATCATACCCAGTTCAGCCAGCAGTATCTTTGCAACTTCCTTATTCAGAATCACCTCGATCCAATTTCTATTCATTTGAAAGTCAAAATTTACCGAATTCCAACTTTTTAGGGTCGTCAGGGTTTGTTGAACCATCTATGTTTGGGTCTGCAGCTTCAGCCAAGCCCAGCCCTAGGTCCAGCATGACCCTAATGTCTCCATACGAGGCTTTAGGGCCTAATTCACCATATTCTGACCCTATTTTATCATCGGTTTACTCTCCAAGTTACTCCAAGAAAGATTTTCAGAGTCCTTACGCGTCGATCTTAGCAGCGGATGGACATAGGGACTTGTTTTCGGTTAGCGATTTGTTTTAGACTAGCTGTTACTTCGGTTTCGCTCGTGGTTTTCTTGATAGTTTATAAACGTTGACGCTCCATTTTACTCTTTTAACGCCTTCAGTGCTGAGAACACAACTGTCGTATTTTTCATAACTGGCCGAAAACACAACTGTTGTGTTTTTTGTATGGGAAAACGCTATGGAGTGTGCAGAGCAGCACCCGTGGCTGGACAAGCAAATCGGTTCAGCAGCGAAAGTGTTAAGGGTAAGGTTTTTGGTATAAAAGCTGAAGGGGCCACATAAATATGTTTGTGCAAAGTTTCATTAAAATTCGTTCAGCCATTTTGGTGTAATAATCGAAATCTTATGTCATAACGCGTCGCGATCCCTAAAATTCCCTGTATCTAGGGAATCAGGTACTACGAGGACCATGGTCCTACAAATACCCAGACTCAGAGCAAATACCCGTGGTTCAAACAAATCTTTGCCCTGTGCGGGAGTCGAACCCACAACGTCACGCTTCGCAGTCGGCTTAGCACCCACTACGCCACGGAGGCCGTATGATGAGTAACAAACTTAAGTGTAAGCTTTATAACTATTGTTTCATTAGAAATATAAATATTATTAAAGATAACAAAGCCATATTATGATCGAAATTAAATTATTTATTTATTGAATAATTGTTTTTTATTTTCTTTCCTTTTTTTAATAGTAGTGGGAGGCCTCTTCTACAAGAGACCGCCTGGGACAGTACCACGCCTTTGCCAGATATTCATCCGCCAAGCAGTAGTGTGCAAACATATTAGGTGGCACCAAAATGAATTACAAAAATTTTAAAAAATGACATCCCCGTAGAGTTTCATGGTGCTATCAACTCTGACGGGCGTATTTCCGAAGCGCTGGTAGAGTCAATGGAGTTTCCTTTTCCTGTGCGAGATTCAGGCATGAGCCGCCACTTGAAAGGGGAATGTCCTTTTTCATACTCAAACCATAACTACTCATTAGTTTATACTATTATTCATCTGCCAAGCAGTAGTGTGCAAACAATACTGTGTTCAAGTTTGAAGGGCACTGTTTCCAGCGACATTACTGGGCGTATGAGACTTTAGAGCCGATGTCTCAGGGTGACGAGCGCAGTGCAGTGCCGCGCAAGATTATGCAAAGTTCTGGATGGCACTGCAACTGTAATGGGCAAGTGTATCTTTACCATGAGTAAGCCAGCTTGTGAACCATATCTGAAATAATAAAAACCGTGGGAAGTTTTCTGTCTCACTCACTCTCGTGTACGCTGTATTAGAAGATGTGAATAAGAAAGCTGTGAGACAGCTGGAGGCCTACCATGACCTATTATAGCGATTCAATTGAAGAACTAAACTGAACCGCGTCGCATTATCGTACCGTGACGTCTTATTTTTTATGTTGCCTCCATTTTCAACCTAAACTGGACCCAGTTTAGGTTGAAAATGGCTTATTTGCGATTCAATTTAGGTTGCTGCCATTTTCAACCTAAACTGGGTCCAGTTAAGGTTGAAAATGGCAGCAACATAAAAAATAAGAATTGAACCGCTTTAAGATGTCATGGTAGGCCTTTTGTTGCCTTAAATCTTCCTTCTAAACTGAAATGTTCGGAAATCATTCGTAGACTAACTACGACGCGTAGCGGCCATGTAGCAGTTTTGCTACGAGACCTCTACACCCGTAGCAGAGGGGTTTCAAATTTTCGATAGATAATAAAAACCGGCCAAGTGCAAATCGGCTTCGCGCACGAAGGGTTCCGTACTTTGTTGTATGGGAGCCCCCCTTAAATATTAATTTTATTTTAATTTAATCAATTATTTTTAAATGTTCTGTGAATATTTCAAGCGTCTACCTGTTGACATTATCAATATCGAGCAAAAATTAGCAAAATAATCACGTTTTTTGTTTGGGAGCCCCCTTCAATATTTATTTTATTCTTATTTTTAGTATTTGTTGTTGTAGCGGCCACAGAAATACATTATTTGTGAAAATTTCAACTGTCTAACTATTGCTGTTCATGAGATACAGCCAGGTGACAGACGGACAGACAGACAGACAGCGGAGCCATATTAATAGGGTCCCGTTTTACCTTTTGTGTACGGTACCCTAAAAAAAAATGAAATCAGTTTGGCGGTTAATTGACATATTTGAGCGATACAGTGCACCAGTGCAAAATATTTCAACATAAAAACAAAAAGAATGATTTAAGGTTGGCGCGAAATACAGTCTCGTTTATATAAGTGACCCGGTGTAGCTCTAAAAACGAAAAAAACTGTTTGTAATTTAAATTTCCCGCCGTAACAGAAACGTACCACCTTAAGGAAAAATATACAAAACAAACATCACGTTTCCGCCAAAGCTTCCGCTTAATCTTATTATTTATTTCCGTTTCGATTACGGACATCATCCGATATTTTCGGATAAAGGTCTTGGATATCCGTAACGTCCGCAACTGACACATCACTCAGAAGTGTTCATAAGTTTCCTCAATATGTATAGCTGACGAGTCTGTCCAACTTTTCCGGTATGGCCACTAACTTGGCTATTTCTAACCCGACCCAAACGAAGGAGTGTTATAATTTTAACACGTGTATCCAGGCCTGTTTTTTTTTTAATTAGGCAGTTACGAGACGAGCCAGTCGTTCACCTGATGGTAAGCGCTACGCCTGCCCATAACAGTTACAGCGCCATCCAGAACTTAGCATTGCATAATCCTGCGCAGCTCTGCACTGCACTCGTCACCCTGAGACATCGGCTCTAAAGTGACACAATGCCCAGTAATTTCGCTGGAAACAGTGCCCTGCCAGGGCCACTTGGCAATGAAATGTTAGGGGCCCCATTCTTTTACCTTTTTGAGGGAAAACTGCTATGGGCAGGCGTAGCGCTTACCATCAGGTAAATGTCAAGCTCACCTTGTCACACAGTCAAATAAAAAAAAAGAGTATGCTTTAGACCACACTACTGAAGTAAAATTTCGCTATGAGAGAAAGGGAGAGAGAAAATGTGTGCTCGCACCTCTCTCTCTTGCCCCTACAGCTATATACGTTACGTAGCTCTCTCTTTTTCTATCTTCACTAACTTATATCTCCCTCTCAACTTCATCGATCACACTTTTCGTAACGTTCTCGTCGCGCGTTCACCAGCTTACTCCCCGAGTCAAGCGTACATAAAGAAGTTTTCATCATCATCATCAACCCATAACGTCCCACTGCTGGGCACGGGTCTCTCCTCACTTTCGTGAGGAGGATTAGGCTAATTCCACCACGGGGGCCAAGTCCGGATTAGTGGATAACATACCTACCTCCGAAATAATTCTCGGGTAGGTATGTGGGTATCCTCACGATGTTTTCCTTCACCGAAAAGCGAGTGAAAATTACATACATATGTTTTACAGAAACACATTGGTACGTGCCCGCACTGGGATTTGAACTCACGACCTTCTGATTGGAAGGCGGACGTTCTCCCACTAGGCTACCACCGCTGGCATAAAGAAGTTTTACTTTAAAAAATAATACTTTCAAGATTTTTTATTCTGTGGTGTTTCAGTAAAGAGTATTGTAATTTTATTACTATGTATCAAAACCATAGCCGCCATATTCCTAGCCCGACAACTTTTCGATACGGAATATCTTTTATCTCCGCTTGTTACATAATTCAAACTTCCCCGGCGGCTGCGACTAGGGACCCACCGCGTCGGCACAACTTTACAACAGTGGGTCCTTATCTTATCTCACAATCTTACCGACAAACTTTCAACAATGGTAGACGATTTTGTTCGACTTTTTTCATTTGACCGAGTTACGAGACGAGCAAGGCGTTCACCTGATGGTAAGCGCTACGCCGGCCTATAACAGTTACAGCGCCACTCAGACCCATTGCTTGATAATGCGCGGCACTGCACTGCGCTCGTCACCCTGAGACATCGGCTCTAAAGTCTCATACGCCCACTATGATGAATCAGATATTCTCGGAATTTCTAAGACGGAACATTAGCGCAATATTTTGATGGGCAAATATCTCGCTAAGTTATGAAATTATTGCCTAACCAAGCGAACCTGTTCCGAGCAATCAGATAAGCCAGAATGGCATAATAAGTGATAGTAACAATTACATATATATAAAGTGTACATATAATTCTTTTAAGTCATTGTTTTGTTTTAGTCGCTGATTTAACGGAGATTTTAAGTACCATGGCTTTTAAATTATTGGGGCTTCTTTTAACACAAGTTGCATTATTTCATGTAAGTTATAAGTACATACACTTTTACATAACTCATACATAAATTCAATGTCATCTTAAAGTCTTCAAGTCTATCTTGAATGGGTTTCTAAGCAAAGATGCTCCACCTATTTTTAATTAGACTGTGTGACGTTTACGTACATATGTTTTAGAGAAACACATTGGTATGTGCCCGCACTGGGATTCGAACTCACCTGCTTCTCTTTGGAAGGCAGATGTTCTCCCACTAGGCTATAATCGCTTTTGACACATATAAAGTACTAGCTGCGCCTCGCGGTTTCACCCTCGTGGTTCCCGTTCTCGTAAGAATACGGAGATAAAATATATCCTATAACCTTCCTAGATAAATGGACTATTCAACACAAAAAGAATTGTTCAATTCGAACCAGTAGTTCTTGAGATTAGCGCGTTCAACTTAACAAACAAACAAACTCTCCAGCTTTATATTATATTAGTATAGATTTAATTTATTTGTCATAATTGATATTTACCTATTAAATAATTATTTGTTTTCCATTGTTACAGCTAACCAATTCCCAATGCATCAACCGGATACTACCCGGTGGCAATCTACTACCCCTTGGAGAGACAATCCTACCCAACCAACTTCTGTACCCGCCTAACTACATAGGACCTAATGTCATCGACTACCCTTATGAGATAATACCTAATCTACTACCAGGGCAGATACTACCCAACACCTTGCCTGGGCAAGTACTACCCGGGCAAATTCTACCCAGCCAGGCACTACCCGTGTTGCAGCCTACAAATATCATACAGGATAGTACTGTCGCCAATAATTTAGCAAACGCCTTGCAATTGCTTGTAGTTAGCAATTTGTTAGCAAACACTTTACCACAAAATGAGGTAGTAATTCCCAACTTCCCCTTTGAATATATGTCTTCATTTGGTTCGGGTCCTCGTGGAGGCTATAGTTATTTATATTAATAATAAGCCGCGGCTTCACCTGCGTTGGCTACGAGAGGATGTTATATGAAAATAAGGTTAAATGTATATATGAAAATAAGGTTAAATGTAAAATATGTAATTAAATTATTGTATAATGTTATTAAATAAAATTAAATATTTATAACTTATTCCAGAAAGGTTTTTATCAATATATTTTTGATACAAAAGTTAAGATAAGTCAGGGTTAGTCACTAGTTGGTTTTAGATTTTTTGCCAGAAATTCGTCCGCCAAGCAGTAGTGTGCAAACATTACTGTGTTCCGGTTTGAAGGGCACTGTTTCCAGCGACATTACTAGGCGTGTGAGGCTTTAGAGCCGATGTTTAAGGGTGACGAGCGCAGTGCCGTGCCGTGCAAGATTATGCAATGCAAAGTTCTGGGTGGCACTGCAACTGTTATGGGCAGGCGTAGCGCTTACCAAAACGGGAACGACTTGCTTGTTTAAAAAAAAATTCAAATAAAAAAAAAAGATAAAAATCATGTCAGGTCATGGTTTTAGAAACTTATCTGACCATGATTTATTTTTTATGTCGACTGTACAATTAAAAAAGGGACACCGCCCATTATCCCAACAATGATACATTATATTTTCCGGCTGACGTTAACAAGCGGCCCGCAGCCTCTACCTACATGACTATGGCAATAAATGACTAATGATACCAGGTTAAATATACCAGGGTTGTATTAGGGCTGATGTGGCCATTCAATCCGAAATTATCGGATAAATATCCAAAAAAGCCGCTTATAGCCACTGCTGACATGACTGGCAATTGAATAATGACGCCATAGAAATATACCCGGGTTGAATTATTAGAGATGAATGACGTGGCCATTCAATCCGATTTTATCGGATAAATATCCAAAATAGCCGCTTATAGCCACTTCTGACATGACAGGCAACGTACTAATGACGCCATAGAAATATACCAGGGTTCAATTATTAGGGATGAATGCCGTGGCCATTCAATCCGATTTTATCGGATTAATATCGAATATAGCCGCTTATAGCCACCTCTGACATGGCTGGCAATTGAATAATGACGCCTTAGAAATATACCAGGGTTGTATTAAGGAAGTTGTGGCGATTTATTACCTACAAGTTTGCCCCGCAGTTTCACCCTTGTTAAAGAGTTATGGGAATAAATACATGGTAGTTTTAAGCACCTGGGTTAAAAAAAAGAGGAAAAGAGAAGAAGGTTTAAAGAGGATAAATAATAACATAAATACACGTATTTGATAAAAAAAACGTATTTTTTTATTTGCAAGGAGTTTTGTCATTGTTAACAATGCCACTTCCGTAAATTAAGGCTATGAGCACAAACTAATCACATTTTTCCGTATATTTTTATATCCGTAACTGAAATAAATTTTGGAATCCGTAACCGAAACTCATGAAGTGCATGTCATTATAAAGAAACCTTTGCTTGTATTATTGGAACTTTTTCATTCAACGTGGAATGGACAGATATTAATGACAGCGACCAAAAGAGGTAACCCTCTCTTTATCAATCGGATAAAAAGAACCATTTCACAATACGTGGAATAATTGGGTACTAAATATGGAGTAAACTTTTTGGTTACTAAGCAACGAGACGAGCTCGTCACACATCTGATGGTAAGCGCTACGCCTGCCTCTAAAAGTTGCAGGGTGGTTGCATGGTATTGCACTGCGCTCGTCACCGTGACGTATTTTTTTTAGTCTCATGTCCAGTAATTTCGCTGGAGTCAGTACCTACCTACCTGGAAAAGTACCTACCATTGTCAGATATTCATCCGCCAAGCAGTAGTGTGCAAACATTAGTTTGTTCCGGTTTGAAGGGCACTGTTTCCAGCGAAATTGCTGGGCATTTGAGACGTTAGAGCCGATGTCTCAGGGTGACGAGCGCAGTGCGCCGCGCAGGATTATGCAATGCCAACTTCTGGGTGGCACTGTAACTGTAATGGGCAGGCGTGGCGCTCACCATCAGGAGAACGACATGCTCGATTCAAAAAATAAATAGTAAGCGCCACCTGCAGCAATCTGATTGCTTACATCATAAGGTGTAGAAATATATTTGGAAGCATTAACTGGAATTGAAAATATCATTCCACGATCAGCATACGTGACTTCAGTTGGATATTTTAAAGCATAATCAGCATAATTATAACCAAGTTTGTGGTAATTACATAATAATTTATATCATAGATATGACGTCATAATTATAGGAGTTATGTAATCTCATCTAAACTGCCTATAATGTTTAATTATTTTTTTTTGGCTGAGTGACGAGACGAGCAAGTCGTTCACCTGATGGTAAGCGCTACGCCTGCCCATAATAGTCACAGCACCACCCTGAACCCTGCATTGCATAATCCAGCGCGGCGCTGCACTGCGCTCGTCACCCTGAGACATCGGCTCTAAAGTCTCATATGCCTAGTGATTCCGCTGGAAACAGCGCCCTTTGAACCGGAACACAGTAATGTGTGCACACTACTGCTTGGCGGATGAATACCTGGCAAAGGTGTGGTACTTCCCCAGGCGTTCTCTTGCAGAAGAGGCCTCCCACTACTTTGTAAATAATAATGATTGGCTGTCTTCTTCGTCGTGTCGATGATCCACGGCTAGATTGTTTTGGACCAGTAACTAAGTACTGCCATGCCGGGGGCAGAAGCCTCATAGAGGTCGGTTAAGGTGCAGGTGTTAGGGCACTGAGGGCACGACAGCAAATGCTGCAAATGCTGCTATGATTGGGTGTAATAATTATATACTGGTGGTGTAAGGTTTTCTATTTCTGTATACTTTTTCATATCTTTCTGCTTCTTAACCCTTGATCTCTTTTACTCGAGTCCTTGCGTGCCACTATTTATTTCTTATTCTTTACTTTTATTCGTTTATTAATTCTAAATTCTTATGTCTCTATTTTTATATTGTTTGTAAACATTACTGAAAGATGTCTAATTTTACTAATGTCATTTATAATCTTATTTCTAAATTCTGTTGTATTCTCGTACAATTCAATAATTTTGTATACAGTTTTAGTTTTAATTTATCTTATTGTATCAGGCAGCTTTTAACCTTATCTTTCTTAATTTTTCAAATATTCAAATTGCAGAATTACTTATTGACAGTTTTGGAAGTGATGCCTGGAAAAACGGCTGACAGGGAGTCGAGTTCGAGTTCTGGTTTGGCTTTGGTCTGAGCCTCTAAAACCTTGAAAATTGCATGAAGAAGTCCTCAAGCACTTTTAAATCTTTATCTAATTGTGATAGTCCTGAAGAAGTCTTGAAGCTTAAAACATCGGAGCCCTATAACCCTCCGGTGAAGGCCGCTCTCCACGAGCGCCTCCCCGACTTTGGACACCAGCTTTCTGCCGCAGACCTCGCCTGCCCTAGCCTGGGGTCATTCTTCATAAGTATCCTCATGAAGAACATTACGTATTTATCGTCTTAACAGTGCTACATTCTAGACCGACTATTTCTAACCATTTATTTCTAAAGACAACTTCCTGTTAATTATCGCGTGTGACTACTTTTACTCTTTCTATCTTCAAAGACTTTAATCCTTAATTCTAATTTCTTATTTTAATATATATATTTTAAGCTGTCTCCTTTGTTTTTCCTCCTTTTGGGTCCTTCTCATAGGGATAGGGAGGTAGCCCTTGATAACGTGTACTTTACACTCTTTTGCCAAAATTGGTAAAGGGGTGTAACGTTACAGTGGTTAAGCTAAAAACTCGTGAGCGGCTGACCTAAATCGGCAATTTTTATTTGTTGAGTTTGTAATTGTATATTTTTGTTTTTTTTTTTCTATTCAACGTGGATATGCAGCCAGTGTTCTTGGCACCATGCCTCATGGACACCCACCCTCTTTAGTTAGATTTTTAAGTTTTTAGTTTTAGTTAGTTTGTGTTTAGTTAGTTTTTTATTTATTTTGTTATTTAAGTTCTGTCAGTAAATATAGTAGAATTAACAAAAAAAAAATTGTTTTCTCATATCGTTCTTATTATATAGCTTTAGTTTAGTACTTTGCGCTGTACGCTCGATATGTTAATATTTTGTTGTATGTACATATTTTGAGTTACAATCCAGATTGTAAACTACTTTAATTAACTCATAAGTTACAATGATTGTAATTTGTTTTGTGCATCAAATAAATAAAAATAAAATAAAATTTTCAGTACAAGGTTTATATAAAAAGGAAAATTTGGGAAAAACTCAAGGTGCGTTTTTCTATGGATTTTTTGTTTGAACTCACGATTGGCATTTGTTTTTCGAAATCTTCAGTTGTTTCTGCATTTCATTACACATGGGCTGTTTTTATACTGGGAACTGAATGAGACTGGAATTACGCAGGCGTACCCGCGGGGCGCAGCTAGTATATTATAAAAATGTATGTAATGCTGAACCGATTTCGATGCAATTTTCAGCCAATCTTTAGATTTGTCCATTAACCCTGTGACGTTTGGTAGCGATCGGATCAAGTTTTTTTTTTTTTTTAACTTCAGCCATTGTACATTTGAAGCGGTGGTAGCCTAGTGGGAGAACGTCCGCCTTCCAATCAGAAGGTCGTGAGTTCAAATCCCAGTGCGGGCACGTACCAATGTGTTTCTGTAAAAACATATGTACGTAATTATCACTCGCTTTTCGGTGAAGGAAAACATCGTGAGGAAACCCGAGGATTATTTCGGATGTAGGTATCCACCAATCCGGACTTGGCGCCAGTGGTGGAATATGACCTAACCCTCCTCACGAAAGTGAGGAGAGACCCGTGCCCAGCAGTGGGACGTTATGGGTTGATGATGATGATGATTGTACATTGTAAGTAATTAATAATTATGATTATTATAATTAGTTGTACTTTCTAGTTATTTTTACGTGATAATAAATATTTGTAACAATTACCTATTGCTTTCACAAAGAAATGAATTCAAGGAAAAAATTTCTTACTTATTAATAACGCAGTATTTTTTCGAAATGTAGGCGCTTTTTGATAAGATACTGTTCATTGGGAAGGACGAAATTTATAAATACAGGTCGACCTTTTATTTCTCTGCATTTAAATACAAAATGGCGGCGCCTTCGACGCGCTTCGTTTTATTATTGTCGTGTTTACAGGTATAAATTTAAAATTTAACTAAATTATATCCAGTTAAAGTGAAAACCGCCAATACCATGGGTGAAGAACAAACTATTGGTAATTTCTAATTGTTTTAATTATTATGTACGATTGAGTTTTTTTTTTCTTTTGAGATGAGTAGTCGTTCTGATGGTAAGCGCTACGCCTGCCCATAACAGTTACACACTTTACATAGAACTTAGCATCGCATAATCTTGCGCGGCGCTGCACTGCGCTCGTCACCCTGAGAAATCGGTTCTAAAGCCTCATATGCCCAGTAATTTCACTGGAAAAAGTGCCACAGTATTGTTTGCATGTAACTGCTTGGTGGATTAATGTCTGGCAAAGGCGTGGCTTCCCCAGGCGGTCTCTAGCAGAAGAGGCCTCCCACTACGTTTCACACTTTTTTTAACTAGAAAATAGGTTTGCATTTACCGCTATCTCATCTGAGGTTAAGCCACGATGCGGTCTACGAAGGCGCACACTTACTTAGAAGCAACCTATTCATTCGCGAAATGAACCGGGAAACACAGAGCCAGGCAAGGAGTTCCATTCTTTTGCGGTACGTACGTACCTCTGTCTCTATTTAGATATATCTTCACCATGTCAAAAGCGTCATGCTGCGAAATGATACGAATTGAAGTATTGCAAATTGAAATAATTAAAAGAAAATATAACACAAGAAAACTTTCTGAAACCCAAGCATGAACCGAGCTCGTCCCACGCCTACCCAAGCTGTAGCGCCACCCAGAACTTTACATCGCAAAATTTTGCGCGGCACTGCACTGAGCTAGTCACCCTGTGACCTTAGTCCTTAAGTGTCATAACTGTGCTCAGTAATTTCGCTAGAAACAGTGTTCTTTACACGTTGACCGCTGAAAACACAGACGTTTTGTTTTTTATAACGTTACGCGAGTGCGGGAAAACACACTTGATGTGTCAGCGCAGCTTACGTGCCGGCTGTGCGGCGAAACACAGACGTGTGTGTAACGCGGCGCTACTACAGCGCGGCTCACACAGACGGCACGCCACTGCTGGAAAATACACACGGTCCGTAATGGTGCCCAAATGTAAAAACCGGTTCAGCTGTCATCGTGTTAAACCAGAACACATTAACACATAAATTAAACATACAATTTTCCAAGTTCTTGATTCACACAGAATTGTTCTGTTTTTCATTTCCAGGTTAATATTATCATCAACATTGACGGCCTGACGCTACCTCTACAATCCTTAACTACAAAATGCGAATCGTACACGAAGAAGCCGCAAAAACGACACGAAACCATCATTGGAAACGAGAAACAGGACTTTGAGAATGTGTCGCCAGATTTCTACTATTCACCGTTCTTACCCACAGATCCATGTATTTCTGTACCATCGAAACTGAGTTCAATTTCAAAACGTATAGACGATTACACGTCTACCAATTCTCAAGAGGTAATTAGTAATGTCGCATTGCTTATACCAAAAGCAGCCTCTTCGGCATCAGCAACCGTAACTGACGATGCAGATTATATGATAAATTTACTACCAACACCTTCCGACAAGCATTCAAATGCGAAAACCTCATTCTCTATTAGTGACTCAGAATCGGAAATTTACTCAGAATTACCTGTTTATTCCACTAATGATCCAAAGCTGTTGAAATTCCCTAAGGCAGAATGTAATTCAATGACATCTGCCGTACCTTCTTGTATTAACTTACAGAATTTATTTAACTTTGAAGATAATAGAATAGATTTTCCTGTTTCACAATCAAATATATTTACAACAGATAGTACTGCGCCCACAATAGCTGTCCCTTTGTTGACTCCATTTGTAGATTTAGTGTCACCATCGGATCCTATCTTTAGTGATTCAAACATGCTGTATACTACAAACCCTTATGCTTCTGAACCTATGTTTTCTTTTCCAATATCGAATTCAATTACATCAAATATTGAGCCTATTAATTTGGATCTAAAGGCATTCGTACAATGTAAAACAGAAGCACCCACTCTTTTAGATAGTTCTTCACTAAATTTATCATCTGTACCTGATACCAGTCCACTGCCAACGTTACCTTTCGATGCAACTTCATTCACTTTACCGCAAATGATTCCAAGTTTCATATCTAATCAACAACAATTCCTTTCACCACCTTGCAATTTTTCCCCGGAATCTGGTGCAATAATGCCTATTGCTAAAAACTTACTCGATACGCCTTTAGAATTGACAATTACTTCGCATTCCGATTTAGATATGTCTAATGTTTCCAAATTACCGGAACATTTAGATCTATTGAACAGCAAAACATTATTGCCAGATTCGTGCAGCAAAGCTTCCTTAAATGCTGACTCCGTTAACAATATTGAGACGTTAAATATAAAACGAGAAACAGCCGAAGTTATTTCTACAACCCCATCCGGTATATCAACTCCATTTGAATGCAAACCCTGGGCTGCAAGTTCATTGAACATTGCAGATACTCAATATACAAAATCTATTTCACCACTCCGTGAATTCTTAACTACAGTAATGCCACAAGCATTATTATGGTCTGGTTCTATGACAGATTTGCCTTCTTCCTCACTGTCCTTAAGTCCTTTGCTTGCAAATGATTTTGATCAATCATCTAACCCTATATCTGATGCCTACGCTCATACATCTGAACCTCTGGTAACATCGTGCTCAAATCGTAATCTAGGTGCAATAGCTTTACCATCAGATAATATTGATTCAAATAAATTGCCCATGTCATCGCTAATTACATTCAATCAAATATCATCTTTGTCACCAACCGTCTTCGAATCTTCTGGTTTAACATTAACAGAATTGCCAGGTTCACCAATTTTAAACGCTAATGTTTTGACAAACGAATGTCCTTTAGGATCATTTAATATAATACCTTCTTTACCAACACAAAACTTAATATCAATAGAAAAATACTTTGAAGACGTGAGAGCTGTAACTGCAAAACTAAATGAATTTATTGAATCGTTTAGTGGTCGCTCCTCATCATCTTGTACATTAGCATCATGTTTGGAAATAATGCCAGCACCATTACAACCTAACGTAATACCACTGTACAAGCAAGTTTTACCTGAAATGTCAACTGGTTCATCGACACAAATTTATGCTGACAATGCTGCATTAGCATTCCCATCCATTGACCAAGATATTGCAATTATGGCACCTAAAGTCTCTGGGACCATAATAAATACCTTCAATTATCCGATAACTTCTACTCCGGTAGAATATAACAGTGTTCCGGATAGCACCTTATCTTCTGCGCCATACGGAAACTGTTTACCATCTTCATACACAGATTGCTTGGATTCTTATAATAATTCACCTTTCTTTTCACCGTTTGGTTCTCTCTCAGGAAGCCCGTATACCTATGCAAACCCTATAATTTCATCCAATTTTCCAAATCCCACAACATGTACAAATCTTGACAGTGACTTTACAAACTCATTTATACCAGTTACATTATCATCTGTTTTATCCAAGGATTCTAATAATATAGGAGAGGCTTTTCCTATGCAAATTCCATATCTGTCATCGGCATCTACTAATTCAGCGCAAACATGTGACGAAGCAATGAAAGATTTCAGCTTAAATATACCAAGTGCGTGCCAATTTTCTATGAATCCTTCACCGTCATTGCAATCAGCCCCCGTTTCATCGCCTACTTCTTTAGATGGAGCTCTGATGAATTCGTGTTGTGAAGATTTAGAGAAGATGATAGCTTTGTTAGAGCTGTCAATGGTTTTGAATGGTGAGGCTGATTGCAATATCAACTCTTTGTCTAATGTTATATCATTGTTGTAATAGATGGTTTAAATATTCCAAATAAACATTTTGATGACTAAAATTGTTGTTTCGTTGAAGTTCTAGCATTCATCACCACCACCACTAACGGCAATTGTTATCATTTAGTTCCTTATCATCCAAAGGTTGCTTATAAGGAATTGCTGCAAGCAATAAGGCTGCCCATCGCACAAGTTATATCTTGTTTTTTTTTTTTTAATTGTAGAATAGGCAAGCATTGACCACGGTGTAAGTGAAAGTGTCGACACGGTCGATGGTGGAGCATGCTTGCCTAGAAGATACCTATTCACTGTTGACTTGAAGACTTCACTTGTATTGTTTACTTGTTTAAATAATAATATTAGAGTATTTACGTAATATTTACGTAAATTGACATAGAGTAAACATTTCGAAAGCATTATAACCTAAGAGTTCATGCCACAATCGGATTTTAGCCAAATTAACTAATAATTCAATAGTACCTTTTTTTTATACCTGGGGAATGCATTACGCATACCACCAGACCCGGATGAGGGCCGGGTGGTTATGTGGGACACCCCCCGCCAGCTAGTCTGACGGGTATACCCACTAAACCCCAGGGTGTTCCACCGGGACGCCTTTGTTGTCAGGGCTACGGGTGCGAGAGTGGACTTCCGAGGCCCCGACGGCGTTGGTCCTCATGGGAGGACCCCATCCCGTTGAAACTCTATAGTACCAACCCTACTAGAAATTAATTTACTTACAGAACGTGGAATTGTGTTAGCTCTAACAATACTGCGGTTTGTTTTGTCTCGATCTGAGTGGATTTCGTGAGAACTGCGGAATTTGTTTGCACCGACTGTTAACTTAGGTTCCGACCAAATAATACACTCAATTTGAAAGTTAAACAGAATTCTTGGGGAATTCCACGATTGGTGTAAACAAAAGGAGAACATATAATAATAGTACTGAATTAAGCTATGTAACTATGATTTTTATATCTTACTTTTGAAGCTTGTCCAATAATATAAGTGACAAATTATTGAAATCATCATCATCAACCCATAACGCCCCACTGCTGGGCACGGGTCTCCCCTCACTTACGTGAGGGGGGTTAGGCCTTAATTCACCACAAGGGCCCGATTCAGGTCGGTGGATAACATACCCACCTCTGAAATAATTCTCGGGTAGGTATGTGGGTTTCCTCACGATGTTTACCTTCATCGAAAAGCGAGTGATAATTACGTACATATGTTTTACACATTGGTACGTGCCCGCACAGAGATTTGAACTTGTTGGAAAGTCGAGGTTCTTCCACTAGGCTACCGGTACGGCTACCGTAACGATACGTGTTGAGAAACATCAGTTTTAATTGGTTCGTAGATATAAAAACAAAGCAGAAAATAATAAATTAATTTATTTTACACAGGCACCGTTTCAAGGAAGAAAAAATTATCTCATTTCCAATAATAATCATCCACTTGGCCTAAAGACTTGGCAATCACATACGTGGTGTGATCACCGAAATTTTTTACATCCTCATCGTCATCTACAGGTGGTGAAACAGAAGAATCCTCCTCCGATATTTCTTTGTCAACTCCATATTTTACAACTCTAGTATTGGCAAATACTGTTTCTATATGGTCATTGCTTGGTCTAGTAGTCTTAGCAATACCTTTTTCTTTTCTAATTTCAGATTCGATATTTACATGTCTATCAAATTCAGATGGATTTATCTCTGAGTAGATAGCAGGTATATCTGGAACTGTTTCTGCAGAATAACCCTTATAAATAGGTTGGTTCAAATCTTCACTGTTCTTGTAATGTTCTTTTTTAATTTGTTTTGTTCTAAAATCAGGTTTTTCTAGCAGTGGGGGAGTATGAAACGATACTTCTTTGTTGTTTTCAGTTGCATCTGGAATTTTTTTATAGTCTTTTATTTTTGCGTGTGTGTAGTGAATAGAATTTTTATCAATTTCATCAATACCCTTCACTTTATCTATTTCTTTACATATAAAACCTCGCCTGCAGTATAAGCGATCTTTAATATCGAGATTAGGTGTTCTAGTTTTATCATAGGTATCATATTTTCTTCTCTCTCTATTTATTAGCTCTTCGTGGCCTCGGTCAGTTGTGTAATAATGTCTTTCATCTTCTAAATCTTTAAGGTAATAGTTTTCGTCGCTAGCGTAGTAAGAATCGTCGTCAAAAATTGGATAGTAATCGCTAATTATACCATTGCTATGTATAGTAGGTACTATACCTTCTTTTCCGAGCTCTAGATTCAAGAACTCATGTAAATCTTCTATCACGGTTGGAGGCATTTCCATTTTTGCTTTAACTGCGGGATGTTTAGGTTTTGGAATCACAGGTTCTGTTTCTGTTAGCGATTCGTCACTTTCTTGTTTTGGAGCTACTTTGTGAGGTACCTCCATAGCGATTTCTGTTACTGGTTCAGAAGTTGTGGTTGTTATTTCTATGCTTGAAGGATCTATTGACACTTCTTCTGTGACTTCTTCACTTAAAGGATTTATTGTTGTAGTCGCTTCTTTCTTTTTTGGTTTTAATTGAACATTAACAACATTTGGCAAAGAGTCTTTTTTGTTCTCATTTTGATTTGTTTTGTTTTTGCGTTTTTTGTTTCTTTTATTAGTTGTAGCAAAGTTAGGTTGATAAAATTGTTCAAAATTAAAAGCGTTAGGATAAAAATAGTTTCCCGGATACATATATGGAAATAACATTTTCAAAACATCATCAGAAACTGGTGCAATTCTTTGTGTCGATTTGTCTTCGTTGTTTGGTGTGTTATTTTTAGAATTTCTTGTTTTCCTATTTTCTGTAAGATCTTTTAACGTTTCTTCATTATCTACGGGTGACTCGATATTTTTCAATTGAGGCATATCCTCGGTTCTAGATAAATCTTTATTTTTTTTCTTTATTGTTGAAACTTTTGGTACTTCTATGTCTTCAATTTCAATGGGAGTTTCAGATATTCCTTCTTCAGTAACTTTAGATTTTGTTCTTAGTTTTCTTGGCCGCTTTCGTCTTTTTTTGTCGTTGCTGTTGACATTTATCTCATTATTACTCCCGTTTTCAGAATTTTCGAAAGGAGATGGTGCTGACATGTTTGCTTGCTTTGTTTTGGTTCCTTGTTTCTTTCTTCTTTTTGTTTTCTTTATCATTGGTCTAAGATCAACTTCGTCTTCATTATTTATTTCTAGATTTTCTTCTTCTATTTTAGCAGGAGATTTATCTTGTTTTCCTTTTTTTCCTCTATTTTTTGTGCGCTCAAAATTTTTACGTCTGTTATTAGGTTCGTTGTCTGTTAATTTATTTGCATAATTATCTTTTTCATTGGTTTTTGCCTTAGTTTTGATCTGATTTCCTTTTCCACTAGAATTATTTACTCTTCTTTTAAAAGCATTATTTGCTTTTAATGTAGTATCATTCAAACTAAAAAAATCAGGCGGCACAATAAAATAGTTATTCACAACACTAGGCGCTGCACCTGTATTTGGATGTCTTTGAATTTCTTGTCCATTCTGATTGAAAAGCTTCGTATTAGGGTCCAGAATCTTTTGCAATCCTGGAATTTCTAATATTTTACTCATCAGAATTTGGTTTATTGTGCTTTCGAAACCTGAATGCGTGGGAATTGGATTTTGAACTGTAGTAGGTTGGGGATATGGATTAGTTTGAGTTGCAGCTGGCTGATAGGCAGCTGGTAGGGTAACCAGGTTGCTGTATGGATTTTGTTGACAGATCGAGCATTGTTGTGCTGGCAGTACTTGAGCCACGGGATTTGCAATAACCTGAAAAAAAAAATACTGAATTGAGAAAACTCTTTATTGTACTCCAAAACAAAACACTGTACAAGAAAAGTAAGGTAGGACAACGGTCTTATCGCATATAGCAATTTCTTGCAGACAACTTTCTATAAGTGATAGATAAGTGTCAATATGGTCGAAAATGGTAAACACGCTACGCGTTAAATACTTGAAAGGTACAATACAATGAACAAAAAAATTATGAAAGGAGAACTTTCTGCTAAGCAAACTCTTGGGAAACTATTATAGGGGAAAAGTTATTATAGTTTTCCTTATTGCAAAGGAAAAACTATAAGAAGGTTATATACTTTAGGTAATATTATAAAAACATAACCCTCCTTTTGAGCAGTCGGTTAATAGTACTACGTCATCTACGTATTGCCAAAGTCACTTTTGGGATATGATATCTAATAATATGCGAGCTTATTATTTTTTTTTCTTTTACGCAGAATAGACGCCAGTATTTTCTTTTCTGTAGTGGATTTTGGTCACGTTTATAATTAGTTTTTTTTTTAATTTTTTCTCGTTTTGTCGACGCCGCTGGTGACAAGAGAGCTGGCTCATTTCTCGCACAGAGAATAGCTATTGCTATTCAACGTGGAAATGCAGCCAGTGTTCTTGGCACCATGCCTCAACCTCTTTTGTTAGATTTTTAAGTTATTTTTGACGTGATAACGTTAATAAATCGATGAACGAAAAAGTTGACATATTGTCCCGTAACGCTCATTGTACGCTTGCGCCGCATCTATCTCTTCTCTTCTAGACAGGTTAATTATTCTTGCATTTTAAAAATCTGATTATTAGTATAATTTCAAGTATTTATTCTTTTATTATTAAAAAAATGATTCAATTTTTTTCATAAAAGTATGCAATCATTTCATCAATGTTTTGTTATGACGTTGTCACGTTAAAATTTCGTCCATAAACCAACTTTACAGACAACCAATTATTTATTTTCTATTTAATTTTATCTAATTATTTTTTTTATAATTATTAATACATACCGTAATTATAATTATGGATAAACAAACAAACAACAAAGCTCGCATCATTTTGTATGCTGGTCGTCATTTATGGCACTTAATAATTAAATAAAAATTAAAAATAAAGTTACACTACAAAAAAAATTACCTAACTACGTGCCGGATAAATTACGCAGGTTTTATATTATGTTTGCATCTCGATTACGAACGGTATTGCATCGATTGTTATCGATTAGATAACGATTATTCATCTCGATTACGCACGGTTGGGGTGCCAAATGAGAAGGAACCTACAGTATAATATTTACCAGATATTCCAGACCTGCCAGATTACCAGGCATTTGCCAGACTTTCATCCGCGAAGCAGTAGTGTGCAAACATTACTGTGTCGTGCCCTCAGTGCCCTGATGCCTGCACCTTAACCGACCTTCATGAAGCTTTATTCCGGGGCGTGGAGTAGCCAAATACTGCTCCAAACCGATATAGCCATGTTATAACCAGGATCATCGACACGACGAAGAAGAAGACTGTGCTCCGGTTTGAAGGGCACAGTTTCCAGCTAAATTACTAGCCATATGAGACACAGTGCCACCCAGAACTTGGCACTGCGTAATCCTACGCGGCAATGCACTGCGCTCGTCACCCTGAGACATCGGCACTAAAGTCTCATATGCCCAGTAGAAGGGGCCTCCTGGTGGATATTTACCGAACCCTCTTCACGAAAGTGAGGGGAGACCCGTGCTCAGCAGTGGGACAATATGGGTTGATGATGTCAAAGATGCCGATGATGACGATACTTATCTTATCTTTTTGTAGATGACTTGAAGCCTACTTGTCTAAACTGTGATTTGATTGCCATGACAGCTGTCAAAGTCATGCAAAATTGATCAAGTCACCGAACCCAACACAAGAGTACTATTTGCGGAATCAGAGGGCAGGTGATGACACCTGTCAAGAGGCAATCAGAAATGGCACTCAATGTGGCAAACGGGAGTCTGGACAGCGAAAACGTGACGCTACTGTTGTCATATTTTTTCTTCCTAATACAGTTGGACTAGCAGGATCCAGTTTAGGTTGAAAATGGCAGCAACATAAAAAATAAGACATCACGGTACGATTATGCGACGCGGTTCAGTTTAGGTCTTCAATTGAATCGCTATAAGATGTCATAGTATGCCTCCTGTGGTGTTTAGTGTTCGTTAACGTGTACGACTCTAGCCAAACGATACACACAAATAAGCTATGGGTGGTGCTGTAACTGTTATGGGCAGGCGCAGCGCTCACCATCTGGTGAACGACTTGCTCGTCTCGTCACTCAGTCAAATAAAAAAAAGATCGTGCAGCTCGTCATTTGGTAAATTAGCTATTTGGTAATGTTTGCTCAGTAGTTTAATGAACAACACGTCATGGGTTTTTTATACATTTAATTACTACCTACTAGCTGCACCCCACGGCTTCACCCGCGTAGTTCCCGTCCCCATAGGAATACGAGAACAAAATATAGCCTACTAGCTGCGCCCCGCGGTTTCAATCGCGTAGTTCCTGTTCCCGCGGGAATATGGGGATAAAATATAGCCTATGTTACTCGCTGTCAATGTAGCTTTCCATTAGTGAAATAATCTTTTAAATCGGTGCAGTGGTTTAGCCGAAATCTTACATATTTCCATACAAATTTTCATCCCCTATTTTTACTTTACCCCATCAAGGGTAAAAATTTTACAAACTTTGAATGCCAAATTTATTTATATCTAATCAAAAGCCTAAAAAAATAATTTCAAGCTTCAAAATGACCAAACTTCCATACAAACTTTCATCCCGAAACTTTCATTCGAATTAAAAAGTACCCTATGTCCTTTCTTAGGCTCCAGACTATCTCTGTACCAAATTTCATTTCAATCGGTTCAGTAGTTTAGGCGTGAAAGAGCAACAGACAGACAGAGTTACTTTCGCATTTAGGGAGTAGGGAGGGAAGTAAGGATAGTAGGGATTTTGTAGGGTAAATGGGTTTTCAAATTGCCTTTTTCGATAATTTATTTATTTATTTATTCCACCTTCCAATCAGAAGGTCGTGAGTTCAAATCCCAGTGCGGGCACGTACCAATGTGTTTCTGTAAAAACATATGTAAGTAATTATCACTCGCTTTTCGGTGAAGGAAAACATCGTGAGGAAACCGACATACCTACCCGAGAATTATTTCGGAGGAAGGTCTGTGATCCACCAATCCGGACTGGGCCCCCGTGGTGGATTATGGCCTAACTCTCCTCACGAAAGTGATGAGAGACCCGTGCCCAGCAGTGGGACGTTATGGGTTGATGATGATGATTTATTTATTTATTTCAATATACAGTGCCTTAACAGGTGTTTCCAAAGCGACACCGTAATTTATCTATGTAGCAAGAATAAGGGCCGTTTCTTTTAAAGCAAAGAGAAACATTCCTTCTCATCTTTTATTCCATTTAAGTTTTAAATGGAAACGACTATATCCCTCGAGGGAAGTTATTTCTCGTCTTCACAAAGACGTTATTGCTTTTGAAAGACGTCGAGTGTCGAGACTATTTGCTGAACCCTTGACTTGTTAATTTGCACTTTAACTTAGAAGTTTTTTTTTTATTTGGACGAGAGATGAGCATGTCCTTTACCTGATGGTAAGCGCTACGCCTGCCCGTAAAAGTTACAGTGCCACCAAAAACTTTGCTTTGTAAAATCCTGCGCGGTACTGCACGGCGCTCGTCACCCTTAGACATCGGCTCTAAAGTCTTATGGTATGGTCACGATATCCAGGAAACATAAACACCATTTTGGCGTAATGAAGCTAAAGGCATCAAACACTCACAAATGTCCTTTCAGCTCGGCGCAACCACGCAATACGCGCCAATTTGAACTTTATTTCAAAACGTCTTCATCCTACTTTTGCACCGACACACATCGAATTGCCAACTTCAGCTTCACTCATAAAAAAACAAACAACGAAAAACATAACAAACAACAATTTATTCCTAAACCTAACTTACAACAAAAGCTTTTCCAACTCAACAACAATACTGGTGATCAACTTGATCAAACCACTGAGCAGGCCGGTACCATCAGTTAGGCCACTCAACAAATTCAACACCAAATTTAATACCTGAGCAACCAAACCCAACAACAATCCTGGAGCTGCCAGAACATTGGACCTAAATAGGGATATAAGCACACTTATATAAAGGAACAATACGGATGCTAGGTCAGTCAAAGTTGCGTACAGAAGGGGCAATGTGCAGCCGAAGTAGGGGAGTAAGGCTGGTGTTAAATTCTGGACAATGTTCGAGAGGTTGTTTAGGTTGTTGATAAGGTTGATGAGGAATGGCAGGAGGAGGCAGGCCAGCTGGTTCGCGATGGGGAGGACTGTGGAGATCTCATCGAAGGCTAGCCGGAGGGCTGATACTGAGTATGCTGGTATCATGGCGTCACTGGATTTTATCTGGAAACAAGATTAGGATTGGTTATTTTTTGGTTTGGTTTGGAAACTCAGAATTCAAATGATTTATTGCAAGCAGTGGGAGGCCTTTTCTGCAAGAGACAGCCTGGGGAAGTACCACACCTTTGCCAGATATTCATCCGCCAAGCAGTAGTGTGCAAACATTATTGTTTTCCGGTTTGAAGGGCACTGTTTCCAGTGAAATTACTGGGCATGTGACACTTTTGGCGAGCGCAGTGCAGTGCCGCTCAGGATTTTGTAATGTTAAAATCTGGGTGATATTGCAGCTGTTATAGGCAGGCGTAGCGCTCACAATCGGGTCAATGACTTGTTCGTCTCGTTACATAATTTAAATAAAAACCGGCCAAGTGCGAGTCGGACTCCCGCACGAAGGGTTTCGTACTTTGTTGTATAGGGAGGTCTTAAATAAGGTGGTTGGCTCAGACTGTTACAAGTAGGCGTTACGCCTAGCAGCAGGTGAAGACGTCAAATAATAAAAAATGGATCATTAGGGTTTTTGTCTAAATCAGAAGTTCGATAAATCAGACAAAACCCGACCATCGTGACCTCATCTATATAATAGAGATTGAAGACTTCCTCAACGTTCCGGGAATTCCCAAAAGACGCGCTTTTTCATTCAAATGACGTTACTTAAGGTGCGGCTCCATTACGGCGAACATTCGTTTGATGGACGATCGCAAATGAGAGTAATTTACTTGATGAAGCTTGGAGACATTGAACTTTATTAAGGGTTGGGTTTTTGAGGGTTGTTTTTAGAACTATTTGCATTTTAGGTTAACATGTTCACTGCTGAACCGTTTTACTTTTTTTGGCTCTTTAGCGAGTCTTCACACAACGTATGTGATTACTGTTTACTGGCGTTGCGTCGTAACTAAACTCAATCAGCTGTGCGGGCGCACACAACTGGTGTGATCAATTTGTCAATACAGCAGTGCGGGTTCCCACGCCAGGCGTGTTTTCGCTTGCCGTAACATTATAAAAAACACAGACGTGTGTGTTTTCACCAGTGAACGTGTTAATGTATAACTTATTGTTTCATCATCGTCATCATCATTATTTCATCTCTTTCACGCAAAAACTACTGAACGGATTTAGATGAAATTTAGCACAAAGATACTTTATTACCTGGATTAATACATAAGATAATTTTTATCCCGCCAAAATTAACGGTTCCCATGGGATAATACTCACTGCGGATGAAACCGTCGGTCGCAGCTAGTCTTAATTTTTTTTTTTTATTTGATTTAGCGACGAGACGAGCAAGTCATTCCCCTGATGGTAAGCGCTAGGCCTGCCCATAACAGTTACAGTGCCATCCAGAACTTTCCATTGCATAATCCTGCGTGGCGCACTGCGCTCTTCACCCTGACACATCGGCTCTAAAGTCTCATATGCCCGGTAATTTCGCTGGAAACAGTGCCCTTCGAACCGGAACACAGCAATGTTTGCACATCTTAAATATCTGGCAAAGGTGTGGTACTTCCCCAGGCGTTCTCTTGCAGAAGAGGCCTCCCACTACAAATATGTGGGAAATCTCAGATCGGTTATTTGGACGGAGAGGCCAGGCGTGCAAATATTATGTAAAAAAATAAAAAGAATTGTACTAACCAATAATATAACTGCAAACCCCAATATAATAATATATCTACTCATTTTCACACAGACTTACTAAACTAAAAGGCGAAATATTAGTGATTTTTTTCTACCTAATTATTATTTATAAAGACTATTTTTATCGAAACCGTGTAATGACAGTTACGAAATAATTAAGTAACAGTTAAATTGAATTGTTTAATTATAATCTATTATTATGGTATTGATAATCTATGTGTGTAATGTAATATATGTTATCTCCGATGAACAGGTACTTGATTAAATTATTAATTATCTGTGATTTTTTAGAAACTGCTCAGTTTCGTAGTGTTATATTGGTTTTGCAAAGTTTTCTAACAAGTCTATCGATTTTCCAATCATTCTTTGAACTGTACCAGTTTGATACTATTGCTTATATAGTATACTTGCTGCGCTCTGCGGTTTCACCCGAATAATTCAAGTTTCCCCGCAATAACTCTCTTAAAAGCAATATATTTTCCCCGTTTTTGCCACATTCTTCATTGATGCTCCGATCGTATTGGTCGTAGCGTGATGCCTATAACCTTTCTCGATAAATGGACTATTCAACACAAAAAGAATTGTTCGATTCGAACCAGTAGTTCTTGAGATCCTAGTGTTCAAACAAACAAACTCTACAGCTTTATATATTATTATTAGAGTATAGATATAGGTTACACTGGCCTACACTCATTTTGGTGTCTAAGATTTTAGACCTGATTTTGGGTATATTATTTGAGCTGATACGAGAAAACTAGCCACATTTTTCATATCAGCTCTTGTTCATGAGTACCAAAGTATACAGAATACAAGCGAATTACCGTGTCATTAATCGGTTTCCGTTGATCTTTCACTATAAAATCACCGCATATGTAACAAAACATATCAGGATCGTTAATGCAACTTCTCGATTTACTTGCCATCATAAATTTATACGATTAATGTCATAAAAGTAGTTATAACATGGGCTGATTTTGAATGAAACCGTAAAAAAGTTAAAATAAGAATTGTAGGTAAACCAGAGCTGTCAGCTGACATCTAGTAGCAGCAATGTAGTTCATACTACCTACTTTACCGACTACAGATGCGAACAGAGCTGCACCAAAACATTTATTTTTTTGTAGGCCAGTGTTATAGATCATGAGATTGGTCAACTATTCAAACTTTTTTTTTATTTGACTTAGTAACGAGACGAGCATGTCGTTCACTAGATGGTAAGCGCTACACCTGCCCATAGCAGTTACAGCGGCACCCAGAACTTTGCATTGTATAAACGTGCGCGGTACTGCACTGCGCTCGTCACCATGAGACATCGGTTCTGAAGTCTCATATGTCCAGTAATGTCGCTGGAAACAGTGCCCTTCGAACCGGAACACAGTAATGTTTGCACACTACTTGGCGCATGAATATCTGGCTTCTATTGAAATTCTTCTGTACTGTGTTTATTTTTGTTTCTGGTGTACAATAAAGAGTTTTCTATTCCATTCTATTCTATGAGTATTCCCTAGGCGGTCTCTTGCAGAACAGGCCTCCCGCTACAAAATCTATTTAACAGATGTTTTCTCGTAATGTTAATGAACTCCACAGGCTCTGACCTTCAATATTGACCTACTAAAGAACATACAACACAAGCTTTATTCTTATTAACTGAATGTCAACTTATCACAAAATTGCAGGTAATGATGAAGATTCAGCAATTTCTTTGCGGCATTTAATCACGGCCATGACACAAATTCTGGTACGCATTATTTTGCTGACTTTTGTTTTGATTTTGAAATCCTAGTTTACAGAGTTTAATTTTGTAAAGATGTGATTTTTTTTATTTGCCTGAGTGACGGGACTAGCATGTCGTTCGCCTGATGGTAAGCGCTACGCCTGCTCATAACAGTTACCAGAACTTTGCATTGCATAATCCTACGCGGTACTGCACTGCGCTCGTCACTCTGAGACATCTGCAATGCCAGGGGCTTTGCTGATGCATTGCCTACCTTTAATAGGGAAGAAACTTTACTTTTTTTTTAAATAAATGTTATCTATCATCCATCAATATTGATAATTGATTCACCTGTCGCTACGATAATAGATAATGATTTTAAATAATCGCAGAATAATTATGTTACAAAATAATTAGGTAACGCACGGCAATTCGATTTTCTCTTATCGATTTCTTTGTTTATCGATTTCTTTCTAAGTTACTTCATTTTGTAACTTTAAATGTATAAAAGTGTTAGTTTAATATTACTATTAGATATAAAACTATTGGGTTAACGAGGGACGTCTTTTTAAAAGTTTTTTAATGTTTTTAAAATAATGTCTAAGTTGGCATTGGTCCTATTTTGCGTTATTGCGGTATTTTCATTGACGGTAAGGAATTATTACAGACTTCTTTTAGGTTAACGCGTTCACTGCTGAAAACACAGACGTTGTGTTTTTTATTAATTTACGCGGGTGCGGGAAAAAACACCTGTTGTGTGCGCAGCTTACGTGCCGGCTGTGCGGCGAAACACAGACGTGTGTGTAACGCGGCGCTACTACAGCGCGGCTCACACAGACGGCACGCCATTGCTGGAAAACACACACGGTCCGTAACGGTGCCCAAATGTAAAAACCGGTTCAGCTGTCATCGTGTTAAGGTGGTACGCTTCGCTTATGGCGTGAAATTTAAATTATAAGCTGTGTTTTGGTTTTCGGCGCTAGATCTGGTAACGACTTTATTAAATGATACTGGAATTTGCATCAAGAGTAGATTAGCAGATCTTTTATTGCGATTTTTCGTAAATATTTGCACCAGATTGCTCAAATAAACTAATCAACCGTTAAGCTGATGACTGCAGTTCCTATTGACTATTTGAGTAATCGGCTGTTTAATGTGCTAAATATCTATATGAAATAATGTATAAAAATAGTCTTAGATTATTACAAACTCCGCTATCATTTACAATAGTTATACGGTCTAGTTCCAAAAACAAAAAAAAAACTGTTTGGTATTTTAATTTCGCGCCATAAACGAAGCGTTCCACCTTAAAACGAGAACCTTGAACGAGTAACTTAACTCAGTAATGTTTTTTTTTAAATTAACATGCCAATGAATCGAAAGAGGTGTGTCAGGATCGCAGCATGTGGATAGATGTAATCTCTGCCTACCCCGACGGGGAGAAGGCGTGAATATATGCATGTAACATGCTAATGACAAAAGTTTAAGATATTTCTAACACGCTCTTTATTAATTAGTAACAAGTAACTTTGTACCACATACCTACGCGAGAATTATTTCGGGGGTAGGTAGGTGATCCAACAGTCCGGATCTGGCCCCCGTGGTGGATTATGGCCTAACCCTCCTCACGTAAGTGTGGGGAGACCCGTGCCCAGCAGTGGGACGTTATTGGTTGATGATGATGAAGTAACTATGTTGAGGCCAAGAAATCTCGCAATTGGTTTTTCATCCGCCCTTACCCCGCGAACCACTGTAGCGAAAAAACGTAAAAAATGAAAAATTTCCGCTTTATAAATTTGTAGAAAAAGTCATTAAGAAAAAAGAAACAAATTTAAAATCAGGAACTTCTTCACTTCTGCTTTTTTTTCACAGCCTTGATACGAATCACTTATTGTGCCAGCTTCAATTCAGTTCTTTTGATTCGTTAATTTATTTTTCGTTCCAGCCAGTGTCGGCTACGGGAGTCCAGTTACCAGCCGTATACCCTCTAGTGAACATCCTCCTTCCTCTATTAAACAACGTATACAACCTCCTTCTGTCACTGCTCTCCATTTTCGACACACTCCCTCCTTCCGTCAGCTGCCTCATACCAGTAGACCTGGGAGCATTAGAAACCTCCTTGCTAAAGTTGTACTCACAAGCACTGGCCATCGTGAACTTTTTAAGAAGCTTACCGGAGTACGCTTTTGGCGCGAATCCCAATACGCCTTCGAACGGAGTATTAAACCTCCAGGGTCTGTTAACGACGCTGATATCTTCAATAGCGGAACTGGCTGATGATGTCCTGATTGGTATCGGTGGGGGGCTGCTTCCAGGGTTACTGAAGCTGGTGGTGATGGTGGTGCAGTGTCTGCTTACTTTGCTCCTTTAGTCACAAACAACATACAGAATGGACACTCACACCCTCGCGATCCACTTCCCAGCACCTTTACCAGCAATCGGAGGGAATTCGGGAGGACAGTCAATATTACACGCCCAAATAGCAATAGACAAACGGGTTCGTATGAACCTCCCTACTCACGGGTTGTCTTTTTTATCGGTCGCGTAATATCTTCGGGTACTCACACACGCATTTAGCATGTATACAAGCGTCTTTTATATGCATGTGTGATATGTCAAATCAGTCATATTTCTAAGGAGTGTCCGGGTGTAATTATTCTTTTGTGCCAGCATTTCTTAAGAGCCATGTAAATAAATACTTTTTGGAAGAAACTCCTCTTTAGTGGAGCTCTAAGGAGGCCCGTTCTAGTTGAAGGATAGACTCCAAGAAGGCAGTCTTACGGGGTGGATGTTTTAAAAATAGGGATCGGTTTAAGATTGTTAATAGCTATGTAAGATTGTTTGTTATTTAATAAACTGTGTTAATAACTATCTTAACAGTTTTTTCCTATTCACAATGACCATAATCATGCTTCATCCACACTATTATAATAATTAAGACATAATTCATCGCTCCCCACCTCTCATGATTACGTCGATCATGGCTCTCTGCCATTCGTAATGATTGATCGTGATTATGAATAAATAAAAAATTATGAAAGTGGCCATCGTCATTCTCCACCCTTATAGACCCTTGTTACCCTTGTTTACCTATTGTAATTCTTCTGTACTGTGTTTATTTTTGTTTCTGGTGTACAATAAAGAGTTTTCTATTCTATTCTATTCTATTCTATTCTACACCAATGTCTCAGGGTGACGAGTGCGGTGCAGTGCCGCAACAGATTCTGGAGCACTGTAGCCGTTATGGGCAGGCGTGGCGCTTACCATCAGGTGAACTACTTGCTCGTTTCGTTACCTAGTAACATAAAAAAGACGAAATGTGTGTTGGGACAATTATTAGAAGTAAAACTTGAACTAAAAAATTAAAAAAAAAAAAACATTTCTAATTATTTTTCATAAAATATTTTTTTTTAAATATACGAAAAGTAACTCTCTCTCTTTCTATCTTCACTAACTTATATCTCCCTCTCAACTTCCGTTCGCCTCCCCCGATCACATTTTTCGTAACGCATTCACCAGCGTACTCCCCAAGTCAAGTTTTACTTCGAAAACCCAGCACAGAATAGATATAGGCCATAGGCCTCAATTTTTTTTTAATTAATAATTAGGTTCGCGTTTGATCATTAACCTCATCTGATGTTAAGTGACAATGCGGGGCCCACCGCTGTTTCCCGGTCCAAATTGGTGGATCATGTCACATAAATCCGAAAACATTCTAAGGCATGTGGGTTTTCTCGGAATATTTTTCTTTCCCTAAAATCGTAAGATAAACAATTGAATATAAAAACAGTTCAATATTATACGAAAATAAATGCCACCTTACAATATTGTTGTTGTAAAACGAAGTTCATACCAGCGACGACAACAAAACATTTTATGTTGTTGTCGACGTAGAAACAACATTAACTGCGCAGTTGATGGAGGCTGTTTCACCTTTAGCTGTTATTTTAACTAACCTACAAATAAGTCGTTAAATAAATTCAAAACAACACCTGAGTTTGGCGGCAACCGAAAATGTGTCATTTTTATTTTTCTATAATATAAAACTTGTGTTTTTTTTACGTGACAACGTCTAATAAATCGATGAACGCCGGCTGCATGCACGAAAAAGTTGTCACATTGTCCCGTAACGCTCATTGTACGCTTGCGCCGCATCTATCTCTCTTCTCTTCTTGACTGGTTAATTATTCTTGCATTTTGTAAATCTGATTATTAGTATAATTTCAAGTATTTATTCTTTTAATATTAAATAAATGATTAAATTTTATTCATAAAAGTATACAATCATTTCATCAATGTTTTGTCATGACGTCATGTTAAAATATCGTCCGTAAACCAAATTTACAGACAACCAATTTTTTATATTTTTTTGCTGGAAACAGTGCCGCCCAGAACTTTCAATGCACAAACTTGCGTGGCACTGCACTACGCTCGTCACCCTGAGACATCGGCTCTAAAGTCTCATATGCCCAGTAATTTCGCTGGAAACAATGCCCTTCAAACCGGAACGCCTCGAACAATGACGCAGTTAGTCTTCTATAATACCATTCCGCATCGTTCCTTTAACACTTTGACTGCGAGCCGTTTTGCTTGTCTAGCCACGGGTGCGGCTCTGCACGCGCCATAGTGTTTTCCCATACAACAAACACAACAGTTGTGTTTTACCGTACTCGTGGCAAGTTATGAAAAACACGACAGTTATGTTTTCTTAGTCAATTCACAGTTCGGTCTCGATTCGTGGAACTTTCAATCGAATTGTAGTTTAATGGCCTTCTGATTATTGGAATCAGACGAGATAGCATGGGAAGTGGGATGAAGTTTAGCTATAAATTAATCCTTCAGGTAGTGTATTTAGCAGGGTGTGGGGAAAGTGGGGTAGTTGCCATTTAAAAGCTTCTATTTCGGCCCAGCGCCCACTCCGTTACGGGTAAATGACGCGACGCCCACTCGGGGAATAAGGGCGCGTTCTACTGAAGGGGAGGATTTGCGACTATTGAATCTATATCGCAAAACACACACGTCTGTGTTTTAATAATTTTACGGCAAGCGAAAATACGCCTGGCGTGCGAACCCGCACTGCTATATTGTCAATTTTATCGCACCAGTTGTGTGCGCCCGCATAGCTAATTGAGTTTAGTTACGACACAACGCCAGTAAACAGTAAACACATACGTTGTGTGAAGATTCGCAAAAGAGACAAAAAAGTAAAACAGTTCAGCAGTGAACGTGTCACGTTTTTGTCGTAAATACATATAAATATGAAGCCGCTACTGATTTTCGCTTAGAAAATCAGTAGCCGCTTCATATTTATATGAAAGAATAATCACTCGAGAATACGTAGACCAATTCGGCTGTACTTTTTCGTTGTTTTGGCAATTTTTAAGACAAGGTTAGTATGATAGTAAAAATTGGAAAAGTTTCCGAAAAATTGGAAAATTTGGGGAAAACGGAAAAGCCGGAAAATTGGAAAAAATATATTTCTATGCTTAAGACATGGGCTGTTTTTAATCTTGCAGTAAACTAGAATTTAACCGATGTAATGGTGAGACGCAGGTAGTGGAATATAAATTATTTGTTTTATTTATTTATTTCACCGAATAATAAAAAGAGAAAGTCATACACCAGATGGTAAGCGCTACGCCTGCCCATAACAGTTACAGTGCCGCCCAGAACTTTGCATTGCATTATCTTAAGCAGCACACACGTGCTTGCATGCTTCCCTTGCGTGCGTCACCATGAGACTAAGGAAGTACCACACTTTTGCCAGATATGCAAAGGCAAAGCGTAGCGATTGCTACGCGATTGGTCGCAAAATGTAACTATAGAAATCAGTAACGGTAACTGATCACCCGCCGTTTCTCGTTTCAGAAGTAGTGTAGTGGGAGGCCTCTTCTGCTAGAAACCGCCTGGGGAAGAAGACTGTAGGATATTCATCCGCCAAGCAGTAGTGTGCAAACATTACTGTGTTCCGGTTTGAAGGGCACTGCTTCCAGCAACATTACTGGGCATATGAGACTTTAGAGCCGATGTCTCAGGGTGACGAGCGCCTTGCCGCGTAAGACACTAGGTGGCACTGTAACTGTTATCGGCAGGCGTAGCGCGTACCATGTGAAGGACTTATTCGTCTCGTGACACAGCCAAATTAAAAAAAAACTAATTTAAAAAAAAATGTTGAATAAAGTCGCGCGCTTCCGGCTTCAGTGTGAACCTGGGCCAAGCCCGTTCATGCGCATTGAGTCCTCATGTATGGATCGCTAGTTGTGCCCTGGACATCGCCGAGAGAAGACGCCATGTCCCGGTGAGTACCACCTCATTCATGCTTTCTATTTTTACAATTTCACACTGGCCACTAAGGGATACTGAGAAGAAAAACGCTTTCCTTTCGGCGGGAGATGGGTGCAACCTTTTTTTCTTTCATATTTTTTTTCTAGTTTTAGGAAGGTCGCTTGGGATTGCTGCGAAGTTTGAATGGCGCCTATTTTAGATTCATTGAGTGTTTTTTTTTTATTGGTTCGGAAATTGCGTCGTTCGTTGGTTTATTTTCAGCTTTTGGGACTGGCCACTTGGGGCTAGTAAAAGAAGAGAATGTTGGCGGGAGATCGACGGGGATTTCTTTTTAAATTTGATTAGCAAATTGGTTTGAGCGGTAAAATTTAGAGACTTTTCTGCTTTAAAGTTTGCAAAATTCGTTTAGTCATTTAAAAAGTTTGCATTCTGCGTTTATTACCCACCTCTACACTGACAGTACGTTTATATTTTTTCCAGAATGTTGGTATAATTGATCTATTTTTGTCCCACGCATGAATTGACGAGAACACACGAGCGTTTTAAAATGGCGTATTTAATTGGGTGGTCATAATTGGGTGAGACGTCGTGGCGTTTAAGCTGTTTTTGATGAAACGCCTTTTAGAACTTTGATGAGACTTTCGCTTCGGAACTTCAATTAAGTTGATTCTTCGCAGAACACCAGAAAGAAGACTTTTTTTAAACAATCTACGGTTGGGAATTTTAATGAAAGATCGAGTAGGCGGATAATCAATTTATAGATAAATATATATTTTTACAGATACGAAACAAGATTAAGAACGAAATAAAATTATAAATAAATACACATGGTAAAAAAATATTAAGATATTTTAACTAAACAAATAACTTTACAAGTCATCCTATATTATTGACTCACTTCTTGGAAAAACCACAAATTCCCTTTGTATTTTCAATTTAAATCAATAAACGACCATTTTACTTTAATTCAATAAAATCATTAAAATCATCCGATCCCTTAAAATCAAAAATTAATCTTAATTATACGCATATAAGAGTAAAAACACAGTAATAAAATAAACCTGCTAAGTTAATTTTAAAACGAATCCACTTTATAAATCTCCACGGTAAAGTGGCCTTTATAGTGCTTGTAAATTTGTGAAAACGGCATTTAAGTTTCATTAAAACCTTTTTTAACTACCCCACAGAGGTTTTGAGTTCCACACTTACGTATTTACCTATTCAAGTTACAAGTGGCAGCTCTGCGCTGATTTCAAAGCCTTGAAAATGAAACTCGTTTTATATATTACGAACGCGAACTCACGACTCGGTTTTTTTCACGCCAGTGAAATAAAATTCACCTCAAAACTTGAAGATTTACTTTTAATAGGTGTGGGTACAATAAAATACATTACTTAATTTAGAATTGGTAATATCCTGGAACATAGTTTCCATTTTAATGTCGTTAAAATCAAATGATTTTCAATGTAAATTGAATAAGTTTAATTACCTGCAATACTTATACCCTATTTTAGTCTAATAAACCACTACCAGTTGAAAACGTTCCCAAAAATGAAAATCGAATCCTAAACCATCACTTCATTTCACCTCAGAACTTGAAGATTTTTTCACTTGGCTTCACCTCAAATCTTGAAGATTAACTTTCAACAGGTGTAGGTAAAGTGGCTTGCCTAATTAAAATCGCGTGATCTTTGGCTACCCGAAATCCGTTTAGGCAACCTCGGCTCTTGTTAATCTACTTTAATCCGGTTATTTTCGGACGGTCGTAATAACATCAATGATAAAGGCTATAAGGGCTATTTTCGCCTGCGCTCTGAAACAACGCCTTTGAGACCAAAGTTAATATAAATCTGCTGAATAAAACAACTCAATGGACGCTGCTTTTTCATTTTAGCGTCTTATGTCTTTACTAACTTCTTCGTTTGCGCTTAGAAATATTAATGTAATGAGATATCGAAATGGAACATACACGATACTCATCCGCCAAGCAGTAGTGCGCATACATTACCGTGTTCCGGTATGAAGGCCACTGTTTCCAGTGAAATTACTGGGCAAGGACTTTAGAGCCAATGTCTCAGGGTGACAAGCGCAGTGCAGTGCCGCGCAGGATTATGCAATGCATAGTTTTGGGTGGCACTGTAACTGTTATGGGTAAGCGTAGCGCTTATCATCAGCTGAATGACAGGCTCGACTCGTCACTCAGTCAAAAAAAAAATGAAAATTTATGTTAAATTTCCGATATAATCTCTGATATTTCAATGAAATGAAATACATAAACACATTGGTTGGTACGTGCCCGTATTAGGATTTGAACTCACGGCCTTCTCCTTGGAAGGCAGACGATCTCTTACTAGGCTACTACCGCTTAAAATATAAACAGCAATAATAATATAAAGCAATCCATTGTCAACAGCATCACCATGTCTCTCACCGCGCTCGTCATGTTGGGATTCATCGCCTCCGGGCACGCCTGGGGCGGCCTCTTCAACAGATTCAGCTCTGACATGCTGGCCAACCTGGGATACGGCCGCTCGCCTTACAGGCATTACCCTTATGGACAGGTAAATATCAACTAGGCATTACCCTTATGGACAGGTAATATTAACTAGGCATTACCCTTACGGACGGGTAAAACCATTTTTTAAACCAGTTGTCACCCTTATTGACAGGTAAAAGTTATCTTTTCTTTAGATGGACGTTAAGCGTTGGCTTTATGAACAGGTAAATGTCAACTTAGTCTCTCAACTAGGCTTATGGAATGGTAAAAAAATAATATTGTACAGGGTGTTACCCTTATGGACAGGTAAAACTTATTTGTAAACTAGACGTTACCTTTTTGGACTGGTTAATGTCATCTTTCAACTGGGTGTTACCCTTATGGACGAGGATTTTTTTCTGCTAGCAATTTTACCACATCGTTAAAATTTTTGGCAAAATCACAGATTTTGACAGATTTAAAAAAAAATAACCATAAAAAAAACAATATAATAAAATAAATATTCTGTGAAAATTGGTAACTTTGACAGCTTTTACAGTTTTCATGGTAAAAGTCAAGTTTTTTTTAAAGATTTGTGTATTTTTCTTAATAAAGGAGAGTTTTCTAGAGCGTCACTTGATACTGTTTTCCGATAGAGGGATAATTTTATCCCATCTGCTTTTAACCCTTATATGTAGGTCACGTGACGCGTGTACAAAGGTCAGCGGGTCTGAGAGGCCAAAGGGAAATCTTTAGTCGTGTGATGTGGAGATTTATTCGAAAGAGTATGGTTTTTTTTTTCAGATTAAAATTAAAAATAATAGGAAAATTTAGTTGTCGGATGAAACTTACTTACTCAGGCGGAATTTAACAATATATTTGTACATTTTCTTATCGATTATGGATTTCCGCAAATTAACGCCTGATTCTATTAACGATAATTATAAATTATATTTACATAACTTAAAAAACTGTGATTAAATAAAATTAATAAGAAAACTGAAACTAAAAAAAGCAAACAAAAGGGGGCGTTTGATTTGAAATTTGGGATTTTTGTTTTAAGATAGACGTTTTAAGAGTTTTTTTTTTTAAACTTATATGAATAAAAAAAATATTGCATTAAACAATTATGTTGACAGGATTTTAGTAATTTGGTTTGTTTCTAATTGGCAACCCATCTTTTTTTTTAGGTTATTGATTGATTTAAATTGTTACTTAATAACCTATAGAGCAACGCCGTCTACTTTCAACATTAACAATTCTCCACACAAACACAAAAGAAAAAAAAACGAAAAAATTAAATTTTTAAAAATCGTTAAAAAAAAATTCAAAAAATTCCTCCCCTCCCAGGTGGAACCCGACGAGGCGTACTCCGAGGCAATGGAGGGTAACCGCATTGATGACGTCATCGACAACCCCGTGCAGTGCTACAACTCCCCCTGCGGGGACAACGGCTACTGCTGCCCTGGCTTCGTGTGCATGCAGACAGGTAAGGAAGGTAAGGCCTCTGAAAAATTAAGGGAGGAAATTTAAAAAAAATCCCGTTAAGGGGTCTTTTATAAAAAAATAATAATATTGTGAGCTGAGGCACACAGCAGAAGAAAAACTTTAACTTAAAATTATTTGAAAAAAAAAAATCTAAAAGAATTTATATTATAGATATATATTATATTATAAAATATACGATAAGTGACTCTCTCTCTTTGTATCTCCACTAACTTATATCACCCTCTCAACTTCCGTTCGCCTTGCCCGATCACACTTTTCGTAACGCATTCACCAACCTACTCCCCAATTCAAGCGTGCGTAAAGAAGATATGCTTCAAAACAAATTAAATATATCCCTTGGCCTACTTCATTACAAAAACTGTTAAAACCGAGAACAATAACAAACGTCACAACATTTTTTTTTAAATTGCCAGATATTAATTAACTGCCTCACATATAAAACTCATAGCAGTGGCAGTGCAGTGCCGCGCAGGATAAGAAATGCAAAGTTTCGGGTGACACTGTAACTGGCGTAGCGCTTACCGTCAGGTGGACGACTTGCTCGCTCTTCGCTCAGTTAAATAAAATTAAAATCCTTTTAAACAGTTTTGTAAAACGATAACATTAATAATTTGATAAAAAAAGCATAAAATCAAATTAACATAATATAACATAATTAACCTAATTATAACATACAAGCTGTACCCTGCCAGGCTTCGCTGTGGCACATTCGCACATTCGCTGATATGTCACTGATGAAAAAAATAGATAAAAACAATCCTTGATGCGGATTATATATCATGCTAAAATTTCAGCTCGATCGGTGCAGAACTTTTTGAGTTTTTGAAGCGTACACAAACCAACATAACATTTTTATTTATATAGATAGATTAACATATATTATTTTTACAACACATTAATTTGAACATATTAATTCTATTTTTAAAACAAGCCGCGAGAGAGGATTTCGCTTTAGAAAGTACCCTTTTGACGAGAATAAGGGTCATATAATGAAATTGCGAGCAATTTAAAACTATAACAAGCTTCATAGATCCAATTAGTTAAAGAAACAACAACGTAGAGTCCAAATGTTACCAATTACGTGACGCGTCATGTTTGCGCAACTCTGGGTGTGGCCGGGAATGACGTAAAAGGTATGACTATAGTGAAAACTGTAGGGTTTAGGCAAAAGAAACCAGGATTTAAATTATAACAAAAGATTTTATTGGCCCTCTATTAAACAAACTAAACAATGACAACATAAAGGAAGGGAAGTAACCACTTGACAGATGCGTAGCCATCGACTAAACACAGGCAGTACCCACCAGAGACTATATTGTATCACTGTAATCCCTACTTATATTATAAATGCGAAAGTAACTCTGTCTGTCTGTTGCTCTTTCACGCCTAAACTACTGAACCGATTGAAACGAAATTTGGTACAGAGATAGTCTAGAGCCTAGGAAAGGACATAGAGTACTTTTTAATGCGAAAAAAGCATTGTAAGGGGTGAAATAGGGGATGAGAGTTCGTATTGAAATATGTACGGTTTCGCTAAACCACTGCACCGAATTACAAAATTATTTCACTGCATTGACAGCGCGTACCATAGGCTATATTTTAGCCCCATATTCCCGCGGGAACAGGAACTACGCGGGTGTAACCGCGGGGCGCAGATAGTATTGTATAATTAGTTTCCAGTGCTTATTACAGTGTAAATGCTAATTGCTTTGTTTACTTACTAACGAAAACAATTGGTAAAGTAAGTCGTATTTTTGCCGAGTTTTGGACATCAGGTGTCAGAGTACGTCAGGCTCTCCGAAGGCTTCTGACGTGGCGTGACGACTGCTTCCCATCCACTGCAACTGGAATCCACAGGGACGTTCTTGCGAAGCACGAATCGATAGAATTATTCTTTCTTACTTTAGAAAGTACCCTTTTGACGCGACTTAAGGGCCTTCATCATCAACCCATACCGTCCCACTGCTGGGCACGGGTCTCTCTTCAGTTTCGTGAGGAGGGTTAGGCCATAATCCACGACGGGGGCCCAGTCCGGATTGGTGGATAACATACCTACCTCCGAAATAATTCTCGGGTAGGCATGTGGGTTTCCTCACGATGTTTTCCTTCACCGAAAAGCGAGTGATAATTACGTACATATGTTTTACAGACACACATTGGTACGTGCCCGCATTGGGATTTGAACTCACGACCTTCTGATTGGAAGGTGGACGTTCTCCCACTAGGCTACCACCGCTTCCCATTAGGGCCGTAATGAACAGTAATAAACCTAATACAGAACTACGGACAGGCCTACTTGTCCATTACTCTGGCTCCAAGACAGAAACTTTATAATAGTTCTTCTGTAACGAGAACAAGGAATGTACTTCGAAAACTTTAGGAACTTTAGGAGAAAACTCACGTGATAATTACGTTGGTGATTAAAACTCCGGCCTACTGGGTATTACAATTACGATTAACCCGTATCTTCTTATATGACTGAGTGAAGAGACGAGCAAGTCTGGTTTCACCTGCTGGTAAACGCTACGCCTGCCCATAACAGTCACAGTGCCACCCAGAACTTTGCATTGCATAATCCTGCGCGGCGCACTGCGCTCGTCACCCTGGGACATCGGCTCTAAAGTCTCATATGGCCAGTAATTTCGCTGGAAACAGTGCCCTTCCAACCGGAACACATTAATGTTTTCACGCTACTGCTTGGCGGATGGATATCTGGCAAAGGTGTGGTACTTCCCCAGGCGGCGGCTATTTCTTATTAGTTTTTAAAATGCTTTCTAAGTTAGTGAAGGCATGGCTCAGCTACAGTTTTTCTTTTGCTAAATAATTAGCAAACAACACAGAAATACACACATTCATTAGCTACATTTAAATGTAGCTTAACTCTTCCATTATAACAAACTATGATGAAAGTAAAATAAATTTACTTGTAACCTTGACTTCGCATTTCAGAAATTCCGAGAAAATTATGATTTAGGTAAATGTTATTATAGCTTAGGTGTACGTCACTGGATTGTTTAAATCGCGTGTTGTTTATTAATGCTTTCAGAGAAATTAATATGAATTGCAAGTGTGATTTCATTTTCCCGGAATTTTCTTAAAATAATGCAGATCAGAATTTTACTAAGTTAGGCATTCAAAGTATATTTGTAGCTTTAGTCATCATCATCGACTAATGTCCGCCCACTGCTGAGCACGGGGCTCCACTTTCATGATGAGGATTAGGTCACAATCCACAACAGGGACCCGACCCGCATAGGTGGATCACATACGTGCGAAATAATTCTCAGGCATGTGGGTTTCCTCGTGGTGTTGTGGTAGGCCTCTTCTGCAAGAGACCGCCTGGAGAAGTTTCAAGAAACCTTTGCGAGATATTCAACCGCCAAGCAGTAGTGTGCAAACAATACTGTGTTAGAAGCGATGTCTCAGGGTGAGGGGTGACAAGGGTAGTGCAGTGCCGCGCAAGATTACCTTACCTACAAATTTGTACGGAACCCTCAGTGCGCGAGTCCGATTCGCACTTGGCTGGTTTTTTTTCACTGCCGACACCTAATGTTGGCTTTGTTACCCCAAGATACGTTTTACGAGTGTGGCAATGCCGTTTAAAACCTTTTTTATGTCCATTTTATTAGAACATTTCTACGTGGACTCGTTGGATTTGCTAATAGGTACTCGGCTTTCGAATACATGGGAGAATGCTTTCTCGGTAACGTTGTATTAAGGATAAAGGTTAGGTATTTCTGAAAGCGGCGATAGCCCGCTGAGCGAATATCTACCTTCCAAGCTTGAGAGTTCAAATCCCAGAGCGGGCACGTACCAATGTGTTTCTTGTAAAAACATATCTAGATATGTATTTATCACTCGCTTTTCGGTGAAGGAAAACATCGTGAGGAAACTCACATGCCCGAGAAATATTTCAGTATGTGTTCCACCAATCCGGACCACCCCCGTGGTGGGTTACGGCCTAATTCTCCTTACGAAAGAGCCGTGCTCAGCAGTGGGACAATATGGGTTGATAATGATGATGATGATACGTAGTCACGCCCTTCTCCCGTTGCGATAGGCAGAGACTGCATCTTTCCACACGCTACGACCCCAGCGGAAAACAGTACGCCAACTCCCTGACACCCTCTACTGGTTTCTGGAACCTTTGGTCATAGTTAAACATCACTAATAGTATGTGACGTTACCACAGTCTAAATGGAACGTTAAAAGCTTCGTCATTTTACGACCACTTTTAGCCTAAGTGCTACTTAAGTGTGACGATGTAAGTGCTTAGTGCCCCACTAACTTTAGAACAGGGTAAAACTTGGATTAAAAATTTTACACCAGTTTGCTTGTCAATGGCAATTCGTAGAGCAAAGTTGCATTAAATATTTGTCACGGTGGCATTTTGATACTATGACACAGAAGACATAATAGCATTAAATGGCTTACTGCTTTCTATTTTCTGTCGACATGATTTATGTGCCAAGATTACATTTTCAAAGTTTTTAGTTTTAGATTCGCTTTGTTTGTCGGTTTCTTTGTTTTGTCCATTGTGTGTTTTCTGTTTATATTATATCTGTTATGGAGAGGTGTAGCGCTTACCATCGCGTGAATGACCTGCTCTAACTTTTAGTCAAATGACGAATTGGTATTTCGAATATCTTGTACAAAATAATGTAAAGTCAAGTTTATGATTTTTAATACGTTCATTGCTGAGAACACAACTGTCGTGTTTTTTTATGAATTGCCTCGAGTGCGCCAAAACACAACTGTTGTGTTTGCTGTGTGGGAAAACACTATGGAGTGTGCAGAGCCGCACCCGTGGCTAGACAAGCAAATCGGCTCAGCAGTAAAAGTGTTTTACTGCAAAATAATGCCTCATTGACAAATGTCTTTACAATTTTTTTTATACACTTTACATCGTAAAAAAAAAGTCTTATCATTATAATCAAATTATAAACATTTTATGGTAAATTAATGCGTAAATTTTCATCGTATTAATCTCCCCACAAACATAACGTTTTCTCGTCAAATACAGGCGTTTGTACCCGGCCCTACCCTTGGGACCAAAAACTCGGTTTGTTCGCGGTCGGCAGGTTTTACCCCCAATCCTCCCAACCCTTCCCCGCTGTCTGGGAACCAGGGAACCTAATGTGCTGTGGCCATACATAATAAATCATTGTTCCCTCATATGAAATCCCCATCTCGCGGGAGATTACCGGAATAGCCGCTTTGTAGCGGTTTTGTGGACTGGCGGGATGGACATTCGTTTACTTTTATTTATGTGATGTATTTCCAGGACCGCAAAAATGCCTTCCAATCAGAAGGTCGTGAGTTCAAATCCCAGTGCGGGCACGTACCAATGTGTTTCTGTAAAACATATGTACGTAATTATCACTCGCTTTTCGGTGAAGGAAAACATCGTGAGGAAACCCACATACCTACCCGAGAATTATTTCGGAGGTAGGTATGTTATCCACCAATCCGGACTTGGCCCCCGTGGTGGAATATGGCCTAACCCTCCTCACGAAATTGAGTTCAGACGTGGAAGCGTAACAAACAACGGATTTGAATGAAATTTGACAAACAGATAGTTTATTAACTGGATAACCACTAGAATCTTTTTATTCTATGAAAATTAAAGTTGCTCACGGGATTTTACTCAACCCGGGTGAAACAGGGGGGCTCAGCTAGTAACTGTTAACGCATCGCGGTCACATACACCTATTGTTGATCTTGACACCTATTATTTTTTTGTCTATTTAAGGAATAAGGAACATCAAACACTAGGACTTAGAGAAAAAAAAACACCATGAAAACCCTGGCACATACCTCCGAAATAATTCACTAGCACGTGGGTTTCCTCACGATGTTTTCCTTCGTCGAAAAGCGAGTGATAATTACGTACATACGTTTTTATATTGTTTCTTACATCTGGGATTTAAAAAAGCGCCGTGAAATGTTACTAAATATAATTATCCGAAGTTGAATAATTATTTAAATCTAATTAAAAGCCAATAATTAAATAGAAAACTAACTGAAACTAAATAGAAGTAAAACTCAAAAATCTAACAAAAGAGGTCCATGAGGCATGATGGCAAGGACAAAATAAATAACTGAATTTTATTTAACAAAATAAATAAGGACGATAAAGGGGTTTCGGAATTATGTTCCTCCACGAGTATAATAGTATATTCAGCCCACAACAATACGATTAACCAGAATTTACGATCAAACGTACCGTTGGGAGAATGGTTCAGACGTGCCGTGCCGGCGGCCATGTTGAAAACCGCTGCTGGATTACGTAACATTTTTCAGTGGCAAAGCGTAGCGATTGCTACGCGATTGGTCGCAAAATGTAACTATAGAAATCAGTAACGGTAACTGATCACCCGCCGTTTCTCGTTTCAGAAGTAGTGTAGTGGGAGGCCTCTTCTGCTAGAAACCGCCTGGGGAAGAAGACTGTAGGATATTCACCCGCCAAGCAGTAGTGTGAAAACAATACTGTGTTCCGACTTGAAGGGCGCTGTTTACAGCGAAATTACTGGACATATGAGACTTTAGGAGCAATGTATCAGAGTGAAGAGCACAGTGCAGTGCCGCGCAAGATTATGTAATGCAAAGTTCTTGGTAGCACTGTAACTGTTATAGGCAGGCGTAGCGCTTACCATCAGGTGAACGAGTTGCTTGTCTCTTTACACAGCCATAGATACTAGCGCCATTAGCATCAGAACTGCAATAGATGGAAACTAATTACTACAGTTTTTATTTCGACAGTAATAAAACTGACATTTGACAGCAACGATCGCGATATTTACGTCTGTCGCAATTCTACCATGAGATTCGTAATACGGCATCGGGTCATTTTAATGGACTTATTATGCTGAAAGGGATTCAGGGAAAATTCGGTTAACTAATTTGTAAATAATGTAAGAAAAAATCGAATTCCTTTTTTCTGGAGTAACGGACCTTTTTTTAAGCTTTCCTTTTAAATTCGAAATCGATTTCCCCGCCGGCTTTACTTTGATGCTGAATTATATGCCACAGCGGGACAGCGGAAGAATAAATGTCCTTTAATATAATTCGGGAAAAGGGAAATATTTTCCGGGATAAATGGAAAAGCTGAAGGCCGTTTTTAATAAAAACGACCAGCGATAATACATAATAGATAGATAGATAGAAAAAACTCTTTTTTGAAACACTTCTTCTTCTTCTTCTTTTTTGAAAAAGAAAACTTAAAAACTAAAACAAATAAAATATAATACAATAATTCTTAATCACCATCATCATCATCAACCCACATCGTCCCACTGCTGGGCACGGGTCTCCCCTCACTTTAAAAAGGTTTCGAAATTGACATCTCTTCTCAGGAGGCATACCATGACATCTTATAGCGATTCAATTGAGGACCTAAACTGAACCGCGTCGCATAATCGTACCGTGACGTCTTATTTCGACGCGGCTCAGTTTAGGTCCTCAACTGAATCGCTATAAGACGTCATGGTAGGCCTCCAGTTCTCAGTTTAAGCACAGACTTTAAGCATAATCAAAAGAGTATTTCATGTAAGTTTTTTTCTTCTTTCATGATGCATCGACAAGGCCTCGACAAAGAACATTGACAGGTCGGAATGAGAGACATATAACATGGAATAGTTTCATTTAATTACTGGGCATATGAGACTTTAGAGCCGTTGTCTCAGGATGACGAGCGCCGCGCAGGATTATGCAATGCAGGTTCTGGGCGGCACTGTAACTGTTATGGGCGGGCGTAGCGCATACCATCAGGTGAACGACTTACACGTCTCGTCCCTCAGTCAAATAATAAAAATAAACATACGTGTGTACACTATTAGACACGCTGTTTAGGCGCCAACGCCTATATAAACCTTTTTATATTATTATGAAACCTCTTTTGAAGATTTAGTTCCGAAGTTTAATAACAGATGGCAGGTTGGCTTGAGCGACAAAATCCTGAATCGGGCAAGCGTTTTGTTCCTCGAAAACAGTAACCTTATTTAAGTTTTTTGTTTATATATATGTATATATATATACTTTGCACCTCGATCTGTGTTTGATTTGGGGGGCTTTTTTGGGACCTCGTAAACACGCCCTTTTTTTTATTACTTTCACAGTTCTAGAATCACAGACAGACGCTTCAACCATCTATATATATAAAAATGTTATGTTGGTTTGTGTATGCTTCAAAAACTCAAAAATTCTGCACCGATCGAGCTGAAATTTAAACATGATATTTAATCCGCGTCAAGGGTTGTTTTTATCTATTTTTTTCATCAGTGACATATCAGCGAATGTGCGAATGTGCCACAGTGCAGCGTGCCAGGGCACAGCTTGTATTATTATAGAAACCTTTAGGAAGGATTTTGATGAAATTTAGCATTCAGATACGTAAGGTCCTGGAATAGAACATGGGAAACTTAATATCCCGTAAAAACGGACGGTTCGCGTGGGTTCTTAGCTATCGCGGGTGAAGCCACGGGGCGCTGCTAGTATTTAATATTACCTCTCAGCTAACGGGGCGTCCAATCTCCGCGCGTCATAAATTTCCGGCACTGTTATAGCCGCTTCCACGTGACGTAATATCCGGTTTCCTTTTACAGCGGAAATTTTCAGGAATTCTACGAGTAGCTTGGTAAATGTTGAAATTGGTATCAGTAAGTGTATTTTTAAATGCAACCCTTTAATCTTAAAATATGATTCATCATTATCACCAACAACCCATATAGTCCCACTGCTGAGCGCGGGTCTCTCCTCACTTTCGTGAGCAGAATTAGGCCATAAACTGGTAGAGAATGCTACTAAACATTAAGTCCTCCTTGTACATTTCTATTGTGTGCTAAAGAAAAAATAATATAATTAATCTCGTAAAAAATTAAAAAACAAAATTAGAAAAAAACTAAATGTATGCTGGGACACAACATAGAATAAGTAAAAATTGAAATAAAAAATAATTAAAAAAAAATATTATAAAAAAACCCATAAAAGATATTTTTAAATACATACGAAACGTAACTCTCTCTTCTCTTTCTATCATCACTAAATTATACCTCCCTCTCCACTTCCGTTCGCCACGCCCGATCACACTTTTCGTAACGCTCTCGTCGTGCATTCACCAGCTCACTCCCCAAGTCAAGCGTGCGTAAAGAAATTTTACTTTAAAAACCTTTTTCAAGTATTCCAAACGATTATTTATTCTTTATCGCTTCCCCTTTCATAGCAGAGAACATTTCATAAGAAACACATTGTGTGGGAAACTCTGAAATTGCTTTCACAAAGTCAACGGTGGAGCCGGTGGCAGTCGTGTTGTTCCATAACTTTTAGATATTTGTTGTTGTTGTTAGGAAATTCATAATTGGTTTCGTGTTTACGTTTGTCAGGTAAGTACATTGACTTTGCGGAAACGGTTTCGTAACTTTGATTTGATCTCGGTACAAGGCCGGTTTTAGTGCTCGACCGACCGTCGGCGCGTACGTCGGTCGCGCTTGTCATTTGTACCAGGGATGTCAGACGTACCAACTTCTTGGTAAACATACTAGTTTTTAATATCACGTACCATGTACCAAGACTACTCGGTGCTTGTATGCAAAAATACCAAGATTGGCCGTTAATCGACAAAAATACACCGATAATACTGAAAAACCGACAAATTGTAGAGATGCATATGAAAAGAAAAACATTCCATTTCATTCCATCATTCCATTTCAATATAATATCTAAAATAAAGGTTTAAAGTGATGTTTCTTCGGTGCTTTCGATAAATACTGCCCTCTGTTAACGGTATACGAAATTGAAATATCAAATTTCTTCACTAGGATGCGATTTCCGACACAGTTTATATATCAGTGTTAGCAGCGGCGCAGCGGAGCACAGGTGTACTAGTTTTTCGTTTTCAATACCAGCTTTCAGCCAGCTCGGTACAAGGATTTCTAAGTGGCCGTCCAACATCCCTGATTTGTATGGAAATTGACCAGTCGTGACTGTGTTAGGCTGACCGTACGCACGCGTATATATCGTCGTCAACAACCCATAACGTCCCATTGCTGGGCACGGGTCTACCCTCACTTTCGTGAGGAGGATTAGGCCATATTCCACCACGGGGGCCAGATCCGGATAGGTGGATCACATACCTACCTCCGAAATAATTATTTAGCTCAATTTTTATACAAATGACAAGCGCGATCCACGTACGCACCGACGGTAGGTCGGTCGAGCACTAAAACCGGCCTTAGACGTTGTCAGTGAGAAAGACACCTCTGCTTCTATACTAAATTTTTGATGAAAAATCACACTATTTTTAATTTTTATTTGACTGAGTGACGAGACGAGCAAGTCGTTCACCTGATGGTAAGCGCTACGCCTGCCCAGAACAGTTACAGTGCCACCCAGACCTTTGCATTGCATTATCTGGCCCGGCACTGCGCTCGTCACCCTGAGACATCGGTTTTAAAGTCTCATATGCCCAGTAATTTCGCTGGAAACTATGCCCTTCAAACCGGCCACAGTAATGTTTGCACACTACTGCTTGGCGGATGAATATCTGGCAACGGTGTGGTACTACCCCAAGCGGTCTCTTGCAGAAGAGGCCTCCCACCATTAAGGATATTTTTTATCTCGCAAAAAATAGCGGTTTTTGTGGAAAATAACTCGTGCGGGTGAAACAGCGCTATTAGTTAGTAATTAAAGAGAATTAGGAAATGGAAAAAAACGCGTGCGAACAAATTCATTTTTCAACAGAAAACTTTTTGTGTCGGAACTTAATTGGAAAGGCAATCCAATTTTCAGTTGTACAGTTATATTTTCAGTCGACATTTTGTTTCAGAGCCCGTTTTAGGATTAAATTGGTACCGGAATAAACTTCTCTCCGTATCAATTTTAAGCATGGAGTGAAATTGCTTTATTTTAATCAAGGAAGTTTTATTAAAGCAATTGGAATCCATACTAAATTGAACAACTTGGCACTAATTGTTCACTTGGTTTGTTCTTATTTATGTTACTAAGTAACAAGGCGAGTATTTCACCTGATGGTAAGCGCTACGCCTGCCCAGAACAGCCACAGGGTCACCCAGTGTATGTGATCGTGACGCATTATTAATATTTAAAAAAAACCGGCCAAGTGTGAGTCCGACTCGCGCACGATGGGTTCCGTACTTCGTTGTATGGGAGCCCCCTTAAATATTAATTTTATTTTAATTTATTTATTTATTTTTAAACTAAATATTCTGTGAAAATTCAAGCATAATATACCGTTGTGGCCGTTACCAATATCGAGCAAAGACGAGTCAAAAAATCACGTTTGTTGTATGGGAGCCCCCATAAATATAAATGTTATTCTGGTTTTTAGTATTTGTTGTTATAGCGGCAACAGAAATGCATTATCTGTGAAAATTTCAACTGTCTAACTATTGCGGTTCATGAGATACGCAGACGGACAGACAGACAGACAGCTGAGCCTTAGTAATCGGGTCCCGTTTTACCCTTTGGGTACGGAACCCTAAAAAAACGCTAAATACCCCTATTCTCAACAGAGGATGGAGGACGCTGCCTGCCAGGATTTTCGGGGAGGAAGCTCGGTGAAATCTGCAACCGCGAGAACCAATGCGACGCTGGCCTGGTCTGCGAGGAAGTAGTGCCTGGTGGGTTTCCTAATTAGTATCTTCAAAAACGAGCAGCAACAACCCATATCTACCCACTGCTGAGCACGGATCTCCCCTTACTTTCGTGAGGAGGATCAGGCCATAATCCTCCACGGGAGCCCGGTCACACTGGTGGATCACATACCTCCATAATACTTCTCTAGGACGTGGGATTCCTCACGATTTACTTTCTAGAATTTTCTTGATTCTGTCATGTGGTATTAAAAAAATTGACTTATCAAAAATAGAGAAGAGTTCAAAAAAGGAAAAAAAACTGGTGTTTGTAAAAAGTTTACCCGTCAAATAGTTTCTTCTCATCCAGGTGAAATGCACGTCTGCCGTCCCCCTACCTCCGGCCGCAAGCAGTACAACGAGGATTGCGCTACATCGAGCGAGTGCGACATCACTCGCTCTCTTTGCTGCATCATGCAACGCCGCCACCGCCAGAAGCCTAGGAAGGTGCGTTACCGAGTATGACTTGGTATTGCCGAGTATGAGTTGCTGTTACCGAATACGCCTTTATATTCTCGAGTATGAGTTGATGCTACTGAATATGACTTGGTGTTCTCGAGTATGACTTTATTGTACCGAGTATGACGTGACATTACCGTGTTTACGTATTTTTTCTAGCTCTTGTTTTATTGTCAATGTCAGTAATCATGTTACCGAGTATCATATTACGTACCATGCTGAGTATATTATAAGGGCTATACTACTTTGAGCTAGGGTACTATCACTTCCGATCTCTGCTACATCGTGCAACGTTGTCACGGCCAGAATCCAAGGAAGGTAAGATGCGTTATCAAGTAAAACTTATCAGTACGTTATGTAACCGAGTATGACAAACTACTAGATGCGTGCCACGTCATTACTCACTCTCTTTGCAGCATCATACAGCGGTGGGTGAGTTGAATCTCGATAGAGAACATGAGGTGACGTTTCCGAGTATGACGTTTTGTTATTGGAGCATTACTTATTCAACCGTTATTATGTTATAACAATACGTTATCGAGTAGGACTACAGCTGTTACAGAGCATGACGATTATAAATTGTACTGGGAATGATGAAATGTTACCAAGTATGACATTTCTTACATAACACTAACCATTGACAATGTCTTAGTCACGTTAGTTTTGCGACATCAGCCAATACTCTCCAATTAAAAGTAATTCTTAAAAACAGTTCCTTTAAGTTCAAAATGTAAAAGAAAATTGTCTTACAGATATAATAAGAGGAATAAAACTAAATATCCAATAAAATAAAACAATCTATTCTAAATAGATTCTGAATATTAAATCGCAAACTGAATATTTTATGATTACCAAACCGCTTATATTATTATCAGAATCTTTGTCGAAAGTTAATATCTTATTTGAAATTAATATCTGATCAGTTACATTTACTTCGAACATTGCATAATATAGTATTTCAATCAAATAGAATATTCCTACGTTTGTTCTCTAACAATTTTCCCGTTGAATAATTTATAAAACCTCGAGTAAAACCTTCTTCAAAATGCCAAAAAGAATTTCTAGAATTTCATTGAGTGAATTCTTTTGATATACCCACTTACTCTGAAGTTAAGATATTTACGCCGACATTTTTGCTTTTGGTATTTTTGCTTCGTTAAATTTTCATAGGTCAAGGGTGAAAAGGTTAGTCAAGCAAATTAAGCTTTAATATTGTTAGGTAGCGAGTAATTAATTAGTTAATTCAAAAGACCGGAGAGGTATTTCATAAAAGGTACCTAATTCAATTGAGCTACGGTTCAAAATGGATATGAGGCTTTAGAACCAATGTCTGGTGGCGAGCGCAGTGCAGTGTCGCGCAAGATTATCCAATGGCAAGTGCTGGTTGGCGCTGCAATTATGGGCAGGCGTGCAAAAAAATGGAAAACGAAGTTCATAATTTTTTTAATATTACTAAGTACTGAGGTGTACCAATCTTTCACACAGCTGTTCACAGTTGCAGTGCCACCCAGATCTTTGCATTGCATCTGGTAAGGCATCTGCACTAAGACCTTATCATCATCATCAACCCATATTGTCCCACTGCTGAGCACGGCCCCACACTTTCGTGAGAAAGATTAGGCCTTAATCCACCACGAAAAATATCTTAGGTTAGAACTCACGACCCCATCACCACCACCACGAGGGCCACTAAAGTCCCACGTACCCAGCAACGTCCCTTGTTGAAACGTTGAAGATCTAACTGCAACCTTTCTCAACAGAGCTGTGGATACTTCAAAGAGCCCCTGGTTTGCATCGGCCCCGTCGCCACTGACCAAGTGCGTGAGTACGTCCAGCACACAGCTGGAGAAAAACGCATCGGGGTCTACAGACTTCACTAAGCCAGCAACGCGGTTTGCTAAATGAGCAGCAGATGCTTTGAGTTGGAAGATGAACTATTGGAAGCCCATAAATACCCTTTCTACCTCCTTTACCCCAAATACTTATAACTCCCCCCTTCCTCTTTGTTTTTCAATTGAAGATTATTGCTAACTCCCTTTACGTTTTCTACCTTCTCTACCCCAAATTCCCCATAACTCCCCCTACCTCTTTGTTTTTCAATTGAAGATTGCTTTTCGAACCTAGCTCGAAACATTCTCAACCCCCCTTAACTCCTCTTCCCAACTTACCTCGCCTTTTAAAGGTTCCGTATCGCAAAAGGAAAAAAAAACGCTTATAGTTTTTTTTGGATCTATTTTCAAATGATCAAACTTGAACAGAAAATTACTGATTTTGTTCTTGTAAAGCCTATTTTGTTTCATAGTCCTTGAGAGGAACTAGTCTAGGCTTAGCGTGTTCGTCACCTTTGAGCACATCGTCACTAGACCAGGTGGGATCGTGGTCAAGCGCTAGTCTGCCAGCCAATCATAAATGTAACATGAGGGACATTACGTCGACCACGGCTTACATTATATGATTGGATTTGGAATTATTTGCTCTTCTCACGGGTTTTTATTCCATTATGTTATTTTATTGACTTCAGGGTAAATTAATTAGGAAATATTGATTTTTTGGCTACTGAGTGTATTTTGTTTAGCTAACTTTTCGTGACGTCACGTTTGCTATTGTGATTGCGTCGTCGCTTAACTCCTTATTTCTCATTGAGTGTTTCAAAAAATTCGCTTTTAGCATTTGCTGCTCATTTTGTGTTTAATTTCCGTATGAATTTGTGTTGCATTTTACTAATAAAAGTTATTATTGTTTTAATTATTCATGTGAATTTCCAAAAAAAAAGTAATTTTATTCATTTCGCGGCTCTTCTCTAAAAATATCTTAAACGTTATAAAATACTTGGTTAATAATAATTTTTATTAGTAAAACGTATTTTTTATTGCAAGTTTCTTAAAAAATTCTTTCGTAAAACGAGCGCAGAATCAACAAAAATAAATAAGCTTTAAGAAACTTGCAATACTAGAGGAATATTGAAACTTCTTTGAAAATTACGATTTGTGAAATATATCTTTCAAAATACCACAAACGCATTGTTTTAACTAAACAATTTCACAATTGTATTTAAAAAAGAAAATTAAATCTATTTAATCACATTTATTTGCAAACAAAACGTAATTTTCAAATTAATAACAAAAAAAAAATGACTAAACAGCTTCGAACAACGGAAAAACGACCTGCATATTTTTATTTCGTATAAAGCTTATGAAAAACACAAAAAGAAAGTAAATAGACAGAGTGAATTGAATTAATTTAATAAAATTAATATCTTGTAGTTCTAGAATTAGCGATAAATGTTTTACTAAATACTATTATGGATGTTATATCGAATAGTCACATAAGCGACATTTGAGTCGCGTCTTATTGAATCTAAATGTGGTTTATCTTTAAATTTAATAATAAATTATTAAATATATGTAATACTAAATAAGTCTTCAATTGAAACAAATACATATCCAACTGGCTGAGGCATTTATACTAGTTATAAAATATTGATGTTAAAATTTAAACTATAAAACATATCATGTTATTGTCTATAAAACTCGTAGAGTTAAGTGTAGGTAAGTGACGCTTTTTCCTTAATATTTAATCAATAGTATCATAGGTGCATAGATAAACTATTAAACATATCATTACAATTAAATAATTCCTTTAATGTAGCTGTAAAATCACATTTTAATAACTAACTGTCAATTTTCATTCAGTACCGTTGAAAATTTAATCTAACCTTAAATTTAGCCTAAGGCGTGTAATATTGTCTACCATTTTTCTTATAGAGTTATAGAAATATATATATTTTTTCTGCCAACAATCCTATGACGCTGTTAAAGATATCAAATATCTTCTTTGAATTTTTCTATGCATATTTTTCTATTTCCATTATTTTTGCTTGAACTTTTTTTTATATTTGCGTAAAGGCCTAAGAAGTCGTTAACTGGCTTTTTCTTACCAGAGATTTAAATAAAACGTTAATAGTTGTCTTTAAGATAATTTTGTTGTAAGCAAGATATACCTACTTGCGTATGGAAATATGTGTTAATTATATAATTATGTCTGCAATGTCGTTATTATTTATACACCTTTGTCCTTTACTTTTAAGAAACGTGACGCTGTTTTTACTTTTTAGGGTTCCGTACCTCAAAAGGAAAAATGAACCCTTTTAAGATCAGTTTGTTGACCATCTGTCAAGATCCATCTTCTCAGGAACGGGTCTAGGTAGGTGTACCATCGTAGACCGCATTGTCACTTACCATCAGGTGAGATAGTGGAGAAAACGCGAACCTATCCTTACTTATTCTTACTTATATTATAAATGCGAAAGTAACTCTGTCTGTTGCTCTTTCACGCCTGAACTACTGAACCGATTGAAATGAAATTTGGTACAGGAATAGTCTAGAACCTAGGGAAGGACATAGGCTACTTTTTATCGCAAAAAATGCATTGTAAGGGTTTGAAATAGGGGATGAAAGTTTATATGGAAGTATCATCATTTTTGAAGCTAGAAGCTTGAAATTTATTTTTTAGGCTTTTGATTAGATATAAATAAATTTGACATTCAAAGTTTGTAAAACTTTACCCTTGAGGGGGTAAAATAAATATAGGGGATGAAAGTATGTATAGAAATATTTAAGGTTTCGGCTTAACCACTGCACCGACTTAAAAAAAAATATTTCACTAATGGAAAGCTGCATTGACAGCGAGTAACATAGGCTATATATAGCCTATGTTAATAAATGAAACGAAATAATATGATTTTTGTTTAGCCTAAAAATAATTATCATATTATTAGCGTAGTTCCTGTTCCCGCGGGAATATGGGGATAAAATATATTTTATCCCCATATTCCCGCGGGAACAGGAACTACGCGGGTGAAACCACGGGGCGCAGCTAGTTAACAATAAATATGACAGATTGCAGTCATGTGCAAAATCCTTCGTAGAAGATTAGATGGCCCTGTTTTTTACCTGGGGAATGCATTACGCATACCACCAGACCCGGGTGAGGGCCGGGTGGTAATGTGGGACCCCTCCGCCAGCTAGTCTGACGGGTATACCCACTAAACCCCAGAGTGTTCCACCGGGACGCCTTTGTGGCTACGGGTGCGTCCGCGGCCCCGACGGCGTTGGTCCTCATGGGAGGACCCCATCCCGTTGCCAGGAGTGGAGAGGAGTGCTCCACTCCGTCTATCTTTGTGAGTGTGGCGCGCGGGAACACCGCGCGCGCCGCCTCGAGGCATACGAGTGGGCGGCGGACGTACACTCGGTCCGCCGCCCATGCCTCTGTTATGGGGGCTGGAGCAGGGCGTTGAAGAATACTAGAAGATTAGATGCCCCGGATCAGCATGGTGAGCTGTCTCGACTTTTCACCCCTGACGACTATAGTCGCAGCAGAGGGCACAAGCTGTTCGCCGTACCGTCTTATCGCCCGTTATAGTATCTCGCGCCCTCTCCGCACTTAACGCTCTCCTGGAGGCCTACCATGACGTCTTATAGCGATTCAGTTGAGGACTTAAACTGAGCCGCGTCGCATAATCGTACCGTGACGTTTTATTAATTATGTTGCTGCCATTTTCAACATAAACTGGATATAATTTAGCTTGAAAATGGCTTATTAGCGACTCAATTTAGATTGCTACCATTTTCAACCTTGCGTTTAATTAAAAAGAATTACAATCAAATAAATGACTATAAAAACTAATAATTAATCTAAGTATATAATTCACAAAAGGTTTAATAATAAGGTTTAATAATTTTTTTTATTTAGTTTAAGAACAAAACTAAGCGATTGCAAAATGGCGCCAATCGTAACATTGATTTTTCGTTTTTGATAATTGGACCTATTTTGGCGACTGCCATGCCATCAACGTCAAATCAAAACTATGAATTGAGCGACGTAAGATTACAGAACACTCCATACAAAACCTGGGGGCCTACCATGACGTCTTATTGCGATTCAGTTGAGGACCTAAACTGAGCCGCGTCGCATAATCGTACCGTGACGTCTTATTTTTTATGTTGCTGCCATTTTCAACTTAAACTGGAACCAGTTTAGGTTGATATTGGCTTATTAGCGACTCAATTTAGGTTGCTGCAATTTTCAACCTTAACCGAATCCAATTTAGGTTGAAAATGGCAGCAACATGAAAAATAAGACGTCACGGTACGCTTATGCGACGCGGCTCAGTTTAGGTCCTGAACTGAATCGCTATAAGACGTCATGGTAGGCCTCCTGATATGGCAGCTCACACATAAAAATGACGATATGACGGTGAAGTAACGAGACGGACAAGTCCTTTACTGGTGGTAAGTGCCCATAACAGTTAATGTGCCACCCAAAACTATCCATTACGAAATCTTCCGCGACCTTTTTCGTCACCCTGAGACATCGGTTCTAAAGTCTCACATGACCAGTAATTTCGCTGGAAACAATACCCTTCAAACCGGAACGCAGTAATGTTTGCGCACTACTGCTTGGCGGATGAATATCTGGCAAAGTTGCGGTACTTTTCCAGGCGGTCTCTTGCAGAAGAGGCCTACCACTACAATAAAGTTGCAAACAAACTGTTTGTCGTGTAATGTTGACTGACCTCCCGATTGTCCTCCCGATTGCGGGTAGAGGTGCGGGGACGCGGATCGCGCGGGGCGGGGTGTCCATTCTGTATGTACAGATAATTCTTCTGTTCTCATCCCTACTTATATTATAAATGCGAAAGTAACTCTGTCTGTCTGTTGCTCTTTCACGCCTAAACTACTGAACCGATTGAAATGTAATTTGATACAGAGGTAGTCTAGAGCCTGAGAAAGAACATAGGTTACATTTTAATACGAAAAAAGCATTGTAAGGGTTTGAAATAGGGGATGAAAGTTTGTATGAAAGTTTCGTCATTTTTGAAGCTAGAAGCTTGAAATTTAGTTTTTAGGCTTTTGATTATATATAAATAAATATGACATTCAAAGTTTGTAAAAATTTACCCTTGAGGGGGTAAAATAAATATAGGGGATGAAAGTATGTATGGAAATATGTAAGGTTTCGGCTAAACCACTGCACCGATTTAAAAATTTATTTTTAGCTACATTGACAGCGAGTAACATAGGCTATATTTTATCCCCATATTCCCGCGGGAACAGGAAATACGCGGGTGAAACCGCGGGGCGCAGCTAGTATTATAAAAAAGCGAAATATAACCGGACACGAAGTGATAATTGTCACTTAGAACATTGAACATTCAATTAGAGTAGATGATACACTAAACATGATTTGCGTACTTTTAACTTATATCGGGTTGTTACATGAATAAATTACTTTATTTATGCACTAATTCAACCCCGCGGTTTCACCTGCATTGACTATTATCCCACAGACATCACAATTAATATTCAAAGAGTATCCTTTAAGCGGCGGTAGCCTAGTGGGAGAACGTCCGCCTTCCAATCAGAAGGTCGTGAGTTCAAATCCCAGTGCGGGCACGTACCAATGCGTTTCTGTAAAAACATATGTATGTAATTATCACTCGCTTTTCGGTGAAGGAAAACATCGTGAGGAAACCCACATAGCTACCCGAGAATTATTTCGGAGGTAGGCATGTTATCCACCAATCCGGACTTGGCCCCCGTGGTGTATTATGGCCTAACCCTCCTCAGGAAAGTGAGAAGTGAGGAGAGACCCGTGCCCAGCAGTGGGACGTAGGTGGTAACATAGGCTATACTTTATCTCCGTATTCCAACGGAAACGGGAACTACGCGAGTGAAACCGCGGGGCGCAGCTACTTTTATTATAAATACTTCGCATATAAGTAATATCTTCAAAAAAAAACAAAAACATTTTTAAAATTTCAATGTTTATTAATTCAACAAATTAATTCGTGATTTCTCTTTCACTTTGAATACATATAATTCTTAATAATATTTAAAAAAAAAATTGCAATTATTTTGTACTGTAATCCCCTTAATAGCTAAAAATATCATAATTATTTTTAGGCAAAACATAAATCATATTATTTCAGACAACCATATTGACAGCGTATTTCGTAGCTCCTTTTTACCCGAAGAACGGCGGTGGCGGAGGAGGCCTGTAGAAGCCCCCGCCGTACCCGTAGCGGTAGCCGCCGAAGCCTCCGCCGAAGCCACCCCCATAGCCTCCGAAGCCCCCGTACCCACCCCCATAGCCCCCGTAACCGCCGAAGCCCCCCGGTCCACCCCAACCTCCAATCCAATGACAGTTGATGCTCTGGAAGAAAATAGAGTAGAAAATACTTTATTGCATAATATCTCGTAGTAGTGGCAGGCCTCTTCTGCAAGAGACCGCCTGGGGAAGTACCACACCTTTGCCAGATATTCATCCGCCAAGCAGTAGTGCGCAAACATTACTGTTCCAGTTCGAAGGGCAAGTTCTTCACTAACTTATATCTCCCTCTCAACTTCCGTTCGCCTCGTCCGATCACACTTTTCGTAACGCATTCACCAGCTTACCCCCCAAGTCAAGCGTGAGTAAAGAAGTTTTCATCATCATCAACCCATAACGTCCCACTGCTGAGCACGGGTCTCTCCTCACTTTAGTGAGGAGGTTTAGGCCATAATCCACCACGGGGGCCAGATCCGGATTGGTACCTACCTACCTCCGAAATAATTCTCGGGTAGGTATGTGGGTTCCTCACGATGTTTTTCCTTCACCGAAAAGCGTGTGATAATTACGCACACGTGTTTTACAGAAACACATTGGTACGTGCCTGCACTGGGATTTGAACTCACGACCTTCTGATTGGAAGGCGGACGTTCTCCCACTAGGCTACCACCGCAAGAAGTTTTACTTCAAAAAATAAAAAGGGAATAGTAAATTACCAACCTGCACTAACGCAAACAGCGCCACTAAAAGTAAGATACAGTTTGCGAGAGAAAACATTTTAGTTATATTTTATTAATAGATTTTTAACAAAACCGAACTATTTTTAGTTGACAACGGCAGATATGCTCCTAAACAGACTCTGAATAAACTGACAGTCATAGGAAACGATACACTTATATACACAACCTTTACACGTTACATTTTCACTCAAAACCGACAACTTTAAACCTTAACGCGACGGAAATAGGGCGTCAATGATGTACCATTAACTTGTCAAAACACATTAGACGTTGGGTTTTCGTTTTCGCAAATATATGAGAAGTAATTCTGTTGTTCATTCCGTATCGGTACAGTCAGTGACGGAAGTCGGTAATCACGCCATAAGCTCGATAGTCTAGAATAGAATAGAAAACTCTTAATTTTAAACCAGAAAAAAAACACAGTACACAGCACAGTACTGGGCATATAAGACTTGTCTATGAGAGCCGATCTCTCAGGGTTACGAGCGCTGTGCGCCGCGGAGGATTACGCAATGCAAAGTTCTGGGTGGCACTGTAACTGTTATGCTGCTTACCATCGGATAAACGACTTACACGTCTCATCACTCAGTCAAATAAAAAAAAAGGTAAACAAGGGTCGTACATTGGGCAGTCTTAACGCTGAAAGCGATTTCTTGCAGACAACCTCTGGATGGACAGTAAAACCATTTTCAGGGGGGGGGGGGGTTCAGTTTACAACCGACTATCGCTATAGAAGACAGCAGTCGGCAGTTGACCGAGCGAGCGAAGCGTCTCTCCTTCAAGATTGGCAAAGGTACACGAGCGAGTCGTTCACCTGATGGTATGCGCCGCGCCTGCCCATAACAGTTACAGTGCCACCCAGAACATTGCATAGCATAATCCTGCGCGGCACTGCACTGCGCTCGTCACCCTGAGACATCGGGTCTAAAGTCTCATACGCCCAGTAAAGTGGCTGGAAACAGTGCCCTTCAAACTGGAACACAGTATTGTTTGCACACTACTGCTTGGCGGATGTATATCTGGCAATATGAATCAATATCTGAAGTAGACCAGTTTTTTTCTAACATGAAGACGAAATATTATCATTGTCATAGTTTCTGCTGACAATATAATTGAATATTTGCCGTGATTTTATGATGATTTTCCCTCACAATCAAATTTATTCGAAAGTCATCGATTATAGCTGAAGAGTTCCATTGTCCACCTTCCGTCTCTATCATCAGATCAGCTAGTTGTCACCATAACATTATATGTATTGGCATCGAAACTTGACTGGCATTCAAAATTTCAACTCAATTAAACTGGAGAAACTGGATAAAAATTAACTTACAAGTTACAACCACGATTTAGTAAGTGACGGCTTTACTAAAACTTCCTGGAAGTTTTGGAAAAACAATGATATCAAAAGTTTTAACACATTCACTGCTGAAAATCACAACTGTTGTGTTTTTTATAACTTGCCGCTGGTACGGGAAAACACAACTGTTGTGTTAGCGGTGACGGATAACACAACGGTGTGTGCAGATCCGTAACCGTGGGTAGACAAGAAAATCGGCTCAGCAGTCAAAGTGTTAAACATTCTTATCTCTGTAGAATTTGTCCACACTCGTGCACGTTAACGAACATGGTTAATATTCCATCAATATTATGCCATCGAGTTTAATGACCTGGGAAACACCAAACCAGACTCTAGCGAAGGGCGGGACCGAGATGATTTACTCGATTGTCTCGATTATTCAAACCATCTCGATAGTTCTCGATGATTTTCTCTCGCATTCGAATTTAAGTGAACCAGAGTTGTTTAAAAACATCGGAAAGGGAATAATCGCAGTCAGTGCGGTTAACTGCGATGATTTCGATGATTTTCTCTACGACACGAGCGAGAGAGACCGAATGAAGAACGCAGCGGCGAATCAGTCGACTCCGAACAATCCGTATAGTTTTGTAGTGGTAAGCCTCTTCTGCCAAATTCCGCCTGGAGAACTACCAGGCGTACACCTTTACTAGATATTCATCCTCAAGCAGTAGTGCGCAAAAATTACTGTATTCCGGTTTGAAGGACACTGTTTCCAGCGAAATTACTGGCCATATGAGACTTTAGAAGCGATGTCCCAGGATGACGAGCGCAATGCCGCGCAAGATTTTGTACTGGAAAACTCTGAGTGCCATTGTTGCTGATATGGACTCACCGTCAGGTAAACGCTCGTCTCGTTGCTTAGTAACATTAAAAAAATCGAAACAATCTCGATTTTCGGAAAGCGAAATGTTTAAAGACTCGATTGTAATTTGACACCGACTGCGATTCATTCGATTCTCTTAATATCTCGGACTTGTCCATCGCTACCCGACTCCACTGTTTAAGCTTACACAACATTGAGTCCAGTTATGAAATCAGTGAGTCAGCTTTGTTCTAACAAACTAAAATAATGCGAACCTTAGTTAAGACAATATTGGATATTTTCCGCAGGTTTAGCGGACAGGGTCTAATTTGTGATTCACCTGCAGTGTCGGTCCTACACTGAGCTGTTTATTTAAAATTAATGTCATTATGTTAATTTTGTAATGGAAGGCTTATTCTACAAGAGTCCACCTGGGGAAGTACCACAGCAGGGACCTCACCACGAACAGTTAAATCCATCCAGTTTAAGGCCTTAGACTGAACTGCCCTGCTAACTGTCACCACCAATATCGCTCAGCGTTCATAAGTCGACCAGAGACATTTATCAAAAGAGATCGTAACAACTTGTTTGCATTTATGGGAGTTTATATAGCTCCATCTCATTCTCTTTTTCTCTCATTCTCTTCAGTCTATTTTTGAGTGACGTCACGTCACGTTTGTCATTTAAGAGTGTGTGTGCCAATCTAGGGGCCTTAAAATGAACTGCATGGAATAAGAATAAGTACGTGGTTACCCCCCAGATACCTAATTCTCTTCACAAAATATGGATGAAAAATAATTTCGATCGAACCTTAATCCATCATGGCGTCTACGTCAAACGCTTTCGGCACTGTAAATCTATATTTTTTTATGTTACTAAGTAATGAGATGAGCATGTCGTCCATCTGATGGTAAGCGCTACGCCTGCTCATAACAGCTACAGTGTCATCCAGCACTTTTAATTACAAAATCTTATGCGGCACTGCGCTGGTCACCCTGAGACATCGGTTCTGAAGTCTCAAATGCCCAGTAATTTCGCTGGAAACAGTGCCCTTTAAATCGGAACACAGTAATGTTTGCACACTACGCGGATGAATATCTGGTAAAGGTGCTTTCTCGAATGGTCTCTTACAGAAGAGCCCTACGTTATGTGATAAGAGTATGTTTAGTTTATTCATAACTAGCTGCGCCCCGCGGTTTCACCCGCGTAGTTCCTGTTCCCGCGGGAATATGGGGATAAACTCGTTACTCGTCGGGGGGTTACTCGCTGTCAATGTAGCTTTCATACAAACTTTCATCTCCTATTTCAAACCCTTAAAATTATTTTATCGCATTAAAAAGTACCCTGTGTCCTTTCTCAGGCTCTAGACTATCTCTGTACCAAATTTCATTTCAATCGGTTCCGTAGTTTAGGCGTGAAAGAGCAACAGACAGACAGAGTTACTTTCGCATTTATAATATAAGTAAGGATTCTGTCTCAATTCGTTCAAGTTTCATTCAATTTGTATGAGAATTGGCCTTCTATAATAGACAAATACGTGGCAGAGGTCCTTTTCCAGATAGGTATTTTTTCGCCAAGTAATGTAAGCACACACCTGGCGTGCAAACCTTACTGCGTTGCGATTTGAAAGTTACTGTTTCCAGAATTCTAGGCATAAAATATGAGACTTTAAAACCAATGTCTCAGGATGACGAGCGCAGTGTAGTGCCGCGTAAGTTTATGCAATGCGAAGTCCTGGGTGACACTGTAACTGTTAGGCATGGGGCTTACCATCAGGTGAATGACTTGCTCGTCTTGTTACTTAGTAATATATAAAAAGATAATATTGGATATTTTCCGCAGGCAAAGAGCAAACATTTAGCAGCGAGGAGCTAATTTGTTCGCCTGGGAATCACCTACAGATGACCTGTTGATATTAATAAACTGTGAATCAATGTCATGAGATGGTGGCAAACGGCAACGCAGCCTCCTTCATGCTTCTTCATTCATAATAAAAACTACAAACCCTACTACCCTTGTTCACCTTTCTTTTTTTTTTTTGCCCGGGGAAAATGTCTTTAAGCATACCCCCCGGCCGGGTGGTTATGTGGGTTTCCCCGCCAGAACGCGCCTGAGCGCGTCTGACGGGGTTTACCCACTAAAAACCCCGGGGTGTTCTCCTCTCCGCATGTTGGGGTGGTCCCGGGATCGCTGATTGCGCATCCGCGACCACCCCTTGTTTACCTATTGTAATTCATCGGTACTGTGTTTATTTTTGTTTCTGATGTACAATTAAGAGTTGTTCTATTCTACTCTATTCTATAAAATTATTTTAATTTTAAAGTGGATACTATGTAATTAAATATTCTGTGAATATTTCAAGCGTCTAGCTGTTGCCGTTATACATATCGAGCAAAAAAAAAAAATCACGTCTGTTGTATGGGGAGCCCCCTTAAATATTTATCTTATTCTGTTTTTTAGTATTTGTTGTTATAGCGGCAACATAAATACGTTATCTGTGAAAATTTGAACTCTAACTATCACGGTTCATGAGATACAGCCTGGCGACAGACGGACAGACAGACAGCGGAACCTTAGTAATAGGGTCCCGTTTTACACTTAAGGTACGGAACCCTAAAAATTAGTTTACAGATCAGTCCCATAACAGATTCAATAATGTAGGTACATATCTACAAAAAAGTTAAAAAAAAACATCTCAATTACCAAAGAGGTACAATTTCAAAGCGCTGAAAACTAAAAGAACACAGAAGAAACCCTCTAGCTATCTAATAAGAGGCTGACCCCCCGATATTTCATCCCCTGAGGAACTGAAACCGGCTTTATCATAGGGATGTAAGGTTATTTTTCGCGTGGGCTTGGATAACATTTGCAGAATAGATTATAGTGGGGTCAAGTACGAATGTGACGTAAGCAGGATAGAGCAGTGATGGGCAGATTTCATCGATAAAGTGTATATATTTAAATATCTTTTAAATATATTTTTCTTATCTCTTTTATTTTTGCCACACCGCCACCATTTTAATTACACCTCCACTGTACTCCTTGTACATTCCTATTGTGTGCTAAAGAATAAAAAAAGACCGAGGCGATTCGGATAACTTTTTGCGAAAAGAGAGATCATGTGAGAAGCGTCGCCTAAACTGACCCGTGAACTAATCATTCTCGGCGCGTGCAGGTGGATATGAGCAATGTACTGCGCTGATTGGTTTCTTTCAATTAGCCGCGGATTTTGAAATATGACTGAATTTCTTATTGGTGGTCCGATTCACCCCCTATCCGATTTGCCTCAGTCATAAAATTTCTATAACAAATAATAAATATAGTATTACTTTTTTTTTATTTAACAGTGTGATTAGTCGAGCAAGTCGGTCACCTGGTGGTAAGCGCTACGCGTGCCCATAACGGTTACAGTGGCACCCAGAACTTGGCATCGCATAATCCTGCGCGGCACTGCACTGCGCTCGTCACGCTGAGACATCGGCTCTAAAGTCTCGTATGCCCAGTAATTTCGCTGGAAACAGTGTCCTTCAAACCGGAACACAGTAATGTTTGCACTCTACTGCATGGCGGAAGAATATCTGGCAAAAGTCTGGAACTTCCCCAGGCGGTTTCCTACTCTACGGAGGGCGTCAACTATCGAAATATCGAGGATAACTGTCGAACTGTCGATACGTTCCCAGCCCTAACAGTTACCTAGTAGTGTTACTACGCACTGCAGCTGCGCAGACTGCAATCGATGCAGGCCGTGTTACGTAACACTATTACCTACCTACTTGTTCCTCGCCCGAGCTGCCTGGATTTCATGTCAACTCATAACCTGGTTAGGTTATGAATTGAGTTGATTAGTCGAGCTAGTCGTTCACCTGATGACAAGCGCTACGCGTGCTCATAACAGTCACAGTGCCACCCAGAACTTTGCATTGCATAATCTAAAGCGGCACTGCACTGCGCTCGTCACCCTGAAACATCGGCTCTAAAGTCTCATACGCCCAGTAATTTCGCTGGAAACAGCGCTTTACCTTCTTATACCATACTTATATCGATACATACCTACCATGGCATGAAAAACGCCTGCTCTTAATTGAAAAGCAAAATGCAGCTTCGGAGAAGAATAATATTGCTATAACATTTAAATTAACGTTTTTATTAAGGCTAAGTCAAGGCAACAGCTGTCCACAGCTCTCTTATTCACGTCTAGTAATACAGCGTACCCGAGAGTGAGTGAAACAGAAAACTTCCCATGGTTTTTATTATTTCAGGCATGGCCCACGAGATAGTTTGGTCAGGTTGTCTATTTGCTATTAAATTATGTCATGGCTCCAGAGCTTTGTGGACGGTTTCGTGAACAAAACAAGTGACAAGTTGCTATTTTTTTTTATATAACTAAGTAACGAGATGACCAAGGCACATTAACAGCCACATTGCCACCCAGAACTATTCATTACGGCACTGAGCTGCGCTCGTCACCCTGAGACATCGGGTCTAAAGTCACATAACATAATTGCCCAGTAATTTCGCTGAAAACAGTGCCCTTCACAGTAATGTTTGCACACTATTGCTTGGCGGATGAATGCCTAGCAAAGATATGGTCCTTCCCCAGGCGGACTCTTGCAGAAGAGTCCTACCAATACAGAAATCGATTGATTCCTTTTAAAACTTCCTTGACTCATTACGACACTCCTAATTAAAATTGTATGAGATCATGTTACGTTGGTTCATTGACATAGACAGGTTTTGAAGATGGCTGGGTGGCGGCGTCGTTTTATAATGTGTTAATGCATTTCCAATGCTCGGGGAATCGATTAAATCTGAACTGTTTGAGGCACGGGTCGGGTAAACTGAAACTGCAGCGGGTCCGGTGGCATAGCGGTTTCATCATCATCAAGAACCCATAACGTCCCACTGCTGAGCACTGGTCTCCCCTCACTTTCGTGAGGAGGGTTAGGCCATAATCCACCACGGGGGCCCGGTCCGGATTACTGGATGACATATTTACCTCCGAAATAATTCTCAAAAGAAGGGTAGGTATGTGGGTTTCCTCACGATGTTTTCCTTTAACGAAAAGCGAGTGATAGCGCTTTACAAGACGGATACAAATAACACTGTTCGCTTGTTTTGTTCCCCAAGCCGCCTACAAAGCTTCCAAGCCATGATATAATTTAGTTGCAAATTAGCAATCCTTTTTTTTAATTATAACCTTTTTACGCACGCTTGACTTGGAGAGTAAGCTGGTGAATGCGTTACGAGAGCGTTACGAAAAGTGTGATCGGGCGAGGTGAACGCAAGTTGAGAGGGAGATAAGTTAGTGATGATTGAATGAGAGAGAGTTACGTTTTGTGTATTACTGTAGGGGCAAGAGAGAGCGGTGCGAGCATACATCTCTTCTTCTCTTTCTCTCATAGCCAGTTATATACATACATAAAGATGGAGCTAAAGAAGTTTTACTTCAGTTGTGTGGTCAGCACACTCGTTTTTTTGACGTGACAACGTCGAATAAACGGATGAACGCCGGCTGCATGCACGATAAAGTTGACATATTGTCCCGTAACGCTCATTGTCCCGTTACGCTCATTGTACGCTTGCGCCGCATCTATCTCTCTTCACATCTTGACAGGTTAATTATTCTTGCATTTTGAAAATCTGATTATTAGTATAATTTCAAGTATTTATTCTTTTATTATTAACAAATGATTCAATTTTATTCATAAAAGTATGCAATCATTTCATCAATGTTTTGTTATGACGTTGTCACGTTAAACTATCGTCCGTAAAACAACTTTACAGACAATTTTTAGACTCGATTGTAATTAGGACTGAATGCGATTCTTCTACGATTTCTTCCTATTTGCACTGAATGCGGATATCGCTATTAATTATTCGTTTTGAAAGCTCCTTATTCTGAGTTCTCCAATAAGCACCTACGCATTCCCTCATCTCCAGCCTATTTTTGAGAGCGAACATTAACTTTTTGCTGAGAATTCACATCATCAAGACGTATAATCAGGGATCCGCAGAAAACCCGGGGATCTTCAGTAACGGTGCGTTTGCACCGAGCGGTTTCTTTTCTTTTTGAAGTAAAACTTCTTTACGCACGCTTGACTTGAGCAGTAACCAGCCCTGTGTAGACTAGTCTGCACAGTACAGTGCTGAGCTTACCCCAGTTGCCAAGCAATGCTATAACTAGATAAGTACTGGGTGCTGCGCGATCACATGACAGGTTGTTTCGGGCTGTCTGACCAGTTTGTCGTGTTATCGTGAAGCCTCTAGTTTTGTATTTTTTTCTTTTTTGTGATTTTTATTGTAAAAGCATTTAATGGCAATAAACATTATTATTATTATTATTAAGCTGGTGAATACGTTACGAAAATAGTGATCGGGCGAAGCGAACGGAAGTTGAGATAGAGGTTTAAGTTAGTGAAGATAGGAAGAGAGAGAGTTACATTTCGTATATTTTTTAAATATCTTTTTCGGATTTTTTTTTTATATTTTTTTAGTTGAAGTTTTTCTGCTACTATATGTCCCAGCACACATTTGTTTTTTTTAAATGTCTATAGTGGGATGTAGAGACGTCTTTCATACTACTCTATCAAGCAAAAAAATCTAATAGCGTTTGAGTGTAGAGATTAGACCTTTTTGAAGTGAAACTTTTTAACCTCCGACAGTCAAATTATAGCAATGGTCACACTTTTCTGTTTCGCTATATCTTCTGATATGTTATACTTTTCTGTTATTGAAGTGATACTTCTAGTGCGACTTCCAACAAGGTTGCGTTAAACGTTTAACGCTCTTGGGTGGGGGAATAGAAAGAGACAGAGCGAGAGTGAATGCGTGGCACTCGCACGCGTGCGCGTATTATACAATACAATTACAATTTGACTTTTAGATTGTATTTTATTTTATTTGATGCAGTTCTTGCAAGAAATATTGAAAAAATAGAACTGAAACATTTCGTGTCTTACTTTAGTTATCATAATCCCATTGTAAATGTTATAGATTTGGATATTTCTCCACTCGAAAATGATAATTAAAAGATGCGATCAATTGTGAATTGTAAGCAATGTTAATACAGTCTTAAAGAAACAATATGATTTCACTAAAAATCAATTTCTACCCCTTTCTATTTTCATTTCCCCATTACGGAGTTTCACTTCTTCCGTGTGGAGGGACTCCACGCACTATTGAAAATAATAAAAACTTTTCTGAAAAAAAAAATTTTTTTTTTCAACAGCAATAAATAACAAATCGTATCGTGTAAACAGGGCACAAAGGAAGCTATGTACGTACGATTGAGTGCAATCAAAAGTTTTACAAAGTCAAGCCAAAGCAAACTCACATCTATTTCTTTTGAATTACACCACAAAACCTCTTACTTGTCTGATGCACTTATGCCATTGCAGACAAGACAAATCTGAGTCTGCTTCAAGTCACAGGGATTTGGATATTAAAGCTAGAGAATAGAGGTGGTATTAGCATGTGTCTTATTGGTGCTTAGGATGTTATGAAGCTAGAAGCTTGAAATTTATTTTTTAGGCTTTTGATTAGATATAAATAAATTTGACATTCAAAGTTTGTAAAACTTTACCCTTGAGGGGGTAAAATAAATATAGGGGATGAAAGTATGTATAGAAATATTTAAGGTTTCGGCTTAACCACTGCACCGACTTAAAAAAAAATATTTCACTAATGGAAAGCTGCATTGACAGCGAGTAACATAGGCTATATATAGCCTATGTTAATAAATGAAACGAAATAATATGATTTTTGTTTAGCCTAAAAATAATTATCATATTATTAGCGTAGTTCCTGTTCCCGCGGGAATATGGGGATAAAATATATTTTATCCCCATATTCCCGCGGGAACAGGAACTACGCGGGTGAAACCACGGGGCGCAGCTAGTTAACAATAAATATGACAGATTGCAGTCATGTGCAAAATCCTTCGTAGAAGATTAGATGGCCCTGTTTTTTACCTGGGGAATGCATTACGCATACCACCAGACCCGGGTGAGGGCCGGGTGGTAATGTGGGACCCCTCCGCCAGCTAGTCTGACGGGTATACCCACTAAACCCCAGAGTGTTCCACCGGGACGCCTTTGTGGCTACGGGTGCGTCCGCGGCCCCGACGGCGTTGGTCCTCATGGGAGGACCCCATCCCGTTGCCAGGAGTGGAGAGGAGTGCTCCACTCCGTCTATCTTTGTGAGTGTGGCGCGCGGGAACACCGCGCGCGCCGCCTCGAGGCATACGAGTGGGCGGCGGACGTACACTCGGTCCGCCGCCCATGCCTCTGTTATGGGGGCTGGAGCAGGGCGTTGAAGAATACTAGAAGATTAGATGCCCCGGATCAGCATGGTGAGCTGTCTCGACTTTTCACCCCTGACGACTATAGTCGCAGCAGAGGGCACAAGCTGTTCGCCGTACCGTCTTATCGCCCGTTATAGTATCTCGCGCCCTCTCCGCACTTAACGCTCTCCTGGAGGCCTACCATGACGTCTTATAGCGATTCAGTTGAGGACTTAAACTGAGCCGCGTCGCATAATCGTACCGTGACGTTTTATTAATTATGTTGCTGCCATTTTCAACATAAACTGGATATAATTTAGCTTGAAAATGGCTTATTAGCGACTCAATTTAGATTGCTACCATTTTCAACCTTGCGTTTAATTAAAAAGAATTACAATCAAATAAATGACTATAAAAACTAATAATTAATCTAAGTATATAATTCACAAAAGGTTTAATAATAAGGTTTAATAATTTTTTTTATTTAGTTTAAGAACAAAACTAAGCGATTGCAAAATGGCGCCAATCGTAACATTGATTTTTCGTTTTTGATAATTGGACCTATTTTGGCGACTGCCATGCCATCAACGTCAAATCAAAACTATGAATTGAGCGACGTAAGATTACAGAACACTCCATACAAAACCTGGGGGCCTACCATGACGTCTTATTGCGATTCAGTTGAGGACCTAAACTGAGCCGCGTCGCATAATCGTACCGTGACGTCTTATTTTTTATGTTGCTGCCATTTTCAACTTAAACTGGAACCAGTTTAGGTTGATATTGGCTTATTAGCGACTCAATTTAGGTTGCTGCAATTTTCAACCTTAACCGAATCCAATTTAGGTTGAAAATGGCAGCAACATGAAAAATAAGACGTCACGGTACGCTTATGCGACGCGGCTCAGTTTAGGTCCTGAACTGAATCGCTATAAGACGTCATGGTAGGCCTCCTGATATGGCAGCTCACACATAAAAATGACGATATGACGGTGAAGTAACGAGACGGACAAGTCCTTTACTGGTGGTAAGTGCCCATAACAGTTAATGTGCCACCCAAAACTATCCATTACGAAATCTTCCGCGACCTTTTTCGTCACCCTGAGACATCGGTTCTAAAGTCTCACATGACCAGTAATTTCGCTGGAAACAATACCCTTCAAACCGGAACGCAGTAATGTTTGCGCACTACTGCTTGGCGGATGAATATCTGGCAAAGTTGCGGTACTTTTCCAGGCGGTCTCTTGCAGAAGAGGCCTACCACTACAATAAAGTTGCAAACAAACTGTTTGTCGTGTAATGTTGACTGACCTCCCGATTGTCCTCCCGATTGCGGGTAGAGGTGCGGGGACGCGGATCGCGCGGGGCGGGGTGTCCATTCTGTATGTACAGATAATTCTTCTGTTCTCATCCCTACTTATATTATAAATGCGAAAGTAACTCTGTCTGTCTGTTGCTCTTTCACGCCTAAACTACTGAACCGATTGAAATGTAATTTGATACAGAGGTAGTCTAGAGCCTGAGAAAGAACATAGGTTACATTTTAATACGAAAAAAGCATTGTAAGGGTTTGAAATAGGGGATGAAAGTTTGTATGAAAGTTTCGTCATTTTTGAAGCTAGAAGCTTGAAATTTAGTTTTTAGGCTTTTGATTATATATAAATAAATATGACATTCAAAGTTTGTAAAAATTTACCCTTGAGGGGGTAAAATAAATATAGGGGATGAAAGTATGTATGGAAATATGTAAGGTTTCGGCTAAACCACTGCACCGATTTAAAAATTTATTTTTAGCTACATTGACAGCGAGTAACATAGGCTATATTTTATCCCCATATTCCCGCGGGAACAGGAAATACGCGGGTGAAACCGCGGGGCGCAGCTAGTATTATAAAAAAGCGAAATATAACCGGACACGAAGTGATAATTGTCACTTAGAACATTGAACATTCAATTAGAGTAGATGATACACTAAACATGATTTGCGTACTTTTAACTTATATCGGGTTGTTACATGAATAAATTACTTTATTTATGCACTAATTCAACCCCGCGGTTTCACCTGCATTGACTATTATCCCACAGACATCACAATTAATATTCAAAGAGTATCCTTTAAGCGGCGGTAGCCTAGTGGGAGAACGTCCGCCTTCCAATCAGAAGGTCGTGAGTTCAAATCCCAGTGCGGGCACGTACCAATGCGTTTCTGTAAAAACATATGTATGTAATTATCACTCGCTTTTCGGTGAAGGAAAACATCGTGAGGAAACCCACATAGCTACCCGAGAATTATTTCGGAGGTAGGCATGTTATCCACCAATCCGGACTTGGCCCCCGTGGTGTATTATGGCCTAACCCTCCTCAGGAAAGTGAGAAGTGAGGAGAGACCCGTGCCCAGCAGTGGGACGTAGGTGGTAACATAGGCTATACTTTATCTCCGTATTCCAACGGAAACGGGAACTACGCGAGTGAAACCGCGGGGCGCAGCTACTTTTATTATAAATACTTCGCATATAAGTAATATCTTCAAAAAAAAACAAAAACATTTTTAAAATTTCAATGTTTATTAATTCAACAAATTAATTCGTGATTTCTCTTTCACTTTGAATACATATAATTCTTAATAATATTTAAAAAAAAAATTGCAATTATTTTGTACTGTAATCCCCTTAATAGCTAAAAATATCATAATTATTTTTAGGCAAAACATAAATCATATTATTTCAGACAACCATATTGACAGCGTATTTCGTAGCTCCTTTTTACCCGAAGAACGGCGGTGGCGGAGGAGGCCTGTAGAAGCCCCCGCCGTACCCGTAGCGGTAGCCGCCGAAGCCTCCGCCGAAGCCACCCCCATAGCCTCCGAAGCCCCCGTACCCACCCCCATAGCCCCCGTAACCGCCGAAGCCCCCCGGTCCACCCCAACCTCCAATCCAATGACAGTTGATGCTCTGGAAGAAAATAGAGTAGAAAATACTTTATTGCATAATATCTCGTAGTAGTGGCAGGCCTCTTCTGCAAGAGACCGCCTGGGGAAGTACCACACCTTTGCCAGATATTCATCCGCCAAGCAGTAGTGCGCAAACATTACTGTTCCAGTTCGAAGGGCAAGTTCTTCACTAACTTATATCTCCCTCTCAACTTCCGTTCGCCTCGTCCGATCACACTTTTCGTAACGCATTCACCAGCTTACCCCCCAAGTCAAGCGTGAGTAAAGAAGTTTTCATCATCATCAACCCATAACGTCCCACTGCTGAGCACGGGTCTCTCCTCACTTTAGTGAGGAGGTTTAGGCCATAATCCACCACGGGGGCCAGATCCGGATTGGTACCTACCTACCTCCGAAATAATTCTCGGGTAGGTATGTGGGTTCCTCACGATGTTTTTCCTTCACCGAAAAGCGTGTGATAATTACGCACACGTGTTTTACAGAAACACATTGGTACGTGCCTGCACTGGGATTTGAACTCACGACCTTCTGATTGGAAGGCGGACGTTCTCCCACTAGGCTACCACCGCAAGAAGTTTTACTTCAAAAAATAAAAAGGGAATAGTAAATTACCAACCTGCACTAACGCAAACAGCGCCACTAAAAGTAAGATACAGTTTGCGAGAGAAAACATTTTAGTTATATTTTATTAATAGATTTTTAACAAAACCGAACTATTTTTAGTTGACAACGGCAGATATGCTCCTAAACAGACTCTGAATAAACTGACAGTCATAGGAAACGATACACTTATATACACAACCTTTACACGTTACATTTTCACTCAAAACCGACAACTTTAAACCTTAACGCGACGGAAATAGGGCGTCAATGATGTACCATTAACTTGTCAAAACACATTAGACGTTGGGTTTTCGTTTTCGCAAATATATGAGAAGTAATTCTGTTGTTCATTCCGTATCGGTACAGTCAGTGACGGAAGTCGGTAATCACGCCATAAGCTCGATAGTCTAGAATAGAATAGAAAACTCTTAATTTTAAACCAGAAAAAAAACACAGTACACAGCACAGTACTGGGCATATAAGACTTGTCTATGAGAGCCGATCTCTCAGGGTTACGAGCGCTGTGCGCCGCGGAGGATTACGCAATGCAAAGTTCTGGGTGGCACTGTAACTGTTATGCTGCTTACCATCGGATAAACGACTTACACGTCTCATCACTCAGTCAAATAAAAAAAAAGGTAAACAAGGGTCGTACATTGGGCAGTCTTAACGCTGAAAGCGATTTCTTGCAGACAACCTCTGGATGGACAGTAAAACCATTTTCAGGGGGGGGGGGGGTTCAGTTTACAACCGACTATCGCTATAGAAGACAGCAGTCGGCAGTTGACCGAGCGAGCGAAGCGTCTCTCCTTCAAGATTGGCAAAGGTACACGAGCGAGTCGTTCACCTGATGGTATGCGCCGCGCCTGCCCATAACAGTTACAGTGCCACCCAGAACATTGCATAGCATAATCCTGCGCGGCACTGCACTGCGCTCGTCACCCTGAGACATCGGGTCTAAAGTCTCATACGCCCAGTAAAGTGGCTGGAAACAGTGCCCTTCAAACTGGAACACAGTATTGTTTGCACACTACTGCTTGGCGGATGTATATCTGGCAATATGAATCAATATCTGAAGTAGACCAGTTTTTTTCTAACATGAAGACGAAATATTATCATTGTCATAGTTTCTGCTGACAATATAATTGAATATTTGCCGTGATTTTATGATGATTTTCCCTCACAATCAAATTTATTCGAAAGTCATCGATTATAGCTGAAGAGTTCCATTGTCCACCTTCCGTCTCTATCATCAGATCAGCTAGTTGTCACCATAACATTATATGTATTGGCATCGAAACTTGACTGGCATTCAAAATTTCAACTCAATTAAACTGGAGAAACTGGATAAAAATTAACTTACAAGTTACAACCACGATTTAGTAAGTGACGGCTTTACTAAAACTTCCTGGAAGTTTTGGAAAAACAATGATATCAAAAGTTTTAACACATTCACTGCTGAAAATCACAACTGTTGTGTTTTTTATAACTTGCCGCTGGTACGGGAAAACACAACTGTTGTGTTAGCGGTGACGGATAACACAACGGTGTGTGCAGATCCGTAACCGTGGGTAGACAAGAAAATCGGCTCAGCAGTCAAAGTGTTAAACATTCTTATCTCTGTAGAATTTGTCCACACTCGTGCACGTTAACGAACATGGTTAATATTCCATCAATATTATGCCATCGAGTTTAATGACCTGGGAAACACCAAACCAGACTCTAGCGAAGGGCGGGACCGAGATGATTTACTCGATTGTCTCGATTATTCAAACCATCTCGATAGTTCTCGATGATTTTCTCTCGCATTCGAATTTAAGTGAACCAGAGTTGTTTAAAAACATCGGAAAGGGAATAATCGCAGTCAGTGCGGTTAACTGCGATGATTTCGATGATTTTCTCTACGACACGAGCGAGAGAGACCGAATGAAGAACGCAGCGGCGAATCAGTCGACTCCGAACAATCCGTATAGTTTTGTAGTGGTAAGCCTCTTCTGCCAAATTCCGCCTGGAGAACGCCTTTACTAGATATTCATCCTCAAGCAGTAGTGCGCAAAAATTACTGTATTCCGGTTTGAAGGACACTGTTTCCAGCGAAATTACTGGCCATATGAGACTTTAGAAGCGATGTCCCAGGATGACGAGCGCAATGCCGCGCAAGATTTTGTACTGGAAAACTCTGAGTGCCATTGTTGCTGATATGGACTCACCGTCAGGTAAACGCTCGTCTCGTTGCTTAGTAACATTAAAAAAATCGAAACAATCTCGATTTTCGGAAAGCGAAATGTTTAAAGACTCGATTGTAATTTGACACCGACTGCGATTCATTCGATTCTCTTAATATCTCGGACTTGTCCATCGCTACCCGACTCCACTGTTTAAGCTTACACAACATTGAGTCCAGTTATGAAATCAGTGAGTCAGCTTTGTTCTAACAAACTAAAATAATGCGAACCTTAGTTAAGACAATATTGGATATTTTCCGCAGGTTTAGCGGACAGGGTCTAATTTGTGATTCACCTGCAGTGTCGGTCCTACACTGAGCTGTTTATTTAAAATTAATGTCATTATGTTAATTTTGTAATGGAAGGCTTATTCTACAAGAGTCCACCTGGGGAAGTACCACAGCAGGGACCTCACCACGAACAGTTAAATCCATCCAGTTTAAGGCCTTAGACTGAACTGCCCTGCTAACTGTCACCACCAATATCGCTCAGCGTTCATAAGTCGACCAGAGACATTTATCAAAAGAGATCGTAACAACTTGTTTGCATTTATGGGAGTTTATATAGCTCCATCTCATTCTCTTTTTCTCTCATTCTCTTCAGTCTATTTTTGAGTGACGTCACGTCACGTTTGTCATTTAAGAGTGTGTGTGCCAATCTAGGGGCCTTAAAATGAACTGCATGGAATAAGAATAAGTACGTGGTTACCCCCCAGATACCTAATTCTCTTCACAAAATATGGATGAAAAATAATTTCGATCGAACCTTAATCCATCATGGCGTCTACGTCAAACGCTTTCGGCACTGTAAATCTATATTTTTTTATGTTACTAAGTAATGAGATGAGCATGTCGTCCATCTGATGGTAAGCGCTACGCCTGCTCATAACAGCTACAGTGTCATCCAGCACTTTTAATTACAAAATCTTATGCGGCACTGCGCTGGTCACCCTGAGACATCGGTTCTGAAGTCTCAAATGCCCAGTAATTTCGCTGGAAACAGTGCCCTTTAAATCGGAACACAGTAATGTTTGCACACTACGCGGATGAATATCTGGTAAAGGTGCTTTCTCGAATGGTCTCTTACAGAAGAGCCCTACGTTATGTGATAAGAGTATGTTTAGTTTATTCATAACTAGCTGCGCCCCGCGGTTTCACCCGCGTAGTTCCTGTTCCCGCGGGAATATGGGGATAAACTCGTTACTCGTCGGGGGGTTACTCGCTGTCAATGTAGCTTTCATACAAACTTTCATCTCCTATTTCAAACCCTTAAAATTATTTTATCGCATTAAAAAGTACCCTGTGTCCTTTCTCAGGCTCTAGACTATCTCTGTACCAAATTTCATTTCAATCGGTTCCGTAGTTTAGGCGTGAAAGAGCAACAGACAGACAGAGTTACTTTCGCATTTATAATATAAGTAAGGATTCTGTCTCAATTCGTTCAAGTTTCATTCAATTTGTATGAGAATTGGCCTTCTATAATAGACAAATACGTGGCAGAGGTCCTTTTCCAGATAGGTATTTTTTCGCCAAGTAATGTAAGCACACACCTGGCGTGCAAACCTTACTGCGTTGCGATTTGAAAGTTACTGTTTCCAGAATTCTAGGCATAAAATATGAGACTTTAAAACCAATGTCTCAGGATGACGAGCGCAGTGTAGTGCCGCGTAAGTTTATGCAATGCGAAGTCCTGGGTGACACTGTAACTGTTAGGCATGGGGCTTACCATCAGGTGAATGACTTGCTCGTCTTGTTACTTAGTAATATATAAAAAGATAATATTGGATATTTTCCGCAGGCAAAGAGCAAACATTTAGCAGCGAGGAGCTAATTTGTTCGCCTGGGAATCACCTACAGATGACCTGTTGATATTAATAAACTGTGAATCAATGTCATGAGATGGTGGCAAACGGCAACGCAGCCTCCTTCATGCTTCTTCATTCATAATAAAAACTACAAACCCTACTACCCTTGTTCACCTTTCTTTTTTTTTTTTGCCCGGGGAAAATGTCTTTAAGCATACCCCCCGGCCGGGTGGTTATGTGGGTTTCCCCGCCAGAACGCGCCTGAGCGCGTCTGACGGGGTTTACCCACTAAAAACCCCGGGGTGTTCTCCTCTCCGCATGTTGGGGTGGTCCCGGGATCGCTGATTGCGCATCCGCGACCACCCCTTGTTTACCTATTGTAATTCATCGGTACTGTGTTTATTTTTGTTTCTGATGTACAATTAAGAGTTGTTCTATTCTACTCTATTCTATAAAATTATTTTAATTTTAAAGTGGATACTATGTAATTAAATATTCTGTGAATATTTCAAGCGTCTAGCTGTTGCCGTTATACATATCGAGCAAAAAAAAAAAATCACGTCTGTTGTATGGGGAGCCCCCTTAAATATTTATCTTATTCTGTTTTTTAGTATTTGTTGTTATAGCGGCAACATAAATACGTTATCTGTGAAAATTTGAACTCTAACTATCACGGTTCATGAGATACAGCCTGGCGACAGACGGACAGACAGACAGCGGAACCTTAGTAATAGGGTCCCGTTTTACACTTAAGGTACGGAACCCTAAAAATTAGTTTACAGATCAGTCCCATAACAGATTCAATAATGTAGGTACATATCTACAAAAAAGTTAAAAAAAAACATCTCAATTACCAAAGAGGTACAATTTCAAAGCGCTGAAAACTAAAAGAACACAGAAGAAACCCTCTAGCTATCTAATAAGAGGCTGACCCCCCGATATTTCATCCCCTGAGGAACTGAAACCGGCTTTATCATAGGGATGTAAGGTTATTTTTCGCGTGGGCTTGGATAACATTTGCAGAATAGATTATAGTGGGGTCAAGTACGAATGTGACGTAAGCAGGATAGAGCAGTGATGGGCAGATTTCATCGATAAAGTGTATATATTTAAATATCTTTTAAATATATTTTTCTTATCTCTTTTATTTTTGCCACACCGCCACCATTTTAATTACACCTCCACTGTACTCCTTGTACATTCCTATTGTGTGCTAAAGAATAAAAAAAGACCGAGGCGATTCGGATAACTTTTTGCGAAAAGAGAGATCATGTGAGAAGCGTCGCCTAAACTGACCCGTGAACTAATCATTCTCGGCGCGTGCAGGTGGATATGAGCAATGTACTGCGCTGATTGGTTTCTTTCAATTAGCCGCGGATTTTGAAATATGACTGAATTTCTTATTGGTGGTCCGATTCACCCCCTATCCGATTTGCCTCAGTCATAAAATTTCTATAACAAATAATAAATATAGTATTACTTTTTTTTTATTTAACAGTGTGATTAGTCGAGCAAGTCGGTCACCTGGTGGTAAGCGCTACGCGTGCCCATAACGGTTACAGTGGCACCCAGAACTTGGCATCGCATAATCCTGCGCGGCACTGCACTGCGCTCGTCACGCTGAGACATCGGCTCTAAAGTCTCGTATGCCCAGTAATTTCGCTGGAAACAGTGTCCTTCAAACCGGAACACAGTAATGTTTGCACTCTACTGCATGGCGGAAGAATATCTGGCAAAAGTCTGGAACTTCCCCAGGCGGTTTCCTACTCTACGGAGGGCGTCAACTATCGAAATATCGAGGATAACTGTCGAACTGTCGATACGTTCCCAGCCCTAACAGTTACCTAGTAGTGTTACTACGCACTGCAGCTGCGCAGACTGCAATCGATGCAGGCCGTGTTACGTAACACTATTACCTACCTACTTGTTCCTCGCCCGAGCTGCCTGGATTTCATGTCAACTCATAACCTGGTTAGGTTATGAATTGAGTTGATTAGTCGAGCTAGTCGTTCACCTGATGACAAGCGCTACGCGTGCTCATAACAGTCACAGTGCCACCCAGAACTTTGCATTGCATAATCTAAAGCGGCACTGCACTGCGCTCGTCACCCTGAAACATCGGCTCTAAAGTCTCATACGCCCAGTAATTTCGCTGGAAACAGCGCTTTACCTTCTTATACCATACTTATATCGATACATACCTACCATGGCATGAAAAACGCCTGCTCTTAATTGAAAAGCAAAATGCAGCTTCGGAGAAGAATAATATTGCTATAACATTTAAATTAACGTTTTTATTAAGGCTAAGTCAAGGCAACAGCTGTCCACAGCTCTCTTATTCACGTCTAGTAATACAGCGTACCCGAGAGTGAGTGAAACAGAAAACTTCCCATGGTTTTTATTATTTCAGGCATGGCCCACGAGATAGTTTGGTCAGGTTGTCTATTTGCTATTAAATTATGTCATGGCTCCAGAGCTTTGTGGACGGTTTCGTGAACAAAACAAGTGACAAGTTGCTATTTTTTTTTATATAACTAAGTAACGAGATGACCAAGGCACATTAACAGCCACATTGCCACCCAGAACTATTCATTACGGCACTGAGCTGCGCTCGTCACCCTGAGACATCGGGTCTAAAGTCACATAACATAATTGCCCAGTAATTTCGCTGAAAACAGTGCCCTTCACAGTAATGTTTGCACACTATTGCTTGGCGGATGAATGCCTAGCAAAGATATGGTCCTTCCCCAGGCGGACTCTTGCAGAAGAGTCCTACCAATACAGAAATCGATTGATTCCTTTTAAAACTTCCTTGACTCATTACGACACTCCTAATTAAAATTGTATGAGATCATGTTACGTTGGTTCATTGACATAGACAGGTTTTGAAGATGGCTGGGTGGCGGCGTCGTTTTATAATGTGTTAATGCATTTCCAATGCTCGGGGAATCGATTAAATCTGAACTGTTTGAGGCACGGGTCGGGTAAACTGAAACTGCAGCGGGTCCGGTGGCATAGCGGTTTCATCATCATCAAGAACCCATAACGTCCCACTGCTGAGCACTGGTCTCCCCTCACTTTCGTGAGGAGGGTTAGGCCATAATCCACCACGGGGGCCCGGTCCGGATTACTGGATGACATATTTACCTCCGAAATAATTCTCAAAAGAAGGGTAGGTATGTGGGTTTCCTCACGATGTTTTCCTTTAACGAAAAGCGAGTGATAGCGCTTTACAAGACGGATACAAATAACACTGTTCGCTTGTTTTGTTCCCCAAGCCGCCTACAAAGCTTCCAAGCCATGATATAATTTAGTTGCAAATTAGCAATCCTTTTTTTTAATTATAACCTTTTTACGCACGCTTGACTTGGAGAGTAAGCTGGTGAATGCGTTACGAGAGCGTTACGAAAAGTGTGATCGGGCGAGGTGAACGCAAGTTGAGAGGGAGATAAGTTAGTGATGATTGAATGAGAGAGAGTTACGTTTTGTGTATTACTGTAGGGGCAAGAGAGAGCGGTGCGAGCATACATCTCTTCTTCTCTTTCTCTCATAGCCAGTTATATACATACATAAAGATGGAGCTAAAGAAGTTTTACTTCAGTTGTGTGGTCAGCACACTCGTTTTTTTGACGTGACAACGTCGAATAAACGGATGAACGCCGGCTGCATGCACGATAAAGTTGACATATTGTCCCGTAACGCTCATTGTCCCGTTACGCTCATTGTACGCTTGCGCCGCATCTATCTCTCTTCACATCTTGACAGGTTAATTATTCTTGCATTTTGAAAATCTGATTATTAGTATAATTTCAAGTATTTATTCTTTTATTATTAACAAATGATTCAATTTTATTCATAAAAGTATGCAATCATTTCATCAATGTTTTGTTATGACGTTGTCACGTTAAACTATCGTCCGTAAAACAACTTTACAGACAATTTTTAGACTCGATTGTAATTAGGACTGAATGCGATTCTTCTACGATTTCTTCCTATTTGCACTGAATGCGGATATCGCTATTAATTATTCGTTTTGAAAGCTCCTTATTCTGAGTTCTCCAATAAGCACCTACGCATTCCCTCATCTCCAGCCTATTTTTGAGAGCGAACATTAACTTTTTGCTGAGAATTCACATCATCAAGACGTATAATCAGGGATCCGCAGAAAACCCGGGGATCTTCAGTAACGGTGCGTTTGCACCGAGCGGTTTCTTTTCTTTTTGAAGTAAAACTTCTTTACGCACGCTTGACTTGAGCAGTAACCAGCCCTGTGTAGACTAGTCTGCACAGTACAGTGCTGAGCTTACCCCAGTTGCCAAGCAATGCTATAACTAGATAAGTACTGGGTGCTGCGCGATCACATGACAGGTTGTTTCGGGCTGTCTGACCAGTTTGTCGTGTTATCGTGAAGCCTCTAGTTTTGTATTTTTTTCTTTTTTGTGATTTTTATTGTAAAAGCATTTAATGGCAATAAACATTATTATTATTATTATTAAGCTGGTGAATACGTTACGAAAATAGTGATCGGGCGAAGCGAACGGAAGTTGAGATAGAGGTTTAAGTTAGTGAAGATAGGAAGAGAGAGAGTTACATTTCGTATATTTTTTAAATATCTTTTTCGGATTTTTTTTTTATATTTTTTTAGTTGAAGTTTTTCTGCTACTATATGTCCCAGCACACATTTGTTTTTTTTAAATGTCTATAGTGGGATGTAGAGACGTCTTTCATACTACTCTATCAAGCAAAAAAATCTAATAGCGTTTGAGTGTAGAGATTAGACCTTTTTGAAGTGAAACTTTTTAACCTCCGACAGTCAAATTATAGCAATGGTCACACTTTTCTGTTTCGCTATATCTTCTGATATGTTATACTTTTCTGTTATTGAAGTGATACTTCTAGTGCGACTTCCAACAAGGTTGCGTTAAACGTTTAACGCTCTTGGGTGGGGGAATAGAAAGAGACAGAGCGAGAGTGAATGCGTGGCACTCGCACGCGTGCGCGTATTATACAATACAATTACAATTTGACTTTTAGATTGTATTTTATTTTATTTGATGCAGTTCTTGCAAGAAATATTGAAAAAATAGAACTGAAACATTTCGTGTCTTACTTTAGTTATCATAATCCCATTGTAAATGTTATAGATTTGGATATTTCTCCACTCGAAAATGATAATTAAAAGATGCGATCAATTGTGAATTGTAAGCAATGTTAATACAGTCTTAAAGAAACAATATGATTTCACTAAAAATCAATTTCTACCCCTTTCTATTTTCATTTCCCCATTACGGAGTTTCACTTCTTCCGTGTGGAGGGACTCCACGCACTATTGAAAATAATAAAAACTTTTCTGAAAAAAAAAATTTTTTTTTTCAACAGCAATAAATAACAAATCGTATCGTGTAAACAGGGCACAAAGGAAGCTATGTACGTACGATTGAGTGCAATCAAAAGTTTTACAAAGTCAAGCCAAAGCAAACTCACATCTATTTCTTTTGAATTACACCACAAAACCTCTTACTTGTCTGATGCACTTATGCCATTGCAGACAAGACAAATCTGAGTCTGCTTCAAGTCACAGGGATTTGGATATTAAAGCTAGAGAATAGAGGTGGTATTAGCATGTGTCTTATTGGTGCTTAGGATGTTATCGGTGATTTGTTAGTAGCCTTGGAGGCGCTCTAAGCTTGAGGCTCTCACTTCCCAGTTAAGTTGCGTCCACACATTGTTAAGTATTTTAAGTGTGATTGTGAAGAGAGATAAGAAAAATAAGTTTTTTTTAATCATACATCGTAACAAAATGAGCAGATCAATTGCTTGATTGTAAGCGTCACGCTCGCCTATCAGCTGCAATGCCATCCAGATCCAGTATATCTTCCATACTGTTTGAGTCTTTTTGGACATAGGTAAAGCATTCGAACGGGTGGGGTCAAGATTTAAACTCTTTATATTCTGTTATAGGCAATAGCTTGAAACATAAAAGATTCATTGCATCGTTTCTTGATCCCATAACATTTCACGTCAAGGTAAACAAACATATTACCAAGTCGGAAAAGCTTCGGAGCAGGAGTCCTGCAAGGAAGCTGCCTATCTCCTCCTCTGTACAAAATGTATAAATGTACATGCTGATTTTATAGAATATATTGGAGGAGGAAAGTGGTATTAGTAAAGTATAAATACATAGTGCTAAGTGAGATCAAAGATGCAGCTACATCCTAAATCACACTTCGCACTAAACACTTGTTACGTCACAAAGTGTGGCATGACATCTTGAATTCTAAAGGTGGAGGCATATAAGAGAGAAACTCAGTGAAAATACTGGGCATGCCAGACATAAACCAATGTCCAGGGAGAAAAGCGCGCTGCAGTGCCGTGTTAGATTAGACATGGCGGCTTTACAACTGTTATGGCTAAGCGCTTACCATCAGGGCAATGATCTGCTCGTGTCGTCACTCAGACGTATATTTTTTTGCCTTTTCTGCTTGGCGTTCACGTAGACGTGGCCAAAAATTAGTGATATAATCATCATTATATATCGGCCCACTGCTGAGGACGAGTCTCCCCTCCCTTTCATGAAAAGAACTAGGTCATTATCCACCACGGGACCCGGTCTAAATTGGTGGAAAATTAGTGTATTTTAATGAAATGCACAAGGGTATCATAATTATGTCATAATGTTAGTATTTATTATTCAATTATCAAGTAGCTTTATTGCAAAGTAGGTAAATTCAATTAAGGCTTCATATTACGGTAGGTAAACTGCAATATTGCACAAAACAAATTGTGCTGACTCGAGTAACATAGTTTAGGAGATGCTGGTGACAATATTTACTTTACCTATTTAAGTTAAGGTCAATGTTTGATCCGTAGCTCATAGTTAAATTTATTGTTTAGTATTCGTACTAAAACTTTATCAGCATCGTGACATTCGTTCGAAAATGCAAAAAAGTTAATTTTGATTATTTTGAAATGGGGAAAAGCAGTACTACATCTAGAGCTTTTATTTAACCTATAAGCAGTCCCCAGTCTGCAGTCTCTACCTATAAACACCTGCGTGTACGCGGCCTTTCCCAATTAAATAAGCGGCGCAAGAGTCAGTGCCGCCGCTACCTTCGCTCGCGCCGGACGTGCCATGACACGCTGACGCGTCGGCCATTTTGTTTGGTCAGCTGTCAACTTTTTAGGTTATAATTCTTAATATAGTGTTGTGCTTTTTGTGTTATGATCAATAGTTTATTATAGGTAAGTTGCGCTTATAGTATTGTTAAAAGTTTGACTTATTTGGAAACTTAGATTTAAGTTGGATTTAAGTGATTCAAGTTGGTTGAAGGTCCTTTCAATTTATCTGGTGTAATCGTCAAAGAAACCTAAGAATATGTGAGCAATATTTATATTGTGACAGTGTCAAGTTAAGTTACGGTTAAGTGGACTAACCATTATAGTTACAAAACAGCTTAGATCAACATTACCTCCGTCCAAATTCGATTTTGAATTCTTCACACGTCTGTCTCAGTTTAAGTGATGTAGTCCCCACTTAAGTTGTGGTTAAGTAAGGTGTTCCAAACACTTTTATTACTTAACAGTAGTCGTAAAGATTGATACTTTATGTCAAGTTATTGTCATTGCACGTTCATGCATAGGTTAAGTTACATAGTTTAAAGTTTCATAATATGCGTGGGCTCGACGTCACTTCTATAAATATACTAACAGTATACTTAAAGAAAGAAGGCACTGTTTCCAGCTAAATTACTGGGCATATGAGACTTTAGAGCCGATGTCTCAGGGTGACGAGCGCAGTGCAGCGCCGCCCAGGATTATGCAATGCAAAGTTCTGGGTGGCACTGTAACTGTTATGGGGAGGCGTAGCGCTTACCATCAGGTGAACGACTTGCTCGTGTCGTAACTCAGTCAATAAAAAAAATATATAATTGTTACTTCGCGTGCTGACTTGTTATTACTAATTAAAGTATCAGAAAGGTAATTAAATATAATTGTCTTTATGTGTACTAATCGATGTATTTATGTATGTTGGACTCCAAAACTGCTGGACCGATTTTGAGGAAATTTTCAAACTAGCCAAATTGTGAATTTTTAATTTTTTTTTAGTGATCAACAATTTTTTTTACTAATAAATTAATAATAACGAGTTATTAAAATATAATGTTTGAGAGAATGTAGAAATATATATTATAGTTTTAATTCCACCTAAGTCTCCGTCTAAGTTTTTCTTTTTCTTATTGATTATGGATGGATGGAAAATATAATGTATTAATCATAAATTATCATTAATATTAGAAAAGAAAAAGTAACTATTCTGTCTATATTTCTGTTTTACCGCTAAATATGGCTAAATAAATATATATAAAATTTGCTTCGGAAATATTTTGAACCCTGGCAAAGGACATCAGATACTTAAATTGCAATTTTTTTTTCTGCATCGACCAAGTCGGTGACAAAAGCTAGTTACTTATAGGTATTTTATATGCCTTATTATATAAATAAATAACACGTCACGATCACGAACATAGATTATATTCAGTTAACAGGCAACGAGCGCAGTGCAGTGTCGTGCGAATTTTGCAATGCAAAATTCAGTCTCCACCTCGTTTTCCTTAAAAGAAACACTTGTAAGGCAATCAAGGAACTTTCGTTACTATCCATTTCAATTAGTGCAATAAAGAATAGACCATAGAGATACACAAAGTACGAAAAATACATTTGTTTATATATCTTCTGCAACTGCATAGTTTCTTTATAATTTTTTTTTCCTCACCTACTCGATTTAATATATCCTTATCTATGTTTATCTATTTAATATTGTATTTATTAGTCTATTAGAACGTTATATATTTAGTTGTATTATAATAAAATACTCTATCACTAAACATCTTTTAAATATACTTTTCTCTGCTCTCTCGTTTTGCCACACCACCACCATTTCAGTTACACCCCCAGGATGACTGGTAGAAAATGCTACTTAGCATTAAGTACTCCTTGTACTCCATTTGTGTGCTAAAGAATAAATAAATAAATAAATATCTAGCCCAAAACACCTGAATTGCAAAATAACGATTACTACCAAAATCTTCGACATTACAACACCATTGCAAACAAGGCCTTCAATGTCACCCGGCTTTGTTTAACCTCAATAAACAGTCGTGACTCATTTACACCTACGGCTCTTAGACTATAGTGACTGTGACGTCATTATCATTAGACTGCTATGCGACTAGTAGGTTTATATGAACTAATATCGACGCTAGAAAGCGTAAACGCTGTAACCCTTTGACCGACCCGAAAATACTTTTTTTACATATTTGGAAACAAACCCACATTTAAACGTCCCCTAGAAACTTTAGGATATAACCAAGGTAGCAGTATTGTAGCTTTGTATGTAACACACCAAATATCCAAAATTTACGTTTTTACGTTGAGTAGATATTGAGTTATGATTTTTTTTCAACAAAAAAAAAGTTTGGTGAACAATTTTTCGTTTCAAGGTTACAGCGTTTACGCTTTCTAGCGTCGATATGTGTTTATAGAGATACTAGCGACCCGCCCCGGTTTCGCACGGGCTACATTTTAAATTATTTTTAACTGTTGGTACATCCTATCCTACTAATATTATAAATGTGAAAATTTGTGAGAATGGATGGATGGATGCATGTTTGTTTTACAATCACGCAAAAACTACTGAACGGATTTGGATGAAATTTGGCACACAAATAGTTTATAACCATGATTGAGTGATAGGTTACTTATTAGAGCGAAAAAGTGGTTGTAACGGGTTGAAATAGAGGATGAAAGTTTGTATGGAAGTTTCATCATTTTTGTAGCTAGAAGCTTGAAAATTATTTTTTAGGCTTTTGTTTAGATATAAATAAATGTGTCATTAAAAATTTTATCCTTAAGGGGGTGAAATAAAAATAGGGAATGAAAGTTTGTATGGAATTTAAGTATATTTATTGACACAACTTAATTATCAAAATAAATAAAAGGGAAACTAACTAAAACTAAAAACTTAAAAATCTAACAAAAGAGGGTGTCCAATTGTCCATGAGGCATGGCGCCAAGAACACTGGCTGCATTCCCACGTTGAACAGCAATAGCTATTCTCTGTGCGAGAAATGAGCCAGCCCTCTTGTCACCAGCGGCGTCGACTAAACGAGGAAATAATAGCTTAAAAAATGTCCTCGTAATAATATGTGCTCTGTGTGAATTCACAAAGGTAGCTTTAAGGGTTTTGTGTTATAATATGTACTAAGTAATAAGGCATGATCTCGTAAACTTTGTGTTCATGTCACTGCACTATCGCATTGGGCCCTACCTGTAATTATAGTTGTAAGTTATGAATAAAAAAAAAAAATATAATAATACTAGCTGTACCCTGGCACGCTTCGCTGTGGCACATTCGCACATCCGCTGATATGTCACTGATGAAAAAAATAGATAAAAACAATCCTTGATGCGGATTATATATCATTCTAAAATTTCAGCTCGATCGGTGCAGAACTTTTTGAGTTTTTGAAGCGTACACAAACCAACATAACATATATATATATATATAAATAAATTAAAATTAAAGGATGAAATCTATATATATATATATATATATATATATATATATATATATATATATATATATATATATATAGATTTCATCCTTTAATTTTAATTTAATTCTATGTATTTAAGTCAGTTATTGTCATTACTTGGCCATAACAGTTACAGTACCACCCAGAACTTTGCATAGCATAATCCTGCGCGGCACTGCACTGCGCTCGTCTGTCTCAATAAAAGTCAATCAAGTCTCATATGCCCAGTATTTCTTTGACCAGAAGTCATTCTTGAGTTCTATATTCTTTCGGTACTGAATAGTAAATGATGTGGGTTTTGAGTTTTTACTAATTATTATTCTACGAGGCGTCTCCGAGCCGGCTGCAGCGCTGCAAGGTCGATATTTGGGCGTTGACGTCAGCGGTCCGCGGTCGACACAACCGGTCGCCAGCGGCCCGCAGTCGGCTCCAAACGAGATATGCCGTAACAACTGCATATTATTATTATTAAACTGGCGTCCAGAGTTTCAGCATTGAATTGGGGGAATTTGTAGTTGCTTGCTCACTGCGGAGTGGTGTGGAACTTGGGTTTTCATACATCACTTAATACATGTAAACATTCTGACACACCTTTCTCCCGTTGGGATAGGCAGAGACTACATCTTTCTTTCTTTATAAAGGTTGTCTGGAAGAAATCGCTAACAGCGATAAGACCGCCCATTGTACTACCCTTGTTTACCTATTGTAATTCTTCTGTACTGTGTTTATTTTTGTTTCTGGTGTACAATAAAGAGTTTTTCTATTCTATTCTATTTTTTCCACATTTTTTTTTATTTGACTTAGTGACGAGACGAGAAAGTATTTCACCTGATAGTAAGCGCTACCTGCCCATAACAGTTACAGTGCCACTCAGAACTTTGCATAGTATTGCGGCACTGCATTGCGCTCGTCACCTGAGACAGCGGCTCTAAAGTCTCATCCAGTAATTGGGCTGGAAACAGTGCCCTTCAAACCGGAACACAGTAATGTTTGCACACTACTGCTTGGCGGATGAATATCTGGCAAAAGGTGGTACATCCTCAGGCGATCTCTTGCAGAAAAGGCCCCCCGCAACAACTATAAGATAAGGGATAAGACCGCCCATAGTACTACCCCTGTTTACCTATTGTAATTCTTCTGTACTGTGTTTGTTTTTGTTTCTGGTGTACAATAAAGAGTTTTCTATTCTACAACTAGAAACTTTAGGTCCTGGAATAGACAATAGGCATATAAATATTTTATTTTGTCAAAATTATCGGTTCCTATGAGATAACAGTTACGCAGGTGAAACCGCGAGGCGCTGCTAGTGTCCAATAAAGCACGATTATAATTCAAACACGTCATTGAATCTCATGAACAAAGAAAAGGATAAAATGGAAGGTAGTTTCACTAGTAAAAGTGCTTTGTTTTGGTTTCCAAACAAGAAAAGATTTTGAGGTTTGAGTTTTCAGGCGTGGCGCTTACCATCGGGTGAATGACCTGCTCGCCTCGTTACTCAGTAACATGAAAAGACATGACGTGACATAGTTCTCAGAATATATCGCCACGTCACCATCCTGTTCGTCACTCCGGATACACACACACACACCTTGAGGACGTATCACGACTTAGCCGTTGTATGGTCTGGGGACCGTCCATTATAATCATGTTTTTTTATCATTTTGTAACCCCCCCTCCTCCTTGGTGGTCCTCCATGGTGAGGTTTAACACGCTCACTGCTGAAAACACAACTGTCGTGTTTTTCATAACTTGCCGCGAGTACGGGAAAACACAACCGTTGTGTTTGTTGTATGGGAAAACAGTATGGCGCGTGCAGAGCCGCACCCGTGGCTAGACAAGCGAAACGGCTCGAAGTCAAAGTGTTAAAACTTAAATGTCTTGTACTACGTTACGTAACCATTTATAAATACGGAGGTTAATGTATTTTGGTGCAAGGTTTCTCTAAAAGAAAAAAAAACTAAACACGACTACTCGTAATAAACAGGAAAAACCAAAAACCATCGAAAACCAGGACAATTATCATTTTCGGTTAGTTACTATCAAGCGAGCGACCTGTACATACCGTCTCACATAAACAAAATAGATTTCCTATTTACAAAGCTAAGCATACACGCACAGATCTGCCCGGCAGACGTGTCTGGCAGGGAAAACTGCTGGTGTATGGTAAAAACACACGGATTTGCCTGTCGGATGTGTCCGTTTTCACCATACAACAGCAGTTTTGCTGCCAGACACGCCTGTCGGGCAGATCTGTGCGTGTATGCTGAGCTTATAGCGAAACGAATTCATTTCGTCTACTTAGTAAGAGGCTAATGTATAATCATTTTAATTACAAAATAGCCGCGGCCGGGAATCAAAGCCGCACGCTCCGACGGGCGCCGGCCATGCGTCCTAATCGTACTACGGTACTTTACTGTTCCGGTAGTTTTTGTAGGCAGTAGTACGCAAAGGCGAATCGGAATAGGAGTGAATTGGATTACCAATAAGAAATTCGAATTTAGGCTTGTTTCACACGTGCCACTATCTCAAACAACTCTGTTCACGCGTTCGTTTCTTCCACGTGCCTGCAAGATATTCTGCCGCCAAGTAGTAGTGCGCAAACTGTGTTCCGGTTTGAAGGGCATTGTTTCCAGCGAAATTACTGGGCATATGAGACTTTAGAGCCGATGTCTCAGGGTGACGAGCGCAGTGCAGCGCCGCGCAGGATTATATGCAATGCAGGGTTCTGGGTGGTGCTGTGCTGAGCAGGCGTAGCCCTTACTATCAAGTGAACGACTTGCTCGTATCGTCATTCGGTCAAACTAAAAAAAAAAGCTTGCAGTGCCGAATACGTATTTTATAAAAGCTTGTCTGGAAATATCTACGCTACGCTTCAAAACCTCAAAAAGTTCTGCACCGATCGAGCTGAAATTTTATCATGATATATAATCCGCATCAAGGATTGTTTTTATCTATTTTTTTCATCAGTGACATATCAGCGAATGTGCGAATGTGCCACAGCGAAGCGTGCCAGGGCACAGCTAGTAATCTATATTTTTATTCAATGTTGATTTGTTTTCTTGTTTCAGATAGTTCTAGAGCAGTGTGAATAAAAAATCCAAGATGGCGGCTCTCAGAATTTTCTTATTATGTTTATGCGTTCTACCGACAGCCTTGGCCAAAGGTGAGTTATTTCCTGCATTTATGACTTGCAAATGAATTCTCATTTTTTGTGAAGATCACCTGAAGCCTGATCGCCTGTGCCTGAGTAGTGACTCAGGCACGTTATTGTCAGTCTCACTGGGAATTCGAATTCCCAGCGTCCCCACTGCTAAAATGATAAGTGAGCCCTCATCAACAACCCATAACGTCCCACTGCTGGGCACGGGTCTCCCCTCACTTTCGTGAGGAGGATTAGGCCATAATCCACCACGGGGGCCAGATCCAGATTCGTGGATCACATACCTACCTATGAAATAATTCTCGGGTAGGTAAGTGCGTTTCATCACGATGTTTTCCTTCACCGAAAAGCGAGTGATAATTACGTACATATGTTTTACAAGAAACACATTGGTACGTGCCTGCACTGAGATTTGAACTCACGACCTTCTGCTTGGAAGGCGGACGTTGTCCCACTAGCCACTTGTGGGTCCTATGGGAATCCCAATTCCTAGAGTCCCCAATGCTAAGGTCGTTCAGTTTAAGGCCTTAAAATGAACTGCATGGGATAAGAATAAGTACTTGGTTACGCGGTGGTAGCCTAGTGGGAGAACGTCCGCCTTCCAATCAGAAGGTCGTGAGTTCAAATCCCAGTGCGGGCACGTACCAATGTGTTTCTGTAAAACATATGTACGTAATTATCACTCGCTTTTCGGTGAAGGGAAACATCGTGAGGAAACCCACATACCTACCCGAGAATTATTTCGGAGGTAGGTGTGTTATCCACCAATCCGGACTGGGCCCCCGTGGTGGATTATGGCCTAACCCTCCTCACGAAAGTGGGGAGAGACCCGTGCCCAGCAGTGGGACGTTATGGATTGATGATGATGATGATGATGATGACGTGGTTACCCCCCTGGTGGGGGCTAATGAAGGCTAACGTAGTGGGGATATTCGTTAGACAGAGTTTGTATTCATAGTCTCATTTGAAACGGTCTAGTTTAAGACAAACCCTTTGTTCTTTACAAATAGCAACACTGTTTTGTGATTTAAATATATTTTGCAATTTTACTTACAGTCTTTTTCGTAGAAGTTTCTTTTTGATGAAAAAAGTAGTTAGGTCAATCAGTCAAATAAAAAACTAAACTAAATCTTAGTCTAAGCAACATCACCTTTTGTTTGTCAGCTTTTGAAGAATTTCCCTTCCATACAAATAAATACTGTACGAGGTTACTTCATTTCTTTCAGTTAGAACAATAACCAAGTATTATTTGTATTCAGACAAAGGAAAGCAAGACATAAATACTGAATAAGAGAAGAACCGTTAACCTAATATTTCCAAAGACCTATTCTTTCATGTCTATAGACTAAACTAATTTCGTATGACAAACAAAGGTTCACGCCCACATTGTGATATATATAATTATAATAACGGTGCCAGGTCGGTGACTTAGTTTTAGTTTACGACAAAATAATACTAACTGCGCCCGTGGTTTTGCCTGGGTAATTATGAAATGTACATTACAGGGCTTCCCCAAACAGAGGCGTTGAAAATTATCGATAAATATAAGGTACGGATAGATATGCTACTAGAATAATATGCTTATTAGCATGCGTAAAACGAGCATGCTTTTCGGTTGTATACATTTGCTTAAAAAAGGCGTGCTCATTTTAAGCAAACCATGATGGACGACGCGAAAGACGCGCTCAAAGCACGCCCCCTTCCACCCGCGCAGCAGGTAGCATGCTCCAAAATCGAACGTCATGGTACGGGTAGACATGCTACTAGAAGAGTATGCTTATTAGCTGTATAAATTTGCTTAAAAAAAGCATACTTAGCATGCTTTCGTGCTAGTAACGAGCATGTAAGCATGCTCGAAAATCGAACGTCATTCAATTTTTGAGCATGCTCGTAATAAGCATGCTAATTACTAGCAACACTTTGACACTCACACCACTAAGTAGCAATTGCTCAACAATGGCATGCTTTAGTGCTAGCAATGAGCATGTCTAGTTGTTCCCGGACCTAAAGTATTCTATGCCAAAAACAATTTATATATAAAAATCGATGTGTATGATGTCTGTTCTCTTATAGACTCCGCAATGGGTGCAACGATTTTGATGAAATCTTGTTAGGGTCTTCAAAGGATGCTTACGAGGGTTCATTGCCCAAAAAATTCAAATTGGTCGGAACTGTTACTAATAAATGCAGATTTGTGTCCAATTGCTTTGTATTATATTTACCAACAATGATGAATATCTATTAAGAATCTTTTGTTATTTCAGCGTTACTAAACACAGCGTTATTTTGACTGATATTTGGCTTTACTTGTTAGTCCGTTGGTAGGTTTTGGACAACTCTTGCAAATCGATTTGGTCTGACCCAGTTTCCATTGTTCAATTGAGTTGAAATTTTGCATGGCTGTCAAGTTTCGATGACAATACAATGTGTCTAGTTATACTAATACTAGCTGCCCGCCCCGGCTTCGCACGGGTGGTGTGCCTAATGAAAAAATTGAGACAATCCTCCGTTCACAGTACGGCCATGTAATGAAATCTCACTGGCTGTCTTCTGTCTCACTTCCTTTAAACTAAAAATATTTTGGGACGGTTTTTTTTTAATTTTCTTTTGTACAAACCTTTTTCTGACTATAACGAATACAGAAAAGAAAGATTTATCTAATTTGGTGCAGTCGTTTGGAAGTTATGCGGGTACAAACATTTCGGTAATTCATTTTTTTTTTTTTTTTATAAAGCTACAGAGTTTGTTTCTTTGTTTGAACGTTACTATTTTTTTTATCTATATATATATAAATGTTATGTTGCTTTGTGTACGCTTCAAAACCTCAAAAAGTTCTGCACCGATCGAGCTGAAATTTTAGCATGATATATAATCCGCATCAAGGATTGTTTTTATCAATTTTTTTACACACAGCATATCAACATATCAGCAAATGTGGTACAGCTAGTAATTATATATAAATCAAAAAATAATAAATTAATAATAATTATGAGGCCAACCGCAAACGAAAAAAAAACGTAACGAAACCATAGGAAGTCAATAAACAGCCGTTAACAAACAGTTTTCGCCAATGAAACTAAATCTATACCAATAAAATATAATATTACCCTAGTTGGAAAGCAACGTTACAGATTTGCGCCCAATCGTAATGACAACCGTAGTAGGCCAGTGGGTCCGGACCACAGATGACTCGAAATAGGACGTGATAACGTCTTATAAATCGATGAACGCCGGCTGCACCCACGAAAAAGCATGCCTCATAGTAACGTTCCGCCTGTGCCGAGCGTGTAAAAGAGAGCACGGAACAAGCGATAGAGAGGCACGATCGGCCTAAGCGTACGTCTTGTGATGCCTCTTACTCTCTTACACTCCATTGGTCGATGCGGCCGGGTAGAAGAGAGACAGCGGCAGCACACAACCTACACGAAAACTATTTTGTTAAAGGTTAATTTATTAAAAAAAATATTAATTTCAATTAACTCCTTCTTTGTATTATAGAAAATAATTATATTTCTGTGATAATACTTCAATTCAATTCATCAAAGCGTGCAATTTTTATCAATGTTTTTTTTTATTTAACACATTTACTGCAATTTTATTAAATTTACATTAAAAACACAGACGTCTATGTTTTTATAATTTCACGACAAGCGAAAACACGTCCTGCTGTATTGTCAATTTTATCACACCAGTTGTGTGCGCCCGCGCTGATTGATTTTAGTTACGACGCAAACCCAGTAAACAGTAAACACCGTTGTGAGAAGCGTCGTCATTCACATGATGTAGATTAGTAAACAACTAGGTACGACAGAGACTGTTATGGCAGCCGTAGCGCTTACCATCGGGTGAATGACTTGCTCGCCTCGACAGTCGGTGAAATAAAAAAAAAATACAACTTAAGCTCCAATTAAAAATTCCAATTCAATGAACTAACATTCTTTCTTATTTTTGTTTCTTTCTTCCAAATTGCAAACATTGATATTGCAGGCATACGTCATCTTCTCGGAGTCGGTGTTCTCGCGTCATCTGTTTTCTGTATATCTGTGGCCCGACGGCTAAGTCTCGTGCCGCGCTAACCACCGTGACCGAGCCTGCTCGCCCCGCGACGAAATTGCCTAAGAACCGTACAGATTACTTTCCGTTTAGACTGGATTTTATATTATATTCGTGACTGACTAAGAAACTAAGTTTTAGTTGAGTTTTTGAGTCGATACTTCGTTCATGTGAATTGTTTTTTCTTTGCAATAAAATGTAATGCGTTTTTTTTTATTGAGTGATGAGACGAGCAGGCCGTTCACCTGATGGTGAGCGCTACGCCAAAATATGATTTACTTATACTTTTTTTTATAAATTATTAATTAATTAATTATATCGTTTTAAAAACTTTTCAACTTATTTCCACTTTCGATCAAGTCACCTTTCCAACAACAACAAAATACTGCATTAAAATCGGTTCATCCGTTTGGGAGCTACGATTCTACAGACAGATACATTAAAATTATTACTTCCCTCTTTTTGCGTCAGGGGTTAAAAAAGCAAGCGCAGCCACATGATTCCACTAGTGCAGAACAAACGTGCGTGAAGCTATGAGCGAGCTTGTTTATTTCTATGGTCAGTTATTTCACAGTATGTAGTTACTATAATATACAGACTGGACACTATACCCGCGCGATCCGCTTCCCCGCACCTCTACCCGCAATTGAGAGGACATTTGGGAGGACAGTCAATATTATAGTTCCAATTGTAATAGACAAACTGTTTGTATAAAATCTTACTCAAACAACTCTCTCTCTCAGTCTCATCTCTTCTCTCTCTTTTGTTTATCTTCATCATCAACCCATAACGTCCCACTGCTGGGCACGGGTCTCTCCTCACTTTCGTGAGGAGGATTAGGCCATAATCCACCACGGGGGCCCAGTCCGGATTGGTGTATCACCTACCTACCTCCGAAATAATTCTCGGGTAGGTATGTGGGTTTCCTCACGATGTTTTCCTTCACCGAAAAGCGAGTGATAATTACGCACATATGTTTTACAGAAACACATTGGTACGTGCCCGCATTGGGATTTGAACTCACGACCTTCTGATTGGAAGGCGGACGTTCTCCCACTAGGCTACCACCCACCGCTTACTACGCTTGTTTATTTTACTTAAATCTTATTCTTTCTTCTTGCCTTTTGTTTTGGCGTAGTATCTTCGTTTCTACACGCATTTGGCGTGTTTAGAACCGTCACGCGTCATTTATGTGTGGGTTGTCGAATCGTATTTTGTATCAAGTGTCCGGCGCGTGGTTATTCATTATACTGTCAGTTATGTTATGATAGTCGGTTTCCATGGTCGGTTGATCGGACCGTGGAGCGGAGAATGCCCTTAATTCGGTTGTTATTACGCCAGAAGAAGGGTTATAATTTTCTTAGTTAGTAAGTTTTTTGTATTCTTTTACACATAGACAAATTTTTTTTTTGAAGTGATTACTTCTTTACCATCGTTGTGATTTGAAAGTTGATGAAACGAAAAAGCGACAGTAAAAAGAGACGGACATATAAATTCATAAGATTTAACGTGGGAGAAAATGAGATAGGAAGCATTATACAGTGTTTAAGCGCGCATGCTTAGTACCAAGCTTGAGAAATGGCATCACAACAACGGTGGCGTTTTGCATACGTTTTATTAAAAAAAGTAAAACCTAAAATAGTTATCCTTTTTCCGATTTATCCGAAATTTGCGAAATTTTACATTCCTCTCATTACCTAGAAACCAAAATTTTCTACCCCGTATGAATTGCACACATGTTTTTCTTTAATTGACTGAGTGACGAGACGAGCACGTCGTTCACCTGATGGTAAGCGGTACGCCTGCCCATACCAGTTACAGTGCCACCCAGAACTTTGCATTGCATAATCCTGCGCGGCACTGCGCTCGTCACACTGAGACATTGGCTCTAGTCTCATATGCCCAGTAATTTCGCTGGGAACAGTGCCCTTAAAACCGGAACCTAATGTTAACAGCAGTAGTGACTGCTTGGCGGATGAATATCTGCCAATATTAATGAATATCTGAAGTAGACCAGTTTCTTCTAATATGAAGACAAAATATAATCAACTATATGTACCCCGCCACGCTTCGCTGTGGCACATTCGCACATTCGCTGATATGTCACTGATGAAAAAAATAGATAAAAACAATCCTTGATGCGGATTATATATCATGCTAAAATTTCAGCTCGATCGGTGCAGAACTTTTTGAGTTTTTGAAGCGTACACAAACCAACATAACATTTTTATATATATAGAAGATAGATAGATGTTATACTTTCTGCTGACAGTATAATTGAATATTTGCCGTGATTCACCTCTAACGGGTTTATTATTCATTGGCGCTCTACTAAAGGCAGCCTTATAAGGCTGCGCACTGTAATTATTATTTTATTATAACGCTGTCTCAATGGGTGTGGGCAGAATGAGGATACTGTCAATATGCCTAACCTCAACCTACGCCCGCCGAGCTGCTTTTGGAAAAACTCCATTAAAAGTTGTACGTTTCAAAATTCGTTTTTTTTTTCTGAAAGTCTTTATTTTTTTTTTATTTGACTGAGTGACGAGACGAGCTAGTCGTCCAACTGATGGTGAGCGCTACGCATGCCCGTAACAGTTACAGCGCCACACAGAACTTTGCATTGCATAATCTTGCCCGGCACTGCACCCTGAGACATCGGCTCTAAAGTCTCATATGCCCGGTAATTTCGCTGGGAACAGTGCCCTTCAAACTGGAACACAGTAATGTTTGCACACTACTGCTTGGCGGATGAATATCTGGCGATGGTGTAGTACTCCCCCAGGCGGTTTCTTGCAGAACTTCTTGTTCTTCTTGTTCTTCTTGTTTCTTCTTCCTCTACTACTAGATAGATAATGTTATATTTACGATTTTTATTATTTGTAATTCCCGTTTTCCCGCAGAAACTCAGCATTGTCCGGGATAAAACATAGCCTGTACCCCTCAGGGATAATGTACCTTCCAATTAGTGAAACATTTTTCAGAATTGGATACCCAAATTACCTTTTTGTTTTTATAAGTATTTTTTTTATTATTCGACTGAGTGACGAGATGGGCAAGTAGTTCACCTGATGGTCAGCGCTACGCCTACCCATAACAGACACAGCAGCACCCAGAACCCTGCACTGCATAATCCTGCGCGGCACTGCACTGCGCTCGTCACCCTGAGACATCAGAGCCGATGAGCGCAGGATAATGCAATGCAGGGTTCTGGGTGGTGCTGTGTCTGTTATGGGTAGGCGAACACGGTCACTCAGTCAAATAAAAAAAAAAAGTTATTTACCTGAGCTCAGTGCAGTTCAACCCCTCAATTAATAAACAGAGCTGCAGGCGACCACAATGGCAGCTCACGAGTCATTGAAAATTAGCCTCCATTGATGCCCCCCCCCCCCCCCCCCCCTCCATCAACGGTAGAGTAGGGATGGGATGCTCATAGACTTATCGGTAATTAAAAAATCGAAATGTGTGCTCGGACACTGTCACAGTAGAAATGAAACATCAACGGACAAAAATAATAAAAAATAAAAAAAAACTGATGAATAATTTCATATTTGCCTTTCTAAAACCAAAAAATTAAGTATTTTTTTTTTTATTATAGTTTAATACTTGTCTTTCCCTCCCTTCGCCACTGGACCCTTTAGATGGGTCATTCCCTGTTGTCACCACCTACCACGTCCCCAGTGGTGACAACTGGGAATTATTTTTATAAAGCGGCCCAATTGTCACCACTGGTATTGCCCTCACTGGTGACAAACATAGAAGTTTCACTTCAAGGGCTTCTTGACGTTACAACGTCTAATAAATCGTTGAACGCCGGCTGCATGCACGAAAAAGTTGGCACATTGTCCCGTAACGCTCATTGTACTCCTGCGCCGCATCTATCTCTCTTCTCTTCTTGACAGGTTAATTATTCTTGCATTTTGTAAATCTGATTATTAGTATAATTTCAAGTATTTATTCTTTTAATATTAAATAAATGATTAAATTTTATTCATAAAAGTATGCAATCATTTCATCAATGTTTTGTTATGACGTTGTCACGTTAAACTATCGTCCGTAAACCAACTTTCTTTATTAGAAGTGGTATCAGTATCGATAACTCCACCACACAAATCGATACCACCACAACTCTAGGCGCCAACACCAAGCGTGACTTGCCTATTCACCCACCTATTACGGCCAAGCACATATAGTACCTTTGTAATTCTATTTTACGACTCCAACATGAATGGCTTAGTATTGTAATTTTCTGCATTATAAAAATTAAATGTACTAACTGCGTTCTCGGTTTCACTCGCATTAAGTATTAACCCGCAAGAACTATTCATTTTTACGGGATAAAAAGTATTATTTAAGTTAATTCGGGTAATAAACTATCTGTGTTCCAAATTTCATTCGAATCCGTTCAGTAGTTTTTGCGTGAAAGAGGAACAAACATCCATCCATCCATTCTCACAAACTTTCGCATTTGTAATAATATTAGGATTTATTACACTGGCCTACACTCATTTTGGTGTCTAAGATTTTAGACCTGATTTTGGGTATATTATTTGAGCTGATACGAGAAAACTAGTCACATTTTTCATATCAGCTCTTGTTCATGAGTACCAAAGTATACAGAATACAAGCGAATTACCGTGTCATTAATCGGTTTCCGTTGATCTTTCATTATATACTCACCGCATATGTAACAAAACATATCAGGATCGTTAATGCAACTTCTTGATTTACTTGCCATCATAAATTTATACGATTAATGTCATAAAAGTAGTTATAACATGGACTGATTTTGAATGAATCCGTTAAAAAGTTAAAATAAGAATTGTAGGTAAACCAGAGCTGTCAGCTGACATCTAGTAGCAGCAATGTAGTTCATACTTTACCGACTACAGATGCGAACAGAGCTGCACCAAAACAATTTTTGTTTTTTGTAGGCCAGTGTTATTAGTAGGAAAGGATCACAGGACTCGCTTTTCGGTGAAGGAAAACATCGTGAGGAAACCCACATACCTACCTGAGAATTATTTCGGAGGTATGGATGGTAATTTGTGTTTATTTTTATTGTAAACTTAATGACGGTACTTGACAAGAAACAAAGCAAAACATTTTTTTACACGACACGCATGTGTACGATAAATGTTAGAAATGGCGAATTCTTTCTCTTTCTGAGGTTTAAACAATAGTAGATTGTCCCACAAGGGAACAAAATAATGTATTTACGGCGAGAGCGATTTTTGAATCCAGAGCGAAGCGAAGGATTCTATAGTAGAATCCCGAGCGTAGCGAGGGGTTCTAGAGTAGAATCCTAAGCGTAGCGAGGGAGTCAAAGTACTTCGCTCGAGCTTAAATAATTTTGTTACCGTGTGGTACACGATACTTTTCATCCCAAGCTATGAGAAAATATTTATCATATGAGAAAAAAATCTTATGACGACTAATAAATCTATGAACGCCGGCTCAATGCACGAAAAAGTTGACACATTTTCCCGTAACGCTCATTGTCCCGTTACGCTCATTGAACGCTTGCGCCGCATCTTTCTCTCTTCTCTTCTTGACAGGTTAATTATTCTTGCATTTTAAAAATCTGATTACGAGTATAATTTCAAGTACTTATTCTTTTATTATTAAAAAAATATTCATCTTTATTCATAAAAGTATCATTAATTAGTATTATTAAGTGCGCGAAAAAGACCCACTTTGCTCGCACTTATCGAGGAGCAAAATGCCACTTTTCGAATACATGGGATGAAAAAATATTGACACAACTTAAATAACAATATAAATAAAAGGAAAACTAACTAACTCTTTCCTACTTTCATTCTTTCTTACAAACATAACATAATGAATGCACGAGTTTCAGCAACTATTGCAGCTTGATCCATCTTATCCTTTCCTCATCATCATCATCAACCCATAACGTCCCACTGCTGTGCACGGGTCTCTCCTCACTTTCGTGAGGAGGGTAAGGCCATAATCCACCACGGGGGCCCAGTCCGGATTGGTGGATAACATACCTACCTCCGAAATAATTCTCGGGTAGGTATGTGGGTTTCCTCGCGATGTTTTCCCTTCACCGAAAAGCGAGTGAAGAAACTGCCTATATTCCTAATAATTTATTCATTTATTTCAATATACAGTGCCTTAACAGGTGTTTCCAAAGCGACACCGTACTTACATGTAACTAAGAACCAACACATTTAAGGGCAACATCCGTAAATGTCACTAAAGAACATGTAAAAATGTCCAGCTCGCTGTGTTCAGCGCAGATTCTATTCAACAATCGAAGAGCCCTAGTAATAGGTGCTTGGTGGAGCGCATTGGCAATGTCCATATCACTATAATTAGTGAGGTCAACACTGTGGGTTGGGAGTCAACGGTCCGGACCAAAACCGATACGTTACCACAGATTAAATATAAGACGTTGCCAACCAGTGTTTGTATTAAAGTGCAATAACCCGAGACGAACAAAAAACTGATACAAAATCGGTTGCTAATTTTAGGGTTCCGTTCCTCTTTTACGAATATTGCTTAGGTAACTGCTATCGCAAGCGACTGTAGTAAATCATTATTTTTTTGCCGTTTCAACGTCTAATAAATCGATGAACGCCGGCTGCATGCACGAAAAAGTTGACACATTGTCCCGTAACGCTCATTGTACGCTTGCGCCGCATCTATCTCTCTTCTCTTCTTGACAGGTTAATTATTCTCGCATTTTAAAAATCTGATTACTAGTCTAATTTCAAGTATTTATTCTTTTATTATTAAAAAATTATTCAATTTTATTCATAAAACTATGCAATCATTTTATCAATGTTTTGTTATGACGTTGTCACGTTAAACTATCGTCCGTAAACCAACTTTACAGACAACCAATTTTTTTTTTATTTGACTGAATGTCGAGACGAGAATGTCGTTGCACGTCTGCCCATAACAGTTGCAGTGCCACCCAGAACTTTGCATTGCATAATCCTGCGCGGCACTGCACTGCGCTCGTCACCCTGAGACATCGGCTCTAAAGTCTCATATGCCCAGTAATTTCGCTGGAAACAGTGCCCTTCAAGCTGGAACACAGTAATGTTTGCACACTACTGCGAGGCAGTTGATTATCTGGCAAAGGTGTGGTACTTCCCCAGGCGGTCTCTTGCAGAAGATCATTTCTATCGCATTTGTAGTTACCGCTAGAGACGCTGCATCGGATTTTATACGAGTATAAAATTTCCATGGATTTCATACAAAATTTGTATGGAATCCAGTGCATTACCCCTAACGGTTGAAAAAGTTTTTTTTTAAATTATCACTCGTTTTTCGGTGAAGCAAAACCTCATAAGGAAACCCACATACCTACCCGAGAATCATTTCGGAGGTAGGTATGTTACCCACCAAGCCGGACTGGGCCCCCGTGGTGGATTATGGCCTTATCCTCTTCACGAAAGTAAGGACCCGTGCTCAACAGTGGGACTATATGGGTCGATGATGACGATGAAATTAATTTTAATTAAATATTTGAGGTTCTAGACTCCATGGTGACTGTAGCAATGCAAAACTTTTAAATTAAGGTAGAAAAGGTACTGAATTATTAAAGGGTCCATTCAGTTTTTTATCCAACGCCCCCATTTGGCTAAAAATTCAGAATATTTCGTTCAATGTTTCGTCACATTGATTTTTTATTTATATAATTAAAACGGTTTAGACCAATTACATTAATTATTTACATATAATAGTAAAATACAGTCCACAATTTCACTCAATCATTAATTCTTCTCACAATAACTACATATTATAACTACATTGGGGATAGGGATACACGTAGGGTCGCCATCTCTAAAATTCGACAACCAGGACAAGACGCGTGACAACCCTGGTTTTTAAAGCCCTGAGCCCGGACATCTTAACAGGTTTTTTAAACATTGTCAGTTTATTAAAAAAAAGATATGTGCGCTGGTACACATATTAAAAGTAAAAAGTCAACTAAAAATTATTTCTAAAAAAATTTCCATAAAAGATATTATTTTAAAACTATACGAAACGTATCTCTTTCTTTCTACACTAACTTATATCTCCCTCTCAACTTCCGTTCCCCTCGCCCGATCACATTTTTCGTAACGCATTCACCAGCTTACTCCCCAAGTTAAACGTGCGTAAAGAAGTCTTACTTCTAAAACAGTTAAAAATGACAAAAATCTACTTTTTATTTATTTTATATAACTCGAAATACAAATGAAGGCCAGCTCAGACGCTCCCCGGATGCCCGTAAACTAGGACAGATCCGGGGAAACCCGCACGGATGGCAACCCTAGGTATACGGAACACTGTAGTGCTAGCCAGACTTGCACTTGGCTGGTTTTTAAACTAGTTTGTCAAGGAGTCTGTCGGAAGCGAAGACCGTTACATACAATTTGTCAGAGTTTTTTGTTATACTGTTTTTACATACGTAAATGAAACGGTTTAAGCGAACCCTTCTCCAAAAGTCAGCTTTTTCACGAATCCAGTGTAAGCACTTTTAATTCTCAATCAGTAGTATAAACTGTACCTTTTTTTTTGACTGAGTGACGAGACGAGCAGCTCATTCACCTGATGGTAAGCGCTACGCCTGCCCATAACAGTCACAGCTCCACCCAGAACCCTGCATTGCATAATCCTGCGCGGCACTGCCCTGCGCTCGTCACCCCGAGACATCGGCTCTAGTCTCATATGCCTAGTAATTTCACTGGAAACGAATTCAATTAAATCTTTTTCTTTAATGACATATTGAAATCGTTTACTACTGCAGCGATCCACGGTAGCTATAGTGGGCATCGGCCATTAACAAATCCCGCTAGAATCATAAAAACTTAAGGCATTCCATTAAGCTTTTAACAAATTTTACATTACGTGGTCGTAAACTAAACTAATCAAGGACTGGATATAGTGGGCTGTAGGAAATTTAATACCCTTTAGGTATACCTAACTTCCTTGTTAATTAACCCCGAGGTAAAAAGAGAGGTGTTAAAAGTTTTAAGTGTATCGTAGCTTCCAAACGGATGAATCGATTTCGATTTAGTATTTTGACGTGACAACGTCTAATAAATCGATGAACGCCGGCTGCATGCATGAAAAAGTTGACACATTGTCCCGTAACGCTCGTTGTACGCTTGCGCCGCATCTATCTCTCTTCTCTTCTTGGCAGATTAATTATTCTTGCGTTTTAAAAGTCTGATTACTAGTGAAATTTCAAGTATTTATTCTTTTATTATTAAATAATGATTCAATTTATTCATAAAATTATGCAATCATTTCATCAATGTTTTGTTATGACGTTGTCACGTTAAACTATCGTCCGTAAACCAACTTTACAGACAATCGATTTTTGAAGTGAAACTTGTTTTATCGACGTGTGGGAGAAATTTTATAGCAATCTTCACACTTTTCTGTTACGCTCGACCATCACCTAAGAGTTATCACTTTGTCATGAAAATCGAAATCGATCGATAGGAAATCGAAACGTATGCTGGGACACATAAGAAGTAAAACTGCACCTAAAAAATTATATTGAAAAAATATACGAAACGTAACTCTCTTCCTATCTTCACCAACTTGTATCTCCCTCTCAACTTCCATTCGCTTCGCCCGATCACACTTTTCGTAACGCTCTCGTCACGCATTCACCAGCTTTCCCAAGTCAAGCGAGTTAAATATTCGCCTTTCTCTCCCTCCGCCGCTGCCACCTCTCACCACGCGATATATCGTCTACCCCCTCCAACTCCTTTTCCTGCCGTAACTCTTTTTCCCCACAGAAATCATAATACATAATAATATAGAAGTCTGGAAATTTCACTTCAATAAAGCACATTTTCCCGTGCCGTTCCTAGCTTACGACGACGTCACGCTTGCCTTATCCAGAACAAAGAGTGTTATAAATTTAGCGGTCGACGAGTAATGGTGCGTGCTTAGTTTCATTAGTGCGGGTAAATGTACTGTGAACTACGCACATCTTTTACCAGGGGCCTCACTACGAACAGTGAAATCCATCCAGTTTAAGGCCTTAAACTGAACTGCCCTGCCAACTGTCACCGCCAATATCGCTCAGCGTCCATAAGTCGACCAGAGACATTTATCCAAAGAGATCGGAACAATTTGTTTGCATTTATGGAAGTTTATATAGCTCCATCTAATTCTCTTTCTCTCTCATTCTCTGCGGTCAATTTTTGAGTGACGTCACGTCACGTTTGTTATTTATGAGTGTACCAATCTAGGCCGTTCAGTTTAAGGCCTTAAAATGAACTGCGTGGAATAAGAATAAGTACGTGGTGACCCCCCTGAGTTACTACTAGCTTATGCCCGCGGCGTCACTCCCTTGCTCGCAAAAACACAAAGTTAATTGAACTTTGACAACTTGCTAAAGTCAAACGGGACATTTTAAACACGTCATTTGGTCCGTAGGCGGGATGCTGTGGGACGGGACAAAGATACATTTGCCGGGGCACAAATTGAAATTCATTGAATTTTATACTCTCTATCGATGGGTTAAGATTTAGTTAATTTTTAGTGAGTGATGTTTCGTGATTGTTGTTGGAAGCCTTTTTTGGTAGGGTAAGGACACTGGTGGGCGGTTTTATGAACGCATGTATGACTGTATTGATTGGAAGAAGTATGTCAACTATTTTGAGTTTTGCTTCAATAGATATACTCGTATAGTATACTAGCTGCGCCCCACGGTTTCACCCGCATAATTCAAACATTCCCGCAATAACTCTCTTAAAAGCAATAGTACCTGGATGACGGAGCTTTGCTCGGTAGTTTTATTATTCGCCAATAGATGCCAGGAAGAGTCATATTTTTCAGTTTAAATTTGGACTACTCAAACGCCTCCAACGCTTTGTTATTTCTCTTCCAAGTTTATGTTTAATTTGATATAACACGAATAAAATGTAATTTTCTAAAAATGATTCCTAGCTAAATCGATTTATCGCCCCCGAAACCCCCTATATACTAAATTTCATGAAAATCGTTGGAGCCGATTCCGAGATTCCAATTATATATATATACAAGAATTGCTTGAAAGAATTTGAAGAATTGCCCGTTTTTGCCACATTCTTCATTGATGCTCCGCTCCTATTGGTCGTAGCGTGATGTTATATAGCCTATAACCTTCCTCGATAAATGGACTATTCGACACAAAAAGAATTGTTCAATTCCATAACCAGTAGTTCCTGAGATCCTAGCGTACAAACAAACAAACTCTTCAGCTTTATATATTAGTATAGATATAAATAGTATTAAATACAGAATGGACACGCAGTCGACATCAGGTGAACCACCTGCCCGTTTCGTTTCTCAGTCAAATAAAAAAACCGGCCAAGTGCGAGTCGGACTCGCGCTCGAAGGGTTCCGTTCTTTGTTGTATGGGAGCCCCCCTTAAATATTTATTTTATTTTAATTTATGTTTAAAGTTAATAATACATGTTATAACTAAATATACTTTGAATATTTCAAGCGTCTACCTGTTGCATTTATCAATATCAAACAAAAATAAGCAAAAAAAAAAACACGTTTGTTGTATGGGAGCCCACTTAAATATTAATTTTATTCTGTTGTTATATAGTGGCAACAGAAATACATCATCTGTAAAAATTTCAACTGTCTAACTATCACGGTTCATGAGATACAGCCCGGTGACAGACAGACAGCGAAGTCTTAGCAATAGGGTTCCGTTTTACCCTTTGGGTATGGAACCCTAAAAATGTGCGTGTGTGTTTTTTTCACGTTACTAACGAGTCATGGTCACATACATAGATACTCATAGCTCATTGAATAAAAGTCTAAATTAAATAATATGCAAAATTGGCTAACAAATTCCATTATCAATTACAATAGTACCCTATGGTATATATAATAGTAGCCTAGTTGCAAAAACGAAAAAAGAACTGTTTGAAATTTAAATTGCCCGCCTCAAGTGAAACGAAAGACCATTTAGTCCATATTAACGTATGCTGGAGTATTTCATTACAGAACACATTTTGTACAGAACGGCCACTTCGAGCGCGAGAGTACAAAATAAAAGATTTGTACCTACATGCTTGTACCGATAAAAATAGAGATCCGTAAACGCGTAACGAAACTTCAATTTTATTTTCAAATATAACTGTTAGGAACTTTTGTAGCAATCAAAGATATCAGGGTGACGAGCGCAGTGCAGTTCCGCGCAAAGTTTTGGGTGACACTTTAACTGTTATGGGCAGGGCGTAGCGGTTACCATCAGGTGAGCGACTTGCTCGTCTTGTCACTCAGTCAAGTAAAAAAAAATTTGCTGATTGCAACTGTTTATTGACCGAATGTATTCATTTAATGATGTAGATAGGCCTAATATTACTAGCATCGCCCGCGGATTCACTCGTGTCAACTAATATCCAGCAAGAACCGGTAATTTTTACTGTATAAAAGTATTTAATGCTCTATTCCATTACTTAAATGATCTATTTACAAAATTTCATAAAAATCCGTTCAGCCGTTTCGGCGTGAAGAAAAGACAGACAAGGAGTTTCGAGAAACAGAAGTACCTTAAAAACACACTGACACACACACACACTTAAACTTTAATTTTTACTCTTTTTTCTTAAGTTACTAACTTATTTAAATGTATTTTGCTGTCCATCCAAAGCTTGTCAGAAAGAAATCGCTTTCAGCGATAAGATCGCCCATTGTATACCCTTTGTTTACCTACTGTAATTTTTCTGTATTGTGTTCATTTTTGGTGAGCAATAAAGATTTTTCTATCCTATTTTTTATTTTACAAAAAATTAAACTTTGTACGGAACCCACACAATTTTTGCTAACTTAGGCTTGACCTCTTTTTATTCTCTTTGTGAATTGTTTGCGTGTAGTTACGGAGCGAAATATTTCTTTTAATTAAACGCCCCGCTATCCTTGTAGATAAGGTTTTAAAAATACATGGACTAATGTCTATTTTACTCATACTTCCTCCATCGAACTGTCATGCCTCTTCTAAATAATAAAAACATGTGAATACATAGTACATACGTGCAAAACTACAACCGTGCCCTTCCGACGCGCATATTGATGAAGGCATCTCAGACGCGTCACAATTCAAGGTGATTCCATTAGCAAAATGCATTCTTGATAATACGCCTTTATAATTAAATTAAAACGAGTTAAAAAAAGATTTTCGTCATAATGAATATAACCTGCGTAGTAATTTTACATAACTAGTTTCTTAGAATAGGTAAAAAATAAATTACCGCGCTTTTATGAAAACAATTTAAAAATGGCGGCATTTCGCATGCTCTCTACCACAGATACAAAATGACAATATTATCATAGAGTAACTTTTTTTTTCTTATTTGTAAATTTCAATTGTTTTTAATTATAATATTTTGGCCATGCACAATTTGTGTATTCCGCCAGTTTAGCGAAATGTGCAAATAGTGAGAAAATAAATCACAAAAAATACGTTAAGTTGAGTTGTGTGATTCTTAGGTCGTTTGTGACCAATCCTAATGATCCTATTATAAATGTGTGGGTAGTTTAGATGTTTTTTACTGAATCACGCAAAAAATACTTCACAGATTTCAATGAAATTAACCACACATACCTACTTTATTGCCTGGATTAACACACAGGATACATTTTATCCCGTTAACGATACCTACTTGTGGGATATTTAACGCGACTGAAACTGCGGAGCACAGCGTGTACATAATAAAACAATTTTTGCCATTTCTCCTCTAAAAATTATACAAGGTTCAAGAATACGAAGTGGCTGTGCATTGTTGCCACCGCGCCTGTGCAGGCGACAATTCTGGGAATTCCATTGTTTAACATAATTAATGTGAATGCATGTTATGCGTTAGATAGAAATCGGTGCTGTACCTACATAAAGAAGGTTCCATAGCAGTGTATAGAGTCTCTATATTTTCAAAGTTTGAAAAATGACAAATTCAAAAAAAAATCCATTGCGTTATTTTTCTTTTTGGATATGATAGGATTTCATATTGTGCCATCTTAAAGTACCTACTATAGCAAATTATAGAACGTCATACAAATTAAATTACTTTTTCTTTTTTTTCTTATTTGTGGCCAGTTAACTTATTAACTTATTTCAGCTTAATTAAGTGTCAAGTACACTGGCTGAATGCACAAATGGTACAACACCAAAACACAGAAAGTAATAGACTGCCATAATAAGGGCCAAAGGCTAAAATAAAGCTTATTTTTTTAAACCAATTACAGCAACAAGTAACGTATAACAGTAGTCCAATGAAAATTGAAACGAGTTGTAAAAATACAGAGAGATAATAAATACATCAGCTACAGGATCGATTTATAACTAACTATCCAACAACTCAATTTGTTACAGCATACGACTGTTTAAATATAAAAATCTATCAGCATAAACCTATCGAAACCTAACGAACCAGTAAATAAAAATAAAACAAAAAGAATGAGAACACGCTGGAAACGTATCTAGTGTGAGAAATCGAGTTATTACTCGATTCTGACATCACTATCGATTGGGAGATGCATTCGATTGCTCCGCTGAATTGTGTCTTTAATATTCGAAATCGAGTCGTGTCCCAGAGGCAGGAAACGGAATGCCGACCTATTGAGTAAAATAACTAGACAGTGATGTATTCACATTTTAACCGCGAATAATGTATAATTTTTGCGTTCTGGCAACTTTTTCAATATCATGCTGAATGTAAAAGTAAATCATTTTGTCGAGATGGGCACATTAAAACGTACTTACGTTGTCTGAATTATAATATTATAAGGTTGAGAAATCATTGTGCTAATGTTAAGTTAGAGAAGGTAGTGTGTGGACAACATTCCAGAAAACTTTGTTACGTTTTTTTTTATTTTTTTGTGTTGGACAACACAGAGCGCTAAAGGCAGGTAGGCGGGAAAAAAGTAAAATTGACACAGGTTTAAAAATAGAACACGTTCCCGCCACATGCTCTATGTTTTTATTTTTAAAAGACGACATTAATATTTTGCCTTGGCTGCCAGTTGCATTAAACTTTTTTTTAATGTTAAATTATAATTAACGTGGCTGCGTAAAATAATGCTCTTCTGCTTAAAGCTTCCATTATTTAATTACGACATGGATGGTAAAATATTTGCGTAATTTTCTGTTCTTCTGAGAATTTTAGTTCTTATAAGATTAATTTATATAGCTTTTGATCTGTTTATATAATTATACTAGGTGATTATACAAGGTGAATTAACAATAGGTAAATCATAAATTGACCAATGTGGCTGAATACACAATCAGTGTGAAGTCCAAAACATGTGCCTAAACTAAAAGAACCATCGTCACCATGACACTTTAGTACTCGCGCTCAAATATTAAGAAATTTTAATAATAATTGTAGCTCGTAGAAATATAATTTTAATAAACTGGCTGAATATACAAACTGAGTCATGTTTAAAAACAAAAAAAGTAAACAATCGCCGCCATGACACTTATTTTCCCACTCAAATTATAAAAAAGTTAATATCGCTCGTAGAGATGGGCACATCTAATAGTGATGGGAAAACTTACGATATCTAACATCATTTTGAACCGCAAAGACAAATACCGAGCTAAATTACACAAAAGAAAAGACAGAGGGCGCTTTCCCATAATTTACCAGTGAGACACCGTTTACCATTGTAGAGAGGTGCTATCTGCAAATAAGATTCGAATTTTATTCTCACTATAATTGGTGTTCTCATGACTTATCCGAGTTCAATCGAGAGGTTAGTTATGCGATGATTACGGGCATAATGAGATAGAATTTATGTAACTGGCCAGTTTTGATGTAACTCAGAAATAGTTTAGAGCGCGTAGGTTCTAATTCTACGATTTCAATCGCTTTTAAATTGTTGCTTTGATTTCTTATGGCTCGTTCTAAAATTCTAGTTTTTATAACAAACTATGATGATGAAAAATATGGTGATTTTTTTTAAAAGCGCTAAAGTAATTTTGATAAATAAGATAATATAGATATATATAATTAACACAAACACACAGCGAAAACACAGCGTAAGCGCAGTGATCCCCACCATTCGTACAAACGCTCCGAGTACTATATAAAAGGGGCCGCCCGGCTTTGTACGGTCACTCTCTTGCTAGCGCTCGGCGAGTCAACAGCACCTGAGGATGTCTCGTGCAGAGACGAAACACGTGTCGTAAATTAAAACTATATATTTCTATATTATCTTATTGATTATGGATTTCCGCAAAATAACGCCTGATTCTATTAACTGTAATTATGATAATTATTTATATTATGGGATCAACTCTGAAATATAAATAATATACCTGCAACTGCATAGTTTCTTTATTAATTTTTTTTTCCTCACCTACTCGATATAATATATCCTTATATATGTTTATCTATTGTATTTATTAGTCTATTAGAACGTTATATATTTAGTTGTATTATAATAAAATACTCTATCACTAAACATCTTTTAAATATACTTTTCTCTGCTTTCGTTTTGCCACACCACCACCATTTCAGTTACACCTCCAGGATGACTGGTAGAAAATGCTACTTAGCATTAAGTACTCCTTGTACTCCATTTGTGTGCTAAAGAATAAATAAATAAATAAATACCTAACAAACGAAAAACAATTCGTCGAAATTAATTCACGATTAAAGGAATAACCCCGTAACAAACAAAAAACAGATCCCCACTTTGAACTATCGATTAAAAATGTTTTTTGACGTGACAACGTCTAATAAATCGATGAACGCCGGCTGCATGCACGAAAAAGTTGACACATTGTCCCGTTACGCTCACTGTGTACGCTTGCGCCGCATCTATCTCTCTTCTCTTTTTGGCAAGTTAATTATTCTTGCATTTTAAAAATCTGATTACTAGTATAATTTCAAGTATTTATTCTTCTATTATTAAAAAAAATGATTCAATTCTATTCATAAAAGTATGCGATCATTTCATCAATGTTTTGTTATGACGTTGTCACGTTAAAATATCGTCCGTAAAACAACTTTATTTTTAAATAAAATTATTGACCATAAAAATGTTTTTTTTAATTTGACTGAGTGGCGAGACGCGCATGTCGTTCACTTGATGGTAAGCGCTACGCCTGCCCATGACAGTTGCAGTTAAGTACCTTCAGTTATTATTAAACTAAATAACTAACAATTAACAATACAATAGAATTGAATCTAATCTTAGACCAATATGGCTCTCACGGTCGGCTCGACCCCATTGCATGCGGTTGATACCGTATTGAATGTATTGTTCTGTTTTTTCTTAATTACGTATGTTAAGTGATTGATTCTTATCAATTTAAATGAAGTTTGCATAATAGAGATAGCAAGCTGCGCCCCGCGGTTTTACCCGCGTATTCCGCCATGGGAAACGTTACTTTTTATGAAACTCAAACTCAAACTCAAATCATATATTGTAAATAGACAAAATATTGCACTTTTACACGTCAAAAAAAAAAATATCTTATACATAAGTATAGAAATACAAAAAAAAATCGAAATATTATGATCTACGAAACTAATCATTATTATCTAATTATGGTTTGAGTTAGAAAAAGGATATTTCCCTTTCAAGTGGTGACTCATGCCTGAATCTCGCACAGGAAAAGGAAAACTCCATTGACTCTACCAGTGCTTTGGAAATACGCCCGTTAGAGAAGATAGCACCGAGAAACTCTACGGCGATGTCATTTTTTTATGGGATAAAAAGTATCCTATATTATATTCCAGGACCTAAAGCATCTCTATACTAAATTTAATCAAAATCGGTTTAGCCGTATCGGCGAGAAAAGAGGACAAATACACTAACACATAAACTTTCGCATTTATAATATAAGTAAGATGTTGTTTTAAGAAAACAAAAAAGTTTAATTAGTGTCATCATCATCATCATCAACACATAACGTCCCACTGCTGGGCACGGGTCTCTCCTCACTTTCGTGAGGAGGATTAGGCCAATATCCACCACGGGGGCCCGGTCCGGATTGGTGGATCACATACCTCCGAAATAATTCCCGGCCCAGTGGATTTCCTCGCGATGCTTTCTGCACCGTCCATGTTTTTTTTTTGCTAAGTGACGAGGCGAGCAAGTCGTTCACTGGATGGTAAGCGCCACGCCTGCCCGTAACAGTTAGAGTGCCACCCAGAACCCTGCTTTACACAATACTGCGCGGCAATGCGCTCGTCACCCTGAGACATCGGCTCTAAAGTCTCATATGCCCAGTAATTTCGCTGGAAACAGTGCCCTCAAAATTACCCTAAACCTAGATCTAGAATTCTAGATCCTACCAATAGCCTGTCATTTCTGCCATTTCTGCCATTTATGCAATTCAGGCCACTCGCAGCAAGTGTCCGATACTGGAACATAACCTGCTCAATTACCGCAATTTCTAACTAGGGATGGGAAAAAATTGACAAAGATTTAGGGCTCTTTTACGGACAGCTTGGTGCCGTGACAACTGACCTCTTTACGCAGCGACAGCACAGTGAATTTTATTTTTGACTGCATCACGAGACGTGCGCGTCGTTCACCTGACGGTAAGCGCTCCGCCTGCCCATAACAGATACGGTGCCACCCATAACTGAATTAATTAGATTTTGAATTCATTTTACTTCAGTCCTGTCAAATTGAGTTTTTTTTTTTTTTTAACATAGTTTGCGGCAAAGGAATTGGTATTTATAATGTCATTAATTCTGGACAAGTTTGCTAAAGTTGTTATAATAATATTTCATAAGATTGGAACCAAGTGAAAATGAAAATGAAGAAGAAGAAGAAGAAGACTGAAGTATACATTAAATTCACATTATAGTGAAAGTTGCATTGATTGATATTTATTCATATATTCTTTATTGTACACCTTAAAAATATTTATATATAGAGAACTTAATAATAAATTAATGTACAGAGGCGAGCTTAACCCTATGAAGAGTTTTCTTTCAGCAAACCCTTGAGGAAAGGGAGCATTCAGTCTTCAGTCGAATGTGTTTGTATGTTTTTTTTTTTTTTTCTTATTTTAAATACATGTACAGGTGAAGTTAATAAAGGCTTAATATAAAAATCTTGCAAAACCGAATACTATGAATATCTACAATTGAATGCCTATTTTCCTTGGTCATGGCATCACGTGTGAACGGCTGGACCGATTTCGGTAATTCTTTGTTTCAAATATACGTTGAGGTTTGAGAAGAGTTCTTATGAAGAGAAAAATTGGAATAACTGCCCGGAGAATTCGAATATTTGGGAATAACAAAAAATAATTTTTCTATGGACTCACGATTTAACATTTGATCTTTTTTACGTAATTCAGCTATTCCTAAGTAACACGGTGGTTTTTAATCTGGGAAATGTAGAGTTCTTGCTGGCAAAACAGGACGCGGGTGAAACCGCGGGGCGCAGCTAGTATTTTGCAAATTCGTGTCTTAAAAACCGTTTCGTTGATAAACTTAAGAACTTCTGAACGTGTTTATTTTGATGTTCGGATCGCATTTTTTCTTTTATTATTCTGTACCTTTTGCATTCCTTTTTGATGTAGAATTTACAATTTCTGTGTTGTTAAACAAAGACTACATTTTACCAAACAGTCCATGCAATCTTGAAAAAAAAATCTGAACCTGTACCCATCCCTACAGCCGCGGGCCGCGTATTCACGAACCTGTCCGGATCAGAGGTCGTCGCGTAACTTCATACAGTGTTTCGTATACGCACGACTCTAGGGCACAGTATACAGTTGATTACAGTATGAGCAAAGACAAAATGATGAATTCAGTTTGCGGTTTGCCTCCGCATTATTCGAACCGCGAAGGAGTGGAACTCCTCGCCTGTGTTTCCCGATAGTTACAACCTGGGAGTCTTCAAGTCACGAGTGAATAGATTGCTTCTAGGTAAGCGTGCACCATCGTAGTCCGCATTGTCACTTACAATCAGGCGAGATATTGATCAAAACTTATTAATTACATTTAATCCTGTAAAATTACGTGCAAATAGTTGTATAAAATGTTATATTAAAATTGATTGCAATAGTTCTCTTAGCAAGAGCAGCTTCGTAATCGGCACCCATGTCCATACTGTCCTATATTTTTATAGCGTGTGCTCTATAGGACTGGCTGGTAAGGCTGTGTTTACACACTCAAGATCTCGTAAGTTTCCCCTGATTGAATTTGGAGGGGTTGGGTAAACGGACAATGGATGAGGTAGACGGTAATTATAATTTAAGGGTTGAGTTAATGAATCCTCTTGTTTGTTAAGTTTAATTGAGTGGGGTTAATCTTATGAATAGTTTGAGCTAGCTGCGCCACGCGGCTTTACTCGCGTTTTCTTTTATCCCACTGGAATCATACATTTTTATGGGATTAAAAGGGAATTAAGGGGAATTAAAGGGGATTAAAGGAATTATGGGATTATTATATGAGTTATTCCTAAGGTGAAAGACAGTTTAATTTAAATTCAAACCCATCTTTGTTAGATTTTTAAGGTTAAGGTTCAGTTACTTTTACTTTTAAACTCAAACTCAAATTATTTATTGTAAATAGGCAAAATATTGCACTTTTACACGTCAAAAATAATATCTTATACATAAGTATAGAAATACAAAAAAATAAGTCAAAATATTATAATCTACGAATCTAATGATTATTATTCCCTTTCAAGTGGCGACTCATGCCTGAGTCTCGCACAGGAAAAGGAAAACTCCATTGACTCTACCAGTGCTTCGGAAATACGCCCGTTAGAGAAGATAGCACCGAGAAACTCTACGGCGATGTCATTTTTTAATTTTTATATATTTTTTTTTACATACATAAATACAGTTACGCTTTCCTCTCCTTAAAAGAAGGTTAAAAAAAGCGGTGGTAGCCTAGTGGGAGAACGCCCGCCTTCCAATCAGAAGGTCGTGAGTTCAAATCCCAGTGCAGGCACGTACCAATGTGTTTCTGTAAAAACATATGTACGTAATTATCACTCGCTTTCGGCGAAGGAAAACATCGTGTGAAAACCCACATACCTACCCGAGAATTATTTCGGAGGTAGGTAGGTGATCCACCAATGCGGATCAGGCCCCCGTGGTGGGACAATATAGGTTCTTGATGATGATAGTGATTATATTAGTAAGATTATTTATTTATTTATTTAATACTTTATTGCACAGATTAACTAAATAGTACAAATGGCGGACTTAACGCTAAGAGCATTTTCTACCAGTCAACCACCTGTGTAGGAGAGACGGTGTAGGCGTGCATGCATGGTACAGCTTGGAAGAAATGTCAATCATTATACAGACCCTGTTTCCATTTTCCATTTTCCTATTCAATAGAAAGGAGGTCACATTACCTTCCAGCAAGGCTTACAACTCAGACAGGCTCAGGTGCCCTATAGGTCAGCTAGGGTCCGGTCCGATGTGTGTCAGTGTTACCTAGGTCATCCAGCGCCATTGGAGCGAAGCACTAAATTGTCTTGGACGAATGGCGAAGCCTTCAACCGGCATACTATAATCTCAATTTATTTATGGCCCCTACTTCCTACTAATATGTTATTATGAATGCGACAGTTTGTGAGAATGGATGGATGAATGTTTGTTCCTCTTTAACGCGAAAACTACTGAACGGATTCGAATGAAATTTGGAACACAGATAGTTTATAACCAGGATTGAGTAATAGGGTACTTTTTATCCCGATAGTATGTTACAAAACGGGAACTACGCGGGTGAAACTGCCGGGCGCAGCTAGTCCCTACTTCCCTACTTATAATATAAATGCGAAAGTAACTCTGTCTGTCTGTCTGTTACGCTTTCACGCCTAAACTACTGAAGCGATTTAAATAAAATTTGGTACAGAGATAGTTTAGAGTCTAAGAAAGGACACAGGTTACTTTTAATGCGAAAAAAGGGTTATAAAGGCTTGAAATAGAGGATGAAAGTTTGTATGGAAATTTCGTAATTTTTGAAGCTAAAAACTTGAAACTTATTTTTTAGGCTTTTGATTAGATATAAATAAACATGACATTAAAAATGTTCCCCATAAGGAGGTAAAATAAAAATAGGGGATGAAAGTTTGTATGGAAACATGTAAGGCTTAGGTTAAACCACTGCACCGAATTTAAAAATTCTTTCACTAATGTCAAACTAAATTATCAGCAAGTAGCATAGGTTGTATTCTATCCCCGTATTCCCACAGGAGCGGGAACTACGCGGGTGAAACCGCGGGGTGCAGCTAGTATAAAATATATGGGACAAGGGTCGCTGTTTTACTTCAACCTATTTTACTTCTTTTTACAATAAACATTATAATTATAGCTTACAAAGTATCATAGTAAAAAAAAAAATACCATACAAAACCTGTCCAAGTGCGAGTCATGTTTCGCGAGTGCAGGGTTCTGTATTTCAACATTTTTATTTCTATAGTTATGAGAGTTATGTTGTGAACATCAAAATTTAGTTGGTTAGTAATAGATAACTTTAAAATATGTACAAACAAGCTGCGCCTCGCGGTTTCACCCGCGATGTTTTAAAGAGGATCTGTTATTTTTTACGGAAAAAAGTAAAATTATATAAGTTTTAAATATCTCTACAGATTATTGTAAAGAATGATCTGTTATTGTCGTAAATTTCATTATCATTAAAATTAGTTACCCGGTCTAGCGCCAAAAAATCAAAAGCTGCTTAAAATTAGAATTTTCCGTCATAAGTGAAACGTACCTACCTTAAGGATAGAATATGGAATGGAGTGGAACAGAACGGAATAGAATTAAATGGAATTATAGAAAATGTACCGGCGAGCATGTATGAAAGGACCTTTGAAAGTGGAAGAAGCGAAAGAGGTGTGTCAGGATCGTAGCATGTGGAAAGGTGTAGTCTCTGCCTACCCCAACGGGAAAAGGCATGACTGTATGTATGAAATATATATAATATGTAACAATAAAATCATTCATTTTAAGAACTACACACCAGACAGAAGGTTGGACAGACAGACAACATCACGCCAGCAAAAGGGTTCTGTTTACACCTATCGCGTGCGGTACCCTAAAAAATTTAAAAATAGTAAAAAAAATCGATAACATTGTCGATCTTATAATTAGCTACGCCCATATAGGCTCAGAGCTGTATCTTAAAAATAATCTTCCTTGCGAAAATAGACTCGCATAACGATATAGGCCGAGAGCTAGCGGTCATTTATGATCATGTCCTTTAAATCATCATCTGTTATGGGCAGACGTACCGCTTGCCATCAGGTGAACGACTTGCTAGTCTCGTCACTCAGTCAATAAAAATTAAAATTTAAAAAAAAATCATCAGCATCGTCATCAACCCATATCGGCCCACTTTGTCTCATTATTGAGAGACCTGGTGGAAAGAATGTGATACCACCACGCATGAACTATACACAGCCTGTTGGTCAGAAACCAGTAGAGGGTGTCAGGGAGTTGACGTACTGCTTCCCGCCGGGATCGTAGCATGTGGAAGGATGTAGTCTCTGCCTATCCCAACGGGAGAAAGGTGTGACTGTACGTATGTATTATATCGCTGGTTAAATGCGAAGAGGCCACAAAAAAAAAAAAACTTGAAGTTCGTTTATTTTGTAAAATTACGATCAAGTGGCTACTTCGCATTTAACCAGTGATATGTGTACAAAAACTTCGAAACAACACACATTGGGCACAAAAGCCTCTAGCTCTCTGTCTATAAGTGTGCACTAGACGCTCGAACTAAATATAGGGCTGTAACAGTTCGTTACTTTGTGAAAACGAACCTCCACTTTAAAAGATTGATAGGGATGGGACTCTATCGATTGGGTAACGAGTAAGTTATTTATTACTAGCTGCGCCCTGCGGTTTTACCCGAATAATTTAAGTTTTCCCGCAATAACTCTCTTAAAAGCAATATATTTTCCCCGTTTTTGCCACATTCTTCATTGATGCTCCGCTCCTATTGGTTGTAGCGTGATGTTATATAGCCTATAACCTTTCTCAATAAATGGACTATTCAACACAAAAACAGTTGTTCAATTCGAACTAGTAGTTCCTGAGATCCTAGCGTTCAAACAAACAAACAAACTCTTCAGCTTTATTTATTAGTATAGATACACCTCTTTTACGAGATACCCTGGGGAAATACCACATTTTAGCTCGATATTCATCCGCCAAGCAGTAGTGTGCAAACATTACTGTGTTTCTGTTCGAAGGGCACTGTTTCTAGCTAAATTACAGGCCAAATGAGACTTTAAAACCGATGTGACGAGCGCAATGCAGTGCCGCGCAAAATTATACAATGCAATGTTCTGGGTTGCACTGTAGCTGTTATGGGCAGGGGTAGCTCTTACCATCAATTGAACGACTTGCTCGTCTCTACGTGTTTATTTTTTTTTATTGCATAATAGACAAGCATTTGACCGTAGTCTCACCTGGTGGTAAGTGTCGACACGGTCGAGGATGGGGCATGCTTGCCTAGAAGATACCTATTGACTCTCGACTTGAAGACTTTCAGATTATATATAGTTTTTGGGAAATATAGACGATGGTAAGGTGTTCCATTCCTTCGCTGTTCGGATGTAAACATAATATGATGTATTTTGTGGTGTAATTATGTTAGTGTTTGACCTGTAAAAGTGCATTATTTTTGGTAAATTTAAAACAAGATTTGTTAACAAAATCAAAAAAAAACTTAAGTAAAATATCGACAGCTCCTTTTCCCATCACTAGCGTAACAGTTACCGCCTGAGCCACATTTTTTATCGTTTCCCATAAAACGTGTGATCCTATCGTATAAACAAACATACATTTATGACCAATAGAAAATGGCTACTCAGATAGAGGAAAAAGTTTTTTTTTTTTACTTGGCCAGTTAAATTTTTCCATTGTACTTTTTTTTGTATAACGTTTTCGTTCCTTATTCTTTTACGACATTACAGTAATACAAATAAGTACAATGGTCAATCTTATAGCTTAAAGTGATTGCTTACAGTCTTCCTAAACGCCTAGAGATTATAATGAAACAGCATTAAAAATAAATCCGACATCAAAAATCAGTCATTGAAAACATTAAAAAATAATGTTTGTCTGTAAAGTTGGTTTACGGACGATATTGCATACTTTTACGAATAAAATTGATTCATTTTAAAAAAATAAAAGAATAAATACTTGAAATTATCTATCTATATCTATATATATAAAAATGTTATGTTGGTTTGTGTACGCTTCAAAAACTCAAAAAGTTCTGCACCGATCGAGCTGAAATTTTAGCATGATATATAATCCGCATCAAGGATTGTTTTTATCTATTTTTTTCATCAGTGACATATCAGCGAATGTGCGAATGTGCCACAGCGAAGCGTGGCAAGGCACAGCTAGTACTAGTATACATTTTTTTAAAATGCAAGAATAATTAACCTTAAATATAATACTGTTATTAATATAATCTTGTTTATTATAATGTGTACAATCAATGCTAAAACCTAAACGCGTATAGTATATTTTACTTTCCCAAAAGTTTCAGAGTACCCCGTATACATATAAAAAGTATGTTTGTCCGTCCATTAGCGTTCACCTGATCACATGGGTCCTGCGACTTATGGTTATGGAATTGTAGGTTCCCTTAGGGATGAAAATAAAGCTGTACTTCCTTTGGATGGAAACTTCAACAATCTGGGAAAGAGCCGCTGAAACTTTCATGTTTTATCTTTTTTTGTGATTAAGGCGTAAAGTTTGCTAGATTTTATAGCTTTTGCACCCGACTTCGTCCGGCAAATAAACAGTATTTAGGGAGTTTTGTTCGATATTTATCCGCCAATGCTGTGTTCCTGTTTGAAGGGAGCTGTTTCCAGCGAAATTACTGGGCATATGAGAGTTTAGAGCCGATGTCTCAGGGTGACGAGCGCAGGATTGTGCAGTGCAGAGTTCTGGGTGGTGCTGTGACTGCTATGAGTACTCACAACTGTTGTGATAAACTAGACAATACAGCAGTGCGGGTTCGCACGCCAAGTGTGTTTTCGCTTGCCGTCATCAACAACCCTTTACGTCCCACTGCTGGGCACGGGTCTCCCCTCACTTTCGTGAGGAGGATTAGGCCATAATCCACCACGGGGGCCAGATCCGGATTGGTGGATCACATACCAAAAAAAAATTAAATATTAATAATATGAAATAATTCTCGGGTAGGTATGTGGGTTTCCTCACGATGTTTTCCATCACCGAAAAGCGAGTGATAATTACGTTTATATGTTTTACAAGAAACACATTGGTACGTGCCTGCACTGGGATTTGAACTCACGACCTTCTGCTTGGAAGGCGGACGTTCTCCCACTAGGCTACCACCGCTTGCCGTAAAATCATAAAAACACAGATACGTCTTCAGCAGTCATTCGACATCCCTAAAAAGAAATTAAACACATTTGAAAACATTCCACGCCCAGCAATTAAAAGAAACAGCGATGGAAAGATATCGCTCCATTCAATATTTCATTTAATCGGTAGCTTACGCTTATAGGGCACCGTAGAGGCCTGTTATTTTATTTATATTGCTAACAGATGTGTATTTATATTGAATTTCAATTAGAAAGTTTTTGATAAGGCCTTAATTATATTTTAATTGCTTAAATAAAGGACTTTGAATTACCTTTAGATCTTTATAGTCTAGGAAAATTAGTCAAAAAAGGGCAAGATTGAGAGATATTTGTCTGTAAACTTGTTTAAACCTTTATTTAGGCACCCTAAATCTTGTCTCAAAACCTACTTAGCGTAGGGTGTCCGCGACTTCAGATATTTCGAGGTCAACGGCAAAAAAAATTACACATTTATTGCAAATATTTCGTTTCTTGTGGGTTTCATGCTGTTTGTATTTAAAGAAAATTTGTAGAGGATTAAATTCTCTACAGCTTTTGTTAAAACTTTTTTTTTATATGTTGAACATTTTTTTTTTTTTTCAAAAATAATAATAGTAACTTAATAGTTAATAATATGGGTTGATGATGAATAGTTAATAATAAACCCAAATTATTTAATATTATATTTTTATCAATAATTTATATGCTGTATACGGTGTGTTTTTAATAGGGACTACAGGTTGACCTCGAATGGTTCAAGATATAAAAAAACATGCAATGTACAAACAAAAGTTGTAGGGAATTATTTCATTGTCAAATCATTATTAAATAATTAAAGAAAATAAATTATTGCTTAAAAATGCTGTTACAAAAAACATTTTTAACCTTCAATTTATAAATTTTAGCCTTTGGTATCAAGCACCCCCACCTTATCCGCGTTTTTTAACATAAATTCAATTATTTTCTACGTTTTAGTTCCGTTTGCTATTGAAGTGTGTTTTTTATATTTCTTAAGCAGTAGACTCATAAGCTTAAGGCTATGTAAGTTCCTCCTACCCTATATACAGCCTGCCATACGGGTCGATGTGGGTCATATCCATCGCAACCGGTCTAACTAGATATGACCACAGGTAGCGTTGGGCGAATCCGAGATGCTAACTCGATTGTCTCGATTGTTAGATAGATAGATAAACTCTTTATTGAAACACCGCAGAACAAAGGAAACATAAAAACTAGAACAAAACAAGTGTAACAATTAGCGTCACAATGGGCGGACTTATCGCTCAGAGCGATCTCTTCCATACTACCATGCACGGAGAGGAGTAACTTGGCCATCGGACGATTGTTCGATTCGGATTGTTCAGAAATATCGATGATTTTTGCAATCGAATTGGAGTGAATCCTAGTGGTTTTTACCCGACTGTGCCAGAAGGAGGGTTATGTTTTTCGAAAGTATGTGTGTGTGTGTATGTATATCGTATATATTTTTTTGGTGCGCTAGTATCCCAAAAAGCTTGATGGATTTTAGTTTGAGAGGTGTCGTTCTATCTATCTATTCAGCCCGTATCCACCCACTGCTGGGTATAGACCTCCTCTGTTTCACGCCATTTGTTCCGGTCCTGTGCCAGTCTCATCCATTCAATCCCGACGTGCGTGTGTCGTTAGATTCGTCTTAATTGTGATTAGTCCAGATTATATTTGGTTTGTAAAGAAAGAAATAATAAAAAAAGGCCTTTTTGTTTTTCTTCTTTTTTCTAATTTCAATAATAAAGTCTTTAACCTAAAAAGGTTTTCCGAACCAAAAAAAGTTTGTTATACTAAAGAGGTTCGTGTCGCTTTGGTTAAGATTTAGTTCCTAAGATCGATAACAGATGGCAGGTGGACTTGAGCGCCAAATTCCTGCATCACGCAAGCGTTTCGTTCCGCAAAAACGGTGGCTAATTTAAGTTTCTTTGAATATACTACTCATACTTTGCACCTCGATCTTGTTTGATTTGGGGGGGCTTTTTTGAGACCTCGTTAAGTAGCGTTAAACGTTTAACGCAACCTTGTTAGAAGTCGCATTAGAAGTTTCACTCCAAAAAAACGAATGTGCTTTTAGACCACACGACTGAAGTAAACCTTCTTTAGCTCCATCTCTATGTATATATATAATTGGCTATGAGAAAAAGGGAGAAAGAAAATGTGTGCTCGCACCGCTCTACACACCCCTACAGTAATATACAAAACGTAACTCTCCCTCTTTCTGTCTTCACTAACTCATATCTCCCTCTGAACTTCCGCTCGCCTCGCCCGATCACACTTTTCGTAACGCTCAAGTCACGCATTCATCAGCTTACTCCCCAAGTCAAGTCGAGAGAGTCGACAAGAGAGCTGGCTCATTTCTCGCACAGAGAATAGCTATTGCTATTCAACGTGGAAATGCAGCCAGTGTTCTTGGCGCCATGCCTCATGGATACCCTCTTTTGCTAGATTTTTTAAGTTTTAGTTTTAGTTAGTTTTCTTTTAATTTATTTATGTTGTTATTTAAGTTGTGTCAATAAATAGTCAAACCTGCGTAGAGAAGTTCTACTTCAAAAACCTGACTGCGAACAAAACTGGAAAGTGAAATGCAGTCGGAGGGATCGCCACTTCTTTTCAACTCTTGACTGCAATGCCTGCCATACCCATGGATAGACAATATATCATTAGATAGGAATTATTTAAAGACTGCTCTTAGATTACGCTCGGGACACATTCCATCAAACAAGTATGCATTTTTAATGAAAGAAGTCTCGTCGCCGAATTGTAACGAATGCGGAGTACTTGAAGATGTTCAACACATTTTGATGGAATGTATCGTACATTAAGGAGATCAATGTTTGGTGGACATAGAACTTTGCACATTGGACTTCTGAACAGTACTTTGTCTTGTCCCACATCAGAAGAAGCCAAAATATTGTATCGGTTAGCAGATCTAGCCTTGACAAAATAACTGTTAATTTTGTTACTGTTTTGTTGTTTTTTTAATCTCTGTGTATTGTTTCTACAGGACGATGTGGCCGCCTAGCGACAAAGTCCTTTAAATAAATTAAAAAAAAAATGCCTGCCATTACACTGCATGACTAAACAGATGGAAGATTTGTGTAATGTCTTCCGCAGCGGCTTTAACGTATATATAAATTCGGGGTAATTTATATCGGGCTTATACAGATGTTCAGATATTCCGTATACAACAAATCTGATTAAAAACCAGTTGTAATGTCAAACATTAATCCTGGCAACATTCCTTGGCAGGGCAATGTTTTGGAGAATTTATTGAAGTGAAACTTCTTTACGCACGCTTGACTTTGCAAGTTTAAGTTTGAGTAAGCTGGACAATGCGTTACGAAAAATGTGACCGGGCTAGGCGAATGGAAGTTGAGAGGTAAATGTTCAACTGACAAATGATAAGTAAAAAAAAATGGGCAACAGAGAGAGAGAGTGCGCACATTTCCCCTCTCTTTCCCAAGTTTTACGTTGGTCGTGAGGTCTAATGCACACTCGTTGTTTTTTTTTTTTCATACATAAATGTTACTTTACAGAAGTGTCCAATTCATTATAATTATTAAAGAGCGTTATATACCATACTATCTGTACCCTGCCACGCTTCGCTGTGACACATTCGCACATTCGCCGATACGTCACTGATGAAAAAATAGATAAAAACAATCCTTGATGCGGATTATATATCATGCTAAAATTTCAGCTCGATCGGTGCAGAACTTTTTGAGTTTTTGAAGCGTACACAAACCAACATAACATTTTTATATATATAGATTAAGATACTTCAAAGAAAAAATGACAAAGAAATACTTAGAAAATAAAAAAAAACAGGCTCAACGTGTTAACGGTAGCTCACAATATAAACGTTTCGTTTATGACAGGATATTTAAATTTCAAACAGTTTTTTTTCTTTTTTGGCACTAGTCCTACGGGGCTATGCAGCACGGTGCGGATCAGCTCGAGTTCGTTTCATTTTGACGTTTGATTGCCACGGAACTCGTCATTTGTATTGAAATGACGAGTCCTGTGGCACTAATTTAAAAGATAATTAAATTTGCGACTATAATATTATTTATTTGACTGATTTACCAGACGAACAATTACAGTGCCACCCAGAAATTTGCATTGGACAATCTTGCGCGGCATTGCACTGCGCTCGTCGCCCTGAGAAATCGGCTCTAAAGTCTCATATGCCCAGTAATGTCACTGGAAACAGTGTCCTTCAAACTGGAAAACAGTATAGCTTCCACACTACTGCTTGGCGGAATAAAAAAAATAAATGAGATAACAAAATTGCTATTCAACGTGGAAATGCGGCCAGTGTTCTTGGCACCATATCTCATGGACACCCTCTTTTGTTAGACTTTTAAGTTTTAGTTAGATTTCCTTTTATTTTTGTTATTGAAGTTGTGTAACGTAAATAAATGGGATTACTGTTATAAAAATAACGATAACACAATGATGATGATTTAATTTGTCCTAGTTTTTAAGTTTTCTTTGTTCTGTGGTGTTTCAATAATGAGTTTATGTATCTATCTCACACATTCTAATCGCAAATCCTTACTTATATTATAAATGCGAAAGTAACTCTGTCTGTCTGTTGCTCTTTCACGCCTAAACTACTGAACCGATTGAAATGAAATTTGGTACAGAGATAGTCTAGAGTCCGAGAAAGGACATAGGGTACTTTTTATCGCGAAAAAAGCATTGTAAGGGTTTGAAATAGGGGATGAAAGTTTGTATGGAAGTTTCGTCATTTTTGAAGCTAGAAGCTTGAAATTTATTTTTTAGGGTTTTGATTAGATATAAATAAATTTGGCATTCAAAGTTTGTAAAAATTTTACCCTTGATGGGGCTAAGTAAAAATAGGGGATGAAAGTTTGTATGGAAATATGTAAGGTTTCGGCTCAACCACTGCAACGATTTAAAAAAATATTTCACTAATGGAAAGCTACGTTGACAGCGAGTAACATAGGAATAGGAACTACGCATGTGAAACCGCGGGGCGCAGATAGTGAGCAATATTTTCTCTCTGTCATGGCCATTGCACACTGGACGAAAACTATACACTGATTGTCCAGTTCACCGTTCGTTCCGGTCGACGCGCGTCGCGTGTGAACTCGCCTTACTCTAGTGTTGTGTACATTTAACGTGGAGTATCCGTAAAGCTAGATTCACATTTGTCTGACGTGTCGTGTCGTGATGCATCAGAAAGGTATCGGTTTCATACATTGAATATGGTAACGTTCACATTTCTCCGATGCAGTGTGTTGTGTCGGCTTGTGTAAATGTATGAAACCGATACCTTTTTTTTTTTTTTTTTTTTTTAACCCGGGGGAATGAACCTTATTCATACCTCGACCTCGGAGGGAGGCCGGCTGGTTATGTGGGGCTCCCCCGCCAGCGCGCATCCTACGGATGCGCCTGACTGGGTGGACCCACTAAAAACCCCGGGGTGTTCTCCTCTCCGCATGTTGGGGTGGACGCGGGCTCGCGATTGCGCTTCCACGACCACCCCTGCGGACGTCCGGGCGACTGCCGCGGACACGTCTCTAGGGGCACTCGGCCTCGCCTAGGTTGGATGCGCTTTGGAGAATGAAACCGATACCTATATGATGCATCACGACACGACACGTCAGACAAATGTGAATCTAGCTTCATTATATACTAAATCCGAATACCGAAAATTTTAATAATATATCTTTAGATTAATCCTAATCTTTTCTTATTATCTGTATTATTTATTTGATATAATTTAATTGATTTATTATTTATTTACACCTCCAACCAGTGACGCTCCATTGCTTCTCTCCATCCAAAGAGAAGAGAAGAAAGAGTTCACTGGAAGAGGTCGCTTTTAGCGATAAGTACGGCCAATGTATATTTGTTTCAATAAGTTCTATTCCTGTACCTTGTGTATTTCCGAACTAGTATACAATAAATTATTTTCTATTCTATTTTATAAATGCGAATGTGAGTTTGTTCGTTTGTTACGCTTTCATGCCTAAACCACTAAACCGATTTTAAAAATTCTTTCGCCAATGGAAAGCTACATTATCAGCGAGTAGCAAAGGCTTTAAATTATCCTTACTAAGTATAAAATGTCCGAAAGTATCGGAAACTCTTGCTCCAGTTTGATTTACGGATTCAGATACATCTCTTTACGTTGCCCATTCGTGTAAATATATGACCAGGAGGCCTACCATGACCTCTTATAGCGATTCAATCGAAGACCTAAACTGAACCGCGTCGCGTAATCGTACCGTGACGTCTTATTTTTTATGTTGCTGCCATTTTCAAAATGGATACGGTTTAGGATGATATGGCAGCAACCAAAATTGAGTCGCTAATAAGCCATTTTCATCCTCAACCGTATCCATTTTAGGTTGAAAATGGCAGTCACATAAAAAATAAGACGTCACGGTACGATTATGCGACGCGGTTCAGTTTAGGGCTTCAATTGAATCGCTATAAGAGGTCATGGTAGGCCTCCTGGAAGTTCTGGTTTTTAGGTTCTTAGTTGATTTATTTATGGCCAATTGGACATAATGCGTCTGGATACTATTTAGAAAAAGCACTCATTAATGAGGTTTTAATAATACGTTTTACTTTTTTTTTTGTTTTTTTTTTACTGTGTAACGAGACATCAAGTCGTTCACCTGATAGTAAGCGCTACGCATACCCATAACAGTTATATTGCCACCTAGAACTTTGCATTGCATAATCCTGCGTGGCACTGCGCTCGTCACCCTGAGACATCGGCTCTAAAGTCTCATATGCCCAGTAACGTTGCTTATTTTTATTCTTTTCGTGGAATGTTCCAAATTATACTATGAACCTACTTGTTTGGCGGCTTATGAGCTATATTGATACTGGTTTTTTGGAAAGATTAAAGGTTATAGCAGATTCAACACAGTAGGCACGTCATATAATAACAGCTCTACAGTTACGGCGAGCGAAAACACCCCGGGCGTGCGAGCCCGCACTGCTGTATCGACAGTTTTATCACACCAGTTGTGTGCGCCCGCACAGCTGATTGAGTTTAGTTACGACGCAACGCCAGTAAACAGTAAACACACACGTTGTGTGAAGATTCGTAAAAGTGCCAAAAATACGTGTTAACGGTATTTTGAGGATTTTACAAGAGACATATTGGGACGTGCCCGCGCTGAGTTTTCTATTCTCCACTCTCTGCTTGGAAGGTTGACGTTGTCCCATTAGGATATCACGTTTTTTTTTTGTGATCTGTGAATAATAATGGTAGATTGTATCACAAGGGAACAAAATAATGAATTTAGGGCGAGAGCGATTTTTTCAATCCAGAGCGAAGCGAGGGATTCTATAGTAGAATCCTAAGCGTAGCGAGGGAGTCAAAGAACTTCGCTCGAGCTTAAATAATTTTGTTACCGTGTGGTACACGATACTTTTCATCCCAAGCTATGACAAAAATTCATCATACGTGAAAAAAAACTTTTTTAAATTTGTATACCCAATGCCGCGTCGGCATGCGCTGTTTTTTTATTGCCAACCAGGACTTTATTGAAGCGAATTGCGTTCAAACTTTTTAATTAAACAGTGTTCCAAATTCAAAACTCATTACGTCACTGTTATTAAGAGCGCTGGAATTACCCACTTTGTTCGCACGTATCGGGGAGGCAAGGTCTCTTTTCGAATAGATGGGATAATATTTTTTTTTTATTTGTTGCAGGCTCGGAGTCCAAAATAGTTTGCAGCCCAGAGGTCATGACGGTGACGGTACCCATGGATGGAGACACGAAGATGGTATACCTGGAACACTTGAAAGGTAACATATTAGTAGTGGGAGGCCTCTTCTGCAAGAGACCGCCTGGGGAAGTACCACACCTTTGCCAGATATTCCTCCGCCAAGCAGTAGTGTGCAAACATTACTGTGTTCCGGTTCGAAGAGCACTGTTTCCAGCGACATTGTTGCGCAGGATTATGCTATGCAATGTTCTGGGTGGCATTGTAACTGTCATGGGTAGGCGTAGCGCTTACTATCAGGTGAACGACTTGCTCGTCTTGCCGTTAGTTTTTATTATCTTTTTGTTGGAGTGGCGCATCGTGTCGTTTGGAGGAAGTTTTGGATGAGAGTGAATGAATGAAGAGGATTGGTAGAGTGAATTTGTAGGACTGAACGTCCATAATGGGAATGAAGTAAAGAACGGAAAGGTTTGAATTTGGAATGGGTGAAAATGTTGCTTTAACACAAAGAGAGAGGGCAGTATTTTTTTATTTGAATTGGATACGAGGCGAGCAAGTCGTTCTCCTGATGGTAAGCACTACGCTTGCTCATAACAGTTACAGTGCCACCCAGAACTTTGCATTGCATAATCCTGCGCCGCGCTGCACTCGTCACCCTGAGAGATCAGCTCTAAAGTCTCATATGCCCAGTAATTTCGCTGTATTGCATCATAAGTTAGCACACTACGACACTGCCATGTGAATTTCACTTTCACTGTACTGCAATGAGTTTGTAAGCCTCGTGGTGTGTATAACTTGAATATGTTGACAATGGAGGGAAGGTACCTAACTACCAGAAGGATAATGTGATGCCTTTAATGATCTTTTAACAAAGCAGCGGGGCTATTCAGCACGGTGCGGATCAGCTCGAGTTCGTTTCATTTTGACGTTTGACTCAACTCGTCACTCGTCATTTCAATACGAATGACGAGTCCCGTGGCAATCAAACGTCAAAATGAAACGAACTCGAGCTGATCCGCACCGTGCTGCATAGCCCCGCAGAGCAGGACATATAACTGTCAAAATAAAATTCTTTTTTTTTAAGTAAATTATCTTTAAGCACGCTTAACTTGGGGAGTAAGCTGGTGAATGCGTGATGAGAGCGTTACGAAAAGTGTGATCGGGCGAAGCGAACGGAAGTTGAGAAAGAGATATAAGTTAGTAAAGATAGAAAGAGAGAGAGTTACCTTTGGTATATCTTTTAAATATCTTTTATGTATATTTTTTTTTATATTTGTTGATTAATGTTTTACTTCTATTATATATCCCAGAACACCACGTTTCGTTTTTAGGGTTCCGTACCCAAAGGGTAAAATGGGACCCTATTACTAAGGCTCCGCTGTCTGTCTGTTTGTCTGTCTGTCTGTCTGTCACCAGGCTGTATCTCATGAACCGTAATAGTTAGACAGGCGATATTTTTTTATCCCTACTTATATTATAAATGCGAAAGTAACTCTGTCTGTCTGTTGCTCTTTCACGCCTAAACTACTGAACCGATTGAAATGAAATTTGGTACAGAGATAGTCTAGAGCCTAGGAAAGGACATAGGGTACTTTAGGGCGAAAAAAATATTCTAAGGGTTTGAAATAGGGGTGAAAGTTTGTATGGAAGTTTCGTCATTTTTAAAGATAGAAGCTTCAAATTCATTTTTTAGGCTTTTGATTAGATATAAATAAATATGACATTCTACGCGGGAACTTCGCGGGTGAAACCGCGGGGCGCAGCTAGTTTTGTTATATAATAATGTTTTATGATTTTGTGATTTCAGCATACTCCCCCTGCCTCCCTCACATAGAAAACAGCGAAGCTACCTTCATTCTGGATATGCAGGATTTCCAAAAGTGTGGAGTAACCAGAATTCTGAATACATTAACAGTGAGTATCGCAACAATCCGGACCGCGAGTTCAAATCCCAGTGCGGGCACAACCAATCCTAATCTCCACCCAAACCAACCGACCCAATCCGTCTTATTTTATGGTTGAAGGTCTATCCTTAGGTTTTCAAAGTTTTGGCTTATGTAAAACTTTTGTTTAGACGTTGTCAGGTCAAAAAGTCTGCGCTGGCGAGGTCTACTGTTGTAAGAACTACTAATTAAAGAGATGTGCAAAATGACGCTTGATTAATATTTATTTTTACAGGGAAAAAAAACATATTACCACAATGTCGTGGTAGAGTCCGCGGCAGGTGATCGCGAGATCTTGTCGGTGCGGTGCGTGGTAACGGGCAACAAAATGCGTGTTAAGCGGCGTGTGCTGCGTGACGTGGGCCCCTTCCCGCTTGACGACTTCGACGAACCTGAGTGAGTGACGTGACAATAATAGGAAACCGTGCTAGCGCGGTGCCTGACAACTGGCAAGACGCGAGCTGTATGACGTGGGACCCTTCCCGAAGTTGAGTTTGTGACGTGACAGTAATTGGAGACCGTGCTAGCACGGTGCGTGACAACTGGCAAGACGCCCTTTCCCACTCAACGACTTCCACGAACCTGTGGTCACTAATCAGAGAGAGAGTGATGGAGTACCAGGAAACCGTGACGACGTCATTTCTAAACACCTGGCGACAGCACTAAATGACGATATTTTGATCAGCTCAGTGCTTAACTTCATAAACCTTTGTTCCAGTGTGCTGAACATCACTAGATACGAAGAAGGCAAGGCTCCTGAACCGGTGCTGGGAGCGGTGGTCAAACAGAATGGGAAACAGTACGTATAATTTAACAACAATCCAAAACACAGGAATAATCTACAGGAATTTGCTCAGAGTCTGCGTTTGTGGGAGCACGGTCCTCGTAGTTCCTGATTCCCTAGATACAGGGCAGCCTTATTATCTTTGGGAATCGTGGTCGAGATTTTGACAGCAGAAACGCGTTGCGTTGATAGCCAAGCAGTAGTGTGCAAACATTACTGTGTTCCGGTTTGAAGGGCGCTGTTTCCAGCGAAATTAAGGCATATGAGACTTTAGAACCGATGTCTCAGGGTGACGAGCGCAGTGCGCCGCGCAGGATTATGCAATGCTGTGGTGGGTGCTGTGACTGTTAAGGGCAGGCGTAGCGCTTGCCATCAGGTGAACGACTGGCTACTCTCGTCACTCACTTCTTGGGGCCGATGTCAATAAAGATTTTTGACTTGTGACTGTTTGACAGGGTATCTGGTGAAATCTCCGTGACCCCCGGAACCCCTCTCTCCATGGAGATCTTCCTGAACGAGAAGTCTGCGCCCGTGTACGGGTTACTCGTCAACTATATGCACGTCACTGACACAGGGAAGCAGCAGGAGACCATCATATTGAATGGGTAAGATACTGGCCTGGTGGTAGCCTAGTGGGAGAACGTAAGCCTTCCAATCAGAAGGTCGGGAGTTCAAATCCCAGTGCGGGCACGTACCAATGTGTTTCTGTAAAACATATGTACGTAATTATCACTCGCTTTTCGGTGAAGGAAACCATCGTGAGGAAACACACATACCTACCCGAGAATTATTTCGGAGGTAGGTATGTTATCCACCAATCCGGACTTGGCCCCCGTGGTGGAATATGGCCTAACCCTCCTCACTAAAGTGAGGAGAGACCCGTGCCCAGCAGTGGGACGTTATGGGTTGATGATGATGATGATGGGTAAGATACTGGCGATCTCTTTTTGTTTAAGTAAAACTTCTTCACGCACGCTCGACTTGGGGAGTAAGCTGGTGAATGCGTAACGAAAAATGTGATCGGGCGAGGCGATCGGAAGTTGAGAGTGAGATATAAGTTAGTGAAGATAGAAAGAGAGAGAGATAGGTTTCATATATTATTTTTAATATCTTTTATGACATTTTATTAATTTTTTTTAATTATTTTAAGTTGAAGTTACTTCTACCATGTGTCATAGCACATACCGACGCTAGAAAGCGTAAACGCTGTAACCTTGAAACGAAAAATTGTTCACCAAACTTTTTTTTTGTTGAAAAAAAATCATAACTCAATATCTACTCAACCTAAAAACGAAAATTTTGGATATTTGGTGTGTTACATACAAAGCTACAATACTGCTACCTTGGTTATATCCTAAAGTTCCTAGGGGACGTTGAAATGTGGGTTACAGCGTTTGATTCCAAATATGTAAAAAAAGTATTTTCGGGTCGGTCAAAGGGTTACAGCGTTTACGCTTTCTAGCGTCGATATTTAGTTTTTTTTTTATAAGATACTGGCAAAGAAGCTGACGGCCAGTCTGATATCGTTTTGATGGCGTTCTAACCTGCTACCTTCGTCCCCAGCTGCTCCGTTGACCCGTACCTGTTCGACAACTTCGTCACCACCGACGGCGACGTCCTCTCCGCCAAGTTCAGAGCGTTCAAGTTCCCAGACAGTACATACGTCCAGTTCAAAGGGACGGTTACGGTCTGCTTGGACAAATGCCAAGGGGTAATTAAAAAACAAAAAAAAATATGACGACAAAATTTTCGGGTCACATGCATCCTAGATTGTACCATATAAAAACTGATTTGCCAACTCAAACATGTAAATGTTATAGGCAGGCGTAGCGCTCACCACCAGGTGGACGACCTGCTAGTCTCGTTACTCACTCAAATAAAAATAAGGCGTTTAACAAGTGGAAATATATGGGTTTAAATCCACCTAAAAAAAAAACAAAAAAAATACAGAAATCAAAAAAGGGAAGACATGGAATGGTAAGCGCTACGCCTGCCTGTAAGAGTTACGGTGCCTTTGCATTGCATAATCTTGCGAGGCATTGCACTGCGCTGTCACCCTGAGACGTCGGGACTAAAGTCTCGTAATACGCCTAGTAATTTCGCTGGAAACAGTGCCCTTCAAACCGGAACACAGTAATATTTGCACACTGCTGCTTGGCGGATGAATATCTGGCAAAGGTGGTACTTTCCCAGGCGGTCTCTTGCAGAGGAGGCCTCCCGACGACCGATCGATTGGAGTCGTAACACCATAAGGGTGCATCAGTGTGAAGCGGAAGCGGCTCTTAACACGTTCACTGCTGAAAACACTGACGCTGTGCTTTTTATAACTATACGCGAGTGCGGGAAAACACACTTACTGTGCTAGCGCAGCTTACGTGCCGGCTGTGCGGCGAAACACAGACGTGTGTGTAACGCGGCGCTACTACAGTGCGGCTCACACATACGGCACGCCAGTGCTGGAAAACACACATCGGTTCAGAAGTCAACGTGTTAAAGTTTCCGTTGTTTTCCAAGTAAAACTTCACGCACGGTTTACTTGAGGAGTAAGCTAGTGAATGCGTTGCGAAAAACGTGATCGGGCGACGCGAATGGAAGTTGAGAGGAGATAGATAGATAAAGGAGATGAAAGTTAGTGAAAATAGAAAGAGAGAGTTACGTTTCGTAAATTAGAAGTTTTACTTCTGTCGTGTGGTCTAAAGCATATTCGTTTTTGTTTTTTCAGAAACAGAATCTGAATCAGAATCATATTTATTGCTTAAACTGTGAATACAGAGATGGTAAATCGTGTATAATTTTAGAAACAACAGTTTATCCATTTCGGATGTACAATATTATAAGAACTTATTACAAAAAATGTGTGTTTCTGTAAAACATGTGTACGTAATTATCACTCGCTTTTCGGTGAAGGAAAACATCATGAGGAAACCCACATACCTACCGGAGAATTATTTCGGAGGTAGGTGTGTGATCCACCAATCCGGACCGGGCCCCCGTGGTGGATTATGGCCTAACCCTCCTCACGAAAGTGAGGAGAGACCCGTGCCCAGGTTTATGGGTTGATTATGATGATTACAAAAAAACAATACTTTCTTAAATTTTTTATAGTCATTTTTACAAACATTATTTTCAAGAACAAATATATACAAGCTTTTACTTAGGTAGGTAGCACTATATAAGACAAATTTACATAATAATTATGTTTTTTTCAGGTGCAATGCAGTAACGGCATTATAGGCTTCGGAAGGCGACGCCGCGCGATTGCCCCTAGCTCGGAGTCCAACAAACTTTACGAAGTATCTCTCACCACATTCATTAAAGTTAATTATGAAAATGGAGATACGGAGACTGGTACGTTTCGAGAACAAGCTCTTGCTTTAACTTGTAATGTTGGAATCGTACCGTGATGTTCCTGCCATTTTCAACCTAAGCTGGATCCAGTTTAGGTTGAAAATGGCAGCAACATAAAAAATAAGACGTCACGGTACGATTATGCGACGCGGTTCAGTTTAGGTCTTCAATTGAATCGCTATCATAGGTCATGGTAGGCCTCTAGTTCCCGTTGTTGAATGGAGTTGAAATTCTGCGCACACCTGTCAAGTTCTAATGGCAATAAAATATGGTGACTGCGAGTTGATCTAAAAGAGGTGCAGGGTAGACAACGAAAATCAGTGTTCAAAATTAAAAACCTACTCATTTTTCTATTTTCATGTGATTTTTAGGGTTCCGTACCCAAAGGGTAAAACGGGACCCTATTACCTACTATGGCTCCGCTGTCTGCCTGTCTGTTTGTCACCAGGCTGTATCTCATGAACCGTAATAGTTAGACAGTCGAAATTTTCACAAATGATGTATTTCTGTGGCCGCTATACCAAAAAATACTAAAAAGAAGAATAAAATAAATATTTAAGGGGGCTCCCATACAACAAGCGTGAATTTTTTGCTCATTTTTGCTTGATTTTGATAATAGCAACAGGTAGACGCTTGAAATATTTACAGAATATTTAGTTATATATATACTATAAAAATAAATAATTAAATTTAAATTTAATTAATCAACTATCACGGTTCTATGGGAATACAACAAAGTACGGAACCCTTCGTGCATGAGGCCGACTCGCACTTGGTCGGTTTTTTTTTTAATTTAAGTACGTATATTTTTTTTAATTTATAATTTATCATTACAGAAGATATGCTAGCTCTGCTAAAGAACCTAAAAGTTGCCAATCAACGGCTGGGGGATCGCGACGGCACACCGGCAACAGTTGCCGAACAAACCCAGGACAAAAAGCTGGTGTTGGTCAATCAGGAGCCGGTCGCGCAGGGAAAGTCGAGTGCGGTCGCTTGTAGTGTCATGGCGATAGTAGTTAGCTTGGCCTTTTTACTTTTTAAGTAGGAGTTTTTAATTATTAATCCTTGTTTTTTTGTGTAAAGTAGATATTTCTTTTCAAGACAGTTCTTTAGAAGTATCAAAGGCTGGGATTTTTATTAACGCTCGATTATTTATACTTATAAAAGAGTTCAATAATAACAAAAATAACAAAATAACAAATCATAAAGCCGTAATCAGCTTTTGTAATCTCCTTTACGAAGAAGCGTACTTGATTGCAACTAATTGCATTCAAAACTATAGATAAAATTCTCATAGGTCTGACTACTTGATCTAGTGACCTAATTAAAGCCGAATACAACCAGTTTTAAAAACAAATTAGTTGTGATCAAAGTTACATAATCACCGTACTGATAAATTGTAAACTTTGTATAAACAAAAAATTGTGTACACAAAAGTTGCTGAACTTTTACACACATATGTAAAGGACGTGATTTTTTCTACAAAAATAAAATATTGCTCATTACGATTAATAACACTATAGTTTTAAAATCAATGCCAGTGTCTTTGTGACACATTTAACTTAGGACACTAAATTACATTATACGTAACTAACATTGGGAAATGACCGCTCTATACAATTTAACCATCACGAATAAGTTATTAGAATAAACTTAGAGCCGAATAAATTCTTCGAAAATATCGAATTCTGTAAAAACAGAGACCCTATTTAATGTATCATGGCGTGGAAAAGGGTAATTTTTAGTAATAAATGAAACCATTTTTTTAGGTGCTAGGTAAAATAGGTTAGACATTATCTTAGATCTTGATAATATAAGAACTATCAGAATACCTAAATACGTATAAGAAATTAAATATTTTTACTAGTTGCTTTTACACGGGCGATTTTAATGCAAAAATCTAGCCGTCCAAAATGCTTGTCAACTTTAAGTTGCCGACAAATCGCCCGTGTAAGACCGATATTTTTTACTGTTTTTTCCTAAACTCAAACTTCAACTGCCATTTTAATTCTTTTATCTTGTAGTTAATAAATACATTCGATACTTAGTTACGAAATAATTATAGGTAATAAGGATTTTAATATAGAAATAATAATACGGCTTAAATAATAATTCACTACAGAATAAAAATAATGCTAACGCATTTAAGCCCGCTAGTCTTATAATAAAAATGTTTTAAAATAATAAGCAAGTTCGGAAACATTGTGAATACTAAATTTAGATTTCGCTTTATAACTCTATCCATAGACAATTAAATCTAAGCAAGACTTTTTAATATTTTTTTTTGCCATTTTACGTAAATGTGTTTAAATTTTAGAAATCTTTTACAAATTTAGTTTAAATTACTTTCGTTCATTTCTGCACAATATGTAAATTTCTCTTGTATTTCAGTTGCGTTTACATTTAGTGACAAGTCCTCATTTTTTTAATGTAATTTAAAAATATTATACTTACTAATAAGCAAATAAAGAATCTCATCAAATTTCTAAGTTTTATTTCTTAAATAATTTCTGCTTATGTTTTTCTAAGTTAATGTTCACTATTTTTACGTCTAACTTAATTTAAGCTTTCACTTTGAAAATAGATGGAATTCACAACAATCAACATTAAATAATAATGTACGGACGTATTTTGTCTCCTTTTTTAATTTGACTGAGTAACGAGACGAGCAAGTCGTTCCCCTGATGGTAAGCGCGACGCCTGCCCATAACAGTCACAGCACCACCCATAACCCTGCGTTTCATTATCCTGCGCGGCACTGAACTGCGCTCGTCACCCTGAGACATCGACTCTAAAGCCTCACACGTCCAATAATTTCGCTGGAAACAGTGCCCTTCAAACCGGAACACAGTAATGTTTGCACACTACTGCTGAGAATACGGTCTTAGGAATTTAAACTTTGAGTATAAAGACATAGCCTATTTATTTTGGCACCAATTTATAGTTTTATAACTGTTTAAATTGTGACAATATGATTAACAAATAAAACAAAATGGCGGACAGTTCGTATGCCACAGATAAAAAAAATTCGTAGTTTGGAAAAAAGGTAAATAAAAGAAAAGCTAAGATTTCAGTCTTTTAATAGAACCATTATTAACTGAACTAACGATAAAGGTACAAGGTAATAAAAATTGCAATATTAAATTGTCGAGGCAGAAGAATTATATACAAAATTCTTAATAACATTTTGATCTATTCTCGGAACCTCAAGGGCTTTTTAAAAAAATCCAGCCATTTACTAATCTATATATATATATAAATGTTATGTTGGTTTGTGTACGCTTGAGAAACTCAAAAAGTTCTGCACCGATCGAGCTGAAATTGTAGCATGATATATAATCCGCATCAAGGATTATTTTTATCTATTTTTTTCATCAGTGACATATCAGCGAATGAGCGAATGTGCCACAGCGAAGCGTGCCAGGGCACAGCTAGTGTTATGTAATTATTGTTTTACATAATCTGTAAATAAAAGATAAAAAAACCGATCGTTATTTATAAACATTTTGAAGACAGACTTTTTAATTTTTCGCACTAAACTCTTTGAACCGACTCACAAACAAAAAAAAACACATTAATAACTAAACTATTAAGTTAAGTTATTTAATAATTATTAACTATTATTATCCTTTTGGGAGTACACAACTGTACATATGAAATAATAATAGCAACGTACGGAAATATCTAGTTTTTAACATTAATTTTAAATTTCAACAAGGAAAAACACATCTTTTGGCAAGAGGTAAGTGTATTGCTTGTTATAAGCCTAATTTTACCGACTTTCAACTAACTTCAACATCAACAAGCTGAAAAACTTAAACACTTTATAGTTTCGTCGAGATGACACTTAGTTTAATGAAAGTGAACTTAACGCGTTGACAGCTGAACCGGTTCTTACATTTGGGCACCGTTACGGACCGTGTGTGTTTTCCAGCAGTGGCGTGCCGTCTGTGTGAGCCGCACTGTAGTAGCGCCGCGATACACACACGTCTGTGTTTCGCCGCACAGCCGGCACGTAAGTTGCGCTAACACAATATATGTGTTTTCCCGCACCCGCGTAGTTATAAAAAACACACCGTCTGTGTTTTCAGCAGTCAACGTGTTAATGTCATGTGAATCCATATTTTCGAGTTTATTTGTATTCCGACGGTCAGTACTGACGTTTAACGTCCGTAGCTATCGCTATGAAAACCGTGCTTACATTTAGCAACGCACTGACCGCGTGCGCACGGTTTTTATAGTTTTCATAGGTCAGTACTGAAGTTGGTCGTCCGTATCTACCGCTATGAAAGCCGTGCGCACGCGGTCAGTGCGTTGCTAAATGTAAGCACGGTTTTCACAGCGATAGCTACGGACGTTGAACGCCAGTACTGACCGTCAGTGTAAGTTTTAAATACGGCATTAGATTGAAATGAAGATGGGAAAGATTGATGGATGGATTTGATATATGGGACGGATAGATGGATGAATGAATGATTGTATGGTTGAATATTAATTAATATTATTACCTGTCGGTAAAATTAGGCAAATATTTTATAATATCGTCAAATAAGTCTAATGTAATTTAATTTACAATAACAAGATTATACAAACTAATACTACAAATTTTATAATAACTAATTTATTTATTTATTTATTTATTCATTAATAAGATAAAATGCACATTAATTTGAAAAAGCGCATAAATTTAACACTTTCTCTGCTGACGCAAACGAAACGCAACTGTCGTGTTTTTACAACTTGCCGCGGGTGCGGGAAAACACAAATATCGTGTTTGTTGTATGGGAAAACAGTATGGCGCATGCAGAGCCGCACCCGTGGCTAGACAAGCAAAACGGCCCAGCAGTCAAAGTGTTAACCTAAACTTCGTGGAAATTACGAATGTAATTGAATTTTTATAATTTGTGACTATTTGAAATATCGCAAAATTATTTTAACATTTATTTTTAAAACAGTGTAGTGATAAATATTGAAAATCCAATACAAAAAATATGTTGCGCATAAAACAGTAAGTAAAGGAACATCTTAAAATCTAAGACAATTTAATTAATATTTACACTTCGAAATAATAATTTTATCCTATTTAGAATGGAAGATTTATTAAAATCATTGAGTATTGAACAATTCCTATGGCCAAACATAAACATAATCATTTTGGCTAGCTAATAATAAAATTATACACCACAAAACATAAATAATCAATGAAAAATTATACTTGTAACACTGTATAAATTATTTTTTAAAGTGCGCAGTTGCAACCTCCTTTTTATTGAAGTCACAAATTAAGATACAACAAGAAATGAATGAATTATGAAAAAAAAATGGACGGAGAGAAATAATCAACAAAATTCGGGGAAAAATGCAACGGAATCCACGCACGGTTCTCACAGCGACAGTGCCGGATTAAGAAAGCGCGAGGCCCGTAGCAAACTCTTTCAAAGAGCCCTTGATCTACTGTGGGTTCTTACGTATAAACTGGTTAAAAGCAATTGTCTCAGTAGGAAATGTTGTAACGTTCCACGTTATTGTGACATCAAATAAATTCAATATGCCACATCTTAATAAGTTTCACTGAAAACCTTACGCTCAGGCAGAGATGGGTGGGTTTAAATACGCGGGGCCGGAGCAATTGCTACTCTTGCTACGTTCTTAATCCGGCACTGGCGTCATTATTACGGGCACTAAATACGGCTTATAGAGTATTTCAATTAACCTATCGCGATATTCGTAGGTTAATTAAAAAGAAAACAATTAATGACTTAATACCTAATTGTACTATTAGCTAAATATTAAGATTTATAATACTTATTAACAAAACAAAGAGAGCAATACAAGGAATCTACCTTTATTATTTTTATACATAAGTACCTATGAATAGTAACTATTGAACTATAGTTTACTTAATTAATTACAAAATTGTAAATTCGAACACTCACGAACACTTTCAAGGACAGTGAAAGAGTTTAGTTTTTTTAACTTTTAAAACTATATTTTTTTTATGAATGAATATTGTCATATAGGTATGGCTTACTGGATTTTTGGAGATAGAATTGGGACTAATTGGTATACGTAATTATGGCATTCGGCCAATATTTTTTACGTTGGAATATTAATAATAAAAAAAAATACTTATTCTGGATTTGAACTTTAATATATTTCATTTATATTTCTAATAATTATGTAGAATAATATTTGTTCTGCATAATAATTATAAATGTAATAGTATTATTTACCGATTTATATTTCTCTCAGAAGCAAAGTACCTCTAAGTCATTATAATAATTAAATTCCTTTACAATAAATGAAAATGAATATAAATATTATTGATTATAGGCTTATTACCGGAAATAATAGTGCTTCATTTTATTTATTAAATTTTAAGAAAAATTCCGTTACGAGCCATTTATAAAGAGTACCTAGGTATAGTTAAGCATTCAGGAAAATATATATAAAAAAAAACTTCCCAATAGTTTTAAAGAGCCTATTGCTAATGTCATTGAAACCAATAAACAATATTTAATTTATTTAACAATGCTTAATATATTTATAAACATAATGCAAAAGAAACCCAAAATCATACGGCTCGACTAATATAATACCATAGAGAACGATAGGAACTTATTGGCGGTGGTTGAAAAAAATCAAGATGGCGGATTCAAAATGGTGGAACCAAAATGGCGGCGGAAAAAGAAGTGAACTCAGCGCCACAAAGAAGTCCCGCGGCAAAACTAGGAACTAAAATTAGAAAGTACGCTTTCCCGGTCAAAGTGTGAAAAAAACTCCATAGGTCGAGAAGATGCCTTTGAATGTCTCGGTTTATACGTTGAAGTAAGACCAAGAGTTAAGCCGCCGACACATTTGTGTGACGTGTCGTGTCGTGATGCATCAGAAACGGTATCGGTTTCATACATTTAATATGGTAGCGTTCACATTTCTCCGACGCAGTGTGTTGTGACGGCTTGTGTAAATGTATGAAGCCGATACCTATCTGATGCATCGCGACACGACACGTCAGACAAATGTGAATCTAGCTTTACCCAGACTAGCTATTTGGTGAGCTGGGAACATTACGTCTTGCGACTGCAGCGCCGAGTCTGCGGGGCTTCTTTAGCGGCGTGGCCTCTAGAATTTTTAGATATTAATCTTCTTACTATTAATAAACTGCCGTATTATTAATTGAAAAGATTTATTATGTTTGTCACTTCTCACTGCTAATCAATTTAATTTGTATTTTATAGTTCTAATTACAATTAAAATTAGCAGTTGCCTGATTCCAGTGCTGGATGGATTCGATAGGTGTCGTGGTAATCCACTCACAGTTTAAGAAATTCGTTAGTACTGAATTTGAGGCATGGAACCGAACCCAAAAGCACTCTATACGAAATCAGACGTTCCACTGATGGTAAGCGCGAATAAAGCCACTACCACTTATGCGCGATATTATTGCAGCGTAATTCTTAAAATGTGTCCCGCGTGGATTTCACTTACATCGCTGCGATATTAGCGCAGTGGTGTCAAAGAAGATATAACATAGTATGTAATACAGAATGGACACTCCACCCGCGATCCGCGTCCCCGCGCCTCTGCCAGCAATTGGGAGGACAATCGGGAGGTCAGTCAATACTTCACTCCCAAATGTAATAGACAAACGGTTTGTCTGAACCTTCATACTAACGGCTTGTATTTTGTTTCTTCGTGTTACTTACCCACGCATTTGGCGCGTGTGCAAACGTCATTTACATGTGTGAGTTGTCCAATGCGCTGTTCTAAGGAGTGTCTGGGGTGTGACAAAATACAAAATTTACTAAAAATTACTGTGATACTGTCAAGCGATTATAACGCGTGTGGTAATGGCCTTAAAGATGTTATTAGTCAGTAACCTGTTTCTCGGACCCACTCTGCCAGCCAGAGTCCATGGTGTTAGTGTCACTGTAGCAATGATGGTGGTTCGTTTTCAAAATCTCCTCTTTTTCATCCCTAACCGGTTCATATTGAGAGTCCGGCGCTAGGCACTTGGATGTCTCAGGGTCGTTGGAATATACCTGATCCTGAGGCCTGTCATCATCAGATAATAATGACTCTTCAGTGTTAGGGGATAGGGGTGAGATTACTGGCGGCGGCGGCACGAAGAAATCCGGCTTAGATGCCTCCAAGCTTTGCCTTGGTTGCTCTTTAGTCAAGTTTTTTGGGCTGGTTCTTGGCATACGCAACGGACTTATGTGACGCATTTTCGGACTACCTTCAATTCTGATACTAGAATTCAGCTCTGACATTCGTTCAAACCGATCGCTTATCCACGATTCGGTCATTCGGTCACTGTGGCGCGACTCGTTCATTCGGTCTTCGTTCATGCGATTGATTCGGGATTCGTTCATTCGCTCGCTGATGCGAGTCTCATTCATTCTGTCGATGCGTGGATCGGGTATTCTTTCCACCCGATCAGCCAGGCGGTCTAACCTCGAATCGTTCAACCTCTCGTTGATTCTCGAATCGTTCATTCTTTCAAATCTCGAATCATTCATGCGTTCACTCAATCTAGTCTCGTTCATTCTATCACTGATTCTCGAATCGTTCATCCTATCCAGCTCTTTTCTCGAGTCATTCAGCCTGTCTCGTTCGTTCAGTCGATCTCTCGAGTCGATGCGCTCACTCATTCTCAGTTCACTCCTGTCTAGTCTGGGGTCGATTCGTTCATTCATTCTCATGTTCAGTTGTTCGATCTGATGCTCTGTTAGACGTAGGGAGCTGTTGACGTTTTGCCTTAGTTTTTCTTCGGTTTTGTGTTTGTCTGTTTGTCTGGGGCGGCGTTTGGAGCCGACTTGCGGTTGCGGGCGTTGTTGGCGCGTCAGTGTGAAAGAGCCCGTGTCGGATTCCGAGGTGGACTCCGGGTGGTTCTCTATTGTTCCGACGAGGGCTGACACGTTTGGATTCATGCAGCATTCGGCCTGGAAAATTATATCATCAATATTAAACAGCAGCGAACGTGTCACAACTGACAACAGATCTGTGGACGGTGGTTTTTCTCATAACTTGCCGCGAGTACGGGAAAACACAACTGTGGTGTTAGCGGTATGGAAAACCCAACGGTGTGTGCAGATCCATACCAGTGGGTAGACAAGAAAATCGGCTCAGCAGTCAAAGTGTAAATAAAAAATAATAAATAAATTATAAAATACAAATTCCCCTTCACTGTGGAACAAAAATGAAATGAAATAACAAGGAAAAAGGTATTAAGATAGTACACTTATGAATACTGTGAACGTATATGCCGTAATAAAATATGGATTGGACAAAACGTAATCTAATAAATTATTCTAGAAGAACCTCCATAAACAAAAGGTAATTATTTTTTATATATTAAATTCAATTTATTAGTAGAAAGATTTTTACGCGTCAAAACATTTTGATATTTAATTTACAGAATGTAGAAATATAAAAAAAATTGTTTTTTTTTTTTAATCAAATTTTTTACGGGAGCTTTGAGTCGCTTCGCGACTATGACAGCCCCATTTTTACATTCTCTTATAACTACCTACTTAAATATTTTATATAACAATTTAAAAAATAATAATAATAATAATCAATGAGGCATGGTGCCAAGAACACTGGCTGCATTTCCAATAGCAATAACGCACTGTAGTAGCGCCCTGTTACACACACGTCTGTGTTTCGCCGCACAGCCGGCACGTAAGCTGCGCACACAACAGGTGTGTTTCCCCGCACCCGCGTAACGTTACAAAAAACACAACGTCTGTGATTTCAGCGGTGAATATGTTAATAGAGATTATTATCAGAGACAAACCTTAACAGAAACGTTGCAGCAACTCGAAACGTCTGCGAAGTAAACCTCTGACTCGGCATTCTGATTGGTCGCGCGACAATCTTGAATGGAAGATCTGTAAATTATAAATTAATTTATTTATTAATTAAAAGTTATAAAAAGAAAATTTAAATTAAATTTATTCTTTGATGAAAAAATATAATATATTATTTACCAAGAAACATGGTCTTTTATCTAAAATCTTACACACATAAATACAGACGCGCTTTCTCCCAAGCCAAAAAAAAAAACAAGAAAAATGTTACCAATAAGGGGGCGTCCATTAATTACGTGAGGTGTTGGGGGAAGGCGGGGTGGGGGGGGCAGCAAATTAACGTCTCCCCTCCGTAAGATTGGGTGAGAATTCGCTAGACTCACTTTTAGACCACTGCGTAAATTTTAATCAACCTACAATGTCTGCAATTATTAATAAGATGCATACATTGTACTTTTACAATTAAAAAAACATCTGGCCCCCGTGGTGGATTATGGCCTAACCCTCCTCACGAAAGTGAGGGGAGACCCGTGCCCAGCAGTGGGACGTTATGAGTTGATGATAATGATGATGAAAAAACATGAAAATTACTGCATCCTCCCCTTAAGTACCAACTCACCGGTTCGGAGAATGTTTGTCGTTCTGGAACCCCAAATTCTCTTTCCCTTGCTTCTGACAAGAGTCGGAACTTTGATCTGAAACTGAACATTACAATTACATTAGATTAAATAAAAACCCATTAGTAGCTTCGTTACTTTAACGCTCCCAGGCTGTAACCGTCACCCTGAGACATCGGCTCTAAAGTCTCACACGCCCAGTAATTTCGCTGGAAACAGTGCCCTTCAAACCGGAACACAATAATGTTTGCACACTACTGATGAATATCTGGCACAGGTGTGGTACTGTGGCGATCGTAATATCCTTTCACGACCGCCCCTACATTTTATATCTATATATATAAAAATGTTATGTTGGTTTGTGTACGCTTCAAAACCTCAAAAAGTTCTGCACCGATCGAGCTGAAATTTTAGCATGATATATAATCCGCATCAAGGATTGTTTTTATCTATTTTTTTCATCAGTGACATATCAGCGAATGTGCGAATGTGCCACAGCGAAGCGTGGCAGGGCACAGCTAGTTTTATATAATTTTTATCATATTAGAATAAGGTCTTATACCTTATAGTACATGTTTTGTATTCTGTGGGTCGACGCTACAGCACTAGTTGGATAGCGTCGATCCGCATCACTAGCGGCCGCGCGTATTTGTCTATGGACACTTCCGCCCATACACCGCAAGCATCGCTCACGCACAACGCATTAAGAAGTTTATATCTAACTTCCTTTTGTATTTCTTGTCGTGTATATTATTAAACTTACAATATACACCGTTGTAACTACTCGGGCCTTTTACTGTACCGACTGCATCCACCCGGGGATGTTAGGCGGCCACTTAGAAATCCTTGTACCGAGCTGGAGGCCTACCATGACGTCTTATAGCGATTCAGTTGAAGATCTAAACTGAGCCGCGTCGCATAATCGTACCGTGACGTCTTATTTTTTATGTTGCTGCCATTTTCAACTTAAACTGGATATAGTTAAGGTTGAAAATGTCTTATTAGCAACCCAATTCAGGTTGCTGCCATTTTCAACCTTAACTGGATCCATTTTAGGTTGAAAATGGCAGCAACATAAAAATAAGACGTCACGGTACGATTATGCGACGCGGCTCAGTTTAGGTCTTCAATTGAATCGCTATAAGATGTCATGGTAGGCCTCCTGGCTGAAAGCTGGTATTGAAAACGAAAAACTAGTACGCCTGTGCTCCGCTGCGGCGCTGCTAACACCGATATATAAACTGTGTCGGAAATCGCATCCTAGTGAAGAAAATTGATATTTCAATTTCGTATACCGTCAACAGAGGGCAGTATTTATCGAAAGCACCGAAGAAACATCACTTTAAACCTTTATTTTTGATATAAAATGTAAAATCTATTGAGAAAAATGAATAAATAATTCATAACGGAGATTTTTATCCGAAACGAGCGTTCAATCTAATTTCTGATTGGAATGGAAGTGATTTTTTTAAATTTGAATTTGTTTTGTTCTAGTTTTAAGTTTTCTTTGTTCTGTGGTGTTTCAATAAAGAGTTTATCTATCTATATATCTATCTATCTATGGTCTACAATTTGTCGGTTTTTCAGTATTATCTGTGTATTTTTGTCGATTAATTTTTGCATACAAGGACCGAGTAGTCTTGGTACATGGTACGTGATATTAAAAACTAGTATGTTTATCAACAAGTTGGTAAGTCTGACATCCTTGCATCCACCTCACCCTCGAAGAAGCGAAACAATAGTTGGAGCACGGGGTGCTTCGCCTCCTATCTCCCCGGTCCCCAAAGTACTTCCCCAGGCGGTCTCTTGCAGCAGAGGCCTCCCACTACGAACTACTATATATATTATGGCACTTACCTTTACTGGCACTGCTTTGATGCAAGCACTCGATGGTTACATTATCATCCACTCTGCAACTGTGCAAGTTGCTGGCACTCATTCCCAACCTCTGGCACCGGTACGGCACTAGGTGGCCCCTTAACGTATTGAACCTTCCGTCTTGGATATGTGTCATTTCCATCTCATCACTGGGATATTGCATCATATGACCCATATCTGGATTCAAACGGCTCATTTCTGGATTTAACCGGTTCAATTCTGGATTCAAACGACTCATGTCTGGATTCAAACGACTCATGTCTGGATTCAAACGACTCATGTCCGTGTTCATCCTAGCCAGTTCGGGGTTTGCACGAATCATGTCTTGATTCACTCGTGCCATATCTGGGTTTGCACGGGTCATTTCTTGATTCCGTGCTAAATCTGGACCACGAATATCCTGATTGCGTTCCTAGAAATGATAAATATAGAGGTTTAAGATTAATAGATTTAATAATAATTACATGTAACTTATATTTACATCGTGAGGAAACCCACATACCTACCCGAGAATTATTTCGGAGGTAGGTATGTTATCCACCAATCCGGACTGGGCCCCCGTGGTGGATTATGGCCTTACCCTCCTCACGAAAGTGAGGAGAGACCCGTGCCCAGCAGTGGGACGTTATGGGTTGATGATGAACTTATATTTAAATATCTCTATACAATTCAATATGTCTACAATTTAATACATTGTTTTTTAAACATAGACAATCCTTTTAAATATTATAAATGCGAATGTGTGTTTGTTTGTTTGTTTGTTTGTTTGTTTGTTTGTTTGTTACGCTTTCACGTCTAAACTAATTAACCGATTTAAAAAATTCTTCTTTTTTTTCCCCAATGGACAGCTATATTATCAGCCATTAACATAGGCTATATTTCATCCTCACGTTTCTACGGGAACGGGTACTACGCGGGTGAAACCGCGGGCCGCAGCTAGTTAATAATAAATTGATTATTTAATATAAATAGTAAGTCTATGTATTAATAATCCTAGTAATATTATGAATGCGACAGTTTGTGAGAATGGATGGATGGATGTTTGTTCCTCTTTCACGCAAAAACAACTGAACGGATTCGAATGAAATTTGGAACACAGATAGTTTATAACCAGGATTGAGTAATAGGGCACTTTTTATCCCGATAGTATGTTCCCGTGGGACAAAATGAGAACTACGCGGGTGAAACCTCAGGGCGCAGCTAGTGATAAAATAAAATAACTAACCAATTGAGTCCAATCAATTTACACGAAGCATATACGATGCACGGGGCATATCAGCACGGGTCATCATTATTTGCACGGGTCACGTCACCACGGCTGTCCGAGAGTTCAAATTACCTGATTTACACGAACCATATCGCTTGCACGGTTCATGTCTGCACGGGCGATGTCTGCACGGGTCATATCAGCACGGTCGTTCGGCACGGCGTGCAGGTACGAGTTGCGGCACGTGTGTGCGTTGTGTTCGTGCGAGCGGTGCACGTCTATGTGGTGGTGATGGAGCAGGGTGGCGGCTGCCGGGTCTTGGTGATGGAGGTGATGTCTGTAAGGAATATAGAAAAAACCATAAAAAAAAAAACAAAAAAAAAAAAAAATTTTTTTTTCAGCCATGGTCGTCCCACTGCAGGGCAAAGGCCTCGCACCCTCCTTCCATTCCTCTCGGCTTACAGACTTCTGCGGCCAGTCCTTCCAGAAGAGTTCCAGCTCATCCCGCCATGTCCTTCGGGGCCTGCTGCGACGTCGTCTAACATTTTGTGGGCTCCACTCGGTTACAAGTTTTGCCCACAGCTCGTCCGACATGACAAAACAATATAAATTAAAAAAAAAATGAATTAAGATACTACACATTAACACGGCTGTAATCATGAGGTGCAACCAGTCTGAAGGTACTAACCTGGCGCCGCCCCTGCCCTGGGGGCTGTATGGGGGCGGGGGCCCCCACACGCCGGTCTGCGCGTCGAAGCTGCCGCTACACTCGGGGAACCCCTCCCCGTACCCCGGGGCGAACCCGGACTGGGACTGGGGGAAGTTAGGTTGCCCTTGAAACGCTTGCGGTTGAAAGTTGCCTTGGTTTTGAGGAAAATTCACCTGTCAAAGAACATTACTGCTTCATCATCATCATCATCAACCCATAACGTCCCACTGCTGGGCACGGGTCTCTCCTCACTTTAGTGAGGAGGTTTTAGGCCATAATACACCACAGGGGCTTGGTCCGGATTGGTGGATAACATACCCACCTCTGGAATAATTCTCGGGTAGGTATGTGGGTTTCCTCACGATGTTTTCCTTCATCGAAAAGCGATTATTGCTTATAATCACATAAATATAGATATTACTGCAAGTACGCCACCCACCCTACTATCGAAAAATGTTTTTTACTGTCCATCCAAAGGTTGTCTGGAAGAAATCGCTTTCAGCGATAATACCGCCCATTTTACTACCCTTGTTTCCCTATTGTAATTTTTCTGTACTGTGTTTATTAATGTTTCTGGTGTACAATAAAGAGTTTTCTATTCTATTCTATTCTATATTTTATTATGAAAATATGTTCTTTTTGTTTAGTGTTAAGTGAGTTAAAGTAATGTAGTACAAATGCTGCCTATAAAGAACACGCAAAAAAATGTCTTCCCCTTAACACGTTGGTTGCTGAACCGGTTCTTACATTTGGGCACCGTTACGGACCATGTGTTTTCCAGCACTGGCGTGCCGTCTGTGTGAGCCGCACTGTAGTAGCGCCGCGTTACACACACACGTCTGTGTTTCGCCGCACAGCCGGCACGTAAGCTGCGCACACAACAAGTGTGTTTTCCCGCACCCGCGGAACGCGGAAAAAACACAAGCGTATGTGTTTTCAGCAGTGAACGTGTTAACTCCATATTCAATAAGCTATATAATTATTATTCAATAAGCCTTATAATTATTTTTACTTCATGTTTTTTCTAGATAACGAATCATTTCATCATCGACCCATATCGGCCCACTGCTAAGCACGGGTCTCCCCTCACTGTCGTGAGGACGATTAGGCCAAAATCCACTGCGGGGACCCGATTCGTAGTAGCGGATCGCATACCTCCGATTTTTTTTTTTTACTTTAATAAACCTAGTTGAAGATTTCTTTACATCCTTCGGTAGCGGCGTCCGTAACTATATAATAAACAAAGGAAAATGAAAATACCTGATTCTGAAAATTCCCCTGGCCCGCTCCAAAACTCCCCTGCCCCTGGGGAAACTGCGTCTGGTTGAAGTTCCCCGGGTAAGACCGCTCGTCGTAAGACGTGTGCGGGTTCGGCGCGGGCGCGGCGCCGTCGTCGCAGAACCCGTAGGCGCTGTCCCCCGACGCCGGCACGCCGCCCGCGCGGCAGCGGGAGCTGCGGGGACGTCGGCTTAACACTTCCACTGCTGAGCCGCTTTGCTTGTCCAGCCACGGGTGCGGCTCTGCACACTCCATAGCGTTTTCCCATACAACAAACACGACAGTTGTGTTTTCCCGCACCCGCGGCAAGTTGTGAAAAACACGACAGTTGCGTTTTCAGCAGTGAATGTCTTAATTTTATGACAATGGGGTTAGTTAGACTATGCCATATAAAAACTTTAACTGTAATTATAAGGAAACTAAAAAAACGAGGACTTACTTCTGGCTGTTGCTCTTGGACCATGGAAACCAGCTCCAAGCGGAGGTCTTCCGGCCTGTTCCAGGGTTCGGGGAGTACAGGTTGCCGATGCGTCCTGAAAAGTAAATGAAATTAAATGGTTTATTTCAAACACAGTTTTGTTGATGTGATGTGATTTGATGTGATAGGATGTGCAAGTTACCTGGTGCCCAGAAACGATGCTGCAGGCTGATGTCCCACGCGGGCTGCGTGGGGTGGCACTGCGCACAGCAGCTGCAGTTGGACTGCGCGGGGCGGCCGGCCGCGGCGGCCGCCGGCCCGGCGGGCGGCCGGTACAGCGACCGGCAGCGGAGCTCGAGCTGCTCCCAGTACATTTTCTTGCGTTCATGGCTATGGGAATAACATTATTTTTTAATCTATCTATCTATATATATATATATAAATGTTATGTTGGTTTGTGTACGCTTCAAAAACTTAAAAAGTTCTGCACAGATCGAGCTGAAATTTTAGCATGATATATAATCCGCATCAAGGATTGTTGTGCCACAGCGAAGCGTGGCAGGGCACAGCTTGTGTTTACTATCTATTATTTACACCGTTTATATTGGACATACTTGCAGCGGGAGGCCTCTTCTGCAAGAGACCGCCTGGGGAAGTACCACACCTTTGCAAGATATTCTTCTGCCAAGCAGTAGTGTGCAAATATTAATGTGTTCCGGTGTTAAGCGCGCTGTTTCCAGCGTAATTACTGGGCATATGCGACTTTAGAGCTGATGTCTCAGGGTGACGAGCGCAGTGCAGTGCCGGGCAGGATTATGTAATGCAAAGTTCTGGGTGGCACTGCAACTGTTATGGGCAGGCGTAGCGCTTGCCATCAGCTGAATGACCTGCTCGTCTTGTCACTCAGTCCAATAAAAAAAAAGCTTGCCCCGGGAAATTGTCGCTCATGTAAATTTTATTGAAAGTAGGCCAACTTCGTATGAAAAAAATCGAGTCAGTATTCCTAGCCTTAAACTTCTGTAAAATCGCACGTGAATGAGGCAATTATTATTATACTAGCCGCGCCCCGCGGATTCACCCGCGTAGTTCCCGTTTTGTCCCAGGGGAACATTCTATCGGGATAAAAAGTACCCTATCACTCAATCCTGGTTATAAACTATCTGTGTTCCAAATTTCATTCAAATCCGTTCAGTTGTTTTTCCGTTAAAGAGGAACAAACATCCATCCATCCATTCTCACAAACTTTCGCATTTATAATATTAGTAGGATTATCAATATTATCACTCATCCAATATTGATCATCCAATCCATTAATAAGCGGTGGTAGCCTAGTGGGAGAACCTCCGCCTTCCAATCAGAAGGTCGTGAGTTCAAATCCCAGTGCAGGCACGTACCAATGTGTTTCTTGTAAAACATATATACGTAATTATCACTCGCTATTCGGTGAAGGAAAACATCGTGAGGAAACCCACATACCTATCCGAGAATTATTTCGGAGGAAGGTATGTTATCCACCAATCCGGACTGGGCCCCCGTGGTGGATTATGGCCTAACCCTCCTCACGAAAGTGAGGGGAGACCCGTGCCCAGCAGTGGGACGTTATGGGTTGATGATGATGATGAATATTGATGAAATATTGTAGTTATTGACGGTATCGCGATGATTACTACCACCATAATTATTGTATTGATGATACTATTACGGTATCAGCGTCATAAATGATATTGATGGTGTAATTTAGCCCTATTACGTACCACAGATCAACCTAACACTTTACCAACACCCACTTTACCCACTAAGTAACCACGACAACCTAACAAAACCATGACAACCAACCAACCACACCAAACCCACCCTTAACAACAACGACATAAAACTGACATCTGACAACCAAATCGTATTCCAAACCATTACAAACACAAATTTATTCTACCACCCCGAGAGCCTTTTCTATCATTATATTAATTCAACTGAAAAATGACAATGTCCCACCGTTCACAGAGCATCGCCAGTCGGTTCTTCAACGAAACAGACCAGCTGACAGACGCAGAACTGATAAAGCAAGTCAACGACATCAAGAATCAAATCAAAGTGCTGACGCTTGAAAATGAAATCATTGAGAAGACTATACTGAGGCTGGAGCCTGGCTTGATGCATGGTCTCCAACAAGCTTACGAATATGCCATAAAGATACGAAGCTCCTCCTCTTTAAACGTTGGCAGTTTTATCAAGTCCAAGGCATCCACGTTTGGATTGATGGACTCGCTGAATAGCCCGTCCAGAATGCTGACCAGTCCGTCTAGAGTTTCAACGCGAAGAATCGAATCCTGCGCCAAAATCGGAGGCACAGTGATTATTGGCACTGGCCCGAAAATCAACGTATTGGAGAGATCCGAACTCGTATCCTCCGAAATGGAAATCATTATCAGCGGTTTGGAGAAGGCGAGAAAGAAAGCGGCTAAACAGCACGCTTTACTCAAAGCACAGTTAGAAGAAATTGGAATAAGGGAAGCGGACTTCGAGAAAGCAAGCAAAGCGTTCAACGACGAAGTCATCGTCGACGGTTGGGATAGGATAGCTCAGCGAATCCCAGCCGAAATTTGGATCCGATTCATGACCGAATGGCTCAAGGTATCCGATAGTCAAATCGATAAGCTCCGTTTAAGGACAAGTACACTCAACACTCAATATATCAAACTGAACGGTCAGATTCGCATTAAAGCTGAATTAAGTGAGAGTTTAAGACCAGTCGACTTTGAAAAGCTGAAAATAGAGAACGAGGAATGCCTCCATCTAATAGACAAGAAGATAGGGCAGCTTGGAGAACTGAAGAAGATGACAGGCGATGCTAATTTGAACCTGACGGTACATAAGAAAGCGCTGTTCGAACAGAACACCTACCTTAACAACTTGTTAAAGACGATCAAAGTGAAGCAGACGCAGAAAGTTTCCTTGAAGAAGGAAACGGAAGTGATTGAGGTGCAAGTCAACGCTTTGGCGCAGAAATTGGATGAAGTTAAACTGGTATTTATATATTACTAGCTACGCCCCGCGGTTTCACGTGCATTTTGTATTATCCCACAGGAAATTCAAATGTTTATATTTGTTTGTTCTCTCTTCACGCTGTAATGGCTGAACGGATTTTAATGGAATTTGGGTGACGACACGACCAAGTCGTTAGTGTGATGGTAACCGCTACGCCTGCCCATAACGTGCGATTTTACAGAAGTTTAAGGCTAGGAGTACTGACTCGATTTTTTTCATACGAAGTAGGCCTAGTTTTAATAAAATTTACAAGGGTGACAATTTCCCGGGCTAGCTTTTTTTATAGGACTGAGTGACGAGACGAGCAGGCCATTCAACTGATGGTAAGCGCTACGCCTGCCCTTAACAGCACCCACCACAGCATTGCATAATCCTGCGCGGCGCTGTACTGCGCTCGTTACCCTGAGACATCAGCTCTAAAGTCTCATATGCCCAGTAATTTCGCTGGAAACAGCGCCCTTCAAACCGGAACACAGTAATGTTTGCACACTACTGCTTGGCGGATAAATATCTGGCAAAGGTGTGATTAATTAATAAATAAATGGCATGTTACGTTGATGATCCCATTTATTTCCACAGGTCAGACAAGCTTACGAAGTGCCAGATATAATGGACTATGTCATGGTTAAAGCCGAAGTCACGGATTTAAAGCAGAGTATAAAGATCTTAGCCAACAGGGTACATATTCAAGAAATCGCTTTAAATTCTGTACAGAAGCAACTGCAGGCTGTGTTTAAAGGTAATATTTAAAAAGTTTAGACGTTAATCTATAGAAAATCATTAAAAAAAAAATTACGAGACGAGCAGGTCGTTCGTCTGATGGTAAGCGCCACGCCTGCTCATAACAGTTACAGTGCTACCCAGAAGTTTGCATTGCACAATCCTGCGCGGCGCTGCACTGCGCTCGTCACTGAGACATCGGCTCTAAAGTCTCATATGCCTAGTAATTTCGCTGGAAACAATATGATGATTTTTTTCTTATAGGTAAATTTTAACATGGTATGTTACCTACGGAGTGGAACGATTCGACCGCGCAGAACGAAAACGAAGACAAAAACAGAAATAACAACAAAAACAAGCGATTTCTTATTGTATTGTTCTTTAATTCATCTGCGTCGATGGTGCGGCAATCAGTATAGTTTCATAAGGCCTCGCAAACCTACCAGTCCCAAAGCAATTGACCGCGCCGAAAGAACTGACCGAACTGAAAGAATCAACGTTTACAACGACACGTTGAACAAGTCCCAATCAACGAAGTTTCTTTCGGCCTCGCAAAACCTACCTGCGCCGAACGAATCGACTGCGTCGAAAGAACTGACCGAACTGAAAGAATCAACGTTTTCATTGAGACGTAGAACGAGCCCCAATCAACGAAGTTTCTTTCGGCCTCGCAAGCCACCTGCGCCGAACGAATCGACTGCATCGAAAGAATTCACTGCGTCGAAAGAATCTACGCGGTCTACGATAGCATGACTCGCTAAAGCTAGTCGAATACTTATAGAAACTAGGCTAATCAATATATCTCATAATTATGAAAATTAAATATATCTCATATGCTTGGATTTTGTATTATTCATGACAGTAATCCGAAGCTTCTAATGTCTTACAATTCTATTATATTGTCGTGGACAGATTTATATATATTTTTTGTGCGCGTCAAGTTACAGTGAAATATCTCTAAAATTATTTTTTGATTGAAATAAAAGTGATTTAGATTTTTCGGGTATCGTTTATTTATTTAATACTAGCCGCACCCCGCGGTTTGCCCGCGTTAACACTTTCACTGTTGAAAACACAACTGTCGTGTTTATCATAATGTTAGCGCGGCAGCTAAGCTGTATAGGCTGAGCGCGCCTCCAATGGCGGGGGAAGGATGGCTGGTAGAAGAGTAGTACAAAGGAACTTGGCGACTAACCTGGTCTCCATGCAACTGCAATCACCTCGGTTCGGGTCCGTCTCCAAGCTGCTTGTTCCTTCAGGATGTTATGACGTTCGATGTAGTGGACTGTATTTTTGGCGGTTGGTGCGTGTCGGCAAGGAGCGTTTACGCGGCGGGTTTATAGCGGGTTTTGTTTATATTTGCGCGTCGAATTCACGTGGACCACTACAGAGGAGCAGCAGATCCAGTACTTTTTGGATTCGGCGAGAGCGGCAGCCGCGAAGGACGAGGGTCGATCGCAGACTACTTGCGGCGGCAAGCAGTTTTCTCGTGGATACCACGATATGAGCGACAGAGATAGTCGCCAAGAAATGATAGGAATAGGAAGGTAGGAAGGTATTATGAGTGCCAATGTAAGTGGCGCGAACATTTGCCCCCGGCCTAAAAACCATTGGTTTTTAAAAGAAAGCGGGAAATAAAAAAAATAAAAATAAGAGTTAAACTCTAAAGCGGTCAACGGGTTAAATATAACATAGCGGTTGACCGGGGAGCAAGGGGTTAAATTATTGGGTAGGTAAGATACATAAACGGACGACGGGTCTCTGGTAGACGCCGGTCGCCGTTTTTACTGACGCTACTCGACAGATGCCATCGCCGCCGACATGAGTGGCCACGACGACGCCGAGAGGCCAGGATAGCGGGGGAATATTATCAGTGATAATAAGAACAATAGAACCTATTGTAATGGGATTCGAAGGTGTATTCCATTTTCCTCTAGATTGAAGTAAGTGAAGATATTCCAACTTCCACCGTTTGGAAAATGATTGTACCATTTGATCCAATAAAGCGTACCGTTTCAATAAGTGTCCAGGTTCATCGGGAACCGTGCAAGCGGGCAAATGCTTCAGCGGTGCGGTCATTAAGAAATGTGAAGCACTCAGCGCGGTCGGCTCAGACGGATCTTCGCTCAATAACGTTACAGGACGAGAATTGATAACGCATTCTATCTGTGTGAGTACGGTTAACATTTCCTCATACGTGAGTAACTGTGAACCGATCGTCTTATGAAGATGACTTTTAAACGCTTTCACATATATTTCATAATTCCCCCCGAAGTGAGGACTTCGCGGTGGATTGAATTTCCAGTGTATGCGATTAGCTGATAACTCATCTGAGATAGACTTATTATATTCGTCGGAATTTAAAAGATCCGTTAACGCATTTTTCGCATTTTTAACGCATTCCGTTAACGCAGAGACGGGAAGGGAGTCAAGGAGCGCGGGTGAGTTACTAGCCCATTTGACGAGATCGAAGCCCCCGGCCTTGAGCAACTCGCGGAGATCGTCTCTGAGTTGTAAACAAGCAGACAGAGTAGGCATGGAGTAGCACACGTCGTCCATGTATGTGTTGTCGCTGATAAGAGATGCTGCGAGTGGGAAGCGGGCACCGTCGGCGGCGCACAGCTGTCGCAACACTCGCATTGCAAGGAACGGACTGCTACGTAGACCAAAACAAACGCGGTTGAATTGGTAGGTATCAAGCGGAAAAACGGGATCGAATCGATACAGGAATTTTTGATATTTGCGGTGGTCCTTATTTATCAAAATTTGTAGGTACATCTGTTTAATATCGGATGTAAAAGCGATTGGGTAGTGGCGGAAATCCAAGAGGATTGTAAAAAAGATCGTTTTGTAAATTATCCCCGGTATATAAAACTTGATTCAAGGAGAGGCCTGAGTCAGTTTCAGCACTGGCGTCCATCACCATACGCCATCGAGTTGTTGTTTTTTGTAGTCTCGCAATGGCGTGGTGTGGCACGTAATATCCAGTAAAAGGACTATCATTGTCGATCAGTGAAATGTCACCCTTCTGAATGTACTCTTTGATTATAGCATCGTACTCTAAGCGCAGAGCAGGTGTCGCGGCGAGCTTACGTTCGAGATACATGAAGCGTTTTTTAGCGATAGGGTAAGAATTACCCAGAGCGGTCGCGGGATCGCGGGAGAAAGGTAACGCTACAGAATAGCGTCCCGTAGGATCGCGGGAAACGTTATTTGTAAAAATGCGTTCACATTCTATAGCGTCTGGGCTCAAATTCGGCGTGCATTGCACCTCTTCAAGCTGCCAGAAGCGTTGGACAAGATTATCTAAGCGTGGTCCTTCCGTAAAGGTACAGAGGGAAATATGAGAGCGGCATCTATCTTCAACCAAGGGGTCAGTGATAGAAACAACGGTTCCAATATGAGCGGGCGTAACATGAGCGGGAGTAACATGAGCGGGAGTAACATGAGCGGGAGTAACGGGAGCGGTCCCGATTACGATAAAACCAAAAATGGTTTCAAAAGCGGTTGGAGTACCAGGCGGACCAGCGGCGCGGCCTGATAGCAATATTTCAGAAAAGAGCGGCGCGCCTATAAGTATGTCGATCTCGGAAGGCGAAGCGAAACTGTCGTCTGCCAGAGGCAGGCAGTTCAGGTATGAAAGGCAGGATACGTCAATTTTCACTGCCGGTAAATTGTCTGTTATGCGGTCGATAACATAGGCGTCAATTGCAATAAAATTATCATTTAGGCGGGAAGATAAAGTAGCAGAAACTGCTCCCTTGATTGGGTTAGATGCGGAACCTATCCCTTTAACAACGGTGTTCGTCACCTTATTGCATTTTAAATTTAATTTAGCGCAACATTTTGAAGTTAAAAAGTTACTTTGGGAAGCCGAATCAATTAAGGCGCGTACTACATGGCGGCGACCATTTAAATCCGTAGCATAAACTTGTACGGTTCCCAGTAAACAAGTAGTGTCATTAGGCTGCGAAGCGGGGCGTATATTACACAGCGACACCTGTTGTTGTGATGACTGATAAGCAGTTGTAGGTAAGTTCGTCAGCTGAGCGCTAGCGGAGCCCGCGACGGGCGGCGGCGATGCCGAAGGCGGCATGTGATCCCCGGCGGCGGAGAAGTTGCCAGTTCGCGCGCGCGGAGGCGGCGCGTGCGCCTGTGACGGAGCGCTAGGGTACGGGCGATTGTCTTCACGGGAAGATGATACTTTGCGGCATAACATGGAATGATGTTTACATCCACAATAACGGCAATTAAATTTAGAATTGCAAGCAGTATTTATATGCGTAGTGCTTAGACAATTAGTGCAACCTTTGCTTTGTTTTACAAAAGTGTACCTGTCGTCGATAGAAAGCTTATCAAATGCAGGGCATCTATATAAGTTAGCGTGATCGGCTTGTTTGCAAAGCGGACAGTGAGTGACGCATGATGCTGCAAAAGCCTGCGTAGACCTTGCAGTACGCGGCCTGTTATCACTGCGGCTAAGAGAATCGGTCGTAGTGCGTTCCAATATTTTGCTTTGTTCGCGGATGAATTTTAAAAGTTCATTGTATGTAGGCATAGATTTACCTCGCATGTGCATTTCAAACGACCGTGCAGTACTTGAATCTATTTTCTTCAAAGCGAGCGATAGTAAAATAAAATCAGACATGTTATCGAGCTTGAGAGACTTCAAACTTGACACAGCCGTGCAGAATTTATCTAGGAATAATTCTAAGTTTTTATTCGTCGCGGTGTTAAAAGATTTAAAATCAAGCATTTGATCAAGATAAGCGGAGGCTAGGTTACGTTTGTCGTTATACTTATCGACGAGCGTCTGCCATATGATCGGATAATTATCAGCGTTAGGTACGATACCAGAACAAACTGCAAGGGCCCGGCCTGACAATTTATTAATTAAATATTGGACGCGTTCGTGATCAGTGAGATCGGGATTTTCGTGAATCGTGCGTTTGAATGACTCATAAAATATTCTCCAGGTCATCGGATCTCCATTGAAGACCATCAAATCGAGTTCAGGAATTCTGATGGATTTACGTTGCGGGGCAACATTGAAATCAGCGGTTTTTAAAGGCGGGTTAAGTTTATTATAAACAAACTGACAACGGCAAAACATATCTTCGAAGACGTTTATAGATTGGTAGTTAACCGTGTACGAAGCGTTGAGACTCAACTCGGTGACATTTAATTTGTTCACAATTTCATTGAAATCGGAGCGTAAACGGTCTAACGAGATCATTCCACATAGAAATAAATCCTTCTCAGTATCATCAGTGAAAGCCTTTAAAGATCGGTTAAAAATATCTTGTAAGCGAGAAAATATAATGTCACGTTTACCTATCAAGGTCAAACGTTCGACCTGTAACGTATCGAGCGCTTTTGCGTCCTCGTATACTTCACTATCTTTGTCTTTTGAACGAGTAGCCATAGCCATCTTAACAAAGTATAAAAAACTAGATAAAGTATGAAATTCCTAATTTACTGCAACTGCCTACAGCATTTACCTGCCGCGTGCGCGGCGTATTGAATACCCACGTGGAGACGCACGGGCGGTCGTTAGGAATACCTTCACTTTTTAATAAAAATTAAGAATTACGGAAAAATCGTTATTTTTACTATTTAGGAATGCGGAATACACGAAATAAGTATATAATAGCGTAGTAGGATAGTACAGGGTACTATCTGAACTGTAATTGCGGGCGGGAACACGATAATTATAGGAAATTATCGTTGGTAAAAATACCAATATAAAATTGCGGGCGGTTATAAAGAGGACTATATGAGGCCTAAGAGGGGCCAGAGAATAGCGGGAGGACCAGAGAAGATCCGGCGGCGGAGGACCAACAATATGTTAGCGCGGCAGCTAAGCTGTATAGGCTGAGCGCGCCTCCAATGGCGGGGGAAGGATGGCTGGTAGAAGAGTAGTACAAAGGAACTTGGCGACTAACCTGGTCTCCATGCAACTGCAATCACCTCGGTTCGGGTCCGTCTCCAAGCTGCTTGTTCCTTCAGGATGTTATGACGTTCGATGTAGTGGACTGTATTTTTGGCGGTTGGTGCGTGTCGGCAAGGAGCGTTTACGCGGCGGGTTTATAGCGGGTTTTGTTTATATTTGCGCGTCGAATTCACGTGGACCACTACAGAGGAGCAGCAGATCCAGTACTTTTTGGATTCGGCGAGAGCGGCAGCCGCGAAGGACGAGGGTCGATCGCAGACTACTTGCGGCGGCAAGCAGTTTTCTCGTGGATACCACGATATGAGCGACAGAGATAGTCGCCAAGAAATGATAGGAATAGGAAGGTAGGAAGGTATTATGAGTGCCAATGTAAGTGGCGCGAACACATAACTTGCCACGAGTACGGCAAAACACAACTGTTGTGTTTGTTGTATGGGAAAAGACTATGGCGCGTGTAGAGCCGCACCCGTGGCTAGACAAGCAAATCGGCTCAGCAGTCAAAGCGTTAAGTATTTAGCGTAAGGACTATTAATTTTTTTAGGAATAAAAAGTAAGAAACTATGAGAAGAAACCCAGGTAAGAAACTATCTCTGCAGTTGTCCAGCGACGACCTGCTGGAGCTGACCTTGTACTAACCTGAGCAGCTGATATGCCAGCATGCAGCTGAAGATGCAGACGAGCACGGCGCTCACCGACAGGGCGAAGACCCCGCGCAGGCACCAGTACAGGGCTCCGTGGACCACGCCGCACTCTGACACACCTTCGAACACGCAGCTGACGCCTGGAGACGAAAATGAGGATATCAACTCTTGATGAGATATTAGATATGTTATGAGAAATGTGGCGTTGATGATTTTGAGTATTCTTCTCAAAATTTTCAAAGGTCCTGCTCCAAAGAGGGTCTTGGAACAGGAGGGGGAAGGAGGGAGGCGTTGCTGCCCTTATGTTACAAGCTAATATCTTCCAGCAGATGGCTGGCAATGATAAGTCTACCTGAGAGGTCAGGTTCCAAGGGGGAGTGGTCTTGAACAGGAAGGTGAAGGAGGAGTTTGCAGCTCTTATGAACAACTTGACCATCTTCCAGCAGATGGCTTGCGAAGATAAGTCTCCTTGAGAGGTCTTGTTCTAAAGGGGAGTGGTCTTGAAACAGGGGGAGGAGGAGTTAGCAGCCCTTAAGATACACTTACCATCTTCCACGTCATCGTGCTTGTCGGGTGGCATGGAGTAGCAGGTGCAGGTGCGGGTCAGCTTCGTGTACTCGCAGAACTTGAGGGTCTGGAGCCTGGAAGAACGAGGAGTTACGGCTGACGCAAGGTTCAGTAGGGGGTACGTCTTCATCATCATCAGCCCTCGCATCAGAACTATTCCCGAGGTAGGTGATCCACCAATCTGGACCGGGTATAGTGAGTTGTGGCCTAACCCTCCTCACGAAAGTGAAGAGAGACCCGTGCCCAGCAGTGGGACGTTATGGGTTGATGATGACGATGATAGAAAAGAATAGAACAGAAAACTCTTTATTGTACACCAGGAACAAAAATAAACACAGTACAGAAAAATTACAATAGTTAACCAAGGGCAGTACAATGAGCGGTCTTATCGCTGAAAGCGATTTCTTCCAGACCATCTATGTTTTTTTTTTTTAATTTGATCATCTCAGTTAAAGCGTTGTTCGACCTGCGACCTATAGATAGTTATTTTTATCCTAATACATTATTACTGGTCCTTATTTTAAAAATATGAAAGTTTGTGAGAACGGATGGACGTTTGTTACTCTTTCACGCTAAAACTGCTAAACGGATTTAGATGAAATTTGGCACACAAATAGTTTATTACCTGGATTAGCATATAGAATACTTTTAATCCCGTAAAAATAAACAATTCTTGCGGGATAACACTTAACGCGAGTGAAATGGCGGTGCGCAGCTAGTTAAAATATAGTACCTGGATGACCGAGCTTTGCTCGATATTTTTTTTTTTTTATGACATTTTCTAAAAATGATTCCTAGCTAGATCGATTTATCGCCCCCGAAACCCCCTATATACTAAATTTCATGAAAATCGTTGGAACCGATTCCGAGATTCCAATTATATATATACAAAAATTGCTCATTTAAAGATATAAGATACGAATAAAGGCTCACTTGTTCATATGGATGACGGTGGTGGTGATGGTGACGAGTACGCAAGTAAGGGCACACATCAGACAGCAAGCACCCACCACTTTGATCTGCAAACAAGAACAAACACATAGCAAGAACAAAAACACAATGTTAACAAGAACAAACAAACATAGCAAGAACAAAAACACAATGTTAACAAGAACAAACAAATATAGCAAGAACAAAACACTATGTTAAAAAGAACAAATACAAATACATAGAAAGAACAAAAAAACACAATGATAACAAGAACAGACACAGAAACATAGCAAGAACAAAATGGCGGCATCATAGTGTGTAGGAGACTTTAGAATCTATACAAATGATAAAAAAGAAACGTTTATCGGTGAAATCAAAATATATGACATTATCGAAGTGAAAACTGCTATTTATACGACGCCATCTCCTTTTATTCTGGTTGATTTCTGTCAAAGTCAAAAAATCCCCTTCGCGTGGAATAGCCGCGGGGGATTTTTGGAGTAAAACACCAACAAAAAAAGATGAAAATAATATTTAAAAAAAACGGCAACATACTTTTCTTACCATATAGCTGTACCGGTTACGCCGGCGAGCCAGACTCATTATGCATACGCCAGTGAGAACCAACTGAAAACAACAAACAACAAAATTTATTATGGGGATAAGATAAGATATGATAACAACTCTTTTTTGCACTCCAAGACATACAAGCAAAAGTAAAAACATCTTATAACTAAAGGTACAATGGGCGGCCTTATTGCTTAACAGCAATCTCTCAGAGATTTTTAGTATCAGGCGCAGTGGGGATTCTAGAATATGCGTAGTGCGTATTTTTAAAATAAGTTTAGTGAGATATTTTGGTTACAATTAATAGGGAATTTCAGATTAAACTTAGTGAGAATTTTTGGAAAACTCTAAATGGGTATATTTTTATTAAAATTAGTGGGGATTTTTGGAATAAACTTAGAGGTGCGGGATTTATTAGGACGCAAGCTATACGTATGTGGGTTAAGGCAGCGACAAAGAACGAAACTGACCAGTAGCTGACACCAAAAACGCTCCAACTGTGTATTTTGAGAATAAACTACGTGGGGATTTTTGGATTTTACCGGATTATCCCCTACCATAACTGCGGGGACGGCTGCGGGGACGGCAGCAGGGACAGTCGCAAGGTAATGCGGAACATTGTATAGGCCCGAACTAGGATGTGTTAAATTACCAATAAGGTGTTAAAGCCTCTTATTCAACCATTCCAAATTAAAACCTTCCCGCCCTTTCATTCGTTCCCATTATGGACGTTCAGTCCTTTCTACACATTCACTCTACCAATCCTTTTCATTCTTTGACACTCTTCCAAAACTCTAACGAACCGACACGGTGCGTCGCTCCATCAAAAACATGAAATAAAATATAATCAGTGAATAACCATCAGTGTACCATCAACAATTAGCAAAAGGGGGCCCCCAACGACGCCTCCAAAGGAAGTTAAGTGCCGACCACCGGTGAGTTTTTTTCCAACCTATTTTCCTCTTCATAACCTCAACAACCCCTAGATACAGTCCACTCGTCTTAACATCATTCTTGGTCCTCGTCGAACCGGATTTCGACTTAGAATCGGTTTCCTATGCTCAAATCGTAAACTCGTTTCAACTTGTGAAAATTTTAGCGTCATCAAGCCGCCATATTTGCACACAACAACCAAATTGCAAAACCTATAATTCGAATTATTAGCATCATATCAACATATCGATCACAACGCATATCATATTTTGTGTTTAATTCATCAAACAAACTCAGTCATTCATTTTGTGTGAGGAACTTTGCAAAAAGTTGGTGTAAAAATACCTACACTTTGTATTTCACCGATCTGCGCACACGCGCTGGAGTTTAGGTAGGTTGGAAGTATTGAGCTGTGTTCGTTCTGTGGGTGAGTCCAACTTCATATCGTGTCATTGGGAGAGTCCATTTAATCAAAACATTTGTGTTCGTGTATTCAATTTTGTGAAATTGAACATTAATTATCATTTCAATCGTTGTTTTATGTGTAACATGCGACACTTAATAATAACAGCTTATCGTGATAAATCATTAAACAATTGTGTTAATACTTACGTGTAACATACAGCGCCTAAGTAACTCAAGCAAAGATTGTGTTTGTTTGTGTGCCGACAAATTGCGTTTGTGTGCCGGCAATACGAACAAACCGAATCAAATTCGTCGATGTTCGTTCGATCATTTCATACGGTCATTCTCATAGTGTTTATGCTGTGACTTTTGACAAACAAGTGACAGTTTCGTGTTCGTTTCTGTTTGAAAACTATCAAACTCAATCGTAGTGTGTTTTTTAAAAGTTTGCGCGATAATAAGTTAGTTTAGGCGTAAAATTTCTGCTAAAAGTGATAACAACTATCAAATTTCAAAATGAGTGAGACCGTGATTGCTCATTGGGAGTCGAAACGCAGCCTGTCGCACAAGCGGCTCAGCGATGCACTTTTGTGTGCACGTAATTGTGAATCCGAACCGAAACTTATAACGCGGTTAGAGACATGGTGTTCCCGTTTAGACATTATCTTGGAGGGCTTTAACGATGCCCACATCAATTTGGTTTGTGAATTACAAAAGGCCGGTGTAGATGATAAAGAGTTGCAAGGGCAGTCCGTGTTCCAAGAGCAAGCTGATGACATGTATTTCGAAGTACTCGAAGCAAAACGTAAATACTTGAAAGAATCAAAAGTGGAGTTCGCTTCTCCTTCTCAACCGTGTCATCAACCCAAGCCAAAGACTAAACTTCCACCGATTAAATTACCTACATTCACAGGTGAGTTCAAAGATTTTCCGGGGTACATTGACCTCTTTAACACACTTGTTCATCAGCGAACAGATTTAACAAACATAGAAAAGTTTCAATACCTAATCACAACATTGTCCGGGGAACCCATAAATATAATTCGTGCTTTTCATGTGTCTGAGGCTAATTATATGAGCGCTTATGAAGCTTTAGTGAATCGATACAACAACAAAAGGTATTTAGCATTCATGTGTTGGGAACAAATTAATAATTTAAAGGCCATGCCTTCTGGTTCAGCCCAGAGCTTGCGGAACTTGCTTGATGTCTACGGTGAAAACATAGCGATGCTTAGTTCACTGGGATTACCAACTTCAGAATGGGACTTTGTGTTATTTCATTCATTGTTAACAAAATTAGATAAAGCATCTCGTGAAGCCTTTGAGTTGTCTAGCACAGGCAAAGATTTCCCAAGCTTTAATGAATTAAAATCATTTTTACTAGACCGATGCCGTGCACTAGAACGCTCATTATTCTCAAATGAGAATAACAAATCAGTAGTTCAGCAACAAAATAATTATCATAACAAGCGTGTGAATTCAACCAATCAACCAAAGTCAACACCAACAATGCTTTTGGTTCAATCAAACAATCAATCATGTGTTTTGTGTAAAGAAAGCCATGCTCTTTACTCATGTCCAAACTTCTTATCAAAGACCCCACAAGATAGGTCTCAAGTGACGAAACAATTCAAATTGTGCTTCAATTGTTTGCGTTCCAATCATATAACAACAAATTGCAATTCAACTCACTCATGCAAGACATGCAATCAGCGACATAACAGTCTGTTGCATTTTCCTAAGAGGACAGAGACTGGTGGTCCTGTCAACCCCCAACATAAACAAGCAAGTGCTGCTTACCATCAAACATCTTCGTCATCCTACTCTAATGTCAAGGAAGGTGTGATCACTCCAGTTACATCATTGTCAAATGTGTCTTCAGGTTCATCATCAGGTAGTCATTTTGTCATGCTTGCGACTGCAGAGGTGGAGGTAAAGGATGGCCAAGGTACTTTCCAAAAGGTGCGCATCCTACTGGACCCAGGAAGTCAAAGTCACATTATTACCAAAACGTGTGCCCGTCGTTTAGGCTTGTCCCAATACAAGACTCAAACACCTATGTCTGGAATTGGTGAGGTTCCTGCATGTTCTACAAGCAAAGTGTTTCTGGAAATTAGACCAGTTGGAAAAGTGGAACCCACATTCACAAAGGAAGCAGTGACTTTAGACAAAATTTGTGGTAACATGCCCACCCATCCGGTGAATGTTCAAAACTTTGAACACTTAGCAAATCTGAAACTAGCTGATGAAAATTACCATTCTTCTCGTCCGGTGGATATCCTCATTGGTGGTGAGATATTCCCACAAATTTTAATACCAGGAAAAATTGACGGTGGACATCATGCTGCGACGGCTATCAATACAATATTTGGATTTATTCTTATGGGAAAAACGTTGACAAATTCATCATTCCCCACTCCTTTATCAATCAATCATGTGTCAGTGGACACCAACCTGGACATTGCGGTTCAGAAATTTTGGGAGTTAGACAACATACCTACTGGAGATAACAAGCAATCTCACTCCGTGGAAGATATTCAATGTGAAGATATATTTCAATCAACTCATAAACGGGATGTTGCTGGGCGATACATCGTTAACTTGCCCTTTCGTGATCAATCACCACCATCATTTGAAAAATCATTCAGAAAACTTAACCCATTTTTGGATCAAAATCACATTTTGCGGGTGGGGGGTAGGCTCTCTCAGTCAGATCTTAGCTACGAATCAAAACACCCAGCTTTGCTTCCTCGCAAGCATCGTTTGACACAACTTATCATTCAGTGTACTCACAACGAAAATTTTCATCCTGGTTTACAAACAATGCAGTTCTTACTACTTCAAAATTTTTGGATTTTGTCTCCAAGACGAGCAATTCGTCAAGTTTTATCAAATTGTTACCGTTGTTTTCGTGTAAAGCCCCATAATTTTGAACCTGAAATGGCAGATTTGCCACGTTCTCGTGTTACTCAGATCAAAGCATTCCAGTCTGTAGGTTGTGACTACGCTGGACCGTTTAACATAACTTTTCAACGTTATCGTGGTACGCGTTCTGTGAAGGCGTATCTGTGCTTATTTGTGTGCTTCGCTACCAAAGCAGTACATTTAGAACTTGCTTCTGACCTATCAACAGAAGCATTTTTAGCTGCCCTACGCAGGTTTGTAGCAAGACGTGGTCGGTGTAATGTGATCCACAGCGATTGTGGTTCGAATTTTAAGGGCGCACAGTCGCAACTGATAGACCTCATGCGCGCCGCGTGTGAAACGGAGCGTATTGAGTTTAAATTCAACCCACCAGGAGCACCTCACTTCGGAGGACTTTGGGAGGCGGGTGTTAAGTCCGTAAAAACACATTTGTATCGCGTTGTTGGCACACAAATTCTAACGTATGAGGAACTTAACACGCTTTTGACTCAAGTGGAGTCAATCCTGAACACAAGGCCCCTCTGTCCACTTAGCTCAGATCCTTCAGATGTTTCAGTTTTAACCCCAGGACATTTCTTAACATTAGCGCCTCTCACAACAGTGCCATCTCTTGATTATTCCAACATAAGCATGAACAGACTTACACGGTGGCAACTGTTGCAAAAAATGCACCAAGACTTTGGTCTCGGTGGCATAGTGAGTATCTTACCACTTTATCACAGCGATTGAAATGGACTAAAGCATCACCTCCAGTAAACATTGATCAACTCGTTATCATAAAAAATGAAACTACTCACCCACTGCGATGGCATTTTGGTAGAATAATTAAACTACATCCTGGGCGTGACGGTATCCCTCGATCTGCCTCAGTCAGGACTGCACAAGGTGTTTTCGATCGACCTCTTGTGAAGTTGTGTCCTCTACCAAATAATGACTAGTTTGTGTAGACATCATTTCATAATTTTTTTTAATTTTTATTATTATTTTTGTGTGTGAAAATATAGCAATTATTCATTAAGTTCATTTCAAAACAGATCATTAAATCATAATAACACTTGACATCATTTTATAACAATTATCATATGTCAAGATTTTTGCATTGGTGGTTGTGAACAAATTTTAATGTGTTTTAGACTTTTCTGTCTCATCAATTCGCCAGCGGGGGGGAAGATAAATGTTAAAGCCTCTTATTCAACCATTCCAAATTAAAACCTTCCCGCCCTTTCATTCGTTCCCATTATGGACGTGCAGTCCTTTCTACACATTCACTCTACCAATCCTTTTCATTCTTTGACACTCTTCCAAAACTCTAACGAACCGACACGGTGCGTCGCTCCATCAAAAACATGAAATAAAATATAATCAGTGAATAACCATCAGTGTACCATCAACAATTAGCAAAAGGGGGCCCCCAACGACGCCTCCAAAGGAAGTTAAGTGCCGACCACCGGTGAGTTTTTTTTCCAACCTATTTTCCTCTTCATAACCTCAACAACCCCTAGATACAGTCCACTCGTCTTAACAAAGGAATCTTATAATCAACGTAATGGGGAATTCAGAATAAACCTAGTAAGGATTTTTTAGTAAAATTAGTGAGGATTTTTATTATAATCCTAAGGGGGATTTTTAATAGAACCGAAGTGGGGATTTAAAATATCCCTTACCATAGCAGCGGGTACGGCAGCCGGGACAGTCTCCAGGTGATGCGGGGAGGCGGTGTACGCCCGCACTAGGATGTGCTGAGCCGCGAGCAGGCCGCCCAGCGCCGCGGCGAGCGCCCCGCACCCAACACACCACCACGCATACTTGCGTCGGCGGCAGGACGCGTCCTGGCCGTTACATCCGACTGATGCTGGAAAAATTATTGTTTTTTTTTATGAAATCGATCACGAAGAGTGGAACTCCTTGGTGGAATCTGTGTTTCTCTTTAGTCACAACCTGGGAGTCTTCAAGTGAATAGCTTACTTCTAAGCGTGTACCATCGTAGACCGTATAATTGAGATAGGTACGGTCATCTAGGGGTCAAACATTCCCTTAGGTACGTTACTACGTACCTAGAGGTCAATCATTTCCCTAGGTACGTACCTGTTTGTCAATGATACAGACGTTCTAAATTCAAGTTTAAAAGAAAAATTACCAAAATAAGGCGGCGGGGGGACATAGTGTTGTGCCACGTCCGCTGCTATCGTCGACTGCGGTGTCGATACTTGGTATTGTAACACTTGCATCACTTGCATTTCCCAGCACTAGTGCTTGATTTTATATCACACTCTTATAAAAAAAAACACTAGAAAAGTATCGATTTTGTAAATGAAACATTTTTAATGAGTCAAATTGTTATTAAAAACACGGACAAATTATATTTCAATTAAGATAGTGTTTTTATGTAAAATGTAATGTTTTTTTTTAATAAACTCTCTGTCATGTGCAAGTAAATGATAATGTCCGTTGATCCATTGTTACACAAGTCACACTCATGGATTATTTACTATTCCAAAGCGAAATTAACACGAAATTGCAAACAAACACATTCGAATCGCGCGCCATTCTGCCGAATCGATATTTACATCCGACGCGAAGGAACAATGACCTTTTGTGGTACAAACAACGATTCGCAACGATCACTGGCTGAATGCACAATTCACTTGGCCTATTGTTTAAAAAAAATAATCAATCCCTTTTCAAAAACAGTATAACTTTAGTGCATCGTTCCCTCCTTTTGTTTTTTTGTCGAAGATTAATGAAAAAACACACGCACTTATTTAGTCTTATACTTAAGCGTTGATTTAGAGTAGTAAATGTTCAACATTTGAACGGTATAGTATTAATTTCGTTGAAAATCTTGTGGTTTACTGATTGGGGTTGTAAAGGCTAGGTTATTTTGACAATGGGACTGCGCAGTCGCTTTGCGCAGCTTAGAAGCTCGCCGTAGACACTCGTATATAAACTATGCCTCAGGTAAGGAAGTCGTTTAATAATAGAAGATGAATGTAATAAGTTATGTATCGCACTGCGTGAGTTAGGGCGGGCGAAACATAGTGATGTTACGAATTTATAATGATTATAATTAATTATATGAATGAAAGGTATACTTTTTAAATTATCTTTTAGAGATATAGTGTGACGTTAACTGTTATAGGTTTTATGTAAAAAAGAAAAATGAAATTGCCTAAATTTTCGTTTTGTATTTTCTTAATAGTTAGTTATTATAATTAATTTACTGCAATGCTCAACACAATTAAGAAATTAATTAGGTACATATTTACCAGGTTTATATATACTTTGGTAATGTTTACTGCTAAATACGTGTGAAATAATGAAAATCTTGAAATTAATTATTGTGTTAATTACTTTACTAAAGCTGTAAGTTACTGTGTTCCGGTTCGAAGGGCACTGTCTTCAGCGAAATTACTGGGCATATGAGACTTTAGAGCCGATGTCTCAGGGTGACGAGCGCAGCGCGCCGCGCAGGATTATGCAATGCAAAGTTCTGGGGGGCACTGTGACTGTTATGGGTAGGCGTAGCGCTTACCATCAGGTGAAAGACTTCGTCACTCAGACAAAAAAAAAAATAGTGGACCAATTTAAAAAAAAATACATTTTTCGATAATTTATCTAGGTAGCTAGTTTCATACTCGTATGAGCAAGGTCAGGTAGTTTCACGTCAGAAATGTTATTGTACTCCATTTCAAAAGAAACCTTACACAAATTGCAAATTCCGATGCGTGGGAAGAAGCCAACCATTGTCATTTTTTTAACTAGCAACAAACCTGTGGATGTTTAAGAATACATTCAAAAGAGCGCTTTCGCGAGCTTCTATTAAAAATCACAATGAATTCTGTCAGGAAACATAAATCTGTGACATAATAAATAATTGATTTTTCTTACGTGTATATATTTAATATGGCATTGTGTCCTTCGCCTATTGAACGTAGGAAAGCAAAAAGTATCTATTGAAAAAAGGATACGTACGATGAATCGTGATTTTGTTTGGTGGCTATAGGATTTTTTATACAGCACCTGTACGCAACCTCACGCGTTTCAGTTGGCTCATCACCAACTTACGTCACGCAGGCTGTCAAAATTAAAAAAAAACCCGACTGTTAATATATCTTATGTCACTCTCGTGATTATGACGAATGCAATGATACCTCTTCTATCAAAATCCATCAAGACGTTTAAGCTGTAGGATGCGTCAAAGGGTACATTACACACGTAACACTGAAAAACCCTTCTATGAGCAGTCGGGTAGCTGTAGCAGCATAATTGTTGGTTCTAAATGTTGTACATGTAGGATAGTGGATTAGAACCTGACGATGGGACAAAGCATTCGACCAATTTCAGTCGGTCTTAACTGAATAGTTCAGTTCCGATTCAGTCAACTGAATGGAACAATTGAACTGGACAACTGAACTAATCAACTGAACGGGACAACAGAAGGGAAATTCTATTAATTAAGCTTCGTTCCACTTTTGGTCACAATATTATATTATAGGTTTTGTATTTTATTTGACTGAGTGACGAGACGAGCAAGTCGTTCTCCTGACTGTAAGCGCTACACCTAACAGTAACAGTGCCACCAGAACTTTGCGTTGCTTAGATTTGCAGTGCCGTAATTTGACAGTAATGAGATCGAATGTAAATTGAAACTGTACTTTGTAATGTTCTGTTAAGAGAATTATTGTGCTTGTGGACTGGACAACTGATTAACTGAGCTAAAGAACTGCCATGACAGTTGTCATTTCAGTTGTCATGGCACTTATATAGAACTGGATCCAGTTTAGGTTGAGATTGGCTTATTAGTGACTCAATTTAGGTTGCTGCAATTTTCAACCTTAACTATATTATGTTTAGGTTGAAAATGGCAGCAACATGAAAAATAAGACGTCACGGTACGATTATGCGACGCGGCTCAGTTTAGGTCCTGAACTGAATCGCTATAAGACGTCATGGTAGGCCTCCAGAACTGAACAACTGAAATAGTGGAAATAAATACATTATTAACTTACCATTATTCCTTCTATTGCTGGATGCTAACACACTGGTCGGCGGTCGGGGGGGCAGAGCGGGGGGTGTGTCAGTCTTCGCCGGTGGAGGGGGCCCAGGGTCATCAGCGCAGGCGTACTGTGCTGAACCGGGGGTGCAAGTGCACGCAACTTGGTACTGGAATTGAATGAATTAATGAATTAAGTCGAGAGTTGTTCAAGTCGAGAGTGAATATATATCTCCTAAACAGGCGTGCTTCACCTTCGGCCACATCGTCGCTTCCCATGAGGTGAGATTGCAGTAAACGCTCGCCTAGTAAGTAATAAAATAATGAATGAACGAAAGAACGAACGAATGAATGAATACATCTTATTTAAAAAACTGGTTATGCTTATGTTTGAGTGGAAAATGGGTACTGAAATTGGTAGAAATAGGGGTTTGAAGGTCCGTTACACATGTTGTTTTAGGGGGTTTACAGGTTCACATCCACTTTTTTAGTGGACGGGTGCTATCAAATCAAGGACTTACTACAGAAAGGCCAAGTCAAAAGTACCTGTAACCGACGAACATAATATACGAAAGGACTCATGAATGAAAGAAGCGAAAGAAGTGTATCAGGATCGTAGCCTGTTAAAGGTGTATACTCTGCCTACTCCAACGGGGAAAGGGCGTGACTATGTCTTTATGTTAATTCTGAGATAAGTGATCCACCAATCCACGTGATCCATTATAGACTAAACCTCTTGACGAAAGTGACAAGAGACCCCGTGCTCAACAGTGGGGAAGGGTCTAATGATGATGAAGGAGCAGCTCGCCTCTCAGTTACCTTGTGCAAGTCAGAGGTGACAGAGGCTGTGGTGTCGCACTCCGGACACGCGGGAGTGGGTGAACTGCGCGCTGACGTCACGTCAGCTAGCGACATGGCTACGGCTCCTAGAAACAAAGGAAAGGTGTTTCAGTTAACTGAACAAATGGGGGAAAAAGTCGCAATGGTTCAGTCCACTGAACTGGTATCATCCGCTGCCTTACTACGACTATCGCGACTGGCTTGCGATTAAGGTTGCCATCCGTCCGGTTTTCCCAGATTTGTCCTAGTTTAGAGAGCATCCGGGAAGCGTCCGGGAGGCACTTCATTTGTGGTCAAGATTTAAAAAATAAAAAAAATAGAAGGTTATTTAAAACATTTTCAGCTGTTTTTTATATGTTTAAAATAACCTGTTTACATGACCGGGTTGGGGCTCTAAAATCTGAGGTTTACATGCCTTTCGCCCTGGTTGCCAAATTTTCGAGATGGCAACCCTACTTGTGATAGATGTAAATCTCGAGATTATTGCTGTCTGTTACGGGGAGATATTATGGCCTACGAACTTACTTGGGAAATCCGTCGATGGCCTCTCGGGTGTGTAATCAGCGCTGTCTTCGGGTTAGATGGGGAATGATGGTGCACAGAGATATATCCATAGGACGCCGATGGGGCGGTTTCTTCTGATCCCGTATCACCTTCCTCCGGGATAGAGGTGTGATCAGGCAATCCACACTACACTTAATCCTGGAGCTCGTCTCCGAGGATGGGAATGGCGTCCACGAAATGGAGCTACCGGTGAAAGCTCAAAACACCGCGACGCGACAAGTGCTCGCACGCGCATTTGAAGGACGACTGGCTTTCGGTTGGCCACCCCAAAGTCGTGGGCCATAATAATCTCGTACCAACACAAAATATTAAGCGGAATAGTCTTTGTGTAGTTACGTTCGAACACACTCAAAATAAAAAGAAAAGAAATCTGTTTCAGTACGAAACATGCCGCTCACCTTAAAAGACTGTAAGTTCTTTTAACACGAAAACTCAATGAACAGAAAGTTATTCAATATATAAACTTAAACTTGATCTAAGGTTGTTGTAAACAACTAGTATAGGTAATTAAAACTTAGGAACTAATTTTACGAATTCGTAAACAATAATCATTCTAAAGGCAGTTTACAAATTTTTACGATCGCTCGTTTGAATAGACTCTTGCCCGTTTGCAAAGTCACAACTCGCACCTTATTATCGGAGCCCGGATGGAGTGTATGAACACGAGCAAGTTTCCATTGGAGTGGTGGAAGATTATCGTCGCATACCACAACAATGTCGCCTACACAGATAGGAGCACCGCGATCCTTATACCATTTGCCCTGTTGTTGAATCTCATGTAAATACTCGCGACTCCATCGTTTCCAGAAGTGCTGGACACACTGTTGCACCCATCGCCACCGTGAGAGTCTACCTGGCATCTCCTCGGTCAGGGAGACGTCGGGAATGGCCGTCAGAGGCCCTCCTACTAAGAAGTGAGCGGCTGATAGGGGTAAGGGGTCTGAACTATCCGCACTCAAAGGGTCCACACACAGTGGTCTGGAGTTCAGCACCGCTTCTATTTGACATAGCAGGGTGTGCATCTCGTCATAGGTCTGCACTTGAGCGCCCACTACACGACGAAAACAATGTTTGAAACTCTTCACTCCCGCTTCAAACAAACCCCCAAAATGTGGGGTATAGGGTGGTTGAAAATGCCAGGTAATGCCCTGTTTCAAGGTTTGAGAATTCAAAGCACATTGAACTGAGTCATTTTTTAAAAACTCGTACAAATCTTTCAAATAGTTATGACAACCCTGAAAGTTCTTTCCGCAATCAGAGTAAATATCGCTGCACAAACCTCTGCGCGATGTAAATCGGCGCAGGGCTGCTAAGAACGCCTCAGTAGATAGCTCCGATACGAGCTCCAAGTGTATAGCCTTCACACTCATGCACACGAACACGGCGACATAACATTTGATGATTTTAGCATTACGAACCTTATTAGCTCGCACGTAAAACGGGCCCGCGTAATCAACAGCTGTTTTCATGAATGGGCGCTCGGGTCGCAGCCGGACCGCTGGGAGCGGCGCCATCGCAGGCTGTAGACGTACCGGACGCACACGGAAGCAGCGCACACAACGAAAGATTTGTTTACGTATTATATCTCGGCTAGATAAAATCCAATATTTTTGTAAAAGTAAATATTGAACGGCTTGAGTGCCCGCATGAAGATGCGTAATATGGGCATCGTCAATTATTAAAATCGTAAGAGGATGTTTTTTGGGTAAAATTAATTGATGTTTTGACTCGTACGACAAAAGGGATTTATGTAGACGTCCGGAGACTCGCAAAAAACTCGAATCATCGATAAACGGATTAAGACGTCTCAATTGGTTTGAGGGCGGTTTACCCTGTGAAATGTTTTTAAAATCTTCGTGAAACACTTGGTGTTGCACTAAATAAATCAAACGATTAAGCGTGAGCTTATACTCGTGGACTGTAATGTGACTAGGATAGGAACTCTTTTCCTTGTTGACGCGCGATTTAAGAATATTGTAAAAGCGAAAAATATAAGAAGTAATTCTCAATAGTTTACTCAAGGTTGAAAACTGGTTTATGACCTCAACATCGTCGATCAGCGTAGCTGATGCAGACGCGAGCGGTGGATTACGTTTCTCCTCACCAGTGCTAGGGATATTTTTAAATACTGGCCACGCAGTAGGATCCTCACGGAGCCATGCTGGGCCGTGAAACCACATGTCGTTCTGTAAGAATGTGGAGGGTAAAAGTCCCCTTGAGGGGGCATCCGCTGGATTAGTGGGTGAGGGAACGTGTCTCCAATGACAACTCGGAAATCGGGACAGAATCTCACTGGTGCGGTTAGAAACAAACGTTTTCCACTCATACGGAGGGGATCGGAGCCATGCCAACACAATGGATGAGTCCGACCACGCATATACCTCTTCACTACTGATACGATCACTATAGGCTTGTAAAACCTTCTCTAATAATTTAGATAACATCACAGCTGCCATCAGCTCGAGTCGCGGGATGGACAGACACGGTGATATCGGTGCGACGCGCGTTTTTGCGAGGATAAGAAAAGTCCGAACGTGTTTGCTGTTGTCGTCTGTAAGACGGACATACACGCATGCCGCCATAGCCTTCTCACTTGCATCAGAAAAGCCGTGAAGCTGTATTTTACATCCCGAGTAAAACACAAAGCGAGGTATCGAAATTTGGGATAAGAGTGGTAATTCGTGGATGAACGCCGTCCACGCGTTCACAATATCGATAGGAGGCCGTTCGTCCCACGAAACACCCGAAATCCACAACAATTGCATGAGATGCTTGGCGTATAAGGTGACTGGGGCGAGCCAGCCCATTGGGTCATAGGCCTTAGCTATTTGGGAAAGAATGGTGCGCTTCGTAACAGTATCAGTTGAACACGTCACATTAAATGTAAACTGGTCCGACCGCGGGTTCCATTCAAGTCCCAGTATTTTGATTTGATGGTCATGTTCCATGGGAGCAAAGGGCACCTCTTCCCGCCGCTCACCATGAACCTCTGGCGCCTGAACCGCGGCGAGTATCGCCGGCGAGTTACTGTGCCATTTACGTAGTTCAAACCCAGCTGATTTGCAAATACCTAACAATTCCTGTTGTAGTACCAGAGCGTGTGATTCATCGCTCGCGCCCGTGACCACATCGTCGACGAACACTTGGTCGGTTAAAACCTTTGCCGCTAGGGGAAAATTAGATGCTTCGTCACAAGCCAATTGCTTAATGGTACGAAGAGCTAAGTAAGGGGAAGAACTTACACCAAATGTTACCGTCCGCAGACGATAATCACGGAGGGGTTCATCGGGCGACGTACGCCACAGAATGCGTTGCAAGTCCCTATCAGATTCTTGTACTAGTATATTTCTATACATTTGTTTAATATCGGCCGTAAGCGCGACGCAATGTACACGAAACTTGAGGAGTACGTCCACTATATCGTGGTGAAGCTTAGGACCTGTCAAGAGAATTTGATTCAGGGCAACTCCGTTAGAACTAGCACAACTAGCATCAAACACGACTCTGCAGCGGCTTGTTTCTGAAGAAGCCTTGATCACTGCATGATGGGCAATATAGAAGGAGTTACCAAGCACTGGCGGGTCGACGACCAACTCCATATGATCTGAATCTAAATAGTCCTGCAAGCACGCGTGATACTCGATTTTAAGACTCGGGTTCCGTTGTAAACGTTGCTCTAATTTATGGAACCGAGCGAGAGCAATATCTCGTGATTCACCTAGGGGCGTAGCATCAGGTTTACGTGGTAAAGCTACTGTGTATCGTCCCGTGACGTCACGATAGTGCGAACGTTCAAATATGGATTCACATAGACGTTCCTCGGGGGTGAGTGCCTTCACCTCAGGCACTGACTCCAGTTCCCAGAATCGTTTCAAGTCGCCGTCATCGGATAATGAGCTAAAACAAGCTTGAACTGAGGATGGAGTCAAAGAGTTGAACGCTATTTTTCCCAACAACAAATAACCGAAAACGCTGTTCATAGCGATCGGCGAACCGGGCGAACCCGTTATTACGTTTCCTAAAATTATGTGAGATAGTACATCTGCACCTAACAACATCTCCACCGGCTGTGGAGTGTGAAACAAAGGATCGGCTAAATTTAAATTTTGAATGTGTGCCCACCCCTTATGAGGCAGTGGTACACTAGGCATTTTAGGAATAAGTTTCGGCAATACTAAAACTTCAATCGGTATAGAAGGTTGAAGTTCATTTCTCGGGGTTATGCAACACGAAATCTTTCCCTTTGGTCGTACCGGTTTGGTGTCACCTATCCCGTAAACAGGTACATTCGCATAACAACGCTTTATACCTAGCCGCTGTGCGCACGATTCCGTCATGAACGAAGCCTGGCTTCCCGTATCGATAAGACACCGGACAGTCGAACGCTTTTCATTACCTACACATACATCGATGAGTGCGGTCGAAAGCAGCACAGTATTTGTTGTGCCAAAAGGAGCATTGAACGACGCGCAATTAATTTGTGTCGCTTGACTCGCGGACATAGCGTGCTGAGTACAGGTGCTCGGAATGTTCTCTTCCCGTTCCTCCGTGAGCGGTAACGAAACACTTCTCTCACTCGCACGGCTAGTATCACCTTCAGAAGTAAAGTGAATCAATGTATGATGACGTTTTTCACACGAACGACAAACAAAACTCGACTTGCATTGAGAAACGTTATGACCTTTGCCTAAACAATTGAAACAAACATCTTTATTTTTGATAAACGCATACCTATTGCTTGGTGACAAATTCAAAAACTTATTACATTTTGTTAATGGATGTTGAGCATCGCAACATACACAATTCTGGTTCTTGCGCGTATTGACAGAAGGTTGAGAATCGCTCGCACCCTGAGTCGAAGTGCGGCTGGCCACGCCGGCAGCCAACGCTCGACGGAACGTTGGAGCGACGTACTCTTTCCTCTGACTACCTACATTTTGAATCTTTCTACTGCCAGATTCAACTATTTCGCTGGCGGTTAATTCTCGTTCTAAAAACTCGATTAACAAGTCGACGTTGGGTACATCGGATGGTTTATGCAATGTTAACTCGAATCGCATCCGAATGGAAGTAGGTATTTTACGTAGTAAAATATTCAACAACAAAAAACTCCACTGATTTGTAGGAAAATGCATTACTTGTAATGCTTTTATATTCTCATGGTAAATATTCAACAAATTACGCACACTTTGATTTGATTTCTCGGCACAGGATTGAATATCCAGAATACGATCAATATGTTGAGAAGCTATGACTCGTTTGTTCTCATATCTTGAAATTAAAATATCTAACGCGACGGTATAATTTTCGTCCGTGATAGGTATCGATTTTATTAAGTTATAGGGCTCGTTTTTCAAGGTAAGAAGGAGATACCTAAACTTCTCGCTATCTGTGTAGGCGTCATTATTATCAACCATGGAGCGAAATAAGTCATAAAATGGTGGCCAATCGGTCAATTCTCCCCCGAATGACGGCAACGGAAGATTCGGTAACCTACTACTACAACCCCCGTGAGTCGGTTGTATTGTATTGTTAAAGGAAACTCGACTCATGCGCCTACATTCCTCATCGTTTTTCTTCAGAACTTCGACATGGCTAACAATTGCGTAATAAATATCATTGAATTGAGTTCGAATACGTAACTGTTCCTCTCGGTCAAATGTCGACAATTTCATTTGTGACTTCTCAATTTTAGTTTGCAATTTAAGGAATTTTCTCTGAATAGAAAGAATATCTTTTGCTCGCGCTTTAAATTGCTGTTCATTGAGTTCGTAAAACTCTAAAGTACGTTTGACTTCGTCAAGTATAACTTCTCTTTCGAAAATATCTTGTTCCGCCATTTTTAATGGACACGTAATGTCGCACACAAAAAATCAAAAATCGGCAAAATCAAGATGAAAAACTGGGAAATATTGTCGGGACGCGTAACGCCGCTACGACAAACACTAAAATATACTCGGATGGTTTCCAAAAATGGGAAAATATGCACTACTAACGGGATTTGGACAACGTGACTACAGCAAAGAAAATCCGCAGATCCGGCTCGAACGGATCAAAAATGTTACGGGGAGATATTATGGCCTACGAACTTACTTGGGAAATCCGTCGATGGCCTCTCGGGTGTGTAATCAGCGCTGTCTTCGGGTTAGATGGGGAATGATGGTGCACAGAGATATATCCATAGGACGCCGATGGGGCGGTTTCTTCTGATCCCGTATCACCTTCCTCCGGGATAGAGGTGTGATCAGGCAATCCACACTACACTTAATCCTGGAGCTCGTCTCCGAGGATGGGAATGGCGTCCACGAAATGGAGCTACCGGTGAAAGCTCAAAACACCGCGACGCGACAAGTGCTCGCACGCGCATTTGAAGGACGACTGGCTTTCGGTTGGCCACCCCAAAGTCGTGGGCCATAATAATCTCGTACCAACACAAAATATTAAGCGGAATAGTCTTTGTGTAGTTACGTTCGAACACACTCAAAATAAAAAGAAAAGAAATCTGTTTCAGTACGAAACACTGTCAAATGTCTAAAGCTAATTTTTTCCATTTATTGCAGCCCTGTGTCTAGTGACGCTAGTATCAATAGATAAACGTAGTGCATTCTGCGAAAGGCGGAACAACAGGCGGGCGATCCGTTTCCGTAATATGATTTTAAGTGACATTTTGCTACTGTTTGGAGAAAGATATACCAAACGTTTTTAATACAGCATACCATCATTACTTGAAAACAAACAAAAAGAAAAAAAAACAATTGCAAGGCACTTTAATTTCGCTGCCTAAATAAGTGACCGTTCTGACAGAACCGTGTAAAATGATTTGGAACAAAAAATAGTGGAAATTGTACAAATAATAAATCACAACATATACACACTTAAATAATTACAAAATAACAATAATTGGTATGTACTTATTTACATTTACTCAAAGAATTCCATTAATAGATATAATATTATTATCTAACTTCTAATTACAGATTCATATCGATTTAGTTTCACAATTGTCAAGAAATGAACATCGATAAGAATAAATCAACACTAGCACATCACTAATCACATTTTTTTACGTCAATGCAATAATGGCAAAGGCAGCACATGCCATACAGCCAGGCTAGTTTGTAATAAATAAATAATTAATATCGCAAAAACCACTTAAGGTATGGATTGCAGAGCCAACATGGTACAGCTCTTGTATCCCACAGCTGCTGACCGTACATCCGGCGATGACAGCTGTCTAAACAGGCTGAGTGAAAGGATGTAGGCGTAATTCTTTTGTCTTATTCATTGGTCAATAATTCTTATAGTAATGCAGTTATTAATGGAGCTATAATAGTATAAGAATAATAATTTCTAATACTAGAAGAAAAACTTAAACAAAAAATTATTAAAAAAAAAAAATTCAAAGAAAAATTTGCAGAAAAGATGTTTTAAAAATAGACGAAATGTAACTCTCTGTCTCTTTCTATCTTCACTAACTTATATCTCCCTCTCAACTTCCGTTTGCCTCGCCCGATCACATTTTTCGTAACGCATTCACCACATTTACAAGCTTACTCCCCAAGTCAAGCGTGCGTAAAAAAGTTTTACTTAAAAAAACAAAAATAAAAAAGAACAAAAATAATAAAAACTTAACTTCTTTTGACAAAAATCCCACCAATCTAAAAGTTTTCGTGCGTTACCGATGCGTCGGCTCACAAAAGAATCGGCTTTGGGTCGGGAACCGCCCGTTATAACCAAGGAAGCTTTACTACCGCAAAAGGAATCCATGCTAAGTTGCCATCTAGTCCTAGTTTTTTTTTAATATTTTTTAGTTGAAATTTTACTTCTACTGTGTGTTCCAGCACACATTTCGTGTTTTTCTCTGTGGTAAATACATTATTATGTATGGGAAGTTTTCTGTTTCACTCACTCTCGTGAACGCTGTATTACTGGATGTGAATAAGAGAGCTATGAGACAGCTGTTGCCTTTAGTCTTCCTTCTATAGCTTTTTTTAATCAGAGGTTAAAACAATTATTATTTAAGCTGTGGTTTACTAAAAAAAATAAGTCGTGATCTCGGGGCTGCGTGGTTTCGAAAAGCCAACCTTTTTGTTTACCGAGTGCTTCAGTTGTTAACATTATAGGTTACGTAACTCTTTGGTAGGAAATTTGGTACTTCCCCAGGCGGTCTCTTGCAGAAGAGACCAACCACTACCAAAACAAAACCCTACTTTGTCTGGAACAAATCGTTCTTCAGCAATAAGACCGCCACGTGTGCTCTGACATTTATTAACACTTTCACTTCTGAGCCGATTTTCTTGTGTACCACGGGTGCGGCTCTGCACACTCCATAGTGTTTTCCCATACAACAAACACAACAGTTGCGTTTTCGCGCGCGGCAAGTTATGAAAAACACGACAGTTGTGTTCTCAGCAGTGAACTTGTTAAACTTTGTATCTTTGTACGCATTGAAGAAAGAACACCTCACTCTATAAGAAGGTCCCTTCTTTACAAAATAAGGATTCTTGATTCAGGACCATCTACCTGCTCAGGCCGAACCCACTGATGACAAAAGGTGCGACCAGTGAGTAAGCGTCCTATTACGTAAGAAAGAGCTTTTGATTTGCCAACTTAGAGGCAGGTAGACTGCGGCTGGAGTTCCCATTATTTATTATTATATTGTATTATTATTTGTTTATTTGACAGAGTGACGAGACGAGCAAGTCGTTCACCTAATGGTAAGCGCTACGCCTGCCGATAACAGTTACAGTGCGACCCAGAACTTTGCATAATCCTACGCGGCCAGCACTCGTCACCCTGAGACATCGGCTCTAAAGTATCACGTTCCCAGTAATTTCGCTGGAAACAGTGCCCTTCAAACCGGAACACAGTACTGCTTGCCATTATGATTGGAATCCGCAGTGAACCTGGAGAAATTGTGGCTCAAACGCGTACCAATTCAATAATAAAAAGTTGATTGTCAGCAAAGTTGGTTTACGGACGATATTTTAACGTGACAACGTCATAAAAAAAAAATTGTGAAATGATATCATACTTTTATGAATAAAATTGAATCATTTTTTAAATAATAAAAGAATAAATATTACTTGAACTTATACAAGTACGTAATCAGATGGGGTGTGGGCCAGGTAACCTCCACGAGTGCCCGGCTGTTGTTCGTCCCTCTTGATGCGTTGCATCCGGAGGGAAGGGCAGCAGCTGGGACGGTGCACCCTGGGGTTCGGTCAGCAATTCTCCTAGGGGAATTGGTGGCCGTAGCAAATAACCTGGCGAGAAGAGGTCCTTCGCGTGTCCCTCTGATCAGCAGAGGGCACAGCGAGGGACCAATAACGGGGACTTTTGGGCCGCGGATCGGGGGTCCAACGCCCAAGTTAGAAGTCCCGAGCTGAGGTGCGGCCCGTGTGTTCCGGGACGCACCCAGCGGAGAAAGAGGCCCAAGCCTCACGTGGCGAGCCCGGGAGGGCGCCCGCAGAGGTGGTCGCGGAAGCGCCGTGCGAACCCGTGACCACCTCCATAATGCGGAGAGGAGAACACCCCGGGGTTTTAGTGGGTAAACCCCGCCAGACCAGCTGGCGGGGGAGTCCCACATAACCACCCCCCCCGCCCCCGGGGGCCGGGTGGTATGCCTAATGCATTTCCCCGGGAAAAAAAAAAAAAAAAAAAAAAAAAAAAAAAGTACGTAATCAGATTTTTAAAATGCAAGAATAATTAACCTGTCAAGAAGAGAAGAGAGATAGATGCGGCGCAAGCGTACAGTGAGCGTAACGGGACAATGTGTCAACTTTTTCGTGGATGCAGCCGGCGTTCATCGATTTATTAGACGTTGTCACGTTAACAATAATAAAAACTGAAAAACACTTATCTTGTTATCCTGTATCGAACTAGCGTAGCGAAACAGTTAAACGTTTAAAATAAGCCGACTTTCACCGACGACCTCTCGTCGCTGAGTTCGTGCTACAGTAGGTGTATTTACAAATGGTGAATTGTAAATACTGAAGAATTGTAATATGAGCAGATACATGTACGGATGTTTCTAAATTGACGGATAGGTGCGGGCTTTAAGTTCTATTTTTTGATGCAGTTTTTTACACGGACATATTAACACGTTCACTGCTCAAAACACAACTGTCGTGTTTATCATAACTTGCCACGACTAGGCAAAACACAACTGTTGTATTTGTTGTACGGGAAAACACTGTGGCGCGTGCAGAGCCGATCCCGTGGCTAGACAAGCAAAACGGCTCAGCAGTCAAAGTGTTAATACGCAAATGGGTCTGGGACCTTATTCGCTATGCCAATGAGATTCCTTGTCCAAAACGCGTAATATCATAACTGGCTTTAAACTTTAACTTAAAGCCATGACGTGAATTAAAAACACATTGTACCGACAGTTCGAAATGAGCGTGTAACGCGCCTAGACACTTTTATGAAAGACGATTTTTACGTATGTTCCATTACGCAACAGCAAGCCAGTTACTTTTCATAGATATTACTATGAAGTTAATAAACAACAAGACAAACTACTAGAAAGCCATGACACACAAGTAAATAAGCATGCAAGGCCTTGTAATAAAATTTAAAGCACTGAATCCAATCCACGTACCGAGTACCAACGTAACCAAGTTGCAATCAATGCATTCGCTATGCATTCAAACGATATCGATTTTGATTCGAGCTCATAGCAATAATCGATTTGTATGCGCTATTTTTAGGGTTCCGTACCCAAAGGGTAACACGGGATCCTATTACTATGGCTCCGCTGTCTGTCTGTAAGCCCGTCTGTCACCAGGCTGTATCTCATGAACTGTAATAGTTAGGCAGTTGAAATTTTCACAGATGATGTATTTCTGTGGCCGCTATAACAAGAAATACTAAAAATAAGAATAAAATAAATATTTAAGGGGGCTCCCATACAACAAAGTACGGAACCCTTCGTGCGCGAGTCCGACTCGCACTTGGCCGGTATTTTCTATTAGATTTATATTGCTTTAAATTTGTTTTTTTTTTTTTCAATTATGTAAATAGAAAACTTTTTCTTATACAGCTGGAATAGCCCCCTGAATTTATAACCTGAATTCTGAATAGATAGATAGATAAACTCTTTTTTGAAACACCGCAGAACTAAGAAAACTTAAAAACTAGAACCAAACAAGTGTAACAATTAGTATCACAGTGGACGGTCTTATCGCTCAGAGCGATCTCTTCCAGACCACCATGCATGGAGAGGAGTAACTAGGAGATCGGACGGTGACTTTCCATAGAATATTAATTAACAAAAACCCGGAATTGCATATATTTTAATTTCGCTTCACAAACATTGATTTTTCAGGACGAGCCCGATGGCGAAATTCAGATTAATTATAAATCCCATCTCTGAATTGAGAGAGGCATTTCGGATATAGAATCCAGCCTTATTACAGATAATATGCCATGCTTCCCATGATGTTAAAATCAAATAATATCGAAATTTCTCATCGCTAAGTTAATTTTTTATTTGACTTAGCAGCGATACGAGCAAGTCTTTCACCTGATAGTAACCTGTGCTCCGGTTTGAAGGGCACTGTTTCCAGCGAAATCACTGGGCATGTGAGACTTTAGAACCAATGTCTCAGGGTGACGAGCGCAGTGTAGTGCCGCGCAGGTTTTTGTAATGAAAAATTCTGGATGGCACTGTAACTGTTATGGGTAGACGAGGCGCTTACTACCAGGTGAACGAATTGCTCGTCTCATTACTTAGTTACGTAAAAAAACGCTTCGCTTACTCGTAACAGTTACAGTGCCACCCAGAACTTTGCATTGCATAATCCTGCGCTGCACTACGCTCGTCACCCTGACACATCGGCTCTAAAGTCTCATACGCCCAGTAATTTCGCTAGAAACAGTGCCCTTCAAACCGGAACACAGTAATGTTTGCACACTACTTGGCGGATGGATATCTGGCAAAGGCGTGGTACTTCCCCAGGCCGTCTCTTGCAGAAGAGGCCTCCCACTACAGACTACGTCATATTATAGACCACTAACTAAGTTTGCTAACTTATAGCTTACTAGCTGTACCTTGCCACGCTTCGCTGTGGCACATTCGCACATTCGCTAATATGTCACTGCTGAAAAAAATAGATAAAAACAATCCTTGACGCGGATTATATATCATGTTAAAATTTCAGCTCGATCGGTGCAGAACTTTTTGAGTTTTTGAAGCGTACACAAACCAACATAACATTTTTATATATATAGATAGACAGGTAACAGCTTAGAGTTTATTTCAATAACGGTAATTATTTTATGACTTACTAAAACAAATTGAAAGAAGGTTGTACCTTCTAGGCAAGTGCTTGGGGGGTAGTGAGTTGGAACGAATTTGGATTCGTGGGAATATAATTACAGATTTACTATGAAATCAGTTCCGATTTCGATTTGAGAATAACGTTGAATAGGTGGTTATTATAGAGTTGTTTCGCTAACCTTATTTTGACATGCGGCTTAACTTACTGCTCATGTTCATGTCATGTATAAGATATTATTTTTGACGTGTAAAAGTGCAATATTTTGCCTATCTATCTTCTATATATATATAAATGTTATGTTGGTTTGTGTACGCTTCAAAAACTCAAAAAGTTCTGCACCGATCGAGCTGAAATTTTAGCATGATATATAATCCGCATCAAGGATTGTTTTTATCTATTTTTTTCATCAGTGACATATCAGCGAATATGCGAATGTGCCACAGCGAAGCGTGGCAGGGTACAGCTATACTAATATATAAAGCTGAAGAGTTTGTTTGTTTGAACGCTAGGATCTCAGGAACTACTGGTCCGAATTGAACGATTCTTTTTGTGTTGAATAGTCCATTTATCGAGGTAGGTTATAGGCTATATTACATCACGCTACGACCAATAGGAGCGGAGCATCAATGGGGAATGTGGCAAAAACGGGGAAAAAATATTGCTTTTAATAGAGTTTTTGCGGGAAAACTTGAATTATGCGGGTGCAACCGCGGGGTGCATCTAGTTTACAATAAATAATTTGAGTTTGTTAAATGCCACACGACGGGTGCGACACCAATATGTTATTTGAACTCTGTTCTCGGGTCAATTGACGCATATGAAGCTTCAATTGGCAAAACTGTGTCACTTACTAGATGTAGACACTTCCCATTGTCTTGGACATAATTATCTTTAGCTAGTTCCCCCCCTGCGGTTTCACCCGCACAGTTCCCGTTCCCGTGGGAATACGGGGATAAAATATAGCCTATAGCCCGCAAACTTTCATCCCAAATGTTTATTTCACCGTATTTAGGTAAAAATGTTTAATGTCATATTTATTTATATTATTATCTAATCAAAAGCCTAAAAAAAATGTTCAAGCTTCTAGCTATAAAAATTACGAAACTTCTATAAAACTTTTATCCCCTATTTCGACCTCTGACAACCCCTTTATCGCTTTAAAAAGTGGCCTATCACCTATTCCAGGTTATGAACTATCTGTGTGCCAAATTTCATCCAAATCCGTTCAGTTGTTTTTGCGTGAAAGAGGAACAAACATCCATCCATCCATTCTCACAAACTTTCGCATTTATAATATTAATAGAATAGTAGGATTAACTGCTTAAGTTTTTATGTATATTCGCAGTTTCTTTTTATTTGACTGAGTGACGAGACGCGCTAGTCGTAAAAAAAAAACAATTGTCTCAGTAGGAAAAGTTGTAACGTTCCACGTTTTTGTGACATCAAGTAAATTCAATATACCACACCTTAACAAGTTTCACTGAAAAAATTACGCTCAGGTAGCGATGGGTGGGTTTAAATATGCGGCTCCCTTTCGCGCGGGGCCGGAGCAATTGCTTCTCTTGCTACGTGGTTTATCCGGCACTGCTGGGGAAAGACAATTTGCCACAATTACCGACTTGTGTAATGAATTAATATCCCCACAGACTGGGCACTGTGACGTCTTGACTCTTGTGTCAATGGGTCTTTGTACTGGGGTCAATATCTCGAGGACACAGTCGTGGGCACAACATGTGTCACTCGTTTATTATTTTTAACTGACTTCAAAAAGGAGGAGGTTATCGATTAGGTTATATTTTTTCTCAGGCATGAGTCGCTACTTGAAAGGGAAATGTTCTTTTTCAAACAATAAATTTTTGTTATTTATGTAATTTATTGTTTGAATGAGGAAAATTGAAAATTGACATCCTCGTCAAGTTTTTTGGTGCTATCTTCTCGGTGTGGCGTATTTTCGAAGCACTGGTAGAGTTCATGGAGTTTCCTTTTCCTGTGCGAGATTTAGCCATAGATTATCTTTTGAAAGGGATATTTCCTTATTCAAACTCTAACCATAAATCAGTTACTTATTAGTTTAGTACATATTTGACTAGTAAAAGTGCATTATAATTGTCTACGTACAATAAACGAATTGAGTTTGAAGTTACCTCAGAACTTTCGTCATTAAAATTTAACAACCGAATTGTGTTTTTTTTTAAGTAGGTACATTTGACTACATTTTTTTCTGTTTATGGAGAACATAGTTATTGAAGATTAAGAATTAACAAGCAAAAAGTATCACTTCATTTGTTTTTTTTTTATTATTTATGGAAATATTATTATGGGAAAATCTTATGACTCCAAAATCAAATTGGTGTCAAATAGCCAATGGAAGGAATCCGAGATCTTTAATAGTTAGTTAAAGTTTGTGAAGAAAAATATCTTTATTGCTCACCGTCTCATCTTTACGACCGACGTCTTAATTTAGTTTTAAATTGAAACACGGAATAATAATTATTTAAATTCATCCTTGTTAAGACTCTGTGCATATGAGAACTAACTAATAGATATATCTGTAGTGTCTATCGAACGCTAATTGAATTATTTCGAGTAAAAACTATTTATTTTGAGGAAAAACTTCGAACAAACCTTCAGTTCAGACATATTGCTTATCCATCTCTAAATACAGTAACAAATTGTTAATTTAAGAACTACTTCTTACCTTACTTAGCATTTTACAATTTTATTACGACAAAAATTCCAAAACAAACCACAAACTATCGATAAACTTTTTGTATTCAATCCAAACATGGTACATCACTACACAACCCTCGGCAAACTTTTTTCGCCACACAAAAAATGGGTAACGGCCTCTCCAGCCGTACATCCTGCAGTTAAGTAACGAAATAATAAACCCGCCTACTTTCCAAACTAGTTTATCTTGATCGCTCTTTGTTCTGCCGACCTCACCCGACGAAATCTTAACGTACATTCAACTTAACTTAGTCTTACAACTGGTAGATGTAACTTACCATAAAATCAGAAATACTAAATCCTGTTCCGTTCACTATACTACAACAATCCTTTTAGCACGCACAAAATTCTAAATTTGAATTTCGTAATACAATAAACACTGACAACGCTCCGATTCACGTTCACTGCACTTTACATCGTATGGTTGAACTTTTCCATCGATTTTAATTCAAAAAGTTAATGCAAACTCCTTAGTAACAGCAAAGAGGTTTATTAAACACGTTCGGACCGCGTCGCGTCGCATTTTTACTGGCCGACCGAAGTATTTTTACCTGTGTACGGCAAAAAAAGTTTCATCCACTGTTGAGCTTATTACACGGAACCCAAATGAATTCCAACTTTATCGCAACGCGCTTAATGTTATATTGCCTTGATGCTACGGAATTGCATTAGTGTGATAGTAATGTGGGAACAATTTAATTGAAATTAGATGTTAACGCGCTGCAATAAGGTCTGCAATCGTATGTTTGTGAGAAGAAAGCTTCGTGCTGTGTGCTTTGCTTGTAGATGTAGTTGTGGGCAGTTGGTCAGAGTCAGAGGTTCCCAAACATTTTAATTTAGGCAATAAATTAATAAATAATGTGGGTTATAAATGATCACATTTTTTTTATTTAACCTGTAGTGTCCCACTGCTGGGCAAAGGTCTCCCCCGATTCCTTCCACTTTTCTCGATCCAGGGCTAGTTCCTTCAAATGATTTTCAAAAGAGTCGAGGTTGTCGCGCCTTCGTCTCCGTCTTTACATAGGTAAACACAATACATTAAAACTTAAAATCCGTGGCGTAGGTTGATGATAAGTTTGATAAGCTTACTGCAAAGCGTGAGGCTTAGTTTGATGCGTTTTTTTGGGACGGTTTCAGTTGTAAGTACTTATCTAAGCTGTGGCTTGATTTGTCACTTCCATACAAAATCACCAAAATTAACGGAACGGCACTATTCGGAAGCAGGCGGCCAGGTTTGCATCACACCACAATACAACCAAAAACATATTAACTGTTTTTTCCGCTTCTTCGTAAAACTTCATGCTCAAGCGTCAAAGAAAGCACCAGCACCTAATGTAGTAAATCTTCTATGATAACATGGCTTACTAGATCAGATGGAACGCATTTGGTGTCGTTTTTCCGTATTCCTCCTTTTATTTTTCCTTTACCAAATCTTTTTTTTTTTTGTTTTATTGTCACCTAACGTTGTTGACAGATCTATTTTATAATTGAAACGGCGTGTCATGTTGTCGTGGAATCCCCAGTAGGTAGCTTCACGGGAGACTTGCCCTACTTAAATGACATTGATTGATGCGATCACTATTCTTGTCGTTTTTATGGATTTGTTTTGTATAGGTAGGTCCGGGGTATAAATTTATCCCAATGGATTGACCTGATGAGCTTGAAGTTTCTTTATTTATAGGTAAAGTCCTCTAGTAGTATGCTAAACGTTAAACAGTGGCGTAGCGTGCCTTGGAGGGGCCTGTATAAAATTACTTGGGGCGCCCAAATGAAGAGTAAAGATTTCTTAAAAAAAAACAAAAATGCTTCACCCGGGAAAAAAAGGATTGCTTTTTTGACTTTTGTCATTTCTGAAGTAAAAATCTATAGCCACGTATCACAGTTTTTTTTCCCGGGAAGCACGAGATTAAGTGACACTGTGGATAATATTTCACTAATTTTTGCTTACACACATTAGTAAGGGGCCTCTGTAGCCCGGGGGCCCCGTAATATTGATACGGCTGATACGGCCCCTGACGTTAAAGGCTGCATTTGAGGAACCATACATTTATTGTGCAATTGAGAGCTTGTATAATTCTAACTGGTACAATTAACCAAACATTTGAATTCAATAAATAAGACCTCAAAGGGCATCAAAGTTTGACAGCCGCTGTACAGATCGCGGGCAGCGAACTGGTTTATCCGTAGATACAACTGCCTGTGTAATACGAATTAATTCATACGGTATAACAATATCTCACGATTACAAACATCTGGCGAAATGGGTGAGCTGACATCAATATTTATTTAGAATAATAATAAAATTGAAATGTGTGCTGGGACGTATAGCCAAAGTATAACTAAAACTAAAAATTTAATAAAAAAATATTTGAAAAAAAAATCATAGAAGATTACTTTTAAAAATATTATACGAAACGTAACTCTGTTTCTCTCTTTCTGTCTTCACTAACTTATATCTCCCTCTCAATTTCCGTTCGCTTCGCCCGATCACATTTTTTGTAACGCATTTACAAGCTTACTACCCAAGTAAAGCGTACGTAAAGAAGTTTTACTTCTAAAAATATTTTAAATTTATTTTACTTGCCTTTCTCTCCCTCCGCCGCTGCCGCCTCTCACCACGCCATAATATCGTAAACCCCTCCAAGCGGCCGTTACGCTTAAATTTGCGTGACAGAAAAAAACTAAAACCCCGTCTATATTAGAAGTTTCACTTCTAAAGGAAGCAAGCAAGGACTCCCTGTATCTAGGGAATCAGGAACTACGAGGACCCTATGGTCCTAACCAAACAAACATGGTCATAACAAATATTTGCTCTGAGTCAGGGTGTTTGTAGGGCTATCCCTACAAACACCCTGACTCAGAGCAAATATTTGTGGTCCCTCAAATCTTGGACGCAGTTGGTTCATCCTCCACTTACGCCACGGAGGCCGTGAATAAATAGGTATAATGTAATTGATTATCTTTGTAGCGGGAGACCTCTTCTGCAAAAGTCCGCCTGTGGAAGTACCACATCTTCGCCAGATATTCATCCGCCAACCAGTAGTGTGAAAACAAAACGTGTTCCGTTTTGAAGGGCACTGTTTCCAGCGAAATTACTGGGCATTTGAGACTTTAGAGCCGATGTCTCAGGGTGACGAGCACAGGCAGTGCCGCATAGATTTTATAATGGAAAGTTCTGAGAGGCGTTGTAGCTGTTATGGGCGGCGTGGCGCTTACCATCAGGTGAACGAGTTGCTCGTCTCATTACTTAGTATCTGACATAAAAAAAATACAAATAATCCTGATACAAAATGTGTTAGAAATAGATTCCCAAAAGTGGGTACAATTTTTCGGCTTCAGATTTGTAAAGATTCAGATTTGTAGTTAAGACAAACTGTTAATAAAACCAAAAAAACAACATTTTTAAATAGATTTATTCATTTCTACTTACAACTAAACAATGTACAAATGATAGAAATCTGATATTCTGTTTCCTTCAAATGTGCCTCGAAACATAAATTATGGAAAAACAAATCGAAGATCTCAACCATATATAACCATAGAAAAGTGATTAACTCCTTCAGTGCTGAGAACATAACTGTCGTGTTTTTCATAACTTGCCGCGAGCGCGGGAAAACACTATGGAGTGTGCTGAGCCGCACCCGTGGCTAGACAAGCAAATAGGCTCAGCAGTGACAGTGTTAAGGTCGAAGTTGATGAAGATGCTCAGCCTACAATAACAATTCCTGGTCCTTGAGAGCCGACCTAATGTTTAATCTGGCTCGCAAGGACCAATTATGGGAATAATAGAGGATACACTTCACATGATGAACAGATAGGGTTTAGTCGAGGATGTTAGCCAGCATGGTATGGTCACTAAGCGCTGGACTTCTTCGGAGGGGTCCAGGGGTCCACTTTGGGCCGGGTGGTGCTGTAAGGGGTGTACTGTCCGGTGGTGCCAGAAAGGTTTTCTGTTGCATCCAGCATCCACTTGTATTTGGGACGGCTGGGGTCCTGCAAAGTACAAGAAGTTCCTGACTAACAGACATAGTCCTCGTTCCGGGCTTACTAATGAATCTTTTGTCTCGCACATTGTTAAGTTAATGAGTGTTAACAAAACTTTAATGAATTTGGGAGTAATAATAAACAGTACCTGAGAATTATAGAGGTCTGTCGTGAGGAGGCTTAGGCCATTATCCACCACGGGGCCAGATCCGGATTGGTGGATTTCATACCTACCTCCAAAATAATTTTCGGGTAGGTATGTGGGTTTCCTCACAATGTTTTCCTTCACCGAAAACCGAGTGATATTTACGCTTTTTAATATAAATTAGATTATTTTTCTACTTTTTAATAAAGCTGCTATTAAAGCGTGTTTTTTAGTTAAATTTAACTATAATTAGACCGCCCATTGTGACACTAATTGTAAAATTTGTTTTGTTCTAGTTTTTAAGTTTTCTTTGTTCTGTGGTGTTTCAATAAAGAGTTAATCTATCTATCTATTTATAATTTATTTTCTTATATTTTTAGTATGAACTGTTTTCTTACATAATTATATTTTAAATGTTTTATTATTGTAGTGTCATCATTCCTCCATACGTACCAAGCTAACAAAAACGTGTTAACATGTTCACTGCTGAAAACACAACTGTGGTGTTAGCTGTATGGGAAAACACTACGGTGTGTGCAGAGCGGCACCCGTGGCTAGACAAGGAAATCGGCTCAGCAGTGAGAGTGTTGAAAAGGTTCCTACCTGGTGTGGAGGTAGATCTGTTTTGTAGTGCATCCAGCCGTACCACTCAGCGGGAATCTGAAACAAAAATTATATGTAAATATTTTTTTTTGTTTTTATTAACCTGTCTGATCCCACTGCTGAGCAGAGGCCTCCCTAATCTCCTTCCACTGATCTTGCTCTATTGCTTTTTGTGGCCAGTCGCTCAAGTAAGCATCCAAATCGTAATGTCATCACTTTCTGGGCCTTCCTCGGTGTCCACTGAGTAGCAGCGTTGGCCCCTTTTATTTGATTGAATGACGAGACAAGCAAGTCGTTCACCTGATGGTAAGCTGCAGGCATAATCTTGCGCGGCACTGCACTGTGCTTGTCACCCTGAGACATTGGTTCAAAAGTCTCATATGCCCAGTAATGTCGCTGGAAACAGTGCCCTTCAACCGGAACACAGTATTGTTCTCACATTACTGGTTGGCGGATGAAAATCTGGCAACGGTGTGGCTTCCCTAAGCAGTCTCTCGCAGAAGAGACCGACCACTACTACCCTTCTGTCTGTCACTCCTGCAATTATCCTCACCTGGCTGCCATCATAGTTCATGTTATACTTGTCAGCGTACTCGACCCAGCGGTTCCTGCTGTAGAAGTACCGAGGGTTCTCAAAGTACTTGTTACCATATTTGTCCTCGCCAACTAGAGTGCCGTTCTTCAGCTCGTCCTGCCTGCAGTACACAAGCTATTGATGAAAACAACATACAAATGATCTCGGAACTTCGCTACTGTGCTGTTTGGTAGATTGTCAACTAGTGACAGACTGTCAGGGCCTCAGATGTGGCTTAACTACTGCTATCAATGATAACAACACCGTAAGACGGCTTAATGTGCCCTCCAAAAGTATGATGCGATGGGAATCAACAAATAACCTAGGTGCAGGGCGGGATATACACAAATCCAACTTAATATTATAAATGCGAATGTTTGTGAGTATGGATGTATGGGGGGATGTTTGTTACTCTTTCACGCCAAAACTACTGAACGGATTCAAATGAAATCTGGAACACAGATAGTTTATAGCCTGGATTAACACATAGGATACTTTTTATCTCATAAAAATTAAACGTTGCTCAGGAATAATACTCAACGCGGGTAAAACCGCTGGGCGAAGCTAGTAACTTATAAGTCATTAGCGGAGCCGAAGATTGAACCCGGTGTCATTGAATTGCAATGCGCGCTAGTTACCACTTAGTCTTAGCAACATAGGGCTACCAATACACTAAAACTTAATTTACCAGGTCTAAAGTTATTGCCATCTCTCGTTTTCATAACGGTTGAAAGTGACAACAAATCTTTTCATAGGAATAATCAGAAATTTAGACTAGTTTGTAAAAGAATTGGCACCAATATGTCTTGTAAAAAATACCAATGGGTTAAGCAAAACCTATTTCTGCTCAATAGCATGTGATACGACTGATTACAAGACTGAATAAGCTATCAAAACATAACCTTATCCACCATATTATATAATACCGTTCATTTCACTCACCTATAGAGTTTAAACAAGCAACCAGTGATGCCACCATTCTGGCGGATAATGCTGAATAGATTGCCTAGTTTATCCAACGCCAAATACTTCCCCAAAGACATTTTTCACAATTTTCGTTTCAATATTTTGTAAATTCGATGGTTGCAGATTTGGAGTAAAGTAACTGACAGTTCTCTGTCAGTCACGTCAGTGTCATCATCAATTACGTCAACAGCTGTTTGTGGTGTTGCTATTGCAGAATTTAAATTTCAACGTACTTGAATGAAATATATATTTATATATTTCAATGTACAAAATAATTATAATATGATAAATTAATGTAGAAATGTAATGTAATATTTACATTAACTATAACGGAATTAACATTAATCAAAATTAGCCCATCGTGACAGTATTACCTATCCAGTAGGATTACATTTTATAGGAGCATAAAAAGGCTTATATACCGTTATGAAAAACCTTGAATAGCATGGAGACAATAAATCATTTAAAATCGTTTATAAATAAATATATTTTAATAAAATCTTTGAAAAAAACTAAACATCCATTCAGTCATTCATTTTTCTTCTTCTATATTATATTTTCTCTTCTTTTTCTTTTTAGGCACTATAACTGAAGGCTCATTATTATTCATTAATTCTATTGCTTCTGTTTCGATTCTTTCCAAGATTAATTTCTTCTTTTTCTTAGATTTTTTAACACTGTCGTCATTACTTTCTAAGTTTAGTTCATTGTCAAAACACCGCTTGTTTGATTTCTTCAATTTTCTACCGTTAGAAACATAATTTATGTCAATGGTATCCCCGTTACTTTTTAAATCCTGTACACTATCTGTCAAAGGCACTTCTAATTCAGCCTGTCCACAGATAATATTTGCCCCGGTTTCATTGCTGAAGCAACGTTTTCTCTTCTTCTTCTTCTTATTTCTAGGTTTTTGCTCTTGGCTATCGGCTAGGGACATATCTTCAACAATTTCTTCATGTTTGTGTTTAATATTCATTGCATGAGAGTATCCTTCGTACTTAGATTGTGTAAGTAAAATTTGTTCTTGTTTTGCTATTCTTGCTAACTTGCCTATAGCGTTGAGACCGTGGCGAGCTCCTCTGAAAAATAAAAAAGGCTTTAATACCCTATTCAATTTTAACACATTCACTGCTGAAAACACAGACATTGTGTTTTTTGTAACTTTACGGGAAAACACACCTGTTGTGTTAGCGCAGCTTACGTGCCGGCTGTGCGGCGAAACACAGACGGCACGCCATTGCTGGAAAACACACACGGTTCGTAAAGGTGGTCAAATCTATAAACCGGTTCAGCAGTCGACATGTTAAAACAAATTGACACAATGTTCATAAAACATTTTTACCAACCAATTACAGACAGAAGCCATCATGAGCTTCGGCAATATAGCCTTAGAGCAGGAACCGCGTGGTTTTAGACAAAGTGCTCCATTACAGAGCCACACGCAGGCATCTTTTATTCAGAACAAATAGCGTGAAACAGAGGAGGTCTTTACCCAATAGTGGGTGGATACAGCTTGAATAAACATATAACCGATGCATGATAAGTCAAAACAGAACTTACTTATGCGCAGTTCTTCCTTCACAAGCGGCAAACAGCTCTTCATCCGTCATTTTAAAGACATCCTTCTTCTTTCCTTCGTCATCATCTGTATCACTATCCGTCACATTCTCAATTTTAGTACCGTCATTTGTCAAAATTGCCTTCCTTACAAAGTATTCCGAATATTCATTGTCGTTGGAGACATTTTTCCGTTTCTTGTTTATTCTCCAAGTACTGTTAGTTATTGTGAAGTCTTCGCTGTCTACTGTATTGATTTTCTTTGTTTTTCCGTTCTTCTCTTTGACCTATGAATTTAAATGGTAAAAAGTTTCTAATATTATTGTGAACATAAACGACGGTTGTGAGTTCAAATCCCAGAGGGGGCACGCATCAATGTGTTTCTGTTAAACATATTATGTACGTAATTATCACTCGCTTTTTGGTGAAGGAAAACATCGTGAGGAAACCCACATACCTACCCGAGAATTATTTCAGAGGTAGGTATGTTATCGACCAATCCCGGCCAGGTCCCCATGGTGGATTATGGCCGAACCATCCTCACTACAGTGAGGTGAGACCCGTGCTCAGCAGTGGGACGGGTTGATGATGATAATTATGATTGGTACACGACGGGATAAGCCTGCTTACCTCAACATTTTTAGCAGCTTTATCATAAAGCGCACTCCACCAATGTTCATTAAACTCCGCCGCTGCATCGTGACCAATGCCAGTTACGCTGCGCTTCAACTTCGGCTTCAGTGCTTCTGATATCCCGTTCTCATGTTTACCAAGCCCCTTACCTGTAAAGACATTAATTTCAGTCGTTCAGTCAGGTTAATGGTCAGGCCATTAAGTCTAGTGGTCGAAGCTCTCACTAACATAAAACATAGGGTTTTTACTCAGCTTACCATCACTCCAGCCATATTTTTCAAGTTGCCGTCGGGCGAAATCCATTATTTCTAGTATAGATATAAAATAAATAACCTCAATCAGCCGAGCATGTTTATTATCAACCAGCCGCACCACAGAACAATAAATATAACGAGATGTTAAATGAAAAGACAGCTAAGAAAAAGCTGGATGTAGGCTGATATCACTGTCACTGTCAACTCACTTAGTGTCAAGTGTCATTTATTTTCAATTCTACAAAACGGCGCATAATTCAAATTGATCTACTACATGCAATAAAGTTTTATTGCTGTAATTCTAATAATGTGCTTATCGGAACTATCTAATCAATGCTAAAGTCCCTGTTTAACGGTTTAGTGTATACAAGTGTCTTTGCAGCGCACCATAGAAATGTAAGTGGCAAAAAAACGTAGACAGAATTTTCTGTTTATGGACAAAACATTAAAATATTTGTATCGTACGATTTTGTTCATTGTTCAATCAAATAGTTGTTTAGTGTACGTCATACGACGTCTCATATCTACTGTTAATATCCCGGCTCATTAAATAAATATAGCAGGCCTTTGGCTTCATTTATGGTAAGTTTTCTGAACAATTTTTATAGATGTCTATAGTTTCTTTAGAGTTAGTTTTCGTTTTCAAACTTTTTGGTTAACTTTATTTCGATGCTTATCAGACTGATATGACTAAAAGATGAATAAAAATAACATTACATCACAATCGTATCGTGATTATCTATTAACTTAATTTCACATTTAGAGGGCCGATATGGTTTAATGAGTAATTGCACACTATTTGAAAATAGTAAAGTGTACTCGGTTCGATTTCTTAACTTCTTTGTATAACCTACATTTCGGCATTAAATAATTAATTTAATCTAGATTCTACTTTATTAACTTAGAATGATCTTACACAAATCTCCTCCATCTTCCCCTGATCTGTGAGGCCCACATCCCAGCTGTGGGAATATCTTTAACTGCTGAGCCGTTTTGCTTGTCTAGCCACAGGTGCAGCTCTGCATGTGCCATAGTGTTTTTACATAGAACAAACACAACAGTTGTGTTTCGCTATACTCGTGGCAAGTTATGAAAAACACAACAGTTGTGTTTTCAGCAGAGAAAGTGTTAAATTTATGCGCTATTTAAGATTATTGTGCATTTTATCTTATAAATAAATAAATAAATAAATAAAAAGGCTAGCCCAATTCATTCATTTGCAGATGACCCACAAAGTATTTGTCTATGGCACTTTGAAACGCAATGAGCCGAACCACTATTGGCTGACAGACCCCAATAATGGAGTCGGCAAGTTTGTCTCAACCGGAACTACTAAGACGAAATATCCACTGGTCATTGCTACTAAGTATAACATACCATTTCTGCTATATAGTCCTGGAACGGGGGCAAATGTTAAAGGTAAGTGTATTCATCACCATCCTCATCATCATCATTGTGATGGGGTGACGTGACACAAGATACTCTAGTTAAGGTGGTTCGTTTGTATTATGTCGATAAATTAAAATTTAAAACAGTTTTTTAGTTTTTAAAGCTAAACCGGTTCACTAATTTACTAAGAGTTTTCTATTCTATTCTATTCTAATATAAACGAGCCTGTATTTCGCGCCAACCGTAACTCATTCTTTTTGCTTTTATGTTTAAATACTAAGCACTAATGTACTGTAGCGCTCGAATATGTCAATAAACCATCAAAATGATGGTTACATACGTGCCTAATGATAATTTTACAATTTCAGGTGAAGTGTATGAAGTGGACGAATTAATGCTCAGCAAACTGGACATTTTGGAAGACCACCCCAAGTATTACATTAGAGAAATAGATGATATACTTGTCAAAAATCTGTAAGTTACATTTATATTATAGTAGCTGCGCCCCGTGGCATCGCTCACTGATAGAAAATACATTAAAACCTTTTTCAGTAATAAGGCTACAAATTATTTAATGGCAATAAAGTATTTATTCTATTCTATTGATTAATAATAAAAAAAATTAAAGTTTTGTAAGTCTATGTTTAGAGATTTTACAATATTATTCTCTTTCCACCCTCACCCTCAGAAGGTTGTGAGTTCAAATCCCAGTGCAGGCACGCACCAATGTGTTTCTGTAAGACTCACTCACTCGCTTTTCGGTGGGAATCGTGAGGAAACCCTCATACCTACCTGAGAATAATTTCAGATGTAGGTATGTTATCCACCAATCCGGAACGGGTCCTTGTGGTGGATTATGGCCTAATACTCCTCACGAAAGTAAGGGGAGATACCTACCCGATAAGTCTTTCGGAGGAAGATATGTTATCCACCAATCTGGAAGGAGACCTCGTGGTGGATTATAGCCTAATCCTCCTCAAGAAAGTGAGGGGAGACCCGTGCCCAGCAGTGGGACGATATGGGTTGATGATGATGATGATTCTCTTTCAGAAATAACGACACAGGTTCAGAAACACTGAAGTGCTGGGTTTACTTCTTGAAGGCTTTCAGACCAGAGTTGCTGGCCTGTCCCACCATGGAGGACTATTCGTCTGAGGGGCCTCACGGACTGGTTTACATGGAAAGGTCTAAGCGAGATCCTACTTATGATTATATGCCTGAAATTAGGGGCTAAGTTTCGAAATTTCGAGCTTATTTTGAACTCGAATATATCGTAAGTAGGCTTAGGTTTTTTTTTTTTTTCAAGATACTTAACACGTTGTTTGCTGAATGAGTTTCGGTGATGATGCCGATGATAATTATAATATATCACCAATATACTTTGCATTTTTGATAAGAGATGGCGCTATTCAAAACTTTTCTATAAGTTTTCTAGTTGCTCACATTGTTTGCAAATATTGTTTTTATTTTTTTACAGCAACAATGAATCTTCACCAGAGGATCTGAACGAAGTTTTACGTAAATGAAAGTTATTATATTATATTAAATTATTTAATAAAAAAATAATGAAGATCATTACTCGATTTTTTAATGGTTTTTTTTACTATAATCCTCATAATTATTTATTCATCATGCATTAACCCATATCTTCCCACTTCATAATTATAATCCATATTATAAATGTGAATGTGAGTTTGTTTGTTTGTTACGCGTCCACGCCTAAACCTCTTAACCGATTTTAAAAATTCTTTCACCAATGGAAAGCTACATTACCAGCGAGTAACATAGGCTATATTTTATCTCCGTATTCGAACATGAACGGGAACTACGCGGGTGAAACCGCGGGGCGCAGCTAGTGCTTGATAATTAACCGTGCTCCAGATTATTCCGGAACACCTTTTCATTCTACTAAAGAAAAAACTAAAATACAAATCCCACTAATATTATAAGTGGAAGCATTGGGAAAAATTCCCACCGCCTCCACCGGTAGGGCTGGAATAATCCAAGATAAAAACACAGGCAATCGTTTCTAGAAGATGTATTGGTAAAAATTAAATTATTTTCCATAATTAATCACTACTTACGAGTTACAACAACGATTTTGGAATAAACTTACATTACAACAGAGTAAAATGCAAGGGTTATCATGAAAGCTAATGGACGCCACGACGAAAAAAACAAAACTAAATATGCAACTAAATGCTAAAGTGAAGCAAGACGGATATGCTGCCGATTTTTTATGGTACTAAGTCACGAGACAAGCAAGTCGTTCAACTGGCGATACGCCACGCCGGCCCATAGCAGTTACAGTGCAACCAAGAACTTGGCGTTGCAAAATCTGCACTGCGCTCGTCACTGCAACATTGGTTCTATAGTCTCATATGCCCAGTAATTTCGCTGGAAACAGTGCCCTTCAAACCGGAACACAGTAATGTTTGCACACTACTGCGGTAGAATACTGACCAGGAGGCCTACCATGACCTCTTATAGCGATTCAATTGAAGACCTAAACTGAACCTGACTGATTATGCGACGCGGCTCAGTTTAGGTCCTCAACTGAATCGCTATAAGACGTCATGGTAGGCCTCCAGTGGTGCTTCCCAGGCGGACTTGCAGAAGAGACCTACCACTACATGAAGACGAAACTAATGCACACATTAACGTCGTGTTATGCCGGTCAATTAACTGATGAACCGCTGCCTAATTTAATTCGCACAGTGACTAGGCATTACTTAATTTTTTACATGCTTTTTACCCCTAAAGTGTGGGGGCATTAACACGTTGACTGATGAAAACGCAGACGTTTTGTTCTTTATAACGTTACGCGGGTGCGGGAAAGCACAGCTTACGTGCCGGTTGTGCGACGAAATACAGACGTGTGTGTGTAACACGACGCTGCTACAGTGCGGCTCACACAGACGGCACGCCAGTGCTGGAAAACACACGGTCCGTAACGGTGCCCAAATGTAAAAACCGGTTCAGCAGCCAACGCGTTAATAAAACAAATATACGTTTTAGGCGTCATGGCGTCCTATTATTCTAGGTTCATGTAATTTACTTAACGAATAAATACTCCAGGTACCTTTAGTGTACATTATAATAAGAAAACTAGAAAAATTACATCCATTAATATACGTAAATAAGTAATTGTTTTGACTAAAAGTTGACAATTCTTGAAACGTTCCATGTTACCAGCTTTGTCTTTATGGCGACAGATGGCGTAAAAGTTTAAAAATAGTTTTTTTTTTTCGGTAGAAACTTATTTTCTATTGTACTTAAATAATGAGTTATTACAAAAATATGGTCGTTATGAAAAACGTTATAGAATGCAAATCTTCTGTCCTATTTTGCCAACGTAACCTGCAATTTAGGGTAAATTTTAAGATTAAAAGTGCGTATTTGACCTCAATTCAGGGTCAATTTTGAGGTTATAAAAATGGAAATTTAACCTGTCAGGCATAAGATTTGCAATCTTTAACCTAATATGGACCAAAATCATTAAGAATATTTTACAAAATGCTTTCTTTCATACACATTTATAGAACACACAAACACACAACTACTCATTTTATATGTTTAGCCAATTAATTTAATACCTAAAATACAACAAATTACACGGTACATGAATTTATTTGACAAACAAATCAATGTTCGGTTGAATATTTCAGTTATTTCTTTTACTAATTAGCAATTATATCTAACAAAGCCTCACTCTAATACGATATAGAAATTCATTCAGCGTTTATCTATGTTTTACTGTACCATTTTTGATAAATGTAGCTAAATAACACCGATTTAAAGAAACCAAGCAGTGTGTCCATTTATTTCCTTCGTACATTTTCAAAATATCTAAAAAGATCTTAATCAGATTGTGAATAGGTTATACTACTGTACTTTTTACTAACAATAGCGGTTTTAAAAATTGGCATTGAATCTAAATTCTAACACTTAATCCGGGTTTTAATGACTTATTTACCTATGTTTTATGCTTATATAAATTCCAATTAGGAGATTTAGGAGCCATTCATTAATTACGTCACACGTACGGTTGGTTCAAGTATGACATTGTGTGACAAAGTGCGTCTCAAGTGTGACATTGTGTGACTAGGAGTGGGAGGAGTCATACATTTCGTGACGTGACATTAAAAAGCTTTAAAAAATATTTTAAACGTAAATAAATCTGATTTTCATGACTGTTGTTTTAGTAAAAGCATATCTAGATGTAAAATTTGCAAAGTATGTGACGTCACACAGTGGGAGGGGGGTCTTTCATTAATGTGACCACCTGTGACAAGGAGACGGGGGACGTGTGACATATTTTATGGATGGTCCCTGGCGGAGCAGAGGTTTCGAACTCGGTGTCATTGGGTTATTATAAAGCGCACAGATTATGTATCTGTGTAGAAGGGAAAATCCAGATAGGTAAGTTATTGAACCCAAATATTTATACCTACCTACGCCCGTACACATTGTTTATAAGAAATCGTACCTACTTTTTTTTATCAAAGAGATATTACAGAAGTTGTTAAAAAATTAAGAAAAAAAAAAACAATTTGACAAATTAAAAGGAGATTTTAACAAAGATTTACGCCAAAAAGAAACGAGACTATTAGCAGATATTTATAAAAGTAAATTAATCTTAAAACATATTATTATGTATTTTTATGACTAAAAAACCAATGTGTACAGTCATACTGCCTAAGTTATTCCTATGAATATTGATATTTTGTATTACATACATAATTTTATAGTAAAAATATCTTTACCGGTCCCTACCAGCAAATCCCAGAATTTCTTTACAAGTGTTTTTAATTTATAATTTCGAGTTTACAAACGAAATGTTTCAGAATTTTAAAAAGAAAAATTGATTTGTTTTTTTGTTTGCCAACGCGGGAAAATTCGTTTTTTTTTCTGTAACTTTTCATCTATTTGTAGGGAATCGGTCTTCGCTCATATTCAGTCCAAAGTTGAGCCTAATATTTCCGAATTTCATTCTTAACCAAGTATCACATGAAAATAATAAAAATACACATCTACAATAAGTAGGCTACATACAATAATTATCCAGGACTTTAGAATTACTCGTTACTTGTCACACGTTACAAATTACAATGATTATTACGGTTTTCTTTTCAAACAACGACCTAGTTACATAGGCCGCTTATATTGTACTTTAGAAATTGCTACAATAAACTAAGAAAAGCGTTGCTACGTACTGTATTTTTAGACTACTGAGCTGCATTTCACATCTAATTATGCTGAAAACAAGTCGGCCATCTTTGAAAAAAGCGCGGGTAAATCGTGACAGTTATTTTTTTCTTCTCTATGGCCATGCTTACACATTGTACCGTTTTCAAGTATCGTGACAGTTTTGGTACGTCATTTTTGACAGCTAACTTTTTTTTTCTTAGTCCAAGGCATTGCATTCACCCTACTGGCTTTGAGAGATCGGTGGGGACAGCGGCGACACCTTTTCTCTGTTCTTGCATTGGCTAGCGCCAGTGTTCAGGGAAGCGGACCAGTCGCCTAGTTGCGCCACGCTGCGGTAGAACTTCGTCGAAGTTCGGTTGAAAACTGGCAACAGTTCGTTCGCTTCGTTCGTCAGTGCCTGTGAAATTACGAAAGATTTTAATTAAGTATTTATTTATCTACAATAACAAGACATAGTTTTATAAAATACGTATTCATAACTGAAATAATTTATTGTAAGTAGGCATATATAATGCACTTTTACATGTCAAATACTCAAGTTTCTGAGTAACTATCTATGGATTGAGTTTGAAAAAGGAAATTTCCCTTTCAAGTAGTGACTCATGGCTGAACCTCAACAACAAGATGTGGACCCAGTATAAAGCTGGACCCACATCCATGACCGTGGCCATGACACAGCGAGATAAATATAATCTGGAAATAAATGGGTACCTTTAGGTAAATAACAGCGTCTGTCCCATATCCTTCACAGGACATAAGGGTCAAATCCCCGTGGAAATACCGCGCGTAAAGTCGGGATATGGGCAGACCATAGCCGTAACCTGGAAAATATTATACTGCTATAAAATTTGATACATGTTGTAAATATTATACAAAATAATAAGACGGCACATAATAAATACAGAAAGGACACTCCACCCCACGCAATCCGAATCCCCGCACCCGCAATCGCCAGAAGTCAACACTACACGCCCAAATGTAATAGACAAACGGGCAGTATGAACCTTCATACTAGAGGGTTGTCTTTTGTACGTTTGAATACTTAGACACGCATTTGGCGTCACAAACTTCATTATTTTATATGTGTGAGTTGATAAACTAGCTTATTTGTATAGTGTCCGGGATGAGACGACGGCCTTCGTGGCGCAAATATGTGATGAGTCCAATTGCGAAGCGTGCGGTTTCGGTTACGACTCTCGCACAGGGCAAGGATTTGTGTGAACTACAGGTTATAGCTTTGAGTCTGGGTGTTTATAAGAGTATGGTCCTCGTGGTCCCTGATACCCTAGATACAGGGGAGTCAGGATCTGTGTATGTGGTCGTGACGTGTTATTATTCTTACCAGCGAGAGGCACGGTGTGCGCGTCCGACTTCGACGGCTGCGGCGCCGTACTGTACATGTACTTGAAGAGCAGGTCTGACACGGAGCGGGGGATTCCCCCTCCGCGGTCCGACATCTGTAAACAACGGACGGGTTGAAATTTCTCTTCCAATCACATCGATTTTTTGAAATTATATTAACATTAAAATTGTCTTTCCAAAATGGTAGACCATTTAGGGTTAGAACCCCCCTCACGAAAGCAAAGCTAGATCCACATCTGTAACCGTGATGTTAACAAATACGCATGACAAAACTCAAGTGTGCACAAGTTTTGTCACGGTTACGGAGTCCCGACCTAGTTTCACGCAGCGATCCACTGAGGGGCCTCATAATAGATGGCAAATAAAAAATATCACAACCCTCTTCCCTATAAAGCGTAGCAAGTACCGTCACAGTCACGGAGTAACGGTCACAGGCGTGGACCCAGCTTAACACTGCGACGATAGCGACTGCTGAGCCGATTTTCATGTCTAGCCACGGTTACGGATCTGCTTATTCTGCGCACACCGTTCTGTTTTCCCGCACTCGCGGCAAGTTCTAAAAAAAAACAACTATGGTGTTTTTCACAACTTGCCGCGAGTGCGGGAAAACACAACTGCGGTGTTAGCTGTATGGGAAATGTATCGGCTCAGCAGTGAAAGTGTTAAGGTTAGACCGTGCTCAGCGGTGGGCAGTATACGATGTGGTTATGATGATGATGATGATGATGATTCATCATCAACCCATATCGTCCCACTGCTGGGCACGGGTCTCCCCTCACTTTCGTGATGAGGATTAGGCCATAATCCACCACGGGGGCCAGATCCGGATTGGTGGATCACATACCTACCTACGAAATAATTCTGGGGTAGGTATGTGGGTTTCCTCACGATGTTTTCCTTCACCGAAAAGCGAGTGATAATTACGTACATATGTTTTTTTTACAAGAAACACATTGGTACGTGCCTGCACTGGGATTTGAACTCACGACCTTCTGCTTGGAAGGCGGACGTTCTCCCATTAGGCTACCACCGCTTGATGATGATTACACCAATATAATCATAAGAATACCACATACCTTGACCGAGACATCTTCCTGCCCCGCTACCAAGTTCACAGCGATGGGTGGTGGAGAACTCTCGTGGGTCTCCATGGTGGCTCGCATAGCGTTCTTGAACAGCTCGAACAGCATGTGGTAGAGGTGAGAGGGCACGTACACTACCGGCATGGGGCGCTCACTGGGCACTGTGGACATGAGTGCCATGTTTTACAATGTAAAGTGTACCGATGTCGGTAAATAGGTGCTTTTTTAATGTAAGATTTCTTTACGCACGCTTGACTTGGGTAGTAAGCTGATATGCGCGACGAGACCGTTACGAAATGTGTGATCGGGCGTGTTGCAAACATTACTGTGTTCCGGTTTCAAAGGCACTATTTCCAGCGAAATTAATTAATAAGGGTGGCACTGTAACTGTTATGCGCAGGCGTAGCGCTTACCATCAGGTGAACGACTTGCTCGTCTCGTCACCCAATCAAAAAAAAAACGAGTAGCTTTAGACCACACGACTGAAGTAAGCTTTTTTTTATTTACATGTCATTTCTCATTTGGCATATGTCATCTGTCACCTGTCAGCTGTCACCTATCACCTGTCAGCTGTCAACCGTACCTTTTAACCTTATTAACACTTACCTCTCAACTTCCTTTCGCCTCGCCCGATCACATTTTTGTAACGCATTCACCAGCTTGACACGCGTGCGTAAAAAAAACACACTTTTCGAGCATGAGCAGTGCTATGTTACCTCCATTCTGCAACAGCTGCAGATCCGGCGACGCCATGTAGTACCTATCGCAGAGGAACCGCGCGTTTTCGTAGGCGTCGCGCACGACCGCGGCGACGTCGCAGGCCGGGTCGATGGAGCCGATGTGGCGGCCACCCATCCCGATGCCGTTCACCGACGCCTGCTTGCAGCCCAGCTGGGGCTCCCCGAATAGGAGGGCTGGAAGAACAATTAACACTTTGACTGCTGATCCGATTTTCTTGTCTAGCCACGGGTGTGGTTCTGCACACACCATAGTGTTTTTCCATACAACAAACACAACAGTTGTGGTTTTGAACTGGTTTTGAAGTTTGGGTAGGAGCATGTTCCTCGTAGTTTCTGATTCCTTAGATACAGGGAGTCCTAGAGGTCAGGACCTATGTATTTGACCGAGATTTATCCTTACTTATATTATAAATGCGAAAGTAACTCTGTCTGTTGCTCTTTCACGCCTAAACTACTGAACCGATTCAAATGAAATTTGGTACAGAGATAGTCTAGAGCCTGAGAAAGGACATAGGGTACTTTTTAATGCGATAAAATCATTGTGAGGGTTTGAAATAGGGGATGAAAGTTTGTATGGAAGTTTCGTCATTTTTGAAGCTAGAAGCTTGAAATTTGTTTTTTAGGCTTTTGATTAGATATAAATAAATATGACATTCAAAATTTGTACAAATTTACCCTTGAGGGGGTAAAATAAATATTTCACTAATGGAAAGCTACATTGACAGCGAGTAACATAAGTTATATTTTATTCCCGCGGGAACAGGAACTACGCGGGTGAAACCGCGGGGCACAGCTAGTACATACATAAAAACAAAACCTAAAAGCCTGTAAAAACAAATAAACCCCGGTACTCACTATGCTGATTGATAAGCATCCTGATAGATATCCTGCTCATATAGAACCGGTCCAGGAAGTACTGGATGGAGTTCTCGATGCTGGTGTCCACCTCGTGGGACTCCTTCAGCTCCAGCACCCCCTGGGCCATGGTCTGGACCACGTCCACGTGCCTGTTCCGGATGTGGACAAGGCGCTCGCAGAACCTGGAGACCAGAACGAATATTTGTAATCATCTTCATCAACCCATAAAGTGCCACTACTGAGCACGTGTCTCCACTCACTTTCGTAAGGAGGATTAGGCCATAATCCACCATGGGGGCACGGGGCGCGGTGTGCAGGGGGCAGAGTGGCCATTTTGTAGTATTATAATGAAAGAAGAGAAGAAGCGGTGGTAGCCTAGTAGGAGAACATCTGACTTCCAATGAAAAGGACGTGAGTCCAAATCCCAGTGCAGACACGTACCAATGTGTTTATGTAAAAAAAGCATATGTACGTAATTATCACTCGCTTTTCGGTGAAGGAGGACATCGTGAGGAAAGCCACATACCTATACGAGAATTATTTCGGAGGTAGGTATGTTTTCCACCTATCCGCGGCAAAACTAGGAACTATTATGAAATACTCTTTCGCGGTCAAAGTCTGGAGCAAACTCCATTGATCCTCTCCCTATCTTTTAATGTCTGCGTTTAACCACATTCTCACGTGATGTGAAGCGACAATGTAGCCGAAGGTGAAGCTCGCCGGCCTAGGAGATACCTGTTCACTCTCGACTTGAACAACCCCGGGTTTTAGACGAAAACACAGACGAAGGCTAAGCATTCCATTTCTTTGCAGTTCTATTAAGAATGAAGAACCATGACGCTTCGTTCTAAGAGGTGGTATTTCCACCATAAAAGGCCTTGCCGTACGTCTAGTTATGCGGTAGTTAAATTTAATGAATGCGTAAATGAATGAATGAATGAACAAATAAATACTAACTGGCTAAGTGCTTGAGAGAATGAATGAATATATGAATGAACAAATAAATACAAACTGGCTAAGCGCTTGAGAGAATGAATGAATGAATGAATGAATGAACAAATAAATACTAACTGGCTGAGCACTTGCGGCGCGGGATCCTCTTGTTCGAACTGTATGATCTCCTCAAAGGACCGCTCGTACCACTGGTTCACGAGCCCCACTGACGGCATCCGCAGCAGGTTCTCCGGCAGAAGCGCTATCTCCTTCATTATGTTGGCTAGCCTGGAAGGAGAGAAAGAGATGGTTAATTTTTTGCTATTGTTTTTTTGCAGTATAGGCAAGAGTTTGACCGCAGTCTCATCTGATGGTAAGTGTAAATAGTGGAGAACGCTTGCCTAGAAGATACCTATTCACTGTTGACTTTAGGGTTTCCAGATTATAGTTGCCGGGATACAAGGACGCGGTGAAGGCGTTCCATTCCTTCGCTATTCTAATTATAAAAGTTATTACTGCAAACAATGTTGTTAATTTACTAATATTACTGACCAGTAATGCATCAAACGAGCAACGTCCGCATTTCAACTAACGCAGGATGTTTTTAATTACGTAAGTACAGTCAGCAGCAGAAATAACTGAGCATGACCCGACCTCCAATTTACTACAGACAGTATTTGTGTGGTATTTTTAACCGTCGACGCTAAAGCGACGGGTCACAGAATAGATAGTACTACAAGGGATATTAAAAGTTACAAATTTGACGTGTCTATCTGTGTGTGTGTGTGTGTAGCTCCCGAATAGATGAACCGATTTTGATTCGGTTTTTTTTTTGCTCGAGACAGTGCCCTTCAAAAGGGAACACGGCAAGGTTTGCACACTACTGCTTGGCGGATGAATATCTGGCGGCGGTGTAGTACTTCCCCAGGCGGTCTCTTGCAGGAGGCGTACCATGACGTCTTATAGCGATTCAGTTGAGGACCTAAACTGAGCCGCGTCGCATAATCGTACCGTGACGTCTTATTTTTTATGTTGCTGCCATTTTCAACCTAAACTGGATATAGTTTAGGTTGAAAATGGCTTATTAGAGACTCAATTTAGGTTCCTGCCAATTTCAACCTTAACTGGATCAAGTTTAGGTTGAAAATGGCAGCAACATAAAAAATAAGACGTCACGGTACGATTATGCGACGCGGTTCAGTTTAGGTCTTCAATTGAATCGCTGTAAGAGGTCATGGTAGGCCTCCAGTACTAGAGGCCTACCACTACTAAAGACGTCTCGAGACGTCACTAGCTTGTCAATCAACCGACATAAATGTAAAGAGCTCACCTGACTGGCAGTTCTTTTCTTAGGAACAGGTATGATTTCCTCTCACAAGCATTCAACCCTGAAACAAAAGAATTTTCAATAAGAGACATACATTTCATCACACAAAAGGTCTCATGCATTTGACAGATGATATTGCTCAAAATTTCTATTGAACACACGCTGAGAAAAATAACGGTGCTCGGGAATGTTTTTTGAAGTGTAACTTCTAATGCGACTTCCAACAGGGTTGCGTTAATCGTTTAACGCTACCATGGAGGGGGTATGAAAGCACTGTTGCGCTTGTAAAATTATAATTAAACGATGCCATCAATTGTGAATTAGAAAGCAATGTTAATAAATTTTGTCTTAAAGAAACAATATGATTTTACTAAAAATCAATTTCTACCCCTTCCTATTTTCATATCCAGATTACGAAGTTTCACTTCTTCCGCGCGGGGGGACTGAATGATGAGATGAGCAAGTCGTTCACCAGCTGGTAAGCGCTACGCTTGCCCATAACAGTTACAGTGCCACCCAGAACTTTGCATTGCGTAATCTTACGCGGCATTGCACTGCGCTCGTCACTCTAAAACATTGGCTCTAGCCTCATAACACTGGCCTACACTCATTTTGGTGTCTAAGATTTTAGACCTGATTTTGGGTATATTATTTGAGCTGATACGAGAAAACTAGTCACATTTTTCATATCAGCTCTTGTTCATGAGTACCAAAGTATACAGAGTACAAGCGAATTACCGTGTCATTAAGCGGTTTCCGTTGATCTTTCATTATATACTCACCGCATATGTAACAAAACATATCAGGATCGTTAATGCAACTTCTCGATTTACTTGCCATCATAAATTTATACGATTAATGTCATAAAAGTAGTTATAACATGGACTGATTTTGAATGAATCCGTTAAAAAGTTAAAATAAGAATTGTAGGTAAACCAGAGCTGTCAGCTGACATCTAGTAGCAGCAATGTAGTTCATACTACCTACTTTACCGACTACAGATGCGAACAGAGCTGCACCAAAACAATTTTTTTTTGTAGGCCAGTGATAATTATGTCCAGTATTTCTAGCAGCCCCATCGAACACGAAGTTAATGGTACCACCGGTAGAGTTAATGGAGTTTCCTTTTCCTGTGCGAGATTCAGGCACGAATCGCCACTTGAAAGGGAAATTTCCTTTTTATATATAAGGATATTTGGTTTTTTTTCTCGTTTCCCGGTGAAAACCAACTCAAGGCTTCAAGTCCGATTTACAATTATTTGATAAATAAATATGTTGTGTTCACTAATCTAGGGCTTGGGTTTAAAGTAAAACAACCAGATTATCAGTAAGTAGGCACACGCTCAGAAGAGACGACCGCCCGCTCTGAATGACAGATTGGGAGTGAGGAGAGGCGCCACTGTCGATTGTGTGCCTACATTTATTTGTATATCACAAAATACATTATTAAAAAAGCCATTGATATGCGTTATCGCTACAAATAGATGTAAACGACGCCGATTCTCATAGGTTTTCTATACATAACCACAGAAGACATAATACATAACTACATTCAGAATGGACACTCCACCACGCGTGATTCCCTCCCCCGCACCTCCACCCGCAATCCGGAGGTCAGCGGGTTGTCTTTTGTTTCTGTCGCGTAGTATCTTTTGTTTGCCTACACACGCAGTTGACACGTGTGCAAACGTCAAACGTCACTTTATATATGTGTCAGTTGTCAAATTAACTTTTTTACGGTGTGGGTGGGGTGTGACGTAGCAGCTGTGAAAAGCGGCACCTGGAATTGACAATTACGCGGTTCAATAGGATGGGAACTGACGACATAATCGATAGCAACGCCATAGATAGATAGTAAGGATGGGCCGAATGTGGTTTGAGCCGAATACGAACTTCAGCCGAACATTCGGTGAAAATAAAAAGATCGGCCGAAGGCTTTTTGCAAAATTATTTCTAATAATTTCTTTTTGGATTTAATTTAATTTCAATATTTAATGGTTATGTATGCCTTGTGGGAGAACGTCCGCCTTCCAATCAGACGGTCGTGAGTTCAAATCCCAGTGCGGGCACGTACCAATGTGTTTCTGTAAAACATATGTACGTAATTATCACTCGGCTTTTCGGTGAAGTAAAACATCGTGAGGAAACCCACATACCTACCCGAGAATTATTTCGGAGGTAGGTATGTTATCCACCAATCCGGACCGGGCCCCCGTGGTGGATTAAGGCCTAACCCTCCTCACGAAACTGAGCGGAGACCCGTGCTCAGCAGTGGGACGGTATGGGTCGATCATGATGATGATGATGTAAAGTAACAAACAACAAATGAAATGCCTCTGATTTTCTAATTATTTTAGTAAAAACAGTTGAATTATTTTGATATTTTCATGTAGCTACGGAATGTTCGGCATTTGAACCGAATTTCGGCCGAATGCCCGAACGTGGTAAAGTTCAGTTCGAACCACCGAAGTTCGGTTTAACTGAACCTGAAACGAATTTCGGCCCAACCCTAATGGATAGATACAAGCATGCCATAATAGATACTAATGCCATTACTGCAAATTGCCGCAGCTGCTATAAACTGGGTACGTTAATAAAACGGCTCAGTGGCTTGAATTTAAAACGTAATTTTAGCATTATTCAAGCCACTGGCTCAGAAACCCTCTGCGTTTTGATAAAGGGCTATTTTATAATTTAGGATTCCACGGTTTGGTGCACACTCACACCTCGGACACGGAAGCTGTGTTTTGACAACTGACATATTATATGTCAGCTGTCAAAGCACAGCGTCTGTTTTCAGCAGAGAAAGTGTTAATAATTTCTTTTATGGCATAATAGTCAAGCATCTGACCGCAATCTCACCTGGTGGTAAGTGTCGACGCGGTCGATGGTGGAGCATGCTTGCCTAGAAGATACCTATTCACTCTCGACTTGAAGACTTTCAGATTATAGTTTTCGGGAAACATAGACGCTGGCAAGGTGTTCTATTCCTTCGCTGTTCTGTTATAAAGTGTAGATGCATAACGCTTCGTGCGGATCGGAGGAATGTCAACCATGTACGGATGCCGTGTTTCCGTGCGTCTTCTTGTCCGATGGTGGAAAGGTGATGGCAGAATCAAGTTGTGCAACTCCATCGCACACGCCGATGTCACCGTTGCTAGGCCGCTGCCGCCGGCGTCGGCCGCGATTGCCAACACATGCGTGGAACAGAGAAAGCTTGCCTCCCATCTCGCTCGGACCATTCACTTCGCACTTTGCCCGTCTCGTGCAAAATATAAACAAGTTTGCCCTTGACTTAGGCGCTTCGAGCAGAAATAGAGGGGTTAAAGTCCGTCTGTATTTTCGGAGACGACAAATCATAGACGTGTTTATGCGGCGACTATCTCTAAAAGCGGATAGCGGCTGTGACAATTCCAATCAGCTAAATGTGACACTAACAGCCAGTTTCTGTAACGCTAACACGTTCACTGCTGAAAACACAACTGTCGTGTTTTTCATAACTTGCCACGAGTACGGCAAAACACAACTGTTGCGTTTGTTGTATGGGAAAACACTATGGCGCGTGCAAGCCGCACCCGTGCAGACACGCAAATCCAGCTCAGCAGTGAAAGTGTTAACTTTGACAAGAAAAGGGTGGGTAGTTCTCAATAAAATGCCGTTTTTCGCATGTACAGGTTAATTAGAAATTTCAATTACAAGCTTAAATTCGAGTTCACGGCAATTTTTTGAGAAGCACCCAGGTATGATATTTGATATATTTGAGATATATGTCGAGGGTAGGTATGTGGGTTTTCATCACGATGTTTTCCTTCACGGAAACGCGAGTGACAGTTACGTAAATATGTTTTTTACGTAAAGACATTGGTACGTGCTCTGCTCACGACCTTCTCCTTGGAAGTCAGACATTCTCCCACTAGGCTACCAACGATAAAGGATTAAAAAAAAAGAAGTAAAAGATTTTGTCTATTAAAATGCAATGAAATAGAAATATTAATACAAGTGTTACCAAATTGCACAGCTAAGCTTACCACTCACTGATTGCACGCACGGATTTGCCTGTCGGATGTCTGTTTTCACCATACACCAGCAGTTTTGCCTGCCAGGCACGTCTGTCGGGCAGATCTGTGCGTGTATGCTTAGCTAATGACTAAAATGTCCTAACCCGTTCAAAATAGCAAAAAGGACACGAATTAATGTCCAGAATAGGACCCTAAGTACTAGGCGCGCAGAAACCTGTAGAAGGTTAGAGATAGATAATCGGTTGCACCAACCCGATAATCATGCCTCCGAAGAATAGTCCCATCCGGACGCCCGCAGAGGTGGTCGCGGAAGCGCGAGGCGTACCCGTGGCCACCTCAACATGCGGAGAGGAGAACACCCCGGGGTTTTAGTGGGTAAATCTCGTCAGACTAGCTGGCGGGGGAGTCCCGCATAACCACGCGGTCCCCCCCGGGTAAAAAAATAAAAAAAAAACCGATAATCATGTCAAATCGATATTCTTGTGTAATTAACTCATTAACGATTGACGTAAAATCGTGGTATCTACGAATTACTACCTATTGGATTGCAACATGCTATTACGTCAAATAGCGTGCTTAACAAATCCGGAAAAGTCGGTTTCGTCTCAAATTGTCATTTTTAATTTGACTCTAATGGCGAAATGAAATAATGGTAAATGACAGTTTTATTATTATTGTGTGTAATTTAGTTAATTATTTGATTTATTTTGTATGGATTTTTATAGTTATCTGAAATAAATGATCATTATTATAAATAGCTAGCTGCGCCCCGCGGTTACACCCGCATAAATCCAGTTTTCCCGCAATAACTCAGCAATTACCGGGTAAAAACCATTATGTTACTAAAGAATTATAAGATAGACATAATTATTATGCTGTTGCGGACTATTTTTTAGAACTTTTTAAAGGGAATTATTTCGTCACATAATTTTTGCATAACTTTAACCGTTTACGCAGCGCACGCAACGAAAGCTTTTTAAAGCAAGATTTTGTTCCCGTTTTTGCCACATTCTTCATTGATGCTCTGCTCCTATTGGTTATAGCGTGATGTTATATAGCCTATAACCTTCCTCGATAAATGGACTATTCAACACAAAAATAATTGTTCAATTCGAACCAGTAGTTCCTAAGATTAGCGCGTTCAACCAAACGAGTAGCAGAGACTTTAAATGAAAATTATTTTTCTTCTGTAAGTTGTTGAGAAAGACAGCCACAGACAAACCAACGAGAGATTACTAGACTAGAATAGTTGGGGCATTTCGCTCTTTTTATGGGGCCTTTCACACAATATTCGGACGGTGATGTGAAACACCCTTGTGTGCTTTTTCAATGGGTGAAACGCATTTCAAAAATTTAAAAATCTAGTTTTATACAAATAAACCTGTACACAACAAACAGGTGTATAGGTAATATAATAATTAGCTTAGCCCCGCGGTTTCACCCGTGTAGTTCCCGTTTTGTCCGGGAACATGCTATCGGGATAAAAAGTACCCTATCACTCAATCCTGGTTATAAACTGTGTCCCAAATTTCATTCGAATCGGTTTTTGCGTGAAAGAGAAACAATCATCCATCCATCCATTCTCACAAACTTTCGAATTTATAATATTAGTAGGATAATAATATAAAAGGCCTCACGCACTGCCACTATCTTATCTAACCTTCGAAATGCAAAAAATATCTTGTGAAATTACCTTCAAATATATAGATTAACGATATCTGGCATAGATCAAACAATCCAAAGTACGGGTAGATTACAGAAGGACAACTCGATATAGATTACGCTGGTAATGTGAATTTTGCCCACGGCTCCACTTGCTCCTTGACAGATTGTGTTGCCAGGTGTCCCGATTTGGGCGAAATGTCCCGATTTTCAGGGGTCTGGTGACACTTCCCAATTCTCCTTTCACTAACCGCCTTAGTCTCTGTACTTCATTCCACAATTATTTAAAAAAATAACGTCAGCTGAAAATAAAAATGATGATTCCCAAAAATCTGCTTATTTTTGTAGGCATTGTAGCTGTCCCGATTTGAAAACGAAAATCCCGATTATGTTAACCTTCCGTTCCGAACCTGGCAATACTATTGACAGACCACGTCTATAAAGGAAGAAGTTTTATTATTGTCCAATCACGTAATGTACTTAAGCGTTATTATTTCTAATGTTCATATATTTTTAAATATTTGTCATACAACGTGGCAATTGGCAGCACCGCCAGCTTTTAGGTTACGTTGCCTACTTGTAATTATTATCGTACCAGCTGCGCCCCACGGCTTCACCCGCCTTTAGTATTATCGCGCAAGAACTTTTAATTTTTACGGGATAAAAAGTATTCTTTAATAATCCAGGTAATAAACTATCTGTGTTCCAAATTTCATCCAAATCCGTTCAGTAGTTTTTGCGTCAAAGAGTAAAAAAGATACATCCATTCTCACAAACTTTCGCATTTATAATATTAGTAGGATAAAGCTAGATACACATTTGTCTGACGTGTCGTGTCGTGATGCGTCAGATAGGTATCGGCTTCATACATTTACACAAGCCGTCACAACACACTGCGTCGGAGAAATGTGAACGCTACCATATTAAATGTACGAAACCGATACCCTTTCTGATGCATCACGACACGACACGTCACACAAACGTGTAGGCCGCATAAATTATCGTTTACTTGGAAAAACACGTTCTTAGCGCCACAGTGCGAATCACACAAATGCCCTTTATCGGGCTTTTCAGACCTTAATGTCGTCAAAGTTGCTAATTTTAGATCTAACGTCGTCATTTTGTTTGGATTTTGATAGAATTTTATACCTATTTAGGTACAGTTGGTAATTTAATTGTCGCTTTTCTTGAAGGAAAACATCGTGAAAATACCCACATAACTGATATATATTTTTTTCGTTTTATTTGACCGAGTGACGAGACGAGCCAGCACCACCCAGAACCTTGCATTGCATATCTGCGCGGCGCTGCACTACGCTCGTCACCCTGAGACATCGGCTCTAAAGTCTCATACGCCCAGTAATTTCGCTGGAAACAGTGCCCTTCAAACCGGAACACAGTAATGTTCGCACACTACTGCTTGGCGGATGAATATCTGGCAAAGGTGTGGACTCTTGAAGAAGAGGCCTCCCACTGCTACTAAGAGGCATGCGTATATAATCCACCATCAATCCGGACAGGGCCCCCGTGGTGGATTATGGGCTAACCCAATCACGAAATTAGGGAGAGGCCTGTGCTCGGCAGTGGATGGACGTAGAATAGAATAGAATAGAAAACTCTTTATTGTACACCAGAAACAAAATTAAACACAGTACAGAAAAATTACAATAGGTAAACAAGGGTAGTACAATGGGCGGTCTTATCGCTGAAAGCGATTTCTTCCAGACAACCTTTGGATGGACAGTAAAAAACATTTTTCGATAGTAGGGTGGGTGGCGTACTTACAGTATTTAGGTAGGTTGATGATGATGATAAGGTTAGTTATATAAAGTGTTAACAGAAATTTCAATTGGTTAAAAACTGCTGTTTCATTATCTGACACACTTTAGTTTCCATTTCAAATGTAGTCGACACTTGACACCGTGACTCCGATAATAGTCATTAGCTGCAGTAGGCATATTAATGACTCTTCTAATGGAGTTTTAATTTTGTTTGTACGTACAGTCAGCCGATGATGTCACTAACTTCCAATGTAATACCGGGTTAGGGCATTTTGGTCACAGTTTGGGGCCGCGGAAGACATTCTACGTACCAGCCCAGTGGGTATACCGTCAGGCAGCTGGCGTGGAGTCGCACATAACCATCCAGTCGTACCCCGGGCCGCGTGCTATGCGTAATGTACTCACACAACTGGTGTGTTTTCCCGCACCTGTACTTCTTTTATTTTTATTTTATGATTTTTTCGTTTGTTTTTATTTTATCGATACGATTATCACTTTTGATTTATTGTAATTTTTTTGTATTTTTTTTTATCATTTATGTATGGAGACGATTGATTGATTTATTTTACGTAATTTTTATGTGTCTTTGTTTGTGTTAAGTGACAAGACGAGCAAGACGTTCACCTGACAGTAAGCGCTACGCCTGCCCGTAACAGTTACAGTCTCCCAGAACTTTGCATTGCATAATCCTGCGCGGCACTGCACTGGGCTCGTCACCCTGAGACATCGGCTCCATTTAAGACCAAACTATATACATATTATAACAATAAATAAATATGACAAGTGTTTGTGCTCCCTCACGTTTCGGATTAAAACATTTAGAGCTACAATAAAACCTCTATTATGATAACAATGATAACGACATCACGCGACTCAGGGGTCTTCTATAACATACCTTATCTCTAGGCTTTGAACAAAGAACTGGCAACACGTCGCGAGTTTTTCTGCATTTTTCTTGCATGGCAGCAATCTAAATTGAGTCGCTAATAAGCCATTTTCAACCTAAACTGGATCCAGTTTAGGTTGAAAATGGCAGCAACATAAAAAATGAGACGCCACGGTACGATTATGCGACGCGGATCAGTTTAGGTCTTCAATTGAATCGCTATAAGATGTCATGGTAGGCCTCCTGGCAACAGACTGCGAGTTTTTCTGAATTTTTCTTACGTACGATGACGTGCATACTAAAGAAAGGGAAAGAAAACAGTAGCTATAACCGGCGGGTATGTATGAAGGCACTCATGACCGTGGAAGAAGCGAAAGAGGTGTGTCAGGGTCGTAGCATGCAGAAGGATGTAGTCCCTGCCTACCCCAACGGGAAAAAGGCGTGTATGTATGTATATGAATACATACGAAGCGAATATGAAGCGGTGGTAGCCTAGTGGGAGAACGTCCGCCTTCCAATCAGAAGGTCGTGAGTTCCAATCCCAATGCGGGCTCGTACCAATGCACGTGTTTTAAGTTTTCTTTGTTCTGTGGTGTTTCAATAAAGAGTTTATCTATCTATCTATCTATCTATCTACCAATGTGTTTCTGTAAAACATATGTACGTAATTATCGTGAAGGAAAAACATCGTGAGGAAACCCACATACCTACCCGAGAATTATTTCGGAGGTAGGTATGTTATCCACCAATCCGGACTGGGCCCCCGTGGTGGATTATGGCCTAACCCTCCTCACTAAAGTGAGGAGAGACCCGTGCCCAGCAGTGGGACGGTATGGGTTGATGATGATGATGATGATGAATGCATATATGTGAGCCACTACCAATCCGAAACGGGCCCCCGAGCCCCGTGCCGAATTATGGGCTATAATATGATTTTAATTGTGCGATTAATACTTTGACTGCTGAGCCGTTATGCTTGTCTAGCCACTGGTGCGGCTCTGCACGCGTCATAGTGTTTTCCCATACAACAAACACAACAGTTTTGTTTTGCCGTACTCGTGGCAAGTTATGAAAAACAGGACAGTTGTGTTTTCAGCAGTGAAAGTGTTAAGCCTTTTTTGGTTTGAATGTTGTCATGTGTGTGTTTTGTAGCTTTAATATTTACGGTTTTTTTTGAAGTTATACTTCTTTTGGCGCGATGGAGAAAAATGATGAGAGTGAATTTTTAGTCGGGTTTTCCTTCCTGACGCTATAACTCTAGAACGCACGAACCGATTTCCACGGTTTTGCATTCGTTGGAAAGGTATCGGGCTCCGTGAGGTTTATAGCAAAGAAAATTCAGGAAAAATTTCGTGAGAAATTTCTCTGCTCAGTTAATTTCATGAGACAAACCGGTATTGTGTTCACTGTGAAATTGTGAAAAAAAAAAGTAAAAAAATTAAGTTATATAATGCTTGGTAAGCGTTTATTCCTCACCACAACATTATTATAATAAGATTTACAATATAAAACAAAAGAATTTGTGAGTCGGAAGTAAAAATGCGGAAGAAAGCTGTTGACGGGCGGATGATGCAATCCCGATTAATCTACTACTAAGTATAACTTCTAACGCGTGTACATAAGTACACACACTCTTTTTTTTTCTATACTGCCTTAGTATAGCCATAGATACATGTAGATACGTAGAGGATTTAATATATCTGCAAATGCCACTCGAACCACTGATCGCGCAGATTTATCATGGGCACTCGCGGCCGCTTGTGTTGATATCGCCACAATATCGAATCCGCGTAAAGGACGCGTAAATGACAGATAGCTTGAACACACGTGAGATAGTTACAGTGTAAACAAAAAACTAATGTGGAATACAATTATGTAGGCCATACACCATAGTGCCTGCGTCCAATTAGCATGACGCTGCACGCTTTATCTGCAATTCATATTAGGGAAGGGATCTTACGGTGGTGGTACAATCGGAACCGAAGTCAGAGTCGGAGCTTTTAAATTTGGTTTGTCGGAACCGGAATCGGAGTCGAAGGTGGCGGTAGAAGAGAGACGAGTTAAGGGCAGACCTCATAAAATGAAATCGTAGAAACATCATTCAACCAGCCTGTTTAATTTCAATTTAACATTAACAAACTTACTTGACATGAGAAAAATATATTATGTTTTCAATAACAGTTCAAATAAATTGTCTATCAAAGTAGCAAGACATCCGATTAAAACCTCCGATTTAAAGGTGACGGAGCTGCAGTCGGAACCGGATGTGTAGTATCAATCGGAAGTTCCGACTTATCGGAGTCGGATTCGAAGCTCCGTAATATCCCTGGTTCATTATACACCACACAAGTATAATAATTAACTGTTATGCCAATCCACGAGCAAACACGTTCAGTTCCAATTGATGCAATCGTCAACCTCCGCGTCTCATGCCGATTTGACGATAGGCAGAATGGTGTATGGCCTACATTAAGCTAGGTTCACATTTGTCTGACGTGTTGGGTCGTGATGCATCAGATAGGTGTCGGTTTCATACATTTACACAAGCCGTCACAACACACTGCATCAGAAAAATGTGAACGCTACCACATTAAATGTATGAAACCGATACCCTTTCTGATGCATCACGACACGACACGTGAGACAAATGTGTCAGCGGCTTTACACACTCTTAGTGACACTGCCAAAGGGAAATGTTTTTTTTTTTTAAATTGTGATTGCAATACCATTTCGAGGAATACACTAATTTTTTACAAAACAACAGCTTTTATTGAAAAACAATCGCTAAATTCCAATATTTTCAATAATATGATAGACAAGCGTGCACGCTCTCAAAAAAAAAAGGTTATCTGTCATGTCATTAAACCACAGATAAGATCGAAAATGTTTTTTTTTTTTTGACATTGGCACTAAATGGTATTATACTAAGTATCCCGTGGAAAACCAAAAATATGAATTTACTTTCTTAAAATAGTCTAAATATAAGTATTTATTTTAGTAAGCGGTGGTAGCCTAGTGGGAGAACGTCCGCCTTTCAATCAGAAGGTCGTGAGTTCAAATCCCAATGCGGGCACGTACCAATGTGTTTCTGTAAAACATATGTACGTAATTATCACTCGCTTTTCGGTGAAGGAAAACATCGTGAGGAAACCCACATACTTACCCGAGAATTATTTCGGAGGTAGGTATGTTATCCACCAATCCGGACTGGGCCCCCGTGGTGGATATATGGCCTAATCCTCCTCACGAAAGTGAGGGGAGACCCGTGCCCAGCAGTGGGACGTTATGGGTTGTTCATGATGATGATGATAAGTATTTTAAGAAAATGACAAAAACTACAGGTCAGAAAAATTTAACAATGCCCAATTGAATGACAGGTCGATCTGGCACAAAAGTATCAGTAGACTTTCGAACTTTGATCTCACGCATAACAACACAAACAAAGATAAGAGAGCTCGCGTAATCGCGCGACAAACAAAACAATTCTATTTTCATTTTTCATCTAACATTGCGGGCTTGACTAAACAGTGATTTGATTGCCACGTCACCTGTCAAATTCATACAAAACAACTCCACGAAGCGAACTCAACAAGACTGTTTACGGCATCAGACGGGTAGCCAGCAAAGTTAATCCAGTCGCTGTCTTTGTACTAGACTGCTGGAAAGTTATGTTTTTCGGTCCTACGTGTGTATGTGTTCCTTTGGCGCGTTCGACAGCGTTATAACACGTTCACTGCTGAAAACACAACTGTCGTGTTTTTCATAACTTGCCGCGAGTGCGGGAAAACACAACTGTTGTGTTTATTGTATGGGAAAACACTGTGGAGTGTGCAGAGCCGCACCCGTGGCTAGACAAGAAAATCGGCTCAGCAGTGAAACTGTTAGTAAATGCGACAACATTAGATTCGTCATAATCACGAGATTGAGATAGGCTTTATTGACAATCGTGTTGTTTGTTTTTCAAATAAATATTCATTTTGATAAATTATTGATATGATACTATCTATACCAAGTATTTATAACCTTAAATCGCTTTATGTATTTATGTTAGGTGTAGACGTGTTATGTAGCCGTCCGATGATCAGAATGATGACAGCGCATTCCACACCACACCGTGCGACCGGAGGCGATACAGCGAAACGCAGACGCAGCAAAACTGTCCCATGTCTCTTTATACTGTAATTCCCGTAATTTAAGGTGCCTTCGGCTCCTAACTTCGGACCGAACGTACGCACTTTAGCTTAGGATTTAGATATGTAGTATTTTAATTATAATAAACCTAGTTTAAGAACATTTGGGGTTTCTTTGCACCCTCCGGCTGCGGCCTCCATAACTGACGTGTAAAGTACACACGCGTATAGAATACTAACCACACTAAGCGTTGTTTATAAACAACATGGCGTCGCGTTGCGTTCCGGTCAGCGGAGGTCGGCATCATATCATGTGACTGGTTACTTAATATTCTAGAACCCCGTGGAATAGAAACCTAGGTATCAATGAGTCATTATTTTTATCTCACGTTTTATAGGGTTCCCAACTTTTTGTACGAGAAATGAAGTTGGTACGATTAAGATCGGAGAAATAAAATGAACAGTATTTTACGAAAGAAAACAGAATATTATTATTTTATTGACGTTTTAAAAACATATTTTTTGCACAATGTAACAATTCATTATGAATTCACTGTCAAGTTGACATTGACAGTAAAAGAGTATTTTGCATACTTTTTTTTTATTGAACACTAAAAAGTATTTACGTATGAAAAAAGTATTTACTTAATAATGTTTTTAACAGAATGGTTGGGAACCCTAGGCTGTATACAAAAACTGTGATGCATATAGGTAGATTATAATTGATTATGTAGGTACATAGGAAAAACAGAATAATTATTATACTTGTCTGTGTAAAGTGTGTTTCCTGTGTGTGTGGTGCATAAAAAGTGTTGTGTCCATCACTGTGCCTTGATTGCTTTGGTGAGTTTGTAATTTTGTATGAATTTGACAGATGCCGTGGCAATCGTGTACTGAATCTGGGCCTGAGATACCTTAGTCAGATAAATCACTCCAATCCAAGAAATCGTCCTACGAACTTAAAAAGAAAAATGTAGAATAGAATAGAAAACTCTTTATTGTACACCAGAAACAAAAATAAACACAGTACAGAAAAATTACAATAGGTAAACAAGGTTAGTACATTGGGCGGTCTTATCGCTGAAAGCAATTTCTTCCAGACAACCTTTGGATGGACAGTAAAAAAAATATTTTTCGATAGTAGGGTGGGTTGCGTACGTTTGCAGTAATTAATAAACACGATACGTTTTAATAATGTATTGTTTAGCTTTTCCAATGAAACAATATTAAATTGTCAGTAGGCATTTCGCAACAGAGGAGGCCTATACCCAGCAGTGGGTGGATACGGGCTGAATAGATAGATAGATAGATAGATAGGCATTTCGCGATGTCAATTATTATTGACCTAATAAAATGGCAAATCACAAGGCCAGGATACAATGTTTATATAACCTATCGACGGTTGATGTTAGTAATAGACTTGTCAAGAACGCGCGGCCTGGAGGCCTACCATGACATCTTACAGCGATTCAATTGAAGACCTAAACTGAAGCGCGTCGCATAATCGTACCGTGACGTCTTATGTTTTATGTTGCTGCCATTTTCAACCTTAAGTGGATCCAGTTTAGGTTGAAAATGGCAGCAACAAAAAAAATAAGACGTCACGGTACGAAGTGGATCCAGTTTAGGTTGAAAATGGCAGCAACATAAATAGAGTCGCTAATAATCCATTTTAATCCTAAACTGTATCCATTTTACTCAGTCATCCTGGAGGTGTAACTGGAATGGTGGTGGTGTGGCAAAACGAGAGAGCAGAGAAAAGTATATTTAAAGATATTCAGTTTTAGAATATTTTATTCTATTACAATTATATATATAACGTTATAATAGACTAATAAATACAATATAAAAAATTACTTAGCAACATAAAAAAGACGCGACATTTCTGAAGCCACAAAACACATCTCTTGTGAAATAGGCCGTTACTATTGCAATTTCTGCCTACCCTCGACACAAAGTTAACCCGAGGTATTTCCAAACGCGCGCAAAATCGAATCGGTTGTTTACAAACACTTCCCGATGGCATTGGCAGCTAGCCAATCTTTGTATCCACCTGATCTTTACGAGGCTGAGTAATAAGCTTATTCATAAGCAAGAGAACAAAAAGCTTTGTTACCAGAAATACGGAGCAAAAGAGTCGAGTAAAACTTCTCGATTAAAGTCCATTATCCTTACTTCCTTAATCCCTACTTATATTATAAATGCGAAAGTAACTCTGTCTGTTGCTCTTTCACGACTAAACTACTGAACCAATTGAAATGAAATTTGGTACAGAGGTAGTCTAGAGCCTGAGAAAGAACATAGGGTACTTTTTAATGCGAAAAAACCATTGCAAGGGTTTGAAATAGGGGATGATAGTTTGTATGGAAGTTTCATCATTTTTGAAGCTAGAAGCTTTAAACTTATTTATTAGGCTTTTAATTAAATTTAAATAAATATGACATTCAAAGTTTGTAAATATTTTACCCTTGGTGGGGTAAAGTAAAAATAGGGGATGAAAGTTTGCATTGATATATGTAAAGTTTCGGCTAAACCACTGCACCGATTTAAAAAATTATTTCACTAATGGAAATCTACATTGACAGCGAGTAGCATAGGCTATATTTTATCCCCATATTCCCGCGGGAACAGGAACTCAAGGGTGATACCGCGGGGCGCAGCTAGTTCCTTTATAATTAGGAGTGCAATCGATTTAATTATATTCTCATCTAGCGCCACGGAGGCCATACAATACGTGATTAACAGTTTGTCTGTGGCGATGCGATCTCACTTTTCACTCAGACTTGTCCAGTTTTGTGTTATTTCACTCATAGGAGGTAATTAAAAACTGAAAATTGTTTATTGCAAGTAGGCATTACTAATGCACTTTTACAAGTCTTAAGTCTCTTAAAACATAAGGAAAAATTATTAACCGATTAAGGTTTGCGTTTGAATCATGAAGTTTCTCTTCTAAGTGACAATTTAATGCCTGAATCTCGTACACGAAAAGGAAACTCCATTAACTCAACAACTGCTTCAGAAATACGACCTTCAAAGAAGATAGCACCAAAAACTCCACGGGAAAGTATTTTATTCAATTTTCTTCATGCCACATACTTATGGTACAATATAGAAATAATCCTTCTAATATTATAAATGCGAAAGTTTGTGAGAATGGATGGATGTTTGTTCCTCTTTCGCGCAAAAACCACTGAACGGATTCGAATGAAATTTGGAACACAGTTTATAACCAGGATTTAATAATAGGGTACTTTTTTATGCCCATAGTATTGTTCCGAGATTGATTGGTTGTTGTTCCGTATTGTTTGTTTGTTAGGAGATGGGGGAGACCTTTGCCCAGCAGTGGGACAGTATAGGTTATTAAAAAAAAAAGTATTGTTCCCGTGGGACAAATCGGGAACTACGCGAGTGAAACCGCTGGGCGCAGCTAATCTATTCTATTGACAACATAAAGGCCATTAGGAAGTATTTTCAACTGTAGTGACGTATCCTACGTTGTCTGATGACTGTACTAGGCACATAAACAATGCAAATAAACTCTACAGGAGGCATACCATGACCTCTTATAGCGATTCAATTGAAGACCTAAACTGAACCGTGTCGCATAATCGTACCGTGACGTCTTATTTTTTATGTTGCTACAATTTTCAACCTAAACTGGATTCTGTTAAGGTTGAAAATGGTAGCAACCTAAATTGAGTCGCTAATAAGCCATTTTCAGCCTAAACTATATCCAGTTTAGGTTGAAAATGGCAGCAACATAAAAAATAAGACGTCACGGTACGATTATGCGACGCGGCTCAGTTTAGGTCTTCAACTGAATCGCTATAAGACGTCATGGTAGGCCTCCAGGTCGTCAAACTTAGCTTAACACTTTGACTGTTGAGCCGTTTTGCTTGTCTAGCCACGGGTGCGGCTCTGCACGCGCCATACTGTTTTCCCATACAACAAAAACAACAGTTGTCTTTTGCCGTACTCGTGGCAAGTTATGTAAACCACGACAGTTGTGATTTCAGCAGTGAACGTGTTAAACATTATGTAGAAGAAACCGACTTGGAGATTGTAAACCATTGACGCGACGTGAAATATCGCAGGTCGGCGTTTTACTAAATCCACTTCATATCGTCCCTAGCGACATTGCTTGGTTTATTAAAAAAATACCCACCAAGAAGTTCTAAATGGTCGCAATTATTAGAATAATGCATAAATCTCCCTCTCAACTTCCGTTCGCCTCGCCCGGTCACATTTTTCGTAACGAATTCACCAGCTTACTCCCCAAGCGTGCGTAAAGAAGTTTTACCTCAAAAACCCTTCAGACAAAAGAACCTCGACCTTTTGTCCCATGTCTGACGTCACAAGCGTTTTATTTCCATTAGCGCTAGGTACATACTGGAAACCAAGGCACTTCTACCAGGGGCTGACGTAATTCACCCTGAAATAGCCCCAACGCACCCCTACGCAGAAATGGAGGCTTATCGATTAAGCACTCTAAACCAGTCTTGAATTTCTACCTCGTCTCGTAGGACATAAAGGAATTGTGAGTAAAAGCTAGGTAACCGTAACAAAACAACCTCGCGATGCGAGCACGTTTTTTACCGCTATCCATCTTTAGGTTAATTCTGCATGTAATAGAGTCGCATTTAGCAAAGCAAAATTATGGCCGTTACGATAGGTCGCAGCAATGGTAGGCAGACGATGCGAACACGTTTAATACTGCAATCGATCTTAAGGCTAATTCTGTGTACGATGGGGTCGCATTTAGCGAAGCAAAAATATGGCGGTTACGATAAAACTTTAAACGTCGACTTTTGTCATTATACTTTTCAATAGTAAGATAGAAATCCCAATTCTTTAAGCAGTCTAGCATTGTATATTGGTATAACTTTCACTTGGGATCTTGATGGAAGTTAAATGTGTTAGCCTTTGTAAACCAATGAAACAATCCACATCTAAATAAAGAACTTAAACATAATATATTTTTTGCTCTCCACAAATATTATTACGAGAATTCCCGCTTTTTTAGAAAAAAAACTGGCTTGACCTACTAGATTTCCAGGGTTGCCATCTTTGAAAAAAGGTTACAGCCCAATACTGCTTTTTCTATTTAATATTAGATTTACAAATGATAGAATTTCTTACCTAGGTACATACTGTACATACACGGTTTATAAAAATATTGTGTAATCTTCGATGAAAAAAAATTATCGACCGAATAATTCTAAATCACGTTTCCATCAGCACAAATTTATTGTTAACATTGATTAAATGTAAAATTTATGTATACATTTCAACTCTCAATTTTTAATATTGCAACATACGAAAAAAAAAAGTGTAAGAAAAAAATACAACCTCAAAACAACATGTTTATTCACACGGCCCCAAGGACGTAGAAAAAAAAACGGTTTAATGATTCAACAAAATCAACTTCACATTTTGAACACCACGCACAACGTCACCACGCAAATACAAACAAAAACATGCGTGTGACAAAATTACACTTTGACCAAAATTTCCTAACCCCGAAGTCCAACGCCCAAATACTACGATGAGAAAAAAAAAAGGTATCATTTCCCGCCAAAACTCCCGGATGACACTCTGTATGGTGACAGAAGTATCCAGAATTATGACATCTATGTATAGTCTGTATGCATAGCGTGCGCCGCACGTGTTTAGAATCATAGGGTCATAACTCAAAACATAATGACTAGTCGAGTTCTCATAAAAATAATGGTCATTAATGTTTTTTTTTATTTCATTTCCTAGTATTGTTCATTGAGAGCACATATGGCAATTATAATGACAATGTTATAGGTATAGCAATAAATTGTAATAATTTATTTGTGACAGTTAAAAAACAATGACGAAAATTATAGGTAAGTATAGCAAAACAAGAAAATGATATCTCAGTAGTTTTCAAGCAGAGGTAGAGATAAAAAACATCCGTTCCAAACTCAATCTACAATTAGTTAAGTTTACTTTACTAATTAATAATCAAATCATCCTCATTAAATTATGCATTGAAAATTTAAATTGAAAAATTAGGAACACAGGTGTGACCAGATTACACTAGGACAATGCCTTAGCCAATTCAACAATTCTCATTATTCATGAAAAAAGTCGTAATATTCACACTTACTCTACGCTACTAATTAATACTGGCACGTGACAACCCTATGCCCACGTTAAGTGTCGCGAAGGCTGTTCAATAGGAAGACTGCTTACATACTTCCGGTATAGGCAAACACAGACGTTTGTGTTTTTAATAAAGTTACGCGAGTGCGGGGAAACATTTGGGGACCGGGGAGATAGGAGTCGAAGCGCCCCGTGGTCCCACTATCGTTTCGCTTCTTTGAGGGTGAGGTGGATCCAGTCGGTCAGTAAAAGGCCCGAGTGGTTACAACGATGTATATTTTAACTGTAGTAATATACACGAGAAGAAATATAAAAGAAACTTAGATATAAAGATAATAATACGTTGTGCGTGGGCGCTGCTTGCGGTGTATGGGCGGAAGTAACCATAGACCAAAAAAACCGCGCGGCCGCTAGTGATGTGGATCGACGCTATCCAACTAGTGTTGTAGCGTCGACCCACAGAATACAAAACAACTATAAAGAAAGTATAAAGTGCTTATTCTAATGTGACAATAATTATATAAAATGTAGGGGCGGTCGTGAAAGCTATCACGATCGCCACAAACACACCTGTTGCGTTAGCGCAGCTTACGTGCCGGCCGTGCGGCGAAACACAGACGTGCGTGTTTAACGCGGCGCTACTACAGTGCGGCTCACACAGACGGCACGCCACTGCTGGAAAACACACGATCCGCAACGGTGTCCTAATGTAAAAACCGATTCAGCAGTGAACGTGTTAAAATAAATATTTTCAACGGCATCCGGGAAAAAGTCCTTATTTCGACCAAATTTTAATGCCCGGTGAAATCTTTGTCCTGTGTTGGCAATTCAGGTAACCATAACCCGGTGAATCGAGGCGTGGCTAAAAATAGAACAGGGCTCGCGGCAAATGGTGCAGAGGAAATTAAATGAAGTCTGTCTGCATTTTTTTATTCAGCAAACGTAGGTTGGATAATAGGTGCCTAGGTTGTTTATGTACCTATTCATCTTATCTGGAGAAATAATCGATTTTAACACGCTTTTGTTAGCTTCATACGTATGTTAATATGTATGTAACGGAAACTTTTTTAACCTCCTCCAAAACGTTTGATTAACACTTTCACTGCTGAGCCGATTTTCATGACTAGCCACGGGTGCAACTTTGCACACTCCATAAGGTTTTCCCGTACAAGAAACACAACGGTTGTGTTTTCCCGCACTCGCGGCAAGTTATGAAAAACACGACAGTTGTGTTTTCAGCAGTGAATGTGTTAAATCTATAATAAAACAAAATAAAAATAATAAAAATTCACACCTAAAAATATAGGAAAATAAATTAAAAGATTTTTTAATTTTTTTTTTTTATTTTTCAAAATAGGTTCGTCCACTACACCTCAAGTAAGCGACGCGACGATGCGGTCTACTACGGTTACTACGAAGTAACCTATTCACTCGTGACTTGAAGACTCCCAGGTTGTAACTATCGGGAAACATAAACTCCGGCAAGGAGTTTCCCCTCCTTTGCTGTACGCATTATAAAAGACTTAACACTGACTGAAAGCACAAATAGTGCGTAGCCAACATTAAAAAAAACCTGGTAAAGCAGCGAACTACGAAATAGAAATATCCATCAATGAAAACAGAGTCTTGCCTGCGTCATAAGTAACTCTAGTATATTCTGTAGTAAACAGAACTATTAATAAGTTGATTTGATACATACATATATTGCAACATTCACCAGATTTATCCAGGAAGTCTATAAATACGCTCATCGACCGTCTGGTAACACTGATTAGTGTTGCCAGACTAATTTCTAAGAATCTCCCTAAAACTTGTCAAAACTAACAGAGATCTAAAACCGGCTAATTCCAGAAATTCTTACTTGAGGTGATTTTTATAAGAAAATCACTTATTTTCGACAAGAGCGTGTTATCTCACGTTCTATACGTTGAAAAGATAGCAAATAAGCGAAATCATTCGCAGCTTGTTCCCTTCTCCCCACGTTTTTGACAAATCCCCACTTACTAGTGTGGAGATTTGTGAAAAACCAACCCCAATCCCCACTACTTCTCATACCTATCATATTTGACCATAAAATAATATACGATCGAAGCTTCTCATAACATTTGGCCGGAACAGTACGTAACCTTATGTGCCAGCAAGGTTACGTACTTTTCCAACAAAATGCTTTACAAATCAGCACCTTTTATGAAAAAAAGCTTTCCTAACAACATGTTAACATTGACCTAGACGCGTAGCGGGCACTCCGCCAACGGTTCCCGCCAAAATATAGGCGATACTTTATAAACGTCAGAACTGTGGCATCAGCAATTTAAGCTATACAGCCAGTCAATGCAACATTTCCGCGAATTCGTGAACCTATAGGCCACAATAAATTCAATAGAAAAAAGGTTAAAATAGCAGGAAGAGTTTGATTCTTTTTGCAACGAATGGACCACTTTAAGCTCTCGACTTGAAATAGTAACTCCATCCATCCTCACAAACTTTCTCATTTAGTGTAGGATAGGATTATACTCGAATTATCGTCGTTTTTTGTCTGGAATTTGTATAGAAGGAAACTAACTAAGTATATCAGGATAGGTGTACCAATAATTATGATGGACGGCCTGCTGTCGACAGGCTGGGGTCTTCCTCGGAGGACCAACGCTGTCGAGGCCGCGGAAGACGATCCAGAGCCTCGACAATAGGCGTCCCGGTGGAACACCCTGGGGTTACACGTCAGGCAGCTGGCGTGGAGTCGCACATAACCACCCGGTTCTACCCCGGGCCGGGTGGTACGCGTAATGCATTCCACAGGTTAAAAAAAGGGTGTATTAACCATTTCGCGTCTGACAACTATTATGCCGTGCGCAATATTTTGTGGTAGATCGGTAGCTCCTGTTTTGGTCACGCGTTTATCATAAACTTGCGGCACAGAATACTAAATAGTGCTCTTGTGATGCCTATCAAACACATCATCTATAATTATATTTGTTCGTAACTTCGTATACGTACTGCTTGTTACGTGTGAATACCGGTTTAGGGTTGGAGCTAAGCGTGTTAAGCTATTTTGTTTTGAACATTCGTTTCTGCCATACGAGTCCATGTGTCTCCCGCAAGCTACGCAACCTTAAACGGGACAAACTCCGATAATTTGTCGGTATAGCAACCGGTCATTGTCCACTGAACAAACGCCTATTCTGTATGTAACTGTATGTGTGTGTCTTTAAAAGTTTTGATTACTGTAAAATCTGGGCAAAGGTCGATAAATAAATAGCTCAGACTGGGCCGGGGCCAAGAACCCGGACATAATCCGATTAAATCCGGACGTTTAGAATCCTTATTTTCCACCCTATTGTATTACATTATAAGTACTTATATTGCTTTTTAATAAAATAAAAATTAGATCGTAGAAAATTAATAATTAATTACTGTTACGTAAGTAACAAGCTAACTAGTGATAAAAAATAGTTTACATCAGCCAGAAATCTAGAAAATTAGTAGGAAAAGTACAGAAATTGTTGGCAAAGCTTCATTAGAAGCGGTGACCCGCCCATTATTGCTGAGATTGCGTGTGGATGCGAGTTATATATAAGTATATTTTATTCGAAGTTTTTTTTTAAACTGTCGCTACGTTCTATTTTCCCTGTGTTAAGGGAAACATTTAATTGTCACTCACTTGCTTTGTTACTATCTAACTATATAGAATGGAGTCTTCTGCACCTTTATTCTGTTAACAAGCTCACTGCTGAAAACACACACGGCTGTGTTTGATAATTTAACGGCAAGCGAAAACACGCCTGGCGTGATTATTCAACTGTGTCAGTATTGATAGGTATTTAAATCTCCGGAAAATATTACAACTACATAATAACTTATACTTATTGTTATTATAACTTTTGGGTAGTGAGAGAACTTTTGGGTTGCGGGTTCGATTCCCGCACATGGCAAAGATCTGTGTGTACTACAGACGTTTGCTCTGAGTCTGGGTGTTTGTAGATGATGGTCCTCGTAGTTCTTGATTCCCTAGATACAGGGGGCTCCTAGTTAGGGGTCAGGTTTTATCTATGAGATCGTGACGCGCGTGTCGGGGTTTGATATATTTTTTAAGAGGTTCACCGCTGAAAACACAAATGTTGTGTTTTTTTATAACTTGCCGCGAGTGCCTACGGGAAAACACAACGGTGTGTGCAGATCTCTAACCGTGGCTAGACAAGAAAATCGGCTCAGCAGTCAAGGTGTTAGTTAATTTTCTCTTTCAATTACTGAACCGAAAACGTTTTACAAAAGTTTGCGGCCTCACCCTTCGCACTACGCCATGGAAGCTATCTATTGTATGTATGTATGTATGGATGTGTGTATGTAATTGCACCGTGCGTCAGAGACCTAAATACCATACACATTTATTACAACCAGTAGGTATAATTACACTTATTTAATAAAAGCTTGCGAGGCCGTGTGAAATGGGGACAGGAAATACGAGATACCGAGGTACTTTTGATTGAAGACGCTTACTGAACTTATATGAAGCGATTCAATTGCGGACCTAAACTGAACCGCGTCGCATAATCGTACCGCGACGTCTTGTTTTTTATGATGCTGCCATTTAAACTGTATCCAGTTTAGGTTGAAAATGGCAGCAACATAAATTATAAGACGTCACGGTACGATTATGCGACGCGGTTCAGTTTAGGTCTTCAATTGAATCGCTATAAGAGGTCATGGTGGGCCTCCTGTGGTTTTATAATTTCACGGCGCGCGAAAACACGCCTGGCGTGCGAAGCCGCACTGCTGTATTGACAATTTCATCACACCAGTTGTGTGCGCCCGCACAGCTGCTTGAGTTTAGTTACGACGCAACGCCAGTAAACAGTAAACACACACGTTGCGTGAATATACGCAAAAGAGCCTAAAAAAGTAAAACGGTTCAGCAGTGAACGTGTTTAACGTATTAGCATTCTGTAGTTTGTTAGCACCTGCACTGCTGAGCCGATTTTCTTGTCTAGCCACGGGTGCGGCTCTGCACACTCCATAGTGCTTTCCCATACAACAAACACAACAGTTGTGTTTTCAGCAGTGAACATGTTAATTGTTCTTTCACACGCACTACAGCCACGCCGTCGCGTCAAGAAGTGGTCAAGCTGTGGTCACGTGTGAATAGTGTCGCTGCGGCTTTTCGCTGTACCGTTATGGTCCCTACAAAATGGGGTTGCAAGGTACTTGCAGAAAGAAACCTAATGAAATAAATCAAATTAATTAATTTTCTTCTTTTTTTTTATTTATTTTACTGTGTGACGAGACGAGGAAGTCGTTCAACCGATGATAAGCGCTACTTTTGTTTTTTTTTCTCTTCTTTCTAATTAAATGTTTAGTAAATACAATGGGCGGACTTATTTCTAAAAGCGATCTCTTCTTACTTCATCGTCTTTTATCGTAATTAAATGACCTTTAGTCACTCGTAAGCAATTATTTCCCCATGAAAAATTATATCATAAAATGGCTGATAATAATTTTTTATTAGTGCAAGGCTAATAAAAAGATTTATTAAGTTATTTCATTCAATGTCAATGTGATATCGCTAAAAGAGCAAAATTGTTTTTATAATAATGACAGACCCATTTATTATTTTACTTGGCTTCAAGGCTGCGTAGTCACCTATCCAATTAGCCAACAATTAAAAATCTCTCTGTAAATTCAAGAGATTAATTGACTAGCATCGTGAGTTTACACCCTAGTGCGGGCACGTACCAATGTGTTTCTTGTAAAACATGTACGTTATAATCCCTCGCTTTTCGGTGAAGGAAAACATCGTGAGGAAACCCACATACCTACCCGAGAATTATTTTGAAGGTAGGTATTATACAATATTGAAGTAGAAATTGTAAAGGTAAGGATCGAAAAGGGTCTTTACTCTTCAGGCAGGATAGTTCAAAATAGTTCAGGACAGGATTTCTTCAGGAATTTGGACTGGGATCTGAAAAACACCAGCAAAATCCTCATTAAAGTATGTGCAGCCAACGACAAAGATATCTAGAGATATCCTAACATCCAATTTTGTTTAGTTTACGGATCATACGTAAATTGTAAGTTAAATACATAGTAGCTAAGTAAGAATAAAATATCTATCTATTCAGCCCGTATCCACCCACTGCTGGGTATAGGCCTCCTCTGTTTCACGCCACTTGTTCCGGTCCTGTGCTAGTCTCATCCGGTCTATCCCCACATGCTTGGTGTTGTCGTCATACCATTGGGCTGGTGGTCTACATATTGTAAATGTTTAGCAATTATAGGTTGTTTTTTTAGGCATCGGCCTGCCACACTCTGCCATCCCAAGTACGCAAGTTACACAGCTCGATCCTCCCCATCCTTTTAACGTGAACGAGCCAGCGAAGCCCATGTGATTAGATCTCGCCCATTATGTTGGGCTCGGACACCAGTTCCTCTATTTTCCTATTTTTACTTCTTCTGCTTGTTGTTCTCCTGCCCATCGGAGCACTGGGAACCCTGCAGGAGGCCTGAAGCATGATACACAAGCTGCTAGAATTCTTGGAGGACATAGGGTGGCTGGAGTAGCAGCAGTCGCCCACTTACGCAAAAGGGCCGATTGTCAGCCTAATTGCGGAAAAAAGCCCACTCACCAAGTACCAAGTAACACGTCTCCTGCCCACCTGATCAGCGATTATTTCCACTATCAATATTCCATACAGTGAACTCTGTTGTTATATCATTATATATATAGCAGGTCTCCTTGTTTACATAACTTCAAGTCAATTATGTTATCTTTCAAGTTTACGTCATAGATAATTATTAGTTAATGTTAGCATTAGTTGTTTATCGGAGCTGTGGGCTGATGCCGATAGTAATTGAAATAGAAAATTTCTTTATCATTATATCATTGTCATATATACTCTTAACACATTCACTGCTGAACCGTTTTACTTCTTTTGCGAAACTTCACACAACGTGTGTGTTTACTGTTTACTGGCATTGTGTCGTAACTAAACTCAATCAGCTGTGCGGGCGCACACAACTGGTGTGATGAAATTGTCAATACAGCAGAGCAGCAACAATTATAAAAACACAGATGTGTGTTTTGAACAGTGAACGTGTTAACCAACCCACCTAGCCTATTTATTAATATAAAAAATTAATTTACTCTTCACGGAAGACAGATCCAACGGTGGGTCGAAAATATAGAAAGATCCAGAGCTGCACCAGATCAGCTCAAAACCGGGATGACTGGTGATGATGAAACTGGATGATGATGATAGTAAAATTATGAAATAAACAAATCAGAGCGTAATTGTAGGTACCTAATATCCTATGAAAACCATTTTGACATTTAGGTAATCTGTAGGTATGACGAAATTCGAAGAACGAATTAAATTGCAAATGTTTGTAAACAGTTCCAAATCCGCACGAATAAGGTTTTAATCACTTTACTATTGGTTTATTCGAGGGGATCGGCCGAATGGATAACATTGTTTAGGCAAAACATTAAAAGCGAAGGTTGTCTACCGAGTTGTGATCAACATGTTTTGCTATTTAGTACTGATTAGATCAAGGTTTGAATAAAGAATAGTGATCGTTAAGATTTGCGAAGAGACACCTTTATATTTTAGTGAAAATATATTATCGTAAGAATTCAGTCGGTGAACGGCCTTGACATGAGAAACGAAATAAAATCGATGAACTGTGAACATATGTTCGGCAAAACAAGTTAAACAGCATTGGTACTTACCAAAATCTATAAATTGCTTTATAGATAGCGGTGAAGGGTTGAACTGAGAGTAAAAATCGAGCATCTTCGTAACGTTTGAGAATATAGCACCCGCCAACCTCATCTTGTTCGCTTGCTGTGTACAGTCACGTAATTATAAAAATATCAAGAGTACCCACAATATCAAGTCCACAGTCACAGATTAATTTTACACAATTTAGACATGATTGCAATGAAATAAAAATATTTTGCACACCGAGACGCGAGTTTCCTCCAAAAGCTCAAAAATCTAACTGATTGATTTGCTTTGCAAAGTTCGCAAAATGCTTGCTTGTTTGCTGGCTGGCTGGCAATGACATAACTGAACTGTCAGTCACGTCTACTGATTGACGTCACTGACGGTTGGGACGGACGAGATGACAACCTTGTGGAAATTTCGGCCATCAAGCCCAGCTGACGGACAGCTGAGGGATATGTTAAGCATTAAATTAGCGTTGCCTCTTTTTAAGCTATGCTAAAAATAGAGATGGTCGATTGAGACATTCATGAAACTTTGAAAGTTTTAGTTTAGCAACTTTAGCATGACTGTTTCTAGTTTTGGAACGTTTGTTAACTGCCAGCTGGGTAGATTTTGTGAGGTTATGTGCAATAAATTTGCTTTTAAATAATTAAAAACTTAAAATTGAAAATGGAAATGAACATTTACACTAATAAAAACAATACTAACACGCTAAAATTGTTGGTAGCGGCTCATTTGGCGGGTGTTTCAATCAATAATATTTACGATACAACATTTGAAGGTAAGTATTTTTGTTATTTTCTCTGTTACCCAACTTTTTTAATAATTCTTGTATCAAGTGGTATATATATTTACAGTTTGTAATAAAAGAATTAGGTAATACTTTGGAACATGTGTTTCAAAACGCAATATTCGTATTAGAGGGTCGTCGTTTTCGTCCATGCATTGCTATTAATACTACTAAAGTTACCTATGTAGGTACGCACCTGTTAGAATTAAAATAAAGTATATTAATCTGTTAAAATATTTAATATATTTTATGTGTACCTACTTAATTTTCGCTAGGTGTTGCATCAGCTCTGTGCCAATTTCCTCTAATTTTCCTTGTTTTTAACCTACCACCTCAATCATTTATTTTCTTTCTCATGCTGCAGCAAATCTCATATACGTTTCCAATACAATTTATAATATTCAGGTCCAGCAGTTGTCAAGTCATGGAATTTTTTTTTTTTTGGAGAATTTTGATGGATTTTTTTTTGTAATGATGCATCTTATCCATAAGTCCATAATTAAAATTACGATCTAGCCTGAAAGACTAATGAGTAATTTGCTTTTAACATAAATTGCTAAGATTGTGTCCATTAACACATTTCTTACTGTCTCTATTAAGGTGAAGGCACTTTGTTAATGTGTTCTTTACTAGTAGATTTAACCATACTACACTTCACTGTCACATCACTACACTAACTTGAAAGGTTTTTTCCTTTTTAGTCATCTCACTATATTTGTTTTAAATTTACGTTTAAAGTACAGGTGTGGGGTAAATTAAATGTCCCGCCTTTGCAGATGATGTCATTTTGGGCCCGCGTGAATCCAGTGGAAGAAATTCATCTCATATGCACACAAAGTTCCAAGGTCCGCGTCTGCTCCCCCGGCTGGCCGTGGACGACCAGATAACTTTCTTCTCCAGCAATGCGGCCGTACTATACCTCTACCCAGTCATAGATCCATTGCAGAACGGACAGTGGTTATTATATTTATTATAAACCTACTTGTTTTGTGTCAAACCATTTACCATATGTAGGCAAATGTAATGCATGTTTACGAGTTAAACACTTAAGTCTCGCATACACTAGCTGTGCCCTGCGTTTTCACCTGCATAATTTCAGTTTTTCTGATATAACTCTCTATTCCCCATGTTAAAACCACCATGTTACTTTAAAGCAATATTTTTTCTCGTTTTTGCCACATTCCTCATTGCTGCTTTGCTCCTTTGGTCGTAGTGTGATGTTATGTAGCCTATAACCTTCCTCGATATATGGACTATTCAACACAAAAAGAATTGCTCAATTCGAACCAGTAGTTCCTGAGATCATAGCGTTCAAACAAACAAACAAACTCTTCAGCTTTTTATATTAAGTATAGATGTGGTTTGACCACAGCATTATGCTGAGCTGAGGCCTTTTCTGACATTGCTACGCCCCGGCAGCTTGTCTTGTCTTCCGATTTGTACGTGTTCATTGTTGTGTCAGAATAAATGGTTTCTTTCTTTCTTTACAAAGACAAAAATAAAAATTTAATAAGTTTGTTAAACTACATTGATTATGGTTTGAGTTCCAAAACAGAAAATTTCCTTTTCGCACGGTGATTTGTGGCTGAATCTCGAAAAAGGATACTCCATTAACATGTTCACTGCTGAAAACACAACTATGGTGTTGTTAGCTGTATGGGAAAACAAAAAGAAGAAAATCGGCTCAGCAGTCAGTGTTAACTCTACCAGTGCTCAGGAGATACACCAGTCAGAGAAGATACTGCCAAGAAACTATGCCGCTTTAATTTTCTTATTAAATATAATTTCAGCCAACAAATCCAAGAATGGGAAGCAACGCGTCTCTACCCTGTGGTGGCAACGGCAGTCAGCGGCAAAGTGCCCTCCGACCTCAAGGAAACTGTCGCGTCCCTGTTGCTAGTTGTGGACGACATGTTGCAGGGAGAAGGATATATTGTTGGAGTATGTATCTATATTAATCTAGTGCTGGATTAAGCAAGCTCGGGGTCCGTAGCAAACTCTTTCAAAGAGCCCTTGATTTACTATGGGTTCTTAAGTATAAAGTGGTTAAAAGCAATTGTCTCAGTAGGAAAACCTGTAACGATTCACGCTTTTGTGACATCAAGTAAATGCAATATACCACATCTTAATAAGTTTCACTCAAAACCTTATGCTCAGGCAGAGATGGGTGGGTTTAAATAAGCGGGCCCCTTTCGCGCGGGGCCAGAGCAATTGCTACTCCTGCTACGTGGTTAATCCGGCACTGAATCAATCCTCAACCTATATCGGCTCACTGATGAGTACTGGTCTCCCTCTTTATAAGGATTAGGCCATAATCTACCACGGGGGCCAGATCCAGATAGGTCCAGATAGGTGGATCATATACCTCCAAACTATTTCTCAGGCATATGGGTTACCGTATCAAAAAAGCAAGTGATAATTATGTACATATATTTTTACAACTATGTATGTGCCCACACTGGGATTTGAACCCACGCTTCAGAGGTCAGTTCGACGTTCTCCCGTTCGGCTAGCACTGCTAGGTATATCTAAACCAATAAAAAACTTCAGTATCTGTCTATGATATCAAAATAAATGCCAGAGCATTAGGGACCGCATATATAGCATTAGAGATTAGGGACCGTAGAAACAGCAGCTTCCTGCTGTTTGTACGGTCCCTAATTATAAGTAATTTTGCACAACTCGTTTCCTCCATCACCTTTCCACCATCGGACAACAAGACGTACACGGCAACACGGCAAGACGGAAACACGGCATCCGTATATGGTTGACATTCCTCCGATTCGCATGAAGCAATTTGCATCCACATTTATAATACGAACAGCGAAGGAGTGGAACACCTTGCCAGCGTTTGTGTTTCCCGAAAACTGTAATCTGAAAGTCTTCAAGTCGACAGTGAATAGGTATCTTCTAGGCAAGCATGCTCCAATCCCCACTTACCAACAAGTGGGATTGCGGTTAAATGCTTTCCTATTCTGCAAAAAAAAAAAAAAATATAGTCTATATAAAATTTAAATATTTTTTTTTCAGAATTGTCTCTCAGGGGCAGACATCTGCATATGGAGTACGCTCTACCCCCTGTATTTTAATGAAGATCTCAACTCTCAGTATAAGATAAGAGACTACAAACACATTGCGGAATGGGCCGATCTGATGCACCGTTTGGAACGTGTTCAGGTAACTAACTGTATACGCAGTTTTCTTGTTTTTTAACTAAGTGACGAGACGAGCAAATCGCCCACGTGATGGCGAGTGCCAGAACTTTGCATTGCATAAACCTGTGCGGCATTGCACTGCGCTTCTCACCCTGAGACAGGCTCTAAAACAGTGCCCTTCGAACCGGAACACAGTAATGTGTGCACGCTACTGCTTGGCGGATGAATATCTGGCAAAGGTGTGGTACTTCCCCAGGCGGACTCTTGCAGAAGAGACCGCCCGCCACTACATTTCTCACTTCCACTACTTCTCTGTTCTAATTCTGTAATATTGTTGAATGTTGCAGACAGCGCTGGTGCAATGGGGCGGGTCGGCCAAAGGTCCTTTCGGGGCGCATTCGGCGCTGGGGATTCCCCAGCTCGCAAGCCTTGTCTCGCTTACTGGGTATTTTTTTTTTTTTTTTGGTATTTTAAGTTTTTTGGACGCGGGTGAACCCGCGGGCGTAGATAGTGGACTAATATTTTAAGTTGTTACTGTCAAGTTACTGTTAATTTATGAATGTCCCACTGCTGAGCACGGGTCTCCCCTCACTTTCGTAAGGAGGGTTAGGCCATAAGCCACCACGGGGCCCGGTCTGGATTGGTGGACAACATACCCACATCTGAAATAATTCTCGGGTAGGTATGTGGGTAATTTATTATATTTTTTATTATTATTTTTATTTCTAGGGTTCCGTACATCAAAAGGAAAAAGGAACCCGTATAGGGTCACTTTGTTGTCCGTCTGTCTGTCAAGACCCCTTTTCTCAAAAATGCGTATACGTATAAAGTTGTTTTTTTTTTTTACATTATCTTTCAGCTGTGAAAAAATCAAACTTTTATATCAACGCGATCAAAAGATATGACCGTTTATTTTTTATTACCGACTAGCCGCGCCCCGTGGTTTAATCCGCGTATTTTCCGTTCCCGCGGGGATACGGGGATAAAATATAACCTATGTTACTCGTTGATAATGTAGCTTTCTTTTGTAAAGCCACCGTCCGATGTCATAATTTTTCCTCTCCGTGCATGGTTGTCTGGAAGAGATCGCTCTGAGCGATAAGACCGCCCATTGTGACACTAATTGTAAAATTTGTTGTGTTCTAGTTTTTAAGTTTTCTTTGTTCTGTGGTGTTTCAATAAAGAGTTTATCTATCTATCTATCTTTCCATTAGTGAAAGAATTTTTAAAAGCGGTGCTGTGGTTTACCCGAAACCTTATTTCCATATAAACTTTCATCCCCTATTTTTACTTTACCCCTTAAGGGCAATTGTTTTACAAACTTTGAATGTCCTATTTATCTATATCTAATTAAAAGCCTAAAAAATTAGTTTAAAGCTTCTAGCTTCAAAAATGACAAAACGTCCATACAAACTTTCATCCCTTATTTCAACCCCTTACAACCATTCTTTCTCATTAAAAATTAGCTTATGTCCTTTCTCAGGCTCTAGACTATCTTTTTGCCAAATTTCATTTAAATCGGTTCAGTAGTTTAGGCGTGAAAGCGTAACATACAGACAGACAGAGTTACTTTCGCATTTATAATATAGTTAAAGTAAGAATTCTTGTTCTCAGCGATCAGAACAGTTCCGATTCTACCGAGGAGGCTGACGGCCCGTCTCCCGAAGAGATGGAAGCAGCCGAACACGCCTGGCACCACGGACTCGAGGAGCTACAGGCACCTATCAAACAAGAGAAAATTGTGTATGTAGCTTTATCATCATCATCATCATTAAAAAAAACGAGCGAGTCTTTAACATTATAACCTGGAAAAAAAGATTCAATATTGATTCAATTTTGATTCAATTTTGATTCAATAATAAAAAAGAAAGCAAAAAAAAGATAAAAAGTTTATATATCTATCTATAATTATGTGCCCATTGTACTACCCTTGTTTACCTATTGTAATTTTTCTGTACTGTGTTTAATTTTGTTTCTGGTGTACAATAAAGAGTTTTCTATTCTATTCTATTCTATGATTATGTGAAAGTTTTTTTTTTGTTTTTTTATTCCAGGTTGCCAGTAAAAGGGCACAAGAACGTATTGATAACTTCAGCGTTGCCATACGTGAATAATGTTCCACATCTAGGCAACATTATCGGCTGTGTGCTGTCCGCCGACATATTTGCCAGGTGAGTACGTTTTTTATGTTACCGAGTGACATTTACAGCGCCACCCAGAACTTGGCATTGCATAATCCTGCGCGGCGCTGCACTGCGCTCGTCACCCTGAGGCATCGGCTCTTAAGTCTCATACGCCTAGTAATGTCGCTGGAAACAGTGCCCTTCGAACCGGAACACAGTAATGTGTGCACGCTACCGCTTGGCGGGTGGATATCTGGCAATGGTGGTGGCACTTCCCCAGGCGGTCTCTTGCAGAATAGGCTTCTTGCTACATTTTTCACTCCCGCTGTATGACTATATGTACATACGTTGCGGGTTTGATCCCCGCACATGGCAAGTATTTGTGCAAACGAAAGGTATTCGCTCTGCATCTGTCTCTGTCTCTGTATTTGTGGGAGCATGGTCCTCGTAGTTCCTGATTCCCTAGATACAGGGAGTCCTAGTTAGGGATCAAGATATATTTATGTGAAATAAAATAACGAAATGTGTGCTGGGACACAGTACAAGTAAAACTTCAACAAAAAATTACACAAAATAACTATTTCACAAAAAAAGATATTTAAAAAAATATACGAAACGTAACTCTCTCTCTTTCTATCTCCACCAACTGATATCTCCCTCTGAACTTCAGCTCGCCTCGCCCGATCACATTTTTCGTAACGCATTCACCAGCTTACTCCCCAAGTCGAGCGCGCGTAAAGAAGTTTTACTTAAAAAGATAACTTACTTATTTGTGTTTTTTTTTTTCTCAGGTATTGTCGAATATGTGACTATAACACCCTGTACATATGTGGTACGGACGAGTACGGCACGGCTACTGAAACAAAGGTAAATTCGATTTAAAAATATAAGTTCTTCTCCAAAAAGCATCCTATGTCCTAGTCCTCCTCGCGAGAGGGGAGACTCGTGCTCAGCAGTGGGACGTTATGGGTTGTTCAAACTCAAACTCAAATCATTTATTGTAAATAGGCAAAATATTGCACTTTTACACGTCAAAAATAATATCTTATACATAAGTATAGAAATACAAAAAAATAAGTCAAAATATTATGGTCTACGAATCTAATGATTATTATCTAATTATTGTTTGAGTTAGAAAAAGGATATTTCCCTTTCGAGTGGCGGCTCATGCCTGAGTCTCGCACAGGAAAAGGAAAACTCCATTGACTCTACCAGCGCTTCGGAAATACGCCCGTTAGAGAAGATAGCACCGAGAAACTCTACGGGGATGGCATTTTTTTAAAGGTTGATGATGATGACTGTTTTCAGGCTTTGGAAGAACGCGTGACACCCAAGCAGCTATGCGATAAGTACTATGACATACACAACTCGGTGTATCGCTGGTTCAATATCGGTTTTGACTACTTCGGGAGGACCAGTACTAAAGAGCAGACGGAGTGAGTTTTTTTTTTATTCACGAACATTTTTATGCAGTTACTAGCTGTACCCCGCCACGCTTCGCTGTGGCACATTCGCACATTCGCTGATATGTCACTGATGAAAAAAATAGATAAAAACAATCCTCGATGCGGATTATATATCATGCCAAAATTTCAGCTCGATCGGTGCAGAACTTTTTGAGTTTTTGAAGAGTACACAAACCAACATAACATTTTTATATATATAGAATGATTTGGGTTTTGAAAACCTAAAATTCTGAGCACCTTATATAATAACTAGCTACACCCTGCGGTTTCACTCGCTTAGTTCCCGTTCCTGTGGGAATACGGGGATAAAATACAGCCTATGTTAATTTAGCTTTCCATTAGTGAAAGAATTTTCTAAATCGGTGCTGTGGTTTAGTCGAAACTTTAACATATTTCCAAACAAACTTTCATCCCCTTAAGGGTAAAATGTTTAATGTCATATTTATTTATATCTAATCAAAAACTTAAAAAAATAATGTTCAAGCTTCTGGCTACAAGAATGACGAAACTTCGATAAAAACTTTCATCCCCTATTTCAAACCCTTACAACCCCCTTTTCGCTTTAAAATGTAGCCTGTCATCTAATCAGTGTTATAAGCTATCTGTGTTCCAAATTTCATTCGAATCCGTTCAGTTGTTTTTGCGTGAAAGAGGAACAAACATCCATCCGTCCATTCTCACAAACTTTCGCATTTATAATATTAGTAGGATTTAAAAATTTCTAATATTAAATTGAAGAAATAAAATGAATAAACGTGTGTGTTTACTTTTTTATGTTAACTGTTTGTTCTCATGTTTTCAGGATATCACAGGAGATGTTCTTGAAGTTGGTAGACAATGGATTTGTGAGCGCGCACTCGGTGGACCAGCTGTTCTGCGAGAAATGCGACAGATTCTTAGCTGACAGGTGTGTATTGAGCAGGTTGTTGGGCTGATGGTGAGCGTAGGACATGTGACATTCGGGTATCCTAGTGCGAGCACGTACCAATGTGTTTTTTGTAAAATATATGTACGTTCAGCATTCGCTTTTCGGTGACGGAAAAGAATATGAGGAATCTCACATACATACCCGAGAATTATTTCGGGGGTAGGTATGCGATCCACCTATCTGGACGGGCCGCCCCGTGGTGGTATATAAGACACCAGGAATTACGAGGATTATGCTCCTACAAACACCCAGACTCACAGCAAATAGCTGCGGTTCACACAAATGTTTGCCCCGTGCGGGAATCGGGCGCAACCTCCCGCCGCGCAGTGGCTCAGCGGCCACTGCGCCGCGGAGGGCGACGCCTAAGGAGCCAGGCTGGCGGTGCGCAGGTTCGTGGAGGGCGTGTGCCCGGCGGCCGGCTGCGGGTACGCGGGCGCGCGCGGCGACCAGTGCGACCGCTGCGGCCGCCTCGTCAACGCCGTGGAGCTCGGCGCGCCGCGCTGCAAGCTGTGCGCGCACCCGCCCCAAGTGCGCGCCAGCCGCCAGCTGTTCATCGACCTGCCAGCGGTAAGGGGGAAACTATTGGAAAATAATGGGGAAAACAATTGGAAAAACTTGGGGGAATCCATTGGAAAAACATTGGGAAAACAATAGGAAAATAAAATTGCAAAAAGCTGTGACAAGAGGGCTGGCTCATTTTTCGCACAGAGAATATGTTAGCTATTGCTATTCAACGTGGAAATGCAGCCAGTGTTCTTGGCACCGTGCCTCATGGACATCCTTTTTGTTAGATTTTTAGGGTTTCGTTTTAGTTGTCTATTTAATTTTACGACTTGCTTGCTTGTCTCGTTATTTAGTAACATAACAAAAATATGCAACCCCCCCCTCCCCCCCCCCCCCTCCCCCATCCCCCCACATCTATATAATAATATGTCTTGTACACAGTTGGAGCCTTCAATCCGGTCCTGGATATTAAAAGAAGAACAAAATTGGTCGCCTCCTGCCAGGGCCGTCACCAAGACGTGGCTCAAGTACGTTCTTTAGTTATAATTATAACAAGTATTGCCGAAGCAGGAAACAAAACAATAGAAAATAAAGATAAATACATTACACAAAGCCACGCCTTTCTCCCGTTGCGATAGGCAGAGACTACATCTCTCCACATGCTACGATCCCAACGGGAAGCAGTACGCCAACTCCCCGACACCCTCTACTGGTTTCTGGAACTCCAGACCAATAGGCTCTGCAGGGTGTGTGGACTGCGTAAGAAAATATATATAAACTAGCTGTGCCCCGCCACGCTTCGCTGTGGCACATTCGCACATTCGCTGATATGTCACTGATGAAAAAAATAGATAAAAACAATCCTTGACGCGGATTATATTATATATGTAGATTATTGGCGCAGGGTTCAGGGGATTTGTGAAAATAGAGTACAGTCCGTCCACGAAAAAACTTGTAATCAAAGAAGTTCGGTGACACGCACGACACCACACGAGAAATACGAAAAGAACATTAAACAAATAACGAGGGGCTGTGTCGAAGCCCGAGGTGAGCAGCGGGGTGCTCCGGTGGCGATTTGGCCCGCGCGCGCGCACTCTTTCGAATTTGCGAGGCGACACTCTCTAACAAATAACGAGGGGCTGTATCGAAGCCCGAGGTGAGCAGCGGGGTGCTCCGGTGGCGATTTGGCCCGCGCGCGCGCACTCTTTCGAATTTGCGAGGCGACACTCTCTAACAAATAACGAGGGGCTGTATCGAAGCCCGAGGTGAGCAGCGGGGTGCTCCGGTGGCGATTTGGCCCGCGCGCGCGCACTCTTTCGAATTTGCGAGGCGACACTCTCTAACAAATAACGAGGGGCTGTATCGAAGCCCGAGGTGAGCAGCGGGGTGCTCCGGTGGCGATTTATCCCGCGCGCGCGCACTCTTTCGAATTTGCGAGGCGACACTCTCTAACAAATAACGAGGGGCTGTATCGAAGCCCGAGGTGAGCAGCGGGGTGCTCCGGTGGCGATTTGGCCCGCGCGCGCGCACTCTTTCGAATTTGCGAGGCGACACTCTCTAACAAATAACGAGGGGCTGTATCGAAGCCCGAGGTGAGCAGCGGGGTGCTCCGGTGGCGATTTGGCCCGCGCGCGCGCACTCTTTCGAATTTGCGAGGCGACACTCTCTAACAAATAACGAGGGGCTGTATCGAAGCCCGAGGTGAGCAGCGGGGTGCTCCGGTGGCGATTTGGCCCGCGCGCGCGCACTCTTTCGAATTTGCGAGGCGACACTCTCTAACAAATAACGAGGGGCTGTATCGAAGCCCGAGGTGAGCAGCGGGGTGCTCCGGTGGCGATTTATCCCGCGCGCGCGCACTCTTTCGAATTTGCGAGGCGACACTCTCTAACAAATAACGAGGGGCTGTATCGAAGCCCGAGGTGAGCAGCGGGGTGCTCCGGTGGCGATTTGGCCCGCGCGCGCGCACTCTTTCGAATTTGCGAGGCGACACTACTAGAAAAACATGGCGGGGGTGGCGTGCTTCCTGCGTCCGACTACCACGTGACGTCTTCGGACGCCTTCGGATGCGCTCGGCCAAGATCGCCACCAGCGCACCGCCTCTCGCTCCGCGCCATCAATTTAAACATAATAAAATAGATTGCTGTGTTGGCAACAATATAATATAAAAGAAACATTTACGCGAAAACAGTCTCGTTTATATTAGTGACCCGGTGTAGCTCTAAAAACGAAAAAACTGTTTGAAATTCAATTTTCCTGCCATAACTGAAACGAACCACCCTAACTTGCAATGTATCTCTGTGCGTAACTGTTTGTTCGGGTGGAATCTTGCAACTCAATTTTAACCCAGTTCCCGTTGAATAGAGTTGAAATTTGCACACCTGTAAAGTTCCGATGACAGTACAGTACTATGGTGACAGCGAGCTGATCTGATAGAGGCGGAAGGTAGACAGCGGAACTCCTCAGCGGCTAACAGTAGAGTGATGGTGTTTGGACTCATTTTGATCAGCTCGCAGTACCGGATACGCATTTTATAAAAGCTTGCCTAGTTTTTTTTAAGTAAAACTTCCTTACGCACGCTTGACTTGGAGAGTAAGCTGGTGAATGCGTTACGAAAAGTGTGATCGGGCGAGGCGTATGGAAGCTGAGAGGTGAATAATAATTAAGTAATAATTGATTGACACTTTCACTGCTGAGCCGATTTGTTTGTCTATCCACGGGTGCGGCTCTGCACGCTCCATAGTGTTTTCCCATACAACAAACACAACGGTTGTGTTTTCCCGCACTCGCGGCAAGTTATGAAAAACACGACGGTTGTGTTTTCAGCAGTGAACGTGTTAAGTGGTATGGGGTAAGGGGTAAGGGGGATGAGGAGGTAAATGATAAATGATAAAAAACAAATACAAAAAAATTATAATAAATAAAAAAAAATATAGTTATATCGAAAAAAAAATTGCCAAAGAAGTTTTACTTTAGTCGTGTGACCGTCGTGTGTCGTGTGTCGTGTGTGTGTGTGTCGTTTTTTATTCTTAAATTAATTTTATTTATCTTTGTCTATAGGGAGCCACTAAGAGCGCGTGCGGTCACAAGAGACCTGAAGTGGGGTGTCCAAGTGCCGGTAGCCGGATTTGAAAATAAGGTTAAACATATTTCTGTTTATTTCTTTCAAAATTTACTACAAAACAATGATACTACTTTACGCACGCACGACTTAGGGAGTAAGCTGGTGAATGCGTTACGAAAAATGTGATCGGGCGAGGCGAACGGAAGTTGAGAGGGAGATATAAGTTAGTAAAGATAGAATAAGAGAGAGTTACGTTTCATATATTTATTAAAATATATCTTTATATATATATATATATTTTTTTTGTTAATACTTTTTTGAAATCTGTTTTTTAATATATTTTGTTAAAGCAAGTCGTTTACCTCATGGTAAGCGCTACGCCTGCCCATAACAGTTACAGTGCCACCGAGAGTTTTGCATTGCATTATCTTGCGCGGCGCCGCACTGCGCTCGTCACCCTGAGACATCGGCTCTAAAGTCTCATATGCCCAGTAATGTCGCTGGAAACAGTGCCCTTCAAACCGGAACATAGTACTGCTTGGCGGATGAATATCTGGCGGCCGTGTGGTACTTCCCCAGGCGGTCTCTTGCAGGAGAGGCCTCCCGGTACGATGATGATGATGATGATGGTATTGTTCAGGTGTTCTACGTGTGGTTCGACGCTCCCATCGGGTACCTCAGCATCACGCAGGCCTTCACCAAGGACTACAAGAAGTGGTGGAAACCAGACAAGGAATATGACGTAAGTAACACCTCGTGTCTCGCTTTTCGGTGAAGGAAAACGTCGTGAGGAAACCCACATAACTACCCGAGAGTTATTTCAGAGGTTGGTAGTGTGCCTTCCCAGTAGGTGGGAAATAGTGGGAAATGCCATGCGACCAACCCTAACTGTCCAAATCTTGACTCGCTTCCAAAATACGAACACTTTGACGCTTTCTGCGGCGACAATTCGCGATAGCCTAGATAAATCGACAATACTGTACCGACCCGATAATAATTTCGGAGGTAGGTGTGTTATCCACCAATCCGGACCGGGCCTTCTGATGGATTATGGCCTGACCCTCCTCTAGAAAGTGAGGGGAGACCCGTGCCCAGCAGTGGGACGATATGGGTTGATGATGATTGTAATTCCAGGTGAAATTATACCAGTTTATGGCGAAGGACAATGTTCCGTTCCATGTCATAATGTTCCCGGCGACCCTCCTCGGCGTTAATGAGGGGCACGTGATGGTCAACAACCTGTTCGCCACCGGTGAGTCAAACTGGAGGCCCACCATGACCTCTTATAGCGATTCAATTGAAGACCTAAACTGAACCGCGTCGCATAATCGTACCGTGGCGTCCTATTTTTTATGTTGCTACCATTTTCAACCTAAACTCGATCCAGTTTAGGTTGAAAATGGCTTATTAGCGACTCAACTTAGGTTGCTGCCATTTTCAACCTAAACTGGATCCAGTTTATGGATTATGGTACGATCATGCGACGCAGATCAGTTTCAGTTGCAATTGAATCGCTGTAAGATGTCGTGGCATGCCAAAGGTTGCCTGGAAGAGATTGCTGTTTAGCATCGAGGCCGCCCATTGTACCTTTAGTTATAAGATCTTTTTACTTTTACTTGTACGTCTTGGAGTCTTTATCTTATACTGCAAGCTTTTATTTGACTCATGGACCGCTGAACTATACCATAACGTCGTCTGTAGTGGGAGGCCTCTTCTGCAAGAGACCGCCTGGGGAAGTACCGCACCTTTGCCAGGTATTCATCCGCCAAGCAGTAGTGTGCAAACATTACTGTGTTCCGGTTCGAAGGGCACTGTTTCCAGCGAAATTACTGGGCTGAGACTTTAGAGCCGATGTCTCAGGGCGCCGCGCAGGATTATGCATTGCAAAGTTCTGGGTGGCGCTGTAACTGTTATGGGCAGGAGTAGCGCTTACCATAAGGTGAACGACTTGCTCGTAAAATAAAAAATAAAACTCAATTAATAACTCCTCATTCCAGAATACCTGAACTACGAAGATGGGAAATTCTCCAAGTCCCGCGGCGTGGGGGTATTCGGCACCGACGCCCAGGACACCGGCATCCCGTCGGACGTGTGGCGGTTCTACCTGACCAGCATCAGGCCGGAGACTTCAGACTCTAGCTTCAGCTGGACCGAGCTGGGCACCAGGTCAGTTCAATTGGGAGGAAGGATGTTTGTGGAAGCATAGTTTTCTTAGTTCCTCGTACAGAAGATCCTAGTCAGGGACCCTGATGCTTTATTATAGAATAAAATAGAATAGAATAAAAAAACTCTTTATATGTATTACTAGCTGCGCCCCGCGGTTTCACCATCGTAATTAAAGTTTTTCCGCTATAATTTTGCATTTCCCCATGCTACTAAGGAATAGCCGATTATCGCGAAAAAATCAATAAAATCAGATCTCGAGTTCACACAATAATCTCATAGAAAAAAATACATTTTAAATTTTTCCCAATTTTCCGGGCAAATTTTCCGATTGTTCTCGGCATAAGAACCATCTCCTGACAATAAAACTACTGAACGGATTTGGGTGAAATTTGGCTAACAGATAGTTTATTACCCGCATTAACATCTAGAATACTTTTATCCCATAAAGGTTCATATTTCTTTCGCAATAATAATTAATGCGGGTGAAACTGCGGGGCGCAGCTAGTATTATAATAATCTGTGTTTTATTTCCCATATTTCTATATTTATATATATCTAGAAACAACTCGGAGCTCCTGAACAACCTGGGCAACTTCTGCCACCGCTCGCTCAGCTTCTGCGCGAGTTCGTTCAAGGGCCGCGTGCCTGACGTCACGCTCTCTGCCACCGACTACGCTCTAATAGCGTTGATCAATAGAGAAGTTATTGGTATGTATAGATAGATATTTATAGAAATAACACTGAGTGATTGAACAACCTGGGCAACTTCGGCCACTGTTCGCTCAGTTTCTTGCTCTCTGCCACCGCTCGCTCAATTTCTCGCTCTCTGTCACCGCTCACTCAATTTCTCGTTCTCTGCCACCGCTCGTTCAGTTTCTCGCTCTTTGCCACCACTCACTCCATTTGTCGCTCTCTGCCACCCCTCGCTCAGTTTCTCGCTCTCTGCCACCAACTGCACTCTACTAGCATGGATCCATAGAGACGCTATCGCTATGTATAGATAGTTATAATATATATTTGATAGGGGCGACCTCTGGTGTCAGGGTGTGCCATGACGCCCGACGCACGTCTCTTAAAGACTGCCTTACTTAAAAATAAAGTCACTGGTACGTCTGAGTTTCAATCCCGCTGCCTTTGGCTTGCAAAGTGCACAGTGAGATAGTCGCATAATTTTTTTTTTCAGCGTACGTTCGAGACATGGAGAGGGGTCGGTTGCGGGAGGCGTTGCGCCACGTGATGTCCGTGTCGCGCCACGGCAATCAGCACATGCAGCTGGTACAGCCCTGGGTACTGCTGAAGGGATCCGACGATGACAAGTTAGTATTCATCATGGAAAGAAAGAAAGAAAGAAAAAGCAAAGAAAGAAATCATCAGTTTGACGGTTTATTGACATATTTGAGCGATACGGTGCATTAGTGCTAAATATTTCAACATAAAAACGAAAAGAATGATTTACGGTTGGCGCGAAATAGTCTTGTTTATATTAGTGACCCGGTGTAGCTCTAAAAACGAAAAAACTGTTTGTAATTTAAAATTCCTTTTTTTTTTTTTTTTTTTTTTTTTTTCCCCGGGGAAATGCATTAGGCATACCACCCGGCCCCGGGGGGGGCGGGGTGGTTATGTGGGACTCCCCCGCCAGCTGGTCGGGCGGGGTTTACCCACTAAAACCCCGGGGTGTTCTCCTCTCCGCATTATGGAGGTGGTCACGGGTTCGCACGGCGCTTCCGCGACCACCTCTGCGGGCGCCCTCCCGGGCTCGCCACGTGAGGCTTGGGCCTCTTTCTCCACTGGGTGCGTCCCGGAACACACGGGCCGCACCTCAGCTCGGGACTTCTAACTTGGGCGTTGGACCCCCGATCCGCGGCCCAAAAGTCCCCGTTATTGGTCCCTCGCTGTGCCCTCTGCTGATCAGAGGGACACGCGAAGGACCTCTTCTCGCCAGGTTATTTGCTACGGCCACCAATTCCCCTAGGAGAATTGCTGACCGAACCCCAGGGTGCACCGGCCCAGCTGCTGCCCTTCCCTCCGGATGCAACGCATCAAGAGGGACGAACAACAGCCGGGCACTCGTGGAGGTTACCTGGCCCGCACCCCAATAATTTAAAATTCCTGCCATAACAGAATCGAACGACATTAATTGTTTTTTTTATATATACCAAAATTACTATATTTATTGTGAAACGCTATTGGATTACGTGAATAAATTAAATAAAATAAAATATATTGAAATGCCCTCTTCTTAACCGAATTCAAAGAAGGAGGTTCCCAATTTGACTCTGTTTTTTTTTAATGTTTGTTACCCCAGAACATTCGACTGGGTGACCCGATTTTGATTTTGATTTTTTCAGAATCCGTGGCGCGACAGCCGTCGGCGTCTGCTGTCAGATAGTGGCGCTGTTGTCCACGCTGCTGTCGCCGTACTTGCCTGACACGAGCCGGCGGCTCAGGGAGCAACTGAAAATAGATGCCACCAACCTTAGAATCAACCCCTTGTGAGTTAAATCATACATGTACTAACTACATACATAGTGGTCATTGGACACCCCCCCCCCCCCCCCCCTTGACACTTTGACAGCTGAGCCGTGTTTTCCAGCACAGCAGCACAACAGCTGTATTTTCCCGCACTCGCGGCAAGTTATGAAAAACACCACAGTTGTGTTTTCCGCAGTGAACGTGTTAATGTGACTGTATGTCTGTAAGTTGTTTTTTTTTTTAGAAAACCGTCGTTTATTCGGTACCTGCCCGAAGGACATGTCATTGGCAAGCCGGAACCTCTATTTATCAAAATTGAGCAAGCCAGGCTGGACGAGCTGCGAGCCAAGTACGCCGGCACGCAGACTGAGAGGGCCACCAAGGTAAGTGCTCACTTCTCCCTGGAGGCCTACCATAGATAGATAGATAAATAAACTCTTTATTGAAACACCACAGAACAAAGAAAACTTAAAAAAAAAACTAGAAAAAAAAAACAAATTTTACAATGAGTGTCACAATGGGTTCAATTGTCAATCGCTCAGAGCGATCTCTTCCAGACAACCGTGCACGGAGAGGAGTAATTAAGACATCGGACGGTGGCTTTCCTTATATACATAGAATAAAATAAATAAATAAATAAATCGTTAATTATACACAAAATAAACTTAAATAAATAGTAACATAATAGATAAACTTAATATATAGCATAATATAATAAACATACACACATGACATACTGTTCGGGCGCCAAATTATGTCTCATGTTAGACATAGATAGGGTTTGGATTGAAATTAAACCCCATATTTCGTTAATATGTAGTTGTAATAGTAAAAAACATAGAAAAATCGGAGTACATGGCCAAAGCGGCTTGGTAAGAAAAAAAAGAGTGGCACAGTATTTGACTACCTCACATATAAATTAAACTAAAGAGCCTAGTCAAGTAACGTTAGCAAGCTGTCAATAATTGAGTTCTCTCGCGCGATGCGTAGGCGCGAACACATACCATGACATCATAAAGCGATTCAATTGAAGACCTACACTGAACCGCGTCGCATAATCGTACCGTGACGTCTCATTTTTTATGTTGCTGCCATTTTCAACCTGAACTGGATCCAGTTAAGGTTGAAAATAGCAGCAACCCAAATTGAGTCGCTAACAAGCCATTTTCAACCTAAACTGAATCCAGTTAAGGTTGAAAATAGCAGCAACCCAAATTGACTCGCTAATAAGCCATTTTCAACCTATACTGGATCCAGTTAAGGTTGAAAATAGCAGCAACCCAAAATGAGTCGCTAACAAGCCATTTTCAACCTATACTGGATCCAGTTAAGGTTGAAAATAGCAGCAACCTAAATTGAGTCGCTAATAAGCCATTTTCAACCTAAACTGGATCCAGTTAAGGTTGAAAATGTAGTAAACAGTAAACACACACGTTGTGGGTAGATTCGGAAAAGAGCCAAAAAATGTAAAACGGTTCAGCAGTGAACGTGTTAAAGCGATATATTTCCACTTTTTCTTCTTGTGGTGAGATAAAGTACTTTTTTTTTTATTTAACAGAATTCCTTTTTACGTTTTCAGAGAAGTAAGGGTCTCGACGTAGCGGACTTAGAAGAGGCCATTACACAACAAGTGAGCATACTTTACTAGAACATATTTTATGGGTACTAAAATGTACAAATCATACTTTTTTTCTATTTGATTGAGTGACGAGACGAGCATGTCGTCCAATTGATGGTAAGCGCTACGCCTGCCCATAACAGTTACAGTGCCACCCAGAACTTTGCATTGCATAATCCTGCGCGGCGCTGCACTCGTCACCCTGAGACATCGGCTCTAAAGTCTCATATGCCCAGTAATTACTATCGTATTATAGTAAGATTAGCGATGGATTAGCGGTGGTAGGCTAGTGGGAGAACGTCCGCCTTCTAAAGAGAAGGACGTGAGTTCAAATCCCAGTGCGGGCACGTACCAATGTGTTTCTTGTACGTGATTATCACTCGCTTTTCGGTGAAGGAAAACATCGTGAGGAAACCCACATACCAATTTTTGGAGGTATGTATGTTGTCTACCAATCCGGACCGGGCCCCCGTGGTGGATTATGGCCTAACCCTCCTCACGAAAGTGAGGGGAGACCCGTGCCCAGCAGTGGGACGATATGGTTTGATGATGATGATGATAATATGATAAATGTGAAAGTTTGTGAATGGATGGATGGATGTTTGTTACTCTTTCAAGCAAAAACTACTGAACGGATTTGGATGAAATATTGGCACACATATAAGTTTATAAAAGTCCATTATATTTGTCTACTTACAATAAATGATTTGAGTATGATTGTGATTTTTAATTTAATTTGATTTGGTTTTTAACTTATATTTCATTCTACATCGATTTCAGGGAGAAAAAGTGCGTCAAATGAAATCGACCAGCAAGGACAAGTCCGTCTGGCAACCGGAAGTGGACAAACTGCTGGAACTCAAAAGGCAGTTGACGGTTGCGCAGAAAACGCAGGTGTTACCGGCGGCGGGCGCTAGCGTAGCCAGCTTGGAGAAAGCTGTCGCGGAACAGGTGAAGGGTCCTTAGATTACGTAAACTTAATTTAATGATTTTTGTTGTCTTCGTCTCCCCCCCCCCCCCCCCTCACTCCGCCCTCGTCCATGTCACAGAAGTGAATAGGTATCTACCATACCTTGTCCGCTGTGTTATTCGCTTTTTGACAGCTCATACAAAATTGCTCCATATAACCCATACAAATTGAGACGTTTAATTTAGCATGATCTCTCATAAGGCACTTGCAGTAGTGATTGAAACACTACAAATGAGGTTTACTACCTATAAAAACTAGTAAAACTAATAGATAGTTTAATTTTTTTTATTTTGTCTGAATGACGTAACGAGCGTGTCGTTAACCAGTTACAGTGCCACCCAGAACTTCAACAAACATCTATCCGTCCTCACAGAGTTTCACAATAATATAACTGAGATTATGTAGAATATCCTTACTTCCTTACTTATATTATAAATGCGAAAGTAACTCTGTCTGTCTGTCTGTCTGTCTGTCATCCGTCCGTCCGTCCGTCCGTCCGTCCGTCCGTCCGTCCGTCCGTCTGTCTGTCTGTCTGTTGCTCATTCAACGCTAAACTACTGAACCGATTGAAATGAAATTTGGTACAGAGATAGTCTAGAGCCTAAGAAAGGACATAGGGTACTTTTTAACGCGATAAAAGCATTGTAAGGGTTTGAAATAGGGGATGAAAGTTTGTATGGAAGTTTCGTCATTTTTGAAGCTAGAAGCTTGAAAATAAATATAGGGGATGAAAATATGTTAGGTTTCGGCTAAACCACTGCACCGATTTTAAAAATTCTTTCACTAATGGAATGCTACATTGACAGCGAGTAACATAGGCTATTTTTATCCCCATATACCCGCGGGAACGGGAACTACGCGGGTGAAACCGCGGGGCGCAGCTAGTTATGTTTAAAAATTAAAAAGTAATTTAATTAAAAATTTCAATTTCAGGGAGACAAAGTGCGTCAATTGAAATCGACCACCAAGGACAAGTCCGTCTGGCAACCGGAAGTGGACAAACTGTTGGAACTCAAAAAGCAGTTGACGGCTGCGCAGAAAGCGCAGGAGAAACCGGTGGAGGGCGCTAGTGTAGCCAGCTTGGAGAAAGCTGTCGCTGAACAGGTAATAAAGTAGAAGCTAATATAGAACTACTCTTTATTACCAAGCAGTAGTGTGCAAACATTACTGTGTTCCGGTTTGAAGGGCACTGTTTCCAGTGAAATTACTGGGCATATGAGACTTCAGAGCCGATGTCTCAGGGTGACGAGCGCAGGATTATGCAATGCAGGGTTCTGGGTGGAGCTGTGACTGCTATGGGCAGGCGTAGCGCTTACCATCAGGTGAATGACTTGCTCGACATTCAAATAAAATAAAAAAATGTTGGTACGCCCCCCGGTTTCATCCGCGCAGGCTAATTTCCCACGGGAACTGTTAATTTTTACCGGATAAAAAGTCCCTAAAGAACCTTCTCCACAAAGAAACAGAATTACCGAAATCGGTCCATCCGTTCACGCGTGATGCCGTGACCAAGGAATATGGGGATTCATTTTTATACATATCATCATCATCATCATAAACAACCCATATCGTCTCACTGTTGTCACTTCCGTGAGGAGGGCCCAGTCCGGATTGGTGGATAACACACCTACCTCCGAAATAATTCTCGCATAGGTATATGGATTTCCTCGCGATGTTTTCCTTCACCGAAAAGCGAGTGGATAATTACGTACAAATGCTTTACAGAAACACATTGGTACGTGCCCGCACTGGGATTTGAACTCGCGTCCTTCTCATTGGAAGGCGGACGTTCTCCCACTAGGCTACCACCGCTTTATAGATATGTAAATATATATATGTATACATATATATCTATATATATATAAATGTTATGTTGGTTTGTGTACGCTTCAAAAACTCAAAAAGTTCTGCACCGATCGAGCTGAAATTTTAGCATGATATATAATCCGCATCAAGGATTGTTTTTATCTATTTTTTTCATCAGTGACATATCAGCGAATGTGTGAATGTGCCACAGCGAAGCGTGGCAGTGCACAGCTAGTATATATATATATATATATATATATATATGTGTAAATTCCAGGGAGATAAAGTGCGTCAATTGAAATCCGCAACCAAAGACAAGGCCGCCTGGAAACCGGAGCTGGACAAGCTGTTGGATCTCAAGAAGCAGTTAATGGCTGCACACAGAACGCAGGAGAAACAGGATGCGGGCGATAGTGTGGCCAGCTTGGAGAAAGCTATCGCGGCGCAGGTAACTAACTAACTATACAGGGTGTCCCACGGATATGCCACATGGAGGGAAAGTACCTTGAATATTGTAGATGGAACATTTTACTGAAAGAAGACGTTATTTGAATTTAAAAAAACAATTTTTTCTGCATTCATAGATATTTAAATAGTTACATGGTTGAACCGGGAATCGAACCCGTTACACGAGAAATATAATCACCCTGTAGCTTTATCATACCGATCGAAAGGCTTCATCATAAGGATTATTTTTTGCTAAATAACATGGTGTCAGAAATAAAAGGAGAACCATGTATTTTCGCTCCTATCGAAAAATGTTTTTTGCTGTCCATCCAAAGCTTATCTGGAAGAAATCGCTTTCAGCGATAAGACCGCCCATTGTGCTACCCTCGTTTGCCTATTGTAATTTTTCTGTACTGTGTTTATTTTCGTTTCTGGTGTACAATAAAGAGTTTTCTATTCTATTCTATTCTATATTATATTTGACTGGGTGACGAGACGAACAAATTGTTCACCTGATGGTAAGCGCCACGCCTGCCCATAACAGTTACAGTGCCACCCAGAACTTCGCATTGCATGATACTGCGCGGCAAATCAAATAAATAAATATTTTAGTGTGCAAAATTTCGATTGAATCCGAGGTTTTGAATGGGGTCAAAATAATTTTCAAAGTTTCCGTTACATATATAAGATACTAATATACGTCTGAAGCTAATAAAAAAAAGAATTATCAAAATCGGTTCACCCAGTCGAAAATTATGAGGAACAAACATTTAAAAAAATACAATACAATTGAATTGAGAACCTCCTCCTTTTTTGAAAGTCGGTTAAAAAGCATATGAAAAAAGGAATGTATTGTCCAGTATGGGCACGACACCGCTCAGTGGAAGCAATGTCGCTTCCTCTGTCAAATTTATCTACCCCCTCAGTACGCAGTCGCGTGGCTTATGGGAAGCCACCAACGGGAAATGGGGGTACGAAAAGTCGCGGTCGACGGGATGCGAACCCGCCACCGGTGGATCGAGAGGCGACCTCGGAAGCCATTAGGCTAACGAGACGTTAAAGATACAGTCGAAAATCTTACACAGGCTGTGTATAGTGAAAAGAAAAGCTTATAATTGTATATATATCGACGCTAGAAAGCGTAAACGCTGTAACCTTGAAACGCAAAATTGTTCACCAGAGCCAAAAAACTTTTTTTTTGTTGAAAAAAAATCATAACTCAATGTCTACTCGACATGAAAACGTAAATTTTGGATATTTGGTGTGTTACATACAAAGCTACAATACTGCTACCTTGGTTATATCCTAAAGTTCCTAGGGGACGTTGAAATGTGGGTTTGTTTCCTAATATGTAAAAAAAGTATTTTCGGGTCGGTCAAAGGGTTACAGCGTTTACGCTTTCTAGCGTCGATATATACTAGCTGCCCGCCCCGGCTTCGCACGCATGGTGTATCGAATGAAGAAATATATAGTTTCAATTCCGCCTAAGTTGTCAGTTGTGGTGTTAGGTTAGGTTAGGTTAGGTTAAAAAAAAAAAAAAAAAAAAAAAAAAAAAAAGGTACGGTGTGGTACGTTATGGTAGTGTTGTTTCGGTTTTCTGATAAATAAAGGGTTGCTTTGGGATTTTAAAAAGGAAAGATTTACTATATGTCATCCAACAAAGTCCTATCATACATTCATCTGACAACTTAGGTGGAATCAAAATTATATATTTCGAATTTTTTTCTTTTTGATTAGGGATTTTCGCACGGTAACGCCTTATTCTAGCAACTGACAGAATATAGCTCATGGAAAGCGTTCGGTGACGATGATGCGAGTTCTTTGATTTTTGTTCAGCCAAAAAGTGCTGAACGCGCCTAAAGAAGGTTTCACTTCAAAAGTAAGACGAAATCTTCCGTTTATAGTACGACCGTGTAATAAAATGTCACTGACTGTCTTCTCTGTCGCTTTTTATAGAGATTTTGAAAATGAAAAACACAACTGTCGTGTTTTTCATAACTTGTCGCGAGTGCGGGAAAACACAACTGTTGTGTTTGTTGTATGGGAAAACTGTATGAAGAGTGCAGAGCCGCACCCGTGGCTAGACAAGCAAATCGGGTCAGCAGTGAAAGTGTTAAAAATCTATATTATATATAAAATTCTTTGTCGTGGTGTTAATTGCCCTATTCCTCCGAAACGGCTTGATCGATTTTTATGAAATTTTATGTATATTTGGTAGGTCTGAAATTGGGTTTTAAGTTACTTTTCATACTCTTAAGTGATAAGGGTGGAAAACTCCAAAATTTTTTTTTTTTTTTAAAATACATACACTCCTAAACTTTCACCCTTCTATCACCGACCCCTATTAATTTATAGCCATATCAGTGATCCTCGCCAGGAGTCTGCCGGTGTCACTTCTCACCCAGTTCTCAACAGCACGGAGTAGGAATGAGACCGAAGCCGAGTAGCATAGGCTATATTTCATCCCCGTAATCCCATGGGAACGGGAACTACGCGGGTGAAACCGCGGGGCGCAGCTAGTATATCCGTAAGATTAGTGGGAGCATAGGCCTGGTAGTTCCTGATTTCCTAGATGATACAGGAAGTCCTAAGCGTTACGATTTATGTGAACGTCTTATTTTTATTGTTTCAGGGCGATAAAGTGCGGACTATAAAGGCCTCGACCAAAGACAAAGCGGTGTGGCAACCAGAAGTGAACATTCTACTCGACCTCAAGAAACGTCTTGCAGCACTCCAATCAAATAATTAATAAAAATAATAAATATTTATTTTACTTTGACTTGGTATTGTTGTGTTTAATTTTATGTTATATGTACCCAGCTTATGCTTTGCATTGCCATATAAAATAAAAAAACTGAACTGGGGGCCTACCATGACTTCTTATAGCGACTCAATTGAAGACCTAAACTGAACCGCGTCGCATAATCGTAACCCGTTTAGGTTGAAAATGGCAGCAACATAAAAAATAAGACGTCACTGTACGATTATGTGACGCGGCTCAGTTTAGGTCCTCAACTGAATCGCTATAAGTCGTCATGGTAGGCCTCCTGATCGCTACCATATTATAATCACATCGCAATTTCATTCATGCAAGGAACATAGTACATTCATAAATCAATTTCTATAAACATTATACATTTTATATTGCTTATTTTTTAATTTACCTGTTTCGTCTATATAAATGTCTAAGATCTTCCTTTTTTTCTTATTAAATTCGTTTTTTTCAAACCGCAAAAGTATTGATGTTCTTGTCAAATTTAATTTTGTCGAAATGTCGTTTCTAAAACAACGGTAATTCGTGGACGATAACGTTTTTCAATTAATTTCCTTTAGGGACGTCAAATTAAATTTTATCCACATGAATTATCTTTGTTTCATGATACAAATTAATTTTGAGATCAAAGCGTCATCTAGTGTCGAGTAGCTAAGCATTAGTTTATTCAGTTTACGACCATAAAATGACGTATTGATCATGCCAAAAATATAGAATCCAGATTATAAAAAATATAAACGTAGCTGTCAAAATAGTCAAACTGTCAAACGATAATTACAAACATCACTTTAACAATGCCAGCTATCTCGCTTGGCGAAAGAAAACCATTTGTTTTTTTATTAAATTGTATCATATTTACTACACAGTGCATTGAATTGTCAGTGAAAATATGGAATTAAGTGTGCAGGCTTTCGACAGGATATGCCGCGCGTGCCTCACTGAATCCAGAGACATGGTGTCACTAAATACAAAGTCAGAAGATGGAAACGACTTATTAAATTTCCTCATAAATATAGCAAATATAGAATTTGACAACGAAGATGAGCTGCCTAAACAGGTTTGTGATGATTGCGAAGCATTTATACACAAGACTGAGAAATTTAAACGACGCTGTAAAGAGTCCGAGACCATTTTAAAAAACATATGCCAAAAGAGTAGCGACCAACATTTTGTAAAAACTAACAAGAACATAGCCAAAAATGGAGTCAAAGTCAATTTCTGCTTAAACGAGCCTAGTGTTGATCAAGAAATTGACTTGGAAAAATCAGATTTAATAAATATTTTGTCCAACCCAAGTATAAGTTACAAAAAGTTAGATGTTTCGTCATATGTAGACGAAAAACCTTCTGTACTGAAAGAAGAGGCTTTGGAATACGAAAACGATAATAATTCCAATGATTTCGACGATAGAGAAGAACCGGTAACCATCCCGATAGAGTTGAAACAGGAAAAAGAACGCCACAAAAGTGTCATCGATAAAAGAATTGACACAAAACAGAAATTGAATCCGCATTTGAAAACACGCAAATGCACTAACTATAAGAGCGACAAAAAACTTTTGAGCAATACTTTTATACCTATACGCAACGAACTGGCTTGCTCGAAATGCAATCTCACTTTCAATTTAGTATCATCGTGGAGCGCTCACCAAGCTACACACAAGAACGAGACGAAAACTCCAGTCCTTCCTCAATTACAATGCTCTTTATGCCTCCGCAAATTCAAAAATAAAAAGACGCTGTCTAAACACATAAAGCGGCACGAAACGGCCGACAAAGTCAAGCACACATGTCCCAAATGCAAGCGAGACTTCAAATACAAGGCGTTTCTAGAAAGCCACATGCTATCCGTACACGTTAACTCTTCCGATGGTTACATCTGTGAATATTGCCCCGAGAAATTCTCCAGTCGGAAAAGTTTAGAGGTCCACATGGACAATCATAAAAAGAAGAAGAATTCTTGTCCGTTCTGCGATAAGTCATTCCTGATGGTGTGTACGTTGAAGGACCATATACGTATACACACGGGGGAGAAGCCGTTTCTTTGCTCCATCTGCGGAAAGGGGTTTAGTCAGAAAAATAATTTGGGCCAGCATATGAAGAGGCATATGGGCCTCAAGTCATTCAGATGCGACACTTGCTCTATGGGGTAAGATTTGGGTTTTTTAATAATAATATATATTTATTTATTTAACATCTGCGCTTCGCAGTTTCAGCCGTGTAGTTCCAGTTTTTCGACAAAAACTGCATTTCCCAACTTTGACTACTGAGCCCATTTTCTTGTCTAGCTGCGGTTACGGATCTGTACCGTTGTGTTTTCTCGTACAGCTAACACAACAGTTGTGTTTTCAGCAGTGAACATGTTAACTCAACCAGTGCCAGAGAAGATTTAAAGTTTATCGGTACCTATATTATTAATTTTCCTTACAACTTCTACAAAACTCATTTTACGTTATAGATTCGTCTCAAAAGGTGAACTGGACTCGCATACAAGAAAGCACAGCGGCGCACACCCCTTCATATGCGACGAATGCGGCAACGGGTTCACCACATCCTCTGCACTCGTCAAACACCGTAGAACTCACACCGGGGAAAGACCCTACGCTTGCGACTTGTGCCCTATGAAATTCGCAGCCACAAGCACTTTGAAGAACCACAGACGGACCCACACGGGCGAACGCCCTTACCAATGCTCCCACTGCCAGAAATGCTTTGTTCAGCGCTCCGATCTGGTATCTCATATACGTTGCCACACAGGGGAAAGGCCGTTTGTCTGTCCGCAGTGTGGGCAAGCATTTAGAAAAGCGGCAGCGATGAAGGCTCACGTGAAGATGCATGGGAGAGAAACGCAGAGCGTCCTGAACCTTGATCGAGGAATGCTTTTGAACAGTATACAGTGCGATGGACACTTGGGAACCGTATAAGTAGTTTTGGCTGTAAGTTCGTCCACGAATTACAATTGTGCCATTCAAGTATTATGTAAAAGTTGATAAGCGGTGGTAGCCTCACTGACATGTAGCCTCGTGGGAGAGCGTGTGCCTTCCAAGGAGGTGGTGAGTTCAAATCCCAGTGCGGGCATACCAATGTGTATGTAATTATCCCTCGCATTTCGGTGAAGGAAAACATTGTGAGGAAACCCACATACCTACCCGAGATCTATCAACTGCTGCCCATAAAAAACAATAAAGAAACCCGAGCCGATTTACAAATATATGTACCAATGTTTACCTAAGCATATGGGAGGAGATGGATAGAGGATGGGAGATGGAAGATGTGAGATGGGAGATACAATACAACAATACAATACAATATATCAACGCTAGAAAGCGTAAACGCTGTAACCCTTTGACCGACCCGAAAATACTTTTTTTACATATTTGGAAACAAACGCTGTAACCCACATTTCAACGTCCCCTAGGAACTTTAGGATATAACCAAGGTAGCAGTATTGTAGCTTTGTATGTAACACACCAAATATCCAAAATTTACGTTTTCATGTCGAGTAGATATTGAGTTATGATTTTTTTTCAACAAAAAAAAAGTTTTTTAGCTCTGGTGAACAATTTTGCGTTTCAAGGTTACAGCGTTTACGCTTTCTAGCGTCGATATCTTTATTGAACACCATTAAGCTTAAGTAGACACAGTACAATAAACAGAGAGAGAGCGTTAATAGTTACTAAAATCCTGTTATGTAATACTCGAATGGCCCAATAGTAGAAACAGAAAAGTAAGTTATCCGTTTCCAGTATTGTTACGCTGAAAGTACCGTCCTTGCAGAATGTCTTGTTGCAAAATGTCCTATAATAATGATACATTTTGAACCTAAAAGCGTTCGCACTAACGTTCTATTGGGGCCTTTGGGAAAAATTATTCCCTGCGTTCCCACTGGTACACCAGTTAGTGGGCCTTTTGGGAATATGGCACTGTTTTTTACAGTAGTCGTATGCATGGGATGTTCTGCACATAAATCTACGAAAATAAAATTAAATAATAAGAACCAATTTATTAATCATTTTTAACATTCCATTTAAAGTTTTTGAGATTGATTTATCAGCCTCAATATTAATGGCTTTATTCATAAAAATGTATCGAAAGACACTTACTAAAACTGCGCAGTACAAGATTGTACTGCGCAGTTTTTTGAATGAGGGGGTAAGTTGAAACATTTCTGACATAACATTGTATGACATGACATTTTTTAATTGTATTACATGAGATTTTGTATTAGGTAATAAATAAGGTGCAGATAACTTCGCGTGTTAAATTGTTTAAAAGTTATGTTAACCTATTCAACCACTAGGCTATGGAGGCTGACTATTTAGATAATTTAGTTTAATTTTAATTTACTCCTATCAAACAATTTGCTGTCACATTTCAAACTTGTGAAAACAAAAGGGAAGGCAATAACTTAACAGGTTCACTGCTGAAAATACAGGCGTTGTGTTTTTCATAACTTGCCGCGAGTGCGAGAAAACACGTTTGTGTTTGTTGTATGGGAAAACAGTATGGCGCGTGCAGAGCCGCACCCGTGGCTAGACAAGCAAAACGGCTCAGCAGTCAGTGTTAACACGTTCACTGCTGAAAACGCAGACGTTGTGTTTTTGATAAATTTACACGGGTGCGGGAGAAAGATAAGTATATTTAAATTTTATTTTTGTGCTAACAGTATTGACGCCATTGATGTCAATTTTAGTTAATCTAGTCTAATTCTAGTTTAGTCCTGTCAAATTTTAATTGATACTTTCTAATCGCATTAATATGAAAACTAATTTTAGTTATCTTTGGACCAGTCTCTATGTATATTGTTTCGTTACCAATTTAATGGTGTGTTCATATTGGCGAATAATCTCTGTGTTGCATATACGCGTAGTACAAATGTCTAACCGTAAAAACTAATGCAAGAGTTTGTTTGTTAGTTTTTTTTTTAATCGAAATGGGGTATTTTTTTTATTTCACAGAATACAATAATTAAATTTAAATATAAAACTTAAACTAACAAACTGGGGTGTCCATGAGGCATGGTGCCAAAAACACTGGCTGCATTTCCACGTTGAATAGCAATAGCTATTCTCTGTGCGAGAAATGAGCCAGCCCTCTTGTCACCAGCGGCGTCGACTAAACGAGGAAATAATAGCTTAACACTGACTGCTGAGCCGTTTTGCTCGTCTAGCCACGGGTGCGGCTCTGCACACTCCACAGTGTTTTCCCATACAACAAGCACAAACGTGTTTTCCCGCACTCGCGGCAAGTTATGAAAAACACAACAGTTGTGTTTTCAGCAGTGAACGTGTTAAAAATGTTTTTCTTCGTACTGGGACCCCATGGACCAAAAGTTTCGAAGCCAAGCGGCACAAAAATGTAGTCACTAGAAAGCGTCACGTATTTGCGCCGCTTGGCTTCTTCTGCGGCTTCAACCGTGGCTCCGGCCACAGAATAGATGGTACTACTTCCGGTTCCTCAAATCTCATCCACTGAGATGAGAAGGGGGTAACATATAGACACAATCTAAATTGAATGATATTAATTTATGACAGTATTGACCACTTTTCTTATTACCTAGCTTTTATATTATTTTGTGTGTATTTTGAGGAAATGTTCGTATTATGTCGGCTTTAAAATGAAAATAACATAAAAAATAGTTTATAATATACACTTTTTGTACTTTTAATGTCAGTAGATTGGATTTTACAAGAAATAGATCAATTGTTGCGAGTATTAATTTAAAAATTGTGGTATTATATTTAACTTTAAGATTACAACGATATTATTACGATTTACATGTTTAAGTTAATTGACAACTGAAATAAAACTTATTTATATGAAATTTTAACGTTTTTTATTGTTTCTAGATTATTGTAAATAAACCTAAATAAATACTTTTATAAAAGTTGTCTTTTCTCCCACTGTGATGAAAAGTATTCAGATATTCCAGTATCCTACTAATATTATGAATGCGACAGTTTGTGAGAATGGATGGATGGATGTTTGTTCCTCTTTCACGCAAAAACTACTGAACGGATTCGAATGAAATTTGGAACACAGATAGCTTATAACCAGGATTGAGTGATAGGGTACTTTTTATCCCGATAGAATGTTCCCGTGGGACAAAACGGGAACTACGCGGGTGAAACCGCGGGGCGCAGTTAGTATATTATCATCATCATCATCAACCCATAACGTCCCACTGCTGGGCACGGGTCTCTCCTCACTTTCGTAAGGAGGGTAAGGCCATAATCCACCACGGGAGCCCAGTCCGGATCGGTGGATAACATACCTACCTCCGAAATAATTCTCGGGTAGGTATGTGGGTTTCCTCACAATGTTTTCCTTCACCGAAAAGCGAGTGATAATTACGTAAATATGTTTTACAGAAACACATTGGTACGTGCCTGCACTGGGATTTGAACTCACGACCTTCTGATTGGAAGGCGGACGTTCTCCCACTAGGCTACCGCGCCGCCGCCTACCGTTAGTATATTATACATACTATATTGACTATTTGCTATTGCGGATTCACCCGCGTCGGGTACTGTCCCATGGGAACGGTTAATTTTTACAGGATAGTAAGTATCTTATACCACACCCACATACCTACCCGAGAATTATTTCGGAGGTAGGTATGTTATCCACCAATCCGGACTGGACCCCCGTGGTGGATTATGGCCTTACCCTCCTTACGAAAGTGAGGAGAGACCCGTGCCCAGCAGTGGGACGTTATGGGTTGATGATGATGATGATGATGAAGTATCCTATGTGGTAATCCAGGTAATAAACTATCTGTGTGCCAAATTTCATCCAAATCCGTTCAGTAGTTTTTGTGTGAAAGAGTAACAAACATCCTTCCATCCTCACAAACTTTCACATCCAGGATTAGGATATTATTAAGCAGGAGTATAAGATCAAACCAAACTTTAACAAAAACCGTTCAGCCGTTACGGAGCTGAGCGGGAATATACGACTTAGGGTTACCTGGGAGTAGGAATAGTAATAATAAAATTAATTAATTAATTAATTAATATAGGTGGAAAAAATACTTCATCATTTATTAGTAAGAAATAGTTTTTGATAAATCAAATCATTTATTGCGTTAGGCAAAAAATAATTCACTTTTGTAAGTCAAACACAAATTTATTTATTCATTTAAAAGCAGAGAAAAGTATATTTAAAAGATGTTTAGTGATAGAATATTTTATTATAATACAACGTTATAATAGACTAATAAATACAATATAAAATAGATAAGGATATATTATATCGAGTAGGTGAGAAAAAAAAAAATATCTTATATCCATAGAGAAAAATCCTTATCCTTACTCCTTACTTATATTATAAATGCGAAAGTAACTCTGCTGTTGCTCTTTCACGTCTGAACTGCTGAACCGATTGAAATGAAATTTGGTACAGAGATAATCTAGAGCCTAGGGAAGGACATAGGCTACTTTTTATCGCAAAAAATGCATGGTAAGGGTTTGAAATAGGGGATGAAAGTTTGTATGGAAGTATCGTCATTTTTGAAGTTTGAAATTTATTTTTTAGGCTTTTGATTAGATATAAATAAATTTGGCATTCAAAGTTTGTAAGACTTTACCCTTGAGGGGTACAATAAATATAGGGGATGAAAGTATGTATAGGAATATGTCAAGTTTCGGCTTAACCACTGCACCAATTTAAAAAAATATTTCACTAATGGAAAGCTACATTGACAGCGAGTAACATAGGCTATATTTTATCCCCATATTTCTGCGGGAACAGGAACTACGCGGGTGAAACCGCGGGGCACAGCTAGTTAAAAATAAATCAAATGTGATCAACTAACCTAATGATTAACTAATTATGGTTTGAGTTTGAAAAAGGACATTTCCCTTTCAAGTGGCGACTCATGGCTGAATCTCGCACAAGAAAAGGAAACTCCATTAACTCTACCAGCGCTTCGGAAATACGCCCGTCAGTGAAGATAGCACCAAGAAACTACGGGGATGTCCAGCAGTGGGATGTTTATAAGGATTGCAAATAATACACATCGGAACAGAAAATAAATTCTTTAATCAATATTAAAATCCAATTTGATCAGATTAACATAAATTTGTTCAAATAATATAAGAACGTAAATACAATACCAGATATTATACAATACAATGTCATTGATGGTAAAAAAAAACTAATTTTTACAGTGCTGAGATCGACAAATACAAGACAATTAAACATTGCCATTTTAAAATATTATATTAATAAGTATTGCCATATCCGAGGTGCTTACACCTAATTTTAAAACATACCTACATGATGAAATTAATTAAAAAGATGCCAATTTTTTATTAATTATTATTTTGAGCAAATTAAAATCATTGCGTAACATATTTTCAAAATAAGAGAAGGTGTAAGTCGCCCCCTTTTAAAAAGTCATTCTAAAACACTTCTTTATATTTTAAAACTATATCTATTTATTTACAATACTCTGTTTACTTGAGGTAATGATTTTTTTCTAAACAACTTTTTGTACTGTAAAATTTATTTCCTGTTTCCTAAGCCCTTTTCTATGAAACTTTTGCCTGTAACTTTCGTTTAATATAATAATTAGTTTTTCCTTAGTAGCGATTCGGTTTACACATTGGTATGGTGACTTAGAAGGGGAGCAGGGCGCTCGCCTGATGGTAAGTCGTGCTGACATGAGTTTCATACAAAAGGTTATAATAACCTACTGAAGACTAATAATATCATAATTCATAATATTGTTCGAATTTATTTCCGTACGTTCTAATTTTTACGTATATTTATATTCGTATTCTCTAAAAAGAATCTAAATATATGTATAATATGCTTATATATGTAATAACTATATATTTTTTATTCTTTATTCATTATTAATAACAATGGTTTTCATTATTGGCACATTGCTGACTTTCGACGTTATTTTTTTGAAGTAGTTTCAATTAAGTACTAACAAAATAAACTCCAAGCGATTGCGTTAAGAAAAGTTATATCAAACGATATATAAGTCAAACGCAAATATTACACTTTCTATAAGAAAATATCACACTGAAAATTTTACGGTCACTTCACACGGAGACAGTAAGTGAGATAGTTAACTATTCACTTACTAGCCCACTGGAATGACTAGACAGGCTTGATAGAGAGAAGCCAATCACGAAAATACGTTCCAATTAATAAAAAACTACTTCAAAATTTAACAATACTTTTTAGACTAGGTTTCTATTATTATTTATTATTTTATTTGGAAACATTTTGTCACCTTAATGTTCATTATCAGCGATTTTTAAGAAAATATAAAAGGGAACTGTCGTTTTTGTTAATGTTTCTTGGTATTATGTTGGATGAAAAAAATATTTTTTTTTCAATGTTTTATTACATCGATTTCTTTTCGAATTACATAGAATCGTCAGGGAGTATATAGTTATGCTTTCAACTAAAATATCCATCGTTTCGATTTGACTCGAGTTCCCCGCATTTAATAGAGTTAGAAGTCAGATCGCAAGCCAGTACTAGTTTTATATTAGAAAAATATATTGTAATTTTATTATTGAGTTTTTTCTATATATTTATTTTAAAACGAATTTTTTTGTAATAAAAATCATCTATTTACAAAAAGAATTATGCATCCGCATCCATTAACGTTAGTATAATTAAATTGTATTTCCATTTATTCTGGTTTTAGAGCCAGACAGATCTTTCAGCGTCATTTCACTAGCTTGTTCCAGTAACTGGCTCGCGAACTCGCCCCGTCTGCCGCCGCCCTTGAAAAACCCTAAGGCCTTTACAGCCCAAGACCTATGGCCTACTCGTCTAAGTACTAGATTAACGTTAACATTGCCACGTTCCATTTGCTTGGCAGTTATGCATCCCGCCGGTTGCGTTTGCTTGATTACAATAAAAAAAAAATATACATTAACTTTTTTTTTAATTGGCACGATGTGCACAGCGCACCATGACCACAAAGAAAATCACGTCCGGACATTTCTGTTACGTCCTACATTAATTTTTAAGTCATCGATTATCGTTAGAGTATAATAATTATATTTATAATTATAACGCCAGAAGCAACCGGCATTAAATTTAAACAAAAAATTGCAAATAACAGCTGTCAAAAAAATAATACTATAAAAAATAACTGTATTATACCGCGATACGCGAAAATTAAGCACTTTACATCCTAACTATAAAAGAAAAAACATACAAAATAAGCAAATAAAATAACGAATACAAAAATAATGTTTTTTTTTTTATACATTTTTCATCACATTTTATGGCGGTAAATTAAAAAGTAAACGTACCAACGACAATAAGCATAGACGATCTATTCATTTGTTGGCAAAGGAAGTAATCATATTATTCCTTTGGGCCGATCGCACCGACCGTCCGCGACAATTTTAAAAATTGCCTTTTCAAAGAATAATTCTAGAAAAAAACGAAAGATATTTTTTAATTCGGTAACTACAATAAGATGGCACTTTTAAACTAGATACAAGCGTTAGCCAAAAGGCGTTTTTGACGTAGTTTTCTAAATGTCATTTCCACGATGAATGCTTCATCGATTTTAAGGAGTGTGAGATGCTTTCGGGATGGCAGCGCCCTCTGTTGGACAAAATGAACTTTTAACAAAACAAAACTCGAAGTGAAACAGTTTCTATCGCTACATAACGACCCCACCGGGAAAACCGGTCATTGACTTTTCTCTCACTGCATATTGACACGCGGTCATTGACCTCTGCGCCCACCGAGAAAAACTGCCATTGACTTTTCTCTCGCTGCATATTGACACGCGGTCATTGACCTCTGCACCCACCGAGAAAAACTGCCATTGACTTTTCTCTCGCTGCATATTGACACGCGGTCATTGACCTCTGCACCCACCGAGAAAAACTGCCATTGACTTTTCTCTCGCTGCATATTGACACGCGGTCATTGACCTCTGCACCCACCGAGAAAAACTGCCATTGACTTTTCTCTCGCTGCATATTGACACGCGGTCATTGACCTCTGCACCCACCGAGAAAAACTGCCATTGACTTTTCTCTCGCTGCATATTGACACGCGGTCATTGACCTACCGCCCACGCGGCGATCACCTAGCAGCAGCCTTCTCCAAAAATTTAATCTTCAGCCATAGCTCGAGGAGGGACGGTTGCTCTCGCTGCATATATAGATACGCGGTCATTGACCTACGTCCACTCACCGTTCACTTAACAGCGGCCTTCTCCAAAAAGTCCATCGGTCATTGACTTTTCCTTTGCTGCATAATGACACGAGGCCATTGACCTACCTCCCCCCACTCACCGTTCACTTAGCAGCAGCCTTCTCCAAAAAGTCCATCTTCAGCCGCAATTCCAACAGGAACAGCTGCTTTTGCAACGAGAAGATCTCCTCCTTCTGCCGCAGCTCCAGGTTGAGGATCTTCATCTTGGCCTCGTGTTCCCAGGCCGCGTGCGCGCGCTTGGCGCTGAAGTACAGGCGCTCCTCCTCCGTGGCGGAGTGGCACGGGGGATGCGGGGGGTCCTCGGGGGGGTGGCTGTGGGGGTCGTGCCCGTTCTGAGGATTACAAGCACGTATTTAGTGATTTATTTTCCTAATGAGTATTAATCTAGTTTAGGCGTGAGAGCCGTGAGGTTTTTAACAACTTAGTTGATAAATTTCATAGAAAAAGTTTAAGAAAATAGAGGGGAAGGGGGGGAAGGTGTGTTTATTTTGAATGTTTTACGTTTCTCTTTTATGCAAAGCTAATCAAATTATTATTAAAAAAAACTACTAGATACTACTGACATTTTCTGACAAACCTTTTATTACACTTAGAGAGAGAGAGAGAGGGGGGACGGGACGGACAATAACTTATCATCATCATCATCATTATCAACCCATAACGTCCCACTGCTGGGCACGGGTCTCTCCTCACTTTCGTGAGGAGGGTTAGGCCATAATCCACCACGGGGGCCCAGTCCGGATTGATGGACCACATACCTACCTCCGAAATAATTCTCGTATAGGTATGTGGGTTTCCTCACGATGTGTTCCTTCACCGGAAAGCGAGTGATAATTACGTACATATGTTTTTACAGAAACACATTGGTACGTGCCCGCACTGGGATTTGAACTCACGACCTTCTGAGTGGAAGGCGGACGTTCTCCCACTAGGCTACCACCGCTAACTAACCGCTATAACTTATCTGCTATTATGATTTCCAGACAATAATAAAATTACAATAAATTAAATAATAACAAAATGTTTCACCACCTATTACTGACTAGTTTTCAACTCACCTTTCGTTTAACGTCGTCTAAGTTACTTAGATTTAAAGGAGTGTTCGACAGTTCGTTGAGCTTTTGCAATATATTTTGTTGGATCCGTGCCTGTAACGAGAAAATTACATTTATTTCAATTAATAACTAAAAAACTTTCAATTTATTATTTATTTATTTAATTAATTAATTATAACGGCATAACCAATTATATTAACTAATAGCACACAATAATGATCGTGTCAGAACAAGTATAACATTCAAAATTAACATAGAAACAAGAATATAAACATGAAAATAAAAACAATTTTAAATTTAACAGCTCTAAACACGTTCATACATCGCTCTCACAAAACTTCAGACAAACAGACAATATCTCTGAGCATCCGTCCACGAACAAATAATAATAATAAAAATTTGTCAATATAAATAATTAGTCATTAATTACTCATTAGTCTCTGCCAGGGGATCGCCACTATTCAAGTGAGGCTTGAGGGGGGGGGCTCTTAATAGCAAAAATCACTAAATATCACAAGGGGCGAGGGGGGGTGTACATACCACGTGCATTAATTTTCTCGTCAAACACGTGATTTCTAAACCGAAAAGTGGCTACTGTAAAAATTCTAAAAAAATATTAGTACCAAATTTTAAAATTGTAGTAGGCACTACAAAATACACGTGATGTGGGGGGTAGGGGGGGGTAGTCATAAACCTCACTACGTGTCACCATTTGGGGGGTAAAAAAAACATCACGCGCTCAATGGGCGGCCCCTAGCTTAGCCTTCCAAAAATGTAATTTTTCCATCACTATCTTCCTTTTGTTAAATTCCGCTCGCTTCGCTCCAAGTTTCAGCTCGTATTTATTCGCTCGCTCCGCTCCCGCGTACCTGTTCGATGGCGTGCAGCGGGTGCAGGGGGCGCTGCGGCGGCGGCGTGTGCGGCAGGATCTGCACGTGCGGCTCCAGCACGTTCGGAGTACTCGTGTCGTCGCTTTCGTTCGCACTCGAGAGTCGGCCGTTTGACATCTACGAATAGGGGTCGTATTGTTTCACCGTTATCACGCATTATCTTGTATACTATTGGAGGAGCAGTTTCTAAACTATCACATACATCTAGACCCCTAGGACTCCCTGTATCTAGGTAACAAGGAACTACGAGGACCATGGTCCCACAAATACCCAGACTTCGAGAAAATATCGGTCCTACCTACCTACCAGTCAAAATTGTTGCGTTTTGTTTTTCCACTTGTCCGTTGAAGTTTCACTTCTACTATGTAACTATTTGACTGAGTGACGAGACGAGCAAGTCGTTCACCTGACGGTAAGCGCTACGGCTGCCCATAACAGTCACAGCACCACCCAGAACCCTGCATTGCATAATCCTGCGCTCGTCACCCTGAGACATCGGCTCTAAAGCCTCAAATGCCCAGTGATGTCGCTGGAAACAGCGCCCTTGAAACCGGAACACAGTAATGTGTGCACGCTACTGCTTGGCGGATGGATATCTGGCAAAGGTGTGGACTTCCCCAGGCGGTCTCTTGCAGAAGAGGTCTCCCACTACTTAAATACTTACTGTTAATTGCCCTGTGGAACAGTGTGTGTGTGTGTGTGTACTCACGTTGACAGGTAAGCAGTCATCATCCTTGACGCTGTGTGCGCCCTCCACACTGGTCGTTGCTTGGTCCTCTTCGTCTATAAAGAAATTGTTTTAACACGTTCAGCGCTGAAAACACAACTGTCGTGTTTTTCATAGCTTGCCGCGAGTGCGGGAAAACACAACTGTTGCGTCTGTTGTATGGGAAAACACTATGGAGCGTGCAGAGCCGCACCCGTGGCTAGACAAGCAAATCGGCTCAGCAGTGAAAGTGTTAAAATAACTTTACAAGTATCTCTAGTAGCGTTCTTTTCTATGCCTCTTCTATGCAATATTATTTGTCGATAATAAAGCAATTTTTTTTTCTGGTAAAAATGCATGAAAACATCGCGAGGAAACCCACATACCTACCCGAGATTTATTTCGGAGGTAGGTATGTTATCCTGACCAGTATAGTATGGCCTTACCCTCCCCACGAAAGTGAGGGGAGACCCGTGCTCAGCAGTGGGACGATATGGGTCCATGATGATGATGTCGCTTTTGATATTCTTTTTGTTGCTCTTCTCCATGCATGGTTGTCTAGAAGAGATCGCTTTCAGCGATAAGACCACCCATTGTGACACTAATTGTTCTGTGGTGTTTCAATAAAGAGTTTATCTGTCTATCTGTCTATGATGATGAAGAGTAAAAATGCAGCTGTGTGGATAGGACGTGGGACGTTGATTCAAGTAACCTGTGATTGAGCTTTAATAAAATATTAGGGAAAAACGCAATTCCATATCGGTAAACGTATTAGGAAGCTTAGTAATGAGACGAGCATTTCGTTCAGCTGATGGTAAGCGCTACGCCTGCCTATAACAGTCACAGTGCCACCCAGCACTTTGTATTGTATAATCTTGTGCTGCACTGCGCTCGTCACCCTGAGACATCGCCTCTAAAGTCTAATGTGCCCAGTAATGTCGCTGGAAACAGTGCCCTTCAAACCGGCACACAGTTATGTTTGCACACTACTGCTTGGCGGATGAATATCTGGCAAAATGGTACTTCTCCAGGTGGTCTCTTGCAGAAGAGGCGTACCACTGCAAACTATGTTCAGCAACAGACGTTCTTTTTTTTATTTGAAGAAGTGACGAGACGAGCATGCCGTTCACCTGATGGTAAGCGCTACGCCTGCCCATAACAGTTACAGTGCCACCCAGAACATCGCATTTCAAAAACCCGCGCGGCACTGAACTGCTCTCGTCCCCCTGAGACATCGGCTCTAAAGTCTCATACGCTCAGTAATTTCGCTGGAAACAGTGCCCTTCAAACCGGAACACAGTAATGTTTGCAGGCTGCTCCTCCTTCTTCTCCCTCTTTCTCTTCTGTCTTTACGTACCTTTAACATCAAGAGGATGCATGTTCTGCCACAGCATGCCGTCCAGTATGCCGGGCGCGTCGGGGGGCGGCTGCTGGAACCATCCAGGTTACATTCTTTTAGATCTAGTATGAATGGGCCAGCCGGTACGGGTCGACGGAGGCGAACGCACCTCGAACAAATCGAGGACGTTCCAAAGAAAGGCCAAGTCAAAAGGACCTGTAACCGGCGAGCATGTCTCATGAAACTCATGGACTCATGAAAGTGAGGAAGGATGAATGAAAATGTGGAAGGATGTAGTCTTTGCCTACCCCAGCGGGGAGAATGCGTTAATGTATGTAGGTAGATAAGGTATAAAGAATAAATTAAGTTATGTATTGATCTTCTATACGCGTATCTTTTTTTGTGCGGGTGCTGGTGTGCTTTATTAGGCAGTTGTAAACGATCTATTTTGTTAGTCTACTCTTGGTCTACTGTGGTCTACACTGGTCTATTCTAGCCTACTGTGGTCAACAATAGTCTATTTTAGTCTACCGTGGCCGATTATTGGTCTACTGTGGTCTACATTGCTCTAATCTACTATGGTCTTCTTTGGTCTACACTGGTCTACTCTAATCTTCTGTGGTCTACTCTGGTCTACTGTAGTCTAATCTTGGTCTACTGTGGTCTACTACGGTGTACTCACCGTCACTTGCTGGTCGTTGCTGCGCATCTTGCACTTCTTCTTGTAATTCTCGTACCACATCTTGACCTGCGCGGGGGTGCGCGGCCGCTCGCCGCCGCACCGCTTGTTCACCTCTTCGCATATGGTGGACCACACGAGCTGGAACATAAGGTAAGGTAAGGTAAGATAAGGCAGTAAATTTTTTCATCATCATCATCATCGACCCATATCGTCCCACACCGTCCTCTCACTTTCGTAAGGCGGATTAGGCCATAATCCACCTAGGGGCCAGTGTCCAATCTAATCTGGGGGCCAGATCCGTAAATTTTGAATTTCCTCCAAACTTATTTTTTTACTGTGAGGTTACGCGTTCGGTGTCCGCACAGAGAAAACATTTGTGTGAACCACAGGTATTTGCTCTGAGTCTGCGTGTTTGTAGGAGCATGGTCCTCGTAGTTCCTGATTCCCTAGTACAGGGAGTCCTAGGGGTCAGCATCTTGACGTGATCTTTTCGCGAAGAAAAATCGGTTGTCTGTAAAGTTGGTTTACGGACGATAGTTTAACGTGACAACGTCATAACAAGACATTGATGAAATGATTGCATAAGTTTATGAAAAAAACTTAAAATTGAATCATTTTTTAATAATAACGAAATAAATACTTGAAATTATACTAGTAATCAGATTTTAAAATGGCAACCTTTATTTCCGAAATTGTAGTTGTAATAAGCAAAAAAACCACATTAACTTTTCGCTTCACTTTATAAACAGTCGACGAAACAGTTCACGTGTAGATGTAAGTTGTGTGCTGCCGCTGTCTTTCTTCTCCTCGGACGCATATGCCAATCGAGTGGAAGGGAGATAGATGCGGCGCAAGCGTACAATGAGCGTAACGGGACAATGTGTCATCTTTTTCGTGCATGCAGCGATCATCGATTCATTAGACGTTGTCACGTCAAAAAGTCTCAGGGTGCTGAGCGCAGTGAAACCGCTGACTACATTATTTGCTTCAATAATAATTAGGTCTTACATTACTTACCGTCAGCGTTATTCTATCCACCGGTATTTCTTACTATACGTTATACGTCCTTATTTATTCAGTGTTTTTAATTTATGTTACCAAGTAGCGAGACGAGTCGTCCACCTGATGGTAAGCGCTACGCCTGCCCATAACAGTTACAGTGCCATCCAGAACTATCCATTACAAAATCTGTGCGCCACTGCACTGCATGACAAAAAAATAATATATGGTAGGAAATAAATAGGAATATGGTAGAATTGTAGCTGCAGGGGGTCCACCGGAACCAGCAACATTTTTAAAGTGGTCTATGGGAAAGAAATTCTGGGAACTTCTGTACTAAACTAATAATCTTTCTATATATCTAATTACCGTCATAGGAAGTGCATTTGGCGTCATGAAGAAGTGCTCTTTGCGTCATGTAGATGTGCTCTTTGAGTCATGAAGGAGTGGACTTTGCGTCATGAAGAAGTGCACTTTGCGTCATGAAGGAGTGCACTTTGCGTCATGAAGGAGTGAACTTTGAGTCATGAAGGGCGTCATGAGAAATGCAGGTTGTGAACAGAGAACAAACTATTAGACAAGCTATTGTCAAATGTAAATTTTGAGACAAGTGTACATTCTGCATATAGCCAATTTCTACACTATAGGTAGTATGAGATGACACGAGTAAACCCACCGGCAAATGCAGCATGTGTAATAACCGCGACCTTGATCGCAAATAATCTACTTATCGATTCGGTATCATGGTTAATTTGTTACGTAAACTGTCAGATTGTGTGATTATACCTAACTCTGGATACATTCTTAAACTTTGAACAGAAACCTAACATGTAAGTATTTCTTTAATAGTTATATATATTCTATACTTAGGTATAACGTTTTTCATGTCCATCCAAAGGTTGTCTGGAAGAAATCGCTTTCAGCGATAAGACCGCCCATTGTACTACCCTTGTTTACCTATTGTAATTCTTCTGTACTGTGTTTATTTTTGTTTCTGGTGTACAATAAAGAGTTTTTCTATTCTATTCTATACATTAACGCGTTCACTGCTGAAAACACAACTGTAGTGTTTTGCATAACTTGCCGCGAGTGCGGGAAAACACAACTGTGGTGTTAGCTGTATGGGAAAACACTATGGAGTGTGCAGGGCTCAGCGGTCAAAGTGGTAAAAGCTCTACTCGCGGCTCCCTTATTCGCGGGTAATAAAATTCATACGATACAGCGAATAGCGAAGTCCCGTTGGGATAGGCAGAGGCTACATCTCTCCACATGCTACGATCCCAGAGGGAAGCAGTACACCAACTCCCTGATACCCCCTACCGGTGTCTGGAACAGCAGACCAATAGGCTGTGTAGGGCCCATGCGTGGTGGCAGATCCTTTCCGCCTGCTCTCATTCACACAAAGAACAGCAATCCGTCTTTTACTCATCATCTCGCATGCTTCCTCAATTTTATCTTCCATGTCTCCTCCAACACTCATCGTAGCAAAATAGCTTTCTATAACTCACTCTTCGGCCCTCGGGAAATGCGAGGTAGCCGGTAGCGAAAGGCGACGCCGCCATTGCGGTCCCACAAGTAGTTCGAGAAGATTTTGTCCGCCCAAGCAGAGCCTCGTGTTTGGGTAAACCTAGCCTTATTCTTGGGTAGCGAAACTAGCCAATATCTCTGTCCGGGAATCGAACCCGCAACCGCACGCTTCGCAGTCAGCTCACCATCCAATTGCGTTCGCCGCGTGCACTTTGATACTGGACTTTGTTTTAGCATCACGTAAAAACTAATAAACCGATTGCAATGCGGTTTTCACTGTTTGATAGCTTAGAATCTAACTCGTACAATGATAGACATGACATCTCCAAATTTACAATGATCCAATAGTAGATTGTACCACAAGGGAACAAAATAATGTCTTTAGGGCGAGAGCGATTTTTCGATCGAGGTTAAATATTTTTGCCACCGTGTGGTACACTATGCTTTTCATCCGAAGCTATGAGAAAAATTCATCATACGAGAAAAAAACTTTCCTTTAAATTTGTAAAGCCAATGCCGCGTCGGCACGCGCTGTTTTTTATTGCCGGCCAGGACTTTATTGAAGCGAATTGCGTTCAAACTTTTCAATTAAACAGTGTTCCAAATTCAAAACTCATTTCTTCACTGTTATTAAGTGCGCTGGAATGACCCACTTTGTTCGCACTTATCGGGAAGGCCTCTTTTCGAATAGATGGGATGAAAAGACTATTTTAAATTTAATAAATGGTAACGACTTTTTGAGAACTCGTTTCGTTTTATAATGTCAAGATTTTGAGAAATAAAACGAAACCGAACTGGAATTACCGCTTCGGTCATAGATTTATCATTTCCTATAGATCATTATAATAAATAATGTATAAAGCACTTTGGGAGAAAGTCTCCGCTAGTTTTGCGAATCCCAAAATTAAGTAGACAAATAAAATAGCGGCTATAGCCTAGTGAGAACGTCCGCCATCCAAGCAGAGGGTTGCGAGTTCAAATCCCAGTGCGGGCACGTACCAATGTGTTTAAGAAAAACATATATACGTAATTATCACTCGCTTTTCGGTGAAGGAAAACGGCGTGAGGAAACCCACATGCCTGAGAATTATTTCGACGGCTTGTGATATGGCAACCAGGGACCGGGCCCCCGTGGTGGATTACGGCCTAACACTCCTCGTGATGGTAAGGGGAGACCCGTGCTCAGCAGTGGGCGGCATTACTCATCAGTAATGTTACTTACTTATAGTGTTTATTAAATGATGTAAGTACGCCACCCACCCTACTATCGAAAAATGTTTTTTACTGTCCATCTGTTTTTTACTGTTGTCTGGAAGAAATCGCTTTCAGCTATAAGACCGCCCATTGTACTACCCTCGTTTACCTATTGTAAATTTTCTGTACTGTGTTTATTTTTGTTTCTGGTGTACAATAAAGAGTTTTTCTATTCTATTCTATTCGGTAAAGGATAACTGTCATATTATTTTGCATAGGAGTAAATTGAATTAAGAGTTTGTTCGTTCGTGTTATCTGCATAATGGTATTTTAATATTAAAATACCGTTACGAAGATAACACCCAAGTAGTATTAGTAGCGGGAGGCGTCTTCTGCAAGAGAACGCCTGGGGAAGTACAACACCTCTGCCAGATATTCATCCACCAAGCAGTAGTGTGCAAACATTGCTGTGTTCCGGTTTGAAGGGCGCTGTTTCCAGCGACATCACTGGGCATTTGAGACTTTAGAGCCGATGTCTCAGGGTGCGGTGCCGCGCAGGATTATGAAATGCAGGGTTCTGGGTGGTGCTGTAACTGTTATAGGCAGCCGTAGCGCTTACCATCAGGTGAACGAGTTGCTCGTCTCGTCACTCAGTCAAATAAAAAATGAGACAGTTCTGAGCTTTTTTCGACTGTACTGAGCTAAACTTAAACAACGCAAAGTAGCCATTTAAATAGATAAGCAGATTTTCAATCGTGATAAGATAAGGGCGAGTGCCCACTGGGCTCTCCCCACCGCCACAGGGCATTGTTATCGGTTCAGTAGTACAGTAGTACTCATCATCATCATCAACAACCCATAACGTCCCACTGCTGGGCACGGTTGTCCCCTCACTTTCGTGAAGGGGATTAGGCCATAATCCACCACGGGGGCCAGATCCGGATTGGTGGATCACATACCTACCTTCGAAATAATTCTCAGGTAGGTATGTGGGTTTCCTCACGATGTTTTCCTTCACCGAAAAGCGAGTGATAATTACGTACATATGTTTTTACAAGAAACACATTGGTACGTGCCTGCACTGGGATTTGAACTCACGACCTTCTGCTTAGAAGGCGGACGTTCTCCCGCTAGGCTACCACCGCTACTACCACAGTAGTACTGCTGAACTGTTTTTGAAGTAAAACTTCTTTACGCGCGCTTTTCTTGGGGAGTAAGCTGGCGAATGCGTTACGAAAAGTGTGATCGGGCGAGGCGAACGGAAGTTGAGTTGGAGATATAAGTTTGTGAAGATAGAGAATTACGTTTGGTATATTTTTTTAAATGTAATTTATGTTTTTTTTTAATAGTTGAAGTTTTGGGTGTACTATGTGTCCCAGCACACATTTAGTTTTTTTTTGGCTCTGCGTATCTTCACACAACGTGTGTGTTTACTTTTTACTGGCATTGTGTCATAACTAAACTCAATCAGTTGGTGCTTTAACTGTTATGGGCAGCCGTAGCACTTACTATCAGGAGAACGACATGCTCGTGACTTGACTCGGTCACATAAAAAATAATAACCAACTAACCAACCAACCAAAACCACCCCACCCCAGTGACATAGAAAAAAAAAACATCTTAGCATCCCCACTATTAGAGACGATGGTATTTTTAATTCCCCATTGATCACCAGTGGGGAAGCTTCATGGCTTTGCGTGGCTCGTGTGCGATCGCCCTAACTTCTAACCAGTGATAAAACATCGATTAGATAGCTTATATCACATTCATTGATAACTGCGGTTAACAATATGACTCGGTTAACGTATCTTGTTGATTAATTTGGACTGATTTAGATTCTTTGGTTGGCACGTGTTGTTTTAATTGACTTCAAATATTAAATGACATTTTCTTATATGAAATACGTGTTCGGTACAGCGAGCTGATCAAAATGAGTCCAAACACCATCACTCTACTGTTAGTCGCTGAGGAGTTCCGCTGTCTACCTTCCGCCTCTATCAGATCAGCTCGCTGTCACCATAGTATTGTGTTGTCATCGGAACTTGACAGGCGAGTAAAATGCAACTCAATTCAGCAACGGGAACAAGGGCCAAACTTTCTCAATCAGCTTGTAGTCTCTGCGGTAGTTACCCGTTACCGGTGGTTACCCGCTAGCGGCTATTACCCGCTAGCGGTAGTTACCTGCTTGCTGCGGTTGGTGGCGTTGTTGGAACGCCCTTGCCGCAGCACGTCGCGGTGTCACGCGATCAGCTCGAGCCCGGTTCTCTGCTCCAACTCTAGTGTGACGGTGGTTACCCGCTAGCGGTTGTTACCTGCTTGCTGCGGTTGGTGCCGTTGTTGGAGCGCCCCTGCCGCAGCACGTCGCGGTGTCTCGCGATCAGCTCGAGCCCGGTTCTCTTCTCCAACTCTAGTGTGACGGTGGTTACCCGCTAACGGTTGTTACCTGCTTGCTGCGGTTGGTGGCGTTGTTGGAGCGCCCCTGCCGCAGCACGTCGCGGTGTCTCGCGATCAGCTCGAGCACGGTTCTCTTCTCCAACTCGGTGAAGTTCTTGGAGCGCTCCTTGTGGCCGCGGCGCGCGCGGATCGTGGATGTGGCGCTACGTGTTGACATATCAGGCTGTAACAAATATGTGCCGTTGATAATACTTAGCAACTTCCGTATAAATAATACACGATAACACGACGACCGCCGCCGAAAAATATTTTTTGAAGTGAAACTTCTTTACGCACGCTTGACTTGGGGAGCAAGCTGGTGAATGCGTGACGGGTGTTACGAAAAGTGTGATCGGGCGAGGCGAACGAAAGTTGAGAGGGAGATATAAGTTAGTGAAGATAGAAAGAGAGAGTTTCGTTTCGTATATTACTGTAGGGGCAAGAGAGAGAGGTGCAAGCACACATTTTTTTCTCTCTTTCTCTCATAGCCAGTTATCATCATCATCAACTCATAACGTCCCACTGCTGAGCACGGGTCTCCCTTCACTTTCGTGACGAGGGTTAGGCCATAATCCACCACGGGGGCCCGGTCCAGATTGGCCAGTTATATACATAAATATGGATGGAGCTAAAGAAGTTATAAAAAACACAACGTCTGTGTTTTCAGCAGTGAACGTGTTAACGTTGCTTATTACCAAGGTGAGATGTCAATTGTTACACATCATATGCGAATGCTATGAAGCTCGATCGGTTTTTTTTTAATTATTATCATCAAAAATCAAAACAAGACAGTGTTCAGAAATGCCAAATTTTAATGCATTCAGTTGCCTTTTTTTATTGGAATACCAGACGATGGCTCCGGTGGTCATAAATAAGTTAGACCATTGACCAGTAAGCCCCGATACCTAACGTACACATGTAGAATATTGAATTTGAATTCTAAATACTTAGTCCGGGAGCTGTCGGACAGTTTTATTACTAATGGATAGGGTAGGAATCGCTTAACACTTTGACAGCTGAGCTGTTTGGCTTATCTAGCCACGGGTGCGGCTCTGCACGCTCCACAGTGTTTTCCCATACAACAAACACAACAGTTGTGTTTTGCCGTACTCGTGGCAAGTTGTGAAAAACACGACAATTGTGTTCTCAGCACTGAAAATGTTAATCGACACTCCACCGGCTTGGAAGGCTCCACACGTCTGGGGGGTGCTTTTGGTGAGCCAGGTCACCCCCTCTCCCCACAGGTCTACTCGGGCTCGCAGGGGCAAGATGGTAAATGCTAGCGAGAACCCAACTTCCCTCACCTCGGCGAAGGACTGCTAACAAAAGGGGTATTGGTGTGTTCGAGCCTCACACCCCTCCTCTGTCATCTAGTGGCGAAGGGGATAATGTGACGGCATTTTCCTCCACAAAATGAAAATAATTTTTTAATCGAAATTGCTTTTGAAATGATTGCGCATAGGTTTGTAATATTCACCAGTAATTAAACTATCCACCAGCTCCCGACCTATACAGTAGAAATTAGGCCTTGGGACCGGTCCGGTTTATAGGCAGCGCGGTTATCTAGTGGAAACACCGGTTAAGCTGTGATTACATATAGATACAGTTTGGAAGGATATTCTAATAGCTCCAGTTAATGTCAACTTATATGCTAATATTGTAAAAAATAAACTGGTAACTATTAAACAAATGACATTAAGTTGAAAAAAACTAATTTTAAATACGAATGAAAGCGGTGGGCGCCTAGTGGGAGAACGCCTTTCAAGGGCCGTTCAAATCCTAGCGCGGGCGCGTACCAATGTGTTTCTTGTAAAACATATGTACGTAATTATCACTCGCTTTTCGGCGAAGGAAAACATTCACTTACCCGAGATATATTTCGGAGGTATCTGATTCATCAATCCGGACCAGGCCCCCCCGTGGTGTATTATGACCTAATCCTCCTAACGAAAGTGAGGGGAGACCCGTGCTCAGCAGTGGGACGACATGACGATGATGACAAGTTCTAATAGGTTTCGTAAACGCTCTTCAATTCGAATGGCATCACTATATAGTATTTAAAAAGACTAATAGAAACTTCTAGAATACTTGGCCAAGTAAGTGCTAACGTTAGGTATTGGCTAGGTTACCTACACGGTTAATAATACCAGCGTAAAACCCAACTAGTATTCCAACAGCTAGACAACGTTTGACATTTAATTTTCCACTCTAATCAAAACTAAGCTTGTACAAAAAAAAGAAAAGTTTTGGACCGGTGCATACGGGTAATAAAGAATTAAAAAATATGTTAGTTTCTAACTATATATTCAGCCCGTATCCACCCACTGCTGGGCATAGGCCTCCCCAGTTTCACGCCACTTGTTCCGGCCCTGTGCCAATCTCATCCAGTCTGTCCCAGATTGCTTGGCGATGTCGTCCGACCATCGAGCTGGTGGACTGCCTTGCAGGCGTTGCCACAACTCCGCAATTTCTTTTGTCCACCTCTGGTCTTCCCGTCTTGCCAAGTGTCCTGTGTAGTAGTTGGAGGCCTCTTCTGCAAGAGACCACTGGGAAGTACCACACCTTTGCCAGATATCCATCCGCCAAGCAGTAGTGTGCAAACATAACTGTGTTCCGGTTTGAAGGGCATTGATATGGAGTGTTGGGGATGTCCTCAACCTTACATACACACACTAAGTTTAATGGATAGGTAGATTGATACTAGTTGTTTTTTTTTTCTATATAAGAACTCGTGTAAATTTATAACTCGAATATATGATAACCTGTTTATTTAACATTAGGATCGGCGCTACGTATTTATGCAGATACGAGTACCGATATAACTATTGGCGTGTCTAATACCTAAGTATGGAGGTATAGCTGAGCCCGCGGTGTCACCAGTCTACCATAATACATTTTTCACCATAAATCATTTTTTTCGTTTTCATGTTGAAATATTTAGCACTAATGCACCGTATCGCTCAAATATGTCACTGAAATCATCAGTTTGACGGTTTATTGACATATTTGAGCGATACGGTGCATTAGTGCTAAATATTTCAACATAAAAACGAAAATAATGATTGACGGTTGGCGCGAAATAGTCTTGTTTATATTAGTGAGCCGGTGTAGCTCTAAAAACGAAAAAACTGTTTGTAATTTAAAATTCCTGCCATAACAGAAACGAGCCACCTTAAGGCGCGCGAATTTAAAATGTTTTGTTAGCCGCGGGCCGGTTCAAAAGCCTGGGCGGGCCGCATCTGGCCCGCGGGCCGGGCGTTGCCCATATATGCATTGGACAGAGTAATTGTTTACTAGATCAAACGCAGACGCTGTAAGTGAATATGAATGCCCTCAATAGCACAGTAGTTAAAAGTAGCGCCTCCAATGATCGGGGTCGCGGGTTCAATCGACGGGAGCGAGGTAGGCGTCTTGTTTCATTCGAAACTCATGACGATGAATGTAGTTTGTTCTTTATGTACTCTCATGTATGATTTTCTTTACGCACGCTTGACTTGGGGAGTGAGCTGGTGAATGCGTTACGAAAATTGTGATCGGGCGAGGCGAACGGAAGTTGAGAGGGAAATATAAGTTAGTGAAGATAGAAATAGAGAGTTATGTTTCGTATATTTAAAAAAAAATTATGAAATTTTTTTTTTTTTTTTTTTTTTTCATAATTTTTAGTTGTAGTTTAACTTCTACTATGTCCTAGCACATATTTCGTTTATTTAATTAATAAGTATATTCGTGTTTGATAACTATCTCACCTGATGGTAAGTGACAATGCGTTCTAGTTAGTCTAGTTCTAGTTCGATGGTGCACGCTTACCTAGAAGTAACCTATTCAGCCGTGCCTTGAAGACTCGTGATTGTAAGAGAAAAACCCTTTTACAACTCAAACACTCGTAAGTCTTATGTACAGCCACCTTTGCTAGATATTCGTCCGCCAAGCAGTGGTGTGAAAACAATACTGTTCCGGTTTGAAGGGCATTGAGTCCAGCGTCATTACTGGGCGTATGAGACTTTAGAGCCGATGTCTCAGGGTGACGTGCGCAGTGTATTTTCGAAGCACTGGTAGAGTAAACACGTTCAGTGCGGGAAAACACAAGTGTTGTGTTTGTTATATGGGAAAACACTATGGAGTGCGCAGACCCCCCGTGGCTAGACAAGCAAATCGGCTCAGCAATCAAAGTGTTAACGGAGTTTGCTTTTCTATGCGAGATTCAGGCATGTATCGCCACTTGAAAGGGAAATGTCCTTTTTCAAACTCAAACCATAATCAGTTAATCATTAGTTTAGTTGATCATATTTTGACTTATTTTCTTTTTCTATGCATAAGAGACTTAACTGATTGACTTTTAAAAGTGCAATATCTTTGCTTACTTGCTATAAATGGATCGAGTTAAGTTTTAAGATGGTTAGCGGGGAAAACGGCCTTTAACACCTTTGGTGCTGGAAACACAACTGTCGTGTTTTTTCATAACTAGCCGTTGTGTTTGTTGTATGGGAAAACACTATGGAGTGCGCAGAGCCCCCGTGGCTAGACAAGCAAATCGGCTCAGCAGTCAAAGAGTCAACTCATCATCAACAACCCATAACGTCCCACGGCTGGGCACGGGTCTCCCCTCACATTCGTGAGGAGGATTAGGCCATAATCCACCACGGGGGCCAGTTCCGAATTGGTGGATCACATACCTACCTCCGAAATAATTCTCGGATAAGGTACGTGGGTTTCCTCACGATGTTTTCCTTCACCGAAAAGCGAGTGATAATTACGTACATATGTTTTACAAGAAACACATTGGTACGCGCCTGCACTGGGATTTGAACTCACGACCTTCTGCTTGGAAGGCGGACGTTCTCCCACTAGGCTACCACCGCTTAAAGTGTTAACTACCTTGTAATAACAAGATAGTTTGTAGCCACAAGACACACGTATACCCAGTGTCAATGTCTCGAGCAAAATTAAACTGGGTAAATACAGAAATAGGACTCAATGTGTCACTAGTACTATTTCGGATTTGCAACTAAACGAACGGTCGTTCTCTCTGATAAATTCTGGTGAATACGGATTAACCACGTAGCAAGCGGAAGCGGTGGTAGCCTAGCGGGAGAACGTCCGCCTTCCAAGCAGATAGTCGTGAGTTCAAATCCCAGTGCAGGCACGTACCAATGTGTTTCTTGTAAAACATATGTACGTAATTATCACTCGCTTTTCGGTGAAGGAAAACATCGTGAGGAAACCCACATACCTACCCGAGAATTATTTCGGAGGTAGGTATGTGATCCACCAATCCGGACTGGGCCCCCGTGGTGGAATATGGCCTAAACCCCCTCACGAAAGTGAGGAGAGACCCGTGCCCAGCAGTGGGACGTTATGGGTTGATGATGAGGGAAGAATGGGATTTTTTTCCACCTATTACTACTAGGGGGGAAACATGGATATTTTTCTTCCATGTATATCTACTATGATTAAATACATATAGGAAGAAAAATCAAAAGAAAAAAAGGAATTAGGTTTATTTTATTGTATAGGTTTTGAATTTAATAATTGGTATAAGTAGTCTAATCTTAAAACTTTCATAACCAAATATTAAAATTAGTTTAACAATGAAGATGTACTCAGCAAACAGGAATTTCCGATAAACTGGTGGCGCCTCTATCTCTTCAATATTTGTGAAATACATTTTACTTGTGCCTGCCTCTTTGTTTCTCCAATTATAAAAAACAGACTTAACTCTTTTGAAATTTTCGATATGATGATACTTATTTCTGGATTGCTTATGACAGTGGATATAAGTGGAAAAGTATCCCCCCTAGTAGTAATAGGTGGGAAAAAAATTCCATTCTTCCCTACCAGTGGGGATAGACCAGTAGGGATACGTGGAACTGCCGAGCAGAAATTGCTCCGGCCCCGTGCGAAAGAGGTCCCCGCATATTTAAACCCACACCTCTCTGTTTTTTTTATATGCCTGAGTGAGGATACGTTAACAGCTGCAGTGCCACCCAGAATCTATTGCGGCACTGCACTGCGCTCGTCACCCTGAGACATGAGCTCTAAAGCCTCATATGCCTGGTAATTTCGCTGGAAACAGTGCCCTTCGAACCGGAACACAGTAATGTTTGCACGCTACTGCTTGGCGGGTGGATATCTGGCGAAGGTGTGGTACTTCCCCAGGCGGTCTTTTGCAGACGAGGTCTCCCTTCGTACATGCTCGCCGGTTAGAGGTCCTTTTGACTTGGCTATTCTTTAGAACGTCCTCGATTTGTTCGAGGTACGTTCGCCTACGTCGACCCGTACCGGCTGGCCCATTCATACTAGATCCGTTAAATCTGTTTGGTCAATCTTTCTTCATCCATCCTCTCTAGATGTCCAAACCGTCTAAGCGTCCTTTTCTCTATTTTGGTCAGTCCTATCTATATCTACGAGTATACTAAAAATATAAAGCTGAAGAGTTTGTTTGTTTGTTTGAACGCTAGGATCTCAGGAACTATTGGTCCGAATTGAAAAATTCTTTTTGTGTTCAATAGTACATTTATCGAGGAAGGTTATAGGCTATATAACATCACGCTACGACCAATAGGAGCGGAGCATCAATGAAGAATGTGGCAAAAACGGGGAAAATATATTGCTTTTAAGAGAGTTGAGAAGAAAACTTGAATTATGCGGTGAAACCGCGTGGCGCAGCCAGTTAGTTATACAATACATTGATAACTTCACAGTTATCTCCCAGATAACTAAGTGAGGTACTAAGATATATTACATAAACATGCTACTTCCTGTCCATATCAACCAGTATCTTTTGATGAAGTTACAGATAAATTAGTTAAGTATTTATTACTACTCATTGATATAATTCTTTAATTAAGTTTATAATGGTGAAGTGGTGGTTAAGCGGTGGTAGCCTAGTGGGAGAACGTCCGCCTTCCAATCAGAAGGTCGTGAGTTCAAATCCCAGTGCAGGCACGTACCAATGTGTTTCTGTAAAACATATGTACGTAATTATCACTCGCTTTTCGGTGAAGGAAAACATCGTGACCAAACCCACATACCTACCCGAGAATTATTTCAGAGGTAGGTATGTTATCCACCAATCCGGACTGGGCCCCCGTGGTGGATTATGGCCTAACTCTCCTCACGAAACTGAAGAGAGACCCGTGCCCAGCAGTGGGACGTTATGGGTTGATGATGAAGTTTATAATTAAGTGGACATTTTTGAAGTAAAACTTCTCGCACGCTCGACTTGGGGAGTAAGCTGGTGACTGCGTTTAGAAAAGTATGATCGGGCGAGGAGAACAGAAGTTGAGAGGGAGATATAAGTTAGTGAAGATAGAAAGAGAAAGAGTTACGTTTCGTATATTATTTAAATAATTTTTAATTGACATTTTACTTCTACTGTGTCCACATTTAGTTTTTTTTAACTGCGGCTTAGGCAACACTATCATAATCAACTCATATCCGCCCACTGCTGAGCACGGGTCTCCCCTCACTGTCTTGAAGAGGATTAGGCTGTAATCCACCACAGGGCCCGGTACGGACTGGTGGATTACATACCACACTAATTGTTAAATTTGATTTGTTTAAGTTTCCTTTGTTCTGTGGTGTTTCGATAAAGAGTTTATCTATCTATCTATTTAAACCTATTACCTACCTCCGAAACAGTTCTCGGGTAGGTATGTGGGTTTCCTCACGATGTTTTCCTTCGCCGAAATACAAGTGATAATTATGTACATATGTTTTACAGAAACACATCGGAACGTGCTCGCACTGGGATTTGAACTTACAACCCTCTCCTTATAAAGCGGACATTCTCCCAATAGGCTGCAAAAGTATAAAGTACACAGATGTAAAATAATTTAAATACTTTTTCAATAAATTACGGTTGGCACTCCTGAGTACAAGTGAAGCCAGTAACTCTGGCTAGTGAAATATCATAATTTTATCATCACTAATGTGAACTTTCCCATATCAGTTAATCACATACTTAAAGGTGAAGCCAAAGTATTATTTTTCTAAAAATACTGATAATTTTTTATAGATAATCCAAGTATTTATAAATATATCAAAAACTTTCTTAGCCATTTCAGTAGCTATGCCCTAATCTGCTTCAACTGAATTGTCTATGAATTTATTTGTTAATAACAAAAATATTAAAATTTGTGAAATTTACTGAACACAAATTGAAATTTTTAAAGACATTTTTTATGTATTTGCTTCTGTATTTTTAAACATTAAACTTTTTAAATTTAATCTACAAAAAAAATAGCAACATGATCCTAGTTTTTTTTTATAATTATAATTCGGCCGTTTTATTGTTCAGGCTAAGGTATTTATGACCATAATGCCGCCGCGTTTTACCTACAACTCATATGTAAATCACTTAATAAAATATAAAATCCAAATTTAAAAAATACATAGAGTATAAAACAAGAAAAAAAACTCACCAATTGTTTTATTTATTCACTTTCTCACAACCAACCGGCCAGTAACACACTGTAAACGAGCGACGCAAAAAAAAAATACAATCGCCTAGAATCTGATTAAATATTTCCTAAGATAATATAACTACACAGAAGTTAATGTGTATTATCTACCGGTTTAGAGCCAATCAAGGGTTTAAATATACATTTTGTACTAACGTTGATAACAAAACAATTACAGATAAGTAGGAAGATTAAGTAAGGTGAGAATTCAGATCGCCCAAAACAGGCGGCAAGGAGACATTTAATGTATGCGGCGACGAACGAATAGTAATAAAATTATACACGGAGTAGCGTCAAATTACGCGTCTCCCGCTTTTAGTTAAAAGGTTAACAGGCAATTGACTACAGTTTTTTTTAATCAGTTAAAAATAAAGGCCAATATGATGGTCATAGTGGACTCTAAAATGGCTTACCGACGCTAGCGGGCAGCATTCCACCTTCCTCGGAGTGCGTGGGCTCTTATTTTCATCTTGTTCACGTAATACCACTTTACGAATAACTAATATTTTGGTATCAAAATGCAAGGAGGTATAAAAAAATCGGATGACCACTGTTACATACGACAACTGTCAAAACTGAACTTCACTCAAGTACTTGTGCCAAATGCCATAGACAAGGTTATGTTTTATAAATAGACTTTGGTGTTGCTACTCGACGCTAGATGGCGCTAGTAGAACTCTGGTAAGGAAAGCTGTCTACCAACAAAGCTTTACTAAAATAATGAAATGGGTCTACATTGTAGCTACTTGCCTTGATTTTTTGTGAGCTTCCTCACCTAAATGGATTTTTTGAACAATGAAATTGTAACTTTGATAGGTACTGTGTAGGTAGAATCGTAGTTATATTTAAATTTGCGAAGCCCTATACTTCACCTAGGTTAGGTACGACTAGTTTTTTGGTTTGGATCATTTGCCCAAGCCCTAACGAATGGATAAGATTCTACCAATATTAAAACACACAAGTTTGAGAAAAAAATACAAACACAGCAATGTCAAATATTCGGTTTCGCGCCAAATCTCATAGTAAATATTTTAATAATAATATTCCTGTCATTTTATTAGATAGACAGAAAAAGTTCAAACGCCATCTATTTTTAAAGCCTCAAAGCTTGATTGAAAATGTCTTTGAAAAGCTCCTACTGAAAATATTATTTAAAAAACATGTTTCCAAAACTCCACATGCCAAGCCGTCTGCCCATCCCTTTACCAATAAAGCGTGAAGTACATATTTGTACGTTTAAAAAACAATTGGATTTCTATTAGGCAGTCTACGTAAGTGTTCCGTTGCCAAACCTGTCTTGTAGTATGCTAAACGGTTAACGATACCATCATTATTGTCTATGACCCGGAGCGTTCCAATTTCAAAATGCAGATCGAAGACAAAAATGTATGGAGACGACAATGGGGAGTAAAAATATAGTAGTCATTTATCTTCTGTAATATTAGTATCACAAAATATATGTTTCTACATTAGCTGTACCTACTGCTGACTGCTTGAAGGAGTTGCTGCCCATTGCTCGGGTGATCCGTGTATATCGGTGCATTTAATGACTATGGTTCGCTATACAGTCGCTCTTTGAAGCGATCGGTCCGTGTATGGACGCCTCAAAATATATTTTTCGTCCTTTGAAATCAATTGAAACTCTGAACTTAAGTATAAATTAATTTTACTTCGCTTTGAATCTCTAACCTCCCGAATTAGTGTGTACTGTTTCGAGAGCTAGTGGCTGTTTCCAACTCCACTCGGTAGATTCCTCTGTCCAAAACAATCAATAACAGAACATGGCGGCGATCCCAGCCAACAAATTGATTCGATGACGCGGCGCAACGGCTAAATAATGATATGTTAGCGCGGCAGCTAAGCTGTATAGGCTGAGCGCGCCTCCAATGGCGGGGGAAGGATGGCTGGTAGAAGAGTAGTACAAAGGAACTTGGCGACTAACCTGGTCTCCATGCAACTGCAATCACCTCGGTTCGGGTCCGTCTCCAAGCTGCTTGTTCCTTCAGGATGTTATGACGTTCGATGTAGTGGACTGTATTTTTGGCGGTTGGTGCGTGTCGGCAAGGAGCGTTTACGCGGCGGGTTTATAGCGGGTTTTGTTTATATTTTCGCGTCGAATTCACGTGGACCACCACAGAGGAGCAGCAGATCCAGTACTTTGGATTCGGCGAGAGCGGCAGCCGCGAAGGACGAGGGTCGATCGCAGACTACTTGCGGCGGCAAGCAGTTTTCTCGTGGATACCACGATATGAGCGACAGAGATAGTCGCCAAGAAATGATAGGAATAGGAAGGTAGGAAGGTATTATGAGTGCCAATGTAAGTGGCGCGAACATTTGCCCCCGGCCTAAAAACCATTGGTTTTTAAAAGAAAGCGGGAAATAAAAAAAATAAAAATAAGAGTTAACTCTTAAGCAGTCAACGGGTTAAATATAACATAGCGGTTGACCGGGGAGCAAGGGGTTAAATTATTGGGTAGGTAAGATACATAAACGGACGACGGGTCTCTGGTAGACGCCGGTCGCCGTTTTTACTGACGCTACTCGACAGATGCCATCGCCGCCGACATGAGTGGCCACGACGACGCCGAGAGGCCAGGATAGCGGGGGAATATTATCAGTGATAATAAGAACAATAGAACCTATTGTAATGGGATTCGAAGGTGTATTCCATTTTCCTCTAGATTGAAGTAAGTGAAGATATTCCAACTTCCACCGTTTGGAAAATGATTGTACCATTTGATCCAATAAAGCGTACCGTTTCAATAAGTGTCCAGGTTCATCGGGAACCGTGCAAGCGGGCAAATGCTTCAGCGGTGCGGTCATTAAGAAATGTGAAGCACTCAGCGCGGTCGGCTCAGACGGATCTTCGCTCAATAACGTTACAGGACGAGAATTGATAACGCATTCTATCTGTGTGAGTACGGTTAACATTTCCTCATACGTGAGTAACTGTGAACCGATCGTCTTATGAAGATGACTTTTAAACGCTTTCACATATATTTCATAATTCCCCCCGAAGTGAGGACTTCGCGGTGGATTGAATTTCCAGTGTATGCGATTAGCTGATAACTCATCTGAGATAGACTTATTATATTCGTCGGAATTTAAAAGATCCGTTAACGCATTTTTCGCATTTTTAACGCATTCCGTTAACGCAGAGACGGGAAGGGAGTCAAGGAGCGCGGGTGAGTTACTAGCCCATTTGACGAGATCGAAGCCCCCGGCCTTGAGCGACTCGCGGAAATCGTCTCTGAGTTGTAAACAAGCAGACAGAGTAGGCATGGAGTAGCACACGTCGTCCATGTATGTGTTGTCGCTGATAAGAGATGCTGCGAGTGGGAAGCGGGCACCGTCGGCGGCGCACAGCTGTCGCAACACTCGCATCGCAAGGAACGGACTGCTACGTAGACCAAAACAAACGCGGTTGAATTGGTAGGTATCAAGCGGAAAAACGGGATCGAATCGATACAGGAATTTTTGATATTTGCGGTGGTCCCTATTTATCAAAATTTGTAGGTACATCTGTTTAATATCGGATGTAAAAGCGATTGGGTAGTGGCGGAAATCCAAGAGGATTGTAAAAAGATCGTTTTGTAAATTATCCCCGGTATATAAAACTTGATTCAAGGAGAGGCCTGAGTCAGTTTCAGCACTGGCGTCCATCACCATACGCCATCGAGTTGTTGTTTTTTGTAGTCTCGCAATGGCGTGGTGTGGCACGTAATATCCAGTAAAAGGACTATCATTGTCGATCAGTGAAATGTAACCCTTCTGAATGTACTCTTTGATTATAGCATCGTACTCTAAGCGCAGAGCAGGTGTCGCGGCAAGCTTACGTTCGAGATACATGAAGCGTTTTTTAGCGATAGGGTAAGAATTACCCAGAGCGGTCGCGGGATCGCGGGAGAAAGGTAACGCTACAGAATAGCGTCCCGTAGAATCGCGGGAAACGTTATTTGTAAAAATGCGTTCACATTCTATAGCGTCTGGGCTCAAAGTCGGCGTGCATTGCACCTCTTCAAGCTGCCAGAAGCGTTGGACAAGATTATCTAAACGTGGTCCTTCCGTAAAGGTACAGAGGGAAATATGAGAGCGGCATCTATCTTCAACCAAGGGGTCAGTGATAGAAACAACGGTTCCAATATGAGCGGGCGTAACATGAGCGGGAGTAACATGAGCGGGAGTAACGGGAGCGGTCCCGATTACGATAAAACCAAAAATGGTTTCAAAAGCGGTTGGAGTACCAGGCGGACCAGCGGCGCGGCCTGATAGCAATATTTCAGAAAAGAGCGGCGCGCCTATAAGTATGTCGATCTCGGAAGGCGAAGCGAAACTGTCGTCTGCCAGAGGCAGGCAGTTCAGGTATGAAAGGCAGGATACGTCAATTTTCACTGCCGGTAAATTGTCTGTTATGCGGTCGATAACATAGGCGTCAATTGCAATAAAATTATCATTTAGGCGGGAAGATAAAGTAGCAGAAACTGCTCCCTTGATTGGGTTAGATGCGGAACCTATCCCTTTAACAACGGTGTTCGTCACCTTATTGCATTTTAAATTTAATTTAGCGCAACATTTTGAAGTTAAAAAGTTACTTTGGGAAGCCGAATCAATTAAGGCGCGTACTACATGGCGGCGACCATTTAAATCCGTAGCATAAACTTGTACGGTTCCCAGTAAACAAGTAGTGTCATTAGGCTGCGAAGCGGGGCGTATATTACACAGCGACACCTGTTGTTGTGATGACTGATAAGCAGTTGTAGGTAAGTTCGTCAGCTGAGCGCTAGCGGAGCCCGCGACGGGCGGCGGCGATGCCGAAGGCGGCATGTGATCCCCGGCGGCGGAGAAGTTGCCAGTTCGCGCGCGCGGAGGCGGCGCGTGCGCCTGTGACGGAGCGCTAGGGTACGGGCGATTGTCTTCACGGGAAGATGATACTTTGCGGCATAACATAGAATGATGTTTACATCCACAATAACGGCAATTAAATTTAGAATTGCAAGCAGTATTTATATGCGTAGTGCTTAGACAATTAGTGCAACCTTTGCTTTGTTTTACAAAATTGTACCTGTCGTCGATAGAAAGCTTATCAAATGCAGGGCATCTATATAAGTTAGCGTGATCGGCTTGTTTGCAAAGCGGACAGTGAGTGACGCATGATGCTGCAAAAGACTGCGTAGACCTTGCAGTACGCGGCCTGTTATCACTGCGGCTAAGAGAATCGGTCGTAGTGCGTTCCAATATTTTGCTTTGTTCGCGGATGAATTTTAAAAGTTCATTGTATGTAGGCATAGATTTACCTCGCATGTGCATTTCAAACGACCGTGCAGTACTTGAATCTATTTTCTTCAAAGCGAGCGATAGTAAAATAAAATCAGACATGTTATCGAGCTTGAGAGACTTCAAACTTGACACAGCCGTGCAGAATTTATCTAGGAATAATTCTAAGTTTTTATTCGTCGCGGTGTTAAAAGATTTAAAATCAAGCATTTGATCAAGATAAGCGGAGGCTAGGTTACGTTTGTCGTTATACTTATCGACGAGCGTCTGCCATATGATCGGATAATTATCAGCGTTAGGTACGATACCAGAACAAACTGCAAGGGCCCGGCCTGACAATTTATTAATTAAATATTGGACGCGTTCGTGATCAGTGAGATCGGGATTTTCGTGAATCGTGCGTTTGAATGACTCATAAAATATCCTCCAGGTCATCGGATCTCCATTGAAGACCATCAAATCGAGTTCAGGAATTCTGATGGATTTACGTTGCGGGGCAACATTGAAATCAGCGGTTTTTAAAGGCGGGTTAAGTTTATTATAAACAAACTGACAACGGCAAAACATATCTTCGAAGACGTTTATAGATTGGTAGTTTACCGTGTACGAAGCGTTGAGAGTCAACTCGGTGACATTTAATTTGTTCACAATTTCATTGAAATCGGAGCGTAAGCGGTCTAACGAGATCATTCCACATAGAAATAAATCTTTCTCAGTATCATCAGTGAAAGCCTTTAAAGATCGGTTAAAAATATGTTGTAAGCGAGAAAATATAATGTCACGTTTACCTATCAAGGTCAAACGTTCGATCTGTAACGTATCGAGCGCTTTTGCGTCCTCGTATACTTCACTATCTTTGTCTTTTGAACGAGTAGCCATAGCCATCTTAACAAAGTATAAAAAACTAGATAAAGTATGAAATTCCTAATTTACTGCAACTGCCTACAGCATTTACCTGCCACGCGCGCGGCGTATTGAATACCCACGTGGAGACGCACGGGCGGTCGTTAGGAATACCTTCACTTTTTAATAAAAATTAAGAATTACGGAAAAATCGTTATTTTTACTATTTAGGAATGCGGAATACACGAAATAAGTATATAAGAGCGTAGCCTACTACGCTCTTATATACTTATTTCGTGTATTCCGCATTCCTAAATAGTAAAAATAACGATTTTTCCGTAATTCTTAATTACAGTACAATTACAAATTACAGCAATTACAGTTCAGATAGTACCCTGTACTATCCGAACTGTAATTGCGGGCGGGAACACGATAATTATAGGAAATTATCGTTGGTAAAAATACCAATATAAAATTGCGGGCGGTTATAAAGAGGACTATATGAGGCCTAAGAGGGGCCAGAGAATAGCGGGAGGACCAAAGAAGATCCGGCGGCGGAGGACCAACAATATGTTAGCGCGGCAGCTAAGCTGTATAGGCTGAGCGCGCCTCCAATGGCGGGGGAAGGATGGCTGGTAGAAGAGTAGTACAAAGGAACTTGGCGACTAACCTGGTCTCCATGCAACTGCAATCACCTCGGTTCGGGTCCGTCTCCAAGCTGCTTGTTCCTTCAGGATGTTATGACGTTCGATGTAGTGGACTGTATTTTTGGCGGTTGGTGCGTGTCGGCAAGGAGCGTTTACGCGGCGGGTTTATAGCGGGTTTTGTTTATATTTTCGCGTCGAATTCACGTGGACCACCACAGAGGAGCAGCAGATCCAGTACTTTGGATTCGGCGAGAGCGGCAGCCGCGAAGGACGAGGGTCGATCGCAGACTACTTGCGGCGGCAAGCAGTTTTCTCGTGGATACCACGATATGAGCGACAGAGATAGTCGCCAAGAAATGATAGGAATAGGAAGGTAGGAAGGTATTATGAGTGCCAATGTAAGTGGCGCGAACATGATATTTACATATTGTTTGTCACTTTCCACTTAACTTATTATTAGTTTCTTTGTTTTTTGATGAGATAATATCAGTTTTTGTCTCATTGTTGCTTTCGAGCGCCTTGTTTGGAAATTTGGCGCGTATTGTCTATGGTGTTTTTTTTTTTGCCAGTCATGTTGACAAGGCGCAGGAGAAGGTCAATACAGCCTATTGTGGTATTGTAACCGACCATGATTTGTGTTCACACTTTTAAATTGGTACTTCCGGATTTATAATAGTAGTTTCTATTTAAGTTTGTTATATAAACCAAGGAAAAGGTCATGACTTCAAGTCCCAATGCGGGCACGTACCAATAGTTTATATAAAAAGCATTTGTACGTAATTATCACTCGCTTTTCGGTGAAGGAAAACATCGTGAGGAAACCCACATACCTACTGGATTATTTCGGAGGTAGGGAGGTTCGGCTATCCACCAACCTAGACCGGCCCCCGTGATGGTTTATGGCCTAGTCCTCATCACGAAAGTGAGGGGAGACCCGTGCTCGGCAGTGGGACGTTATGGGTTGTTGATGAAGATGATGATGATATAAACAAATATAATTGTAGGTTTATCTTCACAGTTTTAGATGAAAATAGAAGAGGCTTCGAATTATTAATACAGATTCTAGTTATAGAGCTGTCATTCAAGAATTGCCCGGAGTTTGATTCAGTCTTTTCAGCCTATTATTTTCCTACTGCTGGAACACAGGCCTTCGCTTGAGAGAGGGTGGACGTTTAGCAGTCAGCAGATTTACTTCTATTGACAACGAATTATAAATAAAAGCATTATCATCTACACTTCAAACGGGCCAGTATGGTCCTAAAGACTTAACTCTGATAAATATTGGATTATTATATATCGTTAACATTTTAACTTAATCTTGAAACAATTTTCTCAATTTCGCGCTCGTCACCCTGAGACATACGCCCTCACAATGCCCAGTAATTTCGCTGGAAACAGTGCCCTTTAAACCGTAATGTTTGCACACTACTGCTTTGCGGATAAATGTCTGGCAAAGGTGTGGTAAGCGTGGCCACGCTTTTTTTTAAATGTTTTTTTTTCTTATTTACACTATTATTCATTTATTCGAATTTTTTATACTATTCTTAATTCAAAATTATTAAAAAAAAAATCTATTTTTCAGTTTGGTTTTCTATATAAAGCGTGTTTTTTGTTTTTTTTTAACTATTATTTTTATTTGTAGGTTAGTTTAGTTAGTTTGATTTTTCCCTTTTTACGTTTATAAAACCCTTGGAAGAATATAGAAATGAATTTCAATTAATCAACATTCTGTAAGCATCCGATCGGAAGCAATGACTGAGTTTACGACTTTAAACTGCTGCAAATGACACCTGCTTACTTTATGATTGTTTTAACGATTCCTAAGGTATGAGTCATCGATGGAAATGATGCTATTGGATTGAAGGATTATAATTTATTCATGCATAACAACATGGCGTTTCACAGAGCAAAGATTTGTATAATCCACAGCTATTTAATTTTGCTCTTTGTTTGTGGGAGCATGGTCCTCGTAGTTCCTGATTCCCTAGATACAGGGAGTCCTAGTTAGGGGGCAGGACCTGTGTATGTGATCGTGGTAAGCTAGTTATTTTATAATAGAATAGAATAGAATAGAAAACTCTTTATTGTACACCAGAAACAAAAATAAACACAGTACAGAAAAATGACAATAGGTAAACAAGGGCAGCACAATGGGCGGTCTTATCGCTGAAAGCGATTTATTCCAGACAACCTTTGGATGGACAGTAAAACACATTTACATAATAATAGGTACACTTACTTAGTTTGCTTTTTTTTCTGTTACCTTTATAGGCTTAGGTAATTTATGTCATAGTGCCAGCAAAATAGTAAGAAAATAAAATGTTATGATTATATTAATGTATTAATTTACAATGGTACCACTTATCAATAATGTCAAATCATCGTCAACCCATAACGTCCCACTGCTGGGCACGGGTCTCTCTTCACTTTCGTGAGGAGGGTTAGGCCTTTATCCACCACGGGGGCTCGGTCCGGATTGGTGGATGTAAAACCTGACTTTGAAATAATTCCCGGGAAGGTATGTGGGTTTCCTCACACTGTGGATGTATTTTTTGCAAATTCAACAATAAGGAAAATTATATTCCAGTAATCAATTATCAATGACAGTTTCGAAATCTAAACCTAAGGAGGTACTTAAGTAACTTTGATTTCCAAAAACACATTAACTACACCAAAAAATGCAACATTATTGATTAAGGAACGAGAGTGCCCATTCATGTGAATCAGGGCCCGGTACGTGATAAGGTTGTTAATGATGAAAATAGAAACCAACAAGACCGGGGAAATCGCAACGCATAGTGTTTTTGATAATAATGATTCAAAACAGCAAAATTTGGTCTGAAAATATATCAAACCCCTAGATACTTATAATACAGTTCGCATTTTGATTGAATTCATTCGACCATAGACAAGGACTATTTTTTAACCCGGAAAAATGCAGTCACTGGGGGAAAACGGAAATGACGTAGTCAATAGAAACATTTATATCCTCACGTAGTGTTAGGAAATACTAGGAACTACATAAAAAAACCTAAGATTTCTAAGTACTAGATATGTTTGTTATTCAATATTCTCATTATTCAAGGCTTCCTTCAGACCCATTATTGTCTAGATGGCGGCATAAAAACTAAACGTTCAATTTGTCGCTATTAAAAATCGATATCCCATCGTAAAAATAATTTCTAGAATTCGATTAGTAATCGATAATGATGCTATTCATGTGCTGGTTGTTGTACTAATAGGCCAAAGGTTGTCAAACTTTTTAATCGTGGCCTTTACAGGATCGCAGCGAGGCGACCGCGCATGAACGCCGTTAACGCTTCTTTGACAAGAAAACAACCATTTTAGTGGGAGACCTCTTCTGCAAGGGACCGCCTGGGGAAGTACCACACTTTTGCCAGATATTCATCCGCCAAGCAGTACTGTAGTGTGCAAACATTACTGTGTTCCGGTTTAAAGGGCACTGTTTCCAGAGAAATTACTGGGCATATTATGAGACTTTAGAGCCGATGTCTCAAGGTGACCAGTGCGGTGCAGTGCCGCAACAGACCAACAGTGTGGCAGTGTAGCTGTTATGGGCAGTCGTGGAGCTTACCTTCAGGTGAACGACACGCTCGTCTCGTTACTTAGTAACATAAAAAAATAATGTTGAACCGCTCCAACTTTGTGAAAGAATTTTCAGAATGAAGTCTGCGGTGCCAGACATTTATAATTTCCAGAAATTCTAATTACCTTGCAGTAGCTCTACATTTTCCTGGAATATGTCTGTGTGGAAAGATATGACCGTATTATTTGTATGTTTGTTTCATTTGTCTGAGATAAAATTGATAATAATTAATTATATACTTATTTCATAATGTTTTAGAACCACGGCTCATCAATCAACAATTGCAGAACCACATCATTACTTTGCATACAATCGCGGCCGTATTCCGCCGGCGATCTTGAAGTAATTGTCCGCCATATTGGAACGTTTCGCGCCATTTTCGGACTTGTCTATGGTTGCGTTGAAAACAATGGCTATTGAGTGACCAATTAATATTGTAATTAGCATAGATTTGATTAGGTGCAGGAAAATGATGCTTAATTGTTGAAGTAGATTTAATTTGTTTGATCGCGTCAATCGGTAGAAAATTATTTTAATTGGAAGTTCAATTGATCATTGTCAATAACACAGTCGGGCAAAATAGTGACACTAAACATTTTCCCGCTCAAAACGAAAACGGAAATAATAATAGTGGTGTAAAAAAATACTTATGTTCAATATTTATTATGATAAGAGCTTCTTATTTTTATGTAAACTAAAATAACATAATCTAAATTGGTAACGTATTTACATCGAAATCTTATTATTTTTTTTATTCGGAAAACGTTTTGGTGAGCAATCGATGATTCCTAATGATAACTCAATAATTTCCGTTTTGTCTATGACAATGGTGGTCGGCTATTAGCATAATAAAGAGATTTGTTCACGCTTAGAATCAAGTACCGGACGCTGGCGCCCAATTGTACCATTAGCAACGAAGTCTAAAATTGAATTCAATAATAATCGATTTTATTTTTAATCTTAATTCTCTATTCAAATTAGCTATAGACTATCTCAATGAATCAGATTATCAAACGTATTCATTTGGATGGACGTAGATACAGCAGTTTTTGGAATAAAAATTAATTTAACGAATTTTTGATTACACCTCGTAGTCATGCTTAATAAGGAGAATACAGCTCCAGCTAAGTTTCGAGTGGCTTTTTCTCAGAAATGGTAAATCTTAGAGTAAAAGGTATTTGGACAATTTTAGTAGATAATTACCTGATCTACAATTTTAGTTCGAGCTATTTTTATTGTAAAAATAACCGTTTGGCCATAAAATCCATTTTTGCGACCTATGACCTTAAATATAGTTTTTTGCACACACGGGATCAATGGGGAGTTTTTAGAATTTAAGATTTCATAACAGTGATATCCTTTACTTGCCTGTAAATTTTCAGCTTGTTGTTAATGAATGTAAGGTACCCCTATTTTTTGGGTTAATTTTAGCTGGCTAGTAATAAAAAAATCATCTTTATTTGCTGACACTACCGAGTCCGTGAAGGCACGCGGCCCTACTAACGAAAATAATCTAACATAAATAATTATTTAGTACTGTGTAACAGTAATTCGTATACATGACGTAAGTTTATTTTATTTATAACTAGCTGTACCTTGCCACGCTTCGCTGTGGCACATTCACACATTCGCTGATATGTCACTGATGAAAAAAATAGATAAAAACAATCCTTGATGCGGATTATATATCATGCTAAAATTTCAGCTCAATCGGTGCAGAACTTTTTGAGTTTTTGAAGCGTACACAAACCAACATAACTTTCTTATTTAAATAGATTTTGGGAGGAATTAAGGATCTAAACCACAGATTGGTTTATTGGGTCTTACGTTGCCTAGGTCGTGGGTTCGAACGTCAACCAAGACATCCACGATCTTTTCCCTTCTTTTCTGTGTTATCATTTGTCTGACTGTGTCAGTAAAATTGTTTGCGTTAATTTTTTAAATGAATCTAATTAGTGTATCTCGTTGACCTCTAGCTTCAAATTATTGTGAGTTCACGCGAGGAAGTAAGCACTAAACCACCAAATGAAAAAAAAGCAATTTTAAATCCAACCTAAATTACCTATGACGTAATCCCAAATATCATTCCAAAGACAATGCTGCCAACGTGACAACCGAAGGGAATCAATTATCGCATCAAAATGCATTACCGATGCAGCGCACAGCAACCAGCGTCTCTTTATGCCGCCGCGGGACGCGCGATGCATACTGCCGACTTGCAGGGCCATTGAAGGGACCGCAATTAAAAAAATAAATTTAAAAGTGACGCGTTCGGGATTCAATTTTATTAGGATGTCTCAAGACGCTCAAGTCTATTGTAAACTCTATTTGATTTTTAGGGTAATGCTGGTCTTTAATAATACATTTCAACTAACAAAAACCTATGATCTACGTCATTGTTCTGTTCTATTATTGTAAGAAAATGGTTATTTATAAAAGAAAATGTTCATTTTTAACTTTTTAACAACCTTTTTTATAATAAATGGGCGAGTTTTAATATTTGAGTACTTTATATAAATTAATATTGCCATCGTTTACTACTTGTACGGTCGCATAGCTATAGGTAATGTTACAGGTACAGAACCGAAAACATAAAACTAGTGACGTTGACTTAAATACAATACATTTTTTCTGTCCAATTATCGGCATAGGATAAATACATAGATAAACTCTTTATTGAAACACCACAGAACAAAGAAAACTTAAAAACTGGAACAAAACAAGTTTCACAATTAGTGTCACAATGGGCGGTCTCTTCGCTCAGAGCGATCTCTTCCAGACAACCATGCACGGAGAGGAGTAATTAGGACATCGGACGGTGGCTTTCCTTATATACATAGAAATAAATGAATAAATAAATAGATACATATTATAGATAGATAGATAAACTTTTTATTGAAACACCACAGAATAAAGAAAACTTAAAAACTAAAACAAAACAAGTTACACAACAAATAAACTTAAATACATAGTAACATAATAGATAAACTTAATATATACCATAATATAATAAACATACATACTAACAGGATTTAAAAATTAAACACCACAGGTGCGTTCATAAAACCGCAGCTTGTTTTAATAGTGCTTTTAACACTTTTCATTGCTGTTTCTTTACGTTTATCGACGCCTACTTACTTACTTATGTTAAATTATTTTATGACTTCTAATAAAACGGTGGCGTGTCAGCAATATTACATATTTTTTTATAATTTGGAACTAAACATGAATCAGAGGTGGAAAATTATAAAAAAAAATAGAGGAACTGGGTATGTAAGCTGTGGATCATCATCATCATCATCATCAACCCATAACGTCCCACTGCTGGGCACGGGTCTCCCCCACTTTCGTGAGGAGGGTTAGGCCGTAATCCACCACGGGGGCCCAGTCCGGATTGGTGGATAAAATACCTACCTCCGAAATAATTCTCGGGTAGGTGGTATGTGGGTTTCCTCACGATGTATTCCTTCACCGAAAAGCGAGTGATAATTACGTACATATGTTTTACAGAAACACATTGGTACGTGCCTGCACTGGGATTTGAACTTACGACCTTCTGATTGGAAGACGGACGTTCTCCCACTAGGCTACCACCGCTAGCTGTGGATAGACAGATATATAGATAAACTCTTTATTGAAACACCACAGAACAAAAAGCGTGAGGTTGTAGGCGCGACTCCCGCGCAGAGCAAAGATTTTTGTTGACCACGTGTACTTGCTCTGAGTCTGGGTGTTTGTGGGAGCATGGTCCTCGTAGTTCCTGATTCCCTAGTACAGGGAATTTTAATAACTAGGCTTCCCTGTATCTACGGAATTAAGTATGGCTACATTACATTAGTAACTTACATAAATCCTGACCCCTAATTATTAGGAGTCTATGTAAGTGACCGTAACGCGTTAACTATTAATATTTACTATAGAATAGAAAAGAATAGAATAGAAAAACTCTTTATTGTACACCAGAAACAATAATAAACACAGTACTGAAGAATTACAATAGGTAAACAAGGGTAGTACAATGTGCGGTCTTATCGCTGAAAGCGATTTCTTCCAGACAACCTTACCATCTACTATAGTTACTATAGTTTTTTTTTTTTTGTATGCTACAGATTCACAAGACGAGCATGTATTTCCTCTGATGTTATTGCGTATCGCAAATGAGTATTTAATTATTTACACCATTATATTATTATAATTATTGAGTTTTTTTAAAATATTATTTAACCAGCCCAAGGGGGCTATTCAGCACGGTGCGGATCAGCTCGAGTTCGTTTCATTTCGACGTCGAATCAAACGTCAAAATGAAACGAACTCGAGCTGATCCGCACCGTGCTGCATAGCCCCGCAGTGGTCAGACGACATCGCCAAGCAAACCGGGATAGACTGGATGAGACTGGCACAGGACCGGAACAAATGGCGTAAAATAGAAGAGGCCTATATCCAGCAGTGGGTGGATAAGGACTGAATAGATAGATGGAATGTAAAATTGATATTTATTTACTAAGGAGCACATTATCCCGACAGTCCACTTATAGGTTTACAGTATTCGATATTACGCCCAAATGGAGTGCCGAATTAAGGGAAACCGATCCAAGCCGCCTTCCCAGGCGATTCTACGAAGCAAGCGTCGTGGACTCGAATCGAATCGATTCATACCATCATCCGTGCATCGCGAACTGCACTTTGACAGACCGACAGACAGTTCCAATTATATCATTTGCATAACCATACGCGCATGATTTGCATTCTAAATAGAATTTGTTATTAGCTGCATTAAAATTCTTAAACAATGTGAAGGATATGGTATTTTTTTGTTATTTGACTGAGTGACTGAACTTGTTCACCTAATGGTAAGCCCTACGCCATAACAGTTACAGTACCATCCAGAATTTCGCATTGCATTATCTGCGCTCGTCACCCTGATACATCGGCTCTATAGTCTCATATGCCCAGTAATGTCGCTGGAAACAGTGCCCTTCAAACCGGAACACAGTAATGTTTGCGCGCTACTGCTTGTCGGGTGAATATCTGGCAAAGGTGTGGTACTTCCCCAAGCGGTTTTTTGCAGAAGAGGCCTCTCACTACCGTTTTCTTGTATTAAGTTGTTAAGTTATGACGCCTATACATTGCGCTCCAAACTTCATAGACAACGACTGCAGTATTTTTAAACGTAGTTTTTTTATGGGCAGGTTAAAGTCCTTATGAATGACCATAATATTATAGTTATTATTCTGAGGACCGTACTGCCTATAACATTAAACGAAGAAAAGGGTACGGCAAAGGCGAAAGGCACATCATTCCTAACCAATGTTTAGCCAAAAAAATCCAAGAAAGCGGATGCGCAGACCACCAACGCATACAAATCAGCTTCTTTCTGTCAGTAGCCCTTCTTAAATCGTTTTATTTTATTTGATTTTAATGCATATTTGGATTTCTTTACATTAATGTAAGTAAGTATAAGTTATTGAATAGCTTAAAGTCAACATTGTGAATTTTAATACATGATTTGACTTATTTACAAAGTCGCGTCATGGATTTTAATAGCGAATTAGTTTGAGGAAACGGATTTCAATGATTGGTTATATTTATTTAATTACAAGTTTTAAAAGGGTCATTGGCATTTCTTTTCTTGGCGAATCTGGCAAAGGTCCGGTCTCTTGCAGAAGAGGCCCACCACTAACATTGATCTTTCTTCGAACCTAACCATCAATAGACACCCAAAACATTAATTACTCTCAACCTGCATACTAATTATTACCACATCGACTCAATTCAAACTTAAAATTCATATGACAATTACACAATCAATGGAACCGATCTTGTCACGATAAAATATCGCTTATAAATTCAGTAAGTAAACTGCTTTGTCGATCGTTTGTCGGCTCATACTCTATGCGCCGCGGTGTTGTCTATGGCCCTATTTCTTTTTAATTTCTTTACAATGCCGCCGTTCGTGGAAACGGTGACATACAGCCATCGGCGTCGTGACGTGCTTTGTTTGTGTGCTTAGATCGGTTTTTATTTAGCACGGAATCCTGTTTATTTATAATCATTTTACTTGTTCTATGAAACTTACTAAATTACTGGGCATTTGAGACTTTAGAGCCAAGCAGTAGTGTGTAAACAATACTGTGTTTCGGTTTGAAGGACACTGTTTAAGGTGAAACTACTGGGCATATGAGACTTTAGAGCCGATGTCTCGGGTTGACGAGCGCAGTGCAGTGCCACGCTAGATTACGCATTGCAAAGTTATGGGTGGCACTGTAACTGTTAAAGGCAGGCGTAGCGCTTACCGTCAGGTGAATGACTTGCTTGTCTCATCACTCAGTCAAATAAAAAAAAATAGTCCTAGAAACTTTTTTAGACATAGTCTAACATTAATTATGTCTATGCTTAGTGGGCCTCGTGCAGTTGTGCACATTTACTAGACATTAATGTGATATTAAAATACAATAAAAATATTTAAAGTACAACAGTTTTACATTTCACATCACGTGCGCCATGGCGCCAAGATAACAAAATATTCCGTAAAAACCTAATTCCGGCGGATTACACAAAAACATGACACAATAACTAGTAAATATTAATTTAAAAAAAAAATAGACCGCATCCACGCGTTGCCTAAGCCGCCCGTTGACAAAAAAAAAGAACAATACCAGCTGGAAAAAAGTGTCTATGGTATTGCTGTTTTATATTCCAAACGCATCAAAGATGGCGCCACTTATTAAGATATTTAGTTATATCCACCCTTTGTTTAGAAGCTTTAGGGGATGATTGTTTCAAATTCTCGTGAAATGGGTTCACAATGGCTCTAGAGATGTATGGAAATTAATTTACTCTACCATCGGGTTCAGAATACAACTGTGGCGGCAATACTGCTGCCCACACGAGGGATAAATACTTCCCAACAACACAGGCGTTCAACTTGTAAGCCTGTGAAGTGAACACTACAATTCTATATTATTATTAGTATCTAATTGGAATCAAAACAAAAATTTAAGAGAGGGTATCCTTGTTTAATTACCATCCCGGCACATACAACCATTCAAGGTCTATTAACTATTTAAACTTTCGTTCGAGTTGTTCGAACGAAAGTTTAAATAGTTAATAGAATCAAGCGCTACTTTGCGGAAATCCATAATGAATTAAAAAGGTAGAAATATATAGTTTTAATTACTTTTAGTTTTTTTTTAATCCTTGTTTCAACATAATGTTTGCTCCTTTTGTAAATTTTATTTGTAACACTTAACTTTTTTGGCAATAAAAAATCATTTATCATTTATTATCATTATGATTAATTCCGTCTCAGTAACTTAGATGAAAGTTTAAATAAAAAGTTCTAAGTAGTAATAACACCGACCTACTTAGCAGTGTCTAAATGAAAGTTTCAATATAATCTGTAAAGAAAAGTTCACAACCCTATTTAAAAAAAAATTGCCATGCATGACCAACGAAATTATACAAAGTTTTTTATTTACCTTGCTTTTTACATCACTTCGCCTGCCAGTGTCTTGTAAAACAGTATACTTTGTACCAACCTAACAAAAAAATTACCGCCAAAAATCTTTATTTCTTCACATATCAATAAAAACACATCATTTGACTTAACACCGTGGTTAACTCACTTAATATATTCTTCCCCATTGCGCACCCCGCTTACACCCTTCTAAACAACCCCCAAAAATGTAAATTGATTTAAATATGACTATCAAACTCTGACAAGAGATTTGAAAACACAACATTGCATTTAAATATTATAAATCCGGAGGGGTGTCAGAAGTTGCCTGCAGTATGAATTTCGCGCGTCGCTTGCTCTTTCCGGTTAGTGATGGGGTAGAGGTTAATCGATAATTTTTCGATATTATTTCCAACGTTACTAGTTTAGGTGGTTTATTATTTTACGAGAAGTGAAGTAATAGATTGTGTAGAAATGGAGGTAAGCATGTTTTTAAAGTAAAACTTCTTTACGCACGCAAATGTGACCAGGCAAGGCACATGGAAGAGGTATATTAGGTAAATGGTAAAAGGTAACAGGTGACAGGTGATAGGTGACAGGTGACAGAGGCCAGACACCAGTTGCTAGATGACAGATGACAGATAACATATGGCAGATGCCAGATGCCAGATGACAGACGCCAGATGACAGATGATAGATGACAGATGACAGAAATGTGGCTTTGAAGTGCTCATTGACGTGTTTGAGGGTGGACAAATGATACAAAGCCGATCAACATAGCATTTCGTGTTCACTCGCTTTTCGGTGAAGGAAAACGTCGTGAGGAAATCCACAGACTTACCCGTGAATTATTTCGGAGGTATGTATTCACCAATCCAGACCGGGCCCCCGTGGTGGATTACGGCGTAAACCTCCTCCAACCCAAAGTGTGGGGAGACCAGTGCTCAGCAGTGGGATGATATAGGTCGATGATGATGATGATGAACCTAAAATAAACTAATTCCAACATACCGAGTATTTCGATATCTGTGTCCCCTCTCTAGTCTCCGCGCCATTTAGCCAAGCACTCCGCATTAGCATCGAACACGCGGATAACTTTGTAGCTACACACGTATCACTACCGAAACAAGAATTAGCAGCTCGATGTGTACCAGTGCAAAAACCAATCGAATGTACTTTAGCATATTGTTTAAATTGGCGCGCGCTGTAATGTGGCTGTTACGACAATATCACTTTACGGACAAGACTGAAAGAAGAATGAGTATCGATGCGGGTTGGAGCCGAAATCGATCAAATGACTTTGAGATAATGTTTATATTGGCGCGTACTGTAATTGGTTATTATGTTACTACGCTCGGCGCCCCGAGACGCAGAAACGGACATTTTTGACAGTTCGACTAAATATTGTACTTTTACTTTCTTCATCAAGTTTGCGTGATTTTGGGTGGCTCTCAAAAAAGGCAGTTGAAATCGGCAATTTTTTTTAAAGTACCTTTTGACGGTGGTGGTGAATGCGTTACGAAAAATGTGACCGGGCGAGGCGAATGGAAGTTGAGAGGTAAATTAAGTTAATAAGGTTATAAGGTAGGTGGTGACAGGTAACAGATGACAATGACAGATTTCAGATGTCAGATGACAGGTGACAAGTGACAGGTGACCGGTTTCCCGCCAAAAGAATAGAAAAACATAAATAACAAATATTCATTAAAAAAACAAACTAAAACTTGGAAAATATAACTATATATGTATCCAGACGAGAAGGCCCTGTTGATTTATTTCGATTTAATAATTATGCAAAAATTATATTTATTTTGTAATACAAACTCTTTATTTTAAACACGCAATAGAAGTGACATCTATGTTTTTCTTTTGTTCTGGTTGCCTAGCAGTTTGTTTGATACATCTTTCTAGTATAAAATATATAAAGGAATTATAATTAATTTGATTATTCAGAATTGGTTTACCTTTCTCTAAACCCTATTTCCTATAGGTTATGGGCCCAGTGTACGTTTTAATTAATTAGTGGCTAAAAAATGTTATCTTTTGAGTTTTAAAATAATGGAAAATTTGAAGATGAAAAGAAATATCAGGCTTTTTGATGGTGAGAAGTACAGTGTGTGGAAATTCAGGATTCGAGCATTACTGAGCGAAATGGATGTGGTAAAAGTTTTGGATGAAGATCCAATAATAATTAGTAGCGAGTGGCAGAAAAATAATCGGATTGCGAAAAGTGTCATCATTGAATATTTATCAGATTCTTATCTAGGTTTTGCCAAGGAAGAGAGTACGGCAAAGGAAATCATAAAGAGTTTTGATGCACTTTATGAACGTAAAAGTATTGCCACACAGTTGGCTACACGAAAAAAATTATTGTCGTTGAAATTGGCAGGTGACGTACCATTGGTAAAACATTTTTCAATGTTTGACGATATTGTCACAGAATTGCTAGCAGCTGGAGCCAAATTAGAGGAAACTGATAAAGTTGCACATTTATTACTCACGTTACCCTCAACTTACGATGGAGTAATAACGGCTATTGAAACCTTGTCGGAAGATAATTTGACGCTAGCGTTTGTAAAAACAAGACTAATGGATCATGAAGTCAAGCTGAGAAATGAATCTCATGATACAAGCACTAAAGTATTACATATTGAAAACAAAACATTTACACCACAGAAAAGAAAATTTGAAAATTCAATTAATTCAAATTCGCAACCGTTTAATAAGCAGTACAATGGACAAGCAAAGAAGAACTCGCATAATTTAAAATGTTTTCATTGTGGACGCAACGGTCACAAGAAAGCTGACTGCTACTATTTTAAAAGACATAATCAGCAGGAAAATACAGAAAGAACTAGAACAGTTCAGGCGGTTGAGCTGATCGACAATCAAGCGTCTACATCAAATGAATCTGGTTTTGCTTTTATGACGGGTGGTTACCAAGAAGAGAAAAGTGAAAACAAAATATCATTTCTAATAGATTCTGGAGCATCAGACCATATCATAAATAGAGAAGATTTATTTTCTACTTATACTCACTTACCTACACCGCTGAAAATTTCAGTTGCTAAAAATGGGGAATTTGTTACAGCTACCAAAAAAGGAACAATCCAAGTTACCAGCAATATGGGCGTTCAAGGAGCTTTGGAAGACGTGCTGTTCTGCCCTGAGGTTCCGTACAATTTATTATCGGTTTCAAAAATGCAACGAGCTGGATTCACCGTTATCTTTGGACAACAGGGTGCTGCAATATGTAAGAATGGTAAAACCATCATGCGAGGTAGGTTAACAAACAATTTGATTGCTGTAGATTTTCTGGCATCTGTGAACATAAGTCGTCCTGTTTCTCAAGCATGCAGTAGAGACAAGAACAATTACGAATTATGGCATCAACGTTTAGGACACATCAGTAAAAGTAAATTTTTAGAATTAAAAAATTATAAAATGGTCCATGATATGAATATAATTGATGAAGTGATACCTAACGATGATTTGTGTGAGGCTTGCATTAATGGGAAACAGAGCCGACTGCCGTTTAATCAAACTAAAGATAAAAGTTACATTGAACGACCGCTATCGGTTGTGCATTCAGATGTCTGTGGCCCTATTACTCCTCCAACTATTGACAACAAGAATTATTTTGTGCTTTTTGTTGATCAATATACTCATTACTGTGTAACGTACCTAATAACGTATAAATCGGACGTATTCTCGGCATTTAAAGATTTTGTTGCAAAAAGTGAGGCAAGATTTAATTTAAAAGTAGCTACTTTATATTGTGATAACGGAGGAGAGTATTTGTCTACTGAAATGAAAAGCTACTGTATTGAAAAAGGAATCACTTATCATTTGACAGTTCCGAGAACTCCACAGTTGAATGGTGTTTCTGAACGAATGGTTCGTACTATTACTGAAAAAGCTCGTTCGATGATAAACGGTGCTAAATTAGAAAAAGTTTTCTGGGGTCAAGCAGTACTAACTGCAGTTTATTTGATAAATTTAACACCTACTAGAGCGCTGACACTTTCAAAAACACCATACGAGATGTGGCACAATAAAAAACCTCAAATCAAGTATTTAAAAGTGTTTGGTTCAACGGTCTATGTACATGACAAAACTAGTAAAGAAAAGTTTGATGACAAATCATGGAAAGGTATACTTGTGGGCTATGAAACAAACGGTTATAAAGTTTGGAATCCGGAATGCGGAAAATTTGTAGTAGTTAGAGATGTTATAACTGATGAGATAAAATTTATTCAGTCTAGGCCTATGTTGAAACCTGAAGAGAATAGTGAAAATTCTCGTGATAAATCAGGTAGCTCTAAACCTGATGAACATCAGTCTTCTACTAAAATTCGCAAAATGAACCATGATACAGCAGAGTTGCAGCATAGAGTAGATTGTTCTGATAATAATTCTTCTTTAATGAAGGATACAGAGAATGCAGAAAAACATTTTGAACTTAGAAGGAGTGATAGGCTTAAAGATCGTCCTCCTATATTGTATAATGAAGACAATATTGATTATTTAATGTGTGCTCAGTCTATTTTGTGCAAAATACCGCATTCATTTAATGAAATTAAAACTCGAGACGATAGGACTCGGTGGGAAAGTGCAATTAGGGATGAATTGAATTCTCTGTCAGTTAATAAAACGTGGACTTTAGTTCCACGACCAGCAAACAAAAACATTGTTGACTGTAAATGGATTTTTACTATCAAAAATGATGAATTTGGGAATCCTATAAGATATAAAGCCCGTTTAGTTGCTAGAGGCTTCAGTCAAGAATATCAAACAGACTATAATGAAACTTTTGCACCTGTTGCAAGAATAGCTAGTTTCAGATTTATGATTAGTTTTGCGAATCAATTTAGTTTATTAGTTCATCATATGGATGTTAAAACTGCTTTTTTAAATGGCGAATTAAAAGAGGAAATATACATGAAAGTTCCTGAAGGTGTATTAAGTAAAGAAAATTATGTTTGTAAGTTACATAAATCTCTATATGGACTAAAACAAGCAGCTAGATGTTGGTTTGAAGTATTTGAACGATCATTGAAAGAAAAGGGGTTTCAGAATTCCTCAGTTGATAGGTGTATTTATATGCTAGATAATGGAGCTGTGCGTAAAAATATTTACTTGGTACTTTATGTCGATGATTTAGTCATAATATGTGCTGAAATTGAGACGATGAATAATTTTAAAGAATATTTAATGAGTAAATTTGATATGAAAGATTTAAAAGAAATAAAATTATTTCTTGGCATCAGAATAACCAGAAACAATGATGAAATTACAATGGATCAAAGTGCATACATTAAAACAGTTTTGAATAAGTTTAAAATGCACGATTGCAAACCTGTCAATACTCCCATGGAAAATAAACTGAATTATGAGGCATTGAACTCGGAAGAGAAATATGATGCTCCATGTCGGAATGTCATAGGTTGCTTAATGTATATTATGCTATGCACACGTCCAGATTTAAGTACAAGTGTAAATATATTGAGTAGGTATACCAACAAAAATAATAAAGAACTATGGCAATGTCTTAAAAGGGTCCTTAGGTACCTACGAGGCACAATTGATTTACAATTGCATTACAAAAGGTGCAACTATAATAATATTTTGTGTGGGTACGTAGACTCTGATTGGGGTGGAAATGATACAGTTGATAGGAAGAGTACAACTGGTTATTTGTTTAAGCTATTTGATCAATGTTCAATAACCTGGAGTACCAGGAGACAAATGTCTGTTGCAGCCTCGTCCACGGAAGCTGAATATATGGCGTTGTATGAAGCTGTTAGGGAGGCTTTATGGTTAAAATCACTAGCGCTTATTGTAAATTTGAATCTTGATCAACCTATTATAATTTTTGAGGATAATAACGGCTGTATAAGTATAGCAAATAACCCAACTTGTCACAAACGGTCAAAACACATTGATATTAAATATCACTTTTCAAGAGAACAGATTGAGAAAAATGTAATAAAATTAAATTACATTCCCTCAGGTCAACAATTGGCAGACGCGTTAACGAAGCCGTTGCCTGCAGTCACGTTTGAAGCTATGAGAAGGAAAATGGGTGTATATGGTGCTGTTTTATAAATATTTTTTGTTTTCAGTGAATGATATTATGTTTTGTTATTTAATTGAAATGGTCTGATTAGGTTTTTCTGGGTTTTCCCTAATCCAAGCAACAAATGTTGGACCATATTTGTATTCTCCCAGTAAACACTAGAAAGTTGTATTTAACGTATTGTTTTTAGTATTGAGATTGATTTGGCAATTAATTTTTGAGGGGGCGTGTTGATTTATTTCGATTTAATAATTATGCAAAAATTATATTTATTTTGTAATACAAACTCTTTATTTTAAACACGCAATAGAAGTGACATCTATGTTTTTCTTTTGTTCTGGTTGCCTAGCAGTTTGTTTGATACATCTTTCTAGTATAAAATATATAAAGGAATTATAATTAATTTGATTATTCAGAATTGGTTTACCTTTCTCTAAACCCTATTTCCTATAGGCCCTCGCGCTTACTGTTACTGTTACTGTTAATCTATGGGTAAGGGTTCCTTCTGACGTAATGGGGTGAGCAATCAATTGAGGGGATAAAGAATTGGCGCTGGATTTGATCCTACTGATTTGAAGGATTTATGAACAATTAATCTATCTATTAATATAAAAATGTTATGTTGGTTTGTGTACGCTTCAAAAACTCAAAAATTTCTGCACCGATCGAGCTGAAATTCTAGCATGATATATAATCCGCATCAAGGATTGTTTTTATCTATTTTTCCATCAGTGACATATCAGCGAATGTGCGAATGTGCCACAGCGAAGCGTGCCAGGGCACAGCTAGTTTATTATAAAAAGTAAAGTTTTAGTTTTTACAGAATTACTTTCTGCGCCCCGAGGTTTCGCCCGCGTTGGGTACTATCCCACAGGAACTGTTAATTTTTACGGGATAAAAAGTGTTCTATGTGTTAATCCTGGTTATAAACTATCTGTGTTCCAAATTTAATTCGAATCCGTTCAGTAGTTTTGGCGTGAAAGAGGAACAAACATCCATCCATCCATTCTCACAAACTTTCGCATTTATAATATTAGTAGGATAAATCTAGGTTTTTGCATATTATTTACTATCGCAATTGATTTATAACAAACTCTGCGGTTTTACACGCATAATTTCAGTTTTCCCGCAATAACTCTGCATTCCCGGATCAAAAACCACTATGTTACCAAAGAATAGCTGCAGATTCATCACCATCAGCCCACACTCGTCCACTGCTGGACGTAGGCCTCTCCCAGTGAACGCCACTGAGCCTGATCTTCGGCTTTCCACATCCAGTCCTTGCCACCATCTTCCACAAGTCCTCCCTCCACCGGCGGCGTCCTACACTACGCTTGCCCAAACGATTTATAACAAACTAGCTGCGCCCCGCAGTTTCACCGGCTTTCCATTAGTGAAATAATCATTTAATACAGTGCAGTGTTTCAGCCGAAACCTTACATATTTCCATACAAACTTTCATCCCCAATTTTACTTTAACCCATCAAGGGTAAACTTTTTACAAACTTTGAATGCCAAAATTATTTATATCTAATCAAAAGCATAAAAAATAAATTTCTAGCTTCTAGCTTCAAAAATGACGAAACTTCCATACAAACTTCCATCCCCTATTTCAACCCTTACAATGCTTTTTTCGCATTAAAAAGTACCCTATGTCCTTTCTTAGGCTCTAGACTATCTCTGTATCAAATTTCATTTCAATCGGTTCAGTAGTTTAGGCGTGAAAGAGCAACAGACAGACAGACAGACAGAGAGACAGACAGACAGACAGACAGACAGAGTTACTTTCGCATTTATAATATAAATTTATACATTTTATACATTATAATATAAATAGAGAGAGTAGGGATTCAGTTTTAACAAACAATTAAACATAACACTGCCAAAATGCTAACAATACAATAACAGGAGGCCGCCCATTTCACGCAGCATAGCTTGTCACGCGGCCCCGCCCGCAGATTAGCAGCGCAATGCGTAGTTTTTTTTTAAATGGGTAATACTCGTTGCAACCCGCGGTTTCACCTGCGTAATTCCAGTCTCCCGCGAGAACATTGCATCAAAAACCACCCATTTGTGACACACCAGAAAAAAAGTAAAAACAAATGAGAAATCGAAATTTCATCTATATTTATAAAAATGTTATGTTGGTTTGTGTAAGCTTCAAAAACTCCAAAAGTTCTGCACCGATCGAGCTGAAATTTTAGCATGATATATAATCCGCATCAAGGATTGTTTTTATCTATTTTTTTCATCAGTGACATATCAGCGCATGTGCGAATGTGCCACAGCGAAGCGTGGCCAGGCACAGCTAGTAGATAAATATTTCCGTTGAAATGTGAATTTTTGTGAGGATGGATGGATGTTTGTTACTCTTTCACGCAAAAACTACTGAACGGATTTTGATGAAATTTGGCACACAGATAGTTTATTACCTGGAATGGCATACAAAATACTTTTTTTTCTGTAAAAATTAATAATTCCTTCAGGATATTACTTAACACGTGCACTGTTGAACAGTTTAACTTTTTTTTTACTTAAAAAAATAAAAATAATATATAATTAATTAAATAAATTATTTAAATACTGTAAGTACGCCACCCACCCTACTATCGAAAAATGTTTTTTACTGTCCATCCAAAGGTTGTCTGGAAGAAATCGCTTTCAGCGATAAGACCGCCCATTGTACTACCCTTGTTTACCTATTGTAATTTTTCTGTACTGTGTTTAATTTTGTTTCTGGTGTACAATAAAGAGTTTTCTATTCTATTCTATTTAAACACAACGTGTGTGTTTTCAGCAGTGAACGTTGAAATGCGAGGCATAGCAAGTAACTGACATGAGATGAAAAAATCAGTGGAAAAGATTAGCCATTTAAGCCCTCCCAGTCAACAATAACACCATTTTTCTGTGTCACCAGGCACTAACAATTAAAAAGCACAATAAAGGCTCACGCCCATCTCACGCAGTAGTTTGTCACGCGGCCCCGCCCGCAGATTAGCCGTGTAATGCGCACTGTTGACGGCACATCTGTCGCTAACTGACTTTCGGTGTAGATAATGCCCTATTTCTCTGAGATTTTGTGGATTTATAAGCGCCAATGTGGGATGGGAATCTGATTCTGAGCCTTATAATTTTTCATTTACATTTTTTATAAATAACTTCTTATTTTTTTTTCTATTTTACTTGGTAAAGAGACGAGTAAATCGTTCACCTGTTGGTAAGCGCCACGTCTGTCCATAACAGCTACAGTGCCACCCAGAATCTGTTGCGGCACTGCACTGCGCTCGTCAGCCTGATACATCGGTTCTAAAGTCTAAAATGTCCAGTAATTTCGCTGAAAACAGTGCCCTTCAAACCGAGATACAATAGAATAGAATAGAATAGAAATTACTTTATAATACTCAATAAAAACCTTACTTACTTTTCTTTCTTAATACTTTACAGCAATGTTGGCACACTACTGCTTGGCGGATGAATATCTGGCAAAGGTGTGTACTTCCCCAATCGGGCTCTTGCAGAAGAGACCTCTCATTACCACTCATTTCCCTTTCAAGTGACGGATATAATATAAGGCCGGTATAATTATCCAGAAACTATCTTTTTGCCACTTTGTGGAGGTCGCAAACCTGTACACCAAGTTTCGTCCAGATCGCTTGTAAAATACGACCAGGAGGCCTACCATGACATCTTATAGCGATTCAATTGAAGACCTAAACTGAACCGCGTCGCATAATCGTACCGTGTCGTATCATTTTTATGTTGCTGCGATTCGCATTTTGAAAATGGCTTATTAGCGACTCAATTTAGGTGGCTGCCATTTTAAACCTAAGCTGGATCCAGTTTAGGTTGAAAATGGCAGCAACATAAAAAATAAGACGTCACGGTACGATTATGCGACGCGGTTCAGTTTAGGTCTTCAATTGAATCGCTATAAGATGTCATGGTAGGCCTCCTGTAGCGGAGTTCCAAACAACTGACAGAGGAAAGCTTTGCCAGACCTGAAGCAGAGACGCTTCGGTCGCTCCACTTAAATAATGGTCACCCTACTCCGCCAAATAACGAAGGATCAATATTTCATATTCTATTAATAGTTTGCGCTTTTAGGAGACCGTTTATTGATTTTATTATAACAAAACATTGATGGTAAAAGTAAATGCTAAGTGAGTTCAAATCTGTTATTTTTATTTGACTTAATGACGAGACGAGCATGTCGTTCGCCTGATGGTAAGCGCTACGTCTGCCCATAACAGTCACAGCACCACCCAGAACCCTGCATTGCATAATCCTGCGCGGCGCTGCACTGCGCTCGTCACCCTGAGACATCGGCTCTAAAGTCTCACATGCCCAGTATTGCCCAGTAATTTCGCTGGAAACAACACCCTTCAAGCCGGAACACAGTAATGCCTGCACCTACTTCCTCTCCTATTCGGAATTGACATTTTAACTATCAATTACGGAATATCAAAAACACTTTAATATTTAAAATACTTGATTCTGACTAAATGCATTAACCACGGAGAGCAAATAAAAAAAAACTGGAAATATTATAATCAAGAATTCAATGCTAAATTTACTCTAAGACTGAGGGGTAAGGCTGAAAATAGTTTGAAAACGCACGTCATTATTGTTCCATAAAACGATGTTGCTCGACATTTGGGCGACACGCCCCTTAACAGTAAAGCTGTAGGGTGACTATGGCTTTAGAGAAGCTATGGACATTAACACGTTCTCTGCTGGAAACACAGACGTTGTGTTTGTTATAACGTTACGCGAGTGCGGGAAAACACACCTGCTGTGTGGCGTTGCTTACGTGCCGGCTGTGCGGCGAAACACAGACGTGTGTGTAACGTGGGGCTACTACAGTGCGGCTCACACAGACGGTACGCCAGTGCTGGAAAAGACATACCGTCCGTACCGGTGCCCAAATGTAAAAACCGGTTCAGCAGTTTTTACACATATTATAGGGATTTTCAATAAAACCAGTGGATAATCACACATTTTTATTAAAGAATACATTAATAATTATACGCAATTATTTATCACTAGTGGGTATATTTTGACGATAGTCGCGGATTTCAGCTTACTAAAGTACTAAAAAAAACTTGCAATAATAACTAGCAAATGGCGAACCCGAGACAATATCTAGTCAATCGAATGAATCGCATTCGATGCGAAACAATTATAATCGAGATGTTATTCGATTATTCCGAGGCGACTAAAGCTAGGATCACATTCGTCTGACATGTCGTGTCGTGATGCATCAGCGGGGCTATGCAGCACGGTGCGGATCAGCTCGAGTTCGTTTCATTTTGACGTTTGATTGCCACAGGACTCGTCATTCGTATTGAAATGACGAGTCTCGTGGCAATCTAACGTCAAAATGAAACGAACTCGAGCTGATCCACACCGTGCTGCATAGCCCCGCTGAAAGGTACCGGTTTCATACATTTAATATGGTAGCGTTCACATTTCTCTGATGCAGTGTGTTGTGAACGCTTGTGTTAAATGTATGAATCTGATACTTAGCTAATGCATCACGACACGATACGACAGACAAATGTGAATCTACCTTTACTCTCCGCTGCGTTCTTCGCTCGCTGTCTCTCGATCGTGTCCTGTGGTGTCTCGATAGAATTGTTGTAGATAGCACCGCCCGCGATTTCCTTTCGGATGTTTAAAAGCAACTCGGATTCACCTGCGAGAGAAATTCGAGAACTATCGAGAGGTTAGAACTATCGAAACAATCGATTAAAATATCTCGGAATGGCTCATCGCTAGTCAAGGTGGCTCAAAGGAGGTCAATACCTTTGTATTATACAATCGTTTGTCTTAAAGTGAAACAAAGTCAGAAAAACAAGATTACTCTTATTAATTTTAATTTTCTATACCTAATTTTTTATACTGTAGCATTTAATTTTGTCTGTTTGTTTGTAAACTTCGCGAAGAAGTCAAATATACATAGATGACGTTTTCTGTTACCAAAATTCCGCCTTTTAAGTTAGCTAGGTCGGCCATTTTGATTTTGGAAATGCCTCAAGTTGGCAGCCTGCCCCATAGTTGCCAACCTCGCGGACATACTGCCATCATACATAGTGTTGCGACCTAGCACCGGCATAATCGAGCCCGATATCGAATTGGCCGGAATCGACGACAACTCTCGATCGGAATTTAATCGATTTTCGGCTAATTTAGACGTGTTTAGGAAAGCAGAGGTGTGCGATTGTAGTAAACTGCCTGGTAAAGGTTGAGTTCTATCCAATCGGAACTGCAAATTGTTCTGTTTTTCCATTTGATGGTGTTGCGTGCGGACAGCGAAGCGGTTGACGTGGACAGGGATGGGAACGACTATTTTTGTGCCGGATCCGTTTTTGCCGGAGTGGCTGCCGGATGCGAGGCCGGCTTTCACGCGTTTCCACTTGGCGCGGCGGTTTTGGAACCAGATTTTTACCTGTAAATAGAAGAAAATGTTAAAAGATCGCATATAAAATGTGTTAAAGGTCTCTTGGACAGTGCAGTGCCGCGCAAGATTTTGACGATGTAACGTTTTGATTGGCGTTGCTATAGTTACGAGGGACAAGGGTTGCGCATACCATCAGGGCCGCTATTCGATATAACCACCCAGTCAAAATAGCGTACAGGAAGCTAGCGCGTTTCAGGCGCGTTTCGAGAAGTTGGTTCATAGTAAGTTAAAAGCGTGTTATGACACCTCGCGATTTCAGCAAGGAATCTAATAGCGAAAAAGGCCCCAGACTCTGTTTGTGGAATAAGATCCTATTATGTTGATAAAATTTCTAATCAACCTACGCAACTGAATAAAATTCAATTTATATACATAACTTAAAAAACGATAAAATAAAAAGAAAATTAGAATTAACTAAAACTAAAACTGAAAATCTAACAAAAAAGGGTGTCCATGAGGCATGGTGCCAAGAACACTGGCTGCATTTCCACGTTGAATAGCAATAGCTATTCTCTGTGCGAGAAATGAGCCAGCCCTCTTGTCACCAGCGGCGTCGACTAATCGAACTTTTTTTTTTTTTCGTACTGGGACCCCATGGACCATAAGTGTCAAAGCCAAGCTGCACAGATATGTAGTTACTGGATAGTGTTGCGTAATTGCGTCGCTTGATCTCTTCTGCGGCTTACATAACTCATTCATCATCATCATTAACCCATAACGTCCCACTGCTGGGCACGGGTCTCTCCTCACTTTCGTGAGGAGGATTATGCCATAATCCACCACGGGGCCAGATCCGGATTGGTGGATCACATACCTACCTCAGAAATAATTCTCGGGTAGGTATGTGGGTTCCCTCACATAACTCATTATTGTATAATTTTATTCTGTTGTTAACCAAGTCCTACGCTGTCTGTCTGTTTGTTGGTCTTTCTGCCTGTGTCTCTGTTTGTCGTTTCTATCACATTATCTGTCATGACTATTTCACAAGAACCAGTTCAGCTGTCAATTTGGCATTACCTGGACTTCGCTTAGTTTCAGCGCCGCTGCGATCTGCGATCGCTCAGTCAGACTCAGGTACTTCTTGGCGTGGAACTCCCTCTCAAGCTCAAGGAGCTGTTCCGACGTAAACGCTGTTCTTCTTCTCCTCGCTTTGTTCTCCCGGGGGGTGTCAGTGCTTGAGTCTTCTTGGTCTGGTTCCGAGTCGTTTCCTGGGGAAGAAATGTTTTGTTTTAAACTTTTATAAGATGTTGGAAGCTGAAGGGAAACATCGTGAGGAAACACACATACAGAAAGAAAAGAAGAAAGAAAAGAAAGAAAAAACATTCATTCTGACACAACAGCACACAACAGCGTACAACGTACTTATTTAGAGACAAGACAAGAAAATGAAAACACGCGATGGACATAATAGTGTACGCAGATAGCCGGCGCGCAGTGATGTCAGACAAGGCCTGAGCTCAGCATAATGCTGTGGTCAAACCACAACGCTGATTTTCAGCTCTTGCCTTTGGTGACACACCGACTTAAGAAAGACTTCAAAAAATATTTAGGGCATTTTATGTAATAAAAGATAAGAAAAAATAACCCATAAATAAATTAATAATAAAAAATAGATAATCCAATAATAAGGGAGGGGTAAGAGTGTGAGTAAAAAAAACATCTAACCGAGAATCATTTCAGAGCTAGGTGTTATCCACCAATCCGGATCTCACCCAGTGGTGAATTATGGCCTAACCCACCTCACAAAGGTGAGGGAAGACCCGTGCTCAGCAGTGGGCTGATATGGGTTGATGATTATGATGATGAAGATGCCGCAAGTGGGACCTACCAAGCGGTAGTGTGTAAACACAGCTCTTTACTCTGAGCCTTGGTTTCCTAATACAATAGTGAATGCTTGCCCTTATTCAATACTAATTACTAGTCTAAAGTAGGGATGTTGCGAAGGTGATATAATCGAAACCTAAATCGGAGTCGGGGTTTTTAAATTTGATTTATCGGAGTCGGAACCGGAGTCGAACTTGGAGTCAGAGGCGAATGTGGAGTCGGAGTCAGAGGTGGAGCATAGCTGGATTGAGTTTAGTTACGTCGCAACGCCTAAAAAACGCAAACATTGTGTGAAGCTTCACAAAAGAGCCAAAAAAGGTAAAACAGTTCAGCAGTAGAACGCGTAAAGTGTCGGAGCCGGATGTGTAAGGATATTCCGACTTATCGGAGTCGGAGTAGAATCTACGCAAATGAAATTTCGTTCGTCAAACGCAAGGTCAGCTAAAGACAAAAGGGCGTGTCCCACAGGCCCCCACGACAACTCCCGACGGCATTCAAAGCCGACGGACGAAACGGCTGCCGGTATCGGTGACCGCTGGGTTTGCACCCTCGGGGTGAAGGAAATCAGGGGTGAGTTTATTAATAGTGCTTTAGTTTACTAAAGATAAAGATAAAGATAAAGATTCATTTATATGCATAAACACGTGCGATTACATGTGTTAGGGTTTGTAAATTTGTAACAATTAATCGATATCAATTAACTAAATAGTTACTTAATACCTCTTTATGCTGACAACTTTTTGGTTGAGATCTTTTTGGTTGAGTAGTCGGACCTTAGTCGGACGAAAAGAAAAAGGGAAAAAAGGAGGAATGTATGTCAGTGCGGCATTCGAAAATTGGAATCGAGCGAACGACTTTGTTATTTTAAAAATATATGATTTTCTATGAGAAAAAGAAATAAAAGCAGTGAACGTGTTAAGTAATGTTTTATCATTTAATAAACTTACTCCGACGGGGCCTACAATAGTGATACTTAGTCTTACACATGCATAGGTAGTCAAAGAACGGGAGCGGGCGACGGTGTTTTTGAATTAAAGACTTATATTAGTGGGATACGTCCAAACAGAGTCGGATGCTCGAATGTATTCAATGAAATATTCTATCTTAACCTAAATATAGACATTTGGATCGTGAGAAATTATACAGTGAACTAACAAACCTTAGTATTGAAAATGAATGAGGACACCTTAATCTTATAAGTTATCGGAATGTGAGGAGTTACAGATTCAAATAATAACCTTAGTGCTTAATAAATAATTAAGACACGTTAATGTTTAAAGTAAAGGGGTAGCGAGAACTCATGCGACCCGAGAGGCCTGGGGCTCCTGGTGGCAGGATCGTTTCTAATTGATTCAAATAAATTGGCGGTGGTCCTCCGTGTTAGGTACCCTAGCTACATAAGGTATACCTGTACACACGTGAGGTAAGGCTGGGTACATAACTAGGTACAGTACTTAAATAACAATGCATGCAAGATGTTATAAAATTCTAAGTAAATGTACAAACATGTTTTGCCTAATTAGGCGTGCAATACTATGTAAATCGTACTATCAAAAGCTCAATGATCATCATAATCATCAACAACCCATAACGTCCCACTGCTGGGCACGGGTCTCCCCTCACTTTCGTGAGGAGGATTAGGCCATATCCACCACGGGGGCCAGATCCGGATTGGTGGATCACATACCTACCTCCGAAATAATTCTCGGGTTTCCTCACGAGGTTTTCCTTCACCGAAAAGCGAGTGATAATCACGTGCATATGATATTACCTTTTTTTATTTTTAGTTGGTACATGCTGGGTAACTAACATCACCATAAAATCAACATCCCATATCGTCCCACTGCTGAGCACGCAATAGCCAGCTACATATGATTATCTTTATGTAACTTCATAAAAGGTAGAGGTTTTCATTTCAATTGTCTTGTTTCTTTTTTTTTATGTCATCTATAAACTTTTTTACAACTTACTTTTTATTGAAATGCCACAGAACAAGAAAAACATGAGATGTTGTTTTTTCCAAACAAAGTGACCGAAAGTCAATGATATCATGAACGAATGAATGAATGAATGAGTGATATCATTCATTCATTCATTCGTTCATGATATCATTCATTCACATAAAAAGGAAAACTAACTAAAACTAAAAACTTTAAAATCTAACAAAAGAGGGTGTCCATGAGGCACGGCGCCAAGAACACTGGCTGCATTTCCACGTTGAATAGCAATAGCTGTTCTCTGTGCGAGAAATGAGCTAGCCCTCTTGTCACCAGCGGCGTCGACTAAACGAGGAAATAATTGCTTAAAAAATTTCCTCGTACTTGGACTGCACTTACTTTACTAAAAAAGTTTTTTTTTTTAGTATTATTGTTTTTATATGTACTCACTTTCAGATTAGTCTCGAAGAATTTTTATCAAATTCGGTGCAGTAGTTTGGTTTTTATTAGTATATCCAATTGAAGTGGGTTTTTTAGTTACGAGATATTTAATTTTGTTCTTGTTTCGGTCGCGTAGTATCTTTAAGTACAATGCTGTGCAATGCAAAGTTTTGGGTGGCACTGTAACTGTTACGGGCAGTAGCGCTTACCATCAAGTAAACGACTTGCTCATCTCGTCAATCATTCAAATTAAAAAAAAAGTCATAAAATATATTTTAAAAACCATACGAAACGCAACTATCTCTCTTTCTATCTTCACTACCATATATCTCCCTCTCAACTTCCGTTCGCCTCGCTCGATCACACTTTTCGTAACGCTCTCGTCACGCATTCACCAGCTTACTCCCCAAGTCAACCGTACGTAAAGAAGTGTCAATTTAAAAAAAAAAGTCAGTTATAGTAGGTATTTATTTACTTATTTATTTAATACTTTATTGCACAGATTAACTAACTAGTACAAATGGCAGACTTAACGCTACGAGCATTTTCTATCAGTCAACCACCCATAGAGAAGGAGAGAGGGGGGTAGGTATATTCATATGTACACTTCGACGCTAGAAAGCGTAAACGCTGTAACCCTTTGACTGACCCGAAAATACTTTTTTTACATATTTGAAAACAAACCCACATTTCAACGTCCCCTAGGAACTTTAGGATATAACCAAGGTAGCAGTACTGTAGCTTTGTATGTAACACACCAAATATCCAAAATTTACGTTTTCATGTCGAGTAGATATTGAGTTATGATTTTTTTTCAACAAAAAAAAAGTTTTTTGGCTCTGGTGAACAATTTTGCGTTTCAAGGTTACAGCGTTTACGCTTTCTAGCGTCGACTTGTACAGTTTGGGATAGTTTATAGTCTACCCTCCGAATCCGTCAAAATCGTTAAATGAGAGCTAACACAGAGGCGTGGCTCTGACTCAGCTCGGATCGCCAATCTTTTTTTATTGCCGATTTGATCCCAAGTGACGCGCGGCCATTCGGACGACCCTATACTGACTTGGCACAAAACTCGAGCTTTTTTCTTTTGGAATCGCTAAATCGTAATATAATGTACCCAGCTATAAGAAAAGAAAACATTTTGGAAGTAAAACTTCTTTACGCACGCTTGGGGAGTAAGCTGGTGAATGCGTTACGAAAAATGTGATCGGGTGAGGGGAACGGAAGTTGAGAGGGAGATATAAGTTAGTGGAGATAGAAATAGAGAGAGTTACGTTTTTAAAAATGTTTTATGAAAAAAAAATTACATTTTTTTTGACATATTTTTTTTGAAATAATTTTTCAGTTGACGTTTTACTTCTACTATTGTGTCCCAGCACACATTTCCTTTTTTTTTATTTGACTTAGTGACGAGACGAGCAAGTCGTTTACTCGATGGTAAGCGCTACGCTTACCCATAACAGTTACAGTGCCACCCAAAACTTTGCATTGCATAATCCTGCGCGGCACTGCACTGCGCTCGTCACCCTGAGACATCGGCTCTAAAGTCTCATATGCCCCAGTAATTTCGCTGGAAACAGTGCCCTTCAAACCGGAACACAGTAATGTTTGCACACTACTGCTTGGCGGGTGAATATCAGGCAGTGGTGTGGAACTTCCGCAGGTGGTCTCTTGCAGAAGAGGTCTAAACTGATCATTATGTGACAGATAGCCAGAAAACTTTTTTTAAATAATGTGTTTTTGTATTATGAAACAATGGATCCGAGTAATTTACTACATAAAGCAAGTAATTAAGGATTGAAAACAATTTTTTGGCGGTAACCTTTTTGGTAGTCGGCCAAAACTGTCATGTGAGAATGATATTACAATAAACAAAGCGATTTTACGATAATTCCCTAATAATCATTAGCATTACCTCCATTGGGTCCAATGGGCTGTTAAAATATAACGACCATAATAATTATTATCTGTGGTCTGTGAACCACCAGTCAACACAACACCTTTTAACCCCGAAATAAATAGCAAATTTAATCCACAATACATTACAAATCCATTAACTGTACACTGTTAACACTCGCAATTGCAATTTCTACGAAAAGAACCGATAAAACGTATCCTTTCAGCAAATAAATACATTTATTACTTATGGCCGCTCAAACGTCGATTGACAGTTATCGAGCGCGCCAAACGAATTGTAATAATCCACCATTTTTTTTTCACACACTCTTCTACCCTTAACTTTTCAGACATAAGGATGATTTTGGCTTAAATCGATGGTAAATATAAACTGGTGCAAAGTGTGGATTCGGAAAATCAACCATAATAATTTTACAGGTTTTTTAAGCCTTCTTGCTATTGCTATAAAACCTATTTTAGAGCAAATCGATGGCATAAATATGGTTGTGCAAAGTATAAACTCGATTGTCAAAAACCATAGTGAGATTATAACTTTTTCAAACCTTAAAAACAAGACATAAAGTTTAATTTCGCTTGAACGGTAGTAGAAAACAAAATTGTAAAATGTGTTCGAGTTTCCCGCCAGAAAGTCGCGATCGGAATTACAAATTTGAAATTTGGAACGCATTGAATAGTGCGGCGAAGTTAAATGGTTCGGAAACTTAAAATGCAGTCGATATCGATATTGATACTTATCGGTAAATGTTAGGCGGAATGGCGATCACGTCGCGATCCGTTTAAATTTTCACACCGATTTTGTTCGTGGATTTTTCCTTAAGGAATCATGTATGGAGGATGTCTGTTGCAGTAAATTGAGATTTATTTTCGCTTTGGCTGTTTTTGACGTAATTTAACGTTCGATTGTGTTTTCGAATGATAAAACTTTCTAAGAAAGAACGCTGGTATCTCTAATTTCTAGAAGTTTTTAAGAATCTACGAGTATTTAAGTTTGGAATATTTTCCATCGAATCAAAGCAGCGAATGGAACTCAACCGCACTCTACACTTATAAATTAGGCGGCTGATTTTCCTTAACTTTTGGCTTAGTACACTTTATGCATTCAGCCAGTATCAAGCCGACTTTTTTTATTCTTCTTTTTTGGCCATGGTGCTTAATGCACATTGTGCCATCATCAAAAGTGGACTTGTAGTGTAATGTAGACGAAGGGGAAGAAATACGACTTTTGGGAATTATGTTTTTAATGTGTAGGTAGTTACTGTGTTCCGGTTTGAAGGGCACTGATTCCAGCGAAATTTCTGGGCATATGAGACTTTAGAGCCGATGTCTCAGGGTGGCGAGCACAGTGCAGTGCCGCGCAAGATTATGCGATGAAAAGTTCTGGGTGGCACTGTAACTGCTATGGACAGGCGTAGCGTTCACCATCAGGCGAACGACTTGCTCGTCCCGTCACACAGTCAAATAAAAAATTGGTTGTCTGTACAGTTGGTTTACAGACGATCGTTTAACGTGACAACGTCATAACAAAACATTGATGAAATGATTGCATACTTTTATGAAAAATCATTTTTCAATAATAAATACTTGAAATTATACTAGTAATCAGATTTTTAAAATGCAAGAATAATTAACCTGCCAAGAAGAGAAGAGAGATAGATGCGGCGCAAGCGTACAATGAGCGTAACGGGACAATGTGTCAACATTTTCGTGCATGCAGCCGGCGTTCATCGATTTATTAGACGTTGTCACGTCAAAAATGAAAATGAACACACGAAGAAACACAAGTTTAAAAACAATAATACGATATCAACTACGTCACATCGGGTTCCCGGCAAATATATTGTCCCATGACGTTAAATAGTCGGTCCATGGTCCCAAGCAGTCGATCCACCGTCGATCTGTCACGCCAGCTTGACATAACAAACACTATTTCATGGTACTTATTAACTTCAAAACGGTTATGGGGTGTGTGGTCGTTAATTTTTTATAGGCTGGCGTTTGTTCTCATCACACCTGGTGACGATGTGGTCGAAGGTGGTAAGTTTAGTAGTGGGAGGCCTCTTCTACAAGAGACCGCCTGGGGAAATACCACACCTTTGCCAGATATCCACCCGCCAAGTAGTGTGCAAACATTACCGTGTTACAGTTTGAAGGGCACTGTTTCCAGCGACACTACTGGGCTTCACTCTCGACTTGAAGACTTTCAGATTATAGTTTTCGGGAAACATAGACGCTGGCAAGGTGTTCTATTCCTTCGCTGTTCTGTTATAAAGTGTAGATGCATAACGCTTCGTGCGGATCGGAGGAATGTCAACCATGTACGGATGCCGTGTTTCCGTGCGTCTTCTTGTCCGATGGTGGAAAGGTGATGGAGGAATCAAGTTGTGCAACTCCATCGCGCACCCTCCAAAATGTATCTTATAGAAAACCGTTTCTTTATTTGACTGGATGACGAGACGATCAAGACGTTCACCTGATGGTAAGCGTTACGCCTGCCCGTAACAGTTACAGTGCCACCCATAACTTTCCATTGCATAATCCTGCGCGGCGCACTGCGCTCGTCATTCTGAGACATCGACTCTAAAGTGTCATACGCCCAGTAATTTCACTGGAAACAGTGCCCTTCAAACCGGAACTCAGTAATGTTTGCACACTGCTTGGCGGATGAATATCTGGCAATGTTAATACATAAACTGGGAACCTTGCGGCGATGCTCAGCGAGGCTATGCAGCACGGTGCGGATCAGCTCGAGTTCGTTTCGTTTGGACGTTTAATTGCCACAGGACTCGTCATTCGTATTGAAATGACGAGTGCCGTGGCAATCAAACGTCAAAGTGAAGCGAACTCGAGCTGATCCGCACCGTGCTGCATAGCCCCGCAGGACTCTATGGTAAAGCCTAGCCGTCAGAAGTGCATCGCCGCCTATCTGATTTTTCGGATGTATGAAAAAATACCCTATCAGTCACGGCTCCTTAACATGTCAAACACGTTGTTACGCCTATCACAGTGTCAAGTTTACTCCAACCTACATCTGTACCATGAAATTACCAGCATTCAGAGAGTGGGTGACATCTGTTCCATTTATTTTTAAGTAAAACTTACGCGCGTTTGACTTAGGAGGTAAGCTGGTGAATGCGTTACGAAAAATGTGATTCGGCGAGGCGAATGGAAGTTGAGAGGGAGATATAACTTAGTGAAAAGAGAGAGTTAGGTTTCGTATATATTTTAAAGTATCTTTTATATTTTTTGAGGTCATAATTATCAATTTTTTCTTCCTGCGATCCGAAGTTAGAACGTTTTATTGTATTGGGATGGAATTAACAATTTGACCGCTGAGCCGATTTTCTTGTCTAGCCACGGTTACGGATCTGCACACACCGTTGTGTTTTCCAAGCAAGTAAAAAACACAACAGTTGTGTTTTCAGCAGTGAACGTGTTAATTCAAAAAGTTAGCATTCAATTGCATTGTCAATGACTTTTATATCATATCAATTCCTACTTTCTTCTATAATATTATAAATGCGAAAGTTTGTGAGAATGGATGGATGTATCTTTGTTCCTCTACGCAAAAACTTCGCACGCAAAAACTACTGAACGGATTCGAATGAAATTTGGAACACAGATAGCTTATAACACGGAATAGGTGATAGGCCACTTTTGAGAGCGAAAAAAGGGTTGTAAAGAGTTGGAATTGGGGATAAAAGTTGGTATGGAACTTTCGTCATTCTTGTAGCTAGAAGTTTGAAAATTAATTTTTAGGCTTTTGATTAGAAACAAATAAATAAACATTAAAAAATTTACCCTTGAGGGGGCGAAATAAAAATAGGGGATGAAAGTTTGCGGGCACCAGCTAAAAGCTATATTTTATCCTCGTATTCCCACGGGAACGGGAACTTTGCGGGTGAAACCGCAGGGTGTAGCTAGTATTTCTTTTCTAACTCAAAACTCGAATCAATTTATTGCAATTTGACAAAAATGAAGCACTTTTACAAGTCTTTTGATTTGTAAGTCCCATATACATAGACAAAAATAAAAATTAATTCATTTATAATACTAACATGTAATTAATGAGTTTTATAAATGAATTTTAAAAATGTAGATCTATACAAAAGACATGCTGATAAATTAAATAAAATTACATTTAAATTATTTAAAAATAAATGCAAAATAATTTGATAGTAATTATTTCCTTTATCGTGTTTTCAATTTTATAACATTCAAATCATTCGAGTAAACCCCAAATGATTATAAAAACTTAAAGAGAAAATTTATTTTCCATATTATATACTCAGAATTAATATGGAATTTTAATTCATTGCGTTTGGAGAAATAAGAATGAATTTTTTTTATTTATTTTTTTATAATGCTTCTTATCAATAAGTACATGATTAAAATTACGATCTAGCCTGAAAGACTAATGAGTAATTTGCGTTTAACATAAATTGCTAAGTAGAGTTATTGCTAAGATTGTGGATATGTGGATTGTGAAGGATAATATTATGTAGACAGGAGCATAGACAGTTAATTTTTCTTAAGTTTTTAATGTTTTTACTGTAGTATTTTGAACAGGGAATGCATTTTGGATGAAATTTGAATTTACGACGGATATTTCGGGTTTTTTTTTTTTTTTTACTGAAACCAATGGAATTTGAAAACACAAACCTTGAGTGTTATCCTCTCCTCCGTCACTGTCCATCTCACTCCCGACGCTGACAGGACTCTCTCTCTTCTCTTCTTCCCTGTTCTCTGCCACGCTCTGCCCTGGAGCATTCCCCAGCACCCTGGACAACCACGGCTCCGGATACCCAAGTAAAAACGGGAACCCGCCATTCTGCTGCAAAAATGGCGCGTTGAAGTAATATCGCATCCGATTTAATCCGTGCAATCTCTCGGTTTCTTCGTCCTCCGAATTTCTAGGACTCTCCGATAAATTGTTCTCTATGTCGATTTCGGGTGATTTTCTGTCTGTGCCTATTAGGGACTCTATAGAAAACGGTTTAGGCACTTTTTTCTGCGTTTGCGTTTCCACTATCTCCGATTCCATAATTTCAATCACTTTTTTTCTTTTCACTTCTCCAATTTTCAGACACTGGCTGGCAATCGCACTTTGTTTAAAAAAACAAAACAGTAAAAGCGTAGACGACACTAATGTCTTTTTTTAAATTATATCCGAAGTTCATAAACAATTCTTAATTTAAAATTGACAAGTCACAGTTCCAAATTCAGATTTGTATTTGGCGCGCCACACGTGCGGTCGACACAACATTCTCGCGTAGCACTCGGCTGTCCGTCGAGTATTTGGTCACGCCCACATACGGGGTGTATTCGAAACGTTTTATTTTATTAATAGCACTTTCTGGCCGAGCGAATATAAGCTCTATTACTACAGCCATAATACTACTGTCATCATCTACTTTTCCTATTGATATAAAACCTTATTTTGTCTCAGTCGATTCGTACATTAAACCTTAAGAACGACACGTTCAGAGTCTAAATTTCCTCATCAAATAGCTGAGCATGGAATTCTTCTACTTCAAACAAAATAGAACCTTTCCGGCCAGCTTTAGACCTTATTTCTCTTTCCGAGTCTTCAAACGTAAAACCTTTTTGTGTTAAACAAACAATGATTAAGACCACTTTAGTCTGGCGACAGAGCGGGACGGGTATAACATTTGTAGTGTGTCAGAAAGAGATGGAAGGTGTTATTTGTAGAGTTAAGTGTACACTGGTAATTGGTGATGATCACAATGTTTTGCCAGTGTCAGCTCTTGGTATAAATTCGTCGAGCCTCGTTTACAGACCTTTAGGGGTTCACCTTACGTTTGAAAAACTGTCATATTATTGTGTTTTCGACGATTTTGTTGGATTGGGTTGCTTATTAAAGATAATCAAGTGGATTTCTTCTTTCAGTAAGTAAGAAGCATAGCTAGAGTTTTTTTTTTTAAATTTCGAAACTGTTATAGAACCACGCAAAACGATTGCCGCATCTGGCGCGACTTTACTCAGTTATTCGTTTTCTTGAAGCATTGGTTTTGACATGTCTCATCCATCATGCACACTACTGCTTGGCGGTTGAATGTCTTGCAAGGTCCTTTGTCAAGCAGTCTCTTGCAGAAGAGGCCTACCACTACAAAGTCAATAGTGATAAGTATTGAATTGCAAAGTCTGGGTGACGCAACGGTCATAGACAGGAGTGGCATTTACCATCAGGTAAAACAACCAGCCTGGTGGGAGAATGTCCGCCTTCCAAGAAGAGGGTTGTGAGTTTAAATCCCAACGCAGGCTCATACCAATGTGTTTCTTGTAAAAACATACCTACCGTGCATGGTTGTCTGGAAGAGATCGCTCTGAGCGATAAGACCGCCCATTGTGACACTAATTGTAAAATTTGTTTTGTTCTAGTTTTAAGTTTTCTTTGTTCTGTGGTGTTTCAATAAAGAGTTTATCTATCTATCTATCTATCTACCGGAGAATCATTTCGGAGGTGTGTGATCCATCACTCCGGGCCGGGCCCCCGTATTGGGTTATGGCTTAGCCCTCCTCGTGAATGTGAGGGAAGACCCGTGCTCAGCAGTGGGACGATATGGGTTGATAATAATATAATAACGGGTCACGATCATACATAGACCCCGACCCCTAACTAGGACTCCCTGTACTAGGGAACCAGGAACTACGAGGACCATGCTCCTACAAACACGCAGACTTAGCAAACACCTTTGCCAGATATCCATCCGCCAAGCAGTAGCGAGCATTACTGTGTTCCGGTTCGAACGACACTGTTTCCAGCGACATTACTGGGCATATGAGACTTTAGAGCCGATGTCTCAGGGTGCAGTGCCGCGCAGGATTATGCAATGCAGGGTTCTGGGTGGCGCTGTAACTGTTATGGGCAGGCGTGGCGCTTATCATCTGGTGAGGTCAGTCATTCAAATAAAAAAAAAGCCTCTCGCTTCGCACTTGGCTCATCACCCACTGCGCCATGGAGGTTGATGATGATGAAACAAGCAGCTTGTCTCCCCGTCAACCAACTCGTCCCATCTGAAGCTACTCTTGGCAAGCTCGAGTCATTAGCAAGCGTAGAGAGCAATTTGTACCCTCCCCGCACCACTTAACGACCCCCTCCCTCTATTAAATTGATTGTGGCTATTTCTATCTTTAATGTCCAAGCCTTGGTCCATTATTTATGCTCAAATCTTCAATTTTTTACTGGGTAACGAGACGAGCATGTCGTTTATTTGATGGTGAGCGCTATGCCTGTCCACAACAGTAACAGTGCCGTCACTGTGAGATATCGGTTCTAAAGTCTCATATGCCCAGTAATTTCGCTGGAAACAGTCCTTCGAACCGGAACACACTACTGCTTGGCGGATGGATATCTGGCAAAGGTGTGGAGCTTCCCCAGGCGGTCTCTTGCAGAAGAGGCCTATCACTATCTTCATAAATAACCCTAAAGCACTGTGCGTAAACATTACTGTGTTCCGTTTTGAAATTAAATCTTCCTAGCTGCGCCCCGCTGTTTCACCTGCGAAGTTTCCGTTTTGTCCCACGGGAACATACTATCGGGATAAAAAGTACCCTATCACTCAATCCTGGTTCTAAACTATCTGTGTTCCAAATTTCATTCGAATCCGTTCAGTAGTTTTTGCGTGAAAGAGGAACAAACATCCATCCATCCATTCTCACAAACTTTCGCATTTATAATAGTAGGACAATGGTAGGCTTCTTCTGCAAGAGCCCGCCTAGAGAAGTAGTACACCTTTGTCACATATTCATCCGCCAAGCAGTAGTGTGCAAACATTACTGTTCCTATATAAAGTGCGCTGTTTTCAGGCATGTTATGAGACTTTAGAACCTACGTTTGAGAGTGATGAGCGCAGTGCAATACAGATTTTGCAATGCAAAGTTCTGGACGCCACTGCAACTGTCACGGACATCCGTGGCGCTTACCATCAGGCGCATGACTAGCTCATATGGTAAGGTACTTAGTGACATTAAAAAAAAACGATAAAATGCTCTCCTGACAGCAGTATCATCTCAAGAGATCATTAGCGACACATTTAGCGGACATTTCTCCCTTCCCGGGTCGCTTAGCCACCCTTGCACCCCCAAGTTACCCTTAAACCACTAAATTGATTGCGGCGGTTTCCCTCGCCGCCGGTAAGTGGATGTTCCTTATGATTTATATCGTTTTGGACAATAGGAACTGAGTTGGGGAATAGATATTCCGGAAAAGTTTTTCACCGTATCCAAGTTGCGTTCCGTTCGATACTTTGGTGCGGATCCAGTACTGACTGCTAGCCTATACTGTGGCTTGATTGCCATGACATCTGTCAAATCAAACTAAAATAGATTAACACACCGAATCATACTGGTTTGAAGGGCGCTGTTTCCAGCGAAATTACTTTGCATATGAGACTTTAGAGCCGATGTCTCGATGTGCCGCGCAGGATTATGCGATGTAATGTTCTGGGTCACTATAACACGCTTAACATCAGGCGAATGACTTGCTCGTCTCGTCTCTCAGTTAAATAAATAAAAAACACTCCATCTTCTTATCAAGTTTCTCTAAGGTTAAATTTAAGCCGTAGAAAATATATATCTACCTTTATAATGACTGTTTAAGTTAATCAAAGTCTCGTCTCATTGGCTAATCAGTCAATGCACCCAGTCCCACTGACAGTGAACAGATTGACGTATCTTTACATAGTCCAGTCTCGTCCGGTCGCCTCTCAGACAGAATTACATGCTACGGTGGTAGCCTAGTGGGAGAACGTCCGCCTTCCAAGCAGAAGGTCGTGATTCAAATCCCAGTGCGGGCACGTACCAATATGTTTCTTGTAAAACATATGTAAGTACGTATTTCGGTGAAGGAAAACATAGTGAGGAAACCCACATACCTACCCGAGAATTATTTCGGAGGTAGGTAGGTGATCTATCAACCCAGACCGGCGGGGCTATGCAGCACGGTGCGGATCAGCTCCAGTTCGTTTCATTTCGACGTTTGATTGCCACGGGACTCGTCATTTCAATACGAATGATTATATAGATAGGCAGATAGTAAAAACTATAATTAAAAAAAAAAAAAAAAAACGAGTTCGTTAGCTTAAATATTACACATGGAAAAGTAGGTTAAGAATTAGGATGGACTAATAGATATTTTATTGGACAGTAAAAATCATTATCTACCAGTCAACTATCATGGTTAAAAAGGGAAAACACATAAATAATTTTTGCAAAAAAAATTAGTAGTGAAAAAAAAAATTACGATAAAAATTAAAAAAAAAAATATGACCATTGTTAAAAAAATTACGATATCGAGTAAATAAATTAACTTACAGACAGAAAAGTCCATTTACCTCTACATAGAAACCATCAAGAGCCACAAATAGATCGAATTAGATTTTCAATATACTGCGTGCATTGAATGTGCAATATATTGTACATTACAATTTGTAATACAAATAAAACAATAGATCGTTCATTACTGAATACAATGAGGCAGATTGAATTATTTATTTAATGGGTTATAAAACAAGTAAGGTACTTTACTCAATAACGGTGTTTTGGAGTTACGTCACTTTCTTAGTGAAGGCCACTACAGTAGTGTCGATTTATCTCGGCCACCGTGAAGTGTCGCCGCAGAAAGCGTCAAAGTATTCGTATTTTGGAAGCGAGTTAGGATTTGGACGGTTAGGGTTGGTCGCCTGGCATTTCCCACTATTTCCCACCTACTGAGAACAAGGCAAGGCACACTAAAACATTTATTCGTGACTGCATGCGCAAACTTTCCGAGGGCCTGTGTTCGCGATGGCCTAGATCCGTCGACACTACTGTACCAATATAGACTAATAATTTAAAAAAACAAATAATAAAAGCAAAACAATTGCGTTTACCAAGGAGTTTTACAGTAAAGTATTACCGAGAGGTTAACTGTCAAGACTCTTTCATAAAAACAAAAGAAAAATCAGACAAAAGAGGTTTATTATAGAATTCTAGAAAGGAGTTCCTAACATGCCACTTCAGAAGTAAAACAAATCGATGCCGATGCTCTCTATTGATGTTTTTCTATTGGCTTTACGTAATCTTTTAGCTCAAAATTTAATAAAAATCATTTAATAATAAAAACGAAATGTATACTGGGTAGACATAGTAGAATAAAACTTCCAACTAAAAAAAAATATCTAAAAAATGTTTTTTAAAAATATAGGGAACGTAACTCTCTCTTTCTATATTCACTAAATTATATCTCCCTCTCAACTTCCGTTCGCCTCGCCCGATCACATTTTTCGTAACGCATTCACCAGTTTACTCCCCAAGTCAAGCGTGCGTAAAGAAGTTTCACTTCAATAAATAAATTACACGATTAGTGACTACAGTAAAGCGAAAAACGCCAAGACGCAACGCCATAATCAAATTTCACAAGCAAACTCATCTCCGCTAATTGCGACTATACACACAACGAGACCCAACGTTAATCGACCACCGCACAATTTGGCATCGCTACCCCCCATTGTGAACGCGCCATTACCGAGCCCCCACATAAATAAAATAAACTTATTCATAACAATAATTACGAACCATAAAATTAAATATTAAAAAGGAGCATCCTGTGAATACGCGCCTTTCAAAATCTCACAGAACGCAACATTGCCCCATAAAACTTTCTCACTTTCCTTTCTATAAGTTAGAAAGAGATGGTAGTACGTTTCTCAGTTCGTCGTTCGTGAGTAATGAGCGCAGTCACGCCCCGCAATCAAGTCTGCATGTTCTCATTGGTCGTAATAGGGTTATAAGTTTGAATTTTCCTTTTTTTTTAAATTTCGTTTCATTAGTGGCAAATGACTGTTGTTCAGCCAAAGACAATTTGTTTGTCTACAGCAGATTATGGGATAATCTAATTGGTCGATCTATTTTATTTGATTTACTAAAATATGCGGTTTCAGTTTTGTGGGAATGGTTCGTTATGAAAGCTTATTTGAAATATTATGAAATCTTAATGTTATGTGGGCTGAATGTACCAAAAATGTACAATTGTGTACAAACTTGCATTGATTAGATAGAATATTGATTACGTATAATTATTTATTTGATCACTGGCACAAACCTAACAAATCTAACTAAATTAAAAAAAAACAATGCTTAAAAACAGTGAGTTGATTTATCTAGAACAAAAATTAAAAACAAAACTTATACAGCTGGCCATTACTATTTATAAGTAAGCAGTACAGTTTAAAAATAAAATTATAATTCCAAATTCAAATGTGAGTAGACGTGTCGAATGGCGGGGTGTCATGTCGTCGCTAGTTGAGTGCACTTATCGCCGTGACTAACCGCTAGTCATAGGGTAGCGATTTTGATACGTTACTCGTTTCGTAGGGTTGCGTATTGTAAAAACTATTTATTTTATCTAAATAAAAAGTATCTCGTCTTTCCCCAATGTTCAAAGTATATTATCTCCATACCTCCTTTTAAATTATCCCTTCTACTGTTTAGCCGAGAAAAGGGCGCCAACAGACAGAGATATAGTTTTGTTTGTTTATAAATTATGTTGCAAAGAAACATGCGGCCCACCCGATGGTAGATAAGTGGTCACCGCCGCCTATGGCCATCTGCAACGCCAGGGGCATTGCCTGTGCTCCTACCCTTATTAAAAAAGACTATTTGAACTTATATTATTTATTTTTGTATTAGATTATTGTCACTTTTATTCATTAAAAGGATTGTGTTAAATAATATAAACTGACCCCACTATAATATAAACTGATTCAGTTATTTTTGAAGTAAAACTTCTTTACGCACGCTTGACTTGGGGAGTAAGCTGGTGAATGCGCTACGAGAGCGTTACGAAAAGTGTGATCGATGAAGTTAAGAGGGAGATTTCAGTTAGTGAAGATAGAAAGAGAGTTACGTTTCGTATATTACTGTAGGGGCAAGAGAGAGGTGCGAGCACAGATTTTCTTTCTCTCTTTCTCTCATAGCGAAGGTTTACTTCAGTCGTGTGGTCTAAAGCGCACTCGCTTTTTTTGGAAAGTAACAGAATCCAAAATTCCCAAGTTTTATCGACAAAAAAATCACACTGAAAAGTTTAAAGCACATCACTACGAAATTCGCAACGCTTTTCAAAATCGCGCTTCCAGCTTCGAAAATGGAACGGTTGTCGAGATTTGACGTCTGTGACAGTCGGTGCCCCGGGGAGGGCGCGAAACGAGAACAAATGCGCTTGACAGAAGTCGAGTGACAGTAGCAAAAGGAGTCATTCTGCATTTGGGTTACTTTCATAATAATTCTAATAATAATTGCTATTATTGAATATTTTTTAGGGCTTTAGAAAAGCACTATCCATCGATACCTACCTTTATTTTGTTACGATCCGAATTTTCTTTCGTGGCCAAGGGCGGAATGGTCAAAAAGAAAAAAAAAACAGAAAAAGATAATAATTTTTTTGAGTTCTAATATTTTTTATTTGAATGTTTTACTCTTATACGATGAGTAAGCGCCGCAGAGTAAAAACACAACCAAACTTTCGCATTTAATTTAAAAATATTAATTGTGAGAAGCACTATGTAGCTCCCTAACCTTATTTAAGAAAAAAAAAAGCATAATTATAATCTATGGTTACATTTTGGCGCGCTGTCACGTTGACAGCGCGCCGGAAGGGGCGTGGCTCCCGTTCCGTTTCGCTAATGCGTTGCGGAATGGAGAATTATCGGCGGCCAGTGTAGCAAGATCTCCCCTTTAGCTTTGATCTGGTAATGTGGATTAGAAGTTATGTTATTTATACCATTGCATTATTAGCAGATCAATTTTTGGTTCGAGTGCTGAGACTTGGGTGAATCACAGGTATTTGCTCTGAGTCTGCGTGTTTGTAGGAGCATGGTCCTCGTAGTTCCTGATTCCCTAGATACAGGGACTCCTAGCGGTCCGAATCTATGTAATGTGATCTTAAAACGTAATATTCATCAATAATCAACAATCCATAACGTCCCACTGCTGAGCACGGGTTTCCCCTCATTTTCTTGAGGGAGGTTAGGCCATAATCCACAACGGGGGCCCGGTACCTACCTCTGAAATAATTCTCGGGTAGGTGGTATGTGGGTTCCCTCACGATGTTTTCCTTCACCGAAAAGCGAGTGATAATTACGTACATATGCTTTTTATGTATACACATTGGTACGTGAGGAAACCCACATAACTACCCGAGAATTATTTCTAAGGTAGGTATGTGATCCACCAATCCGGATCTGGCCCCCGTGGTGGATATAGCCTAATCCTCCTCACGAAAGTGAGGGGAGACCCGTGCCCAGCAGTGGGACGATATGGGTTGATGATGATGATGATGACATATGGGACGTGCCCGCATTGGGATTTGAACTCACGACCATCTCCTTGGAAGGCAGATGTTCGTTCTACAACGCTTTTACTTTCTGTGGTAAGTAATTTAATAAATATTATTTGAATAACGACACTGTAATTTAAAATGAGTAAACGCTCAAACTTGCCTCGAACCCTTTAATTTGCAATGCACCCACCATATTGTTACACAAAGGTACAAATTACCAAGCTATTAAACTTTATCAAATAAATATTTTTTTCATAATTACCTACCTGTTGGGGTTGGCCGAATGTTGGCGCAAATGTTGGCACGAAAAAGTTTCGTCGAAAAACGATGGATAACTGCATAGAACAGAACAAATAAATAAAAACAGAAAAATAATTATATTGTACTAGCTGTACCCTGGCACGCTTCGCTGTGGCACATTCGCACATGCGCTGATATGTCACTGATGAAAAAAATAGATAAAAACAATCCTTGATGCGGATTATATATCATGCTAAAATTTTAGCTCGATCGGTGCAGAACTTTTTGAGTTTTTGAAGCGTACACAAACCAACATAACATTTATACAAATATAAATTTCTATTAAAAGCCGAAATTCCAGAATGTATGTATAACGAATTATTATTGTTTTAATTATACATAACAATATATATTTTATCCTCTTATAATTGATTAAAATCTTGATTAATTTGCGAATTAAATTATTTTTTAAATTTGATTGAAAGCGGTGGTAGCCTAGTGGGAGAACGTCCACCTTCCAATCAGAAGGTCGTGAGTTCAAATTCGAGTGTAGGCACGTACCAATGTGTTTCTGTAAACATATGTACGTAATTATCACTCGCTTTTCGGTGAAGGAAAACATCGTGAGGAAACCCACATACCTACCCGAGAATTATTTCAGAGGTAGAGGTATGTTATCCACCAATCCGGACCGGGCCCCCGTGGCGGATTATGGCCTAACCCTCCTCACGAAAGTGAGGGGAAACCCGTGCCTAGCAGTGGGACGATATGGGTTGATTATGATGATGATGATGCAAAATACAATTTATCTAACGCATAACATTGCATGAATAGTCAGTAACTACAGTAAGCCTTAACACATTCACTGCTAAACTTTTTGCCTCTTTTACATATCTTCACACAACGTGTGTGTTTACTGTTTACTGGCGTTGTGTCGTAACTAAACTCAATCAGCTGTGCGGGCGCACACAACTGTTGTGATACAATTGTCAAGTACAGCAGCGCGGGTCCGCACGCCAGGCGTGTTTTCGCTTGCCGTGACGGTACACTTCAAAAACACGGACGTGTGTTTGATCAGCAGTGAACGTGGACAAACATTTGGCCAAACGTTGGCCCCAACACACGCAAAGAAGTGCAGAGTTGATGAACGTAATAATTGTTAATAACATGTTCGAGGTGGTCGTTACAATAATTAGACGGGTATTAGTAAAATTGGACGGTTTGTTTGTTTAAACGTAGAGTTAGCAATATTCAATAGGTTAATTTTACCCGACTGCGCAGGAGGTTGTTTTTAGAGTGTAGGTAGGAATGTATTTTTTTTATTTGACTGAGTGACGAGACGAGCAAGTCGTTCACCTGATGGTAAGCGGTACGCCTGTCAATTACAGTTACAGTGCCACCCAGAACTTTGCATTGCGTAATCCTGTGCGGCACTGCGCTCGTCACCCTGAGACATCGGCTCTAAAGTCTCATATGGCCAGTAATGTCGCTGGAAACAGTGCCCTTCAGACCGGAACACAGTAATGTTTGCACGCTACTGCTTGGCGGATGGATATCTGGCAAAGGTGTGGTACTTCCCCAGGCGGACTCTTGCAGAAGAGGCCTCTCACTACAAACAAATAACAAAACATGCAGGTGTGTATGTGCCCGCACTGGGATTTGAACGGTCAACCCTCTGCTTCACAGATGGACATTATCCCACTAGGCTATCCCCGCTTCATATATATTTTTTCAAATCATCAACTAAGATATTACAATACAATACAATAATTCTTTATTAAACACCACAAGCTTAGTAGACAGAGTACAATAAACATTTAATAAACGGGTGGTACAATGGGCGGCCTCATCGCTTAGAGCAATTTCTTCCTGGCAACCTTTGGATGGACAGGAATGGAGTCTTAGATGTATTAACACTTTGACGCTTGAGGTTATTATCCGGATTAATTTTTGGCTGCTTTTTATCTCGTAAAAAAAAGTTTACAACGCGGGTCGCAGCTACAATGAAATTAAAAAAAAATCTTTCAATTTTTTTTTCCAAGCTCTCTCTTCGTTTTTGTAACTCTTCATCGTGCGTACTGTACAGACTTGTCCATAATTAGTTAATGCTTAGTTCCAATAGCCGTGATAGTTCGATATGTGAGGGTGACACCCTTAACTAACGGGGACCGACAAGATCATGTTTACGGAATTACCGGTATGAATTTATCGGTACTGCCGCTTTTGAGGTTAAAACAAATGACATGAAAATTGTTCGGAATGCATTGGAGTAATTCTGCTGAAAATAATCATGCATTTTCGTCAAAATATTCCTGTTATTTCGTTGTTAAGTCAATAAAAAGTCATTAAATTTCATTTGTTCAATCAATTCTGTGGTGGACTAAGGTTAGGTTGATATTAAGCTCATTTTTAACATTTTCACATCACATAAAACGGTCCCTTAATCTAACCTATCGATTCCACTAAGTATATTAAGGAACTCGGGGTTTTTTCTGACAGAAAACAAGTATTGACCCTAGCTCCTCACACCGGTCCTATGTGGGCTTGACAAATCACATATCACGTATTTAAGTTTAGTACCTGGATGAACGAGCCTTGCTCGGTATTTTTTTTTATGACATTTTATAAAAATGATTCCTAGCTAGATCGATTTATCGCCCCCGAAACCCCCTATATACTAAATTTCATGAAAATCGTTGGAGCCGATTCCGAGATTCCAATTATTATATATATATATATATACAAGAATTGCTCATTTAAAGAATCGTTATTCGTTACCGTTATTTAAATGATTATTAGAGGTTATTCAGTCCGCGCTAATCACCCCTAATTTTATAAAATGTTGTGAGTATAACTGTGAGCTATTGTGATCGATTGGTTTAAACAATGAACCGCCAAGTGGCATGATTGAAAGGTTTTATTAATATTGAATAACTACTTTTAAAACTACAATCTGGTTTATTTTAATAATTTACGTTGGCGATGGTAAATTGCGCCACACATTGGCAGAATGTCGCTGATTGCAAAATCGTGTGTCGTTATAAAAAAAGATAGTGCTCCCGGAAGTAGAAACACTCGAAAATATTCTACATGGCAAAGGCAAGAACACAAACAGCCATCTTGAACACGAAGAATTCAAATTAAAATACCGACAACTAAACGGGCGTCACAGCTATCAATTCACGAGTCAGCGAGCGGTGGAAATCTTGTTAAATCTAATTTGGTGCCAAATAACAATTAACGAAGTCATCAATGTATAACGAGCGACGCACTGGCCGTTTGTAATCGCGCAGACGATGAGACGAGCTGTCAAAGTGATGGATCGAAATGGGCGGGAGTTTTGACGTTTGTTTTGCGCGGGATAGCGTTGGTGCGTTCCGTTTTACGGCGTTGCTTTTTTGGATTGATTTGTTAGCTAATTTCGGCTACTGGAAATTGAGTTTTTGTTACTTTGTGGAGGGATATAAATTACATCTAATTTGATTGTCTTTTGTCTGTCAGCAATATCAATATGACAATAATTAATTGACTTATAATTCATTAATTGATCAAAGAAATGTTAGTAATTTTAATTTCACCATTGTCATTGAACAAGCCGTGGTGCCAAACAAACTAAGGAGTTTTTATTTATTTATTTATTATTTATTTATTTCAATATACAGTGTCTTAACAGGTGTTTCCAAAGCGACACCGTACTTACATGTAACTAAGAACCAATACATTTAAGGGCAACATCCGTAAATGTCACTAAAGAACAATCAAATTTTAATCAAAACATTAGAAGAATACATTTTATATTTGAAAATTATTATAATAATAAATCTAGCTACAGTCAGCAACAAAATTTGCTGTAGTTAACTAATCTATAAGGAAAGATTAGAATTTCTACGAATAAAATTTATAATCTATCATCAACCCATATTGTCCCGCTGCTGAGCACGGGTCTCCCGTAACTATCATGAGAAGGGCTAGGCCTTAATCCACCACCGGATTGGTGGATAACATATCAATCTCCGAAATATTTCTCGGGTAGGTATATGGGTTTCCTGGCGATGTTTTCCTGCGCTGGAAAACCAGTGATAATTTCGTAGTACATAAGTTTTACCTAAGTGGTACCTGCCCGCACCTGGATTTGAACTCACGACCTTCTCCTTGGAAGCCAGACGTTCTCCCACTAGGCTACCACCGCTATAATATATTCTATACATTTATTATTACCAATTCAGAGGTATTTGACAGTTTATTTCTTCGTAAGAGATAATCTATTCTGGTAATTCTTTCACTAATAGAAAACTACATTCTTATTATCAGAGTGCTTTATACTACATTTTATCTCGGGAAAATGCAAAAATCCTGCAAAACGGGATATTACCGCGTGAAACCGCGTGGTGTATGTATGTAGGAAATTAGAATAAAATACCTTTCAACATCTGCCATCAACGAATAGACGCGTCAGTCTACAGCCAGCCTAACAAGCCGTCAACATTGTCACCGCATCCCTAATTATATCCACGCATCCTCCGTTCCACCTATTTATAACCAATGCAATTAACCAATTTGTTCTCGAACTGGCAACACCATGCTCGACTTACCGTATTTTATTGCCCTGGCAACATTTTAGCGTCTTTGAAAATGGAACTGAAAATTGCGCTGGGAATTGAAATGAGGCGGGAAGGCGTCACTTTCGCGCCTTTGGTGTTTAAATATGGCGGACGGTTGACGGCTGCCTGTCACGGATGGATGGGCTGGTTGGAGCTGTTTTATTGATTCGTTCTTCGGTTTGTGGAGAGGCTTTACCAAACAGATAGTGAGATCTACCGATTATTGAGTTTGCCGAGTTTTAACAGACTTTAAAAAAGGAGGAGGTTCTCAATTCGGCTGTTACCTTTTATTATAGGTAACAAAAAAACCGGCCAAGTGCAAGTCGGGCTTGCGCACGAAGGGTTCCGTACTTTGTTGTATGGGAGCCCCCCATATTAAGCTAAAAAGTACATAGTATCAATACAAATTACAATTTAATTTTCTTTATTAGGTAAGTATACTTATTATGTTTGAAAACATATTTTTTATTGCTTTTTGCAGTTTTTATCTGATCATTGCAGCATCAGAATCCTTACCGCCTATATTTAAATTAAAGTAAATAGGTCATTATTTTTTTATCAATTTCAGAGACGTTTTGTTTCTTTTTTCTCGCAGTTTCAAAATTCCAAAAAAATTAATACATCCTAAATAATGAATTTTCGTGTACTTTATTGTTCTCATAAAGTATAAAGTACAATTACCTGAAATAACGCACAATACTTTATTATAAAGTAAGAATGGCAACCCTAGCTGTCACTGTTTATGCAAGTATGAATTTAGTATTAAAATTTGGACCAAGGCATGCTGATCCTCACCACAAAATAAATATATATCCCTAAGTCTTCCGGTTTGCCTAACTGCTTAGTAAGTTTTCTTTTAATATATTTGTATTGCTTATCTTGCTTATTTACCACCATTTCACCGCAGTCTCACCTGATGGTAAGTGTCGACGCGGTCGTTGGTGGTGCATTCTTGCCTAGAAGATACCTATTCACTCCTAACACTTTCACTGCTGAGCCGATTTGCTTGTCTAGCCACGGGTGCGGCTCTGCACACTCCATATTGTTTTCCCATACAACAAACACAACAGTTGTGTTTTCCCGCGCTCGCGGCAAGTTATGAAAAACACCACAGATGTATTCTCAGCACTGAATGTGTTAACTTGAAGACTTTCCGGTTATAGCTCTCGGTAAACAAAGACCCTGGGAACCTTATTCGCGCACAATTAGTATAGGAATTAAGTTCGCAAAACTTAAAAAAAAACATTACAACACCGATTAATTACCATAAAATTAAATAAGTAAAAATTAAAAGGTTTGTTTACAAGAACAAGTAAAGCTGAGACATCTAGCGCGGAGTAGCAAATTTATGTTAAAATCAGGAATCGCTTTGAGTGCCATCTATTATTGAGTAGCAGATAACAAAAAAATCACATGTAAGAAACCATAGATAAGGAATATAAATCAAGAACGGCATTAACCAGCTAACATGAATAGTAATTTGAATAGGTAATAGTTTAAGAAAATTTATGACTTTAGTTTTTGATAGGATTATACGTCGTGTGCTGTGTTCAAAGATTGTTTCATTAACGAACTGTCATGAAATACTAAGTTTTTTATTTCTATTTTAAGTAAGCTCATTTTTATGAAACAATACAATCCCAAATGATAAATTATCTTCATAAACAGTCAAATATTAGCAATTACATAGCCAGACTCAATAGGAAACGAACATAACTAAAATCGAAGCAAGATCAAAATTAGGAAAACTATACCACATCAAGACTTCGAGCGAACTATTTCTGACAAGAAAGAAACGAAACAAAAACACGTCAGTTGTCAAAATCTGTTGTGTCATGTCGGTGTAATCTTACAATTTCATACAAAACCACAAAAACTGTAAAAATCGGTGAACAATAGCTGAAAAAGAAGAAATAGTTTACTAATTTTTTAAAAAACTGTTATTCCCCCACTTTCAATATGCATTGGTACGGAGGGACCATCGCAGAAGCGGTGACATTGTCAAAGCAGAAAAATGCAATTTTCGTCGTATACATCGAAGGTACGAGGCTAATTTTACGTATAATAGCAAATAAATGATATAATCGGCCCATCTGTTGTTATAACTAGAGCCTGTCATGTGTATTTCTGGTTCTATTTCACATGAAAACTCGAAGCGTAAATGTGAACAAACGGTTTGTTTTCCATTGTTGACCTACAAAAACTCTAGACAACAGTGCATAAAATTATGCAACGACCCTTGTACTTGATTGCCTTACTAAAATCATTATTTATTCATGTTACCGTTGACATGAAAACTGAATAATTCAAATTTCAGCCTCCGTGGCGTAATTTGCGATGACTCAACTGCAAAACTTTTATAGTTGCGCTGAGCCTGGGTGGTTGTAGGAGCGTGGTAATCGAAGTTCCTGACTCCCTAGATACAGGCCAGGATCCTGACCCTGAACTAGGATGTTCAGGGTTGTCAGGATCTATGTATGTAACGGTGACACTTTATTATTTTGTCAGCAATTTAAATCTGCATATAAAAATTAATACAAAGTTAGTAAGAATAGAATAGAATACAAAACACTTTACTGTAGACCACAAGGTACAGGATTAGAACTTGTCTTGACGACTCTTCTCTGTACTTATCTTGTAACATCTTGGAAAGGTCCCGAGAACTCTTGAGATAATCCAATAATAGGGTTTGTTGGTCATATTGCATCATGAATATAGCTGCTAAGTTATAAATAGCTAAAGCAGTCACTTGTGCTAAAATGAGCATGCATGACATCACCATCTCTTAGTCAATATTCATATCTAGCTCTTAGCTGAGACAATTCTCGATAGTATATCTTATATTAACACTTTGACTGCTGAGCCGATTTTCTTGTCTAGCCACGGGTGCGGCTCTGCACACTCTGTAGTGTTTTCCCATACAGCTAACATCACGGTTGTGTTTTCCCGCCCTCGCAGCAAGTTATGAAAAACACAAGTTGTGTTATCAGCAGTGAAGATGTTAATTCTACAAGCGCCCCGCGGTTCCACACACTTTAACTATTATCCCACAGAACCGTCTATTTGAACGGAGTAAAAAGTATACTAACAGAATAGAATAGAATAGAAAAACTTTATTGTACACCAGAAAAAAAAATTAACACAGTACAGAAAAATTACAATAGGTAAACAAGGGTAGTACAATGTACTAATGTTCTATTCCAGGAACTAAAGTATCTATAAACCAAAATCGAAATCCGTTTAACACATTCACTGCTGATAACACTACTGTTGTGCTTTTCATAACTTGCCACGAGTGCGGGAAAACACTACGGTGTGTGCAAAGACGCACCCAACGCTAGACAAAAAAATTTAATCAGCAGCTAAAGTGACCGGAAAACTACCGTCTGATCTCTTTGTTACTCCTCTCCTTCCATGGTTGCTTGGATGAGATTGCTCTCAGCAATAAAACAGCCCATTGTGACACTAACTGTTAAATTTGTTATGTATTAGATATTAGGTTTTCTTTGTCCTGTGGTATTCCAATAAAGGGTTTATTTATCTGTCTATCTATAGATCTTGAACCCAAACTAAGATGCCCTGTACTAGGGAATCAGGAACTACGAGGACCATGCTCCCACAAACACGCAGAATCAGAGCAAATGCCTGTTGTTCACTCAAACATTTAACCAGTGCAAATTGAACCCTCAACTTCATGATATACAGTTTAATATCGTCGGTATAATAGTAAACTAGCCAATCTGAAACCATTTGTAGTTTTGACTTAAACCCTACCATAGTAAAACACCAATACACCACCAAATAAATACACCAATCTACTATTATTACCGAACAAGCAATAAATACGTTATTTTAATATAATGTGCCGTAAGAGATTAATCCATGACATATAATTCTACTTCCTTGAAGAGGTTTCATAAAACCACTGATTTGAAGCTTATTTTTTAATGCTAATACTCACCTCATCAAAAATGTGACAATTGCAGATAGGCAAGTTTACCACTGATCCGATGATATCTTCTCTTCCTTTCTCAGGTGACAACGATCTGTCAACGGAGATGTCGGCGACCATTGACCACCCGGATGTGGTGTCTCGCCTGTCAAATGAGACAAACTTCCTGGCTGTCAAACTCAGGAGCGGCTCGGCGCACTATACGCACTTTGCACAGATCTGTATCCTTTTAACCTCTCGAATGTCAAGAGTACTGTTTACGGAAAAGATGGTTTAGTGGAGAACAGCGGGATAAGGGAACGAAGTGGAATGGCAGAAGGTGTAGTGACAACAATAGAGAAAGGGATGCTACGATGGTTTAGACATCTAGAGAGAATGGGTGAAGGAAGATTGACCAAAGATTTATGGATCTAGTATGAATGGGCCAGCCGGTAGGGGTCGACGTAGGCTATCGTACCTTGATCAAATCGAGGACGTACTAAAGAAAGGCCGAGTCAAAAGTAGCTATAACCGGCGAGCATGTATCATGAGCATGTATCATGAGCGACTCATGAAAGTGGAAGAAGCGAAAGAGGTGTCAGGGTCGTAGCATGTGGAAAGATGTAGTCTCTGTCTGTCTGAATTTTCTATTTACAGCAAAACGTAGCACCCTAACATATTGACTGTTAAAAACACACACTAGTGTTTTATATAATTTTACAGCAAGCAAAACACACCTGGCATGCGAACCCGCACTGCTGTATTCACAATTTTATAACAACAGTTGTGTGCGCCCGCACGGCTGATTGAGTTTAGTTACGACGCAACTTCAGTAAACAATAAACACATGTTGCGTGAAGATTAGCAAAAGTGCCAAAAAAAATAACCGGTTCAGCAGTGAATGTGTTCATAAGAAAGAAAGAAGAAAGAACAAACATTTATTCTGACACAACTGCACACAACAGCGAACAACGTACTTATTTAGAGACAAGACAAGAAAATGAAAACACACAATGAACATAATAGTGTACGCAGATAGCCGGCGCGCAGTGATGCCAGACAATATGTAATATGTGTTCATAGTGTTGCATTAACGAGACTACTGTATTACTGAACCGATAGCAATGCCCTGTGACGGTGGGAAGTGTCGAGTGGGCACTCGCCCTTATGTTATCACGATTGAAGATCTGCTTATTTGTTTAAATGGCTACTTTGCTGTTAACGCGTTATTTGTTTGTTGCCTGACATTCTGCAAGTTACTAGTATTATTTTTAAATTTAAAGAAGGTTTCTCAACGAAGCCTGGTTGCTTATAGAGCTTTAAGTTCCTTCACTCCAGATCAGATCAGTTCGTGCCCGTCCCGTCTCTATTCTTCATAGGCCGCAATGGAACACCTCTGGAGGTGGTCTGTGCAGGAGTGCAACCCGATAACTTGGCCACCAGGATCGACAGGATTTTAAATGAACACTGTAAGTTTGTTGTGTTCATTGTGAGGAAGCGGTGGTAGCTTAGTGGGAGAACGTCCGCCTTCCAATCGGAAGGTCGTGAGTTCAAATCCCAGTGCAGGCATGTACCAATGTGTTTCTGTAAAACATATGAACGTATTATCACTCGCTTTTCGGTGAATTATCCTTTTTCGGTAGATTATGGCCTAACCCTCCTCACGAAAGTAAGGGGAGACCCGTGCCCAGCAGTGGGCCGATATGGATTGAAGATGATAATGCTTACTGTTCAATTAAAAATCTTTCTAGACAAAAAGAAACCCGAAAGCCCCCCGTCCGCATGTGCAGTTAACATCAGACAGCAAACTGCGAGCCTACTACAGGCGGAGTCGGCGGCGAACTCGAGGGGGGGCGTCGGGACTCCGCTCGCGCAGGCATCGGAGCACCCGTCGAGCGCCGCAGCGGTGCACCCGCCAAGCGCCGCAGCTGAACACCCGCCGAGCACCGCAGCGGCGCACCCGCCAAGCGCCGCAGCTGAACAGCGGCCGAGCGCCGCAGCGGTGCACCCGCCAAGCGTCGCAGCTGAACAGGCGTCGAGCGCCGCAGTGGAGCACCCACCGAGCGCCGCAGTGGAACACCCGCCTAGCGCCGCAGCGGAGCACCCGCCGAGCGCCGTAGCGGCAAAGCACCCGCCGAGCGCCGCAGAGGAGCACCCACCGAGCGCCGCTGTTAAGACACGCAGCGACAAAGAAGGTTAGGAATTAAAGAGCTGCTGAAACTTGGTTCAAGATCAAAATTAGTCATATAGTTTTTACTGACAATATAATATATTGTTCTCTTAACTCCATAAGCAATAAGTATTTGGTAATATTTGTTTTCCAGATAAGCTCTTATTAAATGCATATTCGGCACTGCAAGCTGATCAGAATGAGCCCAAACACCATCACTCTACTGTTAGTCACTGAGGAGTTCCGTTGTCTACCTTCCGTCTCTATCAGATCAGCTCACTGTCACCATAGTATTGTACTGTCATTGTGGTTGATGTTATTTATGTGAATGAGACCAGGCGGAATGGATGTGACACCACGCATAGACCCTACACAGCCAATCGGCCTGGCATTCCAGAGACCAGTCAGGGAGTTGGTGTACTGCGTTCTGCTGGGATCGTAGTATGTGGAGAGATGTAGTCTCTGCCTATCCCAACGGGAGAAAGGCGTTACTGTATGTATGAATGTATGTAAATGTATATTCCATATTGTCTGTACAGAACCATCATCACCACCGGCTAAAATAGCAAAGACAGAGGAGTACGAGGTGGTGTGCGAGGGGGACGTGTGCGTCCGACGCCCCAGGCCCGACGCGCAGGGGGCCTCCACCAGCGCGCAGGGGCAAGCGCCCGTCGCGGCGGCTCCTGTTCCTACACCAGCTGTAAGTTTGATATCACATCCCGATTCTTGGTGCGTGGTTCGATCCCTGCGCTTTCTTGTACTACAAATGTTACGACCTCTATTGTACCCAGCAGTGGGTTGGTATGCGCTGAGATGATGATAATGATGATGATGATGATGATGATGATGATATGATAATTTTATATTTTTAGTCTGAAGAACCGAAGCCAGCTCCGGCTGCAGCAACCTCTAGTACTGAAAGCGTTGAGGAGAAAATGGACCGCGCCAAGGAGCTGATAGAGGCACGCCGCAGAGAGAAGGCTGATAAGGAGAAAGAGGTAGAGTGGGGGGCCTCCCCTTACTGTACTACCCCAGTAGTAGTACCCCAAAAAGAGAGAGAGAGAAAGTGGTAAATAGGGAAGGGGTGTAGATTGGAAAGGGGATAAGGAGAAAGAGGTAGACATGGGAAGAGTGTAGAGGTGGGGACAAGAAGAAAGAGGTGGGAACAAGGAGAAAGACGGCCGGTGGTGTAGAGTATGGGGAGGGGAATAGAGGAGGGGATATGGAGAAAGTGCTAAAGAAGGGAGAGGAACACTAGCGAAAAGAGGGTTATAAGAAGGGGTGAGAGGCACGCCGTAGGGAGAAAGAGATATAGGGAAAGGGGTGGGGGTGGTCCAGGGGTCTTTGGGAGATATATTTTTCAACTAAACACTTTTTCTCCAGTTGGAGAAGCAAAAAGAACTAGACAGACGCAACGCGGGCCAGGGCGTCGCAGAGCTAAAGAGGTGGCAAGCTGAACAAGAAATGAAAAATATACAGGTATTAAACCATTGGAATTTTCGATTCCTAAGTAAAAAACTCAAAATTCAAATAATTCTTGCGTTTTACTTCATGGACTTCCATAATTTTTTTATTTATTGCAGTTGCTATATTGCTTTACAGACTTCCACATTGCTTATTTATAAACTCTTAGAATTTTAGATTGCATTGCAGTCCAAAGTTGAAAGGGAATGGTGATGCCTCCGATTGCATTTCACCGTTCAATTTTGTAAGCAGTCGGGTGTTTTGTTTTATTTTAACTACTTATATTTTTTGTTAAAAAAGAGTGTGTGTACTTATGTACACGCGTTAGAAGTTATACTTGTTGTGCAAGCAATTTTTTTCGTTGTCTATACTGTCGACACTTCTCAGAGTTAGTTTTTTTTTTCACTACCCCCTGATTTGCAGATTTTTTTCGTGAATAATATTTTTTACAGTATTGTGCATTTCTTTGAATAATGTCTTCAGACATCTCGGAAACTAAAACAGAAATTGAAATTTAATCAAGTAGTATTATTATTTTCAGAGAAACCTGCAAAAGATCATAGGTAGATAGATACGAATTAGTATAGAAAATTATTTATATTGTTCTATTTAAGTTTATTTAAATTTTAAATTTATTTATCAAAATTTATTTAAGTTTATTTATGAGAATTTATTTTTGATTATTTCAAGTACTACTTTAATAGATTGAAAATATATGTTTATATAAATATATCATGTTAAGCTCAGTGCTCGTTATTTTTAGAGTTATTTTATAAAATTTGTTTGTTTTAATAAAGATATAATAAAAAATAATTGAAATATCAATAAATCAAATTTTAACGAATAGTTAAGATCAAAGATAAAATAAACATTCAGCATTTAAGGTTAATATAAACAAGTAAGAATTTTTTTTTTTTTTTATTTATACATAAAATTTGTTAATATACCAGAAATAAAACAAAACGTAAAAAATAATGTTGTGGTGAGGAATAAACGCTTACCAAGCATTATATAACTTAATTTTTTTACTTTTTTTTTCACAATTTCACAGTGAACACAATACCGGTTTGTCTCATGAAATTAACGGAGCAGAGAAATTTCTGTTGAAATTTTTCCTGAATTTTCTTTGCTATAAACCTCACGGAGCCCGATACCTTTCCAACGAATGCAAAAGCGTGGAAATCGGTTCGTGCGTTCTAGAGTTATAGCGTCTGGAAGGAAAACCCGACTTATTAAAAATTCACTCTCATCATTTTTCTCTATCGCGCCAAAAGAAGTATAACTTCAAAAAAATGAAAAAGTGGATAGTATGTGACGCCACCACGCGTGGACTGTATACAGCCTATTGGTCTGGAGTTCCAGAAACCAGTAGAGGGTGTTAGGGAGTTGGTGTACTGGTTTCCACTGGGATCGTAGCATGTGTCTGCCTATCCCAATGAGAGAAAGGCGTGACTGTATGTATATTTATGTATGTATGTATGTCTATGTATGTATCTTTTTTGTGCAACAGGAAGAGCGCAAACGCGAGAAGATGGAGAACAACCTCGCCCGGCAACGTATCCTGGAACAGATTGCGCAGGACAGGGCGGAGCGCAAGGCGCGGGACGCGCCCCCCCCGGCCCCCCAACCGACCCCCCAGCCAGCGCCCCCACAAGCCTCCGTCGCAAACCAGCCCCGTAAGTACAACTTGAGAACAGCGCCATCTATACCCTGTCCATTATGTTAATCGCTTTTTGTTAATGTAACTAGTGATTGCTGCATCGGAACATTTCGATTATCGATCCGTTTGTTGACACATTAATTGGTGCGTAGGATCGATTATCGATTTCATGATTTTTTTTACCCCTCTCTATGTGACGTTATATATTTAGCTATTATTTTACTAGGCCAACGTGAACACAGGCCCTCGGAAAGTTTGCGCGTGCAGTCACGAAGAAATGTTTTAGTGTGCCTTGCCTTGTTCTCAGTAGGTGGGAAACAGTGGGAAATGCCAGGCGACCAACCCTAACCGTCCAAATCCTAACTCGCTTCCAAAATACGAATACTTTGACGCTTTCTGCGGCGACACTTCACGGTGGCCTAGATATATCGGCACTATTGTAATTTAAGAATGAGCCCTTTAGTGAGTTGTTCGCGTTGTTGTTCCAGCGGGCGGCGACGCGCAGGGCGGCGCGCGCATCCAGTTCAAGTTGCCGGACGGCTCGGCGCACGCCGCCAGCTTCCCCGCCGCCGCCGCGCTCGCCGCCGTGCGCCGCCACGTCGCCGCGCACCTGCAGGTGCTGCGCCCTTCTAGCCGGACCTGTCATGTTTGCACACTACTGCTTGGCGGATAAATATCTGGCCAGAGGTGTGGGGTACTTCCCCAGACGGTCTCTTCCAATACACGCCTTCAATAATCCATTGTTTATTCCAGGTGTCCCCGTCTAACTTCGCGCTGTGGACCGCGTTCCCCCGCCGCGAGCTCACCGAGGTGGACGCGACCCTTAGCGAGCTGCAGCTGGCGCCGTCGGCGGCGCTGCTCGTGCTCCCGCGTCGCGCCGCCTCGGCGCCACCAGCGCAGTCCTTCTCAGTCGTTGGTGAGTGCCTACCTTTACTATAAGTAACCACGAACTGTTCACGCGTCGGTCGGTAGAATCAATACTCTTGGATGCTGAATTGAATCTGCGCTGAGCACAAGCTTCACATTTTTACATACTATTTATTTATATTTTTTATTTACTTTTTTATATTTTTCTCTATTTACATGAGACTGAAGTATTTGACTTTTAACACGTTGACTGCTGAGCCGGTTTTTATATTTGGGCACCGTTACGGACCGTGTGTTTTCCAGCAATGGCGTGCCGTCTGTGTGAGCCGCACTGTAATAGCACCGCGTTAAACACACACGTCTGTGTTTCACCGCACAGCCGGCACATACGCTGCGCTAACACAACAGCTGTGTTTTTCCGCACCCGTGTAAAGTTATAAAAACACAACATCTGTGTTTTCAGCAGTGAACGTCTTAAGATAAATCTGAAACCGCTTGATAACTAGATTTGTTTGTTTCAGCATTCATCACCCAGCTGTTAACATCTCTGATCTACGATCCAACCCTCCAGCTGTACACGTGGCTCCGCGCGCGCCTCTTCCCTCCTCCCGCAGTTACCCCACGCACCCCCACTTCCCCCGCTACCCCGACCGCTCCCCCGCGCCCCCCCACCGGCTCGCCCCTCCGCCGCCGTGGGAACGTCCACAGACTCCCTGGAGACGCTCCCGACGACGACAACAACACATGGAATGGAAACTCTACGCAGCAGATGTAGAAGGTTTAAATTTAAGTGGAGAATGTGGTGTATTTATGTTGCAATTGGTTGCCATTTTAACATTTTTGAAATTGGTGGTTTTCTATTATTTGACAGTTGCATGTTAATTGCATTGGGTTGTAAGGGAAAGTCACGGATTTTAAGTTTCAAATAGCAACTACTAATCTACGATCCAACTCTCCATCTGTACACTTCCCTCCTCCCCCTCCCACTTCCCTCACTACCCCCATCCTACAAGAGGGTAAACGTTAAGATATATTACCATGATCTAGAAAGTTAAGTTTTTGTAGTGGGGGGCCTCTTCTGGGAAATACCACACTACCAAATAATCGTCCGCCAAGCAGTAGTGTGCAAACATTACTGCGTGCCGGTTTGAAGGGTACTGTTTCCAGCTAAATTATTGGGCGTATCAGAGTTTAAATCCAATATCTGGGTGATGCACCTGCAACTGTTGTGGGCCTGGCGCTTACGATCAGAGGAACGACCTGAACGACTTGTGTCTTATATTATCACTGTTAATCGTATACAATGTACTGTAGTAATAAAAATAGTAATTAAATATAATATAATATATAAAACCCATTGTAGTGATTATTTATTTATAAATTATAATACAAAAATATTTTCATAAGTATCATCATTGAAAACGGGATACTGCCCATAATACTCATATAAAGAGCAATAAAGAGTTTTCTATTCTATTCTATTCTGTTCTGTTCTATTCTTTTCAATTCTACTCAGTGCCGGATTAACAACATAGCAAGAGAAGCAATTGCTCCGGCCCCGCGCGAAAGGGGACCGCGTATTTAAACCCACCCATCTCTGCCTGAGCGTAAGGTTTTGAGTGAAACTTTTTAAGATGTGGGATATTGAATTTACTTGATGTAGATCAAGGGCTCTTTGAAAGAATTTGCTACGGGCCCCGAGCTTGCTTAATCCGGCACTGACGATGCTCCACCACGGGGCCCCGGTCCGGATTGGTGGATAACATAGCTACCTCCGAAATAATTCTCGGGATTCCTCACGAACAAACGTAAGAAAATATCTCTCACTAGTTGCGTCTTTACCCGCGGTTTTACCCGCGAAGTACTCGTTTTGTCCCACGGGAACATACTATCGGGATAAAAAGCGCCCTATTGCTCAATCCTGGTAATAAACTGTCTGTGTTCCAAATTTCATTCGAATCCGTTCAGTAGTTTTTGCGTGAAACAGGAACAAACATCCATCCATCCATTCTCACAAACTTTCGCATTTATTATATTAGTAGGATGGTAAATATCTCCTTTTCAGTTATAATACTAAATTCCTTACATTATAAACAAAATGTTATAGTCAAAGATTGTGCATTTCTTTTAAAACATTTGTTATTTGTTTTTGTATTTTTATTTAATAATGACATCAACACACAAATGCCGAAAACCTTTTTCTAAAAGACTAATTATTCATTATTTAGTTTGACACTTTCACTGCTGAGCCGATTTGCTTGTCTAGCCACGCGTGCGGCTCTCATAGTGTTTTCCCATACAACAAACACAACAGTTGTGTTTTCCCGCACTCGCGGCAAGTTATGAAAAACATGACAGTTGTGTTCTCAGCACTGAACGTTTTAATTTCGTCAAACAATTAGGAATAATTGCACATTTTTTATGTAATCATCGTCGTCATCATCATCAACCTATAACATCCCACTGCTGGGCACGGGTCTCCCCCCCACCCCTCGTAAAGAGGATAGGGCCATAACCACAGCGGCCCGATCCGGATTGGTGGATCACATACTTTTGATGTAATCCAAATAAATATTTTCATATTTCGTGTTCATACTTTGTATATAGATCATTGTACTCATTTTTTTTGAAGTAAAACTTCTTTACACACGCTTGACTAAGCTGGTGAATGCGAGACGATAGCGTTACGAAAAGTGTGATCGGGTGAGGCGAACGGAAGTCGATAGGGAGAGAAGGTAGCGAAGATACAAAGAGAAACAGAGAGTTACATTTCGTATATTACTGTAGAGGCGAAAGAGAGAGGCGAGCACACATTTTCTTTCTCCCTTTCTCTCATAGCCAGTTATATACACACATAGAGATGGAGCTAAAGAAGTTTTACTTCAGTCGTGTTGTGTAAAGCACACGTTTTCTTTATATTAAAACACTCTAGTACTGGTTAGCTTCAATCTTTTCTTTTTCATAATCTTCTTTCTGTTGTTATAAACAAGTCAAGATTTTACTTTAGCCTTGTCAAATGATTTATTGTCACTTTTCAACCTTATGAAAACGAGAGGGACGGCAATAATTTAAGAAATGTCAGGTTCATTTTCAGTGTACCCCCTATTCACATGTGGGAAAGATTTCGAATCCGATTTTTTACTTTTTATTTGGCTGAGTGACGAGACGAGCACGCCGTTCACTTGATGGTAAGCGCTACGCCTGCCCATAACAGTCGCAGCGCCGCCCAGAACACTGCATTGCGCGGCACTGCAAAACGATTTTCTGATAGTAATTGTGAATAACGTTTTTCGATTGCGTCGAATCGGGAAATAATGGGTCGGAATCGCATTCGGAAACTCCGAGCTGCGAATGGGCAGCAGTTTAGTTTGTGCCAACAGCTTTGTTCCAATCTATACAAATAAATAAAATTTGAGTGTCTGTTTGTAATATTAAAATAACCGCTTTTTACTACATGCATTTGAATGTATTATAATACATAATATACCGTAATAACATTTTGTACAATTTCTGTCTGTCTGTTTGTACTGGCTAATCTCTAGAAAGGCTGGACCGACTTTGACAGGACTATTACTGGCAGATAGTTTATGTTATAAGGAGTAACTTAGGCGAGTTCTATTTTAGAAAAAATCTAAAATTATTAAATTCCACGCGGACGAAGTCGCGGGCACAGCTAGTATGTAATAAGCAAGGTTCTTTCCATAAATACTTTCATAATGTATCATTGTAAGTGTTTATCGCACCAGTCGATCGATGCCATCGATTGTCGTCGGTCTATCGGTGTGGTAGCTTCGGGTATGGAGCAACTGTCGATCGACATCGACGGATCTCATTGTACCATCGATCGACGAATCGACTATCGATCGATTGGTGTGGTAACACCCTAGTATTGAACTGTATTTTCATATAATAATGTGTGAACCAATATCTCATTGTAAAATTAATTAAATCTTTTAGAATAGTTATAAACTATTTCGATGTGTAAATTATTTTGGACTTATGGAAATAAATGTAATATAATTTTTTTTTTAGTATTTGTTGAATCAAACCCCAATTTTTTCTATGATTATGCCTTGAGCCTAATTTACCTTTACCAATCCCCCCCCCCCAGCCTGAGAGGGTCGCCATAAAGGTCAGCCCTCGTCAATACATACACAGCAAGTATAGTGACACCGTCACGGTCACAGTTGTGGACCCAGCTTACCCACTGCTGCGATATATCATTATCGCTGTAGCGTTAACACTTTCACTGCTGAGCCGATTTGCTTGTCTAGCCACGGGTGCGGCTCTGCACGCGCCACAGTGTTTTCCCATACAGCAAACACAACAGTTGTGTTTTCCGCACTTGCGGCAAGCTATGAAAAACACGACAGCTGTGTTTTCAGCAGTGAACGCGTTAATATCGCGTGTGTGGTGGAGGCTTAAAATATAATGTGTATTCATTAATTGCCTAAGTGAATACCCGGCGGAGCGTATCGGACGTAACTCGTAACTTCCGATATTAAAACGTATAAACACTTTCACTAGCCGGAAGTATATCACCTTTATAATTGCTACACGTATGTACTTACGTTACACATTATAATTTAATCTATACTTAATTTATAAAGCTGAAGAGTTTGTTTGTTTGAACGCTAGAATCTCACGCACTACTGGTTGGAATTGAATAATTCTTTTTGTGTTGAATAGTCCATTTATCGAGGAAGGTTATAGGCTATATAACATCACGCTACGACCAATAGGAGCGGAGCATCAATGAAGAATGTGGCAAAAACGGGGAAAATATATTGCTTTTAAGAGAGTTATTGTGGGAAAGCTTGAATTATGCGGATGAAACCGCGGGGCGCAGCTAGTAATAATATAATATACTTATCGGGTTTTCTTTTCACTCAACAGTTTTTTTGTTTGTTTACGTTTAATTTAACACGTTCACTGCTGAAAACAACTGTTGTGTTTGTTGTATGGGAAAACACTATGGCGCGTGCAGAGCCGCACCCGTGGCTAGACAAGCAAAACTGCTCAGCAGTCAGTGTTGACACGTTGACTGCTGAACCGGTTTTTACATTTGGGGACCGTTACGGACCGTGTGTGTTTTCCAGCAGTGGCGTGCCGTCTGTGTGAGCCGCACTGTAGTAGCGCCGCGTTACACACACACGTCTGTGTTTCGCCGCACAGCCGGCACGTCAGCTGCGCTAACACAACAGGTGTGTTTTCCCGTACTCGCGTAGTTATAAAAAACACAACAGTTGTGTGCGGCCTAGGCTTATGATAGTTAGTATGTGGAATCCCAGTCAGTATAGTTATTATGCAGTCTACACAAATTAATTCACGATTGAATAAAGTGAAGATACGTAGGTAGTATTCTATAACTCTACTGATATTTTCTGAGGTTATGGCGACAAAACAAAATGGCACGCTTTTATTCAGCTTCATACGTAAGTAACATATGTAGGAAACTTTGAACATAATTATTGTTAAGACGAGTGGACTGTATCTAGGGGTGTTGAGGTTATGAAGAGGAAAATTGGTCGGGAAAACACTCACCGGTGGTCGGCACTTAACTTCCTTTGGAGGCGTCGTTGGGGGCCCCCTTTTGGTAATTGTTGATGGTACACTGATGGTTATTCACTGATTATATTTTATTTTATGTTTTTGATGGAGCGACGCACCGTGTCGGTTCGTTGGAGTTTTGGAAGAGAGTGAAAGAGTGAAGAGAATTGGTAGAGTGAATGTGTAGAAAGGACTGAACGTCCATAATGGGAACGAAGGAAAGGGCGGGAAGGTTTGAATTTGGAATGGTTGAATAAGAGGCTTTAACATTATGAGCCACTTCAAAACGTCGGATTTAATCGCAATTTTGCACACTTAACAAGGACCAATGCCAATAAAATAAAAATTATTAAAATATAGACTAGTAAATAAAAAAAAAATGTGTGGCACTCGGAGACTGCCGCGGTAAAGCTATTGCATAGCATTTTTTATCAACTTATGTTATTATAATTATTTAATTATTTTATTTATGCAGTTTTTTTTCCTTTGTTTTTCTTTGATATTAATTCAAGTTACACTTTTTGAGCGTGGTGACCGGTAAGAAAACAATTTTTTTTCTTTTATTAAATAAATGAGAAGTTAATATTGTTCAAAATATTTTTATTATCTTACAACACATGTAGGTTATTCAGGAATATTTATCAATGAAACTATAGGTTTATGGTAACTGAAATAAGAAACATAAGTTTGAGACTTGATATTTCAATAAGTCATTAAAAGTTCAGCTATTCATCGATAGATGGCAAAACTGAAAAGTATCACCGCTGTGCCGGTCGGAGTGGGGGGTGTTAGGTTATTTTCGTTACGGAATTTCTGGATTCGGTCTCCACGCTCAAGGTCCGCGATAGAAGCTATGCAATAGCTTAATATAAAAAAATTACACCCTAATTATTTGTATTTTTATCATTTGCATACACTCGAGAAGACTGATGATTAAAATTTTAGGTTACCTAGTCAATATAAAGAAGAAACAGAAATTTGAGGAAAAAAACAACAAACCTACGTCACATTTTTAGTTTCCCGCTAAAATTGTGACGTAAAAGCATAGACAATATAATAATAAGTCTGTGCTTAGATGGTCCTTTTGAGTTTTGAATTATCGTTTTTTGCATCGTACGTAAGGCTTGTGCAAGTTGTGTATTCTGCCGTCAGAAATGTTTTGTACCGTCAATGGGGTTGGTCGTCCATCTAAAATAAACACTACGTAAGTGCTTAATCCTGTTTTTAGTAACCTATAAATTGACATCTAATTAGACTTGCACGAATAAATTGAATCGGCGCTAAAATAATTAAATTTATTTTTTTGTTTAATTTGTCTTTGAATCGGGACGAAGGGGCATTGATAATTATTATTTAAATAGTTATTTATTTAATCTGTGATCTAATCAAACTACACATATAACAATTATAATCATTACATAAACCGTTTGGTTTGATAACGATGTATTGTTTAAATTAAACAATAGAATATCGTTTAGCTGACGGTCAAACTGACTATTGAGTTTTATTGCAAAATTTATTAATAGGTACCTAGACGTTTAACCGCCTTGGGATAAATTCTTATTAAGAATCTGTTTGCGATATAAAAAAGAATATTTTTTACCAAATTTCCCCACCCCTCTCTCCTTCACTATGGGTGGTTGGCTGGTAGAAAATGCTCTTAGCGTTAAGTCCGCCATTTGTACTAGTTAGTTAATCTGTGCAATAAAGTATTGAATAAATAAATAAATTTTCTGAGACCAAAAATCATCTGATAATTTCTACCTAGGAACGTTAAATAGAAAAAATGTGACACTTATAAGGTCGGATGCGCCTTTCTGTATGTTTATTTCTTTCTTTTTTTTTCTAACCAATTCAATCTGACAGTTTCGGTTTACCAATCTTCAAAGCAAAAAAATATCTCTGTGCAATACTGGCCGGTAATATCACTCAACCTTTAGAAAAAAAGATATAAAAAAGTTTACATTTCTGCTTTTATTACTGAGTACCTGGATGACCGAGCTTTGCTCGGTAGTATTATTATTCGCCAATAGATGTCAGGAAGAGTCATATTTTTCAGTTTAAATTTGGACTACTCAAACGCCTCCAACGCTTTGATATTTTTCTTCCAAGTTTATGTTTAATTTGATATAACACGAATAAAATGACATTTTCTAGAAATGATTCCTAGCTAGATCGATTTATCGCCCCCGAAACCCCCTATATACTAAATTTCATGAAAATCGTTGGTGCCGATTCCGAGATTCCAATTATACATATACAAGAATTGCTCATTTAAAGATATAAGATTTATACTGTCACTTCAGTTCATACTTTTCCTTAGAAATGTTCTATTTTAACAATTTTATAATATTAGTAGTTAGTAATAACGGCTATTACTGGTGGTGCTAAATACTTGGTTATTTAAACAGTTATCTATATCTATACTAATATATAAAGCTGAAGAGTTTGTTTGTTTGTTTGAACGCTATGATCTCAGGGACTACTGGTTCGAATTGAACAATTCTTCTTGTGTTGAATAGTCCATTTATCGAGGAAGGTTATATAACATCACGCTACGACCAATAGGAGCGGAGCATCAATGAAGAATGTGGCAAAAACGGGGAAAATATATTGCTTTTGAGAGAGTTATAGCGGGAAAACTTAAATTATTCGGGAGAAATCGCCGGGCGCAGCTAGTTTTCAATATAGGAAGCTACGACCGCGTGCAGTGCACATCTTAGCTATGTTGAGTAACTGTACTGGGTCGGGTACACACGAGAGAATGTCGACGAGATATGTCTATCTGAAGATAAATGTAATGAATCCACTCATGCCGTATTTTTTTTATTTGACTGCAACGAGACTAGCAAGTCGTTCACCTGATTTGTAAAAAGTTTACCCTTGAGGGGGTAAAGTAAAAATAGGGGATGAATGTTTGTATGATAGATAGATAGATAGATAGATAGATAGATAGATAAACTCTTTATTGAAACACCACAGAACAAAGAAAACTTAAAAACTAGAACAAATCAAATTTTACAATTAGTGTCACAATAGGCGATCTTATCGCTCAGAGTGATCTCTTCCAGACAACCATGCACGGAGAGGAGTAATTAAATATTAAATATGTAAGGTAAACCACTGCACCAATTTTAAAAATTCTTTCACTAATGGAAAGCTACTTTATCAGCGAGTAACATAGGTTATATTTTATCCCCGTATGCCCGCGGGAACAGGAACTATGCGGGTGAAACCGCGGGGCGCAGCTAGTACCGTATAACTTTTAAAATATCTAAATACCTAATTAATAGGTCATTAGTACAGTGTCCTATACCTGTCCAATTAGATATATTGCAATATTAGTATGCAGCAGTGCAGACTACAATGACTTTTTTTAATATGTTTATATGCAGGCATTTGAATGTCACCTAAAATGTATACATAGGTAATTACTTAAAAATATGATTACAAAATAACTTTTTTGTAAATAATTATTCAATATTAGTACCTATTCCGCCACTATGTCCAGCGGGGCTATGCAACACGGTGCGGATCAGCTCGAGTTCGTTTCATTTTGACGTTTGATTGCCACTGGACTCGGCATTTCAATACGAATGACGAGCCCCGTGGCAATCAAACGTCAAAATGAAACGAACTCGAGCTGATCCGCACCGTGCTGCATAGCCCCGCTGGAATAGAATATAGGATACCTATTTTCCTATGTAAATATGCATAAAGAATACCAAAGAACTTTCTCACCATGTAAAAAATGAAGATATATAAATATTTAACAAACAGTTATTGTAACAATGGATGACATAAAAATGTCATGCAACGTAACATGTCTAAATAATGTACATAATATTTAAACAGCCATGAATGATTGCCACCTGCCAACTAGCATAATTGACGAGCAAGAAAAATAGCTGTTCTACATGACAGAGGCAGAATGCAGAAGTAGGGCCTAGTAGCCAAAATGACACAAAAAAAAACAACAAAAGCTGTCAAAGTGTCAAGTTGTAGCATTAGAAAAGCAAACCATTTTACTGTCAACTGTCAAGGATGCTGGGCTTTCTAATTTAGACAAAATCGCGCATTTGGCTTTTAAAGTAAATTGGTCGGGACATGCATATCAATGAAAAGCGAAAGTGAGAATTCACGAAGTCGGTTTGTTACCGTGTGTTGTCGTCTACTTGTCGAGGGGGAGTAGTGTTGTGCTGCACGAAATAAAAATGGCCGTATTCATTGAACACGGCAATGGCCGTATTGAAATCAATATTTTTATGTTAAAAAAAAAAACGAAATGTGTGCTGAGACATTTAATAGAAGTAAAACTTCATCTAAAAAAATATTTAATAAATAACAACTAAAAAAAAATACAAAACGTGACTCCCTCTTTCTATCTTCACTAACTTCTATCTCCCTCTCAACTTCCGTTCCCTTCGCCCGATCACATTTTTCGTAACGCATTCACCAGTACTCCCCAAGTCATGCGTGCGTAATGTCTGGTTGACTGAACAGATGTCAACGTCAGACTGACAGTGTCAAGATTTTTACGAGTATTCCGGTTAAATACCATTTAAGACGCTCACTGGTGAAAAGACACACGTCTGTGTTTTTATAATGTTACGGCAAGCAAAAACACACCTGGCGTGCGCCCGCACTGCTGCATTGACAATTTAATCACACCAGTTGTGTGCGCCCGCACTGCTGATTGAGCTAAGTTACGACACAACGCCAATAAACAGTAAACACACACGTTGTGTGAAGATTCGCAAAAGAGCCAAAAAAAGTAAAAAGGTTCCGCTGATTAACTACATATCCACCATTTGACGTCTCCGTGGGTATTTGCTGGAAGTCTGGATGTTTGTGGGGGACCATTGTCCTCATAGTTCCTGATTTATTAAATACAGGAAATACTTGTTAAGAGTCAGAATCTGTAATATGTGATCGTGACGCATTAATTTGCATACAAATCAACAAAATATGTATTTAAAAACGTGTGACCTCGTCCAAATTGGTGATAATTGTCTTAATCTATTACGGCGTACTCTAAACCATTAAATATTGTTTACACACATTAATTTCAACCTGTATTTGAACTTATCATGTGTCATAATTATACAAGCAAAATATTATTTATTACGTCTGTTTGAATCCTTGAAATAGGACGCGTTTATTTTTAATGTTAGTTTAGGTTATCGCCTAGTTTACGCTGTGACAACAAATTAAAAATAGAAATAACTAAATAAACTTTTTTGTTAAATTCTTATTCGGCAATATACACTAAGCTGCGTATAAAGCAACAGTGATTCACCACTTTACACAAAATACCGTAACTGGCACAACACTGGGTGAAAGAAGAAATGGCACGCAGGCCTTCGCCGGACGTCAGTTTTGAACTTGGAACCACCGCGCGATGACGTTCGTTCCACTACTTTTAACCGCGATATCTGTGTTTATTCACCAAAAACGTGCATAGAAACGTATACAAATGAAATGATGGATTTAAAAGAAATAATCAAATGGTTTATCCCATGCTTCCATATTCTGCTAGCGATGTTTAAGTCGAAAGAAATGAAATTGACTTTCATTTGTTTGTTTTTACTTTTTAATGTCCGTATCGGGTGCGCGGCAAACGCGAGTGGTGTAGGAATAGTTGAAAATGATGCCAAAAATGTAGATAGTTTAATTATTGTAAATAAGATGAACCAAAGTGAGGTGATGGGCGCGGAGACAAGGTTGGAGGAATTACCTGAATATCCTGATGGATCTGTTGGTGAGTTTTTTTTTTTTTTTATTTACAGTATCCATAGAAAAACTTTTTATAAACTTACTATAGGTACATACAATAATATAAGCTAGTGCTATTTTAGAATTAGACAAAATAGAAACAAAAAAAAAATGCGTTACAACTTTCTCAATTTTCACTGTTTTTGATTCAGAACAGTCGATACTTGCAGTGCTAGGGTCCATAAAATAGAATAGAATAGAAAACTGTTTATTTCGAACAAATAAGAAAAAAAAAAAACAATTAAAAAATGAAAATAAAATGTAACACAATGGGCGGTCTTATCGCTTTGTCCATATTGGAAAAAAATAAAAAAAGTGCGTTACAATTTTTAAATAGTTTGCCTCAAGTGTTTTAGTGTTATTTTGACTGAGAGCAATCGATCGACATTCGACTATAATAATGGCAAGTCCATTGACTCACACCAACTTTATCTTAAACCAGTTGTGAAATTTTTGGGTCAATAAGTCGATCTGCCAACCTTTTTATAACCTGTTTTATCTGTGGTTTTACCCTTTAATAAGGTTTACAATCTACCAACTTCATCCGTGTTTCATCGATGACCAACTTCTACAGAGAATTTAAAAAAAAATATTTTAGCGGGAAACCGAAAATATGACGTTAGACATTGTTTTTTTTTCAGACGAAAGTAATTATTGTTTGTACTATTAATTAATTGGTAGAAGGGGTGTAGGCAGATGCAAACACAAACAAATTTAATATTATCACAGCTGAAAGAGACTGTAGAGATGTGGAACCCTAAAAGACGTAGAATCTCGTATTTCCTCCAAAACTTTTAGGCACTTTCAGTAACGCATTTACCAATTAACTGAATCGTGACGTAGACTGCAAGTTGACTAGACCACTGAATTTATTTTGTATCATTCGTAATGTCGCCTGCGCACAACTGACAAAGCAGCGTTAGACATTTTTTTTAAATAATAAAAAATAATATTCGACCCTGGCTCAATGCATAAATCATCCGAAGCCAAAAAAAAAACCATTGACATTGTTTTGACAGTGTTCGAGAATTATTTCGAAGGTAGGTATGCTATCCACCAATCCGGACAGGGCCCCGGTGGTTTAATATAGTCTAATCCTCCTCACGAAAGTAAGGGGAGACCCGTGCTCAGCAATGGGCTGTTATGGGTTGATGATGATGTGTTTTCTGAGCGCTTTCCAATCCAACGACCCTGGGTTAAAAACCTGAGCCTTAATTAAATGTGAAGATTTCGATCTCAGCTTTTAATAACTAATTGGGCTACATTGCGTGTCTATATAATTACATTTACTAACAAGTACTTAGTTATATAATTAAAGCGGTAAAGAATTTATCTCAAAAATTAGAAAGCGAAAACAATGCGATCATTAGATAGTTTCGGTGAATGAAAATTGATACGGTTTTTTTCTTATTTTGACAATGTATACAATCACTTTATGTGGCGACAAGTAACTATTTTTTTTGACGTGACAACGTCTAATAAATCGATGAACGCCGGCTGCGTGCACGAAAAAGTTGACACATTGTCCCGTAACGCTCATTGTACGCTTGCGCCGCATCTATCTCTCTTCTTTTCTTGACAGGTTAATTATTCTTGCATTTAAAAAATCTGATTACTAGTATAATTACAAGTATTTATGCTTTTATTATTGAAAAATGATTCCATTTTATTCATAAAAGTATGCAATCGTTTCATCAATGTTATGTTATGACGTTGTCACGTTAAAATATCGTCCATAAACCAACTTTACAGATAACCAATTTTTTTTGATCGAGTGTCGAGTCGAGCATGTCGTTCATCTGATGGTAAGGGCTACGCCTGCCCATAACAATTACAGTGGCACCCAGAACTTTCCATCGCATAATCCTGCGCGGCCCTGCGCTTGTCACCCCGAGACATCGGCTCTAAAGTCTCATAAGCTCAGTAATTTCGCTGGCAACAGTGCCCTTCAAACCGGAACACAGTAATGTTTGCACACTACTGCTTGGCGGATGAATATCTGGCAAATTTAATCTGATTATTATCTAGTCTAGTTCCGGCTTAATTAGGTCACAGTGGCTATTCCATCAGATAAGGCAGTTTGGTTCGTTAGCCGTCAATCAAAATAGAAGAACAAACTTTACTTTCCAACAAGTGTACCGGAATAATTGAGGCAATTTGATTAATTGGGCAATGCCGCTAATATGTGGGGTAATCTGCAGTGCGTTAGAAAATTTGGGTTACTTACCATATAACTAATGGGTTTACTTATAAACGCCTATACGAGTAAACGTCAGGCCATAGCCTGACCCTCGTCACGACAGTGGAGGGACACCCGTGCTCAGCAGTGGGACGATATGGATTGATGATGATAATGATTGGGTGTTGAAAAGAAACTGGAAGACATCAGCAGTCGGCAGTCATACCTCAGGCGTTTTTTGGAGGCCCCTTTTTATTATTCTCATATGAGAAGTTTCGAAACAAAAGCTGATAAATCAACTTCTTACACCTCTACAGAAAACACAAAAAATATTATTTACGAGGGTGAATCAAAAAGTTCTTAGAAGTGCATATATATGAAACCTTTTTGGATCAAGTTCGATATTCAAATTAAAGAGTGTCTATCACACTATATTTATGCAGACTGTCACTTGTTTTTGTCAGTTCGTTCGCATGTAATAAATTTTTTTGTGCAACGAGTTGCTAAAAAGTCAAAATTATGGATAAAAGTGAGTTACGTGCGGTGATAAAATATCTCAGTTTGAAAAAAATGTCTACGAAGGAAATTTTTTTGGACATTCAGCAGACATTAGGGGGTGATGCTGTACCCTATTCTACGGTTGCGTACTGGGTGGCTGAATTTAAAAGAGGTAGATCAAGCTGTAAAGATGACCCGCGTTCTGGGCGGCCTTCAACCTCCGTTACAGAAGAAAATGTCAAAAAGGTTGAGAATCTGGTTTTGGAAGACAGAAGAATGACTATAAAACATATAGCTGAGATCCTAAAGATATCTTTTGGTAGCGTTCAATCCATTTTAACTGATTCACTGGGGTTCAAAAAAGTGTCTGCAAGATGGGTGCCACGAATGTTAACCGACGAAAACAAAAAGCGACGTTTGGAAATTTCCAAGCGTAATCTCGAAATGTTCCAGCGTGATTCAGATAATTTTTGCCGTCGTCTTGTCACCATGGATGAAACGTGGGTCCACCATTTTGATCCTGAAACTAAAAGACAAAGCATGTCTTGGAAACGACCATCCTCTCCATCCATTAAGAAATTTCGAGTTGCTCCTACCGCTGGCAAAGTTATGGCCTCTGTGTTCTGGGATAGTGAAGGAATCCTTTTTATTGATTACATGCCAAAATTAAAAGAGGAAATTCGTGGAACAAAATTTCACGATAATGACGCGGTTATAGCTGCCGTAGAGGACTTTTTCGAGAGTCAAGAAAATAATTTTTTTTCACAAGGAATAAGGAAGTTAGAAACGCGTTATTCTAAATGCATTGCATTGGAGGGAGATTATGTAGAAAAATAAAATATTATTATTTAAATCTTTGCATTTTTTAATATTGATTCCAAGAATTTTTTGATTCACCCTCGTACGTACTTTGAATAGTTAGGTTTTTTGCTCACCTAAAATTAGACATAATTGAACTAAAACAAATCTCGAATATTTAAAAATACGTGTAGGTATTTGTCGGATTCAGTTCCTACTTCATCATCACTGCTGAGCACGGGTCTCCCTCCATAATCCACCACGGGGCCCGGCCTGGATTGGTGGATAACACATCTACCTCGGAAATAGTTCTCGACGTGGGTTTCCTCACGATGATTCCTCACCGAAAAGCGAGTTACGTAGTTTTACAAAAAACACGTTAGTGTGCGCCTGCAGTGGGTTTTGAACCCACGGCCTTCTCCTAGGAAGGCGGACTTACCTACTTACTAAAGAATTTGTTTGCCTATATTCTAGTACAGTTGTTTCTAATCAACCTCCGTTATCCGTTGCGAAACGCCCGCTCCTTTGGTCGACGGCTCACGCGATAGGAATGTCCTCAATAATACTCGATATGCTTATAATAGCTGCAGCACCATTTTCCTTTTTATATTTGTGACTAGCAGCGAGTTACGAGACGAGCAAGTCGCTCACCTGATGGTAACCGCTACGCCTGCCCATGACAGTTACAGTCCCACCCAGAACTTTGCATTGCGTAATCCTGCGCGGCGCTGCACGGCGCTCGCCACCCTGAGACATCGGCTCTAAAGTCTCACACGCCCAGTAATTTCGCTGGAAACAGTGCCCTTCAAACCGAAACACAGTAATGTTTGCACACTGCTTAGCGGATGAATGTCTGGCGAAGGTGTGGTACTTCGCCAGGTGGTCTCTTGCAGAAGAGGCTTTCAGTCTTTTCCTTTTTTTTTTGCTCTTTTTTTCGCTTTCCGCGATTAGACCGCCCATTCTACTACCCTTGTTTTCTATTCTATTCTGTTCTAAGAGGCCTCCCATTACTAACACACTACCGTTTATCCCATCTCTGTTTTTATCCACCACAAATCTACTCGGAAGTGTCAAGCTTTTCCTCATCTGTCATGTTTTTGCTGAACCATCCATCCATTAAGCGTCCATTAAGGCCAAATCATTGAAATGGCCGACTTATATGAGAAAAAGTAGTTGACTTCAAAGAAACTTGGTTTTCATATATAGTTCCGTTTCAATTTTAATGGAATAAATATTCTGCGATAGCTTGACGCGACCACCTTTCGAATTCATTCTAAAAAAAATCTATTACCATTTTTTAGGGTTCCGTACCCAAAGGGTAATAACTTCTGTTTATACGATCTTTAATTATAAATTACCGTTTTTAGAATTTTTGTCTGTCTGTCTGAATGTTTGTCCCGAAACGGCTGAACGGATTTCTATGATATTTTGTATAATAGATACGTTAGGACAAAAAAAAATTAACGGTTCCCGTGGGATAGTAGTTAATGCGGGTGAAACCGCTGGGCTTAGCTAGTTTTAGATAAAATTTGAACTCTTCACTTCCTCCATACAAAAGACATCAACGCGTTTGAACTAAAAATGTAACGAACTAAAATTAAAAAATCTTTTTAAATTTCTTTTTACTCGACTACGGTTGTTTTTGCAGTAAGTATGGATTATTTATGTTCTTTTTTTTAAATAATATGTCCCGCAATAGCGCCATAACTATTCATCCGATTTTGACGAATGAGGTCAGATGTCAATAAAGTATTTTGTGTTTTGGCTTCGCACAGTTTGTGCATTTAACCAGGGTCAAGTATTCAATAATATTTTTCTAGAATCCCCGTAGAATACTACTCAGAAGTCAATAGGAGGTTAAAAATTCATGATTCAGTAAAGAGGTGGGTGCTATACTGAAACTTCGTGGGAGCTTTTTTTTTTAGACTGAGTGACGAGCATGTCGTTCACCTGATGGTAAGCGTCACGCCTGCCCACAAGTTACAGTGCCACCCAGAACTTTACATTACATAATCTTGCACTGCGCTCGTCACACTGAGACATTCTAAAGTCTTATACGCACAGTGATGTAGCTAGAAACAGTGCCCTCCAAACCGTACCACTGTAATGTTTACACACTACTGCTTGGTGCATGAATATCTGGCAGAGGTGTGGTAAATCCCCAGGCGGTCTCTTACTGAAGAGGCCTACTCAAGTGTGTGGTTTTGTCACGGTCACGGTTACCGTGACAGATGCAAATTTGATGAGCGAGTTCACGTCAAAAATAGCACGCTATATAATAATATTCATGTAAATGTCTGTTGGCTCCTTCTGTGGTGTGTTATTCACCTTGTGATGTGGACACAGCTTAGCCTCGCACTTGCTGAAGATTGTTATACAAGGTTTGTTTATTCACTAAAATAAAAAAAAATGTGTTATGCTACTTGTTAACCTAATGACACGCAGCGATCCACTTAGGAGCCTTTTAAAGGTGCTGTAAAATTTCAGAGCCCTGTTCCATATTTAAAAATTTCAGTTCAGTCAAATAGAATAAAAAAAATGGAGAGCAATAACCGTGACACGGTCACGGGGTCACGGTCACAGATGTGGACGAGTGTGTGTGTGTGTCGTGTTGATGTGTCTTTAACGACTAATCCTTACTTATATTATAAATGCGAAAGTAACTCTGTCTGTCTGTTGCTCTTTCACGCCTAAACTACTGAACCGATTGAAATGAAATTTGGTACAGAGATAGTCTAGAGCCTGAGAAAGGACATAGGGTACTTTATAATGCGATAAAGCATTGTAAGGGTTTGAAATAGGAGATGAAAGTTTGTATGGAAGTTTCGTCATTTTTAAAGATAGAAGTTTTAAATTTATTTTTTAGGCTTTTGATTATATATAAATAAATATGACATTCTACGCGGGAACTACGCGGGTTAAACCGCGGGACGCAGCTAGTCAATACTAATTACTCTTTATACCAATAAATTTAAGCGCTTGTTACAGCTCGTAAAAAATAATGACTCCGTCTTTGCCCTTTTTGAACGCAACTGGACACACAATTAACCAATTTTGATACGGTTTTCACTTTCTCAAACAGCTGATTCCACGATCGGTGCGTGTAATGTCGCAAATTATACCGACCGTAGCTAATGTGGTCACGCCAGTTATACAATCTTGGATGGTAGCTACCTAGCGTGACATGATGATGTCAAACTTTTTACTACTTGTTTTAATTTCACTTTTTTTTTTTTAGTTCTAGCTTTACAGGATTAGTGCATTTAGCCAAAGTCATGTATTAAAATAATTTTCTAGTTTTTTCATAATAGTTATTATTATTATGAATAATATTTTTGTTTTATTTACACGAAGAAACACGAGCGTGAGAAAAATAGACCTAATATTTAAAATGACACATTTCCCGCCAAAACTTGCGAGGCAGCCATTGTAGTTTCGTTCAAAAATCACTCCGAAAATCCAAACTCTCTATGTTCAAGGAGTTTTTATAGCCATCCAGCCGGTGTATTGCACTAATCTGTGTCTATATATATATATAAAAAAATGTTATGTTGGTTTGTGTACGCTTCAAAAATTCAAAAAGTTCTGCACCGATCGAGCTGAAATTTTAGCATGATATATAATCCGCATCAAGGATTGTTTTTATCTATTTTTTTCATCAGTGACATATCAGCGAATGTGCCACAGCGAAGCGTGGCAGGGCACAGCTAGTTATTTATAAAATCCAAATGAAATCTTGGACGAAACCTAACATGTAATTAATACCTTTGCTCCTTACAGGACGAACCTTCGGCCGTCCCTTCAAGAAAATGATGGGGGCGCTCCTGCCCCTGGTGTTCCAGATCGGGGCGGCCTCCACGTGGGCGGTGGTGGCCGCCCTGGTCGGAGTCAAGACCCTGGCTGTCACCCTCATTATTCTGAAGATACTGCTCATCGCAGGAGCTGCTAAGGTGAGATTGTAAAGACCACGTTATAGATATTATACAAAATATAGTATGTGGTAGGTTCTAGATTGAACTCCCCCCCGCGCGTCGCGTCCCCGCCCCTCTACCCGCAAACGCTGACAGTCAACACTACACGCCCAAATATAATAGACAAAAGGGCAGTATGAACCTTCATACTAGAGGGTTGTCTTTGGTTTTGGTCGCGTAGTGTGTAATTTGTTTGGCGCGTAAACAAACGTCATTCATAGAAGTGAGTTGGCTAATCATTGTAAGTTTAGTCATTTGTTTTTTGACGTGACAACGTCTAATAAATCGATGAAATTGTCCCGTTACGCTCATTGTACGCTTGCGCCACATCGATTGGCCTATGCATCCGAGTAGAAGAAAGACAGCGGCAGCACACAACTTACATCTACACGTGAACTGTTTCGTCGACTGTTTATAAAGTGAAGCGAAAAGTTAACGTGGTTTTCATTGGTTATTACAACAACAATTTCGGAAATATAGGTTAATTATTAGTCTTGCATTTTAAAAATCTGATTACTAGTATAACTTCAAGTATTTATTCTTCTATTATTAAAAAATGATTCAATTTTATTCATAAAAGTATGCAATCATTTCATCAATGTTTTGTCATGACGTTGTCACGTTAAACTATCGTCCGTAAACCAACTTTACAGACAGCCAATTTTTTTTTAGATTTTATCCGAAATTGAGAAAGCTGCGGTCAAGCTGAGAAGGGAATCTATTAAGACATATCCATTGACCAATGTCCAAAAAAATGTTCCGGAAAACACGGTAATAAATAACACATAGAATGAAACGTGACGTCACTTCCTTGGTCTTCTGTCACACATTCTCTATTGATTTCGAGCACTTTAGTTTTGGACGGAGAGAGGGTTGTAAATAACCCTACCTCATCAAGTACCAAGTATATATGCCTTATGAGAAAAAGTACCAGAAGTTACTTCTGCAATACTGACTGCCTAAAAAGAGGGTTATGTATTTCGGACGCATGTATCGATGTATGTATGATCCTAGTCATGACCTAGAGCCTAAACGGCTGGATTGATTTTGATAAAAGACATTAATATTCCATTCGTCTCGAACACAGAAGTGCGACAGGCTATAATAACGTTATTTTGACAGTTCAATTGACAGTTCAAAACGAGCGCATTACGAGTGTAGGTCATAGCGATTAGCGACCCAGTTAAAAATAGAAATGAAGTTTTTTAGAATTAACTTTAAAGTCCTTTCTTTTTGAAACTTTTTGTCACCACTTGAAAGGGAAATGTCCTTTTTCTAACTCAAACAATAATTAGATAATAATCATTAGATTTGTAGACCATAATATTTTGACTTATTTTTTTGTATTTCTATACTTATGTATAAGATATTATTTTTGACGTGTAAAAGTGCAATATTTTGCCTATTTACAATAAATGATTTGAGTTTGAGTTTGAGTTTTCTTTTAAGTTTTTTTTTTATTATACTGAGTGACGAGACGAGCAAGTCGTTCACCTGATGGTAAGCGCTACGCCTGCCCATAACAGTCACAGAGTCAGAGTCTGCGTGTTTGTGGGAGAATGGTCCTCGTAGTTCCTGATTCCCTAGTACAGGGAGTCCTAGGAATCCGGATCTATGTATGTGATTGTGACGTTATTTTATTTGATACTAGCTGTGCCCTGCCACACTTCGCTGTGGCACTTTCGCACATTCGCTGATATGTCACTGATGAAAAAAATAGATAAAAACAATCCTTGATGCGGATTATATATCATTCTAAAATTTCAGCTCGATCGGTGCAGAACTTTTTGAGTTTTTGAAGCGTACACAAAGCAAAAATTTTTATATATATAGATTTATCACTCATATGGCATTTCTGAGTACTCGATGAGGTAGGGTTCCCACTGTGGGCTCTCGGTCTATATCCAGTTACCAATATACACATGAACTTATGTTCTTTTCTCGGTCTTTTTCAGTAGACTATTGGTTTGTCGGTTGTTATTTTTCGGTCTCATGGTCTTTTGCACCTCAATAGGTTGATTTGGCTGGTTTTGAGTTCAAGCACGTTTCGTATTGAGTACTAGTTAGTGGATGCTATTTGATATTCGGGTCTTGGTCTTTTGCCTCATTAGCGATGGTAACGTCTTATCGGCTTAATGTACCTTTAAGATATTTTTTTTTGAGGTGGGACGCCTCTTCTGCAAGAGACCGCCTGGGGAAGTACCACACCGTCGCCAGATATTCATCCGCCAAGCAGTAGTGTGCAAACTGTGTTCGAAGGGCATTGTTTTTAGCGAAATTACTGGGCATATGAGACTTTAGAGCCGATGTTTCAGGGTGACCAGCGCAGTGCGCCGCGCAGGATTATGCGATGCAGTGTTCTGGGTGGTGCTGTGATTGCTATGGGCAGGCGTAGCGCTTACCATCAGGTGAACGACTTGCTCGTCTCGTCATTCAGTCAAATAAAAAAAAAAGCGGTCAAGCGAAGTACACACATCATTAACCTTCCAACTTCACATTAAACCTCATACATAAAGCATTTAGGACGGACTCCATTCAAGGTCATACAGAAAATCAACAAAAAAATGTATGAAAAATCATCGATTATAAATTGAACCGCAATAGCGATTAAATTCCAAAGAATGGAGAGCTCAGGTAATTCGGTGCGTCATTATGCTCATTCATGGGAGAAAGTCACTTTCTTAGCCTAATATTGTGCGAAAAGGATGACCTAATGTTTACTACGAAGAGAGAAAGGGATGGAATAATATAGTTATACTACTTCTATATTTATTATCTTCCATCCAACCTTTATATATCAAGGATTCCCGCCATTTTTTACATCGAACAAAATCCCTCGGCCTACTCGATTTTCAGGGCTGCCATCTTTGAAAAAAGGTTACAGTCCAATGCTGATTTATCTATTAATTATTAGTTTTACATTGGTATGTAATTTTGTATGGCGAAACCATTAGGGGAATCATCGAGGGAAACCGAAAATATGACGTAAACTGATTTTGTTTCATTTTCCTCGAGCTGTTTTTTGCATTGGTGGAATATTTATATAGCACTAGCTGCACCCCGCGGCTTCACCCGCGTTCCCGTTCGTGAAGGAATGTGCAATGTAGCTTTCCATAAGCGTATCCATAGAATAGAATAGAAAAACTCTTTATTGTACACCAGAAACAAAAATAAACACAGTACAGAAAAATTACAATAGGTAAATGAGGGTAGTACAATGGGCGGTCTTGTCGCTGAAAGCGATTTCTTCCAGACATCCTTTGGATGGACAGTAAAAATAATTTTTCGATAGTAGGGTGGGTGGCCCACTACAGTATTTAATAAACACGATTACTTACGTTTTATTAATACACATACATAATAAATAATAAAAACAACACTATACTAAATCCAAAGTACCTATTTTTTTTAATTTGTTAATATAACTAGCTGCGCCCCGCGGTTTCACCCGCATAATTCTAGTTTTCCCGCTATAACTCTCTCAAAGCAATATATTTTCCCCGTTTTTGCCACATTCCTCATTGCTGCTCCGCTCCTATTAGTCGTAGCGTGATATTATAAAGCCTATAACCTTCCTCGATAAATGGACTATTCAACGCAAAAAGAATTGTTCAATTCGGACCAGTAGTTCCTGAGATCCTAGCGTTCAAACGAACAAACTCTTCAGCTTTATATATTAGTAAAGAATTATAGATTTAAATTGCTGATGGGATATTATTAGATGTAACTAACTAGCATCACGCCTTTTCCTTCATTGAAAGTGAGTGTTTTTCGCTGTTTCCAGGTCGGTGCCCTCTTCGGTTCCAAGGGCCACGGGCACTACAGCCAGGGTTGGGAGCCCCCCCACCATCCGCAGAAGGAAATCCATCTCCACATCCACAACGGTGGGAACCATGAGGTTCATGAAGACCATTCACCACCAGTTTATGGTAAACTGCTGAGCTTTTCATCCGTGATTTCGTCCAAGTTGTGTGCAGTTTATTGTGAGCGCTGTGCAGTGCCGCGCATGATCGTGCAATGCAAGTTCTGGGTGGCACTGTAACTTTTTTGGGCAGGCGTAACGTTTACCATCGGGTGAACGGGCAATTCAGTCAAATAAAAACAAAATATGTTCTTCCTCAGAGTTTAAACTATATCCACAACAAATTTGTTCAAGATCGGTTCAGCCGTTTAGCTGTTATAAGGGAGCAAACAGACAAATAGAGTTATACATTTGCTTTTATAGAAAAAGAGATTTATTTGTTGATAATGGGAAATAAAACAAAGGCTGTCATGGAAATGCCTTCTATTTGTAAAAGTAATATTATACGGCTAACTTCATCATCATCAACCCATAACGTCCCACTGCTGGGCACGGGTCTCTCCTCATTTTCGTGAGAAGGGTTAGGCCATAATCCACCACGGGGGCCCAGTCCGGATTGGTGGATAACATACCTGCCTCCGAAGTAATTCTCGGGTAGGTATGTGGGTTTCCTCACGATGTTTTCCTTCACCGAAAAGCGAGTGATAATTACGTACATATGTTTTACAGAAACTCATTAGTACGTGCCCGCATTGGGATTTGAATTCACGACCTTCTGATTGGAAGGCGGACGTTCTCCCACTAGGCTACCACGGCTAGCTTAGTTATTAAAAATATTTAAGCTTTTCTAATTATATATCCAAGTAGCAGTGCTCGCCGTTTAACCTGGGATAACTATTATCCCACTGGAACTGTAAATTTTTACAGTATAAAAGGTATCCTATGTTCTATTCCAGGGCCTAAAGTATCTGTATACTAAATTTCATCAAAATCCGTTTAGCCGTTTTGGCGTAAAGAGAGGATGTTTCGTACTGAAACAGATTTCTTTTCTTTTTATTTTGAGTGTTTTCGAACGTAACTACACAAAGACTATTCCGCTTAATATTTTGTGTTGGTACGAGATTATTATGGCCCACGACTTTGGGTGGGCCAACCGGAAGTCAGTCGTCCTTCAAATGCGCGTGCGAGCACTTGTCGCGTCGCGGTGTTTTGAGCTTTCACCGGTAGCTCCATTTCGTGGACGCCATTCCCATCCTCGGAGACGAGCTCCAGGATTAAGTGTAGTGTGGATTGCCTGATCACACCTCTATCCCGGAGGAAGGTGATACGGGATCAGAAGAAACCGCCCCATCGGCGTCCTATGGATATATCTCTGTGCACCATCATTCCCCATCTAACCCGAAGACAGCGCTGATTACACACCCGAGAGGCCATCGACGGATTTCCCAAGTAAGTTCGTAGGCCATAATATCTCTCCGTAACATTTTTGATCCGTTCGAGCCGGATCTGCGGATTTTCTTTGCTGTAGTCACGTTGTCCAAATCCCGTTATTAGTGCATATTTTCCCATTTTTGGAAACCATCCGAGTATATTTTAGTGTTTGTCGTAGCGGCGTTACGCGTCCCGACAATATTTCCCAGTTTTTCATCTTGATTTTGCCGATTTTTGATTTTTTGTGTGCGACATTACGTGTCCATTAAAAATGGCGGAACAAGATATTTTCGAAAGAGAAGTTATACTTGACGAAGTCAAACGTACTTTAGAGTTTTACGAACTCAATGAACAGCAATTTAAAGCGCGAGCAAAAGATATTCTTTCTATTCAGAGAAAATTCCTTAAATTGCAAACTAAAATTGAGAAGTCACAAATGAAATTGTCGACATTTGACCGAGAGGAACAGTTACGTATTCGAACTCAATTCAATGATATTTATTACGCAATTGTTAGCCATGTCGAAGTTCTGAAGAAAAACGATGAGGAGTGCAGGCGCATGAGTCGAGTTTCCTTTAACAATACAATACAACCGACTCACGGGGGTTGTAGTAGTAGGTTACCGAATCTTCCGTTGCCGTCATTCGGGGGAGAATTGACCGATTGGCCCCCATTTTATGACCTATTTCGCTCCATGGTTGATAATAATGACGCCTACACAGATAGCGAGAAGTTTAGGTATCTCCTTCTTACCTTGAAAAACGAGCCTTATAACTTAATAAAATCGATACCTATCACGGACGAAAATTATACCGTCGCGTTAGATATTTTAATTTCAAGATATGAGAACAAACGAGTCATAGCTTCTCAACATATTGATCGTATTCTGGATATTCAATCCTGTGCCGAGAAATCAAATCAAAGTGTGCGTAATTTGCTGAATATTTACCATGAGAATATAAAAGCGTTACAAGTAATGCATTTTCCTACAAATCAGTGGAGTTTTTTGTTGTTGAATATTTTACTACGTAAAATACCTACTTCCATTCGTATGCGATTCGAGTTAACATTGCATAAACCATCCGATGTACCCAACGTCGACTTGTTAATCGAGTTTTTAGAACGAGAATTAACCGCCAGCGAAATAGTTGAATCTGGCAGTAGAAATGTTCAAAATGTAGGTAGTCAGAGGAAAGAGTACGTCGCTCCAACGTTCCGTCGAGCGTTGGCTGCCGGCGTGGCCAGCCACACTTCGACTCAGGGTGCGAGCGGTTCTCAGCCTTCTGTCAATAAGCGCAAGAATCAGAATTGTGTATGTTGCGATGCTCAACATCCATTAACAAAATGTAATAAGTTTTTGAATTTGTCACCAAGCAATAGGTATGCGTTTATCAAAAATAAAGATGTTTGCTTCAATTGTTTAGGCAAAGGTCATAACGTTTCTCAATGCAAGTCGAGTTTTGTTTGTCGTTCGTGTGAAAAACGTCATCATACATTGATTCACTTTACTTCTGAAGGTGATACTAGCCGTGCGAGTGAGAGAAGTGTTTCTTTACCGCTCACGGAGGAACGGGAAGAGAACATTCCGAGCACCTGTACTCAGCACGCTATGTCCGCGAGTCAAGCGACACAAATTAATTGCGCGTCGTTCAATGCTCCTTTTGGCACAACAAATACTGTGTTGCTTTCGACCGCACTCGTCGATGTATGTGTAGGTAATGAAAAGCGTTCGACTGTCCGGTGTCTTATCGATACGGGAAGCCAGGCTTCGTTCATGACGGAATCGTGCGCACAGCGGCTAGGTATAAAGCGTTGTTATGCGAATGTACCTGTTTACGGGATAGGTGACACCAAACCGGTACGACCAAAGGGAAAGATTTCGTGTTGCATAACCCCGAGAAATGAACTTCAACCTTCTATACCGATTGAAGTTTTAGTATTGCCGAAACTTATTCCTAAAATGCCTAGTGTACCACTGCCTCGTATGGGGTGGGCACACATTCAAAATTTAAATTTAGCCGATCCTTTGTTTCACACTCCACAGCCGGTGGAGATGTTGTTAGGTGCAGATGTACTATCTCACATAATTTTAGGAAACGTAATAACGGGTTCGCCCGGTTCGCCGATCGCTATGAACAGCGTTTTCGGTTATTTGTTGTTGGGAAAAATAGCGTTCAACTCTTCGACTCCATCCTCAGTTCAAGCTTGTTTTAGCTCATTATCCGATGACGGCGACTTGAAACGATTCTGGGAACTGGAGTCAGTGCCTGAGGTGAAGGCACTCACCCCCGAGGAACGTCTATGTGAATCCATATTTGAACGCTCACATTATCGTGACGTCACGGGACGATACACAGTAGCTTTACCACGTAAACCTGATGCTACGCCCCTAGGTGAATCACGAGATATGGTCCTCGCTCGGTTCCATAAATTAGAGCAACGTTTACAACGGAACCCGAGTCTTAAAATTGAGTCTCACGCGTGCTTGCAGGACTATATTAAACAAATGTATAGAAATATACTAGTACAAGAATCTGATAGGGAATTGCAACGCATTCTGTGGCGTACGTCGCCCGATGAACCCCTCCGTGATTATCGTCTGCGGACGGTAACATTTGGTGTGAGCACTTCCCCTTACTTAGCTCTTCGTACCATTAAGCAATTGGCTTGTGACGAAGCATCTAATTTTCCCCTAGCGGCAAAGGTTTTAACCGACCAAGTGTTCGTCGACGATGTGGTCGCGGGCGCGAGCGATGAATCACACGCTCTGGTATTACAACAGCAATTGTTAGGTATTTGCAAATCACTTGGGTTTGAACTACGTAAATGGCACAGTAACTCGCCGGCGATACTCGCCGCGGTTCAGGCGCCAGAGCTTCATGGTGAGCGGCGGGAAGAGGTGCCCTTTGCTCCCATGGAACATGACCATCAAACCAAAATAAGGGACTCAAGGGGACTTTTACCCTCCACATTCTTACAGAACGACATGTGGTTTCACGGCCCAGCATGGCTCCGTGAGGATCCTACTGCGTGGCCAGTATTTAAAAGTATCCCTAGCACTGGTGAGGAGAAACGTAATCCACCGGTCGCGTCTGCATCAGCTACGCTGATCGACGATGTTGATGTCATAAACCAGTTTTCAATCTTGAGTAAATTGTTGAGAATAACTTCTTATATTTTTCGCTTTTACAATATTCTTAAATCTCGCGTCAACAAGGAAAAGAGTTCCTATCTTAGTTACATCACAGTCCACGAGTATAAACTCACGCTTAATCGTTTCATTTATTTAGTGCAACACCAAGTGTTTCATAAAGATTTTGAAAACATTTCACAGGGTAAACCGCCCTCAAACCAATTGAGACGTCTTAATCCGTTTATCGATGATTCGAGTTTTTTGCGAGTCTCCGGACGTCTACATAAATCCCTTTTGTCGTACGAGTCAAAACATCAATTAATTTTACCCAAAAAACACCCTCTTACGATTTTAATAATTGACGATGCCCATATTACGCATCTTCATGCGGGCACTCAAGCCGTTCAATATTTACTTTTACAAAAATATGCGATTTTATCTAGCCGAGATATAATACGTAAACAAATCTTTCGTTGTGTGCGCTGCTTCCGTGTGCGTCCGGTACGTCTACAGACTGCGATGGCGCCGCTCCCAGCGGTCCGGCTGCGACCCGAGCGCCCATTCATGAAAACAGCTGTTGATTACGCGGGCCCGTTTTACATGCGAGCTAATAGGGTTCGTAATGCTAAAATCATCAAATGTTATGTCGCCGTGTTCGTGTGTATGAGTGTGAAGGCTATACACTTGGAGCTCGTATCGGAGCTATCTACTGAGGCGTTCTTAGCAGCCCTGCGCCGATTTACATCGCGCAGAGGTTTGTGCAGCGACATTTACTCTGATTGCGGAAAGAACTTCCAGGGTTGTCATAACTATTTGAGAGATTCGAACGAGTTTTTAAAAAATGACTCTGTTCAATGTGCTTTGAATTATCAAACCTTGAAACAGGGCAAATGGTATAAGGACCGCGGTGCTCCTATCTGTGTAGGCGACATTGTTGTGGTATGCGACGATAATCTTCCACCACTCCAATGGAAACTTGCTCGTGTTCATACACTCCATCCGGGCTCCGATAATAAGGTGCGAGTTGTGACTTTGCAAACGGGCAAGAGTCTATTCAAACGAGCGATCGTAAAAATTTGTAAACTGCCTTTAGAATTATTATTGTTTACGAATTCGTAAAATTAGTTCCTAAGTTTTAATTACCTATACTAGTTGTTTACAACAACCTTAGATCAAGTTTAAGTTTATAGATTGAATAACTTTCTGTTCATTGAGTTTTCGTGTTAAAAGAACTTACAGTCTTTTAAGGTGAGCGGCATGTTTCGTACTGAAACAGATTTCTTTTCTTTTTATTTTGAGTGTTTTCGAACGTAACTACACAAAGACTATTCCGCTTAATATTTTGTGTTGGTACGAGATTATTATGGCCCACGACTTTGGGTGGGCCAACCGGAAGTCAGTCGTCCTTCAAATGCGCGTGCGAGCACTTGTCGCGTCGCGGTGTTTTGAGCTTTCACCGGTAGCTCCATTTCGTGGACGCCATTCCCATCCTCGGAGACGAGCTCCAGGATTAAGTGTAGTGTGGATTGCCTGATCACACCTCTATCCCGGAGGAAGGTGATACGGGATCAGAAGAAACCGCCCCATCGGCGTCCTATGGATATATCTCTGTGCACCATCATTCCCCATCTAACCCGAAGACAGCGCTGATTACACACCCGAGAGGCCATCGACGGATTTCCCAAGTAAGTTCGTAGGCCATAATATCTCCCCGTAACAGAGGATAAAAACACACTACACACTTTCGTATTTAAAATTATTAGTGAGATTACGCCATCTAGTGAGCATAGGTGAAGTTAAAATAAGCCGATATCGTGTTAGCGCCATCTAGCGGCGAGTGGATGTATTAGTGTTGTAGTACTTAACTGTTTCAAAGTTAGATAGATGGCGGTAGGATGGCAAAATAGATCACCAATCTCACAGCTTTGGCAATAGATGGCGCTAGGCGTGACATGGCTGTCAAAAACGTTTTAGAATAATAATAAATTCCTTCGACAAAATAGTCAAATATTGATTCATTAAAGTCAAGCGTAGTCTATTATGGTTTTTCAAAACCTCTACTAACCGCCGTTAAATTTTTTGCCGTCTATTGTACTAGATTTGTGACATGAAACTTCGACAGAATTATTTTCATAGTGTCATTTTGACATTTGTAATTTTTGAAGTAAAGCTTCTTTACGCACGCTTAACTTGGGAAGTAAGCTGGTGAATGCGTGACGAGAGCGTTACGAAAAGTGTGATCGGGCGAGGCGAACGGAAGATGAGAGAGTGGCAAGAGAGAGAGGTGCGAGCATACATGTTCTCTCTTTGTCTAAGTTTTACTTCAGTTGTGTGGTATAAAGCACACTTGTTTTTTTTTTCAGGTGGATGGAGCAGAGAGGATGCTACACACGCCATAGACCCGAAAACTAGTGCTGTAGCCGCCCCCTACTCAATTGGACCTCAAACAATAAAAACTCCTTTTGGAAATTACGTCAAAGTTGACGCAAATGAACCTTCGTATACTGTGACTCAAAATTAATATCGGCCATTGGCGACAAAATCGTGTTATCTTCTGAAGATGCCACGTTAATGTTGCAAATTAGCGATATATACTAGCTTAAGTAGAAAAGTATGCAAGCCTCGATGTGCATACTGAAAATGATGTTATTTCCTTTTTCCCCACTGGTGGAACAAAACTGGTGGGGAAACACTGAGAAAATGAAATCTGCGGCTTGCGTATGGCGTCTCCACGATTCCCTGTATCTGGGGCATCAGGAACTACGAGGACCATGGTTCCACAAACACCAAGACTCAGAGCAAATACATGTGGTTCACACATATCTTTGTCCTGTACGTAAATCGTATCCGCAAATACACGTTTCGCAGTCGGCTCATCGCCCTCTGCGCCACGGAGGCCGTGAAGATGTTTTTTGCCTCTTCTCCCCACTTACCAATAAAGTGGGGAGGATTGCGACACATTATTTATTGTTCTCTTTCTCCCCACTGGTGGAACAAAAAATGGGGGGATACGGTGGCGGCGTTTGTATCTGACAAATCCAGTGGGTCATTCGAGTATAGTAAATTCGAGTGATTCCCCTTATTCCCACTGCCGGGTGGTGGCTTCCGTAGTGGGGAGAAAGATTCCCCTTTTACCCAACTGCGCTAGAAGGAGGGTTATGTGTTATGACTATTGATAGTCTTTTATCCTGTAACAAAGTAAATACTAGTACAAGTCTTAGTAACAGGCAGAGTAACACTAATTAATGTAAGGAACATTGTAAACAGGACTATTAATCAATAAATTACTATTAATACTACCCTTTCTCCCCACTGCTCAGTAATTCATTCTTCGGTTGGGAGACTCGAACGCTAATACATTAATAATATTTGCCTTTCCCCACTGGTGGGGTTAAGCTGGTGGGGAAATAATGAACAACACTTTCGTTCAAAGTAATTCGCAGCGCCGTTCCAGGCTTATTGTATTTAGCGCTCACTATCTATGCTGTGACCACTTCTTTAATTATTACTTTTCGAAAATTGCATACTAAATAATGAATTTATAACATAAAAACAAAGGTTTAGGTATTGTAGATGATTACGTGATTTCTATTGCAGACGTTTTCAATCAACTGATTTTAGCTGTCAATGTCAAAAATATGTCAGTTTTTGACAGTTAAGATTGATGCAGTAATAATAACATATTTGATTGACGCAGTATCGAACAGTTTCGATTGAAATTCATCGCAACATTAAATACGTAATCGGTTCAGTCAAAGTCTTGGCTTATTTTGTTGAGAGGCTATTTTTATTGTCTTACAACGCCATCTCTTTTCGAGTAGCGAAACTATTTTTAAGTATTGAATGTTACCGAAATTTATTTATTTTAATCTAAGTAGAATTAGTATTTCTTTTTATATAATTAAGTTGGAGTATAATATTTATTCTGAATTAAAATTATTGCAAAAAAAAATGCTTTTGTTTGTCTAAAAAATAATAACCTACAATAATATCTAACCTTTTTATTTCGTCGTATTTTTTTTTATTGCACAAGAAGAAAGCATAATATGAGCCAAGCATTTGACCACAGTCTCACCTGATGGTAAGTGTCGACGCGGTCGATGACGGAGCACGCTTGCCTAGAAGATACCTATTCACTCTCGACTTGAAGACTCAGATTATAGTAAAAGAAAAAAACCCTTAGAAGGAAAAATACTTTTATTCTAATTTATTATTACGAACTGAGGATTAACTACGGTGGTGGCCGAGCTGATGGCGAGCGGTTTTTAAAATTCATTCAATGACATATGGTTCGAACCTCAGCTATTAGTGAATTTCGTAAGTTAAGTGCGTATTTCCATCACTCTGTGCTTCGGAGGGCACGTTAAGCCACGCCAGAGGCCCTTGGGCGGCCTAAAAACCCTTGACACTAGGGCTGGCAAACAATTTATGAACAATCTCCAAACCTACACAGTCTCATGGTAACGGCAGATGAGGTCTCAGGGTGACGAGCGCAGTGCAGTGCCGCGCAGGATTATACAATGCGAAGTTCTGGGTGACACTGTAACTGTTATGGGCAGGCGTAGCGCTTACCTTCAAGTGAACGACCAGCTCGTCTCGTCACTCAGTCAAAAAAAAAAGGTGGCGCTTACCATTAACCAAACGAGCTGATTCGCTCATCGCTTAGACTTAGCTAGTAAATAAAAACCATACCTCAATACCTTTAATAGATTTCAATCTATAAATACCTAAGTGCTAGCTGTTTGATTGCATAGACACAAGGACGTTTTATATTACTCTGGACCCGGCACGCATTGAACACGCGGACTGCTGAACCGGTTTTTACGGTCTAAATCCTAACCTGAAAGCGTGTACAGTAGTGTCGACGGATCTAGGCCAACGCGAACACAGGCCCTCGGAAAGTTTGCGCGTGCAGTCACGAAGAAATGTTTTAGTGTGCCTTGCCTTGTTCTCAGTAGGTGGGAAACAGTGGGAAACGCCAGGCGACCAACCCTAACCGTCCAAATCCTAACTCGCTTCCAAAATGCGAACACTTTGACGCTTTCTGCGGCGACACTTCACGATGGCCTAGATAAATCGACACTACTGTACGTTCGGTCCGATGTTAGTAGCCCATGAGCGATGCTAGGAATATATAATAATCGGGGACATGGGACAGTTTTGCTGCGTCGGTTTTTAGCGTTGTCACCATGCTGGACATCAAACGGCTACGTAACACGTGTGTAAGTACTTAAAGATCCTACGTTACGCGACCGAAACAAAAGACATGTAGCCGCTAGTATAAAGGTTCATACCAACCCGTCTGTCTTAAATTTGGGCGTGCAGTATTGACTGTCGACGACTGCGGGTAGAGGGGCCGGGACGCACGGAGGGAGAGTCCATTCTGTATGCACCGTCTTCTGCGTTACCGATACGAACAATCGATCATATAATTTTATAAGATCAAACGTTAGCGTGCGTGGTCGGGTGATTAGAACGTTTAGTGTAGACACGAAGTGACGTCACCACTCGTTTCCCTTGACACGCCGGCCTTGTCTGCACGCGCCTTAATATCTCAGTGCTATATCTTAGAAAATATATTCCGAAAATAAATATAGCCTATAATTTCCAGCTTGCAAAAAAATATGTGCGTTATTACGCTTTTCGATGAAGGAAACATCGTGAGGACACATGGCCGAGAATTATTTCGGAGATGTGTGATCGATCCAGGCTCTCCTGTGGTGGATTATGGCCTAATCCTTCCGCGCTCAGCAGTGGGTCGATATGGGTTGATAATAATAATGATGATGTATGCATTCCTGTTCTCTATTTTGTCCATCCAAAGGTAGTCTGGCAGAGATCGCTTTAAGCGATAACACATTTTACCTTTGCCAGATATTCATCTGCCAAGCAGTAGCGTGGAAACATTACTGTGTCCCGGTTTGAAGGGCAATGTTTCCAGCGACATTACTGGGCATATGAGACTTTAGAGCCGATGTCTCAGGGTGACGAGCGCAGTGCAGCGCCGCGCAGGATTACGCAATGCAAAGTTCTGGGTGGCACTGTAACTGTTTTGGGCAGGCGTGGCGCTTACAGTCAGGTGGTCACTCAGTGAAAAAAGAATTGTAATAAAGAGTTATTCATCTATTTATTTAATAAAATCATATTTATTGACACAACTTTAATAAAAATATAAATAAATTTAAAGAAAATTAACTAAAACTAAAACTTAAAAATCTAACAAAAGAGGGTGTCCATGAGGCATGGCGCCAGGAACACTGGCTGCATTTCCACGTTCAATAGCAATAGCTATTCTCTGTGCGAGAAATGAGCCAGCGCTCTTGTCACCAGCGGCGTCGACTAAACGAGGAAATAATTTCTTAAAAAATTTCCTCGTACTTGGACCCCATGGAGCAAAAGTTTTCTATATATTTGGTGAATCCAAATAAAGTCAGCATCTAAATATAGGCAGCAGACAGGTTCAGGTACGGACTACATGATCACATACTTGTCGGGTGACGTCAGCGAATGCCTTGGCTTGGTTCTTATTGGTGCATTTAGATTCTTGTAGAATCCGTGCAGTAGTTTTTGCGTGAAAGAGGAACAAACATCCATCCATCCATTCTCACAAACTTTCGCATTTATAATATTAGTAGGATTTATACTAGCTTCCCATCAGGTGAGATTGTGGACAAACGTACGCCCACTAAATATAATTAAAAAAAAAAACATAAAATATATTTAAAAGTATACGATACGTAACTCTCTTTTTCTATCTTAACTAACTTCGCCTACTCCTTTCACAGTTTTCGTAACGCTCTCGGCGCGCATTCACCAGCTTAACCCCAGCTAAATAATAGGTATATTGGGCAATATTATAGCTTTAAACAACCAGAAAACCTTTGGATGGACAAGACAGAGACCAGGAATAGGGTTGGATTGGGTGACATTAGTTACAAAAATATCAATGCATACATAAGTAAACCGTGCGTAAACAAGTTTTACTTCAAAAATAAACACGCGTGTTGCCATGTTTTATCTAAATAGAGCCGAAAATAATGTAGGCACCGCTGCAGGCCACATCTCGGATCTCCATTCAACATTGTCGTTCACCCTGACATTAAAATATCATTGAATAAATACACAAAATATCAATTAATTCAAACTACAATGTCTGCCGAACTGCTGGTAAACATACGTTTTCGGTACTATGTAAAAATCCACGCTGCATTTATGAATAGCATTTCTATTGGGGACTGGGAAGAATGAGCTCGGTATAAGATTTAAAATTTAAATTTGTTTTTTCTGTCTTTAGACGCCCAGCTTCGATGCTGATAAGTCTTATCACAGTGCGCCTAGCTGCGCCCCGCGGTTTCACCTGCGTAGTTCCTGTTCCCGCGGGAATGTGGGGATAAAATATAGCCTATGTTACTCGCTGTCAATGTAGCTTTCCATTAATGAAATTATTTTTTAAATCGATGCAGTGGTTTAGCCGAAACCTTACATATTTCGATACATACTTTCATCCCCTTTTTTTTGTTTTTCAAACTATGAATGACAAATTTATTTGTATCTAATCATAAGACTAAAAAATAAATTTCAAGCTTCTAGCTTTAAGAATGACGAAACTTCCATACAAACTTCCATCCCCTATTTCAACCCTTACAATGCTTTTTTTCGCATTATAAAGTACCCTATGTCCTTTCTTAGGCTCTAGACTATCTCTGTACCAAATTTCATTTCAATCGGTTCAGTAGTTTAGGCGTGAAAAAGCAACAGACAGACAGACAGAGTTACTTTCGCATTTATAATATAAGTAGGGATTATAACATATACAGTTATCGAGTTGGATTTTAAAAGTGACAAGGATTTTGGGATAAAATGTTATATTAATGTTTTTTATTGAAGTGAAACTTCTAATGCGACTTCCAAAAAGGTTGCGTTAAATGTTGAACGCTCTTTAGTTATCATAATCTCATTGTAAATGTTATAGATTTGGATATTACTCCACTCGAAAATTATAGTTAAAAGATGCGATCAATTGTGACTTGTAAGATAGATAGATAGATAGATAAACTCTTTATTGAAACACCACAGAACACAGAAGAAAACTTAAAAACTAGAACAAAACAAATTTTACAATTAGCAAGCAAGCAAATAAGTAAGCAATGGTAATAAAGTTTGTCTTAAAGAAACAATATGATTTTACTAAAAATAAATTTCTACACCTTCCTATTTTCATTTCCACATTACGAAGTTTCACTTCTTCCGCGCGGAGGGACTCCACGCACTATTTTTTATTGTGTAATGAGAAGCGGAAGCGGCGGTACCCTAGTGGGACAACGTCTGCCTTCCAATCAGAAGGTAGTGAGTTCAAATCCCAGTGCAGGCACGTACCAATGTGTTTCTGTAAAAACATATATACGTAATTATCCACTCGCTTTTCGGTGAAGGAAAACATCGTGAGAAAACCCACATACCTACCCGAGAATTATTTCGGAGGTAGGTATGTTACCCACCAATCCGGACCGGGCCCCCCTGGAGGATTATGGCCTAACCTTCCTCACGAAAGTGAGGGGAGACCCGTGCCCAGCAGCGGGACGTTGTGGGTTGATGATGATGAACGAGCTATTCAGGACTTTGCATTGCATAATCCTGCGCGGCGCACTGCGCTCGTCACCCTGAGACGTCGGCTCTAAAGTCTCACATGCCCAGTAATGTCGCTGGAAACAGTGCCCTTCAAACCGAAACGCAGTAATGCTCGCTACTGCTTGGTGGATTAATATCTCGTAAGCATATCGGTATATATTGTACCTATTTGTATTAATCTAGCTATGATCTAGACTTCAACTTATGTGTCTACATCATTTGACTTTTAAATGTCAGTTACATAAGTGGCCAGACAGGCTGACTGTAAATACATATTATATGAACATATTATGTGTATATCAGGTCGCTCAAGGGCGTCAAGTTTCCATGTTTAATCGTACTGAAGAATAATTGATTTGGAATATAGCGTTAGAATTTCGGTTTCATTCATTTGCCAGATATTCATCCGCCAAGCAGTAGTGTGTAAGCATTACTGTTCAGGTTTGAAGGGCACTGTTTCCAGCGACATTACTGGGCATATGAGACTTTAGAGCCGATGTCTCTGGGTGACGAGCGCAGTACAGTGTCAGATGCAAATGCAAAGTTCTGGATGGCACTGTAACTGTCACGGGCAGGCGTATGCAGGCAGCATTTTGGACAAATTGACTTTTTTGGATTGGCTTAAAAAAATATTATAAGCTTTTTTTCCTATTTAACATTAGAGTTATTACAAACACAATAAATCAAACATTTCTAAGTAGATCTTTAATTAAGATAAATAGATGAACTCTTTATTGAAACACCACAGAACAAAGAAAACTTAAAAACTAGAACAAAACGAATTTAACAGTATATGTCACAATGGGCGGTCTTATCGCTGAGAGCGATCTCTACCAGACAACCATGCATGGAGAGTAATAACGAAATATATAGCGAACGGTGGCTAAGGTTAATTTAAGCTTGGACGCGGATGGCTTTGAATAATATTATTTTATTGCAGGGAATTTAAAAAATCAATTAAACTAAATTAAAAATAAATCTAAATATAACCTTAAAAATCACAAGAAAAGAGGGTGTCCATGAGGCATGGTGCCAAGAACACTGGCTGCATTTCCACGTTGAATAGCAATAGCTGTTCTCTGTGCGAGAAATGAGCCAGCCCTCTTGTCACCAGCGGCGTCGACTAAACGAGGAAATCGATATTTAATTATTTTTTGTTTTGAGACCCCATGGACCAAAATAGTTCTTACTTATTTATTCTAAAAATTCTTCTTCCTTCTTCATTCTTCTTAAATCTTCTTTTTCTCAGCCGTTGATTAAAAGGGACTAAACGTAACCTCTATCAGGCTATGTCTGAAATATTTGAAATACAGACAAAGCCAAGGAGAGGCTAGGTCAACGTCCCAGGATGAGGTCAACTTGAGGTAATCCGAGGTCATTTTGAGGTCAGGTCAGGGTTTCTTGAAGCTTGAACTTTCCTAAGGAGCTTGGTGACTTGAAGTTTGAAATGACGATTCTGTATGGGTTTGAAATAGCGTTGCCTGATTCTTTTTTTTTTGCCAAGTTGGGATTTTGGAACTTTTAGAGTGAAAAAAAGCGAGGTTCTTTCATCGAAAGCGGGACATAGTAAAAAAACGTACATTATACGTATCTCGCTCTCAACTTCGGTTCGCCTTGCCCGATCACATTTTTCGTAACGTTTACTCCCCAAGTCAAGCGTGAGTAAATAAGTTTTACTTCAAATAAAAAAAGAATCGTCAAAATCGGTTCACCCAGTCGAGAGTTCTGGGGTAACAAACATTTAAAAAAAATATTGTCGAATTGATAACCGACCGCCTCATTTTTTGAAATCGATTAATAAATAGAAAAACAGCTTCGTTATTTTCGGTTGTACCTGCCAAAAACCAGCATATTTACTTATTATAATGTTTTCACTTATTCAGTACAAAAGACATCAACGCGTGCAAAATATCTTTTAAACACAACATTTTGAAAAAAATTCAACACACACACAACGGTATTAACACTTTTGAAGTTAAAACTTCTTTACGCACGCTTGACTTGGGGAGTAAGCTGGTGATCATGCGTTAATGGAATGGAAGTTCAGAGATAAATAAACATAATAAAAAATAAAAATAATATTAAATGATATATCGATAATGTAATAAAACAAAAAAAAAGAATTATAAAAAAGCTAAAGGAGTTCTACTGCAGTCGTGTGGTCTTAACTAAAGCAAACTCGTTTTTTATTTATAGTTTACTCAGTAATGAGACAAACAGGTTGTTCACCGAACGTTAGCGCCACGCCTGCCCATGAGTTAGTTAATTTTCCTATAATTTTAACTGTGTTTATTTAACGAAACCTTTTAAAACAGATGTTATAACAAGACTCCATGAGTTGCGAAACTTAATTAATCATTTTGTTGTCATATTTATAATTAAATTTACCTATTTGTAAGCCTTTATTGTGTGAAAACGTTTACTCAACTGTTTAAAAGTTAATAACTCGATAGATTCAAGCTAAACCTTTTTTTTTATTTGACTGAGTGCCGAGTCGAGCAAGTCAGATGATAAGCGTTACACCTCTCACAACAGTTACAGTCTCACCCAGAACTTTGCCTTACACAAACTTACGCGGCACTGCACTGAGCTTGTTACGATTGATGAATGATCTTTGGATGAAGGTTGTCTGGAAGAAATCGCTTTAAGCGATAAGAGCGCCCATTGTGCTACCCTTGTTTACCTATTGTAATTTTTCTGTACTGTGTTTATTTTTGTTGTTTCTGGTGTACAATAAAAAGTTTTCTATTCTATTCTATTCTAATGATGAGGTATAAATTGATTTATTAGTAAAAATTCAGATTTAAAAATCGATGTGTGTGTGTGTAAATATTATGTTCCCTATGGGTTTCCAAACGGCTGGACCCATTTTGTTAAAATTTTCAGGGAATCTTCACTCCCACTGCTGAGCACGGGTCTCCCTCCACTTTCGTGAGGAGGATAACACTTTAATCCACCACGGACCGGTCTGGATTGGTGGGTAACGTATCTACCTATAATAATTCTCGGGTAGTGTGAGGTGTTCCTCACGATGTTTTCGTTCATCGAAAAGCGAGTGAGAATTACGTACGTATGCTTTTACAGAAACACATTGGTACAGTAGTGTCGACGGATCTAGGCCGACGCGAACACAGGCCCTCGGAAAGTTTGCGCATGCAGTCACGAAGAAATGTTTTAGTGTGCCTTGCCTTGTTCTCAGTAGGTGGGAAATAGTGGGAAACGCCAGGCGACCAACCCTAACCGTCCAAATCCTAACTCGCTTCCAAAATGCGAACACTTTGACGCTTTCTGCGGCGACACTTCACGATGGCCGAGATAAATCGACACTACTGTACGTTCGGTCCGATGTTAGGAGCCCATGAGCGATGTTAAGAATATATAATAATCGGGGACATGGGACAGTTTTGCTGCGTCGGTTTTTAGCGTTGTCACCATGCTGGACATCAAACGGCTACGTAACACGTGTGTAAGTACTTAAAGATCCTACGTTACGCGACCGAAACAAAAGACATGTAGCCGCTAGTATGAAGGTTCATACAAACCCGTCTGTCTTACATTTGGGCGTGCAGTAGTCACTGTCGACGACTGGATAAATCTAGGATAGGATAGGATAGGATCTAGGATAAATCGACACTATTGTACGTGCCTGCACTGGAATTTAAACTCTCTACTTAGGGCTTCATGGTTGAAACATAGATGTGACGCGAAGAGTGGGAATCGATAGACGATTTATAACAAATTTTATCGACAAGCAAAAGTGTAAATGCAACCATTTACACTTTTGCTTGTCGATAAAATTTGTTTTTGAAGTGAAAACTTCTTGGGCGTTGATCTCTTTTTGGGTGAATGGAACTTGCGTCTTTGTCACTGAACGCTTCCCATAAGCTATATCTATAGAAAGAAGAAAAGAAAAGAAGTAAATAATAATCTAATAGCTAATAATTATTAGTTTTGAATTATTTGTGGTGACCATTATCTATAATCTATACTAATATATAAAGCTGAAGAGTTTGTTTGTTTGAACGCTAGGATCTCAGGGACTACTGGTTCGAATTGAACAATTCTTTTTGTGTTGAATAGTCCATTTATCGAGGAAGGTTATAGGCTATATAACATCACGCTACGACCAATAGGAGCAGAGCAGCAATGAGGAATGTGGCAAAAACGGGGAAAATATATTGCTTTTAAGAGAGTTATTGCGAGGTTATTATTGCGGGCGAGAGATATTGAATTATGCGAGTGAAACCGCAGGGTGCAGCTAGTTATTATTATAATTATAATAATATCTTTCTACACAAACAAAAATAATTTAAAATAATAATTAATTTAACTTTTTTTTAAGTAAACTGGTAACGAGTTGTGCAGGTCGTCCGTTGGGTAGTAACCAACACGACTGCCTACAATAACTTGCTAAATTTTATTGTAAGCAAAAAGCACCAAATCCTTCAATTGGTAGGTAACATTTGGAGGTGACACGTGGGTTAACGACCTTTGCATATGTTTGCCGTCTAATTTGAATGATTGTCAGTTGCGCAAGCAATAACTACGTCTGTTTTTCATGGTCTATGTGTTTATGTTTATTTTCTTAAGTATTATATTTAATTAATTAGATTTTTAGTAATAATTAATATAGTCGGAAAAGAGACTAGTGGAAACTCTCTTAAAACTTAATTTTACACATGATAGTACCGCCACTTAACGCTAGAGGGCGCTGAAATTAAAATAGTTCTAAGTTTAATCATCGGGTAGTAACAATGTTTGTGTTAAGATTAATATGAATTTAAATAAATCCTAAGCCACTATATCAACTATGTAACATATTATATCGCCTCGGATTGTAAATTGTCACATTAGCATATTTAATAGTGTCCAGTCCACGTTGACATTTTGTGGGAACTACTTTTCCTACAAAATGTCCTTTGAGCGGAGATCTAAGCATACTGGTTGATCTTCGCTTGCTTCTTGTTTGCTTCTATGTTAGCAGAAATCTCAAGGTTTTGTGTTTTTCCATTCTCATTCTAAACACGTTATTTTTTAGTATTCTTGGAAATACGAGTTTTGTTAAGTTTTTGATTTAGGATTTTTATTAGGCAAGTACGTGACTTCGTTGAGATGCTTCCGTTAGCTTCAAAAAAAGAACCACGATTGTAATCATGTTGTAATAATAAATTACATGAAATTATGGAATAGTGCTAATAAAAATCACATAAAAATCTATGGCTAATTTTCTTCTTCTAATATTTGCAATTTTTGCCGTACATAATTATTTAACTAGTTTTATTTATTAGTCAATTGCCTAGACTTGAAATCTTGTTTTTTTTTTAAAGCTTCCCGTCACTTTACTTTTGCATTCAGCCAGTATTAATATATTTTCTAGTAGGTAGGTAAGTAAAGATTGATTACGAATAACAGTAAGTATTTTTTACTTCACTAGAATATCACCACGTCGACGTCATCCGACGTTTTCAGAATATAGACTCAGAGTCATATTATAAATATGTAAAAGGCATGCAGAAGAAAAAAAAACTTGTCTATGATTCGTAAGGTTTTTTTTTAAGATTCTGATTGCAAGGGCGAAGCCGCTTTTTTATAAAGCTGGTTTAGCATTTGACTTGAATGATCTCAGTGCCTTTTAGCCCACCTATATGACCTATACCTACCTGACGTCATGCTTGGTTACATTGTATTTTTAGATTGTGTGAATCGTTGAATCAAAGGTTCGATAACGATTATTATTGTGTTTAGATGTTTCAACTATTAGGCCTTAAAATGGCCTGTTTTGATATTGAAGATGATTCCTGGCTTAGGCCAACGTGGGCGATAGTCCCCTTTATTTTTTGATTGATTGATTAGCCTCAACAAGCTAACAAAAGGGTAAACACTTGTTCCCTGTCCTAAAAATATGTACGATAGCTCATTCGATTCGGAATGACGCGTCATTGATTCAGAATGACGCTTGCCCATAACAGTTACAGTGACACCCAGAACTTCGAATTCCATAATCCTGCGCGGCACTGCGCTCGTCACCATGAGACATCAGCTCTAAAATCTCATATTGCCCAATAATTTCGCCATAATAAGTAACATAGCAAGCAGTAGTGTGCAAACATTACTGTGTTCCGCTATGATGGGCACTGTTTCCAGCGACATTGACGCCAGGCCGACGAGCGCAGTGCAGTGCCGCGCAGGATTATGCAATGCAAAGTTCTGGATGGCACTGTAACTGTTATGGGCAGGCGTAGCGCTTACCATCAGGTGAACGACTTGCTCGTCTCGTCACTCAGTCATATAAAAAAACAGCAGTAGTAGTAGCATTTTTATACTTATATAATAAGTAAGACACGATATAAGAGTATTAATAATTAATGTAGTCGGTTAGTGACATAAATATTCATGCGCTATTCTCAAGATGTATAATAAAATGTGTGACGTCACTGCGGAGCTATTGAATTTTAATTGGCTAAAACTAAAGTTCACAGTTTTACCTTGATAATTATTGTATTTGGAAATGCTTATTAGGTAAGCCTTATTTGTCTATTAATTTTATTGGATACCGTGTCATTTCAACCGGAACCCCGTTAATTGCTTGGTGATTGGATATCTATTCTAGCAACGACACTTCCCTAGTTGGACCCTTGCAAGATTCTTCCCACTATAGTTTTATGGTACAGCTGTCATGTTGTTTTTTTTATCCATAGACTATTAAAGTCACAGGATCAGCCAAAAAAAATGGTAATGTTACCTTTGTAAAGTAATGGGCTACAGCACACACGGGTCTGTACATTGGCAAATATAGTGTCGAACTGCTGCACTGAGCTTATAAATTGAGTTAACTCTAACAAGAATTAAGTTTATAAAAAAAGTCTTTTAAATATTCTTTTAATATTGCATCATTGTAATGCGAGATCAAATCCATTTAAATAAAAAAAAATGTATTAACCTTTAACCTTCTTTTGTAAGTCTTACACCCTGTATATGTGGTAATTAACTGGCTATTTCAATTAAATAACGTTTTGGATAACTATATGCACCATGTAGTTAATAAAACGTTTGAAATAACGATAAAATATAATGATAATAATATATTTTAAGGTTTAAAGTCTAAACGCAAGACGTCAATCGATAAAATATAAATAAAAATTATATTTCATACATACCTGAATCAAAAGACCTTTGCATCACGAGCGGAATTAAAAAAAACTAACAAATATGGCGGCAAGCACACGTCTGTAAACCACAATCACTTGATTCAAACTGAGCGTTGTAATACTAGCTAATCTGTAGGAGAAACTATCAAAAATCTATACGATGTCCTCGATAAAAATGTTAAAACAGGTTAATATTTAATTATACTATATGCCGCCATTTTCGTGGATGCGCGCGAACTGGCTGTGTAGACGTTAGGACCGTTGCCGGATTTTAAGCAATAAGAAAAAAAAACAAAGGAGGATCAGTTGCCTATGGTATGCGGCGGGAATTTTTGGCGGTCTTTTTGCGAATGGGTTCTGCAGAAAATATTTATGAACTTTCGTTTAGAATTTTAGCGGGAAACCGAAAATGAGAGGTTGTTTTTTTTTTGTTTTCTCTAAATTGTGTTCCTTCGTTTGTAATGTATACTGTTGTGGAATATCACCCATCGAGTGTTCGTTAACGTGTACGAGTGGCCAAATAATACAAACTAAAAAAAAACGTGCCATTTCTCCAAAACATCCTATTTTACAAACGAAAAGCCGCCATCCACAATGTTATTACTTTTCATCTCCATGCATTGGTTGTCTGGAAGATATCGCCCTGAGCGAAAAGACAGCCCATTGTGACACTAATTGATAAATTTTGTTTTGTTCTAGCTTAAAGTTTCTCTTGTTCTGTGGTCAGTTTATCTATCTATCTCCCAAGAAGTTTCAGTAAAGCACCCACCACGTACCAATGTGTTACTGTAAAACATATGTACGTAATTATCACTCACTATTCGGCGAAGGAAAACATCGTGAGGAAAGATACCTACCCGAGAATTATTTCAAAGGTTATCCACCAATCCGGACTGGGCCCCCGTAGTGGATCATGGCCTAACCCTCCTCACGAAAAGTGAGGAGAGACCTGTGCCCAGCAGTAGGACGTTATGGGTTGATGATGATGATGATGATGACCCACCACGTTACTGAATCAAGACTTTGCCTACACTACCTAGGGGACACGACTGGGACATTTTGACTTGTATATAAAATGAGCTAATAAAGAAATTTACAAACTAATAAACAACACATAGAAAATACGCGCGAAAAACAAAACCCTTGGCAGTCGGAAAAAAATACTTGTTTTTTTTTCTTGACACTGGCTGGTACTGGCTAAATGCAATAATGATGCGAAGACAAAACAAAAAAAAATAGTTTTGTAATTCATTTTGTGGCTTCGTCAAGAAACGGAGGGGGTTTCTGTCGCTGTCTGCGGATCTCTAGATCCCTTCTCCGGAATGTCAATGTTCAAGGTTGCGCCGGCGACATACAAATGTCAAACTTGTATATTATACATAATTATAGATTTACATAGCACACGCGGCTCAGATAATATATGTAATTATAGAAAATCCTTTAGAAAATCTAATTATCCTTTATTGCTTAACGCCGGTGAAAACGCGGTCGCAAGTATTAATTTGAAAGAAAGAAAAATAATAAATTTTTCTCTTTCTCTTTTGAAAAGTATAGAATAGAATAGAAAACTCTTTTTTCTCTTTCCCTTTTTTTTCTCTTTTTACTTATACATAATTTTGGGCCTTGTTTGTTACTCAATCACACTAAAACGGTTAAAATGATTTTGATGGAATTTAGTAAAAATATCAACTTATATAAAAGGTTGCGGAATAGCATAACTTTTATTCCAAAAAATCATTGTAAGTAACTTATTTTGCTTTGAGTTAGAAAAAAGGAAATTTCCCTTTCAAGTGATGACACATGGTTGAATCTCGCACAGGAAAAGGAAACTCCAATATTTAGTACCAATGGAAAAATTTTTATCTATGTTTTATCATACAAATGAAAAATTCCCTCTAAGTAGTAGAGGGAGGCCTCTCCTGCAAGAGACCGCCTGGGGAAGTACCACACCTTTGCCAGATATCCATCCGCCAAGCAGTAATGTGCACATTACTGTGTTCCGGTTTGAAGGGCACTGTTTCCAGCGAAATTACTGGCCATATGAGACTTTAGAGCCGATGTCTCAGGGTGACGAGGATTATGCAATGCAAAGTTCTGGGTAGCACTATAACTGTCACGGGCAGGCGTAGCGCTTACAATCAGGTGAACGGCGTGTTCGTCTCGTCACTCAGTCTAATAAGAAAAAAGTATCGTTTGATGGGCCTTATAGTTTGTAAGAAAAAATCAGAATTCATTCTTAAAATTGGCACCAAATTATATCTACCAGCAATCGAAAGAACTTGAGAATTCCAAAGTCACCTAACAAAGGGGCGCTCAAACAAGTTCTATAATCAACTAATAAGAATTAATAGTAACTAGAGACCGACCGGTTCGGCCTCGGTTTCGGCTGCAGTTTCGGCTTCGGCCAAACACGATCTTCGTCTACCGAAACTCCAGTGAGTAATAGTTCGGTTTCTGTATACTGCTCCGAGTTCTGCCCAGAGCGGTTGTGGCGCTCCCGAACAAGCCACACAGCATCTGCTGCCATGTCCGCACTGTTCTTACCCCCGCTCGTTAAACGACCAGCGGGGCTATACAGCACGGTGCGGATCAGCTCGAGTTCGTTTCATTTTGACGTTTGATTGCCACGGGACTTGTCATTCGTATTGAAATTAAGAGTCCCGTGGCAATCAAACGTCAAAATGAAACGAACTCGAGCTGATCCGCACCGTGCTGCATAGCCCCGCTGAACGAGGCTTCTCCTCCTGAGGTGGCAACCGAATATTAGGCTAAAACTTTTTTTTTATTAGACTGAGTGACGAGACCAACTAGCCGTTCAAGTAATGGTAATCGCTACGCCTGCCCATAACAGCCACAGCACCACCCAAAACCCTGCATTGCACAATCCTGCGCGGCGCACTGCGCTCGTCATCCGACACATCGGCTCTAAAGTCTTATATGCCCAGTAATGCCATGGAGCTCAGCTAGCTCCTTGATATTATTTTAAGTACCTGGATGACCGAGCTTTGCTCGGTATTTTTTTTTTTTATGACATTTTCTAAAAATGTTTCCTAGCTAGATCGATTTATCGCCCCCGAAACCCCCTATATACTAAATTTCATGAAAATCGTTGGAGCCGATTCCGAGATTCCAATTATATATACACAAGAATTGCTCATTTAAAGATATAAGATAAGTGTGGATTTCGGTTTCAGTTTCGGCCAAAACTGGAATGGAAGCCGAAATTTCGGTTTCATTTCCGGCTGAATAACTAATTTCGGTCGCTCATTATTAATAACCAATTAAACACAGCCTCGGTGGAAGGTCTAAAACCTGAGCGAGAGTATGCAGTTATAGCGATTTAGCAGCCATGTTTTATTAGAGAATTGGCCATTTTAATTTTTTTGTTTATTTATAAGGTAGGTTATCTACCAATCCGGACCGTGCGCTCGTGGTGGATTAAGGCCTAACCCTCTCTCTCTTGCTCCTACAGTAATATACGAAACGTAACTCTTTCTATCTTCACTAACCTATATCTCCCTCTCAACTTACGTTCGCTTCGCCCGATCACACTTTACGTAACGCTCTCGTTTATAATCGACTGAATGTCGGCCGCTGTCGCTTGCCACTATCGTCGGTACTTAACTTTACTGTCGCCTCGCGTTCACGATTATCGATTCATCATTAGATTACTCAATCATATAAATGTTCTGTAGCTATTTTTATATTTCGAGGTCTCTCGCGGACCTAGGTCTCTATTGGTACCTATGTATGTTGTACTGGGAGGCCTCTTCTGCAAGAGACCGCCTGGGGAAGTACCACACCTTTGCCAGATACTCGTCCGCCAAGCAGCAGTGTGCAAACATTACGGTGTCCGGTTTAAAGGGCACTGTTTCCAGCGACATTACTGGGCATGTGAGACTTTAGAGCCGATGTCTCAGGGTGACGGGCGCAGTGCAGCGCTCGTCACGTTAGGTACTTAGTAATATAAAAAAAATTGTTGTCTGTAAAGTTGGTTTACGGACGATAGTTTAACGTGACGTCATTACAAAACATTGATGAAACGATTGCATACTTTTATGAATAGAATTGAATCATTTTTTAATAATAAAAGAATAAACACTTGAAATTATACTAGTAATCAGATTTTTAAAATGCGAGAATAATTAACCTGTCAAAAAGAGAAGAGAGATAGATGCGGCGCAAGCGTACAATGAGCGTAACGGGACAATGTGTCAACTTTTTCGTGCATGTAGCCGGCGTTCATCGATTTATTAGACGTTGTCACGTTAACACGAAGAGATACGAGCCTGGGGAAATAATAGGAAAACAAAATGTCACATTTGCGGTTTCCCATCGAAACTCCATCATAAAAATTAGTCCAGAATTTTTTTTTTACTTTTCACAGACAATATGGTTTTTAATCAGGACTTTTTGTAGTCTGCACATAGAGTTAAGGTTGTATTCAAAATTCTTGATGCGCCGCTCGCCGGATGCGAGCAAATAACTTTGTGTCGAGGCTTTTTGGGTTTAGAGATCCTTGAAGTGATGATGGAACCTTTTTTTCTAAGCCACTGTGTAAAAGGATGAGCAGGTCGTTTGTCTGATGGTAAGCTGATCATAATAATATATTTTTGCATGACTTTAACCGCTTACGCAGCGCACGCAACAAAATCTCTTAAAAGCAATATTTTTCCCCGTTTTTTGACGCATTCTTCATTGATGCTCCGCTCCTATTGGTCGTAGCGTGATGTTATATAGCCTATAACTTTCCTCGATAAATGGACTATTCAACACAAAAATAATTGTTAAATCAACCTAGTAGTTCCTGAGTTCGTAGCGTTCAAGCAAACAAACAAACTCCTCAGCTTTATATGTTCATCATCATCAACCCATAACGTCCCACTGCTGGGCACGGGTCTCTCCTCACTTTCGTGAGGAGGGTAAGGCCATAATCCACCACGGGGGCCCAGTCCGGATTGGTGGATAACATACCTACCTCCGAAATAATTCTCGGGTAGGTATGTGGGTTTCCTCACGATGTTTTCCTTCACCGAAAAACGAGTGATAATTACGTACATATGTTAGCGTATAGATTTATAGACGGAACCTTCAACATACCGTCAGCTCGCTCTTGGCCGGTTTCGGCCGTTCGTCTACAACCCTGGCATTTTAAGCGGCTAACTATATTTTTTTAGCTAAAGAAGTTGGACAAGCTCTGAGATAATATTACTTTTAGCTTTTTGATTGATCAAATTTGATGTAACTCAAAAAAATTGCCCGCGCGACAGCCTCCGTGGAGTTGGTGCGAATTATGAGATATGAAGCTCAAGTTGTGTGAAATATGTTTTTTTTTTATTTGACTGAGTGATGAGACGAGCAAGCCGTTCGCCTGATGATAATTGCCTGCCCATAACAGTTACAGAACTTTTCATTGCATAATCTTGCGCTCGCCACCCTGAGACATCGACTCTAAAGTCTAATTTAAGCTCTATCGAAATGATATCGAATTGAATTCGATTTCATATCGAACACTAAATCACCTAGGATTCCCTCGATACGTGGAATGCTCACATACATCACGACCACATACATAGATCCTGTCCCCTAAACTTCCTGTATCTAGGGAATCGGGAACTACGAGGACCATGCTCCCATACCACCCAGATTATAGATTATTATTGATTGTCCTCAATTAATGATAACGTATCTTGTTGCAGATTCCTCTACCCCCGCTGCGAACACAGTGAAACGTAGCAGCAGTAACGATGACCAGGTATCCATCAAGTCTGATGTCAAATCGGAGTCCAATGATGCGGACGACGACATTAGAGATTATCCACCTAATGTAAGTTGTGTTAAAACTTCATTTACCTCGCTATAAAGTTTTGTCAGCGTTTGGTTCCGCGGGAAAACACAACTGTGGTGTTAGCTGTATGGGAAAACACTATCGAGTGTTCTCGCGATACTTTCCGGTCCTACAAACACGCAGACTCAGAGCAAATACCTTCTGTCATGTGAATCGGTTTCATATCTATAATCAACAGCTGATTTATATCTGTGGTAGGTACCTGTCTACACAGCTACACATGTGTGTATGCGTGTGGGTGTCCATCTGGTCTGAGCTAGACGGACAAGTGACCTTTAGGTCTTGAGCAATCTAGAATGGCTACAATCTATAGGAAGAGGTTCCATTTAACCCTAACTGGTTCTGGTCTACAGGGGATGGAGTTGTTAGATCACCGCCTTCCTGCTGGGTTGTGGTCACGAGTCAGGGGACTCCTCTTAGGATTGCATAGTCCCATACGTGGCCTTGGGAGCCAGGTCTCCCCCCCACAGGCGTAGAAGCCCGGACACCACCCGGGCCTACTGTTGGAGCAAGATGGTGATTGCTAGCGCCACCCCATTTTGCCGCACCTCGGCGGAGGACTGCTCGCGGGGGGGGGTTTGTGGGTTTTAAGTTCCACACACCCCCCTGGTGGAAGGGACAGTGTGACGGTGTTTTTGTTAAGGTGTTTAAATGTCCGTTTCCCAAAATATTCCCTGAATTCAAAACGTCTCCCTAAAATGCACTTTAATTTACCAAAATATACGTTAGGGATATTAGTGAAATTGAAAAATTTTATAAATGAATGGATTAATGAATGAACAAGCGAACTAAAGAATGCACAAGTTAATATTGACAATGGCACAATGTGCAAACCCCTACATGGCCAAAGATTAACAAAAAAAATATTCAAAAAAGGTTATATATACGAGGTTAACTATTTTATTAAAAAAAAAAAACATTATTGTATGCAAAAAATAACGCAAAAAGGTGGTATTTTTATTTGAGGTTATTTTAATTTTGGTCATTAGAATAGAATAGAACATAATTTTTATTGTAATAACAGTGTAAGGAGGTATTAATTATAGTGATTTTTGGTAAATCGCTACGGCTGCCAACATTCAAACTTCACATTTAACAATACTAGAACTGGGTCAGAATTGACGTTTAAGATCTGACCTCCAATATCTAAATCAGTGAGTTAAATGCGATGTTGTAAAAAGCACCTACCAACGTTAGAGCAGTTAAGAGTCCGTTATTCACAATGTCTTGCGTGATGATGTCATGGCATTGCCTAGCGCCGCGTTTTTGCTGCTCTCTCACTGGTACACGCGAGGTAGGCTGGGAGCTGAACGCCTTAGTTGTACCTAATTATTTCAGTAGATGCACTACCGACCGTGCTTTATAATATTCTTAATCCGTTTCATCCAAAGGTTGTCTGGAAGAGATTGCTGTTTAGCAATAAAGCCGCCCATTGTACCTTTAGTTATAAGATGTTTTTACTTTTGCTTGTATGTCTTGGAGTGCAATAAGGAGTTATTATGTTATCTTATCTATGATTTACAAACTAGGAACAGGAACTACGCTGTTGAAACTAGTTTCTGTGGGAGTACGGGGATAAAATATAGCCTATAGATGTTACTTGCTGATAAGTAGTCGCAAAAGAAGCTTTCCTATAGTGAAAGAATTTTTGAATTCGGTGCAGTGCATTAGCCGAAACCTTACATATTTCCATATAAATTTCCATCCCCTATTTCAACCCTGTACAACCCCTTTTTCGCATTTAAAAGTTGCCTATCACCTAATCCTGGTTATAAACTATCTGTCTTCAAAATTTCATTCAAATCCGTTCAGTAGTTTTTGCATGAAAGAGGAACAAACATCCATCCATCCATTTTCACAAACTTTCGCATTTATTATATTGGTAGGATAATATAACTTAAAGTGACCATACACCAGCAGTTTTGCCTGCCAGGCACGTTTGTCAGGCAGATCCAACGGGCGAATCTGTGCGTGTATGCTTAGCTTAGTATTCGTTCTGTCTACCAACATTGCGAACAGTTGCCGTGTGTTGTGTCAATGTGATCTAGCTCTCCGTCTATCCGACATCCGGGTTAACTAAAGTCATACATAATGCATTACGCGTCACAGTCAGCTGGAATACAACCTGCGAGTACGAGTTTACATAGCCAGTTAGCGAGTTATCCTCATGTTTAAAGTGCTTGAACGATTGCAAAATGAATTCACATTTGCTAGACAAAAACGGGTAATATTAGTTTCAATATTGTAGTGGAAGGCCTCTTCTGCAAGAGACCGCCTGGAGAAGTACCACACCTTTGCCAGATATTCAACTGCCTCGCAGTAGTGTGCAAAAATTACCGGGTGAAACCGCGTGGCGCAGCTAGTACATTTATAAGTGGGTAGGTTTCCACCTTCTAAAATTACCTATATTTCGCAAGACGTGGGATCTCTATGACGTCACCTATACCTGCATAATTCCAAGTAGTGACAGAAGGTCTAACTTTGTCGCCACCTCGATGTAGGAAACGTGTGATAAGGTAATTTATGTTAGATATCTTAAGATGAGTAGGTAAAGAAGTGGGAGGCTTCTTCTGCAAGAGACCGCCTGGGGAAGTACCACACCTTTGTCAGTTTTTCAACCGCCAAGCACTAGTGTGTAAACATTACTGTGTTTCGGTTTAAAGGACACTGTTTTCAGCGAAATTACTGGGCGCAGTGCAGTGCCGCGCAGGATTAGGTGCAAAGTTCTGGGTAGTGCTGTGGCTGTTATGGGCAGGCGTAACGCTTACCACCAGGTGAACGATTTGCTCGTCTCGCCACTCAGACAAATAAAAAATTATAAACTTGGTATAGAACATGAAATGAGACCTCCATTATTACATGGCTCTATGTTTTCCGACCACGCACATTTCGATCATTCGTATTTTAGGACAAATCCGTTTTTGTTGATATTGATATTTACATGGACATGTTTTGAGGAGGTTCTACTATGATTTGGTTGTCCAGTAACCTGTATTAGGTCAGTTCTGTGGTCGTAGCATTTATAGGTAGTTCAACAATACGTGCTTGTCGTTCCTCTAAAATAATTTCGATAGATATATTTTACTAACGACATCTGTTGTCGAGTAGCAACTCTACTTATCAACGCCATCTATTGTTGAGCGGATGTACTATAAACACATGCTAAAGTATCGGTTAATAAATATTATTTATAAAAACCAACAGATGTCGCTTTCCTGATTCTACTATGGAGTGGACGGAGTGCGCATGTCAAAAATACTTGTCATTTCGCACATCATTTTATTTTGTGATAAAACGGGTTGATTTCGCGAAATAAATCGGACGCGCTTGGAACGGGCATGTTTCCCCAGTCGAAACGGACAATTGTGATAAAAAATACAGTTCGGATAATGCCATAGTGGACGTTTATACGAAAGTGTTCTGTGGCGGTTGAAAACTGAAAGATATTTTTAATTTTCGCAGTTTTCCCTCTCGAAATCAGTCCGCTGTGATCTGTGAAGGGAGTTTCTATGTTTTGTTTTGCACAGACCAAGTGACAGAGTGTTTGGAGTGAATTACAGTGGTTGCTTTAGCTATTTTTGACTGCAATTTGTGATATAATTATCTGGGTACTTCTTCTGATCAGCTAAACCACACGGAAGACCTGACAATTGCGTAAGTAGAGCTTTATTCCTGTAAATAATGAGTAGGTCTGCTGCATTGGTCTATTCTAGGATACATCTGTTAGGCACCTGAACAGAGAAACCATTTAAAAACTAAAATTTATCCACTGCAGTTTTAAATTTTCCTTGCAATTCTAGTTGGTCCAGCGCGCAAAATTACCATTTTGCTAATTTTTCAATGATAATTAGCCTAATTGCCTACCAGCAATCTCTTGTAAGAATTACCACACTTCATAGGGAACTTGCAAAATCAATTTTAATTTGAACATAGGTATGGACCTATTGAAAAATCTCAAAGTATAGACAAGTCACTGTTAGATTCCACTTTAGAAATTAATTGATGTCAACCAAATTCATACAAGATATGGTTTCAAATAAACTTTGATTAAAGACAGCTTAAACCTTATAATTACAATCATACATACAAAACCGAGTGCTGCTGAGGAAAGCTTACCATAAAAAAAAGAATGTGTTACTGAGCAGATAACACATTCTAGCTGCAAATGGGTGATAAGAAAACCTTGACCTCAGGTCATGGATGATGGTATCCGACAATGGCATCCTTTGTGATTCACTTCCTAGCAAGCATCCCAATATAAAGCACTACACGAAACCTAGTTTTCGTAGTTAGTTTCAGTAGCACAGGTATGGATCCGGCCAGACACCAATTGGAAATCTGTTGTCTCCTTTAAAGACCACAATGAATACTGTGCATGGTTTTACTGGAAGACCTCTACGCAGGGCGTTGTATTTTATATTTTACTAGCTGTGCCCTGGCACGCTTCGCTGTGGCACATTCACACATTCGCTGATATGTCACTGATGAAAAAAATAGATAAAAACAATCCTTGATGCTAAAATTTCAGCTCGATCGGTGCAGAACTTTTTGAGTTTTTTAAGCGTACACAAACCAACATAACATTTTTGTATATATAGATTTACAATTTTCTACAAAAAGTTGTCCAATTTGTAATCTGACTACCATCATCCGAATGCCATCATCATTCCACATCGCCTGCTACCGTTTCAATTGAAATCAATAAAAATATCATCCCACTGCTGACCACTGGGCTCCCCTCACTTTCGCCAGGAGGCTTATCCACCCCGGGCGCCCGATCCAAATTGGTGGATACCAACATGTCCTCAAAAATTTAAAATTTCTTGTTAATCGTATCATGTTATTATTGTTCTTACAAAAGCGAGCAGTTTTTGAAGTGAATTTCAACATAGCTGCAATGTTAACATCAGCATTTATGCCGCTCATCTATAAAATAATAAATAAATTAATAATTCTGGGTGCAAGATCCCAGTAATGAGGGTAATTAGGTAGGTACCTAACTAACTACCTACTTACCTACATGTGTATATACAGGGTGTAACAAAAACTGTTAAACAAATGAAGGGTGTGTACACCAAGAAACCCTACAAAAATATCAAATGTTACGATCAGTTGCAAAACAGAAGAAAATAAGTAAATTGACTATCCGAGTGGTCGGGTTCATTGTCCGGGTGGCGCGGCGCGTTTTTTGTCCATTTTTCCGGCCCAGGCTACAAAATCTAGAAACTGAGGTAATTGACATAATAATTCAAGGTAAAATAATTCATACCTCATAGATCCATAAGTTACATCTCATGAATTTCATGACCTCAGACCCAAGTAACTAAAAGGATGTTTCCAAATATCAGGTTTGTTTCCATTTAAAGTATTTTTTTAAGATTTTGAAATATGACCTCACAAAATGAATGACTCCTTCCACTCCTTGTCATACATTATCACACTTTGTTCCCCTTCATTATAGGGTTTTTTTTATTTCACTGAGTATTGAGACGAGCAAGCCGTTCACCTGATAGTAAGCGCTACGCCTGCTCATAAAGGTTACACAGTGCCACCCAGAACTTTTTACTTACACCCTATGGGGTTTTTGTTACACCCTGTATAACAGAATATAATAAATAACCAACAAATATATCCACATCACATTAAGCGGTTAAATGGTATAACTGTCACATTACTAATGCTCTGTAAATAAAACTATCAAAAAAAAAAAACAAGCCAGTGTTGCCAGCAATGAAATGTGAAATGTGAAAACTGAATCACAGGAAAATTATTTTGTCCATTGCCTAATCAAAGGTTGAAATAACAAAGGCTGACTCAGCTTAGGTCATGGCTAGTCAACCCCATGGATGACTCAAGAGCCGTGGGTGGCATTTGGCCTACAGGGGTACTGTGGACAATAAAACTTACTACTTAAATCTATCATCATCAACCCATAACGTCCCACTGCTGGGCACGGGTCTCTCCTCACTTTCGTGAGGAGGGTTAGGCCATAATCTACCACGGGGGCCAAGTCCGGATTAGTGGATAACATACCTACCTCCGAAATAATTCTCGGGTAGGGTATGTGGGTTTCCTCACGATGTTTTCCTTCACCGAAAACCGAGTGATAATTACGTACCTACATAATTATTATTATGTTTTACAAGAAGCACATTGTAACGTGCATGTACTGGGATTTGAACTCACAACCTTCTGTTTGGAAGGCGGACAAAAATTTATTACAGTTTTCGCTTACATTTTGGCACTTATTTTGAAAGCACAGACGAACGCAATTTTATTGTTAGTATAGATTTACGTTAACTTTAGTGAATGTCCAGTGGATTTTGTAGCCGACTGTACTTGCCCTATAGCTGTGAACCTATAGGTGTAATAGGTCATTGGAAAATGAGGTCAGACTTTGACTCATTGGATTATGGATTACTAGGTAACTATTAAAGCTAGATTTTGTAGATAAAGTCAGGTAATAAAATATTTAGGACGGTTTTTTTTTATTTCACTTATTAACCGTCCATTAATCATGTGAGGCTTGGGCGGGGGGGGGGGACTTGGTTAGCAAAATCGCGAAATATTATAATTGGGGGGGGGGGGGGGGGGGGGGGTAGTAAGATATCACGTCTGTTAATTTTTCGTCAAACGCGCGATTTCTCAATCGAAAAGCGGCTATTCTAAAAATTAAATCAAAATAATGGACGGCCCCTTAGTGACGAGACGAGCAAGTGGTTCACCTGATGGTAAGCGCTACGCCTGTCCATAACAGTTACAGTGCCCCCCTGAACTTTGCATTGCATAGTCCTGCACGGCACTGCACTGCGCTCGTCACCCTGTCACATCGGCTCTAAAGTCTCATATGCCCAGTAATTTCGCAGAAAACAGTGCCCTTCAAACTGGAACACGGTAATGTTTGCACACTACTGCTTGGCGGATGATTATCTGAATGTGAAAAAGAAAATAAACAGAACAGTTCTACTTTCAAACACTTAAAAAAGTTTATGAAAGGGGATTTTTTTCAAATTTAATAAACAGCACGTTATTTAATAACAAGATAAGGTTTCGTCGAATTTTTTTTTTTTACTTAAGTAATGTGCCTACTTTGAAAAGGGGAATTCTACATTGTAAAAAACATGTTGACTGTTTTTTGATTTTTAGGGTTCCGTACTTCTAAAGGAAAAAAGGAACCCTTCCAGGATTACTTCGTTGTCTGTCCGTTTGTCCGTCTATCTGTCAGTCAAGACTATAGGAGGCACAACGTATAGGGCACTTCCCGTTGCAAATTCATCTTTGACAAGAAGCAATATCTTATAGTACAAGAAAAGGGACATTTTTCACAGTTCTAAATTTGTAGCAAAATAACACAAGATTTTTTTTGTTTGTTGGTAAATTGACCGCGACTTAGGTCGATGTATGGGGACAACAGTTTTCCAGCGGCAAAATTAAGTTTCTCCCTCAATACAGTTTATCGTTTCGTCTATGTTCGGTGCTTTCATAGTTTATATATGTATTTTGTACCTACAAGTTTGTACGGAACCCTCGGTTCGCGAGTCCGACTCGTACTTGCACGTTTTTTTAAATGTAGCATTGTGGTTGTTTCGAAGGCTTCTCCATAACTTTTTTAAAAGTTTTTCGTACTTATTGTGAAAAATTTCAAGTTGCTTTTGTACCATTGTAATATTTGGAAGGCTTCGTCGAACCATGATATAACTTTACTTTATGTAGGTGGAAAGAAATTTTGGTAACTGTTTGCATTTTATAAGTTTTTTTTTATGAGTAACGAGAAAAGCAAGTCGCTTACCTGATGGTAAGGGCTACGCCTGCCCATAACATTCATTGATTTTTAATTCAAATTCAACCACAGATTAAATAATAATTACTGATTACTGGGCATATGAGACTTTAGAGCTGATGTCTCAGGGTGACGAGCACAGTGCAGTGCCGCGAACTGTAACTGTTATGGGCAGGCGTAGCGCTTACCATCAGGTAAACGACTTGCACGGCTCGTCACTCTGTGATATAAAATTTTGAAAAAATGTCCACCCGGAAATGCTACAGCCACAAGTTCAGAACCACGGTAAGTCCGGCTCGGCTATCCTGCAGCCAAGCGCAAGCCTCCAATAAACTAACTGTGTAAACAAACCTACTAAAAATAGAGAATTTTTTATAGCTTCAACAGACGTTCCTACGCAAAACATTAATCTATTACTGGTTAATGTTTTAAAGCGAATTCTTTGCACCGTAAGAGCGGCCACCCAATGCAGCGGCACGGTCACCTTTTTTTCCATTAAAAAAAAACATTGTGTTCAGCGAAATTACTGGGCACATGAGACTTTAGAGGTCTCAGGGTGGCGAGAGCAGTGCAGCGCCACGCAGGATTATGCAATGCAGGGTTCTGGGTGGTGCTCATGAAAGCTTTTATTAAAAATATATATATGAAAAGTAACTCTCTCTCTTTCCATCTTCACTAACTTATATCTCCCTCTCAACTTCCGTTCGCCTCGCCCGATCACATTTTTCGTAACGCATTCACCAGCTCACTCTCCAAGTCAAGCGTGCGTAAAGAAGTTTCACTTCAAAAGTCGGGTTAAAAGTTTCTGTAGCGCCCGCTGGGGTTCCATGTTGTAAGATCGTAAACTGTATTTTGTTAAGACCAACATTGTGGAAAAAGAATAAAAAATAATATGAATATGAAAAGGAATATGGTTTTCGCGTAATTCCCCGATTTTTAATTTCTGATCTGACATTGACCGCGTCTGACGACTTGACGAGCTCGAGCTGTGATGTAACCGGAATATTCGGTTTCATGCCACAGACGTACACGGCGTAGATGCCACAAGTTTATTGTTTTTCAATGATATATATGTTAATTGTAGCGGGAGGTCTCTTCTGCAAGAGACCGCCTGGGGAAGTACCACACCGCCGCCAGATATATGTTACATTCGCCAAGCAGTAGTGTGCAAACATTACTGTGTTCCGGTTTGAAGGGCACTGTTTCCAGCGATAATACTGGGTATGTGAGATTTTAGAGCCGATGTCTCAGGGTGACGAGCGCAGTGCAGTGCCGCGCAGGATTAGGCAATGCAAAGTTCTAGGTGGCGCTGTTAAAACACTGAACACTGTTCTCACACACTGATCTGTCACCGTCTGGTGATAATGTTTGTTTTTTTTTCACTGTAACTGTTATGATCAGGCGTGCGCTTACCATCAGGTGAACGACTTGCTTGTCTCGTCACTCAGTCAAATAAAAAAAAAACAATCTTGAATAATTTCAATGTCTACAATTACCGTAATATTATGATGTATTTGTGTTCCGGTGTCATGGACACTGTTTCCATTGAAATTACAGGGCATATGAGGCTTTAGAACCATGTCTCAAATGAATGCTTAATTGCATACATTGCATAACAAACACGTGCTGTGTTTCTTATGTATATACAATATCTATACACTGCTATATCTGTGGTTACACGTGGTGACGCTCCGCCGGTGTAATTAGCAAAGAAATATTATCTTCGACGTGTCACTAATACATATGAGGAACATGACATGTTTTTAATACAACAGAGAGATGATGCGAGCAGGTCGTTCGCGTGGTGGTAAGCGCACCCCTGCCAATAACAATCGGAGCGCTGCTTGGAATTTGTGTGCCAATGTGCGGCATTGCGCTCGTCACCTAAACACTAGACATGTTTTTTAATACAACTGAGAGATGACGAGAGCAGGTAGTTCGCGTGATAGTAAGCGCCACCCCTGCTTTTAACAGTTTGAGTGCCTCTTGGAAACATGGTTGCAAACGCGCGGTAGTGCGCTCATCGCCCTGAGACATTGGTTCCAAAATTTCATTTAAATCGGCTTTGTAGTTTAGGCGTGAAAGCGTAACTGACCGACAGACAGAGTTACTTCCGCATGTATGGTATAAGTAGGGATTCACAAAACTGTCAAAAAGAGAGTTCTTTGCCTATAAGGCCAAAGGTCAATCCAACCGTAGGATATTTCGAGGACGTAGCTAAAAATAAAGCTGCCCTTTCAATAGTTAAAAATAAGGCGAGATACTATAGCGGACCAGTCTACGTCAGAGGTTTAAACGCGGTTTATGGTGAGAAGCCACGCATGCGGATTGAAGTGCAGGCATGATCCAGACACTCCGTCCAAATAAGGCGATTTTACAACTCACACTGGCTGGTTTTAGTGCTCGACCGAGGTGCGGGGTTGAGAGCTGTTTTTTTTGTGTGTTGTTAGATATAGCAGAGGTTCCCAGACTTTTTTACTCATAGACCCCTTTCAAAATTAAGCTGGTTCCGGCAGACCCCCTGCAGCTACATTTCCACCACATTCCTATTTATTGCCTACGAAATATTATTTTTTGTCACGCCAACGGAGACCCCCGACGAGTCTTACGTGGACTCTTGGGGATCCACCTGGACCACTTTGGGGAACTAAGGCCTTTTTCTTTGCGGGAGGGAAATGCGTCCACCACGGGAGTGTTGGGGGAGGGGGGGGGGGGGGGGAACCCACTAAAACCCCCCTGTGAGCAGTCCTCCGCCGAGGTGGGGCATGATGGGGTCGCGCTAGCATTTACCATCTTGCCCCGGCGGCGGCGGTAGGCCCGGGTGGTGACCGGGCCTCTACGCCTGTGGAGGAAACTAAGGCCTCTGACGCGGCTTAACGACTGTTATCAACCGATAGCAACCGGGGCGGTCGGCTTAACGCGCCCTCCGAAACTCGAAGCTATTGAGATTCGTAATACGGCAACGATTCTTGTGTCTAACACATATTACCAATTACTGTCTTTGAAATAAATCAACGAATGTACCTAATGGGAGCTGATGCATTAGCTAAGCGTTTGTAAATACGATATAACGATAATAGTCCGGTATCGAAAACTGCGCATACGCAGGAAGTACGAACACTAACAAGGTCGCCATGTGCACAGTACAGTGAAATTACAGTAAAGAAAGTTAACTCAAATTTTACGGCAAAACTCATAACGGAGACTGCATAGAGATACTTACAGCGCAATGGTGACATTTTTTTTTTATTGTAGAATTGGTAAACATTTGACCGCAGTCTCAGCTGGTGGTAAGTGTCGGCGCGGTCGACGGTGGTCGTTTTTTTTGTTTGTAAGGTGTATTAGTCGGGACTGGAGGCATACCATGACCTCTTATAGCGATTCCATTGAAGACCTAAACTGAATCGCGTCGCATAATCGTACCGTGACGTATATGTTGCTGCCATTTTGCCATTTTGAACCTAAACTGGATCCAGTTTAGGTTCAAAATGGTAGCAACATAAAAAATAAGATGTCACGGCACAGAATAGATAGTACTACGTCACGGTACGATTATGCGACGCTGTTCAGTTTAGGTCTTCAATTGAATCGCTATAAGAGGTCATGGTAGGCCTCCTGTTCTTAGTTATGTTTGATGAAAATCGGTCCAAGATGGCCGCCGCCACAAAATGGCAGATAACATAATTTTTCACAACTCCCTCAATATGGGTATGAAATAAAAGGGCTTGACTAGTAGAATACTACACACCATGATAAATTTCAAATCCAAAATGGCCGCCACCACAAAATGGCGTATCACATTTTTTCTTCACTACTCCCTCAATATGGTTACACGTGGACGCATGTGTGATCGCGGCATGAAATAGAATGTCTGTCACAAGTTGGCTTACTGTTCATCTCTTTACTCTGCGCTATGCGTGACGTAAGAAAGCTCAGTGAATGAATACACGCGAAAGCGCGTTTGATCTAATAAGAGAAAATATTAAACGCTGCGAGCTTCCGCTTTTTTATCGGCGAAAAGTGTTTCAATGCCGCCTCGTTTTCATGCCACGCGGTTTCGGCGTCTATCTACGTAATATAAGATAGATAATTCTATCATAATGTCATGGTTTCGCACATGGTACCAAAGTTTTCTTTGAATAAGATATGTATTGACACGTTCACTGCTGAAAACACAACTGTTGTGTCACTGACGTACGTACGTAAGTACTCGAAGTTATTACGCGACCGAAACTTAAGACGACCCGCTAGTATGAAGGTTGATAAACCGTTTGTCTATTATATTTGGGCGTGTAATATGGACTGACCTTCGGATTGCGGGGAGAGGTGCAGGGTAGCGGATCTCGGGGGTGAAGTGTCCATTCTATATGAAGTGTCTACTTACTTCTGGGCTGCATGTCAATATTGAGACGTCAGTAGATCACACACAAATTTGACATTTAACAAATTCTCTGACGGTTCAAAAATAAACACGCGCCCACGCAGACATCCATGACACGTGAGATTTATTGCATCACACTACATATTATATTGAGTTTGGTGGCTTGTTTGATGGATGGCGTATAATTTTCAAAAACATTTGGTGCGGAATGTTAAAGCTATTTGGTATTTACGGATTAGAGAATAATTTCACATTTGAACGTGAATTTAAAGTGACGGAAGGTAGCGTGCAAACATTGCTGTGTTCCGGTTTGAAGGGCACTGTTTCCGGCTAAATTACTGGCCATATGAGAGTTTAGAGCCGATGTCTCGGGATGACGAGTGCAGTGTATAAAAGATTTTGTAATGGAATGTTCTGGGTGGCACTGTAGCTGTTATGGGCAGGCGTGGCGCTTACCATCAGGTGAACGACTTGCTCGTCTCGTTATTTAGTCGCTAGTCGACAGATACTAAAGTGCCCTGCCCTACCGGCCTTGTAAACCGGATTGTACTGCTTGGAGGATGAATATCTGGTTAAGGTGTGGCAAGGCGGATTGTTGGGTAATGCATGGACCAGATCGGCCCAAAGCCGGGATGAATGGCGTAAGAGGGAGGAGGCTTATGCCCTGCCCTGCCCTACCCTGGGTTGGATGAGCTGCATATGATGAAGGCGGATTCTTGCTGATGAGTGGTAAACTTTCTATCGCTCTCTAGCTGAAAATATGTCGCCGAAACCTTTACATGTTCCGGAAATAGTACACGGTTTCCATATAAACGGTACCGTGACCTTTTTACTCGTGTGCGGAGCACGTTCAGTGTCAGTTTACATTCGTAAACCTTGCATGGCACCGTTAATACGGAAACCGTGTGCTAACTGTACTTAGGGGTGTAAGTTTATTTCATCATCAACCCATAACGCCCCACTGCCGGGCACTGGTCTCCCCTCACTTTCGTGAGGAGGTTTAGGCCATAATTCACCACGGGGGGCCCGATCCGGATTGGTGGATAACATATCTACCTCCGAAATAATTCTCGGTTAGGCTTGTGGGTTTCCTCACGATGTTTTGCCTTCACCGAAAAGCGAGTGATAATTACGTACATATGTTTTACAGAAACACATTGGTACATGCCTGCACTGGGATTTGAACTCACTAACTTCTGATTGGAAGGCGGACGTTCTTCCACTAGGCTACCACCGCTTATTTATTATTGTTAAGTTGCTTATGTTTAATTAAAACTAAACAGTCTGATTGAGTAATGTTTGTACTATTTTATTTTATCAGGCATGTTCTTAACACTTTCACTCCTGAAAACACAAGTGTTGTGTTTTTTGTAATTTGCTGCGAGTACGGGAAAACACAACTGTTGTGTTAGCGGTACGGTAAAACACAATTGTTGTGCTAGCGGTACTGGAAAACACAATGGTGTATGCAAATCCGTAACTGTGGCTAGACAAAAAAATCGACTCAGCTGTCAAAGTGTTAAACCTTCCCGTAGCATCTCTAATTTATATAAAGAATTTCATCAAAATCCATACAGCCATTGCGGCGTGTAGAATAGAAAACACACTAACACACTCTCGAATTTGCAGTGAGGTAAAAATCATAGGCCAAACAACTCGGAACGTACAACAGAAATGGATCACGGAGATATAGTTTAACTAAATAACTATTGCGAACATGAAGACATCAAACCCAGAAGCGTTACGGGACTGTGACGTCACCGCCCGTCTATAAATACGGCTGGTTGCCCATTCAGCGGCGTCAGGAGTTCAGAGCGAGTGCCAAAACATCGGGTTAGCGATCGGTGGCTGTATGTTAAATAGCGGAGTAGCAAGTCGAAAATGGATACATTTTTAACGTGACGATGTGCGTCGGTTTTCTCGAGTGGCGTTTGGTTTTGGATATAAATAAACGCTGTATCGATTTATTTTACTTGCGCAGAGATGGGGATTTTTGGCTAAGCTTGTAATTTGAGGTCTCATCTGCAAGAGTCCGCCTGGAGAAGTACACACTTGCTATTTATTCGTCCCCCAAACGTCGTGTCCGTCGATTATCGTGTTCCGGTGCACTGTTTCTGTTTGAATAACTTTTTTTATTTTATTTTACTGAGTGACGAGACGAGCAAGTCGTGCACCTGATGGTAAGCGCTACGTCTGCCCATAACAGTCACAGCACTACCCAAAATCATGCATTGCATAAGCCTGCGCGGCACTGCGCTGCGCTCGTCACCCCGAAACATCGGCTCCAAAGTCTCTTACTCTCTAAAAGCTCTAAAGACTTTAGAACCGATGTCCCAGGGTGACGAGCGCAGTGCAGTGCCGCACAAGATTTTGTATTGGTAAGTTCCGGGTGGCACCGCAGCTGTTGTTGGCAGACGAAGCGCTTATGACTTGCTCATCTCATTACCAAAAAAATTAAAAAAAAAACAATTCTGTTTTGGACCACATGACTGAAGTAAAACTTCTCGTTCGCCTCGCCCAATAACACTTTTCGTAACGCTCTCGTCACGCATTCACCAGCTTACTCCCATAGTCAAGCGTGCGTAAAAAGATTTTATCATCATCAACAACCCATAACGTCCCACTGCTGGGCACGGGTCTCCCCCACTTTCGTGAGGAGGATTAGGCCATAATCCACCACGCGGGCCAAATCCGGATTGGTGGATCACATACCTACCTCCGAAATAATTCTCGGGTAGGTATGTAGGTTTCCTCACGATGTTTTCCTTTACCGAAAAGCGAGTGATAATTACGTACATATGTTTTACAAGAAACACATTGGTACGTGCCTGCACTGGGATTTGAAGACACGACCTTCTGCTTGTAAAAAGATTTACTTAAAAAAAAAGGAAAATTATAAATTCTGCATTTTTGTTGAGAAAACACAGAATCTGTGTAAAGTGGGAACTCTTTTTGTAAAACCTGGATGTTACATCGGTCGGCTCGCTCGGGCTAGGTCGGAATAGTTCGGGCGCGGTCGCCCCAGATGCCACGGGGTTAGTAGGGCACGGCACACGCGCTCTGCAGGGCTGGATGCTGCAACTGCTAGATGTAAGATATATCTGTAACTAGGTCTCCTAGGGTATCGATTCCGGATTGCTGGCGGGACGGGAAAGGATGTAAAGTTAAAAAAAAAACGTGTAAAGGCGCGTCTCCTGCGCGTGGTGGTGTAAAGGTGTACACAATACATAAAAATCTGTACACCAATCATGTTTTGTTAATATACACATTTGGTCTCTTTATCTGCTGCTTGAAAAAATACTTAACACTTCGACTGCTGAGCCGTTTTGCTTGTCTAGCCACGTGTGCGGCTCTGCACGCGCCATAGTGTTTTCCCGTACAACAAACACAACACTTGTGTTTTACCGTAATCGAATCATTTATTGCAATTGGGCAAAAATATTGCACTTTTAAAAGTCAATAACTTGAGTCCTCTTAAACATTACTTATATTTGATGAACATAATAATATGACCACATGCCTACCTACCCACTCACCCTACTATCGAAAAATGTTTTTTACTGTCCATCCAAAGGTTGTCTGGAAGAATTCGCTTTCAGCGATAAGACCGCCCATTGTACTACCCTTGTTTGCCAATTGTAATTCTTCTGTACTGTGTTTATTTTTGTTTCTGGTGTACAATAAAGAGTTTTTCTATTCTATTCTACCTGGGAATTATTTCGGAGGTAGGTGATCCACCAATCCGGATCTGGCCCGATCACACTTTTCGTAACGCCCTCGTCACGCATTCACCAGCATACACACTAAGTCAAGCTTACTTCAAAAAATAAACTTTCTCAGAAGTGATGCCGTGTACAAGGCCACCGGTACAGTGCAAGGGCAAGGCTGTATGATTCACGGCACCAAGGCCGAGTTTATCGAGGGTAACTTCTGTAATCTGTGGGTCAGGCTTCCTTCGCCGTAACTCTTGTGTAGGCTGTGGTTCCGGGGCGTGCCGTGCATAATTTCCTTACGGGGTTTTCCCTGAACTGACGTTGCGAGGTCGTTAAATACAGTTCTTGTGATAGTTTCTTAACTTTACACGTTATTAAGCGGTGTCTAGTGGAAGAACGTCCGAATTCCAAGCAGAGAATTGCGACTTTCAATCCTAATGCAGGCACGTAGGTACCAAATTAATTAGTAGGTAATTACTCGCACACGCTTTTCCATGAATTAATTGGGAATTTTTGGTTCTGTTTCCCTCACAGGGCAATGATTTGTGTGTAGAAAGAAAAAAAAGATGAAAGAAATACATTTATTCTGACACAACTGCACACAACAGCGTACAACGTACTTATTTAGAGACAAGACAAGAAAATGAAAACACACGATGAACATAATAGTGTACGCAGATAGCCGGCGCGCAGTGATGCCAGACAAGGCCTGAGCTCAGCATAATGCTGTGGTCAAACCACAACGCTGATTTTCAGCTCATGCCTTTGGTGACACACGGACTTAAGAAAGGTGTATTTGCTATTAATTGCTATGGGTGTTTGTGGGAGTATGGTTCTCGTAATTCCTGATTCCCTAGAAACAGGGGATCCTAGTGAAGGGTCAGGTTTTATGTATACATGTAAACGTGACAAGAAGGAAACATCCAGAAATCATTCATCCATTAGTAGTGGGAGGCCTCTCCTGCAAGAGACCGCCTGGGGAAGTACCTTTGCCAGATATTCATCCGCCAAGCAGTAGTGTGCAAACATTACTGTGTATCGGTTTGAAGGGTACTGTTTCCAGCTAAATTACTGGCCATATGAGACTTTAGAGGTGATGTCTCAGGGTGACGAGCGCAGTGCAGTGCCGCGCAAGATTATGTAATGCAAAGATCTAGGTGGCACTGTAACTGTTATAGGCAGGCGAAGCGCTTACCACCAGGTGAATGACTCGCTCGTCTCGTCAATCAGTCAAAAAAAAAAAACTTTCCATATGTCACACAACTTGAGCTTAATCATCATCATCATCATCAACCTATAAGGTCCCACTGCTGGGCACGAGTCTCTCCTCACTTTCTTGAGGAGGGTTAGGCCATAATCCACCACGGGGGCCCAGTCCGGATTGGTGGATAACATACCTACCTCCGAAATAGTTCTCGGGTAGGTATGTGGGTTTCCTCACGATGTTTTCCTTCAACGAAAAGCGAGTGATAATTACGTACATATGTTTTACAGAAACACATTGGTACGTGCCCGCACTGCGATTTGAACTCACGACCTTCTGATTGGAAGGCGGACGTTCTCCCACTAGGCTACCACCGCTTCTAAACTTCTAACTTCTAACTTGAGCTTAATATCACACAAAAAACGCCACTTTGCACTTTTTATATTTTAGTACCTGGATGACCGAGCTTTGCTCGGTATTTTTTTTTTATGACATTTTCTAAAAATGATTCCTAGCTAGATCGATTTATCGCCCCCGAAATCCCCTATATACTAAATTTCATGAAAATCGTTGGAGCCGATTCCGAGATTCCAATTATATATATACAAGAATTGCTCATTTAAAGATATAAGGTATAGTATCTATGCTCAGTAATTTTGCTCATCATCATCATCAGCCTATATGCTACTCCTCGACGCAGGCCTCTCCTAGTGAACGCCACTGCGCCCGATGTTCAGCTCTTCTAAACAAGTCCTTGCCCACTCCACCTGACGGCGTCCTACACTACGTTTGCCCAAACGCTGTCTCCACTCTAAATTCGTCTACCCCATCGGTTGTCGGTTCTTCTAGAGATGTGACCGGCCCATTGCTACTTCAGCTTGCTTACTAATCATTTGAGCTGACGGTTACCTGTCTGTCTGTCGGATCACGGATCCTGTCCTTCAGAGGAACTCCGAGCATATCTCGCTCCATAGATCGCTGAGCGATTTACCAGTCTCACCGTGAGTGTCCACGTTTCGGCTCCATAGACTGGTATGGATGCCCTGGCTGCCTGGCTGGATGCTCATCTTTAGGTACTGTGACTTAGAGCTGAAAAAGCTATGGCACATGCCTCAGAGACTCTACGAACACCTGTATATATGTATGTTAGTATGTTTCATAAATCCATACTACAAGCCCCTTCGCCCTATTCTATCTCATTAAACCACCGCCAGCCTGCAATTCATTTTATACCCTAACCTCATTAAGATACCGATCAAATTACCTATCCATCTATAGCTGCGCCAAGTCCACGCCATTATGGCGCTTATTGCCCATAAAATGGGGTGCTTTATCCCCATTTCGGATACCGTTGAGTGACTCATCGCAGGCAAGGTCGGTCAATCGTCTCGAACTTGGCGTGTTTGTGATCTTTTCGATTTGGTGAAATGAACTTTATTGTCTTCGCGATACGGTTTGCGTACGACGTGTTTGTCAGGTGATGAGTAATCAATTTTCTTGGCAAACGTAGACTTTATTACGTGGTTATAGAGTTGAAGCTTTATTGATTTAATTTGCCAGCGTGACTTTCTTTGCGTGAAAAATGCATTTTGTATGTCTATTCGCAATTGTTTACTTGAGTTTGTTGCTCCATCGTCGGGTTGTATGGATTTGGTAATAAATTTCGCTTTAACGGGTGGAAAAATATCTTGTTTTTCTTTGTTATTATAATAGGTGCTGGCCAATAGCACTATTTGAATCTATTACTGTTTGTAAGATGGACCCCTATTACTGAAATTATTACTATTATTATTATTATTCGAATGAAATTTGGAACACAGACAGTTTATAACCAGGATTGAGTAATAGGGTACTTTTTATCCCGATACTATGTTCTCGTGAGACAAAACGGGAACTAGGCGGGTGAAACCGCGGGACGCAGCTAGTAACAACTAATAATAGTGACAAAATTCTTAATAATCGATACAATTTTCTGTACCTAATACCTAGCTAGATACTAGTTTTACCTCTATATCAAACCGCGGGGTTACCCCTTTGTTGCCCCCTGTACACCGACCAGGGGAACCGACACTGCACCCCCTCCCCCGCCCCCTGAATATTGAACGCTGCACAGGCGTGGGTACCATGCAACTAGGTGACCTATTTATGAAGGTTCCAGCTTGTGACAGTAGGGGCAGTTGCGCCCTTACCGGAGGGAGCTTTGTTACAAAGAAGCTTTTATATAATGACTAGATGCGCCCCGCGGTTTCACCCGCCCAGTTCCCGTTCCTGTGGGAATACGGGGATAGAATATAGCCAATGTTACTCGCTGATAATGTAGCTTTCCATTGTTGAAGGAATTTTTTTTAATCTTTTGTGGTCTTTGCGTGAAAGCGTAACAAACTCATATTCGCATTAGTTCGTGTAATTGGCCTAGGCCGTTCTAATTAATGTAAATAAATAATTCATTTTATAGTATTAGTAGGATAATTAGGATAATAATGCGTCACGACTACATACATAGATCCTGGCCCCTAACTAGGAGTCCCTGTATCTAGGGAATCAGGAACTACGAGGACCATGCTCCTACAAACACGCAGACGGAGAGACGGACCTTATGCTTTGATAATACATTTTCAATATTCGTATCAATTTAGTTCTTGACGTGACAACGCATGCACAAAAAAGTTGACACATTAACCGACAACACATTAACCCGTAACGCTTATTGTACGGCTTGCGCCGCATCTATCTCTCTTCTCTTTTTAACAGGTTAATAACTCGTGCATTTAAAAAATCTGATTACTAGTATAATTTCAAGTATTTATTCTTTTATTATTAAAAAATGATTCAATGTTATTCATAAAAGTATGCAATAGTTTCATCAATGTTTTGTTATGACGTTGTCACGTTAAACTATCGCCCGTAAACCAACTTTACAGACAACCAATTTTTTTTTTCGCTCCCATCGACCCCTTGTATGTAGGTCGTCGTCGACCCCTGTGGGTCGATATAGACCACTTTGGGATTCACTGCACTAGATGTTTGTTGGTTTTCAACATGAACAAGCATGACGGAGGACTAGTTCCAACTGCCCATACTGCAGTTGGAAGATAGTTCACCTCGCCCGGGTTGGCTCGCGCTGGGAACCCGAGTCCTGTGGGTGACCTACTGAGCTGTTTGCTGCAATTTCCCTGAAAACCAATATGGACATACATACAATGAAAATTCTTTTATTTTGTATGCTTACATAATATATGCAGTTTATTTTAGGGAAACATCGTGAGGAAACCCAAATACCTACCCGAGACCCCGTCGTGGATTATGGTCTAATCCTTCTCATGAAAGTGAGGGGAGACCCGAGTGGGCCGATATGGGTTGATGATTTTGATAATTATTATTACACTAGCTGCGCCCCGCTGTTTCACCCGCATAATTCCAGTTTTACCGCAATAGCTCTGCATTTTTTGGGTTATAAAGCACTATGTTACAAAAAAATTGCTGCAGATTGCAATAATCAAATGTCAAATCGTGAGTTCGTACAAAAATCTCATAGAAAAAAAAACCCTTTCAGTTTTTTTTCCAAATTAACCAATTTTACGGGCTATATTTTTTTTTGATTTACCGTAGTTTATGTACTCCTAATCCAGCGGTAAAGACAGTCAACATTCTTAAGTGCTTCGTACATTATGATTTTTAGCATGATTTCTCGTGACTTTTTGCGACCGGTCGCGTAGTGATAGTTGTCGCTTTGCTACTGCAAAGTTTTACATAATCACGCAGCCGGATTGCAGAACTCGCTTATCGCTTTTGGCGATTAGTCCGCCCATTGTACTATATATATTTCAATAATTTCTATTCCTTATGTACCTTGTGTATATCTGAACTGGTGTAAGATAAAGTATTTTCTATTCTATTCTATTCTATTCTATACTAACTGTTAAGATATGCCGGTATAATGGCAACACCGGTATAATTATTTATAGATAGATAGATAGATAGATAAACTCTTTATTGAAACACCACAGAACAAAGAAAACTTAAAACTAGAACAAAACAAATTTTACAATTAGTGTCACAATGGGCGGTCTTATCGCTCAGAGCGATCTCTTCCAGACAACCATGCACGGAGAGGAGTAATTAAGACATCGGACGGTGGCTTTCTAGTGCCTTTGCCAGATATTCATCCGCCAAGCAGTAGTGTGCAAACATTACTGTGTTCCGGTTTGAAGGGCACTGTTTCCAGCGACATTACTGGCCATATGAGACTAGGGTCGACGTCTCAGGGTGACGAGCGCAGTGCAGTGCCGCGCAAGATTATGCTATTTATGGGCAGGCGTAGCGCTTACCGTCAAGTGAACGATTTGCTCATCCCGTCATTCAGTTACATAAAAAAAAAATTGCGCTTACCCAGGGACGTCATAACTCACCCCACGGCGAACAGCTGGTGACCTTGACCGAACGACCCTGGGTTCCACTTCGCATTATAAGTGGTATATTATCTGATTGTGGCAACCCTGGCAGATGATAAATGTGTGCTTATATTACAAGGTTTTATTTAACTTGTGTGTGTGTTTTTTTTTATTTGAGCGTATGACGAGACGAGCACGTCGTTCAACCGATGGTAAGCGCCACGCCTCCTCATAACAGTCAAAGAACCACCCTGCATTGCATAATCCTGCGCGGCGCTGCACTGCGCTCGTCACCCTGAGACATCGGCTCTAAAGTCTCATATGCCCAGTAATTTCGCTGGAAACAATGAATGGCCTTCAAACCGGAACACAGTAATGTTTGCACACTACTGCTTGGCGGTGTAACTCCTATGTTTGTTCGGGTGGAACCTTGCAATTCAATTTTGAAGTAGATAATCATCCAGATGATTCACTGATTCAGATGAAATTTTGCATGCCTGTCAAGTTCTGATGATAATACATATTATGGTGCCAGCGACCTGATCTGATAGAGGCGGAAGGTAGATAGCGGAACTCCTCAGCGACTAACAGTAGAGTGATGGTGTTTAGACTCATTTTGGTCAGGTCGCAGTACCGGATATATAATTTTATAAATCTTGTCTGGAAAATATATTTTTACCAAAAAACTTATAATGACAATTATCAGTCGGTGAAGAAAACCATCGCGAGAAAACCCACATACCTCTACCAGAGAATTATATCGGAGGTAGGTATGTTATTCACCAATCCGACCGACCCCCGTGGCGGATTAACACTTTCACTGCTGAGCCGATTTGCTTGTCCACGGGTGCGGCTCTGCACACTCCATAGCGTTTCCCCATACAACAAACACAACAGTTGTGCTCTCAGCACTGGGGGCCTACTCTCACCTATTAGTTAACGGCTCAGTTTTGGCTCAGTTCAACTTAGGTTCCTAAACTGCACCGCATAATTTGGTACCATGACCTACACCTAAACAAAATCGTAATTGAATCGTTAACAATAAGAATGAATGAACGAATTGAACGATAGTTTCTTACGTCTGCTATGACGGGAAAGAGACAACACTATATCAACATCCTTTGCTAACTTCGTTTAGCCGTGTTTCTTTCTTTTGGTTGCGTTCAGAAATAAATCAAAAAATGTTTCGGAAAATTACGCTTATTTCCATGTTGCATGTTTTGTCATTTGTGTGAAGACACAACACCTAAGTAATTTAATTAAGTATTTAGATTATGATATTCTTTGGATTATGATTTTAGTTTGCCATTGTAATTATACCTGCTAATTGATGTAAATGGTTATACCGTATCAACTATTTTGTTAATAAATAAATGATGGATGACAGATAGTTTGGTTGTCTAAGTTAGAAAATATTCCAGCTCGTAATTCTGCTGACCGAGATAATTATCACGTTCACTGCTGAACTGTATTCATTTTTCTGGCTCTTTTGCGAATCTTCACACAACGTGTGTGTTTATTTATCGACGTGCTGTCGTAATCTAGCTCAATCAGCAGTGCGGGCGCACACAACTGGTGTGATAAAATTCACAAGACAGCATTGCGGGTTCGCACGCCAGGCGTGTTTTCTCTCGCTGTAAAATTATGAGAACACAGACGTGTGTGTTTTCAGCAGTGAACGTGTCAAGGCGATGATTGACACATGCGCGCCGATCTTAACTAAATCATCGATATAAACAAACGTATCAAAAAACTTTCCCATTTGTCATTCAGAGGGGCACAATTGGTTTTTCGACGTGTTTTCCTGTTTACTGGGTATCAGCTTACTGGGTTGTCAAGGTTAAACAGCTTGTTAGGGCCACTAATTGACAATTACGGATTTTCCTTCGCCATCGTTGTGATATTTGGATCGCTATTTTGATGGAAATCACTTAATCAATAAAGTAGCTTGAGTTACGCATAAACATTTTCGCGGAACCTTAATTCTACATTCTTACATACAGTCACGCCTTCTCCCCGTCGGGGTAGGCAGAGACTACACCTTTCCACGTGCCACGATCCCGACACAGCTCTGTCGCTTTTTCCACTTTCATGTGTCCCTTCATACACGCTCGCCGGTTACAGGTACCTTTTGTATTCTGGAGAGGGTGGGTGACGAAACAGATTTCTGGGTCTAGTATGCATGTGCCAGCCGGTAGGGATCGACGTAGAGGAACTTACCGAGAACAAACCGAGGACGTACCTACTTAAGAAAGACCAAGTCAAGCTGTAGAAAACAGAGAACACATAACTTAAGGGAGTATTCTACTGTTGAATTTTGAAAAAATCGTTTTTTTTTTTCATATTTTCAAAGTTTAGATATTCAAAAATATGTCATTAAAAGGATTTTTCAAAATTCCTATTATTTCATGAGTTATAGCCGTTTTAGTGACGTGGCATCGGTTCCGGTCCGACCGCTACAAGTTAACAAAAGACGGTAGGCGTTCCCGAGTCCCTACTTATGTCCCTTTCTATTGTATAGAATGAGCATTTTGAAGTAGAGGAAGGATTCTTATATGGAGCAGGAATTGCCGATTAAAAATATGTAATTATTCTGTACCTTTCTACAAGTAAAATTGTCGAAAACTTGTCTCAAAACTTTGAACGCGTTTTTCTCGGAACTATTTTTTTCGAGCTGGCGGTAAGGATATCTCGAGTTCTAATGAACTGATTTACTTCAAATTTGAAGAGGATGTTCTCTATACGTCGCTTCATCTAAAACCGGGCGAAATTCATGCCTCTACAGTAGAATACTCCTTTAAAGTCTTATCGCGATCTCTACCAGACGACTTATGTGGAGTCATAGAGTATGTGCACCACTTATTAACTGAGTGTGTCCGCTTTTAGCGCTTTTAGTGGGATTTGAACTCACGACCTTCTCCTTGGAAGGCAGACGTTCTCCCACTAGGCTATCACCGCTTCCACGACTACTACATATCGCCACCATTCACCAAAACCACCACCACCACCATGACCATGACCATGACCATGACCATTGACCATTTCATCTGTTTTAGTTTTTAAGTTTTCTTTGTTCAGTGGTGTTTCAATGAAGAGTTTATCTATCTATCTATATAACAATAATCCTCTTTCTCTATTTTTACAGATTAATGGCGACCCACATAATGAAGCAGCCACCGACCACACGCGCTCTCTCCTAAACCACTGATTCTGCCGCATTCGACTAAGGAAATAAAAAAAAAAATGCACTCCGTCACACACCGTCCACGCCCACAGACGAAAAAACCGAACACAATAAAAAATCTAAAAATTAAAAAGAAAAACATCGAGCTTACATACACTAAACCGATGTGTTCCAATATCTACGAAAATTAAAAACATATATATATACCTATATGAAATAATAATTAAAAAATACAAATTTCCCCAGGGAAATTTTAACATTTTTAAATTTCGAACGAGGCTTTAATAGTTTTTGGATGAGAGATTATTAAAAAAAAAAAAGTAGTATTATAAACAATAGATGCCTTCTTGTTAGTAGTTGTAGATACCGCGATTGGTCCAAATCTCCTATTGTAAGATAATTTTCTCTAGAAGTAGAAGAACGTTGTTTTGGAAGATTTTTTTCCCCAACATAAGTTAGGTGAGTACAATTTATGAACTATTAATTTTTTTATTTGTCTCTGTCAACATATTTAAAAAGATATTGAATGCTATTTAATTGTTAACACTTTCACTGCTGAGCCGATTTTCTTGTCTAGCCACGGGTGCGGCTCTGCACACTCCATAGTGTTTTCCCGTACAACAAACACAACAGTTGTGTTTTCCCACACTCGCGGCAAGTTATGAAAAACACGATAATTGTGTTCTCAGCACTGGAGGCCTACCATGACGTCTTATAGCGATTCAGTTGAGGACCTAAACTGAGCCGCGTCGCATAATCGTACCGTGACGTATTATTTTTTATGCTGCTGCCATTTTCAACTTAAACTATATGCTGTTTAGGTTGAAAATGGCAGCAGCATAAAAAATAATAGTTATAGTTTAAGTTGAAAATGGCTTATTAGCGACTCAATTTAGGTTGCTACCATTTTCAACCTTAATTGGATCCAGTTTAGGTTGAAAATGGCAGCAACATAAAAAATAAAACGTCACTGTACGATTATGCGACGCGGCTCAGTTTAGGTTCTCAACTGAGTCGCTATAAGACATCATGGTATGCCTCCTGAACGTGTTAATTTAAGTCTCTTAGTATGACAGTTAAACGCATTGCACTAATAATGGAACATAAAAATAACTAAGCTTAAATAAGTAACAATATACAATATACTCTTAAGGTATTTCAACTTATCCTATTTTCAGGATAAATTCAAAATGGAGAAGACAGAAGTAGAAAAAAGCTCGACCGGCGATGAAGGAAGCCAACTAAACAGAAACAGGGTAAGCTTGTCGATATTTGTACATAAAATATAAAGAGCGGGACCTAGAATAGATCCTTGTGGAACTCTTTCCTAGTATCGCCATTATAGCCAATCACATAAGTAAAACAGTATGTTTTTTTTCATTTATTTTACCTATTAGTTTATAATTAGATGGCAATACTTGCTTAATAATAATTAACTTGCTTTGTTTCGTCTGTAAAGGGGATGTCCATACAGTAAGAAGCTTTAACTGTGTTGATGAAAGCAAATTCAGTAGGCATAATTATAATTTGTATATAAGCACGGATCGTTTAAAAGTCGTAAAAGTTATTGCTTTTTTGTTATTCAAGGTTTGAAAGTGACCAAAATCGTGTGACAAAGCTACACTCTTTAACACGTTCAGTGCTGAGAACACAACTGTCGTGTTTTTCTTAACTTGCCGCGAGTGCGGGAAAGCGAATGCTGTTGTATTTGTTGTATGGTTTGGTATGTTTATAAAGTGTTAAAACTTTCACCGCTGAGCCGATTTTCTTGTCTGGCTACGGGTGCACCTCTGCACACTGTAGTGTTTTCCCATACAACAAACACAACAGTTGTGTTTTCCCGCACGGAAGGTGTTAACCTAGTTTGTCCTAACATAACTTATTTCTGATTCAGAGCTTCAAATCGAAACAACTAGTCCGAAGCCAGGCGATCCGCGAGGCAACCTCCCCCCCTCGCACTGTCTCCCCGTCCGTGCGCTCCGAAGACAACGCTGACGCGCGCGTTGTCGCCAACGCGCGCGTTAACGCCAACCACGCGGGCGACTCTAGTCACGACGCCGAGTTTAACTATAGCGATAGGAAGTGCGCCATGAGCAAGCAGCATGTTGAGATACAGGTGGGTACAGGTCAACTCAAGCGTCAACGCATGGGCAATGTTAACCACGCAATCAGAAGCGTTTAGTGCAAGTTCTAAATTACATTTAAATTTGTCATAATAATAATTAAACATATTTTTTTTTAATTTCCAGATCACGTCAGGTGCATGGGAGCCGGAACCGTTGTGGTCGTCGCGCCGCAGCCGGCGGTGGTGCGACGCGCGCGACTTGCTCTCCAACAACCCGCGCGTGGCGTGCGTCTGTGGCACTTGTGCCGCCTGCCCGTACTGCAGGTGCGTGAAGATATATTTGCTCGCTTCGCTCGTGTCCACTAATTTGTTATGTTCGTCTTACATGTCGATGTTTCTACCATTTTCGCTCGCTTCGCTCGTGTCCACTAATTTGTTATGTTCGTCTTACATGTCGATGTTTCTACCATTTTCGCTCGTTTCGCTTCTACCCATGAACTCTGTACTTTTGGACTTTGGTTATCTACTATTTACGGGACACAGTAAAGCGATAAATTAACTGTTTAAGTACAAAAATGTTCTGTTTTCAGGGGTCGCAGACGCAGACACAAATGTCCTACCAAGCAGGACTCTGGAATCGTTTGCTCGGAAGACTGCCCGGATTGCTCCGACGCTGAAAACAACGGTATGTTGTTGAATAGAATTATTAACCTTATTTTCAATCGGGTTAAGTTAATATTTGTATAATATACGATACAGCTTAGCTTACACTATAGATGGTTATTAAGGTTGTTTCTTTTTTCTGTTTGCAGGTTCATCCAATGAGATCAAGAAATCCGCGTCGGGGAACCTCGATGAAGAATATTGCAGGTAACTTATAATACTGTTAATGCGGACAGTAGGGTAACGGCAGCCGCCCACACTTGACAGTTGCCGTAGACACACTGACAGCTCCTGTCAAACAGCTGTTGATAACCTCCAACGGCTGCTATTAAATGACGGTCGCCATCGACACTCCGACAGCTACCGGTATCATGGTGCTTGAAACCGTAGACTGTTTGACAAATGCCGTTAAGAAGCTGTTTATTACCGTCGACACTCCAACAACTGCCTTTAACAAGCATATGACAACCGTAGAGCTGCCAACGGCTGCTGTTAAATGGCAGCAACCTAAATTGAGTCGCTAATAAGTCATTTTCAACCTAAACTGGATACAGTTTAGGTTGAAAATGGCAGCAACATAAAAAACAAGACGTCACGCTACGATTATGCGACGCGGCTCAGTTTAGGTCCTGAACTGAATCGCTGTAAGACGTCATGGTAGGCCTCCTGAAGGCATACCATGAATAGCGATTCAATTGAAGACCTAAGTCTTATTAAGTCTTATTAAGACCTAAGTCTCTAAGAAGTCTTATTTTTTATGTTGCTACAATTTTCAACCTAAACTGGATCTAGTTAAGGTTGAAAATGGTAGCAACCTAAATTGAGTCGCTAATAAGCCATTTTCAGCCTAAACTATATCCGGTTTAGGTTGAAAATGGCAGCAACATAAAAAATAATACGTCACGGTACGATTATGCGACGCGGCTCAGTTTAGGTGTTCAATTGAATCGCTATTCATGGTATGCCTCCAGATGGCAGCCGTGGACACTCCGACTGGTGTCATGCCGTTGACGCGTCCGTGACGGCAACATGCCGTTCGCTTGTAACAGCGCTTGTTTCGTTTATTTCCAGGTGTGTGGAGCGCAAAGAAAAACCAAAGAATATATCATTAAGTAGATCGGATTCAGGTAAGAATCCATTATTAATGTGATTGAATTACTGTGTTCCGGTTTGAAGGGCATTGTTTCCAGCGACATTACTGGGCATGTGAGACTTTAGAGCCGGTGTCTCAGGGTGACGAGCGCAGTGCAGCGCCGCGCAGGATTATGCAATGCAAAGTTCTGGGTGGCGCTGTAACTGTTTTGGGCAGGTGTTTTTTTTATTATTACAAATAGACATTTCAATTGTATTTATTTGTATAGACGACAAAGCCGAGCCCACGGGCCCCGAGCTGGTCGCCTTCATAAAGGAGACGTTGAACAAGAACGCGCGAGATCGCGCCACGCTTATCAAGATTGAGAAGGAGCTGCACTGCTTCATCAACGACCCGGGGTGAGTTACATCAACTTAACTCTTATCAACTCTAATCATTTATTGCAAAAATAATGGACCTTCACAAGTCAGGGCACTGTTTCCAGCGACATCACTGGGCGTATGAGACTTTAGAGCCGATGTCTCAGGGTGACGAGCGCAGTGCAGTGCCGCGCAGGATTATGAAATGCAGTGTTCTGGGTGGTGTTGTGACTGTTATGGGCAGGCGTAGCGGTCTCTTCACACAGTCAAATTAAGAAAAAAACTCCTTAACTTCTATTACGTGAGATAATACGTTCTTATCGCAAACGAGCGATATGTCTGTTATATATATTAATTAAAAAATCTTTCTTCCACCAGACGTTGCATAGTAAAGTTTCCTGTGATGACGTCATACGGACGTATGCTAGTGCACCGGTGCGCGGCTCTCTTTCAATTGGCGCACCACATTGACCAGTCTAACAAGACCTGCGTCGTCGTGTCCAAGAGTGGTGAGTAGAGCTCTCTGTATACTGGAGACCAGTTTTGTAAAGTCTCTTCTAAGACACTCAAAATTTTCCTGTACCGACCAATTTTGATGTGGTTTTCTCCGTTTCTAGGCACCTCCGGCGGACGCATCCCATGCACTAGTTTCAAAACCTGGTGCGTGGCCAACCTGCCGCCCAGTCCGGTGCGGAACCCACCCGATCTGCCGCTTACCAAGTAAGGCGTGATTTGTGATAAAGCAGTAATAATATTAACTCATAATTTTGCCAATAGATGGCGTTATATTCAGTTTTATAATTCAAGTGATATTTTTATTTATTTTAATAGCTTCTGAACACTGCAAGATATCGAAAGGAACATACAGGAAATATCCTGGTTTATATTTAGTAAAATATCCTGTTTAAACACTAAAAATTTCATTAAATTACGTTAAGCCGATTCGACGCCTATTCGAGCTAACTTTCAGACAAAAGTTTAAAAAAAAACAGTAATTTTAGATAAGGCATTGTATAAGGAACAGTTTTTATTTGACTGAGTGACGAGACGAGCAAGTCGTTCACCTGATGGTAAGCGCTAGCCTACCCATAACAGTCACCACCCAGAACTTTGCATTGCATAATCCTGCGCGGCGCCGCACTGCGCTCGTGACCCTGAGACATCGGCTCTAAAGTCTCATATGCCCAGTAATACATTACATTACATACATTTCACTTACATTTAGTCATTTATTTTGAAATTACAGAGATAATATATATTTAAATTTTAATGTTATTAAATAATTATAGAATCAGTTAGTTGACAAACACATGTACATAATAATAATATATATATATATATGTGTTTTGCAGGTCGATTCTGAAACGCGACACGCACTCGCTGGACGAGCCGACGTCGGGTGCGAACGCCATGTCTCGCAGCAAATCCTTGGAGCAGAGGGAGAGGGACTATGAGCGAGTGAGACGGAGGATATTCAGCTCTGTAAGAACTCAATAATTTATTGCAACTAGTTTAAAATACCCTTCCTTCACCCCGTGGCGGAGGAGATAAAGCCGGGCATTTCCCTCATTTGTCTAAAAAAAAAAACACAAATGTATGTATTATTTACTTACACCGCCAACCTGTGACGCTCCATTGCTTCTCTCCATCCAAAGGTTGACTGGAAAAGATCGCTTATCGCTTGGTCGGACTTATCGCTATAGAATAGAAAATACTTTATTTAAATAAGTTCTATTCCTTATGTACCTTGTGTATTTTTGAACTGGTGTACGATAAAGTATTTTCTATTCTATTCTTTAAATAATAATAATAACCCATAAATAGATGTAAGTCCAAATCCCAGTGCGGGTACGTACCAATGTGTTTCTGTAAAACATATGTACGTAATTATCACTCGCTTTTCGGTGAAGGAAAACATCGTGAGGAAACCCACATACCTACCCGAGAATTATTTCAGAGGTATGTTATCCACCAATCCGGATCGGGCCCCCGTGGTGGTTCAAGGCCTGATCCTCCTCACGAAAGTGAGGGGAGACCCGTGCCCAGCAGTGGGACGGTATGGGTTGATGACGATGATCATCCATAAATCTTGACCCCTAACTCGAATTCCCTGTAGGGAATCGGGAACTGCGAGGAGCTTCCTAAACTATATATAAAAAAAATGTTGTGTTGGTTTGTGTACGCTTCAAAAACTCAAAAAGTTCTGCACCGGTCGAGCTGAAATTTTAGCATGATATATAATCCGCATCAAGGATTGTTTTTATACATTTTTTTCATCAGTGACATATCAGCGAATGTGCGAATGTGCCACAGCGAAGCGTGCCAGGGTACAGCTAGTATATTTATATTTATATGGTTCGCAGGAGGAGCAGTGGCCCTGGATGACAGGCGGACCGGTCAAGGTGCTGACTCCTGAACCGGGAAGAAACAAACTGCTCAAGGTATGTTCAATCTAATGTAACGCACCGTAACCGGCACTGCGAGCTGATGAAAACGAGTCCAAACACCATCACTCTACTGTTAGTCGCTGAGGAGTTCCGCTGTCTACCTTCCGCCTCTATCAGATCAGCTCGCTGTCACCATAGTACTGTACTGTCATCGGAACTTGACAGGCTTGCAGCATCTCAATTAAACGACAGGAACTGGGTCAAATTTGCCTTGCAAAATTTTACCTTAACCTACGTCTGCTTTAACTCATTGAATTAAACAAAAACTGGTATAAAATCCGTGGTAGCTTAGTTGGAGAACGTGTGTCGAACGTATGTTTTACAAGTAACATATTGGTACGTGCCCGCACTGGGATTTGAACTCACAACCCTCTCCTTGGAAGGCGGACGTTTTAGTACGTTTTAGACTACGCTGTCACCGCTCATACGTATTATGATATGTATAGAATAAAATATTGATTGCTGGTAAATTGGATTTATCGACTTTGGTTCCGGAAGTTCTCAGTTAATACTCGGTTTTCGGTGAAGGAAAATATGCAGAGAATTGGGAGGTATGTGATCCACCAATCCGGTTCGGGCCTCAATTGTAGATCATGGCCTAATCCTCCTCACGAAAGCTATGCAGTGAGCGGATATAGTTTGTGATGAAGATGACGATTGTATAATAACCACCCAGGTGCAGTCGCTGGAGACTCCGGCGCCTCCAGGGCTGCCCTGGCGCGGCCCAGGGGCCGTGTCCAAGAGCCACAGCTTCGGGGGCTACGGGGACCAGGTGAAGCCGCGGGCGTTGAGTAAACAAGGTATGTGGGACTCTTACATCATAAACGTTACTTTGCTAAAAACACACACACACACACACACACACACTCACACTCACATACAAATAAAAGCATCGTGCCGCTTAGCCCCGCGGGCCCCCGTGGTGGACTATGGCCTTACCCTCCTCACGAGAGTGAGGGGAGACCCGTGCCCAGCAGTGGGACGACATGGGTAGTTTATACTCTTCTACATGTAGTAGAATAGCGCACTGAATTTATTTATTAAGTAATTCTGTTTACATCCTCTAGGTGCCCCACCGCTTGGACAGGCTTACCACATTGTGCACCTTGTTCCAGGCGACCTAGCCTCGAGTAGTTGGCGTTTGTCACCGTCCAGTTCCGGATACAAGACACTCAGTTTGAGGAGTACGGATTCTGTCACTCCTTCGCCTACTGGTAATTATCTGTAGAATAACAATTATTTATTAACTATTATATATTATGAAAAATACCCTTCCCCCCCCCCCCCCCCACTGATCACCGTCTATGTATAACTTATTCATTGAGACTATTGACTTTTTTCTATCACACGTCTGTATGAGCTCACTGTTTCACATTAAAATTGGAGAAATTGCCCGGAAAATTGAAAAGTTCTTATAAATTTAAAGTGCTTCTTTTTTGATGGAATTTTTGTCACGATATAAAATTTAAATTGGAAAATTTGTCCGAAAAATTGGACAATTTGAGGTACTTGGATTAAATGGGATCTTTGTGTAAAGTCACCATTGACATGGCGAGGGGAAACCCGTACTCAGCAGTAGGCCGATATGGGTTGATGATGATGATGATGATGATGGATAATAAAAGTCCAAATTGTCCTTTAATATTATCGTTAATTTAGTACTGGCATACATGTTTTTTTTTTTTTTTTTTAATGATCAAACAAACTCTTTTTATTTAGCTTCTAATTTCTTTTTTAACACTTTTCTTGTATCGGCAGGTGGCGGGACTCCGGAGCCCGCTGCGACAACGACCCCGGCGCCCTGCGCGGGCGCGGGGGCGGCGCCCGAGGGCGGCGGCGCGCTCGTGTGGGCCGTCACGGACTTCGCCGCCGTGCCGCGCGGGGCGCTCGTCATACACCCGCAGGTCAGCCTCCGCCGCCACAAACTAACCACTTATTGCAATTAGGCAAAAATAATGCACTTTACATGTCAAACAGTTAACACTTTGACTGCTGAGCCGATTTGCTTGTCTAGCCACGGGTGCGGCTCAGCACACTCCATAATGTTTTCCCGCACTCGCGGCAAGCTGTGAAAAACACGACAGTTGTGTTCTCAGCACTGAAATTGTTACTGAAGGCACTACAGCAGCCTATCACCTAATCCTGGTTATAAACTGTCTGTGTGCCAAATTTCATTCGAATCCGTTCAGTAGTTTTTACGTGAAAGAGGAACAAACATCCATCCATCCATTCTCACAAACTGTCGCATTCATAATATTACTTAGTAGGATAAGTAGGATTTATATATGTATGTACGTGTGTATGTGTGTATGTATCTGCAGACGGGGCGCCCGCTGACCAACCCGGACGGGTCGGTGTACCAGTTCGACCCGGCCAACCCGCCCGTGCTGTACGACCCCGACGTGTACGTGGAGACCGGGCCCGACAAGGTATCGCCGCGTACATCTGCACACACACACACAGTCTCTCTCACACACACACACACACAAATTAAAATTTGACTTTTTGACATATTTAAAGTTTTTTTTTTTTTTTTTTTTTTTTTTTTTTCAAATAATAGTATAGGCTGAAAGTTTGTATGTAAGGTTTCGGCTAAACCGCTGCGCCGATTTTAAAAATACTTTCGCTAATGGTAAGCTACTTTAGCGGTTAATTATCAACAAGTAACATAGACTATATTTTATCCCCCCTGTTCCCACGGGAACGGGAAATGCGCGGGTGCAACCGCGGGTCGTAGCTAGTCAACTGTAATAATACCTACTATAATTTTGACAGATCGATCCGAACAACGAGAAGAGGCGCGGTCGGCTCGAGAAACAACATTCGTTCATAGACAATGGTAAGTACATTGTCACACATGAACAGGCAGAAAACAGACACTTCATACTATGTGAAAGAATTAAGGCAGGCGATTCCTGAACTAATTTACTTATTAACAAAAAAACGCGAGCTGAGCAATAATCGCGGAAGCGGCGGTAGCCTAGTGGGAGAACGTCCGCCTTCCAATCAGAAGGTCGTGAGTTCTAATCCCAGTGCGGGCACGTACCACAGTGTTCCTTGCAAAAACATATCGGTACGTAATTATCACTCGCTTTTCGGTGAAGGAAAACATCGTAAGGAAACCAACATACCTACCCGAGAATTATTTCGGAGGTAGGTATGTTGTCCACCAATCCGGAGCGGGCCCCCGTAGTGGATTATGGCCGAATCCTCCTCACGAAAGTGAGGGGAGACCCGTGCTCAGCAGTGGGACGATATGGCTTGATGATGATGATGAGCAACAATCGTTGTTGTATATTTTTCAAAAGACAAGGCAAGGGACGATCGAGAGATTCATCTTAGTTCCGTTATTAAAATATAGATGGCGGTGATTCACTGTTGCAATTGGTCAATTTCAACAAAACTCTATGACAATTTCATAAAAAAAAAACATTTATATAAAGGAAGACAAGACAGACCTTATATATATATATTTATTTGACTGGGTAACTAGACGAGCAAATCTTTCACCTGATGGTAAGCGAAAGGTACGCCTGCCCGTTACAGTTACAGCCCAGAATTTTGCACTGCGCTCGTCACTCCGAGACATCGGCACTAAAGTCTCATATGCTCAGTAATTTCGCTGGAAACAATGTCCTTCAAACCGGAGCACAATAATGTTTGCACACTACTGCTTGGCGGATGGATATCTGGCGGCGGTGTGGTAGTTCCCCAGGCGGTCTCTTGCAGAAGAGGCCTCCCACTACACCGCCTTTGGGAATGCACCAAAACTTGACGGTTGTTTGTTGCAGACATCGAGTGTCAGGCGACGGCCGAGTGTTGCGCCGAGTGTCGCGCGCACGACGCGGCGCCCGCGGGGGAGGAGCCGCCACCTGTGGACACGGTATGATTTAAATTAAAAAAAAAAAAAAACTAAAAAGAGTAAAGCACTGGTAGAGTTGATGGAGTTTCCTTTTCCTGTGCGATATTCAGGCATGAGTCACCACTTGAATTTTTGTTATCCAGGAAACACCGAAACAGCCGCCGAGCCCGCTCAAGACGTACGAACAAAAACCTGTTCAAAACCACACAGCCAAACCGACCAATAGCAACCCGGCTGAGACGCCGACCAATCAGAAGTCGCCGGAGATAGCGCAAGTCGACGCAACCACCAATCACAGCTACGAAACTCAGATACAAACCAATAGGAGCTACGAATTGGCCAATCAGAGAGAGATTGTCAAAATGATGAGTCAAGACATGGTGCATTACAATCCACCGTATGTGTATAATCCTGAAGAGGTAAGTTTTTTTTACGTAGTTAGGAAGTTACGACGCAACGCCAGTAAACAGTAAACACACACGTTGTGAGAAGATTTACAAAACAGCCAAATAAAGTAAAACGGTTCAGCAGTGAACGCGATAAAGTTAAGTACTTCACTTACGTTCGGCGCAGTAAAAAATAATAGTGCGCCGAGCTTAAATGACGTTGCGCCTTAATTAAAGCCGGAAGTCTATACCTTAAGTTTTGTTGCTGTTACAGGTGACGTCATCGCAACAAATCAACCCGTATCTCCATCAGGACATGTCGAACATGCAAGGGGGAATCCCCCAGGCGGACGCCGCCGCTACATATGGCGTACAAGACCCCAATATGCGTAAGTATTCACTGTACACTTTTTTTAATTGATTGATTATTGTTTTTTTTTAATGCAAGCATTTGACAGCAGTCTCACCTGATGGTCGATGTTGGAGCATGCTTGTCTAGAAGATACCTTATCACTCTCGAACTTATAAAGGTTGTCTGGTTTTTTATTTTTAATTATTTAACTAAGTAATGCGACGAGCAAGTGGTTCATAAATATACCTCACAGACTAACCTACCTTACCTTTCCCACCGCTGGACCATTTTCCCTTTAAGTAATGCATACAATCTATTTGGCAGGTTCGATGTCCGTAACCAACATGGTGTACCCGGCGGCCATGCAGCAGTACCCTGCCTACATGCAGAGCCACAGAATGGTGAGGCGAATACGTTCATGAAGTAAAACTTCTTTACGCACGCCCGGCTAGGGGAGTGAGCTGGTGAATGCGTGGCGCGAGCGTTACGAAAAGTGTGATCGATGAAGTTGAGGGCGAAATATATTTCAGTGAAGATAGAAAGAGGGATAGTTACGTTTCGTATATTATTTTTAAATGTTATGTTTTTTTTTGCTTCTATTATGTGTCCCCAGCACACATTTTGTTTTTTATTTGACTGAGTGACGAGACGAGCAAGTCGTTCGTAATGGTAAGCGCAAAAACATAAAAAATAAACAAAAAAAAAATAACGTAATATTTTATTTTACAATTATGTCATAACTCGCAACCGGTCAAAATTAGTTCTGGACCGATATTCCTACTCGAGACTGTTTTTTTGAATTTTTTTGGTGTTATTTCACCTCCGAAAGATCATTCCTATTGGATTTTTAAGTTAGCGATGTATGTTGCAGGAACCGTTGCAGCAACAAATGTACCAGCCGATGTTGCAGCAACAAATTGAAGAACAGAAACCGATCTCGACGTCGCCGCAAGCGCATGACAATACTTTCAGGATTGGTTAGTAATTTTTTTTCAACTATCGTTATAATAACATATACTAAAGAAAGAGCTAGTTTAACTCCTTCACTGCTGAAAACACAACTGTCGTGTTGTTCATAACTTGCCGCGAGTACGGCAAAACACAACTGTTGTGTTTGTTGTATGGGAAAACACTATGGAGTGTGCAGAGCCGCACCCGTGGCTGGACAAGCAAATCGGCTCAGCAGTGAAAGTGTTACTGCTGTGTTTCCTGCACACACTACACAAAAACCTGTACACAAAACATTTTCATTAATGTGAATTCCCTGAAAATGTTTGACTTTTTCATATTAAACAAGAATTATATTGTCAAAAATTAAAATGTTTTTTTGTTTTTTATGTAATTAATGTTAACAGAAAAGTGTGGAAAAACAACATAAAAAAAATTGGTTTTATTGCTTTTATAAAAGCTTATGGGGATAAATATAGATAAGACGGATAAACTCTTTATTGAAACACCAGAGAACAAAGAAAACTTAAAAACTATGACAATTTTTTTGTTCTTTTAAATAGGATAAATATATTTACCAACGAGAAATTATCTACCTAGGTAGGTATCTATCTAGTGCGGTGGTAGCCTAGTGGGAAAACGTCCGCCTTCCAATCAGAAGGTCGTGAGTTCAAATCCCAATGCGGACACGTACCAATGTGTTTCTGTAAAACATATGTACGTAATTATCACTCGCTTTTCGGTGAAGGAAAACATCGTGAGGAAACCCACATACCTACCCGAGAATTATTTCGGAGGTAGGTAGGTTATCCACCAATCCGGACTGGGGCCCCGTGGTGGATTATGGCCTAATCCTCCTCACGAAAGTGAGGGGAGACCCGTGCCCAGCAGTGGGACGTTATGGGTTGTTCATGATGATGATGATGAATTATCTACTATTCCCACAGATCCATCGTACCCGTATCCCGCGGTTGATTACGCCGCGGCGTGCGGAGCGTGCGCGGATTCCGCTCCGCTACAGCACGCGGCGCCGCAGCGGAGGTAGGTAGCCGTCGCGCCGTGAGCCACGGGTTCGAGCCGCATCCTTATAGCACTGCTAACCAGGAGTCTCTGCCTATTCTAACGGGAAAAAGACGTGACTGTGCGTGTGTGTCTTGACAGTCATGGACATATAGGTTACTTATAGGCAAGTGGGTACCATCGTCGATCGTATCGGCGCTTACCATCAGATTTGATATCGGTCAATCGCAAGCATATTCCTCTGAGAAATCGCCGCGAATGCCTCCATGGCGCAGTGAGTATTAAGCCGAATGCGGTTCGATTCCCGCACAGGGTAAAATCTGTGTCTACCACCATTATATTTGCTATAAGTCTATCCACAGATAACGTAAACATTGGATTTAATCTGGTAACTGATTATGCTTTGAGTTTGAAAAAAGGACATTTCCCTTTCAAGTGGCGACTCGTGTCTGAATCTCGCACACGAAAAGGAAACTCCATTAACTCTACCAGTGCTTCGGAAATATGACAGTCAGAGAAGGTAGCACCGAGAAACTCTACGGGGATGTCATTATGTTCAGTTGAGGACCTAAACTGAGCCGCGTCGCATAATCGTACCGTGACGTCTTATTTTTTATGTTGCTGCCATTTTCAACCTAAACTGGATATAGTTTAGGTTGAAAATGGGTTATTATCGACTCAATTTAGGTTGTTACCATTTTCAACCTTAACTGGATCCGGCTTAGGTTGAAAATGGCAGCAACATTAAAAATAAGACGTCACGGTACGATTATGCGACGCTGTTCTGTTTAGGTCTTCAATTGAATCGCTATAAGAGGTCATGGTAGGCCTCCTGTTCTTATTTCTACTCTCCTCTTCTTCTCTTGAATCGACATCCATTTTCAGCCCATATCAAAATCTATAGGCATCGTTATCGTTTGTGTGTGATGGTAACGAGATATGTTTTTAGTTACAGCGTAGGGTACAACCAAGTGGAGGTGCCCACTATGCCGACGCTGCTCCCGCCCGGGTACCAGGTGCCCAATATAATGATGCCGCCGCCGATGGCGCAGTATCCGGTTAGTAGTCCTCTTCATATTCATTTACTAAGCGCTGATAGCCTAGTGGGAGAACGTCCGCCTTCCGAGGAGATGGTCGTGAGTTCAAATCCCAGTGCGCGCACGTACCAATGTGTTTCTGTAAAAAGCATATGTACGAGGGTGAATCAAAAAATTCTTGGAATCAATATTAAAAAATGCAAAGATTTAAATAATAATATTTTATTTTTCTACATAATCTCCCTCCAATGCAATGCATTTAGAATAACGCGTTTCTAACTTCCTTATTCCTTGTGAAAAAAAATATTTTCTTGACTCTCGAAAAAGTCCTCTACGGCAGCTATAACCGCGTCATTATCGTGAAATTTTGTTCCACGAATTTCCTCTTTTAATTTTGGAAATAAGTGAAAATCACTTGGGGCTAAGTCCGGAGAATATGGTGGGTGGTCAAGGAGATTGAAGCCAGCACAGCGGATTGCGTTGAGCGCAACTTCCGATCGATGAGCAGGAGCGTTATCTTGAAGGAACAACACGCCCAACGACAGTTTTCCACGACGTTTTTCTTTAATCGCTTCACGCACTTTCGGGATTAAATTTGCATAATAGGGTCCAGTAATCGTCTGGCCTTTTGGCATGTAATCAATAAAAAGGATTCCTTCACTATCCCAGAACACAGAGGCCATAACTTTGCCAGCGGTAGGAGCAACTCGAAATTTCTTAATGGATGGAGAGGATGGTCGTTTCCAAGACATGCTTTGTCTTTTAGTTTCAGGATCAAAATGGTGGACCCACGTTTCATCCATGGTGACAAGACGACGGCAAAAATTATCCGAATCACGCTGGAACATTTCGAGATTACGCTTGGAAATTTCCAAACGTCGCTTTTTGTTTTCGTCGGTTAACATTCGTGGCACCCATCTTGCAGACACTTTTTTGAACCCCAGTGAATCAATTAAAATGGATTGAACGCTACCAAAAGATATCTTTAGGATCTCAGCTATATGTTTTATAGTCATTCTTCTGTCTTCCAAAACCAGATTCTCAACCTTTTTGACATTTTCTTCTGTAACGGAGGTTGAAGGCCGCCCAGAACGCGGGTCATCTTTACAGCTTGATCTACCTCTTTTAAATTCAGCCACCCAGTACGCAACCGTAGAATAGGGTACAGCATCACCCCCTAATGTCTGCTGAATGTCCAAAAAAATGTCCTTCGTAGACATTTTTTTCAAACTGAGATATTTTATCACCGCACGTAACTCACTTTTATCCATAATTTTGACTTTTTAGCAACTCGTTGCACAAAAAAATTTATTACATGCGAACGAACTGACAAAAACAAGTGACAGTCTGCATAAATATAGTGTGATAGACACTCTTTAATTTGAATATCGAACTTGATCCAAAAAGGTTTCATATATATGCACTTCTAAGAACTTTTTGATTCACCCTCGTATAAAACATTTTCATTAATGTGAATTCCCTGAAAATGTTTGACTTTTTCATATTAAACAAGAATTATATTGTCAAAAATTAAAATGTTTTTTGTTTTTATGTGATTAATGTAAACAGAAAAGTGTGGAAAAACAACATAAAAAAAAAGTTGGTTTTATTGCTTTTATAAAAGCTTATGAGGATAAATATAGATAGACGGATAAACTCTTTATTGAAACACCAGAGAACAAAGAAAACTTAAAAACTATGACAAATTAAATAAAAAAAAGAGGATAACCTTTTTTTTTTTGTTCTTTTATATAGGATAAATATATTTACCAACGAGTAATTATCTACCTAGGTAAGTATCTATCTAGTGCGGAGGTAGCCTAGTGGGAAAACGTCCGCCTTCCAATCAGAAGGTCGTGAGTTCAAATCCCAATGCGGGCACGTACCAATGTGTTTCTGTAAAACATATGTACGTAATTATCACTCGCTTTTCACTGAAGGAAAACATGGTGAGGAAACCCAAGTGCCTATGCTAGTATTATTTTGGAGGTAGGTATGTTATCCACCAATCTGGGCATGTGAGACTTTAAAGCCGATGTCGCAGGATGACAAGCGCAGTGCAGCGCTGCGCAGGGTTATACAATGCAGTGTTCTGGGTGGTGTTGTGACTGCTATGGGCAGGCGTAGCGCTGACCATCAGGTAAACGACTTGCTAGTCTCCTCGCTCTGTCTAAACAAAAAATAACGAACACTTTTTTTTAATGTATTTTTTTTTTCTAAGGTGCAATACCAAGAGGCGGTCCAGCCGGTCCAGTGGACGCAGGTACAAAATGGCGTCTCGCCCAAACTGTACGAGATGTGTCCCGTAGTGTATCCGCACCATTATGCGCACTACAACGTCGTGTATCCCCAAGTGAGTACTTTAACACGCTCACTGCTGAAAACACACCTGTTGTGTTAGCGTTGCTTACGTGCCGGCTGTGCGGCGAAACACACACGTGTGTGTGTAACGCGGCGCTACCACAGTGCGGCTCACACAGACGGCACGCTACTGCTGGAAAGCACACACGGTCCGTAACGGTGCCCAAATGTAAAAACCGGTTCAGCTGTCAACGTGGTAAAATAATTCTTCGAATTTAAAAAGCGACTTTTATTGGATTTACTAATAACTACCACTAAAAAGTAAAGCAAAGTACGCAATTTCAGATACTTGGATGACATATTTTTTCCAATAAAAACTACCTCGTTATACTATTGATAAACCAACGGTGATATATGTGTACTCCCCAGGTGGTCCCACAACACTACCCGGCCTACCAGCCCGTCTACCCCGTCCTGGACAACAAGCCGGAAGCGCACGGCTACCAACCGCGCAAGCGCACCTCGCTCCCGCCCACTACCCACCATACCCCCCTCGCGCAGACGCCCGATGAAAAGGCGCAAGATGAAAAAGAACTTATCAGGTATGTTTAGAGGTTTTAGTTTGAGAAATGATTTATTAATTGGAAAAATAATAGATTTTTTTTTATCGTAACGGTTGCCTCATTACACAAAACTTAGCAGTAGCAAAGCGACAGCAATCACTATGCGGAAGGAAACCGATCGCCCGCCTAGTGTTGCTTCAGCCATAGATACTAGCGACATTAGCAACAGGACTGCAATAGATTATTTAATTTTGTCGATTTACAGCCTAAATCGCCAGGTTTTTAACCACATGCCCGTCGTGAGTGTCATAATAAGGTAGCCGAACCCAGTAATGTTTGCACACTACTGCTTGGTGCATACATATTTGGCGGCAAAGTGGTACTTCCCCAGGCGTACTTTTACACAAAAGGCCTACCACTTAACACGGTCACTGCTGAAAACACAACTGTTGTGTTTTTTATAACTTGCTACGAGTACGGGAAAATACAACTGTGTGTGAAGATCCGTAACCGTGGCTAGACAAGAAAATCAGCTCAGCAGTCAAAGTATTAAAATATATTGTTTTTTTTATATTTTATCCTCCTCCCTTTCAGACAAAACTCTACAGAGATAGCGATCAAGATCCAACAGATCAAAGAGCAGATGGCGACGCTGAACACCCGCGGAGTGGTGCGGGAGGGAGCGCGAGAGGGAGTGCGAGACGGAGTGCGGCGGGGAGGAGGGGAGTGGCGGCGGAACAGCGGACACGGCATCCTGGGGAGCTGCCCCAGCGCTTACAACCCGCAGTATTTACACGGGTATGTAAGGTAGTAGGTAGTTCGGCCGGTGGTCATTAAGGAAACCGCAGCCGGACGATGTAAAGGAACCCGTAATGTACTAAAAACTCAATTTATTATTTATAAAATATTACATTATGTAAAATCTACCTTAAAAGTGTGTACATACGGTCAGAAGTGAAGTACCGAAGTCACCTAAAACTACGTGAAATATATATTTATTAATGTGGGGCATTCCACTGCTGTTGGAACCTCGAATCCGATGCGCGCTGTACCTAGGTGACGTCACACGTAAAACACTCGCTAGATGGCGGTGTTATGAATAGTGGTGCCCTTTAACCCTTAAATGGACGATTTTTGTTTCATGTTTTAAAAAAACATATTTGTGTAATAGACATGTATTACTGTCTAGGAAAAATGAGTAATGCATAAAAATATTGGATAGTGCCAACATTAAAAAAAAGTACAAAATTTGTTCAGAAATAAGAATTAGTTGTCAAAATTGACAAAAAATTAAAAGAAGGTCAATTTTATCTGTGATGTTTTAGTATGTTGTTTAAAAACAACATTGTCCATTTAAGGGTTAAACCGGAACACTGCTGGCAAACTACTGCTTGGCGTATGAATATCTACCACTGCACAGCGTGTATTTTGTTTACAGAAGGTCGGTGGAAGAGAACAACATGAGCTCAGCCGCGCAAGCGATCATACACTCCTTGAGGAGCATGCAAACTAAGAATACATGTGAGTACTTAATTACATGTTATTATTTATTAAGTTATAGTGTGTATGTGTATTATAAAAACTTAAATATTAAATGTATCGAAAATTGTTTTTTACTGTCCATCCAAGAGGTTGTCTGGAAGAAATCGCTTTCAGCGATAAGGCCGCCCATTGTACTACCCTTGTTTGCCTATTGTAATTTTTTTGTACTGTGTTTTGTTTTTGTTTCTGGTGTACAATAAAGAGTTTTCTATTCTATTCTATACAAACATACTAGGGATGTTACGGTGCTTCGACTCCGACTCCGATAAGTCGGAACTTCCGATTGATATTACACCTCCGGTTCCGACTTCGGCTCCGACACCTTTAAATCGGAAGTCTTGCTAGTTTGATAGACAATTCATTTGATTTAATTTGCTAACTGTTGTTATTGAAAACATGGTTTTTTTTGCTCATGTCAAGTAAGTTTATTATTGTTTAATTGAAATTAAACTAGGCGATTGAATAATGTTTGCCCTTATTTTATTTTATGAGGTCTGCCCTTAACACATCTCTCTTCTACCGCCACCTCCGACTCCGACTTCGGTTCCGACAAACCAAATTTAAAAACTCCGACTCTGACTCTTGTACCGACAAACCAAATTTAAAAACTCCGACTCCGACTCCGGTACCGACAAACCAAATTTAAAAACTCCGACTCCGACTCCGGTACCGACAAACCAAATTTAAAAACTCCGACTCCGACTCCGGTACCGACAAACCAAATTTAAAAACTCCGACTCCGACTCCGGTACCGACAAACCAAATTTAAAAACTCCGACTCCGACTCCGGTACCGACAAACCAAATTTAAAAACTCCGACTCCGACTCCGGTACCGACAAACCAAATTTAAAAACTCCGACTCCGGTACCGACAAACCAAATTTAAAAACTCCGACTCCGACTCCGGTACCGACTAACCAAATTTAAAAACTCCGACTCCGGTACCGACAAACCAAATTTAAAAACTCCGACTCCGACTCCGGTACCGACAAACCAAATTTAAAAACTCCGACTCCGACTTCGGTTCCGATTGTACCACCTTCGTGACATCCCTAATACATTCATACATATTGTAAGAATGCTTGCGTTTTTATGAAAGAGTGTGAGAGTGAGACTTTGGATGTGTATTTTGTAATAACTATGTTCTAACTGTGTTTAGTTAATCCTACTATAAATGCGAAAGTTTGTGAGAATGGATGGATGGATGTTTGTTCCTCTTTCACGCAAAAACTACTCAACGGATTCGAATGAAATTTGGAACACATATAGTTTATAACCTGGATTAGTTGATAGGCTACAGTTTAAAGCGAAAAAATGGTTGTAAAGAGTAGAAATAGTGGATGAAAGTTTGTATGGAAGTTTCGTCATTTTTGTAGCTAGAAGCTTGAAAATTATTATTTAGACCTTTGATTAGATTTAAATAAAAATGACATTAAAATTTTTACCATTCTATATACGTATGTATGTTTTCAGATCATCAAGAGAAGCGACCTTATGAAAACCAATCGTACAACCGGTTCGACCGGGACCGGAGCGAGTACAACCGGCGCCGTTTCGACCGGGACTACGAGAAACCCGGAGATAGGACCCTGGGGTAGGTGAAACGTGTATACAGGGCGTCCGACGGATATGCCACATGGAGGGAAAGTACCTTGAATATTGTAGATGGAAGATTTTACTGAAAGAAGACGTTATTTGAATTTTAAAAAACAATTGTAACTGCTTATATAGATATTTAAATAATTACATGGTTGAACCGGGAATCGAAGCCGTTACACGAGAAAAATAATCATCCTGTAGCATTATCATAAAAAAAATTTTTTTTTCTTAATTTCATTTAATAAAAGGAAGGTCATTTAAAAAAAATGAGAAGCTAAAGCCAACTTGCAATAAATGATTTGAGTTTTGACTGCAGTGCCAACAGATTCTGTGTGGCATTGTAGCTGTTATGGGCAGGCGTGGCGCTTACCATCGGACGAACGACTCGCTCGACTAATTCATCATCAAGCCATAACGTCCCACTGCTGGGCACGGGTCTCTCCTCACTTTCGTGAGGAGGGTAAGGCCATAATCCACCACGGGGGGCCCGGTCCGGATTGGTGGATAACATACCTACCTCCGAAATAATTCTCGGGTAGGCATGTGGGTTTCCTCACGATGTTTTCCTTCACCGAAAAGCGAGTGATAATTACGTGCATATGTTTTACAGAACACACATTGGTACGTGCCTCGACTAATTAATTACACGGTGATAAAAAAGAAAACCGTTTCGCTGTTAACAGGAACACATTTGACCGTCAAGACTACGGCAAAGGCGATGCAGACCGTAAGTTTGAGCCGAGAAATAGAATGAACCCGGTCAACTTGCCGTACCGACCGCCGTACTTATTCAGACAGGTCAGTCCTCATCATAATCATCACCCCATATCGTCCCGCTGCTGAGCACGGGTCTCCCCTCACTTTCTTTTTTCTTCACTGCTGAAAATACAACTGTCGTGTTTTTCATAACTTGCCACGAGTACGGCAAAACACACGACTGGAGGCCCACCATGACATCTTATAGCGATTCAATTGAAGACCTAAACTGAACCGCGTCGCGTAATCGTACCGTGACGTCTCATATTTTTATTTTCTACCATATTCAACCTAAACTCGATCCAGTTTAGGTTGAAAATGGCTTATTAGCGACTCAATTCAGATTGCTGCCATTTTCAAAAGTTCATGTCCCAAATGAAAGTTTTTTTTTTTTTTTTTTTTTTTTTATGCTGTGACTGTGGTTCTTCTTACTATAATAATTCATACTTGTGTTGCAGATGTCACCAAACACTTGGTGCAGGCGTTCTCCGGCGCCCGTACAACCCAGTAAGTACAAACAATTATTAAAAAAAAAAAAGTTTAAGTTTTTACTTTAAATATTTTTCGTATGAATATTCGCCAAATAACACCTGATTCTTACTTAATTCATATTATGATAATCATTAACACGTTCACTGATGAAAACACAGAGGTTGTGTATTTTATAACTTTAAGCGGGTGCGGGAAAACACACATGCTGTGTGCGTAGCGCAGCTTACGTGCCGGCTGTGCGGCGAAACACGGACGTGTGTGTAACGCGGCGCTACTACAGCGCGGCTCACACAGACGGCACGCCACTAACAGTGCACAAATGTAAAAACCGGTTCAGCAGCCAACGTGTTAAAAAATAAGAAAAAAATATGAAAATTCCTGCTTTAAATATGGATTTTCGTCAAGTTACACCTTATTCTGACTAAATTAATATAATGAAATATATATTTTTTTAAATAGTTGATGAGCCGACTACGAAACGTAATGTTGCGGGTTCGATCAAATTGTGTCAATGATAGCCCTTTGAATCTGGGTGTTTGTTTTTTTTTTAATTGAAAATTAGGTTCGCGTTTGACCGCTATCTCACCTGATGGTAAGCGCCGATGCGGTCTACGATGGTGCACGCTTACCTAGAAGTAACCTATTCACTCGTGCCTTGAAGACTCCCAGGTTGTAACTATCGGGAGACAGAGACTCCGGCGAGGAGCTCCACTCTGCGGTACGCATCACGAATCTCGAGGCAATCCGCTTATTTATTAAAATAATTAATCTATATATCGAAGCTAGAAAGCGTAAACGCTGTAACCCTTTGACCGACCCGAAAATACTTTTTCTTACATATTTGGAAACAAACCCACATTTCGACGTCCCCTAGGAACTTTAGGATATAACCAAGGTAGCAGTATTGTAGCTTTGTATGTAACACACCAAATATCCAAAATTTACGTTTTTAGTTCGAGTAGATATTGAGTTATGATTTTTTTTCAACAAAAAAAAAGTTTGGTGAACAATTTTGCGTTTCAAGGTTACAGCGTTTACGCTTTCTAGCGTCGATATATATATAAATGTTATGTTGGTTTGTGTACGCTTCAAAAACTCAAAAAGTTCTGCACCGATCGAGCTGAAATTTTGGCATGATATATAATCCGCATCAAGGATTGTTTTTATCTATTTTTTTCATCAGTGACATATCAGCTAATGTGCCACAGCGAAGCGTGCCAGGGTACAGCTTGTGATTTAATAAAAATCGTGTATGTTAATTGACAATAACTAATGTTTAATATATTTTCAGCTCTCAATCACCCCCGCCGGCCGTATCCAGACAATCGACCGCGGCGCTAGAACGAGACAACAATCTATTTCGGAAGCGACAGACAGAGACAGCTGTCCATTTCTCAGGCGGACAGTTAGAGACAGTCCCTTACTTAAACCCTTATGGGCACATTATAGAGGCATTACTTTATGTACCTTATATAGAAAAAAAATATCTCTGTCCCTCTCATAGACCCTCTGTCCTTGTCTCTTACATCAAAATATACACATACTATCAAAATTACATAGATAAACAATTTATAAATACATTATAGAGTCGTTTATATCTGTCCCTTACATAGACAATATATCGCTCTCCCTCACATAGGCCTTCTGTCTCTTTTCCTTACGACAAAAAAAATATATCACTGTCCCCTCATTGTCCCTTACATCAAAATGCTATCATTTCCATAGAATTATCAATTGTAGGTAAATTATAGAGACATTTCTATCTGTCCCTAACATAGACAGTCTGCTATCTGTCCCACGCACAGACATTAAGAGATATCTTTCTCCAGCACACATGCAATGACAATACCGGCCGACCGCGCGGAACTGAGATCTCACGACGACGTTAACCTAGTCATTTTTATATTATAAATATATGCTTATTTCCGATAAGAACGTGCTATCTATCTCCTTAAAGACGCGTTCACTGCTGAAAACACAACTGTTGTGTTTGTTGTATGGGAAAACGCTATGGAGTGTGCAGAGCCGCACCCGCGGCTGGACAAGAAAATCGGCTCAGCAGTGAAAGTGTGAAATCTTGAAGGAGATATCACGTTCTGGTCGCACATGAGCGATATTGGCGTGTTTGTTGGCCATAGCCGTGATCTACCTCCATTCCCACTGCTGGGACTCCAAAGCTAAATATTACAGGTAATTGGATAATTTCACTTCGCAAAGGGACCGTCCCATTATCACGTGAGGCTTGAAAGGGGGTAGGGGGTGTAGCCAAGATCACGAAATAGCACAAGGGGGGGGGGGGGGGGGGTAGTAAGATATCACGTGTATTTATCTTTCGTCAAATGTGCGATTACTAAACTGAAAAGCGGCTATTCTAAAAATCAAAAAAAGGTAATATTCTAATCATTTTGAGATTGCATGTAGGTACTACAAAATACACGTAATTTGAGGAGGGGGGGGGGGGTGTAGTTTAAACATCACCACGTATCAACAGGGGGGAGCTGGGGGGGGGGGGGGGGGGGTTAAAAAGCTAAAAATACAACCCCAAGTAATGAACGGCACCGAAGACGTTTAAGGCAGCGCTTCGAAAATACGCCCGTCAGAGAAGATAGCACCGCGAAACTTCAGGCCAGGCCAGGCATGTGCCACCGTGGCCCATCGCCGTGTCCCAGCAGTGGGCGCGTGGGACGCTATCGCTAACGATCACCGCCCGTTCTACGTAATGTAGTATCTAGTGATATCATTTTAATGTTAAAATGTCACATTTTTGTTCTGTGCGGATCGCTGTTTTAGGATATTAAATGTTATTATTTATATGTTGTTTGTGTGGGATGTGAATTTTTATTGGATAAAAATAAACTCCAAAAATATCGACGCTAGAAAGCGTAAACGCTGTAACCCTTTGACTGACCCGAAAATACTTTTTTTACATATTTGGAAACAAACCCACATTTCAACGTCCCCTAGGAACTTTAGGATATAACCAAGGTAGCAGTATTGTAGCTTTGTATGTAACACACCAAATGTCCAAAATTTACGTTTTTAGTTCGAGTAGATATTGAGTTATGATTTTTTTTCAACAAAAAAAAAGTTCGGTGAACAATTTTGCGTTTCAAGGTTACAGCGTTTACGCTTTCTAGCGTCGATATATTAACACTTTGACTGCTGAGCTGATTTTCTTGTCCCACTGTTACGGAACTGCACACACCGTTGTTTCCCGTGCCGCTAACACAGCAGCTGTGTTTGCCCGCATTCGCGGTAAGTTATAAAAAGCTCAACAGTTGTGTTATCAGCAATGAACGTGTTCATTGAAAAAGAAAAATGTTTTTTTGTCATCGAGATAAAAACTTGGTGTCCGATTCAGTGGTAATAGATATAATGTCGTATGCGACAACATCGAGACAAGTATTGGTAAAATATGTCGTTGAATAACTAAATTCTATTGCTTCGTGTTTATGGTCTATAAAATATATATTACACACTAGCTGTGCCCTGGCACGCTTCGCTGTGGCACATTCGCACATTCGCTGATATGTCACTGATGAAAAAAATAGATAAAAACAATCCTCGATGCGGATTATATATCACGCTAAAATTTCAGCTCGATCGGTGCAGAACTTTTTCAGTTTTTGAAGCGTACACAAACCAACATAACATTTTTATATATATAGATTTGAATGATTACTTAAATGAGTGATATATAAACCATTATTAGACGGTAAGAATACTTAGACTTCAAGATGCTAAAAGAAAAAGGAAATAGAAAAATAATATGAAAGAGTATTTGATATAATATTGTAGCATCGAGACAAATAGAAATTCCTCCTGAAATCCGTGATGGCGGTAATAATAGGTAAATTCACAATTCATCCGCCAAGCAGTAGTGTGCAAACCTTACTGTATTCCGGTTTGAAGGGCACTGTTTCCAGCGAAATTACTGGACATATGAGAGTCAGGGTGACGAGCGCTGTGCAGCGCCGCGCAGGATACTGCAATGCAAAGTTCTGGGTGGCACTGTAACTGTTATGGGCAGCCGTAGCGCTTACCATCAGGTGAATAACGTGCTCGTCTCGTCAATTAATCAAATTAAAAAAAAACTCAAATCGTTTATTGCAAGTAGGCAAAAATAATTCACTTTTACAAGTCAGACACTTAAGTCTCATTTATAAAGAGAAAAATAAAAATAAATCAGATATTATTATGTGTTTAGGCAAACAAAAATTTTATACTCCATATCAATAAGGACAGTAGATGCACAACACTAAAGATTGCCCATCCCTATCGACTGGAAGATCTAGGAGGTTCACTCATTCATTCAATCAATAAGCAAGATGGCCATCTAATGCGCAAGAGCAAATATTAAAAGAAACCTCAAGATAAGTTTTTCCGTGGAAACAACGTGAGTGCAAACAGATTCTGTTTTTAATTCCTAACATTATGATAAACTAAACTAACGATTAACTGACTGATTACTATTAAAAATGTTAGAGACTTGTGCTTCCAATGATTTCAAATGAGTATTCGGTCGACACATTTTACCGTTTGTCGTCTCGACTTTCTCTTATATTCTTATATTCTTTATTGTACACAAAAAATAAAGCATGTTTACAGAAAAATTTTGTAGTAATCTAATGTACAAAGGCGAGCTTAACCCTATGAAGAGTTTTCTTCCAGCAAACCCTCGTATTCGATATTATATCGATTACACTAGAATCGCACCTAGTTCAACTCTTTATTAAAAAAAATCACGATTCGAACACAAAAGGTTCACATCACATACTTAGATATATAAAACATATATCATAGAGATATTTCTTATAAAAAAAAAATAAGCAAAAACATAACATACGTATAGAAAATATTTTTAAATACATTTACCAGCACGGCTAATATTATACAAAGCTCTAATAGGCTAATGTGTCTAAAGGTTGTCTGGTAGAGATTGCTTCAAGCGATAAGACCGCCCATTGCATCTAAGAAGTTGTGTATCTTTCCCGTTACTAGAGTGATCTATCTAATGCGCGGTCTTCTCGCTACCAAGCGATATCTTCTAAACAACCTTGCTTAGATGAAATATCTCTATGCAATATAATTTATTTAGTTTTAGTTGTTAAGTTTTAGGTGATAAGGTCGATTTTCGCTTGTACACATTTGTTTGAAATCTAATGTCAGAGGTTGGCCTTTAGTGTTACTTAGTGTGTGTTAGGCCCAAGGGTCTCTAAAGTGGCTTAATGGCTAATAATAGCGTGGCATAACGTGCCCTCTGAGGCGCGGAGGCACTATTTTATGCCAATTGACGGTCACCCATCCAAGTATGTGCCGCTGGGAAACTACCTTAACTTTGTTGATCCGAATCTCTCAACATAACAGTAAAGAACTACATATAAAAAGGATCCAATATTAAAAATATTAAAAAAAAAAACGATAAAATAACTTGAAAAAGAAACTTTTATTAAATATTTTCTCTAAATGTTTTTTGTAAGTTTAATTTTTTTTTTTTCTCAAACAACAATAATATATAACCGATTAATAAATAGTAGAAGCAATATATTTAAATAAATTGTAAAAATAATACCATGTCAAATTAATTATTAGGGTCCCTCCTTTTTCATATAAAAGTAACTAAAAAAATTAAATTTAATTTATATTTTACGTGCTGTAGTGGGAGGCCTCTTCTGCAAGAGACCGCCTGGGGAAGTACAGTAAACACCTTTGCCAGATATTCATCCGCCAAGCAGTAGTGTGCACACATTATTGTGTTCCGGTTTGAAGGGCACTGTTTCCAGCGACATTACTGGCCATATGAGACTTTAGAGCTGACGTCTCAGGGTGGCACGCGCAGGATTATGCAATGCAGAGTTCTGGGTGGCGCTGTAACTGTTATGGGCAGGCGTGGCGCTTGCCATCAGGTGAACGACCTGCTCGACTCGTTACTCTAGTTTACAAATGTCTATTTTATACAAATAGTTTTTTTTTTTTTTTTAATACTTGTGCGTATATACATTTTAACTTGTAAATATTAACAATTTTTATATTTATTTTATATGAAGAAGGGGGACTTTTTATCCGCTGTTGATTATATATGAACTGTAAATTAAATTAGATTGATTAAAAAACCATTCTCATTATTAATAACTGAACATCTTTTTGATAAAATCCACTGGCCGGCGTTCTCGAAGAGAGTAATTTAATCTAATTATTGATTACCTTTCACACGTTCAGTGCTGAGAATACAACTGTCGTGTTTTTCACAACTTGCCGCGTGTGCGGGAAAACACAACTGTTGTGTTTGTTGTATGGGAAAACACTGTGGCGCGTGCAGAGCCGCACCCGTGGCTAGACAAGCAAATCGGCTCAGCAGTGAGAGTGTTAACTCTTTATACTTCTCAGTAGTTATTCAATGAACCGAAATACAACTAAAACTGTACATTTATTTATAAACAAAAATATGTTCAGCCATTAACACCTGAGCACATTAATCAAATATCTGAAAATTAAAACTTTTCTGTAAATAACAAAATTATATCAAATTATAAATTTATATTTGGCCGTACATTATAGTAGCATTAATTATGTTATTAAAATATTAATGAGTTACCATTGATTAGTAAAACTTCATTTAGTGGCGGAGCCGTGCGGTTAACCAGTGCGATTTACAATCTGACAGCGTCCGGTTCGAACCCTGTGTCTACACCAACGCGCATTGGTATATCTTGGGTGCGACGCGACCCGACATCGCAATGAAAAAGTTACCTATTTTTCACCGACTTCAAAACAGGAGGAGGTTTGCAATTCGGTTGTATTTATAATGTGTGTTGACTCAGACCGCCGTCGTTTGAATAAAATACTGGAAAAATATGGCGTCCAAGCCACCTGCCGCCTGCGTGTGCCTGTTATGGGCAGGCGTAGCGCTTACCATCAGGTGAACGACTTGCTCGTATCTTCACTCAATCATATCTATACATATAGATAGATAGACAGATAGATAAACTCTTTATTGAAACACCACAGAACAAAGAAAACTTAAAAATTAGGACAACAAATTTTACAATTAGTAAAACTGTAACTCGACCAATTCTGTCCAATGAATATTTTTTGATTTTTTTTAGGTATTTATGCATAGAATTCAATAAAGAAACGCAAAAAGAACTTTTTATAATTCTTGTAAAAAATGTGTAACCAAAATTGCGTAATTGGAGTCAGTATTTTTTTTAATGTTTGGAAATGTGATTGATTCCTCAAAAGTTTCTGTAAGTTTATTTGAGTCGTAACACACAGTTTAATTTTATTATTGGATTTTATAAAATGAATAACTATATATTTATTAACTATGTTATTTCTTTTATTTTAAATGAGAACATATGCTGATAAAGCGCATACGACCCGGTTTGAGATTAGTTGTTTATCCCCGCGTCATATTAGTTAGTAAATCACTATGTATATAGAATAGAATAGAATAGAAAAACTCTTTATTGTACACCAGAAACAAAAATAAACACAGTACAGAAAAATTACAATAGGTAAACAAGGGTGGTACAATGGACGGTCTTATCGCTGAAAGCGATTTCTTCCAGACAACCTTTGGATGGACAGTAAAAAACAAAAAGTAAGTCAAAATGTCAAAAGTGAGATTCAGTTACCATTTATATTATATTTATATTTTAATAGATATTAAGTTGGAAAATACAGTAGAAAAATATATTTTGAACATTAATGCTGCTAAATGTACGGTCGGTTAATTGTATCGAGGCAAAACAGAATTAATTTCACAGTTGAACTGTATATATAAATGATAATATTTAATATAACCATTATTTCTTGAAGGCAATGTAAGTAGAGTGTTTTTTATTTATAAAAAAGTTTATTGTAACATGTAGAGTATATCATTGTTATTATTAAAGATTTTAGGGTATAATAATGGTGTTTTATTTAATACAAGAATCATAAAGGGCTCTTAGTTTCCTCTTGCCTCCCTTTTGAAGTAAAATCTCTGTACTTGGGGAAGTAAGCTGGCGAAGTTACGAAAAGTGTGATCGGGCGAGGTGAACGGAAGTCGAGAGGGAGATAGCTAGTGAAGATAGAAAGAGAGGGAGTTACGTTTCGTATATTTTTTTAATGTCTATTTTTTTCTATTTTTTTTAGTTGAATTTTTACTTGTACTATGTATCCCAGCACACATTTAGTTTTTTTTTTATTCAGTACGGTTTCATATTAGAGTTTCAAATAAAATGAATAAATATTGCCAAGGATGTGAAGGATCATGAATATAGGTACAATGGCTTACGTTTGACCACAATGTCTGGTGTTAGGTGACGATGTGTGGTTAAATATTGAAGGCTCTAGCAAAGAATTGAGATTGAACTGGCTTATGAAATATGTGATAATAATATAAGTATAAAAGCCCTCAAAACTAAAAACGTAATATTTATCAATAAAGTTTTAGGCGTAGTGAAAATTTAAACTCGTGGGCCCACGTCATCTATTGTCAAGTGGCAGTACTATTTGTTATTAAGGTTATCTCGATTCCGTAGTGCTTGTTGATCAAGTGAACTAGATGGCGCTAAAATCTAATGTTTAAATATAATCCTCGTTTGGTGTACTGACATCTATGGTTGGATAGCGATACTATTTAAAAAAAAGCCAAAAGCTGTAAATTAATTTCACTAGATGGCGCTACACGAAATTCACGACGATTTTTATGTAGAGTAATTTTAAGTAAACTTCTATTATACCAAGAAAAATTCACACAAACATGACATTCAAAATACACAAACTAATTCAGCACATTTGATTTATAGCGCTAGTAAAACAAGTCTATTAACTATATTATAATACATGAATAAATCTTTAATTAGGAAATCATTATAATAATATGCAATGAGGAGTTTAAAAAAAAATTAAAAATAATTATGTGTTAATAGATTTTGTATTTTTTCGTAAGGTAATTCTAAAAAGGCTTGTATCGAGCCTTACTGCGAAAAATGGAATTAGCATGGAAAAGCTTGTATAAAAAAATCGTGCCCTGAAAGCTACCGTCCACTATAGATACATCTCGATACTCCTCTCCATTCATGGTTGCCTGGTAGAGATCGCTCTCAGTTATAAGACCGCCCATTGTGACGCTAATTTTTAAGCTTCTTTTGCTTTAGTTTTTAAGGTTTCTTTGTTCTGTGAAGTTTCAATAAAGAATTGACCTATCTATTATAATCTATCGTAATCCGCCTTTATCACTTTGACTGCTGAGCCGATTTGCTTGTCTAGCCACGGGTGCGGCTCTGCACGCGCCACAGTGTTTTCCCATACAACAAACACAACAGTTGTGTTTTCCCGCACTCGCGGCAAGTTATGAAAAAACATGACAGTTGTGTTCTCAGCAGTGAACGTGTTTAAGGCAGTTGGTGAAACGGGTCTATGCAGCACTGTGCGGATCAGCTCGAGTTCGTTTCATTTTGACGTTTGATTGCCACGGGACTCGTCATTTCAATACGAATGACGAGCCCGAAGAATAGTCCCGCAGATCTATTGGTAGTCAACAGTCACTTGTCAAATAGACAATGCGATGCGATATACAGCGAGGCGCGATTAAAATAATTAGCGACGAATGGATGGGAGCTGATGGGAGGCGCTGCCGAGAGGGCCAAGCGACGAGAGAATTCATAACTGGATATTGCTTTCATCCGCAAAGTTATAGCATTGATAAAGCGTTTCTCAACAATTAACTTCAAATAATTGTGTATACTCGTGGTAATCGGGTTTATGTTTGTACGCCTAAATGTTATTTGTCTATTTTTTAATAATATACTGCCTACAAGTATCTACCTACTTCCTATTAGAATTGGCTGACACCGACTACAAGTAGATGAGTGGGTAGCGCTTTTTAGAATAGAATAGAATAGAATACGTTTATTGTCAAAAACTGTGTAGGTACAAAACAATATTGTGGTCTTAAAATTTAAAAAAGTTCCAACAGCCTGTCCATTTCGAACATACAACAATCATTCCAAACATGTGGCAACATTATACAATATTAATTTACAGCTACGCCAAAGCAGCAATAAATTCTTCAAATTCTTAACAAATACAAACTATTATAACATATTAATTAGTGTTAAAATATTCATCCAAACTATAAAAGGCCTGGGTTAACAACCATTTTTTCAAATTCTTTTTGAATTTGTCGCTTTGTAAAGTTTTAAGCTCTAAAGGCAAGTGGTTAAATACTTTTATTGAACTTACAAAAGAACTCTTATAAAATAAAGTATTATTTACCTGTGGAATGCACATATTGTATTTGTGTTTGGTACGTAAGGTACCAGCACGACTAGACTGTTGACTAAAGTAGAGTTCTTCATTGGTTTTTACAAAATTACATAGTTCTAATATATAAATGCAGGTTACAGTCAGGAAATTATTTTTGAAAATGTTACGAAGAGTATCGGTACTGTCTAAGTTGTAAATGTTACGCAGACATCTTTTCTGCGTTATAAATATTGAATTAACATGTACAGAATTTCCCCAAAAGATTATCCCGTAACATAGCTGAGGGTAGACATAACCGTAGTAAGCACTAATGGCTACAGATTTAGACGTGATATTACTCAACACCGATAAAGCGTAGCAATATTTTGTCAATCGACTATTTATTTTATTAATATGGGCCTTCCAGTTTAAATGGTTATCTAAAGTAACTCCTAGGAAGTTTGTCTCAGAAATCTCGCTTATTTTGTTACCACCATTTGAAATATTTAGGTTTAGTGGGGTGGTTTTATAATTTGAGAACTGTAATAATTTGGTTTTGTCGATATTCATTTTTAAATTAATTGATCCTAACCAATTCGTGATTATTTGAAGTGTTTTGTTTACTTCAGCTTCAAAATCAGTGTAATTTAAATTATCTTGAGGAATGAATATAGTGGCATCGTCAGCAAATAATACACAAAGGTGTTTAGTGATTTTAGGCAATTCATTTATGTACACAAGGAAAAGCAGAGGTCCGAGAATACTACCTTGTGGCACTCCAAGAATAGTACTTTCAAAGCCTGACATTACATGCTCAATTTCTTTTGTACGTCTGTTGTATACATCAATGACTGTAGATTGAGTTCTATTTTTTAGGTATGATTCTAACAATGATAGTGACGTTCCTCTGATACCAGCCGCTTCTAGTTTGCTTATTAAAATGGTGTGTGAGACGCAATCAAATGCCATAGATAAATCTAGAAATAGAGCAATGCCCGTCTTTTTATTATTAATTTCTCCCCATACCTGTCTTAACATTTTAAATATAGCTAGTGTTGTGTTCTTTCCTTTTCGAAAACCGAATTGATTATTGTCGAACATGTTGTGTAAGTCTAAGAATGATGTAATTCTGTTAAATAATACCTTTTCAAATATTTTGGAAAAACTAGGTAAAATGGCGATTGGTCTATAATTTCCCATTTCGGTTTTAGATCCTTTCTTGTGTAATGGTTTTATTAGTGCCTTTTTTAAATCATCAGGATCATTTTAATAATTATATTAATTTACTAGCTGTGCCCTGCCACGCTTCGCTGTGGCACATTCGCACATTCGCTGATATGTCGCTGATGAAAAAATAGATAAAAACAATCCTTGATGCGGATTATATATCATGCTAAAATTTCAGCTCGATCGGTGCAGTACTTTTTGAGTTTTTGAAGCGTACACAAACCAACATAACATTTTTATATATATAGATAGATTTATCGCTTTTGAGCGCTATTTTCTTGTTTTGAAGTGGGTTGTTTATTTTTAAATCACCTTCTTTGTAATGATAGCTAGATATATAAGTGCGTAAAGATTGAAACAGAGAGAGCTTCGTTTAGTTTTTTGAAACATCTTTAATGAAAATATTTTTTTAGTTCAAGTTTTACTTCTACTATGTGTCCCAGCAGCACACATTTCGTTTTTTTCGCTGTTTTATACATCTTGGTGTCAATAAAGAGTTATAAATTATCTATGCACAACTCAAAAAGTTGTGCACCGATCGAGCTGAAATTTTAGCATGATATATAATCCGCATCAAGGATTGTTTTTATCTATTTTTTTCATCGGTGACATATCAGCGGATGTGCGAATGTGCCACAGCGAAGCGTGCCAGGGCACAGCTAGTATCTAATGGTTGAAACATTCAACTCGGAGGCTTACCCGCTCCCGCCCCTGCTTGTCCCTTACCCCCAGTAGGGGAGCAGGGGGGGGGGGGGGGGGGGCAGGCAGTGAGCGGGTAATTTGCCGGGTAATAGCTCCCCCGGCATATCTTTAATCTGATCGCTAATTGGATGGGGTGCAGGGACGGACTGAGACAGTTTTTGCGAAAAATCTTATTGTTACCTAAAACGCAATAAAAATGTTACGTCCTACACGGCCTCCGCGGCGTAAATAGGAGCTGAGGAGCGACTGCCAAGCGCGAGGTTGCCTTCGATTCCCGCACAGGGCAAAGGTTTGTATGAACCACAGGTATTTGCTCGGAGTCTGCGTGTTTGTGGGAGCATGGTCCTCGCAGTTCGTGATTCCCTAGATACAGGGGGTCCTAGGGGTCCGGATCTATGTACGTGGCCGTGACACGTTATTAATTTCTAACCAACTCCACCTAACTATTTCACCCGCTCTGTGTATATTTAGTATCCTAGAGGAACCTTTAATTTAAGTAACGAGACGAGCAAGTCGTCCACCTGATGGTAAGCGCTACAGCGTCACACAGAAATTTCCCTTACAAACCCTGCGCTCGTCACCCTGAGACATCGGCTCTAAAGTCTCACATGCCCAGTAATGTCGCTGGAAACAGTGCCCTTCAAACCGGACACAGTAATGTTTGCACGCTGCTAAGTTAGGAAGTGGGATGGTAAGATAATCTTGATTTCGTATCGCCGTGTGGCGTCCGCTTTACTATAGGTTCCGCTGTGGGTAGTGCTTATTCGATGGCAGTTGCTGAGAGAGGCCATTTTCGCTAATAGCGCAATTAGCTTCCAGATATAACTGCGCAGAGCCAGCTTGGATAGTACAGGAGGCAGCGGCTAGTTCTGGCAAGGTGTTTCAGTCTACAACCTGGGCCATTAAAGGGTCATCCGTAAAGTACGTAGTGGGGGGAAGTACCACACCTTTACCAGATATCCATCCACCAAGCAGTAGTGTGCAAATATTACTGTGTTCCGGTTTGAATGGCACTGTTACCAGCGAAATGCGATGCCGCGCAGGATTATGCAATGCAAAGTTCTGGGGGGCAATGTAACTGTTATGGGCAAGCGTACCGCTTACCATCAGGTGAAAGACTTGCTCGTCCCGTCACTCAATCAAATGAAAAAAAAACAAAGTGTATGCTGGGACACTTATTAGAAGTAAACCTTAATAAAAAAAAATAACGTAACCGATGTATCAGCTTACTTCCCAAGTCAAGCGTGCTTAAAGAAATTTTACTTGAAAAAAAAGTTTCATAAATTTGAGACCCCCCCTCCAGTGTGACGTCATGTATGCGATGGTTGGGGCTGCAGACAGATAAACCTCCTTACTTTACGCGCCGTGTCGAGGAATACTGCCTCCTGCATCCGACCCTTCATCCATTATTTTTATTATGAAGTCATCATCAACCCATAACGTCCCACTGCTGGGCACGGGTCTCTCCTCACATCGTGAGGAGGGTTAGGCTATAAATCCACCACGGAGGCCCAGTCCGGATTGGTGGATAACATACCTAGCTCCGAAATAATTCCCGGGTAGGTATGTGGGTTTCCTTACGATGTTTTCCTTCACCGAAAAGCGAGTGATAATTACGTACATATGTTTTTGCAGAAACACATTGGTACGTGCCTACACTGGGATTTGAACTCACGAGCTTCTGATTGGAAGGCGGACGTTCTCCCACTAGGCTACCACCGCTTTTTATAAACAAAAACGTAATTAAAAAGTACCTTGTAGAAAATAGCCGCTAGCTCTAAGCCTATTACGATCGACGTAACGAAACGAACAAATTAAAGACGGAGAGAAACGAAACGAGGTGCTTGTACTGATCACCCTCCGGTGGCACAGCGGGTGACTGGAGGGAGTGCCGGTTCGATTCTGCAGCGTGAACATTCGTAAAAAACGGTTACTGCTGTACAGTCTTTTTGCACTTTTGCGAATCTTCCCACAACGTGTGTGTTTACTGTTTACTGGCGTTGTGTCGTAACTTAACTCAATCAGCTGTGCGGGCGCACACAACTGGTGTGATAAAATTGACAATACAGCAGTGCAGTAAAATTATAAAAACACAGACGTGTGTGTATTCAGCAGTGTTCACGGTTTGAGTTTGAGAAAGGACATTTCCCTTTCCAGTGGCGACTCATGCCTAAATCTCGCACAGGAAAAGGAAACTCCACTAACTCTACCAGCCCTTCGGAAATACGCATTCACCTGATGGTAAGCGCCACGCTGTACATAACATATCAAAGCAGAATACAATGCCCATTAAATTTTCTATGTTTCTGAGTGAAGCTCCTCACCCGGTGCGAGGGAGACAGCACACCCTCGCGGTACGAGTGAGCGAGACGGCTGCAGTAGCTGCGCTAATCAACTTCACTGTTGTTCCGATGAGTTCCAAGGGACGGACTCAGGAGGTGTAGCCGACTAGGAAAAGAAGGGATGGATAGCTATGTGTTCCTATTTTTCATTCCTTTTTTAATTTGACTGAGTGGCTAGACAAGCCATTCGTTCACATACCCATAACAGTTACAGTGCCACCCAGAACTTTGCATTGCAAAATCCTGAGGCACTGCACTGCACTCGTCTCCCTGAGACATCGGTTCTAAGTCTCAAATGCCTAGTAATTTCGCTAAAAACAGTGCCCTTCGAACCGGAACACAGTAATGTTTGCACACTGCTGGCGGATGGATATCTGGCGGCGGTGTGGTACTTCCCCAGGCGGGCTCTTGCAGACGAGGCCTCCCATTACCAAAGCATATGATAAGTAGAACAGCAGTTAAGAGAAGACAGATAAACAGACAAACCCACATACCGTACATACTGCAATCCACACTGCATACCATGCCATACCTCCACTGCCACACTGCACACACTGCATTGCACTGTACTACCGTACTGCTGCCTGAAGCTTATGGTGTTTAATAAAGAATTAAAAACAGAAAAAGAAAAAAAAAAGATTAAATTAAAAAATATATATTAATGTGTATGTTTGAAGTTAACTGCTGAGCCGCTTTGCTTGTCTAGCCACGGGTGCGGCTCTGCACGCGCCATACTGTTTTCCCATACAACAAACACGACAGTTGTGTTCTCAGCACTGAAAGTGTTAAACAATTATTGTATTGTATTGTATACTGCTAAAATCATAACCCTCCGTTTTGCTTCGCCGCAGTCGGGTCAAAACAACCCCTTATTTATCTAGTGACATAAACTTAAATAGGTGCTTGTTATCAAAAACAACGTGGACATTTCAACCGAATACAGTGGCACTTTGTTTACAGCGCGATAACAGATGCGTCGTGGTAGTTGGCCGGTAAGCCGTGTCGTAGTTCACGTAGTCAATGCGGGAATCTGACATTTGATAAAATTGCTATTTGGAAGTGCAACTTCTAATGCCACTTTAAGGTTGGACTTCCAACAAGGTTGCGTTAAACGTTTACCGCTCCGGGTGAGGGGATAGACAGAGACAGAGCGAGAGTGAATCCGTGCGAACGCATGCGCGTAGCATGCAATACAATTACAATTTGACTTTTAGATTGTATTTTATTTTATTTGTTGCAGTTTTTGCAAGAAATATTGAAATAATAGAACTGAAACATTTCGTATGTTACTTTAGTTATCATAATCCCATTGTAAATGTTATAGATTTGGATATTTCTCCACTCGAAAATGATAATTAAAAGATGCGACCAATTGTGAATCGTAAGCAATGTTAATAAAGTTTGTCTTAAAGAAACAATATGATTTCACTAAAAATCAATTTGTACCCCTTCCTATTTTCATTTCCACATTACGAAGTTTCACTTATTCCGCGCGGAGGGACTCCTCGCACTATTTTTTTTTTATTGATTTGATAATTTGTTGAAATTCTCTCTTGCCCCTACAGTAATATACGAAACGCAACTCTCTCTGTCTATCTTCACTAACTTATATCTCCCTCTCCATCTGCGTCGCCCGATCACACTTTTCGTAACGCTCCCGTCACGCATTCACCAGCTTACTCCCCAAGTCAAGCGTGCGTAGATAGATAGATAGATAGATAAACTCTTTATTGAAACACCACAGAACAAAGAGAACTTAAAACTAGAACAAAACAAATTTTACAATTAGTGTCACAATGGGCGGTCTTATCGCTCAGAGCGATCTCTTCCAGACAACCAAAGACAAAAAAAAGAAAATAAAAAAAAAGTACGAATAAAAAAGTAAAAGTGGTGCGTAAAGAAGTTTTACTTAAAAAAAAAACGGTTGCATATTCAATATGTGACTAAAACTGTCATAGATATATACTGCTTTAACATCAGAACCCACTCGTATGCATAGAATATTCCATAAAACAAAGTATACAAAACTGGGCATTCCTAACATCGCCTGAAATCTCGCCACTACCCGCTGCATATATCAAACTTGGCTAATACATTAAACATCGCTGTTTACCATCACTCGCCGTCACTTACTGCCAATTAGTCCCTCTCTGATAACAGTGGTAAGTGATAACGGTAAAACATTGATAATTTCGCTTTTACCTACTTATTTTATATGTAAAAAATATGCTGGCTATCAAAGCAAATTTACCCTACTACGGGTAAAAAGGAAGGGTGGTCTTGTGTTTACAACCGACATCAAAAAAGGTGCAGGTTCTCAATTCGACTGTATTTTTTTTGTGAACTCTTGTAAAGACAGTTTAAAAAGGTCGATAAACATTTCCGGATAAAATTAAAGAGATTGATGTCTCAGGGTGACGAGCGCAGTGCAGTGCCGCGCATGCAATGCTAAGTTCTCTAGGTGGCCCTGTAACTGTTATGGCCAAGCGTAGCGCGTACGTTAGGTGAACCCCTGTATGTAGTGCGACGCCTCTTCTGCAAGAGACCGCCCGGGGAAGTACCACACCGCCGCCAGATATCCATCCGCCAAGCAGCAGTGTGCACATTACTGTGTTCCGGTTTGAAGGGCACTGTTTCCAGCGACATTACTGGCCATATGAGACTTCACAGCCGATGTCTCAGGGCGACGAGCGCAGTGCAGTGCCGCGAAGGATTATGCAATGCAAAGTTCTGGGTGGCGCTGTGACTGTTATGGGCAGGCGTAGCGTTTACCAGCAGGTGAATGTCTTGCTCGTCTCGACACTCAAAATAAAATAAAAAAGCACCCAAATGAATCGATTTTGTTTTTTTTTTAAACTAGGACATATTCGTTGCAAAACATCGTAATCGGTTAGAAAACTAAACATCTTAGCGCGATAACGGTGTCCACAAATCAATGATAAAGCTATGTTAAAAAGCAAATAATTCATACTTAGTGACGTTATCGTGACACCTGTCACAGTTGTGACGGGACGCGGTGACCATGCGATGCGGCTCAAGTGGGATAAATAGATAGATAAACTCTTTATTGAAACATATCGAAGTTGAAACACCACAAAATAAAAATAAAATTAAAAACTAAAACAAAACAAATGAATGTGAATTTATTGGTTACTGGCAACCCTGCCCGGCTTCACAAGGGTAGATGGATAAAAGGTTATTAAATTATAATTAAAAACCAAATAGGAAAACAATTAGTAGAAGAATTATTAATTTTATAGTAAAAAAGCGTGGAAGCTTTTTACTTTATATCTTTAACTAGCTGCGCCCCGCGGTTTCACCCGCGTAGTTCCTGTTCCCGCGGGAATATGTGGATAAAATATAGCCTATGTTACTCTCTGTCAATGTAGCTTTCCATTAGTGAAATAATTTTTTAAATCGGTGCAGTGGCTTAGCCGAAACCTTACATATTTCCATACAAACTTTCATCCTCTATTTTTACTTTACCCCCATCAAGGGTAAGTTTTTACAAACTTTTTAATGTCATATTTATTTATATCTAATCATAAGTCTAAAAAATAAATTTCAAGCTTCTTAGCTTCATAAATGACGAAACTTCCATACAAACTTTCATCCCTTACAATGCTTTTTTCGAATGAAAAAGTACCCTATGTCCTTTCTTAGGCTCTAGACTATCTCTGTACTAAATTTCGTTTCAATCGGTTCAGTAGTTTAGGCGTCAAAGAGCAACAGACAGACAGAGTTACTTTCGCATTTATAATATAGGTCAGGATTACGCTTTGATATCAAGAACACTTAGCAGAACTTCTTTTTTTACATAAAATTAATAATTTTTCTACTTTTTAGTTCAGCTTGCTTTTAAATCGTGTTTTTAGTCATTTTTTTAGCACAATTTTTTTTTATTTCGTATTTTATTATTGTATTCTGTCATCGGTCCTTGTTAAGTGTGCAAAATTTCGATTTAATCCTACGTTTTAAAGTTGAACGACGTGCTAGTCTCGTTGCACAGCCAAATAAAAATAATAATAAAAAAAACATCATGACATCTGTGGGGCTATGCAGCACGGTGCGGATCAGCTCGAGTTCGTTTTATTTTGACGTTTAATTGCCACGGGACTCGTCATTTCAATACGAATGACAAGTCCCGTGGCAATCAAACGTCAAAATGAAACGAACTCGAGCTGATCCACACCGCGCTGCATAGCCCCGCTGACCTGTCATCCCAGAACCCACTGTCACCCCAGCCTGACACATGTCAAAAGCAGCAAATGATCTGGAAATTACAGAGTGATTCAGACAGGGATGAGAATATCGGCGATAACCTATCTGGATAGTCGTGGAGATGTTACACGATGGCATGGTCTGCCGGGCGTTCCAAGAAAATTAATTTTATTTTTATTTTATTTTATTTATTTGATGCACAAAACAAATTACAATCGTTGTAACTTATGAGTTAATTAAAGTAGTTTAAAATCTGGATTGTAACTCAAAATATGTACATACAACAAAATATTAACCTATCGAGCATACAGCACAAAGTACCAAACTAAAGCTATATAATAAAAATCAATGTTAGTATTAGGGTTCCGTGCCCAAAGGGTAAAACGGGACCCTATTACTATGGCTCTGCTGACTGTCTGTCTGTCACCGGGCTGAATCTCATGAACCGTAATAGTTAGACAGTTGAAATTTTCACAGATGTATTTCTGTATCCTCTATAACAACAAATACTAAAAACAAGAATAAAATTTATATTTAAGGGGGTTCCCATACAACAAACGTGGTTTTTAGCTCATTTTTGCTCATTGATAATGGCAACCGGTAGACCCTTGAAATATTCACAGAATAATCAGTTATATATTGATATTATAAAAAATTAACTAAAAATACTCGTAAAAAGGACAAGAGGGACTCTCCCATACAACAAAGTACGGAACCCAACGTGCGTGGGTCCGACTCGCACTTGGCCGGTTTTTTTTAATATCTAATAATTATTGTACGGTTTGCTCCGCCGCGAGTCGAAAGAACATTTGATTTTATGTATTATGCATGCAATCCAAACAAGTTTAAGAAAACTTGAATAGCTCAGTGGACAGTAAAGAACGCAAGCCAACTCACCGATTTCCAGCTCAGGGGGGTCACCACGTACTTATCCTTATTCCATGCAGTTCAAAGGCCTTAAACAGAACGGCCTAGATTGGCACCGCACACTCATAAATGACAAACGTCACGTGACGTCACTCAAAAAAAGACTGCAGAGAATGAGATGGAGCTATACAAACTCCCATAAATGCAAACAAATTGTTCAGATCTGTTTGGATAAATGTCTCTGGTCGACTTGACTACAAGCTTGACAACACTGACTTGAAAACACCAACTACGATTTAGTATTTTTTTTAAATATATCATAGGTATCAACATGCGAGCCATGTCACCGTGGACGATTCTATAAGAATCCGGTGTTTGGACTTACTTGTCAAATAATCTCACTTGGAAGTAACTATGGACAATCAATTCATGTTTACGTCACAAACGATGCCTATAGATTTTGTTATGGGCTGAAAATGGAAGTCGATTCAAGAGAAGAAGAGAAGAGTAGAAGAAGAGTAGAAATCAAAAGAACAGTAGGAAGAGTATTAACAGGAATAACATAATGACATCCCCGTAGAGTTTCTCGGTGCTACCTTCTCTGACGGGCGTATTCCCGAAGCGCTGGTAGAGTCAATGGTGTTTCCTTTTCGTGTGCGAGATGCAGACACGAGTCGCCACTTGAAAGGGAAATGTCCTTTTTCAAACTCAAAGCATAATCAGTTACTTTTTAATTTACTTGATCAAAATATAGTTTTTTATTCTTCGCCACGATCATTAGAGTGATTTTGAAGCTTCTAAAAATTTACTACGTACTAGCTGATTCGCGCAGTTTCGCGTTGAGTGTTTGCCCACAGGAACCTTTCTTTTTCGGAATAAAAAGTATCCAATGTGGTCATCCAGGTAATGAACTATCTGTGTGCCAAATTTTATCCAAATCCGTTCAGTAGTTTTTGCGTGAAAGAGGAACAAACATCCATCCATCCATTCTCACAACCTTTCCCATTTTTATAATATTAGTAGGAATAGCTGCACCTTGCGGTTTCACCCGCGTGGTTCCCGTTTTGTCCCACGGGAACATACTATCGGAATAAAAAGTACCCTATCACTCAATCCAGGTTATAAACTATCTGCGTTCCAAATTTCATTCGAATCCGTTCTGTAGTTTTTGCGTGAAAGAGGAACAACATCCATCCATCCATTCTCACAAACTTTCGTATTTATAATATTAGTAGGATAACAACAACAATCAACAACCCATAACGTCCCACTGCTGGGCACGGGTCTCCCCTCACATTCGTGAGGAGGATTAGGCCATAATCCACCACGGGGGCCAGATCCGGATTGGTGGATCACATACCTACCTCCGAAATAATTCTCGGGTATCTATGTGGGTTTCCTCACGATGTTTCCTTCACCGAAAAGCGAGTGATAATTACGTACATATGTTTTACAGAAACACATTGGTAGGATAGGATATAGCCATAATACAATAGTTATAAATACATATAATATACACACATACAATAAACATTAAGTAAAATAAAGAGTCTAGCAAGTACAAGCCCACGCAGGCCGACCCGCCGGCACCACCTAATATTATAAACAGCCACCAGGGCAGCGGTCACCGGCGCGGCGGCCGCGTGTGAAACCGAGTATTTTGCGAACAAATAAACACAGTACAAACACATTATAGCCGATAACGTGCGTGGGAACGTATAATGCGATATTAGTGGGATATAGATAGGCTCTGTAAACAAATAGTTAAATGTGCAGGTGGTTGTCTGATGGTAAACGAAACGCCAGCGGATTATAACATAATAACGCGTCACGGTCGCATCGTATCCTAATAACATCATAAATGCGAAAGTCTGTGAGAATGGATGTTTGTTACCCCATCACGTAAAAACTGCTGAACGGATTTGGATGAAATTTGGCACATAAATAGTTTATAAACAGGATTGAGTGATAGGATACTTATTAAAGCGAAAAAGGGGTTGTAAGAGGTTGAAATAGGGGATGAAAGTTTGGGGTGCGGGCCAGGTAACCTCCACGAGTGCCCGGCTGTTGTTCGTCCCTCTTGATGCGTTGCATCCGGAGGGAAGGGCAGCAGCTGGGACGGTGCACCCTGGGGTTCGGTCAGCAATTCTCCTAGGGGAATTGGTGGCCGTAGCAAATAACCTGGCGAGAAGAGGTCCTTCGCGTGTCCCTCTGATCAGCAGAGGGCACAGCGAGGGACCAATAACGGGGACTTTTGGGCTGCGGATCGGGGGTCCAACGCCCAAGTTAGAAGTCCCGAGCTGAGGTGCGGCCCGTGTGTTCCGGGACGCACCCAGCGGAGAAAGAGGCCCAAGCCTCACGTGGCGAGCCCGGGAGGGCGCCCGCAGAGGTGGTCGCGGAAGCGCCGTGCGAACCCGTGACCACCTCCATAATGCGGAGAGGAGAACACCCCGGGGTTTTAGTGGGTAAACCCCGCCAGACCAGCTGGCGGGGGAGTCCCACATAACCACCCCCCCGCCCCCGGGGCCGGGTGGTATGCCTAATGCATTTCCCCGGGAAAAAAAAAAAAAAAAAAAAAAAAAAAAGGGGATGAAAGTTTGTATGGAAGTTTCGTCATTTTTGTAGTTAGAAGCTTGAAACTTATTTTTTAGGCTTTTGTTTAGATATAAATAAATATGACATTAAAAATTTTAATCTTAAGGGGGTGAAATAAAAGTAGGGAATGAAAGTTTGTATGGAAATATGTAAGGTTTCGGCTAAACCACTGCACTGATTTAAAAAATTCTTTCAATAATGGTAAGTCTATCTTGTTTTTCACTTTTGATGTTTTAAAGATTTATTCTATTCTATCCCTACTTAACATCTAGATATATAAATGTTATGTTGGTTTGTGTACGCTTCAAAAACTGTAAAAGTTCTGCACCGATCGAGCTGAAATTTTAGCATGATATATAAGCCGCATCAAGGATTGTTTTTATCTATATTTTTCATCAGTGACATATCAGCGAATGTGCGAATGTGCCACAGCGAAGCGTAGCATGGTATAGCTAGTATATTATAAATTCAAAAGTAACTCTGTCTGTCTGTCTGTTCCGCTTCCACCTGACCTTTCACCTTTTATCGTTGCCCGCGACCTCATGCTTTCCCGTCGGCTCATCATCCGATGAGCCGACGGCAAAGCATGAGGTCGCGGGTTGGGCTCCCGCACCGGGCAAAGATTTGTGTGAACCACATTATTTGCTCTGAATCCGGGTGTCTGTAGGACCATGGTCCTCGTAGTTCCTTATTCCCTAGATACAGGGGGTCCTAGTTAAAGGAATCAGGATTTTAAGTTTAGGAATCAACGAAATAGATATCGACTATAATACAGGGGGTATTTTGTGATCCCAAAACAAAATGGCGGATATATTTATGTCAAAAGTTTTGGTGCGAAATTGGACGCTCGTATAAATATGATTATAATGCCTCCCTAATGCAGGGGTGCAAATTAATTTAAGGGATGAGGGTGGCTTTGCTAATGAATGTCATTTGCGACTTCTGTCTGGAGTTTGTTTCATGACTGGGGTAAAAGAAAGGTATGTAGGTACATGTCTTATTAGATATTATCTACAGGGTGTCCCACGGATATGCCGCATGGAAGGAAAGTACCTTGAATATTGTAGATGGAACATTTTACTGAAAGAAGACATTATTTGAAATTAAAAAACAATTGAAACTGCATTCATAGATATTTAAATAATTACATGGTTGAACCGGGAATCGAACCCGTTACACGAGAAAAATAATCACCCTGTAGCTTTATCATATCGATCGAAAGGCTTATTAATAAGAATAAGGAATAAGGATTATTTTTAGCTAAATAACGTGGTGTCGGAAATAAAAGAACGACTAACGGATTTAGATGAAATTAGACAAAAATTTAGGTGAAAAATTCTAAGCTGTATTTTCTTAATATCTATTTTTCACTGCTGAGTAACTAGACGAGCATCACCTGATGGTAAGCGCCACACCTGCCCATAACAGTAACAGTGCCATTATCCTCTGCGGCACTGCACTGCGCTCGTCACCCTGAGACGTCAGCTCTAAAGTCTCATACGCCCAGTAATTTCGCTGGAAACAGCGCCCTTCAAACCGGAACACAGTAATGTTTGCGCACTACTGCTTGGCGGATGAATATCTAGCAAAGGTGTGGTGCGTCCTCAGGCGGTCTCTTGCAGAAGGAACTACTACTGCTGATAAAAAGCTTCCTCGAACCTCAAAGCGTATTTGCAAAGAAGGTTTAGCAAAATCGGTCCAGCCGCTTACGCGTGATGCCGTGACCTAGAGAAATAGAGATTTTTTTTTTTTTTTTTTTTTTTATATATAATATAGAAAAACTCAAAAAAACTCAAATCATATATTGTAAATAGGCAAAATATTGCACTTTTACACGTCAAAAATAATATCTTATACATAAGTATAGAAATACAAAAAATAAGTCAAAATATTATGATCTACGAATCTAATGATTATTATCTAATTATGGTTTGAGTTAGAAAAAGGATATTTCCCTTTCAAGTGGCGACTCATGCCTGAATCTCGCACAGGAAAAGGAAACTCCATTGACTCTACCAGTGCTTCGGAAATACGCCCGTCAGAGAAGATAGCACCGAGAAAATCAACAGAGATGAATTTTTTTTTTTTTTTTTTAGAATATTTTTAGTTTGTAATTATAGACTAAGCTAGACTAACTAGAATAATTTATTGTCTATTATATGTTTCTAGTTTTGAGTAGAACAGATACTACATTAGATATAGTACAGTTGGTAGCTGCCACTAATGCTATATCAAATAATGTAAGCAAACATATACAAAATTAATCAAAACAGAGCTTTTTCGAGAAACTTCAACTAATTCCATAAAATATCTAGTTAAGTGGCGCAATTTAGTCGAATTATACCACCGCTTAGCCGTCTCCTTTCTCATAAAACATACTGAAGAAATTGCACTTCCCCTCTCTGTCTAGCCTCCTACATTCGAGCGGCTGTCTCTGTCGCACAGACAATGCTATTGGTGGGAAAAGCTTAAGGGCCGCCCATTGTTTCGAGACAATAGAGAGGGATGGGGAGTTCTCCGTCTCGTTCCGATTTCGTTGAAATTGCCAGTAACGTGGCTTTAAGTAGGAATTTCTTGGTGATTTCATATTGCGGGTTTTGCCTGACGACGCTTGGGAGAGCGTGGGTTTTGGAATTTGGGGTTTTGTTCGCTATTTTATTTAGTTTTGAGTAAACGAACTAACGAGCGGTGGTAGCCTAGTGGGAGAACGTCCGCCTTCCAAGCAGAAGGTCGTGAGTTCAAATCCCAGTGCGGGCACGTACCAATGTGTTTCTGTAAAACATATGTACGTAATTATCACTCGCTTTTCGGTGGAGGAAAACATCGTGAGGAAACCCACATACCTACCCGAGAATTGTTTCGGAGGTAGGTATGTGATCCACCAATCCGAACCTGGCCCCTGTGGTGGGTTATGGCCTAACCCTCCTCACGAAAGTGAGGGGAGACCCGTGCCCAGCAGTGGGACGTTATGGCTTGTTGATGAAACGAACTAATGTAGGTATAGATTCCCCAGATTCTAGATTTCATCTTAGATTTAAATATGATTTATTGTAATTTAGAATAGAATAGAAAACTCTTTATTGTACACCAGAAAAGAAAATAAACACAGTACAGAAAAGTTACAATAGGTAAACGAGGGTGGCTGGGGCGCAGGCACGGTACGCTGACGTACCACCTGGCGCAGATCCTGTCAGGACATGGTTGTTTTGGCAGGTACCTGTTCCGGGTGGCGCGTCGGGAGCCAACACCTGCGTGCCACCACTGTGGCGGAGCCGAAGACACGGCGCAGCACACCCGCGCCGTGTGCCCCGCCTGGGCAGAGCATAGAGCTGCCCTGCAGGCGGTGATTGGCGGGGACCTCTCGCTGCCGGCCATCATTCGCAAGATGGTCGGCAGCCCAGAGGCTTGGGAGGCGGTGGTGGCATACGCCGAGCGCGTAGTGCCCGAGAAGGAGACGGCGGAAAGGGCGCGGGAGGATGATGTCCTCTCGCTCCCGATCCGCCGCCGCCGGCCAGGTCGCAGGAGGCTGGCGTATGCCCACCACCTGCCACCATAACGGGGACTAGGGGCGGAGGATCGGGGGATCCTTCGCCCCACCACATAGTCCCGAGGCGAGATGCGCTCTGTGATGTTCTCCAGAGCGCATCCATCCTAGGCGAGGCCGAGTGCCCCTAGAGGCGCGTCCGCGGCAGTCGCCCGGACGTCCGCAGGGGTGGTCGTGGAAGCGCAATCGCGAGCCCGCGGCCACCCCAACATGCGGAGAGAGAACATCCCGGGGTTTTTAGTGGGTACACCCAGTCAGCGCGCGTCGCAGGACGCGCGCTGGCGGGGGACCCCCACATAACCAGCCGGCCTCCCCCAAGGCCGAGGTATCAATAAGGTTGATTCCCCCGGGTTAAAAAAAAAAAAAAAAAAAAAAAAAAGGTAAACGAGGGTAGTACAATGGGCGGTCTTATCGCTGAAAGCTATTTCTTCCAGACAACCTTCGGATGGACAGTAAAAAACATTATTGTATTTATTTTAGATTTGTGTTAACCAGGTATTTGCTCTTAGTCTGCGTATTTTTACGACCATGGTCTTCGTAGTTCCCGATTCCGTAGAAATAGGGAATCCTATTTTTTTTTTTTTTTTTTTAATTTGTATCAATTTTTTTTTTTAATTTCTTTTACTATTGTATAATAATTGGTTCTTGATAAGCGTGCAAAGTTACGATTTGATCTGCCGTTTCGAAGTGTCTCAGAACCACATTCAAAAACCAAGCTAATAAAAGGGTGTTAAAACTCTATAACGAGGAACGAATCCGGCGTGGTTCAGTTGTAAAGCGCACAAGTAACCACCCAGCCTTTACCACTGTCACCTGACAAGTGGTAATTTGACACTAGAAGCTAAGCTTAAGGGTCTGTCGCCCCGTCACCCCGTCACCCCGCCCATCACAAGGGGCAAGACAAAGGGTTAACAAACAGGTCGCTTCAAAGCAGAATTTCCTCTATTCAAGTTCAATATTACCATCAAATCATCATCAACCCATACCGTCCCACTGCTGGGCACGGGTCTCTGCTCACTTTCGTGAGAAGGGTAAGGCCATGTTCCACCACGGGGGCCCAGTCCGGATTGGTGGATCACATACCTACCTCCGAAATAATTCTCAGGTAGGTATGTGGGTTTCCTCACGATGTTTTCCTTCACCGAAAAGCGAGTGATAATTACGTACATATGTTTTACAGAAACACATTGGTACGTGCCCGCACTGCAATATTACCGTACTCCCAGTAATTACCGTAAAAATATTTAATAACTAGCCAGTCGTTCAACTGATGGTAAGCGCTACGCCTGCCCATAACAGTTACAGCGCCACCCAGAACTTTGCATTGCGTAATCCAGCGCGGCACTGCACCCTGAGACATCGGCTCTAAAGTCTCATACGCCCAGTGCTTTTGCTGTGTTGAGGTGAACGTGCATCATCGTAAACCGCATCGTCGTTTAAGGTGGTACGTTTCGCTTATGGCGAAAAATTCAACCTTTGCGATGTTCTGTAGAAATATTTAATACTAATGCAGCTAATTAATAAAATAAACCAATTAACCGCTAAACTGACGACTGAAGTGTTTTTTGCCTTAATTCATTTATCAGCTGCATTAAATGTATTTACAGAATATTGTAAAGGAAGATCTACTAATATCGCAAATTTAATTATCATTTAAGCTGATCTACTTCCCAAAAAACGAGAAAACTGAAATTTATATTCCCCGTTAAAAACGAAACGAACCACCTTAACATCAAGTAAGATAGTAGAGAAACGCGAAGTAGGTGGGTACTTAACATTGTGTGTAAAAATTAAAATAATTAAAAATGGGTCTAACTTGAATAGAAATACTCCACAACATTCATAAATACATAGGAAAGCGTGAAAAGAAATAGTTGTTTTTAAAAGTAAAAAAATAAACCTACGCTGCAAGTCTAAAACAAAAAAAAATAAAAAAAAAACCAACGCTTCAAGTCAAAATCCAAAAATTTAAAAAAAATCCTAAGTGACAAGTCGTCATTCAAAAAATAACATAAAAACCTACGCTACAAGTCTAAATCCAAAAAATTGAAAGAAAAATCCTGCACTGCAAATCAAAATCGAAAAATTAAAAAAAAAAACCTATACTGCAAGTCTAAAACCAAAAAAAAACCAAAATGAACCCAATTATCTAAGTAACAAATAAACGGAGCTTGTTAAACGAAAATAAAAAAAGTAACAAACATGAAAATCCAGTGCTGCCCGCAACACAACAGCAGCGCTCGTAATTGCTTTAGAAAGAGAAACAATGAGAGCGAAAGGGAGAGGAGATAGGCGGGAACTTGCGCTGCCAATTTCGCCTCATCCGAGTTTTGGAGCGAAACGTTCACAATCGCGGGTCCTCTTATGCTGTTCTCGGGTACGCCCATTCGTTTAGTGACATATGGGGGCTATAATAGCGGAGATCGGCGCATTTTAATAAAATAACTCAGTTGTATGTAACTGGCGACCGCGCGCGTTCTGTTTTCCAATTTGACGTTTGGTTTTTTTCTTTTCTTTCCGGCCGGTGTGTGTGGTGGTGAAGTGTGGACTTTTTGGTGGCTTGATGGTGATTTGTTTTTTGTTTTTGACGCGAGGTAAGTGGTTTTTTTTAATTGTTCCTTTTAGTACTACATAATATTTACTAGGACTTTTTTATAATTACAAGCAAATAAGAACTATATTTTTTAATATTATAAAAATATAGATTTTTCTAAAATCTCAACCTCATTTTGGGGACATATTTAATATTAATATTTACAATTTTCCATGAAATGCATATTAAAGTATTTTTATAAATTAACAAAATATTTACATGGTTATTACTTTATTATTATGAACAGATTAAACAAATGCAAAATAAAAAAAAAACTGAAATTTAAAATAAAAAAAAATATTAGTATGACGAAGACTGTTGGAAATAACCAAAGGCAAAGCCAAATAATAACATCTGTTACCTAGCCTCTATCACGTTATTTCGGTAGCGGTGCTTATACTTATATAACTTATAACCAAGCTCCTCACGAAAATGAGGAGAGACCCGTGCTCAGCAGTGGGACGATATGGGTTAACGATGATGATTATGATGATGAACCAAATGAGCTTGGTCGAACGTTAGCCAACGCATAAAAAAACCTACCCGGCTAACATATAAAACCTACGTGGCTAACGCATAAAACCAAATGGATAACGCATAAAACCTTCGTGACTTACGCATAAAACCTACATGGCTAATGTATAAAAACCTACGTGGCTAACGTATAAAACCTAAGTGCCCAACGCATAAAACCTACATGGATAACGCATAAAACCTTCGTGACTTACGCATAAAACCTACATGGCTAATGTATAAAAACCTACGTGGCTAACGCATAAAACCTACGTGGCTAACGTATAAAACCTACATAGCTAAAGTTTAAACAACCTACGTAGCTAACGTATGAAATCTACGTGGTTAACGCATAAAACCTACATGGCTAATGTATGAAATCTACGTGGTTAACGCATAAAAAAATATCAGAATATTATTTCGTAGCATGGATGGATGCTACTGTGACCTCTACACTTCAGTTTTTAGCCATACAAAAGACATCAACGCGCGCCTCCTTGGCCTCAGGGACCTTTAAAATTTTGACACATTATTAGATGAGGTTTAGTGAATTGATTTTAGAACTAAAAGAAGCCATTTTTTGTTAACTTTCTTTTTGGTTATTGTTAAATTTGCTAAGTACCGTAATGCGATTAAATAAATTCAAATATCTAATAGACATAGAATTGGTCCTTCATAAATATTTTTGATTATTTTTTTCATTTATCTATACCAATAGGAGACAGTTTTTGACTTGCAAAAGTATATAATTATGGCCTACTGACTTAATCCTACTAATATTATAAATGCGAAAGTTTGTGAGAATGGATGGATGGATGTTTGTTCCTCTTTCAGGCAAAAACTACTGAACGGATTCGAATGAAATTTGGCACACAGATAGTTTATAACCAGGATTGAGTAATAGGGTACTTTTTATCCCGATAGTATGGTCCCGTGGGACAAAACGGGAACTACGTGGGGCGCAGCTAGTATATTATATTATTTCAAAACTGAAATCATTTATTATAAGTAGGCAATAATTATACACTTATTTATTTATTCTTTAGCACACAAATGGAGTACAAGGAGTACTTAATGCTAAGTAGCATTTTCTACCAGTCATCCTGGAGGTGTAACTGAAATGGTGGTGGTGTGGCGAAACGAGAGAGCAGAGAAAAGTATATTTAAAAGATATTTAGTGATAGAGTATTTTATTATAATACAACTAAATATATAACGTTCTAATAGACTAATAAATGCAATACAATATGGATAAACATAGTTAAGGATACATTATATCGAGTAGGTGAAAAAAAAATAATTTAATAAAGAAACTAAAAAATAACTAACTTTACCTATAAAAAACTGTCTCTTATAAGAATAGAAAATAAAAGGCCTCTCTATTTTTGCAACGAAACATTATAACACATAGAAATACACCACAATAATTAGTCTTATCCTTCGGTCAACAATACACCGTCTTCATCATCATTATCAACCCATAACGTCCCACTGCTGGGCACGGGTCTCTCCTCACTTTCGTGAGGAGGGTTAGGCTATAATCCACCACGGGGGCCCAGTCCGTATTGGTGGATAACATACCTACCTCCGAAATAATTCTCGGCTAGGTATGTGGGTTTCCTCATGATGTTATCCTTCATAGAAAAGCGAGTGATAATTACGTACATATGTTTTACAGAAACACATTGGTACGTGCCCGCACTGGGATTTGAACTCACGTCCTTCTGATTGACATCGTCTTATGAAAAGATATTTATGTAAATTACATGAGATTACGTTCGTTAACATTAGATTTTCTTGAATATCTTACAACTTAATAACTGTATCACAAATATCGACGCCCAAGACCTTAATTTGCATAGCGATATCAAAAGAAAATAATCTATATATACATAAAAATGTTATGTTGGTTTTTGTACGCTTCAAAAACTCAAAAAGTTCTGCACCGATCGAGCTGAAATTTTAACATGATATATAATCCGCATCAAGGATTGTTTTTATCTATTTTTTTCATCAGTGACATATCAGCGAATGTGCGAATGTGTCACAGCGAAACGTGACAGGGTACAGCTAGTAATATATAATTTTTATTATGTGATACATTTCCAATTTTTAGCGGCGCCTCATGGTTTTACCCGCAATGAGTTAATACAAAACGCAATTAATTAATACAAAACAAAGTATTCTATGTTTTAACCTTGGTTATAAACTATCTGTGTGCCAAATTTCATCCAAATCCGTTCAGTAGGTTTTGCGTGAAAGACTAACAAACATCCATCCATCCATTCTTACAAATTTTACATCATCATCATCAACCCATAACGTCCCACTGCTGAGCACCGGTCTCCTTCACTTTCGTTAGGCCATATTCCACCACGGGGGGCCGGTCCGGATTGGTGGATAACATACCTCCAAAATAATTCTCGAGTTCAGAAATGTTTATACTTATAATATTAATAGGATAAGGTAGGATATTTGCATGTGGTATCTCAGGCAACGCCACATGTATTAACTAGTGTAGGCTCTTGATAATACAACGATAAACTTTATAACTAATAGACTCGTGTCAGTCACACGCCAAAATAATATCTATCCGATAATAGCGATAACGATAATTTAATAATAAATAATTAATATTATCATTATCAGATTTACTGCTTTTAATAACGAAAATTGACCACTATGGGTTATCGCTTAATTAAACTATATTTAGATATTGATTATAGGTAGATAGTGGACCAGTGGTCGGAATATCACCATAATTAATTTAAATTTTAACACATTCACTGCTGAAAACACAACTGTGGTGTTTTTCGTAACTTGCCGCGAGAAAACACAACTGTTGTGTTTGTTGTATGGGAAAACACTACGGTGTGTGCCGATACGTACCCGTGCCTAAACATGTTTTATTTTTATTTTATTAATTCACGTAATCCAACAGCGTTTTTCAATAAATATAAACAACTAGCTGTGCCCTGCCACGCTTCGCTGTGGCACATTCGCACATTCGCTGATATGTCACTGATGAAAAAAATAGATAAAAACAATCCTTGATGCGGATTATATATCATGCTAAAATTTAAGCTCGATCGGTGCAGAACTTTTTCAGTTTTTGAAGCGTACACAAACCAACATAACATTTTTATATATATAGATTGATATAGTAATTTCTAATCGACTTCAAAAAAAGGAGGAGGTTCTCAATTCGACTGTATTTTTTTTTTATGTTTGATACCTCATAGCTTTCGACTGGGTGAACCGATTTTGATGATTCTTTTTTTTTGGTATAAAAATATGGCCAAGACAGGATCACTTATTATATTAATTAACAGTTGACAGTTTTACAATTATATTAATGAATTACGGCACAATGTGTGTGTGCTTGATGTATTTTGATAAACGAGGTTTCATTGGACTCTTCATAATTACGAGAGTAATATAGGCTACATTGGCAGTCGGACTCATTGTTTTTTTAAAAATAAATATCTAATTATCATAAGTGTACAAGTGACCTACTTATTCCCCAGGTATAATGTGACCAGCCATGTCTTCTCAAATCCTGTCTCCGACGATGTACCGCCGGGAGTCAGAGGAGAAACCCCTGGAGATTGACCAGGAGTCTTCCAGGTACGGATATCCTCAACAGCTACGAATATATTCGTAACTAGCAATGGGCGAGATGTGCCTATATCTATAAAAACCCTGCTTCGAAGTCCATCAGCTCTTTGGCATAATAGCCCTGGTTCTAAGTCCAGCAACCCCACGTCCATAAGAACCCTGCCCCATGTCAATAACAACCCTGCCCCATGTCCATAACAACCCCGTTCCATGTCCATAACAACCCTGCTCCATGTTCATAACAACCCTGGTTCCAGATCCAGCAGCCCCAGGAACATCAAGTACTACGAGGAGAAGACCTGCCTCAATCAGAAGAAGTCCTTTTGCATCGATGCTCTGCTGTCCAAGAACGAAACGACGCTCCAGGAGAAGATGAGCCACCATCTAAGCATGATACAGAACAAGAATTATATAACGAGGTAAACTTATCTTTAAGCCGTCATTTATTTCTTTGTTTTTTTATTTAAATACTAGCAGCACCCTGCGGCTTTACCCAAGATAACGACTATCTTCATGCCGAAACAAAAGAAAGCATTTTGATGAAATGAAGTATATAGATACTTTGAAACCTGGAATAAAACAAAGAAAACTTATTGTCGCGTAAAAATTTACGGTTCTTATGGGATAATAGTGAAAGCGGGTGAAAACGCAGGACGCTGCTAGTAGATAATTACCCCTTCCTCCCAGGTACCAAGAAAACTACGACGTCCAGATAGAACAGAACACGATAAGCAAGTTCCCAGAAGAAGGCCAAGGGAGCCCCAGGTCGCAGAGCTCCAGGAGTGGCAGTCCAGGCTCGGATGATGGAAACCAGTCGGGGTACAGCCCCCCCATCTCCCCTGGCGTGGAGGGGGGGAACGAGGAGTATGAGAGCTATAGACCTGGTGAGTTATCGCAGATACATGGAACCTGACACCTAACTAGGACTCCCTGCGTCTAGAGAATCAGTAACTACGAGAACCATGGTCCTACAAACATGCAGACGCAGAGCAAATACAAAATACACATAGACACACAGTGACGCCTTTCTCCAGTTGGGATAGGCAGAGACTATTTCCGTCCCCATGCTACGATCCCAGCGGAAAGCAGTACACCAACTCCCTGACACCCACAAAAAAACCCCACCATCACATCCAAATTAAAAAAATGCCGAAGGTTTATTAATGTTTAAATCTGGGGGTCACCACGTACTCATTCTTATTCCATGCAGTTCATTTTGAGGCCTTAAACTGAACGGCCTAGATTGGCACCACACACTAATAAATGACAAACATGACGTGACGTCACTCAAAAATAGGCTGCAGAGAATGAGAGAGAAAGAAAATGAGATGGAGCTATATAAACTCCAATAAATGCAAACAAATTGTTCCGATCTCTCTGGATAAATGTCTCTGGTCGACTTATGGACGCTGAACGATATTGGTGGTGACAGTTAGCAGGGCAGTTCAGTTTAAAGCCTTAAACTGGATGGTTTAACTGTTCGTGGTGAGGCCCCTGATATTGATACAACTTATTTTCCCCAGGAATCATCCCCAAGCCAGGCCTCCTCCCCCCGAACCCGGCGATGGTGTCGCAGCCCATGTTTTATCCCCCGGGGGCCCCGGCACCGCTCTCTGCATTCCACCACCCCGAGCGCATGCTGCAGCATATGCAGTTGGAGTGGCTGGCGAGGAGTGGAATGTTCTACCACCGGATACCAGAGCTTGGAGGTAAGGTGGTTCACTACTGAAAACACAACTGTTGTGTTTTCATAAGTTGCCGCGAGTGGGGCCGTCCATTAATCTCGAGAAGTTATTTTTAGCATGCCCTCCCCCCCTGGTGATACGTGGTGAGGTTTAAGACCCTCCCCCCCCTCCCCATCACGTGCATTTTTAGTACTTACCTACAAAGATTACCTATTTTTAGATTATTATATTTTTTGAATTTTTAGAAATCGCGCGTTTGACGAAAGCATAAGTACACGTGATATCTTACTACCCCCCCCCCCCCCCCTCTCCCCCCTGTGATATTTCGCGGCGCTGTTACTCTTATGGGCAGGCGTAGCGCTTACCATCAAGTGAACGACTTGCTCGTCTCGTCACTCAGTCAAATTAAAAAAAAATACTTTGACGTTTGGTTTTTTGCCAAGTTTCACTCCGTCCGTTTAAGATGTGTAATCTCCACCTACAATGACGAAACTGTATGATTCAAAACACTTATAAAAAATATATATCAAAACGGTGAAATAATAAAACGATTTCTCATCCCAAGTTTCATTTAGAACATATCTTATCAGAGAAAATACTTTTAGATGAATATTGTGTCCGATAAACCAGATAATCACGGATACGTCCATCAAAATGATAAATAAATCCATTCATGTCTTCAATATCGGTAACTGTTCAAGATTTAGCAATAGTAGATTGTATTACAAGGGAACAAAATAATGTTTTTAGGGCGAGAGCGATTTTTTTAATCCAGAGCGAAGCGAAGGATTCTATAGTAGAATCCCGAGCGTAGCGAGGGGTTCTAGAGTAGAATCCTAAGCGTAGCGAGGGAGTCAAAGTACTTCGCTCGAGCTTAAATAATTTTGTTACCGTGTGGTACACGATACTTTTCATCCCAAGCTGTGAGAAAAATTCATCATACGAGAAAAAAAACTTTTTTTTTTAATTTGGATAGCAAATGCCGCGTCGGCACGCGCTGTTTTTTTTATTACCGGCCAGGACTTTATTGAAGCGAATTGCGTTCAAACTTTATGATTCAACAGTGTTCCAAATTCAAAACTCATTTCGTCACTGTTATTAAGTGCGCGGAAAAGACCCACTTTGCTCGCACTTAACGAGGAGCAAAATGCCTCTTTTCGAATACATGGGATGAAAAAGTATATCTGTAAACTTTATCGACAACTTTTTCTTTTTATTTTTCTGTTGTATTTCAGCTTCGTACCATTAGTAACTTGAGCCAGTGTCAAATATGAATCATCAAGCTTAAGTTTTTTTACTAACTGCGCACCGCGGATTTACCCACGTAATTCCCGTCCCCGTTGCAACATGGAGATAAAATATAGCCTATATTACTCGCTGATAACGTAGCTTTCTATTGGTGTATGAATTATTAAAATCGGTTCAGTTGTTTAGGCATGAAAGTGTAACAAACAAACAAACAAAAAAACTCACATTCGTTTTTATAATTATTAGTTAGAATTTAAAAGTAATTGTAGGTCCCGTTTAATCTCTATCGATTGGCACCTCCGCCAAACTACGACATATGCGCTAAATATGATTACACTTGCCCAAACACCCCTAGCAAATAAAATAATTTATCAACCCCCGATATATCGCAAGGGTGGCAGTGTGGGCAAATAAAATTAGCCAAATTCGCTAGTGTTAAGTTGGGTATTTTCACGGCTTTTTTAATCCTAAGGGATGAGGGTGCGCGTCTTTTTGTTGGACGTCTGGTGTGCTTATAATAAATTATTGCTTAATTTTAATAATAATTAATATGATTATGTTAAAAAAACGCCTGAAAAAATTGCCAGTACACCTTTTATAAAATACGTGTCCGGTACTGCGAGCTGATCAAAATGAGTCCAAACACCATCACTCTACTGTTAGTCGCTGAGGAGTTCCGCTGTCTAGTACCTGTACTGTTAACGGAACTTGACAGGCATGCAGCATTTCAATTCAATTCAACCACGGGAATGGGATCAAAATTTCCTTTTTTTTTAACCTTATTTGTATGAGTGACGAGACAAGCAAGTCGTTGAACTGCCCATAACAGTTACAGTGCCACCCAGAACTTTGCATTGCATAATCTGCGCTCATCACCCTGAGACATCGGCTCTAAAGTCTCATATGGCCAGTAATGTCGCTGGAAACAGTGCCCTTCAAACCGGAACACAGTAATGTGCACACTACTGCTTGGCGGATGAATATCTGGCTTCCCCAGGCGGTCTCTTGCAGAAGAGGCCTCCCACTATAAACTACCCGCAAGATTTAACCCGAACATGGCATTGCATTAATGAAACCCAGGGCCGGATTATCCATAAGGCGCATTAGGCAACTGCCTAGGGGCCCACGGGGGCCTAACCGATGCGGCCGATGCGGACCACGCACAAAGATAAAAAAACGTTTCATCTAACAATTTCAAACTGATTGTACCTACCTCATAAGAATATTTTCTTTCGTTAAACAATATATTTTATTGCATTTATCAAGATTAACTTAAAACGCCGCGTCGCGTCTCATTTCTCTTTCCTACTTCATCATAAGACCTAAACCATAACTTATCTATAACTATAAAAAAAAAAAATGTTTAAATGTAAATGTATTTTACTGTCCATCCAGAGGTTGTCTGGAAGAAATCGCTTTCAGCGATAAGACCGCCCATTGTACTACCCTTGTTTACCTACTGTAATTCTTCTGTACTGTGTTTAATTTTGTTTCTGATGTACAATAAAGAGTTTTTCTATTCTATAATCTATTCATCATTTCAATGAAAGCAAAAAGAAGGAGTCAATCTGATCGACTCGACTTTTGTAATAGAAGTAAGGAAAGAGTAAAGTAAAGGAGCCTCGAGAATTGCATTGCCTAGTGGCCCCGATAGGGTAAATCCGGCCCTGATGAAACCTTCTAAAAAAACGAATGCATAACGTTTCGCAAACGTGTTCAACTGCTCAGTGGCTGACTAATGAGTTATTGGCTATCAGCCAGTAGTTTTCACTACTTATTCACAAGCAAGTGTTGCTTCTGACTATTTGCTCGTCACCCCTTGTTTACGCACATGTCACTGAATCGGGTACCGAACCACGCACCCCTGTTAAATCCTTTGCCGTGACGTGGCCAAAGAGAGGTGTCATGCTTCCAAAGTCACTAAAAAAGACCGCCTGAGGAAGTACCACCACCTTTGCCATATATTCGTCCGCCAAGTAGTGTGCAAACATTACTGTGTTCCGGTTTGAAGGGCACTGTTTCCAGCGACATTACTGGGCGTATGAGGTTTTAGAGCCGATGTCTCAGGGTGACAAACGCAGTGTAGGCGCGCAGGATTCTACAGTGCAAAGTTCTGGGTGTCAATGTTATGGGCAGGCGTAGCGCTTACCGTCAGGTGAACGACTTGCTCGTCTCGTTACTCTGTGAAATAAATAAAAATACATGGAGAAAATCTCCCCAACGCATTGAATAATACATTCTTGTCGCAATAAGCGAAAGGAAGCTTTAAAATTTAAAACTAATCAAAACCAGTTACAAAAGAAATTGAAATGATTTCAACAAATTGCGCTGAAATTGAATGCTTCACCCTATTTAATCCCACGTCAATATTATCTGCACACAATCACATTAGTGTTCATAACAGGTACATTTACCCGACATATGGTATGTCTATAAAAGCGTTGGTACGCGCCAAGCGATTAAGGTTACCCTACTAGTTTACCCGACGGCACCGGCAGGGTTAAGAATTCACCGTTGTCATTTTTATAGATTTCGAAATGTCAAACTTTTCTGTTACCCTCGACCGCCACGTAAGAGTTGACTCTTGGACATGAAGGTTTATTGAAAGAAGTTTGTAATAAGGCAAAGAGTTTGGGAGTAAGAGGTCGTCATAGAGTATACAAAGGTTTTAAAAGGTTTAGTATTGACATCTCTCCTCAGGAGGCACACCATGACCTTTTATAGCGATTCAATTAAAGACCTAAACTGAACCGCGTCGCATAATCGTACCGTGACGTCTTATTTTTTATGTTGCTGCCATTTTCAACCTTAAATGGATCATTTTAGGTTGAAAATGGCAGCAATCTAAATTGAGTCGCTAATAAGCCCGTTTCAACCTAAACTTCCAACATAAAAAATAAGACGTCACGGTACGATTATGCGACGCGGTTCAGTTTAGGTCTTCAATTGAATCGCTATAAGAGTTCATGGTAGGCCTCCAGTTCTCAATTTGACCACAGACTTTAACCATAATCTAAAGAGTATTTCATGAGAGTTTTTTCTACTTTTATGATGCCCCGACAAGGGCTTGGACTATTCGCTATTTTAGACATGTCAAGCCGCCTGCTTCGGATATTTGCATTACTAGCTGCGCCGCGCGGTTTCACCCGCGTAGTTCCTCTTCCCGCGGGAATATGGGGATAAAAACTGCCTCTGTTACTAGCTTTCAACGTAGCTTTCCATTAATGAAATATTTTTTTTTAAATCGGTGCAGTGGTTTAGCCGAAACCTTACACATTTCCATATACACTTTCATCCCCTATATTTATTTTACCCCCCTCAAGGGTAACTTTTACATACTTTAAATGTCATATTTATTTATTTCGAATCAAAAGCCTAAAAGAAATTTCAAGCTTCTAGCTTCAAAAAGACGAAACTTCCATACAAACTTTCATCCCCTATTTCAAACAATAATTTTTTCGTATCAAAAAGTACCCTATGTCCTTTCTCAGGCTCTAGACTATCTCTGTACCAAATTTCATTTCAATCGGTTCAGTAGTTTAGGCGTGAAATAGCAACAGACAGACAGACAGGCAGACAGACAGACAGACAGACAGACAGACAGACAGAGTTACTTTCGCATTTATAATATAAGTAGGGGAAGTAGGGATTAGCTCTATAAAATGAAATACTTACAATAATAAAAAAAACATTAAATCGATGTTTTATTCGATATTTCGTGACCTCCGAAGCTAGGGAAATCTGAACAAATTAAATAATTAGTAATGCGACTAATTAAATAATTAATAGATACATATTAACGCACGTTTAAACTTAATTTAAAAATAAACCGTTCGCAGTAACATCTTAACTGGGTAAGGGCGGGGCTCTACGTATTGCGGTAACTAAAATAATTAATTTAAATTGCTAATTAATAAAATGTGAAAAAGTTTATTCATTTGGGGAAGGTATGTTTATTGATAGAACTTAAATTTTGCATATTTTGTACTATTTACAAATTATTTACTTACTTTTTGGCCTAATATTTAACATTGCTGTATTCCGGCTTGAAGGGCACTGTTTGCAGCGAAGTTACTGGGCATATGAGACTTTAGAGCCGATGTCTCAGGGTGACGAGCGCAGTGCAGTGCCGCGCAGGATTATGCAATGCAAAGTTCTAGGTGGCACTGTAACTGTTATAGGCAGGCGTAGCGCTTACCATCATGTGAATGATTTGCTCGTCTCACCACTCAGTCTAACAAAAAAAAAAAGAAAAAACAAATGTATGGGACACATAGTAGAAGTAAAACTTCAACTAAAAATATTAAAAAAGAAAAAGTTTTTTACAAATAATTATTTAAAAAATAAACGAAATGTAACTCTCTCTCTCTCTCTTTCTATCTTCACTAACTTATATCTCCCTTTCAACTTCCGTTCGCCTCGCCCGGTCACATTTTTCGTAACGCATTCACCAGCTTGCCCCCCAAGTTAAGCGTGCGTAAAGAAGTTCTACTACAAAAACTTTCTTTGTCCTGTGGTGTTTCAATAAACAGTTTATCTATCTCGTCTCGTCACTCAGAGAAATAAAAAAAAATAAAAAAAAAAACTATAGATCGATCTTGTCCCGCTAACCGCTAACACTCAGGCCAGCGGCTAATTCCCACCCTAAGGGACTCTAAGCCAATTATGAGGCAGCAATTTGTTCTCGCAAACAAAGGGAACCGGCCCTTAGCAAATTAGATCCACGTACTAGGGACGTGCTAGACGTGTGATGGTAAATTATCGATAAAAAAAAAACGAGACGAGCAAGGCGTCCAATTCTATAAAATAACTAACCTATCAATTGTGTGTCGGCAGTGTCTCAATAGGATAGTCATTGACATTTGGTATTCTATAAACTATTATTTTTGCTAGCCACACTGAAAACTATTGTACTGCCACACAACAGCCACACCACAGGCACACAATCGACACACTACTGAGACACCACTGAGACACCATTGGAGTTTTCGCAGAATGACAAATTTGCAACAGTGGCAATATAATGTCTGTAGTGTGTCGATAGTATGTCAATGGCGTGTTGCTTTACTCTAAGTTACAGAATTGGGCCCCAGTTGGTAAGCGCTACGCCTGCCCATAACAGTTACAGTGCCACCCAGAACTTTGCATTGCATAATCCTGTGGCGCTGCACTGCGCTCGTCACCCTGAGACATCTGCTCTAAAGTTTCATATGCCCAGTCATTTCGCTGGAAACAGTGCCCCTCAGACCGGAACACAGTAATGTTTGCACACTACTGCTTGGCGGATGAATATCTGGCAAAGGTGTGGTACTTCTAGGCGGTCTCTTGTAGAAGAGGCCTCCCACTTCAACTATATTGTCGATTGGTTGTTACCAGCCACATTACCCGAGATCTTTTATAGGGTTTACGTTTGGACCATGGTCCTCGTAGTTCTTGGTTTCCTACATACATTTCAAGTTTTCAACCCATGTCGGTCCACTGCTGAGCACGGGTCTCCTCTCACTTTCCTCGGAAGATTAGGCATTATCCACCACGGGGTCTCAGCCCGAATTGGTGAATAACATACCTACCTCCAAAATCATTCTCGGGTTTCTTCACGATGTTTTCCTTCACTGAAAAGCCATACATACATTACATACATATGTTTTACAAGAAACATTGGGACGTGCTCGCACTGGTATTTGAACTCACGACACACCTTGAAAGGCGGACATTCTCCTACTAAGCTACGCTATCGATAATTCTCCTCGTACATTTGTCCCCTCCCTACAAAGAGTGGCAAAAACGAGTGGGCTGCAGAGGGACAACCTCGGTGGGTTGGCAGTAAAGGAATCTATTTATCCAGAAAATGTCGGATTTCGGACATTTAAAGGTTACGTACTTATATAATAAGCATATTTAACTTAAACTGAATCTGTTATTTAACCGACTTCAAAAATTGAGAAGGCTTACAAATCTTTTTTTTTTTAAATATCGACTTCTACTTTGTTTTTAGGGTTCCGTACCCAAAGGGTAAAACGGGACCCTATTTTACTATGGCTCCGCTATCTGTCTGTCTGTCTGTCACCAGGCTGTATCTCATGAACCGTAATAGTTAGACAGTTGAAATTTTCATAGACGATGTAATTCTATGGCCGCTAAATCGGTGTTTTATGGGTCGCTTTGGTTATTTTTTTTATTTCATTTGAAAGTATATATTATACTGTCAAATTGCTCCCATTGTTTAATCAAAATCGGTTCAGTAGGTTGGTTTTTAGTAGTCATATGAAGTCGTTTTCTTCGGTCCAAATAATTATTTGTTACGAGTGTTTGGTCAAAGTTTCACACGCGCTTACTATTATTCCCTCAGCAACTGTAAATTTTTACGGGATAAAAGTATTCATTTATTGTCCTTTTTGATCTATTTTACTCGTTTTAAGGTCATTTAATTTTGGGGTCACCTTGGTTCATATAAAAATTTCACCATCACACACATAGCTCCCGACCCCTAATTAGGACTCCCTGTATCTAGGGAACCAGGAACTACGAGGACCATGGTCCAACAAACACGCAGACTCAGAGCAAACACATGGCTCACACAAATCTTTGCCCTGCGCGGGAATCGAACCCGCACACACCACTAAGGCCGTAAAAGGATCGGGAATTTATTCTGGCTTTTTCTTTGCCTACGGTTGGCTATACTCAAACCGTAACATGTCTAATTTATATTTAATCTAACCCATACCTGAAATCCTAGATATTGTATATTTTGAAAAATCTTAAAAAAATATATTAAAAAAAATCTTTACTTATAATAAATTATCTCGCCGTTTGATTTAAATGTAACCATTTGTAACCAGCTAATCAATTGCCGCCACTTATAGAAATCACCCATAAAAACCACCCTAGCGAGGGGGTGGAATTTTAAGGGTAGTTTAATATTTATAAGGGTGATTAGTTTATGGCTATAAATTGGGGTGACGCATTTATTGTCTGTTAATTTGTTTGTTTTTGTGTCCATAAGGGCGGAAAATGAGTCTTTTTAGTTCACTGACATTTGGTGTTAGCTTGAGATTGGTGATTTCTAATGAATGACCCATTTTTAATTTAATTTTCATTTTCATTTAATCATTCAACTAAAGGACGAGAACGATTTAACACGTTCACTGCTGAAAACACAACTGTCGTGTTTTTCATAACTTGCCACGAGTACGGAAAAACACAACTGTTGTGTTTGTTGTATGGGAAAACACTAGCACCGGGCCGCACCCGTGGTTAGACAAGCAAAACGGCTCAGCAGTCAAAGTGTTAACAATTTTTAGGGTTCCTCTAAACTTTAGAGTCTAAAGGAAAAAGGAACTGGTGTTCAGAGTGACGAGCGCAGTTCAGTGCAGCGAAAGATTTTGCAGCTGTTGTGGGCAGGCATCGCTTACCATCAGGTGAATGACCTGCATTTCCTGGTAGTCAGTGTAATCATCATCAACAACCCATAACGTCCCACTGCTGGGCACGGGTCTCACCTCACTTTCGTGAGGAGGATTAGGCCATAATCCACCACGGGGGCCAGATCCGGATTGGTGGATCACATACCTACCTCCGAAATAATTCTCGGGTAGATATGTGAGTTTCCTTACGATGTTTTCCTTCACCGAAAAGCGAGTAATAATTACGTACATATGTTTTACTTATGTTGTACGTGCCTGCACTGGGATTTGAACTCACGACCTTCTGCTTGGAAGGCGGACGTCCTCCCACTAGGCTACCACCGCTTAAAGATAATTGGGATGTATCTGAGGTAGTAAATCCATGGCTTTGTCTCCGGGCCCGCTTAACGGAGTTAGCCGCTCGGCCGCGCGCGCCGAACCAATCAGGATAACTCGATTGCTACCCTGCCGGTCCTGTGTGGGTCTTGATATGTATTGTTTTGTATTATGTTGTATGAAACAATCATCTTTCTTAATCTATATATCGACGCTAGAAAGCGTAAACGCTGTAACCCTTTGACCGACCCGAAAATACTTTTTTTACATATTTGGAAACAAACGCTGTAACCCACATTTCAACGTCCCCTAGGAACTTTAGGATATAACTAAGGTAACAGTATTGTAGCTTTGTATGAAACACACCAAATATCCAAAATTTACGTTTTTAGGTCGAATAGATGATTTTGAGTTATGATTTTTTTTCAACAAAAAAAATGTTTTTTGGCTCTGGTGAACAATTTTGCGTTTCAAGGTTACAGCGTTTACGCTTCCTAGCATCGATATATTTACAAGCTGTGCCCTGCCACGCTTCACTGTGGCACATTCGCACATTCGCTGATATGTCACTGATGAAAAAAATAGATAAAAACAACCCTTGATGCGGATTATATATCTTGCTAAAATTTCAGCTCGATCGGTGCAGAACTTGTGAGTTTTTGAAGAGTTTTTTTCATCATCAACCCATAATAATAAACCGGTTCAGCAGTCAATGTGTTAAGAACGTTTATCTGTGCATTTTTTTTTTAATCGGCTAGTGTAACATTTGTATGCCATGTCCTTTTATTATTAGGGCCAAGCCGCTACAGCCATTTGTGATACGTGTTACCCTAATTTGGCTTCATGCTGGTACTTTAATGGTTGGCATACCCTATTGTCCAAAAGGGACGACATAATATTTAAGTGTCTTAATTTTATTCCATTGAGATATAAATTAATTTGTAACATGAATTCTCAAAGTTATAATAATTATAAAACTTAGGGTCAATCCGCACAAACAAATTAAGCAATATGTCCGTTCTTTTTTTTTATTGGATTTTAATTAGCACCTCTAATATTAGTCCTTGAAAAAGAAACATAGATAGGTATCTAATGAATGGTATTTGAGAACAAAATAGTATTTAAAATTTAAAACGTTATTCAAAACGATTTATTTGTACTTAACTGTTTTACTTAATTTTCATACATTCGCATAAAAAAAACGTTTGACGTGACGGTATGGTCATAGAGACTGTAGCCTAATTATTATTAAGAAACATGAACCCGACAATCGTTACGCCGTCAAAAAATCTTTTCGCTCGTTGTCTGACTTCTCGATTGTAATCAACTTAAATCGATTTTAAACAAATTTCTTCATTATATTTATTTTTTCTATAACCAGTTTTTTTTTTGTCGGCAACAGAACTACTAGATTAAACATACAGCTTGATCCGTCCAAAATGACAGATGCGTTCCGATTCACGCGAGCTTTTATCGCTTGCGCAAACAACGCCAAATGTCGCTAATGCAATACTGTTAGGCTTAATTGATAATTATCATTTTTATAGGCTCAGCGGCGGTTTTGATAAATGTATTATTGTGGTAATTCCGCTGAGTGATGCCGTGTTTCTATTTTATTAATATTTTTTGGTGCTTGAGCTTTGTGATTTCGAGATTACAGAGTTTTTGATGTTATTAAAAATAGCGTCTCTTTATTAGTTACTGTAGATACTGTAACAAGGTTTTATTCTGATATTCGCTCAAATTATACTGTTCGGAGAAATAGGTTTATTGGTTTTTAGATTTTATTTATTGTTTTACCTAATTAGGTACATAAATGGTAATAATTGTCTCGCTATTTCTTTTATGGCCTACTTTAAGAGTCTACATTGACATAGGTTATTACTCAAATTACATAATCTACAGAAAAAAATAACTAGGCATTCCACTGCGTACATTTCCTATAAAATTACGACTTAAATATTACAATATTTAAAATTTCAATACTTTTAAAACACCATCGTTGTCATGATAAAACACCCACTTATTTTCTTAAAACCCGCCACGAGGCTAAAGTCATCGCGTACATACAGCCACCTATAATGAAGATTTTAAAATATTTAAAACTACATTAACTTACGGGCTTTTACCTCCAAACGCAAACAAGACTCCGTGCTCAAGGGCTGGTATCGAAAATCAATAAATAACATTGTACTGTTTAATTTACGTGACTTTTCTCTGGACTCCAAGCAGATTGTCGTGTAAACAGGATTTAAGTTTGGTAATAAACTTTTAACGATGTTTGTTATTGGAACGGCATTGCTGGGAAACTAATGGACGATTCGGAGAATCGATTCATTGATGATAATATCGTTCAATGGAATTAATTCAAGTTTATTTTTCAATCGAAAAGGGACTGAAGAATTGGACGACTCGGGTAGCTTGTTTGATGTGGGATTCGGCTTGAGTCAAGCTAGAATACGGTATTCCAATTAAGTATGATAAATAATTTTGTTCTTTTAATTTCCATAGTGGTCGGAAAGTGGTCGTAATTCGACCTTATTTCATTTTAAGTTTGAAAGTTGTTAAGGTTCTATTATCAAAGATCTCTATAACCACAGATAATACCAAGGTTAACACACCTATTAATTACGTTTTATTAGCCTATCTTTTACTAATAAATTATCTATTTAAATATATAAAAATGTTATCTTGGTTTGTGTACGCTTCAAAAACTCAAAAAGTTCAGCACCGATCGAGCTGAAATTTTAGCATGATATATAATCCGCATCAAGGATTGTTTTTATATATTTTTTTCATCAGTGACATATCAGCGAATGTGCGAATGTGTCACAGCGAAGCGTGGCGGGGTACAGCTAGTATAAAATAAAAATAAAAATCTGAGAACTGACAAGAGAAGTCAATACAAAACCTTTTTAAACCTTTGTATACTCTATGACGACCTCTTACTCCCGAACTCTTTGCCTTATTACAAACTTCTTTCAATAAACCTTCATGTCCAAGTGTCAACTCTTACGTGTCTTTCCTTCATATGTGTGTGTAATGTTTTTTTTTAATTTCTAATGCGTAATTTTATAGTATTTTAGCACCTATTCTCCGTATAAAGGAACTTTAGCTTTGCCCAATTTCATACGCCTTCGCCCGCGCCGGCCAAATTTTCGTAAAACAGGATCAGAAGCTTTTGCGTCACGTATTAATATTTCTTATATATATATATATGCCGATATTTCGATTTATTCGTCTCTCTACTACTTAAAATGTGCGCGAAATAGACTGTTTTTTGTCAAGTAAATAAAAAATATTACATTTTGAGGTCAAAAAAAAACCATGGACTGGACTGGACATGGATCTTTAACTTTCACTGCTGAGCCGATTTGCTTGTCTAGCCACGGGCGCGGCTCTGCGCACTCCATAGTCTTTTTCCATACAACAAACACAACAGTTGTGTTTTCAGCACTGAACGTGTTAAATCCATTTTACGAGAACATACTTAGTAATTTTTAATAACGTCATCTAAATCCGACCGTTCAATAATATTAATACCCCAATCCCTAAAAAAAATCCCCAATCCCTGAAAAAGATTCCCTAAAACCCAAAAGTTGCCAGTACAAAACGCAAGTACACCGCCATAAATCAACGAAAGCACGTAGTAATGTATAGCTAACGTAGTAAGGCCATATACAAATCGCTTCGAGGAACGAGATTAAAGAATCAGTAATGCCTCGCTTGTATGCGGACCACGCCCTCTGTAAATCTTGCCGGAGGTTGCTCTACTTCCGATATCATACATAGACAAAGGATTTTTGGCTGCTTCACTTATTCCGTTAGATTTATGACTAGAAAAATGTGTGTAGATTCTGTGGGGGTAAATAAAGTGCATTTTAGTGGGAGGCCTCTTCTGCAAGAAACCGCCTGGGGAAGTACCACACCTTTGCCTGATACTCATCCGCCAAGCAGTAGTGTGCAAACATCACTGTGTTCCGGTTTGAAGGGCACTGTTTCCAGCTGAGACTTTAGAGCCGATGTCTCAGAGTGACAAGCTCAGTGCACTGCTGCGCAAGATTATGCAATGCAAAGTTCTGGGTGGCACTGTGACTGTTATGGGCAGGCGTAGCGCTTACCATCAAGTGAAATTAAAATACATCTAAAATTGAAATTGAAATAAAAATCACTAACTTACATCTCCCTCTCAACTTCCGTTCGCCTCGCCTGATCACATTTTTCGTAACGCATTCACCAGCTTACTCCCCAAGTCAAGAGTGCGAAAGAAGTTTTACTTCAACAACGCGTCACCATAGAACAATAACAAAAAAAAACGTTCAATAACATTTTATAATAATGTAGAGCATCTTGCCTGCCGTAACGCTGCAATAACAAGCAATCTGTTAGAGTAGTCAACTTGTGGTATAAATAACGTCTGTCTACGCTTTATCGGGAAACTGGGGGTCGGCAGTTGGTACTACTGGGTGCAGGGGCGATTGAAAGACGAGTTCACATCTCGAGATTGGACAGCCATGGATTATACTCGCAGACATGGATTGTTAAGAATATAGTAATCTCATGAGCAAATACTTTACAGCCCACTTTAATTTTACGCGGCAAAGCTTCTTCTCCTTTTGGCGGCAAACCGAACTGTCATGGCGGCAAACCGAACTGTCACTTTTTATTTTTTTTTATTTATTCAATTGAAACGGCAGGAGCCAATTACGACAATCGATTACACAAAACACAGCAGAATACAGTTATTACGAAATACACATTCAAAGTTTCACTCTCACTCTCTTTGACAAAAACGCAAGCATTCTGACAGTATATCTGTGAGGTCTCCGCCGCATCTGGCGTCACCACAGAGTATCGCCGCTAGAGATGCCCCTTGGCACGGCGAATCGATAATCGCCGGTAACAGAATGTATCAATTTAGAAATAAATTCTAAACTTGTTGTTGAAGTCAAACTTTTTTACGCACGTTTGACTTCGCGAGTAAGCTGGTGAATGCGTGAAGAGAGCGTTACGAAAAGTGTGATCGGGCGACGCGAACGGAAGTGAAGAGGGAGATGTAAGTTAGAAAGAGAGAGTTACGTTTCGTATATTTTTGAAAATCTCTTGATTTTTTTATTTTTTTGTGATTTTTTTTTAAATATTTTTTTAGTTGAGGTTTTACTTCTACTGTGTCCATCACACATTTTTTTTTAAATAACTTGGTTCATCACCTTCAAACCCCAGTAACCCCACCATTTTTCTCCAGGCGCCCCACACGCCCTGCTCGGCAAGACGCGCCGCCCGCGCACCGCCTTCACCTCGCAGCAGCTCCTGGAGTTGGAAAAGCAGTTCCGGATGAACAAGTACCTCTCGCGCCCGAAGCGGTTCGAGGTCGCCACCAGCCTGATGCTCACTGAAACTCAGGTATCTGTTCACAGGCTTTTGTGTTACTAAGAGTATGTATGTGTGTGTGTTTGTGTGTGTGTCCGTTCAGTTGCGAAGATGGATATAGGTTGTCAGCTTATTTTAAGTATTTTTTTTTAAGTAAATTTCTTTACGGGAGCTTGGCATGGGGAGTAAGCTGGTGAATGCGTTACGAAAAAAGTGATCGGGCGAGGCGAACGGAAGTGGAGAGGGAGATATAAGTTAGTGACGATCGAAAGAGAGAGTTACGTTTCGTATATTTTTTAAATACTTATCCTTAATGGATTTTGTTAAACTCGTGACTTTAAGACTATCGGGAAACACAGACTCCGGCGAGGAGTTCCACTCTTCATCAAGCAATTGTCATCGTTCTTCGCATCATGGAATCAAGTTATTAAAGAAAGAAAGAAAGGAAAAACATTTATTCTGACACAACTGCACACAACAGCGAACAACGTACTTATTGAGAGACAAGACAAGAAAATGAAAACACACGATGAACATAATAGTGTACGCAGATAGCCGGCGCGCAGTGATGTCAGACAAGGCCTGAGCTCAGCATAATGCTGTGGTCAAACCACGACGCTGATTTTCAGCTGATTTTTTTGATATTAGGAAATGTTCCAGCGAAATTACTGGGCACATGAGACTTTAGATTACTAAAACTACTGCTTATGATTATTTTTTGATTATACTTTTTGAAGTCGATTCCCCAGCGCTGAGTGATGAGCTGTGTCGGCTCTACACCCCAAATAATTACTGTAGGATCAGGCGACATAAGTTGCTTGCAGTACCCATCAACAACCCATAACGTCCCACTGCTGGGCACGGGTCTCCCCTCACTTTCGTGAGGAGGATTAGGCCATAATCCAACCACGGGGGCCAGATCCGGATTGGTGGATCACATACCTACCTCCGAAATAATTCTCGGGTAGGTATGTGGGTTTCCTCACGATGTTTGCCTTCACCGAAAAGCGAGTGATAATTACGTGCATATGTTTTACAAGAAACACATTGGTACGTGCCCGGACTGGGATTTGAACTCACGACCTTCTGCTTGGAAGGCGGACGTTCTCCCACTAGGCTACCACCGCTTCCAGCCGTGCCCAGCTGCCGCACTGTCGCGCGCGCCAACTCGCCTCTTCCGCGCACCCTTTCTGCACTCAACGCTCTCTTGGCTTCCAGTCCTAAGACAGATCTGTTCGTGGATGGATGCTCAGAGATATTGTCTGTTTGTCTGAAGTTTTGTGAGAGCGATGAATGAATGTGTTTAGAGCTGTTCAATTTAAAATTGTTTTTATTTTCATGTTTATATTCTTGTTTCTATGTTAATTTTGAATGTTATAATTGTTTTGACACGATTATTATTATGTACTATTAGTTAATGTAATTAGTTTTGCCGTATTAATTCATTAATATAAATAATTCATAAATAAATGGAGCCGATGTCTCAGGGTGACAAGCGCAGTGCAGTGCCGCGAAGGATTATGCAATGCAGGGTTCTGGGTGGCACTGTAACTGTTATGAACAGGCTCACCCTCAGGTAAACGATTTACTCGTCTCGTCAGTCAAATAAAAAAAAATGCGTGCGGCGCGATTTATCTTCGAGTGTGACTTCAAATAGTGTGGTGTGTGGCGGCAGTTATGTTTTGCAAGATTAAGCGCGGGTAGTTTTTTTTTTAATTGAATTTGTGACGAGATGAGCAAGTCGTTCACCTGATGGTAAGCGCTATAAATGTTCTAGTTAGACATAAAGGTGTTTTTTTTTGTTGGTTCCAATTTGATCCAATTTGATCCAATGACTTGAAGGGGGTAAAAACCACGCTTAAATATTTCGTTAGATATCAACGTATAAAAAAACTCCAATCAGTTTTCACTAAACAAATAAATTAATATACTTTTTTAAACGACTTCAACAAAGGAGGAAGTTATCAATTCATCTGTATTTATTTTTTTATTGGAAGAAAACTGACGAAACGTACGTCACCAGTACATTTTCACCCTTCCTGCGTCGCCACTAAAAACAACCCACTTTGACAGTTGCGAAATGGCGGGAAAGCACCTGTCAAGTTGAGAGATGTCGGGATTTGAGCTTACAAAACGCTACACAAGATTATATGGGGGTCGAGGGTTGTTCTGCCGTAAATGTTATTGCTTGGGGCGCAAATGTGAGCTTTTAAGATTAATTCTCTAGTGTTTTCGGTGGTTCTACGTGGGTACGGGCTTTTACGAGGTGCGGCGTGATTTTTGGCGGGAAAACATGGCCGCCCATTTTTTAAGTGAACCTTCTTACGCGGAAACTCGTTCGATGTGAACTAGAATTATTATTGAAAATAAAATTTTAAAAACGCGTTACGTTTACATATATTTCGTTAAATGAGAAAGAAGAGAGAGAAGATAGATAATTATGACGTTTAGAGAGATAGAGAGAGAGCTATATTATTAAAACAATCGCTTCTATCACGTAGACACAATGCTGCACGCACAATTTTCTTTTTTCATTTTATTTTTTAAGGTCTAAAAGCAATATTTAAACAGCTAATCATGTACGAGATTTAACATAAGTCCAAAATGCTGATATTTATTTGAGATGGCATTGTAATTCAACGGGGCAATGCCGCATTCCAACACATTGACAACACTTGGCTGTCTATACGCACATAATTATAGGTTATTCAACTGTTTCATAAAGGGTGGTTCATTAATGGTGCACATTTATTGCATTGATATTTGAACCTAATTTAATTAGCAACTTTAAAAGAAATGCTATTTAAAACAGAAAAATCAGAGAATAGTGGGTTTAATTACATTTAAAAATGTAAGAATCGAGCACTTTAACAGTAAAAACTTTTTGTTGTCCACAGGTAAAAATATGGTTTCAAAACAGAAGAATGAAATGGAAAAGATCCAAAAAGGCACAGCAAGACTCTAAGAGCAAGGAACCATCTCACCAATCCGAAGAGAAGACAAAACCTAAAGACATACCTTTGCCGCAAGAACCAGAAAAACCTCCAACGCAGTTGGCGGGAGATTTGACAGCTGTCAAACCACCGCCGATGTTAGACAGGGACAGAATTATCGCGTTGGAAAGAGAGCGGGCGATGGCAGCGGCGAACTTTAATTCTAATTTGGAAAACAATAGACGTGGGATCGTGGTTATGTCGCAAGATGGCGGCCGACCGGTGGACATGTTTAGGCCGTATGTAGTATGAAAATAATGTAATTTTTGTTTTGTTTTACGTTTTTTATTTTGCATTAAAGAATTATCGTTCAAAAAGAAATTCAGGTGGAAAGTTCTTAAGCCTTCCGTAAGTAACACACTGCGTGTTCAAATTAAAAATTGTACGTGAAAAATATTGTCCTACCTTCCTGTTTAAACTGAGGGACCTCTGCACTTTGAATGCTTGCAAAATGTGTACGACAGCTCATGTAAAATTAATTATACGATAAAAATTTAAGTAAAAAAATTAAGATAAATAAATTAAATGTTCTAGTCGCTTTAGATTATATATATATTTCGTTTCGATGGTTTAATATTGGTAGTTTGTGTATATTAAATAAGATTAATTTATAACAAGAAATACTAATTACAAAGTTTGACGCGAAATTAAACCACTTATTGGTTAATATTTACTAATAAAGTCCGCTGACGTGACGTCACGAAAAATCCAACATGGCGGATGCTATTCGTAGTACTGTCAGCGAAGTAATATTTGATCGTAAGCATTCAGTTAGTTCTGGCACAATGTGCAAACAGTACCATTGCCATAAATAAAAAAAGTTATTTTTGTTGTTAATAAACGATACCAGTATTACATATAGCTTTAATGAAACTTAATAAGTTATAGAACAAGACATTACCCTTGACAATTTACGACAACAAAGCCGTGTATGTACCAAGCATACTGATCAATTCTTTTAAGCTACGTCTGTCCATATCTGAACAGTTGAACCAAGACCAGCGGGGCTATGCAACACGGTGCGGATCAGCTCGAGTTCGTTTCATTTTGACGTTTGATTGCCACTGGACTCGTAATTTCAATACGAATGACGAGTTCCGTGGCAATCAAACGTCAAAATGAAACGAACTCGAGCTGATCCGCACCGTGCTGCATAGCCCCGCAGAGAGTATTTTAAAGAAACTTAGTTTTGCACTAGCTCGTAATTGCTATTAATTTTGCGTCAAAACAAAGTAATCAGTGATTTTTGTAGTTTATGTAAGTAAGAAAGTTCCTAAGATCTTCGTCAAAAACCTTAGCCCTAATTTTAATAACTAAAGAAACATCTTTACGTACACCAGTATTATTATTTTAAGTAGCATTTAAGTTGTAAATATAATATTATTGTGTTAAATAAATTATAATTATTAATAATGTCCAGTCCAAGCGTAACCCTGTCACACAAAATTTTTAAATTACCATAATATTAAAATATATATTTTTTTGTTATATCCACGTATTTTTCCGTATTTGTAAATAAACATAATAAATAGGTACTAGACCTATACCAAATAAGGATTATTTGTAAAAAAATCTATGATTTATCTTATAATAATAAACTTAATATAAGTAAGTGACGATAGGACAAAAGTCACTAAACATAATTATTAAAGAATGTAAACTTTGCGTAAATAATTATTACTATTCAAATTTATGTTCATTGACTTTTGACGCTAACTGTACCTACTTAAGAAGTCCGCAATGTTAAAACCTTCTTTAGATACGACGAAACAATTTGCAATTATTACAATATTATCAGTTTTATTTCATTGACTATAGAAACGAGCAAGCGCTACGCCTGCCCAAAATAGTTACAGTGCAATCTAGAACTATGCATTTTATAATCTTGCGCGGCACTGCACTGTGCTCGTCACCCTGAAACATATTGAGTTGATTTGATTAGATGGAACAGGCCTGAAAATGGCTTATTAGCGACTCAATTTAGGTTGCTGCCATTTGCAACCTTAACTGGATCTCGTTTAGGTTGAAAATGGCAGCAACATAAAATATAAGACGTCACGGTACGATTATGCGACGCGGTTCAGTTTAGGTCTTCAATTGAATCGCTATAAGAGGTCATGGTAGGCTTGCAGTACGGAACTTAATTTTTTATACACCATTTTATTGGAATATTTATTTTATGGTCTATTTAGATGTATGTCTCATACCTTATTTAATTTGCAAATAATAAACTTATAATAATTTTGGTAACAAATATAATTGAATACATATTTATATAAGCTCACAGCACACTCGTTAAAATGAGGCGTAATAGACTTTTATGTATTGTATTGTATACTATTAAAATTTAAGTATTTGTAATTTATAATAATGAGGAATAATATAATGTGAAATAATAATTATGATTAATTGCGTAATGAACAAGCATAATAAAAATTAGTCAAAACGTTACGAAGATTTTGTTTTATTGTTCACTAGTTGCATTCCCTGGTTTTATCCGCGTTATTCCCCTCAAAAACTCTGCATTTCCTGGAGTAAAATAAATATAGTCTATAGCAAGGATATTGTAGCTTTCTTTTAGTGAAAGGATTTCTAAAATCGGATCAGTGGTTATGTAGGTTGCTTCTTATAAACAAACAAACACCAATATTATTAATTTGTTTTGTTCTAGTTTTAAGTTTTCTTTGTTCTGTGGTGTTTCAATAAAGAGTTTATCTATCTATCTATCTATCTATTATTTCCACTAATTAACATCGTGGCATGTAAATTAATTAATAGTAGAGTTTCTCGGTGCTACCTTCTCTGGCGGGCGTATTTCCGAAGCGCCGGTAGAGTTAACGGAGTTTCCTTTTCCTGTGCGAGATTCAGGCATGAGCCGCCACTTGAAACGGAAATGTCCTTTTTCAAACTCAAATTATAATAAGATAATCATTAGTTTAGTAGATCATAATATTTTGACTTGTTTTTTTTTTGTAGTCAAACTTCTTTAGGCACGCTTGACTTGGGGAGTAAGCTGGTGAATGCGTTACAAAAAATGTGATCGGGCGAGGCGAACGGAACTTGAGAGGGAGATATTAGCTAGTAAAGATAGAAAGAGAGAGAGAGTTACGTTTCGTATATTTTTTTAAATATCTTTTGTTGTTTTTTTTTTTAGAAATATTGTTTATTGAAATAATTTTTAATTGAAGCTTTACTTCTACTATGTGTCCCCAGCACACATTTCGTTTTTCTCTATGTATATGAGAGACTTGAGTTTTTGACTTGTAAAAGAGCAATATTTTTGCTTACTTGAAATAAATTATTTGAGTTTTGACTCTTTGAATAAGTCTACTTAGATTTCTAAGTAAAGGTCTTCGGCGTAAACTGATTGCTGTGTTTGATTAAATCGATTTTATTTTCAAAATCGTACATTAAATGTTCAGTTATCGATTCTGAACAGTTCCACGCAATATTGTGCACTATTGGTGGTCCACCCTATATACTTATGGAAACTTTGGAACGCCTTTCAGTGTAGATAACGAGGAGACGAATAATATATAATTATAGTACTTTGTAAGTATAGGAAACTCTGAATGCCCAAAACTTAAAATGGCATTTAACGCGTTCACTGCTGCCAACACACACGTCTGTGTTTTTATAATTTTACGGCAAGCGAAAGCACGCCTGGCGTGCGAACCCGCACTGCTGTATTGTCAATTTTATCACACCAGTTGTGTGCGCCCGCACTGCTGATTGAGTTTAGTTACGACACAACGCCAGTAAACAGTAAACACACACGTTGTGTGAAGATTTGAAAAAGAGCCCAAAAAAAAGTAATACCGTTCAACACTTTCAGCAGTGTAGGCGTTAAAGAATTACGCGGGTGAAACCGCGGGGCGCAGCTATCCTTCGTAAATTACATGAAATTTAGCCTTAGGTATATAAATGTCGAAACCAGATTAAATTAGACCAGGAGGCCTACCATGACGTCTTATAGCGATTCAGTTCAGGACCTAAACTGAGCCGCGTCGCGTAAGCGTACCGTGACGTCTTATTTTTCATGTTGCTGCCATTTTCAACCTAAACTTGATTCACATAAAGTTGAAAATTGCAGCAACCTAAATTGAGTCGCTAATAAGCCAATATCAACCTAAACTGGATCCAGTTTAAGTTGAAAATGGCAGCAACATAAAAAATAAGACGTCACGGTACGATTATGCGACGCGGCTCAGTTTAGGTCCTCAACTGAATCGCAATAAGACGTCATGGTAGGCCCCCAGCTCAGCACTCTGCGAGTCCTGAAGGCGGGAAACTCGTCGGTAACGTATCGTCGAACAGTAAATTACAGAGAGCAGTGGGGTCAGGTAGAGTGGCCATGATATCGCGAGAATCGAATACTTTACGCTACCAGCCAGTCATATCTGTGTTCCGGCTTGAAGGCCACTGTTTCCATCGAAATTACTGGGCATATGAGACTTTAGAGCCGATGTTTCAGGGTGACGAGCGCAGTGCAGTGCCGCGCAGGATTATGCAATTCTGGGTGGCACTGTAACTGTTATGGCGTATGTAATCCTTCTCACGCGAGACTCCTGCTCAGCAGTGGGCCGATATAGGCTGATGATTATATTTTTTTACTAAAAAAGTGTGTGTTTAATAATTATTATAGTGTACACAAGTAATAAGTGAAACTATTTCTTCTTATTCGTCTCTCATTCCGACTCGTCAATGTTCTATGTCGAGGCGAACAGAAAAAAAAAAAACTTCCATTAAATACTCATAAGATAATGGTTAAAGTGTGTGGTCGAACTGAGAAGAGATGTCAATGCTTAAACCTTTATAAACCTTTGTATACTCTATGAAGACCTCTTACTCCCGAACTCTTTGTCTTATTAAAAACTTTTTTCAATAAACCTTCATGTCAAAGTGTCAATTCTTAATTGATGGTCGAGCAAAGAAGAAAAGCGAGACGATCGGTTTAACAATTATCCCATGCGTCACTAAAGAAATTTCACTTCAAAATTGTCTTTGTCCGGAATTATCCGGAGCTGTGGTCACCCCGGCTTCCAGTTATGGATTGTTGCGGGTAGCTCATTCTTATTCCGCGTCCGTCTGCGGGAAAGAAACGGGGCTACTCCTCTCTCTGTCAGTAACTTTACACTTCAGCTGTATCTATAGTCTGATATCTACAAAATGCTATTAACCAAAAGAAGACTAAAAAGTAAAAAGATTTGGGCGCTTGTGTAAGACTAGGTATCACCATTCCAGGCCCCGTCGGAGTAAGTTTATTAAAAGATAAAACATTACTTAACACGTTCGCTGTTTTTATTTCTTTTTCTCAAGACAATCATATATTCTTTTAAAATAACAAAGTCGTTCGCTCGATTCCAATTTCGAATGCCGCACTGACATACGTTCCTCCTTTTTTCCCTTTTTCTTTTCGTCCGACTAAGGTCCGACTACTCAACCAAAAAGATCTCGACCAAAAAGTTGTCAGCATAAAGAGGTATTAAGCAACTATTTAATTAATTGATATCGATTAATTGTTACAAATATAGAAACCCTAACACTTGCTACCGTCAATGTTCCTTCTCTTTTAGAACCTGTAGGGTTGGTGCGTGATGATGGCAAGCGCCCAGACGGCCTGACTTTGATCCCCTCGCAGCGGGGAAGGGCTTTCGTTTGCAATGCTAGGTGTCGATACGTTAGCCCCTTCTCATCTCAGTGCATCATTTCGAAGGCCGGAGCCGCGGCAACAGAAGCAGAAGAAGCCTATTACAAAAACGTGACAGCGCTAATGACTTGCCGCTATCGAAATTATATAGGCAACTAGCTGTACCCTGCCACGCTTTGCTGTGGCACATTCGCTGATATGTCACTAATGAAAAAAGTAGATAAAAACAATCCTTTATGCGGATTATATATCCTGCTAAAATTTCATCTCGATCGGTGCAGAACTTTTTGAGTTTTTGAAGCGTACACAAACCAACATAACATTTATATATGTATATATATATCGACGCTAGAAAGCGTAAACGCTGTAACCTTGAAACGCAAAATTGTTCACCAAACTTTTTTTTTGTTGAAAAAAAATCATAACTCAATATCTACTCGACCTAAAAACGTAAATTTTGGATATTTGGTGTGTTACATACAAAGCTACAATACTGCTACCTTGGTTATATCCTAAAGTTCCTAGGAGACGTTGAAATGTGGGTTTGTTTCCAAATATGTAAAAAAAGTTTTTTCGGGTCGGTCAAAGGGTTACAGCGTTTACGCTTTCTAGCGTCGATATATATATATATATATATATAGATAGATTTGCCTAAAAAGAAAAACGTAAGCGTCAAATGATAAAATCAAAAGTTCCCTCGTCTATGAATAAGACAGTGGGCGGTCCTTAGTGATTGATACCTTTTGTTTAAACAGCCAACAGAAGAGATGTCGGTAACGAGATATTATAGCCAAATCTTTACCTTCTTCTTGGCTATGATTTTACTGGTTTTTTATAGGTTTTTTCATGAATAAATAGGTTCGCATTTGAGTGCTAACTCACCTGATAAGCGACGATGCGAAGCTACGATGGTGCACGCTTACAACAGTGTCGATTTATCTAGGCTACCGTGAAGTGTCGCCGCAGAAAGCGTCAAAGTATTCGTATTTTGGAAGCGAGTTAGGATTTGGACGGTTAGGGTTGGTCGCCTGGCGTTTCCCACTGTTTCCCACCTACTGAGAACAAGGCAAGGCACACTAAAACATTTCTTCGTGACTGCATGCGCAAACTTTCCGAGGCCTGTGTTCGCGTTGGCCTAGATCCGTCGACACATACTATGTTTAAGTGACCTATTCAACCGCGACTTGAAGGCTCCCAGAGCGTTTATTCGCCATGACCACCTAGATTCTTTGAACTGTCAATTTAGCTGTCAAAATAGCGTGTGAGAAGATAACGCGCTTTACGAAAAGTTGTAAGGACCGATCATTTAAACAAATGCCACCGATCAATCTCTATCGTGTATCATCCACTGTATCCACACGACACTGGCAAAATTATGGCAACCCCGCAGAAGCCATAACCAAAAGTTGAAGTTGCAGTTTTAAGTATCACCTTTGCCACATATTCATCCGCCAAGCAGTAGTGTGAAAAACATTACTGTGTTCCGGTTTAAAGGGCAGTGTTTCCAGTGAAATGACTGGGCATATGAGACTTTAGAGCCGATGTCTCAGGGTGACGAGCGCAGTGCAGTGCCGCGCAGGATTATGCAATGCAGTGTTCTGTCTGGTGCTGTGACTGTTATGGGCAAACGTAGCGCTTACCATCAGGTGAACGACATGCTCGTCTCGTCACTCAATCAAATAAAAAAAAATGCAAAACTGCTGGTGTATGGTAAAAACAGACTCATCCGTCAGGCAAATCCGTGCCTGTTTCCACCATACACCAGCAGTTTTGCCTGCCATGCACGGCTGTCAGGCAGATCCGACGGGCAAATCTGTGCGTGTATGCTTAGCTATGAAACTAAAAAAAACAATCTATAAACAGTTAAGTACCTATTTATGATTAGGCATGGTTTAATAGCAGTTCTTACTAAAATATTGGTATTTAAAAATCACAGGCAGACGCTTAAATGTTATTATAATCGATTCTACCCATCAAATAAAATTTGGACTAGAATCAAAATTCGCTCTGTCAACTATCCGCAAGATTGTCCCCAAAATACATCCCACCGTTCGACGAACACTGAAAACTGAAACGTAATCCCAAGTAGATGTGCAAATAGTATCCTCCACCTCAAACAGAATACAAAATCGTGGAGCGAATATCAATATTTGATATTTGGTTTTGTAACGAAAACCGCCCGGCGGCCATGTTGCCGAATTCCCGCGCTTTTTGACTAGTTGACAACTGACGTTTATATTTCAATGATGGTAAAGGCGATCTTTATATTCGTCTTTTGAATACATCATATTAATAATATTATATTAATTTAAATTTTCTTTTAGGTATTAAAGCGGGGATCGGAATTCCAGATTATTCATCATGTACAGGTTTATCTGATTTTAAGGCTTGTTATAGAACCACTAACCTATTATTTAAAAAGGTTTTAGTAGATTCATGTTGGTTTATTAATAATAATTATACTTTTTGTGTGAAGGCAGATCGCATTATGAATTGAAAATAGAAAATCCATTATAATGCGTACTTACTACCTATAAATTATAATTATAAATACGTGTATTTCTATAAACAAACTGAGGTACGTGTTTCTTTTCAGTTCCTACTTACATTAATTAAGTATAAATAATTATTTAATGATAATGGACATGGATTATGGCCTATCCTTCTCACGAAAGTGAGGAGAGACCCGTGCTCAGCAGTGGGACGATATGGTATGACGAATTATTAAATTCCATCGCCAACTTGCGGTCAACGACCTCTTCTCGAATTAACATAATTTTATAAACCTAGCCACATGGAATAAAATGTAAGCTATTTAGTATTCGTTAGGTACTGTACGTGGCTTAGAATACTAAGGTAGGTATGTTAGTACATTAATTCCGTAACCTAGCTCTAACCACAGATTATATAGGCACAGCCCTAACTAAAATGGCGCCGCTTGTCATATTTTCCCGCGTAAAATTATGTATTTTACCAGTAAAGGGCCCTTGGAAAAGGCAGTCTCCATACATCCACAGTGCGAGTAAATTGTTGGTTGAGCGCTGCTCGTTGTCGGCGGCACAATGTGTCGGGGGATCGCTTCTGTGTTGCCAACTTATGGACATGCCTTTAGTTATTTTTAGAAGTTTTCATATTTTGTTAATTTTTATTGCTTATAGAATAGAATAGAATAGAAAAAACTCTTTATTGTACACCAGAAACAAAAATAAACACAGTACAGAAGAATTACAATAGATAAGCAAGGGGGTCTTATCGCTGAAAGCGAAAAAAAGCTTATCTATAAAATTTGCAACCACGCCTTCTCAAATCAGTAGGATTATTGGTTGGTCATCATTAATTACGAACAGCTACTCCACCACAACACGACTATGCCACCATGACGACACGGTACGTCATACATTGTACGGATACTCGTATAGTGAAAAATATAAAAATAAATCATATTATACGATCTACTAAACTAATGATTAACTGACTATGGTTTGAGTTTGAAAAAGGACCTTTCAACTGGTGACTCGTGCCTGAATTTCGCTCAATCAAAGTGCAAGGCAAATGCTGGTGTCTCTGAAACTATGTCATTTAATAATGTATTTACGAAATACAAAACTCGATATAATATAAAGGTCAGTCCACAGTAGTACCGTCGCACCGCAAGCGGGCAATCAGCGAGTGATCGCCAACACGACAATACGCCCCTCCCGCCGCCCGCTCCCGCGTTCCTTGATTCCAAATTCAATTTGCACCAATCAACGGGCGCCGTCTTCCCGCCTTTTGCGTTGTTGCCATTCGGACGTGAGGAATGGTGTTCGAGCTTTTTTTTTTTAATTCTCTTTGTTTTCTTGATTGTGAGGTTTTAATGGCAAACGAGTTTCGGAGTATGGTTTGTTGTTTATACTGATTTTATATTCTTTAAAGTTGAGATTATTTCAGTACATTTTGACAATTACCGACAAAAAATATTTTACACTGAAGAGGGTGGTTACCAAATCAAAATGTGTTGAAGTATAAGTAAGATATAGGACTTAAAAACTTGTAGGCTAGCAGCTAGCTTAATAATAAGTACGTAGTTACTTAATTTATAGCTGAATATAATTATAAGGATCCAAAAACGTTAAAATTCTGAGTCATTATTGAAAAGAAGATCTAGGTTATGCGTTTTTTGATGATGATGATGAAGGTTTTATTAAAACTTACAAATACTTAATCGATTTTGATATCATAATCGCGAAAGAAAAAGCTTGTATCAATGTTCCAGAAGCATAATACGCTAAGGTTAACGATAGGTCGGTTTTTCTCTCACAATTTTTACATAAAAACACAACTAACTTAGGAAAACAAATGCTAATTCGAACAAAGAAAACCCATTCGACCGTAAAAAGAGGAATCGTCGAATTAAATCACCACTAACGCCATCTAGTGGACCTCATGCATACTACATGAGTGACGATAGATGGCGCTGCTACAATTTATGGTTAGGGATACAACCAAACGAACAAATACCAGTAATTCTCGATATATATATATATACGTTTTTTTCAGTACCAAGTAGTTTTTTTTTACTTTTTACTATTGAATACTTTTTCTGACAGTTTTGAGCAATATCCGTGAAAATACCAGTTTGTATCGAATAAGACGTGACTGTATTTAATAAGTATCGATACTTTCCAATATTACAAGTAATATTATTACAGTAAAAGTATCGATAAAAATACCATGGCAGTGTAGTTTTATTTATTTAATTTTAAGAGTATAGGCATTAATTCAAATCAGTAACTAGTCTAAATTAGTGTCGACGGATCTAGGCCGACGCGAACACAGGCCCTCGGAAAGTTTGCGCATGCAGTCACGAAGAAATGTTTTAGTGTGCCTTGCCTTGTTCTCAGTAGGTGGGTAATAGTGGGAAATGCCAGGCGACCAACCCTAACCGTCCAAAATACGAACACTTTGACGGTTTCCGCGGCGACACTTCACGGTAGCCTAGATAAATCGACACTACTCTACCTTAAATAAATAAATACTGATACCTTCTTCCTATACAAATATCGAGTAAAAGATTTTATAAATGCCTGTCAATTTACCTACTGCAGTAAAACTTCCTTGTTCTACCCAAACTATTCGATCGAGTACAGAAGCTGAAGTAAGTATCGATACCGATACTTTCTCTCGTTCCAAGTATCGAGTAAAAGTATCTAAGTATGCCTTAGTTGGTGGTACGATTTATTTATCTCTATTTATGGGCGCTTTCAGTAATGCGGCTGCTTTTGCGAGCTTTTAGCGAAATTAGTACCATTACTTATTGTAACGAACTGTTCGCTGCGGGTCCGTTGAATCGCTTCACTCGGATCACTTTCGGTTTCAGTTTCTTTTGATTTTGTTACCTAATGACTTTTGTTTTTCCCTTTTCACTTAATTATTGGCATTTAGGTAGCTTAAAATGTCAGAGATATAGTTTATTATTAATAATGAAAACTTTTATTTTATTTACACAACAAAAAAATAATAATTAAACATAAAACTAAAACTTAAAAATCTAACAAAAGAGGGTGTCCATGAGGCATGGCGCCAGGAACACTGGCTGCATTTCCACGTTGAATAGCAATAGCTGTTCTCTGTGCGAGAAATGAGCCAGCCCTCTTGTCACCAGGGGCATCGAATATCCGTGAAACAAAATCCAAAATAAAAATTTAAGGAGAACAATATAAAAAAGGTTGTTATACTTAACCTGTAATTCTCACAAACATAAGTATTTTATTAATAATAGTAGATAGTTGGTACATTATATCTTTCACCGCTATCTAAGATTCAACAATGGTACCAAAAACACTTGACGAAGTATGCTTCAAATATGAAGATTCGTCCTCACGAACTTTTAAAACTATACCTTTGAAAATGGTTAATTGACAGTTATTTTAATGTCTAACAATAGTTCACAAAATACTTTATATTGTTGTGAGCGCCGAAACACGATTAATGAAATTTGTCTCGATAGAAAAAAATCGTAAACTTTCCTAAAAAACACTTTTTCGACGTTTCCGTCGATGGAGACTATCGATTTCATTCAGTTTCTGTCGCAAATATTTTTACATAAAAATAACGAGTGTTATCCCAACAAACATTCAAACAATTATGTGAGCTCAGATTTTTGTAAAAGCGTAAGGTTTTGTCTAGAAAATAAAGTAAAATAAATATTGAAAATTTTTGAGAGCGCTGACGCTGCGTTTTCGGCATACGATACGATAAAGTCGATACTACAGCGCCTTAAGGTTTTAAAGACTTTAATGCAAACTTGTGACGTATGTAACCTCACATTTATATACGCCATGTACGCACGAGGGACTCGAGGGAGTCATTTATTTCGTGTCTATAAAACTGAGGTAAGTGTACCTTACCCCTATTGTTATAGACTCATCGATTTATCGATATAATTTTATGATCTAATTATTACGCTATAACTGCAGCTCATCTTATGGCAATCACTATAAATGGTCACTCATAAATTTCATAGTCTAAATGTGTGTAATAAATATTTTAATAGCTACATTTTACGCCGAGCGAGTCGCTCGCAAAATAGCCCCTAATAATTTGTTATTTTTACAAAATGTGTAAGTTGCGCTATCTATTGACGAGTAGCGTACTTTTACTATATGCAGAGCCATCTATGATCCAGTAGCTGGATTATTTTAGCACTCCTTAAAAGAACGTCGCTATAAGTGTCAAGAGAAAAACATAGATGTCGCTTTCCCAAACTGTCACTAAGTATTACCCAACCAAAAGCATGATGTAATATTCCCCAAATATCGCTTCCGTTTGGCGAGTTGTTGATAATTTTGAATTTGGTCGCGTTAATTCAGTCAACTTTTTGGTCGCGAGGAGGAATGTCACTCCGAAATATTTAATTAATTTGTTTATTTTATTATAAACCGTCGTTTTTTTACGGAACAATGTAAATTATTACAAAAGTTCCTTGTGTCGCGTCTCGTTGTGTACTTTTAGTGAAAATGAAGGTGATAGAAGCGAAAATCGTCGTTTTGGGCTCACAAGGTAAAATTACTATTCGATGATTTCATAGCTATAATATAAACCGACTACTCGGTGGCTTATATAAAGTTAATTTAAGAAAACTGGTCTTGCAGTGGGACCGTTTGACCGATAGAAGAATAACTCATGCTCTATTAATTCGGAATTTCAACGTGAGACACTGCTTGCATTAAAATAAGTATGAATAACAAAATTATTTACAAATGGATAATAGAAATATTGATTTGACTGAATCATTGATATCGCATTTATCAGTAAGTAAATTGTAATTATCTTTAATAAACATGGAACAAATAGAAAGCCATCATAGAGTAGGTACCTACAAACCACTTAAGTAAAACACTACATAAGTATAAAAACTTTTTATATATATACACCAAAAATAGACACAATACAGAAAAATAACAATAAGTAAACAAAAGACAATACAATGGGCGGTCTTATCGCCAAAAGCGATTTCTTCCAGACAACATTTGGATGGACAGAAAAAAGGATTTTTCAATAGTATGGGCAGTAATGTACTTACCTCAGTTTATAAATAATATTCTATATTAATACAAGTTAAGTACAACAATAGAAGGTTGTAAGATTTACTGAAATTGTGCAATACATAATGACTATCATTATAAAGTCATTAAATTTATTAATTAATGATACCTCTAGCAAAATATTTGATTGTCTTTTGTTGTTCTTATCAACCCGTATTGTCCCACTGCTGAGCACGGGTCTCCCCTCATTTTCTTTGGGAGGGTTAGGCCTTAATACACCACGGGGGCCCGGTCCCCATTGGTAGATAACATATCTCTGAACTAATTCTCGGTTACAAATGTTTTTACCTACTTTAAATAAATTATTTGTGTTTTCAGTGATGGAAAATGGTGGTCAATTATGGCCAAAACGTCACAAAAGTGAGGGGAAACCCGTGCTTGGTAGGCCGATGTGGGTCGATGATGATGATGAGCTTTATGGAGCCATGACTTCTTCCACATTCAACAAAACTTTATTTAACACACTCACTGCTGAAAACACAACTGTTATGTTTTTCATAACTTGCCGCGAGTGCGGGTAAACACAACTGTTGTTTATGTTGTATGGTAAAACGCTATGGAGTGTGCAGAGCCGCACCCGTGGCTAGACAAGAAATCGGCTCGGCAGTCAAAGTGTTAATCAGCCTCCTTGGCATAGTGGGTGATGAGCAGCCGTCGGGGCGGCGGAAGTCCACTCTCGCACCCGTAGCCCCGACAACAAAGGCGTCCCGGTGGAACACCCTGGGGTTTAGTGGGTATACCCGTCAGACTGGCGGGGGAGTCCCACATAACCACCCGGCCCTCACCCGGGTCTGGTGGTATGCGTAATTGCATTCCCCAGGTAAAAAAAAAAAAAAAAAAAGTGGTTGATGAGCGGACTGCAAAACATGAGATTGGAATTTGATTTCCACACAGAAAAGACAGAGAATTTGTATAAACCACAAGTATTTGCTCTGAGTCTGCGTGTTTGTGGGAGCATGGTTCTCGCAGTTCCTGATTCCCTAGTACAGGGAGTCCTAGTCAGGGGCTATGTATGTGATCGTGACGGGTTATGATTATTACGATACTGCATTATTTCATCACAAATGTATAAAACCATCTGTGCAGTAAGATGGAACCGGGTCAGTAACAGGATATGGAGGTATTAAGTAATTCTAGATTTTAGCTCGGTAACTGCAATATTTCTCATAAATCCTATAATTTACATAGCGCCTTTGGTATGTGCCCGCACTGGGAAGTGAACTCAGGACACTCTCCATGGGAAGCACAGAGTCCGAAGCCGGTGGGAGCGGCAAAAACGTATTAAATTAGTCATAGATGGAAAAATATGAAATGAAAAGAAAATGAAAAAAGTTAAATCCATTTTTTTTTGAGTACTTTATTACTTTTAGATTAAAGTAAAATTTGAGTTATATTAAGGTTGAATTTATATAAAGCGGAGCAATTGAAAATTGTGTAGTAATAAGCAAACAAGAATATGGACCTTGAGTCAATGGAAGATCGAAAAAAAAAATTAAAACGGACGAAAATTTGCTCTGCCCCAATAAAAAAAAAAAAAAAATCCGTCTCATTGGAAGGCGGACATTGTGCCACGAGGCTATCACCGCTTCTTATAACAAATTAATAAATAGCCGTCTACTAAAATAATGACATTTAACATAATTAAATTCTAAAACCAACAAACATTAATAATTTATGGAATAATTATTGGAGTTAACTTTCGAAAGTTTATTTATAAACAAACTGGATTCCTATAGCAGGCATTTAGTATCTTAGTTATGAATAAAAAAAATCGAGAAAAGAATGGAATGGCTATACTTTTGTTAGCTTGACTTGGTGAAGACACTGCTAGCTTCGAGATTTTATAATTATTATATAACTAGCTGCGCCCCGCGGTTTCACCCGCGCAGTTCCCGTTCCCGCGGGAATACCGGGATAAAATATAGCCTATGTAACTCGCTGATAATGTAGCTTTCCATTAGTGAAAGAATTTTTAAAATTCGTGCAGTGGTTAAGCCAAAACCTTACATATTTCCGTAAAAACTTTCACCCCCTTAAGGTTAAAATTTTTAATGTCATATTTATTTATATCTAATCAGTAGCCTAATAAATAATTTTGAAGCTTCTACCTATAAAAGTGACGAAACTTCCATACAAATTTTCATCCCTTTTTTTTTTTTTTTTTTTTTTTTCCCGGGGAAATGCATTAGGCATACCACCCGGCCCCCGGGGGCGGGGGGGTGGTTATGTGGGACTCCCCCGCCAGCTGGTCTGGCGGGGTTTACCCACTAAAACCCCGGGGTGTTCTCCTCTCCGCATTATGGAGGTGGTCACGGGTTCGCACGGCGCTTCCGCGACCACCTCTGCGGGCGCCCTCCCGGGCTCGCCACGTGAGGCTTGGGCCTCTTTCTCCGCTGGGTGCGTCCCGGAACACACGGGCCGCACCTCAGCTCGGGACTTCTAACTTGGGCGTTGGACCCCCGATCCGCGGCCCAAAAGTCCCCGTTTCCCTCATTTCAACCCTTTACAACCCTTTTTCGCTTTAAAAAGTACCCTATCACTCAATCCTGGTTATAAACTATCTGCGTTCCAAATTTCATTCGAATCCGTTCTGTAGTTTTTGCGTGAAAGAGGAACAAACATCCATCCATCCATTCTCACAAACTTTCGCATTTATAATATTAGTAGGACAAGATTAGCCACGGTCGTCCCACTGCAGGGCAAAGGCCTCCCTACCCTTCTTCCATTCCTCTCGGCTCACAGGCTTCTGTGATCAGTCGCTCCAGTAGACGTCCAGCTCGTCCCGCCATCTCATGGGCCTGCCGCGACGTCACCGCAGATTTTATAATCCTAACCTAATATTATTGCGAATGTGAGTTTGTTTGTAACGCTTCCACGCCTGAACCACTGAACCGATTTAAAAAATTCTTTCACCAATGGAAAGCTACATTATCAGCGTGTAACATAGGCTGTATAGGGAAATATCCTTTTTCTAACTCAAACCATAATCATTAGTTTCGTAGATCATAATATTTTGACTAATTTTTTTGTATTTCTATACTTATGTATAAGATATTATTTTTTTTGACGTGTAAAAGTGCAATATCTTGCCTATTTACAATAAATTATTTGAGTTTGAGTTTGTATTTTATTCCCGTATTCCCACGGGAACGGGAACGAAGCGGGTGAAACCGCGGGGCGCTGCTAGTACGACATACACGCTAATACATTGCGGCTCACACAGACGGCACGCCACTGCTGGAAAACACACACGGTCCGCACCGGTGACTTAATGTAAAAACCGGTTCAGCAGTTATAACGTGTTAACAAGTTATTTATTCCAGGCGTTGGCAAGACGAGCCTGGTCGTCCGCTACATCGGCAAGATGTTCTCTAAGCACATCTCGCCCACGATCGGAGCTTCCTTCTTCACATGCAATATCAACGTTGACAACGCGAGGGTAAAATTGCAGGTGAGGTTTTGTTTCTTTGTTTATAGTTCTGGAGTTGTTTCCGACTACTTCAATGACACGTTTTCCACTTGAAAACACTTATATGGAACTGTTTTTCACCAAAACTTAGCTTATTATCCACACCTGACACCATGTAGTATTTATAATGAGCTAAATGATACTATCTGTTCAAGGAGTAAGAAACATCTAACTTTATTCAACCACCCACATAATAAAATATACTGTATGTCACTAACAATTTATACAACAGTGAGGTTGCGAATACGATCCCCGCACAGGGTAAAGATTTCTGTAAACCACAAGCGTTTGCTCTGAGTCAATGTTTGTAGGAGCATGGTCCTCGTAGTTCCTCATTCCCTACATACAGGGAGTCCTAGTTAAGTATGTATGCTGTAATGCGTTATTCTATTTTATTTTACTGGGTAACGATGGTAAGCGCCACGCCCGCTCACAGTTACAGTGCCACCCGGAACATTCCATCACAAAATCTTGCGCGGCGCTGCACTGCGCTCGTCACCCTGAGACATCGGCTCTAAAGTCTCATATGCCCAGTAATTTCGCTGGAAACAGTACAGCGTGGAACAGCTTTAATGGACGGAGGGTGTTGTTCCAGGTGTGGGACACGGCGGGCCAGGAGCGGTTCCGTTCCATGGCTCCCATGTACTACAGGAACGCGAACGCAGCCCTCCTAGTGTTCGACATCACCAGCCTGGCCAGCTTCGTAGCCATCAAGAGCTGGATTAAGGAGTTGCAGAAGTAAGTCTAATGGATCCCTGAGACGTTCTTCCGCACACGGCAAAGATATGTGTGTTTGTAGGACCATGGTCATGGTTGGTGGTCATGGTCATGGTCAGAATCTATTATTTATTTGTTAAATTATTATTTACTAGCTGTGCCCTGGCACGCTTCGCTGTGACACATTCGCACATTCGCTGATATGTCACTGATGAAAAAAATAGATAAAAACAATCCTTGATGCGGATTATATATCATGTTAAAATTTCAGCTCGATCGGTGCAGAACATTTTGAGTTTTTGAAGCGTACACAAACCAACATAACATTTTTATATATATATAGATTTGTTTTTATTTATTGTGACGTGCCGTGTTGCTAATGTAGCTCTTTTAGAGGTACATTCAGCTATAATTTGTCATTATCCGCTTTAACACGTTCACTGCTGAAAACACAACAGTTGTGTTTGTCATAACTCGCCACGAGTACGGCAAAACACAACTGCTGTGTTTGTTGTATGGGGAAACACTATGGCGCATGCAGAGCCGCACCCGTGGCTAGACAAGAAAATCGGCTCAGTGTTAAAAAATGCGCTCGCCACCCTGAGACATCGGCTCTAAAGTCTCATACGCCCAGTAATTTCGCTGGAAACTGTCCGAACGGATGAATATCTGGCAAAGGTGTATTTTATATTCCATACCAAAAAATAATGCATTGAAACTTCTTAAACCACTTACCATAAATGATTCCACTATTGCATTTATTTTCTAGTTTAAAATAGTAAGCGTACAGTAACAACCAAAACGCTAACTAATTATTGTATATAATACTAGCTGCGCCCCGCGGTTTCACCCGCATAATTCAAGTTTTCCCGCAATAATTCTCTTAAAAGCAATATATTTCCCCCGTTTTTGCCAAATTCTTCATTGATGCTCCGCTCCTATTGGTCGTAGCGTGATGTTATATAGCCTATAACCTTCCTCGATAAATGGACTATTCAACACAAAAAGAATTGTTCAATTCGGACCAGTAGTTCCTGAGATCTTAGCGTTCAAACAAACAAACAAATTCTTTATATATTAGTATAGATTTGTTGTTTTATATCGCAGCAACGTCCCAGAAGAGATGATACTGTCGCTGGTGGGGAACAAGAGCGACCTCGGCGACATGCGGTGCGTGGCGCAGGCCGAGGCGGCGGCCTACGCGGCCTCCATCGGCGCCACCTACTGCGAGACCTCCGCGCTGCACGACCAGGTCGGTGACCGAACAAGCCGAACAAAAAAGTAGAAAAGCAATTAGGTGGATGGATAGATGGATAGATGGATAGATGGATAGATGGATAGATGGATAGATAAACTCTTTATTGAAACACCACAGAACAGTGGAAACTTAAAAACTAAAACAAACAAGTTTAACAATTAGTGTCACAATGAGCGGTCTTATCGCTCAGAGCGATCTGTTCCAGACCACGCATGGAGAGGAGTTACTAGGAGATTGGGCGGTGGCTTTCCGTATATACATACCTATATAAGAATAAACTTAAATACATAGTAACATAAAAGATAAACTTAATATATAATATACTAGCTGTGCCCTGCCACGCTTCGCTGTGGCACATTCGCACATTCGCTGATATGTCACTGATGAAAAAATAGATAAAAACAATCCTTGATGCGGATTATATATCATGCTAAAATTTCAGCTCGATCGGTGCAGAACTTTTTGAGTTTTTGAAGCGTACACAAACCAACATAACATTTTTATATAAATAGATTTTACGGTAAAAGAGCGAGGGGTGCTTTTTACAATTTACTTTGATATCAAGAATACCGTAAAATTAATTATTTTTCTACTTTTTCGTTCGACTTGCTATTGAAGCCTGTTTTTTTTTTATTTTATTATTGTATTGTCTTCGGTCCTTGATAAGTGTGCCAAATTTCGATTTAATCCGACGTTTTGAAGGCGGTCAAAACCGTGTTCAAAGTTTCCGTTACATATATACATCTTAAGCTAATAAAAGCTAAAAAAAAAGAACTAATTATTCGATATCCACATATCCGATAACCTTTATTCACATGACCGCTGACGACCGTTTCATTATACCTTCCAGGGTATAGACCTGGTGTTCCTGGACACGGCGTCGGCTCTGCTAAGGCTGTCGACCACTACCCTGGCGTCGTCCATTCGCTCCTACGACTCGGTGGACGGCGAGCCTGACAGGATTCCCACAGGTTTTTTAACTATTTTTTTTTATTTTAATAATAAATGTGAGTTCAAATCCCAGTGCAGGCACGTACCAATGTGTTTCTGTAAAACATATGTACGTAATTATCACTCGCTTTTCTATGAAGGAAAACATCGTAAAGAAACCCATATTTAGAAAAAAAAAAAAAAAAAAAAAAATTTCGAGAATTATTTCAAAGGTGTTGTATATTATCCACCAATCCGGACCGGGCCCCCGTGGTGGATTATGGCCTAACCTTGCTTACGCAAGTGAGGGGAGATTCTAGCTCAGCAGTGGGACGTTATGGGTTGATGATAAGCAAATTCTCAAAAAAAGAAAAATTGTTAGATAAAACGTTTATTTTTTGTGCGTGTCCCATAGGCAGTTGCCTAAACCGCCTTATGGATAATCTGGCCCTGCGGGGCTATGCAGCACGGTGCGGATCAGCTCGAGTTCGTTTTATTCTGACGTTTGATTGCCACGGGACTCGTCATTCGTATTGAAATGACGAGTCCCGTGGCAATCAAACGTCAAAATGAAACGAACTCGAGCTGATCCGCACCGTGCTGCATAGCCCCGCTGAATATATCTCTGAACCCGTGCCGATAGTGGATGATGATGATGAAGCTGAAGCTAATTTACGTTATCGCCCTTTGTCAGGAACACCGACGGAGGAAGACGCGACACACACAGGCACAGTGGAGCTTCCAGCGTGGAGCATCGACAGCATAGCACATGGAGAGCTGCAAAAAAACATGTGTTGCTAGCCATTTAGCCTACATTTTTTTTTCATTTGACTGAGTGACGAGACGAGCATGTCCTTCACCTGATGGTAAGCGCTACGCCTGCCCGTAACAGTTACAGTGCCAGCCGGAACTTTGCATTGCATAATCCTGCGCGGCGCACTGCGCTCGTCACCCTGAGACATCGGCTCTAAAGTCTCATATGCCCAGTAACGTCGCTGGAAACAGTGCCCTTCAAACCGGAACACAGTAATATCTGGCAAATGTTTCTTGTGGTAGGTCTCTTCGGCAAGAGTCCGCCTGGGGAAGATATTCATCCGCCAAGCAGTAGAGTGCAAGTACTGTTCCGGTTTGAAGGGCGCTGTTTCCAGCGACATTACTGGGCGTATGAGACTTTAGAGCCGATGTCTCAGGGTGGCGAGCGCAGTGCCACGTAAAATTTGGTAAGCAAAGTCCTATGTGGCACTGCGACTGTTACGGAAAGCGTTGCGCTTACTATCAGGCGAACGGTATGCTCGTCACGCCCCTCAGTTGTGTAAAAGATAAATATCTGAAAAACTACAAAAAATATTTAGAAAAGTTTTCAAAATCAGCTCAAAAAATGCCTTAATGTAATTCTAATGTAGTTTTCTTTTGAAAATGTGCTCATTTTTTCGGAGTTAAAACGTAATTTACTCCATGTCGCACTCACAGACGTCAACAATCGACAATTAGCATTAAGAATTGTTAATTTCCGTACAAAAACTACGATTTTATGGTAGTTAAACAGTTTTTTTTTTATATATATATATATATTTACATTAAGATTGTAAGAATATAGTACAAGACGCGGAACGGAAATTGGCTGCCCGGGAATTGGGTACAAGCAGTGTCGCAATAGATGGCGCCTGTCTTAAGGTGATTCGTTTTTGTTACGGCGGAAAATTTAAATTTCAAACAGTTTTTTCGTTTTTAGAGCTACACCGGGTCACTAATATAAACTAGACTGTATTTCGCGCCAACCGTATATAGTTCTTTTCGTGTTTATGTTGAAATATTTAGCGTGCCGTCTGTGTGAGCCGCGCTGTAGTAGCGCCGCGTTACACACACACGTCTGTGTTTCGCCGCACAGCCGGCACGTAAGCTGCGCTAACAACAGGAGTTTTCCCGCACCCGCGTAAAGTTATAAAAAACACACCGTCTGTGTTTTCAACAGTGAACGTGTTAAATCTAATTGTATTGACCAGTCGATAAATGCGGACGTACTTGTTTTTTGTTGAGGAGTTCACTATAGTTATTTCGCGGAGTTGGAACTCTTGTTCGGCGGCCATTTTCCGTTGCGTCCACTATATCGAATTTTGGACCAATATTACGTATTTAAATAAATGTTAGGTTTGTAAAATTTTATATAAATGGCTATTAAGTCATGGGTTTTAATGTTTTATAGACATATAAATATTATAGATAATTCTACATTTATTATAAATATTTTTATGTATTTTATTGTTATTATGGATTTTATGTTAAGTTTAGACTCTTTTTTTATTAGATTTAGGTTTCGAAATTCCTGTATTTCGAAAGTTAATGACATTCCATACTTTGATGTATTTTTAGTTTTATAATTATAATTATTATGTACTTTTTATTTTAACAAATTAAATATGCTTCCGACATTTATTAACTATAAAATTTTTAATAATGAATAAAAGTTAGCTTCCTTATTCATAAAAAGTTATCGAACGTCACTTAGCACTGCGCAGTACAATATTGTACTGCGCAGTACTAGTAGTGAGTTATTAAGGTCCCAATTTTTTATGTTTAAGGTTTTTTAATAAAAAATGAATAAATGTTTCTGTCTTGCCTTAATAATGTGATAATGTTTTCCTCATTTAAATATTTACATACTTAATAAAGTATTTTTATAGTTATTAAATAGTTGTATTATTTTAGTTAGAAGTTACCCAGTTAGTTAGTTTTAGTTGGGCGAGTATTTTTTAAGTAAAAAAAAAAAAAAATGGTTTTTTAAGTAAAACTTCTTTACGCACGCTTGACTTGGGGAGTAAGCTGGCGAATGCGTTACGAAACATGTGATCGGGCGAGGCGAACGGAAGTTGAGAGGGAGATATCAAGTTACTCCCCAAGTCAAGCGTGCGTAAAGAAGTTTTACTTCAAAATTTATGTGAGCCACAAATATTTGCTGAGTCTGTTTGTAGGACCATGGTCCTCGTAAACCGAATTGAGGCTCCATTTTGGAAGTCGATAAAAAAGGGTTTTAATAAAACACACGTACGTATTAACAATTATAATAAATTTATTGTCATTATTTGAAACTAGCATCTAAAATCTCTTAAATATCCACCACAGGGACGGATTCTTTTTCAATGTTACGGAGTAAAGAGACGAGCATGGCGTTCGCTTGGTGGCAAGCGCCACGCCCGTGAAATTGCAGTGCCGCTCAGCACTGCACTGCGCTCGTCACCCTGAGACATCGACCATCTTGGAAACACTTTATTTACATACTGGTAAACACATAATACACTTTTTGTATTATCTCCATTAAATACTGTTTTTGAAGCGATTTGGTGAATTGCGCGAACGCCGCGCCGTAGGTCGTGGGTTCGAACCTCGGCGTGAGCTTCCAGAAACCCAGGCCATTAAAGAGTCCTTTCCTTTTTGACATGGCACTTTATACCTTAATACATAGAAATTTATGTCTGTTTTAGAATAATGTAAAAAGAACTGGGCCGATTGCAATGCGGTTTTCATTGTATGGTAACTTACAATCGGACTCAAAAAATACCACCGCGAACACCATTGCGGGTAACACTAATTAACGAAAAAAATTACACAAAAAAAATTACACACTTAGGACAAACGAAAACTACTTTTATTAAAGAAGTCATTAATTGAAAAAAAATGGAATCAAAGGAATGTTAAAAGAAATAAATCTATCTATAGGAATAATATAAATTGAAGAATTTGTCTATGATTTCTAAATAAATGCAAAAATTTTAGTGGAAATTACTATTTATGCGATGCATTATCATAATAATTACCGTTCCTAGAATATTTCAGTCCGTCTGTATGTTTGTCTCGCAAAAGCTCTGAAACTGCTCATGATAAGTCTTTTTATTTATTTTACTAAGCGACGAGAAGAGCATGTAGTTCACCTGATGGTAAGTGCTACGCCTACCAATAACAGTTACAGTGCCACCCAGAACTTTGCTTTGCATAATCCAGCGCGGCACTGCACTGCGCTCGTCACCCTGAGACATCGGCTCTAAAGTCTCATATGCCCAGTAATTTCGCTTAAAGTAGTTTATGTTTCGAATTAGCAGAATCGAGCCTTGAAGGGAGGGGGTGGGGGGAAGGGGGGTTCCGTGGCACATTCTAGCTCATTTACGTGATATGTTTCGTTTAGAATTACCTAGTACAATACAACCTATGGACGCACATAGTTAAATGGAGTTAGGATCCTCAATAATGAAGGGGGGTCGAAATATCTCCTTCCACAGTTAATTCCGTCTGTTTACAACTCGTCTTTAACGTCGTCTTCGGCGTTGAACTCTTCAAAGTCGTCTTGGGGAGGTTCCTCCGCCCCAAAGTCCATCTGTGGCGGCAGGCCGCCGAAACCGTACGGGTCCGGTCCGTGGATCTGGAAATTAGAACAATCAATATAAATTGAAGTTCTGCGAACAGAACACCTCGCCGGCACAAACTTTCTTGCAACAATTGATCCTACTAATATTTTAAATGCGAAAGTTTGTGAGGATGGATGGATGTTACTCTTTGTTCATTGCAAAGTTGCTTTGAAATGAAACTAGATGTCGCTGTTTTTGTCTGCATCGCGCGTTTCGTTCGCGATCCTTGGTCAACACGACGCAGATCATATCCTACTTTACAACAGATACAATATAATTATAGTTTCTTTGATTTGATTGACACCTAAATCCCTACCTATAGTATCCGTAAATTTCGAGTAATGCAACCAGTGTAAAGGCTCCATTTCCACTATTTCACGCGAAAACTACTGAACGGATTTGGATGAAATTTGGCACACATAGTTTATTGCCTGGATTAGCATATAGAATACTTTTTATAAGTTAAATATTTCTTGCGGGATAATACTTAACGCGGGTGAAACCGCGGGGCGCAGCTATTATTAATATTAAATAGAAACAAAATGTTTATATTTGAGTAAAAAGATACTTAAAGCTAGCTATCGAATCGAATCAATCAGTTTCCTCATCGAAAAGTTCTGAATCGCCTAGCTGGTGAGCTGTCGGTACCTTGGCATATTCGGCTTCCATCGCTGGAGTCCACGTGGTGTCCTCTTCATTGGGCAGCATCCACTCTTCGCAATAGTCCGCGTGCTTAAAGCAAATCTAAAACAACAATTATTCATACAACATAATTATTTGTTGCGTAAATGTACGACTGTACTCGATCCGGCGCAGACGTTCATCCTTTGCCAGATATTCATCCGCCAAGCAGTAGTGTGAAAACATTACTGTGATCCGGTTTGAAGGGCACTGTTTCCAGAGAAATTACTGGGCATATGAGTCTTTAGAACCGATGTGTTAGGGAGACAAGCGCAGTGCAGTGCCGCGCAAGATTTTGTAAAAGAAGGCACTGTTGCTGTTATGGGCAGGCGTGGCGCTTGTCACTAGGTGAACGACTTGCTGATCTCCTTACTTAGAAAGACGTCCAGAAGGGGGGCGGTTTACCCGCCTCCTTCCTCCTCCTTAGTGGGGTCACTGGCGGGGAGTCGGGGGATCCTCAGCCGGCTTACCCGGCTTCACACTTCACCAGGCCCCCTCCCCACAGGTGTAGAGGCCCAGACACCATCTGGGTCTACCGCCAGGGCAAGATGGTAAATGTTCAGTGGAGCATGGTTGTCTATTCACTCACGACTTAAAGACTTCCAGATTATAGTTTTTGGATGCGAGCCTTGAGCACTGAAGTCTCACCTCTCTCTCTGAATCCGGCATGACGTCATCCTCAGGCCTGTTCTTGTACAGTGACGTAATTTCATCTTCATTCTCCTCAAACATTCGCTCGCACTGGAAAAATCCAAAGAAAAATAATTAATAAACAAAATCTGGCTGACGAATAGACTGAGAAGCATGATTCTGTTCAATTTCCCATACGAGGCAAATATTTTGTAGTGGTAGGCCTCTTCTGCAAGAGACTGCCTTGGGAAGTAACACACTTTTGCCAGATATTCATCCGCCAAGCAGTAGCATGCAAACAAAACTGTTCCGGTTCGAAGGGCACTGTTTCAGCAAAATTACTGAGCGTATGAGACTTTAGAGCCGATGTGTTAGGGTGGCGAGCACAGTGCCGCGCAAGATTATGCAATGCAGTGTTCTGGGTGGCACTGTACTCAGTCGCGTTACTCAGTAAAAAATGGGTCAGCATCTATGTATTTATTCTTAACACCTTATTAAAGATAAACTTACATAGTACTCCAAGCTCTTGTTCAAGTCATCATCGGTGACAAACTTGGTCTTGGAGAAGTCGGGGTTCATCCCACCCTCCTTGGTGATGAGCTGCATGATGGCCAGCTTGCCGGTAGCCTTATAGTAAACACGGACATAGTCGTCCATCTTCTTGCCTGGAAAAGATGGATAGATATCTCTTTACATTATTTGTTTGTTTGTACATTGAAGTAGTGCCAGCCTCGATTGTCAGAGTTTGTCAGGCCCGAGGGCATCTAACGTGACTTACCGATTCCTATCAATTGATAACAACTGGGAATGATGGCTTAGTGTGACCTTCGAAGCATGGAGGGATGGAAATCCGCACATCACTTATGAATGTCATTAGTTTGGAGTCGAGGCTCATTGACATATTGACACCATAATGATCTTCATCATCCCACATCAGCCCACTGCTGAGCACAGGTCTCTCCTCACTTTCACGAGGAGGACTAGGCCATAATATAATCCACCAGGGAGGCCCAGGCCAAATTGGAGGGTCGTATATCTCCAAAATAATTCTCAGGCATGTGGGTTTGCTCACAATGTTTTCCTTCACCGAAAAACGAGTGATAATTACGTACATCAGTTTTACAAGATACACATTTGAACGTGCCTGCACTGGGATTTGAATTGACAACCCACCCCTTGGAAGGGGGATGCTCCCCCACTAGGTTACCACTGCGGAGCTTGAATAAAATCTTGTTTTAAAGTAAACAGGTTAACTTACAGATTTCATCAATCATCTCTGAGATGTGGACGGCAGAGCGGTGGGCGGGCACCTTGTCTTGCATGGTATTGCCGCTGGCATCCATTCTGAAGTTGCCAACCTAAAAAAAAAAACAAATACTCTACGGATGAACAACTCCCTTTTGTAAATCTGCTTGGTTGAACCACATAGTTAGCAAAAAGTATTTATTAAAAATGCAGAATGTGACAATATAGGTACACGGCTACATCCTCAGTGATGTAAGCAGTATTAAGCTGTAAACTTTTTTCAATGATGGCGAGACTGGAGCGTACTGCTTTACCGTGGAAATCTAGTAGGTCAAGCTATTTTTAAAAAAAGGCGGGAATTTACTGAATAAATGTGTTGAGTGCAAAAAATATATACAAGTACTGAGGTGGATTGTTTTATTGTTGTGCAAAGTCGAACAAACAAAGCAAAGCATGAGGTCTCAGGTTCGTTCCCTGCACAGGGCATAGAGTTGTGTGAACCACAGGTATTCGCTATGAGTCTGTGTGTTTGTGGGAATGTGGTCCTCGTAGTACCCGATTTCCTAGATACAGGGTGTCCTAGTTGGAGATCTGGATCTACTTGTATGTATGTTTGTTTTTATTACTATCAAGGCATAATACAAAAAAAACAGCCTATCTATGGTTAATTCAGAAGCGCTTTATCTGATATTATAGTAAGACCGGATTTAGATATCACACCTAATTTCAAGCAACAATTAATAATAATGAAACTTTATGATGAAGTTTTGCTGGATTCTTTTATGGAAATAAAACAGTCATAAACACCTTGCGTCACATAATTTAACTTATAAAACCCTGAACAAGTACATTAGAGATTTCTAAAGTCATGTGTATTGTAATAAAACCTTATGATTTTGATAAATTGTGGAAAATTAAGAAATATAAGTTAAGTATCTGAGTAACAGTTTACTTACATCGACTTTTTTCCATTTATCTACTTTCTTTATCGCGTCGTTGAGCTCCTCGAAGGTCATTCGGCATACTATAATTATAAAATAACTATGTTTATTACTAAAACCTTATTAATTTCTTGTAAAAACAACTAAATAAAAATACCCACCGAGACATTTCAAATTTTTCGGGTCTATTCTAGCTGAAACTAGAGCGAAAAAAACTATAAACACAAGTAAAGAACTTTTGACACGCATGGTTTTCAAGAATTAATTATTTATTCACGCACAAAACGAGTATTTCAGGTAAATTTTACGATAAAATACTGAAAAATCCGGTCCTACGTGTTGAGAAGTTTATCTTTTCTGACAATTACACGAACTGCTTATTGATTGGTTGGACATAGATAAATGTTTTGGTTGTTCGGGGACCCTGATTGGTTGAAGATACGAATACGTTCAAAATTTGTGAATTCAGAAACATTATTTTTTTTCTTTTCACAAGAATTTTAATAAATAAAGTTTATAAATATTTACAAATCTTTACTTAATAAAAATATTACCTAATTAGCCAAAGTAAAAGTTTTTATTTTATAAATTACTTCTTATTTTTTACTATTTTGTAACTGTGTCAAAAGATGACGCTAGTTGTCTACAGATTGTGAACCAATTATTTTTTCTATGTGTGCGTGTGGTAGCAATTTACAACTAACTAGAAGCAAGAAGTCTGACGTAATCATGACAAAAACTTTTTTCAATGAAATTATTAAATTATCGACATTAAAAGTCAAAATAATGACTATAAACAGTGCATATATTTTACATACTGTTGTGTATTGTTCCATTACCTGTTCCAGTCAAATGTAAATGTAATTTACGGCCCTTTGCGTTTCCCTCGAACGGCCATTCTCCGGTTTTCCGCCTGCCCGCTCGCCCCTCCCTCCACCAATCAACGACCCACCAAACCAAAACCAACAGTTCGCGTTCGGTTTCTGTGCGCGCTAGACGTTTGTCGAACGTTATGTTTAATTTTCCTATGCACATAAAACTGTTCAGAAATCTCAAAATACCTTAAAAAACGCCGTTATCTCGTCGAGTAGTGACGTTCCTGTGAAATTCGTGAAGAAATATCAACATTCCAACAAAAAATAAAGGTGAGTGACTGGTTGTCAGATTGCGTCTTTTCCTATTTCGAGCCTATTATTTACTTATTTCTACTAAATATCATTCGCTTTTTATTGAAACTAGATTAAATAAGTCTGTCGTCGTGTTTTGTATTGCCATATTGCCAAGAATGGCTCATCCACACCTGTCCTATTTCCATACGTTAGCTCCCAATAAAGTCACTGTGCCTGAAATTTTATGTAACATATTGAAAAAGTTGTTATCAATGCGTGAGCGTCATGTGTATTAAGAAAATCCCAATTTCACAATGACACCGCGCGCTCTCCACGACTGGGCGACTTGGCAACGCACTGTCCATTTAAAAAAGTCCATCGGGATGTAAACGTGTTATTATCCTTAGACCGGCATTGCCCTTTGTTTTCCGTGTGAAATCTTCCCTTTGTCCTTCGACAGGGAGCGCTGGGCGCACCGTGGTATAGGAATTTCGACTCTAGAAAAGTGGCATAATACAATGATGATATACATTGGTTGGTAGGTTGGGGCGCTCCACTGTCCGTTCGCGTCGTTTCCACAACGCCTGTGTTCGTGCGTATCTACGTGGAGGACGTCAGTGTGTTCGTGAGGTAGTTTGTTTATAGTAACTGCGTGTGTAATATGGAATCTATTTCTGGTGACGCAAGGGCGATATTCGCACGAGTTTCGTTTGCCTCGTCGCTGTTTGCCTATCGATCTCTGCGGTGGCCAATGGCACATGTCGGCTCGGTCCTGCGCGGCCGCGCCTCGCTCTTTGGTGAAAGCCGGGCGATCGCCCGATGTACTTATTACAATTCCGTACATCTACCTTATGACTATTATCTTATCGGTCTCGAATGATGCAACCCCCTCCACCTCACCCACGTCTATGTTGAAGACCTACTAGATCATGCACGAGATTTTCAAATAAGAACGAGCCATATCACTGATATAAATTGTTGAATGTTTTGTCGAGTTCTGTTTGCCGACCTCCGGCGTCACGGCGGGCGCGAGGGGAGGGAGCCAGAAATAGAAGTGCGGATTGGAAACGTGCGACGTGGCAACGTCGCCTGCACGATCGCGCTCAGTGTCGGTTCAAAATGGCGTCTGTGCGTGATCGATACCGTGGTATTTGCGTTAAAAATGACCGAATTTGTGATGTATTCGGCAGTGGGTGGGCCCAAGAGTTACCCTGGAACCATGGGGGTTGAACTCCGCAACCGGCTCCAGCTCACGGCCCGCTCAATTTATGTACGTATCTCAACCATATTGCGCCGACACTGTCCCCCACATAAGTACCTCTATTGTCAGGGTATGCTAGCAATCGTGATGATCTAGGTATCTTCAATATAACTACACCTATTTCTATTGATATTCTCCCAACATTGCGCCTCAATCAAACATGTACGTGAAGTGAACTCTAGTATGCTATCATCAAGTATGTATAAACGTCTACCTTTTTAGATCAGGGTATTACGTAACAAAGGTATTCTACCTAACTTTATGGAAAAATAAGTATAGTTATATTTCTATTCGACATTAGCTTATCATGACTCTGATAATGTTACAAAAACTCTTTGCTTTCGCTGATCATCCGCGTGTGGTTGCATCTGATAAACGAAAAAACAAAATGGCCGCGGTACTTGTAAAATTAAGACGCAGTAGCGCGGGCTGAATGTTGGCAACGTCGCATTTTAACGTTGGTAATTGCGAGTAGTCAAGTCACTTGTTCGATAAGAGGTTTCAAGGCTATACGTTTCGTATCCTCTGTTTATAACAATGGATAAATTTAATGCGCGTGATAAACGAGTTTAGCACTGTATTATGATCGTATTGGAGCTATAATTAAAAACATTTTTATCAGACATAAACAACACAAACTTGTTTTGGTATGTGTGCCGCACACCACGCCTAGCCAAATGAGGTTAATACTCTAGCTCTTAGCATCTTGCTGTCCCTAAACAGGTATGCTTGATTATAAAAAAGTATAAAATCACGTAAGTATTATTTACCTGTTCGTTCATACTCATAGGCATACACTAAAACGCAAACATCGTCCTTATAAACGTAAACATCTTTGCAATCATTAATTTTCTTGGATGTACACTGGTTAAGGGCTATTAATAATGCCCTTATCGTTTATATCGATATTAGAAAGTTATACGATCTAACACTAGTAAAAGACTAGTGTCGGGGACCAGTAGACGAGGCAAGATATAATGAAATAAAGTACCTTCTATTTATTTTTAGTTGTTATTCTCAAACTTACGGGCAACTTATAATCATTTTGTTAAATTTAGTTCTTTTAGTCAAACTTTACACAAGTCTAAAATTAAGTAAATTAATTATTTTGGTAGCGTTTACCCAATTGTTTGGAGTACGGGGTCTTAATTCACTAAATATTGATTATTCCATTCAAAAAAATTTTAAGAAAGGTTTTATTTTTGTCCCTCTCAACCAGTTGAAGGACTAGATAATCCACTACAGCGTTACATAAACGTAACAACTTTCGCAGTTTACTTTACCTAGAATATTAATCCAAGAAAAGAATGGTAACGATGAATCGTTTAGTTATGGTTTCTTAAATACATTTTATTGATCTTATGAATGACTTTCCGTTTTTATTTTTGCAGTTTTTTTTTGGATCAATCGTCAAAATTATTATCTTTTCATTTCATCTCTTCTCTGAATATAACCTTATTTATATTAACCACGTACGTAGTTTATTAGTTCTGAAAATTTATTTACTAAGTAGTTAGCATGCTTATTGTTGAAAATTGCTTTACCACTGTTCATAATTAGTGTAGCGTATCGGTTGACCACTTTTTATGTTTACATCATTGTTAAGAAATCATCATTTATCACAATTTTTTAAAATAAAGACCTAGATAAAAATTAGATTGTTTTTTTTTACCTATTTGACCAGTTTTACAGAATAATTCTATATGAAGAATAGAATAGAATAGAATAGAAAACTCTTTATTGTACACCAGAAACAAAATTAAACACAGTACAGAAAAATTACAATAGGAACAAAAATATGAAGTTACCGCAATAACATTTTTAAAAATACCGTGTTCATGTTAGTAGTTTATTGTTAATTAATTAATCTATTGAGCTATAATTCTAACGGAAATTGAAATTAATTGGTTTCCTTAGTAATTTGCTTGTACTTCATCTCTATACAATCTTACTAAAAGCCATAACGCCATTGAATTATTTGCAAGTGCCTACTTTCGTATTTCCCCCACCATCTTAACCGTCATCTTATTGTGGCCCTCGCTGATCGCTCGATATAACAAGTTTCTACTGCCTTGTCGTCAAGGCAACCTAACTTTGTCATGTGGGCACATAATTTCTTATAGACTGGTTCAATGCATTCATTTATAGCTAAGAGTGTACCATATGGAAGGTCTAAGAAATTATTTACTCCCTTCGCTTATCTTTCGAACATATTTGGCGGCAAAATGGACACAAGTGTTCGCCTGTGCTCCCAATTGCAACTGTTGTATAATTTTAGAGAAAGGAGATTTGTTTTGGTCCACCACCTCGCCGCGGAGGTTGTGGCATTTCATGTAGCGGCACGTCCGTTTCGTTTGCTATTATCTGAAGGCGGCGTTGCCACTTCGCTCCAAGCTCGATTACGCCGCTCTGATCACCCAACGTAGCTGCTGGTGGCGGCGCTGCAAGTAGTCAGTACTCAGTCGGCCGCGCAGCTTGGTGCGCGACGTTTGTCTGCAGAGAGCTCCGCTCGTCTCTTTCTTGCCCCGGTTCGATTCCGCCACGAGTGCGATAAAGACAAAACTTTTGCGAGACAGAGAGGCAAGATGGCGGTGTCGCAACCTCGCCCACCTGACCGTGTTGACGCCGCGCTCGAAAAAGTTGCGCCGTTGCGCTATTTGGAGGCGCACGAATGTGCTCGCGCGGAGCGTATTGTGACGCGTTATTATCTCCAACCCTTGTCTCAACAGTTTTTTGAGTTACTACCAAGTATTATCAACATAAAATCGAAGAATCAAACGTGTTGGAAGCAAGTGATCAAGGGTACGTACCCATCTGGTATTTTATTTTAATTTGACGCTATCTTAGGCCAAATGCTATCTCCGGTGCGCAGATAAAGTAGCTAACATCTCATCAGTGTTCTAACTGGGTTAACTTCAGTTCCCCTTCGAATAACATTGATTCGCATTGACGACCATTCAGTCGCGCGGTGTAATTGTTGGTATTTAGTCGCCATTTTCTACATCGGTGACGAATACCGCCGCGCCGTCCTCATTTTCCCTAGCCTACTGCAAACCGGACTCTACCGCGCTATTCCGAGAGATGATTATCCTTAACCAACTACAACAATTTCTTCAAATAAGAACCACTCGCTATGATTCATTGTAGAAATAATAATAACATTTTGTTAGTGACTGTACCGTGAAAGACACCAACCGACCCAACGACGTTGATTTAGAACGTAAACTTAAAATGGCGGGAATTTGATTCCGATATTGTCTTCCCAGCGTTGCATGATGGCAGGAAATCACGAAATGATTTTCGTCTTGTGAGTGAGGCGCCCGTTTGCCTGTTCTATGTTGTGCACCTAACCGGAGTGTTATCGATTGATTTGTGTACGTTTTTCGCTATAAATAAGCACGCGTTCGTGTCATCACTGCCGCTACCTTTTACAAAGTTACCTGACCGGTTTATGAACGAAACTTGTGTGGGTGCCGTGACTGGAGATTCGAAATTCCTATTTGAAATGGGTTTTGCTTCGAGTCTCCAAGCTACATGTCGATTCGTGTTTTTGATTGCGTAATAAGTATATTATTATAAAAGCTACATTTCGGGTGTGTGGTTGTAGTGTAGCAGTTGACTGAACTGAACAGTTGACTGAATTTAATTAATGAGACTACAGAGTAGGAATACAAAAAAAAAATTGCCGTTTCTATCCATTGCGTATGCCAAAAAAGCAAACTTTTCAATTTCGGGAACACAGTCTTGAGTTAACGTCACATCCATTGTTGTTTGACGTCATTCTGTACTGTTATTTATTCTGTGGTCATATTTTTTTTCAACTTTTGTATAAAAATACACACATTTCTCTGTATGCCTGTATACATATTATAGTGAACGTGTGTGAATACGAATTTCCGTTTTCCGGAGTTTTCCCGCCATCCGCCAAATCCACCAATCAATTCCGTCCGTCCCGTCCGCCATTACCGCCCGCCATTGTTTTGTTTGGTTGGTTTTCGTAATTCGTTCGTTGTCGTCGGGCGCGAAGGCGCGAATTGCTCTATCCAATTCCATAATTTTACGAAAGTGTTAGCTATTCTAAATAAAGTGGAAATGTGCCTTGTGTAGCCCACTAAACGTGCTATTTGATTTGGTGAGATATCCAAACGGCTGACAGGTTCGCAAAAGTTATGTGGAATCTGCGGTTTATTTCAACGCAAAGATGTTAGTTATTTGATGGACTCACAGAGCCTGATTTAAAGTGTATTGTTTCCTTCTGTTACTGCTTTGAAAAGAAAATACTCGCGATTGACAGTGAAATCAAGAAATCGCAGCATCACCGTGTTTGGTACAGCTGCAGGTAAACCTGACCTTTCGCCGTGAAATTACCGCTTCTCGGACCTAATTCACTACGCGTGAGTGCGTTAATGCCATGTGGCCCTTATTATGACATAACCTCCACACTCATGGCACAGAATTTATACTTTCCTGGCGTTGGACGATGTTTCATCATAATTTCACGGTCTTGGAGCTCTAAGATCAACTTCCGTTGTGTTATGTCACTTTTGTGGGCTTCTTTGGGGGCCTCCGTGGTGTAAGTAGGTAGCGTGGTTGGTTTGGTTCGATTTCCGCACAACATAAATATCTGAGTGAAACATAAGTATACATACTTGCCTATTTGCTGTGAATCTGGCTGAATGTGCGACTAATGTCTTCTTAGTTCTTGTTTTCCTAGATAAAGGGCAGATGCATATTATTATTTATTGAAATGGTGGTAGCCTAGTGGGAGGACGTCCGCTTTCCAAAGAGAAGGTTGCGAGTTCAAATCACAGTTCGGACACGTACCAATGTGTTTCTTGTAAAAACATAATGTAGGTAATTATAACTCGCTTTGAAAACATTTTGTGGAAACTCACATTTACCCTAGAATTATTTAAGAGGTGGGTATGTTATACACCAATTCGAACCGGGCCCCGCGATGCATATGGCCTTAACCCTCCTCACTAAAGTGACAAGAGACCCATGCTCACCTGTGGGCCGATATGGAATGATGATGCCGCCTCTGAAATAATTTACTGGCATGTGTTTCCTCAAGATGTTGCCTTCACCGAAAAGAGAGTGATAATTACATAGGTACATGTGCTTTTAAAACAAACTCATTGGTGTGTGCTCGCACTGGGATTGAACTGTGCTTGAAAGTTGCTTCGTTCAAGTGGACATTGTCATTAGGCTATCATGATAGCCATGTCTGCCAATTATAAAAGCTAATCTAAATGTGGCTGGATATTATACATAACTATATATAAATATTCATACATAACTGTTCAATTGATATTAGGAAAGCAATAACAATATTATCAGATAAGTTGAGGCAATGCATATCTGCTGTATTCTAAAGTTTACAACAACAAACGTGTTGTTTCTATCTATCACTAGAGTTGAACACGTGGACTGCTGAACCGGTTTTTACTTTTGGGCCCCGTTATGGACCGCATGTGGTTTCCTGCACTGGTGCACCGTCTTTGTGAGCTGCACTGTAGTAGCGTCGCGTTAAACACGTCTACACATGTCACACAGTACTAACCGGGCACTTTGTCGTTCCAGGTGATCGTGTGATGGGCAGAGGTTGACCGACAGTATGATGAAGAGAACGGTGTCACGTCTGCCGCCGGAGGAGCCTCCTCCGCAGCACCAGAATGCACCGCAACAGGTAACATTCATATTAATAACGGCTACTTCCATCGTGATATAGGTAGTGCTGTCCTTTGTGTCAGGTGTTCATGAGCATCATCAAGACAAATGGAGACCATGACCTCCGAAGCAGTGGAAATCGATATGCATTGATATAAATCTTATTTTAACATGTTCATTGCTGAAAACACATTTGTTGTTTTTTATAACTTGCTGCGAGTACGAGAAACCATAATGGTGTGTGCAGATCCGTAACCGTGGCTAGACAAGAAAATGTGCTCAGCAGTCACAAGTGTTAATGACTCTCTGACTTCTAGGTGTAAAGCTACTACATTGGTTATTATTGCTATTATTCTAGAAATGTTAATTGAATTCGGCTCTGAAATCCCAAAGAGACAGATCACACAAAAAACAAATGTTTCTTACACAAAATTTACGAAAAGAATCAACTTTGCTAAGGACCAATTCTCACTAGAACCAATTCTGTCTAAAATCAATTTTTTTATATCATTTTATTTTATTTTTTTGATGCACAAAACAAATTACAATCGTTGTAACCTATAAGTTAATTAAAGTAGTTTAAAATCGGGATTGTAACTCAAAATATGTACATAAAACAAAACCAAATTTCATAAGAACCAATTTTCAAAAAAAACAATTTTCCGAAAGACCAATTCCTCAAAAGAAACTATAATGGCCAAGTATTGCAAATTAAGAAACAACGGAATCTTAGCAAACCCTATTTGAAGTTAGTTTATACTCCGATCATAACACAAGTAATATTGTAAACAAGATTGGAAACCTTCCAAACCATGACCGACCGCAAACCGTGTTGGGCGCAACCTTGGCGCGCAGTACCCGAGAGCAACGACTCTGTTTTAATATATATGTCAGCGCAGTGTTTATCACTTTGAATTACTTGGTTATGATATCCCAATGCGGGCACGTACCAAGGTGTGTTCTGTAAAACATATGTACGTAATTATCACTCGCTTTTCGGTGAAGGGAAACATCATGAGGAAACCCACATACCTACCCGAGAATTATTTCGGAGGTAGGTATGTTATCCACCAATCCGGACCGCCGGGCCCCCGTGGTGGATAATGGCCTAACCCTCCTCACGAAAGTGAGGAGAGACCCGTGCCCAGCAGTGGGACGTTATGGGTTGATGATGATGATGATGATAACTTGAGACTGAGAGAAACCTGCAATCTCGCGCTTCGCATTCGGCTCATCGCCAACTCATAGAATAGAATTGAAAACTCTTTATTGTCCACCAAAAATGAACACGGTAAAGAATAATTACAATAGGTAAACAAGTGTAGTACAATGTGCGGTCTTATCGCTGAAAGCGATACGATGGAGCCTTTTGAAGATACCGAAAAAGATTACGCCCACTATCTATTTATACAGGGTGTTACAGAATGGCCATATAAGTACTCAGCAGGCTTGTTTTGATCAAGCATGTGAATTGTTTCACGTGTGCAAAGGCTGAATACATCGTATTTAAAATTCCCATACAAAAGTATAATTATGTTTGGTCTTAGAAAATTGCGACGACCCTACATTTTTGTTTACCTCCTATTGCACCACACCTGTGGGTAGGTATGAATATCTAACCATGTCTGTCGGACATCTGTCCGGTATTCAGGTATTTCCGGCGCACATCTGTGCGCCGGAAATACCTGAATACCCTGCCCCTGCTCTTTACAGGGTATTATGTAACGTCCTGTATATAAAATAAATCCTTATTTCCCTTGGTCACGCCATAACTTGAGAAAAGCTTTATTAGAAAAATAAAAGGAAAGTTCACTGCTGAAAACACAACTGTTGTGTTATTTATAACTTTACGCGGGTACGGGAATACGAGCCTGTTGTGTTAGGCGCAGCTTACGTGCCGGCTACGCGGCGAAACACAGACGTGTGTGTGTAACGCGGTGCTACTACAGTGCGGCTCACACGGACGGCACGCCAGTGTTGGAAAACACACACGGTCCGTACCGGTGACTTAATGTAAAAACCGGTTCAGCAGTCAACGTGTTAACAGTCATATGCACGGCGTGAGTGTAGAGCGGGATTCAGTATGATTCACATCAATTCAATCTCGTTTACAATAGACAGAGAAGACAACGGCCGCTGCATAAAGCCAGGGGCGGCTGTCTCGCTCGCACACCGGCCCCTGGCATCGCTATAATAAATCGATACTGGCCACAGGATGCTCGGCCACAAGTGCAAGCCGGCTTTTGTGCAAGCTATTTTTGACCTTATTGCAAAAGCCACAAGTAAGGTACTTAGTTTTACTGAAATTGATTTGTCGGTCGATTGGATGGGTTCAGAATCCGGTGCTGGAATTAGTTAACTGTCGTGAGGTCACTCTTGGAGCTCTGTGAATGAAGATTTTATGATAGCACCAATCTGAATTTACCTCAAACTTCAAAATTGCTGCAATCATCATCATCATCATCATGAACTACCCACATCGTCCCATTGCTGAGCACGGGTCTCTCCTCACTTTCGTGAGGAGGTTCATGGTTTAATCCACCACGGGCACCCGGTCCGGATTGGTGGATAACAGACCTACATCTGTAATAATTCTCGGGTAGATAGAATCTACCTACGTTGATTTCCTCACGATGTTTTCCTTCACCGAAAATCATCATCAACCCATGTCGTTCCACTGCTGAATACGGGTCTCCCCCTCACTTTCGTGAGGAGTATTAGGCCATAATACACCACGGGGGCCAGATTTAATCACTCTCGGAATTCACTGGGATTTGAACTCACGACTATCCCCTTGGAAGGCAGAGGTTCTCCCACTAGGCTACCACCAATTTCGAATTGCTACAAACTACCTTTAAAATGAAAGACTGAATATAATTCCTATAACATTATAGGGAACTAACAGCGCCCAGCTGTTTTACCCGCGTAAACTATTATCCTACAGAAACCTTTAATTTTACGGGATATAAAGTATTCTATATTCTATTCCGGGACCTAAATTATCTGTGTATTCTAAATATCATCAAAGTCCGTTTAGGCGTGAAGAGAGGACAAACACACAAACTTTCGCATATACAAATATTGGTGAGATAGTCTTAACACCTTCAGTGCTGAAAATGCAATTGTCGTGTTTTTAATAACTTGCCGCGAGTGCGGGAAAACACAACTGTTGTTTATGTTGTATGGGAAACGCTATGGAGTGTGCAGAGCCGCACCCGTGGCTAGACAAGAAATCGGCTCGGCAGTCAAAGTGTTAACCACAAATAGCGCGCTGTTCACTCGTCCGTTTGTGATAAGGTTCGATAACCTCACTGTTTACGATGTCAACGTATCTGCATCGACTTACTTCGCTGCACGTTGCAGTTTTATTATTGGGTGAAGCGGTGATAGCCTACTCGAAGAACGTTCGGCTTCCAAGGGGAGGGGGTGTTTTTTTTACCAATTTTCTTGTCTAGCCACGTGTGCGCCTCTGCACACTCCGTAGTGATTTCCCATACAATAAACACAGCAGTTGGTGTTAGGTGTTAACTGAGTGACGAGACGAGCAAGTCGTTCACCTGTTGGTAAGCGCTACGCTTGCCCATAACAGTTACAGTGCCACCCAGAACTTTGCAATGCATAATCCTGCACGGCACTGCACTGCGCTCGTCACCCTGAGACATCGGCTGTGGGAGTCTCTTATGGCCAGTAATGTCGGTGGAAACAGTGCCCTTCAAATCATAAACTCTCAAGTCCATTCAGTCAAATAAAAAAATACCGTAATTTTTTACGGAATAAAATGTCATGTTTTGAACCAGTTTCTAAAGTATATTTTTACGGTACCAAGTACCAAGCAGAAAATCTATCGCCAGCTGTCAGTGTTCCGGCGACAGTCCTTAGGGCCTTTTCCAGCCCCATTACCAACATAGCATGCTCATAACCCTCAACCACATCGCTAATTTCCGACAAGAGTGTCATTCGTTCGATATTCTTCTTCTTTTATTTTTATTTTTTATTTATTTATTTAGGCACACATAACAGAACACTCTCAGTATAATATTGCTAGCATAAAATAGGTACAATTAGTTTAGTGCTGGACAGTGTCCCAAAAGATGCGTACACAGCACGACAGAAATTTGAAAACAGTTAACATCGAGGAAAATTATTAAGAAATTATTCATTCGAATCAATGGTCTTGGTCGTGGCTCATAAGACCTTGGCTAAGAATGTAGCCAAAGTCACCGCGTTGTCCGAAGCCGCGGTAAGTTCCTCCACTGTGCAGGATGTGGGGCACGAGGGGCATGACAGCAGGTGAAGCATGGTTTGGTTTGGAGCTCTACAGTTACAATGCTCGAGAGATTGGTCTATGAAGCCCCATTTGGCCAAGTTGTGCCCGCAGCGGCCGGTCTGAGTCCGGAGTTATTGTTCTTGTCGCATATGAACGACATGGATACTTAACACCATCCGAGATAGTGGTCAAACGCTCCTACCACCAAAACGAGAAAAACATGATCGTAAACGACACCCTTTGATCTCTGAAATCCATTATAACGACGCGACGCAAAACAACGTTGACTCATGCCTCGCTACAATTTGGCACAGAGTGCTGTATAAAAAAAGTCTACCACATCTTATTACTATGGCGTTTGATGTCAAAATGCGATAGCCCAGTTTTACAGTGATTATTTTTAGTCGCCTCACCACGCATTTGTATGCGTTCGTTCAAAATACAAGTTGCTAAAATTGTTTTTCACGTCCTTGGTTTTAGTTTACCAACTGAGATTAGCTGGCAGGTATTTCGCGCGAGTTATCCGTACGCGGAATTCCTAATCGTTTAAATTAAAAATGTACAGTCTCTTTTGGTCTCGTTGGCAATTTTTTGCTGGTGTTGTAAAAATAGACGGCCTCCACGGCACAAGTTGATGTTGTGTCTCCTGTGAAGCGTGAGGTCGCCTTTGATTCCTGCACAGGACAAGTCTTTCTGTGAACCACATGTTATTTGATTTGTCTGGGTGTTTCTCGGGCATGGTCCTCGGAGTTACCGGTTGCCTAGTACAGCGAATCTTAACACTTTGACTGCTGAGCCGATTTTCTTGTCTAGCCACGGGTGCGGCGCTGCACACTCCATAGTGTTTTCCCGCACTCGCGGCAAGTTATGAAAAACACCACGGTTGTATTTTCAGCATAGAACGTGCTAGTTAGGGGACAGGATCTATGCATGTGACCATGACAATTAAGAAATGGGGGTCGTAAGTTTGTAGTAGTAAACCTCTACTCGGCAGAAGAAGAATCCGCCTGAAGAAGCACCTTATCATCGCCAGATATTCCACCGCCAAGTAGTAGTGTGCACACATTGTTTCGGTTTGAAGAACGACATTGGGCATTTGAAGCTTCAGAACTAATGTAAGCGTGGAGGGTAGTACTATCTATTCTGTAGTGGAAGCCGACTATTCGAACCTACCAAGGAATCTACGATTCAATATCTATCGAAATAGAATGATTCCCTACACAGATTTAGTTTTATTACTTATAACACGTTCACTGTTGAACTGTTTCACTTTTTGAGGCTCTTTTGCGAATCTTTACACATGTGTGTTTACTGGCGTTGTGTCTTAACTAAACTCAATCAGCCGTGCGGGGGCGCACACAACTGCTGTGACAAAAATGACAATACAGCAGTGCGGGTTCGCACGCCACGCGTGTTTACGCTGACCGTAAAATTTTGGAAACACAGACGTGTGTGTTTTCAGCGGTGACCGTGTAAATGATTTCTTTATTTATTCCATGGCAAGACAGGCAGGTGTTAAATAATACGCTCACATTGCTTTATCGAAGTAATACAACACCTATTTAGACTAATGGTGGCCATACACCATACTGCCTGTCCTCGTGTCGAACTCGATCTGACCGTGTCGATCTGACGTCGATCGATCTGACCGTGTGTGGGCGTGAATTTGCATGACAGTTATACTTGTGTGGTGGAAATGAACGGACTGCATATGGGTTGTTTTTATATGATCCAGTGTCGAGACGAGCAAGTCGTTCACCTGATTGTAAGCGCTACGCTTACTCGTAAAGTTACAGTACTACCCAGAACTTTCAATTGCATAATCTTGCTCAGCACTGCACTGCGCACCTAACTCTGCGACATTGGTTTTAAAGTCTCAAACTCCCAGTGATTTCGCTGGAAACAGTGACCTTCACACCAAACACAGCATTTTTTTCACACTACTGCTTTGCGGATGAATATCTGGCAAAGGTGTGGTACTTCCCCAGGCGGTCTCTCGCAGAAGAGACCTACCACTCTTAAAAATCAAGCCTGCAGCGTCATGCCGACCGGGATATACTCTATAGGCAGTATGCTGTATGCCCTACATTACTTACTATTGTTTTTCACAGCAAAGTAGAGTTTCGAAAGCGAGGAAGGTTTCCGATTTCGCATTCAGCACGCTTAGTAAGGGGTTTCGGGTGTTAATTACAAGTTTATATTATGAAAACAAAGTGGATTTCTAGAATATGATCTGTTTAATTACTAGAAAGCAAAGTCATTTCGCACGGTGAGCGCAGTGCAGTTTGCAATCCAGTGTCGAATGAGACAGTGCTGGCCTTTGGTGTCTAGAGCTTATTAGGCCGCCCAAGGGCCTTTGACGTGAGGACAGCTGTCGATAACAACTGGGACAGAAGGCTCAACGTGCCCTCCGAAGCACAGCCATGAAAATGTCCACCGCTTCTGAAAGTCATGGGTGTGTGAACCACATGTGTCTTTTCTGAATTTGAGTGTTTGTAGGACGCTCCTCATAGCTCCTGATTCCCTAGATCCAAGAAATCAGGGTCAGAATCTATGTATGTGATTGTGACGTGTTATTTATTTATTAAACAAAATAATTGTATCGGTCTCAACACTACTAATGAATAATCTCTTTGTTACAGATCCAACAGTCCGGTGCGAGCAACATGCATACATTGGCACAATCAGCACAGCAGCCTAATATACTTGGTAAGTATTGTTTCTATTTCTTAGTAGGCTAGGCATAGGCGAAAAACATTCGACTGCTTTAATGGACAGAGTCATCAGAAAACTTTTACTTGGCAGTGGCAACAGAAAAGGTATCCTCTTTAGTAGGCAGAGATAATAGAAAATTTACCCCTTCACTAGGCGGCCAGAACAGAAAACTTGACGGCGTATATATTTCTGACTAGCTGCACCCCGCGGCTGCACCCGCGTTTAGGGGGGCTTAAGAATAACTTTTTACAAAATTTGATTGTCATATTTATTTATGTCTAATCAAAAGCCTAAAAAATAAGTTTCAATCTTCTAGCTTCAAAAATGACGAAAGTTTCATCCGCTAATTTCAACACCATACAACTCTTTTTTCGGATTAAAAAGTAGCCCGTGTCCTTTCTCAGGCTCTAGACTATCTCTGTACCAAATTTCATTTAAATTGGTTCAGTAGTTTAGGCGTAAAAGCGTAGCAGACAGACAGACAAAGTTACTTTAAAGTTTAAAGTTTTTCTAACTCAAACCATAATTAGATAATAATCATTAGTTTCGTAGATCATAATATTTTGACTTATTTTTTTTGTATTTCTATACTTATGTATAAGATATTATTTTTTTTGACGTGTAAAAGTGCAATATTTTGCCTATTTACAATAAATGATTTGAGTTTGAGTTTGAGTTACTTTCGCATTTATAATATAAATAGGGATTACAAACTTCACATGATGATAAAAATTACCGGTTGACCACCATGATATCAACATTCGGCTGCTCTATTGAGTTCTGATCACAAACCAAAGTCAACCAAACCGCAACCACTTCAAACCTACGTCTTCCTAACCCACATCTTATTTCTAGGTTCCACAGCAATGGTCGCAGTGGGCGGTGGCGGATTCGGGCGCTCCCCTGTCCGCCCTGCGGCGCCGCCCGTCATCAGCTACCTGAAGCCGGGTAGCGTGCAGTACGCACAGCCCAGCTCTAAGCCGCAGCCGCAGCATAGGATAAAGGTGATTATCGGAATTGGTACAGCATTTTTAGTATGACATCCCCATAGTTTATTCATGTTATCGTCTCTGACGGGTGTCTTTCCGAAGCACTGTTATGAGTTGATGGAGTTTTCTTTTTCTGTGCCAGTATCAGGTGTCACCACTTGAAAAAGAAATGTCCTATTTCAAACTCAAACCATAATCATTTGTTTCGTACATCATATTTGACTGATGGTATAGGATGGTGAGCGCAACACCAAAACAAAAACCTCTCAGGTTAAATCTAATAACGTCCAGTGCACATAGGCTGCGTTACCCTCAATCCGATAACCCCGAAGACCAAAGTCGACGAAGTCAACCTAAATAGTCTTTAGTGATGAAATGAAATATTAGACAATAATATCTTGATATTAAATTGTGCTAATAAATATAAAGTACTTACCATTGTGTATCGTCCGCAGCCTGGCCTTGGGCCGCACCAGGGCCCGGTCCCCCCTATCGGGCGGCAGTCCCCCGCGCCCCCAGCGCCCGTTCCCCCGCAGATCCCCGCGCACTCCCCTGCGCCCCCCGCGCAGCAGTTCCAGCGGCTGAAGGTGGAAGATGCACTCTCATACCTGGATCAAGTGAAGTTCAAGTTCAACAACCAGCCCCAGGTCTACAACGACTTCTTGGACATCATGAAGGAATTCAAGAGTCAGACGTAAGTGTTCACTCACATGTTACTTATGGTTTACTATCACAGCGCTTGATGGTGGGAATTGCCCTCTCATACCAGGTAGGAAAGTGCAATTTCGACCATCAGGTCGAGTACAATAACCAGCCATTTTGACCACTGTTTCTTAAATTGTAATGCAATACTTATTGTTGGTCCATAGCTTCTCATATCATCAGTATTTCAACGAATAGACAACCATAGCGCATATAACTGAAAAGAAAGTCAGATGTGTATAGTGGTAGGCCTCTTCTGCAAGATATTTATCCTCCAAGCAGTGTTCCGGTTCGAAGGGCACTGTTTCCAGCGACATTACTGGGCATATGAGACTTGAGAACCGATGTCTTAGGGTGACGAGCACAGTGAAAAGGAAACAAGAAAAGCTCGTTATTAAAATGGATGGGAAACCTGCGAGACTTCTAATTTTCCATTAATGCTTTTTAAATAGTTTTATTTCTACATACAATAAACATATCTATATTTAAATTGCTTTAATAATCTCATTATAATAAATTAATGAAATCAATTCAAATAAAGTGCAGTGTCCACCAGACCGCTGCTTACTTATTCTAGCTTTATATAACTTTCAAAAATAAGAATGCATTTTATAATTTTTCTTTTTTTCTAACCCAACTGTTAAAAGAAAGGTGACGTTTCTTAGACGTATGTGGGTATGTATGTTCCGAAATCACGACCTAAACCTAAACCCTAAACGGCTTGACGGATTTTGATAAGTAAGAAATCATTCGATTCGTCTCATCTTTCTCGTCTCTACAAACAAAATGGCGGCTGTAAGCAGCCATATTGGATTTCTGTTAGAACAAAAATGACCAAAGCCTGAGTGAGATATCAAAGTAGCAAGCATTGCAATCCAAAGCATTCAGTTTTTTAATTTCTTACTAGTTACGCCCCGCGGTTTCACCCGCTTAGTTCCCGTTCCCGTGGGAATATGGAGATAAAATATAGCCTAAGCTACATGCTGATAATGTAGCTTTCCATTGGTGAAATAATTTTTGAAATCGGTTAAGCGGTTTAGGCGTGAATGCGAAACTAACAGACTCACATAAGCATTTATAATATTAGTTAGAATTTTGGCAACACTGTCAGTAACCAAAGCTTGCACCATTTTGTACGCCCACCAATCCCTACACTTTAATCGCTAACTTTAGATCTTGCAGGATCGACACGCCGGGCGTGATCACGCGCGTTTCCAACCTGTTTAAAGGACACCCGGAGCTGATAGTGGGCTTCAACACGTTCCTGCCGCCGGGGTACAAGATCGAGGTCAAGAGAGACGGACAGGTGAGTCTGATATTTTTCAATTTAATTTACGTTTGCCTTAATCAAACCCTACAAGTTAATTTTGTTGCAAGTCCCATTGAGTCAACATTTTGCAAGCCTGTCAAGTTCCAATGAGAATACAAAACATTACTGTGTTCCGGTTTGTAGGGCACTGTTTCCAGCGAAATTACTGGGCGTCTGAGACTTTAGAGCCGATGTCTCAGGGTGACGAGCGCAGTGCAGTGCCGCGCAGGATCATGCATTGCACGTTTCTGGGTGGCGCTGTAACTGTTATGGGCAGGCGTAGCGTTTATCGTTAGGTGAACGACTTGCTCGTCTCGTCACTCAGTCAAATAAAAAAAAACTGGACAAACTTTCAGACGTACAGACTGACACACTTTCTAAAAACTGTAATTTATAATTATTCACTGTATCAATATTAGATTTTGCTTGAATTTTAACATTTATTTTGAAATTAGAGTCGGACACTTCTATTAAAAAATATATTAGTCAGGAATGTTTATAAGTAAACCTATATGATGAAACAAATTACCGTTTGACAATCGTGATATTAACACTCGGCTGCTCTATTGAGTTCTGAACTTCCCCGCTCCCAAACAACACATGGTGTACCGACAACAATCACTGAACTATCGTTGTTGTTGTCAACAGGTGTCGGTGTCGATGCCCTCGCCTACGGGGCTGAGCGGCCCGGGGATGTTGCTGGGGGTCCATGGCCATCCCCCGCAGCAACCCCAGATGGTGCACCTGCTGCCAGCATTGCCTACACCACAGTAAGTTCATATTCATAAAATAACTCTGCCCTCCTTAACCACACTATCTTATATTTTGACTGGTAGAAGCTGCTTTTAATAATATTATGCCCGTCAATTATCTAAGACAGGTGCACATTGTATTAAAGTAATAAAGAGCACTAGGATAGATAGCCAAGTTAAAGGTTGGCCATATTAAATACACTAGCTGAGTCCCGTGGTTTCACTCGCTATAACTATTATCGCACAGGAACCGCACATTCGTACGGGATAAAAGTATCTATGCTAAATTTTATCAAAATCCGTTCAGCCAATTCAGCGTGAAGAGGCTACAAACACATGTTCTCTTAGCGAATACCAGTAGTTCAAAAATAATATTTGCTAAGCGCAGAAATCTAACCAGCAACTTCACGCTTTGCAGTTGGCTCATCAATTGCGACACGGAGCCTACCATGTGTTTGTGTAACACACACACACATACAATATATTTTTTGAAATGAATTCTACATGATGATACTAATTACCGTTTGAAGCCCGTGATATTACTATTCGGCTGCTCTATTGAGTTCTGACCACTTCCCAACCCCCACATACCTCCCCCCGCCACCCCTCCGTCTAAACTATCGCACATCTTCCCCAGAAGCGTGCAGAGCAGCGCGATCGTGCACAATCTCTCGCACAATATGGTGGCGAGTGTTGCCCCTACCAATACGCTGCATCAGATATCGCAGGCGCATCAGCAGATTGAAGCGGCCGCCATACATCATGTCACTGGTAAGTGTTACCATAGAATACTGAATAGTAAAGGCTTACCAGAGTCGTGGATTTCCGATAACTGTAATTTGGAGGCCTCTTCTAGGCAAGCATGCTCCACCATCGACCGTGTCGACACTTACCACCAGGCGAGAATGCGGTCAAATGTTTGCCTTAACAGCAATACAACAAAACATTAACAGGTTAACTGCTGAAAACACAATTGTTGTGCTATTTATATCTTGCCACGGGTACGGGAAAACACAACTGTGTGTTCAGATCCGAACCCGTGGCTAGACAAGAAAATTAGCTCAGCAGTCAGTTTTAAAGAAGTGGTAAATGAGCCGTACTGTTCCGCAGGCGCCCTGCAGACGCCGGCGGCGGGACACGCCGTGCCGGCGCTCCCCGGGCAGCCGGTCGAGTTCAACCACGCCATCGAATACGTCAACAAGATCAAGGTAACTATTGTGTAGTGGTAGGCCTCTTCTGCAAGAGACCGCCTGGAGAAATATCACTCCATCGCCAGATATACATCAGCCAAGTAGTGTGAAAACATTACTGTGTTCCAGTATGAAGGGCACTGTGTGGGCATAAGTTCTGGGTGACACTGTAACTGTTATAGGCACGCGTAGCTCTTACCATCAGGTGAAAGATTTGATTGCCTCGTTACTTCATCAATCATCAACAATCCATATCGGCCCACTGCTGAGTACAGGCCTCCTCTCCCCGCGGCGGGCGAACCGCCCGTGTAGTAGGGCCTAAGCTATGATCGTGTGTGAATAATCATAAAAATTTTATAATAACATCATTTGCTAGAAAATATCACAGAACTCATCACATTTTCCTATGTTTTCTCCCTCAGTCCCGGTTCTCCCGTCAACCGGATAAATACAAGAGGTTCTTGGAGATCCTCCACGCGTACCAGCGCGGCCACCGCGACCTGAAGGAACCCCTCGCCAAGCAACAGACCGAGCAAGAGGTCTACTCGCAAGTAAGTAACCTACAGTGTTATGGACAGTCCTGGCGCTTACCGCAGCTTCTTGACTTGCTCGACTCGTTATTCCGTTGGATACCACTCAATAGTATTTACAGAAAAAACAATTTGACGACATAATTTGGCACCTAAATCCGCCCTTATATTTCTCTATAAGTTTGATATAACTAGTGTCACTCTCGTAATTAAGACGAATCTAACGACACCTCTCAAACTAAAATCCATTAAGCCGTTGGGGCTACAGAAGAAGGAGTCTACAATATGTATTGAAACGTGTTACTAAAACGTTTGCTATATCACCGACCATCGCGGCAGTGGGTTAACACTAACTGTTCCCTTCCGCAGGTGGCGAAGCTGTTCGAGAACCAAGAGGACCTCCTGACCGAGTTCGGGCAGTTCCTGCCGGACGCCAAGGCCGTCACCAAGCCCGACCCCGAAGCGCACTACGCGCTCGAGGCGCCGCCCGCCGCGCAGGTGAGCACTGGAACCTACCACTACCCTAGACTATGACTATGACTATGACTATACTAGACTATGACTATGCCTATGCATATACTAGACTACTAGTAAAAGTATTGAATCTAGTGTTGTCAAGTCCTGCGTATCAAATTTCCGAATGGAAGGTTAAAATAATAGGGATTTTGGGTTTCTAACGGGGACAGCAACAATGATTAAAAAAAAAACACATTTTTCACAATGCAATTGCTAAATAAGGATTAATTTTTCCTGTCAAAATTATTGAATAATAGACCGAAGTGACTTCATGAAGGCGATGTTAATAATACGAAATAAAACTAATTTTTTTTTTTTGTTGTATATTCATAAATAAATATATTTCATTATAATCCTTACTTCCTTACTTATATTATAAATGTGAAAGTAACTCTGTCTGTTGCTCTTTCACGCCTGAACTACTGAACCGATTGAGATGAAATTTGGTACATAAATAGTCTAGAGCCTAGGGAAGGACATAGGCTACTTTTTATCGCAAAAATTGTAAGGGTTTGAAATAGGGGATGAAAGTTTGTATGGAAGCTATATTGACAGCGAGTAACATAGGCTATTTTTATCCCCATATTCCCGCGGGAACAGGAACTACGCGAGTGAAACCGCGGGGCGCAGCTAGTTGTGTATAAATTACTCAGTAAGTAACGCTCGCCGAGCGGGTATAGCAATGAAGCGTTCTCTCTCGCTCCCTTAGTCGACTCCAGCCGACTTTACCCGAACGAGCGTTACATAGTCGAGCGTGACGGCACAGTCTCATTCAATACCCACAAAATTAAATGCTCAGTGCGCCCAAAGAAGTTTACACATTGTTAATAAAAAAATCTAATCTAAATCCATTAATTAGATATTATACATTTTGCCGTTAGCCATTGTAACTCTTGACCTTTAAAATACGTATTTGTAAATATGACTTAGTTTTCAGTGTCTACTATGTTTTATTGTACAAGTTAGTAGCTACAACAGTTCGCGTTATCGCCAATTCAGTGTATTGTCCTGAATATGTGTTATTTATTAATTATCCTCCCTCCCCCGCAGCCCAAAATGGAAGAGTCCCCGGAGCGGTTCCCGTCGGCGCCGCACGCGCTGACTCATCCGCCACCGCATATAGCGCTGGTATGTACACACACCTTTCTCAGAATGCTTGTATATTAGTCACGGGTTTCTTATAAACTGTATCCGAGAGGATCGAAGAGGGCAGAATTGGGATTCCCTGTTTATAAATTCTCTGAAATATAAAATTAATATTTAAGAGGAGCTCCCTTACAACAAAGTACGGAACCCTTCGTGCGCGAGTCCGATTTGCACTTGGCCAGTTTTTTTCATTATTCTTTATTACATGCTATACTTTAAGGTTATATTAAAAACATTAATAATACTAATTGTATTAAAATAATGAGTTTAGTGCAAAAGTTATAGTTAAATAAAGAATTAACCAGTCATTTCCTTTCCAGCCGGCCCCGAAGCATCAGAGTTCGGCGCCAAACGCGACCTCACAGCATCATGTACTGAAGCGGTCGCCTAGCTTCAGCTCATCCACACAGCTCAGTAAGTTCTACTTTATTTAGGTTGAAGAACAAATTTGACGAAAAACTAAATACACGTGGTATTTAACTAAATCCCCCTTTCAAGCCATACTTGATTAATGGACGCAAAGCGAATGAAGCGAAAGAGGTGTGTCAGGATTGTAGCATGTGGGAAGATGTAGTCTCTACCTACACCAACGGTAAATAAATCTGTATGGATGGACAATGGATAAACTGTAGTTTCTTCAATAGATAATTTACCATCTTTGTATGCACAGTTTTAGCAATGAATATGATTCTGATTCTGTGATTGAAGTCCAAGAAACTTAGTGTAGTAACATGTCCCACCCTGTGTGCAGGCGCGGGCGCGCCGGCCGCCAAGAAGGCGCGCGCGTGCTGCGCGGGCGCGGGGGGCGCGGCGGGCGCGGGCGGCGCGGGCGGCGCGGCGCGCGACGTGTCGTACGCGGAGGCGGCCAAGCTGGCCACGGTGCACGACTACAGCTTCTTCGAGCGCGCGCGCCGCGCGCTGCGCCACCACCACGTCTACGACAACTTCATGCGGTGAGTCGGTGCCTACGTTCACACCTTCCCTGCTGGAAACGCTGGAGTGTGCAGAGCCGCACCCGTGGCTAGACAAACATCGGCTCAGCAGTGAAAGTGTTAAAAAGTATGACCTTTCTCTCCACCATGGAATAAATTATTAGCCTCAATCGCTACTGTTTATTACAAACCTCTCTAACCGCCCCTTGTTAATTCCAGCTGCCTCCTCCTGTTCACGAACGAGATCATCTCCTCGTCGGAGCTGCTGTCCCTGACGGCGCCGTTCCTCTGTCGGCACCCGGAGTTGCAGAAATGGCTGCAGGACTTCGTAGGGCCTCCGTCGCCGCCGCACACGCCGACCAACACGGTGCATACCGGTGAGTGCGGGGGACGCCGCTGGCGAGAGCTAGTACGTTGTAGTTAAATGAGATAGTGCCGCCTTTCGGCGTTAGAATTTATAAGGCCGCCCAAGGGCCTTCGACGTAGCTTACCAACAACTATGAAACAATAACCTCTGAGTTAATACATGAATTAACTCTGAACTTTTTAGAACAGAATCGATTCCATTACGGTACAATATCGTAATCGAATTGGTAAAAGAATTTACGGGGTCCAGTGTGTCATACAATATCAAACCGAATCGCTCGTTGTCTGAATTATCCGATGGTTCTGAATCGCCGAACTTTTAAACTAGTACATTAGAGTTATGATATAATTAAGTTTTTCTACGATCGGTTAATAACTTTATTTTCATAGACATTGAGTTTACATTTATTCAACTAAATTAATTGTTACAATATACAATAGCTAATATTATACCTTAGGGTAGCATACAACGAGACAATGATGAGAAACCATGCGATGTGCCTTTGACAGACTGTCAGTGGTGATACCAGCATGCTGCCTTCCTACTGATGTCTCCATAGTCTCGAATTCTATAGAAAATCTTTAGCAAAATTCTATACTATCGTCACACTTTTATGTTATGTTCGACCGTCACGTAAAAGTTTATACTTGGACATGAAGGTTTATTTTTGGAATCCTAGACGGACACTTCAATTTTATTATCGGTATGAACTTGCGACTCCAAAAATTTAGAAAAAATATATTCAATATCTTTTTCTTTGCGAGATTCAGGTATCAATCAGTACTAAAAAGGGAAAATTCGGTTTTTCAAACTCGTACCACAAATCGGTTAATCATTAGTTTAGTAGATCATATTTTATTCATTTTGTATATGAGACTTAAGTGTTTGATTTGTGAAAGTGAATCATATTTGCTTATCGAGAAGGTACAATTCTGATGTGTACGATAAGTGCGGTGTACATAGCATTCACGGTGGGTGCTCGATGGGCAAAAAATAAATTTTAATATTAGTTCTTTGTTTTTCTTTGTTCTGTGGCATTTCAACAAAGAGTTTATCTACCTGTAACCCTAACCTCTACCGCTCTCCTCAGGCTACAACTCCACGTTCTCGGGCGAGCAGCTGTACTCGCAGAACCGCGGCGCCGCGCTGGCGGGCGGCGCGGCGGGCGGCGCGGCGCACGGCGCGGCGGGCGGAGCGGCGGGCGGCGCGCGGTACGAGCCCGTGGGCCAACCGCGCCTGGAGCGCGGCGCCGACTCCACGCCCGCCTTGGATATCGGTAATCATTATATATTCATTACTAACTCGGCCCGGCAAACGACCTGCCCTGAAAAGTAAAAAAAAATCTACAACTTGATTACAGCGCCACCAACCGGTTCCAATTGTGAATCTAAACCGTCTAGGAACCCATTGAAATATACACAAAATTTCATCCAAATCGAGAGTTAGGTGACGAACGTACGTACAGAAGAATTGTATATAATAAGATATTAAATTTGGGAGTCATCATCACAAACTTTTCGAGGGCCTCCGTGGCGCAGTAAGTGATGAGCCCACTGCATAACACGAATTTGTGGGTTCGATTCCTGCACAGGGCATTGATTTGTGAGAACCTGATACCTTATATACAAAGAATTAGAGGTCAGGATCTATGTATGTACGTGTGTACGATAAAAAATCATAAGTAACATTCTGGACCCTTTCCCCTTAATTTTTTTTAAGTATTATATAAAATTGTATATATTTAGTTGTTTTATTTTTATTTTTCCATCAATATGTTTATTTTTTTTTTGGTTTTTTGCACATTCAATTTTGATTTAAATAAAAGAGTTTTCTTTGTTAATCAACGTTTAAAGACGCCATTTTCGCGACACTGCAACAAAAGACAACGAATCAATTTTATAGACATTTTAACACTTCCACTGATGAGACGATTTTCTCTTCTAGCCACGGGTGCGGCTCTGCACACTCCATAGTGTTTTCCCGCACTCGCGGCAAGTTATGTAAAACACGACAGTTGTGTTTTCAGCACTGAAGGTGTTAAGCACTTCCAACTCTCCAAATGCTTCTTTCTGGTTCATATTTGGTTAACGCAAATATGACCATGTTTCCGAGTATCGCTGTAAATCGAAATGGCCATTGGTCTTCGCCGAAGTGCATTTCGCCATTGGTGAAAGAATACAATCACCTATCAAACCACTTTATTATACACTAGCGGCGCCCGCGGTTTCACCCGCGTAGTTCCTGTTCCCGTGGGAATACGGGCATAAAATATAGCCTATGTTACTCGCTGACAATGTAACTATTCATTTGTGAATGAATTTTTAAAATCGGTGTAGTGGCTTAGACGTGAAAGCGTAACAAACAAACAAACTCACATTAGGATTTATAATATTATAGTTAGGATAATTTATTATACTCAATTCTTATTGTGTATTTATTACAATCATATACACACAACACACACAAATTAAACTATTTTACTTTATTATTTTTTTTGTATTTTTTTATTTATTTGTAGAATTTTATAATCTATTAGTATTGATAATATTTTGACACTGATGTCAACTGACCCACCTGTATTCCCGCTCTCTATCTTGTCCATCCAAAGGTTGTCTGATAGAGATCGCTTAAAGCAATAACACCGCCTATGACAACTATTACTTAGTCATGTTCTGTACTTGTCAGTGTCAATAAAGAGTTATCTATCTATATATATCTATCTATCTATATATCTGCTACGTACAGAATGGCCACTGTCGACCCAGCGCGACCCGCGCCCGCGCACCTCCGCCCGCAATCGGCGGGACAGTCAAGGCTACACGCCCAGATGTAAAAACGGTTCGTATATAAACATAATGATGGAACTAGCGGGTTGTCTCTTGTTTTGGTTGCGTAGTGTGCGTGCTTACACATGCATTTGGCGCGTGTACGATACAGACGCCATTTATATGTGTGGGTTGTCAGATCAGCTTCTCCGTGTGAAGTGTCCGGGATGTGTTTTTTTAAAACTGTTTTTCTGTATTGTTTCAGATTTGAGTACGTCCAAGCGGCTCGGCACTTCCTATTGCGCGTTGCCGAACGAACAAGCTAACAGGCGCTGCTCGGGACGCACTGCTTTGTGCAAGGAGGTGTGTTCTTGTGACCATGATAAGTCTTATAATTAAGTCAATAATATACCACGGAGGTCCGGTTCGGATTGGTGGATCACGCGCCTCCTAAATAATGCTTGAGCGTGTGGGTTTTCACGAGATCTTGTTCCTTCAGCGAAAAGGGATTTTGCGGGATAAATTCCAAGACCTAAAGTATCTGTATAGTTAATTTCATCAAAATTAGTACAGCCGTTTTGGCGTGAAGAGGGAACAAATACACACACATACACACATTTTATAATATATATGTATATACGTACGTACATACAGTGACGCCTTCTCCCCGTCGGGGTAGGCGGAGACTACATCTTTCACATGCCACGAACCTGACACACCTCTCTCGCTTCGTCCACTTTCATGAGTCCCTGCATACACGCTCGCGGGTTACAGGTACTTTTATAATTTGTGTAATTTATATATATGATACATCTGCCGTCCTCAGGTACTGAACAACACGTGGGTGTCGTTCCCGACTTGGAGTGAGGACTCTACGTTCGTGACGTCACGCAAGACGCAGTACGAAGAGTTCATTTACCGCTGCGAGGATGAGAGATTCGAGGTACGGTAATATAGTTTAATACTCCTTTGTGTTAAACTCAAATTATTGATTGTAAATAAAGCTCTTCTACAAGTCAAATAGTTACATCTCATTTCTACCTCTCTCTCTATCTCTCTTTCTCTCTATCTTGCTCTTTCTCTTATCTTCCTCTCTCTCTCTTTCGCTCTCTTTCTTTCCCTTTCTCTCTCTCTCTTTTCTCTCTCTCTTTTTCTCTCTCTCCTTTTCTCTCTCTCTTTCTCTCTCTCTCTTTTTCTCTCTCTCTCTTTCTTCCTCTCTCTCTTTCTCTCTCTCTCTCTCTCTCCTTTTCTCTCTCTTTTTCTAATTTACATAGAGAAAGTAGGAATACACGAGGAAGGATGGAGTAGACAGCTACACTATCCCCGAGGCTAAAGGCTACGGTTAAATCCGCGAAAATGGTAAACTCCTGCAGAAAAACGGGAAATACACAGATGTAGCTAGTTATAAACAGTGACCGTTGACATTCCACAGCTGGACGTGGTGATAGAGACGAACGCGGCCGCCATCCGCGTCCTCGAGGGCGTGCACAAGAAGCTGTCGCGGATGAGCGCCGAGGACGCCGCCAAGTACCGCCTGGACGACTGTCTGGGCGGCCACTCGCCCACCATCCACCAGCGGGCGCTGCGCCGCATATACGGAGAGAAGGTGGTACGCATTCGTGTTGTTACTAACCGCCGCTGTTGGTGCCATGCTCATTTCTAACTTGTGTCCTCGAGTTAGTGCTCATTTTCATCTGTGTTTTTGCCTTTATCGTTATCATCAATCATAACCAATGTTCGTTCACTTCTGAACACCGGCTTGGAGTTACTTTACCCGTGACGTCATTTCGGTTCATTTTTTTGTGGTTTTTGGTCATTTCCTTGGTCCTTGGTCATCATCGCGACCCATATCAAGCAATAAAGCATTAAAAAAAACTAGGAGCAATAAAAATCAAATCAATTCAAAATTAAATTAATATCTCGACTCACTTTCTTGAGAATGACTAGGTCACAATCTAACGGCCCGGTCCAGATTGGTGGATCACATTCCGAAATAATTCTCATGCATATGGGTTACCTTCCGTTGTTGCCCTTCATCGAAAAGCAAGTGATAATTACGTACACATTTTTACAAACACTGACAGACGGACAACAAAATGATCCTATAATGGTTTCATTTTCCTTCTAAAGGTAACTCGAACTGGGTAGACTCGGCTTAGTTATAGCGCACGGTCTGCCACTTGGCTAAACAACCAACCTCTACATAAAGAATATATGGAAATTGGTCACATTTTGCGCGAATAATTATTTAATTCCCATAGTAATATCATTCTCATTTCGTGGTAACGATTAACTAATAATGGTAACTTTAATCATCACTTATCATTTTGCGTTTGAATTCTAATGTTTGCTATTGACTAATAATAACTGGAAATCATAATATATTATTGTATCTCTTGACATAACCCCTACAATATAAAAATCTCAATACTCAACACATTCCGATGATAAAAGTCTGTTTATTGATTCAAAAGTTTTTGAAAGAAATATTGGACTATGTAAATAACTAAGGGGCAAACTGTTCAAGTGCCTCCTATCGACTTCCTACCATAGTTTTGGTTTTAAGTTACGTCGATGGTTGACCAAAAATTAGCCCGCGAGTTTCCCGGCTAGCAGAGTCAGTTCACTTTCATGCCTCATTTCTCATACCACGAGTGCCCTTTTAGGGCCGATGTGAATATAGATCTCCGACTAACTGCAAACCTCACTGGTTCACAGGCGGTGGACATCATTGCGGGACTGAAGAAGAATCCAGTTGTCGCTGTGCCAGTGGTTCTGAGGAGGCTCAAGGCGAAAGAGGAAGAATGGAGAGAGGCGCAGAAGGTAAACTATTTTTACAAGCTTTTATTTGACACATTCACTGCTGAAAACACAGACGTGTGTGTAACGCGGCGCTACTACAGTGCGGCTCACACAGACGGCACGCCACTGCTGGAAAACACACACGGTCCGTAACGGTGCCTAAATGTAAAAACCGGTTCAGCAGTCAATGTGTTAACTTGAGATCTTTGTATTTATGCAAGTTCTGAGTGACACTAGCTGCTATGACCAGGCGTGACGCTTACCATCAGGCTTGTCTCGTTAAATAGTAATAAAAAAGATCCCAGTTCCCTCCCAGTGTTGAATTGAGTTAAATGTTGCATGCCTGTCAAGTACCGATGACAATACTCGAATACTATGGTGACAGCGAGCTGATCTGATGATAGAGACGGTACTTAGACAACGGAACTTCTCAGTGACTGACAGTATATTTTAGGTTTTTGAACTCATATTGATCAGCTTGCAGTACAAAATAGGTATTTATTAATAGCTTTTCTAGAAAAATGTATTTGTGACCTCAATAACATATAGATTTTTGCAATAGATTTGTCTCAACTTCCAAATCATACTAGTATTATAACTGCGAAAGTTTGTGTTTTGGATGGAATTTGGTGTCTCAATAGACAGTAACTTAGATTAACATAGGATACTTTTTCCCCGGCAATCGCGGGCGAAACCGCGGGGAATGGCTAATATAGCTTAAAGTAGCATACAACGAGACAATGATGAGAAACCATGCGATGTGCCTTTGACAGACTGTCAGTGGTGATACCAGCATGCTGCCTTCCTACTGATGTCTCTTAATAATACAACATTTTGTAAAATAACCTGTAGTTATGTTTTTTTTGCATCCGCGCCGACGAACTCGCCATCAAAAAGTAATAATTCATATTTTGTTTAGCTCTTTGTCACTGAAAAATAAGTATGTACAAGAAAAGGAAAAAGATCGCAGAGGTATTAGGTTGAAATTTATATCAAATTTCGTCATACATAATTTTTGCATAAATTCAACCGTTTACGCAGCGCACGCAACAAAAGCTCTTAAAACCAATATTTTTTCCCGTTTTTGCCACATTCTTCATTGATGCTCCGCTCCTATTGGTCGTAGCGTGATGTTATATAGTCTATAATCTTCCTCGATAAATGGACTATTCAACACAAAAAGAAATATTCAATTCCAACCAGTAGTGCCTGAGTTCCTAGCGTTCAAACAAACAAACAAACAAACTCTTAAGCTTTATATATTAGTATAGATATAGATACGCGGGTCAACAGTCTCTTTCAGCTGTGAATAAATCATACTTGCAAATCAACGCGATCAAAAGATATAACCGTCCATGTCGCATATTTTACGATTCCCGTTTTCCCGTTTACCTAGAATTATCTGTAAGTAGCATAGGCTATATTTTATCCCCGTATTCCCACGGGAACGGGAACTACCCGCGTGAAACCGCGGGACGCAGCTAGTAAATTATATTACTAAAACTCACACTCCTCCACAGGGCTTCAACAAACAATGGCGCGAGCAGAACGAGAAGTACTATTTAAAGTCCCTTGACCACCAAGGCATTAACTTCAAACAGAACGATATGAAGGCGATGCGGACCAAGACCCTTTTCAACGAGGTGGAATCCCCGTACATGGCGAAGCTCCCCGGCCCGCATTTCATCGTGGACTACTCGACGACGACTCGCCAGGAAGGTATGTTATATACAAAGCCGTCTTGTTTGTAGTGGTAGGCCTCTTTTGCAAGAGACCGCTTAGGGAAGTACCACACTGCCGTCAGATATTCATCCGCCAAGCAGTTGTGAAACATTACTGTGTTCCGGTTTGAAGGGCACTATTCCCAGCGACATTACGGGACACCAGTCTTTAGAACCGATGTCTTAGGGTGACGAGCGCAGTGCAGTGGCGCACAAGATTATGTAATGCAAAGTTCTGGGTGACCTAATTGTTCGTGCTTTTTGGCACTAACAGCATAAAATATATCTAAAAAAAATGTTGTGTTCTGAATAAAACTCCCAAAACAGTTTCAGTAAAGCACACACCACCTTACTGAATTGTGACTTTAAGTAGACATGACTAATAAAAACTGCACGTTCTACGAAATATTAATTATACACGCGATATCTCACCCCCCCCCCCCCCCCCCCCCCGTGCCTCACGTGATTATTAGCCTTAAGCGACTTGATCTATTCATCTATTCATTGCTCATTTTCTCTCCACAGCGATAAAGATAATCCGCGACACGGCGGAGCTGCTGATCCACCACGCGCGGCGCCAGACCGGGATCCAGAAGGCGGAGAAGCGCCGCATCAAGCAGCTGCTGCGGCACTTCCTGCCCGACCTCTTCAACCACCCGCGGCAGCCGCTCTCCGACGACGAGCGGGACGAAGGTACGGCGCCATCTTGAAAGAAAGATATAAATAACTTAAGAAAATAAAAATAAATGTGTAATGTGACACATAGTAGAAGTAAACTGCAACTAAAACATTGTTGTAAAAGATATTTTAAAAAATATACGAAACGTAACTCTATCTATATTCACTAACTTATATCTCCCTCTCAATTTCCGTTCGCCCGATCACACTTTTCGTAACGCTCTCGTCACGCATTCACCAGCTTCCTCCCCAAGTCGAATGTGCGTGAAGAAGTTTGACTTGAATAACATAAGAAGTTTCAGTGAAGCATCTACCACTTTAATGAATTGTGACGTTGACTGCGAAGTGACTGGACTACGGTCTACCTGACTGCTGGGACTCGACGTTTTGACTATTTCACTATTTTTAATCAACATAAAGTTGTTACGGATATGTCCAGTCGTATGTTTTGTCCAAAATTCTCATAGACAACACTTAAAAATCTATTGTGTCTATTGTGTATTGTGTTGTGTATTGGGCATATGAGACTTTAGAGCCCGTGTCTGAGGGTGACAAGCGCAGTGCAGTGCCGCGAAGGATTATGCAAGGCAAAGTTCTGGGTAGCACTGTAACTGTTATGGGCAGGCTAGGTAGCTAGGTGAACGACTTCAAAGTCACTTAGTCAAATAACAAGATATGCGCAGATTTTAATATTTCTATTGTTATTTCCACAGAAGAGAAGGAAGATCCCCCAAGCCCGGGGAGTCCAATCGCCGAGCCGGCCTCGGAGAATGACAAGAGCACCGGCGCACCGGTCAAAACTGAGATTAAACAGGAGGTACGTTGTTTACGTGCTTTACTATAAACACGGCTACCCACCTAAGTAAATAAAAAAAATATAAAAATTATTTCATTTTTTTAAATTTGGTACAATAATTGAGGGTACGTGTAGAAAGTCTACTGTCGCAAAAATAATCTCATTTGCAGAATGTGCCATTCTCATAAAGTCCCACGTATATGAGGAATGTCCCGTTATCTGAACTTTTCATTAGCATTTATTTATTTCTTTATATAGTACAGCCACGTCATACATAGTATAATACTATATTTAGAGTTTTAAAAGTACTCTTTATTCCAATGTACCATAAAAAAGGCAAAAGAGGGCGTCCAAAATTATATGAAAAACATTGTTGGAATATTCGTAGGATTTTTATAATTATTAGCAGTATCTAACTATAGTAAAAATATCTTGTCCACAGTCGTCCGAGTCAGACAATGCCTCGGATAAGAGCAGTAAAACAAGCAAAAACAACAAAGAGAACAAACCCAAGAACAACAATAATGAGAGTAAAGGTATGTGCTGCTATCTGTACTTGTCACCTTCAGCCACATCGTCACTAATATGAGTGCCAGGACTGCAGGTTAGGTAGTTCTGGCTACTGGAGTCAGATTTTACCAGGCCAGTTTTCTTAAACTGGTAGGCCTCTTCTGCAAGAGAAGTACCACACCTTTGCCAGATATTCTAGCAAGCACTAGTGTGAAAACAAAACTGTTCGAGACTTTAGAACCATGTCTCAGGGGGACGAGCGCAATGCTGTGCCGGATCAGATTTTGGTTGGCACTGTAGCTGTTATAGGCAGGCGTGACGCTCACCATCAGGTGAACGATTTGCGTGTCTTATTGGGAAAAAAAAAATGGGACTGGCGTGTTATTTATCATTAATTAATAATAATAAAGCGTCATGTCACATATTATGGCATATACATAGATCCTGTCCCCTAAACTCCCTGTATCTAGGGAATCGGGAACTACGAGGACCATGATCCCATACCACCCAGATTATAGATTATTATTGATTGTCCTCAATTAATGATAACGTAACTTGTTGCAGATTCCTCCACCCCCGCTGCAAACACAGTGAAACGTAGCAGCAGTAACGATGACCAGGTATCCATCAAGTCTGATGTCAAATCGGAGTCCAATGATGCGGACGACGACATTAGAGATTATCCACCTAATGTAAGTTGTGTTAAAACTTCATTTACCTCGTTATAAAATTTTGTCAGCGTTTGGTTCCGCGGGAAAACAACTGTGGTGTTAGCTGTATGGGAAGGCACTATGGAGTGTTCCCGCGATACTTTCGCTTTTATAGTATTAGTGTGTCAGTAGAAAGACAATGATGAGAAACCATGCGATGTGCCTTTGACAGAATGTCAGTGGTGATACCAGCATGCTGCCTTCCTACTGATGTCTCAATTAATTTTCTAAGTTGGTTGATTGTAAACCGTAAGGTTGTGGGTTTTAGGGCAAGTAAATATAGAGCAAGTATGAATTACACGTATTTGCTCTGAGTCTGGGTGTTTCTGGGAGCTTGCAACCTCGCGCTTAGCGTTTGGTTCATCACACCCATTTATTTCGAGGCTGTCTGACTTAGCTATATTTTTAAAATGAAATTGGAAGTGAGGACATGGCCAGGTCCCTATGTATATGAGTATCCCTCCCCCCGCAGGAGACGCGCTTCGTGTGCACGTCGTCGTGGTACCTGTTCCTGCGGATGCACGCGGCGCTGGGCTCGCGCCTCGCCGCCGCGCGCCGCGCCGCCGCCGCCACCGCGCGGGACAAGCAGCCCACGCCCGCCTCCGCGCTCCGGCTCAAACCCAACAGTGAGTTCGCTTTGTAATTGGAAAATTGAAGTAGCCTGTCCCGACGACCGATCGCCTGTCCCCCCAGCCGCGTGATTGCCACTGTTCTGGCTACCAACACTATTTCATACAAAAATAAAATGTGTCAGATGTATGCTCGAATTCAAAACTAACCTAAAACAATTTAAAGTATATAGGCTGATTTGTCCCTGAATATTCTAAAAATACCAAATTCCCTAGAATGCACGAAAACTGTCTTTGTCAGACAGTATTCAATTCACAGAACAAAGACCGATAAACTAAACAAAATTTGCTATAAGACAATGATGAGAAACCATGCGATGTGCCTTTGACAGACTGTCAGTGGTGATACCAGCATGCTGCCTTCCTACTGATGTCTTTCTGTAACTCCAACATACCTTCAGATAGCTTGAAACTCTGCAATGATAGGATTAGGCAATCAAAACTCCTTTCATAGATATTTCTATCTTTTTTTTAATCTAAACTTGTATTGTAACGGTGGTTCCTAATTTCACAAATACAGGATATCCTATTTAGAAATCAGGATCATTTCCGACATAAATCTTGGAATTAACCAAACATTAACAGGTCTATGCTAGTCAATGCTAAAATCGACCGAAGTTATATGGAAACAACATTCATATTAGCCTCTGCTAGAATTTTTGCTTCGGTAGTGTTTTAAAGCCTTTTCTACAAAGGAATATTGTGATGTTCTTAATTAGGACAAGACAGCAAAAATAAAGAAGTTATCTATCTACATGTCGTTGCAAAAAGCGACCGTAACTTTTCTTGAAATAAGGTTCATTTTAGCGCTTTCTTTGAATTGTCCTTCAACCACTGTTTCTCCTCCTCAGATCTACCCGCGGACGTGTCATCACCGTCGGAATACTACAACGTTCTCCTAGACCTAGTCAAAGGAGTGCTAGATGGCAACATGGAGGCGTCGGCTTACGAAGACGCCGCGAGAGAGATGCTCGGCATCAAGGCATATCCTGCCTACACGCTGGACAAACTCGTCACGAATGCTGTTAGACAGGTTAGTGTTTTATGATAGATTTGATTAAAAGGTAGTTCAGGGAGTCCCAAAGGTAGTAAAGAGAGTTCAAATTGTAGTTTTCAGAGTCTAAAAGGTTGTTCAGAGTCTAAAAGATAGTTCAAAGAGTCCAAAAGGTAGTTCAGAGAGTTCAAAGGGTAGTTCAGAGAGTTCAAAGGGTAGTTCAGAGAGTTCAAAGGGTAGTTCAGAGAGTTCAAAGGGTAGTTCAGAGAGTTCAAAGGGTAGTTCAGAGAGTTCAAAGGGTAGTTCAGAGAGTTCAAAGGGTAGTTCAGAGAGTTCAAAGGGTAGTTCAGAGAGTTCAAAGGGTAGTTCAGAGAGTTCAAAGGGTAGTTCAGAGAGTTCAAAGGGTAGTTCAGAGAGTTCAAAGGGTAGTTCAGAGAGTTCAAAGGGTAGTTCAGAGAGTTCAAAGGGTAGTTCAGAGAGTTGAAAAGGTAGTTCAGAGAGTTGAAAAGGTAGTTCAGAGAGTTCAAAAGGTAGTTCAGATTCTATCTTCACTGACGGGTGTATTTCTGAAGCACTGGTAGAGTTAATAGAGTTTCCATTTCTGTGCGAGATTCAGGCATAAGTCACCACTTTTATATGAAATTTAAGTGTTTGATATTTAAAAGTGCATAGATTTTCCTACGTGTATTGAATGAGCGGAGTTTCGCTAACGCCAGTCCCCCCCGCAGCTGCAGCACTGCGTGGCGGAGCCGTGGTCCATGCGCGCGGCGGAGCTGGCGGCGCGCGGCGGCCTGCGCGGCGCCCCCGGCTACGCGCGCCGCGCGCGCCGCTTCCTGCGGCACAACCACACCTCCTACCTCGTCAAAGTGGTCAGTGGGCACAGCTTTATTATCTACTCGTCTATGGAACCGAATCTTTAACACGTTCAAAAACAAACGGTTGTTTTTATAATTTTATGGCAAGCGAAAACACGCCTGGCGTGCGAACCCGCACTGCTGTATTGTCAATTTTATCACTACAGTTGTGTGCGCCCGCACAGCTGATTGAGTTTAGTTACGACACAACGCCAGTAAACAGTTAACACACACGTTGTGTGAAGATTCGCAAAAGAGCCAAAAAAGTAAAACGTGTCGGCAGTGAACGTGTTAAACGTACATTTCTTGCCAACTTCGACACGTCCGATTGATTTGAAGACGTTGTCCTGCCCTCAAAATAAAAAAAAAACGTAGGACGCGGTTGCACCGCCACCTACCGGGTCCAATTGTAAATCTAAACCATCCAGGAACCCATTGAAATACACACAAAATTTCATCCAAATCGGTCCAGCCGCTGAGGAGGAGTTGGTGACAAACACATGTGCAGAAGAATTATGTCTAATAGAATTAGCTTTCGCCCGCGACATTGCACCTTTGCACCTTCGGCGACATCGTCACCTTTCATCTGGTGAGATTGTGGTCAAAGCTCGCTTAGTATGTAAAATAAATTACCATCTGCTTACAATATTACTGTCTATCCCACAGTACGGCGGCGACGAGTGCAAAATAACGTTTGAAGTGTTAGAGACAGCCAGCAGCGATGGAAGAACCTCTCCCAACCACAACGACAACTCAAGGCTATCGCCTACCAACCAGGTGAGGAGACATTCTGATATCTAAACAAAGAAATACATAACGCGTCACGAGATCTTGACCTTGACCTTGACCCTAGATTTCCCCGTATCTAGGAAATCAGAACTACGAGGGTACTCCCCACAAACGCACCGACACGGTCGACTCACCGAAACGCCTGTGGTTTACACAAAATTATATAACTAGCAGTGCTCCGCAGTTTCATCCGCTTTAAGAATTATGTCACAGGAATCGTACATTTTTACGTCATACCGGATACCGTCATACCGTCATTCGAATACCGGAAATCCATCCCCCAGGACGGCGTGGGGGATTTACGGTTTTTTTTTACGGAATAATCTAGAGGATAAACACACTCACAGACGTACACACACACACACACACACACACACACACACACACACACGAACACACACACACACACACACACACACACACACACTCACACTCACACTATAAAGTAAGCAATCCTTAACATTTATAAAGTAAGCAATCCTCGCAGTCCCGGCCGACGAGCACGAACGGCGAGACGGTCCCGCGGCTGGCGGCGTGGTCGCTGTACAAGGAGCGCTACGCGCGCCCCGACGCACGTAGGGCTCCGCCCCGCTCCAAGCCCGTCTTCCTCGTTAGGAACGCACGAGCGAGGTATGTAGTATTTCGTACGACTTTCGAGCATCAAGGTTCACGCGACTGATGCGCGTGAGAGATGCGCGACTATACAAGTGTATGGTATTCTGAAATGGCGCCACATTTGATATCTTGCGCGTTTGATATTAAACCAGTGTGCAATTTTATTGTCTAAAATAATGTCAAAAAGGAGGAAAGGAAGGATGAGGAGTTCCGTTGTTTACCTTTCGTTTCCATCAACAGATCTGCTCGCTGTCACCATAATATTATATTGTCAATGGAACTTTACAACCGTGCAAAATTTCATCTCAATCGGTTCAGGATAACTGCTTTAAAATTCAGTTCTGATTTTGGCTCGGCCGAACCTTCGGGCTGTTTTACATTTTTTTTCTGCCGAAAATGGGCGAAATCGAAATTGTCGTCACCACGGCTAACACTTCTCCGTGTGACTCCAGATGCGGCGGCTACACGCACAACGCGCACTCGCTGGCCGGCGCGCCGCCGCGCGCGGCGCCGCGCCGCCGCAAGCCGCCGCGCCTGCACGACACCGAGGAGTGCACCATCTCCACCAACTTACGGTACCTACCCGCCCCCACTCATAGCCTTCTTCATCGGCTGTCTATTATTACTACTATTTAAATTTATGAAAAACAGAAAAACACCAGTGGCACAATATGTGCACGTCGCAAAAGAATATGAAAAGGTTTCAAAATTAATATTATTACAACTAATATGATATGCATGCACCCATACCTACCCGAGAATTATTTCGGAGGTAGGTATGTTATCCACCAATCCGGACTGGGCCCCTGTGGTGGATTATGGTCTAACCCTCCTCACTAAAGTGAGGAGAGACCCGTGCCCAGTAGTGGGACGTTATGGGTTGATGATGATGATGATATGCATGTGTGTCCTCATCACTAACAGATAGCCGATGAAGAGTTTTGTTTTCGTTTTATTAATTGTCTACCTTAAAAAAACAATGTGGATAACCCCTCCCCCGTCCCCCAGATGTCGCCTGCTGGCCTTCCGTCCCCTGCAGCTGTACCAGCCGGGCGCGCTGGCGGCGGCGCGCGCGGCGCACCCGCGGCTGCACGCGGCGCGCCGCAGCAAGTTCCGCGCCTGGCTCCGCACGCGCCAGCCCGAGTAGCGCCGCACCACTAGTGCTAGCGTGTATAAACCACACAGGAAGTGCCAGCGAGTGTGCAAAGTGCAAAGTCGATGAGTCGATTTCTTGTCGCCCCGGAATACGATTTGTTCGTAAATAGTCACGATGTCGCATACAATTCCAACGTACCGTTCGTTAATATGGCGCGTTCGAATCGGTTCAAGCCTTTAGTTCCTGTCGTCTTTCAAAACGGATACTCGAAATTAACATCGAACATGGTGCATGTCCCATTCCTAACAATAATACTGATGCTAGTGACCGTGTTCCTTTTAAAATCTTGTTTCGCCCCGTAATCGTTTGCTCATGCCCGCAATCTCGTGCTCGACTGAGATTGGGGGTTCGATTCTCGCACAGGGCCAATATTTGTGTAAACCACACATATTTACTCATGAGGGTGTTTGTAAGGCCATGGTCCTCGTAATTCCTAATTCTCTAGATATAGGGTAATCCTAGTTTAGGAGTCCTTATATCTATGTATGACAACGTATAATAAAAAAAAAACGCGTAATGAAATGCGTAGGATTGTCATCAATTTTGTTCTGTCTGGAATAGAAATATTTACCAATTTTTATAATTTATTTTAAATTGAAGCGTATATTGTAAAAAAAGCTATTTGCAGCTATTTGATGAAATAAATAACGCGTCACGATCACACAGTTACATATATCTTGACCCCTAACTAGGACCCTCTGTATTAGGGAATCGGGACCTACGAGGACCATACTCCTACAAACACGCAGACTCAGAGCAAACACGGTCAAATAAAATTACTTCCTTTCCTGCATTATTTTTATGGAACGCGATGTGATGAAATGAAATCTACTTTTCCGCATCTTTTTTTTGTGTTGTATATTAACGCGATAACGCAAACCAACTAGCTAAGCCGGGCGTCCACCTCGCACGAAATGTTGAATTTCTACACGCTAGTATAATTTTTGTTATGGCCGATGGCAGGACTGTGAGAGACGGTGCATTGTCTCTGTAAGCTGATATTTTACTGTGAAAGTTTTGAAAATTAGTAAATGTGTACAGACACTCAAGTCACGGGTTGAAAACTCGGTTTTTCAATTTCTCAAGCTTTCATTTACTTTCTGACTGATTAGTATTTCGACTAGATATTTTGTTCATTGGAATTGATTGTCCGTACCTACGTTGATATATATATGGACGTGGATATATTATTTTTTAGAAATGTCTAAAATGACGTAACCTTATATTAGTTTTAATAAAATTTGCTCTTTATGTCTACTCGCTAAGATTTCTAATCGCAATATCGGTTTTTTCTCTCCGTGAAACTTTTTCAGTATGTATCAGCTAATAGAGTCAGTCCATTGTAATCGTCCAGAGTTGTGATCTAAGTGTATGTGCCCTTAGTAATTGTACCTAAATTCCGCCTGCATAAAGTCTAATGTTGTTTGCATTGTGTGATTGTAACGGGCGAAATGCTCAAGACAGGTCTAAACTATTTGTCAAGTGGCGAAGAATTACAGTATGCGTGACGAATCTAGAACCGTCCTGACAGAAAGAAAGTAATACATAAAGACGGACATGGAACCTCTTTGTTTGAAGTCTGGAATTGAGTGTTTTGAAAAGTTTCGCTGCTTGTTAGCAACTTCACGGCAATCAAGATCCGTAGCGCGTACTGTAAGTCAATATCGAAATCAACTCCGGATTGAGTGCAAGTCAAAATGTAAAATAGTCGCAATTTTATTGGCATATGCCAGAATTTATTGTACATTTTATTAACATTTTTGTCAATAGAAAATAAAAAGAAAAAAAAACATTTTTTTTTTATATAAAATTCACTAACTCCACTACAGATTTTACATTTTATAAGAAAACCCCGAGATGTGAGAAAATTGCTGTGTATTTATTGATAGGGTTTTTGGGGTAATTTTTACCCCGATAGGGTTTGCAACTCAAGAGTAAGCAATATTCTCATTGTGGGGGTACGAGTAATTTTAAGGGTCGACCCTGTTATCATGAACTGAACGTTACAGGAAATATTTCGAATGATTTGTACATAGTTCATGATTGTGGGTTATTATTTTTAGAGCGTTGTAGTCACTGTGAAGTCCAGATGAAATTTTATCTAGTTTGTTGTCCGGAGGCTGTATTATGAACTCTATTTCTAGGATTTTTTAAGTGTTAATTGAACTGCCTTGTAATTTCGTATTATGAACTTATGATACCAGCAAACTATGTAATAATCATCATTATCAATCCATAACGGCCCACTGCTAAGCACAGGTCCCCTTTCACTCTTGTGAGGAGGATAAGGCCATACTCCGCCGCAGGGCCCCAATCTGGATTGGTGGATAATTTCAATTGGTAATATTTCTGAACAATTCTTTGGAAACTATAACTCATAGACAATATATCCAGTTCAGTTTGAATATAAGTGAAATGGGTCTTTAGGTTATTATTATTATTGTAAAACAAAAAAAGCAACACCCATAATTATTTTTGAAACATGAACTTTATAATATTAATGAACAACTCTATACACGATAAATTTAACATATTGTACAATGGGCGGCCTTGTCGCTTTAAGCAATTTCTCACAGGCAACCTTTATAACTTGCCTGGCTATAAATGAGTTCACAATACGGTCGCTGCGATTTTAGCTGCCATTATGTGATGGAGAGCTGTTATTTTTTTAATTTTATTGTTACAGTGGTGCCAATTATGTTGTTGCGAACTAACTTGTTGTCACTTTCAAACGTTATGAGAAGGAAAGGGATGGCAATAGCCTTAACCTGTCGAAAGTTAAGCTTCAGTTTGTGCCAACAGAATTGACACCGATTTTATAGTATTTCGGGTCGGAGAGTGACCGCGACGCGAATCGCATTTCTACATAAGAAATCTCACTTTATTTCTCAAGGGGCGGGGCGCTGGTCGCGTTTTAGTGACGCAGCGCCGCGAGCGTTCCTTTATTTGTAAAATATCACTTTTAAGATCGTTGTGAATAAATAATGTATGTCAATTTGATTGTGACAGAAGGTAGGAGATGTGTCTGTGAATGTCTAGTTTCTGAATCCGTAGAAATGTCAATTATTGTGTGTCTCGCTCAGTTAGGATAAGGAATCTGTTTTGCAGAAGTATTCAGTGTTTAGATTCACTCAATTCACATATATTAGTAGTATTGAATATCGGTCTAAGCTTATTTCAATTAAATTGATCATTCTGAGCTATGTCACACCTATGCATTGGTCGTGTTCATGTTCACCCCAAAACTCACCCCGATTGCTTTTGTAAATTGTTTCTAGACGGGTTAACAACGAATGTAATATTCGATAAATAACCTAATATCCGACAGCTTCCATTGCTGATACTCCATTATTAGAGGTAGGAGCATGGTCCTCGCAGTTCCTGATTCCCTAGATGCAGGGAATTCTGGTCAGGGGTCGGGGTCTATTGTGTATTCAATGTAGTATAAGGCTCCTGATTTTACAATAGTGTCACTTTCAAACTGTCACAATCAAATTGACTCTTAAATAGTACCGAGATCTCTTCGTGTAAAGTACAGAAATATGTGTAAATATTAAGTAGTGACAGTGATCCTAGATTAGTTGTTGACGAACCAATCTTGTTAAATTGTAAAAAAATGACTTGTCAAAGGAATAAATATTATTATATTTATATAGTTTAGTGGTTTTTTTATTTGACTCCTTCCTGTGCACGGCTTGTTATTTGACTATCCTGGATGGAAGTATACTGCGCCAGGGAAGTTTTGGTAAAGTAAATGGAAACCATACTAAATGGGTAATAGTTGTTTCGTTCATCAAACTGTCCATAAAGCTTTCGAGGCACTTTTTTACCTGGGGAATGCAATACTATGGTTATGTGGGACTCCCCGCCAGCTGCCTGACGGTATACCCACTAAACACCAGGGGGTTCCACCGGGATGCCTTTTGTCGGGGCTACAGGTGCGTAGGTCTTCCGCGGCCCCAACGGAAAGCTTGCAAGCCATAACGTCACTTAGCGAATAGACAACCTGACCATTGGACCATTCCAATTATAGAAAGTTTACTGTTTCACTCGCTCTCGTGTACGCTGTATTACTAGATGTGAATAAGAGCTGTGAGACAGCTGTTGCCTTTAACCTTCCTTCTATAGCTTGTTTTTATTCTAACTCCACAGGGGCAGGGCTTTTACAATACAAAAAATGCTTGGTAATTGGTTCACATGTTGAATAAATCTACTTGTATAAAACTTAAAAGCTACAATCCTACTAATATTGTGAATGCGAAAGTTTGTGAGCATGGATGGATGTTTGTTACTCTCACGCAGAAACCACGGAATGGATTTGAATGAAATTTGGCACTATTGTAAAACAGTTGAAACTATACGTTATATATATTATAAAAAATTAAAAAAATAAATATTAAAAAGCGGTGGTAGCCTAGTGGGAGAACGTCCGCCTTCCAATCAGAAGGTCGTCAGTTCAAATCCCAATGCAGGCACGTACCAATGTGTTTCTGTAAAACATATGTACGTAATTATCACTCGCTTTTCGGTGAAGGAAAACATCGCGAGGAAACCCACATAACCTACCCGAGAATTATTTCGGAGGTCGGTATGTTATCCACCAATCCGGACTGGGCCCCCGTGGTGGAATATGGCCTAACCCTCACGAAAGTGAGGAGAGACCCGTGCCCAGCAGTGGGACGTTATGGGTTGATTATGATGATGATGATGATGACATATATAAAGGGAAATAAAATAAAATAACTTGTACTATAAATAATCAATTTATTTCCTATGGATATTCACGGTATCACGGAAGATAGAAAAGTATCTAAAAAGAGAAGTGACTAGACATTAGATAAAGAAAATACAATACAGTAACATAACAAGATAAACCTTCACCTCGGAATACAATATCGAGGTGGTTCAAAGAGATATAACAAGTATCAATAGACTGGAAAAAGAACGTATCCATCCATAACACTATGCGATACTAGCGCCAGATCCGATACAAACCTGCGCGTGAACGAATATGGAACTAATAACATTTTTTTGTTATAAATAGATCAAGTCGTTCACATGATGGTAAGCGCCGCGCCTGCTCATAACTGTTACAGTCCCACCCTGAACTTTGCATTACAAAATCTTGCGCTCGTCACTCTGAGACATCGGTTGTAAAGTCTCATATGCCCAGTAATTTGGCTGGAAACAATGCCATAGAGGAATTTTGGCACTACTGCTTGGCGGATGAACATCTGCGGATGTGGTACTTCCTCAGGTGGACTCTTGCAGACGTCAACCGACGCCATATAACGGCTGTACAATTGTTGTTTTATCTATGAACTTAATAAAGTTGATCTCATAATATCCCTTTGAAACCACCAGAAAATATATTATTTAGGCCCAGCACGAACCGTTCTTGGATACAATTGAAGGGTTATTTACACAAGCAACTTATTATCTGTTATTTTTGCACAATATCTCGAATACCTTTCGATAGTTGTTGCAAAATATCATAAAACAAGGCGCACTACATTAGAAAATAATTTAACTGATCGACATTTTTAACATAAAGTGCAGCTATTTAAACGTTTTGAATAAACGTAACCTAGCTTTAACTGTTTTCTGTCACATCTAGAATATCTTATATCTTTAAATGAGCAATTCTTGTGTATATATGTATATATAATTGGAATCTCGGAATCGGCTCCAACGATTTTCATGAAATTTAGTATATAGGGGGTTTCGGGGGCGATAAATCGATCTAGCTAGGAATCATTTTTAGAAAATGTCATAAAAAAAAAAAATACCGAGCAAAGCTCGGTCATCCAGGTATTACAATTAATTACAAAATATACATTATTATTAATATCCAATTAAAATATTTAAAAATTGATTTCACAGCCCGTTCAAACACGAACACTGCGATACCAACCACAAATAATTAAAAAAAACCGTCATTTATGTTATTTATGCGCATAACCCTTCAATTACAGTCATAATAAAATTAATAAAAAAACAAATATTTCACAATAACCGAAAAATAAATCAGTATTAAGTCGAGTCAACCCCATTAGAGGTCAAATTCATTAAGGAGCCCTTCAGAGAACCTTGTGGCAACACTAAAATAAAAGGAAAAATAAGATTTTTTATTTTTCTGTCTCCTTGGTTAGCGCTGGCCGTGGAGCTTATTCCTATTGGCAGGCATGTAATATCAAAACAAAACCTCAGAACAAAATAACATACACAACTAAAAACTAACATCTAACGACCTTAATAAGAGCAAATAACGCATTAAATTCGCTTTTTAGGCCCGAAATTAAATAACTTTTTTTTTGCTATTTGTCAAAATATTGTCTAACAGCTTTTAAGTGCGGCTTCGATCGCCTTTACATTAATTTTTTAATTAAAAAATCATCTTAAAAATATCTTGATTACCTCTTGGATTCTACTTATTGTACGCATAATATATACTATGCAATATACCATCCTGTAAGATAGACGTGGGCTTCGCAACAGTGATAACTGCATCAAAATATGTTCAGTACTTTTTATGTGATGACGTAACAAATAACTCGACAAAAGAGACGCCATTTTTTGTGCCTTCTTGTTTTGTAGGTCATAATAAGCAAGTAGATACCCTAGATTTTTTTCACATATATCTCAAATTTTTATAATCAAAATGTTACCAGCCAAATGAAAGAACTATATTCGATAAGAATCCACAAAAAATATTGATAACTGTTTCTTAAGCACAAAAAATACATGATAAAATTAACAAACTTAGCTTTAGGCACAATTGAGGAATCGTAATTTACGCATACGCACAAGAAATCCCTTTCAGTTCTCAACACGTTTCAAACTCGATTTTCCTCTCCAAACAACAACACTCAACGCTACCATAAAAGTGAATTTCATCTTTAACCCACATCAATCCAAACACAGGTCTACAAACCTTTCAAATCTAAGCTTTCGAAGCCTCAAAAATCGAGATTCTTCGCCTAAACCAATGTTATAACAGAGGCACTTTTAACATATTCGATTTAACGTCTACTGCGACCGGATGTTGGACGTTGATCGCCGACCTGTTGTGTCTCATGTGAGACTTCACCAGATCGGAGTTAACCAACGCAGCCATTAGACTCAGCTCTCCAGCCAAAACTGTTGCGCAGATTAACGACGCCAAACGCGCCGAGTTCTCAGCTGGCCTCGCGCCGGCGCCTTTAACCCCAAGAATCTCCAGACACGCCCCCTGCCCCGTCAGAACTGTGCCGCCGCCGACGGTGCCAACTTCCAAGCAGGGCATGGTGCAGGTCACGTACAAATCATCCCTACCTTCCCCGCAAACTTCCATGCTGGTGGAACAGCTGCTGCTGGTAACGTTCTGCGCGGGGTCCTGGCCTGTGGCTATAAATATAGCCGTCACCATGTTAGCGGCGTGCGCGTTGTTCCCGCCGATGGAGCCTGCTAAAGCTGATCCCGACAAGTTCTTGATCTTGTTGCATCTGGCTAAAGTTCTCGCGTCAGTCTTGAACACTGTCCTCAGGCTCTCGCTGGAGATTGTAGTTTCGCAGACGACGCGTTTCCCGCGACCCTTCACCCAGTTAATGGCGGCCGCTTTCTTGTCCGAGCAGTAGTTACCCGACAGGCTGATGACTTCCATATCCGGGAAATAGTTTTTCAGGAGTGTGAGAGCATTTTCGGCTCCCTTGGATACCATGTTCATGCCCATTGCGTCGCCTGTAGTCGCCCTGAAGCGAAGGTACAAGGTGGCGCCGTCTACTCCAATGTGAACCTCTTGGAGGCGAGCGAATCGAGACGTGGCATCGAAAGCTTCCTTAATCAGGGCGTAGTTGTCTCTATTGTCCATCCATTGCCGGCATTCGTGAGCTCGGACGACGTTAGGTAGTTTGACTGCGGGCGCTCGCGTCATTCCGACATCTTCAACAACGCTGACCACCCCTCGAGTCCCTATGGCTTTGGCGCCTCTATTAGTGGACGCTACTAGAGCTCCTTCCGTTGTCGCCATCGGAATCATATAAGGTTTACCGTCGACGACCAACGGACCGGCGTAACCGACCGGCACCCCGACATATCCGATGACGTTTTCGCAGCAAGCGTTCAGGACTTTGCTGTAATCATAGTTAAGGTAAGGCAGCTGTTTGATGGCCACCTCTGTTTGGAACCTGAGGCCGACGACCCTGCGCCTGAGTCTGACGCCACGCAACGGATCGCCCAATACAGTTTCCAGTCTGTGCAGAGGTATATGTGATTGTTCCACCAACATGACCACTTCCTCGTCTGTGAGGGACGTGCAAGCGTTTTCAGATCTGTAGATTTCCAAGCATTCAGCCATTGGACGTTTCTTTGCGTTGAGCTTAGCCGCCGACGAGGTGGGAGACAGCAGTGGCCATTCCATATCATCAGAGCACGCGGCGTCGTCGGTCTGCGTCGACATTTCAGAATTGGAATCGTCGCCGACCGAGAATCTCGGCTTCCTGTCACCCACGTCCACGTCGTTTTGAATCACTTCCTTGACCCTCATGTCATTCATATCGATCACCCAGTTCCTCTGCTCCTCAAAGAATATGAATTTGATGATTAAAGCGCAGAGCAGTGTCGCTATCACGATATAATCCGCGCTGACGGAAAACCACTTCACATAGGAGTGTAACAGTAAGTTATCATTACGCGATGTGGTCATGCTATCCGAGGGACCTTCGATAATGCTTCCATCGGCACTCCAAGGCCATCGACTGGTCAGGTGCACGCACAGGAGCCCCGCCGCCATAATCATCTTAACTCTTTGGACAACGGGATTAGGCTTCATGTCCGCTTCCGAAAACGGACCGACGGGATCGATTTCCTTCCTCCCCGACGCGAAATCGGCGACCAGCGATAAACAGGCGGGGTAAAACGTTACGAAAACTAAATAGTCTACCAATAAGGCGAGGCACGCAAAAGTACACATGTGTTCCAATCTTGGAACACCAGTCAAAGCTCCTACACCCACTAAAAGTACTGCTAGGAAGGTGTCCAGTGTCGCAGTTGGTCCCAACAAGGCCAGAGCTCTGCCCACTCGCTTCTCTTGGTCCTCGCCAGCCGACCAGCCAGCTTTGGCCATTCTGGCGCCTCTGGCCACATCTGCTACTAACAAAAACAGAAACGGCGCGTCCTTTATACTGGCCAGCTCGCTCCAAAACATGCTGGCGACTGCGGAGGTGAAAATAAAACTAGCGAAAGTGGAGAACACTCCAGCTATTATCAGCAGGTATTTAGACGCGATCTTGTGCAGGTTGGAGATTTGATAGTAAGCGTAGAGGAGAGCAGCGCAGCGGACGAAGGTCATGATGACTGCGTCGGCCGCCTGGTACTCCGCCTCGAGGCCTGGGCAGGCGGAAGCCCAGCCCGCGCATCTCTCGGACCTGTTCCCTGGCCCGTGCCGTTCCACGCTGGCCGCGCATGCCAGCAGGGCCAGGGTGGCGACTATGACCTCCCATTGGTGGCGAGCGCAGAATTCCCCATGGGCACCCCAAACCCTCATGGTCATGGTTACTGCTACAGCTGCCGCACAGCTGGTATCTGGAATAGGTGAAACGGGTTGATTAGAAGTTCAGAACTACGAACACTCTTATCAGTGGTTAAGTATTGGTCTATGAACAGGCCAAGTTTAGCTAATCTTCTAGTTGAAGTATATTTTTTATAAGTAACGAGACGAAGGAATCGTTCACCTGATGGTAAGCGGCACGCCTGCCTATTACAGCTACAGTGTCACCTAGAATCTATAGCGGCACTGCACTGCGCTAGTCACACTGAGACATCGGCTCTAAAGTCTCACATATGCCCAGTAACATCGCTGGAAACAGTGCCCTTCAAACCGGAACACAATAATGTTTGCACACCACTGCTTGGCGGATGAATATCTGGCAAAGATGTGGTACTTCCCCAGGCGGTCTCTTGCAGAAGAGACCTGCTACTATTTACGTTATCGTGACGTATTTACCTCCTCTGAAAGTCCATACTCGTGTGTCCATTCACACTAGAGTTAATGACTTCGTGCGACTCAATTTCCCTTTCAAAACTTTCTCAAATCTGTGTATTGTACCGCAATATATACAATACGAGACGTAGAAAGCAATCGGCGGCCTTGACTGCGGACCGGTTCACGTACCGACGGCGACACCGGTTTTTGGGCGAAAAATCAATATTTGATCCGCTTTGTATGCGATGACCGATATTTTAATAATCTATACTAATCATAACTAAGCGGTGGTAGCCTAGTGGGAGAACGTCCGCCTTCCAATCAGAAGGTCGCGAGTTCAAATCCCAGTGCAGGCACATACCAATGTGTTTCTGTAGAACATATGTACGTAATTATCACTCGCTTTTCGGTGAAGGAAAACATCGTGAGGAAACCCATATACCTACCCGAGAATTATTTCAGAGGTAGGTATGTTATCCACCAATCCGGACTGGGCCCCCGTGGCCTTACCCTCCTCACGAAAGTGAGGAGAGACCCGTGCCCAGCAGTGGGACGTTATGGGTTGGTGATGATGATGATGAATCCTAACTAATATTACAAACAAAGCTGCATCTGCGGTTTTACTCGCGGTGGCTAATATGCACCAGGAACTGTCAGTTTTTACGGGATAAAAACTGTCCTATGTTCTATTCCAGGACCTAAAGTATCTATATACAAAATTTTATCTAAATCCGTTCAGTCGTTTCGGCGTAAAGAGAGGACAAACACATAAACTTTCGCATTTATAATATTAGCGAGACTAGAGACACGCGAATTTGTTCGCGCGGGATTTGGAGAATCGTCCTACTAATATTATAAATGCGAAAGTTTGTGAGAATGGATTGATGGATGTTTGTTCCTCTAACAAGCAAAAACTAATGAACGGATTCGAATGGAATTTGGAACACAGATAGTTTATAACCAGTATTGGGTAATAGGGCACTTTTTATTCCGTTAGTATGTTTCCGTGGGACAAAACGGGAACTACGCGGGTGAAACCGCGGGGCGCAGCTAGTATTTTTAATAAAATCTTCTGAACCCTGGAAGATATCGGGATGAAACATAGACGGATATTTAAGTTTAGATTTCTGTTTTGATTTCTGCTATTTTTTATTGAAATTTGTTGAGCTATTAAGGAGCCTTTGCGAGACAAACTTTCAGACAGACAGACAAACATTCTAAAAACTGTAATTAATGATTAGGCACAGTAAAAAATGCCTTTTTCACATAAATTTTGGCATTTATTTTGAAATCATAAACGTACACACTGCAATTTTATTATCGATATAATAATATAGATGCTTTTTACTTGTTTGTTGCATTTTCACGCCTAAACCGCTGGACTGATTTTTATTAACTTTGGTATGCAGAGAGTTTGAACCTTGGAGAAGGGCATAGGATATAAACTGTATGTCCGCGCGGACGAAGTCGCGGGCAAAACCTAGTATACTATAAGGAGGTAAAGTTTGTCAGGTTGTTTCTGTAAGAGGTAATCTATGGAACTGCTGATCCAATTCAGTATATTCTTTCACTAATAGGGAGCTTCATTACCCTCGAGCGTTATAAGCTATGTTGTATGCCGGGAAAATGAGAAGCGCCTGCGGGAAAACGGGAATTGTGCTGGTGGACGCGAGGTGCAGCTAGTCGATGACGAAATAAGTGAGAATCTGACCTTGTGAACATGAAATGGATTGATGCTTATCTATGGGTTGTGTTAGGAATGTTTTGCATATCTATATCCGGATATCCGTTGGAAAAACCATTTCTAGTTCCATAATAACAAGAATAAATAGCTAAACGTGTTGCTAAGCTCAAAACTCGAGAACGACTGGACCAATTCAGCTACATGTATGTACATATATATTTTTTTATTAGACTCGAGTGACGATGGGCATGTCGTTCACCCGATGGTAAGCGCTACGCCCGCCCATAACAGTCACAGCACCACCCAGATATATATTCAAATATTCGTTTTTTAAGAAAATTAGATTATTTTTTTAATTCCGCTTAAGTTGTCAGATGAATGTACGATAGGACTTTGATGGATTCCTCTGACGACTTACGCGGAATTAAAACTATATATTTCTACATTTTCTTATTATTATGGATTTCAGCAAAGTGACGCCTGATTCTACACGCTCACTGCGTAACAGGCCGATATCGGCCGATATCGGAGGTAAAAAATTTAACGGTTCAGCAGTGAATGTGTTAACTATTCGTATGTTAAAATATTCGTTGAAGTCCAAGAAAGCTTCATATGACGAGAACATTGGGAAAAAAATCCCGGCAAATCGGAATATTTGAGAAAGGGTGTGTGAATTCCGATTTTCTTGTCTTGCCACGGGTGCGGCTCTGCACACACCGTTGTGTTTTCCCATACAGCTAACACCACAGTTGTGTTTTCCCGCACTCGCGGCAAGATATGATAAACACCACAGTTGTGTTTTCAGCAGTGAACGCGTTAACATCAGGTGTAGTGGTCAAACGCGTAAATGGAAAAGTTACGCATTGGTTGCTCGAATTGGGATTTGAACCTCACGATCCATTCGTACAATTCTCATTAGTTTGTTACGTTTGCATTGCAGGGTACATTAGCGTTCACTAGCGGTCCAAAAGTGAAAACTTACTGCCTCAACTCGCCTCTTCCGCGCACCCTTTCTGCACTCAACGCTCTCTTGGGTTGCAGTCCTAAGACAGATCACACTGACACTGTTCGTGGATGGATGCTCAGAGATATTGTCTGTTTGTCTGAAGTTTTGTGAGAGCGATGTATGAATGAGTTTAGAGCTGTTCAATTTAAAATTGTTTTTATTTTCATGTTTATATTCTTGTTTCTTGTTTCTATTTTAATTTTGAATGTGCTTTATTGGATAGTACAAAACAAATAAAAGGAAAACTAACTAAAACTTAAAAATCTAACAAAAGAGGGTGTCCACGAGGCATGGCGCCAAGAACACTGGCTCATTTCCACGTTGAATAGCAATAGCTATTCTCTGTGCGAGAAATGAGCCAGCCCTCTTAATGTTATAATTGTTTTGACACGATTATTATTGTGTACTATTAGTTAATGTAATTGGTTATGCCGTATTAATTAATTAATGTAAATAAAAAAAAACTTAAAGGCTTTCCCATGCCCATGTATCTACTTAATAAACGCGTTAGGGTCCGTGCGTGGCGCTTACTGTCAGATGACAGACTTGCTCGTCTCGTTACTATGTAACATAAAAAAAATTATATGAACAGGTTTTTCCACTTAATCGACCTATACCTGCTAAATAATTTTAACGTGTTACCCATACCTAAGGTTGTCTTGGGCAATACGGTTGATAATTGCATGTCATTCTGATTACCCAACACGCCTTTTGGTTAGAGCAATTCACGATAGCGACGCATGTGAAAAACGACCTTGGCGCACTATTTATGTAAATCTATGGAGAGGACGTACCTAAGGGCGTAGATTCTTCTTTATTATCAGATTTTTTACGAGATTAGTTACCTACGTCTTGAAGTTCTTCAACCGTTATATTTTGTAATGACAATAACGCGTCACTAGGACTAGGACTCCCTGTATCTCAACTGACTCCCTATATCCCTGTATCAAACCTGCAACCTTACGCTTCGCAGTCGGATTATAATCCACTTTACGCCGTAATTGTAGTATTTGGTTTCGAAAATAATGTAGATAATATTATATCCTCTTTATTCCACCAATTTAATTTAAACGGGGGGAATAGTGCCCATTCTGTATTGTGCTGTGTTCTACATACTATGTGTTCTGTGGCTAAGGATTTTAACCCCAAAATGTCCGCCAGGTCTATGCCCGGCGACCGCAAATATACAAAATAATAAAAATATTTATATATGCCATCGAAATTTATTTACCATAAGCAGGTCGTTGGATGCATTTTTTTATTTATGCATCTTATATTTTTTACCAAAAAGGTGGTTGTTTCATTTAGGCACTGGTTTTTAAGGTTTTTAAATCATAGATATTTTGATCGAGATTGTCAGGTCTTATGTGTTATGGTAAGCGCTCGGTGCTGCCTACAACTTTGTCCAAAAACGGAAATCTATAGGTACTAATATTGTATAGACGTCAAAATCAACATTTCTGCGGGAAAACGAGAATTACAAGTGAAACCGCGGGGCGCAGCTATATAGAATACATACGTGCTAAAGTTTGCGTGTTTGTTCCCTGTTCACGCCGCAACGGCTCAACGGATTTGGATATAATTTGGTGTGGAGCTAAATACTACCACAGTAACATAAGACAAGGTAATTTTAATTCCGAGAATCGCATGAGAATCCGCGGGAAATAGTTAGTGATAAATAAAAATATCACATTGAGATTAATTGAAGAGACTCGGCTAAGGTTTTATCAAGTTTTTTTTATCACAACAGCCTATTGACCTATATCTTTGTTCTTTTTGATATCTTACGGCATGTCAGAGGCCTGACTGACTCTGACACCAGAGGGCACGACTGACTCATTCGAGAATCATTTTCATAATTTTACTGTTTTCAAATTTTGTATGCCATTAGTAACACGTTGCATTGGGACCATTTTGCAATACATATATGTAACTTTTTATTCATTATTTTTTAATATTGTATGTATGCATACATATGCAATAATTATAAAAAAAAATCTTCTTTCTTTTTAGACATGAATGAGGCTTAATCTAATCACACACAGAATTATTTAAGTTTGAAAACTTATTTTGTGAATGATGTGTATGTAAATCGTACCTATTTGTATGTGATTGTTGTATGTCAGTGATATGAGGTTGTGCCGGCTTCTGATGACAGTTTGTTTGTTCACTCAAGAGCCTCCGACGAGGCGCAACACGTTGACTGCTGAACCGGTTTTTACATCTTGGCACCGTTACAGACTGTGTGTTTTAGCTGCATAGTAGTAGCGCCGCAGTACACACGTCTGTTTTGTTTTCGTTTACGTGCAGGCGGCACGTAAGATGCGCTAACACAACAGGTGTGTTTTCCCGCACTCACATTATGTTATAAAAAACAGAAACTTCAGTGTTTTTAGCTGTCAATGTGTTAATGCAAGTGAAACAGTGTGACGCAGCTAGTTATTTATATGAAGTAGATGAATAAAAGCATTCGCCCTTCCATTATCATAGAGCAATGAACTTTATATTGATAAAAATATAATTGTTTACAATTTCATTGAAAGTTCAGCGCTCAGCTTTAGCATATGACTTTGTTTAGACTTTGGCTGTTCTATTTTCTTTGTTTTATCTATTAGCTTTGTGTTAGTTTAATTGATGACGTGGTAAGTAAGTCAATTATATCGTTAACATGCTGAAAACACAACTGTGGTGTTCATCATAACTTGCAGCAAGTGCGGGAAAACACAACTGTGTGTGTAGAAGCGCACCTATGGCTAGACAAGAAATTCGGCTCAGCAGTTAACTTGGCACACTTCAAAGTTTATTATTATTATTAGGAGCCTGTAATGTGCCACTGCAGGGCAAAGGCCTCCCTACTCTCCCTCCATTTCTGCCTGTCCTGAGCTATGGCTGTCCAATCCTTCAAGTAGACGTCAAGGTTGGTCGTCCCGCCATCTCCTTCTGGGTCTCCCGCCCAGTCCCACTTAAGCTTTGCAGCTTTCTGGGTCACGTCTGTGATTTTTGTCTGAGAGCGTAGTATGGTGTTCCGGATGTGTTTCTTCAAAGTTTAATCTATGTTAACTATTATCCCACAGGAATCATTAATTATTACGGAATAAAAAGTATTTCTCATTAGATTGATGTTAAAGCTCATTTTGATCTGCTTGCTGTACTGAACACAGGTCTTTTATTTGACTGAGTGATGTAATGAGCTTGTGCTACCCGATGGTAAGCGCTATGCCTGTCCGTTTCAGTTACAATGCCACCCAGAACTTTGTATTGCTAAGTCTCGGATACTCAGTAATTTTGCTGGAAACAGTGTCTTTTAATACAGTTTTGTTTTAACACTACTGCTTGGCGGATGAATATCTGGAGGCAGTTCGGAACTTCTCCAGATGGTCGTATTGTAATAAAGTCATATTAAAAAAAGTTTTAATAAGGAAACTAATACTATATAAAAAACTATATTTTTTAAACAAATATATTGCCTTGTAGCAAACATATACTAAACATGTTACTTGGAGACAGCTATGTCAAACATTGGATAAACATGATAACTTTGTATAGTGTTTTGGAAACAGAAACTGATGGATATTTAAAAATCTCTTTAAAGTTTAAAATTACCTTCAATAATAAATCCAAACAGGATTCTGCAACTAGAGGTGAAGTTCGGGCGTCGGCTCTTAGCATATATAAACAGTCAATTAGAAAGTACGACGAGTAAAGAGGTCAAGATATCTATAGAAACTAAGTTTCTCACGTCGAATCTGCAAACAAAACAGACTTACGTGTGCAGGAATACTCCAATTGAAGTTCTTCGAATTCTCTCATGCACGTATTGGATACATATTTTCATAGAATTTAATTTATAATCGAATCACGCGAGTTCTGTGCATCGATATAGCCGTGACCCGCCTTTGTAAAATCACGACACACAAGCCTCTAAGCATACTTCGAATTATATTTAAACACAAGATAATACGCACGGAAATAACTACAATACTATCACACCACGGATCTGGCTTTAGTATTCAAATGTAGTGAATTATTGAATAAATTCTACACCTCTTTTTTCGACGGTGTTTTCACATTTTTTTTTCTTAATAATTATGTTACTCACCAGTAATTCAAAATTGTGTGGGCGACGAAACTGAGTTTTCTTCGCTGCTGTCTTGTTAGGGTTTTTTATTTTACTGATGTGTGGAATATACTCAGGAATATAAAATTCTGATTTGAAATCGCACACGATCAGAGTGACACACTTCTCGCCATTTTTGGGGTTGACTGATGTAAAAACAATATTCAACTGATCTCCTGTCAATCTCTAGGGATACCATCAATATATATTATATTTCTACCAAAGACCCTATACTTTTCTACCCAATGCAGGTAGAATAATGGCAGATTTCACTGACTAAACAATAAGCAATATTATTTTCTTATCCTGTTTTTGTTCCTGAATCTATTTGTGTAATAATTTTAGATATAAGAAACATTTAGGTTTTTAAACCAACAAACACGTCTTTCAAATCAACAAACATACCAACCATCGTTCTACCAGTATTACATTTCTAGGAGCGTCTGTGTCAGATAGGGTTTTTTTTATATTGCCACTGGTGGTCGTGGTGGCAACTGTTATGTTAGTAGAATAGACGAAGATTTTCCTTGTGGTGATTACGTGACGAACGCAGGACCATTGTAACTGTTCGCTATGACCACCAAGACTCGTAACACGCTTATTTTGAACTGTCAAAATAGCGCGCGGGAAGCTAGCGCGTTTCGAGAAGTTTTAAGGTTCAAAATAAGTTTAAAACGCATTATGACGACGCGTGTTTTCGGCAAGGTATCGCTAAGAACAATCTTTAATCTTATTGATGCTCGAAATAGAAAAAAGTTGACGAAAAAATGAAAAGTTGGCTACAAAATAAAGTTTTTTCAATTAAAAAGCTACATTTTTCATGTTCGTGGGATTTTATTGATTCAGAACACTATGAAATATGGTTTCCATCACAATTATTACAGCGTTCACAGCTGATCCTGTCACAAGATTGTAGCGCGAAGCACTGTTTTTATTATTGAAGGAGGGTTCAAATATTTCGCCCTTGCGGAAACAGTATTTTCTGAATGACAATCTTGACGTGTTTACCGTGATTGGTGCAGCACGGTGGTAATCATCATCAGTTAGTTGCATGTAAAACGAGACAAAAAATGGAATCACCACACTTTTCCCCAGCCAGATCCAGAGAAGGACGAATATAGACGTCAGTATAATGACTTGACAAAACAAGTAAAAGTAATATGGAAAGATTATTGGGTCTGGGGTTGTAAATCTCGTAATTTTGCAAACGAGCCATTGTATCAACATCCAATAGACAAGGCATTGATTGGTGCCGGCACAGAGCGACACACAACAGTCCCATACTCTTGCACACAGAATGTATGGAAAGCAAAATACTTCCCACCAATTGAACCTGAATACATCTTCTGTTTGGGCATGAAATCTTTCTCCTTCGATTGTGTCGCATCTGAATCGGTCGCCTTTCTTCAGTGGCTTCTTCTTTGGCGCCATTATCACTCTTTAATAAACTGCATGCATGTAAAACATTTACGTAATACTAAATAATATTATCCTGAAGGCAATGTATATAATATCATGATACGAAGAAATCCAAAGAAATCTGTGATTTTAATTCTACCACTAATGTAATGTTGATTGATAGCTGCCACAATTTAGTTGTCTACGGTTTAATTTTTTATAACTGGCAATTTTTTCGTGTGTCCAGTCCACTCATGTCAATGTCATGTCAAACATCTTCAAAATAAATTATGTTTCATTGTCTATGATCAGTTCCGCGTTGATCATGGTGGGGAAGGTTGCGCAGTTTTACTAAGAAAAATATTGCGTGTTTAATCGCGTAATTACTATGTGAAGACCGTCGAAAGTTTCTCCAACACTGCAGGATTTGCTGTAACAAAGAGCAAAATAACGAATAATGGCAGGTAATTATTGAAAACGGGGTTTTTTAACAAGTGAAAGTTTGGTTCGCACTTACCAAGTTTCTTAAAACTTTTCAAGGGAATTACTTCGAATGTAATTTCCAAGTTAGCGTCCAATAATTGTGACCAATCGCTAATTAACTTAGAGCTTGACAAGTTTAAAGATTGTTATGAGTATTTGCGATCGATAAAACAAGTTTTTCTGACCTTTAATTAAATATTCGGAACTGAGTAGAAACTGGAATTTTTCGCTCTCAAGTTATATTCTCAAGGGTACTTTTTGCTTGGTTTTGTCAGTTAAGTTCCGTCATACGCTTTCATAAATATTTACCTTTATCGTTGAACCCTGTTTATTTGTTATGTTGGTATACATAGGTAATTTGTGAAAAATCAATGAATTTCACAAACTCATTAAATATTAATTTTATTTTCATTGTATTATTATTTTTTAAAGTAAATATCCTATAACTAAATATTCTGTAAATATTTCAAGCGTCTACCTGTTGCCGTTATCAATATCGAGCAAAAACGAGCAAAAAAATTACGTTTGTTGTATGTGAGCCCCTTAAATATTTATTTTATTCTGTTTAATAGTATTTGTTGTTTTAACGGCAACAGAAATCCATAATCTGTGAAAATATCAACTGTCTAACTATCACGGTTCATGAGATACAGCCTGGTGACAGTTGGACACACAGCGGAGTCTTAGCAATAGGGTCCCGTTTTACCCTTTGGGTACGGAACCCTAAAAAGGAATGGAATGCCTTACCTTCGTCTGCATTTCCGTCTAAAAACCTTGGGTTGTTCAAGTCGAGAATGAATAGGTATCTCCTAGGCAGGCGTGCGTCACCTTCGGCCACATCGTCGCTTATCATCAGGTAAGAAAAAAAAATAGTGGTCCTTGAGAGCCAGTCTCATTCTAGGCTGAGCATGTCTACCATCTCCGACCTCATCGTCACCCGATATAAGATATTGATCGCCTCTAACACATTCACTGCTGAAAACACAACTACAACTGTTGTGTTAGCGCAGACGTGTGTGTCACGTCATGGCTCGGGGAGACACATTCGAGGTGGCTGCCCGTCTTGCCACGGAGGCAGTGACACTGGTTGTCGGCAGGATAGGAATGCTGGGACTCAAAGTGGCCCTGAGCAAAACGGAGGCCCTGTGTTTTCATGGGCCCCGTAAAGCCCCGCCGCGAGGGTCCCACATCACTATCGGAGAGGCCCGGGTCGAGGTCGGGTCGAGTATGAAGTACCTGGGACTCGTCCTCGACAGCCGCTGGAACTTCCGCGAGCACTTCACTCGCTTGGTCCCCCGATTGATAGGGGCAGCCGCCGCATTCAGGCGACTGCTTCCGAATCTCGGGGGGCCAAAGGAGAGCACGCGCCGCCTATATCTGGGGGTGGTGCGGTCCATGGCCCTGTATGGGGCTCCCATATGGGCGGGTGCCCTGACAAGGCCGAACATCACCCTGCTGAGGAGAGCTCAGAGGGTGATGGCCGTCGGGGTAATCCGTGGATATCGCACCGTCTCCTGCGAGGCGGCGTGCTTGCTGGCGGGGTCCCCTCCGTGGGACCTGGAGGCGGAAATGCATGCCGACATGTTCGAGTGGCGCATGAACCTCCGCCTCCAAGGCGAAAGCCCCCCGCCAAGGGCGATTGAAGTGTGGAAGTTCCATGCTCGGCAGTCCTTACTCCGGAATTGGGCAGAAAGGCTGGCCGCACCTGGAGCGGGACTAAGGACTGTCGAGGCTGTCCGGCCGGTCCTCCAGGACTGGCTGGACAGGGCTCACGGGTCTCTCACCTTCCGGCTGGTGCAGGTGCTTACGGGGCATGGGTGCTTCGGGAAGTACCTGCACCGCATAGCCGGAAGAGAGCCGACACCCAAGTGTCACCATTGTGGCTGCGACGAAGACACGGCGCAGCATACGCTTGAGGAGTGCCCAGGCTGGGCAAGCGAGCGCCGTGAACTCGTCGCAGCAGTGGGGGCCGACCTCTCGCTCCCGACCTTGATTAAGTCAATGGTCGGGGACGAGAGGTCCTGGCAAGCCGGAGAAACCTTCTGCGAAGAGGTGATGTCGCAGAAGGAGACTGCAGAGCGGGAACGGGAGATCACCTCCGAACTTCCCCTCCGCAGCCGGCGAGCGGGGCGTCGAAGAAGAGTATTCTTCAACGCCCTGCTCCGGCCCCCATAACAGAGGCTTGGGCGGCGGACCGGGTGTACGTCCGCCGCCCACTCGTATGCCTCGAGGCGGCGCGCGCGGTGTTCCCGCGCGCCACACTCACAAAGTTAGACGGAGTGGAGCACTCCTCTCCACTCCTGCAACGGGATGGGGTTCTCCCTTGAGGACCAACGCCGTCGGGGCCGCGGAAGTCCACTCTCGCACCCGTTGCCCCGACAACAAAGGCGTCCCGGTGGAACACCCTGGGGTTTAGTGGGTATACCCGTCAGACTGGCGGGGGAGTCCCACATAACCACCCGGCCCTCACCCGGGTCTGGTGGTATGCGTAATTGCATTCCCCAGGTAAAAAAAAAAAAAAAAAAAAAAAAAGACGTGTGTGTGGAACGCGGCGCTACTACAGTGCGGCTCACACAGACGGCACGCCAGTGCTGGAAAACACACGCTCCGTAACGGTGCCCAAATGTAAAAACCGGTTCAGCAGTCAACGTGTTAAACTTTCCCGTTTTTTTTTCCAGATCACCAACCTTCCAAAACCATGATCGTCCAAATATGTATCGCACTAGCAACACTGTCCTATACGACCTCAGAATATATACCTCCCGGGCCCTTGTACCCGTGTCCGAAAGAGACAGACAACAGCCTGTTGTACCCTTGCGTGTGTGAGAAAGGAACAGATGCAGGGGTGTACGTGCGATGCGAGAACCAAGGGCTGGCGGTGCTGAGTGTTGGCATTGGAAATATAGCCCACTTAGGGTTGCCTATTGAGAGGTTATTGCTGAAGGAGTGCAAGTTTTGTGAGTATAGAATCCAGCCATTTCTAGAAGAGTCCGCCTGGGAATGTTTTTATTTGACTGAGTGACGAGATAAGCATATCGTTCACCTGATCTTAAGCTCTACGCCTGCCCATAACGGTTACAGTGCCGCCCAGAACTTTGCATACCACACCTGTGCCAGATATTCATCCGCCAAGCGGTGTGCTAACAATACTGTGTTTCGTTTTAAGGGCACTGTTTCCAGCGATATTACTGGGCGTGGGACTTAAGAGCCGATGTCTAAGAGTGATGAGCGCAGTGCAGTGTCGCGCAGGATTGTGCAATGCAAAGTTCTGAATGGCGCTGTAACTGTTAACTTTGATTGCTGAGCCGATTTCCTTGTCTAGCCACGGTTACGGATCTGCACACACCATACCAAAAACACCACAGTTGTGTTTAGCAGTGAACGTGTTAAGGGCACGCGTATCGTTTACCATCAGGTTAAGTCAAATAAAAAAAAAAAATACAAATTTTTATTTTATTTTTAGCAAATCTCTTCGGCTCGCTATTCCACCGGTCGACAATACGAGTTTTGCGTATAGAGGATACGCCCATAGAGTCTATAGACGCGTACGCATTCGCCGGCGTGAATAAAACGCTGCAAGAAATCTATATGACCAACACTCGAATAGAAGATTTCCCTAAAGAAGCTTTTAAGGTAAGAAAACACCTGAAACAAATGGAAACCACACCGAGGAATGGTACACCTTGCCAGCGTCTGTGTTTCCCGAAAACTATAATCTGAAAGTCTTCAAGTCGAGAGAATAGGTATCTTCTAGGCAAGCGTGCCGCATCCTCGACCGCGTCGACACTTACCAGCAGGTGAGACCGCGGTCAAATGCTTGCCTATTCTGCAATTCTACTGTATTTATGTTCCAAAATGTTTAATTACAGATTCTGAGCAACCTAACCATTCTATCCATAGATGGACATAGAATGACCAAACTGAATAAGGACATGTTCGCTGGCAGCCAGGCGGCCGGCAAATTGGAGCGCCTGCGGCTCACCAATGGACTCATAGACGATATACCTATCGAGGCTTTCCAGGTAGGTCGGAAAAAGAGAACGAGAGAAGGGAAAAATATTTTTTTTTTTTTTTTTTTTTTTTCTATATACGGCCGAATTGCGAAATCTCCCACTTTTCTATAAAAATAGGGGGAGAGGGGGTAAGAGAAGGGTGAAGAGAGCTTTAGAGGTAAACAACGCGTCGACAACGCCCCGAGTGTTACAGGCGTCCATAGGCGTCGGTAACCGCTTACCGTCTAACGGGCCGCCAGCTCGTTTGCAAATTATAAAAAAACTAGCTGCGCCCCGCGGTTTCACCCGCGTAGTTCCCGTTCCAATGGGATTACGGGGATGAAATATAGCCTATGCTACTCGGCTTCGGTCTCATTCCTACTCCGTGCTGTTGAGAACTGGGTGAGAAGTGACACCGGCAGACTCCTGGCGGGGATCACTGATATGGCTATAAATTAATAGGGGTTGGTAATAGAAGGGTGAAAATTTAGGGTGGTATGTTTTTTTTAATGCTACACATTTCAAGCGAAAAAAAAATATCTTGGCTAGCAGCGACTTCAAATAGATAGATAGATAGATAAACTCTTTATTGAAACACCACAGGACAAAGAAAACTTAAAAACTAGAACAAAACAAATTAAGAAAAAAAAAAAAAAAAACAAATTAATAGATGAGTGGGTAGCGCTTTTAATAATTATATTAATTTATGTTTCGCTTTTGAGTGCCTATTTTTTTGTTTTGAAGTCGGTTTTTTTTTAGATTAAGGTATAAATACTTAAAATTATACTAGTAATCAGATTTTAAAAATGCAAGAATAATTGACCTTTATTTCCGAAATTGTTGTTGTAATAAGCAATGAAAACCGCATTAACTTTTCACTTCACTTTATAAACAGTCGACGGAACAGTTCACGTGTAGATGTAAGTTGTGTGCTGCCGCTGTCTTTCTTCTCCTCGGACGCTGCCACTCGAGTGGAAGAGAGATAGATGCGGCGCAAGCGTACAATGAGCGTAACGGGACAATGTGTCAACTTTTTCGTGCATGCAGCCGGCGCTCATCGATTTATTAGACGTTGTCACGTCAAAAACAAATATTATCTACTAAACTAATGATTAACTGATTATGGTTTGAATTTGAAAAAGGACATTTCCCTTCACCATCTTACCTTGATCATACGCGTATTTGTTACAGAATTTGAAGAAGTTAAAGACGTTAGACCTACATGGAAACAATTTGTCTACTTTAAAACGAAACCAGTTTAGAGGACTTCGAGATACTGAAGTTTTGGATTTGAGGTAAATATTAAAGGCAGTTGGCATTTAGTAGCGGGAGGCCTCTTCTGCAAGAGACCGCCTGGAGAAGTACCACACCGCCGCCAGATATCCATCCGCCAAGCAGTAGTGTGCAAACATTACTGTGTCCGGTTTGAAGGGCACTGTTTCCAGCGACATTACTGGGCATGTGAGGCTTTAGAGCCGATGTCTCAGGGCGACGTGTTGTGTTGTGTCGAACACGACAGTTGTGTTTTCAGCACTCAACTTGTTAATGGCAAGCTGAACTAAAAAGTAGAAAAATATTAAAATGTATGGTAAAAATGCGGGGGTGCTTGATATCAAAGGGTAATCTTATCTTATTATATCTTTAAATGAGCAATTCTTGTATATATATGTATAATAATTGGAATCTCGGAATCGGCTCCAACGATTTTCATGAAATTTAGTATATAGGGGGTTTCGGGGGCGATAAATCGATCTGGCTAAGAATCATTTTTAGAAAATGTCTTAAAAAAAAAAAAAAAAAAAATACCGACCAAAGCTCGGTCATCCAGGTACTTATAATTATATTAGTTAGTTTTCCTTTTATTTATTTTGTTATTTAAGTTCTGTCAATAAATAATTAATTTTTCTTAGAAAAGAAAAAAAAAATTATAAAGTTTTTTTATCTATATATTTTTTTTTTATTATTGTATTGTCATCGGCCCTTGATTTTGAAGAGGGTCAAAAACATGTTTAAAGTTTCCATTACATATATCTATCTATCTATCTTCTATCTATATATATAAAATTGTTATGTTGGTTTGTGTACGCTTCAAAAACTCAAAAAGTTCTGCACCGATCGAGCTGAAATTTTAGCATGATATATAATCCGCATCAAGGATTGTTTTTATCTATTTTTTCCATCAGTGACATATCAGCGAATGTGCGAATGTGTCACAGCGAAGCGTGCCAGGGCACAGCTAGTGATTTTAATAATTATTATTGTTTTCCAGTCATAATAACATAGCGAAACTGGATGGGAGCCATATCGGAGACCTGACTAAACTTGGCTGGTGCAATGTAAGCCATAATCAAATAGCTGATCTGCCCAGGTATGTTCTTTTCTTTTATTGATGTAAAACTTCTTTACGCACGCTTGACTTGGGGAGTAAGCTGGTGAATGCGTTACGAATAGTGTGATCGGGCGAGGCGAACGGAAGTTGAGAGGGAGATTTAAGTTAGTGAAGAGAGAGTTACGTTACGTATATTTTCTTCTAAATATTTTTATGAGTGAGTGACGAGACTAGCAAGTCGTTCACCTGATGGTAAGCGCTACGCTTGCCTATAACATTCATAGTGCTACCCAGATAAAAATATCCATGAATGAAAGTAACTTGTATCGTATACAAAGTTTCATTTCGAAATCTTCGCTCGCTATCTCTCGTTTGTGTTGTGTCAGAATCAGAATATTTTTATTGTATAAATTGTCTTTATTGTATAATGTGGGGGGGGGGGGGGGGGTATCAACCCACTAAAACCCCCCCTCGAGCAGTCCTCCGCTCCGCTGAGGTGGGACAAGATGTGGTCGCGCTAGCAGTCCCACCTTGTCCCGGCGTCGGGCCGGGATCACCTTTTGTCTCGCGATCTGGTGCAGATAGCTAACACGTTCGCATCGGGGCCATTTTTCATGGACTTCCATCCAGCCAGTGCGTATGAGGTCTTTTAGAGGCAAAGTTGAATTTTGCCGTGCGTATGACACCTTTCCGGCCTCACAAAGCCTTTCGCGCTTCTGTCCCCCGCAGCAGTGAAAGAAAGCTATTTCGACCGCACCAGCGAGAAGTCACGCATGTGGCTTATTCGATCTCATGATGCAGTGAAAGTCTGAAAATTCTTTCGTCATTCTCAAGTGTATATTATGTTTGCAGGGGCATGTTTGGAAGAAACGCCTTGTTAAAAGTTTTGCATTTGGACAATAACAAACTGAAGAAATTGGACACCAACAGTTTCAAAGGAATGCGGTTTCTTAGGTACCTTTACATTTCTTTTTAAATTTGTTTAAATTTGAGCGGATTTGCTTGTCTAGCCACGGGTGCGGCTCTGCACGCGCCATAGCGTTTTCCCATACAACAAACACAACCGTTGTGTTTTCTCGCACTCGCGGCAGGTTATGAAAAACACGACAGTTGTATTCTCAGCACTGAACGTGTTAAGTAACGAGGCGAGCGAGTCGTTCTCCCGATGTTAAGCGCCACGCCTGCCCATAACAGTTACAGTGCCACTCAGAACTTTCCATTACGCAATCTTGCGCGGCACTGCACTCTGAGACATCGGCTCTAAAGTCTCATATGCCCAGTAATGTCGCTGGAAACAGTGCCCTTCAAACCGGAACGCTACTGCTCGGTGGATGAATATCTGGCAGCAGTGTGGTACTTCTCCAGGCGGTCTCTTGCAGACGAACACTACTGCTTTTTCATATTTGATGGTGTTTATTCCAGACGTTTATATCTGCAAGATAATCAAATAGCTGACGTCGGTAGAGGCACCTTCACTTCCGTAACTCGCATCGGTACGGTCGACTTGGCAAGAAATCTGATCACTAAAGTTGACTACCAAATGTTCCAAGCGGTTAAATATGCTGAGGTAAATATGCTTTTTTAGGGTTCCGCACCCAAAGGGTAAAACGGGACCCTATTACTAAGGCTCCGCTGTCTGTCTGTCTGTCCGTCTGTCACCGGGCTGTATCTCATGTGATACTTAGACAGTTGAAATTTTCACAGATGATGTATTTCTGTTGTCGCTATACAACAACAGATATTAAAAAACAGAATAAAATAAATATTTAAGGGGGCTCCCTTACAACGTGATTTTTTTGCTCATTTTGCTCGATATTGATAACGGCAACAGGTAGACGCTTGAAATATTCACAGAATATTTAGTTATAGGATATTTAATTTAAAAATAAATAGTTAAATTAAAATTTAATTAATATTTAAGAGGGGATCCCATGCAACATAGTACGGAACCCTTCGTGTGCGAGTCCGACTCGCACTTGGCCTGTTTTTTATTCATTCCCTTTAGTCTATCAATATTTTTTTAAGTATAATTCTTTTCGCATGCTTGACTTGAGGAGTAAGCTGGTGAATGCGTTACGCAAAATGTGATCGGGCGAGGCGAACCGAAGTTTAGAGGGAAATATATGTTTGAGAGAGTTACGTTTCGTGTATTTTTTTTTAATTATCTTTTATCAATTTTTTTTAATATTTTAACTGTTTTTTTTTTAATTCCAGGTCATAAACTTAGCAGAGAACAAGATAAAATCCATAGAGTCCCAAGCTTTCACAGATCTCTACCTAGCATCAGTGAATATCTCCCACAATGAATTAACTACTATAGAGGCTGACGCGTTCCAAAACTGCAACAATATGACCCTTCTGGACTTGAGTCATAACAACCTGACAGCTATCAACAAGAAAGCTTTCGATGAGAACAGCTATCCGAATGAATTTGACGTTTCCTTCAATGGATTCACTGATTTTGGTCAGGTGAGTTATGTTTAGGTTTTATACTAGCTGCGCCCCGCGTAGGTCCCGTTACGGGAACATACTATCGGGATAAAAAGTACCCTATCACTCAATCCTGCTTATAAACTATCTGTGTTCCAAATTTCGTTCGAATCCGTTCGGGAAGCATACCATGATATCTTAAAGCGATTCAATTGAAGACCATAAGAAGAAGAAGTTACTGCCATTTTCAACTTAAAGTATATCCAGTTTAGGTTGAAAATGGCAGCAACATAAAAAATAAGACGCCACGGTACGATTATGCGACGCGGTTCAGTTTAAGTCTTCAATTGGATCGCTATTAGATGTCATGGTAGCCTCCAGTTGTTTTTGCGTGAGAGAGGAACAAACATCCATCCGTCCATTCTCGCATACTTTCACATTTCACATTAGTAGGAGTTTAGTTTACTAGCCTTATATTCTTTCAAGGAGAAGGTCGTGAGTTCAAATCCCAGTGCGGGCACGTACCAATGTGTTTCTATAAAGCTTATGTAGGTACACTAGTGTCGTTTTATCTCGGCCATCGTGAAGTGGCGCCGCAGAAAGCGTCAAAGTGTTCGCATTTTGGAAGCGAGTTAGGATTTGGACAGTTAGGGTTGGTCGCCTGGCATTTCCCACTGTTTCCCACCTACTGAGAACAAGGCAAGGCACACTAAAACATTTCTTCGTGACTGCATGCGCAAACTTTCCGAGGGCCTGTGTTCGCGTTGGCCTAGATCCGTCGACACTTCGGGGCTGCGGAAGTCCACTCTCGCACCCGTAGCCCCGACAACAAAGGCGTCCCGGTGGAACACCCTGGGGTTTAGTGGGTATACCCGTCAGACTGGCGGGGAGTCCCACATAACCACCCGGCCCTCACCCGGGTCTGGTGGTATGCGTAATTGCATTCCCCAGGTAAAAAAAAAAAAAAAAAAAAAGATCCGTCGACACTACTGCAATTAGCACTCGCTTTTCGGTGAAGGAAAACAAGGCGAGGAAACCCACATACCTACCCGAGAATTATTTCAGAGGTATGTTTTCCACCAATCCGGACAGAGTCCCCGTGGTAGATTATGGCCTAACCCCCCTCACGAAAGTGAGTGGAGACCCGTGCCCAGCAGTGGGACGATATGGGTTGTCGATGGTGATGATGGATCTTAGTTTAACTATCCTAAGCTTATTTGAAATAGTTAATCTTTTATGACATTTGAGGTATATCTTACTCATCTTTACTAATATGTAGCTGAAGAGTTTGTTTGTTTGAGCGCTAAGATCTCAGGAACAACTGGTTCGAATTGAACAATTATTTTTTGTATTGAATAGTCCATTTATCGAGGAAGGCTTTAGGCTATATTTTATATCCGTATTCCCACGGGAACGGGAACTACGTGGGTGAAACCGCGGGGCTCAGCTGGTATTGAATAAATGAATACTTAAATTACAGTAGTGGGAGGCCTCTTCTACAAGAGGCCGCCTGGAGAAGTACCACACCGCCGCCAGATATCCATCCGCCAAGCAGTAGTGTGCAAACATTACTGTGTTCCGGTTTGAAGGGCACTGTTTCCAGCGAAATTACTGGGCATATGAGACTTTAGAGCCGATGTCTCAGGGTGACGAGCGCAGTGCCGCGCCGCGTTAGATTATGTAATGGATAGTTCTGGATGCTAGTGTAACTGTTATGGGCAGGCGTAGCGCTTACCATCAGGCGAACGACTTGCTCGTCTCGTCACTTAATCAAATAAAAATTAATAAATAGATTCTTGTTTCAGATTCCGATCGCAACTTTTACCGGTATACGAATTTTGAACGCGTCTTTCAACGCTATCACTGTCATACCAAAGCAAGCGTTCCCGAAACTGTACGAGTTACATACTGTCGACGTATCGCATAACGCACTGACTGAGATCTACAGTGGTGTGTTCACGAACCTGTTTTCTCTGAGGTGAGTTGTCATACTCGGCGCGGAAATGACGTTCCCGAAATGTACTTTGTTATGGTCGACGTACCTGAAATGACGTTTCATCAATGTTTTGTTATGACGTCGTCACGTTAAAAAATCGTCCGTCAACCAACTTTAGAGAAAATAATTTTTTTGGAATAATTTTCAAATCTGAAGTTTCACTTCTGCCTTGTGTCCCGGCAGACTTTTCGTTTTTTTTTTAATGATTAATTTTTTTAATTAATCGGTCTAAGCGGTCGTAATGAGTGGAAATGAATAACCGCAGACACCTGGACCTGTCGCACAACGCCATGGCCGCCATCAGGCCGGCGACGTTCGGCGCGCTGCCCACGCTGCTGGCGCTGCGGCTGGCGCACAACCGCCTGGCGGGCGCCGCCGTGCCGCGCGCCGCGCTGGCGCGCCTGCAGAGCTGCCGCCTCCTCGACCTGGCGCACAACGGCCTCGACGCGCTGTTCCAGATACCGCCGGCACTCGCGTCAGTACTCTCACTTTTGTTCTTTAGCACACAAATGGAGTACAAGGAGTACTTCATGCTAAGTAGCATTTTCTACCAGTCATCCTAGAAGTGTAACTGAAATGGTGGTGGTGGTCAGGTAGCCTCCTGAGAGAACCAGGGCGCGAGTTCCAACCCCAGTGCAGACGCCGATGTGTGTCTTGTAAAACATATGTACGCAATTATCACTCGCTTTTCAATGAAGGGAAATATCGTGAGAGAACCCACGTCCGAGAATTATTTCAGAGGTAGGTAGGTTCGGTTGTCCACCGACCTGGACCGGACCCCCGTGGTGGATTGTGGCCTAACGCTCCTCGCGAAAGTGAGGGGAGAACGGTGCTCAGCAGTGGGACGTTATGGGTTGATGATGATGGGAGGCCTCTTCTGCAAGAGGCCGCCTCGGAAAGTACTAAACCGCCGCGAGATATGCATCCGCCAAGCAGTAGTGTGCAAACATTACTGTGTTTCAAAGGCACTGTTTCCAGCGTAATTACTAGGCATATTATTATAAGACTTTAGAGCCGATGTCTCAGCGTGACGAGCGCAGTGTGATGCCGCGCAGGGTTATGCAATGCAAAGTTCTGAGTGGCCCTGTAGCGGTTATGGGTAAGCGTAGCGCTTACCATCAAACGAACGACTTGCTCGTTTGTTGAACTAAAAAACTGACTTCAATTACCATAATAAAAATCACAATCATAATATGAATTACTAAACTTTTCTCTAATTTCAGTGGTTTAAATTTAGCTCACAATAAAATAAAAGAAATTAAACCCAACACGTGGCCGCAAATGAACGCGCTGCTCCGCCTCGACTTGTCGTCCAACATGTTGGCCGACTTGTCCGGCGACAGTTTCGCCAACTTGTTGACGCTGCAGCAGCTGAACCTAGCCGACAACGGGATTAACAAGCCGCCATGGGAAGCTCTCAACGGGCTTAGTAGCTTGCAGTATTTGTATTTACAGGTAAGTCTTGTTTAGGGAGATGATAACTTGTGCGCTTTGCGATCTGACGGCACCGGGTTCGATCCTCCGTCAACAATGACTTTTCTTAAGTTGTTTGCGGATTTCCGTCGACGAATAAAGAAACAGTCTTTTTTATAATAATTTTGTTTCAAATTGCTGGTCAATTTATGGTGGGGGGTTGTAGTGAGATATCACGGGTATTTATTTTTTCGTAGAACATGTGTTTTTTTTAGGTAGACTAGTTAAAGCCACGATTCAGTAAAGTGGTGGGTGCTTTTTAGGAGTTTTGAATAGCATACGAACTTTTTTAAGATACTTGCTGTGGTACTAAAAAATACACGTGATATAGAATGGAGGGGAGGGTTAAAAACTTGCTAAAAACATCACGTGATTAATGGACGACCCCTTATATAAACGAAAGGGATGCCAGTAACTAAAGAGCAAGTGAAAAAAATTCATCGAGCATGTTGGCGTACTTGCACGGCAACAGTTTTACTTTATAACATCTTTCCCCTTTTCAGGACAACAATATAACAGAACTAAGCAAGTCAGCGTTCGGCAATCTCCCAACACTTTTCGTGTTGGATTTGTCGCGCAACAATCTGACAACTATCTCGCAACTATCTTTCAATGGGCTGCAACAGTTGCTTAACTTGTCTCTGAGCGACAATCTATTGGAGAGAGTGCCGAATGAGGCGTTCAAAACATTGGTAGCGTTAAGGTCAGTCTATAGTACTATGTTCTGAAACTATGTTAGGCAACTTTGTTCGGGAACTATATTAGGCAACTTTGTTCGGAAACTTTATTAGGCAACTTTGTTCGACAACTATATCAGGCAACTTTGTTCGGCAACTATATCAGGCAACTTTGTTCGGAAACTTTATTAGGCAACTTTGTTCGGCAACTATATCAGGCAACTTTGTTCGGAAACTTTATTAGGCAACTTTGTTCGGCAACTATATCAGGCAACTTTGTTCGGCAACTATATCAGGCAACTTTGTTAGGAAACTTTATTAGGCAACTTTGTTCGGCAACTATATCAGGCAACTTTGTTCGGCAACTATATCAGGCAACTTTGTTCGCGAACATGTTTTTTAACCGCTCGGCGTCTTTCAGGAGGCTTGACCTATCGCACAACCAGCTGGAGAAGATAGATAACAAAACTAACGGAATACTCGATGACTGTTTATCTTTGGAAATGGTGAGATTTTATTAATTTCAACGTTGTTATAAAGTCAGGAGGTCTACCATGAACCTCTTACAGCGATTCAATTGAAGACCTAAACTGGATCCAGTTAAGGTTGGAAATGGCAGCAACATAAAACATAAGACGTCACGGTACGATTACGCGACGCGGTTCAGTTTTGGTCTTCAATTGAATCGCTATAAGATGTCATGGTAGGCCTCCAGTCATTGTTTTATTTTTGTATCGGCTGTTATCTTAGACTTTACTGAGTATAAAATATCTATCAATCAATCAATCGAATCAATCATTTCAATGACGATGATTTTTTTGTTAAATTAATTTTTTTTTGCCCACTTTCAATAAATGATTTGAGTTTTTTTGGTCATGGTGGCATTTTTGATGGTAAGCGCAACGGCTGCCCATTTTTGCTGCCCAACTTTGCATTGCATAATCCTGCGCGGCACTGCGCTCGTCACCCTGAGACGTCGGCTCTAAAGTCTCATATGCCCAGTAATTTCGCTGGAAACAGTTCCCTTCGAACCGGAACACAGTAATGTATGCACACTACTGCTTGGCGGATGAATAAGATAATAGCAGTACTAACTTAAATTGTGTCATTTAATTGGGAAAACACAGACTTCAATATAATTATTGGCATAGAAATATATAATCATCATCAACCAATATCGTCCCACTGCTGGGCACGGGTCTCTCCTCACTTTCGTGAGGTGGGTTAGGCCTTAATCCACCATGGGGGCTCGGTCCGGATTGGTGGATAACATACCTACCTCTGAAATAATTCTCGGGTAGGTATGTCGGTTTCCTCAAGAAACATTATATAATAGTAAAAATAATCTAATTAATAGTAATGAAGCGGTGGTAGCCTAGTGGGAGAACGTCCGCCTTCCAATCAGAAGGTCGTGAGTTCAAATCCCAGTACAGGCACGTACCAATGTGTTTCTGTAAAACATATGTACGTTATTTTCACTCGCTTTTCGGTGAAGGAAAACATCGTGAGGAAACCCACATACATACCCGAGAATTATTTCGCAGGTAGGTATGTTATCCACCAATCCGGACTGGGCCCCCGTGGTGGAATATGGCCTAACCCACCTCACGAAAGTGAGGAGAGACCCGTGCCCAGCAGTGGGACGTTATGGGTTGACGATGATGATGAAAAATAATCTTATTTCTTACAGGTAAACCTAAGCTACAATAATATAGGTTTCTTAACCAGGAAGATGTTCCCGTCGAGTCCCTGGATCCCCTACAGGCTGCAAGAAATAGACCTGAGTCACAACTCCATACCAGTCCTCACTTACGACATCACATACGGATCTAAGACTGTCAAGAAACTGCACTTATCTGGAAATGTTATTAATGAAATTAGGAACAGTAAGTAGTTGGAGGCCTCTTCTGCAAGAGACCGCCTGGGGAAGTACCACACCGCCGCCAGATATCCATCCGCCAAGCTGTAGTGTGTTCCGGTTTGGAGGGCACTGTTTCCAGCGACATTACTGGGCATATGAGACTTTAGAGCCGATGTCTCAGGGTGACGAGCGCAGTGCCGCGCGGGATTATTCAATGCAAAGTTCTGAGTGGCACTGTAACTGTTATGGGCGGGCGTAGCGCTTACCATTAGGCGGAAGATTTGCTCGTCTCGTCACATAAAAAAAAAAGTTAACGGTCACGATCACATAATATAGATCCTGACCGCTAAGGGGGCGTTCATTAGGGGACGTTTAGAGGGAGGGGGTCCAGCCAAACCTCACTCAATCTGACGTGGGGGAAAGGGGGGGGGGGGGGGTCTCGACAAATATAATTGCTTACATACGTCATTTAAAACAATTTTTTTTTAATATGATTAATTTTTTTTTTTTTCAGATGTTTTAGGAAATCTGACATCTTTAGAAGTACTAGATTTATCGAACAACGAACTTACCGATTTGGTTTCGAGAGCATGTAAGTTATTTTCAATATGGATAATACAAAATGGTGTCTTCAGACCGCCATATTGAAAAAAAAATAACGAGTTTCCTTTAGACCACACGACTGAAGTAAAACTTTTTTAGCTCCATCTATTATGTATGTATGTTATATAACTGGCTATGAGAGAAAGGGAGAAAGAAAATGTGTGCTCGCACCTCTCTCTTGTCCCTACAGTAATATACGAAACGTAAATATATCTCTTTTTATCTTCACTAACTTATATCTCCCTCTCAACTTTCATTCGCCTCGCCCGATCACACTTTTCGTAACGCTCTCGTCACGCATTCACCAGCTTACTCCCCGAGTCAAGCGTGCGTAAAGAAGTTTTACTTCAAAAAAAATGCAACGGATTGCAACCGCAATGTAAACTGGTGATGATGTTAATTGAGATTAATTGAATTTAATGTTGACAAAATATGGTCTAGCAGCCGCCATATTGGATTATTTAAGTTGACAATATGCCGTGTAATAGCCGCCATATTGCAAAATTATACTACACAAAATAGCGCCATATTGAATTCCATGTCACTTTATACCGCGTGCTCTATAACCATATTGGATTATTTAAGTTGACAATATTTCGTGTATTAGCCGCCATATTGGATAATTAAAATCAAAATGGCCTCCAACAGCAGCCATATTGAATTCCATGTCACTTTATACAGCGTATTCTATCTATAACCATATTGGATTATTTAAGTTGACAATATGTCGTGTAATAGCCGCCATATTGGACAATTAAACTAGACAAAATGGCGTCCAACAGCCGCCATATTGAATTCCATGTCACTTTATACCGCGTGCTCTATTTCAGCGGATGTTAAATTCCAACTACCAGAGAACATAAGCGCCATCTATCTTCAGAACAATATCCTACAAAGTTTGCCGATTGATAGCATAATAAAGGCGAAGAAATTGATGACTTTAGACGTAAGGCATAATGAATTAATTAGCTTCGAACCGGCCATTGTGAAGAAAATACAGAATCAGGGGTTGGACTTCTATTATGAAGGTAAAAGATAGAATAAATTTAAAACAACAATCAGAATAGACACTGCATACTAGTGGGAGGCCTCTTCTGCAAGAGAGATGCACACCCTTGCCACATCACTGTGTTCCGGTTTGAAGGGCACTGTTTCCAGCGACATTACTCGCCATATGAGACTTTAGAGCCGATGTCTCAGGGTGTAGTGCCGCGCAAGATTATGCAACGCAAAGTTCTGGGTGGCACTTTAACTGTTATGGGTAAGCGTCACGCTTTCCATCGAGTGAACGACTTGCTCGTCTCGTCATTCGTCAAAATAAAAAAAAAACTTACATACAGTGACGCCTTTCTCCCGTTGCGATAGGCAGAGACTACATCTCTCCACACGCTACGATCCCAGCGGGAAGCAGTACACCAACTCCCCGACACCTACTGGTTCCTGGAACTCCAGACCAGTAGGCTGTGTAGGGTCCATGCGTGGTGGTCTCAGATCCTTTCCGCCTGCTCTCATTCACACAAAGAACATCAATCCATCCTTTACTCATAATTTTTTAATTATGGAGGATTATTCTAATTATAATTACTTTTTTTTTTTTTACAGGAAACGCCCTAAAATGCAATTGCTACACGCGACCCCTAAAACACTTTCTAAATCGATTAACCCCTACTACCCTTAAAACCGATACGAAATACAAAAACATCACATGTTCAGCACCCCTGCATTTACAAAATGAAAATATACTCACCCTAAACGAGGATAGATTATTGTGCAGTGGCAACACTGAGACCGACAATAGTGTGGAAAATGGCAACTCTAAAACGGATGGTAAAAAAGGTGGCAATATTTTGGATGAATTCGATTTGATTTCCGAACCGGATTTAGCGTTTAGGGATGTGCAATAGTAAGTACTTTCAGACCCTTACCATCAGGATGATGACTGCTTTTGATGCTGGGTTGTAAATAAATGTTTTGTCTCTTTCTAGCTCCCAAACCTCGATCTACGTCCACTGGTTCGTGATAACAACAGAAGATGTCGCAGATTTTATAATCCATATTCGCGATGAAAAAAACAACATTCCATTCTCAAAAGAGGTCGCATACAACCTCCGCTCTCTAACCATCGCCATAGAGGAGAGCTTAGAGAAAGAAATAAAAAGTGGCGCCAACTTTGACATCTGTCTGACGGCTAAAACGTCAAACGGCCCGCCGAGGAAGTGGCACCCGAGTCAGTGTCAGAAAATGGAGGGAGATTTCTCATCCTGGCCGAAAAAGTTGAGCGTAGATAAAAGGAGGTTGACCAAAAAGAAGGTTAGGTACTCCTGGTTCTCGAATAGTGTGCTGGGGTTGGTTAATGACTCGATATTGATCACGCTTTGTATATTTTTGGGGGTTTGTTTGAAGTTGACAGATCGATTAACGTCAGAATAAGAAAGTGGGTATCTATTGCTCAACAGGGTTTGTGCTCAAATATTAAAAGTCCACCATAGGACGTTTTTTATATAAAAAAAAGTGATTTTTACTAAAATCTCGTAGGGTTTGCGACATATCAAATTTTATTCACCAAAAGACAATTTAATGAAACTTTGTCTTTATCAATGTAATCAATGAATCAAATGAAAATATAAAAAAAAAACTCATTTTAAAATATGACATTCGTAAAAAATGGCGGGATTATATCTCTTACTTAAAAAAAAAAACGAGTTGAAAAGGCGATTTACAAGAAATAAAACGAGATATTTTATTATTAGAATCTTTAATTTTTAAGTTGAAAATGGTGCTATGATATTTTTGGTGCAGTATGTAGTTTAAATGTCGACTATAGACTTTAAAGTCACGGACTTGGCGGGAAAAAAAAACTGCGAAAATAGTTTTTATTCTCTATGACTGCGTCCTTTTTTGAGTAAAGTATCAACCACATTTAAAAAAAAAGAAATATAAAAAAGCACAAGGACTTCATAAACATAGCTGATTCTCATTCTGATTCTCATTACGTAGTTAAAAAAAACAATTAGGAAATTAAGGCGTCACGATCACATAGATTCTGACCCCTAACTAGGACTCATTTCAATGGTTGAAGCATGAAACTCTTGAATTTATATTTAAACTGTTACTGTTATGGGCAGGCGTGGCGCTTACCACTAGATGAAGGACTTGCTTGTCTCGTTACACAAATTTAAAAAACTACACTGGCTGAATGCACAAATCGAGCAACGAAAAAAAACATTCCTATCGAATACTGCCAAAGTTTTGTTGCCATTTAAAAAAAATGTATGTCATCAAAAAATGCTAGCTTTAAATATTAATTTGTCTATAATTAGAATCTCATATTACCTATTTGATATCAGAATTTATACGTACCTATACCTATATATAATTATATTTTATATTTAAAAAAAAAAATACTTAAAGTAATTTTTATCTGTTTCTTTTTTTTATTTAAAAATGTCGAACAATCAGATATCTATGAGAAAGTAATATTTTTATACAATTAAGGCATTTGTTTTATTATATCTATGCCTTTTTTGGTTTACAACTAATTTTTATGTCATTTTTATATTTTTCAGTATTGTTTTGTGATAAAATGTTATTTAGATAACTCAAAAATTTGTTTACAATATTACTAAGCTTTAGGGAAAATGAAATCCGTCCATTTTGTAAAGTTTTTTTATTATACTTAGCACTATAATAAATAAAGTTACCTTATACACTAGTAAATGCATTTTTATTATTAATATTAATAAATAAATTTGATAATTATTCTAAGATAATTATTTGAAGACTTAACATAATTATTTTCAATATAATCTTATTTCTTAAAAATATGATTTAACTCCCTCCTCTCCATTTCTCTATTCAACAGTATTAAGTGAGAATATCGAAGCTAGAAAGCGTAAACGCTGTAACCCTTTGACCGACCCGAAAATACTCTTTTTACATATTTGGAAACAAACGCTGTAACCCACATTTCAACGTCCCCTAGGAACTTTAGGATATAACCAAGGTAGCAGTATTGTAGCTTTGTATGTAACACACCAAATGTCCAAAATTTACGTTTTTAGGTCGAGTAGATATTGAGTTATGATTTTTATTCAACAAAAAAAAAGGTTTTTGGCTCTGGTGAACAATTTTGCGTTTCAAGGTTACAGCGTTTACGCTTTCTAGCGTCGATGGAGACTTATGACATTTTTAAGGAATAGAATAGATTGAAAATAATTATGTTAAGTCTTTAACATGTTCACTGCTGAAAACACAGACGTTGTGTTTTTTATAACATTACGCGGGTGCGGGAAAACACACCTGCTGTGTTAGCGCAGCTTACGTGCCGGCTGTGCGGCGAAACAGACGTGTGTGTAACGCGGCGCTACTACAGTGTGGCACACACAGACGGCACGCTAGTGCTGGAAAACACACACGTTCCGTAACGGTGCCCAAATGTAAAAACCGGTTCAGCAGTCAACGTGTTAAACTAGCAGCGTCCCGCGGTTTCACACGTGGTTTCACAATACGGGGATAAAATATAGCCTATGCTACTCGCTGATAATGTAGCTTATCGTAATCCGAGGGGCAAATGAGAGGTCAGTCAATACTACACGCCAACCTAAACTGGATGCAGTTTAGGTTGAAAATGGCAGCAACCTAAATTGAGTCGCTAATAAGCCATTCTCAACCTAAACTGGATCCAGTTTAGGTTGAAAATGGCAGCAACCTAAATTGAGACGCTAATAAGCCATTCTCAACCTAAACTGGATCCATTTATCGTTGAAAATGGCAGCAACCTAAAAAATAAGACGTCACGGTACGATTATGCTACGCGGTTCAGTTTAGGTCTTCAATTGAATCGCTATAAGATGTGTATGCTTTCACTGATTTTTATGAAGTGTCCGTGGTTTTATTAGAAATAGTTTGACTTGACATGATTAATTTAGCCATATCTTTTATCTGCGATCGGCGGCTTGCTTTCTTCGTACTCTTCGGCGTCTTCGTAATGCGAGCTGATCGCATTCTCTTTGTGTATTGGGATTGTTTTGTAATCTGCGGAAAAATACGTCATTAACACTTTCACTGGTGAGCCGATTTTCTCGTCTAGCCACGGGCTGCTTGTTTTCCCGTACAGCTAACACCAGAAAAAGAAAGAAAGTAAGAAAAAACATTTATTCTGACACAACTGCACACAACAGCGAACAACGTACTTATTTAGAGACAAGACAAGGAAATGAAAACACACGGTGAACATAATAGTGTACGCAGATAGCGGGCGCGCAGTGATGCCAGACAAGGCCTGACAGTTGTGTTTTCCCGCACTGAACGTAGCAAGATTTAGATGGGGTTTTAGAGATTTTAAAGCTAAGTAACACTATCATTTCTTATCGATTCGCTTTTTCTTATCGCCGTTTAAAGTCTCCAAATGAAATTATAGCTGTAAAAAAAAGCTCTTTTCATCCCATGTATTCGAAAAGAGGCATTTTGCTCCTCCGTTAAGTGCGAGCAAAGTGGGTCATTTCCGCGAACTAAATTTTTAGAGATTTTTTAATAAAGAGTGGTACTAATATAAATGAATGAATCAATAAAAATTAATTTTTATTGCCAATAATTAAAAATCTATAATTTTTTTTTTGTTTTATTTTGTTTTTATGAAATTTAGATGTAAAAAAAACTCTATGCCAGATATTCATATGCCAAGCAGTAGTGTGCAAACATTGTGTTCCGGTTTGAAGGGCACTGTTTCCAGCGACATTACTGGGCGTAACACTTTAGAATCAATGTCTCAGGGTGACGTGCGCAGTGCAGTGCCGCACTAGATTACGCAATGCAAAGCTCTAGATGGCCGACTGCTATGAGCAGACGTGGCGCTTACTATCAGTTAAATTACCCGCTCGTCTCATTACTGAGTAAAATTAAAATACAGGCATAGCTGAACGTATTTCTGACCTTTTTTTATATATTTTGTACTAGGTAGGTTGTTTCAGTGTGTCACTTACTAATTAATTGCTAAGTTAGTAACCTGGTGGTGAAGAGTGGTGGTCGCTCGGCATCCACTCGGGGTTGTAAGATGACCACTCTTCGTGCATTGGCGTTTCTGGAAAAACAGCAAATAATTATTAATCTATATTATGCTAACTTCCCGAAAATTATTTCGGAGGTAGGTATGTTATCCACCAATCCGGACCGGCCCCCCGTGGTGGATTATGGCCTAATCCTCCTCATGAAAGTGAGGGGAGACCCGTGCTCAGCAGTGGGACGATATGGGTTCATAATGATGATGATGAACCTAATTTGCTAACTAATATTTGAATGCGAATGTGAGTTTGTTTATTTCGCTTTCACGCTTAAACCACTGAACCGATTTTAAAAATTCTTTCACCAATGGAAAGCTACATTATCAGCGAGTAACATAGGCTATATTTTATCTCCGTATTCCTACGGGAACGGGAACTACGCGGGTGAAACCGCGGGAAGCTGCTGGTATAGTAATATTTGCAAAGCGGTGCAGTGGTAGCCTAGTGGGAGAACGTCTGCATTCCAAGGAGAGTGCCGTGAGTTCAAATCCCAGTGCGGGCATGTACCAATGCATTTCTTTTTAACACGTTCAGTGCTGAAAACACAACTGTTGTGTTTGTTGTATGGGAAAACACTATGGAGTGTGCAGAGCGGCACCCGTGGCTAGACAAGAAAATCGGCTCAGCAGTGTTAAACCATATGTACGCAATTATCACTCGCTTTTCGGTGAAGGAAAACATCGTGAGAAAACCCACATAACCTACCCGAGAATTATTTCGAAGGTATGCGATCGGACCCCCGTGCTGGATTACGGCCTAACCCTCCCCACGAAAGTGAGGGGAGACCCGTGCCCAGCAGTGGGACGATATGGGTTGACGATGACGAAAACAAAATCAAAAGCGGTTTATCCGTTCGGGAGCTACGATGCCACACACACATAGAGACACGTCTAACTTATAACACCCTTTCATTTTTGCGTCGGGGGTTAATAAAATGACGTGTACCACTTTTGGGGTTTCCTCACGATGTTTTCCTTCACCGAAAAGCGAGTGATAGCGTTGTTTCTTTACAAGAAACACATTGGTACAAATTTTTTGCAACAAAATCTTATTTAAAATTTATTTTTATATTATTTATAATACTTTAAAAGGATTCATAAGTCTTACCCTTATGCGTCAGGCTTCTATCGTGCCCTGTAACAAAAAGTCAGATCACTATAATAAATATTAACATGTTGACTGCTGAACCGGTTTTTACATTTGGGCACCGGTACGGACCGTGTGTGCTTTCCAGCAGTAGCGTGCCGTCTCTGTGAGCCGCACTGTAGTAGCGCCGCGTTACACACACGTCTGTGTTTCGCCGCACAGCCGGCACGTAAGCGGCGCTAACACAACAGGTGTGTTTTCAGCAGTGAACGTGTTAAAAATACATTTTAAAGAAGATTTTGTTTGCAATTTGTATAAAGGAATTAATATACACTAATATTATAAAGAGGTACATAAAGTTTGTCAGTTTGTTTGTTAGTAGAAAATGTTCAGAACTACAGATCCTATTATAAAAATTATTTCACTAATACGTAGCTACATTATCCCTGTTATTAATTATTATTTTTGCTCTTTAATTTCCCCTGTTTTGTATTAATCCGGTAAATCGGGAGTTACGCGAGCAAAACCGCAGGCAGCAGCTACTTAGTAATAATTTTGGCGTAAGTTGGTGATAAACCGACTTAGTAGCGTAAGGTTGCGGGTTTGATTCCCGCACAGCGCAAGTATTTGTGTGAATAGGACCTTCAGGCATTTGCTCTGAGTCTGCGTGTTTGTGGGAGCATAGTCCTCGTAGTTCCTGATTCCCTACAGGGAGTCCTAGGGGTCAGCATCTATGAATGTAAGAAACTATGTTTGTTCGGGTGGAATCTTGCAACTCAATTTTGACCCAGTTCCCGTTGAATAGAGTTGAAATTTGCACACCTGTCAAGTTCCGATGACAGTACAGGAGGCCTAACATGACGTCTTATAGCGATTCAGTTCAGGGCCTAAACTGAACCGCGTCGCATAGACGTACCGTGACGTCTTATTTTTAATGTTACTGCCATTTTCAACCTAAACTGGATCCAGTTAAGGTTGAAAATGGTAGCAACCTAAATTGAGTCGCCAATAAGCTATTTTCAACCCAACCTATATCCAGTTTAGGTTGAAAACGGCAGCAACATAAAAAATAAGACGTCACGGTACGATTATGCGATGCGGTTCAGTTTAGGTCCTCAACTGAATCGCTATAAGACGTCATGGTAGGCCTCCGGTACCATCCGGTGCCAGCGAGCTGATCTGATAGAGGCGGAAGGTAGACAGCGGAACTCCTCAGCGGCTAACAGTAGAGTGATGGTGTTTGGGCTCATTTTGATCAGCTCGCAGTACCGGATACATATATTAATGTAAGCAACTTGTTGAAGACTTTTATTTACCATGCGGTGGGCTCCAACCCCATGCTTCGTGGTGGTGATCCGAATGCTTCGATTTGAGTAAAGTGAAGAATGATGCAACCTGGAGAAGAAACAGTGGTCTTGATTCATGATATTAATAATTTTAAGTCATATAATCTAGTATGAAGCAGTGGTAGCCTAGTGGGAGAACGTCCGCATTCCAATCAAAAGGTCGTGAGTTCAAATCCCAGTGCGGGGACGTACCAATGTGTTTCTGTAAAACATATGTACGTAATTATCACACATTGATGGTAAGCGCTACGCCTGCCTATATAGTAATCTTTGTTAAAAACAAACGTTATAAATATGTGAAAAACAACGTGTCAGAAAAGAAATGTCAGATCTTTTGTTTTTTTTGTAACACGTTCTTGCTGGGCCATTTTTCGTGGACTTTCAGCCAGCGCGTATGAGGTCTTTTAGAGGCAAAGTTGAACTTCGCTACAGTCATACCCATAACACCTATCCAGCCTCACAAAACCTTTCCCGCCTCTGTCCCCCGCACAGAGTAAAAGAACGCGATTTTCACTGCCGCACCAGCGAGAAGCCACGCACGTGGCTTATTCGACCTCATAACGCAGTGTATGTGTTAAACTAAACACAACTCGAGTATGTACAAGAATGTCGCTTCAACTTGAATTAGTAAAATCAATTTCAAAATAAATAGACATTGAAAAATAAACAAAATTTATTCAATTTCCTTTCAGAGATTACAAACCTTATTTTGATGCGTAAGTAGGTTGATACACGAAAAAAAACACCATAGAATCTCTCTCACTAGATGATATCGATACGCACTAGGTTAGAAAGTAGCGGCCACTTTTTTGTGGTAAAAAAAGTTGACATTTGACTTGTGTAGTGTAAGTTACATAGACGCAATTTCAAAACTTACTTAGTAAAAAAAGTTGACATTAGATATTGGCGGTGTAAATTACATAAACGCAATTTGATAACTTACTCTGATTCTAATTACTTGGACTTGAAAAAGTTCGGTGTCATTGATGGCAGAGAATAACTTTTTTTTTTTAAATTAAAACTTCTTTACGCACGCTCGACTTGGGGAGTAAGCTGTTGAACGCGAGAGCGTTATGAAAAGTGTGATCGGGCGAGGCGAACGGAAGTTGAGAGGGAGATATAAGTTAGTGAAGGTAGAATGACAGAGAGTTACGTTTCGTATATTACTGTAGGGGCATGAGAGAGAGGTACGAGCACGCATTTTCTTTCCCTCTTTCTCTCATAGCCAGTTATACACATACTTATAGACGGAGCTAAAGAAGTTTTAGCTCAGTAACACGCAGACTAGTTTTTTTTTAAATTTTATCAGTATGGTATTTCAATATTATGTATTGTGGTGAAATCTAGGCCTAACGCCACGCACCATTTAAAGTCAGAAAAAATATGTAACTGGAGATTGCTTACTATATTTAATTAGCAGTGCGCAAGAAAAAGTTAACAAACGCAATATTGATATCCACTAGATTGGAATGTAGGGTGTAAATTAGGTGTAAATTGCTCATCAAAAATAATAGTTTACAAAGTAAGAAACCGTGAAGTTGTTAGATTTATTAGGCTAATATTATACACACCGGTTTTTAATTTCACGCACATAACTATTATAATGAGACGTAGATAAATAAATTCAAAACAATTAAAAAAAAAACACAATTATATTTAGAGTCTATACGCACTGAGTTGAAAAGTTGCAGCGATTTGCCGCCAACTCTGATCGATATATGACGTCACAGCCACGCCTTCTCCGTCTCAGCCTTTTTTATCGATTTATATCCGATTCTGTAGTCAGTCACGTGCGGCTACACTATGCCACTTTTCAGCACACAATTAGTTTACAAAAAGTCGAGTGCGTAGCCAATTCAACATAAATGTGAATGATTACTTATTCTGTTGTCCAAACAACACTAGTTGCTAAGTGAGTGAAATATAAAAACTATTGCCTACTCTTAGATCTTCTGTTTAGTTTTGTAAGCTTAATTCATTAAAATATAGCTGTTTTTTTGATGATTGAAATTGATTAAGTATTCGATCCCTTATTTTCAGTTGCTCTGAGTCTTGACTTTCAGAATAAAACTTATTTATTGATAAATTCGTCGTTTTCGATAGTTTTCTCTGATTCGTTTTGCAAACTTTTTAAAAGGAACGCCTCGCAATATAGTTTTAAAGCATAATTAAAGGTTTAACGCGCAAAATCGATTTTTTTTAAATTCTTTATTACCGGATTTTTCTTCTTCTTTATGGCTATGACGAGGTGGTACCATTTTCAAGCTATTTATAGGATTTGCCGCGTAAAATTATTTTCTTAATTCTCCATTGCCATTGTTTCTTTTTTTTATTCAGTTTACTTTTTAACTTTGGCAAAAGACATTTCGTTCATTATGCCAAAATTCTGCAAATAAAAAACTAGATATTTTATTTTTTCTTACCTTAGCAGAACTAACAGCTATTTTGAACACCAGTAATAGCAGTCCGATGGCGACGGACTTGGCAGCCATGATGGAGGTGATGAGCATCCAAGTGGAGGTGGCGCCCACGTGGAAGATTAGAGGCATCATTGCCATAGACATCTTTTTCAGGCCTCTGCTTCCTAAAAAAAAGAAAAATAATATGAAGAAAACCTTGGTGGTAGGAATTTCACCCGCTAGTTACCATCACAGTATAATGATAAATCCTACTTTATCCTGTGGCCCAACTATGAGCTACCAACCTCAGCATTTGGGAACTGATGTATAAGGAGAGTAGTCATAACGGGAAGAGGACTTTAAGGCAGTGGACCTAAGAAGACAAGGACTTTATGGAAGTGGTCATTTTGGGAAATGGACTTAAAAAGTGTATGAATAAATGAACTATCAAATGTGTTTCGTCTACTTATCTATAACACTATTACTTCATTATTTATTTACGTGTGAAACCGTCGGCTTTTATAATAGTAATTCTTAAGAATTATTTAGTTATAAGTAACTGCTATAAACTATTTAACATAAAATGGTTTTAATGTTAAAATGATTACTTAATGACAGTTTAATGACATAATGTTTACGATTATGTAAAATTAAATATTAAATGCCGTAACTATACAAAAAGTAAAATTATGTAGAGCTAAATGTGAGTGATTAATCTAATTTACTAACTGAGTTAACTTTATGAGCGTACCGAGTCATACCTAATGAAATAATTTAGAGTTTGCTCTTGGTTTTTTTTTGTGTCTGGGAGACTGTATTCTGCCATCGCCGATGCATGCCAAGTGAAATAATTTAGACTTCGCATACATACTATGTCGACTGTGACTTCGATCTTTTTTTTTTATATTTTAAGAGGGCCAAGGAACACTGCATTCTGCCATTATCGATGCGAGTGAAGTAATATTTTAGTCTGTGGAAGTAAGTTACACTTCACTCGTGCTTTTTTTAATTTAACATTTTATTTAATAACCTTGTTGGATAACTGCATTCTGCCATCAACTGCAGCGAAGTAAGGCTTGCCCCAACTTTTTTTTATTCTGTAGTTTATGTATTGTATTGAAAATATTATTCATTCATTTTAATGGTTATAACGTATCAACTATTTTTGTTAATAAATAAATAAATAATAACGAATTTTTTTACTTTCAAATTGGTAGACTTATCCTGGAGGTACGAGGTTATTAAAACAGTTCAAATTGAAACAAGAGACATTTTTAAACAATGTAGATCGTGCTGTTGGGACGTTATTTACAAATATTCAAAATCTTTATTCACTTGGGGGCCCCTAAAGGGCACTCATGAGAGTTAGCTAACTCTACTACCGGATTCGAAATCCATCCAATCGAGAAGAACTGGTAAGAAACTTGAAATGAACAAAAGACATCAACGCGCTCGTAAAATATTTGCCCAACAAATTCGGTAATTACATTCCCAATGCTGGGAATTATGCCTGTAACAAAAGAAACAGTATGGGCCATTCTACATCTTGCTGGCCCATATTTGAAGTCACATTACCTTTTTTTAAAGTTGCATTTTTTATTGAACTAGAAAATATGAACGTTACAAAAAAAGCACCATAAATTTGCTGTGTTACATACATTTTTAAATTTTGACTAAAGTATTTAATGTGCTAAAGAAGCAGGGGTATACTATTATAATTAAATATTATGAGATAAAAACATTTTGTTAAAATAAAGATTGTTTACTTTGCACTTACTTCGTTCGTCATTTTCCATTAATTTCGGCTTCAGCGCATCATATCCCAAAATGTTACCCCATTCACTTTTCCCCAAATGATTATCATTATAATCCGCCAGTATTTTTGTAACATAATTTGTAATATCACCAATTGTATAAACGAATTTATTATCGAAAATCGATATCACAGTCTCTTTATTACTTTTATCATCTGTGGCATGAACTAACTGGCCGAATATAAAAAATAATATTACGTTTTTAATTTCCATTTTCATTTCTGAATGCGCGCGTACGGAAGCTTTGATTTTCAAATTCGGACTGGCCATCTCTGATGTGCCGTCTGCATGTGAACTTTTTGGTAAAGTCCTAACATGTTGTGACCTCCATTTGTGAAGAAGAGCGGTGTAGCGGCGGGTCAAGTGATTTTGGTTAATATTTGAACTTTTTTATATCTCGTCTACTTACATAGTTTGGGAGTCTTTTTTATTGTTTGTATTCTTTTTTTGGGGTAATGGTCGTGGTCATAATAATTATAGGTACCTGCCTAGTTTTACAGATCCATGAGCCTATCTGTGGGTAAGAAAATATGGAACCGATGATAGATGATGGTGGCGATTATTATTGCTATTGCCGTGAAATATATTGGTACAAATAACGTTACTCCTTGTTTACACGGCGTAGACGCCGCGCCGCTATTTTAAAAGTTCATCAATTTGTAAATTGTAGAAGTTCTTTAATCAACCTTTTTGTTTTTTTTCCTTTCGTTTGACCTCGCACTATTAGTGCATTCAACCAGTGTTAAGTTTTAAAATATTGTAAGTATTATTTTTTAAATTGGCCACCATATCCAATAGTAGTTGTTTATTTTTTTATTCTAGTAGAGGTAATTTTTCTTATCTTGGAGAAATAGTGGATTCTGTTAATTGAAAAGGAGTTTTCACTTCATGAAGGCAAATTAACGCAGTTTTGGGTGGCACTGCAACTATTATTGGCAGCGTTACGTTTAATATCAAGGGAACGACTGCTCGTCTAGTTACTCTATAAAAACGTAGTTTCACCACTAATTACAGAAGTTTTAACCAGACTGTAAAATAAAATTGAAATTCTAGCGTTTTATTTGTACAAGAAACAATTTTTTAGCCATAAAATAATTGCATGAACAGTATTATGAACTAATTTTAACTAGGTATTATAAATAACGTAATGGAACTAATTGCAAATGAACTAGACTAGACCGGACGTAGGCAAAAATGAAAAAAAATGTCTAGGTAGAAAGTTAGGCACTTAGGTTTTGATTTGATTTAAAGGTAGATTGGAAATCGAAATTTCGGTAGGTGTTTTAAGTGAAGCGACGAAACTAAATTGAGGCTTGAACTTTTTAAACGACGACGAAATTTTTATATGGTGGCTTATAATGTACCTGCTCATTTTTAAACTGGGTTTTGACGTTACCAAAAGTATTTTTTTAGTTTTAAGCTTTAACTTCGCATGGCTTAAGCATTTAGTTTTATAAAAAAAATGTGTAATGGATAAAGCTTAAAACGAAAAACAAGTGGGTTTGAGTTTTCATAATATAAAACTGACAGGATTTTTTTTTATCTGGAATTAAAAGTAAAAAAACTATTATTTATGGAACACTGGCTAAATGCCTAAAGAGTGCGAAAGTTTAACATGAATAAAAAATTTAAGCACGCGTTGATATCTTTTGTTTGAATAAATCTTAAATTGTGAAAATAAAACCTCTTTAATATTTTTCTTCATCAATTTAACGTTTTAAATTTTATGAGATGACTAGAAGAAAAAGAAGACATGTGAAATATAAAAAATAAATAAGGGAAAGACTTACCGCTGGCAGATGCAAACGACGTGTGACGCTGTGCCCTACAGAAATACGTGTGATCTTCACTAATTTTTCTTATCTATGTGTTAACAATGACAGTTCGTGGACAATAAATACTATTTAGGCCAACCAACAAACGGTGGGCTGGCATAATGCAAAGCTGTGCTTAACCATAGAAAAATAAAATGGAAAATTAGGCGGCAAAAATTCAAGATGGCGTCGTTTTTTTTGGCGAGAACTGAATATTATTATGTGCTTATTGTTTTTGTATTCTTTCCTCAAATTTGTGTTTCTTGCTTGGATAATTGGCAAAACTCGCAAGAAGTTACAATATAGTATCCATCATTTCACTGACCCGTGACATTGACGCATAACTGTGACGTGACGACTGACTAACTGGGACTTGACCTTTTGAATAAGTATATGAAAAAAAATATTATCATTTAACACTGGCTGGATGCCCTAATCGTGCAAAGGCAAGACGTAAAACAAGTTGACTGGGAAATAAGGCGCCAAAAATTCAAGATGGCGCCATAAAGGGACCTACTTTACGAAATTCGTTTTTAATTTTAATGTACGCATTGCGGTGTCAAATGTCAAGAGATTAGAGTATAGATTAGGGTCATCCGCTACTGAGTGAAAATTGCTTCATGGCACGAAGATGGGCTTTTGTTACAATAATTGCGGAAACCACAAGAATTTGTAAAATTTCATGGCTAAAAGTACTCACTTTTAAACTTTTCTTTTACAATGTGTCAAAAGATTGAAAGTAAGTGCAAATTGACAGGTAAGTATTATGTATTAAACTGTATTAACTGTGTGTTGTACTGTTGTTTGTTGTTCTTTATTACTGTGTTGTGTTTATGTAGTGCAGTGTGTTTATTTTTGTTTCTGGTGTACAATAAAGAGTTTTTCTATTCTATTATGTCTTAGTTTTTTTATTGAGTGACGAGTCGTGCACCTGATGGTAAGTGCTACGCCTGCCCATAACAGTTACAGTGCCACCCAGAGCTTTGCATTGCATAATCCTGCGCGACGCACTGCACTCTTCACGCTGAGACATCGGCTCTAAACCCTCATATGCCCAGTAGTTTCGCTGGAAACATAATTAATTCAAGTACAACATTTAGATTTATGTTGTTTTTTTCTAATTAATAAACTTATTCTTTTAAAAAACGTTTTAACGGTGCTGTTTTTTAATAATGGTGCATCTTCTGCGAATCTGCTTCGGTAATTTCACTTATATAATTATATGCCCATATTGCCATACGGCGACGGAGGACTGCTCACGGGGGGGTTTTAGGGGGTTGTAGTTCCCCTCCCCTTCGTTACCCCCGCGACGGAGGGGATAGCGCGAATGCATTTCCCTCTGTAAAAGAAATGACAGAGACCCTTGGGCTACTGCAAACTCACAAGAGGCCGCCAATACATCATTCAATAAAGAAGAATACGCTCACTGCGGAAAACACAACTGTTGTGTTTTTTATAACTTGCCGCGAGTACGGGAAAATAACGGTGTGTGCAGATCCATAGCCGTGGCTAGTCAAGAAAATCGGCTCAGCAGTCAAACTGATACAAATCTAACTAAATTCAAATCATTGAGATATTAAACGCACTAATGTCTTTATAATGAGTTATAATTTCTCACCATACGTCGTTTTTATGACACAGTTTGGTTATGAACAGTAGGCATACTCCGAAAAATCGTTCTGGGTGGCACTGTAATTGTTACGGGCAGGCGTAGCGCTTACCATCCGGGGAACGGCTTGCTCGTATCGTCACTCAGTCAAATAAAAAAAAAACAGTGCGTGGAGTCCCTCCGCGCGGAACAAGTGAAACTTCTTAATGTGGAAATGAAAATAGGAAGGGGTAGAAATTGATTTTTATTGAAATCATATTGTTTCTTTAAGACAAACTTTATTAACATTGCTTACAATTCACAATTGGTCGCATCTTTTAATTATCATTTCCGAGTGGAGAAATATCCAAACCTATAACATTTACAATGGGGTTATGATAACTAAAGTAAGATACGAAATGTTTAAGTTCCATTTTTTCAATATTTCTGGCAAAAACTGCATCAAATAAAATAAAATACAATCTAAAAGTCAAATTGTAATTGTATTGTATACTACGCGCATGCGTGCGAGTGCCACGCATTCACTCTCGCTCTGTCTCTTTCTATTCCCCCTCCCCAGGAGCGTTAAACGTTTAACGCAACCTTGTTGGAAGCCACATTAGAAGTTTTACTTCAAAAAAAAGACAAGCTAGTTGGTTCGGAGCTGAATGCTTGATTAATCCACCGCTCAATGGCCACAAAATTAGTTATCATTAGGACTTTTAACAAATCAGTATATACTCTTGCCTTGCGGTCGGTATTTACTTTTAAAAGTTTCTCTACGGTTTATTTGCTTAACTGTGAATGTTTGGAGCCTTAACGAGTTCTTCAATTTGGACGTCTTTAAGGAGAAAGTGTATTGAAGATACTTAAGTTGACTGTGGGATTCGAAATTTGCTAATGGTAGGTATATACCCAGCTTAGCAAGCGGTGGTAGCCTAGTGGGAGAACGTCCGCCTTCCAAGGATAAGAACGTGATTTCAAATCCCAGTGCGCGCACGTACCAATGTGTTTCTGTAAAGCATATGTACGTAATTATCACTCGCTTTTCGGTGGAGGAAAACATCGTGAAGCCACATATCTGCCCGACTCCTGACAATTATTTCAGAGGTAGGTATGTTATCCATTAATCTGGTCTGGGCCCCCGTGGTGGATTATGGCCTAACCCATCTCACAAAAGTGAGGGGAGACCCGTGCTCAGCGGTGGGACGATATGGGTTGATGATAATGATGATGAGGTACATACCGGGGCGGGTATCTCGCTTTGGCTCGAACAAATAGATGAAAACGAGTAAAAATAGTAAAAATAATTATATGATTCACTAAAAAGACTTCAAACGCACCGACGACGCCTTGCATTGCATAATCTTGTGCGCTCGTCAACCTGAGACATCCGTTCTAATGTTTCTTACGCACAGTAATGTGCCCTTCAAACCGGAACAGAACTTGCAATTTTTTTTTTATTATTTTATTATAAACTAGCTGTACCCTGCCACGCTTCGCTGTGGCACATTCGCACATTCTCTGATATGTCACTGATGAAAAAAATAGACAAAAACAATCCTTGATGCGGATTATGTATCATGCGAAAATTTCAGCTCGATCGGTGCAGAACTTTTTGAGTTTTTGAAGCGTACACAAACCAACATAACATTTTTATATATATAGATAAATAGGTTCGCGTTTGACCACTATCTCACCTGATGGTAAGTGACAATGCTTTCTACGATGGCACACGCTTACCTAAAAGTACCTTATTCACTTGTGCCTTGAAGACACCCAGGTTGTAACTATCGGGAAACGCAGACTCCGGCAAGGAGTTCCACTCTGCGGTACGCATAATAAATGTGGAGGCGAACCGCTTCGTGCGTACAGATTCCCATCTGTACGCACATATAACGGTGGCAAACATATAACGGTGGCGCATCGCCGTACGTTTGATTACACTCTACATGCACACTACTGCTTGGTGGATGAATATCGTGGTACTTCCCCAGGCGGACTCTTGCAGAAGAGGCCTACCACTAGGTATATAATTTAATTCACCAATCATTTCTTTTCACTTTCAATCGAATGTTTTTTCTTGTTTCAAAAACGGGTCAGCCGCAGGAAATGCGTCCGCTTTCTACAACGATGCAAAAAGTTAAGTGGATATATAGCGTGCGTGTGGTTGTAAGTGGCTAGCCAGACAGAAGACGCGCGGCGTGCGGCGCCCTGCATGACGTCATCGGTGTCTCTCTAATTTTTTTTAAATTTGACTGAGTGACGAGACGAGCATGTCTTTCACCTGATGGCAAGCGCTACGCCTGCGCATAACAATCACAGCACCACCCAGAACCCTGCATTGCATAAACCTGCGCGGCACATAAAACTGTACCCTGAGACATCAGCTCTAAAGTCTCATATGCCCAGTAATTTCGCTGGAAACAGTGCCCTTCAAACCGGAACACACTACTGCTTGGCGGATGAATATCTAGCGGCGGTGTGGTACTTCCCCAGGCGGTCTCTTGCAGAAGAGGCCTCCCACAACTGATAGTAAGCGACACGCCTGCCCATAACAATTACAGTCCAGATTTTTCCATTACAAATTTCTATAAAGTGTAGCTTACTGAAACTGTGGTAGGTACTTAATTGTTGTACTTGAATGACTAGGAAGCCATTAGAATGAAACCTAGGCCATTCAGCGGACGGTCTAGACTTTATTCTTATACCTAGATTTTTTAGACTAGTAACTTAAGAGGGAAAGTGTGCGTTTACGTGCGGTCTTAAATGTCTAGTGTTATTTTACATGAGTGTCTTTTTTTGGTGGAATTCTTGATAGTACTTGAAATGACGGTATTTTGATGTATAAAGTGTTGTGAAGTGTTTTTTTTTATGAGTTTTGGCTTCGCGTATTTACTGCATTCAGTCACTGTCCACTGCTCGACGTACGCCTTTCCTGGTGAAAGCCACTGAGCCCGATCTGAGAATGTGATAATATTTAATAAATACTCAACGCGGGTAAAACCGCGTGGCGCAACTGGTAATATTCTCCGGAATTAGTAATCCGATTTTGGCAATTTTTTAAGGTTTTTTTTTTTTTAGCATGTAGCTCTAAAAACGAAAAAACCGTTTGAAATTTAAATTTCCCTCCATAACAGAAACGAAACACCTTAACTAATTGAAACTACATTTTAGAAAGAAAGAAAGAAGAAAAAAAAACATTTATTCCGACAACTGCACACAACAGCGAACAACGTACTTATTTAGAGACAAGACAAGGAAATGAAAACACACGGTGAACATAATAGTGTCCCGGAGTGCTATAGGTTAGGTTTTATCCCGGGAAAATGCACAGTTCCTGCGGGAAAAAAAATACGCGGCTAAAGTGAACGACTTGCTTGTCCAGTTACTAACTAAAAAAAAAACAACCACCAACTAAAAAAAATATTTATTCTCACAAAAACCTAACAAAATTAACAATAACACAGGCGCAGCTAACAATGAGGGAGGGTAGGTGCCCCTCCGCCCCACCCCTCTGGGAGAACAGGGCGACGTCGTGATAGTTGGAGTTCCAGCCGATGAGGGGCTCATCTCGGTTTTGGACCCGCAGCCACAGTTCTAGCGGGCGGAAGTATCTGAAACATAAACAGAGTAATTAAAAAAAAACGTTTTTTAAGGATTTTTGTCCGCTTGTCTGAAACTTTGTCTCCAAAAATTAAAATTTTAGAGAATAATGAAGAAATGTTCACCTATGGATATTTCATTTCGATACCTTGCAGGAATATCGTTAATTATGATTTATCTCACTCATTATAAGCGGTGGTAGCGTAGTGGGAGAACGTCTGCCTTCCAAGGAGAAGGTAGTGAGTTCAAATCCCAGTGCGGGCACGTACCAATGTGTTTATAAAAAGCATATGTACGTAATTATCCCTCGCTTTTCGGTGAAGGAAAACGTCATGAGGAAACCCACATACCTACCCGAGAATTATTTCGGAGGTTTGTCGGAAAATTTGTGAGGATGGATGGATGTTTGTTACTCTTTCACGCAAAAACTACTGAACGGATTTGGATGAAATTTGGCACACAGATAGTTTATTATCTGGATTATAACAAAGGTTATTTTTTATCCCGTATAAATCGACAGTTCCCGTGGAATAACAACCGCGAGCCGCAGCTAGAAACACATAATTATACTGGTTCAATTAGGTAGTGGAAATGAAGCCAGTGTTCTTGGCACCGCGCCTCATGGACACCCTCTTTTGTCAGATTTTTAAGTTTTTAGTTTTAGTTAGTTTTCCTTTTATTTATTTTGTTATATTGTAACTTAACAGACGTAAACAGTCATCCATTAGGTAGTCAGTTAGTCATAAATAGATTTCTGCTGAGACATACTTTACGATAGATTCCGGTGATATCTTGTTGGTCTTCCCTTTGCTCATCGCCCTGATGATGTCAGCAGCTGACTTCGAAGACCCAGGCTGCATTATTTCACTGCAAAATTCATCATCATCATCATCACAAACCCATATCGTCCCACTGCTGAGCGCGGGTAAATGGTGAAAACGGACACATCCGACAGGCACATCCGTGTCTGTTGCCACCATACACCTTTTGCCTGCCAGGCACATCTGTCAGGCAGATCTGACGGACAAATCTGTGCGTGTATGTTTAGCTGTTCATTATGAATGCCCAAGTGACATAGCTTAGACATGTTTTTTAAAACTATAGCAATAAATTCTATAGCCGGATTTTAGTAAATATTAAATGTGTGGATTTGCTCTGATACTGTTTTTTTTTTTTGTGAGAGCATGGTCCTGGTACTTTCCGTTGTTATAAAAGTTCTGGATGCCACAGGCGCTTACTATCAACGCCGATGTACTAATTACTCCTCTCCGTGCATGGTTGTCTGGATGAGATCGCTCTGAGCGATAAGACCGCCCATTGTGACAAAAATTGTAAAATTTGTTTTGTTCTAGTTTTAAGTTTTCTTTGTTCTGTGGTGTTTCAATAAAGAGTTTATCTCTCTATCTATCTATCTATCAAGCCTGGTCACCCCTGCACTCACCTGAGCAGTCTCCCCGCGTCTCTACTCCTGTAAATGTCGCATTCATGTAGATGCCCCACATGTCCCGCCGCGGCGCACATCTGGTCAAATATTTGAAACTCCAGAATTGTCGCTAGAAAGTATTTAATATATTCCTGGAAACATAAATAGTAATTTTTTTATTTAGTAATTGTTTTTGGGAAGCGGTGGTAGCATAGTGGGAGAACGTCCGCCTTCCAATCAGAAGGTTGTGAGTTCAAATCCCAGTACGGGCACGTACCAATGTGTTTCTGTAAAACATATGTACGTAATTATCATTCGCTTTTCGGTGAAGGAAAACATCGTGAGGGAACCGACATACCTACCCGAGAATTATTCCGGAGGTAGGTATGTTATCCACCAATCCGGGCTGGGCCCCCGTGGTGGATTATGGCCTAACCCTCCTCATGAAAGTGAGGAGAGACCCGTGCCCAGCAGTGGGACGTTATGGGTTGATGATGAATTGTTAATAAAAAGCGCTGATGGCCTAGTCAGAGAACGTCCACCTTCCAAAGAGCGAGTCGTGAGTTCAAATCCCAGATACCTAAGAACAGTGCAGGACCAAAAGGGTATAAATTCATGATTTGTTTAAAAAATCGCACTTAAGTGGAATATTGAAAAAAAAAACTAAACGGCGGCAGTCTGTCTGTCTGTTTGTTTTTCGCAACACATATTAACTGCTGAACCGATTCCAATATGGTTTTCACCGTTAGCCAAGTTAAGGGTAACTAGCTTTTTGATTATATGGTTTTTGCTGTATGAGATTACAAATCGGAGTTTTTACCTGATCAGAAATTATATGGTACTTGGAGCCAGGGTCGAAATCTGCTTCGGACCTTGGAATCGGAGGGATAACGCCCTGGAAAAAACAAATTTATAAAAAAAAAGTATAATGGATATTTTTAAATATTTTTTTTTAAACAATTTTTTAGAAAAAAAAAGCTATTTATTCTACTACTTAACAATTTAGGTATGTGCAATTTTTTATGCTATAGTTAACTTAAAATTTAATTATTATAGTGGTGTAGTTTCTAATGCACTAACACAATGAAAACACAGCTGTCGTGTTTGTTGTATGGGAAAACACTGTGGCGCGTGCAGAGCCGCACCCGTGGCTAGACAAGCAAGTCGGCTCAGCATTCAAAGTGTGAACAACGTTCAAAATTAACATTTCAATGAATTATGGTCGTTTTTCGATCACAGGGCAACCACTAGTTTTAATAAAATCTTGACATGTGATAAAATTGACCAGATACTATATAACTAGACAAAAAACATAAAAAAGAAGACAAAAATACCTGATATCTCAATTTCATACGCCACCACTTTGTGTTCATATCCTGAACCCCATCTTCAAAAACTGACCACCGCCACTGGATAATAGAAAAATAATTATAAGAAAAAACCTTTTTCCAGCGAAGCTTTAACAAAATACGTGTTCGGTACTGCGAGCTGTTCAGAATGAGCCCAAACACCGTCACTCTACTGTTAGTCGCTGAGGAGTTCCGCTGTCTAACTTCCGCCTCTATCAGATCAGCTCGCTGTCACCATAGTACTGTACTGTCATCGGAACTTGAATTTCAATTTAATTGAAATTTCACCTCAGACACACACATACAAGTGACTGTATGTCACGATGACGTGTCTCAGGGTGACGAGCTCAGTGCAGTGCCGCGCAAGTTTATGCAATGCAAAGTTCAGGATGGAATTGAAACTGTTATGGGCAGGCATAGCGCTTACCTTCAGGGAACGACTTGCTCGTGTCGTCGCTCAATCAATTAAAAAATAGTGCGTGGAGTCCCTCCGCGCGGAACAAGTGAAACTTCTTAATGTGGAAATGAAAACAGGAAGGGGTAGAAAAAATTGATTTTTAGTGAAATCATTGTTTTTTTACGACAAACTTTATTAACATTGCTTACAATTCACAATTGGTCGCATCTTTTAATTATCATTTTCGAGTGGATAAATATCCAAATCTATAACATTTACAATAGGATTATGATAACTAAAGTAAGATACGAAATCTTTAAGTTCCATTTTTTCAATATTTCTGGCAAAAACTGCATCAAATTGTAATTGTATTGTATACTACGCGCATGCGTGCGAGTGCCACGCATTCACTCTCGCTCTGTCTCTTTCTATTCCCCCTCCCCAAGAGCGTTAAACGTTTAACGCAACCATGTCGGAAGTCGCATTAGAAGTTTCCCTTCAAAGAAAATCTACATATGTTCCATTGTTAGTCGGGTTTTCGTTATTGGGCTGGAGGCCTCCAATGGCATCTTATAGCGATTCAATTGAAGACCTAAACTGAACCACGTCGCGTCTTATTTATGTGTTTTTTTGTGTTTTGTTGCCATTTTCAACCTAAACTGGATCAGGTTTAGGTTGAAAATGGCAGCAACATAAAAAATAAGCCGCCACGGTACGATTATGCGACGCGGCTCAGTTTAGGTCTTCAATTGAATCGCTATAAGATGTCATGGTATGCCTCTTGTTCGACTTTGTAGGAAAATAGAAGTCTATTTTACCTGGTCCACCATAAAAGCGAAGGGCAGATACGCCACTTTCTCCAAGGCCATAGTCATCAGAAAGTTCATGCTGACTTCATAAGGGTCATGGGTCCTAGAATATAATTCATTATAACGCGGCATGATCACATACATGGATCCTGACCCCCTAGGACTCCCTGTGTTTAGGGAATGAGGAACTACAAGGACCATGGTCCTACCAACACCCAAGCTTAGAGCAAATACATCCAAAATGCGAAAGTTTGTGAGAATGGATGGATGAATGTTTGTTCCTCTTTCACGCAAAAACTACTGAACGGATTCGAATGAAATTTGGAACACAGATAGCTTGTAACCAGGATTGAGTAATAGGGTACTTTTTATCTCGATAGTATTTTCCCGTGGGACAAAACGGGAACTACGCGGGTGAAACCGCGGGGCGCAGCTAGTCCTAACTAAAATTATAAATGCGAATTTGTGTTTTTTGTTTGTTACGCTTCCACGCCTAAACCACTGAACAGATTTTGAAAATTCTTTCACCCATGGAAAGCTGCATTATCAGCGAGTAACATAGGCTATATTTTACCGCTATATTCTCACAGGAACGGGAACTACGCGGGTGGAACCGCGGGACGCGGCATGAAAGTTTGTGATGATGGATGAATGTTTGTTACTCTTTCACGCAAAAACCACTGAACGGATTTGGATGAAATTTGGCACATAGATAGAGTATTACCTGAATTAGCACATGAAATAATAATTATTCCGAAAAAATAACATCAATTAACTTTAACTAGAATTAGAAATAGACAAGAGTTAACGCTTTTTAATAAATAAATAACATAATAATACCACGATCACATATGTACACCCCTCCTGACCCCTTACTAGGATCCTAGGGTCGCTGTTCCTAATTTTTCCTAATCCCTGTTCTTAATTTGGCTGCATTATTACTGTATTTTGACATGTGTATCATTATACATTTGACGTCTCCGGATGCAGTTTTAAAAACAACCAACAAACACTAAAAACCGCATCAAAAATAGTTCAGTATTTTTTAAAAGACAGATATCTAAAAGACTTACTTGTTTTGATAAAGACCAACCCTCTGCAAGTGTTGGAGATTGTACACAGAGAGAGATGCGGCGTTCGCGACGGCTTCGTGAAATGCTAAAACAAAAAAATCAGTCGAATCGAGAACCTCCTTTTTTGAAGTCGGTTAAGAATGTAGTAGTCCAAGCCAATTGTGCAAGGAAACAGTGACATTGGTTCTAAAGTGTCATGTGCCCAGTAACATCGCTGGAAACAGTGCCCTTCAAACTGGAACACACTCCCGGATGAATATCTGGCAAAGGTCAACTTCCCCAGGCGGTCTCTTTCTGAACAGGTCTACCACTTTTCTGTTATATACACAGTGGTAATAGGTAAGTAAAGACTCATGATGAAGGGTATTTACCAGGGTTGGCTCCATCTCTGAAAAGTTGGGGCTGTTCCGCGTACTGAAGGTAGTACTGGATGTGAGCCATTTCGTGGTGCGTGGAGATCAGGTCCTGCATAGTTACTTCGGTACACTGCTTTATTCTAAAACCATAAAATATATAAAATTCGAGTAACTTCAGTTAATACGTCTTTTTTTTTATTTGTTTGGATGACCAGACGGTAAGCGCTACACCTGCCCATAACAGTCACAGCACCACCCAGAACCCTGCATTGCATAATCCTGCGCGGCACTGCACTGCGCTCGTCACCCTGAGACATCGGCTCTAAAGTCTCATATGCCCAGTAATGTCGCTGGAAACAGTGCCCTTCAAACCGGAACACAGTAATGTTTGCGCACTACTGCTTGGCGGATGAATATCTGGTAAAGGTGTGGTACTTCCCCAGGCGGTCTCTTGCAGAAGAGGCCTTCCACTACTAAAGTCTAATGTCTGATATCTAGTGTCGTGTAGATATGAAACACTTGATTCACGATACATTAGAGTCTGACATCTGGAGGCCTACCATGACATCTATGACCGATTCAATTGAAGACCTAAACTGGACCGCGTCGCATAATCGTACCGTGACGTCTTATTTTTTATGTTGCTGCCATTTTCAACCTAAACTGGATCCAGTTTAGATTGAAAATGACAGCAACCTGTCATGTGATGTCATGGTCATGTCATGGTGGATGTCATAATAGGCCTTCTGGTGTATAAAATCTTTGAGAGTTCGCGTATCGTGTCAAAAACTCAAATAATTTATTGTCCGTTGGCAAAATAATGCCATTTTACAAGACAACCACTTAAGTCTTATATAATTAAAGAAATATTTGGAGTGTCAAGTGTCCAGTTCAGAGTTGTTGCGGATGCAAAATTTTTGACATCCGCATATGCGGATGCGGATGCGGATGCGGATTTCAAGACTTTATAAAATTCTCTTACAATTTCAAGTTCATAAATAAATGGAAATCGATTTAATAGTAATGTTTTATTGAATAATTAACCAAAAGAAACATAAAAACTAAAACAGTTTTCAGTTTAGATTATTCAATACATCTTTTAATGATCAAATTTGAAAATGGGTTAAATATATTTACTTCCTATTGGTCAAGTAGCGAATGAGGCGAGCAATGAGTCATGCGAGACCACGTCACTTGGGGTCCGCCCACTTTTTTTAACATGTTATTACTTGCTTGTTGAGCCTTGTTGATATAAATCCGCGTCCGTGAAAGCTCCGCATTAATTGACGCAGATGCGGATGCGGATGCGGATGCAGATGTCTAAGATAGTGCGAATGTTTCGCATTTGCGGATGCGGATGCGAATATCCGCAACACCCCTGTCCAGTTACCTGTAATCGATCCTATTGCAGAAGTCCCAGGCGCTAGCGGTGCACTGCACGCTCTTCTGAGCAGGTCGCGCTAACATCGAGCCGCGCCAGAACTCTGGTGGTGCGGGTTTGAGTCCCATGGACGTGTAAAACTCTTCGGCCATTTGGAACATTCTGGAAGATTCCAAAGTAGTGTATTACTTACTTATATGAAAGAGGAAAGCGCAGGACCATAAAATTAGGCGCAATAAAGAAGAGGCCTCTGTCCAGCAGTGAATCGACAGCTGATGATGAACGTAACTCTCTCTATTTCTATCTTCACTAACTTATATCTCCGTCTCAACTTCCGTTCGCCTCGCCCGATCACACTTTTCGTAACGCCCTCGTCACGCATTCACCAGCTTACTCCCCAAGTCAAGCGTGCGTAAAGAAGTTTTACTTCAAAAGCGTTTTTTTAACATACCTTAGAGGTGTGAATCCTTGCCTCAGCATCTCAGCTGTGACGTCCACGTTGGGAGACTGCGGAAACGGCATCACCAGATCCATGATGGACTTCCAATTCTGTGCCCACATGTTACCTGGAGATACGGGACCTTGGATTAACTAACTTATAATAACTAGTACTTGTAGGGAAGGCCTCTTCTGCAAGAGACTGCCTGGGGAAGTACCACACCGCCGCCAGATATCCATCCGCCAAGCTGTAGTGTGTTCCAGTTTGAAGGGCACTGTTTCCAGCGACATTACTGGGCATATGAGATTTTAGAGCTAATGTCTCAGGGTGACGAGCGCAGTGCAGTGCCGCGCAGGATTTTGCAATGAAAAGTTCTGGGTAGCACTGTAACTGTTATGGACAGACGTAGCGTTTACCATCAGATGAACGACTTGCTCGTCTCGTCAATCTGTGAAATAAGAAATATAAAAAATAAATGTAACCATTGAATTTCTTTTTGAAGTGAATCTTTTTAGCGACGTATGGAAGAAATTTTTCATCCCATGTATTCGAAAAGAGGCATTTTGCTTCTCCGTAATTGCGAGCAAAGTGGGTCATTTCCGCGAACTTAATTTTTTTAGAGTTTTTTCAATAAAGAGTGGTAATAATATAAATGAATGAAACAATAAAAATGAATTTTTATTGCAAAAAAAAATAAAAATTAACTATCAATAAATATTTTATTTGTTTTTGTTTTATTTTGTTTTTATTAAATATTTTGAATTTTTTATTTTCTTTTTTATTTTGTTGGTATTATATTTTTTTTTTAATTTGTTTTTTTTTTAATTATTGAATTTTTTTGTTTGTTCTTATTAAATTAAATTACTTAAAATTATACTAGTAATAAGATTTTTAAAATGCAAGAATAATTAACCTGTCAAGAAGAGACGAGAGATAGATGCGGCGCAAGCGTACAATGAGCGTTACGGGACAATGTGTCAACTTTTTCGTGCATGCATCGATTCATTAGACGTTGTCACGTCAAAAGATTTTTTTCTCGTATGATGAACTTTTCTCATAGCTCGGGATGAAAAGTATCGTGTACCACACGGTAACAAAATTATTTAAGCTCGAGCGAAGTACTTTGACTCCCTCGCTACGCTTAGGATTCTACTCTAGAATCCTAACTTCTACTATAGAATCCTTCGCTTCGCTCTGGATTCAAAAATCGCTCTCGCCGTAAATACATTATTTTGTTCCCTTGTGGTACAATCTACTATTGTATGACACCTTTTCTCGGTTCCCAGTTTGATTACAGACTTGAACCATAATCAAAAGAGTGAAAGTTTTTTCTACTTTCATCACGCCTCGATATGGCCTCGACATAGAACATTGACGGGTCGGAATGAGAGACAAATAGCAAGGCATAGTTTCACTTCTCACTTGTGTACACTAATACACACATTAAGAAGTAAAACTTCTTTACGCACGCTTGACTTGGGGAGTAATCTGGTGAATGCGTTACGAAAAATTTGATCGGGCGAGGCGAACGGAAGTTGAGAGGTAAATTAGGTTAATGGGGTCAAAAGGTAGCTGGCAGGTGACAGGTGACAGATAACAGATGACAATTGACAGACGTAAGATGACAGATGACAGCCTACGGGTGACAAGTGACAGATCTATTTATCTATTCAGCCCGTATCCACCCACTGCTGGGTATACCCAGCCTATAGGCTTCCTCTGTTTCACGCCACTTGTTCCGGTCCTGTGCCAGTCTTCTTCTTCATCGTGTCGATGATCCACGGCTAGATTGTTTTGGACCAGTAATTGGCTACTGCCACGCCGGGGGCAGAAGCCTCATAGAGGTCGGTTAAGGTGCAGGTGTTAGGGCGCTGAGGGCACGACAGCAAATGCTGCATCGTTTAGGATAGAGGACAGAGGACAGAGGCCAGTGGCCAGCGGACAAAGGACAGAGGACAAAAGATTTTACTTCAGTCGCGTGGTCTAAAGCAAACTTGTGTGTTTTATTTGGTCTCCTTTCTTCACTTACCCAGTAGGTGCGCGGGTATCGGTCCGTCGCTCCGGACCGTGGTCTGGCCGTACCGCTGCACGAGCCGGCGCCGCACGTACGTGAACAGTTGCTTGTACAGCGGAACAATTAGATTGTACATCTCTTCGGCGCTGGCCCGGAACGACGGGTCCTCGTATGGAAGACGCATTTGTTCTCCAGCGTCTCTGTTTCCTAAGGAACATTCATCACCATCATAATCATCATCAACCCATATTGTCCCACTGCTGGGCACGGGTCTCCCCTCGCTTTCGTGAGGAGGGTTAGGCCACAATCGACCACGGGCGCCAGATCCGGATTGGTGGATCACCTACCTACCTCCGAAATAATTCTCGAGTAGGTATGTAGGTTTCCTCACCGAAAAGCGAGCATGAACGATCACTCGCTTTTCGGTGAAGGAAAACATCGTAAGGAAACCCGAAAACCTACTCGAGAATTATTTCGGAGGTAGGTAGGTGATCCGCCAATCCGGATCTGGCCCCCGTGGTGGATTATGGCCACGAAAGTGAGGGGAGACCCGTGCTCAGCAGTGGGACAATATGGGTTGATGATGATTATGATGATTGTGGGAAAACTTGAATTATGCGGGTGTAACCGCGGGGCGCAGCTAGTCACTTATAAATATCACTAGCTGTGCCCTGCCACGCTTCGCTGTGGCACATTCGCTGATATGTCACTGATGAAAAAAATAGATAAAACAATCCTCGATGCGGATTATATATCATGCTAAAATTTCAGCTCGATCGGTGCAGAACTTTTTGAGTTTTTGAAGCGTACACAAACCAACATAACATTTATATATATATAGATAATTTAAAAAACACCCTTGTATTCATACACCTATGAAACAATTAAACATGGCCAGACAATGTCCGCGTGCCTACCTGTAGTGTACGCGGCCTGGTTAGCCAGCTGCACATATCGCATGAACCGGTTCCGCACGCGCGGCCCGGTCTGCTCCCGGAAGCTCTTCCACACGTGAAGCAGCTCGCTCTCTATCCTGGAATACGAGGAAACACTTGTTGGTAAGGTAGTTCGTTTCTGTTACGGCGGGAAATTTAAATACCAAACGGTTTTTTCGTTTTCAGAGCTACACCGGGTCACTAATATAAACGAGACTGTATTTCGCGCCAACCGCATGTCATTGTTTTCGTTTTTATGTTGAAATATTTAGCACTAATGCACCGTATCTCTCAAATATGTCAATAAACCGTGAAACTGATGATTTCAGAGTTTATTAACATAGTACACTAGTGTCGATTTCTCTAAGCTACCGTGAAGTGTCGCCGCAGAAAGCGTCAAAGTATTCGCATTTTGGAAGCGAGTTAGGATTTGGACGGTTAGGGTTGGTCGCCTGACGTTTCCCACCTACTGAGAACAAGGCAAGGCAGAATAAAACATTTCTTCGTTGCATGTGCAAACTTTCCGAGGGCCTGTGTTCACGTTGGCCTAGATCCGTCGACACTCGCCGTCGGGGCCGCGGAAGTCCACTCTCGCACCATAACCACCGCATAACCATCCGGCCCTCACCCGGGTCTGGTGGTATGCGTAATGCATTACCCAGGTAAAAAAAAAAAAGATCCGTCGACACTAGTATATTTTACTTTTACTATATTTTTACCTAGAGTGCGCCAAGATCCGTGAGATCTCCGGGTCCAGCTGCATATCGCAGTAGGTGGAGTCAGGAGTCTCTGTGTATGGCTGGTAGTGCTGATACGGCTGGCTGGCGAGCTGATACATGGTCTGATGGAGACAAACAGATAAAGAGACAGATATATAGACATAGATAGTTAAACTCTTTATTGAAACACCACAGAACAAAGAAATCTTAATGACCGGCCAAGTGCTAGTCGGACTCGCGCACGAAGGGTTCCTTGTTGGGTACTTTGCTGTATGGGAGCCCCCCTTAAATATTAAATTTATTTTAATTTTATTATTTATTTTTAAGTTAATAATAACTAAATATTCTGTGAATATTTCAAGCGTCTACCTGTTGCTATCATAAATATCGACAAAAAATGTGCAACAAAATACGTTTGTTGTATGGGAGCCCCCTTAAATATTTTTTATATTATTTTTTTATTTGTTCTTATAGCGGCCGCAGAAATACATAATCTGTGATAATTCCAGTGTCTAACTATTACGGTTCATGAGATACAGCCTGGTGACAGTCGGAACAGACAGCGGAGCCCGTCCCAGAGACACACACTGTCGTCGAACAGAGGGTCCCGTTTTACCCTTTGGGTACAGAACCCTAACAACTAGAACAAACCACCTTAACAAGTAGTGTCACAATGGGCGGTCTTGCGAGAGCGATCTCTTCCAGACAACCACGCATGGAGTGGAGTAACGAGGAAACGAGGTAATGCGCTACAAAAAATTCCAGTTAAGAAGCTACCTGATACTGGGCCTGTGGGTAGCTGTTCTCCTGGTACTCCCCAAACGGCGTGCGGGGTATGTGAGGGTCATAAGGCTTCTGCCCATACGGACAGATCTTTGCACCGTTGTAAATCTCCTTCATTTCCGATATTATTTGCTGAAGCTGCAATGGAATTAATCTATACTATTATATAAAGCTGAAGAGTTTGTTTGTTTGAACGCTAGGATCTCAGGAACTACTGGTTAGAATTGAAAAATTCTTTTTGCGTTTAATAGTCCATTTACTGGAGAATGTTATAGGCTATATAACATCACGCTACGATCAATAGGAGCAGAGCAGCAATGAGGAATGTGGCAAAAATGGGGAAAATATATTGCTTTTAAGAGAGTTATTGCGGGAAAACTTGAATTATGCGGGTGAAACCGCAGGGCGCAGCTAGTTATAAATAAAATAAAAAAAAGCCTTTATTTGTTCTTAAATAATGGGTTACATAATGTTACTTCCTCCTAATTTAACTTAGATCTAAGTCAAGAACCACATTCAAAGCAAAAGTTCTGCAAAAGTCGCAAAGTTCTGGGTGGCGCTGTTACTGTTATGGGCAAGCGTAGCGCTTACCATCAGGTGAAGGACTTGCTCGTCTCGTCACTCAGTGAAATAAAAAAAAAAACAGAGCATTTTTTTCTGGTTCACCGAAATCTTTGCACGGGAATCGAACCCGTAACCTCACGCTTCATAATCGGCCCATCACCTAATTACGTCACGGAGGCCGTCAAATGGGGGTTAAAATGTGGTACAAAAGGCCTCATAGAGCGGTTACCTAACTCGAGTAATGTTTAATAGAAATTTTGAAAATTAAAAAAAAAATACCTCAGTGAACTTATCATCGGGTAGCGCTGCCCTGCTCGACTGCACTATCTTCATCAGCTGCCGTCGACCCTGGAATAGAAAGTCATCCCCATCATCATCCACCACGAGGGCATAATCCACTAGAGCGCGATCCGGATTGGTGGATAACATACTCAAAACTCATATCATTTATTCATCATCAACCCATAACATCCCACTGCTGGGCACGGGTCTCTCCACACTTTCGTGAGGAGGGTTAGGCCATATTCCACCACGGGGGCCCAGTCCGGATTGGTGGATAACATACCTACCTCCGAAATAATTCTCGGGTAGGTATGTGGGTTTCCTCACGATGTTTTCCTTTACCGAAAAGCGAGTGATAATTACGTGCATATGTTTTTACAGAAACACATTGGTACGTGCCCGCACTGGGATTTGAACTCACGACCTTCTGATTGGAAGGCGGACGTTCTCCCACTAGGCTACCGCCGCTACTCATATCATTTATTGTACAGGCAAAAATATTGCACTTTCATAGAAAAAAAAAAACAAGTGTGCTTTAGAGCACACGATTGAAGTAAAACTTCTTTAGTTCCATCTTTTTCTTTCCCGAGAGAAAGAAAATGTGTGCTCGCACCTCTCTCTTGCCCCTACAGTAATATACGAAACGTAACTCTATCCCTTTCTATCTTCACTGACTTATTATCTCCCTCTCAACTTCCGCTCGCCTCGCCCGGTCACATTTTTCGTAACGCATCCACCAGCTCACTCCCCAAGTCTAGCGTGCGTAAAGAAGTTTTACTTCAAAAAAATAGTTTTTAACTAGCTGCGCCCGCGGTTTCACCCGCGCAGTTCCAGTTCCCGTGGGAATATAGGGATCCTTACAAACTTTCATCCCCTATATTGATTTTACCCCCTCAAGAGTAAAGTTTTACAAACTTTGAATGTCAAATTTATTTATATCTAATTAAAAGCCTAAAAAATAAATTTCAAGCTTCTTACTTCAAAAATTACGAAACTTCCATACAAAATTTCATCCCCTATTTCAAACCCTTACAATGCTTTTATTGCATCAAAAAGTACCCTATGTCCTTTCTCAGGCTCTAGACTATCTCTGTACCAAATTTCGTTTCAATCGGTTCAGTAGTTTAGGCGTGAAAGAGCAACAGACAGACAGAGTTACTTTCGCATTTACAATATAAGTAGGGATTATCTACTAAACGCGAACCTATTTATAAATAAAAAATAATTTTTCGATAGACAAGATTGGCGTAGAGGCCTGGACACCACCCGGGCCTACCGCTGGGGCAAGATAGGGACTGCTAGCGCGACCCGTATTTGCCCTAACACCGCGGAGGACTGCTCACGGGGCGTTTTAGTGGCTTCGTGTCCCACACACCCCCTTCCATCACCCCCACGGCGGCAGGGATAGTGGGACGGCATTCCCCCCCCCTAAAAACATTGGTTGGTGATGTCCATGGTCCTACCTGAGGGTCAGACAGCCGCGAGGAGTCGAAGGCAGCTGCCTTCCTCCACGACAGCCGCTCGAACTTGGAACTGAGGGCCAGCTCTTCAGTCATGCGCCGGCGGTTGTACTCCGTGATGTTGGTCACAAACTTCCATTGAGACATGGTGACCCTGGAAAAGAAAGGAAATATATAATGCGTCACATCCATAGATGCTGACCCCTAGGACTCCCTGTATTTAGGGAATCAGGAACTACGAGGACCATGCTCCAAACACGCAGAGTTTGGATATTTAGGCTTTATTCCCAGGTTAGTTGTATGTTATAATTATTGTTTTCATTATTTTTATGTTGATATTAATTAATATTTAGAATAAAGAGTATATATAATAATTTAGAAATTGGCAGCAACCTTAATTGAGTCGCTAATAATTCATTTTCAACCTAAACTATATCCAGTTTACGTTGAAAATGGCAGCAACATAAAAAACAAGACGTCACGGTACGATTATGCGACGCAGTTCAGTTTAGGTCTTCAATTGAATCGCTATAAGAGGTCATGGTATTCCACCAGGGTCAAAATTGGCTTGCAAAATTTGACCTGGACATAAATACATACAAACATTGACAAAAAAAAAGGCATTACCTGTAACACATGCTCGAGGCTTCCCTGTCATATTCTCGGAGGAACTGAGCTGCCTCCATTGCATTAGTGTTGGACCCCTGAGGACAAGAACACACCTTCAGTGCTGAAAACACAGCTGTCGTGTTTTTCATAGCTTGCCGCGAGTACGGCAAAACACAACTGCTGTGTTAGTTTTAAGGGACCAATTCGTTTTTCGTCATTTCAATACGAATGACAGGTCCCGTGGCAATTAAACGTCAAAATGAAACGAACTCGAGCTGATCCGCACCGTGCTGCATAGCCCCGCTAGTGGATATAAGCAGTATTAAGATCGGGCCGCGTCACATGTCGTGAAGATGAATAGTTAAGTGTCGCATTTGCTGTCATTATAAGGAAGGTCACTGAAGACAATAACTTTAGTTTGAAACGGTTGTAATTCACTTAACAACTTCATGTTGAAGGATATCCCGTCATTAAAATTAAGTTAAATATATTTACGACACTCAAAACTTAAATAATTTATTGCAAATAGGCTAAAATTAAGCGGCGGTAGCCTAGTGGGAGAACGTCCGCCTTCCAAGCAGAAGGTGTGCAAATCCCAGTGCAGGCACGTACCAATGTGTTTCTTGTAAAACATATGTACGTAATTATCACTCGCTTTTCGGTGAAGGAAAACATCGTGAGGAAACCCACATACCTACCCGAGAATCATTTCGGAGGTAGGTATGTGATCCACCAATCCGGATCTGGCCCCCGTGGTGGATTATGGCGTAATCCTCCTCACGAAAGTGAGGGGAGACCCGTGCCCAGCAGTGGGACGTTATGGGTGGTTGATGATGACGATGATGAGGCTAAAATTACGCACTTTTACAATTCATAAGTCTCAAAGAGAAAATTTGACAAATATTATCTACTAAACTAATTATTGTGGTTTGATTTTGAAAAAGGACATTTCCCTTTTAAGTCCAATTTATAGTTGCTAACTATAGTTGAAACAAAATTGCTCTAACATGAAAGATGGTGTCCGCATTTCCGGGCGAATTTCCGAAGCGCTGGTAGAGTTAACGGAGTTTCCTTTTACTGTGCGAGATTCAGCCATGAATCAGCACTTAAATGGGAAATAACCTTTTCAAACTCAAACCATAATCAGTTACTCATTAGTTTATTTGACCATACTTAATTTATACGCATACGCAAGAAAATTCATATATAATCTTAAAGATTGGTTAGTTTCTAAAGTTTTTTATAATTTAAAGGAATATTTTGAGGAGGTGTAGCTAAAAAATATTATAATGATAAGCATAGTTATACCTATTAGATAATAAGCCACTGTAATGTTTACTTTAATAATATTGCAGCAAATACGCCCGAAATGGGAAAACTGTTGATCATCACCATCAACCGATAACGTCCCACTGCTGGACACGGGTCTCTCCTCACTTTCGTGAGGAGGTTTAGGCCATAATCCACCACGGGGGCCCGGTCCGGATTGGTGGATAACATACCTACCTCCGAAATAATTCTCGGGTAGGTACGTGGGTTTCCTCACGATGTTTTCCTTCACCGAAAAGCGAGTGATAATTACGTACATATGTTTTACAGAAACACATTGGTACGTGCCTGCATTGGGATTTAAACTGACGACCTTCTGATTGGAAGGCGGACGCTCTCCCACTAGGCTACTGCCGCTTGAATTTGTTGATACCTAATTGAAATTACTTATAAGACCTTTGTACACAGTTATTACAATAAAATATATTCTATTCTATTCTTATTTTTAATTGTTCTCTATGTCATCATCATCATCATCAACCCATAACGTCCCACTGCTGGGCACGGGTCTCCCCTCACTTTCGTGAGGAGGGTTAGGCCATAATTCACCACGGGGGCTCGATCCGTTTTGGTGGATCATTCTCTACGTATATGAGACTTCTGACTTGTAAAAGTGCATTGTCTTTGCCCACTTGTGAATAAATGATTTGAGTTTTGAGTTTTAATATCTTTGTAATAATTTACTTTAAAATCTTGACAATGAAGGCTTTAGCCTTGTAAAAATAGCTTTCGCTTTCAGCGATAAGACCGCCCATTGTACTACCCTTGTTTACCTATTGTAATTCTTCTGTACTGTGTTTAATTTTGTTTCTGGCGTACAATAAAGAGTTTTTCTATTCTATTCTATTCTTGGTACTTATCCTGCAATATCCCTTTAAGCCATTGTTGTCTTATGGTCAAACGGTCATCGGACAATGGCGTATTCTTACCGATTCACTTTCGAAATATTGAAAACGAGAGTTAACGTTTGGTGATTGTGGTTTTTTTATTATATGACTCAGTGGCGAGGCGAGCAAGTCGTACACCTGATGGTAAGCGCTACGCCTGCCCATAACAGTTTCATTGCCACTCAGAACTTTGCATTGCATAATCCTGCACTGCGCTCGTCACCCTGAGACATCGGCTCTAAAGTCTCATATGCCCAGTAATTTCGCTGGAAACAGTGCCCTTCAAACCGGAACACAGTAATGTTTGCACACTGCTTTGCGGATGAATGCAGGCGGTCTCAGGTCTTCCACTACAAAAAGGCTGAATTGTTTTGGATGAAATTTGGCACACATGTAGTTTATTACCTGGATTAAAACATCTATAAGATACTTTTATCCCGTAAAATTAACAGTTCCCATATAGAACATAACCCAACGCGGGTGAAACCGCAGGACACTGTTAGTCAATAATAAATATTATATTGTTCTGGGCAAATATGTCCCAAAATTAGCCTGTATAAACATTAATTTTGATTGTCACAGTCGGTCACGGTGTCACACACCTAACGACTATGTGTCCCATCTATGTGCAGAAGGCATGACCCGCCTTGCTCCGTCGTGAGTAATTTTGGCCAAATTAGGTTTTTTACATGACCATTGTTCTTTTATAATTACGCAAAATGGGGTTTTTGGGCGACAGTGATGGGCGAGCAGGTCATTTGCCCGATGGTAAGCGCCACGACTGCGTGGCATTGCAGGTTCGATTCCCACGCAAAGATGTTCCTCGTCTTAACCCATATCGTCCCAATGCTGAGCACGGATCTCCCCTCACTTTCGTGAGGAGGGTTATGCCATAATCCACCACGGGGGCCCGGTCCGGATTGGCGGATAACACACCTACCTCCGAAATAATTCTCGGGTTGGTATGTGGGTTTCCTCACGATGTTTTCCTTCACAGAAAAGCGAGAACATCTAAAATTTACATGGGACTACATGGGAAGCACCAGCTTTCAATTGAAAAAAGAATCAACAAAATCGGTTCACCCAGTCCAAAGTTCTGAGGCATGAGGTAACAAGCATTAAAAAAAATACAGACGAATTGATAACCTCCTCCTTTTTTGAAATCGTTTAAAAAATATCTAAGAAAAGATTCTAATTAGAATTCAGTTAGCAAAACTATGTGAACTTCTTGAAGACATCGCATTCTCCTTTCACGTCTAGAAAAACCAATTAAAAAACTATCGCAGCATCTGAAAGTGATTAATTGTTCATTTATCAACACTTACCATCCTAAAGTAGTCATCGCAGCACACATTCTGTGTGAAGAAAGCAAATAATGCCAGATGCACCAGCCGTGCACCTCTTTCCGCGTCCATTTTAAAAAAAAACATTAAAAAGTCAAACTGTCAAAACACTTTCTAATATTATTTCAAACATTACTCCAAGTAAATGATAAGCATAGTTAGTTAATTGCATAAACAAGTTGTAATTGCATAATTATTACCACATTTGTTTAAGATTAGCATACATTATCATTGCGCACGCTTTGGTTACGATTTTGGGCGCGAACTTCGAATTGTTTTTTTTTTAAACCACTTTTTGGCAACGGAGTTACGTCCATGCGGCCTAAAAATTATTTTTTATGATTTATTTTTATTTAATTCGCGTAGGTCTGTTTAGAAACTGTCTTCTGGTATTTCTTGTCGGCGACTGGAGTAATGTATCCGTTGCTTTTGTTTTCGGTACGGTTTGGTGAGCACGCTAGTAAATGCATGGGTGCGGCGCGGGACGTGTAGGGCTGTCAACACAGTCAACCATTTTTAACACCGCACAAATGTTTCAAAAATCCACTCCTTTTGACGCAGTCGGGTAAGAAACTCCGGATATTTGGTGGAAATATTTAAAACTGGTTTTTACCGGACCATGCCAGATGTTGGGTTATGTTTTTCGAGAGAGTGTGTGTTGATATTTCTTTGGCATGATCTGTAGCTCCAACGGATTAGTAGATTTTAGCATTTTAGGTATCGTTAAGAGGTGTGATTGGATTCGTCTTAATTGTGAGAGTGATGCTAGTTTTATCAAAATACAAAAAATAAAATGGCGGATTTATTGCTGGCAAAATATGGCCTTACATTTTGTTCCAATACCTTTCGTTGAGGGTATCAAAATAAAGGGTTTTATTATTATGATTAAATGTAATTTAAAATGAGAAATGCTAAAAAAAGAACGAAATACAAAAAAAAACTCCGACTGTAAACAAAACTAAATCATAAGATGTAGTCGTAAGCTTTGCAGTCCAACGTTGAAATGAAATGGTGCTTCCAACTGCATTTCACGATTCAATTTGGTGGTCGGGTTTTTTTTATTTCCTTGAATAGTTGTTAGCAACTTATTTAACAACTTATTCGGTGAAGAAAAACATCGTGAGGAAACCCACATATCTACCCGAGAATCATTTCGGAGGTAGGTAGGTGATCCACCAATCCGGATCTGGCCCCCGTGGTGGATTATGGCCTAACCCTCCTCACGAAAGCGAGGGGAGACCCGTGCCCAGCAGTGGGACGTTATGGGTTGATGATGATGAACTTATTTAGAAACCTTACGGCATTTGGATGTTACCCGGACGCTTCTTGGAAACCCCACCCGGACGTCCCCGGACGCCCCCAAAACTAGGACAAGTCCGGGGAAACTTGGAAAGTAGACAACCCTAGGCACTCACCAACGAGACACTCTTTGCGTTTTGTGGGAGGGTTTTTGTAAGTACCTAATTCTATATTGTCAACAAGTACAATTTTTAATTCATATCCCAGTGCGGGCACGTACCAATGTGCCTCTTTTAAGCATATCGACGCTAGAAAGCGTAAACGCTGTAACCCTTTGACCGACCCTAAAATACTTTTTTTACATATTTGGAAACAAACGCTGTAACCCACATTTCAACGTCCCCTAGGAACTTTAGGATATAACCAAGGTAGCAGTATTGTAGCTTTGTATGAAACACACCTAATATCCAAAATTTACGCTTTTAGCTCGAGTAGATATTGAGTTATGATTATTTTTCAACAAAAAAAAAGTTTTTTGGCTCTGGTGAACAATTTTGCGTTTCAAGGTTACAGCGTTTACGCTTTCCAGCGTCGATATGTACGTAATTATCTCTCGCTTTTCGTCGGAAAATATCGTGCGGAAACCTGTATGCCTGTGAATTATTTCGGAGGTATGAGATCTACTAATCCTCCTCAAAGGGAAGTGAGACCTGAGCTCAGCAGTGGGCTGATATGGGTCGATGATGATGAATCTCGATCGTAATCCTTCGAGTTGTAATCTCATGTGTGCCCGTGCGTCCGTCGCGTGCCCACTACGCGCCATTCGGGCAATGATTGTGAAAATGGACAGAAGTGACCGTTTTTACATTAGGCATTTTTATAGTAACAGTTAGACACGAGACCAATATTACACCGAAGTGTAACTTTTTCCTTTCGAGGTCACTTAAGTGTACCTAAAAACAATGTTTTTTTTAAATTCTGTTACACCTAGGCGGTAAATGGAATAGAAAACTCTTTAAAAAATAAGAAACAGAAAAATAACAATAGTTAGTACAATGGGCGGTCTTATCGCTTTAAGCGATTTCTTTGAGAGAACCTTTGGATGGACAGAAAAAAAACATATTTGGTGTGGGTCAAAAATCAACATAACATCAAATAATAACTAATAAGTACAAACTATCACTATAATCAGTACCGGGATGACCGAGCTTTGCTCGGTATTTTTTTATTTGATTTTTATGACATTTTCTAAAATGATTCCTAGCTAGATCGATTTATCGCCCCCGAAACCCCCTATTTACTAAATTTCATGTAAAATCGTTGGAGCCGATTCCGAGATTCCAATTATATATATATATACAAGAATTGCTCATTTAAAGATATAAGATAAGAAAAGTTTACAAAAAACTCGAGCACTTTGACATCTTTACAGGAGCCTCTGTACCTTATTCTTTGCCACGATCTAATAGACGTTTCCATTTATCTTAACCAAGATGTGGAGAGATCATTTCTTGCATTATTCATGTATATAGATGAATTAATTATTGAAATAAGCAAATGAGGCGAATTCATTTTAGATTTTCTACTTAGTTTTTTTATTTAAAAAAAACTATACTAGCATACTAAGATAAACAGAACTATTAAACTAACTGTAATCTGCGGTGATAGCCTAGTGGGAGAACGTCCGCCTTCCAATCAGAAGGTCGTGAGTTCAAATCCCAGTGCAGGCACGTACCAATGTGTTTCTTGTAAAACATACGTACGTAATTATCACTCGCTTTTCGGCGAAGGAAAACATCGCGAGGAAACCCACATACCTACCCGAGAATCATTTCGGAGGTAGGTAGGTGATCCACCAATCCGGATCTGGCCCCCGTGGTGGATTATGGCCTAACCCTCCTCACGAAAGCGAGGGGAGACCCGTGCCCAGCAGTGGGACGTTATGGGTTGATGATGATGAACTTATTTAGAAACCTTACGGCATTTGGATGTTACCCGGACGCTTCTTGGAAACCCCACCCGGACGTCCCCGGACGCCCCCAAAACTAGGACAAGTCCGGGGAAACTTGGAAAGTAGACAACCCTAGGCACTCACCAACGAGACACTCTTTGCGTTTTGTGGGAGGGTTTTTGTAAGTACCTAATTCTATATTGTCAACAAGTACAATTTTTAATTCATATCCCAGTGCGGGCACGTACCAATGTGCCTCTTTTAAGCATATCGACGCTAGAAAGCGTAAACGCTGTAACCCTTTGACCGACCCTAAAATACTTTTTTTACATATTTGGAAACAAACGCTGTAACCCACATTTCAACGTCCCCTAGGAACTTTAGGATATAACCAAGGTAGCAGTATTGTAGCTTTGTATGAAACACACCTAATATCCAAAATTTACGCTTTTAGCTCGAGTAGATATTGAGTTATGATTATTTTTCAACAAAAAAAAAGTTTTTTGGCTCTGGTGAACAATTTTGCGTTTCAAGGTTACAGCGTTTACGCTTTCCAGCGTCGATATGTACGTAATTATCTCTCGCTTTTCGTCGGAAAATATCGTGCGGAAACCTGTATGCCTGTGAATTATTTCGGAGGTATGAGATCTACTAATCCTCCTCAAAGGGAAGTGAGACCTGAGCTCAGCAGTGGGCTGATATGGGTCGATGATGATGAATCTCGATCGTAATCCTTCGAGTTGTAATCTCATGTGTGCCCGTGCGTCCGTCGCGTGCCCACTACGCGCCATTCGGGCAATGATTGTGAAAATGGACAGAAGTGACCGTTTTTACATTAGGCATTTTTATAGTAACAGTTAGACACGAGACCAATATTACACCGAAGTGTAACTTTTTCCTTTCGAGGTCACTTAAGTGTACCTAAAAACAATGTTTTTTTGAATTCTGTTACACCTAGCCGATAAATGGAATAGAAAACTCTTTAATGTACATGGTACGCCAAAAATAAGAAACAGAAAAATAACAATAGTTAGTACAATGGGCGGTCTTATCGCTTTAAGCGATTTCTTTGAGAGAACCTTTGGATGGACAGAAAAAAAACATATTTGGTGTGGGTCAAAAATCAACATAACATCAAATAATAACTAATAAGTACAAACTATCACTATAATCAGTACCGGGATGACCGAGCTTTGCTCGGTATTTTTTTATTTGATTTTTATGACATTTTCTAAAATGATTCCTAGCTAGATCGATTTATCGCCCCCGAAACCCCCTATTTACTAAATTTCATGTAAAATCGTTGGAGCCGATTCCGAAATTCCAATTATTATATATATATACAAGAATTGCTCATTTAAAGATATAAGATAAGAAAAGTTTACAAAAAACTCGAGCACTTTGACATCTTTACAGGAGCCTCTGTACCTTATTCTTTGCCAATAGACGTTTCCATTTATCTTAACCAAGATGTGGAGAGATTTTTTACATTATTCATTTATGTAGATTAATTAATTATTGGAATAAGCAAACGAGGCGAATTCATTTTAGATTTTCCACATAGTTTTTTATTTAAAAAAAACTATACTAGCATACTAAGATAAACAGAACTATTAAACTAACTATAATCTGCGGTGATAGCCTAGTGGGAGAACGTCCGCCTTCCAATCAGAAGGTCGTGAGTTCAAATCCCAGTGCAGGCACGTACCAATGTGTTTCTTGTCAAACATACGTACGTAATTATCACTCGCTTTTCGGCGAAGGAAAACATCGTGAGGAAACCCACATACCTACCCGAGAATTATTTCGGAGTTAGGTATGTTATCCACCAATCCGGACTGGGCCCCCGTGGTGGATTATGGCCTAACCCTCCTCACGAAAGTGAGGAGAGACCCGTGCCCAGCAGTGGGACGTTATGGGTTGATGATGATGATGATGGATCTGCGGTTTCACCCGCGTAATTCCCGTTTTCCCGAAGGACATCTGGATAATTCAAGACAAAAATAGTAAATACTTACTAATAAGGAGTAATCTACCAGTGAAAGATTTTCCAGGATCGAAACAGAAGTTCCGGGGATTATCTCATACAAACAAACAAAATTACAAAATGTACCTCTCAAAAAAATTTGTTGTCTTCAAAGTTGGTTTACGGTCGATATGTTAACGCGACAACGTCATAACATAACATTGAATAAAATTGAATCATTTTTAATAATAAAAGAATTAATACTTGAAATTATACTAGTAATGTAATCAGATTTTTAATATGCAAGACTAATTAACCTGTATAAAAGAGAAGAGAGATAGATGCGGCGCAAGCGTACAATGAGCGTAACGGGACAATGTGTCAACTTTTTCGTGCATGCAGCCGGCGTTCATCGATTTATTAGCCGTTGTCACGTCGAAAATATTATAGAAAGGAGATCCTTTAGACATAGACAGAGGAGAGATATGGAAGGGTTTGAAAAGTTAGCTAACTATAAAATAGGACTGAAAAAAGAAGAAAGAAACGAAAGAAAAAAAAATCGTACTGGCCGTTAAGAAATCCTGCAAATTTACTCTGTGGTAGAATCATTCTTGGCGCCAAGCCGTCCGCCATCTTTTTTTCCATTTCAACACAACAATGTAACGTAAGTTGACCTGCGGATACGCTCCGAAAACCACGCATTGTGTCGCGAGTCTATGTTTTAGGGCGAACCTGATACCTATTCTGTAATGAACATCTATGTACCTACAGGGTGGATAATCATCATCATCAACCCATAACGTCCCACTGCTGGGCACGAGTCTCTCCTCGCTTTCGTGAGGAGGGTTAGGCCATAGTCCACCACGGGGGCCCGGTCCGGATTGGTGGATAACATACCTAACTCCGAAATAATTCTCGGGTATGTGGGTTTCCTCACGATGTTTTCCTTCACCGAAAAGATATACATACTTACATAAAGAAAAAATTAAAAGTGTGCTGGGACACATAAACACACTTAACCAAAAAAAAGACAAGATATTTCAAAAAATATACGAAACGAAACTCTCTCTTTCTATCTTCACTAACTTATATATCTCCCTCTCAACTTCATCGATCACACTTTTCGTAACGCTCTCGTTACTTATTCACCAGCTTACTCTCCAAGTCAAGCGTGCATAAAGAAGTTTTACTTCAAAAAATAAAAACAAATCTACTAAACTTATGTGGTTCGAGTTTAAAATAGTGAATTTCCCTTTCAAGTGGCGGCTCATGCCTGAATCTCGCACAGGAAAAGGAAACTCCATTAACTCTACCAGCGCTTCGGAAATACGCCCGTCAAACAGATGAACAACACAGCTTCCCTTTAAAGGTTCCTTTTTCCTTTTACGTTACGGACCCCTAAAAAGTAAATTACGCTTCCACAGGAACCCCAACACAAAAGTATATAATTAAACAAATTCTAATAATAAAAATAGTTTTATTTGCTGTATTCTTTATAATAAGTACTTACGCTAAAAAAGTAACATGGTCACTAACATAAATTTAATCAGTAAATAAAGAATTCTCAAAACAAGCCAACTTTTATATAAGACGTATTCGGTACAGCGAGCTGATCAGAATGAGCCCAAACACCATCACTCTACTGTTAGCCGCTGAGGAGTTCCGCTGCCTACCTTCCGCCTCTATCAGATCAGCTCGCTGGCACCATAGTACCTGTACTGTTAACGGAACTTCACAAGCGTGCAAAATTGAACTCAATTTAACAACGGGAACTGGGTCAAAATTGACTGGCAAGGTTCCAGGACACATAATTATAAGTAAGTTTAATAAAAACTTTGAACAAGGTAAATATCTCGAAAGTCCTAAGGTAACAAACATAAAAAAAAAATACCATCCACCTCCTTTTTAGAAGTCGGTTAACATGTTCAGTGCTGAGAACACAACTGTCGTGTTTTTCATAACTTGCCGCGAGTGCGGAAAACACAGCTGTTGTGTTTGTTGTATGGGAAAACACTGTGGCGCGTGCAGAACCGCACCCGTGGCTAGACAAGCAAATCGGCTCAGCAGTCAAAGTGTTAAAAAAGTTTCTCTTTCATGCAATCACACACACATTCAAGCCGCGTTGTTACCGTTATAAAATGTGAAGATATCTTACTGTATTTTTTCTACTGTGGTTTAGGTATATAATTAGAATGAGCCTAGATTATAACTACATATTATAAATCAAATTCCCCGCCGCATTTGTCTGTGTGTGTTCGCGGTAACCTCAGATATTATCACATTACTGTGTGCATTTTCATTGAGTTTTCACCGAACGCCAGACTGGTGCAAGAAAAGCAAAATTTTAAATATTTCTCTATGTTTAAGAGACTTAAGTGTTAATTGACTTGTAAAAGAGCAATATTTATGTTAACTTACAATAAATGATTTGAGTTTTAAGTACCTACATCATTTAAAAATATCCGGTAAATATGTACGTAATGCTACAATTTTTTGTCACCGAGTCGAGCACGCCGTTCACCTGATGGTAAGCGCCATGCCTGCCCGTAACAGTTACAGTGCCACCCAGAACTTTGCATAGCATAATCTGGCACAGCAGTGCACTGTAAAGTTTCACATGTTTAGTAATTTCTGAGAAACAGTGCCCTTCAAACCGGAATACAGTAATGTTTGCACACTACTGCTTGGCGGTTGAATATCAAAGATGTGGTACTTCCACAGCGCTCGCTAAGTTATGCAAAGCCGGGCGCGTCGCTTGTCAATTATAAATATCATAAAATAAAAAATAAACATAATAAAATGAAATTTAGAAATAATAATTATTGATGTTATTATGGTTGTTTTCTTGTTATTGCCTAGTCAGGGGTCCCAATCCAATAGACCTTGATTAGGGCCCCCTGCATCTAGGGTATCAGGAACTATGAGGACCATGGTCCCACACACAGACAAAGCGGCGAATACAAACATTTAAAGAATTCATCATCATCATCATCATCAACCCATAACGTCCCACTGCTGGGCACGGGTCTCCCCTCACTTTCGTGAGGAGGGTTAGGCCATAATCCACCACGGGCGCCCAGTCCGGATTGGTGGATTACATACCTACCTCCGAAATAATTCTCGGGTAGGTACGTGGGTTTCCTCACGATGTTTTCCAATTAAAGAAGTTCAAAAAAGTTTATAAAGAATTAGTATCAGTCTTTTCTAAAGCAGTGTCAATCTTTAAAATTATATAATTAATCATAGAATTTAACTAGTAAAAATTGCACTAGACATTATAATATATATGGACAATATAACATAACTATTAAGTACTTACAAAGCATAGTCTTATATATGATTTAATAAAATTATTAAAATTTCTGAGCGAAATATATAATCTACTATGTAACATAAGAATTATTGCTTGGATATACATTATACATTAATAATAATTCTATGTAACTCTGTCTGTCTTTACAAAAAACATTATTAAGACGTTCACTGCTGAAAACACAGCTGTCGTGTTTTTCATAACTTGCCGCGAGTGCGGCAAAACACAACTGTTGTGTTTGTTGTATGGGAAAACACTATGGAGTGTGCAGAGCCGCACCCGTGGCTAGACAAGCAAAACGGCTCAGCAGTCAAAGAGTTAATATAAAATAAAAGTTTCATAACAATCTGTTGAAAAGTGTTTTTAGGCAAGTTTTTATAGAATATGTATCCGGTACTGCAAGCTGATCAAAATGAGCCCAAACACCAACACTCTACTGTTAGTCGCTGAGGAGTTCCGCTGTTTACCTTCAGTCTTTATCAGATCAGCTCGCTGTCACCATAGTATTGTATTGTCATGTTGTCAGATGAACAGTTGGTCATGTAACTTTGGCAGTGGGGGGTAATGAGCGTGGATAGTCCTTTGGTTAGATTGCTTAAAATTTATTTGACTTACTAGTGAAGTTAAGAAACTCGATAACTGGGTAGGAACTAATAAATCATGGTTACAAAAGTGAACAATTTTCATAATCTATACACTAATATTATAAAGCTGAAGAGTTTGTATGTTTGGTTGAATGCCAGAATCTCAGGAACTACTGGTTCAAATTGAACAATTCTTTTTGTGTTGAATAGTACATTTATCGAGGAAGGTTATAGGCTATATAACATCACGCTACGACCAATAGGAGCGGAGCATAAATGAAGAATGTGGCAAAAACGGGGAAAAATATTGCTTTTAAGAGTTATTGCAGGAAATCTTGAATTATGCGGGTGAAACTGCAGGGTGCAGCTAGTCACATATAATGCTGCTTGTCTATAAAATAATTAATAAAAGCTTCTACATGACAGAATTACATAGAATTGGCACCATTGTCATTATCAACCCATATCGGCCCACAGCTGAGGACAGGATTTGAACTTATGACCTTCTTCTTGGAAGGCGGACGTTCTCCCACTAAGCTATTGCCGCTAAAAGAATCTGAGTAAACAGAATACTTATCATGACTGTTCGCCGGCCGCATTAATATCAATAATGTCCTCACTAACAACATTCAAAAACTTTTTTTTTGACGTATCAATATTATGCCGTCTCTTCATATGTTTTTTAAAATTTGATCCGTTAGTGAAGTCTCTTTGGCAATAGACACAGTTATACGGCTTGGCCCCCGTGTGCTGTCTCAAATGTAGATTTAAACGAGTTTTGAACCGGAACGTCTTATTGCAGTAATCACAAACAAACGGCATTAAGTCAGTATGGATTATGTAATGAGATTTCAGCAGTCTTTTTACACGGAAACTTTTGCCGCAGTGTTCGCAGACGAAGGGTTTAGCCCCGGAGTGGAGGCTTATGTGAGATTGGAGGTTGCCGCGGGCCCGGAATGACAGAGAACAGTGTTCGCATTTGAAAGGCTTCACATCATCGTGCGTCATCATGTGAGTGCTTAAAGTTCCTTTCGTAAAGAACATTTTACCGCAGATGTGGCAGGAGAAGTCTCGCGACCGCTCCGTATGCAGCAGTTTATGCTGCTGTAGGTTACTTTTAGACTTGAATTCTTTATCGCAAATGTCACATTTTAGGTCTGAAATTTCTGCTTTCAATGATTTTCGTTTGTAACCTTTCGTGTAGAGGATGATGTGATCTTGGAGCTGATCTGCTGTTTCTAACGTCGAGCCGCAGTTTTCGCAGGATAGGTAAAGGTCGTCCTTGTGGGACAGATAGTGTTTTTTTAAGTATGCACTGCGGTCGAAGCGTTTGTTGCAGTATTCGCAACAGTACCGCAGCAACTTCTTGTGGTCTCGGACGTGTTTGATAAACGTTCGGAAGCTGTTTATAGTTTTGCCGCAATCGTTGCATTTGAAGATGCAGCACATGTTGTGTATTTGTATTGAATGAAGACGGAGAGATTGCATGTTTTGGAATAACGCATCACAGTTACCACATCTCCACGTATAATCGTCCCAGGATAGAACAGGAAACTGGGCATTTGCATCATCTACTCCTTCGAATTTAACCTTCTTTTTGGACTTTTTCTTCTTCGCAACTGTCAAAAGAGGTTCATCTTCGTCGTCAGAGGACTTGAAACCGTCTGAGCCGATCAGGACATCATAGCTTTCTCGTTCCGCCTTGATGTTTTTCTCGATTCCTATTTCTATCAACGCCTCAGTATCTATGGTGAGTACGTGGTCTTCGTCATCATCTTCGCTCTCGTCTTTGATAGCCGGTTTCTTCTCTTGGAAGTCTTCCCAGTCTTTATCTACAGGTTTACCCGACGTTTCAGACAAATCCATCTCTTCAACTGGCTCGTCTTTCTTGATATATATCTCTTGTAATTTAGACTGAGCTGTACGTGCCATGTTCAAGAAGCGATAAGTGCGTTCTAGTTGATCGAAGCAGGAGAAGCATATCGCGTTGGGAAGTGCTGGTGTTGAAGAAATGTCAATATTTATCCAGCGCAGTTTCGCCACTACCATGGATGTTACTGCAACATCTTCCTCGGGTGATATCAGGCTGGATTTTTCCGTTAGCTCAGCGCAAAGACGGCAGTAAGTCTCTTCATCGTCAGACATTGTATTTTAGGAACTAGTTTAATTCACTTTTTGAGGAAAAATAGATTCAATTGCAGTTTTAATTCCAAAGTTTACAAATTTATTGCAAAACATCCATTTTGACGTTTTTGGTTTGACAAATGACATGACATCTATGACAGACAAGTTGACAAGACGCGTTTGAGTTGCCTTGACAATAGAAAACAAAACTACCATAGTGTTTAGAATTAACGAGAAAATAAAATAAAGGATCCTGAGAGAAAAAAATTTTGGTAGGAAACCAAATGAGATGGATTTTGTATGTTTTTCTCAAGCTTGTGTTTCATACAATGTAATAATAGTATAATAATGTTTTATTGGTGGAATATTATCAATTATTACTAATATTATTTTGTTATTGATTAATTGATTTTCGATAACGGCCTCTTTGGCGTAAGATGGCATTGAACTGACGTCAAAACATGACTGCGGGCTCGATTCGGCGCAGGGCAAATGTGAACCACAGGTATCTCGGAGCCTGAATGTTTGTGAGACCATGGTCCTCGTAGTTCCTGATTTCCTAGATAGATTCAAAGAATCCTAGTACTTATACTTAAAAAAAAGGAGTAACTGATAAAGTCTTTAAATTCGCTATTAAATTACTCACTTACCCGCCAATGCGTCTATCTGCGCCGCAGCTTATAATATAACCAGTCTCCGCTGACCCTTAGCTTAAGCACCAGAAAGATTAGAATTACAAATTCTTAGTAAAGTAAGGTAAACTAAACAACATAGGTGTAACTATGTGACGAAAGGAATGCGGAATAAGCAAGGCTGCACTGACTTATGTGTCGCGATTCTACGAACTGATTCTGTAAATATAACTACCTATTATTATTATTATAGGTAATGCTTGATCCTCGTATTAGCACGTGGTTTTAACGTGCTAGCACGTTGACTGCTAAAACCACACACGTTTGTGTTTTTATAATGTTACGGCAAGCGAAAACACGCCTGGCGTGCGAACCCACACTGCTGTATTGTCAATTTTATCACAACAGTTGTGTGCGCCCGCACAGCTGATTGTGTTTAGTTACGATGCAAGGCCAGTAAACAGCCAAGAAGTAACAGTAACAGTAACAACAGTAACAATAATTGTTATAATATTATAACAGTCCCGAGCGGGACATTTCATTTTTATTTAAAAATTGGGACGTCCCGCCAAAATCAGGACGTCTGGCAACGTCTGGAAACGATGAAATTTTTGAACAGGTCAATAAACCCATTTGCGACTAAATAATATTAATGTCACCTGCCAAAAGTAACTAGGTATTTGCATAATCTAAAATTTTACCTTATCCGACTTAAATTTCATTTTATTATAATTTTTACATTTATAGGTAAGCTTAATTATTATTATTTTAATTTCTGTAGGATAAAATTAATCAACGTTGTAAAATAAATAAAAGAGACTAGTATTTTTGTGGTCAAGTGGTTGTCTGTTGGCTTTGCACCTAACTATTTTACACTGGGTTAGAAACCTTGGCCACTCGCCTCCTTGTGACTTATTTTCATTAGTTATGCGCAGGTTTCTATTGGTCCATGACAAAAGATTGAACTGTTTTTTTTATTAAAACATCAGTATGTATTGTAAAACTTGTTTTGTTCTAGTTTTTAAGTTTTCTTTGTTCTGTAGTGTTTCATAAAGAGTTTATCTATCTATGATATTGTGAAAGAATTGAAAATTCTTAATCCTTGCGCTTGCCACCAGGCAACCAACCTGCCCGTGTATACATTTCATTAAACTGTATAAAAAACAACTGTACCAAAACTTACAATGCCTCGTTTTCTCACATAATTTCATGGAATTTGCACAATTTTAAAATACGTTACAGATTTTTGCGCGGCTCGGGTACGACGTGTGCCGACTTTAAATCGTGATGTTACCACTATGTCGGTGTACACAATGAATCATTGTGAAGTCGGGCCGAAGGAATAAACATTAAAAAAATCGGTCAAACGTTTGAACCCTAAGAATGCTTTGAATTAATGAGCTCCTTTAATAAATAAAACTTTTGGTTTATTTGTTAAACCCGCGCTGAAATAAATTTCTAAAAATGTTAATGTATGTTTCAATGAATTAAAAGGTCGTGAGTTTAAATCCCAGTGCGGGTACGTACCAATGTGTTTCTGTAAAACATATGTACGTAATTATCACTCGCTTTTCGGTGAAGGAAAACATCGTGAGAATTATTTCGGAGGTAGGTATGTTATCCACCAATCCGGACTGGGTCCCCGTGGTAAATTATGGCCTAACCCTCCTCACGAAAGTGAGGAGAGACCCGTGCCCAGCAGTGGGACGTTATGGGTTGATGATGATGTTTAAATGTTGAAATATTTAATTTTTAATCCTTGATTATTAATTTGCCTTTAAATGTCCGACATATTTATAAAACATATTAGCGTACGGTGCACTCGGCGAGCTAGTTTTTTAGTTGTACCAAAAATCCGTACTAACTTTATAAAATACCCTCTCACATATCAAAAATGTACACTCATTTAATGCATTCAAAGTCAAAATAACTGAACATATTTCAATCAGTTAAATGTGTTAGATGAGTACTTACCTTGAATTATTAATAATTATGGAACGACTCCTATATGTAAGTGACTTTGGTCTTGTTTGAGAATAAATGCATATAAACCTAAACCTTTACAGATTTATACACACCAGCGCAAAATAATAGAATGTCTAATTTACGTAAATAAGTAAGTAAATGCTTCCTTGCAATGGAAACATCCAAAACACGCCTTTATTTATTTTAACCACCTGTAGTTATGTAAACGTTTTCGCCTAGGTCAATGGCATGACCACAAAAGCGCTTAGTATTCTAGACTGAACTAACTTAAATTGTGATTCTGTAGGTAAACAGCGCATCTACTAAATAGATAGATTGTTGTGTTAGGGTTTTGCGCGGATGCTATCTTTATGGCGGAATCTAAATTTTATCTTTGCCTAGTTTATTTTTTTTAAGTGTTGCATGTGCAGGTTAGAATTTGAATTTGGTAGAAAAAATATAATGGTTGGCACGTGGCTTTGAATATTTTGGAAAATTATGCATTGATCATATTGTTGTATTTTATATACAATTCACATAAAATGTAAGTATGATTTTAAATGTATGGAAATGATTTTTCTCCTTTTTGGGTATCAACCTGCTAGGTATATCTACCTTAACTATTTAGCATAGATAACTACTCATCTATCTTAGGTACGTATCTATATTTAAGCGTGAACTTTTGTTTGTTTGTTTGTCCGCACTTACATACTGTATTTCTTAAAGGCAGATACTAGAGAGTGAAAAAAAATGTGTTTATATTATGACCTTTGCCCAGCCGTGGGACAGGTGATTAAAAAAAATGGCTTCCCCATCCATTATCAACCCATATCGTCCCTCTCCTGAGCACGGGTCTCCTCGTTTCGCGAGGAGGATTAGGCCATAATCCACCACGGGGCCCCGGTCCGTATTGGTAGATACTGATAGATGAATATTATTATTATTCTCTCCATTTACTTGCATTCTTAAGTTCTTTTTTTATTAATTATTAAACGTAGGTTACTTAATTACAAAAATTGTAAAGAGCTCGAGCGGACCGCAGGCATACCGCCGGGCGGTAACTAGTCGAATTATTAACTCAAGACACGTAAGAAAAGTAGTGTTATTTTAGACAATAATGATAAATCTGTTTTTGATACAGGAGTCGATGAACTTGGAAATAAATGCCTAGATACGTTTAAACGGAATACGAAATTACTATTTTGGCAAATTGACAGATTTACCATACCTACTAGCATTGACAGGTACACTATACTTGTGTAAGACTAAGTATCACTATTGTAGGCCCCGTCGGAGTAAGTTTATTAAATGATAAAACATTACTTAACACGTTCACTGTTTTTATTCCTTTTTCTCATAAATAATCATATATTTTAAAATCACAAAGTCGTTCGCTCGATTCCAATTTTAGAATGCCGCACTGACATACATTCCTCCTTTTTTCCCTTTTTCTTTTCGTCCGACTAAGGTCCGACTACTCAACCAAAAAGATCTCAACCAAAAAGTTGTCAGCATAAAGAGGTATTAAGTAACTATTTAGTTAATTGATATCGATTAGTTGTTACAAATATACAAACCCTAACACTTGGTAATAGATTAAAAAGGTAGGGACATTCTGTCAGTGTTGCCACTTTATGGAAAAAATTGGGACAATCGGTCACCTTTAGGTATGGCACCAGGGGGTTAACCACGTACTTATCCTTATTCCATGCAGTTCATTTTAAGGCCTTAAACTGAACGGCCTAGATTGGCACCACACACTCTTAAATGACAAACGTGACGTGACGTCACTCAAAAATAGACTGCAGAAAATGAGAGAGAAAGAGAATGAGATGGAGCTATATAAACTCCCATAAATGCAAACAAATTGTTCCGATCTCTTTGGATAAATGTCTCTGGTCGACTTATGAACGCCGAGCGAACGCTAGTTGTCAACAAAATCGTTATAGCGGTAAGTAAAGTGGAAATTAAGTATTAAGGGTGAGACCAACTTAATTTTTTTTACATTTAAAAACAACAAATGAAAAAAAAATGCTCAAATGGCTTGAAATATGCTTGAATTTGCTTGTGGAACTATTGAAATCTTTTATAACAATTATGGAGAAAGCAATTTTTATTAAATTTAATGTTTTACCCGACTGTGCCGAATTTGAACGTTATTTCCATGGGACTTTAGATTGATTTTTGCACCAGCGTGTATTGAGCAGATTGAGCTGGGAAATTTGCCTTCAGTCTTCTCCTTAATCATCAACCTATATCGTCCCACTGCTCAGCACGGGTTTCCCTTCACTTTCGTGAGGAGGATTAGGCCATAATCCACCACACGAGCCAGGTTCGGATTGGTGGATAACATACCTACCTCCGGAATAATTCTCGGGTAGGTATGTGGGTTTCCTCACGATGTTTTCCTTCACCGAAAAGCGAGTGATAATTACGGACATATGTTTTTTAAGAAACACATTGGTACGAGCCTGCACTGGGATTTGAACTCACGACCTTCTGCTTGGAAGGCGGACGTTCTCCCACTAGGCTACCACTGCTAGCATCTTGTCCTTAAATATTAAAATCCGTGTGTTAAGTACAGTAATTCGTAAGAATCGAAGTTTAAGTTATTCGAAGCACGCGTCCACCAATCCGAAATTTTGGGACGCACACGGTACCGACCTTTGAACAGTTAGAGGTATTTGTTACTGTGGTTAAGGATTACCCTAATAAATATTTTATTTATGAGTTTTCTCTTTTTTTGATGTAAAACTTCTTTACGCACGCTTGACTTGGGGAGTAAGCTGGTGAATGCGTTACGAAAAATGTGATCGGGCGAGGCGAACGGAAGTTGAGAGGGAGATATAAGTTAGTGAAGATAGAAAGAGAGAGTTACGTTTCGTTTATTTTTTACATATCTTTTTAGTATTTTTTTAAATCTTTTTGTAGTTGAAGTTTTATTTCTACTTTGTGTCCCAGTACACATTTTTTTTATTTGACTGAGTGACGAGACGAGCAAGTCGTTCACCTGATGGTAAGCGCTACGCTTGCCCAGAACAGTCACAGCACCACCCAGAACCCTGCATTGCTTAACCCTGCGCGGCGCACTGCGCTCGTCACCCTGAGACATCGGCTCTAAAGTCTCATATGGCCAGTAATGACGCTGGAAACAGTGCCCTTCAAACCGGAACACAGTAATGTATGCACACTACTGCTTGGCGGATGAATATCTGGCAAAGGTGACAATAAGATGTCTCAAACTAAATAAGTTAATAACCTTTGGACATTTCTGATTAATTGTTAACCATTTATTTATATTACCCACATTAATATTAAACTAATCGGTAAATTAACATAATTTAAAATTGAAAATTTTACAATTTTCGCAAATTTATTTAAATGACTTTCTTCATGTTTTTTGATAGATATATCTATTACCAGAAGAACTGGGTTTTACCCGACTGCGGAAAAAATGTTTAACCGACTTTAAAAAAGGTTGAGGATCTCAAATCGGTTCTATTGTTTTTTTGGTTTGTTACCTCTGACCTCCATCATTTATATACCAATTTGGATTTTATTATTTGAAAGGATATACTTTCATTTCAGTCCCGTAGAAATATCATCAAAATTGGTTTAGTATTATATCAAATATGCAAAATCCAGCCAAATCCAGTGAAGTTACTGGGCATATGAGACTTTAGAGCCGATGTCTCAGGGTGACGAGCGCAGTGCGCCGCGCAGGATTATGCATAGCAAAGTTTTGGGTGTCACTGTTACTTATATGGGCAGGCGTAGCGCTTACCATCAGTATTTTTGCTAGAAACAGTGCCCTTCAAACCGGAACACAGCAATGTTTTCACACTACTTGGTAATTATAGGGTACTAGCTGTGCCCTGGCACGCTTCGCTGTGGCACATTCGCACATCCGCTGATATGTCACTGATGAAAAAAATAGATAAAAACAATCCTCGATGCGGATTATATATCATGCTACAATTTCAGCTCGATCGGTGCAGAACTTTTTGAGTTCTTGAAGCGTACACAAACCAACATAACATTTATATATATAGATATATAATAGAAATAATAGGATTATTTTTAAATATAATTAAAAAAAAAACTCCCAAATATTCCCACAGAATGACTCAGTCAGCTATTTCTTAACTGTTTCCTATCACTGTGTTGGTCCGTGATACGTGCAGGCCTCTTAATCGATGGTGAGGGTACGGTACAATATTTTGATAGATTTTTTTCATATCATTAGAGTTTCAACTCACATCTGCTCAGAGCGAGCCAAAGCTGAGACGGGTAGCGTTGGCAGAGAAAGTGCTAATACTGTTAAAACAATTCTTTGAAGAAAAACTTCTTTACGCACGCTTTACTTGGGGAGTAAGCTTGTGAATGCGTTACGAAAAGTGTGATCGGGCGAGGCGAATGGAAGCTGAGAGGGAGATATAAGTCAGTGAAGACAGAAAGAGAGAGTTAGAGTTTTACTTCAATTGCGCGTAACGATTACACGCACACACTTTTTTAACATGTTATTTTGAACACATTCACTGCTTTGTGAGGTCGGATAAGCCACATGCGTGACTTGTCGCTGGTGCGGCAGTTAAAATCGCTTTCTTTCTCTCTGTGCGGGGGACTTTGTGAGGGCTTTGTGAGGCCGGAAAGGTCTCATGCGCACTGCAAAGAAGTTCAACTTTGCCTCTAAAAGACCTCATACGCACTGGCTAAAAGCTTATGAAAAATAGCCCCGCAGCGATCGTGGTAACTAGCTTTAATCAGCTTCTCGTATATATGAGCGCATTAATTCCGTTTTAGTGTTTCTATTTTGCCACACCGCCGCCATTTTATTTCCTATGACATGTATGGAAGGTTAATAAAAATAGGTTTGCGTTTTTTCTGCCATCTGTACCTAAATCCTCATTGCGAATTCTCTCAAGCCCGCTTCCATCGCGACACGTTTATAAAAGCGCGAAATAAACCGAACATTTTAGCATTTCGACTTAATTCGCGAGGTATAGTGTACTCCCCCTTAACAGTGTTGGAAAAAATAAAACATTTAGAGAAATTGGATTATCGCTGAAGGTGATTGTGAAGTGATTTTTTTATTAAAGGTGTTTTTTTTAGTAAGTACTTTCTTATAATAATAATAATAATCACTTTATTTCTGATATAAATATCCGTACAAAAATCTAATAGTTAACGAAATACACCATAAAAATAAATAAAAAATTTTGAATTGTTATTTTTTTTTCTTTTGTTCTAGTAAATTACACAGTACCATCGTAGTTATTTTAAAAATAAATATATTTACTCCTTGGCTCTTTGGATAGGCTTGTGTTCGGGATTTAGGTTATTTTTTTCTTTTTTTCTAAGATAGTCATAGGCACTTAAAAATGTGTAAATTTCATAAATATAGTTAAAAATTGCAATAAGTTTTAAATTTTTTGAAAAATTATATTTTTTTTTTACTAATTTATTCGGACTTATTAATTTCGTGAATTATAGAAAAAATACACGACACCGGCACATGGGTACATAGATCACAAGCCCTAAAGGACTCCCTGGAACTACGAGGATCAGGAAGAGAAAAAAAATAAAAAACATAGATGCAGAGCAATAACCTGTAGTTCACACAAATCTCTGCCCTGCGTGGGAATCGAACCTGCAACCTCACGCTTTGCAGTCAGCTCGTCACACATTGCACCACGAAGACTGTCGCCTTGTGGCTGTCTCTTTTTTTTTTTTTTGTTTCTTGTAATGTGTAGTTTAAAATGTAAATTAATTTCAGCTTATCAAAATGCGTCCAGCAATTAGAAGTTTATTAATATTCCTCCTGTTCACTGTTTACGGATATGCAGATGAAATTGACATGGAAGTTCACAGCGGGCTCATGCTCAAGATGTTAAGGGTAAGCTTCTTTCGTCCGACACAAACCTAAAACGATTTAAAAAAAAAAATTACATCGTGAAGGAAAACCTCAGAGCCATTGCTGAGGAATCCGACATACCTCCGAGAATTATTACGGAGGTGTGTTTCCCACCAATCCGGACCGGGCCCCCGTGGTGGATTATGGCCTAACCCTCCTCACGAATGTGACGGGAGACTCGTGCTCAGCAGTGGGACGTTATGGGTTGATGATGATGATGATATATTGTAGTGTATTTTTGTTTCTATTTTATTGATTTATATTGTTATTTAAGGTGTATTTTAATAGATGAAATATATTTATTGACAGAACTTAAATAACAAAATAAATAAAAGGAAAATTAACTAAAACTAAAAACTTAAAAATCTAACAAAAGAGGGTGTCCATGAGGCATGGCGCCAGGAACACTGGCTGCATTTCCACGTTGAATAGCAATAGCTATTCTCTGTGCGAGAAATGAGCCAGCCCTCTTGTCACCAGCGGCGTCGATTAAACGAGGAAATAATTGCTTGAAAAATTTCCTCGTACTCGGACCCCATGGACCAAAAGTTTCAAAGCCAAGCGGCACAAACACGTAATCACTAGATAGCGTCACGTATTTGCGCCGCTTGGCCTCTTCTGCTTCTAATAAATCAGATTATAATCATCGTATTTTTCAGGACATGGCGAGTAAGACAAATGCTACAGAAAGCTTAAACCTGCCAGCCAACGCTTCTTCCATCAGGGAGAATATTACAGACACTTTCAGGTGAATTCTTCTTGCTTTTTCTTCTTCGTCCAGACTGAGCTAATTCCTGTTGTTCATACCAGGGTCACAGCGGCCATAACAAATACCTGAGGACTCACCACGAACAGTTAAATCCATCCAGTTTAAGGCCTTAAACTGAACTGCCCTGCTAACTGTCACCACCAATATCGCTCAGCGTTCATAAGTCGACCAGAGACATTTATCTATATATATATACAGCAGTGCGGGTTCGCACGCCAGGCGTGTTTTCGCTTGCCGTAACATTTAAAAAACACAAACGTGTGTGTTTTCAGCAGTGAACGTGAAAAATCTTGCCTGGTTTTTTTTTATATATGATTATATTTTTAGCTGCGAGAACCGTACGTACGGCTATTACGCAGACGTGGACAACGAGTGCCAGATTTTCCACGTGTGTCTTCCTTCTCAGACTCCTTCTGGACGGAATATCACTTACAGATGGAGTTTCATCTGCCCCAATGAAACTATCTTCAATCAGGTTCGTTTTTTTTTTCATTGACGTAAGTGTTAGCTCTGTTAGACTAGTTCATTGACCCCGTATCAAGTTTTGTTACCAGGCAAAGCCAATATATTGCATCGCTTAGCAGATCTAGGCTTGAAAAAATAATTGTTAATTTTGTTGATTCTCTGTATATTGTTTCTACAGGACGATGTGGTTGCTTAGCGATAAAGTCCTATAAATAAAATAAAAAACCAAAGTTTTGTTACAATTATAGGATTTCTAGGATGTTACTGCCTTTGCACTGAAGGTTTATGTATTGGGTCAGTAGCTCCAGATGTGTCTACACAGTGAGACGGTGACTTGGGGGTTAGATCCGTTCTATTTCTGCCCATATCGTTGAAGCAATGAGCCATTGAGGAATTAAACTCATGACCTTCTATAAATTTTATTTATAAAAATTATAATTATTAATAATTATTATACCATCACCTCTTACTTACTTTACACTTACTTGCTGCGCAATGTGGTGCTTCCCCAGGTGCATTCTTCCAGAAGTATCTGGTAAAAGAACTACCTAACTCGTGTAAACGTCTTGTTTACAGGAAGTCCTAGTCTGCACTAGACCACGAGATTCCATCCCCTGTGAAAGCTCTCCAGACTACTACGATTTGAACATGGAAATTGGTAAAACTCCTCCTAAAAACGACTCTAAAGGTAAAGACGACGACAAAGACAACAAGAACAGGCTCCAAGCTAACGAAAGAGAGAGAAATCAAATTTACAACAATGAAAGAGTTCGATACCAACAGAAAAGAAGACCCGACAACAGGAAGCAAAACATTATCGTCGATAAGCTTTTCAAAGAGTTAGTTGATGAAGAAATGAAGGAAAAGCTACAGGATATGGATTTCGGAGACAACACTGAAGAAATATTCCCTGATGTTATCACTGACGAAGTTCTACAGGATAACAGACCTGAAGCCACTGGAAACAAAGATGAAATTGCAATGAGAGATGATGAAATTAACGGTAGGCTGGCACTTGAGAGGAGTGTAGGAACTAACTCTAAAAAGAGCTCGTTCCGGTTCAGATCCGACGTTTAATTTTAGATTTTGAGTTAAATTCTCGAGAGGCCAATCTGTAAGTAGATTTAGACATAATGTAAATAGAATAACGACTTAATAAAAAATAACAGATGAATATGGGTTTTTGTTTTTTCCTTTTCCCTTAGTTAAATTCATTAGGTGGGATACTTCCTCAGGCGAACTCTTGAAAAAGAACCCAACTATTATGAAAATTAGATTTACAATTAAAATTTTATTTCTGAATTTAATTTCGTTTACAAATTCAGCGTGATTGCTACAACTGTGTATTCCTCCACGAATGTGAAACAATTTAATTACAACCAATTTAATAGCTTCTTTATCAATGAAACCAATTAATGCACGTCGCATTGTTTCATGGTTTGTTTCACGCCAAATTATGACTTTTCAATAGTCAATTATTTGTTTGTCCACAGTTACGGCACTACTGTAGGCAATCCTATTTAAAATGGGAAGTAAAAATTAAAAATGCGCGTTATTTTTTTAATCATTTTTGTATATAAATTCATCACAGCCGAAAACAGTGAGTCCAAATATATAGATCTTTTACCAGATAAGGAAAAGGAAGAATTTTTAGAAAAGATAGCGAGAAGAATTCTTGATGAGGTTCAAGCTAAGGATGATAAACCAAAATCCAGCGGGGAAATGTCAGAAGATCAACTTAACCAACATGACGCGTATGTTCGGAAACTTTTGAAAGAAGAAGCGCAAAATCTCAGGAAAAAGGCAGGGGAAGATTCTAATAAACATCCGGATCCAGATACTACTGTTGTGGGATTAAATAAAAAAGAGACAAACAATGAAGATCGCTATGTTGACCTTACACTACGTACAGAGCAGGCTAATACAAAAAAGAACAGACGAGTATTCACAGGACTTTCGCAGGATAGTGAAAATATTTCGAATCAAGACAGAACTAATTATGACGAGTCAGATGTAGATATTCAAGTAAAAAATATAAGGAAAATTAAAGAAAATGCAGATGTAACTAATAAAGTAATTGAAACTGAAGGTATGGCAGCAACTGTGACCACTACAGTACCTATTTTGATAAATAATGACAATCTATCAACTAGGGAAAATATCGACTACGAACAGAAAACGTATGTCCTTCCAGATAGTCTTAATACTGATAAGTATTCAGATGAAAAAAAAGCAGTGAAAACTCAGAATGAAATTGAGACTACAATACATTCTATCTCTGACAATAATCTTGCAGAAACTGCGGTTACTACACAAACTAGTATCACCGATAGTAATAATCAAAATAGTAGTACAAATTCTAAAGAAAGCGTAGACACAGGTTCATCAAATAATATAAATAGTATTAAAAATTCAGATATATTTTATGATACTACAACTAGCGAATCAGCTATTACAGAAGAAGCAAACATTTCACACTATGCAGGTTCGAGGGTTATAAGGTCGTATGGTGAAAACGTAGATATAGATTTGCATCAAGATAGTAATAATTCTAATATTGATAATGATACATATTTCAACATAACTACACAATCTTCACAAGTCCAAGATACAAGAACTGCAAGTGAGAGTACTTCTAAAGTTAACTCTGACGAAAAGTTAGGAGATTCTAAAGTTATCAATATAGATATAACTTCTACAAAAGATAAACCTACATTAGCTACTACAGACATGCCTTATGTTACTCAAAATGATAAAGATATGAATACAGACCAAAGCGCTAGTAAAATAAATATTAGTATTGAAGCAACCACTACAAAAATAGAAGAACTGACAGCTGTTACTCTGACAAATAGTAAAGATATAGCATTAAAAGAAAATAATATATCGAGACCAAATGAGGATGTGAAACCGAAATTAGAGCTGGTTCCACTTTACTTAAAAGAACCAGATAAGAAGAAAGTAGAAGAAAAGACGTTGTCCACAAGTAATATCGTCTTGATCAATGGCTTAGTAAAGATGCTTAGACATGATCTTGTAAACAAAGGTGAACATTTAGATGTACCGCAAATCAAAACTAAAATGAAGGAATATAAGGTTTATGAAATTTGTAAGTACACAGATTTAGTTCTCATTGTCTTAATAAAGGCGTGCAATAATGTGTCGAGAGATAGTAGCCAAGCAGTAACTTATGAGTTTTGCAACGCAACAACACTGAGTTTGATCCTCGGCCCTCCACCAAATTCAATGACTTATTGCGAATTGCCATATCTTCGTTCTTTGTAAGGCACGTTAAGCAGTCAGTCCTGGTTTTTATCGATTTTCTTATGTCTAATTATACAATTTCCACTTAAATAATCATTATTGACACATATTTTAGCTCCAGACGCCATTCCATTTGTTAAAGCAAAGTCTCAACCATCGAAACTTGATTCTCGACATAAAAAATCCAAAGTGCAGAAGACAGCTATAACAGATATCAACAAAGAGCAGCCATTCTATGTCCCGATATACAACTATTCTCCTGATAATGCTTTCTACAATCCTGACAATGTATTTGGACCCAACGATGATGCTGATGGTGGTGGTGGTGGTGGTGGTGGCGATAAAGATGATTTCAAAGTCATCAAAGAGTATGTAGACAAGGATAATGATTTTGAAAAAGATCGTTATCAACCGATTGAAAACGATAGTGATGAAAATTTAAACAAATTCGACTGGGATTATTACTACCAAGACAAACATCTGAGAAAGTTAAGATTCGGAATCAAAACTGACGCGAATCCAGGTCAATATGAACCGTCCAGGGTAGAACTACCACCAGTGATGAAATATTCTAAAGTTATCTCTACCGAAGTTAATCCTAGCGATAGCTTTGATATAAATTATTATCCTGGACGTAAAGAGGAAAACACAAGAAGTAAGACGACGCCCAAACAATCAACTAATTTATTTGATCCGGAATTTAAATATTCAACTGATGCAGTAAGACGGATTAGGCAACTTTTATTCCAAACGAAGAATTGGAGCTTCATACAGCCAATTAAAGATCGGACCACCACAACACCAGAACCCGAACCCGAGGAGCTAGAAAATGAAAATTCCCATCTCATGAGAGCAAGGAGTTCTAAAAAGAAAACCAATGACGTCGACGACAAAAGTCCGGTTGAAAAGTATCTGAAAAGAAAGAAAAAAGATGGACCTTATTTCTTCGCCTATAAGCACAAGCATAGAAACATCCGGGTTCCTCTACGTTTCAATGCTGACAGCTATTCAAAACTGGAAACACAGAATGTTAACAAACGCCCAATATTAAGAAAGAAAAAAGGTGGGACTGACTATGAGTTGATGAAAGAGATCTTAAACATGGTGCCTGGAGGGGAAATAATGCCAATACTGCAGAAATTGCAAGAAGCTGATATACAAAAATTGGAGAGAACTCAAGCTGGTTCTAATGAACTTGATATTTATGTAACAGTACTGGGAGATATGATAAAAGAAAACAACAAAGCGCTGAAACAGTACGCCTGGCTAGAAACAACTGTTGAATTGCAATCAGCGTTTAAAAAAATTATAGATATTACGTAAGTTAACACAAATCCTAATTTTATACACGCTTTTGTTAGCTTGACATGTTACAGAATCTTTTCAACGTACCTTATTCTCTCCAACTTTAAGACGTCCAATTAAGTTGGAAATTTGCACACATATTGAGGACCCATGACGATACGAAAAGCGTGAATTTTTACGTTTTTAAATTTGTCTAATTTAAAAATAATTTGGTCTCAATCCCAAATTTTTGTATCAAATTTAATTCAAACTTATTAAGTCGTTTTGAGATGATTGACAAACAAACAAAATTCCAAACTTTCACATTTAGTTTTCTTTATTTCTTCTTCTTTCTTCCCTATTCTTTTCTATTGTCTCTTCTTTCTTCTTTTTTTATTGTCAATTACATTATTAGAATATAAATTTACATATCCAAGAGAGAGTACACAACACATAGTATAAGTCCTTAAAATGCAACTCCAAAAGTGGTATTCCATAAAACAAAGAAGATTTAAGAAAAAGAAATTTGAATAACAAAGCTTTATCTATTTTCCAGTGAAGCAATCCAAAACCACGATAAATTACACCCGTCAGACCTTGAACTCCTCAAATTCTTAATATATCTCTACAACCTAGCTAGAGAAGAAGTTAAAATAGACCATATCTTCGGCGCAGAACTTCGAAATATATTGCCTAAAAGCAGAATTAAGAATAGAGGAATCATCAAAGAAAGTGGCCTTCTAAACAGAGCTTGGCTTATCAGGATGCTAGATGCTGATGAGGCGATAGCTGATGATGATTTGAGAGACTTTAATGAATTTTTAGATGATCTGCAAACGGCTTTGTATGATGTAAGTATAATGGGGTTTATAGTTAAATTAAAGAATTTAGTTTCGGTTCCTCAGTAGTTCTTTGTAGTTCAAAGTACGGACGCTCCATAAAAAAACAAATTTGGTTGTCTTTAAAGTTGGTTCACGGACGATAGTTTAACGTGACAACGTCATAACAAGACATTGATGAAATGATTGCATACTTTTATGAATAAAATTGAATAATTTTTTCATAATAAAAGAATAAATACTTGAAATTATACTAGTAATCAGATTTTTAAAATGCATAAATAATTGACCTTTATTTCCGAAATTGCTGTTGTAATAAGCAATGAAAACCACATTAGCTTTTCACTTCACTTTATAAACAGCCGACGAAACAGTTCACGTGTAGATGTAAGTTGTGTGCTGCCGCTGTCTTTGTTCTCCATTGTTTTTTAATTTTCAGTTACACATGGCTTTCAAATACATTTCAATGGTGACGTCATTCAAAAAACAAAACTGGCTCGAAGACCTCAAAGTATTACATACAGACTCTAAAAGGAAACAACTTCTTGAACTAATTCTACACATGACTACAGCAAGACTTCTAGAACTCATAGATGGATCCGCCAAGAACGGTCTAGATGATGACTACTTGGCCTACGTTGAGAAGAACGATGAAGAAGTAGTGAGAATGCAAGAAGAATTTGTGTTTATTATTAAGTTGTTAGAAGAATTAAAACTTGCAGCATTGTAGTTCATTTTGTATTGTTTTTTATTGTAGTTGAAACTGTATTTTAGATAAAAAGTGGCTTGATCATGATGATGACTGCTGACTGCGAAGTGTGAGGTTGCGGGTTCGATTCCCACGCAGTATGACACACAAATATTTGCTCTGAGTCTGTGTGTTTGTAGGACCATGGTCCTCGTAGTTCCTGATTCCCTAGATACAGGGAATGCGATTTATGGGTCAGGATCTATACATGTAAACGTGAATCGTTATTCTTAATATTATAATTCTTCTGTAAGTGTGTTTGTCACTAAACTTTTCCTAAACGGCTGGACGTATTTCCATGAAACTTTGTGTGTGTTTGAGTGGATCCCTGGATGGTTTGAAAACACAATTGGAGCCAACTGCAATCGGGTTTTAGGTTATTTTTTCAGGGCAGGACAATTTCTATATCGTCCCGCTGCTGAGCACGGTTCACGGATCTCCCCTCACTTTCGCGAGGAGGAACACACACCCACTCACTCTTCTCACTTTTGTAGAAATAAAACAGAATTATTAAAAAAAAAAACAAACTCATAATTATATTTTATAACTTAAAGCAAAGCCTATTTATATTATTATGTTTCTGTCTTATATTAATTTATAATACATCACATAAGCAAAGTTTGGTACAACTTGGTTTCTATTAATTTTTACATTATAATTAATTATGACTTATATTTACTTTTATTTAACTATAACTAAGTATAATTAGGACCAATTTTTCATTCCACATATCTGTCTATATATATAAAAATGTTATGTTGGTTTGTGTACGCTTTAAAAACTCAAAAAGTTCTGCACAGATCGAGCTGAAATTTTAACATGATATATAATCCGCATCAAGGATTGTTTTTATCTATTTTTTTCATCAGTGACATATCAGCGAATGTGCGAATGTGCCACAGCGAAGCGTGCCAGGGCACAGCTATATTTTTATAATTATTTATTCAACAGTCTGATAGGGTATTATACGGTTAATAATCTTTACCCAATGAATTAATTTTTCTGCTTCTTCATGCCTCATAATATGAGCTTTTTGACGTTTGTTGACATTTGATTAATTATTAAAAAGTTTAAATATCTCATTGACACTGGCTGAAATAAAAAATAAACCTGTCTCCCTCTATCTCGTAAAGTGACCCATTTCTGTCCCATTCACGCATAAACCAGCGTGAAGTTGGTTTTTCGAGGTTTTATGCATTGGAATAAAACTTCAAATAACCATATGCCTGCTATCCACTGTATGAATAAATTAAACAAACTATTCATCTCATAAGAAAGCCTAATAGCTTATCCGTTCATTAGTTATTCAATAGTTTATATGAGCAATGAAAAATTGGCTCTTAAAAAGCAAAATAAATACAGCTTTGGTTATGCAACAAAATAGTGAGACTAATTATTTCCATTAAAGCAGCAAGCTAACCGGTTTATTTTTATTTGGCAATTTTGCGAATCTTCACGCAACCTGTGTGTTTACTGTTTACTGGCCTTGCATCGTAACTAAACTCAATCAGCTGTGCGGGCGCACACAACTGGTGTGAGAAAATTGTCATTACAGCAGTGCGGGTTCGCTCGCCAGGCGTGTTTTCGCTTGCCGTAACATTATAAAAACACAATCGTGTGTGTTTTCAACAGTCAATTATTTTTATCGCTTCTAAATAAATACATTGCACATAACTTCAGCGGTTATGTTAGATTTTCTACGCTTCTGTTTCCAAATCGGCTTCTATTTCTTCAGGGGTCCGCAAATCTATAGCGAAGCGCTTCTTCATGCTCGGTGGTCGTTCGTCTAACTCTGAAATAAGCAATAAATAATTATTACAAAAAGTACTTTAAAAATAAAAATAAATTATTGCCTGAGTCACGAGACGACCAGTCACTTGATGGTAAGCGCTACGTCTGCCCATAACAGTTAGAGCGCCACCCAGATCATTTCACTGCAAAATCCTGCGCGGCGCACTGCGCTCGTCACCCTGAGACATCGGCTCTAAAGTCTCATATGTCCAGTAATTTCGCTGAAAACAGTGCCCTTCAAACCGGAACACACTACTGCTTGGCGGATTAATATCTGGCGGCGGTGTGGTACTTCCCCAGACGGCCTCTTGCAGAAGAGGCCTCTCACTACTTTACGGGAAGTTCTAGATTGGATTGGCTCAGAACGGGGATGAATGGCGTAAGAGGCAGGAGACTGCAGCTAGGTTCACATTTGTCTGACGTGTCGTGTCGTGATGCATTAGAAAGGTATCGGTTTCATAAATTTCCACAAGCCGCCACAACACACTGCATCGGAGAAATGTGAACGCTACCATATTAAATGTATGAAACCGATACCCTTTCTGATGCATCACGACACGACACGTCAGACAAATGTGTCGGCAGCTTTATGACCTGCAGTATGTTGAATAAGCTGTAATTATAATAATTATGATGATTGATGGCTTGATTAATGCAAAATTCATGCGAAGCCAAAAAATAAAATAAAAAAATAACAACCTGGCGTGGTCTGCATTTCTTTAACTCTTCTAGAATAATCTTGGAACGCAGCTGCTAACGAGTAGGTCAATCTTCTGGCTGCATTTCTGGAAAGAGTAGAATAAGTTATTGTTCAAAATATATTAGTTCAGACAAGCTTATATAAAATGGTAAGTACATATATAAATTATAAGTTACTCTCTGTCAATGTAGCTTTCCATTAGTGATTTTTTTTATCTCGGTGCAGTGGTTTAGCCGAAACCTTACATATTTCCATAAAAACTTTCATTCCCTATTTTTACTTTACCCCATCAAGGGTAAAATTTTTACAAACTTTGAATGCCAAATATATTTATATTTAATTAAAAGCCTTAAATATAAGTTTAACGATTCTAGCTTTTAAAATGACGAAACTTTCATACAAACTTTCAAGCCCTTACAATGCTTTTATCGCATTATAAAGTACCCTATGTCCTTTCTTAGGCTCTAGACTATCTCTGTATCAAATTTCATTTCAATCGGTTCAGTAGTTTAGGCGTGAAAGAGCAACAGACAGACAGAGTTACTTTCGCATTTATAATATACTAGCTGTGCCCTGCCACGCTTCGCTGTGGCACATTCGCACATTCGCTGATATGTCGCTGATGAAAAAAATAGATAAAAACAATCCTTGATGCGGATTATATATCATGCTAAAGTTTTAGCTCGATTGGTGCAGAACTTTTTGAGTTTTTGAAGCGTACACAAACCAACATAACATTTTTATATATATTAGAAGTAGGGATAAGGTAAAGGGAGCGTCATTAATTATTATATGTAACTTGTCAAATCAGCTGCTGTATGGAGATTGCGGGGAGTGGACTTTGCCTTGTCGAGTTATCAAATTTCGGTTGTATCCCACGATGTTAGATAAACTTCTAGTAATTCTATGTATTGTGAAATTCCATCTACGAGATCTGGGTTAGCTTATGATTAGATACTTCTATATAGATAGATAAGTCTTTAAATATAAATAAAATGCCACATTTATCTTTTTTATGTCATCTGATAATGTGATTGAATATTGCAAGTAATGTTCTCTCATCTACTAACTTATGTATGACTTATTCTGCGTCATTGTAGAAATATTTTTTTATTTCACTGACTGATGAGACGAGCAAGACATTCATCTGATGGTAAGCGCTACGCCTGCCCATAGCAGTTACAGTGCCACCTAGATCATTGCATTGCATGATCCTGGGCGACACTGCATCCTGAGACATCGGCTCTAAAGTCTCATATGCTTAGTAATGTAGCTAGAAACAATGCCCTTCCAACCGGAACACAGTAATGTTTGCACACTACTGCTTGGCGGATGAATATCTGGAAAAGTTGTGGTACTTCCCAGTTGTCTCTTACAGAATAGGTTGCCTGGTAATGAGTGGATAATTCTGCAGGTTCATGTGGGAGTCAGAATGAATGTTTTCATTCTTACTTTATTTCTTTCTTCCTAACAACATAAGAACAACAATGCAATATAGACAGAACAAAGACAGACAGAACAACAAACACAAATCAAACAAAAAAAAACAACAAACACAGACACCAACGACAATATAGACAGAAGGAATAGGGTGACAACAATCCTCACCTGCTCTCACAAACGAAAGCATGACACTCAAACGGGTTTAACCCCTTCACGTCCGCGTTGTCCTTGACGATGATCATGGAGAAGACCCTGGTGTAGACCAGGTCCTGGACGCCGTAGGAGATGGACTCGATGTTGAAGAACACTGCCATGTGCTCGAACTCCTCGCGCTTGGCTCCATGATTGATGGTCTCCAAGTGGACTCCATCTACTGTGATGGTAAGTCTTACTATGGGCAGGATTTGACCTGAAATTGAGAGGAAACCAGGTCATCATCATCATCTTCATCGGAAGTCAATAGGTTAGTTATAGGTAAGCGTGCACCATCGTAGACCGCATCGTCGCTTAGCATCAGGTGAGATACCGGTGGTAGGCCTCTTCTGCAAGAAACCGCCTGAGGAAGTACCACGCCTTTGCCAGATTTTCATCCGCCAAGCAGTAGTGTTCAAACAATACTGTGTTCCGGTTTGAAGGGCACTGTTTCCAGTAAAATTACTGGGCGTGTAAGACTTTAGAAACGATGTCTCAGAGTGACGAGCGCAGTACAGTGCCGCGCAGGATTATGCCATGCAAATTTCTGGGTGGCACCGTAACGTATGATACTTACATACATATGTTTTTTCAAGAATCACACACATGTATGTTGATCATATTTGTTTTTTTTTAATGATTACAATTTAAATGATTTGAGTTTTGTGGTTAGTAGTGAGACGTCAGAACTTTCATCATCATCCACCCATAACGTCCCACTGCTGGGCACGGGTCTCTCCTCACTTTCGTGAGGAGGGTTAAGCCATAATCCACCACGTGGGCCCGGTCCGGATTGGTGGACACTGAACTTTACCTGGAGGTAATGCCTTAGCAGCTGCAACCATAAGGTCTACGGGTTTCCGTGTGTGTTTGATACCCCACAATCCTCTAGCGTCGCTCTGTCCTAGGTATTTGACCTGGAAACCAAAGGAAAATGGATCTTATTTTTTTTTATTTGACTGAGTGACATGTCGTTCGCCTGATGGTAAGCGCTACGCTTGCACATAACAGTTACAGCGCCAGCCAAAATTTTTCATTGCATCATCATGTGTTTAGCAGTGGGAGGCCTCTTCTCCAAGAGACCGCCCGGGGAAGTACCACACGTTTGCCAGATATTCATCCGCCAAGCAGTAGTGTGCAAACATTACTGTGTTCCGGTTTGAAGGGCATTGTTTCCAGCGAAATTGCTGGGCATATGAGACTTTAGAGGCGATGTCTCAGGGTGACGAGCGCAGTGCAGCGCCGCGCTGGATTTTACATTGAAAAAGGTCAAAAGGTTGTAGCGTTGGCATAAAAAGTATTCTGTCTAGTTTGTAATATTAAAAATTCATACATTTGTGTTAATCAGCGCTCATATCAAGGGTCAAATAACTTGACACCAATCGTTTGGTAGCGGATTCGATACCGCTCAGGGCTCATCATCATCATCATCAACCCATAACGTCCCACTGCTGGGCACGGGTCTCTCCTCACTTTCGTGAGGAGGACCGCTCAGGGCTATTTTTTTTTATTTCACTGAGTGACGAGATGATCAAGTCGTCCACCGGATGGTAAGCGCTGCGCCTGCCCATAGCAGTGACACCCAGAACTTTGCATTACATAATCCCACACCCTGAGACATCGGGTCTCATACGCCCAGTAATGTCGCTAGAAACAGTGCCCTTCAAACCGGAACACAGTAATGTTTGCACACTACTGCTTGGTGAATAAATGTGTGGTACTGCCCCAGGCGGTCTCTTGCAGAAGAGGCCTCCCACTACACATTTAGATCATAATATTTGACTTATTTTTCCTATATCATAGAATAGAATAGATAACTCTTTATTACTTTTCTTTATTTTCATTATGAAATTTGTTATTAAAAGTGAATTATTGTTGCCTATTCGCAATAAATGATTTGAGTTTTGAATTTTAATAAGAATTCACTCTGCAAAACTGAATCCTATAGAATGTTATAACAAAACTGTACATTTATAAGTATAGCAGACAAACACAATAAACTGTAAATTGCGTTACAAACGGAGCATGACTGACGGGATGTGACGTCAGTGGTTAAATATGTGGGCCTCATTATACATGGCCACAAAAGACATACAGAATGGACACTCTCTACCCCGCGATCCGCGTCCCCGCACCTTTACCCGGAATCCGAGGGCCAATTGGGAGGTCTGTCATTACTACACGCAGAAACGTTTCGGTCGCGTCGTATCAGTAAAAGTTACCCATAATGGTGTCCAATTTGGCACCACGGTGTGACTTGAATAAGTAAAGAGGGTCACCAATTAAAGGGATATGAGAAAGTTAGTGGTTGTAGTGGGAGGTCTCTTCCGTAAGAGACCACCTGGGGAAGTACCACACCTTTACCAGATATTCATCCGCCAAGCAGCAGTTTGCAAACATTACTGTGTTCCGATTTGAAGGGCACTGTTTCCAGTGACATTACTGGGCATATGAGACTTTAGAGCCGATGTCTCAGGGTGACCTGGTAAAAGTACGAACCTGGAATGATATGGGTAAGTCGTCCACTGTTACTGGCCCTTCGCTGTCCGCCATTTTGTTATCGGCTTTATCTCTTTTGATGTCTCTGCTTCATAGTTCTTCTGTAAGAAAGAAACAGAACGGTTAAGAAGATACAATACCTTATGGTCGTACGGCGGTGGGATATATCGCGACAAGAACGTGTTATCTCACGTTGAGGATATAGCACGTTAGTTGCCGTAAATTAGTGTGCAAAATTTCATCAAAATCAGTTCAGCCCTTTCGGCGTTAAAGCCAAACAAACAAATTTAAAAAAGCTGCGACGATATGGAAAATTTTGCCTTATATCGAAACACGTTATAAAGAGTTTGCACTGTATATAAAATATGATAATTATGAATACTTCACACTGGCCAAATATACTAATCGTAAGAAGCAAAATTAAATTAAAAAAAATTGGTTTTTAGTAAAATTGGTTTACGGACGATATTCTAACGTAACAACGTCATAACGAAACATTGATGAAATGATTGCATACTTTTATGAATTTGACAACGTCTAATAAATCAATGAACGCCGGCTGCATGCACGAAAAAGTTGACACATTGTCCCGTTACGCTCATTGTACGCCTGCGCCGCATCTATCTCTCTTCTCTTCTTGACAGGTTAATAATTCTCGCATTTTAAATATCTGATTACTAGTATAATATCAAGTATTAATTCTTTTGTCATTAAAAATGATTCAATTTTATTCATGAAAGTATGCAATCATTTCATCAATGTTTTGTTATGACGTTGTCACGTTAAACTATCGTCCGTAAACCAACTTTACAGACAACCGATTTATTTTTATGTTGACTTTAGTTTGATGAGAACGCTATTAATATTACAGAAACTAGTTTTACCCAGAAGTATAAGTATAATTAGAAAGGTGACATTTCTACAGTCAATTTAGATCAATGTTACAATTTCGTAACACTGTCTGCGATATTTTAGAGAGTCGTGCCCAGAGATAAAAGATTACTATCGGTGCATTATTGCGAAAAAAAAAAATGTTTATTAAGTTAACATACCTAAATGAGACTTAATTTACAGTGCGCTCAAATATGTCAATAAACCACCAAACTGCGGTCACGTACCAATGTGTTTCTGTAAAACATATGTACGTAATTATCACTCGCTTTTCGGTGAAGGAAAACATCGTGAGGAAACCCACATACCTACCCGAGAATTATTTCGGAGGTAGGTATGTTATCCACCAATCCGGACTGGGCCCCCGGATTATGGCCTAACCCTCCTCACGAAAGTGAGGAGAGACCCGTGCCCAGCAGTGGGACGTTATGGGTTGACGATGATGACTTAGGACCATAAAAAATTTAACTATATATTATTTGTGTGTCCCATTCTCTGCGTGGGGGAAACCGTCCATGTTTCCGTAAATTATCCACCTGTTCTAATAAAACAATGAAACAGCTGGTTGATGAACCCCTCTTTTTTGTCAGTCGGAACAACAGCTGTTCTTGACATCACCCTAATATTATAAACTGGCTGCGCCCCGCGGCTTCACCCGCGTATTGCAGCTAGTCTTATGTAATGTGAAAACCAGGTCATTGTGCTGGTGGATAGCGCCACACCGTAGTGACACTGCGCTCGTCACCCTGAGATTGAAATGGCCGCATTTTCGAAAATGAATATAAAAGAACAATGCACTTCTAATTAAGTAATTACATAATTATAATTAACGAATACGAGTAACGCGAGAATTTTGAGACAAACAATAATTTAAGGCTCTAAAATAATTATTTAATTATTATTTATTGTAATTCTTCTGTACTGTGTTTATTTTTGTTTCTGGTGTACAATAAAGAGTTTTCTATTCTATTTTATTTAACTTTATTTAGCACTAGCTGCGGCCCGCGATTTCACCCGCGTTAAGTGTTGTCCCGCAAAAACTATTATTTTTACTGGATAAAAAGTATTCTATAAGTTAATACAGGTAGTAAACTATACGTGTACCAAATTTCATCAAAATCCGTTAAGTAGTTTTTGCGTGAAAGAGTAACAAGCATCCATCACAAACTTTCACATTCATAATATTAGTAAGATAAAAGCAGATTGTTCACCTGATGGTAAGCGCGACGCCTGCCCAACATAACAGTGCTACCCAGTATTCTGCATCACATAATCTTACGCGGCACTGCACTGCGCTCGTCACCCTGAGACATCAGCTCTAAAGTCTTACACGCCCAGTAATTTCGCTGGAAAGAGTGCCCTTCAAACCGGAACAAAGTAATGTTTGCACACTACTGCTTGGCGGATGAATATCTGGCAAATGATATCTTAATAATTTAACCATTTATTGTTAAAGTGAATATGTAACTAAATATTCTGTGAATATTTCAAGCGTAACCAGTTTTGGTTGAAAATGGCAGCAACATAAAAAATAAGACGCCGCAGTACGATTGAATCGCTATAAGATGTCATGGTACGCCTCCAGTTCAGTTTAAGGCCTTGAACTGGATGGATTTAACTGTTCGTGTAATAATTAATAATCTATAGTGTCTCAAAATGAGAAAAGTGTGGTGTTAAAACTTATGTTAAGCGTCTACCTGTTGCCGTTATCAATATCGAGCAAAAACGAGCAAAAAAATTACGTTTGTTGTATGGGAGCCCCCTTAAATATTTATTTTATTCTCTTTTTTAGTATTTCTTGTTATAGTGGCAACAGAAATACATCATCTGTGAAAATTTCAACTGTCTAACTATCACAGTTCATGAGATACAGCCTGGTGGCAGACGGACAGACAGAGACAGCGGAGTCTTAGTAATAGGGTCCCGTTTTACCCTTTGAGTACGGAACCCTAAAAAGGGACGTAATAGTAAAACGCGTTATTTATGCACGTTTTTTGTTATCTTCCGCAGTTTTCCTGTAAGTCACGTGGTTATATCGTTATGAGCACTCTCTAGATCTTATCGGAACCTTGCTTCTGTGGCTATAATTGTTTCTTATCAGTGCTAAAGACTGTTATCTTTGGCGAAATGGCTGTCGGCTTCTTTAGAATAAAGAGTCTGATTTTTATCGTCGATGTAAAAGAAAACTCATAAATAGCGAATATTTAATAATACATTATTTATTTCCACCGACAACCTTTGACGCTCCGTCGCTTCTCTCCAAAGGTTGACTGGAAGAGATCGCTTTTAGCGATAAGTCCACCCATTGTCCTCTAGCTATTTTTATAAATATCATTTTTATTTCTATATTTTTCCCTGTACGTTCTGTATTTCTGACCTAGTGTCCAATAAAGTATTTTATATTCTATTCTATTTTAGTGAATTAAATATGACACTTAGGGGGTTTTTTTTTCGTTGAGACGAGCAAGTCGTTTACCTGATGGCTAAGCTGACTAGCTGCGGCCCGCGTTTTCACCCGCGTAGTTCCCGTTCCCGTGGGAATATGGAGATAAAATAGAATTTATGTTACTCGCTGATAATGTAGCTTTCCGTTGGTGAAAGAATTTTTAAAATCGGTTTAGTGATTCAGGCGTGGAAGCCTTACAAACAAACAAGCTCACATTCGTATTTATAATATTAGTTAGTATGTAAAAGAAAATGTATTAACCTAAATAGTTAATTAAATATGGCAGTTAAGGTTTCTTCAAAACTTAAAACTGAATTAATTTATTGTAAGTAGGTAAAACTAATTCACTTTTACAAGTCTCATATCAATCAATCAATCAACAACCCATAACGTCCCACTGCTGGGCACGGGTCTCCCCTCACTTTCGTGAGGAGGATTAGGCCATATATCCACCACGGGGGCCCAGTCCGGATTGGTGGATAACATACCTACCTCCGAAATAATTCTCGGGTAGGTATGTGGGTTTCCTCACGATGTTTTCCTTCACCGAAAAGCGAGTGATAATTACGTACATATGTTTTACAAGAAACACATTGGTACGAGCTTGCACTGGGATTTGAACTCACGACCTTCTGCTTGGAAGGCGGGCGTTTGAAGGAAAACATCGTGAGGAAACCCACATACCTACCCGAGAATTATTTCGGAGGTAGGTATGTTATCCACCAATCCGGACCGAGCCCCCGTGGCGGATTGTGGCCTAACCCTCCTCACGAAAGTGAGGAGAGACCCGTGCCCAGCAGTGGGACGTTATGGGTTGATGATGAATTAATGATGATTAATTATTAATTTAAATATGATTTCATGCAATTATTTAGAACGAAAAAACCTTGCCGCCATATTGTTATACACCAGTATTAGCAAACACAGTTGCGTCAATACTGGGACGTCCATTGTCTTCGTCAGTATTCCGCAATAAAGTTAACATCCAGTAAAGCGGCTTAACACGTTCACTGCTGAACTGTTTTACTTTTTTTTGGCTCTTGCGAATCTTCACACAACGTGTGTGTTTACTGTTTACTGGCGTTGTCGTAACTAAACTCAATCAGCGGGCGCACACAACTGGTGTGATTCAATTGTCAATACAATAGTGCGGGCTCGCACGCCAGCCGTGTATTCGCTTCTTTTTTATTTGATTTAGTGAGGAGACGAGCAAGTCGTTCACCTGATGGTAAGCGTTACGCCTGCCCATAACAGTCACAGCACCACCCAGAACACTGCGTTGCATAATCCTGCGCGGCACTGCACTGCGTTCGTCACCCTGACACATCGGCTCTAAAGTCAATAATATTATATAATATCTAATCGGTTTATGGTTTAAAATAAGAAGTTTTAGTGCTTTTTCAAAGGTGCATAATCTACTTAGAAAAAAAAACGTTGTGAATTAAGGAAATCCGCCTTTATTGAAAAAGGGAATTATCTTACACTAGCTGCGCCCCGCGCTTTCACCCGCGTAGTTCCCGTTTCGTCCCACGGGAACATACTATCGGGTTAAAAAGTACCCTATTACTCAATCCTGGTTATAAACTATCTGTGTTCCAAATTTCATTCGAATCCGTTCAGTAGTTTTTGCGTGAAAGAGGAACAAACATCCATCCATCCATCCATCCATTCTCACAAACTTTCGCATTTATAATATTAGTAGGATATATTTTTTTGTATGTAGATTTATATCTCTGAAACTCTTCAATGAATTTTAATGATTCTCTTTTAATTTGAAATGATACTCCTCCAGGATGGTTCTCTGTAAATTTTATGTTTTTTATTTTTTCAGTTTTTTTTTTTGTTATTTCCAGAGCTATCCCGCTAATTGCTTCTGGGCTTGCCGCGACGTCGTCTAAAATTTATAAGACAATTATTCACAAAAAAATAAAACTATTTTACATTTCATTTATCAAAATCAATCAAGCCGTTTGGGATAGAATGCGCCAATGTACCAATCACAAAGATCAAAAGATCGCTTTTCAGATACAAAACAATTTTCCTGAAATTCCACTAAATGAGTACAAAAGCTTTATCGATATTAGTTTGGATAATATAGTCTTATCAATTTATCTTTTTTTTTTATCTGTAACGATAAGAGTTTCACCAAAAACAGTTCGGCCTATTGCTGAAATACTGTTTCACGATTTAGTTAGAATCGTTCGTTCGACTTCGTTCGCTCTGTTACTTGAAGAAATATAATTGTACTAGCAGCGCCCCGTGGCTTCACTCGTGTTAACTATTACCCAGATGTTCCGTTGTTTTTTACGGAATTAAAAGTATACTATTTCCTGGACCTAAATTATCTGAATACTAAATTTCATCAAAATCCGTCCAGCCGTCATGGCGTGAAGAAAGGACAAACGCAAAAACTTTCGAATTTATAATATTAGTTAGATTCATGCTGGCTGCGCCCCGCAGTTTCACTCGCTTCCGCGACCACCTCTGCGGGCGCCCTCCCGGGCTCGCCAAGTGAGGCTTGGGCCTCTTTGTCCGCTGGGTGCGTCCCGGAACACACGGGCCACACCTCAGCTCGGGATTTCTAACTTGGGCGTTGGACTCCCGATCCGCGGCCCAAAAGTTCCCGTTATGGTCCTTCACTGTGCCCTCTGCTGATCAGGGGGACACGCGAAGGACCTCTTCCCGCCAGGTTATTTGCTACGGCCACCAATTCCCCTAGGAGAATTGCTGACCGAACCCCAGGGTGCACCGTCCTAGCTGCTGCCCTTCCCTCCGGATGCAACGCATCAAGAGGGACGAACAACAGCCGGGCACTAATGGAGGTTACCTGGCCCGCACCCCGTTTCAGCCTCACCTTTTTTTTTTTTTTTTTTTTTTTTTTTTTTTCCCGGGGAAATGCATTAGGCATACCACCCAGCCCCGGGGGGAGCGGGGTGGTTATGTGGGACTCCCCCACCAGCTGGTCTGGCGGGGTTTACCCACTAAAACCCCGGGGTGTTCTCCTCTCCGCATTATGGAGGTGGTCACGGGTTCGTACGGCGCTTCCGCGACCACCTCTGCGGGCGCCCTCCCGGGCTCGCCACGTGAGGCTTGGGCCTCTTTCTCCGCTGGGTGCGTCCCGGAACACACGGGCCGCACCTCAGCTCGGGACTTCTAACTTGGGCGTTGGACCCCCGCTCCGCGGCCAAAAAGTCCCCGTTGTTGGTCCCTCGCTGTGCCCTCTGCTGATCAGAGGGACACGCGAAGGACCTCTTCTCGCCAGGTTATTTGCTACGGCCACCAATTCTCCTAGGAGAATTGCTGACTGAACCCCAGGGTGCACCGGCCCAGCTGCTGCCCTTCCCTCCGGATGCAACGCATCAAGAGGGACGAACAACAGCCGGGCACTCGTGGAGGTCGTTTCAGCCTCACCTGAGCTATGGCTGTCCAATGCTTCAAGTAGGCGTCAAGGTCGTCCCGCCATCTTCTTAAGGGCCTTCCGCACCTTTTTTTTTAATTCTATTATTTTTTTTAATTTACTAAAATCAGTTGTCAGGCATAAGGGTTTTCTCACGACGTTTTCCTTCACCGAGCGAGCGAAAGCGAGCGATAATCGAAATAAGCTTACAATTATCGACCGGGTGAGAATATCGCACCTGTGTAGCGGAGGCTTACCTCAACGTACTGCCTACGATGAACGCTCTCAACCCGCAACTTCACGTTGCGTGTCTCACACTTCACACTCCATTGAAGATGGATGAAGCGAAAGTGAATCTCAATGGGCGATGCTGTAATGGGTGTACCGTCTTATTTATAAGCCTTGACGAATGGATTAATTAACACGTTCACTGCATTAAGAGGTCGAATAAGCCACATGCGTGTCTTTTCGATATCGCTTTCTTTCACTGCTGCAGGGGACAGAGGCGGCTTTGTGAGGCTGGAAAGGTCTCATACACACTGGCTGGAAGTCCATGAAAAATTGGCAGCAGCGAACGTGTTCATAGGTACTAGCTCTGGCAGACGGACGCTCGTTTGTAGGACCATGGTCCTCGTAGTTGCTGCATTGCGGGCACTGTTACATATATACAACTAGCTGCACCTCGCGGTTTCACCCGCGCAGTTCCTGTTCCCGCGGGAATATGGGGATAAAATATAGCCTATGTTACTCGCTGTCAATGTAGCTTTCCATTGGTGAAATAATTTTTTAAATCTGTGCAGTGGTTAAGCCGAAACTTTACGTATTTCCATACGCACTTTCATCCCCTATATTTATTTTACTCCCTCAAGGGTAAAGTTTTACAAACTTTGAATGCCAAATTTATTTTTATCTAATCAAAAGCCTAAAAAATAAATTTCAAACTTCTAGCTTTAAAAATGACGAAACTTCCATACAAACTTTCATCCCCTATTTCAAACCCTTAAAATGCTTTTTTCGCGATAAAAAGTACCCTATGTCCTTTCTTAGGCTCTAGACTATCTCTGTACCAAATTTCATTTCAATCGGTTCAGTAGTTTAGGCGTGACAGAGCAACAGACAGACAGACAGAGTTACTTTCGCATTTATAATATAAGTATGGATCCCGCCTTTCTCCCGTTGGGATAGGCAGAGAATACACCTTTCCACAGGATGTGACTCCAGCACTGTTCCCAGCGACATTACTGGGCGCATGAGACATTAAAGCTGATGTCTCAGGGTGACGAGCGCAGTGCAGTGCCGCGCAGGATTAGGAAATGCAAAGTTCTGGGTGGCATTGTAACTGTTGTGTGGCGTTAGTTAACCATCATTTAAACTACTTGCTCTACTCGTTATTCAATTAAAATATAAAATCTATACTAATATATTATTATAAAGCTGAAGAGTTTGTTTGTTTGTTTGTTTGAAGGCTAGTATCTCAGGAACTACTGGTTCGAATTGAACAATTCTTTTTGTGTTGAATAGTCCATTTATCGAGGAAGGTTATAGGCTATATAACATCACGCTACGACCAATAGGAGCAGAGCATCAATAAGGAATGTGGCAAAAACGGGGAAAATATATTGCTTTTAAGAGAGTTATTGCGGGAAAACTTGAATTATGCGGGTGAAACCGCAGGGCGCAGCTAGTATTTTATAAACAGCATTATAAAATTCTCTTTTGAAATACTTCTTTGGTATTTTACGTAAGCGTTGTGTAAAAAAATTACTTATCAAACGACATTGCGTAAGCGCTTTGGTAAAGAGCATGGTTCAACATAATGCTCTGCAGTTTTAAGTCACAATGCAGTCTGTACTGAACCCTGCCGTTGGCTGCAATTTGACTTCTGACTACCTGACTGCAAAACCAATGCATAGAAGCGTCATGCTATCAACCGATATAGGTCTGTGTCCATTAGGCATCCCCTGGCTAGCAACTGGCGAGTGGAATTTGGAAGCCTGCCTATGAAATCGCATTCTAATACCTAATTATAATATAGGTTGTAACGTAATTACGGTTGTAATTACGTTACAACCTATATTACCTTGTATAGGTTGTACGAAGCGGTGGTAGCCTAGTGGGAGAACGTCCACCTTCCAATCAAAAACGTCGTAAGTTCAAATCCCAGTGCAGGCACGTACCAATGTGTTTCTGTAAAACATATGTACGTAATTATCACTCGCTTTCCGGTGAAGGAAAACATCGTGAGGAAACCCACATAACTACCCGAGAGTTATATCGGAGGTAGGTATGCTATCTACCAATCCGGACTGGGCCCCCGTGGTGGATTATGGCCTAACCCTCCTCACGAAAGTGAGGGGAGACCCGTGCCCAGCAGTGGGGCGATATGGGTTGATAATGAATATCTACTTATATATGTACACAGTGTCACGATCCAGTAAAGTGGTGGGTGCTTTCCTGAAACTTTCCTGGAATTTCGGAGAGAACAGGAAATGGAACGTTTTTTGGGTTTTTATCCTTTAACCAAACTCGTGCACGTTAACGATCACTTAATGTTTAATATTCCACTAATATTGCACGAAGAAACACGAATATGATTAAAAAAAAAACACATTCAGTTTTCTTACCAACACACTATGAAGGACTTATCGTATTATAGACGTATCTAGGTAGATAACATTAAATATAACTGAAACACTTTTCTGTTAGGGAAAATCCCAAAAAGGTTTCATAACAAATTAGAAACTTTTTACAGATAATGAAAAAAGTTTTACATATTTCGTACAAAAAATAACTAAACAATACAACCATTAGTACATTTTCCACATATTTTCCAAGCAAATCCTTATCTTTCTGACGTAATCTAATAAACAAATACTCACCAAATAACAAAGAAAATCACTTAAAAACACCAATAAATAGCCTCGAAACACAAGCACTGAACCACACACGAAATTAAAAAGAAAAATTAAAACTAAATATTAAAATGTAAAAACAATATGGCGACGTCCGAACCGGGGCAAAGCGCAAATGTGAATACCTAATTCGCTTTTCAAAATCGGAACGCGTAGTCACCAGTTTTGCGTGACACCTGGCTGATGATACAAACGCTCTTCATTTCTAACTACTTTGTATACCGAAGGAGGGAGAGGTAGCTCACCCTCTATTGGTCTTGATGCGTGTCCGTACAAAGTGTATTGTTGGTTGAAAGTTATAGTGTAATCTTTATTACTTGCTAAATAAGGTTGATTTTGTTTCTAGGAATGTGTGTGAAATAAGTTTGTAGATTGGTCACACAATGAGGTGAGGTGAAGTGATAAGGTATACAGGATGGGTTAACTAAGTATGAGTCAATGCAGTAGGTTGGTATAGTGTAGGTTAATGCTAAACTTTATTAACAGAGTTTTATTTGTTGTGTTTGCATGTTTTCTACAATAAAAATATGTAAATTAACCTCTAAAATCAGACATTAGCAAACAAAAAACTAACAACAAATCACTCACTACCTAATAAAATCACTGTAGTTAATTTAAATTAATATTTTGCAGAAGCCATTTTAACAAAGACACATATACACACAAAGGCTTAGTCCAATAAAAGTATACTTTTCACTATTACAAAATTTTTTTGGGTGCCTCGATTTCAAGCTAAAAAGCAATCAACCTGTACATAGCCGTCTTTACATGTGTGCACGCCCACCTGTTCAAACTGTGCTAGTGTGCGTGGCGTATACACACGCACGTCACACATCGGATATTGTGTGGCTCCTTATGTCATGCGTGACAGCGGAAGGTTGCTCTACCTAATGAATTTAATATTTACCATATTAAATTCTATTTCTCTAATTATGTAGAATAGAATAGAAGAAGTTTATTGTTAAATATTGAAACGGTTATAAAATATTTAATTATACGATATTAATTTGCAGTTAGGCCAAAGTAGCAATAACACGTTAGCAATAGCACGTTCACTGCTGAAAACACACACCTCTATGTTTTTATGATTTTACGGCAAGCGAACACGCCTGGCGTGCGCCCGCATTGCTGTTTTGTCAATTTTATCACACCAGTTGTGTGCGCCCGCACAGCTGATTGAGTTTAGTCACGACACAACGGCAGTGAACAGTAAACACACTGCACTGGGCACTGTTTCCAGCGAAATTACTAGGCGTATGAGACTTTAGAGCCGATGTCTCAGGGTGACGAGCGCAGTGCAGTGCCGCGCAGGATTATGTAATTGAAAGTTCTGGGTGGCACTGTAACTTTTATGGGCAGGCATAGCGCTTACCATCAGGTGAATGACGTGCGCGTCTCGTCAAACAGCCAAACAAAAACAAGTAGAGCAACCTCCATCGCTAACATGGCGTCGCCGCGCACCGTCTCGCCACCACGGTTCACGGCCCAGTATGGTTCAGTGGTTGACTGGTAGCATACGGGCTGCAGGTTCGATGTCCGGGCACGGTACGTGCAAATTGCATGTCTAACCCAAAAAAAGATGGCAGTTTGCAGGTAACTTGTGAAATAAATTGGAGAGCTATTATTTTTTTCGCATTATTTTTGGTTTACAAAGAAGTGTTTATGATCAAACATTAATAAACACTTTGGGCAGCCTTTTTTAATGAGGTTGAATTTATAAGAAGAACTTCATTTGTAATAAGAACTTTTTGTTTAATATTCTTTATTAGAGTTCCGTACCCAAAGGGTAAAACGGGACCCTATTACTAAGACTCCGCTGTCTCTGTCTGTCCGTCTGCCACCAGGCTGTATCTCATGAACTGTGATAGTTAGACAGTTGAAATTTTCACAGATGATGTATTTCTGTTGCCGCTATAACAAAAAATACTAAAAAAGAGAATAAAATAAATATTTAAGGGGGCTCCCATACAACAAACGTGATTTCTTGCTCGTTTTTGCTCGATATTGATAACGGCAACAGGCAGACGCTTGAAATATTCACAGAATATATATGTATACATTAACTTTAAACATAAATAATTAAATTAAAATAAATTTAATATTTAAGGGGGGCCCCCATACAACAAAGTACGGAACCCTTCGTGCGTGAGTCAGAATCGCACTAAGCCGGTATTTTTAATTTTAATTTTTGTTTTTTATATATTTTAAATTACTTTTTTTTATCTATATATCAATTAATATTATTTATAATTTACTAGCTGTGCCCTGGCACGCTACGCTGTGGCACATTCGCACATTCGCTGATATGTCACTGATGAAAAAATAGATAAAAACAATCCTTGATGCGGATTATATATCATGCTAAAATTTCAGCTCGATCGGTGCAGAACTTTTTGAGTTTTTGAAGCGTACACAAAACAACATAACATTTTTGTATATATAGATAGATTTCATTATTATTATTTATTATTAACCTCTCAACTTCCGTTCGCCTCGCCAGCTCACACTTTTCGTAACGCATTCACCAGCTTACTCCCCAAGTCAAGCGTGCGTAAAGAAGTTTTGCTTCAAAAAGTTTGTATTCCAGTCATCCCTTGATATATACCGTGGCTTTCAAGGGGTGCGGCGAGGGTGCGCCGCTTCAGTGCTTTTTATAAGTCACGCCATTTTTATGAGAATGGATTTCTTTCCTCCACCCAAAAAGATTGGTGTAATAAATTAGCCGTGTGTAACTGTGTCTGTCTATGGCATTTTTTTTTATCGCAGAATAGGCAAGCATTTGACCGCGGTCTCACCTGCTGGTAAGTGTCGACGCGGTCGAGGATGGGGCATGCTTGCCTAGAAGATACCTATCCACTCTCGACTTGAAGACTTTCAGATTATAGTTTTCAGGAAACAGACGCTGGTAAGGTGTTCCATTCCTTCGTATCCATGGGCGGATTTAGGGATCCGGGGCACAGCCCAGGGGCTCCCACAACAGAGACATAAAAAAAATTGGTTCTCTGTAAAGTTGGTTTACGGACGATATTTTAACGTGACAACATTGATGAAATGATTGCATACTTTTATGGATACAATTGAATCATTTTTTAATAATAAAAGAATAAATACTTGAAATTATACTAGTAATCAGTTTTTATTATTTAATTATTAATCTGTCTAGAAGAAAAGAGAGATAAATGCGGCGCAAGCGTACAATGAGCGTTACAGGACAATGTATCAACTTTTTCGTGCATGAAGCTGGCGAGGAAATAATTGCTTAAAAAAACATTTACTGCAATTTTTTTCTTTTATCGATAATATATATCATTTGTTATCTGTCATCTGCGATCTGTTATCTGTCTTCTGTCATGTGACTTCTGTAAGCTATCATCGGTTAACTGTCATTTGCCATCTGTCATCTGTTATCTGTCATCTGTCATCTGACGTGTAATATGTCATCTGTCATTTGTCGTGTCATCTGGCATCTGTCAGCTGTTTTCTGCAATCTGTCATCTAACATCTGTCATCTGTCATTCGTCATCTGTCATCTGTCGTTTCATCTGCCATCTGTCATCTGGCATCTGACTTCTGTCAGTCGACATCTGTCATCTGTCATCTGTCATTTGTCATCTGGCATTTGGCATCTGTAATTTTTCGTGCTACATGTCATCTGTCATCCGTCATCTGACTTCTGTCAGCTGTCATCTGGCATCTGTCACCTGCCATCTGGCATCTGTCAACTATCATCTGTCATGTGCCATAGGTCTTCTGTCATCTGTCAGCTGTCATCGGTGAACTGTCATCTCTCATCTGACTTCTGTCAGTCAACATCTGTCATCTGACTTCTGTCATCTGTCATCCGACTTCTGTCATCTGTCATGTGAATTCTGTCTGCTGTCATCGGTCAACTGTCATCTATCATCTGTCATTAGTCGTTCTTCATGTCATCTGTCATCTATCATCTGACTTCAATCAGCTGTCATCCATCTGTCATCTGTCATCTGACTTCTGTCATCTGTCAGCTGTCATCGGTCATCTGGCATCTGTCATCTGTCATCTATTTCCTGTGTTCGGTCAACTGTCATCTGTCATGTGTCATCAGGCATCTGTCATCTGTCATTAGTCGTTCCTCATGTCATCTGTCATCTGACTTCAATGAGCGGTCATCTGACTTCTGTCATCTGTCAGCTGTCATCGGTGAACTGTCATCTGTCATCTGACGTGTAATATGTCATCTGTCATTTGTCGTGTCATCTGGCATCTGTCAGCTGTGATCTGCAATCTGTCATCTGTCATCTAACATCTGTCATCAGTCATTCGTCATCTGTCATCTGTCGTTTCATCTGCCATCTGTCATCTGGCATCTGACTTCTGTCAGTCGACATCTGTCATCTGTCATCTGTCATCTGTCCTCTGTCATCGGTGAACTGTCATCTGTCATCTGACTTCTGTCAGTCGACATCTGTCATCTGACTTCTGTCAGTCGACATCTGTCATCTGACTTCTGTCATCTGTCAGCCGACTTCTGTCATCTGTCATGTGACTTCTGTCTGCTGTCATCGGTCAACTGTCATCTATCATCTGTCATTAGTTGTTCCTCATCTCATCTGTCATCTGTCATCTAACATCTGTCACCTATCATTCGTCATCTGTCATCTGTCGTTTCATCAGCCATCTGTCATCTGTCATCTGGCATCTGACTTCTGTCAGTCGACATCTGTCATCTGTCATCTGTCCTCTGTCATTTGTCATTTGTCGTGCCATCTGGCATCTGTCCCCTGCCATCTGGCATCTGTCATCTGTCATCTGTCATTTGTAATCTGGCATATGGCATCTGTAATTTTTCGTGCTACATGTCATCCGTCATCCGTCATCTGACTTCTGTCAGCTGTCATCTGGCATCTGTTACCTGCCATCTGGCATCTGTCAACTATCATCTGTCATGTGCCATAGGTCTTCTGTCATCTGTCAGCTGTCATCGGTGAACTGTCATCTGTCAGTCAACATCTGTCATCTGACTTCTGTCATCTGTCATCTGACTTCTGTCATCTGTCATCCGACTTCTGTCATCTGTCATGTGAATTCTGTCTGCTGTCATCGGTCAACTGTCATCTATCATCTGTCATTAGTCGTTCCTCATGTCATCTGTCATCTGTCATCTGACTTCAATCAGCTGTCAACTGACTTCTGTCATCTGTCAGCTGTCATCTGTCATCTATCATCTATTGCCTGTCATCGGTCACTGTCATCTGTCATTAGTCGTTCCTCATGTCATATGTCATCTGTCATCTCACTTCAATCAGCTGTCATCCATCTGTCATCTGTCATCTGACTTCTGTCATCTGTCAGCTGTCATCGGTCAACTGGCATCTGTCATCTGTCATCTATTGCCTGTCATCGGTCAACTGTCATCAGGCATCTGTCATCTGTCATTAGTCGTTCCTCATGTCATCTGTCAAATGTCATCTGACTTCAATCAGCTGTCATCCATCTGTCATCGGTCAACTGTCATCTGGCATCTGTCATCTGTCATCTATTTCCTGTGTTCGGTCAACTGTCATCTGTCATGTGTCATCAGGCATCTGTCATCTGTCATTAGTCGTTCCTCATGTCATCTGTCATCTGATTTCAATCAGCGGTCATCTGACTTCTGTCATCTGTCAGCTGTCATGTGCCATCGGTCTTCTGTCATCTGTCAGCTGTCATCGGTGAACTGTCATCTGTCATCTGGCATCTGACTTCTGTCAGTCGATATCTGTCATCTGTCATGTGACTTCTGTAAGCTGTCAACTGTCATCTGTCATTTGTCATCTGTCATCTGTCGTGTAATGTCATTTGTCATTTGTCGTGTCATCTGGCATCTGTCAGCTGTCATCTGTCATCTATCATATGTCATCTGGCATCTGTCATCTGGCATCTGGCATCTGTCATTTTTCGTGCCACATGTCATTTGTCATCTGACACTTTTGTCATCTGTCATGTGACTTCTGTCTTCTGTCAGCTGTCATCTGTCATCTATCAGCTATCGTCTGTCATCAGTCAACTGCCATCTGTCATGTGCCATAGGTCTTCTGTCATCAGTCAACTGTCATCTGTCATCTGTCATCTGACTTCTGTCATCTGTCATCTGACTTCTGTCATCTGTCAGCTGTCATCTGTCATCTATCAGCTATCGTCTGTCATCAGTCAACTGTCATCTGTCATCTGACTTCTGTCATCTGTCGTATCATCTGTCATCTGGCATCTGTCACCTGCCATCTGTCATCTGTCAGCTGTCATCTGTCATCTGACTTCTGTCAGCTATCGTCTGTCATCAGTCAACTGTCATCTGTCATCTGACTTCTGTCATCTGTCGTATCATCTGACATCTGGCATCTGTCACCTGCCATCTGTCATCTGTCAGCTGTCATCTGTCATCTGACTTCTGTCATCTGTCAGCTGTCATCTGTCACCTGCCATCTGTCATCTGTCACCTGCCATCTATCATCTGTCAGCTGTCATCTGTCATCTGACTTCTGTCATCTGTCATCGATCTGCTGTCAACTGTCATCTGTCATCTGTCATTTATCATCTATTGCCTGTCATCGGTCAACTGTCATCTGTCATGTGTCATCAGGCATCTGTCATCTGACTTCAATCAGCTGTCATCTGACTTCTGTCATCTGTCATCTCCACCTGCCGCCTGCCACCTGTCAGCTGTCATCTGCAATCTGTCACCTGCCATCTGGCACCTGTCGTAAACCTCCTGCCATCTGTCAAGTACCTTCTTACCTTATTAACCTAATTTCTCGGGCATCGCCCGATAACATTTTTCGTGACGCATTTTCGTGATTAAATGATATTCTATTCTATTCTATTTAGTGAAATATTTTGCCTATTTACAATAAATGATTTGAGTTTGAGTTTGAGTTTCAATAAGGGATGCAACGTTGGACAGTAACAAAAAAAATTAAGATATTTGTGTTAACGCCTACATTAATACAATAGCAATGATATTGAAATAATTTCAAACTTTTTTACTAGGCGTTACCTAATATAATTATTTTACCAATAGTAGAAAGATGGTCATATGTTCAAATCCCAGTGCGGGCCCTTTTTTTTATTTGACTGAGTAACGAGACGAGCAAGTCGTTCTCTTGATGGTAAGCGCTACGTCTGCCCAGTCACAGCGGTACCCAGAACTTTGCTTTGCGGAATTACTGGCACTGTACTGCGATGGTCGGTTCAACTAAATGTACTTAAAACGTTGACTGCTGAACCGGTTTTTACATTTGGGCACCGTTACGGACCGTGTGTGTTTTCCAGCACTGGCGTGCCGTCTGTGTGAGCCGCACTGTAGTAGCACCGCGTTACACGCGTCTGTGTTTCTGCACGTAAGCTGCGCTAACAGAACAGCTGTGTTTTCCCGCACCCGCGTAAAGCTATTAAAACGTGGACGTGTTAATCAATTAGTATTCTTGTACCAATGACAGTTCAAACGAACAAATTAAATTCCAATTATGAATTCCAATCGCGAGGAGATTAATGAATCAGCTCTATTGTTTTTCTGCGATTTATCGTGGGAAATTAATCCTTTAACAAAGGATTCCACGCGCCATTTTTATATGGGACACCCTTATCAATGACATAACAATCCAATCGTTAACCAAATCAAATATGTCAATAAACCATCAAACTGGTGATTTCAGCGTTTATCAACATCTTTGAGCGATACAGTCATCATGAACAACCCATAACGTCCCACTGCTGGGCACGGGTCTCCCCTCACTTTCGTGAGGAGGATTAGGCCATAATCCACCACGGGGGCCCAGTCCGGATTGGTGGATAACATACCTACCTTCGAAATAATTTTCGGTATGTGGGTTTCCTCACGATTTTTTCCTTCACGGAAAAGCGAGTGATAATTACGTACATATGTTTTACAGAAACACATTGGGACGTGCCTGCACTGGGATTTGAACTCACGACCTTCTGATTGGAAGGCGGACGTTCTCCCACTAGGCTACCACCGCCTTGCTAAATATTTCAACATAAAAACGAAAAGAATGATTTACGGTTGGCGCGAAATACAGTCTCGTTTATATTAGTGACCCGGTGTAGCTCTAAAGACGAAAAAACTGTTTGAAATTTAAAATTCCCGCCGTAACAGAAACGAACCACCTTATCAAAAAATACAAAAAATAGTTTTTAATAAAAATATATTTTTCTAGATAAGCTATTGTAAAATACGTCTCCGGTACTGCGAGCTGATTAGAATGAGCCCAAACACCATCACTCTACTGTAAGTCACTGTTAAGGTGACAGTTCGCTGTCATTGTCATTAGAACTTGACAGGTAAGCAAAATATCAACTCGAATCAACCAGGGGGCTATGCAGCACGGTGCGGATCAGCTCGAGTTCGTTCCATTTTGACGTTTGATTGCCACGGGACTTGTCATTTCAATACGAATGACGAGTGCCGTGGCAATTAAACGTCAACATGAAACGAACTCGAGCTGATCCGCACCGTGCTGCATAGCCCCGCAGGGGAACTAGGTCAAACAAACTTATATACATTGCAAGTTAAATAAAAGCTTATAAAAAGGTAACTTTTTCTCGCTGTGAGTTGAAATTTTGCATTTTTGATTTATTATTATTTTAAAAAAAGCGCTACCCACTCATCTATTTAAAGTCGGTGCCAGTACCATTGAGTTATTCGACCATTAGCACGCATAAACTTAATAATTTAAGACATGATTTTCTCATGGATCCCATTGTCAGAACTGGACCAAATTGGACCACTTGGGAGGCACCAGCTTTCATATAAAAAAATAATCATCAAAATCGGTTCACCCTGTCGAAAGTTATGAGGTAACAAACATAAAAAAAAAACAATCGAATTGAGAACCTCCTCCTTTTTTGGGTTCGGTTAAAAAAACCTAATAAATAAAATTAAAAAAAAAAAACATATTTACCAGATAGATTCCGTGTTACACAAAAGGTACCCTAAGGATTCCTTCAATTAAGGCTTGCCATTCAACACTGGTCAATAATTGAACCACCATTGTGCTATTCACGTGTTAATTTAATTGTTTTAATCGTCAACTGTCACATGTTTAATCATTATGTCATTAATGTCAGTTTTTTTTTTTAATTCCTTACACGCGACCGTAGGATCCTGAACGACTTGATAGTGGCAAAACGAACAAGTTGTTCACCTGATGGTAAGCGCCTCGTCTGCTGCAGTTGCATTACTACAGATAACGTTGCATAATCCTGCGCGACGCTGCGCTCGTCACCCTGAGACATCGGCTCAAAAGTCTCATATGGCCAGTAATGTCGCTGGAAACAGTGCCCTTCAAATCGGAACACAGTAATGTTTGCACACTACTGCTTGGCGGATGAATGTCTGTCAATAGTGTGGTACTTCCCCAGGCGGTCTCTTGCAGAAGAGACCTCCCACAACTAGCCTATTCATGTACACGTATATACATGAATTAGACTTTTAAAAGTGCATTATTTTTGCCTGCTTTGAACAAATGATCTGAGTTTTGAGTGTCGTCATTAGTTCTGTGTATAATTAATGATGCAACAGTGGAAAGGTCAACAGTACCTAAAGTAGCAGCAAACGTTTTGAGATGGTTCACACTAGTTAATACAGTTTGGTATGTCGCAACAAAACAAAGTAGTTTGTATTGCGATACTGTAATTGTGCATTGAGATCATATTATATTGAGTGTGTGCGACTGGTTTTGATACTTGTATATTTTTTTACCCGGCTGTGGCGAATACACATACATTAATTTGTAGTAAGATGCCTCTTCTGCAAGTGACCGCCTGCGGAAGTATACCTTTGTCAGATATTCATCCGCTAAGCAGTAGTGGCCAAACACTGTGTTCCCGCTTGAAAGGCACTGTTTCCAGCGAAATTACAGGGCATGTGAGACTTTAGAGCCGATGTCTCAAGGTGCAGTGCCGCACAGGATTATGCAATGCAAAGTTCTGGGTGGCGCTGTAACTGTTATAGGCAGGCGTAGCGCTTACCACCAGGTGAACGAGTTGTTCGTCTCGTCACTAATTTTGCAAATAATATTGTTTAAAAGTTATTGCAAAAAAGTAACTTTCAAAACCCGTCCATATTTCTAGTATCAAAACGGCTCGGTCGGCACACAAGACCATCGTTAAATATTGCTCCAAACTGTGAGAACCGACGACGGGATAGTTTCGGCAACGGTCTGCCGCCGCGCGACCTTGCGAGCTCGCACGAGATGGCAAGGAAAAGTGAGATGTTCTTTCCGGAATATTCCGCTTGCAATCAAACGCAGAATCTCCCTTCATCATCATCAACCCATAACGTCCCACTGCTGAGCACGGGTCTCACCTCACTTTCGTGAGGAGGTTTAGGCCATAATCCACTACGGGGGCCCGGTCCGGATTGGTGGATACTATACCTACCTCTGAAATAATTCTCAGATAGGTCGGGTTTCCTTACGATGTTTCCCTTCACCGAAAAGCGAGTGATAATTACGTACATACGTTTTACAAGAAACACATTGGTTCCTGTCTGCACTGGCATTTGAACCTACGACCTTCTGATTGGAAGGCGGACGTTCTCCCACTAGGACGTTCTACCACCGCTCCAAAATGCTCCCAAATCCTTCACAGCATCACTAAGTTGTTACTAAATTTAATTACTTACATAAATCAATGTTTCCTTCGCCGTGAGAACATAACAATGACCCTAAAGAATATTGAATCTCAGGACGCCCTAATGGTTCGTCGTGATCTTCAAATCGCCGAGGGGTCGGTCATTATCGAAAACGTTTTTCAAAGGTCAATATTTAGACGCGCAAATGCAGATGGAACCTCTTACTAGTTAAATAATTGAGGCCGAATAACTGTTCATAAGGAAGGTAGACACAGTTGCTACTGTTATTTATAATCTTACATTAAACTGGTGTTTCCTGGCTTCTGAAAAATTACTGGGCATATGAGACTTTAGAGCCGATGTCTCAGGGGGACGAGCGTAGTGCGGCGTGCATTATGCAATGCAAAGTTCTGGGTGGCGCTGTGACTGTTATGGGCAGGCGTAGCGCTTACCGTCAGGTGAACGACTTGCTCGTCTCGTCACTCAGTCAAACCGATTATGGTTTGAGTTTGAAAACGGACATTTCCCTTTCAAGTGGCGACTCATGCCTGAATCTCGCACAGGGAAAGGAAACTCCGTTAACTCTACCGGCGCTTCGGAAATACGCCCGTCAGAGAAGGTAGCACCGAGAAACTTTACAAGGATGTAATTTTTTTAATTTTCGTCATCCTTTTTTGTATGTTCGCGTGGCTTATATTATACTTTTAAGAGTAAAAATTTGTAATGTAATTGTTGTTTTTAGCGCGATTACCTCAACCTAAAGAGAATGCTTAAAATTTAACATAGGTATGGCAAGATTTGGAATGTCCGTTCACTGCGACATTTACGCATCAAGTAACCGGGTCAAAGAATGGGTTACTATTTAAACTTATATTATGTAGGTAAACATGTGTATTTTTAACCTGCTTTTATTAGCTTCACATGTAATGTGTGTTAGTATGTAACGGAAACTTTGAACATGATTTTGACCCCCTCAAAACGTCGGATTAAATCGAAATTTTGCACACTTATCAAGGGCCGATGACAATAGAAGAGAATAGAAAACTCTTTATTGTACGCCAGAAACAAAAATAAACACAGTACAGAAGAATTACAATAGGTAAACAAGGGTAGTACAATGGGCGGTCTTATCGCTGAAAGCGATTTCTTCCAGACAACCTTTGGATGGACAGTAAAAAACATGTTTTGATAGTTGGGTGGGTGGCATACTTACTGTATTTAACAGACACAATAAATTTAATACTTATGTATGTACAATACAATACTGAAATATAAAATATACAAAATTTAAATACAAATTCATAATATCTACTACCAAATTATCATAGCATAGCGGCGGTAGCCTAGTTGGAGAACGCCCGCCTTCCAATAAGATGGTCGCGACTTCAAATCTCAGTGCAGAGGCACGTGCCAATATGTTTCTGTAAAGCATATCTTCGTAATTATCACTCGCTTTTCGGTGAAGGAAAACATCGTGTGGAAACCCACATACCTACCCGAGAATTATTTCGGAGGTAGGTAAAACACTAATCTAATAACTAATCCGGATCGGACCTTCGTGGTAGATTATGGCCTAACCCTCCACACGAAAGTGAAGGGAGACCCGTGCCCAGCAGTGGGACGATATGGGTTGATGATGATGACAGGAATTAAATCTGGAATCTCATGGATCGCAGCCACCTCTTCACCAAGCTTAGGCCACCAGGCCTTCCTAACAGATAAGTAGGTATTTCCAACACATTCTCAACAAAGCTGAGGCAAGCTGGTTAATTGTTGAACGAACATTGTGGTGCTTAAGTGACCGCCACCGTGGGAAGCCAGACAGCATGCTATGGATAAGACTGCGAATTTGCTAACTAATAATTTCATTTCGCCAACAACCCAACTGTGTTCAGATTTAAAGGGCACTGTTTCCAGCAACAAAACTGGGCATATGAGACTTTAGAGCCGATGTCTCAGGGTGACGGGCGCAGTGCGCCGCGCAGGATTATGCAATGCAGGGTTCTGGGTGGCGCTGTGACTGTTATGGGCAGCCGTAGCGATTACCATTAGGCGAACGACTTGCTCGACTCGTCACAGTCAAATAAAAAAAAAGGCAAAGCCTATAATAAATCATTCCAAATGCTACGATCTTGACACACGTCTTTCGCTTCTTCCACTTTCATGAGTCCCTTTATACGTGCTCGCTGATTATAGGTACTTTTAACTTGGCCTTTCTTTAGTCCGTCGTCGATTCGATCGAGGTACGTTCGCCTTCGTCGACCCCTACCGGTTGACCCATTCATACTAGTCAATTTTCCTTTGCTGGCTTGCTAGCTATCACTAGCTGCGCCCCGCGGTTTCACCCGCGTAGTTCCTGTTCCCGCATGAATATGGGGATAAAGGATAGCCTATGTTACTCGCTGTCAATGTAGATATCCATTAGTGAAATAATTTTTGAAATCGGTGCAGTGGTTTAGCCGAAACCTTACATATTTCCATACAAACTTTCATCGCCTATTTTTACTTTACCCCATAAAGGGTACATTTTTTACAAACTTTGAATGTCATATTTAATTTTATTTAATTAAAAGCTTAAAAAATAAGTTTAAAAATGACGAAACTTCGATACAAACTTTCATCCCCTATTTCAAACTTTTACAATCCTTTTTTCGCATTAAAAAGTACCCTACGTCCTTTCTTAGGCTCTAGACTATCTCTGTACCAAATTTCATTTCAATCGGTTCAGTAGTTTAGGCGTGAAAGAGCAATAGACAGACAGACAGAGTTACTTTCGCATTTATAATATAAGTAAGGATCTATTTTTATTTTACAAGCTTAAATTTAAGATGTAGTCTGCCCACCGCAATTGGAAAAAGGCAAGACTGTATGTACGTAAAAAATAAAGTCTTATCCACGTTATTCCGCCCGGAGCACGATATAAAACAACGCGCCGCTCGCGTTCACATTTCAGTCGTTGTTTCCATTCTGGCGTGTCAGTGTGTTTATCCGTCTGTCTGTGCTTTAGGTATGTACATAATAATAGTTATTAATAATTAGCTTTATTATTTTAATAGTGACCTTGTGTTTAGTATTACAGTTTTGGGTCGGGAGTGAATTAGTATCAATATTTAACTCTTTCATTGTAAGTAAGCAGCAATAAATTAGATTTATTTATGATTAAGTAACTGATTGAAGTTTGAGTTAGAAAAGGAAATTTCCCTTTCAAGTGCTGTTTCATGGTTGAAACTCGCACAGGAAAAGGAAACTCCGTTTACTCTACCGGTGCTTCGGAAATGCGCCCGTCAGAGAAGATAGCGCTTCTTGTAGGCAAGCATGCTTCACCGTCGACCGCGTTTGCGCTTACCATCAGGTGAGACTGCGGTCGGATGCTTGACTAATTGACATTAATAATTATGTAGAAAAAAAAAATTATTGATAAATTATTATAATAAGGTAACAATGAAAGAAGGCATTTGATTTAAATATAGTGAAATTCAAATTACAGTTATCCTTTTTATTATTTGAAGTTAGTGGTAGCTAATTGCGAAGCGCGAGGCTGTGGGTTCGATTCCAGGGCAATGTTTGTTAGGACAATATGAGTCTGTGTGTTCGTGGTACCATGGTTTTCAAAGTGGGAGTCTTTTTCTTCTTTCTTTTTTGAGATGCTTTTCTTAATTACTTGAGTTTAAATTTTTTTTTTTTGCGTTCTACGTACCGTGGTCCTGGTAGTTCCTGAAACTGGAAGACTTTAACATATTCCTTTTTTGCAATTGAGATTGTTTTTTTAATTACCTACTTGAGATTTAATTTTTTTTCTTTTATTTTTTCATCTGAGATTGTTTTTTTTAATTAATTGAGTTTTTTTTTGTTTTTTTCTTTCATTTTTTAATTTTTTATTAGACATCGCAGTTCGAGGTCTCAATTCAGAAGATCATTCTATTAAATTAGTTAATAAAAACCGAAATTATCATAAAAATTACATTATTTATGAAAATCATGTATGCACTATTACTTTTCACATACATACTTACGTCAGACAATTTCTAGTCATTACCATAGTCTAAACTAGAGATGTACTAAATATCGAGTTACGGATAAGATACGGATAATAAAGACTGTTTTTTTTTCGGATACGGACATTTTATCACACTGATATTACGGATATTTTTTGGAAATGTCGGTCATTGGTTGTGTTTTTAGTTCAACGTTTTTTACATAAATATGCTATACTAGCTGTGCCCTGGCACACTTCGCTGTGGCACATTCGCACATTCGCTGATATGTCACTGATGAAAAAAATAGATAAAAACAATCCTCGATGCGGATTATATATCATGCTAAAATTTCAGCTCGATCGGTGCAGAACTTTTTGAGTTTTTGAAGCGTACACAAACCAACATAACATTTTTATATATATAGAATATGAAACTTTACTATATCAATATATGCAAATATATTTATGAGCAAAGAAAACAAATTAATATTATTATGATAAAACATTGATATGGAGTTTACACGACAGTATTGTATCTCGTCAATGTAATAAAATACTATCAGAAATTCTCATTTTTTTTTACATAAAAAAAGAGTTCTATTTATTTCTGATATCCGGTACTCCCAGATACGGATAAATAATATGTCCCGTCCCTAGCGCAAAATTGTTAGATAAGAAGTGAGGTGTTAGATTTGCTGACTAGACTAAATACTGAAAGACGTCTAGATAAATGTCTAGAAACACATTGGCACGAGCCCGCACTAGGGTTTGAACCCTCAACCCCGTTCTCCCACTACGCTCTTAATTAAAATAGTAGGAAAAATTAAATAGTAAAATAGTACACAATCTATATCTATACTAATATATAAAGCTGAAGAGTTTGTTTGTTTGAACGCTAGGATCTCAGGAACTACTGGTCCGAATTGAACAATTCTTTTTGTGTTGAATAGTCCATTTATCGAGGAAGGTTATAAGTTATATAACATCACGCTACGACCAATAGGAGCGGAGCATCAATGAAGAATGTGGCAAAAACTGAGAAAATATATTGCTTTTAAGAGACTTATTGCGGGATAGCTTGAATTATGCGGGTGAAACCGCAGGGTGCAGCTAGTATATATATGTATTATATTCATATTATTCATAATAGTAGTATAATTAGTTTTTTGGTGAAGGAAAATATCGTCACTTAAACATATCTGAAAATTATTTCGGAGCTATATAATTTAGCAATCCATTACATAATCTTATGCGGCGCTGCACTGCGCTCGTCACCCTGAGACATCGGCTCTAAAGTCTCATACGCCCAGTAGTTTCACTAGAAACAGTGCCCTTCGAACCGGAACACAGTACTGCTTGGCGGATGAATATCTGGCAAAGGTGTGGTGGTTCCCCAGGCGGTCTCTTGCAGATGAGGCCTCCCACTGACAGATAACCTATCAATGTTAATGTATTATCTATTATATTTCAAGTCATATGTATGGATGTATGTATGTATTTGAATGGCGTGACCACTTCTTCCTCGTGTAGGAACGTAACTTCCGATTTTCAATTTACAAACGCAAATCGATACAGAATGGTCATAAGTTGTAAGTTAATTTATGTGTTAACGTCAGTTCTTGACTTCGTTAACACGTTCACTGAACTGTTTTACTTTTTTTTGGCTCTTTTGCGTATCTTCACACAACGTGTGTGTTTACTGTTTACTGGCGTTGTTTTGTGTTTTTTTTTTTGACTGAGTGATGGGACGAGCCAGTCATTCACCTGATGGTAAGCGCTACGCCTGCCCATAACAGTCACAGCACCACCCAGAACTTTGCATTGCATAATTCTGCGCTGCGCTCGTCACCCTGAGACATCGGCTCTAAAGTCTTTTAATATGCCCAGTAATTAAACTCAATCACACAACTGGTGTGAGAAAATTGCCAATACATGTTTTCTGATTAGTTCCATGGAAATTTCATCAAAATAGGTTCAGTAGTTTGGTTTATAAATTAAAATAACTGGAAAAAATATGTCGTTCATGTAATTGAAATTGCGTGTTTAGTGTCTATAGATTCTATTTTATATTTTGCCTTCCACCAAGCAGTAGTGTGCAAAGCTGTGTTCTTATTTCAAGGGCACTGTTTCCAGCGACATTACTGGCCATGTGAAACTTTAGAGCAGATGTCTCAGGGTGACGAGCGCGGTGCAGTGCCGCACAAGATTTTCTAATGAAAAGTTTTGACACTGTAGCTGTTACGAGCAGCCGCTTACTATCAGCTGAATGATATGCTCGTCTCGTTATAAGTAACACTAAAAAAATTGTATAGCCCCCATGTTACCGCTCAGCCACGAACGCTTTGTAAGCTAATTACCATATAAAAGTGTCCAAAAAGACAATGCTGCACCAACAATGATGCGGTTAACCTCTATGCTCTAATGAACAAGCAAAATAGAATATCTTTCATCTTCAGTTCAAAGGATGTTTGGAAGGGTAAAGGGGCGTTTCGCACCACGAGCAGTTCTCAACTTGGTGCAAATCGAACCACTCACATTTTGACCCCCAACGCAAAAAGAGGATTGTTATAAATCTTATGTGTGTATGTGGCATCGTAGCTTCCAAACGGATAAGCTGATTTTGATTGAGTTTTTTGAAGTAAAACTTCTTTACACACTCTTGACTTGGGCAGTAAGCTGGTGAATGCGTTACGAAAAGTGTGATCGGGCGAGGCGAATGGAAGTTGAGAGGGAGATAATAAGTTAGTGAATATAGAAAGAGAGAGAGTTACGTTTCGTATATTTTTTTAAATATGTTTCATGATTTTTTTTTTGATAATTTTTTTATTTGAACTTTTACTTCTACTATGTCTCCCACCCAGCACACGTTTAGTTTTTAGCTAACTTTACAATTTATTATAAACTAGCTGCGCCCGCGTTTTCACTCATGTAGTTCCTGTTCCCGCGGGAATATGGGGATAAAATATAGCCCATGCTACTCACTGTCAATGTAGCTTTCCATTAGTGAAAGAATTTTTAAAATCGGTTCAGTAGTTTAGGCGTGAAAGAGCAACAGACAGACAGACAGAGTTACTTTCGCATTTATAATATAAAACAGGGAAGTAGGGATAAATAAAATTTAAATAAGAATCAATCATCATAATCAACAACCCATAACAAATAAGAAAAGAAAATAAAAGAAAAAAATCTCTAAATAAGAATAATTAAGTTAAATTAAATAGAAAACTAACTAAAACTTGAAAATCTAACTATAGAGGGTGTCCATGAGGCATGGCGAACTCGAACACTGGTTGGTGCTATTCGATACTTTGGCCCAAATGGACTGACACACATTATTTTGCGGTCGTTTTCAAACCAATATATTTCCTATTGTTAAGCAACTCTTACTAGGAAACCTATTGACAATAATAGACCAAATACATTTTACTAAAGTAAGCGGTGGTAGCCTAGTGGGAGAACCTCCGCCTTCCAAGCAGAAGGTCGTGAGTTCAAATCACCGTGCAGGCACGTACCAATGTGTTTCTTGTAAAACATATGTACGTAATTATCACTCGCTTTTCGGTGAAGGAAAACATCGTGAGGAAACCCACATAGCTACCCGAGAATTATTTCGGAGGTAGGTATGTGTTCCACCAATCCGAATCTGGCCCCCGTGGTGGATTATGGCCTAATCTTCCTCACGAAAGTGAGGGGAGACCCGTGCCCAGCAGTGGGACGTTATGGGTTGTTGATGACGATGATGAAAGTAACTCAGTAACGTCGTTGCAGAATAGCCAATCCTTCATTCTTTTTAGGGTTCCGTACCCAAAGGGTAAAACGGGACCCCGTGATGGTAACCGTGTACGGATGCCATGTGTCGGTACGTCTTGTTGTCCGACGGTGGAAAGGAGATTGAGGAATCAAGCAGTAGTGTGCAAACATTACTGTGTTTTGGTTTGTAGGGCAATGCTTCTAGCTAAATTACTGTATAAGACTTTAGAGCCGATGTCTCAGGGCGCCGCGCAGGATTATGCAATGCAAAGTTCTGGGTGGCACTGTAACTGTTATAGGCGTAGCGCTTACCATCAGGTGAACGACTTGCTCGTCTCGTGACTCAGTCAAAAAAAACCAGAAGTTTACGAATAAAAATTCAAAATTAACTACGTGTGATTTTCGGTTTCCCGCTAATAATACAAACCAACTCTCATCATCAACCCATAACGTCCCACTGCTGGGCACGGGTCTCTCCTCACTTTCGTGAGGAGGGTTAGGCCATGTTCCACCACGGGGGCCAAGTCCGGATTGGTGGATAACATACCTACCTCCGAAATAGTTCTCGGGTAGGTATGTGGGTGTGACGAATTCTACAGATGATAAAATTAAATTTGAATATTGACATGTAACTGGCAACCTTGCCGAAACATTTGTAACCTCATTGTCTTCTGGTAGATGGTATCACCGTCCCACGTTGTTTATTGCGGCGTGCAACACTGTGTAGTTTTTTTTATCTGCCATCTTTTTTTTTGTGAATGGTGTTCGCAATTTTCTCAATTAGTGAAATCTCTTGGGAATTTTTCGGAATCTGCTGATGGGGTTAGATACATAGATAAACGCTTTATTGGACATTACATTTATTATATGTTATTATGTTAGATATTAATATAGAGAAGGGTTTAAATAATTATCTTAAATACAGCCACGCCTTTTCCCCGTTGGGGTAGGCAGAGACTACATCCTTCCACATGCTACGTTCCTGACAGCTCTTATGCTTCTTCCACTTTCATGAGTCCTTTCATACATGCTCGCCAGTTAAAGGTGCTTTTGAATTGGCCTTTCTTTAAATCCTCGATTCCCTCGATAAGCCTCGATTCGATCGAGGTACGTTCGCCTCCGTCGACCCCTACCGGCTGAACCATTCCTACTGTATCCATAAATCTATCTTCATCCACCCCCTCTAGATGTCCAAACCATCTAAGCATTCTTTTCTCTATTTTAGGCAATACAACTTATACCATTCCGCTTCGTTACCTTATTACGCTGTTACGTACAATATACTGTAAGCACGCCACCCACCCTACTATCGAAAAATGTTTTTAGTGTCCATCCAAAGGTTGTCTGGAAGAAATCGCTTTCAGCGATAAGACCGCCCAGTGTACTACCCTTGTTTACCTATTGTAATTCTTCTGTACTGTGTTTAATTTTGTTTCTGGTGTACAATAAAGAGTTTTTCTATTTCTATTTATAATATTATAAAAAACCAACGAATTGATAACCTCATTTTATGAAGTCGGTTGAAACAAATAAAAAGAAAATTTGAATAAATTTAAAGTATGAATTACTTGTTTAATTTTATTTTATTATATACCCCATTTTAAAATCGTCACATTCGCATTACGTCCCATTCAAAAACGTCTATTTCGCATTAAATCAGTTTATAAAATTGTCCCATTCGCATTAAGTCTCATTCAAAAATGGCCACATTCTTAAGCCCCATGCGAACTAATTAATAGTTTACACGCAAAATGTCCCTTTCACAAATGCCACATCCAAATCAGTTCAGCTTTCAGACGCAATCAAAAATAAATCACGCTTTCATAAAGATACACAGGGACTGCTGAAAACACACAAGTCTGTGTTTTTATAATGTTATGGCAAGCGAAAACACGCCTGGCGAGCGAACCCGCACTGCTGTATTGTCAATTTTATCACACCAGTTGTGTGCGCCCGCACAGCAGCTTGAGTTTAGTTACGACGCAACGCCAGTAAACATTAAACACACGTTGTGTGAAGATTCGCAAAAGTGACGAGAAAAATTAACCGGTTCAGCAGTGGTGGTTCAACGTCTAAATTTTACAATTCTCCAATGAGGCAAGGTACACTACGAGTTACAAAACCAATTACAGAAAGCAATTGCGAACGCAACTTAATTTACCTCGTAATTGCAATTTTTAATACGCAATTGCAAAAACAATGCAAGCGAACACCGGTAGGGTCCTTGTATTAATTTAATTTTGACGTAATGAACTCAAAACCTAATTGTGTTAATTTTCTCAGAGAATTTAATTATATATTATTAGCTGTGCCCCGCCACGCTTCGCTGTGGCACATTCGCACATTCGCTGATATGTCACTGATGAAAAAAATAGATAAAAACAATCCTTGATGCGGATTATATATCATGCTGAAATTTCAGCTCGATCGGTGCAGAACTTTTGGAGTTTTTGAAGCGTACACAAACCAACATAACATTTTTATATATATAGATTGTTTAATTTTTATTAGGTAAGCTAATTTAAAAAAAATGTAGATTTCATATTCTCTATTAACGCGTTCACTGCTGAAAACACTAACGTTAAGTTTTTATAACTTTACGCGCTTTAGAGCCGATGCAGCGCCGCGCAAGATTATCTAATGCAAAGTTGTGTGTGGCACTGTAACTGTTGTGGGCAGGCGTAGCGCTTACCATCAAGCGAACGACTTACTCGTCATATTAAAAAAAAAAACAAGTTATTAAAATCATAGCAGATTTATTGTAAAACTCCAGTATTCAAGTGATTACATCAATACAGAACAAACTTCAATTCGAACAGACGAGCAAAAACGCAGACAAATGTGTGGAAGTTCAGAAAAAAGTAACGCGTAATGCCGTCGTTTCCTTAGACCGTGGGAAATCACTAGTTTTACATTTAATTTGGAATGCACTTTATTATTGTTTAGGGAAATCGGATTGTACAAGCTTTAACTGCAAACATTACTGCAGTAGTGTGCAAACATTACTGTGTTCCGGTTTGATGGGCACTGTTTCTAGCGAAATTACTGGGCATTACATGGCACTTTGGAGCCGATGTCTCAGGGTACAGTGCCGCGCAGGATTATGCAATGCATGGTTCTGGGTTGTGATGTGACAGTTATGGGCAGGCGTAGCGCTTACCATCAGTCGGTGGAGTGACGATTTCCGGGACGGCTGGCGGAGCAGGACGAGGAGAGCCGAAGTTAAGGCTCAGTGGCGTACACTGGGAGAAGCTGGAAATGGAGCTTTAATGATTGATACGTTAATTGCCAAAACTAAATATAGTAATATCTCGCTAATCCTACTATAATAACACTAGCTGCGCCCTGAGGATTCACCCGCATAGTTCCCGTTCCCGTGGGAATATGGGGATAAAATATAACCTATAGCTGGTGCCCGCTAACTTTCATCTCTTATTTTTATTTGACCCTCTTAAGGGTAAAATTTTTACTTTCATATTTATTTATTTCTAATTCTAAAAAATAATTATCAAGCACACAAAAATGATGATCCTTTCATACATACTTTAATCCCCTATTTCTACCCCTTGCAACCCTTGCTTTGCTTTAAACAGTAGCCTATCACCTAATCCAGGTTATAAACTATCTGTGTTCCAAATTTCATTCGAATCCGTTCAGTAGTTTTTGCGTGAAAGAGGAACAAACATCCATCCATCCATTCTCAGAAACTTTCGCATTTATATCACGGGGTGTAACTCTAAGATTTAATGAAAGAATTTACCCGTTAAAAAATCTACATATCATACATTTCAAACGTCAATTAATCAATTTAAAGTTGGACAGTTGTATTGCATATTCACACGTACATATTTGCATAACCGACCGCGTCTTAATTACTTGAATTACAATTACAATTGTAATTATCCTTTTTATTGGATTCCTTTGTCTCATTGTAATTGGAAGTTGACAGTTTTTAGGCAAGTTCTCATGGACAGTGACTGAGCGAGTATTATTGACTGGATAGATTACTTGAAATGTATATTCTGTGATATTTCCAGGTAAAACTGAGACGTAGAAACAGAATATAAGCATATATTAAAAAAAATATTATTAAATTATTATATGAAGCGGTGGTAGCCTAGTGGGAGAACGTCCGCCTTCCAATCAGAAGGTCGTGAGTTCAAATCCCAATGCGGGCACGTACCAATGTGTTTCTGTAAAACATATGTACGTAATTATCACTCGCTTTTCGGTGAAAGAAAACATCGTGAGGAAACCCACATATCTACCCGAGAATTATTTTGGAGATAGGTATGTTATCCACCAATCCGGACTGGGCCCCCGTGGTGGATTATGGCCTAACCCCCCTCACGAAAGTGAGGAGAGACCCGTGCCCAGCAGTGGGACGTTATGGGTTGATGATGATTAAAGAAAACAACTTGAAACTGTCAACTCCGATCGAATAGTGACTTCGTATGTTTTGACATTTAATAAATATGACAGCTGGCAGGTGACAATTGTACCTTCAAACTAAAGTTGCCACTAACTGGCTATAGAAAGAGAGAAAGAAAATGTGTGCTCGCACCTCTCTCTCTTGCCCCTACAGTAATATACGAAACGTAATTCTATCCCTTTCTATCTTCACTAACCTATATCTCCCTCTCAACTTCCGTCCGCCTCGCCCGATCACACTTTTCGTAACGCATTCACCAGCCTACTCCTCAGGTCAAGCGTGCTTAAAGAAGTTTTTCACAGCTGAAAAGACTGTAAACCTTGTTAACAAAAGTTAACCTTGACAGACAGACAGACGGACAACAAAGTGATCCCATGAGAGTTCCCTTTTCCTTTAAAGGTACGGAACCCTTAAAATAAATCCAAAATTACTGGGCATTCGAGAGTTTAGAACCAATGTTCTCATGGTGACGAGCGCAGTGCAGCGCCGCGCTAGGTTAAGCTGTAACTGTAACTGATATAGGGAGGCGTGGCGCTTACCATCAGGTGAACGACTTGCTCGTCTCGTTACAAAGTAACATTAACACAATCTTTCCTTTGTTACAGGTTTGAAAATAATCCAGGGTACCGTAAGCGAGATGACGCAACACAAGCGACTATGCGGCGGCTCATTGGGTTCCGTCGGTGTTTTAGCGGTGTTCCTTTACATACTGGACAGGTCTCTAGCCGTAAGTTAATTTACTAATTTTATTACAAAATAACTTGGGAAAAACCTGAATTTATTAATATACGAACACCCATGTCTTCTAAATAGTTCGGAATATCGACGCTCCACTGTATGTGTTGGTGACGTGTTAATAAAATTATTTTAATCTATTATATTTTTAACAAGAAAATGATTCAATTCATAACCTGTCAATTAATTATTATTGTTCTTGTTAAACAATCATACTGTCAAATTAAAACGTAATTGCAATTGAATAATTTGTGTTTGACATGTCATTGTTCCATTTGACGTTGACAGTTTATAGTGGGGGGGGGTTCATTAAGGACTTTTAATTCGAAGTAACTAATTATGAATAGGAGAAGGTCTCTCGCATTTCGGTGAAGGAAAACATCGTGAGAAAACCCACATACTTTGTGGGAAGTGGGTAGCGGGAGGCCTCTTCTACAAGAGACCGCCTGGGGAAGTACACTTTGCCAGATATCCACCCGCCAAGCAGTGTGCAAACATTACTGTGTTCCGGTTTGAAGGGCATATGAGACTTTAGAACCGATGTCTCAGGGTGACGAGCGCAGTGCGCGCAAGAGTATGCAATACAAACTTCTGGGTGGGACTGAGGGCAGGCGTGGCGCTTACCATCTGTGAACGACTCATTTAGTTACTGTTCCAGCATATTACGTAAAAAATTTAAACGTTTAGTGACAAAGCAAATTAACTCTTGTTTCTAGCAACTAGAGAGCTACATTCCAGATCAAGACTACCCGGTGTATACAGAAGTGCCACTCGGACTGTCGTTTACCTGTGACGATAAAATACCTGGATACTACGCCGATCCTGAGACTAGATGCCAAGTGAGTACTGCCTCTAGATAATTTAGGCTTTTTCATAAAAAAAACCGCTAAAAACAGGATAAAGTGACGTACACTAGTGTCGATTTATCTAGGCTACCGTGAAGTGTCGCCGCAGAAAGCGTCAAAGTATTCGTATTTTGGAAGCGAGTTAGGATTTGGACGGTTAGGGTTGGTCGCCTGGCATTTCCCACCTACTGAGAACAAGGCAAGGCACACTAAAACATTTCTTCGTGACTGCACGCGCAAACTTTCCGAGGGTCTGTGTTCGCGTTGGCTTAGATCCGTCGACACTACTGCAATTATCACTCGCTTTTCGGTGAAGGAAAACGTCGTGAGGAAACCCACATACCTACCCGAGCATTATTTCCGAGGTAGGTATGTTTTCCACAAATTCAGGCCGGGCCCCCGTGGTGGTTAATGGCCTAGCCATGCTCACGATAGTGAAGGGAGACCCTTGCTCAGCAGTGGGACGATTTGGTTTTATGATAATGTAAGTTTTAGAATGCTTGAATGAGCGCCTTTGAAAATAATGCTAGCAAAACTCTGTACTGTTGTCATGGTATTATAATACTTGTAGGCGGTATGGTTTGAGCTATGGTTTGAGTTTGAAAAGGGAAATTGCCCTTGTGGTGATTCATGTCTGAATCTCGCACAGGAAAAGGAAACTCCATTAACTCTACCAGCGCTTCGGAAATACGACCGGCAGAGAAGATGACTGCTGAAAACTCTACGGGACCGGCTCTTTTTATAATTATTTGTCTGTCGTCGGTTCTGTATAAAATAATGTTATGCCAAAATGTTTACTCTTCCCTTAACTTTTCCTTCACTAATTTATTAATTTCCAGGTATGGCACTGGTGCGTGCCCAGTCTCGGCGGAAATGAGAAGTATTCCTTCATCTGCGCTCCAGGAACTGTCTTCAACCAGCGGACGAGAGTTTGTGATTACTTCTACAAGGTAACACACTTTTTGTTGGTTTTGTCTGTGGTTACCCACTTCGTTCACGGTGATATATCTCAGTATATTATCGACCTGCTACTACCTTATAGTGGGAGGCCTCTTCTGCAAGAGACCGCCTGACCTTTGCCAGTTATTCTTCCACCAAGCAGTAGTGTGCAAACATTGCTGTGATCCGGTTCGAAGGGTACTGTTTCCAGCGAAATTACTGGGCAAATGAGGCTTAAGATGCAATGCAGGGTTCTGGGTGGTGCTATGACTGTTATGGGCAGGCGTAGCGCTTACCATCAAGCGAACGACTTGCTCGTCTATACACACAGTCATATAAAAATGAAATGTGCTGTGACACAAAGTAGAGTAAAACTTCAATTACAAAAAAAAAACAAAAAAATACTTTCAAAAAGATATTTTAAAAATATACGAAACGTAACTCTCTCTCTCTCCTTCTATCTTCAATAACTTATATCTCCCTATTAACTTCCGTTCGCCTCGCCCAATCACATTTTTCGTAACGCATTCACCAGCTTACTCCCCAAGTCAAGCATGCGTAAAGAAATTTTACTTCAAAATTTTTTTATAATTATATTTTATTTTTGAATCTCATTGTATATTTTTTTTTAATTTAAGGTGGACTGTCCCAACGCCCCTTCGTTCTACAGCGTGAACGAAGATCTCTACAAAGACGAAGCTGGAAACTATATAAACGGAAAGAAGTAGATATATTGAAATATTTTTAAGTAGATTAGTCGATGACTCTAGCTTAACTAGGCCTCTTCTGCAAGAGTCCGCCTGGGGGAGTACCACACCATCAGTTCATCCGCCAAGCACTAGTATGCAAGTACTGGAGGCCTACCATGACGTCCTATAGCGATTCAGTTGTAGACCTAAACTGAGCCGCGTCGCATAATCGTACCGTGACGTCTTATTTTTTATGTTGCTGCCATTTTCAACCTAAACTGGATATGGTTTAGGTTGAAAATGGCTTATTAGTGACTCAATTTAGGTTGCTGCCATTTTCAACCTTAAGGTTTAGATTGAAAATAGCAGCAACCTAAAAAATAAGACGTTACGGTACGATTATGCAACGCGGCTCAGTTTAGGTCTTCAATTGAATCGCTATAAGAGGTCACGGTATGCCTCCTGTTCTGGTTCGAAGGGCATTGTTTCCAGCGACATTAATGAGCATATAAGACTTTAGAGCCGATGTCTCAGGGTGACGAGCGCAGTGCACCGCGCAGGATTATGCAATGCAAAGTTCTGGGGGACACTGTAACTGTTATATGCAGGTAGCGCTTACCTTCAGGGGAACGACTTGCTCGCCTTGTTCGCCAGTGGCGGTGGAAATTTGAACTGTAATATCTTTCTTTAGTAAAAATTTTGCTTTATGTTTTTATTACATATTGTTTTAATACTGCCTTATATTAATTACACCTTTGTTACTTGCTATTGTCATCAATATATTTCATTAGGTTATTAATTAGATATCAATTTACAATAATTTAGTGATATATTTTAGTTTTATGTTAAGGAAAAAATCAAAGAGTACAAAATAACCAATTAAAGAAATGCCAATACGAATTTCAGCGTATTTGTCTTAAAAACCGAATGTTCATCGTATGATATAATAGCTGCATAATTATATTAACATATACAGAATATTATTATAGCTTAATCTTTAATTAACAGACGATACAATAATTACCTACATTTAAAAAGGTCGTCACTTACGAAAACACTGTCCATATTCAATTAAAAAATATAGGAGTTTAAAATTCGACCAGCTAAAATAAAAAGCAAGTAGGTACATGTATAAATAAGAAAAACCTCTTTGCACAAACGCCAAGAATTACTAATCAGAAAAAAAACAATCGGATATAAAAGATACTGAATTTAAAAAAAGATGGTTTCCAACCAACTGCACACAAAAGTAGAGTAATGCGTTTACGGGCCGTATTTAAACTCATAAAACCGTATCCAGCCACTTGTAGCGCCATCAAAAGCATAAATAACATTTCTTCCGTAATCGGATAATAAGGTTATGTCACAGAATACATTAAAGTATGTAATAGTGGCCACCCGACCGATCCGCCCCCGCACCTCTACCCGCAATGGGTGGTCAATTGGGAGGCTGTTAATAATACACACCCAAATGTAATAGACAAACGGGTTATTATAGTATGGGCCTTCATAATAGCAGGTTGTCTTTTTAACCGACTTAAAAAGAGGAGGAAGTTCTTAATGCGACTGTATTTTTTTAATGTTTGTTAGTTACCTCAGAACTTTCGATTGGGTGAACCGATTTCGATGATTCTTTTTAATCGACTTTAAAACAGAAGGAGGTTCTCAATTCGACTGTATTTTTTTTTACTGACCGACTAAAAAAGGTTGTCAATTCAGTAGTTTCTTTTTTATGTTTGTTACCTCTGAACTCCGTAATTTATCAACAGATTTAGAGTTTTTATTTTTTATTTAAAGGAATATACTTTCACATCGGTTCCATTAGCAATTTTATCAAAGTCGGTTCAGTAGTTTAGTTATTACATCCATATATCTAGAAAAAAAATATGTTTTCCAAAAATTGTTTTGGTTATGTTGCGCAGCATTCTTGAGTACGAGTTTTTTAATAACATCATTACAAATTATTATTTTGGCTATCGTCGAAAACGCTGACGCCATTTTCTCGGGAAGGGATAAGGCAAATTGAATTATGTGATCGAAAATTGATCCGTATCATGAAAACCGGATATTTGAATAGAAGATTTCAAGCTTACGTGGGTGCTAATACTGGATTCTCTTTTATGTTGTAAACCTACATGTGTTAGTTGTCAAATTAGCTTTTGTACGAACTGTCCGGGGACTGGTTATGTCACACGACGTAAGTTTCATCTTTACGTGGACGGCCCTTCAAATGCATTACCTTTCTCTCTTTTGCATAAACTTTACTGTAAAGAATAAAAAAAAAAAAGAGGGTTTATTTTTGTCCTTGCTTTGGGGTAACCAGGAGGCCTACCATGACATCTTATAGCGATTCAATTGAAGACCTAAACTGAGCCGGGTCGCATAATTGTACCGTGACGTCTTATTTTTTATGATGCTGCCATTTTCAAACCTAAGATTGCTTAAGGCAGCAACCTAAATTGAGTCGCTAATAAGCCATTTTCTGCCATTTTCAACCTAAACTGGATCTAGTTTAGGTTGAAAATGGCAGCAACCTAAATTGAGTTGCCAATAAGCCATTTTCAACCTAAACTGGATCCAGTTTAGGTTGAAAATGGCAGCAACATAAAACATAAGACGTCACAGTACGATTATGCGACGCCGTTAATGTGTTACTGTGTAACACTGTGTACTGTGTATGGTGTGCCATAGCTGTAGGTTTTTCCCGTGAATTAATCTTCAAATTAGGTGCCATTTGTTACGTAAAAGAAATATCTGGTAGACACCCCCTAAAAAGTTGCCAATAATAACCCAATTTTTTAAATTGAAATATTTTTAATAAATAAAACTTTCAGGGATTATTCCACCAACAATAATTACGACAAACGACGACTCACCGCCAGACGGAAACGACAAGAAAACGTCAGGAAATACCGACCGACGACTGACACTGACAGGAGACTACGCCACTGACAGATGACAAATGACAGATTGATATTTATGACAGTATAACTATATAATTGTACAGTTCTAGCCAATCAGAGTGACGTATTGCGGGATGACGTCATCTCAACCAATCAGGTGACCATTTGATGGCGGCAATTCTGTTGTTCCAAACTAGTCTAGAAATGATAGCTTAGTCCTGTCAAAAGAATTGTTGTCTGTTTTCAACGCAATGAAAATGAAAGAGACGGCAATAACTTTAAAGCTGTTAAATTTAGTTTATGTTAGTTTGTGATTTGATATCACTGTGGCCAGAACTAAGTGTTTTTAGTAGAACTCGTATTTCCTCCTACTGGTTTATTTGTCATTGATTCTTTTACTTTATAAAAATAAACTAACAATTTCTTTGAAGTTGGCGGCCTTTATGTTAACTTTTTTAGATTATATTTATGTCGCTTCTGAATGAAATTTACTATACTGAGAATAATTGTAAATAATAATAAAAAGCATTTTTTTATATCCGATTTCCACTCAATTTGTGTACAATTCAATCAGTGTGAAGAAATAACTTCAAACTAAATGTCTAAAAAATAATTATAGTAAGAAATTATTTTGCCATAAAACGATGTTACCATGAAGTCAAAATGTAAATAATTCTTTGTCATACTTTTATATTTAGAAATAAATAATTTTATAAGTTATATTTTGTTTTATTTCTCTCCTTTTAATAACTAAACGTATTTATTTCACTAATATTCTCATATAAATGCGAAATTTGTTTTGTTCTAGTTTTAAGTTTTCTTTGTTCTGTGGTGTTTCAATAAAGAGTTTATCTATCTATCTATCTAAAGGTTGTGTGTTCGTGTTCTCTTCAGAATGGCTGAACTAATTTTGATATTTAGTATATAGATATTGAAGGCACAGGATACACTTTTTGTCCCGTACAAATTAAGTTTCTATGGGATCGTAAACGCGGGTGAAACCGCGGGCCGCTGCTAGCATTAAACATTACTTTAACATAAATTGCAGAGGTGCTCAACAGTTGATCACGACCGATCGTCATTATATACCTTCTGCAATTTTCATAGCACTTACCATCGCGTGACGACCTGCACGTCACGTAACTTTGTTCGAAAAAAAAAATTACAAAAAAAAATCATAACAGATTTTTTTTTTAACATATGTAACTTAACTCTCTCTCTTTCTATCTTAACTAATTTATATCTCCCTCTCAACTTCCGTTCGCCTCGCCCGATCACATTTTTCGTAACGCATTCACCAGCTTACTCCCCGAGTCAAGCGTGCATAAAGAAGTTTTACTTCAAAAGTAGGTGCTTTGTTAATATTTCACAACCTAAATCTAAATTATGTTGACACGAAAAAATTCAATATATTGGGAACATACCAACGCGACAGCATTAGTATGGTCAATGCATTCTGTCACGCACACAGACGCGCGCTGCACTCGTTTGTATGTGTGTGCATAATTAGATAAAGGTGCGGTTAGATTGTTTGGGATGAGCGATGCGATATTAATAAGTTTTTTTTTAATTATTCGATTATTGTTGAAGATTTCGATTATTGTTGAAGTTAAACTTGACTTGGGGAGTAAGCTGGCGAATGCGTGACGAGAGCGTTACGAAAAGCGTGACCGGGCAAAGCGAAGGAGAGTTGAGAGGGAGATGTAAGTGGAAGACAGAGAGGTGCGAGCTGACATTTTCTTTCTCTCTTTCTCACGTTTTGCTTCAGGCGTGTGTGTGATCTGAAGCTTAATATTTTTTATACATAGTGTTTTTTTATTAAATGACGTAGTGGCGTCATCTGGGGACCAATTTGTCATTCCGCCTAAAGCCAGCGGTGTTTTGTAATGGGAGGCCTCTTCGGCATGAGACCACCTGGGGAGTACCACACCTCTGCCAGATATTCATCCGTCAAGCAGTAGTGTGCAAACATTACTGTGTTCCGGTTTGAAGGGCACTGTTTCCAGCAAAATTACTGGCCATATGAGACTTTAGAGCCGATGTCTCAGGGTGACGAGCGCAGTGCGCCGCGCAGGATTATGCATTGCAAAGTTCTGGATGGCGCTGTTGCTGTTATGGGCAGGCGTAGCGCTTACTATCAAGTGAACGACTTGCTCATCATTACTTTAGTTGATCGTATTTGTTTTTTTTTCCGTGTATAATATGAGACTTAAGTAACTGACTTGTTAAATGCATTAATATTGCCCGCTAACAAAAAAAAAATACTGGAGTGTCAATTTTATGCGTGTAAGTATTTATTACAGCATAAATATAAGCGGATACCACTTTAAACATCAGATAACTTCAGTAACACGACCCCCTGAAATATCACTGCAACTTACATAACCTGACAGTTGACACAAGGAAGCTCCACTCAAAATATGTCAAAATACAGTTATAAAAGATTGCATCGCAATTGCATGTCCAACAAATCGAGACTAATCGCGGTAATAGCATCGGCCAGTCTGACCCCACCTTTAGCTCGCCGCCTGCCGTGAAGCAAAAGCGATTGGATCCAGTCCGATACTACCATTGCCAGAGAGCGGCCGTATATCTCTGCTTCTAAATTAAAAAAGAAAAAGAAAAAAGCGCGAGTGTCACCTGTCAAAAGTTTTCCAAAGTGCCAGTGACATTCCCAAAGTGCTTCCCTTTTGGCGGGTACGGTTTGACAGTTCATTTTTTAATTTTCATCGCGCAATGTCACCGCTTATGTCTGGTTGCGTAACCGTTTTCGTAACTTTTAGGGTTCAGTGTGAATAATTTATGTTGTTAACTCAGCAGCTTTCAAAATTAGATTTTGGTGCAGAATCACGACGGCTGCGAAATTACTAACGATGGCTTGGTATATCTGTCTCTTTCTCCCAATCGTTTTTACTAACACTGGATAAGAAAGTCTTCAGCGCAGTGCTTCTGTATCAAACTATTATAATTACTATCGTATAATGTTGCTATATAAAATCACATATCCAAATTTAGATAAAAATCTGTTCAGTAAATCCCTAGTCCATATTTATATTATAAATGCGAAAGTAACTCTGTCTGTCTGTTGCTCTTTCACGCCTAAACTACTGAACCGATTAAAATTAAATTTAGTACAGAGATAGTCTAGAGCCTAAGAAAGAACATAGGGTACTTTAAAATGCGAAAAACGCATTAACGGGGTAAAGTAAAAATAGGGGATGAAAGTTTTTATGGAAATATGTAAGGTTTCGGCTAAACCACTGTACCGATTTAAAAAATATTTCACTAATAGAAAGCTACATAGACAGCGAGTAACATAGGCTATATTTTATCCCCATATTCCCGCGGGAATAGGAACTACGCGGGTGAAACCGCGGGGCGCAGCTAGTAACAAATAAAGATACAAAAAGCATATTTTTAGAATTTAATGGTGTTAAGGTTCTAAAACAATCAATTTTTAAAAAAAACATTAATAGATTAAAAAAATAAGTAAGTAAAAGTCCGAACACGTGAAGCAACAACAATCATAAAAAAGTAACCTTGCCAGATTTTTTTTTTAATTTTCCTCTCTGGTATCTACAGTATTTATGATGCACGGCTAGACCTCTTCTCTACAGATGATTGACTGGTAGAATATTCTCTAAGCATTAAGTCCACCATTTGTACTAGCTACGCAATATGTGCAACAAAGAATTGAATGAATAAATAGAAAGAAAATAACAATGAATTATCTAACAAGATATAAGTAATTTGGCACTGGCTGAATGTCTTTATGCATAAGCCTTTACAATTATTAAAACTAAAGAATTTTTTTTTAAATAACACATTATAATATGGGAAAAATTAACGGATTAGGTAGATATTAAATATATAACTCTTTATTGACACCGAGATGTATAAAATAGGGATAAACAGGGATATAAAAATAGGTACAATGGGCGGTTTTATCGTATAAGACGATCTCTGCCAGACAACTTTTGGATGGACATGATAGAGGGCAAAAATTGGGTTGACATCAGTGTCTAAATATCAAAACAGACAGACTAATAATTACATAAAAAAGCATTTTATAATATACGGTGGTAGTCTAGCGGGAGAACGTCTGCCTTCCAAGGAGGAGGTCGTGAGTTCAAATCTCAGTGCAAGCACGTACCAATGTGTTTCTGTAAAACATATGTACGTGATAATCACTCGCTTTTCGGCGAAGGAAAACATTGTGAGGAAAACCACATACCTACCCGAGAGTTATTTCAGAGGTATGTTATCCACCAATCCGGACCGGGCCCCCGTGGTGGATTATAGCCTAATCCTCCTCACAAAAGTGAGGGGAGACCCGTGCTCTGCAGTAAGACGATATTTTATTTGCTAATATACAATTATCAATAGTAAGATTGTTTTTTTTTTACTGAGTGACAAGACGAGCAAGTACACATACAGCACAATACACACACCCACACACACACACATAAATACAACATATTACATTTATACATAATACAATATCAACTATATAAGCCACCAGTTCTACCACTTTCGTTTTAGATGTTTCAATAACAAATAATATGCATATAATAGTATAATAAGCGCGTGGAGCGGATCACCACAAATGCGTAAAAAAAATAATAAAAGCATAATGTCCTTTTCCTAAAAGTTTCCCAAAATGACGCTATGAATGGTGAAATTAGGCATGGAAACAGTTTAAGCCCTAAATAACAATACAGAATACATTTTTTTCTTAAAAAACAAAAGTCAGCGCGGTAGAAGTCGCGAGCAAAAACTAGCAATTATTACCACCACGTTTTTTTTAATGCCTCAGCCATTTTGATAATACTGGCCCCTCACGTACACTCGACCAAAACCAGAGAAATTCCTTACCAAAACTGCATGCGGAACCCAGAAAACATTACCGTTAACGCACCTGACCGTTATTAAATTCAGTATCAGAACTTGTTCAATATTGGGGTCGTTTATTACTCGTTATTTAAAAAGTTATTGTGTTTATTACAATGGGTCTGATTGCTGCATATTTTTACCCGACTGCGCCAGAAGGAGGGTTATTTGAATATATTTTAACAGCTAATATTGCATAACTCAAAAGTCAAATCATTTATTGCAAGCAGGCAAAAATATGACACCTTTACAAGTAAAACACCTAAGTCTCCTATAAAAAAGTTATTAAAAAATAGTGCGTGGAGTCTCTCCGCGCGGAAGAAGTGAAACTTCTTAATGTGGAAATGGAAATGAAAGGGTAGAAATTGATTTTTAGTCTGAGTTCTATTTTTTCAATATTTCTTTGGTTGTTTCCCCCTACCTTTGGTTCTCCCTTTGGTTGTTGGATTATTCCTGCCATTTATCATTTCCAATCCAAATTTGTCTTTAAGGAAGGTTAACTCTGTCCCTTTCTATTCCCCCTTCCAAGGAGCGTTGAACGTTTAACGCAACAGTGTTTTCATACCCCATGGTAGCGTTAAACGTTTAACACAACCTTGTTGGAAGTCGTATTAGAAGTTTCACTTCAAAAACAAAATATGGACACATAGTAGTGAAACTTCAACTAAAATAAAAAAAAAGTAAAAAATAAAAAGTATCACCGCTGTGCCGGTCGGAGTGGGGGTGTTAGGTTATTTTCGTTACGGAATTTCTGGATTCGGTCTCCGCGCTCAAGGCCCGCGATAGAAGCTATGCAATAGCTTAAAAAAAACTATATTATGTGGAGTGGCGTCGCGCGTTGATGTCTTTTACAAGGAACATTGGAGAATCATTTCTTATGAAGTTATGATTGACCGTTGAGAATACAGTAACTGTAAATGGTTATTATCGATTATTGACGCCATCTTTGATTGCTGGAGACATCATCATCCACCCATAACGTCCCACTGCTGAGCACGGGTCTCCCTTCACTTCCGTGAGGAAGATTAGGCCTTAATACACCATGATCCGGATTGCCGGATAACATACCTACCTCCGAAACAATTTTTGGCTATCGTTTCCTCAATATGTTTTCCTTCACCGAAAAGCGAGTGATTATTGCAAACATTTGTTTCCTAAGAAACACATCGGTACGACGTGCCTTCACTAGGATTTCAACTCACGACCCTCTCTTTGGAAAGCGCACGTTCTCCAGCTATCACCGCTTCAGTAGATTATTAAGAAAAAGTAAGTAACAAAATTTGAGGTCCCAAATGCTAGCTTCATTGAAGATGTTCCGACTGAGAAATGCGGGTTTAATTCCCGTACGGGGCAAAGATTTGTGTGAATCACAAGTCTGCATGTTTGTAGAACTATTTAGCTCCTAATTCCCTAGACGCAGGGAGTCCTAGCAGCGGTGGCAGCATAGTGGAAGAACGTCCGCCTTTTAAGCAGAAGGACGTCAGTTCATTTCCCAGTGCAGAGGGGTCACCACGTACTTATCCTTATTCCATGCAGTTAATTTGAGGGACTTAAATTGAACGGCCTAGATTGGCACCACACACTCATAAATGACAAACGTGACGTGAAATCACTCAAAAATAGACTGCAAAGAATAAGAGAGAAAGACAATGAGATGGAGCTATATAAACTCCCATAAATGCAAACAAACTGTTCCGATCTCTTTGGATTAATGTCTCTGGTCGACTTATGCACGCTGAGCGATATTGGTGGTGACAGTTAGCAGGGCAGTTCAGTTTAAGGCCTTAAACTGGACGGATTTAACTGTTCGTGGTGAGGCCCCAGGCACGTACCAATGTGTTTCTTTAAAAAGCATATGTACGTAATTATCCATCGATTTCGATGAAGGAAAGCACCGTGAGGAAACCCACATACCTACCTGAGAATTATGTCAGAGGTATGTTATCCATCAATCCGGAGCGGGCTCGCGTGCTGGATTATGGCCTAACCCTCCTCACGAAAATGAGGGGAGACCCGTGCCCAGCAGTGGGACGATATGGGTTGATGATGATGATGAGGGGGTCGTAGTAAGTTGAGCTCTGATTGTGTCGCGTTAACTTTCTATAGCAGTTTTATTCATACACTGGATTGTAAAGCTCCGGTTATCGGATATATACTGTCTGATAAAGCGGTCCCATTAGTGCAATACCGCTTATCAATGCCGCTTAAGCGAGTTACCTAACCGTGCTAGAGTTACACAAGTGCTGGCGAAACGTGACACACTTGTGGGCCGATAACTCAAGGTCAACCAGTCTGTTGGGACGTTAGACTGGTCTATACTTCATCAACAGCGGTGGTAGCCTAGTGGGAGAAGGTCCGCCTTCCAATCAGAAGGTCGTGAGTTCAAATCCCAGTGCAGGCACCAATGTGTTTCTGTAAAACATATGTAGAATAGAATAGAATAGAATAGAAAAACTCTTTATTGTACAAAAGAAACAAAAATAAACACAGTACAGAAGAATTGCAATAGGTAAACAGGGGTAGTACAATGGGCGGTCTTATCGCTGAAAGCGATTTCTTCCAGACATCCTTTGGATGGACAGTAAAAAACATTTTTCGATAGTAGGGTGGGTGGCGTACTTACAGTATTTAACAGACACAATACATTTAATACTTAGTTTTAATAATACACATACACACTATACTTAATAAATACAATACCTACGTACTTATATGTACGTAATTATCACTCGCTTTTCGGTGAAGGAAAACATCGTGAGGAAACCCACATACCTACCCGAGAATTATTTCGGAGCTAGGTTGGTGATCCACCAATCCGGATCTGGCCCCCGTGGTGGATTATGGCCTAACCCTCCTCACGAAGGTGAGGGGAGACCCGTGCCCAGCAGTGGGACGTTATGGGTTGATGATGATGATGATACTTTACATGTCATCAGCCATATTAACTACATTTGTCAGTTCACTGCTGAAAACAGACACGTCTGTCTTTTTATGATGTGACGGCAAGCGGTCACGCCTGGCGTGCGCCAGCGCTGCTGTATTGTCAATTTTATCACACCAGTTGTGTGCGCCCGCACAGCTGATTGGGTTTAGTTACGACGCCAGTAAACAGTAAACACACACGGTGTGTGATGATTCGCAAAAGAGCGAAGTGTTTAAGCCCTGAGTTTCGTTCAAAGGGTACTTTCTAAAACAAACTCTTCCCTAACGGCTTGTTTTAAAAATGAGATGAATATATATTTGAATTCACTAATTCAAGGAGAACATTTGGATTATTGCTTTTTTTAATTCATATTTTTAGTGTTTTAAAAATTTTTTAACTGGATGTTTTTTTTTTAATTAATGGTGCATCTTTTACCAAACGGCTTCGGTGATTTTACTTATATATCTACGTCAATTGATAGATAAATTTGATATTTATAAACACACACACACACACACACGTTGATTTTTGTTAATTTTTAATTTCGATATTCAATTTTTTTTTTAATATTTCTTAAACTTTTAAACACTCTTAAATCTATAAAACGTCATATTACGTTTACCTAATCTATAAAATTGTAGTCTGAAAATCTTCTGTTTTCCAATCCTAGAGGTAATATTCAAACCCAGTGCCAGCTACTCGAAAGCCACACAAGTTTCCATTAATCCATCACCACTCCCAGAACTAATAACCACGCAATAACTTCTAGGGTTTCCGGTAACCAATAAACCACTATCTATACCACAGATATGATAGAGAATAGATAATGCAAGTCCTTAAAATATTTGTAGTTTTGTATAATATATTTTTCCAGGAAGTATTCTTTTAACTATGATTGAAATCTGTAATTGAGAACGGAGGAGACATGTCAATCCAAAACCTTTTTAAATCTTTGTTTACTCTATGACGACCTCTTACTCCCGAACTCTTTGTCTTATTAAAAACTTCTTTCAATAAACCTTCATGTCAAAGTGTCAATTCTTACGTGACGGTGAAGCCGGATAGAAAAGTGTGACGATTGCTACCAAATTTTGCTCATACGTCCAGAAAAACGGGTCATTTCCAAAATTTTTTTTCGATTGAGTGACGAAACGTGCACCTCGTTCACCTGATGGTAAGCGCTACGCCTACTAACAGTGACAGAGCCACCAAGAACTTTGCATTGCATTATCGTGCGCGGCGCACTGCGCTCGTCACTCTGAGATATTGGCTCTAAAGTCTCATACGCCCAGTAAATGGTTTAACAAGTCCACTTAGTCTAAAAATCCTGTTATCCTCGGTTCACCTAACCAGGTGGTTTAAACAGTGCCCTTCAAACAGGAACACAGTAACGTTTTCACACTACTGCTGGTCTATTTCTTATGAAGGAAAACTCGCGATATCTATTCTTTCAATATCTGTGGTACAAACTGAAGCAATACCTAGCCACACGTCGAAATCGATCTAATTCAAGCCAATATGTTATTCCACGTCTACCTTCCAGCGCCGCTTTAAATTCCACTAACGAAACATTGACTCGACTTAGTTTTGCGTAACTGGGTGAAAGTCGCGAATTATTTGTTCTAGCTAATGAATTTTTAGTAAATTACACGGTTTAGGCGCAGACGCGGCGGTAGCCTAGCGGGAGAACGTCCGCCTTCCAAGGAGAGGGTCGTGAGTTCAAATCCAGCACGGGCAAGGCCAGTCAATATCAGAAGTAAATGGTGATTAGGCAAGTTTCTAAAACTTTGACTAGATAGCTATCCGCCAAGCAGTAGTGTGCAAACATTACTGTGTTCCGGTTTGAAGCGTACTGTTTCCAGCGAAATTACTGGCCATATGAGACTTTAGAGCCGATGTCTCAGCGTGACGAGCGCAGTGCCGCGCAGGATTATGCAATGCAAAGCTCTGGGTGGCACTGTAACTGTTATGGGCAGGCGTAGCGCTTACTATCAGGTGAACGACATGACCGTCTCGTCAGAAGTGACTACATACAGAATAGCCACTCGCAACCCCGCGCGATCCGCGTCCCCGCACCTCTACCCGCAATCGGGAGGACAATAGGGAGGACAGTCAGTATTACACGCCCGAATGTAACAGACAAACGGTTTGTATGAACCTTCATACTAGCGAGCTGTATTTTGTTTTGGTTGCGCAGAATATTTTTTATATTACACACATTTGTAGAGTGTACAATCTATCCGAATTTCTTTCATACAAAAGACATCAACGCGCTCGCTTTTTCTTTTTAAATCTCTCTCCGCTTATTTCAACTATAATTATGGCTGAAACATAAATCGAAACAAATAAATATGATTTTAGAGCAATTATCTTGTCTTATATTTATATATTACTAGCTGTACCCTGTCACGCTTCGCTGTGGCACATTCGCACATTCGCTGATATGTCACTGTTGAAAAAATAGATAAAAACAATCCTCGATGCGGATTATATATCATGCTAAAATTTCAGCTCGATCGGTGCAGAACTTTTTGAGTTTTTGAAGCGTACACAAACCAGCATAACATTTTTATATATATAGATTCTCAAATATGCTTTACTAATTGAGGGAATTTTGTTTTGAGTTTTGGGTTTAATACGAACCGACAATAAAAAATTCGAAACACAAAACTGTTTTTTTTTTGTGTTTTGTAACACCAAAGTCCCCGTAATTACATAATCCCCTAGTTACAGGGAATCTTGTGAAATTAACATGATATCAAACTATTTCCAAAATAAATCAAAATCCAATAAAAAAAAAAAAAAAAAGAAAAAAAAAATCTATCCATCTTAATCCATATTTGATTTTCAGAAAATACATTTTTAATAGATTTCTAGCTGCATTTTCAACCAACATAAAATTTCGATCAGATAACTGCCTAAATAAACTTAAAGTACAGACAAAAAGAATTGGTTTTCTGTAAAGTTGGTTTACGGACGATAGTTTAACGTGACAACGTCATAACAAAACATTGATGAAATGATTGCATACTTTTATGAATAAAATTGAATCATTTTTTAATTATACAATCATAAATACTTGAAATTCTACTATATAGTAGTCAGATTTTTAAAATGCAAGAATAATTAACCTTTATTTCCGTAATTGTTGTTGTAATAAGCAATTAAAAGCACATTAATTTTACACTTCACTTTATAAACAGTCGACGGAACAGTTCACGTGTAGATGTAAGTTGTGTGCTGCCGCTGTCTTTCTTCTCCTCGGACGCTGCCACTCGAGTGGAAGAGAGATAGATGCGGCGCAAGCGTATAATGAACGTGCATGCAGCCGCCGTTCATAGATTTATTAGACGTTGTCACGTCAAAAATATTAAATAGACTCTCAAATGCATAAACCTTCTGTGGCTTTGCTGTAGTCAGCTAATATTAAAACACGCAAAGAAGCAAAAAAAAAAGTCGATTCCAAGCATTCATTGTTACAAAACCGGCGTGAACCCAACCTCCAATTGAAAAAGAACTTTCTCACCATACAATTCAAACAGAATTATAGGTCAAGACATTTTGGTCTCATACCAATACTAACCATTTTATAATGAACTCTATTTACCAAACGTAACCAGTGCGATAGAGGTCAAGATAAAATAGATGTTTATCTCACCGACCATGTAAACTAGATCCGAATTTACTTTGGTATTGCATTCGTTCAGGGGTCTTTAAGCATTGGTACTTTGAGGTTAGCTAAGATACTTTCACTGTCTTTATTAGTTATTTATAATAGAAACTAGACATTTTTGAACTTTGTGTTATACCTATTTCTACACATCATCATCAACCCATATCGTCCCACTGCTGGGCACGGGTCTCCCCTCTCTTTCGCGAAGAGGATAAGGCCATAATCCACCACGGGAGCCCAGTCCAGATTGGTGGAAAGCAACCTACTTCCGAAATAATTCTCGGGTAGGTATGTGGGTTTCCTCACGACGTTTTCCTTCGCCGAAAAGCGAGTGATAATTACGTACATATCCTTTACTTAAGTACATTGGTACGTGCCCGCTTCGTAAAATTCAATTTATCTTCAAATTTAACTTATTTACACAAAAAATCAAGGTTATGTGTCTCGATTATTTAATACCATACTAAAAGTAGGTATTCTGTAACCTATTACACAATTACAAACAAAGATGCGCTTGGTCGCTGTCAAATTTATAATTGCATAATATTTCTATGTCGCGGTGAAGGTGTGAATCCTTCTGAATGCGGCATTTGGGTGAATGTCCAAACATTTAGTTTTTGAAGTAAAACTTCTTTACGCACGCTTGACTTGGGGAGTGAGCTAGTGAATGCGTTACGTAAAATGTGATCGGGCGAACGGAAGTTGAGAGGGAGATATATAAGGTAGTTAAGATAGAAAGAGGCAGAGTTACGTTTGGCCTATTTTTAAAATATCTTAAAAATTTTTTTGAAATAATTTTTTAGTAGATTTTTTACTTTGTTTTTTTCATTTAAATTTAATAACTCGTTTTTATCACATTTTATGTGATTATTCATTGGTTTGTTCGCGAAATTTAAGTATTCGACTAGTAAAAGTGCCAGTTAAGAGAAAAATAACCTACTAACAATAAATTATTTGAGTTTTGAGTTTTGCAAGTTATGTACTGTTGAAATTTAACTTTTTTTTAAATACGAATTCGCGCTAATATTTAAAAGAAAACATCTCATATTAAAGTTAAAAAAAAAATGAGCTAAGAATAGTCAAGTGCGCAAAAAAATGGGCATAACACATAACTCTCCTTTTAGGCTATCTGGTGAAAAAACCTTATAATAATCTTTACAAAACAAAATAATAACAAAATGACCTCTGAACTCGAAAGAATGCCCGAAATAATACGTAATAACCACATATCTATGCAAAAAAATGTAATTATTACAAAATATTATAATTTCACATTCATTCATGCTAAACCTATGAATTGAATAGTATATTTCCCACCAAGATATTATTAATAACATTAATTAATTATTCATGAGACTTCATCGGGAGAAAGTAGGGTTTGTATGAACGCCTTTTAATCTGTCACTTAAAATTTAAGTCTAGCTTACCATCTTCTTAATATTTGAATTAAATTGAATGAATTGAAATTGAATGTTGGATTGACTTGAAGTCTTCAATTCTCAGTTCGGATTCGTAATTTTTTTTTGTGTATGTTTTTTCAATTATTTCCGAATCGATTTATTTGTCATTTTTATTTTTACAATTTCTAAATAAATTTAACCAAAAAAGATTTAGTAATTTTCTTAGTAATTAGATTTTAGGCTGTTTATTAGTTCAAATTTCAATTTTCGTACTGCGATCGCTCCTTCTTTTATTATTAAGATTTAATTAGAACATAATTATATATTTTGTATTTTTTTACTTGTAAATAAGGTTAATAATCGAATAAACTGACCAATTTATCCCATGTCCAGTTTACCTACATAACTGTGGCATCTACCATGCCATAGTAAAAATAGAAGAGTAGGTTATCTTCATGTAGCGATACCAAACATGGTTTGTATCCAAGCAGCTAAGTATCTAATAATATAATAACTATTTATTCATCTGACTGAGTGACGAGACGAGCCAGTCATTCACCTGATGGTAAGCGCTACGCCTGCCCATAACAGTTACAGTGCCACTCGAACTTTGCATTGCATAATCCTGCGCGGCGCTGCGCTGCGCTCGTCACCCTGAGACATCGGCTCTAAAAAAAAAACTAAACCATAAAACTTAGAAATAAGGACATACTATACATACATAGGGGTAGCTTTTCAAATCCCGTACGGGCCATCAGCTAACACATTCTTCTGTTTTTACAATTACACAGGTGCCAGAATAAATATCCTTGTGTGCGTGTTTTATGCGTGCGTACAGAGCGCTCACACATACAAGCCACGTTTGTTTCCCTTTTTGAAGTTAGCTTACTACTATGTTTCTGCTATGACTGTGGCATCTAAAATGCCTTGTTTTGCCGCAGGGCAGCGATTAAGCGAATGCCGATGAATTAAAACCACATCGTATGGGTTTAATGGTATTTAGTTTAGTCTTCGTTTAATGTGTTGCCATAATAAATGAATAATATTTATTTATTAAGCATTATTTTTAGATGCAATTTGTTTTCGGAACTTGTTTTTTAGCTTATTCATTGAACAAGCTTTATTTAAGACGCTTTGATTAGCTTCATACGTAGGTTAGGTTCTATATGTAAGTATGTTTGTAACGGAAACTTTGAACATGATTTGGACCCTCTTCAAAACGTTGGGTTAAATCGAAATTTTGTACACTTATCAAGGACTGGTGGCAATATGTTGACATAATAAAAAAAATAAAAATTATATGGTAAAAAAGCGTGGGGTGCTTGATATTAATCATCATCAACCCATAACGTCCCACTGCTGGGCACGGGTCTCTCCTCACTTTCGTGAAGAGGGTTAGGCCATAAACCAGCACGGGGACCCAGTCTGGATTGGTGGATCACATACCTATCTCCGAAATAATTCTCGGGTAGGTATGTGGGTTTCCTCACGATGTTTTCCTTCACCGAAAAGCGACTGATAATTACATACATATGCTTTTTATAAGAAACACATTGGTTCGTGCCCGCACTGGGATGTGAACTCACGACCCTCTCTCCTTGGAAGGCGCACGTTCTCCCACTAGGCTAACATCGCTTTCTTTACGTGTATTTAAGTTAATTCACTTTATCATATAAGGAAAGCCTGATTTAACAATTATGTCGAAGCAAACTTTCTAAGTATTGTTTCAAAGACAATGCCGTGGAGAATCCGTGTTTATTGTATTAAATATTATAATGTTAGAAATGTACGTTATATTTTATAATTGTATAATACAATCATCAATTATAACGTCGTTAGGTGCAAATATATCTGATTCCCAATAATTAGGGGAAGGCATTCGTGGCCTTACGTGGGGTAACCACGTACTTATTCTTATTCCATGCAGTTCATTTTAAGGCCTTAAACTGAACGGCCTAGATTGGCACCACACACTCATAAATGACAAACGTGACGTGACATCACTGAATGAGATGGAGCTATATAAACTCCCATAAATGCAAACAAATTGTTCCGATCTCTTTGGATAAATGTCTCTGGTCGACTTATGAACGCTGAGCGATATTGGTGGTGACAGTTAGCAGGGCGGTTCAGTTTGAGGCCTTAAACTGGGTGGATTTAACTGTTCGTGGTGAGGCCAAAGGGCCTCCACAATAGAGACTTCTTTTAATGTTAAAATATTAACATTGAAATTCCGAAGACTAAACCACATTTTAAGAGGCGGTGGTAGCCTAGTGGGAGAACGTCCGCCTTCCAATCAGAAGTTCGTTCAAATCCCAGTGCAGGCACGTACCAATGTGTGTTCTGTAAAACATATGTACGTAATTATCACTCGCTTTTCGGTGAAGGAAAACATCGTGAGGAAACCCACATACCTACCCGAGAATTATTTCAGAGGTATGTTATCCACCAATCCGGACCGGGCCCCCGTGGTGGATAATGGCCTAACCCTCCTCACGATAGTGAGGGGAGACCCGTGCCCAGCAGTGGGACGTTATGGGTTGATGATGATGATGAAACCATATTTTCTTTTATAAATTTCTTTACAATACCTTGTACAAACATGATTACTTACGCAGTGCAGTGCCGCGTAAGATTAGGCAATGCAAAGTTCTCGGTGGCACTCAAAACTCGAATCATTTATTGCAAGTATGCAAAAATAATACACTTTTACAAGTTTAACACTTAAGTCTCATTTATATAAATGTTTATTTGTAAAATGATTTTACTGTCCATCCAAAGGTTGTCTGGAAGAAATCGCTTTCAGCGATAAGACCGCCCATTGTACTACCCTTGTTTACCTATTGTAATTTTTCTGTACTGTGTTTATTTTTGTTTCTGGTGTACAATAAAGAGTTTTCTATTCTATTCTATTTTATAAAGAGAAAAAATAAAAATAAATCAAATATGATCTACTAAGCTAATGATTAACTGATTATGGTTTGATGAAATGGACATTTCCCTTTCAAGTGGTGACTCACTATGACTGTTATGGGCAGGCGTATCACTTACCATCACGTGAACGGCTTACTTTTCTCGTTATTTAGTCAAATAAAAAAATAATTTGCAATTTTGCATCGCTACAGACGCTCTCCTGTAGGAGACCGCCTGGGGAAGTACCACATCGCCGCCAGATATTCATCCGCCAGCAGTCTGCAAACATTACTGTGTTCCGGTTTGAAGGGCACTGTTTCCAGCGTAATTACTGAGCGTATGAGACTTTATAGCCGATGTCTCAGGGTGACGAGCGCAGTGTAGAACCGCGCAGGATTATGCAATGCAAGGTGGCAGCTTTGGGTGGCATTGTAACTGTCATGGGCGCTTACCACCAGGTGCATGACTTGCTCGTCTCGTCTCTCAGTGAAATAAAATTAAAAAATTGCAATTTTGCATCGCTACAGATGTCCAGTTTCTATAGAACTTCGTTTCATGTTATCATTTGATAATAATTTAACAAACTAATGCGTTGCTTAAAAAATAATTTTGATAACGTATAAAAGAGAAATGGATAAGCAGATGAGATCATTTGTATATAAATTTGAATAAATAATAGATATCTCGAAGTGTCATTTAAACGACTTTTTCGTCTGGCCGCCATATTTGGCATTATACGAGGTGTAACCAGCAGCGAATAGATATATTGGCCTTAAGTAAACCGTGCCTTAAAACTGTTCTATTGTAAAAACTGTTTCTATGGCAAATGTTCGCTGTGAGTTAACGTAACCATGGTCCTCGTAGTTCTTGATTCTCTAGATACATGTTTTTTTTTTTTATAATTCAAACAAATATTTGCTCTGTGTGGGAATCGAAACCGCAACCTCACGTTTCACAGTCGGTTTATCACTAATTTACGTCACGGAGTATAGTCTACTGTGGTGCAGTTACACCTTGTATAATATTCTAATGCCGTCTTTCCAAATCTAACCACCCACAGTTTTAGCCATTTTAAGTAGTAAACAATCGTTTAAAAATCCAAATTCAGGAAACCTCATTTTTAATCTCCAACGCAAAAACGACTTGGTGTTATAAGTTTGACGTTTCTGTGTGTCTGTATTTGTGTGTCTCTGTGTGTGGCTGTGTGTGTGTCTCTGTGTGTGACTGTGTGTGGCATCGTAGCTCCCGAACGGATAAACCGTTTTTTTTTTGTTTTTGTTTGAATGGTGAGTTGGCGGGGAGTGTTCTTAGCTATGTTTGATGAAAATCGGTCCAAGATGGCCGCCGCCACAAAAAGGTAGATTACATAATTTTTCAGTATGAACCTGCTTACTAGCGGATTGTCTTTTGTTTTGGTCGCGCAGGATCTTTTGGCGCGTTTACTAACGTCATTTATTAAATGTGTAAGTTGACAAAAATTAAAAGAAAATCTTTCAAGCGAGGTGTGCCGGTACCGTGTAAGGCGAGCATTATGAATTTATGATACATTATTGTGTAATATTATATCTTATTATGTCGGATTTACCATTTTTATGACTTCTAATTGTATATACTTTCGCGTGGAATGTCTTTTATTCTCTTATGTAACTAATTTTGGTGGATTTTAAATTATATGAGGAAGTATTTATTGTTCTCAATCGTAGAATTGAAACTCTTTTACGTTTTGGCTTTGCACGATTTTTGCATTTAGTCAGTGTCATGATTGTTTTTTTTTTGTCAAGTTTTAGCTTCGCGCTTTTTATGCATAGCCAGTGTCAAACTTGTGTTTATTTTCGCATGTTAGCTTAGTTTGATATTTTATATTTTCAAAATAGTAAAAATGTGAGTCCTTGTGAGTAAGATAGTCAGTACTTTTGTCAATTAGCAATTAAGGTCATGATTCAGTTTTTTTTTTTAATTACATAATAGGAAAACATTTGACCGCAGTCCCACCTGGTGGTAAGTGTCGACACGGTCAATGCTTGTTTAGAAGACGCTCAGCAAAGTGGGGATGTATTAATGAAACTTCTTGGGAGTTTTGAAGAAATCACAACAATATAACACAGCACGTTCATTGCGTTGGTATCAGTTGCCCACATTCGTGCACGATATCGAAGATATCGAACATACCAATATTATAAAAAAAAAGTTTGTTAAAAAGAAAACAAGAGCAACGACGTCAGATTTTCCCGCCAAAAATCCCACAAGTAGGGTTATGTATTTATCTGCTGTGACATTTATCGTTTTTAAATCTCACAAAGACATGCGCCGACACACCTCGAAGGAAAAGTAAGCATGAAATTATGTATGTACACACACGGCTTATACTTTTTCTAGTAATTGAATGATACAGTGATTTCTCTTTTCTAGGACACGCTTCGATTGGTCGGTAAAAGCGCGGGAGCGCACGCCATTGGCCCATTTCTAACTGTCATTTCCTTAAACGTTATGATTGGTGGATTTCTGTTTTTTTTTTCGTTTCGCTGTAAAGAGGTTTTATATTAAGCAATAAGGTTGATCATATTCCGTAATATTTTTATTTAATTTAAATGTAAACGCTTGGTGACACAAAAATTTAGTTTTTCTTAGTTAATAAGGATTAATCAATCTTAGTTAACATCCCAATGCGGGCACGTACCAATGTGTTTATGTAAAAAAAAACATAGTTAAGTACGAAATCCGAATCCACCAATCCGAACCGGGCCCCCTTGGTGGAATATGCCCTAATCTTAAGGACGGAGTTGATGATGATGATGATGACAAAGTACGGAACGAGCTAGTCGTTCACCTGATGAGAAGCGCCACGCCTGCCCATAACAGTTACAGCGCCACCCAGAACTATCCATGCACTGCACTGCGCTTTCGACCTCCCGATTGTCCTCCCAACTGCGGGTAAAGGTGCGGGGAAGTGACAGGGCTGGAGTGTCCATTCTGTATGTAATACAATCTCTTCCACGCTATCTTCTGTTCTTCTTCCGTGCCTCATGGACACCCTCCTTTGTTAGATTTTTAAGTTTAAGTTTTAGTTAGGTTTCCTTTTATTTATTTTGTTATTTAAGCTAGGTTTAACAAGAACAATAGTTCGATATGTAACGCATTATTTCCTGTGGAAATCTTTTTACGTAATACAAGGAAGGAACTAGAATAGACACGAAAGGAAGTTAACGGCGGTAAAAGTTTGTTAATAGGTCGGGCATGATTTTGTTTGCTGTTTGGTTTGCTTATATAATTAGCTCTGTGAGTATAAGAAATGATTATGAACGGCCATAGAAACGAATTAAATAATAAAAAAAAAACTCGAATGCGAACTTTTTCTTTATTTGACTGAGTGGTGAGAAGAGCAAGTCGTTCACCTGATGGTAAGCGCTACGCCTGCCCATAACAGTTACAGTGCCACCCAGAACTTGGCATTGCATAATCTTGCGCGGCGCGCTCGTCACGTTGACGGCTCTAAAGTGTCATATTATTATGGCCGGTAATGTCGCTGGAAACAGTGCCCTTCAAACCGGAACACAGTAATGTTTGCACACTACTGCTTGGCGGATGACTATCTGGGAAAGGTCACGGGATATGAACTAAACCATTTCTTTTCAACTTTTCACTGCAATGCCTACGTTTCGTAATGCGTTTCGCGTTTCAATTTTGTTCTCAGACGGTTTTTTTTTTTTTTTTTATGTTTCCTGTCTCATCAGGGTATACATACCTACATACGTCTTAAACAGCATAACGTTTCGAAATATAATTTTTATTCTGTATTAAAATAAAAATTATATTTAACAAATCCTTGACATCGTTTAATTATCGCAAAGAAAAAAAAATCTACACGCAAACGAGACCGTTCAAGCTTAAACATTTTAAACTAAACTAAATATTACGTTATTTAAGTTAAGTAAATATAGGTATACAAAAATTTAAGTTAAAAACAAAAAACTTAATAAGTATAAAAATAGCTACAATTTATTTTATTCAATACTAAAAAGTCATAACTGTAGGCGCAGCTGGATTCAACTTTACCATCTATTTCAGTTTATAATGGTGGAGTTTCAAAAAAATAATGTCACATTAACCTACATAGGTTTTTATTTAAATGTGAGGCCGGAAAGATCTCATACACACTGCAAAGAAGTTCAACTTTGCCTCTAAAAGACCTCTGTTTTTTAAAAACATAATTTTGTGAGGCCGGAAAAACCTCATTCGCACTGCAAAGAAGTTCAACTATGCCTCTAAAAGACCTCTGTTTTTTAAAAACATAATTTTCTGAGGCCGGAAAGACCTCATTCGCACTGCAAAGAAGTTCAACTTTGCCTCGAAAAGTCCTCTGTTTTTTAAAAACAAAATTTTGTGGGGCCGGAAAGATCTCATACGCACTGCAAAGACCTCATACTGGCTGAAAGTCCATGAAAACGTGCTTCAAACAAGAAACTATCAGTATTTATGATTATTTTAACCTATACTTATGACTTCGCAGTATCGCCCATCTGGAGGCCTACCACGACATCTTATAGCGATTCAATTGAAGACCTAAACTGAATCGCGTCGCATAATCGTACCGTGACGTCTTGTTTTTTATTTTACTGCCATTTTCAACCTTAAATGGATCCAGTTTAGGTTGAAATTGGCAGCAACATAAAAAAACGCCACGGTACGATTATGCGACTCGGTTCAGTTTAGGTCTCCAATTGAATCGCTATAAGATGTCATGATAGGCCTCCCGCGGACACTTTTGTAAGCCCCTGGCTGGAGATTATTCGTCTATCGCCGCGTCAGCGTGCCGGAGCAAAGACACAACGCATTATAGCTTCGAATTACATAGTTGATACTTCTATTGAACGGTCGGTGCTTGAATTTCACGTACAGCTGCGCAAGAGTCGATCTACCTTGTATTGTGCGCGTGCACGCAATCAATGCGGTGACCACGGCTTGGGAAGAACAAGGACAAATAAAAAAAAAAACACGAAATCTGTGCTGTAGATGTAAAACTTCAACTCATATAATATGTTAAAAAAAAATGTTGATAATATTGTATAATTAAAAAAAGATACGAAACATAGCTCTGTCTCTCTTTCTATCTTCACTAACTAATATCTCCCTCTCAACTTCCGTTCTCGGTCGCATTTTTCGTAACGCATTCACAAGCTTACTCCCCAAGTCAAGCGTGCGTAAAGAAGTTTTAATTCACAATTGACCTGTCCAGGCAAAGCCGAGTGCAGCTAGCAAGTGTTAATACAAACATACGTTGCGTCAGTCACGTGATCTTTCTTAACTGACCTTCGGTACATTCTAAATCCGCGGACCGGCGACAGAATGGACGCAGTAACGGCCGGTCTCGCACCGAACCAACTTAGTGTTGCTTAGACTGCCGCGCGCTATGAAAGTGCCATTCTGAACGAGAGAAACTCTTTGGTCATTTTAATTTTTGTTTTTATTCCATTTCGTGTTTTGTTTTTGTGGGTTTTGTGTTTGGTTTTTAGGGTTGTGTGTTTTGTTTTTAGGGTTGCGTGTTTTGTTTTTATTGTTTTTGTGTATTTTGGTAGTTTTTTTTTGTAGTAGTGCTTGTTGGTGGATACTAATTTAATTTGAAGGTTTTTTTTTTAACTTGGGTTATGTGTTTGGAATTTAACATAGTAATGGGTTAATTATATCTTGCATTCGCTAAAAATATTTTGGAAAAATATTCAAAAATACTAAATAAACAAATATTTACCAAATTCTAGTTTTCTTGCTAAAATAACAAAGGGTTCAAAATGAAAGCTTGGAAAAAATTTTAACGCCAATTTTTTTTTAAATTTTTACTAACAATTTTTTTTTTATTAATTTTTTTTTTATTTATAAATAATTTATTGTTACAGGCAGAATTGGCAAAGTAATGTAACTGAAAAACTAGAATAAATGCAAGAACCCGCCGCCCAAAACCAAACTGGGGTAACCCATGTAACTTGGAAATTTTTCAAGGACTTCGTTTATCTCTATTTCAAATTTGCTCTTTACGCGATAGCAATATACATAGCTTTCTATTACTACGATTATTATTTTGGCTAATAGTGTAATAATTATGTTTTAGTGTTTTAGAAACAGTGATGTGAACAATTAGTGTGAACTATAGTGCAGTGAAATTTCGTGATTTGAAAGTCGGACTACAGTGTTTTTTCGCGTTTCTAACTGAAATTACTGGTGAGTTTTACAATTATGTACTAATAACTGCGCCCCGCGGTTTCGCCCGCGTAGTTCCCGTTTTACTGAGCACTATAACTTCAAAAAAGGTTGCTTTTTTGGCGGAACGAAACGCAGGCGCGATTCAGGATTTAGAAGCTCAAGTCAACCTGCCATCTCTTATCAAACTTAGGAACTAAAATCTATAAAGAGGTTTATGTAGGCGTGGGCTTAAACAGTACCCTATTACTCAATCCTGGTTATAAACTATCTGTGTTTCAAAATTCATCCAAATCCGTTCGTTTTTGCGTGAAAGAGGAACAAACATCCATCCATCCATTCTCACAAACTTTCGCATTTATAATATTAGTAGGATTTTTTTGGTGGTCCACCTGCGTTGAGAACTATTCCATAAGAAGGTGTGGTCACCTTACGGGTCAGTTAATTTTTTTTAATTTACCTATAAACTCGACGAGCAGGTCATTCACCTGATGGTAAGCGCTCCGCCTGCCCATAACAGTTACAGCACCACCCAGAACCCTGCATTGCAAAATTCTGCGCGGCACTGCGCTCGTCACCCTGAGACATCGGCTCTAAAGTCTCGTATGCCCAGTAATTTCGCTGGAAACAGTGCCCTTCAAACTGGAACACAGTAATCTCTGCACAATACTGCTTTACCATTTTTTTGGGATAAAAAGTATATAATGTGGTAATCCAGGTAATAAACTATCTGCGTTCCAAATTTCATTCGAATCCGTTCAGTAGTTTTTGCGTGAAAGAGGAACAAACATCCATCCATCCATCCATTCTCACAAACTTTCGCATTTATAATGTTAGTATGATAGGTTATAAAACGATTCGGAGCAGTTTTTGTTTGAGATACGAAAAGGGAGATCCTCTGGGAAGCGTCGTCCAGGCCTTAGTGGGAGGCCTCTTCTGCTAGAGACCGCCTGGGGAAGTACCACACCTTTGCTAGATATTCATCCGCCAAGCAGTAGTGTGTTCCAGTTTGAAGGGCACTGTTTCCAGCGAAATTATTGGGCATATGAGACTTTAGAGCCGATGTCTCAGGGTGACGAGCGCAGCGCCGCGCAAGATTATGCAATGCAAAGTTCTGAGTGGTACTGCTTTTATAGGCAGGCGTAGCGTTTACCATTAGCTGAATGACATGCTCGTATCGTTACTACATGAGGTAATATCAAGCTAAAGCTTATGACTTTTGAGTTTTGTACACGATATCGCACGTTTCTTGCTTTTGTATCATTTGTGACGGGGCGAGCAGGTTAATTACCTGATGGTAAGCGCTGCGGCTACAATGCCGTCATACCTCTTTCTGTCGGAGATTTAGAAATACGTACCTACCTAGTTACTGGTACTTGTTATGTCATTCAGAAATGATTATGTTGAAATATTTGTATAGGTTTATATGACATGTGTTCAAATATTAACAAACTGTACATAAAATGTTCAAACATCTATACCAATATTATGCGCAAAAGTATGCTTTTTACAAAATAATTAGATGTTTCACTCACGTTTCATTTTTTCTCCAGTTTTCCAGTTTTTCTCTTCATAAGAATATTCCTCATACTTTAACAAATGTTTGAAATTATTCAGTTTTTAATCCAACTATTAAAAATAAATAATTAAAAAAAAGTAATTTATTATTTTTCGTGGAAAAAATTAAATTAAGTCATAAAATAATTAATGTGTGATCAGTAATCATCAATCAGCAACGATATGTGTATTTGCAATATTTTGACTGCATTCTGAACCTTACCCCTTCGAAATACGACCAATTATTAATTGTTAGACAGTAATTTTGTAATGAATTAATAATTAAAATTCTTGTATCTTACATTACTTGAATTTAATTTTTTTTTTATTCGTTAATCTTTTTTTTTAAACATTCGTTATAATTTTACCAATTTATCATTTTTAAAATCGATTCCTCTTTACATCTGCCCCATAGTTTTCGGAAGGGACATTTTCAAATGCATATCGATATCTCAAACGTCAAAGCAAACTGTCAACCAATTGGTTGACAGTGTTGAGTAATTACTCAACACTGAAATTCCGGCATTTATTACGGAGGCAAATAAATCGAAAGTTATCGATTAGTCCGAATCTAATCGATATTTAATCGATTGCCTGACCTCGCGACATTACGTCACTATTGTTAATGTCAGCTATTTCTCTAGGTTTGCTTTATTATATTTAAAGGGTATCGGCAATTTACTCGATTTGCCAAATTTTGCGATTTAGCCGCGTATTATTGACACATTAATTTTTACAAAATTTTCATAATTTTATGAAACATTATCAAATTAACTATTTAATAAAAAAACAACAGGATTTTTAACTATAATAAAAACGTGACTAAATGTCTGTTCAAAATGTACATATAACGGAACTTACAAAAATTAACATAATTATATCTCAAAACCACAGATGACCATGAGACATAAATTGACTATTTTTGTTAAAACGAAAATGTCATGAAAAGGTCATCGGCTCACACATCGTAGAATTATAAATGTGTTAGACTATCCAGCATTTTTTTTTTATTTGACTGTATAACGAAACGAGCAAGTCATTCACCTGATGGTAAGATCTACGCCTGCTGACAACAGTTACAGTGCCACCCAGAACTTTGCATTGCATAATCTTGCGCGGCACTGCACTGCGCTCGTCACCCTGAGACATCGACTCTAAAGTCTCATATGCCCAGTAATACTCTCCACTTCAATCAAGATGGTAACTGTCTGTCTCCGTGTTTTCCCGCCAGTTTGCTTCCTTTCACAGCAAAACGGCTTGACCAATTTTGATGAATTGTGGTATAGAGATAGTTTAAACCTTGGGTAAGGACATAGCATACTTTGTATCTCGATAAAATGCAATTAGTTGTTTATTTCCGCGAAGATAAAGTCGCGGGCAAAAACTAGTTTCACCAGAACAACCGCATTCTCAGCTTAGCACGTTGACCACCTTCAGCCATATTGGTACATCAGTGGTGCTGGCTGTGTCGCTCGACATTGCCAACGCCTTCAACACCCTGCCCTGGGCGTGCGTTGAGGAGGCACTTAAATACCACGGCGTGCCTCCCTACCTCAGTCGGATAGTCGGAGCCTACCTCTCCGAGCGGTACGTTTCGTACCCGGGGCGAGATGGCCAACTCCATCGGAGGGAGATGTCGTGCGGTGTTCCTCAGGGGTCCGTCTTGGGACCCCTCCTGTGGAACATCGGTTACGACTGGGTTCTGCGGGGTGATCTCCCATCGGGCGCAGGCGTGGCATGCTACGCAGATGACACGCTGGTCATGGCTCGGGGAGACACGTTCGAGGTGGCTGCCCGTCTTGCCACGGAGGCAGTGACACTGGTTGTCGGCAGGATAGGAATGCTGGGACTCAAAGTGGCCCTGAGCAAAACGGAGGCCCTGTGTTTTCATGGGCCCCGTAAAGCCCCGCCGCGAGGGTCCCACATCACTATCGGAGAGGCCCGGGTCGAGGTCGGGTCGAGTATGAAGTACCTGGGACTCGCCCTCGACAGCCGCTGGAACTTCCGCGAGCACTTCACTCGCTTGGTCCCCCGATTGATAGGGGCAGCCGCCGCATTCAGGCGACTGCTTCCGAATCTCGGGGGGCCAAAGGAGAGCACGCGCCGCCTATATCTGGGGGTGGTGCGGTCCATGGCCCTGTATGGGGCTCCCATATGGGCGGGTGCCCTGACAAGGCCGAACATCACCCTGCTGAGGAGAGCTCAGAGGGTGATGGCCGTCGGGGTCATCCGTGGATATCGCACCGTCTCCTGCGAGGCGGCGTGCTTGCTGGCGGGGTCCCCTCCGTGGGACCTGGAGGCGGAAATGCATGCCGACATGTTCGAGTGGCGCATGAACCTCCGCCTCCAAGGCGAAAGCCCCCCGCCAAGGGCGATTGAAGTGTGGAAGTTCCATGCTCGGCAGTCCTTACTCCGGAATTGGTCAGAAAGGCTGGCCGCACCTGGAGCGGGACTAAGGACTGTCGAGGCTGTCCGGCCGGTCCTCCAGGACTGGCTGGACAGGGCTCACGGGTCTCTCACCTTCCGGCTGGTGCAGGTGCTTACGGGACATGGGTGCTTCGGGAAGTACCTGCACCGCATAGCCGGAAGAGAGCCGACACCCAAGTGTCACCATTGTGGCTGCGACGAAGACACGGCGCAGCATACGCTTGAGGAGTGCCCGGGCTGGGCAAGCGAGCGCCGTGAACTCGTCGCAGCAGTGGGGGCCGACCTCTCGCTCCCGACCTTGATTAAGTCAATGGTCGGGGACGAGAGGTCCTGGCAAGCCGGAGAAACCTTCTGCGAAGAGGTGATGTCGCAGAAGGAGGCTGCAGAGCGGGAACGGGAGATCACCTCCGAACTTCCCCTCCGCAGCCGGCGAGCGGGGCGTCGAAGAAGAGTATTCTTCAACGCCCTGCTCCGGCCCCCATAACAGAGGCTTGGGCGGCGGACCGGGTGTACGTCCGCCGCCCACTCGTATGCCTCGAGGCGGCGCGCGCGGTGTTCCCGCGCGCCACACTCACAAAGTTAGACGGAGTGGAGCACTCCTCTCCACTCCTACCAACGGGATGGGGTTCTCCCTGGAGGACCAACGCCGTCGGGGCTGCGGAAGTCCACTCTCGCACCCGTAGCCCCGACAACAAAGGCGTCCCGGTGGAACACCCTGGGGTTTAGTGGGTATACCCGTCAGACTGGCGGGGGAGTCCCACATAACCACCCGGCCCTCACCCGGGTCTGGTGGTATGCGTAATTGCATTCCCCAGGTAAAAAAAAAAAAAAAAAAAAAAAAAAAAATATTGGTACATCAGATTACAAAACTTAAGCCTGTGAACCCTAATAATTAAAAAAAAACTACACATAAAGGCACTGTTTCCAGTGATATTACTGGGCATTGAGACTTTAGAGCCGATGTCTCAGGGTGACGAGCGCAGTGCCCCGCGCAGGATTATGCAATACAAAGTTCTTTATGGCACTGTAACTGTTATTGGCAGGCGTAGCGCTTACCATCAGGTAAACGACTAGCTCGTCTCGCCACTCAAAATTAAGACACTTGAAAAAACAAGCGTCATATCAACAAAACTTTTGTATCTGGACATAATTACATGTATTTTTCCGTTCTCTCTTCATTATGACCGCTTATACAACTTTGTAAGTTGTCGACCTTCACAACTGCTGTCCACATACAAGGCTGTGCAAGCAGCTTGTTTGAGACATATACATATATATATATATATATATAAATATATACATAGTATATAGAATAACATACAGAATGGACAGTCTACGCCGCGTGAACCGCGTCCCCGCAATCGTCCACAGGCAACGCTACACGCCCAAATATAATAGACAAACGGTTGCATGAACCTTCATACTAGCGAGCTGTCTTTCATTTTAGTCGCGTAGTATGTTTTCAATGGTGGCCTATTAGGAGAACGTTCGCTGTACAAGGAGAGGGTCGTAAGTTCAAATCCCAGTGCGCGCACGTACCAATGTGTTTCTGTAAAGCATATGTACGCAATTATCACTCGCTTTTCGGTGAAGGAAAACCTCGTGAGGAAACCCACATACCTACCCGAGAATTATTTCAGAGGTAGATATGTTATCTTCCAATCCGGACCGGGTCTTAGATTATGGCCTGACCCTCCTCACGAATGGGAGGAGACTCGTGCTCAGCAGTGGGACAGTAAAATAATTATGGAATAAATTGAATTTCCGCACCAAAGCTTGCCCTCCAAAGTACGGAGCGACAAAAAGCTGTACATAGCGAGAAAAACTCATTGCGATGCCGCGGATCGTACCCGATGCCGTCAAACTGCAAGCCTTACGAGTAACCACTCAACCACCATCTCCACACATTTGCATGACAGAAGCAATTCGTTAATAACATACAATAGGTTGTCAGGCATTGCAACACTGCAATTGTAAATGTGAGTTGCGGTTATATAATGGCTTAGGTTAGGTCATCTCACTTGGGTCCTAGATGTTAGTCATAAAAGTCTGCCTTTGGTTGCTTAACTGTCATTAGGAATAGCCTATTATGTAAGGACATTTTCAGGGTTCCGTACCCAAAGGGTAAAACGGGACCCTATTAACTAAGGCTCCGCTGTCGGTCTGCCGTCTGCCACCAGGCTGTATCTCATGAACCGTGATAGTTAGACAGTTGAAATTTTCACAGATGATGTATTTCTGTTGCCGCTATAACAAGATATATTAAAAAGACAGAATAAAATAAATATTTAAGGGGGCTCCCATACAACCAACTTGTTTTTTTTTTGGTTATTTTTGCTCAATATTGATAACGGCAACAGGTAGACGCTTAACATAAGTTTTAACACGACACTTTTCTCATTTTAAGACACTATAGATTATTAATTATTATCACGAACAGTTAAATCCATCCAGTTCAAGGCCTTAAACTGAACTGGAGGCCTACCATGACCTCTTATAGCGATTCAATTGAAGACCTAAACAAGACCGCGTCGCATAATCGTACCGTGACGTCTTATTTTTATGTTGCTGCCATTTTCAACCAAAACTGGATCCAGGTTAAGTTGAAAATGGCAGCAACCTAAATTGTCTCGCTTATAAGCCTCATGCCATGCTAACTTGCATGCGTCCATGCAACATATGCATTATTAATTTATTCTTTCAGTTTTGGCTTCGCAAGATTTGTGCATTCGGAGTGTTAAGTATTACCTACCAATAATTTACTTCCTTTTTCGGTCAATGTCAATTAGTAGATATTGTCTGTCAAATGTACATAAACAATTACAAAACTGCGTGTGTACAGGTGCAAATTGTTATTTCATCTATTACCACTTGTATACAGTATACAACGTAACAGTAAACGTTCTTCAACAAAATCCAATATAATATTGTTTCACTTTATTTATTTTGCTTCTTAAATTTAAATTTCTTTTACAATCCTTTACAAAACTAATAAAAATACAGTGAACCAAAAATATTATAAAAGAAACTTAAACCTAGGATACCACCGGTAGCGGAGCAAGGCCCAGGCTACCGATGGTTAGGGCTGCAGAGAGAGGAACTTCCTGACAATACGCGCCGTGTATTATTATTATTAAGAGCCTGTAATGTCCCACTGCAGGGCAAAGGCCTCCCTACCCTCCCTCCATTTCTGCCCAGAAGGAGATGGCGTAACGACCTTGACGCGTACTTGAAGGATTGGACAGCCACAGCTCAGGACAGGCAGAATATAATATTACGTATGGAAAATATTTGCTCTGAATCTGCGTGTTGCAGACTGGAACATCGGCATTTCCCTGGCTAAAAACAACTGAATGTCGAAAAAAAAAGCTAAAATAAATGTCAAATTCATGAGTGCATACAAAAATTATATAGCAAAAAAGGACTTTCAGTTTTTTTTCCAAATTTTTCATTTTTTTTTTTTTTTTTTTTCATTTTTTCAGGGTATTTTTGCCAATGTTTCTATTCACAAGAACCTTTCTCGGATTTCAACGAATATTTGAAATAAAATTATCCGAATTAGAACGCGTATTAAAAAATAAGGTAAATGAAGGTGTTTAATAAAGAATATCAGAAAAAATATTAAAATTTACGGAAAAAATGGAAAAAAAAAATGTTTTTTTGGGTGGTTTTTTTGAGTGTTATTTGGATTCGATGGATTTGTAATTTAGGGGTTTAGAGGGAATTTAGGGGTTTTTTCCATCCTACAGACTTTTAGTGGAGGGGAAATTATCATGGAACGCTGGCTGTATTGCCACGCTACAAAATTTGTTTGAAGCCTCCATACTGCATATAAGTCTATATTTACCACTTATCTTACCACACAGTGGTTGACCTTTTTGCCTAGTTTCGGCTGTTGGCTGTTTAAATTCATATTCTGTACGAAACAACAATGTCACGTACTTCTTATTGGCTTATGCAATATAGTAAAAACAAAAGTTGGTCAGAGAACTTGGCGATATGAAATGCTTTCGTAAGTAGGTATACTAAGTGGTGGTTGAGGGTGGTATATTTTCTTGGGTGACGTTCTACGTGGTAATAGGAGGCCTCCTCTGCAAGAGACCGCCTGGGGAAGTAACACACCGCCGCCAGATATTCATCCGCCAAGCAGTAGAGTGCAAACATGACTGTTCCGGTTTAAAGGGCACTGTTTCCAGCGAAATTAATGGGCACATGAGACTTTAGAGCCGATTTGTCGCAGTGCAGTTCCGCGCTTCATTATGCAATGCAAAGTTCAGGGTGGCACTGTAACTGTTATGGGCAGGCGTAGCGTTTACCATCTAATGAACGCTAAGGTACTACGAGGACCATGCCCCCACAAAGAACATATCAATATAATCATCATCATCAACCCATAACGTCCCACTGCTGGGCACGGGTCTCTCCTCACTTTCGTGAGGAGGGTAAGGCCATAATCCACCACGGGGGCCCAGTCCGGATTGGTGGATAACATACCTACCTCCGAAATAATTCTCGGGTAGGTATGTGGGTTTCCTCACGATGTTTTCCTTCACCGAAAAGCGAGTGATAATTACGTACATATGTTTTACAGAAACACATTGGTACGTGCCTGCACTGGGATTTGAACTCACGACCTTCTGATTGGAAGGCGGACGTTCTCCCACTAGGCTACCACCGCTCTATCAATATAATACCTAAAAATATATTTTCGATACCATTATGTCCCACTATTAAAATGTCTAAATAAATTTATAATTGATCTCACTATCTATCTATCCATCCATGCGAAGCCGGGGCGGATCGCTAGTTTTTTATTTTTTATTTGACTGAGTGACGAGTCGAGCAAGTCGTTCCCTGATGGCAAGCGCTACGCCTGCCCAAAACAGTTATAGTACCACCCAGAACCCTGCATTCAATAATCCTGCGCGGCGCACTGCGCTCGTCACCCTGAGACATCGGCTCTAAAGTCTCATATGCCCAGTAATGTCGCTGGAAACAGTGCCCTTCAAACCGGAACACAGTAATGTTTGCACACTGCTGGCGGATGAATATCTACCAAAGGTGTGGTACTTCCCCAGGCGGTCTCTTGCAGAAGAGGCTTCCCACACTAGTTATTGGTATATATATATATATATATATTTAGGAATCACTCCCAGAAATATTTAAAAAAAAACAAACACAAGATCACATAATATTCGATTTATAATTTTGGTAAACAATCTCAACAAATTAAATATGTGGGTAGGAACCTAGTGATTATCGTTACAATCAAGTTACACAGAGTAATTATGAAGCACTAAAATAAACACAAATATCTCACTGTACAGTCCTTAAGCGATGTTGCCACGACGAGAGACACCCGACAAATGCCCCGAGTCTCGCTTTGCGGTGGCTTTTATACTATTTTAGAAAGGTTTTCCTAATTCGGCCTCTCCTGACGTCTGGTTCGTCCTCGACCAGGTCACTTTAATGTTGGTCCTGGTGAACCTCTTCATTCTCAGCGTCGGCATAGATGGGCCTGCTACAGCGTCTAAGACTTGTTGGTCCTCAGGGTCATAATTATGAGCATTAGTCTCCTCTGAAAACCATTGTTTGCATTAGTTACAGGGTTCAAAGTTTCAAACGTTCTTAAGATATCTCATAAAGGGCATGCGAGAATAAAATAACAAAGATGTAAGATCGCAGGCGTCCCAACTATCTTACACCATTGTTTCATTACCAACGTTGGGCGAACACACGCCATTGATGGGCGAACAAACGCCGGGTTGCGGGCGAACGCTGACGAACGACCGTCGGGGTGCGAACGGACGCTGGTGACTGGCCGTCGGGGTGCGAACAAACGCTGACGAACGAACGTCGGGGTGCGAACGAACGCTGGTGAGTGGCCGTCGGGGTGCGAACAAACGCTGACGAACGAACGTCGGGATGCGAACAAACGCTGACGAACGAACGTCGGGGTGCGAACAAACGCTGACGTACGAACGTCGGGGTGCGAACAAACGCTGACGAACGAACGTCGGGGTGCGAACAAACGCTGACGAACGAACGTCGGGGTGCGAACAAACGCTGACGTACGAACGTCGGGGTGCGAACAAACGCTGACGAACGAACGTCGGGGTGCGAACAAACGCTGACGAACGAACGTCGGGGTGCGAACAAACGCTGACGAACGAACGTCGGGGTGCGAACAAACGCTGACGAACGAACGTCGGGGTGCGAACAAACGCTGACGAACGAACGTCGGGGTGCGAACGAACGCTGGTGAGTGGCCGTCGGGGTGCGAACAAACGCTGGTGAGTGGCCGTTTGACAACTGCTACCGCTGCAACTGGAGCGGCTGATGACTGACACTGGCGGTGACTTACGCTGGCCAGTGCCACTGCCCTTCTCAAGCGACGTTCAGTAACAGTCGTTGCGTTCGCTACTGAAAACAGTCATCAAAAGAAAACAACAAGTTATTAGGTGGTCCGGGACCTTACCCTCGAAGAACGTGGCACACGTTTCGGGGCACCACTCTCCTTTCCACGGAACCATATATTGAGCAGCGGCTTGGGTTGTCTTTCCCATTCCGCCAGCCAACAGCTTGAGTTCATACCGGCCATTTGGCAAGACTTAAGGGCGTTGCAGTTGGTGACCACTTTAAATTGGATGCCTACCAGGTAGTGGCGGAATTGCTGTAGTGCCCTTACTACCGCTAGTGTTTCCAGCTCGTAGCTGTGGTATCTACTCTCTGCCCCCTGAGTGACCTTGCTGAAGTATGCCACATCATGCTTATTGCCGTCGGTGTGTGTCTGCAGAAGTACGGCTCCGTAACCCGCGCTGCTTACGTCAGTATGAACTTCTGTTGGAAGTTCGGGCTTGATAATAGTTAGGACAGGCTCGGTGGTGAGACACGTTATCAGGTCTTGCCGTACCTGCTCCTGTTCAAGACCCCAGTGTAATTGAACTCCCTTCCTGGTTAGGTAGGCGATGCAGGCTGTCTTGGTTGCGTAGCCGGCGATGTACCTGCGGAAGTACCCAGCGAGCCCGAGTAGCTGACGGACTTGCTTTACATTTTTTGGCGCAGATGAGTTCTTCAAAGCTTCGACCTTTCTTGGACTTGGCCGGACCTGACCTCCGCCTACTAACCTACCTAGATATTCTACCTCGCTGGTCAAGAAGGAACATTTCCTGATGTTTATGGAAAACCCTGAGTCTGTCAACTTTTGCAGTACTCTCTCGAGCAGGGTTATGCCCTCTTCCATCGTATGGCTTAGGAGGAGCACATCATCAATGTACACTAGAACCGTTCCAGCCTCGATGAATTCGCGTAAGGTTTCATTGATGATGCGCTGATAGACTATTGGAGAGTTGGTCAATCCATAAGGCATTTTTAAGTATTCGTAGTGGCCTTCTGGAGTGACAAACCCCGTATAGTGAACGCACTCCTCCTTAATCTTAATCTGGTGGAACCCAGTAGCCATATCAAGGCTACTGAAGAAGGCGCATTGTCCGAGCCGATCAATTTGATCATCTATGAGAGGCAAAGGATACCTCTCCCTCTCCGTGACGCGGTTAAGTGCTCTGAAGTCGACGCACATGCGATCAGTCCCGTCCTTCTTCTTGACTAGAATGATGGGACTGGCAAACTGGGATCGCGACTCTCTGATGATACCCTTGGCCAAGAGGTCTTTGATAATTTCGCGTACTTTGAATGTTTCTCCATAGGACAGTTTATACGGACGGTAAGTTATCGGAGTGGAAGTGGTCAGCCTAATATCCATTTCCCCCGTTGTGACCGTAGTGGTTGCTGTGCCAGAAATGAGGAAGCTTGCGAATACCGACAGCACGAGCATAAGTGCTGCTAAACTACTTCCTTGCAAAGGAGTCTTAACTGCGGAATGATCAAGAACCTGTACATGGTTAACGGGACCATGGGTATCACCAACTGCACGGGTGATGTATTGTCTATCTTTGGTGCGTACGTACGTAACGCCATCGCGGTTCAGAATATCGGTACCTATGATTATTGAAGTATTCATGCAAGATGACGGCACTACGACTAGGTCAGCTTCTAGAGAGATATTGCTTAGTTCAATTGTGACGGTGACATAAGAGCTAGCCACTATTTCGTGTTCGCTAATACCTTTTAAAGTACACAGTGTACTTTTGGGCTGACATGAGAGGTGCTTCAGAACATCAGAAGAAATCAGCGAAATGTTGTGAGCGCCACTATCAATAAGCACGTCCAGCGGTATACCCTGAACTACTGCAGGAACTACGTCCCTGTTATTGAAATTTTCAGGGGCGCACAGGTTTACATTTCGCTGGTTCCTCTGATTGGAGCGTTCTTTGGCAAAGCACTCGTCTTCTATGTGACCTCTCTTTTTACAAAATGTACAAGTTATTGCGGGCTTGGCAGCAGGAGTAATGGGCACACTTAGAGTATTAGTAGTGCTAGACTGTTTCTTACTGTTGCAATGGCGTCCAAAGTGACCACGTTTACCACAATTGTAACATCCTTGTGCTTGTTTGCTGGTGTCTTTGTATTTTGGTTTTGAGTGTGAACTAACCTTCTCGCAGTTCGGCTTAGTGTAAATCGAAAGAAAAGAGACCAAGTCTCCGGCTGCCAAGTTCGCATTAGCTGCTGCGGCTCTAATCTGAGGGTTATCTATTCCGCGTATTACAATAAGTGTCCTGAGCTCATCAGATAGTCCCTTAACAATTCGTAAACGTAGCAAGGTACGCCTAGCATATTCGGCATACGTAGTGAATTTGTCGGATGTCGTTTTTATCGTATCGAACAAAATATTAGCGTAGTCCAATCTCCGAGGGCAAAGTGGCTTAAATTCGATTTTAAAATTCGACCACGTACGATCATTGGTGACCCATTCGTTTAGCCAAACTTTAGCGTCACCTTTTAGGCATGAAGCTACCCGAGACAAACACTCTTGATCACTCCAATGGTTGGTAGTCATCGCGCGGTCTACTTCCGAGCACCATAAGTCAATGTTGTGTAGGGTCGGATCGAAGTTGGATACATAGTAATCGCGCGATTTAATTGTTTGTAGCGATTTAATAGCTTCCGCCAACACGTTGACTGATGAGTCTGACTTGGTGTTAGGACTACCGACCGCTGGGACATGATCGCGAGTGGAAGGGGGACCCTTGGAGTTGTCCACTGGCAATAGAAGTGGACCATCGCTTAAGGTGGCTGTGCTATCTACATACAACGGTAGGTTTGTGCTGCTACCCGCCACATTGCTAGCAGCTGACACGCCTTGCAAAGCACCGCCTTCAGGTTCATCACTTCTACGAGATGTGGGTACGAGACTAACATTGAAATTTTCAATAACATCTAAACGCGTTAAAATTTTGTCTAATGTGCTTTGCAACACGTTGTCGCCACCAGAATGCGCACGAGGTGGTGTTCTAGGCCGGGAGGCCGGTCTACGTGACGTTCCTGACTCGCGCCTTGGTTCACAGTAATGATTGAGATGTTTGTGCGAACTACCCTCAAAATTAGGGCTTCGATTACGAGACCTGCGAGTCGATCTATCACGTGAGCAGTTTCGAGACGCGTCGTGTGACCCACGAGTCAAACCTTGCGATCTACGCGACCTATCACGTGATCTACTTAAACTTGCACGTGGGTAATCACGCGCAGGTGTTAACCTCTCTCCAGTGTGCGGGGATCTACTCCTCGTCTTTGATCGATGACGATTTGATCTCTTAGGCATGATTATTCCACACAAATAATAATAACACAGAACAACAATAGAATAATAACACAGAGGTTATGTAAAAAGAAATGTAAACAAAACAACGATAACCAATTTGTTCCTTGGATGGTCGTGATGTAAAGTTCTTTATCCCACTTCTGAATTTAGGAATCACTCCCAGAAATATTTAAAAAAAAACAAACACAAGATCACATAATATTCGATTTATAATTTTGGTAAACAATCTCAACAAATTAAATATGTGGGTAGGAACCTAGTGATTATCGTTACAATCAAGTTACACAGAGTAATTATGAAGCACTAAAATAAACACAAATATCTCACTGTACAGTCCTTAAGCGATGTTGCCACGACGAGAGACACCCGACAAATGCCCCGAGTCTCGCTTTGCGGTGGCTTTTATACTATTTTAGAAAGGTTTTCCTAATTATATATATATATATATATATATATATAGATAACAAGTAGGTAAATACTTGCCGGAAATAATAAATCCTATTATAGCATCATCTTACATCTATTGTTGTGTTGCATAACCTCTTATTGCGAAGTCGGTCAAGCCAAGCACGAACCTTTCGGATGGTCCATTGTGTTTTTTCTTGAGCTTTAGTTGGTTGTTAATACACTTTTTAAGCTGATTTCCTGTGCCCTAGATGGCTAGAAACCTAGGCCCTAGAAGCGGTAGTGGTAGGCCTTCTGCAAGAGACCGCCTGGGGAAGTACCACACCGCCACCAGATATCCATCCGCAAAGCAGCAGTGTGCTAACATTACTGTGTCCCCTGGCACTGTTTCCAGCGACATTACTAGGCGTATAAGACTTTAGAACCGATGTCTCAGGGTGTCGAGCGCAGTGCAGTGCCGCGCAAGATTATGCAATGCTAACTTCTGGGTGGAACTGTAACTGTTATGGGCAGGCGTAGCGCTTATCATCAGGGGAACGACTTGCTCATCTCGTAACACAGTCATAAAAAAACCTCACAAATAGGTACTGCTTCCCATACAAACCTTCCATTCAGTTACCGCAGTCGGTTAAAAAGCAATTACAAAAAATTAAAACGAAATTGAGGTAGATTGAAATGACAGCAACAAATGGTTTGGTAAGATTGCAATCAGGGATGCGCGCGGTTCCCTTGACGGAGTAGAGACGGCACGACTTTCGACTCGATTTTAGCAGGCGTCAAAAATTTGTAGCATTCGTTTTTTAAGAGTATATGTTAGACTAGCTGCGCCCTGCGGTTTCACACGCATAATTCAAGTTTTGCCGCAATAACTCTCTTAAAAGCAATATATTTTCCCCGTTTTTGCCACATTCCTTATTGATGCTCCGCTCCTATTGGTCGTAGTGTGATTTTATATAGCATATAACCTTCCACGATAAATTCAACACAAAAAGAATTGTTCAATTCGGACCAGTCGTTCCTGAGATCCTAGCGTTCAAACAAACAAACAAACAAACTCTTCAACAAACAACTTCTTCCTTAGCTATTCATATAAATCATCATCAACCCATAACGTCCCACTGCTGGGCACGGGTCTCTCCTCACTTTCGTGAGGAGGGTTAGGCCATAATCCACCTCAGGGGCCCAGTCCGGATTGGTGGATAACATACCTACCTCCGAAATAATTCTCGGGTAGGTATGTGGGTTTCCTCACGATGTTTTCCTTCACCGAAAAGCGAGTGATAATTACGTACATATATTTGACAGAAACACATTGGTACGTGCCCGCACTGGGATTTGAACTCACGACCTTCTGATTGGAAGGCGGACGTTCTCCCACTAGGCTACCACCGCTACTCATATAACTACCAATTTATTATTATTCTGTTCCTGTACCTAGTGTATTTCTGAACTGGTGTACATGTAAGTATTTTCCATTCTATTCTATTCAATAGATTTTCAAAACTCGACACATACATGGACTGTCAAAAGCCTAAATAATGCATCTTGTCGCTCAAATATGTCAATAAACCGTCACACTGATGATTTCAGTGTTTATCAACATATTTGAGTGATGCAGTGCATTAATGCTAAATATTTTCAACATAAAAACGAAAAGAATGATTTACGGTTGGCGCGAAATACAGTCTCGTTTATATTAGTGACCCGGTGTAGCTCTAAAGACGAAAAAACTGTTTCAAATTTAAATTACCCGCCTTAACAGAATCGAACAACTTTTAACAGATTACCGCTTGACGTGCGGCAATGGAAACGTACCACCATTTATGCAACCGCAAGGCCCCACTGAAACCGGTGCCAACAACCAGTTGCAATGCAATTGCAATTGCGTTTTTTGATTTATTAGCTATGGTATATCGTTCAAATCGATCTTTTTTGTGGCGAGTCAATCACGTAATTGAGGTTTTAATGTTAGATGGTATCAATTCGAAATCGATTAACAATTTTACTCCCGAATCAATTTGAATTGTAAACCAAGATCAACCCTATTACTAAGACTCCGCTGTCTGTCTGTCTGCCCGTCTGTCACCGGGCTGTATCTCATGAACCGTGATAGTTAGACAGTTGAAATTTTCACAGATTATGTATTTCTGTTGCCGCTATAACATTAAATATTGAAAAACAGAATAAAATATATATATTCAAGGGGGCTCCCATACGACAAACGTGATTTTTTTGGTCGATATTGATAACAGCAACAGGCTTGAAATGTTTACAGAATATTGAATTATATTATTCACTGTAAAAATAAATAATAAAATTAATATTTATCGGGGGCTCCCTTATAACAAAGTACGGAACCCTTCGTCTGCGAGTCCGACTCGCACTTGGCCGGCTTTACTTCAATTCTTCCATTCATTTTGAAATCACAGATAAACAATTCAATTTTATTACTGGAACATAATATATAGATTTACATTATTCATATCAGTTTTGCTATAAAAAGTATATTCACCTCAACAGCGCATAAAATCCTTTGTCTTCCCCATTTCAATGCTGAATCAAAATTGATTATTTATGTATCTTTTGTTATTTCGCATAAAAATTCTGCGAGAATCGAATGCGAAATGCGAAACTACTAAATGGAAAAATACGCGATATTTTGTTTTTGTTTGAAAGCGTTTTGTTTCTGAATTAAACACAACTCAGTTGGTTTAAAAAGCGACTCTAAGGGGATGGAAGAAATTTCTTATTCTAACTCAAATTTTAATGTCGCTTGGTTAGTTTTTCAACTACCTACCTATTAAATTTAAAATTCTACTCTTCGCTTTGTTTATGAAACAAGGCATTGATATGTAAATGCGGCAATAAACTGCTTTTTGGTTTTGGACAGGAAACCTAAAATATGAAGTTGTTGTTTTATTGTTTTTATATTTTTGATGTGACAACGTCTAATAAATCTATTTCGCTGGAAACTGCCCTTCAAACCGGAACCCAGTAATGTTTGCACACTACAGCTTAGCGGATGAATATCTAGCAAAGTTGTGGTACTTCCCCAGGCGGTTTCTTGCAGAAGAGGCCCACACCTTCAACCTTTGTAAGACGTCGAATTTCTATGTTGGGAATACGGTCTGTAAGAGATATAATCTAGCTCCGTAGCCCCATTTCTATTCTACTAAAAACTAATCGAAAGTTAATCTAGGTGTCCCAAAACAAGGTACTTGAACCAAGGTTACCAGGTCTTTAGCCCCAATGGGTCAGTGTGTAACCTAGTGCCAGAAACGGGAGGAAATTGCTTAACCCTTTTTGGTAATGCAAGAAACGTGAGCTGCTTATAAGTGTGGAAATAATTATTTAACTGTTTGTAATTGAATTTGACGGGTGCAAAATTTTTAGGTCATATTTTGGAAGTCAATTATGACCCAGTTTCCGTGTAATTGAGTTCAATTTTGTATGTCTGTCAAGTTCCGATGACAGTACAGTACTATGGTGACAGCGAGCTGATCTGACAGAGACGGAAGGTAGACAGCGGAACTCCTCAGCGACTAACAGTAGAGTGATGGTGTTTGGGCTCATTCTGATCAGCTCGCTGTACTATATTTAATTTTTATCCCCGAATACCCGTGGTAACGGGCACTACGCGGGTGAAACCGCAGGGCACAGCTAGTAATGTAATATATCTATCCACAAATAAAACAAAATTTTACAATTCGTTATTTTAGTAGTGGGAGGCCTCTTCCGCAACCACCTGAGGAAGTACAAATATTACTGTGTTCCGGCTTGAAGGGCACTGTTTCCAGCGAAATTACTGGGCATATGAGACTTTAGAGGCGATGTCTCAGGGTAACGAACGAAGTGCAGTGCCGCGCAAGATTATACAATGGAAAGTTCTGGGTGGCACTGTAACTGTTATTGGCAGGCGTAGCGCTTACCATCATCTAAAAGACTAGTACTTCTGGTCACTGAGTCATAAGAAAAAAAAAGGCTTTACATTATGTCTAAAAATCAGCAGTGCTATTCAGCGCGGCAATGCAGCATTTTGGTCATTTTCGTCTCCGCCAAACATCTTAGTTTTAAACATTTTTTTTTCATGTATTTCTCTAATCCCTTTCATACAATATATACATACACTTCACCTAGTTACAACAATAGCTTCCATAATAGAAATATAATAAATCCGCAGCACGTAACCCAGTAACAGTTATGCAACGGACCGACAGACGTGATCGGGTTTCTATAGTGGACCTACATTGGTAGCAATTTCGACATTATTGGTAACAATTAGAGCAACTTTGGAATCCAAAAATAAACCCTAAAATACAAAATAACATTAGCAATAATAAACATAGAACCTGGGCCCTCACCACGAACAGTTAAATCCATCCAGTTTAAGACCTCAAACTGAACTGCCCTGCTAACTGTCACCACCAATATCGCTCAGCGTTCATAAGTCGACCAGAGACATTTATCCAAAGAGATCGGAACAATTTGTTTGCTTTTAAGGGAGTATATATAGCTCCATCTCATTCTCTTTCTCTCTCATCCTCTGCAGTCTATTTTTGAGTGACGTCACGTCACGTTTGCCATTTATGAGTGTATGGTGCCAATCTTTTAAGGCCTTAAAATGAACTGCATGGAATAAGAATAAGTAGGTGGTTACCCCCCTGACTCCTAACTAGGACTCCCTGTAGGGAATCAGTAACTACGAGGACCATGCTCCCACAAACACGCAGAGTCAGAGCAAAACCTTAAATATGTAGTTAAATAACAAGAAAAGCAAACAGCCAAGTGCGAGTCGGACTCGCGCGCGAACGGTTCCCTACCAATTTATCTTTAGAAACGGCAAAATTATTTTAATTCAAATATTAATTATTAACTTAATATTCTGTGAATATTTGAAGCGTCTACCTGTTGCCGTTATCAATATGGAGCGAAAAACGAATAAAAAGTCACGTTTATCGCATGAGAGCCCCCTTTAATATTTATTTTTTCTCCTTTTAAGTATTTTTTGTTATAGCGGCAACAGAAATACATCATCTGTGAAAATTTCAACCTTCTAACTATTACGGTTCATGAGATACAGCCTGGTGACAGACAGACAGCGGAGTCTTAGAAATAGGATCTCGTTTTACCCTTTGGGTACGGTACCCTAAAAACGCGAATTCACTATTTCAAACGTATTATTAGAGACCGAACGGCCAAGTTAAGTTTGTCTTTTAACTTACATAAGGTGTTTTTTTAGTTAGAGTTTAAATATTCGTGTTTTGTACGGAACTCTCGGTGCGGCAGTCCAACTCGCAGTTGTTCGGTTTTTTTATAATAAAATATTTAATTAAATGAACACCCAGTCGTAATTATGAAACCTAGGGCATTGCTACAAACCTAACGCATGCGCCGGAATGTACAACAGTGAAAGTGCCCACCGAAGCGCGACAGCGCGCGAATTCTGCGCGTGACTGTAAATTTGTTTGTAGACCTCTTTGAATGGTTCTAATTAACTTTAATGATTGATTGCCTTTATTTCCGCTAGTAATGTATGACACGCGTCTATTTTAAACGATTTGTAAGCACCATCTTACCACAAATCAAAAGCTACAGCTATTTAGTTAGCGCTAAGACACGATCGGTGACCTCTATAAAATTTATAATGCGAAGTGTTCCGGACAACGGTTTGCTTTTTTTATATTACTAAGCAACGAGACGAGCATTTCGTTCACCTGATGGTAAGTGCCACACCTGCCTATAACAGCTATAGTGTCATCATGGACATTACATTGCAAAGTCCTGCGCGGCGCTGCACTGCGTTCGTCACTCTGAGACTCGGCTCTAAAGTCTGATATGCCCAGAAATTTCGCTCGATTTTGATGAAATTTAGTATATAGATGATGCTTTAAGATCTGGAATAGAATCTATATATATATATATATATATAAATGTTATGTTGGTTTGTGTACGCTTAAAAAACTCAAAAAGTTCTGCACCGATCGAGCTGAAATTTTAGCATGATATATAATCCGCATCAAGGATTGTTTTTATCTATTTTTTTCATCAGTGATAAAAAGTACCCTATCACTCAATCCTGGTTATAAACTATCTGCGTTCCAAATTTCATTCGAATCCGTTCAGTAGTTTTTGCGTGAAAGAGGAACAAACATCCATCCATGCATTCTCACAAAGTTTCGCATTTATAATATTAGTTGGATAGTAGGGTTATTAAGCCGCAGGACGCAGCTAGTGAAGCTATATCTGTATAGTTACTATAAGCGATACAGCTCGCTAGGGCGTTCACCTTGCGTCATTGTCCTCGGTTCCAACTGTACTTTTACCTTATGAAATTCTTGTATATCCACTGCACATTAAACACAACATAATATGCAGTAAGGAAGTAGAGTTTTTTACTTACCTTTAGCTTTGCATGAACTTAATAACATAAACAGATTAACGCGTCACATAAATAGAACCAGGGGCCAACAGAACACGAACAGTTAAATCATCATCATCATCAACCCATAACGTCCCGCTGCTGGGCACGGGTCTCTCCTCATTTTCGTGAGGAGGGTTAGGCCATATTCCACCACGGGGGCTAAGTCCGGATTGGTGGATAACATACCTACCTCCGAAATAATTCTCGGGTAGGTATGTGGGTTTCCTCACGATGAACAGTTAAATCCATCCAGTTTAAGGCCTCAAACTGAACTGCCCTGCTAACTGTCACCACCAATATCGCTCAGCGTTCATAAGTCGACCAGAGACATTTATCCAAAGAGATCGGAACAATTTGTTTGCATTTATGGGAGTTTATATAGCTCCATCTCATTCTCTTTCTCTCTCATTCTCTGCAGTCTATTTTTGAGTGACGTCATGTGACTTTTGTCATTTATGAGTGTGTGGTGCCAATCTAGGACGTTCAGTTTAAGGCCTTAAAATGAACTGCATGGAATAAGAATAACTACGTAGTTACCCCCCTGACCCCTAAGCATCTTCTTTTTTACTGAGTAACCTGACGAGGTGTCCGTTCACCTGATGGTAAGTGCTACGCCTGCCCATGACAGTCACAGCACCACCCAGAACACTGCATTGCATAATCCTGCGCGGCGCACAGCGCTCGTCACTCTGAGACATCGGCTCCAAAGTCTCATATGCCCAGTAATGTCGCTGGAAACAGTGTCCTTCGAACCGGAACACAGTAATGTTTGCACACTACTGCTTGGCTTCACGGCTTGCTTTTAGAAGTCGTTTAGTTTTGTACTATTGTAGTTTGTAAGAACTCATGTGGTTCTTTAACAATGCAAGGAAGGCGCATGGAATAACGAATAGTCTAAAGCGAATGGTTCCTATTGTTATGTCTGTCTGTAGGTTTTTAGGGAGGGGAAGGTACTAGGTCGATATATCGATAAACTACGACCCGCGCTTTTTTTTTTTATTATGGTAAGCGCTACACCGGCCCGTAACAGTTACATCGCCACCCAGAACTTTGTATTACATAATCCTGCGCTGCGCACTGCGCTCGTCACCCTGAGACATCGGCTCTAAAGTCTCATATGTCCAGTAACGTCGCTGGAAACAGTACCCTTCAAACCGGAACACAGTAATATTTGCACGGTACTGCTTGGCGGGTGAATATCTGGCAAAGGTGTGGTTCTGGGTGGTGCTGTGACTGTTATGGGCAGGCGTAGCGCTTACCATCAGGTGAACGTCTGCCCGTCTCGTCACTCAGTTAAATAAAAATATAAATAACATAATATACTAATTAGAATCTTTAAATTCGATGAGGAATATGTCGATAAAAAACTCTTAGTAAAATAAAAAAATATCGATATAATAAAGTTTCCCTTCACTACTGTCTAGTAACGGACAAAGCAAGGTTTCACGCATTACTTTTAACTCTCAAGATAATTAAATACCATTACTTTTGTTGCTGCTAAAGTGAACCTTAAACAGCATATAAATAAAGACTACCATTTGTAATTAAATAAGCTAATGTGCATGTATTACAATAGTTACGTAAACCAAAAATGGAGGGTAAATGCCGAAGAAAACCTTATTTTTATACAACTGAAACTGAAATGGTGGAGTGGTTGGTCATGGGCCACTGTGAAGCTAGGCTGCGGGTTCGATTCCCTGGAATGAGGTTTTTAGAATGCAGCCTGTATTGACATTTTTTTTTTATTTTTATTTTTTATTTTTCATTGTTTTATTTACGTTGATTTTCTATTGTTACAGGTCACACTGGCAGAATGACACGAGCCCGGCATAGATGGCTGGGATTCAGCCTATTTTGTAAGTATTCTTTATTGGTTACTTCACTAGCTGTTAACCGTGACTTTGTTCACGTTTTAACACGTTCACTGCTGACAACACACACGTCTGTGTTGTCCGCTTATCGAGAAGACAAAGGCCTCTTTTCGAATAGATGGGATGAAAAAGGCCATTTACCTTTCAAGTGGTGACTCTACAGGAAAAGGAAACTCCATTAATTCTACCAAGGGGGGTCACCACGTACTTTTCCTTATTCCATGCAGTTCATTTTAAGGCCTTAAACTGAACGGCCTAGATTGGCACCACACACTCATAAATGACAAACGTGACGTGATGTCACTCAAAAATAGACTGCAGAGAATGAGAGAGAAAGAGAATGAGATGGAGCTATATAAACTCCCATAAATGCAAACAAATTGTTCCGATCTCTTTGGATAAATGTCTCTGGTCGACTTATGAACGCTGAGCGATATTGGTGGTGACAGTTAGCAGGGCAGTTCAGTTTAAGGCTTTAAACTGGATGGATTTTACTGTTCGTGGTGAGGCCCCAGTGCTTCGGAAATACGCCCGTCAGAGAAGGCAGCACCAAGAAACTCTACGGCTCGAAATAGAATACGAAACATATATTTTCCACTCACAACAAGCTGAGGCTAAATAAAGATAAATAAAGATGAGCGCTACTCGGTAAATGTCAAGGATTTGGAATGGCATTAATTCCAGTTCTCAAAATGTCACGAGGAACTCGACTGAAGCTCGCGAACGCGACTCATCTTGAGATAGAGGGTGTAACTTGTCTAAATACTTGCCTTTTTCTTTTTTTTTGGTGGGTAAGCACGTTTTTTTTTAAATTTTGTTAATAAAATAGCTGCGCCCTGCGTTTTCACCCGCATAATTCAAGTTTTCCCGCTATAAATCTCTTAAAAGCAATATATTTTCCCTGTTTTTGCCACATTCTTCATTGATGCTCCGCTCCTATTGGTCGCAGCGTGATGTTAACCTTCCTCAATAAATGAACTATTCAACACAAAAAGAATTGTTCAATTCGGACCAGTAGTTCCTGAGATCCTAGCGTACAAACAAACAAACTCTTCAGCTTTATATATAAGTATAAATATAGATAGGTTCGCATTTGACCACTATCTCAACTGGGGCCTCAGCACGAACAGTTAAATCCATCCAGTTTTACGCCTTAAACTGAACTGCCTTGATAGCTATAGCGAAATTACTGGGCATGTGAGACTTTAGAGCCGATGTCTCAGGGTGACGAGCGCAGTGCGCCGCGCAGAATTAAACAATGCAGAGTTCTGGGCGGTGCTGTAACTGTTATGGGCAGGCGTATCGCTTACCATCAGGTGAACGACTTGCTCGTCTCGTCGCTACGGAGAACCGACGTCAGTACTTACCGCAGGATAGGACAAAGTACGCCTTAGTTTAACACTGACTGCTGAGCCGATTTTCTTGTCTAGCCACGGGTGCGGCTCTGAACACACCGTAGAGTTTTCCCATACAGCTAACACCACAGGTTTGTTTTCAGCGGTGAATGTGAAATATTTCTCTGTTTATTTATCGTGTGGGCAAAGTCATGTCGACGCGTGGGCATAAGTGGCAATAGAACATCGCTATAACTTCCTTATTTAAAGACTTAGATTGCTCATAATTGGAAACAGCAGTAAAATTACCCAAATAATTGATTGAAAACAATTTCAATTGATTACGATCCAATTATTGTCAATTATTTTCCCAATTAACTATCCAATTAAGAAACACCGGACCCATTTATCTTATAAATACTATAACATTTATTCTGAATGTCCGCCTTCCAATGGAGGGACCCATTTCAATTTGTTTTACGTAAAACACATGTAATGTACATTTAAGTTTAATATAATTTAGCACTGGTAGAGTGAGTTTCCTTTTCCTATGCGACATTCAGCCATGAACCACCACTTGAAAGGGATATTTCCTTTTACTCAAACAATAACGTAGTGAGACCTCTTCCGCAAGAGACCGCATGATATTCAACCGCCAAGCAGTAGTGTGCAAACATTACTGTGTTCCAGTTTGAAGGGCACTGTTTCCAGCGACATTACTGGGCATATGAGACTTTAGAGCCGATGTCTCAGGGTGACGAGCGCAGTGCGCCGCGCAGGATTAAGCAATCAGTGTTCTAGGTGGTGCTGTGACTGTTATGGGCAGGCGTAGCGCTCACCATCAGGTGAACGACTTGCTCGTCTCGTCACTCAGTCAAATAAAAATAATATACAACATAAATAAAATAACTGTGTGTGATATTTAAGCTTGCGGTCACTTAATGTTATCGCCATATCAAAACCAAGTAAGTACTTAGGGTCCTATTCCAAGAAAAAGACCGTTCAAATCCAAACCACACAATATCGTTAAGGAAAACATTTTGAAATTGCCAAATTTACCGAAGGTTAACCGCATCGGAATAAATCATGAATTTTAAGCCGGCTTTAGTGCTCGACGGAGCGTCGTCGGCGCGTACATCGGTCGCGCTTGTCATTTGTATGAAAATGAAGCGTGTATTACGCGTGCGTGCGGTCGGCCGAGCACTGTCACGACTTGTCGATTTTCATACAAATGACAAGCGCGACTGACGTACGCACCGACGGTCGGTCGAGCACTAAAACCGGCCTTAAGTGTGTTCTGATGCATTTTACGTCACTTGACATAAGTGTTTTTTTTAAACGCGCTTTTAATAACTTGGTATGTACATATGACCAGCGACTGATCAAGAGTTCTGACCGCCCAAGGCCTAATATGAGGCCCCCCCCCCCCCCAAATTGTCCCGGTCTAGTTGGAATATGTATGGTAAGACACAATTTCAGCCCCCCCCCCCCCCCCCACCGATCCTCGCGCCCTAGGCTGCAGCCTAATTAGCCTAAGGGTTAATCAGGCCCTGCTTATGACTTAATTGTGCCTAACTCCAAATATCTCCATCTTGCAGGCCTGACGTTCCTGGTGCTCACAGTAGACCTGCCCACCACGTCAGCAGTCAAAGCCACGTCACTGTTCTTCTCAAAAACCACCACCAGCACAGCTGCTCCCGAAGAAGAAGCTGCCAAAGATGTGGAACAGGTGAGACCTAGGACGTTTTAAATATACTCTATGGACCCGGCACGCACCTAACTTTGCAAAGAAAAAAATGGTCAGTCATGACGAGGCGAAGGAAGAGGAAGACACATTAGCGATAAGACTGCCCGTTGTACCTTATTTTTTTTAAAGTGAATACTTCTTATGGCGCGTTGAATACTTTATAGGTGAACAAAAAAAAGAAGAAAAAAGAGGATTTTTTTTAAATTTTTGTTTGTCAGTCTGTCTATCTGTCTCTTTATTCCGGCTATTCTCTGAAACGGCTGGACCGATTTTGACGGGACGTTCACTGGCAGATAGCTGATGTAATAAGGACTAACTTAGGCTACTTCTATTTTAGAAAAATTCTAAAATTATTAAACTCCACGCGAGTGAAGTCGCGGGCATAGCTAGTAGTTTAATGAATACGCAGATCATCAATACTGCCTTTTACCTCATTCCAAGGCGTGGCCCGTCAAGGTGATTTACTTTTCACTTCCTAAGATTTATCAATATACAAACCGATAATGACGCAGGTTGGTCTGAATGCGTAATCCAGCGAAAGTATCACGTAAACTATTTAGACTAGCTGTTCCCGCGGTTTCACCCGCGTAGTTCCCGTTCCTCCGAGAACACGGGGATAAAATATAGCCTATGTAACTTGCTGATAATGTAGCTTTCCATTGGTGAAAGAATTTTTGAAATCGGTTTAAGCGTGAAAGCGTAGCAAACAAACAAACAACTCGAATTTATAATATTAGTTAGGATAATTTTAGATTTTTTTTCTAAAATATAAGTAGCCTAAGTTACTGCTTATTACATCAGCTATCTACCAGTGAAAGTCCCGTCAAAATCAGTCCAGCCGTTCCAGAGAATAGCCTGAACAAACAAACAGTCAGACAGACGGACAAAAATTGAAAAATATCTTATTTTGGTATAATGTATGTAATAACCTACTAATATTATAAATGCGAAAGTTTGTGAGAATGTACGGATGTTTGTTCCTCTTTCGCGCAAAAACTACTGAACGGATTCGAATGAAATTTGGAACACAGATAGTTTATAACCAGGATTGAGTAATAGGGTAATCTTTTCCCGATAGCATGTTCCCGTGGGACAGAACGGGAACTACGCGGGTGAAACCGCGGGGCGCAGCTAGTACATCCAAATGCATGTAGTAAAAAGCGGTTATTTTAATATTACAAACAGACACCTCAATTTTATTTATTTGTATATAGTATAGGTTTAATTTTATCAGAGTCATAACTCTTCAGTGGTGACATCGCATTTATTGCAGCGTCTTTATTACACCTAAAATGTCAAAGGCATTAATTAATTCAAAATCTATGATGTAAGTTATGTGTTGAAAAATAATAATTTTAATAAAAACTTTTGTGAAATACATATTCCTTACTGCGAGCTGATCAAAATGAGTCCAAACACCATCACTCTACTGTTAGTCGTTGAGGAGTTCCGTTGCCTACCTTCTGCCTCTGTCATCATACAATAGAATAGAATAGAAAACTCTTTATTATACACCAAACCAAAAAAAAACAGTACAGAAAAATTACAAAAGGTAAACAAGGATAGTACAATTCTTATATATATATACATTTCTTACAGACAACCTTTGGATGGACAGTAAAAAACATTTTTCTATAGTAGGGTCATGAGCAGAGCCAGGGATCATGGACGTGGTGGGGTCATGGTTAGGATTTGTTACCTATTGAGAGCAGTTGAAAAGAGCGGCTGCCTGATTATGTAAAATTTGTAGTAGCGACCACAGTAGCAATCAGTTGTAAAATATCACTAGAAATCATATTACGATATATATAGATACTAGTGCCATCAGCGACGGAACTGCAGTAGAGGGTAGCAATGGTAGGCCTCTTCTGCAAGAGTCTGCCTGAGGAAGTAGGTTTTAAATGTTGCCAGATATTCATCCAACAAGCAGTAGTGAAAAACAGGTTATTCAGGAAATAATATATAATCAGAAAATAACTTATTTAGGCGAAAATAAAACAACGTCTAAAAAACTACGTGAAAAAAGGCCTCCTTTGGTTTTTCTTCTTTTTTCTAATTTCAAAAATAAAATCTTTTAAACTAAAAAGGTTTTCCTAACCAAAAAGGTTTGTTATACTAAAGAGGTTCGTATCGCTTACAATCGAGCGGTGGTAGCCTAGTGGGAGAACGTCCGCCTTCCAATCAGAAGGTCGTGAGTTCAAATCCCAGTGCAGGCAGAGGTACCAATGTGTTTCTGTAAAACATATGTACGTAATTATCACTCGCTTTTCGGTAAAGGAAAACATCGTGAGGAAACCCACATACCTACCCGAGAATTATTTCGGAGGTAGGTATGTTAACCACCAATCCGGACTGGGCCCCCGTGGTGGATTACGGCCCAACCCTCCTCACGAAAGTGAGGAGAGACCCGTGCCCAGCAGTGGGACGTTATGGATTGATGATGATCGCTTACAATTCCTGTGTTCCGGGAAATGACAGATTATGTAACTTTAGAACCGATGTCTCAAGGTGACGAGCGCAGTGCAGTGCCGCATGAGACTTTGTAATGGAAAGTTCTGGGTGTAGCTGTTATTGGCAGGCGTGGCGCTCTCCATCGGGCGAACGGCTTGCTCGTCTTCGTACTTAGTAACATAAAGAACTGGTTTTTGTTTGGCAGTTTTTCAAAGTGACATTTTTACAGCAATGATCGCTAGATTTACGCCAGTCGTAAGATTCGTAATAAGGAAATTATACTATCTCTTTCAACAAATAAATTAACGATCTTGTTCTTTAATTTCAGATGGAAGTCACAGCCGAGGCCGGCGAGGTCAGCACGAACAATTCAAGAAAAATCACTGGCATACCCCAGATAGACTACCTCACCGACCCCAACCTACCCAGGGAGCTCAATGGCTACAACCTCTCTGACTACCCGTTTTACTCGACAGTCCCACCGGCAGAGACAATCGAATTCAAATGTGAAGGACTACATGATGGGTTCTATGCGTCTATGGCACATAAATGTCAGGTATGTTCATTGAAAATCTTTACACATCATCATCCTAAGCCCTATTTTTCCACTGCTGAATACGAGACCCAGTTTACTGACATTAGGCCATAATCCACCATGGTGCGGTCCGAGTTGATGGATCAGATTCAGATCCCTCCAAAATAGTTACTAAGGTGCCAAATGAGACTTTAGAGCCGATGTCTTAGGGTGACAAACGCAGTGCAGTGCCGCGCAGGATTATGCAATGCAAAGTTCGGGGTGACACTGTAGTTATTATGGACAGGCGTAGCGCTTACCAACAGGTGAACGACTTGCTTGTCTCGTCACTGATGTCTGATGTCTTGTGATGGATTGGTGGATTACATACCTACCATATACACACATAGATACACACACTACTACCTACATATTTACTTTACATTTTGTAAAATTCGCCTTCGAGGTTCTCATCGATTCTTCTCGATCGGATGTATTCCGAATCCGGTGGTGGAGTCAGTTAACTTTTATGAGGGCCCTCTTGGGGCAGTGTGAATACAGACTTTTGAATTAATGAGATTGCTGGACAAAAGTGCCCAACAATATGGAAAAAAATGCTCTCAAACAATTGTCAATGTTCAATTCCTCCAAGTGTCCTTTTCCCCCTGATTAGGAAAATTAGCGTGGGATATACCTATAAAAAATTTAAGCTGAAATGGTGAGCTTTCATGTGGTGTAATATATCTACTTGTACATACATGAGATTGGTTATCAGCCAAAGCTGACCATTATTATTTCCTTTCCTATCTTCATCTGCTGCGTCACGCATTAGAAATGGGAACACTTTTCTAACTACCAGCGTGATAACATCCTTTTCTCTCGGTTCCAGGTGTACCACCACTGCATCGACGCCATCCGCTACGACTTCCTTTGTGCCAACTACACTGCCTTTGACCAGAGGACGTTCATCTGCCACTTTGTCTCCGAAGTGGACTGCAAGAACTCCGCCAAATTCTTCAGCAGGTGAGGAATTGAGAATATGCGGCACCGCAAAAGCCAACAATTTTTGTGAGAACCACATGTATATGCGCTGAATCTGGGTATTTGAAGCATGAAGCATGGTCCTCGTTGTACCTGATTCCCTAGATACAGGGAGTTATAGTTAGGGGTCAGGATCTGTGTATGTGATCGTAACTCTATGTTTTATATTACTACTAGCTTTTGCTTGCGACTTCATCCGCCCGGACTTGAATTATCACAATAAAAAGTATCTCATCTCCTTTTACAGGATAAACTGTCTACACGAAATTTCATTTAGATCAGTTCAGCTGTTTATTCGTTAACTTTAGTTATTTGTATGGATTAATCATTTATTTATACCTCGTGCAGAAACGATGCTCTCTACCAAGCAACTACCACTCCCGCCCCACCGACTACCGAGCCCACTACTACCACGACTACCACCACCACCCGCCCACAGCGCCCCGGAGGCGGCAGGAGGCGGCCGTACTACGCATATGACGATTACGACGATGACTACTACAACCCGCGCGAATATGATGAGTATGAAGAGAGGTGATGATCCTTTTTTTTATTTTAATACTCATAAGGTCACACATACAGTTTGTCCACACACACCCCCATACAGAACGATCTAAAAAGAGTCTTAGCCATTGATAATAAGAGCTGCCACTGCGGTCCGTTTTGCGCCACCTCCTGGAGCTCGCGCAACCCCACCCCTCCTTCTATATCACCCATACATGCATACAATATTTTTATCAATCATACTATATTCTCCACACACTCGCTCTCAAACATGCCACGTGTTTCTATCATTTCATCAGTATTTCTCGTAGTTCCTGATTCCTGAACAAGGAGCCCTAGTTAAGAGGCAGAATCTATGTATGTGATCGTGTGGTCCTGTTATTATAATTATTTCGTATTGGCGATCCGATTTGCCTCGGTCTACTTACTATACTTACATAGATTAGAGACAGTAATCTTACAATGATTTTACACATCCTTGCTCGCACACACTCACACAGCCTCTCACGCACTAACACACAGCTTAATTGTATAACTTAGGTGGTGTGAAACTTACATGCATGCATTATTCGAGTTTTTAATGTTTTGTGTCTTTGTATTGATATGTTGTTAAGTTGCCTAGCGCCATCTAGTTTAGTTTGATAGCAACAAATGAGTGTCAAAAAAGAATTGAATTTGTTTTATGCTATATAGACAAGACATAATAGACAGAGACATATAGTAGTACACATAGAATGGACACTCTCCACCCCGAGTAATCCGCTTCCTGGCACCTCTACCCGCAATCCGGAGCGCAATCGGGTGGTCAGTCAATATTAAACGCCCAAATGACAAATTACAGCAGACCAGCGGACTAATATGAACCTTCATACTAGCGGGTTATCTTTTGTTTCGGTCGCGTAGTATCTTTGAGTTGTTGAGTACTCACACACGCATTTGGCACGTGTGCAAACATCATTTTTATGTGTGAATTGTCAAATTAGCTTTTGTAAGGATCGCCCGGGGTGTGACATAGGTCAGGGATAGTCAGCGTAGGCTGCTTTTACACAGACATACGGCCACCACTACTACCCCCCGCCCGCAGCGCCGCGCGGGTGGCAGGGGGAGTGCTTACTACCCATACGACTACTATGAGGACTACCGCCACAGCCCAGGGGAGTACGATGAGTATGAGGACAGGTAACGGCCTTTATTCAAGCATACGCACAAGTAACACGTTCAGGCATACTTTTAAAACACACACACACACTACTTCTTGATATTTTCTTAGTTAGTTAGGTCAGTTGGGGTAGTTAGGTTAGATTGGTGGATAACATATCTACCTCCGAAATAATTCTCGGGTAGGTATGTGGGTTTCCTCAAGATATTTTCCTTCACCGAAAGACGAGTGATAATTACGTACAATTATGTTTTTGTAAGAAACACATTGGTACGTGCCTGCACTGGGATTTGAAATCACGACCTTCAGCTTGGAAGGCGGACGTTCTCCCACTAGGCTACCACTGCTTATTAAACATTACAATACCTTTGGAAAAAACGAAACTGTAAAAGTATAAAAAATATTGAGGCATGATGCTAAGAACACTGGCTGCATTTCCCCGTTAAATAAGCAATAGCTATTTCGAAGAACCTAGATTTTAAAGTAAAAAATGAATTGATGTCTTTGGCAGGGACTACCCCAGAAGAAGGCCAAGGCCCAGACCTCAGAACAGACCGGGGAAGAAGAAGAGACCAGCAGTGGATGATTATGATGATGAAAGGTAAATATTTTTAGTAAACACTTTTATAAATAAAATACAATCGGTACAGCGAGCTGATCGGAATGAGCCCAAACACCATCACTCTACTGTTAGTCGCTGAGGAGTTCCGCTGTCTACCTTCCGTCTCTGTCAGATCAGCTCGCTGTCACCATAGTACTGTACTGTCATCGGAACTTGACAGACATACAAAATTGAACTCAATTACACGGGAACTGGGTCAAAATTGACTACCAAAATATGACCTGAACATTTTCCATCCGTCAAATCAAATTATAAACACTCTAATAATTATTTCCACATTTATAAGCAGCTCACGTTACTTGCATTACCAAAAAGGGTTAAGCAATTTCCTCCCGTTTCTGGCACTAGGTTGCATACTGACCCATTGGGGGCTAAGGACCTGGTAACCTAGGTTTAAGCACCTTGTTTTGGGTCACCTAGATTTTATTTTCCGTCTCTATCAGATAATATTGAATTCCTATTTGAATTTGACAAGCATGCAAGTTCTTAACTCAATTAAACAACGGAAACTGAATCAAAATCGACCCCCATGCTAAATCCCTCCCAGTATTCAAAACTATGGTTTATAAACATTATTTATGTATCTAAATAATATATATATATTCTATTATAATGTGTGTAGTATATTATAAATATATGTATATTATTATTATTATAATTTTTTTTAATTATTTATTAAGTATAGTGTGTATGTGTATTATTAAAACATAAGTATTAAATGTATTGTGTCTGTTAAATACTGTAAGTACGCCCACCCAACCCTACTATCGAAAAATGTTTTTTACTGTCCATCCAAAGGTTGTCTGGAAGAAATCGCTTTCAGCGATAAGACCGCCCATTGTACTACCCTTGTTTACCTATTGTAATTCTTCTGTACTGTGTTTATTTTTCTTTCTGGTGTACAATAAAGAGTTATTCTATTCTATTCTATTCTATTCCCAAGATTTGAAACACAGGCAAAGAACTAGCTGGCACTGCAAATGCAAAAATTGCGCTCGCTATCAAGCAAAAGAACTTGACTTGTTATTCAAATGTATAATGTATGTATATAAATTCCAGACCCGATCGCCGCCGTCCACAACCCACAGCGAGAGATGAAGATGCAGACTTCGATAACCGAAGACCATACGCAAGACCTGGCGCCAAAAGACCGTACGACAGAAGACCTTTCGAGGAAGGCCGTGGCAGAAGTGGACCTCGAAGACGACCTAGACCGCGAGATGATGACGATGAAGAATATAGGCCTAAAAGACCTGTTGAAGATAGAGTCAGAGATGAGGATGAGCCTGTAAGGCCAAGAGATGAAAAAAGGCCCAGGGATGAGATTAGGCCAAGAGATGAAGTGAGACCTAGAGATGAAGTTAGACCTCGTGATGACGTTCGACCTCGTGACGAAAGACCTAGAGACGAGTTCAGGTCAAGAGACGAAATTAAGCCCCGTGATGAAATACGTCCTAGAGATGAAATACGTCCTAGAGACGAAATACGCCCTAGAGACGAAATACGTTCTAGAGACGAAATACGCCCTAGAGATGAAATACGTCCTAGAGACGAAATACGCCCTAGAGACGAAATACGTGCTAGAGACGAAGACTTGCCAAGAGATGAAGTAAGGCCAGCTAGAGACGAATACAAACCTCGCGAAGAAGCCAAATCTGAAGCCAGGAAGCCTTTCAATTTCCGTTCAAGAGATGAACGCAGACCCTTCAGAGAAAACGAGAAGCCAAACATAAGAGGTGATAGATACCAATCACAAGGACGCAGATACAGCGACGACGCACCACCACCTCAACCTCGAGAAAACATTAGACCTCTCCGAGAAAGAAACTACGAAGAAGAGGAAAAGAAAGAAATACCCACAGCTCCTGAAGCTGTAAGCTTAGTTAAACCTAAAGGGCATGGAATTTTCAGTCAGCCGCGTATGCCGCCGAAAATCAAACGTCCAGTCCCAATAACTGAGAAACAAAAGTACGATTACGTACCAGTTGCAACAACCAAAGCTCCTCCTAAAGTAGACGACGATTACTACGACTACGAAGATGATGAGACGAGTAGACCATCATCCTCTGGAAAGTCTAGTGCTATTCAGCAAAGACCAAAGCTTGAGCCTGTTGAAAAGGAACGGTTCAAGCCTACGAGACCACATTACACACCTTTGCGTAAGAACAAAAGGCCAATTGACTACGAAGAGGCACCCGTCAGAGAAGTTAAACCTGAGAAATTCACAGATGATTACTATTACGATTATGATGATAAAAGGGACGGACATGATAGAAAGAGAGAAGAAGTAGAGACAAAAGTTAAAGACGTAAGACCGACCGTGAGAATTGTTAAACGTCCTTTTTTACCGTCTAGGGGTGGTAGCCCGTACTTGCCAAGAGGGTTACAACCTGTCAATGGTAGAGACGTAACAGCTCCTTTAAACACCACCCCGAGACCTACTACGACCTCTTCCACTTCTACGACCACCCCTGAACCTATCACTAACCCCCCCACAACTACTGCTAGAACTACAACAAGAACCACAACGACTACAACAACAAGACCACCAACGACAACCACAGAACCACCAACGACAACAGAACTTCCAACAACAACAAGATTCCAAACGACAACAACAAAACCGACAACAACAATCACAACACAAGCGACAACAAACGGCAAACCGGAAGACGAATACGAATACTACGACGAAGAAGACATAGATTACGAGAAAAAGGAATCGTCAACAGCTCCAGTTGAAACCACAACAAGAACTGATACGACGACAAGATACAGAACAACAACAACGAGAACCCAAACGACAGAGAAACCATACACATCAACAGTCGAGCTTACAACACAAGACGAACAAGCCAAATTCCTCGCCAACAAAGTTCTTAGAGTCTACAATGAAAACTACGAAGCTATAAGGGACAAGCTAGAATCAACCTTAACACCAAGAGATTACCCAAAACCGTACTATGCTACGTCCAAACCGCCACACTATAAGTCAAACAATTTTGAACCTAAACCTTTCAAACAGCCTATTCAGCCGAAACCGGAAATTTCGAAACCTTACACAGCAACGGGTAAGCCGTTACTGCCAGAAACTATATCAATAAAACACAATTTAGCAGATTCAGTGGAAACTGATTTTGATATACTTTTGAATGAAGCTCTAACTCCTAACTTACCAGTAAGCAGAGTTCCTAGTGGTTTCATACCGCAGGAAAGAGACTATACTTTCGCTAGATTTCGTAACTTAGAGCCACAGTTCGCGGCATCAGAGTTGAACAGTTACCAGGTCAGAAAGAGACAGCCCATCCAGGGGGTCAGTATTCGAACCCCCAATTCCTATTACCTCCAGCCGCAGAGAGCAGTTTACCAAGAGGAAGGGGTAAGGTTTCCCAGGCAATTGGGCCAGTTCATGTATAAGCAGTTTGGCGGCTTGTTCTAAAAAAAATGTGATTTCGTAACTTAGAGCCACAGTTCGCGGCATCAGAGTAGAACATTTCATGTTTTATGTGTATGAAAACCTGTGGGTGTGTGTGTGTTTTTCATCGATTGTTTATTTTTTGACGTGACACCGTCTAATAGATCGATGAGCGCCGGCTGCGTGCACGAAAAAGTTGACACATTGTCCCGTTACGCTCATTGTACGCTTGCGCCGCATCTATCTCTCTTCTCTTCTACACAGGTTAACTATTCTTGCATTTTAAAAATCTGATTACTAGTATAATTACAAGTATTTATTCTTTTATTATTAAAAAATGATTCAATTTTATTCATGAAAGTATGCAATCATTTCATCAATGTTTTGTTATGACGTTGTCACGTTAAACTATCGTCCGTAAACCAACTTTACAGACAACCAATTTTTTTTATTTTGTTTTATGAGTTTTGAACACTTTTATACGATAAAATAATTGTTTTATATACCTACCAGATAGTAAAACAAATTATATACTAAGATAATTAGTATAGATAGTTAGTAGGGCGGTCTTATCGCTTCAAGCGATCTCTTCTAGATAACATTTGTATTTAAAAAAAATGTAGTGTTTAGTGAACTAGTTAATAATGTCAATTATGATAATATTCAATACAATTAATTGTAAGCAAACACAGTTGTTTTGCAATGCAAAGTTTTAAGTGGCACTGCAACTGTTAGGCTGGCGTGGCGCTTGCCATAAGGCGAACGACCTTCTCTCGTTACTTTTTTGTATAAAAAAATATTATAATTCATAAAGAAAATAATATTTCGATGAAAATCTTGATAAAAGATGAGATCTTTATAATAATAAATATACCCTACAGGTTTTCGTAAAAATAAATTATAATTTTTATTATTCAAATAAAAATTTTTATTAGTAAAAAATAATTACTATTTTGTAACATTATATGAAATGGAAAAGAATCTCTTAAATATGTATTGTATATCTGCCAATTTTTATTTTTAAGAAATAAATACTTTAAGCAATAAATAAATGTTTAGGAAAGACATATTCCTAGTTACCTTCTTAATTAAGACACCTATTTCAAAGGTTACCTTGTTAAAAGTGCAATTTTATTAAATTAAAAATTACGAAATAAGGGAAACTACATTGAGAATTTTAATCTAAGAAAAATAGGCATTTTTCTCAAAACCGTCTCTATTCAATTGTAAATAAGGATGCTCTGTATTATTATTTAAAATATGAATCAACTTTTATAACGTCTGGATACTGAGATTTTATAAAATAAAAAAATTAAATAATTGAAAGTTTTTTTTCTTTTCTTTTTTTTCTTTTACCCTATACCATCCTTTTTGTCATTTGTTTTTTTTTGTGTTCTTTGGCTGTTTCATCGTCATCAACCCATAACGTCCCACTGCTGGGCACGGGTCTCCCCTCACTTTCGTGAGCAGGGTTTGGCCGTAATCCACCACGGGGACCCGGTCCGGATTGGTGGATAACATACCTGCCTCCGAAATAATTCTCGGGTAGGTATGTGGGTTTTCTCACGATGTTTTCCTTCACCGAAAAGCGAGTGATAATTATGTACATATGTTTTACAGAACATTGACATAATTTACACTAATTGGAGTTAGTCACGTCCATTAAAAATATAAAAAAAAATACTTCGAGTTTTTAAAATGTTTTTATTTCTTTCCTTATACAATTTCTTTGCTAAACAATAATTAATAGTGAATAAAATTTATTTAAACCTTAAACTAAATAAATACAAATTATAATTGGAATGTTTTAAAATTTACCTATATAATATTATCACACCGTTTATTGTAAAAATACACACATTTATTACTAATATTGCTTGATTAACATAATATCTAAATTATTCGAAATAAAATTTAACACATTCACTGCAAAAACACAAACTTCTGTGTTTTTGTAATGTTACAGCAAGCGATCACGCCTGGCGTGCGCCCGCACAGCTGATAGTTTAGTTACGACACAACGCCAGTAAACAGTAAACACACACGTAGTGTGAAGATTCGCAAAAGAGCCAAAACAAAGTAAAAAGATTCAACAGTGAAAGTGTTAACACTGACTGCTGAGCCGTTTTGCTCGTCTAGCCACGGGCGCGGCTCTGCACGCGACATAGTGTTTTCCCATACAACAAACACAACAGTTGTGTTTTCCGCACTCGTGGCAAGTTATGAAAGACATGACAGTTGTGTTTTCCGTAGTGAACGTGTTAAATGTTAAAATATTCCTTATTAATAAGGGTAGGCAACACACCGGTAAAGCTTCTGGCGTTGCAGATGTCCATAGGCCGCGGTGACCACTTACCATACCATTTTATATAAAAAAAATCTGTGAAAATGTTGTCCATAATGGTGACATTATTTTATATATGCTGTCTAGCAAAAGCATTATTATAAGTCCTGGGGGGTAACCACGTATTCTTATGACAAGCAGTTCGTTTTAAGGCCTTAAACTGAACGGCCTAGATTGGCCACACACTCGTAAATGACAAACGTGACGTGACGTCACTCAAAAATAGACTGCAGAGAATGAGACAGAAAGAGAATGAGATGGAGCTATATAAACTCCCATAAATGCAAACAAATTGTTCCGATCTCTTTGGATAAATGTCTCTGGTCGACTTATGAACGCTGAGCGATATTGGTGGTGACAGTTAGCAGGGCAGTTCAGTTTAAGGCCTTAAACTGGGTGGATTTAACTGGTGTGATGATGCCTGTCCTAACATTCACCAATGTTAGGCTTCATCATCATCATCAACCCATAACGTCCCACTGCTGAGCACGGGTCTCCCCTCACTTTAGTGAGAAGGGTTAGGCCATAGTCCACCACGGGGGCCCCGCTCCGGATTTTTGGATCACATCTTTCGAAATTATTCTCGGGTAGGTATGTGGGTTTCCTCACGATGTTTTCCTTCGCCGAAAAGCGAGTGATAATTGCGTACATATGCATTGGTCCTCGGTACAGCCTAAACGCCTTGATTAATTTTGATGAGGTATGATTGGATCGTCATGATCAGGAGAGTGATATAGGCTACGTACATTGGCTATCTGGTTTTTGTTTCTAAAAGTTATTTTTTTTGTAATTTTTTACAATTTCGAATTTTCTATTCTACTAGATCTGTTCGTTAGACTCCAGGTTTTTGCCGGGAAAGCGCCTGACTCCCGGCTAGTTTCAGCTCCGTTTGCACTCTTCGCCACTTCTGTACTCTTCTGTTCTTCTATGGCTACTTCTCTGTGGAATATTCTGTGGAGATAAAAACATTGTATATAACTTGCGTTTGTTTGAGTTACGTCATTTTGGTCATACGGTTTCAAGTTCGTACAGTAGTGTCGACGGATCTAGGCAAACGTGAACGCAGACCCTCGGAAAGTTTGCGCATGCAGTCACGAAGAAATGTTTTAGTGCGCCTTGCCTTGTTCTCAGTACGTGGGAAAAAGTGGGAAATGCCAGGCGACCAACCCTAACTGTCCAAATCCTAACTCGCTTCCAAAATACGAACACTTTGACGCTTTTTGCGGCGACACTTCACGGTAGCCTAGAGAAATCGACACTAGTGTACATTGATACATATTGATATAGGCACGGGCTCAGTTTTTTTTTATTTGAGTTTGTGACGAGACGAACAAGTCGTTCGCCTGATGGTAAGCGCTACGCCTGCCCATAACAGTTACAGTGCCACCCAGAACTTTGCATCGCATAATCCTGCGCGGCGCTGCGCTCGTCACCCTGAGACATCGGCTCTAAAGTCTCATATGGCCAGTAATTTCACTGGAGACAGTGCCCTTCAAACCGGAACACAGTAATGTGTATCTGGCGGCGGTGTGGTACTTCCCCAGGCGGTCTCTTGCAGAAGAGACCTTACACTACTAACTGTAGATTGATGATGTTTGGGCTCATTTGGATCAGCTTGCAGTACCGAATCCTGCTAACATTATAAATACGAATGTGAGTTTATTTGTTACATTTTCACGCCTAAACCACAGCACCAATTTTGAAAATTCTTTCACCAATGGGAAGCTACATTATCAGCGAGTACCATTGGCTATATTTTATCTCCGTATTCTTACAGGAACGAGAACTACGCCAATGAAACCGCAGGATGCAGCTATTACGTACTGGACAAGCATATTTTTCAGCAAATATCTTATTACCTGTTAACAGGAAACTGTAAGAAGTAGAACACGAAAGCGGAAACCCAGATGAGGAGCTGGTACAAGCAGACCTGCCACCAGGTCATGATGCCGAAGATGCCGTACAGCCACCGGTTTGTCAGGAAGTAGATGGTGTAGTACCTGGAAACCAGGATATGTTGGGTCGGGCCTTGAACCATCTAACCGAAAAACTCAGTAATTTCGCTGGAAACAGTGCCCTTCAAACCGGAACACAGTAATGTTTGTAACTGCTTGGCAGCTGAATATCTGGCCAGGCGGTCTTTTGCAGAAGAGGCCTACTCACACTTTAGAGGTCTTTTGGAGGTTCCCAATTTTAGTCGCAGTTTCTATTAAAGCGTGTTCTTTAGTTATTAAAACTTATTCTTCAATTAAAATTAACTTCATCATCATCAACCCATATCGTCCCACTGCTGAGCACGGGTCTCCCCTCACTTTCGTGAGGAGGGTTAGGCCATAAACCACCACGGGGGCCAGATCCGGATTGGTGGATCCCTACCTACCTCCGAAATAATTCTCGGGTAGGTATGTGGGTTTCCTCACGATGTTTTCCTAAAATTAACTTACACAATAGCATATCCAACGTCCACCAGCGTCACCAGCGCCAGCTCGACCCTCCTGTCTCTCGGATACCTCCTGGCCTGGAGTACTGTCTCCACCAGCACCACGATGGTGATGTTGGTGTGGACGCAGTGGTTAAACCACCAGGGGACTATCTGGTCGTACACCTGGGGGAAGACCAGCTCCCGGTCGATGTTGTAGACTGTCCAGAACATGGTGGATATGAACTGGAAATTAAAAAAAGAGATAGTTTTTATTTGTAGATAGTATTAGAAAAAAAACCCAGTGCAGACATGTACCTGTGTTTCTGTAAAACATATGTACGTAATTATTACTCGCTTTTCGGTGAAGGAAAACATAGTGAGGAAACCCACATGGGGATTGCCCGCACTGGGATTTGAACTCACGACCTTTGGAAGGCGGATGTTTGTAACGGTCCCAACTTGGACTCGCCACATTTTACAAGATGAGGGTTACACATTTATCGGTTTTGGCTGAATAAAAGAATGGAAAAATGGGGGTTGTTTGGTATTCTTATGTTTGTGAAATAATTACTGTTGTAATTCTAGAGAGGGAAAAATATTACTTCGGTGATTTAAATAAATACACCTGCGAATATTTTGGGGGATGGCTGTAACGGTCCCGAATTGGACTCGCTACATTTCACAAAATAAAAATACACATTTATCAATTTTTGGCAGAATACTGAGATTTGCATTGACAAATTAGTGAGATTTTGGCTACACATTAATATTGCATTCGATCGGAAAAAAGCTAATTATTGCAAAGGTAGAAACTCTATGGTAAGAGATTAAAAGGTCAAGTCGTATCTATGATAAGGGAAAAAAATGGAAAACGGATCAATAAAATAATTAATTATGAAATTCGGGAGGGAATGGTTAAAAGTACGGGAAGGACCTCACGATGTTGGTAACACTGCAAGGAATGGGGGAATGGGACAACAGGATGGTTAGAAAAAAAGGAGGACAGGAGGTTTAAGCGCGAAAGTAGGAGTTTAGCGGGAAAATCAGGGACGGTCCCGTAGGAGTCCTGGAAGTGAGCGGGGGTCGCGGAGAAAAGTGAAAGAAAATGGTGAAGTTCAGTGAAAAGTGCTTAGTAATATGGGCCGTGGATCGTCGGGTCTCTTCCTGAGGAGATTTAGTAATCTTTAAAAGCTGTGCTGGGATGATGGGAAGTGATATTAGGGCCAGGGTTTGTATGAGTGGCATTGCGAAGGTTCAGATTCTTACTGACACTGATAGGGCGCGTCGGATGGCGAGTTGAAATGGAGCTAGCCATAGGAGATTCGTAAGTACCTGTGAGCTGCCTGGGTTATAGTGTTATCAATAAGAGGAGCTATCCACAGGAGATTCGTAAGTACCTATGAGCTAGTTTATATTGTTGACGATAAGAGATGCTAGCTATAGGAGGTTCGTATGTACCTGTGAGCTGGCTATGTGATAGTGACATCGATAAGAGATGCTAGTCGTAGGAGGTTCGTAGGTATCTGTGTGCTGACTAGGTTATAGTGTTATCGATGGAAGATGGTAGTCGTAGAAGGTCCGTAGGTATCTGTGTGCTGGCTAGGTTATAGTGTTATCAATGGAAGATGGTTGTCGTAGAAGGTTCGTAGGTATCCGCGTGCTGGCAAGGTTATAGTGTTGTCGATTGGAGGTGTTAGTCATGGGTAGTTCATGGGTGCCTATGGGCTGGCTAGTTTATAAGAGCGTAGGGCCACACACACACACACAACATACAACATACAAACGAACGCACAGACACCAATTTCGATAGGTAAAGTTAAATGTGGACTCCGGACAGTCCTGAGGAATTGACAGGTAGACACACACACACACACACCTTTAGCCTAGGGTTCTTCTAACAGGAAGGAATTCATACTGTAGGACAGGGTCATCTTAAACTATAGGAAACTACATGAAATCAATACAAATATAAACAAACACTCGGGGAAATTAAAGATACTATGACAAAGAAATGAACTGTTGAAACATAAACTTCCTTGGGAATCAATTGTAATACTACAGACTATATTGTAATAGATTTACAGAGTTATTAGGTCAAACATGAACAAGCAAACATCCAAACAATGTTATGTCCGGCAATCAAATCAATAAGACTAATCATTACATATGTACCTACTTTGAATGAAAGAAGTTGTAATACGGTTTAATTATTTTATTATCCATCATAACAATGCTATAGAGCCTAAATATAACTTTACATACTCATAAAGTAAACATCTGGGAAAACAATTAAGAAATTAATATAATTTGTGACGGAAAGAAAATGAACGATGAAAACTAAACATAACTGATAAAGAATCAATTAAATCACAATAAGTTAGGACTACTGCGAGGATTAAATATAACCTACCTATAAATAAAGTAATAGTCTGGACAAATTAACTATAATTTAACTTAGGCTTGGTTCGGAAAGAATAATTCTGATTTCAAGATTAATTAATTGCACAAAGGCACTGGACGACAGATATGACTAAGTTTGTCTCTTTTGGATTGGCTACTTATGGGCAATGACCTATTACCTTCCCTGGATTTTCTTATGACTAAAAAAGAGTGAGATTCTCCATAAGGCTCTTCGAAAGTCACTAACTGAGGCTTACTTTCAACTTGAATCGCTCCAATGTTGAATCCTTCCATGCAATAGATATGGTATTAACTATGGCACTAGAATTCTTAGTGTTACAGAATTATCTAGAAGAACTTTCTAAAAATCCTCCGATAGAGAGATAACCTGAAATCAACAAAGAATTGACATTATACTTAATGGAAACTACCATCAAACCTTAGAACAAGGCTTCTTAACATACTATTTAAATAAAACTAGTACTACACCAGAAAAATGGTTCGAAAGGAATAATTCTGTCCTTAACATTAATTACAAGAAACAACGAACGACAAATATGAATGAGTTCGTCTCTGTTAGATTGACTACTTATGGGCAATGACCTATTACCTTCCCTGGATTTTCTTATGACTAAAAAAGAGTGAGATTCTCCATAAGGCTCTTCGAAAGTCACTAACTGGGACCTACCTCTGACTTGAATCGTTCCATCGTTGAACTCTTCCATGAATAGATATGGAAAGAACTACAGCTCCACACTAGAAATCTTAGTGTTACAGAATTATCTAGACGAACTGTCACTTTCTGGAATTAAAACAATTCCTAGGTTTTCCAATGAGAAATAACCTGAAACAATAAATAATTGTTGTTACCTACACCTAAAGGAAAAATATCCTTAAACCTTAGAACAATGCTTCTGAAATACTAACTAAATAAAACCAGTATTATTACACCGGGGGAAAAATATGACCTCTTGCCACATAATATAATTCTACAAATAGAAACCTGGACAATAGTCCCATATTAAGCTAAATAAGCTAGGCGTATGTACAGATGGGTAAATAAAGCCTAATGTATTATGTAACTGCTCCTAGTAGGTAGAGCTAGGATAGGTTTAACGAGATTTTAGATCTCTAAATATTGGGGCCTCTTTCCCTTTTGCTAAAATAAGTAAGTGGGATTGAGGAACCGCATGAACTAGATAAGAAGGATGGAAATTCGACCATGGCGGGGGTTATGTCCGCTGATAACCCTTCATCCTCGTTGAATCATGAATGGAGGTTGTGAGATTGTTTACAAACCGGGTATGGATGAGATCGAACCGTGAATACTCTTTAGATAAAAGAAAAGAAGTCCCTCTTTATGAAGTTCCCTTGCTTAGACATACTAGACTTATTATAATAGGCGAGTTTCACGGTATTTTCTAGCGGTAACATAAAGATTTCACATCTGTTTAAATGAGTTCGGACGGGTGACTTTGACAAGTAAGCTTATTGTCATGTAGCAATGTTAGCTGCTGTCAGTGTCATTTGTCCTGTGAGAGCGACGGATAATAGAACGATGAATTGAGATTTGATGGAAGACCACAGATAGACAAACATAGTAAAATAAATGAAAGTAAATACTTTCCGTCGAGATTTCGTAACTGCGAGGCGGTACTTAATCCCGACAAGCGGTGGAGAATATCCAAGTCTGGTCCGACGAAATTCACAACTTAGGGCGGGGCGGGGCTCTAAGTCATAGCCGCTGTCATGATCGTAGATTCAGAATGGAAGTTTTAATCATAGACTCTCGTGATAATTACAAAGGTTAAGGTTAAGGTCGAGCGAAAGGTTGATGAGCTACGAAAAATGTAAGGTTGACGAAAAGTTGATAAAAGGTTGACGATTATTAAATTATACTTTCGAGTGAAAGGTTGTAAATGGGACAACGAAGGACTAGGATTAAGACCTACTTGGTTAGATATTTAGATAATACGGATTTGATAAGAGGTAGAACGGAACGAGAATATTAGGTTGAGTTTATTTAGGGACGCCATATAATAATTTAGGAATGGTAGAAAACGAATGGTATTAATTCAGCGAATTCTAAATTCAAATTATTTATCTCTTGTGATATTGACTACTGACGGATTGCGAAGCCATACTGAACATTCAAAGGATTTAGGTTGCTACACGCGAAACACAACGAAGGGTTACTAGACGATCATCGGGCCAAAACAAAATAAAGAAAAGTAAAGGTAGAGTAAGTTAGGTGCGGAGTTATACGGAGTTGTACTGAACGTATTAGTACTGAACTGAACGTTATTAGTATTATTAGGAGAGATTAGGAGAGAGAGTAGGGTGAGACGATTAGTTTAAGATTAGTCTAGTTTAAGATTTGTGCAAGTTTTAGTTTAATTAATTAATTAATAGGAATCGAAAAATTTAGGCTCATTATTATAAGATGAAGGGAGAGGGGAAGGTAAGAAGAAGAGGGGGGGAGTTACATGTTCTTCCACTAGGCCACTAACACCTGTTTTTTTAATAATATCATATCATAAATAATATAATATTTGATTTGGATACTTCGATTAGGCCGGAGTGACGCTTACCACCAGACGAATGACCTGCTCATCTCGTTACTCGTTACTACAGAGTTGTAGTATACAAAAAATACTACGAACTGTAAGGTAAGGTGTAGGTAACGTAAAATAATTCATATTTTAGACTACCTTTATTATGCCAATATCAGTCTTAAGTTGAACGCCGTTGAGTTTAATATTCATAGTCGGATTTCAAGTGGCGCAGTCGGTAGGATTGTACATTACACTTTGCAAGATTTTGAAATACAAAGCTTTGGGTGGCACTGCAAGTTTTATCAGCAGACAAGGCGCTTACCATCAGGTCAGCGGCCTGCTCATTTCATACCTTTATAGTATAAAAAAAACACTGCTTACCAGTGTAAAAGGTACCACAAGCCCACTGAAAATGACATCTCGATAGTACTGAAGTTTTGTGCCGAAGTCTGTCTGGTGCTTGTCGAGCCACTCCAATACGTCATACAGGAGCGAGAGAGACAGAAACAGCGTTTGGAACACCTGGAAAGAGACAGAAGATCATGTTTAATGCCGATAATACATCAACAATTTCATGGTTTCAATGTACATTTTCTATTTCATGTTGTTTCTTTTTATGCTATTTTGTTTTTTTTTTAATTTTATTTTTGTAGTTTTTAAGTAATGTGATAATTGTAGTGCATTAGATCCCATCTGTAATGTTACAATTATTTTATCATGCAATAAATAAATAATGGAACAGTACTAAGGCGGGACAATCATATCGACCAACAATTTGGGACACGTGTCCTTAAATATTGAGGATATGTACATAGACCCTGACTCCTTACCAGGATACGAGGGAATCAGGAACTACGAGGACTATAGTCCTACAAACACCCAGACTCAGAGCAAACGCCTACCATCATTATCCATCATCCATCATTACCTATTTAATTAAGTTTATTTTGTGTATAATATGTATCTACTAGCTGCGCCCCGCGGTTTCACCCGCGTAGGCCCTGTTCCTAAGGGAAAAAAATAAAAATAGGATAATATATAGCCTATGTTACTCGCTGTCATTGTAGCTTTCCATTGAAATATTTTTTTTAAATCGGTGCATTGGTTAAGCCGAAACCTTAAATATTTCTATACATACTTTCATCCACTAAATTTATTTTACCCCCTCAAGGGTAAAGTTTTACAAACTTTAAATGCCAGATTTATTTATATCTAATCAAAAGCCTAAATAATAAATTTCAACCTTCTAGCTTAAAAAATGACAAACCTTCCATACAAACTTTCATCCCCTATTTCAAACCCTTACAATGCTTTTTTCGCGATAAAAAGTTCTCTGTGTCCTTTCCTAGGCTCTAGACTATCCCTGTACCAAATTTCATTTCAATCGGTTCAGTAGTTTAGGCGTGAAAGAGCAACAGACAGACAGAGTTACTTTCGCATTTATAATATAAGTAAGGAATTATTAATTTATTTTATTCTATGTATATAAGGAAAGTCACCGTCCGATGTCCTAATCACTCCTCTCCGTGCATGGTTGTCTGGAAGAGATCGCTCTGTGCGATAAGACCACCCATTGTGACACTAATTGTAAAATTTGTTTTGTTCCAGTTTTAAGTTTTCTTTGTTCTGTGGTGTTTCAATAAAGAGTTTATCTCTCTATCTATCTATCTATTATCGTCGTCAACCCATATCGTCCCACTGCTGGGCACGGGTCTCCCCTTACTTTCCTGAGGAGGATTAGGCCATCATCCACCACGGGGGCCCGGTCCGGATTGGTGGACAAATACCTACCTCCGAAATAATTCTCGGGTAGGTTTGTTTCCTAACGTGTTTTCCTTCACCGAAAACCCTGTGGTTTACATAAATCATTGCCCTATGCGGGAATCGAACCCGTAACCTCACGCTTCGCAGTCGGCAGCCATCTTATCTATAACACACCACGCGGGGTTCTGATGAAACCAGACTGGCCAGCCGAGTAATTTATCGAATAAATTAACTGATAATAATTATATACCTAATTATAATTTACAATTATGATTATATTGACCTCTATAAGCTAATTAGTTTATCATATAGTCTTAAACCATCGCGTTATTTCTACTGCAATTTTATCATATGATTTATTATAAATTCTTAACTATAATTCCTACTTATATATCATATCCTACTTATATTATAAATGCGAAAGTTTGTGAGAATGGAAAGATGGGTTCCTCTTTCACGAGACGTTTATAGACTCGATTGTAATAAGCAGTATTGTGCTAACATTACTGTGTTCCTGTTTTAAGCGCAATGTTTCCAGCAAAATCATTCCCATACAATTCCCCTATAACTCAATCCTGGTTATAAACTATCTGCGTTCCAAATTTCATTATAATCCGTTCAGTAGTTTTTGCGTGAAAGAGGAACAAACATCCATCCATCCAGGATAGCAAGGCATATATTCAAGCTTATCCTTACTTCCTTACTTATATTATAAATGCGAAAGTAACTGTCTGTCTGTTGCTCTTTCACGCCTAAACTACTGAACCGATTGAAATGAAATTTGGTACAGAGATAGTCTAGAGCTTGAGAAAGGACATAGGGTACTTTTTATCGCGAAAAAAGCATTGTAAGGGTTTGAAATAGGGGATGAAAGTTTGTATGGAAGTTTTGTCATTTTTTAAGCTAGTAGGTTGAAATTTATTATTTAGGCTTTTGATTAGATATAAATAAATTTGGCATTTAAAGTTTGTAAAACTTTACCCTTGAGGGGGTAAAATAAATATAGTGGATGAAAGTATGTATAGAAATATTTAAGGTTTCGGCTTAACCACTGCACCGATTTAAAAAAAATATTTCAATGGAAAGCTACAATGACAGCGAGTAACATAGGCTATTTTATCCCCATATTCCCGCGTGAACAGGAACTACGCGGGTGAAACCGCGGGGCGCAGCTAGTAATTTATATTACAGCTAAGTATGTGACGGGCTTTAGTTTGGAGTTGAACTTTGATTCGGCGTACTTAATTATGGTAAGAGATATCGGTCATTTATTAGTTCCCGATTTATTAGCACGTGCCTTTGTAATGATATTAATTAAAGGGAAGCTAAACATTTTATTTCTAAGCCGCGCGATAGTTTGATAAGAAGCCGATGACCCTGTTTAATTTGCAATTTGATAGTAGAATAAATGTTACATTATTATCTAACTAACCGTGAATGGTTTACTATTTTTGAAGTAAAAGTTCTTTACGCACGCTTGACTTGGGGAGTTGGTGAATGCGTTACGAAAACTGTGATCAGGCGAGGTGAACGGAAGTTGAGAGGGAGATATATGTTAGTGAGGATAGAAAGAGAGAGAGTTATGTTTCGTATATTTTTTAAATACGTTTTATTATTTATTTTTTTAATTTTTAGTTCAAATTTTACCTCTACTATTTGTCGCAGTACAACATTTCGTTTTTTTCTTGTGACTGAGTGACGAGATGAGCAAGTCGTTCACCTGGTGGTAAGCGCTACGGCTGCCCATAACAGTTACAGTGCCACCCAGAACTTTGCATTACATAATCCTGCGCGCCACTGCACTGAGTGTTACCCTGAGACATTGGTTATAAAGTCTCATATGGCCAGTAATGTCGCTGGAAACAGTGCCCTTCAAACCGGAACACAGTAATGTTTGCACACTACTGCTTGGTAGATGATTATCTGGCCAAGGTGTGGTACTGCTCTAGGTGGACTCTTGCAGAAGACGCCTACCACTATATATATATATATAATTATAATAATAAATAATTATAATTTTGATGGAAAACTGAAAATGTAACGCTGTTGTTTTTTTAATTTTATTTTTATAGCACAGAAATTCAGAACCTAAAATCCAGACTATAGTTTTAACAATAATAAGAATCGATGTAAAAAAAAAAAAAGATCGGCGAAAAGAAAAATAAATAAAGAAAAAAAAATGTTTGCAGTCCTTTGCTTGTCCTAGTGCGGGGACTATAAGTAACTGTGTATAATATTTTTGTAAATCTTTCCTATAAATAAATGATTTTTTATTTATTATTAAAATCGTTATTCGGTCTAGCTCCAAAGACTCCGAAAAAACTGTTCGAATTTCAAATCTCCCGCCGTTAGCGAAAAGAACCAAGCAAATCATCAAAAGAGGTTACTTACAAAGTTCCATCCCGTCAAATATCCATAGTTAAACCTGCATAGATTATCCAGATCCACGTGTTCACTGTAATCTAATTTTATGTTAATAGCAAACACCCCTACGTAATAATGGTGGAGGGTAGCAAATATATGTATAACCGTCGTCCAATAAAGCTTCGCGTCGCTTTTGTCAAAAAGTTTTTCGTTTTCTGTTATCAAAAAACAAAGAATATTATAGTAAATGTTGTAATCTGTCCAAAGAGGTTTTACATCCATTTTTTTTTAATTATCTGTGGCAATTTTTCGTAACTTTTCGCGCCACTTTTTTTCCTATTGTTTATGGAACACTTTCACTTGCTAATATTGGAATTTTCAATTAAAATATTAGTTAAAAAATTAACTTAATCAATTAAAAATTACATTTAAATAGACGCCCATCCAGAGGGATATTATTTTGGCGACTATAATGTGAACATTAACAATAGATGGTACCCACATTTAATGTTTAATTTATCGATTACGATTGCCAGAGGAAAGAGAAAATTAACCCGATTTTTATCTTTTATATTTTTATTGCGATTAATAAATAAATGCACACGATACAACCAACAATATTACCACTAATTATCTTAATTTTTATAATAATCTTAATATTTTATTGAATTAAATCGATTGGTTTTAAATCTTCGTTGAACTTACAAGTTATTTATTTAATACTAACTACTAATAATATTAACTAACTAGTACAAATGGCGGACTTAACGCTAAGAGCATTTTCTACCAGTCAACCACCCATAGTGAAGGAGAGACGGTGAAGGCGTGCATCAAAAAGTTAAAAATTAATGTATGTAATTGCGACGTGTTTTTATTATTATATCTAAAAAAATGTTTATAGTTCTCTCATATTTGAACTGTGGATTTTAAACCAAACAATAATAAGTTGCAAAAAATTAACGACTTCACTTGATAAAGAAATAAAATATCTGAATGACTTGATACGTTAAAATAGAATTAAAAACACTTTTTTACAACAGTTAAATACAATAGGTAGGTATTTACAGAATAAACCTCAATTAAAACGATATGTAATGGGCGGGCTAATGGCTAAAAGCAATAAAAACATACTTACTTAATTATACATAATTTATTTATTTATTTATTTATTTATTTAGGCACACATAACAGAACACTATCAGTACAATATTGCTAGCATAAAATAGGTACAATTAGTTTAGTGCTGGACAGTGTCCCAAAATATGCGCACACAGCATGACAGAAATTAACAGTAACAGTTAACATCGAGGAAAACTAAAGAAAGCAAAAAAAACGAAATTAAACAAAATACTTTCAAGATAAAATTATACAAGATAAAAATTAATTATAAAATTATTAAAAAAATTGTACCAAAAAACTAAATTTTTTATTGTTTGCGCTAACGTCTGATCACTATTTCACCTTATGTGGGTTTTTTTTATTTGACTGAGTTACGAGTCGAGCAAGTCATTCGCCTGATGGTAAGCGCTGCGCCTGCTCATAACAGTCACAGCACCACCCAGAACACTGCATTGCCTAATCCAGCGCGGCACTGCGCTGCGCTCGTCACCCTGAGACATCGGCTCTAAAGTCTCATATGCCCAGTAATGTCGCTGGAAACAGTGCCCTTCAAACCGGAAGACACCAATGTTTGCACACTACTGCTTGGCGGATGAGTATCTGTTTAAGGTGTACTTCCCCACACGGCCTCTTGTAGAAGAGGCCTCCCAATACTACGTACAGCTTAAGTACTTAATTATCACTCGCTTATCGATGAATTAATATTTTCGGTTTTCCTAAGCTTTCTAAATTTACCACCCACTATTTGCGACGATGTTGTCGAAGATGGTAAACATATTAAGCCTAGAACAGAAATGAATAAAAAAGATCCTTATAATATTATTAGCTTAGGTTACCTATGCATATAAGTAAATAAAAAAAGAAAAAAAAAATAATCAAAAAATAAGTAAAATAAAAAGCAGTTTAGTATAAAGATTCCACTAATAATACCCCGACAGGGTCCAAAACTCCGCATAACGTTGGTAAATTTTTCATCACTAGCAACACCGGTGACCCATCTTTGTCCAACAAGAGTATCTTTGAACAGAAATTGCGATAAGAAATAATCACCCATACAAGCGCTATGATGAAATTATGCTCTATAGAAATTTATTTATTTTTAGAAAAGAAAAATGCGTGTAAGCTTTGTAACATGTTTGCTCAGTCTGCGTGTTTGTGGGACCGTGGTCCTCGTAGTTCCTGATTCCCTAGACACAGGGAGTCCTAGTTAAGGGTCAGAGTCTATGTATGATATCATAACGCGTTATTGAAGTAAAACTTCTTTACGCACGCTTGACTTGGAGAGTAAGCTGGTGAATGCGTTACGAAAAATGTGATCAGGTGAGGCTAACAGAATTTGAAAAGGAGAAATAAGTCAGTGAAGATAGAATGAGAAGGAGTTACGTTACGCCACCCACCCTACTATCGTAAAATGTTTTTAAAAGACAAGTAAAAATTACAAACAGACGCTTCAATTTTATTATTTGTATGTATACAGTTTATATATGGATAATGTCCTCCAAACCACGTAAATGTAGTTTTTAAAATCACTCCATAAATATTTAAAACTGCTTTTCATAAAGCCAAGCAAAAATCTGACTTCCTACTTAAAATACCATTTCCTTGTAGTGTTTGAAGCTTCCTTTAAGATATAAAGGTAGTAACGAACCAAAACAGGGGCAAATGCGGTGGTTTACTAAATAAAAAAGTGTGTTGGAACACAATCCTTACTTATATTATAAATGCGAAAGTAACTCTGTCTGTCTGTTGCTCTTTCACGCCTAAACTACTGAACCGATTGAAATGAAATTTGGTACAGAGATAGTCTAGAGCCTAGGAAAGGACATAGGGTACTTTTTGATGCAATAAAAGCATTGTGAGGGTTTGAAATAGGGGATGAAAGTTTGTATGGAAGTTTCGTAATTTTTGAAGTAAGAAGCTTGAAATTTATTTTTTAGGCTTTTGATTAGATATAAATAAATATAAAATTCAAAGTTTGTAAAAATTTACCATTGGGGGGGTAAAATAAATATAGGGGATGAAAGTATGTTTGGAAATATGTAAGGATTCGGCTAAACCACTGGGCCGATTTAAAAAAATCTTTCACTAATGTAAAGCTACATTGACAGCGAGTAACATAGGCTATGTTTTATCCCCAAATTCCCGCGGGAACAGGAACTACGCGGGTGAAACCGCGGGGCGCACCTAGTATAGTATAACTAAATATTCAACTAAAAACTTGATTAAAAAAATATATTTAATAAAAATATATAAAAATGTTATGTTGGTTTGTGTACGCTTCAAAAACTCAAAAAGTTCTGCACCGATCGAGCTGAAATTTTAGCATGATATATAATCCGCATCGAGGATTGTTTTTATCTATTTTTTTCATCAGTGACATATCAGCGAATGTGCGAATGTGCCACAGCGAAGCGTCGCCGCAGGGTACAGCTAGTATTCTATATTAAAAAAATATATACTATAGAAAACCATTTATTGTCCACCAGAAACAAAAATAAACACAGTACAGAAAAATTACAATAGGTAAACAAGGGTAGTACAATGGGGGGTCTTATCGCTGAAGGCGATTTCTTCCAGACAACCAAAGGTAAAAAAAAAACACAAACATAAGCAGATATAAGCTTGTAAATATGAAACTTAGAGGAAAAAAAATACTCACGAGATTCCAGTTCGTCCCGTATGCCCAAAAATATCGGCACATAAACCTTATGACATCATTTTCGTGAGAAAAATTACTGAACACCCTGTAGGTACCAAATATTGATACAGAACAAAAATGTATTAAAGCCACGGTATGGAAAATGCTTTTGATCACATTCATTATCACAGATTTCTTAGTCGAATAGTCTTGAGCTTCTAAATTTATATTTCTTTCCATTTTCTTTTTTTTTTTTTTTTTATGATTTAAATAGCACGCGCGATTGATGTGTATTTAATACTAGACTAGTATTAAAGGATAATGTTTTAAATAATTATTCACGATTTACAATAAATGTCAAAAGAGAGGATAATTTTTAAATACTTATTTAGGTAATTAGGTATGACACAGGTATATTTTAAAATTCACGTACACAAAGATTCCTTGACCACTAATTATGACATATAATTAAAATAATTAATATTTTTTTTTTAATGAAATTTTTAATTATTTTCAACTAAATTACAACTATGTTACAATTTTTTTAGACAGAACTGTTTATTGATTATTTATTAATTAATTATTGTATCGAGATTTATTGATTGACACTTTTTATTTATATATTTTTTTTTTTTTGATACTTTAATATTTTTAATAATATCTTGCTTGTTCAAAACGTCAAAATACTTTGGAAGACGGAACTTGTGTGATTGCAGAGTATGTCCATTCATACATACATATGATAATATGTATACAAACCGGTTAGTTTGGTTTGAATCATTGTTTCTGTATTCATTAACTAGCTTTTGCCCGCGGTTCCGTTCACGGTGGTATTTTGGAACACGCTTTTATTGGCTTCAAAATTTTTTGTTAGTATGTAACGAAAACTTTGAACACGATTTTGTTCCCCTTCAAAACCGTCAGATTAAATCGAAATTTTGCACACTTATCAAACCGACGACGATACAATAATAAAAAAATGTAGCCAACTAAAAAAAAAAAAAATTAAAAAAATAACTAAAAGAACACGATATCAAAAAGTAATTATAAAAAATCTAAAGTAAAAAGCACACCACGCTTTTTACCATAAAATTAGTTATATTCTACTTTTTGTTGGTCTTGCTATTGAAGCGTGTTTTTTAGCTTTTTCTTTTCTGCTTTATTTTATAAATAAAACTTATTACGTATCTCACGACAGACTTGCGACAGACGTGCTGACATCTCACGATCCTTCAAACGTCACTCTTAAAAAATGCCTAAGCACACCGTCGCTAGAGGCGCTAGCATCTATGTCCAAAGTGCACTTGCGACAGGCGGGACAGTAGGGGGGCGATCGGTTTCCGTAATCCCATTTCTAGTGACATTTTGCGACTGAACGGGTAGTAATTGCTGTCGCTTTACCGTAAAGTTTTGCGTAATCAGGCGGCCGGTGGCCTTGTCTTGTCATCATCATCATCCCACTGCTGGGCACGGGTCTCCCCTCACTTTCGTGAGGAGGGTTACGGGAGCCCGGTCCGGATTGGTGGATAACATACCTACCTCCGAAATAATTCTCGGGTAGGTATGTGGGTTTCCTCACGATGTTTTCCTTCACCGAAAAGCGAGGGATAATTACGTGCATAAATATTATGATACATATATTATTGTTATATATAAAATATTTAATACATATATAATTTTTGTTACATTAAATTATTTAATTTTAATAATTAAAACTACAATAAAGTTTTTGTAAAAAAAAACTTGTGTAAGTAATATAATGATGTATAAATCAATTGTGTCTTCAAATTTGAATTATAGCATATTTCAACAGCTTGTCCATTTCAATTGAAAAAAAATCAATTAATGTAATTAGGCCTGCTTACACTATAATATTTACTTATATTTCTTTTTAACCCCCGACCCAAAGAGCAAGAGTGTTATAAATTTAACGCGTATATCTTTGTGTCTGTCTGTTGCTCCGAAAAGGATGAACCGATGTTGATTTAGTTTGTTTTGGCTTCTAAGGGTGACCGTCGATAGCGTTCTTAGCTATGTTTTAAGGAAACCTGTTCAGCCGCTTGAGGATCATCAGCTCTTTTTAGTTGGTGGAAGGATGTGAGCTACTTCCACAGGTCTGATAGATTCAAAATCTGGTATCCAGGAGCCTTACCACGAACAGTTAAATCCATCCAGTTTAAGGCCTTAAACTGAACTGTCCTGCTAACTGTCACCGCCAATATCGCTCAGCGTTCATAAGTCGACCAGAGACATTTATCCAAAGAGATTGGAACAATTTGTTTGCATTTATGGGAGTTTATATAGCTCCATCTCATTCTCTTTCTCTCTCATTCTCTGCAGTCTATTGTTGAGTGACGTCACGTCACGTTTGTAATTTATGAGTGTGTGGTGCCAATCTAGGCCGTTCAGTTTAAGGCCTTAAACTGAACTGCATGGAATAAGGATAAGTACGTGGTTACCCCCCTGTTCCTGTTAGTTCAATAATATTGCAATATCATGGTCACCTGGATCTGATGCCGCAGCATCACCTGGAACCTGCAGGATACCCAACTCCTCGTCAACTTATAGCAGTTCCAGTTTATTATTATTATTATCAGCCATGGTGGTCCCACTGCTGAGCACGGGTCTCCCCTCACTTTCGTAAAGAGTATTAGGTCATAATCCACCACGGGGGCCAGATCCGGATTGGTGGACCACACACCTACCTCCGAAATAAAATTCTCGTGTAAGTATGTGGGTTTCCTCACGATGTTTTCCTTCACCAAAAAGCGAGTGATAATTGCGTACATCTGTTTTACAAGAAACACTTTGATTTTATTTTTTTTAATAATTTTTTACTTCCAGTTTTACTTCTATTATGTGTTCTAGCACACGTTTAGTTTTTCAACACGATCATATGTTTAAAACTACTGAACCGATTACAATGCGGTTTCCACTGTTGGTAGCTTAGAATCTTATAAACGATTGATAAAAGCTGTATCTAGATACAAGATAATTATATTTTTCTGTCACAACCCGGGCATTTGATACAAATAAGCTCATTTAATAACTCACACACATAAGTAACTAAATGACGTCAGAACCGCGCTAAATGTGTGTGTGTGCACACACAGGCATAATAAGCGACCGAAACAAAAGACAACCCGCTAGTATGAAGGTTCATACAATCCGTTTGTCTACATTTGGGCGTGTTATATTGACCGTCCTCCCGATTGCGGGTAGAGGTGCGGGAAGCGGATCGCGCTGGGTGGAGAGTGACCGTTCTGTATGCAGTAATATTCTCCTCTATGTTTTTGTTTTAAGATAAATACAATGCATTATTCTATTATATCGGGTTGCGATATACAATGATGAGAACAATAGATATTTTTTTGCACCTATTTTTAATTATAGAGGTCACATAGAGTTGGGGGTGCGCCAGTCCGAGTTGTTCCAGCCGATTGTTTCGATTGTTCTCGATTATCGATCGATTGTTAATTAGAGATTTAAATTTTGACTAGTAAAAATTCCATATTAAAAAAAAATTATATATATATATTTTTGCATATCTGCAACAAATAATTTGAATTTTGAGTTTAAAGTTTACACAAAATTGAAATCATTGATCAAAATTCAGTAGGGACAAAATAATGTCAAATACTGAAGTCTCATGCATAGAGAAAAATAGAAACAAATCAAATACGTTCGTGAGTAACTGATTATGGTTTGAAATTGAGATCAGAAAATTCCCTTTCAAGTGCTGATGCTTGAATCTCGCACAGGAAAAGGAAACTCCATTAACTCTACCAGCGCTTCGGAAATACGCCCATCGTGTTAGTAATAACTGAATCTAAGTTGTTTTAAAACATCCGAAAGGAAATGAGTAATTGCGAATGATGCCACTGATTGCGAATCGAGCTTAGAGTTTTGTAGTAGGAGGCCTCTTCAATAAGAGACCAGCTGGGGAAGCACCACACTATTGCCAGATATTCATACGCCAAGCAGTAGTGTGCAAACATTATGTGTTCCGGTTCGAAGGGCACTGTTTCCAGCGAAATTACTGGGCATATGAGACTTTAGAGCCGATGTCTCAGGGTGACGAGCGCAGTGCACCGCGCAGGATCATGCAATGCAGTGTTCTGGGTGGTGCTGTAACTGTTACGGGTAGGCGTAGCGCTTACCATCAGGTGAATGACTTGCACGTCTCGTCACTCAGTCCAATTAAAAGAAGAGGACATCGAGCGAGTTAGTCGACCCGGAACCATCGAATAACCTCTCGATAGTTCGGTCAGGAATCTAGATGTTTAATCACTCGATTTAAACGATGGAACAATCGAAATTTACGAGTGTCTCGATAGTTAAGTGGTTTTTAGGCAATTATTTCCTCGTTTAGTCGACGCCGCTGGTGACAAGAGGGCTGGCTCATTTCTCGCACAGAGAATAGCTATTGCTATTCAACGTGGAAATGAGCCAGTGTTCTTGGCGCCGTGCCTCGTGGACACCCTCTTTTGTTAGATTATAAGTTTTTAGTTTTAGTTAGTTTTCCTTTTATTTATTTTGTTATTTAAGTTGGTGATAAATATTATTTGAAAACCTGATATATTGGAGACTTGAAATAATATAAATGCAATAAACTGTCTTTGAAAGTTAAGGTATTTCGTTTCTGTTACGGCGGGAAATTTAAATTTCAAATAGTTTTATCGTTTTTAGAGCTACACCGGGTCACTAATATAAACGAGACTGTATTTCGCGCCAACCGTAAATCATTCTTTTCGTTTTTATATTGAAAATATTTAGCACTAAGATTATGCAAAGCAAAGTTTTGAGTTACACTGTGACTTTTATGGGCAGGCGTAGCGCTTACTATCAGGTGAACCTACCGGCGCAGCTAGTTTATAAAATTAGTGGGATTACCTAAAATGGTGTCATATTTTTTATCTATATATATAAAAATGTTATGTTGGTTTGTGTACGCTTCAAAAACTCAAAAAGTTGTGCACCGATCGAGCTGAAATTTTAGCATGATATATAATCCGCATCAAGGATTGTTTTTATCTATTTTTTCATCAGTGACATATCAGCGAATGTGCGAATGTGTCACAGCGAAGCGTGGCAGGGCACAGCTAGTTTTTTTATAATATTAGAAGAATTACAATTAATGGTGTAATTTTTTATGATAAATAAAAACTTACCAAGTTCCATTGAGTGAGCAAGCAGTACCTATATTTGAACATTAAAGTTTCACCAAAAGCCCCCCTTAATTCCTCGCTCAGCAACCCCCTCAGCTTAATGCCCCACACCACAATAGACCAGAACACAACACAAAATATATAGTGGAAAACGGTCCTTAGCAATAAATTGTTGGAATAAGAGACTTTAACACGATTTTCAATTATTTTGCGCAAAAATATTATTAATTTCACTTGCATTTCTTTCATTGTTAAATAGATGTATAGATAGATAAACTCTTTATTGAAACACCACAGAACAAAGAAGATTTAAAAAGTAAAACCACTATTATTTAAGAAAAAAAAAATTTGTTTTCTTTGTTTTTTTTTAGCTCCTCTATAATTCTTTTTACTGATACAATTTGTGTTAATTTTTTATAAGAACAATAGATATTTTTAATAAATAACACACGTCACGATCCGCTTAATGACATAATGAGTCTAAAGAAAAAAATGTTTGGATATTTTATTATAATTCCTAATTCTATTAAAGTCTAAGGCCTTGTAATAGACAAAATTGGTCTAATACGAATTCAGAACTATTGCATATAAAAATATATCTACCTACACTTCTTATAAATAAGTTCAAAACAATGGCCTTTATTTCGGACGAACAGCACAAATTAAGATGGCTGACTGTTTAGAATAAATTACTGGAGGGCTACCATGACCTCTTATAGCGATTCAATTCAAGACCTAAACTGAACCGCGTCGCATAATCGTACCGTGACGTCTTATTTTTTATTTTGCTGCCATTTTCAACCTAAACTGGATCCGATTTAGGTTGAAAATGGCTTATTAGCGACTCAATTTAGGTTGCTACCATTTCCAACCTTATCTGTATACAGTTTAGGTTGAAAATGACAGCAAAATAAAAAATAAGACGTCACGGTACGATTATGCGACGCGGTTCAGTTTCGGTCTTCAATTGAATCGCTATAAGAGGTAATGGTAGGCCCCCTGTACCATAAATAAGAACAAGCTATACAAGGAATGTCTGCCTTCAAAGGAGCTCGTGAGTTCAAATCCCAATGCGGGCACGTACCAATTATGTACCAAGCAGTAGTGTGAAACGTTACTGTGTTCCGGTTTTAAGGGCACTGTTTCTAGCGACATTACTGGGCTTTTGAGGCTTTAGATCCGATGTCTCAGGGTGACGGGCGCAGTGCAGTGCCGTACTGTAGCTGTTATGGGCAGGCGTGGCGCTTAGCATCAGGTGAACGACTCGCTGTTCTCGTTACTTTATAACTTAAAAAAATAATTATAAAGCATATCATCATCAACCCATAACGTCCCACTGCTGGGCACGGGTCTCTCCTCACTTTCGTGAGGAGGGTTAGGTTATTATCCACCACGGGGGCCCAGTCCGGATTGGTAGATAACACACCTCTGAAATAATTCTCGGGTAGGTATGTGGGTTTCCTCACGATGTTCTCCCACTAGGCTAGTGGGAGAACGTCCGCCTTCCAATCAGAAGGTCGTGAGTTCTAATCCCAGTGCGGGCACGTACCAATGTGTTTCTGTAAAAAAACATATGTACGTAATTATCACTCGCTTTTCGGTGAAGGAAAACATCGTGAGGAAACTCACATACGTACCCGAGAATTATTTCGGAGGTAGGTAGGTGATCCACCAATCCGGATCTGGCCCCCGTGGTGGATTATGGCCTAACCCTCCTCGCGAAAGTGAGGAGAGACCCGTGCCCAGCAGTGGGACGTTATGGGTTGATGATGATGTTGACGTTATAAGAAGGAAAAGAAAGAAAGAAAACATGTACCTAAACATGACAAGACACGACAAGAAAATGACACACAACGCACGTGCGTACTGTAGGCGTACTGTGTGTTCACTAAAACGTACTGTACTTACATAGTTCCAATTAGTAAGAAAGGCATAGGAGTACCGTTTCGAAAAATTTACTCCAGGAATTTTCAGTTTTTCTTCATTCAAATGCCAACACGAAATACAACCAAATAACGCGACGAAACACATAACACAAACACAGAAAAGTCGATAAATTATTTTGGATAGTAAAAGCTTTTGCCTTAGAGGTAGAAACATGTTTGTTTAAAAATATTTTTTTTATAATTTTTAGTTTTTGTATCTGGTCTACGAACTGTGTAATCTTTCTTATAAAATCGGTATTATATTAAACTATTTTTTTTTTTTTTTTTCAATTTTTATTTGTGGAAACTATCATGATTATTTGATGTAACCTTCGTCAGTGCTGAATTTGCAATGTTCACTGAAACTGGAATAAAATTAAAATAATGATTATCTAAGTATACTTAAATTACCTACTAACAAAATAATTTACTTTTAATGAAATACTACATTTTCGACGCGGCTTTGCTCTATATTGAACATAATAATATAGTACCTGGATGACCGAGCTTTGCTCGGTATTTTTTTTTTTATAAATTGTGTTTTTTGGTAATTATATTTAAGTACGAATTACTAATAAAATGATGAAATATGAATCCTGATTATTTTCTGTATTTAAATTTGGACTACTCAAACGCCTCCAACGCTTTGTTATTTTTCTTCCAAGTTTATGTTTAATTTGATATAACACGAATAAAATGACATTTTCTAAAAATTATTCGTAGCTAGATCGATTTATCGCCCCCGAAACCCCCTATATACTAAATTTCATGAAAATCGTTGGTGCCGAGCCAAGCCGAGATTCCAATTATATATATATATATATATATATACAAGAATTGCTCATTTAAAGATATAAGATTTATACTTTGCAGATTCTTTATTGAGAACTAGCTGTGGCCGCGACTACATCCGCGTGGAATTTAACAAAAAAGTTATTTAGTTTTTTTTCGTTTCTGCATTTTTTTTAATCATTATGGCGCCCGAAGACGTGACGGCGCGGGCGCTCTGCACGTGGGCGATGCGCGTGGGCTGCGCGCGGTATTGAACAGTACTTTGGATAATGCAATATAACCTTATTTTATAATAATTATAGAACTGTCTAAAATAAAAGTAGCTTAAGTTACTTCTTATTAAATCAACTATCTACCAGTGAAAGTCCCGTCAAAATCAGTCCAGCCGTTCCAGAGATTAGCCTGAACAAACAAACAGACAGAGGGACAAAAATTGAAAAAAATGTCTATTTATAATACATAATATACACATAATATAAATTTACCTATTTACAATAAATTATTTGAGTTTTGAGTTTAGAAGCCAGAAAGGCTTTGTGAGGCCGGAAAGGTCTCAAACGCACTGCAGAGACGTTCAAATTTTCCTCTAAAAGAACTCATATGTGCTGGCTGAAAGTCCATGAAAAATGGCCCAGCAAAGAACGTGTTAAAAATATAAGTAAAATTTCATCAAAATCTGTTAAGCCGTTTCGACGTGAAGAGAGATAAACATACAAACTTTCGTATTTTTAATAATAACTAGCTGCGCCCCGCGGTTTCACCCGCGTAGTTTATGTTCCCGCGGGAATATGGGGATAAAATATAGCATATGTTACTCGCTGTCAATGTAGCTTTCCATTAGTGAAATATTTTTTTAAATCGGTGCAGTGGTTTAGTCGAAACCTTACATATTTCCATACATACTTTCATCCCCTATATTTATTTTACCCCCGCAAGGGTAAATTCTTACAAACTTTGAATGCCAAATTTATTTATATCAAGCTTTAAAAATAAATATCAAGCTTCTAGCTTCAAAAATGACGATACTTCCATACAAACTTTCATCCCCTAACTCAACCCTTAAAATGCTTTTTTCGCATTAAAAAGTACCCTATGTCCTTTCTTAGGCTCTAGACTATTTCTGTACCAAATTTCATTTCAATCGGTTTAGTAGTTTAGGCGTGAAAGAGCAACAGACAGACAGACAGAGTTACTTTCGCATTTATAATGCTGTGACAGTACGTATAGACAAAAAACATTGAGTTTTTTATAATACTAAAGAACGACTACTAACGTCATTATAAAGATTTTTTCATCCATTACGATTTCACGAATACGCATGGTTTACTGAACGCCACTCGGCGTAATGTACCTTTATAAATAATGGTTACTGTTCTAAAAATAGTTTGTATTTAAATGAAATAGAGTTTAAAATTTAATGTAATGCGGAATGCCTTGAGCTGGGTTCAACATAAATAATGTATTAGTTGTATAGCAAGTTATCGTAGGAGACGAAAATGTTACACTGTTTTCTGGATATTGTTTCTTCGTGAGTTAACACCTTCAGGGGCATCACCACGAACAGTTAAATCCATCCAGTTTAAGGCCTTAAACTGAACTGCGGGGCTATGCAGCAAGGTGCGGATCAGCTTGAGTTCGTTTCATTGCCACGGGACGTGTTATCGTATTGAAATGACGAGTCCCGTGGCAATCAAACGTCAAATTGAAACGAACTCGAGCTGGTCCGCACCGTGCTGCATAGCCCCGCTGCCTTGTTAACTGTCACCGCCAATATCGCTCAGCGTTCATAAGTCGACCAGAGACATTTATCCAAAGAGATCGGAACAATTTGTTTGCATTTATGGGAGTTTATATAGCTCCATCTCATTCTCTTTCCCTCTCATTCTCTGCAGTCTATTTTTGAGTGACGTCACGTCACGTTTGTCATTTATGAGTGTGTGGCCAATCTAGGCCGTTCAGTTTAAGGCCTTAAAATGAACTGCATGGAATAAGAATACGTACGTGGTGACCCCCCTGTGCTGAAAACACAACTGTTGTGTTTGTTGTATGAGAAAACACTATGGAGTGTGCAGAGCCGCACCCGTGGCTAGACAAGCAAATCGGCTCAGCAGTCAAAGTGTTAAGCCGCAGCTGGAGGGTGCAAAGAAACCTCAAATGTGCTTAAACTAGGTTTATTAAAGTTAAAATATTACATTGCTAAGACCTAAGCTAAAAGTGTGTACGTTCGGTCCGATGTTATGAGCCAAAGTCACCTAAATTACGGGGATTGCAGTATAAAGAGACATGGGACAGTTTTGCTGCGTCTGCGTTTCGCTGTATCGCCGCCCCGGTCGCACGGTGTGGTGTGGAATGCGGTGTCATCATTCTGGGCATCGGACGGCTACATAACCCGCGGATTAATTCTAACAAGTAACACTATAAACACTATGTGTTTGTTTGTTAAGATTTGACGCCTAAACCACTAAACCGATTTCAAAAATTATTTCACTAATAAAAAGCTAGATTATCAGCGAGTAACATAGGCTATATTTTATCCCTGTATTCTTACGGAAACGGGAACTACGCGGGTGAAACCGCGGGCGCAGTAACTTTATAATATCTGGTCTGGAGTTCCAGAAACCAGTAGAGTGTGTCAGGGAGTTGGTGTACTGCTTCCCGCTGGGATCGTAGCATGTGGAGAGATGTAGTCTCTGCTTATACAACGGGAGGAAGGCGTCACTGTATGCATCTTAAACCTAAAGAAACACAAGCTTGGAAACAAAAGGTCGATTTCTCATCAATTTCCAAGTAATTTATGAATTTCCTAACCTCCTACCTATTTAATATGTTTCATACAAGTTATATTGATGTATCTATATACGTCAATGCCAAAAATACAGACGACCTCGACCTCTAGACTTGGAAACAGTATTAAAATTATATTACTTTATACCTTATACTACCTTCAATATAGCTAGGAAGATATAACCCTGGTTTACTTATAGCTGGGAAATTTTAGCTGTTGCTGACTGCTAAGCACAAATATGATATTAAGATTGTTAATTTCTGTTAAGGCGGAAAATTTAAATTTCACACATTTTGATCGTTTTTAGAGCTACACCGGGTCACTAATACAAACGAGACTGTATTTCGCGGCAACCGTATGTCATTCTTTTCGTTTTTATGTTGAAATATTTAGCACTGATGCACCGTTTCGCTCAAATATGTCGATAAACACTGAAATCAGGCGGTTTATTGGCATATTTGAGCGATACGGTGCATTAGTGTTGGCGTTATAATTAATAATAATTAACAATAATTCATTAAAGATTTTATTTTAGTGTTATCTTTACGCGCGGTTGAAGAAACACTTATTTCAAGTTGGCGAAACGAATTAATTATTAAAGAAAAAATTTACTTATTTCCTTCCGAAAAACAATTTGAGTTACCTCCAAAGTCGCGCCGGACATATTACTTCAAAATAAAAAAATGAAAGAGAAGATAGAAATGAATTATATATTTCCGCAGAATAACGCTTGATTATATTAAAAAATACATTTTTATTTAATATATGCAAAATCGATAATACCTTGTTATAATAGAAAAAAATATCAGTTTCATCATTGATAACCAGTTTTGAAGGTGAATAACACAAGTCACAAACCTTGTAAATTAAATACATGTCTATATTATTACAAAACCCTAAAAATACGAAAAATCCGAAATTTTAAATCTATGTATGTTGGTTACCATATCATACCGAAGCACTGGTAGAGTTAATGGAGTTTCCTTTTCCTGTGCGACATTCAGCCATGAGTCGCCACTTGAAAGGGAAATGTCCTTTTTCAAATTCAAACCATAAACATTACTGTGTTCCGGTTCGAAGGGCATTGTTTCCAGCGATATTACAGGGCATATGAGACTTTAGAGCCGATGTCTCAGGGTGACGAGCGCAGTGCGCCGCGCAGGATTATGCAATGCAGGGTTCTGGGTGGTGCTGTGACTGCAACTAAGTCCTAATCAAAAATCACCGTCTTCGATTTTTTTTTTCAAGTTCAAGTTAAAGCAAGTCGTTCACTTGATGGTCAGCACTACGCCTGCCCATAACAGTCACAGCACCACACAGAACCCTGCATTGCATAATCCAGCGCGGCGCACTGCGCTCGTCACCCTGAGACATCGGCTCTAAAGTCTCACGCCTCAATTTTGACATATATTTTTTTTTTTGACATCTATGTTGTAATCACAGACAGACACTTAAACTTTTGGTAATCTGTATAATTTTTTTTGGAAGACGTCAACCGTGCCATCTGTGTAAACTGATCTGTACGTTAAATACTTTATATTTTGAAAAAGACAAGTTAAAAACGACTTCAAAACAAACACTGTAAAATTCTTTAAAATATTTTCTTGAAACTTTTTTTTTATATAGATAGATAGATAGACAGATAAACTCTTTATTGAAACACCACAGAACAAAGAAAACTTAAAACTAGAACAGAACAAATTTTACAATTAGTGTCACAATGGGCGGTCTTATCGCTCAGAGCGATCTCTTCCAGACAACCATGCACGGATAGGAGTAATTAGTACATCGGACGGTGGCTTTCCTTATATACATAGAATAAAATAAATAAATAAATAGATACATATACACAAAATAAATTACTAATTACTTAAATACATAGTAAAGTAATAGATAAACTTATTATATACCAGAACTTATATATTACCGATGCAAGATTAACAGAAGACAAATTTCTCTAACCATATCATCATTATCAACCCATGTCGTCCCACTGCTGAGCACGGGTCTCCCCTCACTTTCGTGGGGAGGGTTAGGCTATAATCCACGGGGAATAGAATAGAATAGAAAACTCTTTATTGTACACCAGAAACAAAAATAAACACAGTACAGAAGAATTACAATAGTGAAACAAGGGTAGTACAATGAGCGGTCCAGATTGGTGGATAACATACCTACCTCCGAAATAACTCTCGGGGTTTCCTCACGATGTTTTCCTTCTCGACATTCACACAATCGAGACAATCGAGTAGAACATCTCGGATCGCGTCTTGCTATTAACACGTTGACTGCTCAACCGGTTTTTACATTTGGGCACCGTTACGGACCGTGTGTGTTTTCCAGCACTGGCGTGCCGTCTGTGTGTGCCGCACTGTAGTAGAGCCGCGTTACACACGTCTGTGTTTCGCCGCACAGCCGGCACGCAAGCTGTGCTTACACAACGGGTGTGTTTTCCCGCACCCGCGTTATAAAAAAGTTATAAAAAACACAATGTCTGTGTTTTCAGCAGTGAACGTGTTAAAAACTGTCATTAATTGAAATAATGGAGATCTATCGAGATGTTAGAACAATCGAGACAATGGATTAGAACCTCTTGTAGTCGCCCATCGCTAAATTATAAGTCACTAGCTGCGCCCCGCGGTTTCACCCGCATAATTCAAGTATTCCCGCAATAACTTTATTAAAAGCAATATATTTTCCCCGTTTTTGCCACATTCTGTATTGATGCTCCGCTCCAATTGGTCGTGATGTTATATAGCCTATAACCTTCCTCGATAAATGGACTATTCAACACAAAAATAACTGTTCAATTCAGACCACTAGTTCCTGAGATCCTAGCGTTCAAACAAACAAACTCTTCAGCTTTATATATTAGTATAGATAAATGCATTTATACGTCGCTAGGTGGCAACTTAGCTATTATCTTAGTAATTATTGGCGGTTTTCCTCCATGCATCCGGTATTATTTACGTCTTTGCATGTTTCGTGTATTAAGCCAGTGTCAGATATAATTACGTTCAAAGTTATTTTTTTATAGGGAAAAATAACCTAGTCAATTCGTTGTCAACGTCGCGATTCAATAATGTGCTGGATGTTCTGTAACTTCCGTACCAAGAAACAGAATTAAATAAATATTTAAGGGGGCTCCCATACAACAAACGTGATTTGCTCATTTTTGCTTGTTATTGATAATGGCAACAGGTAGACGCTTGAAATATTCACAGATTAATTAGCTACATATTTTTATAAAAATATATAATTGAATTAAAATTCAATTAATATTTAACGGGGGCTCCCATACAACAAAGTATGGAACCCTTCGTGAGCGAGTCCGACTCGCACATGGCCGGTTTCTATTTGTTTCTTTTCATTTGAGAAATGGAAATTTGGCCTTAAGCGAATAGGCTCTATAAATAAGGATTTAAAAATCAACGAAATCACGGACTAAATTAAATTATTCTATTTCGAAAGAGGAATCTACGTGACAAAATTATACAAACGTGCTGACGGATCAATAGCACCCAGTTTGTAGCAGTAAGCATTTTTTATTCTACTGAATCTATATATATAAAAATGTTATGTTGGTTTGTGTACGCTTCAAAAACTCAAATAGTTCTGCACCGATCGAGCTGAAATTTTAACATGATATATAATCCGCATCAAGGATTGTTTTTATCAATTTTTTTCATCAGTGACATATCAGCGAATGTGCGAATGTGCCACAGCGAAGCGTGCCAGGGCACAGCTAGTTGTTTATAATTATACTTAATCATGATTGAAAATATTGAATAGTTATAAGTTCTAGATAATTATATTGATTATACAGGGTCATCCTCATCATCAACCCATATCGTCCCACTGCTGAGCACGGGTCTCCCCTACCTTTCGTGAGGAGGCTTATTCCATAACCCACTACTGGGGCCAGATCCGGATTGGCGGATCGCATACCTACCTCCGAAATTATTCTCGGGTAGGTATGTGGGTTTCCTCACGATGTTTTCCTTCGCCGAAAAGCGAGCGATAATAACGTACATATGTTTTACAGAAATACATTGGTACGTGTCTCATCGGAATCGTCAGCATTCCAATGGTATCCAACATGTAACAATAACTCTTGAAAAAACGTAACAAAAAAACAATATATTAAGCTAAACCTACTTACTTAAAAAAATCCATTTCTTTGAATTTAATAATTAGTTGCTTTTGTTTAAAAGTTTTGGTTTAATTGACACCGATTAAATTTATTTATTTATTTATTTATTTCAATATACAGTGTCTTAACAGGTGTTTCCAAAGCGACACCGTACTTACATGTAACTAAGAACCAATACATTTAAGGGCAACATCCGTAAATGTCACTAAAGAACATGTAAAAATGTCCAGCTCGCTGTGCTCAGCGCAGATTCTATTCAACAATCGAAGAGCCCTAGTAATAGGCGCTTGGTGGAGCGCATTGGTTCTTCCGACTGACACCGCGAACAATTTGTGGTAAATGGACTCATCTATCTTAAAAGTATACAGTTCTATAATGAATTAGTGTCAAACAGCCTTTTAAATATATATAAACGTGTATAATAGTAATAATAAAGCCTCTTTATTTCCTATACCCCAATTATTACATACATTTCAACTATTTAACGCTGTTTTACAAGTTACATTACATTATTGAGATATAAAAAAAAGTTTAGATAGGAACCCCTGTTTGGGTAAAGGCCTCCTCCAGTGCGTTCCAGCTTTCCCTATCTTTAGCTCGCTTAGTCCACTTTTTATACTACGTGTATACTAAAAGTTAACACAAACAAATGCGTACCAACTTCGAGTCGACCATCAAAAAGGTCAAATTACGCCGCACCGGGGTTAATGTCACTTGGGGGAAACCTCAAAAGTCTTGTTTTTACCCGACTGCCGATGACAGAGGCTATGTTTTTCGGTCTTAATTTTTGTGCATGTCAATTACCAAAGTCTGTCGAGTGAGTTATTAAAAAAAAGCTCTTTGAAATGTCATTCTAAAAATGTATATTAACAAAAAGTTTGGATATAAATAAAAAATCGGAATAATCGGAGACGGAATTATCGGCATTTAATTACAACTTTTGACTGTAATGCCTTCAACTGCATTTCGCAACCGAGTATAATGTTTTTTATTAAATTTTAATACAGTTACTAGCTGCACCCCGCGGTTTCAACCGCGTTGACTCTTCCCACGGGAACAGATAATGGTTAGTCAAGTTTCCAATTATAAATGATACATAAGTTACTTGGTTTTTGCAATTATTGTTGTTTTTTATTAATCTTTTAATGGCAAATATCTCTTGTTTAATGACCTTTTTTATTGCAGAACAGGCAAGCATTCGACCGCAGTCTCACCTGTTGGTAAGTGTCGACACGGTCGAGGATGGAGCATGCTTGCCTAGAAGATACCTATTCACTCTCGACTTAAAGACTTATATTAAACTAGCTGCGCCCTGCGGTTTCACCCGCGTAGTTCCTGTTCCCGCGGGAATATGGGGATAAAATATAGCCTATGTTACTCGCTGTCAATGTAGCTTTCCATTAGTGAAATATTTTTTTAAATCGGTGCAGTGGTTTACCCGAAACCTTACATATTTCCATACAAACTTTCATCCCCTATTTCAAACCCTTACAATGCTTTTATCGCATTAAAAAGTACCCTATGTCCTTTCTCAGGCTCTAGACTATCTCTGTACCAAATTTTATTTCCATCGGTTCAGTAGTTTAGGCGTGAAAGAGCAACAGACAGACAGAGTTACTTTCGCATTTATAATATAAGTAAGGATTATAGTCCAGTCTTAACTTTAATACTTACGTAATTCCAATTAGTCAAAAACAATGGCGTCATATTCAGCATTGCCCTTAAGTAGTCATCCTTTCTCACTTCCTCAGATGCCGTCAGCACTATATAAGCGCCGAACAATGAAATGAAATAATGCAAGCAAACACAAACCAAATGAAAAACAGTTCTCAGATACAATCTAACTTTAAGACACTTCTTTTCACTTGCAAACCCGCTAATTTTCACTTCACACATTGTATTTTCACTTAACTTATCGACGTTTTGCAAAAATAACAATTCAGTAAATTATTTCACTATAAATTTTTCTTTTTATCGACGTGGAAAATTTCCTTTAACTAATTGTTCTTTGCTTTTTATTTAAAAGCAAATAAAGTGAGTTTAGCTTGTTGTAGACTTCTGTTTGAGTGAAAATAATTTTCTTTAAATAATTTATTTGATTTATTGGAATGTAAATTTATTGCAATGGGAAATTTAATTGTAATGTTATATCTAAGAAATAACGTGCGGTGTGCACTGCAGTGTTCCGGTCAAGGTGTATTGTGTGTGTGTGGCTAAGCTAGAAGCGGAGGAGGTTTTTAGGGTCCCGCATAGTATTTTACTGCGTTGTAAATAATAACGATTTGATTATAATATCATTTAATATATGAATGGGTAGCTAAGAATAGGTTTTTGAATTATTAAGAATAGGAATAGGAAATGTCGGTGAAATAATAGCCTATACTTTTATTTTTTTTAAGAAATACTATAATAGTTAATAAATATGGTAGATAACAAAAATAACTTTTTTGCGAATTACCGGTAAAACGGATGCTTTACAAGCAATCGTTTATTTTTTTGAATTATCGCTCAAAATCGGCCTTTTTCTTTCAAAGTTACAAGTATATAATACTAATTTATAAATAAGTAACTAGCAAATAGCTTTTTGAATCGTAAAACTTTGCTATATATTTAGTATTTTTTTTTTTTCAGAATTGTTAAGTTATTGAAATTGGGCAAAATTATAGCATTTATATAAGTCTAACATTTCTATCTCATTGCTAATGATAAAAATAAAACCTTTAACTAAAATTATATATACGGAACCATTTCACCATTATAACAAAAATAATATGTAACTTTAAAATATGGAGATCTGAGATCCAATGTTAAATTATTATTTATGGCATAACGTAAAGGTATTATAATATATTATTTTATTTAATACTTTGTTGCATAGATTAAATAGCTAGCACAAATGGCGGACTTAACGCTGAGAGCATTTTCTACCAGTCAACCGCCCATCGTGAAGACGGGAGGGGTGTAGGCATTTATCAGAAATACTATGCAAAAAAAATAATAAAGAAAAACAAAAATATGTAATGTTATGCAAAAACGAATAACTTCGCTGTACGTCTTTTTCCCAATTAAAGTAAACTATGATAAAGAAATAAAATAATAATTTTAATTTTAATTAAAAATAATAATAAAATAAAAATAAAAATAAAATAATAATAAAATAATAATCCGCTACCGGTGGTATCCTAGGTTTAAGTTTCTTTTATAATATTTTTACTAGTTAGACTGTATTTTTATTAGTTTTGTAAATGATTGTAAAAGAAATTTAAATTTAAGAAGTTAAATAAATATAGTGAATAATAATAATAATTATTGTAATATTGTAATTCTTCTGTACTGTGTTTATTTTTGTTTCTGGTGTACAATAAAGAGTTTTCTATTCTATTCTATTCTATAAAGTAATCATAAAAAAAAAAATTAACGGGAATTCGTAATCCTGCGTCTGAGCATATATTTTGACGACTACCCAAACGGAAGGTTAATTTTAGGCTGGTATATACTTATGTTCCTATTTCGCATTCTACAGCTTTAACGGCTTGATGGATTTTGATAAATTAAGTATCATTGGATTCATCTTTCTTCATTTCATTTAACACGTTCTTTGCTGATAACACAACTGTCGTGTCTTTCATAACTTGCCGCGAGTGCGGCAAAACACAACCGTTGTGTTTGTTGTATGGAAAAACACTATGGCGCGTGCAGAGCCGCACCCGTGGTTAGACAAGCAAAACGGCTCAGCAGTCAAAGTGTTAGGTAACGTAAGTACAGAAAGGTGTGTGTGTGTATGTGGTAACACTATATATATAACATATATAACACTAGCTGTGCCCTGGCACGCGTCGCTGTGACACATTCGCACATTCGCTGATATGTCACTGATGAAAAAATAGATAAAAACAATCCTCGATGCGGATTATATATCATGCTAAAATTTCAGCTCGATCGGTGCAGAACTTTTGGAGTTTTTGAAGCGTACACAAACCAACATAACATTTTTATATTGTAAGGTTTTCTATTTCTGTATACTTTTTCATATCTTTGTTTCTTAACCCTTGATCTCTTTTACTCGAGTCCTTGCGTGCCACTATTTATTTCTTATTCTTTACTTTTATTCTTTTATTAATTCTAAATTCTTATGTCTCTATTTTTATATTGTTTGTAAACATTACTGAAAGATGTCTAATTTTACTAATGTCATTTATAATCTTATTTCTAAATTCTGTTGTATTCTCGTACAATTCAATAATTTTGTATACAGTTTTAGTTTTAATTTATCTTATTGTATCAGGCAGCTTTTAACCTTATCTTTCTTAATTTTTCAAATATTCAAATTTCAGAATTACTTATTGACAGTTTTGGAAGTGATGCCTGAAAAAACGGCTGACGGTCGAGTGGAGTCGAGTTCGAGTTCTTGTTTGGCTTTGGTCTGAGCCTCAAAAAACCTTGAAAATTGAATGAAGAAGTCCTCAAGCACTTTTAAATCTTTACCTAATTGTGATAGTCCTGAAGAAGTCTTGAAGCTTGAAACATCGGAGCCCTATAACCCTCCGGTGAAGGCCGCTCTCCACGAGCGCCTCCCCGACTTTGGACACCAGCTTTCTGCCGCAGACCTCGCCTGCCCTAGCCTGGGGTCATTCTTCATAAGTATCCTCATGAAGAACATTACGTATTTATCGTCTTAACAGTGCTTCATTCTAGACCGACTATTTCTAACCATTTATTTCTAAAGACAACTTCCTGTTAATTATCGCGTGTGACTACTTTTACTCTTTCTATCTTCAAAGACTTTAATCCTTAATTCTAATTTCTTATTTTAATATATATATTTTAAGCTGTCTCCTTTGTTTTTCCTCCTTTTGGGTCCTTCCCATAGGGATAGGGAGGTAGCCCTTGATATCGTGTACTTTACACTCTTTTGCCAAAATTGGTAAAGGGGTGTAACGTTACAATATATATAGATTATAATGAGATTTTGCTCCGGGTCTCCGTGTTTGTAGGACCATGGTCCTCGTAGTTACTGGTTCCCTGGATACAGGGAGTCCTAGGGGTCAGGGGCTGCGTATGTAATAGTGACGCGTTATGTATTTACAATTTCACGCTCGGCCACCATATTTCTGTGAATTATAAAATGGCGGAAGTTAACCTTCGGAAGGTCAAATTTCTGCTAAACCAGACCGCGAACTGGTTTGTATATTAATATATTTAATTCGTAACACATTAGCAGTCTGGCAACATTGACTTTGGTAGCGACATTGAATTCGGAGAATGTTTTAAAACTGTGTTGTTTCCGGTGTTGGACGGAACTGCAAATCTTAATAAATAAATTAAACAATACCAATGTATTTTTTTTTTTATTTGACTGAGTGACGAGACGTGCAAGTCATTCACCTGACGGTAAGCGCTACGCCTGCCGACAACAGTTACAGTGCCACACAGAACTTTGCGTTGCATAATCCTGCGCGGCACTGCACTGCGCTCGTCACCCTGAGACATCGGCTCTAAAGTCTCATATGCCCAGTAATTTCGCTGGAAACAGTGCCCTTCAAACCGGAACGCGGTAATGTTTGCACACTACTGCTTGGCGGATGAATATCTGGCAAAAGTGGTACTTCCCCAGGCGGTCTCTTTCAGGCCTACCACTACAAAAAAACAAAGTTTTTTTTACCGAAATCACATGCTTATGTTGCATTAGGTTCGAACCCACGACATAGCTGCGTCTGACTATAAAACCTACTAAGAAATCGTCGCTTCTACCTTTATAACAAAAAAAATTAAAATGCGAAACGGAATTTTCCACGTTAGGTTGAGACGTCTTAATTTTTTATAGAAATAAATTTATTGAGCTATTATATTATACGAGTACGATTCCACTAATACTACAAATGCGAATGTCTGTGTGTGTGTTTGTCCCCTCTTCACGCCACAACGGCTATGCGGATTTTGATGAAATTTGGCACACAGATAGTCGGTCCTGGAACAAAATTTACGTTCAATTTTCAATACAGTCACGCCGTTTTCCCGTTGGAGTAGGCAGAGACTACACGCCGTCGGGGCTGCGGAAGACCGTAGCCCTGACAAAAGGCGTCCCGGTGGAACACCCTGGGGTTTGGTGGGAATACCGTCAGGCAGCTGGCTTGGAGTCCCACATAACCACCCGGTCCTACTCCAGGCCGGGTGGTATGCGTAATGTATCCCCAGTAAAAAAAAAGCCACTACATCTTTCCTCATGCTACGATCCTGGCACCTCTTCCAGTTTCATAAGCCCCTTCATACATGCTCGCCGGTTATAAGCCTTGACTTTTGACTTTGCCTCGCTTTAGAATCTATATTTATAATCTACTAGCTGTACCCTGGCACGCTTCGCTGTGGCACATTCGCACATTCGCTGATATGTCACTGATGAAAAAAATAGATAAAAACAATCCTTGATGCGGATTATATATCATGCTAAAATTTCAGCTCGATCGGTGCAGAACTTTTTGAGTTTTTGAAGCGTACACAAACCAACATAACATTTTATATATATAGATACTAATATATAAAGCTGAAGTGTTTGTTTGTTTAGTTGAAAGCGATAATCTCAGGAACTACTGGTTCGAATCGAACAATTCTTTTTGGGTTGAATAGTCCATTTATTGAGAAAGGCTATAGGCTATATTTTATCTCTGTATTCTCACGGGAACGGGAACTACGTGGGTGAAACCGCGGGGCGTAGCTAGTATGAAATATATAGGATCCATTTTTTTCTAATCTATACTGTTGGGCAAAAGAATTCCCCATCTCCTTCCATATATTGCGATACTGATTCTTTTTATACCATAAAAATATTAAAGTTTCTCTGGATAATAACCAACGCGTGTGAAACCGCGGGCGCAGCTAGTTTCTGGTGGTTTATACAGCTGATATAGTGTGTACGGATGACTGGCCTTCTAATAATGCTACATTACAGTTGAAGGCCGTTATGTCGGTTTGTCTGTCTTTATATAATCGTAGCTGGAACCACAGATATAGAGACTGTAGATAAGGCAAGTTGCTCTTCAATGAGTGTCTGAAAATGGAGCACAATTAAATAAGGGTTCTACATTTTTCTTTCTTACAGCTTTGTATGATTTTACTAGGCGTTTCCGTGGTTTTGTAATAGTGTGGATTAATGAATTAGTGTGGTTTATCAAAACTTAGATACAATCAGTGTAGTGGATACGTCTCGCACAGGATTGGAATAAGTGGTGTGAAGGAGAGGAGGCCTATACCCAACAGTGGATGATGATGAGATGATGATGATGATGACCAGCCTAGCAGAACCTATAATGAGTAAATTCCTATCCAGTTTACAAATTTTATATCCGATCCGTTTAGCCGTCAATAGGTTACTTCCAGCGTGCACTATCACAGACCGCATCCTCGCTTAATATAAAGTGAGATAGGTCAAACGCGACCCTATTCACAAATAATAATAAATAAAAAAACATTCACATCAATTTAAGCTTAAAAAAAAACGAACCTAGACGTGTCTATTAGCTCTATATCTGTGGTTCCAACCACAGTTGGGTACATCTTACTACCTGCTAAATAACCGGTTATTTTTAGGTTTAGCTTATGTTATTAGGTAACTAAGTATAAGCTATTACTCGCGACTTCGTTCACAGTGATATTTTTTTCACAGTTCTAGAAGACCCGGAAATAGCAACCGCTCGTGGCGTTCTATGGAGAGGCCTATGTTCAGCAGTGGACTCGGTCTAGTTGGAATATGTAGGGTAGAGCAATGATGCTAGATTAATAGTGCATGCGAAGATACGATTTCAGCCTCACCCCCCCCCCCCCCCATCATCGCGCCCCAGGCTGCAGCCCAATCAGACCCTGTGCATGACATGGCAGTACAAAATTATTTAAAACTCCTGCAAGAAACGCTATAGCAATTAGTATGCTGCTCGCGTAGCATTCACTTGTTGAAGGCGTTACGCGTGAACAAGGAAGTACATAATTATTCTGGATCAATACCAGCAGTGGTAGAGTTAATGGAGTTTCCCTTTCCTGTGCTAGATTCAGGCATGAGTCGCCACTTGGAAGGGAAATGTCCTTTTTCAAACTCGAACCATAATTAGATGATCATAAGTTTCAACACATTGGTACTTGCCCGCACTGGGATTTGAACTCACGACCTTCTCCTTGGAAGGCGGACGTTCTCCCACTAAGCTACCACCGCTTACAATCATTAGTTTTGTTTCTCAAAATTTGCTTTATTTTTTATTTTTCTCTATGTTTAAGACGCTTCCCAGGTAGGAAAATCCGACCTAGACGAATAAATGACGTCATTTTAAGGTCAGTACTTCATTCGTCGATTATGTACGTCCCACAGACGTCAATTTAGCGCCAGGTTTTAAAGGGTTGTGAATGTACGTTTTAGCGACGTCTCTTAACGTATGGCTGTGACAAATTGACGTCATCTGCGGAGGCTCCCGACGTAGTAAAATGACGTCAGATACGTCTAAAATGACTGTAAGCGGACGTCAAACTGACGTAAAATTCCTACCTGGGTTTAGTTTTTAACTTGTAAAAGTGCAATGTTTTTCCTTACTTGCAACAATTGATTTGAGTTTTAAGTACTTACCTAGAGAAAAGGAGTAAAAAAGAGATAAAAGAAAAAAAAGATGAGAAAAAATAAAAAAAAAAGAGAGAAAACAAAACAGAGTTAATCTATCTATCTAAGTAGTTTCATTGTGTTTCTTGGACCATATTTTTTATACATAATTATTTCATCTACAGGATCTTTGTTCTTATACTACTTTATTTATTATGAGAAAGAACCATTATGGGGAAATGTTACAAATCCAAAAACGCGCCACTTCGTGTTTGCTCCAAACCTCCCAAAAAGTTTCAATAAAGCAGCCACCTCTTTACTGAATCGTGACTTCGACTAGACTACATACCTACCTGTCTGGAACTTGAGAATTAATTTATTGAATTTTTTAGTAATTTTTTACTGGCTAAACGTGCGAAGCCAAAATGAAAACTTAAAAAAAACACACAAGTACACGTAGGTAGGTACATGAATAAACTCCATATTACACATCTTTCTCTTGACTTCCTTAAAAGATCACGCGCGTCTCCAATTATTAAACAAGTGTGTAAGCATCTCACAAACCTGTTGCAAAAGAAAGTAGGTAGGCATCTATAAACTCATTTCATTGACTATGCTCGCCAGTGTAACCTTGAGCGCCAATGTGAAAGCAACTCTTTCCCGCCACAATTTTAAAAAGAATAAACGTCAATTTATAAAAAGAGGTTGACTTTGCAAAAAAAATTAGATACGAAAAAGTTTTTATTCTATCGAATGTCGTTTTAAAAATAGTTCGAAAATGTTGCCGAAAAAAATAGCAATACCGATTTTATTTTTAATATTCTGCTCCAGAGTTGAGAGTGCCAGTTTTTTCGAGAGATCGTACGAATATGTCATGAATTTAGGGAAAAATGTCGCGCCTAGTTTGATGTCCATCTTGGATTGTATGGGGGAGCCGGAAGTTTGGTCGTGTGCTAGAGAAAAAGCGGGAAAAATTTTAGACGGCTGGAACGAAGATGTGGAGAAAGAAAGACGAAGCTGGCAAGGTAAGAATTGTAAATTAGTAAATATATATTGTGTAACTGAAAAGATTTAGGAATAATATTAAAATTATGTTAACGACCTCTTTCATGACGACAAAATTGTGGACAATGACAAATTGACAGTGAATTCAGTGCGAATAAACATTATTTATTTATTGATTTTTTTAGTCTCTTACATGTATTTGTATAAAAAATATGTTACATAATTAAATACTAATTATATAGATTTCTATTTAGAAAACTCCTGAAATTACAATTTAATTTCATACGCCCTCAAAGATTTTTCCATAAATAAGTTAAAAAAAATGTGCTAAGGTAAAAACATGCCAAAATAAAAAATAAAAATTCAAACATTGGCAGCTTTAAAATTGCTTACATAATACGTAAAATCTAGTAAAAATGTTCTGGGTGATGCTGTGACTATTATGGGCAGGCGTAGCGCTTACCATCAGGTGAACGACTTGCTCGTCTCGTCACTCAGTCAAATAAAAAAATAATATATTATCTATAAGTACTAAACTAAATTATTTTAATTTTTTTAATGACCGTAAAGTACTTAGGTATAATATCTGTAACTCAAAAATTGTTATGTTACTAAGTAGCGAGACGAGCTAGTCTTTCACCTGATGGTAAGCGCCACACCTGCCCATAACAGTTGCAGTGCCACCTAGAACTTGGCATTCCACAAAAAGCGAAATAATTCAATAAAACTAAATATCCCTACACTTGCATAATAGATAATTTATTCCACGATCAGTTCATAGCGTAGGTACATCGAAGGACGATAATGCTACATTTAATCCTTCTAAAGGCCTGGCTACACGCTCAATATTAATTACTCAAATTATGAATAGTGTAAATATTTTTTTTATTGACAGAACTTAAATAAAAAAATAAATAAAAGGAAAACTAACTAAAACTAAAAACTTAAAAATCTAACATAATTTAAACTAATCATAATTTGAGTAATTAATATTGAGCGTGTAGCCAGGCCTATAGATAATCATAAACTTCACTTATAAATAAAATGTGAAAGTTTGTTTGTTACCCTATACACGTGTCCTGGTATCAATTGCAACTAACTTCATTTCCTAGTGAAAATATCACTTTTAACTGGGAAATTATAACATACTAGCTGTGTCCTGCAACGCTTCGCTGTGGCACATTCGCACATTCGCTGATATGTCACTGATGAAAAAATAGATAAAAAAAATCCTTGATGCGGATTATATATCATGCTAAAATTTCAGCTCGATCGGTGCAGAAATTTTTGAGTTTTTGAACTCTGAACCGGTCTAGCTGTTCACGCGTGATACCGTGACTAAATAGGGATAAATATGGATTCATTATTACATTATAGAAGACTAGCTGCGCCCCGCGGTTTCACCAAGCAGTAGTGCGCAAACGTTCCGCTTTGAAGGGCACTTTCCAGCGAAATTACTGGGCATATGAGACTTTAGAGCCGATATAATAATGCAGAGTTTTTTTCTATCTCTGTGAAATTATAATCTACATTTAATAAGCTTTGTTTTTCATCGCCTATCCTCTTGTAATTGCTATGCTTAGTACGGTATACAATGTAATGAAAGATACAAGTCACTGATTACTAAGTTAAGTACTCAAGTGAAATTGTAAGGCGTCAGACAAGTCAATGAGACGCGGCACTGCATGACGTTATTCAACACCTTTTTTAGAGTTCCGTACTAGGTGTTAGTCATAAAAGTCTGCCTTTGGTTGCTCAACTGTCATTAGGAATAGCCTATTATGTAAGGACATTTTCAGGGTTCCGTACCCAAAGGGTAAAACGGGACCCTATTACTAAGGCTCCGCTGTTTGTCCGTCCGTCTGTCACCAGGCTGTATCTCATGAACCGTGATAGTTAGACGGTTGAAATTTTCACAGATGATGTATTTCTATTGCCGCTATATATTTAAGGGGGCTCCCGTACAACAAACTTGATTTTTTTGCTCGTTTTTACTCGATATTTATAACGGGTATAGGTAGACGCTTGAAATATTCACAGAATATTATATTAACTTTCAAGTCACAAGGCCCAGGCCCCGAGCCTAGTTTGGAACTCACTGTCAATCTTTTTTCGAACGCAATGTTTGCTCTTCTTTCCGAATTTGATTTGTAATACCTAACTTTATTTGGCAATAAAAAATCATTTATCATTATCATTATCCTTTACTTCAAAAATAAATAAATAAATTGAAATAATTTTGGCGATTTTTTACGGAACCCTTCGTGAGCGAGTCGGACTCGCACTTAGCCGGTTTTTTTAACACTAAATCTATCACAATGACTGCACTGCGCATGCCGCGCTGCACTAGTCTGACTTTCGCCTAAGTAGCATTCTCCGTCTAAAAACTAAATTAGTGATTTCACTTTTTCCTCGGTTATTATTGTCTATAATTTTCTATGAGAAGCATTGTTGAAGATGAGTTTAGAGATTTATCGGAAATGGTTATAGGTGGTGTTGCCAGGTGTCCTGATTTGCGCGAAACGTCCGGATTCACCGTAGACGCCGAATGTCCCGATTTTTCACTAACCTCCTCAGTCTGTACTTTATTCGATAATTGACCATCGTCATTATCATAGGCAGTTCATCCAACCCACTGCAGGGCATAAGCCTCCTCCCTCTTAGCCCATTCATCCCGGCTTTGGGCCGATCTGGTCCACGCATTACCCAACAACATTTTGATGTTTTCGTTTTGATGTTTTTGATTGACCTATCGTTTAAAAATAAAACTGACCATTCTACATAATATAATTATTATAGAATACACAAAAATCTGGTATTTTGTAGCCATTGTAGCTGTCCCGATTATATTAACCTTCTGTTCCGAATTTTGACCCTGCACCTGGCAACATAAGTTATAAGACAACAGCTTGCAGTAATGTGCAAAATTTTGCGAGGACAGGTTGATGCGCCAGATCTGCATGATGTGCTGTGTCAGTTCAATGTCCCTAACAACTACCGATGTAGTAGAAAACACCGGTTTTTTGCCGTCCCATGGTGTCGTACCGTAGCGCGACAGAAGTCGCCCATCCCGCGCTGCCTCTCCGCACTCAACGCTCTCCTGGCTGCCGATCCAGACTGTGATTTGTTTGCGGATGGATGGAAGAGTATCTTGTCGGAGTGTTTGGATTATTGTGAGAAGAATGAATGATTGTGTGAAATTGTGTACTGTATTTTACTATTATATGTAAATAATGAATGTAATTTGTATAAACCGTTTTAATTATATGAATAAGATAAGATAAGGTAACAACTCTCATACTCAACTCTCTGTCTCTCGTTATTTGTAATGGTACGCCTCTTCTGCAATAAACCTCCTGGGGAAGTACCACCTATGCCAGATATTCGTTCGCCAACCAGTAGTGTGAAAACAATACTGTGTTACCAGCTACTTTACTGGGCATATGAGACTTTAAAACCGATGTCTCATAGGGGCAAGCGCAGTGCAGTGCCACAAGACTCCGTAATGGTAAATTCTGGGTGGCACTGTTTCTCTTACCATTACATGAACGACTTGCTCGCTTCGATGCTTAATAACATAAAAAAAATGGAAAAACCTCGGGAGTGTACGCTTTTGTTCTATAAAATATTTGTTTTAATCGCTTCACAATTGGCGGAAATATCGATGAACATACGCCAAAAAAAAACAGACAAACATAGAACCTCCACCTTATTGGAAGTCGGTTGAAAAGTGAACAGACTGGAGGCCCAGGTGAGTAAAGCCGCGGGTTATAACCAGTCTAACAGTTAACACCTTCGGTGTAGCTGCGATGCGGTTATATAGCGTTAAATTGTTTTAAAATAAGGCTGCGTGTAGAAAGGATGAAATTGCATTACGGAGATAGCATCGTGGGTGAAGGTGGCACCCACTTCCGGAATGTAGGCCGTTGACATTAGAACAAAATTCCAGCGAAATTACTGGGCATATGAGACTTTAGAGCCGATGTCTCAGGGTGACGAGCGCAGTGCGCCGCGCTAGATTATGCAAAGAAACATTCTGGGTGGCGCTGTAACTGTTATGGGCAGGCGTAGCGCTTACCATCAGGTGAATGACTTGTTCGTCTCGTCACACAGTCGAATAAAAAAGAACAGTCCCGGGTATAAATTTATAGGTGACCAGCTTAGTTGGAAGCCTAGTGGGATTTCGTCTGCCTTCTAAAGAGAAGGCGTGAGTTCAAAGTCGTTCACCTGATGGTAAGCGCTACGCCTGTCCATAACAGTTACAGTACCACCCAGAAGTCACCCTGAGACGTGGGCTCTAAAATCTCATATGCCCAGTAATTTCGCTGAAAACAGTGCCCTTCGAACTCGAACACAGTAATGTTTGCACACTACTGCTTGGCGGATGAATATCTGGCAATAGTGTGATACTTCCCCAGGCGGTCTCTTGTAGAAGAGGCCTCCCATTACTATGTAAAGCATATGTACGTAATTATCATTGGCGTATCGATGAATTAACATTTTCGGTTTTCCTAAGTTTTCTAAATTTAACAATGGAATTAAAATTCAAAAGAAAGTTACAAAAGTTAAAGCTCTTACGTGAAATCTATAAAAAAAAAAGTTCAAATCGAAAGTCGATATAATTTACATATTCGTAATAAACGTTCGTAAACTGTATAATCTGGTATGCTTAGAAAGAATGTAAGTAGGTACTCAAATAAAATATGGTAATTTTATTTTTAATATTACCATATTTTATTTGAGTACTATATTTTTTTTTTTTTTTTTATTTATTTGAGTTGTTTAGTTTAGTTATTTCTGAGGCTGACTGTACCTACAGTCAGCCTCAGAAATAACTAAAGGCCGATATTTGAATCTCATCAAAAAAAAAAACAATCAATTAAATCTCTCAAATTCCACCAAAATGGCAAAAAAGCTCCTTTAAAAAAATCTGCGAAGGTTGTCTGGAAGAGATTGCTGTTTAGCAATAAGACCGCCCATTGTACCTTTAGTAATAAGATCATTTAACTTTTACTTGTATGTCTTGGAGGGCGATATAGAGTTGTCATCTTATTTTATCTTAAAATCGACCATTTTGTCCATGGAATACAACGGGAATCAGGAACTACGAGGACCATGCTTGTTATGTAGCCGTCCGATGACCAGAATGATGACACCGCATTCCACACCACACCGTGCGACCGGCGGTGGCGGCGATACAGCGAAACGCAGACGCAGCAGAACTGTCCCTTTTCTCTATAATCTGTAATCCCCGTAATATTAGGTGGACTTCGGCTCCTAACTTCGGACCGAACGTACACACTTTTAGCTTAGGATTTAGATATGTAGTATTTTAATTATAATAAACCTAGTATAAGAACATTTGGTGTTTCTTTGCACCCTCCAGCTGCGGCCTCCATAACTTGCTCCCAGACACACGCAGGCTCAGAGCAAATATTTCTAGTTTACACACATCTTTGCCCCGTGCAGGAATCGAACCCGCAACCCACGCTTTGCAGCCAGCTCATTATCCGCTTACGTCACGGAGTTCATCAATTATCTATCCGTCAATGTTCTTTCTTTTTGTTTCAGAGGCAGCAGACGCAGAAGTCCGGTCTACTGGAAGGTCGCTGGAGGAGATGCCTTCGAAGCTGGGAGAAGACGTGGAGAAGACCCTGGGATCCTTGGCTGAAATTGTGAACCATGTCATGGCTAGGTAAGTCTCCATCGCCATAGTCAAAATTATCCAAATTGGCACTGTTTCCAGCGACATTACTGGGCATATGAGACTTTAGAGCCGATGTCTCAGGGTGACGAGCGCAGTGCGGTGCCGCGCAGGATTATGCAATGCAGGGTTCTGAGTGGTGCTGTGACTGCTATGGGCAGCCGTAGCGCTTACCATCAGGTGAACGACTTGCTTGTCTCGTCACTCAGTCAAAAAAAAGTTAAAGTTAGTTTTGTTTCAAAGAAGAAATGCCGTTTTTATCTAACTCCTGTAACGTCATAATCATCATCAACCCATATCGTCCCACTGCTGGGCACGGGTCTCCCCTCACTTTCGTGAGGAGGATTAGGTTTTAATCCACCACGGGGGTCCAGTCCGGATTGGTGGAACACGTACCTTTAAAATTTTTGGGCGTGTGGGTTTGCTCACGATCGTGACACATTATTATTAGAAACTTTTTTTTATGTCACTAAATAACGAGACGAGCAAGTCATTCTTCTGATGATAAGCGCTACGCCTGCCCATAACAGTTAAAGTGCCACCCAGAACCTTGTATTGCATAATCCTGTATTGCATACTGCACTGCGCTCGTCACCCTGGGACATCGGCTCTAAAGTCACATATGGCCAGTAATTTCGCAGGAAACAGTACCCTTCAAACCGGAACACAGTAATGTTTGCAAACTACAGTTACTGAATATCTGGCAAAGGTACTTCCCCAGGCAGAAAAGGCCCCCATTCCAACATCCAACATGACCTTTTCTACCAATATCGTAACTTACGTCCGCTTTGTTTCTCTCATGATGACTCAACTCACACATAAGGGAAGAAAGTGCCAATAAATTACGTATGTGTGTGTGTGTGTGTATGTATGTCAGTGAAACTTGCTCAGTTTGGGCAGTTATCACATTTCTCTTGCGAAATATCACGTAAGTTTGAAAAAACGAGAGTTTTTGTATACAGGGTGCACCTTTAGTGTTGCGCCCTTTTTTACGTGACGGTAAGCGTTACAAAATCTTGTGCGGCACTACACTGCGCTCGTCACTCTGAGACATCGGCTCTAAAGTCGCATGCCCAGTAATGTCGCTGGAAACTGTGCCCTTCAAACCGGAACACAGTAATGTTGGCATAATACTGCTTGGCTGATGAATATCTGGTACTTCCCCATGCGGACTCTTGCAGAATAGGCCTCCCACCACTGAAGTGTGACTAGTTATCATATTTATCTTGCTAAATGCTCGTAACACGTAAGATTAAGAAAAAGAGAGTTTTCATATACATGATGGACTAATAATAGTGGACTAAGCAATAATGGTGCATAAAATGAAAAGTTAGTGAATCGGCACTTCTTTTTTGTGTCGATGTTTCAAAGTCAATGGGACGACTTAGTGAAACTTGCGTCTAGAGATTCCGTTACGCAGTTATAGAGTAATAAAGACATACAAGTGAACTAAGAAAAGCATGTAATCGATCCACCTAAACCTGTATACACCCTGTATATCTACGTGTCATGCAAATCATGGCATATAATTTATGATACCTATTGAACACGCTATGTTAAAAATAAAGTGAAATTTATACCATGTAAAATTGGATTTTACGAGTAATTTGTAGCTTGTCATGGTAGAAAATAGTGGTTTACATATGTTATTAGTTTTGTGCGCAGTCAGACAGTGTCTAAAAAAGCAATGCTGTCTATACACAGGGAGGTGTTGGTTCCCACACAGTTATGCTGGGCATGGCAGAAGAAGCATGGAAGTTAAATTAATGCTATGGAATTGAGGAGTAAGAGATGTCTGTTGGACTGGTGGACAAAGTGGAGAACAGCATGTTAAGGGAACGATGTGGAATGGCAGAAGATATAGTGACAACAATAGAGAAAGATACTTATATGGAGAGGATGGATGAAGGAAGATTTATGAGGCAGATTTAAAAGTCTAGTATGAATGGGCCAGCTGGTAGAGGTCGACGTAAGCGAACGTACCTCGAGGACGAGAACGTACTAAAGAAAGGCAAACTCAAAAGTATCTGTAACCGGCGAGCATGTATGAAGGGACTCATGAAAGTGGAAGAAGCGAGAGAGGTGTGTCAGGATCGTAGCATGTGCAAAGATGTATTCTCTGCCTACCCCGACGGGGAAAAGGCGTGACTGTTCAAATCCCAGTGCTGGCTCGTACCAATGTGTTTTTTGTAGTAACTTGAATTCACGTTTATTAATCGCTTTTCGGTGAAGGAAAACATCGTGAGGAAAGCCACATGCCTGGGAATTATTTCGGAGGTAGGTGAATCCGAACTTAATCCGGCTTAGTCCTCCCCCACAGAAGGGAGGGGAGACCCATGCTCAGCAGTGAGCTGATATGGACTAAGATGATGGTTATGATGATGATCGGTATAACGTTTGAAATATATCCGAAATATCCGTATCTACAACCCGGTCACAATATCTGTGCACCTCACCTCGTGACGTCATATCGGCGGTCTCTCTCTCGCACCGGGAGAGAGGGTGCGAGAGAGAGAGAGCGAGGCGCCGCATTCCAGCGAGGTGCACAGATATTCTGACCCGGTTGTATGTTTGCAATAACATGAAGTTAAAGTGTTACTTATGCCCGTTTTCACTATACATATAACCATCTGTGTAAACATTGCATGAATTGTAAAAATATGGACTTAATTCTACTACCTAACATAACATTCAGATGCGAATGTGAGTTTGTTTGTTTGTTACACTTTCACGCCTAAACCACTAAACCGATTTTGAAAATTCTTTCACCAACGTAAAGCTACATTATCAGCGAGTAACATAGGCTATATTTTATCCCCGTATTCCCACAGGGACGGGAACCACGCGGGTGAAACCGCGGGGGGCTGCTAGTATACAAACTTGGTCGTTGAAAAACAGTTATTAATTAACTTTATTCACTGATTTTGACGATTTTAGAGTTCCGTTCTCAATAATTTTTGCATTCAATTTTACAATGTCCGAGTGGACCATCTTGCTCCAACATCTGGTAAGGCTGATAAACACGAGCGAGGCCGGGGCGTGTCGCTAGTGAAACATAAAAAGAAATTAATGCACGCGGGTGATTATCGCATGCCGAAACAAGTTAAGTGTTAATGCCACTTCACTTTCTCGTGTGACCGACTTCTGACAGTTCGAGAACTGCGCCAATGAAATGGACTCTTCGAATTAACGACTGTACCGTTCTGTTTGTATGTAAACTTTGACACCGCTTTCACCCTTGTAGGGGTTGATTTTTGATTCAAAAGGTGCCAACGCGTACCCAACGCCAAATGTATTAGTAATGGGAGGCCTCTTCTACAACAGACCGCCTGGGGAAGTACCGCTCCTTTGCCAGATATTCAACAGCAGTAGTGTGCAAACATTACTGTGTTCCGGTTTGAAGGGCACTGTTTCCAGCGACATTACTGGGCGTGTGAGACTTTAGAGCCGGTGTCTCAGGGTGACGAGTGCAGTGCCGCGTTAAATTATGTAATGGATAGGTGGTGGTTGTGTACTGTTATGGGCAGACGTAGCGCTTACCATCAGGTGAACGACTGGCTCTTCACGTCACTAAGTCAAATAAAAAATAACCATATATGTTGATAGATAGACTGATAAACTCTTTATTTAAACACCACAGAACAAAGAAAACTTAAAAACTAGAACAAAACAAGTTTAACAATTAGGGTCACAATGGGCGGTCTTTAACAACATAACAAATTTAAAAAAAAAGAGTGTGTGTACTTATGTACACGCGTTAGAAGTTATACTTCTAATTATATTATATATATTATATTATTATTATATTCTATTATATTATTTTCTTCTTTAAATACAAAAGGATTGAAGGGGTTATGCCACTTTTCGCTAGGTTGACGTTTGACAAACACTCTTGGTCGTTTAATTCCAGCTCGAAGAATATTGTTATAATCTTCATCACAAGTAATATTGTTATTTTTATAAAAGGAATCTATATCAGAGTAATCATTATTTTCAAGGTTAATTCTTACATTTTTATAACGTTGAGCATGTTCTTTAAAATTTGGTTCATCTTTTTGCATCGGTGATAATATTGTAGTGGATCTACTAGGCATGAAAGGTGCTTCAAATCTGCATTGTTGAGGTTTATTTGCAACTATTTTTTTGTAGCATGTAAACGTATGCTTGTGTGTTTGTAATTTAATATTGTTTGATGCTTCTTGAGATGAGACAGATATTAAATCATCAATTAATTTGATAGCATCCAATTTATTTTTGTCGAGTGCATCCAATGGAGCATTAGCTAACCACAGTAGTGTATGAGCATGTGGACTACCACGATGCTGAAACTCAATCCGTTTAAAGTAGTGGACAACATAGTACTTTCTAGTACTTCTTTAGCAATTTTTTCTGTGAATACACTTGTTGCTGGCTTGCATGTTGACTCACAATTTCTTTTGTTTTATATTGTAAATCTTATTATAATAATGTTGTGGTGAGGAATAAACGCTTACCAAGCATTATATAACTTAATTTTTTTACTTTTTTTCATAATTTCACAGTGAACACAATACCGGTTTGTCTCATGAAATTAACTGAGCAGAGAAATTTCTGTTGAAATTTTTCCTGAATTTTCTTTGCTATAAACCTCACGGAGCCCGATACCTTTCCAACGAATGCAATGGAAATCGGTTCGTGCGTTCTAGAGTTATAGCGTCAGGAAGGAAAACCCGACTCGTAAAAATTCACTCTCATCATTTTTCTCCATCGCGCCAAAAGAAGTATAACTTCAAAAATTGAAAAATGACAAGGTTTTGTGTAGAGGTTTTTGTTTAATGTGTTGACCTAAACACGCGCAGGAGACACGGTCTAACGCCTTCAGTGCTAAGAACACAACTGTCGTGTTTTTCATAACTTGCCACGAGTGCGGGAAAAAACAACTTTTGTGTTTGTTGTATAGGAAAACACTATGGAGTGTGCAGAGCCGCATCCGTGGCTAGACAAGCAAATCGGCTCAGCAGTCAGTGTTAAGTAATATAAGTACAGAAATGTGTGTGTGTGTGTGTGTGTGGTCGGTCGGCAGTCGGTCTTATCGCTGGCAGGATTTTCATAAGACAATTCTTTTCAGAGCTCTGTCATCAAGGAAGAAGCAGGAAGGTGGTATCGACAGCATCACAATCTCCACAGGCGGCGGAGAGAAGAAGAAAATTAAGAAAAAGAAGACGAAGCCTCCGAAGATCCACCTCATCCACCCCATGATGGTTCCCATGAGAAAGGCTCATAAGGAAGAGAAAGGTCGGAGCTTCCCCAATGGAAGACAAACCTGGGTTATCGGGGATAGAGTAGCAAACCCAGCGACTGTTGACAAGGAGAGGGAGAACGGAGAAGTTGTGTCAACAGTAGCTGTCAGAAAAGGAAGAGATGTTATGTCAGATTCTGTTGGAGGGGTAGAACGGGAAGGGAGGGGGATGATGACAGATTTCTGGAGCATGGGGGAGGAAGCACTGGATGCGGTCGCGGAGCATGCATTGGAAGCTGAGGATAAAGACAATGGAATCAAAGACAAAAGTTCTATTACAGGTGATGGTCTTCCTCTGGATTTCTTCTTTTCATTAATTTCTCACATCATTTTATCATTTACCTTGACACCTTTTTAAAACGTTGACTGCTGAACCGGTTTTTACATTTGGGCACCGGTACGGACCGTGTGTGTTTTCCAGCACTGGCGTGCCGTCTGTGTGAGCCGCGCTGTAGTAGCGCCGCGTTACACACACGTCTGTGTTTCGCCGCACAGCCGTCACGGAGGCTGCGCTAACACAACAGTTGCGTTTTCAGCTGTGAACGTGTAAAGTTACTGAGTGAGACCAGCAAATCGTTCGTAAATGATTCGTAATTTCGAATATTTTCTTTAATTAAATGCTATTTAATTTTTCAGATCTTTTAAAAGTACTTTTGGTAACGTTAATTTCTTTTAATTTTTATTCGCATGTGCATTTTTGAATGGTAGATTTTTAAGAGTGATTTTCATTATTTTGCGTGAGTTGGCACAATAAATAATTATGACATTTTGGCATGAAATATATAGCATCTTGTGTCTTGTAGCATGTTTTGAAATCATTAGTCTAGACTTTATTAGCACTAGCCTCTGAGTAATTAAGGTACAGTCAGCCTCGAAAGTAACTGAACATCTCCATGAACTAAAAAAATTATCCTTAAAAAAAAAAATTGCACGTGAAATATTACAAGAAAATAGCTAACATCTCCGTAATTAAAACTTTCAATTGTAAAAAAAAATATATTTGTAAAATTTAATTGGAAATGTTCAGTTAATTCCGAGATTCCATTTTTTATAGCAACGTAAGGGTCAACTTCTGCCAGATTCTGGAACTTCTGTGAACTTCTGTTTCTTAACTATTCTATTCTTCTAGAACAAAGAGGCAAGAAGAAGAAGAAAAAGAAGGCGATCCTGAAACTCCTCATTCTCGGTGCGGTATTGAAAGCTAAAATAGGAACTCTGCTGCAGATTCTCTCTTTCAAATTACAGGTAAGCCATCAACGCCATATCTCCTTTGATAACTAAAGCCAGTACCACACAGAGGCGCTATATCGCAAGATAATGGGTCCCGCGTCTTAACCCACTTCTATCACGGCGATATTAACGCAGCAGTGTGTAAAATTTAACTTCCAAAGCAAATAGGCAAAAATAATGCACTTTTACAAATATAAAAAAAAAAATCTACTAAACTAATGATTATGGTTTGAGTTTGAAAAAGGAAATTTCCCTTTCTAGTGGCGGCTCACGCCTGAATCTTGCACAGGAAAAGGAAACTCCAGTAACTCTACCAGCGCTTCGGAAATACGCCCGTCAGAGAAGAAGGAGTGGTCCTTCTTCTCTGACGGCATGGCGCCAAGAACACTGGCTGCATTTCCACGTTGAATAGCAATAGCTATTCTCTGTGCGAGAAATGAGCCAGCCCTCTTGTCTGCAGCGGCGTCGACTAAACGAGGAAATAATTGCTTAAAAAATTTCCTCGTACTTGGACCCCATGGACCATGTTTTAGTTAGTTTTCTGTTTAGTTTTATCTAGTTATTGTTTTTTACGTTGCGTAATTTTTGCACTTGCAGGTTAAGTTCTTCATCGTGGCGGTCCTCGGGTTGGCTATCAATCTGGCTCGGTTATGGATCGACCTTAAGAACAAGCACAATCACCAGCCCCAGAAGGTAAGGTCGTCATCCTCATCATCATCATATTGGCCCACTGCTGAGCACCGGTCTAACCACACTTTCGTGAAAAGGAAACTTTTTTCCTTTCCTTTGGTTCTGCAAGAGACCGCCTGGGGAAGTACCACCTTTGCCAGATATTCATCCGCCAAGCAGTAGTGGTGGTAATGTTCCTCACGATTTTATTTATTTCTTTATTTCTTAACCACACAAATGACATTTACGGGGAGGACTTGACGCTAAGTAGCATTCTCTACCAGTCATCTTAGAGGTGCAGTTAAAATGGAGAGAGATATTTGGTAACGAATGTATTAATTACTAGCTGTGCCCTGGCACGCTTCGCTGTGGCACATTCGCACATTCGCTGATATGTCGCTGATGAAAAAAATAGATAAAAACAATCCTTGATGCGGATTATATATCATGCTAAAATTTCAGCTCGATCGGTGCAGAACTTTTTGCGTTTTTGAAGCGTACACAAACCAACATAACATTTTTATATATATATAGATGATAATTATAAAAAACTAAATTTTCCTTCACAGAAAAGCGAAATAAAGAAATGTATGAAAGTTATCTTTTTTTAACAATGGTCTGTGAATGGCGAACCTTTTTGAGCGAATTATTTTGTTAATTTTAATTAATATTAGTTTTTTTTTGTCTTTGCTATTTCCGTTCGTTTTCACAAATATCTAGGGGCTATGTAGACATTCTTGGGTGTGCGAATGGGGTCGTATTATAAATTCACCGCACAAAATTCAAGCTCTGTAATTAATACAGTAACAGAGACAGAAGGGAAAGGCGACACTGAATACGTAGGGTCAGTTCTTCTGTACTTGTATTGAAACTGTGGCAGGGAGTGGAAACCGGAACTTTTTTTTTATTTGACTGAGTAACGAGACGAGCAAGTCGTTCACTTGATGGTTAGCGCTACGCCTGCCCATAACACTTACAGTGCCACCCAGGACTTTGCATTGCATATTCCTGCGCGGCGCTGCACTGCGCTCGTCACTCTGAGACATCGGCTCTAAAGTCTCATATGCCCAGTAATTTCGCTGGATTTATATATTACTGAGTGGTGACCCAGTGGTCGAGATTCGACCATAATTCATTTACGTGTTGTCAAGGTTCTATTTCCTCTTCTATAATCACAGATGAGAACTGAGAAGAGATATCAATACAAAACCTTTTTAAGCCTTTGTATACTCTTACTCCCGAACTCTTTGCCTTATTTCAAACTTCTTTCAATAAACCTTCATGTCGAAGTGTCAACTCTCAATGCAGTGGTAGCCTAAGTGGGAGAACGTCTGCCTTCCAATCAGAAGGTCGTGAGTTCAAATCCCAGTGCGGGCACGTACCAATTTGTGTCTGTAAAACATATGTACGTAATTGTCACTCGCTTTTCGGTGAAGGAAAACATCGTGAGAAAACCCCGAGAATTATTTCGGAGGTAGGTATGTTATCCACTAATCCGGAGTGGGCTCCCGTGGTGGATTACGGCCTAATCCCCCTCGCGAAAGAGAGGGGAGACCTGTGCCCAGCAGTGGGACGATATGGGTTGATGATGATGAAGGATTCCCTATATAGAGTATCATGAACTACGAGGACCATGGTCCTAAACACCCAGACATAGCTTAAGTATAATCTTATATCTTTAAATGAGCAATTCTTGTATATATATATATATATATATATATATATATAATAATTGGAATCTCGGAATCGGCTCCAACGATTTTCATGAAATTTAGTATATAGGGGCGATTAATCGATCTACCTAGGAATCATTTTTAGAAAATGTCATAAAAAAAAAAATACCGAGCAAAGCTCGGTCATCCAGGTACTGTAGAATAATAAATGATGTATCATTGCCCCACTTTCCATATATCTAGTGCAATCCACGTATCTAGGCAATCGGTGCTTTGCTTCCGTTATTTGAAGTTTATTGAAGAAATTTCACTTTATATGTATACTAGCTTTTGCCCGCGACTTCGCCCGCGTAGACTACAGTTTATCAGATAAAAAATATAGAATACTAGCTGTACCCTGCCACGCATCGCTGTGGCACATTCGCTGATATGTCACTGATGAAAAAAATAGATAAAAACAATCCTTGATGCGGATTATATATCATGCTAAAATTTCAGCTCGATCGGTGCAAAACTTTTTGAGTTTTTGAAGCGTACACAAACCAACATAACACTTATATATATATAGACTTATCCAGGATATATCTCTCTTCTTCTCTTTAAATATAAAATTCTTTCCGTGGTGTTAGTTGCCCTATTCCTCCGAAACGGCTTGATCGATTTTTATGAAATTTTATATGTTTATTTGGTAGGTCTGAGAAGAGGTTTTAAGGCATGTTTCATACTCCTAAGTGATAAGGGTGGTCCACTCCAAACTTTTTTTTTTACTTATAATAAGTGGCATTAATAAATACATAAAACCCTAAATTTTCACCCTTCTAACGCCATTTTAAAATCCTGAATATGCACATTCATTGCCTGTTAGGCGAAACGAAGTTAGTATCGTATCGTTAGTATAGCTAGTATTTTTATCAAATTTCATTACGATCCGTTCAGACGTTTAGTCGTGAAAAGGTAACAAACAGAGTTACTTTCGAATTTATAATATTAGTATCGTCATCATCAACCCATAACGTCCCACTGCTGGGCACGGGTCTCCCCTCACTTTCGTGAGGAGGGTTAGGCCATAATCCAGCACGGGAGCCCGCTCCGGATTGGTGGATAACATCGACCTCCGAAATAATTCTCGGGTAGGCATGTGGGTTTCCTAGCGGTGGTAGCCTAGTGGGAGAACGTCCGCCTTCCAAGGAGAAGGACGTGAGTTCAAATCCCAGTGCAGGCACAAACCAAAGTGTTTCTGTAAAGCATAATTATGAACGTAATTATCACTCGCTTTTCGGTGAAGCGCGGTGCTGCACGAGATTTTGCAATCTGTGTGGGCGTTAGAAAAGTTTGGCGGTCACCATTAGGAGAATGAGCTGCTCGGTCACGCTCTCCGCGAATTGAAATCAATTACAATCGCAATATAACTTCTACAGGCAGGCGATTCGCGATTCCTTTTCACCCACAGCCGTCGGTTCACTTTCACTACACTGTGACCTCTGTAAAGGTAGGGTTGCCATCACAAATTTATTTTTATTAAGTTACATCTTTTCGATGAGTTTAAAATAAAAGGGCCTAGTGGGAGAACGTCCGCCTTCCAATCAGAAGGTCGTGAGTTCAAATCCCAATGCGGGCACGTACCAATTTGTTCCTGTAAAACACATGTACGCAATTATCACTCGCTTTTCGGTGAAGGAAAACATCGTGAGGAAACCCACATATCTACCCGAGAATTATTTCGGAGGTAGGTATGTTATCCACCAATCCGGACTGGGCTCCCGTGGTGGATATGGCCTAACCCTCCTCACGAAAGTGAGGAGAGACCCGTGCCCAGCAGTGGGACGTTATGGGTTGATGATGATGAAGATGATAAATTGCTAAGTAGAGTTATTGCTAAGATTGTGTCCATTAACACATTTCTTACTGTCTCTATTAAGGCGAAGACACTTTGTTAATGTGTTCTTTACTAGTAGATTTAAGACACGCGTGTAAACCCCGGATTTTAGGGCCCATAACCCGGATATGTCAACAGGATTTGTTAAACATAGTCAGTGTAATAAAAAACACTTGAAAATGTCATAAATCACCTTTTGAAGTAAAACTTCTTTACGCACGCTTGACTCGGGGAGTAAGCCGGTAAATGCGTTACGAAAAGTGTGATCGGGTGAAGCGAATAGAAGTTGAGAGGGAGATATAAGTTAGTAAAGAAAGAAAGAAACAGAGTTACGTTTCGTATTTATTTTTTTAAATCTTTTCTGAAAATATTATTTGAAATCTTTTTTAACTTCTGCTGTGTCCCAGCACACATTTCGTTTTTTTTTTTAACCGGACTAAAAGTGAAGCCCCGCCCGGACGCTCCCCGGACGCCCTCTAAACTAGAACAAAACTGGGGAAACCCGAATGGATGGCAACCCTAGCCCTTCTATTATCACTGATATATATTCTATGTCAGAGTAATGACCTCACTATGACTATATTTTGTGAAGTAAACAAGTTGTGGGTTTCTAATAAGGATGTTATCGTGTTACGGATATCCGTAAACGAAAGTTACGGTGTTTTTTTTGGAAAAAGTGACGTTTAACTGTTGTTTAAAGGGAAAAAGTCTAAGCTCAATTAGTGAAATTACTGGGCATATTATTATGAGACTTTAGATGCGATGTCTATTTAGCACTAATGCACCGTATCGCTCAAATATGTCAACCGTTAAACCGTCTGATTTCAGTGTTTATCGACATATTTGAGCGATGCAGTGCATTAGTGCTAAATATTTCAACATAAAAACGAAAAGAATGATTTACGGTTGGCGCGAAATACAGTCTCGTTTATATTAGTGACCCGGTGTAGCTCTAAAAACGATAAAACTATTTGAAATTTTAATTTCCCGCCGTAACAGAAACGAACCACCTTAAGATGTTTTACTTCAATCGTGTGGTCTAAAGCACTTTTCTTTTTTTTTATTGTTCAATTAATTCTACCATCGTGCTCAGCGGTCGTGAGCAGATAAATTCAGGGTAAAACCACAATCGCCCACTTGTGCAGAATGCCTGTACTGCAGACCGCAAGCGAAGCCACTGGCGTCTAATAGTCAACGATTCTCTACTGGCGACCCTGCCAGTAGAGACAAAACGGCATGATGGCAAGCGCGTTCTAGATGCTTTTTTGTATGTCACGATACGAGCAGGTCGTTTACCTGATGGTAAGCGCCACGCCTGCCTATAACAAAACTTAAATCATTTATTGCGGGTAGGCAAAAATAATGCACCTTTACAAGTCAATGACTTGAGTTTTATAGACATAGAGAAAGATAAAAAATAATCGACTATGATCAACTAATGCGTAACTGATTATAGTATGTTATTTTCTTTATTTGTCTAAGTGACGAGGCGAGCAAGTCGTCACCTGATGGTAAGCGCTTCGCCTGCCCATAACATCTACCCAGAACTTTCCATAACATAATCCTGCGCGGCGCACTGCGCTCGTCACCCTGAGACATCGGTTCTAAAGTCTCATATCCCAATGATGTCGCTGAAAACAGTGCCCTTCAAACCGGCGGGGCTATGCAGCACGGTGCGGATCAGCTCGAGTTCGTTTCATTTTGACGTTCGGTTGCCATAACAATACGAATGACGAGTCCCGTGGCAATCAAACGTCAAAATGAAACGAACTCAAGCTCATCCGCATCGTGCTGCATAGCCCCGCGGAACACCGTAATGCGTGGCGGAGGAATATCTGGCGAAGGTACTTCCCCAGGCGGTATCTTGCAGAAGAGGCCTCCCACTACTAAATAGACTAAACAGAAAGTTAGAATAACGTTACAGTCCCCAACTGTGCCTATCAAAGATGCAAGAATTGTAGAAAATTATCCACTAAAGTATGCCGGCGCGCCTCGGCTGTCTCTCGGGTGATGACCCTAATAGCCTGCTTTATAAATATGTATGCAGTAGCTTTCTTTGCGGTCCGTCCGTACACACAATACTTGGAAGTGTCGGTGTGTCAGAAAAACCGGGCCCGGTATTACTTATTTTAAAGATAAACAAATTATACGATTTAATTTTAGATGTCACGTAGCTTGGTTTGTTTTTTTCATATTGGCGCATTTATTCGGAATACGCCATTGACGGTTCGTCAAAAAACACGAATGTCATGACATGCGGAATGGTGTTTTTTCACGATTCGTCAAAAAACAGGAATTGGTGGCTACATTTGTTTCGTGATTGAGTTTAGTCCAAAGAGTATATAATATGGATAGAGGAAAATAGCGGATTCGTCACAAAATATTTACGATTCGTGTTTTTAACGTAGGTACGGGATTTTTTATTTTTTAATTCGTGAACCGTTTGAACATGGGCTACATCCGTCAAAAAAAACCGGTGAGCATGTACGAAAGGACTCTTGAAAGTGCAAGAAGCGAAAGAGGTGTGTCAGAATCGTGGCATGTGGAAGGATGTAGTCTCTGCCTACTTCTCTCTCCACCAACGGGGACAAGGCGTGACTGTATGTACCTGTGTACAAATAATAATTAATGGCTAATTGATCAGGAGGCCTACCATGACATCTTATAGCGATTCAATTGAAGACCTAAACTGAACCGCGAAAATGGCAGAAACCTAAATTGAGTCGCTAATAAGGCATTTTTAACCTAAAATGGATCCGGTTAAGGTTGAAAATGGCAGCAACCTACCGATACCGGTACGATTATGCGACGCGGTTCAGTTTAGGTCTTCAATTGAATCGCTATAAGAGGTTATGGTAGGCCTCCAGTTCGGAATTCCTTTTTTTTTTTTCAAATATTCTTTGAAAAGTTTTTAGGAAGAGAAAAATTGGAACAAATGCCCAGAAAATTGGAAAATTTGGGAATAACTGAATATTATTTTTCTATCATATTTTTGTATGAACCCACGATTCGTCATTTTTTTTTTTCGCGATCTTCAGCTATTAATAAGTAACATGGCTGTTTTTAACCTGAGAGATCTATGCAGAGTTATTGCGGGAAAACTGGAATTACGCGGGTGAAACCGCGAGGCGCAGCTAGTGCTTATATAAATTGGAAATTAGAGCTCCGGATTTCGTTGTATTGTGTGTTGTACAAATATCATCTAAACGCCTTTCAGAATAAGGATAACTTTCAATTAACAATAACATGTAGGTAAATGTCGTGACATACCTATCAACCAGTTGTATAGAATTTGCGCTTTGTTTAAAGCTATTAAGATTTCTAATGGCAGTTTTCAATTTCTCCATCTGCTTTATCATTTATCTGACTTTCGTCGCCGACTGTACGTTTAGGAATTGACAGATTAATAATTACTGTTAAGAATATAATAATCTCATGAGCAAATACTTTCAAACCATTTCATTTTACGCGGCAAAGCTTCCTCCTTTTTGGCGGCAAACCGAACTGTCAAGCAGGGATGTTAGGCGGCCATTTAGAAATCCTTGTACCGAGCTGGCTGAAAGGCTGCTAACGCGTGTCTTCACTGTGAGGCAGTGAAAACAGCGTCTGTATTGTCTTATTATAAGTTTAATATTAATAGTTTTATGTCATAATTGTAATCTTGTATGATTTTATCTTGAAAGATTTTTGTTTAATTTTGTTTTTAAATTTCTGTCATGCTGTGTGCGCATCTTTTGGGACACTGTCCAGCACTAAACTAATTGTACCTATTTTATGCTAGCAATATTATACTGAGAGTGTTCTGTTATGTGTGCCTAAATAAATAACACTGATATATAAACTGTGTCGGAAATCGCATCCTAGTGAAAAAACTTGATATTTCAATTTCGTATACCGTTAACAGAGGGCAGTATTTATCGAAAGCACCGAACAAACATCACTTTAAACCTTTATTTTTGATGTTATATTGAATTTCGGATATAAATTGTATGTGTAATGTTACCACTACACCACCGAACATCTAGTAATAAGTATGATGGAAAATGGTAACCATTTATCAAGACGGCTTGCTATTATACAGTTTGATACCATAAAGCAAATCTAAATTCTGATTGGAATGTTTTTTTTTTTTCGCATCTCTACAATTTGTCGGTTTTTCAGTATTATCGGTGTATTTTTGTCGATTAACGGCCAATCTTGGTATTTTTGCATACAATGACCGAGTAGTCTTGGTACATGGTACGTGATATTAAAAACTAGTATGTTTACCAACAAGTTGGTACGTCTGACATCCCTGCCGTCAAGTCCTCACCGCATCTGGCGTCACCACAGAGTATCGCCGCTAGAGATGCCTCTTGGCACGGCGAATCGATAATCGCCGGTAACAGTACCTAGTAGCGGGAGGTCTCTTCTGCAAGAGACCGCCTGGGGAAGTACCACACCGCCGCCAGATATTCATCCGCCAAGCAGTAGTGTGCAAACATTGCTGTGTTCCGGTTTGAAGGGCACTGTTTCCAGCGAAATTACTAGGCGTGAGACTTTAGAGCCGATGTCTCAGGGTGACGAGCGCAGTGCAGCGCAAGATTATGCAATACAAAGTCCTGAGTGGCACTGTAGCTGTTCCTTAGTAAAATTAAAAAAAAAGTTCTAGTTAAAAACAACTATAAAAAAAGAAAGAAGAAACTATTGAAGAAAGAGCCATCTGTTTTTAAAACTTCACAACTTATGACTCGTTGCCCATAGGTGATATACTACGAGCACGCGCAGCACCAGCATCACTATGACCACGAGGATGAGCACGAGAGCGGCGGCGGGTGGGGACCATGGTCCAGGAGCATGGAGCCAGAGGTAACAGTTCACCACAGTAGCTACATTTAAACTGCCTAATAGGCATTGTAACATCTGATGTGAAATTTTGTTCAGAAAACTGAAAAGCTGATATTGCTGTAAGCATTGATTAATGAATGCTGTAGAGGTAACGATTCATTTTGTATTAAAAATGTTAAAATTCGTGGCCTTCATTTTATTTCTGACGCCATGTTATTTCATCATCATCATCAACCCATAACGTCCCACTGCTGGGCACGGGTCTCCCCTCACTTTCGTGAGGAGGGTGAGGCCATAATCCACCACGGGGGCCAAATCCGGATTGGTGGATCACCTACCTACCTCCGAAATAATTCTCGGGTTGGTATGTGGGTTTCCTCACGATGTTTTCCTTCACCGAGAAGCGAGTGATAATAACGTACATGTTTTACAGAAACACATTGGTACGTGCCTGCACTGGGATTTGAACTCACGACCTTCTGATTGGAAGGCGGACGTTCTCCCACTAGGCTACCACCGCTTTGTTATTTAGCAAATTGCACCATGTTATTTAGCAAAAAAATAATCCTTATGATGAAGCCTTTCGATCGGTATGATAAAGCTACAGGGCCAATTTTCTCGTGTAACGGGTTCGATTCCCGGTTCAACCATGTAATTATTTAAATATCTATGAATGCAATTTAAATTTTTTTTTAAATTCAAATAATGTCATCTTTCAGTAAAATGTTCCATCTACAATATTCAAGGTACTTTCCCTCCATGTGGCATAGCCGTGGGACACCCTGTATAAGATATCGTGACGTGACATTTTTGTATGTGTGAGCAGAGCGAGCGTGAAAAAATCAACTCTTTTACGCTCGCTTCGCTCAATCCTCAATCTTTTTTTTTTTCAGGAACAAACCGACGTGGAGGTAGACGTGGACTTCCAAAATACCCCTTACCGTGGCCAGCAGAAGAACTCCCCCTACTTCCGCCCTCAGCAAATCAATGTGTAATCGGAGCGAGGCCAGTCACTTAGCTGTTAGTCACATTAAGCCACTAAACACGGCCAGCGGTGGCCGCCACTGGTGGCCCAGATATAAACTCAAACTCAAACTCAAATCATTTATTGTAAATAGGCAAAATATTGGACGTTCACACGTCAAAAAAAAAAAATATCTTATACATAAGTATAGAAATACAAAAAAAATAAGTCAAAATATTATGATCTACGAAACTAATGATTATTATCTAATTATGGTTTGAGTTAGAAAAAGGATATTTCCCTTTCAAGTGGCGACTCATGCCTGAATCTCGCACAGGAAAAGGAGGCTAGAAGTACCTATCCGCATATTATGACAAAACGCGGTCAGAAGTAGCGAGCGCAGACTGCTTTTAAGTCGGCAGCGGACGAACGAACGTCCGTTGAAAAATTTCGTAGCGACCACCGGTAGTCGCGTCTGGTGGCTCACTGTACAAAGTATGATAAAAGACCCTTAATAATAAGTATAGATAAATGTCTTCTTGAGCTTTTCAAAACATGAAGATGCTAAAATTTAAAGAGATTGTGCGGACAAATGTTACTAGCGAATACCTCAGAGATCAAACATCATAGCGCGATGAGACGTGCCTTAGTTACTAAGTTGTAAATCGATGTGTGAACGCCCGAAAGCTATATCGAAATCCGTTCAGTAGTTTTCATGTTTATAAGTAACAAACAAATCTTAAAACTGTTCGAAATTGTTTAGTAAAGTCTGAATATTTTTCTATAAAAATAATCCTCTAAAAACTGCATCAAAATCAGTTGTGTTTCTCAAGATTGTCACTAACAAACAATCTTTAATTTAACTCTCAGTAAGCTCTAAATATAGTTAGATATTTTTTTTCAAAATAATTAAAAGTTCTCCAGATGTAAATACCAAATTCTAAAGTATTTCTATACTACGGTGACTACATATTTTGTTAAAAGTTACATTTAAAAAAAATAACTTTAAAAAAAATTGGTTGTCTGTAAAGTTGGTTCACGGACGATAGTTTAACGTGACAACGTCATAACAAAACATTGATGAAATGATTGCATACTTTCATGAATAAAATTGAATATTTTTCTAATATTAAAAGAATTAATACTTGAAATTATGCTAGTAATCAAATTTTTAAAATGCAAGAATAATTGACCTGTCAAGAAGAGAAGACAGATAGATGCGGCGCAGGCGTACAATGAGCGTAACGGGACAATGTGTCAACTTTGTCGTGCATGCTACCGGCGTTCATCGATTTATTAGACGTTGTCACGTCAAAATGAGACAAATTAATTTAATTAACTATAGATTTTTTGATGCGAATCAACATTAATTGACATCTCTGAGTGCGGCAATTAAGGTAGAGATTTAACCGTGGAAGTTTGTCCAGTGAAGAAAAAGCTTTTCTAACCTAAGATTCAATAAGCGAATAGATTGTAAAATGGTAATTATTATAGTGTTCAATAAAAAATGTATTGTATTGTTATATTGTATCATATTATTAATTTATTGAAGTTGTGGCCATAGTGCGTATGTAATTTATTTCTGTGTGTTTGGTGCATGTTTGAATTAAATTATTTTCTTGTTTAAGGTGTTGTTTTTCTTTGATTTAACAATAAATAGTAGATTTTATTGCAATTATTTGAGATAACCTACTCAAAATTACTAGGAATTACTCGATATTACGCCACCGCTTACATTATTTAACACTTGCACTGCTGAGCCGATTTGCTTGTCTAGCCACGGGTGCGGCTCTGCACACTCCATAAGTGTTTTCCTATACAACAAACACAGCAGTTGTGTTTTCCCGCACTCGCGGCAACTTATGACAACCGCCACAGTTGTTTTCCCGCACTCGCGGCAACTTATGACAACCACCACAGTTGTTTTCCCGCACTCGCGGCAACTTATGACAACTGCCACAGTGGTTTTCCCGCACACGCGGCAACTTATGACAACCACCACAGTTGTTTTCCCGCACTCGCGGCAACTTATGACAACTGCCACAGTGGTTTTCCCGCACACGCGGCAACTTATGACAACCGCCACAGTTGTTTTCCCGCACTCGCGGCAACTTATGACAACCACCACAGTTGTTTTCCCGCACTCGCGGCAACTTATGACAACTGCCACAGTGGTTTTCCCGCACACGCAGCAAGTTATGACAACCACCACAGTTGTTTTCCCGCACTCGCGGCAACTTATGACAACCACCACAGTTGTTTTCCCGCACTCGCGGCAACTTATGACAACCACCACAGTTGTTTTCCCGCACTCGCGGCAACTTATGACAACCACCACAGTTGTTTTCCCGCACTCGCGGCAACTTATGACAACCACCACAGTTGTGTTATCCTGTTAAAGGACAGTTTGTCGACAATAAAACAGCAAATATATAAAAACCAAAAATATATTCCTCTCATTAGTACATACATTAACATTATACACGAACAGGCACGAACTATACACCGCCCTTTATCGGGTCACTTTACACATCTCGAGTTTACTCGAAATTACTCGATGTCTTCTCCGGAGCAAGACCACAGTGGAAATGGAAACGTAGGCCACCTGCACACAACGGTAGCAAATGCGGCTTCATGTCTACGGCACACAAGGAAAATTATTCCAACAGCTAAAGCTGGGTCCACATCTGTGACTCGCGACTAGCGACACAAAATATAAACAATACCTGTGATTTTTTTACCGCAACTCTTGAGTGTATACTGCGTGACATTAGGTCGAGACTCGACGACTTTTTTTTTTATTTGTCTGAGTGACGAGACGAGCAAGTCGTTCACCTGGTGGTGAGCGCTACGCCTGCCCATAACAGTCACAGCACCACCCAGAACTTGGCATTGCATAACCCTGCGCGGCACTGCACTGCGCTCGTCACCCTGAGACATCGGCTCTAGTCTTATATGCCCAGTAATGTCGCTGGAAACAGTGCTCTTCAAACCGGAACACAGTAATGTTTGCACACTACTGCTTGGCGGATGAATATCTGGCAAAGATATGTATGACAGTAACAAACACAACAAAACACATGTGTGGTCATCATTCATATTTGTTAGTAATGGTCACAGATCTGGACCTAGTTAAAGGCTGCGCCAGTAATGACACATAAAAACCGCGCTTATTGCCGAACAGTGTAGTTGCCTCACTCTTCTGCGTCTACTGTGGTAAAATTCCATATTACAAAGCTATGGCGACGTTGACGCCAGCGCCTCTAGCGGCGGCAATTGGAAACTACTTGAGAAAGACAAATATACTATCACAGTTTGAGATGATCACAATAAGACACTAGCTAGTCGTTCACCTGATGGTAAGCGCCACGCCTGTGCACAGCAGCTACAGTGTAACCCAGAGCTTTCCATTACAAAATCTTGCGCGGCACTGCGCTCGTCACCCTGAGGCATCGGCTCTAAAGTCTCATATGCCCAGTAATTTCGCTGGAAACAGTGCTGTTCAAACCGGAACACAGTAATGTTTGCACACTTCTGCTTGGCGGATGAATATCTGGCGGCGGTGCGGTACTTCCCCAGGCGGTCTCTTGCAGAAGAGACCTCCCACTAATATTACGTAATTTGCTGTTTCGACTTCAAAAAGGAAGAGGCTATGTCGTATGTTCGTCTGTGCAGCTTATAGAGTACGTATAACATAAAGGTATAATGTAACTATTGTAAAATCATCATTTGTCTGTCTGTGTGTCTGTCACAGCTGTTTTTATCCGACTGCGGCGATTAAAAATCACAAGGTAATTTTTTTAGCAGTCTATGTATAGGTATATTCCATCATAACGCCTAAACTACTCGCCCGATTTTGATGAATGATGTTTCAATCGATTCGTTACTATGTTTCAGTTAAAATAGGCTAAATTGTTATTTTTTTTTTAATATTAAATCACTGAGAAACTCCGTAACCGGATTTAAGTAAATTTTTAAAAGTGTCTTTCTCAAAAGCTTCCATATGTAGCCGCTAGAGGCGCGCGCATCGCCAATTTTGATTCGTTACAATTTTTTTTTTACATACAATCCTGACTTTTAATTATAATACGAAGGCAGTCAGAGAATAAAATAACATATTATGTCGTGGTAAAAATAAAGTCTTATATCGACTTTTGACCGCTAGGACACGTGACATGTTAAAAACGACTGTTTCTAAATTGGCCAATGTTGGAAAGAGATGCAGCTATGGAGACTGGTATAGTGGCGTCTCTTTTTAACATGGGCCAAAAGTTCATGAACGAATTGGTCAATGAACAATGCGAAATGCCGCAGACTAAAATATGTGCATTTTTGATTAGATACTTATCCAAAATCAGTTATCGATCCAAATTTCGGATCATTTGAAACAAATATTTGCAAGTTTTGCTCAAATATGAGTTTCATCGAAATCGGCTCAGTTTAATGGTAGCGACGGACGAGTCCGAGATATTTAAACAATCGAGTGAATCGAATTCGGTGCAAAATTACAATCGAGTCTACAATCATCTTGCGCCCCAACTGAACCAACTGGTTTTTTGATTATTTCCGAGTCGACTGATTCACCGAATCGTTAACTCGCTCTCTCCTCTCTCTCTCTCTCTCTCTCTCTCTTAACACGACTCGCGATTATTCCCTTTCGAATGTTTAAAAACAACTCGAATTCACCGCGAGACAAAATCACCCAACCAGAGAGATGTTTGAATAAATCGAATCGAGACAATCGATTAAAACTTCTCCGGCTCGCCCATCGCTAATTCACGGCCACCGAATAAACATTTTTGGACAAATATATATCTCGTCAGTACTAGAAGACGGTTCTATAAAGTCGTTAATCGTGAAGCAAATGTTTGTATTTATCAGACAAACATTTGTGTGAAATAGAACCGTATGGCCGGTCAGTAGAAATCAAATTTGCTCCGAGCGTAAACGAGTCCGAATCTATTTCGCTCACTACGCCCCAACAATACAATGGTGAAAGGTAATGACCGGGGAAGCGAGCCTATTCTAATTTAATTTCGCTCGCTTAGCTCTAACAAGAATCAATAGGAGAAGCGAGCGGATTCTGATTTAACTCGCTTCGCTCCAACAATGACATTACTGGGAAAGCGATCTTATGGTAATTTTTATTTCGCTCGCTTCGCTCCCGCCATCTACCGAGGTGAATACTTGGGATTCTCAGGGGCATAGGTGAAGCTTCTCAATTCATAAGAAACTCCATTTTGATTTTCGTAACCTAATTCTCTCATTTCCGGTCTTTCGGAGTCGTGTTCACTCGAACCGCCGAAGACCCGGTTCGGGGCGCGGCTGGTCGTCTTCTGGTCGGTCTTCTGGTCCGTCTTCTGGTCGGGTTTGGTCGGTATTGGTCGGAAGAGGGCCGAGTGAGCCGTGGCCGTGTCCAAGTCGGCCTTCCGAGACACTATGAGGCGGATGTCGGTGTGGAGGTAGAGCTTGCCGGATTTCGATGTCATGAACCTGTGGACAAGGGGGGTGGTTTAGTTTTTAGCTGCCAAGCAGTAGTGTGCCAAATTGCATGGGAGTAAGTTATTGCGTGAAAGAGTAACAAACGTCCATCCATCCTCACAAACTTTCACATTTAAAATATTAGTAGGATATATTTTTAGACCTTACCTGAGATGAATTAGATATCGGAGCCACTTGTGGTGATGCTGGGCGGGCGGGTCCGCGCCGGCAGGCATGTATAGCGTGCGCTAAAACAGACAAACAACGTTAGTTTTACACATACGGAATGGTGGAAAGGATGTGACGCCACCACGCATGGACCCTACACAGCCTACTGGTCTGGAGTTCCAGAAACCAGTAGAGGGTGTCGGAGAGGTGGTGTACTGCTTCCCGCTGGGATCGTAGCGTGTGGAGAGATGTAGTCTCTGCCTATCGCAACGGGAGAAAGGCGTCACTGTGTGTATGTATCGACGCTAGAAAGCGTAAACGCTGTAACCCTTTGACCGACCCGAAAATATTTTTTATACATATTTGGAAACAAACGCTGTAACCCACATTTCAACGTCCCCTAGGAACTTTAGGATATAACCAAGGTAGCAGTATTGTAGCTTTGTATGAAACACACCAGATATCCAAAATTTACGTTTTTAGGTCGAGTAGATATTGAGTTATGATTTTTTTTCAACAAAGAAAAAGTTTTTTGGCTCTGGTGAACAATTTTGCGTTTCAAGGTTACAGCGTTTACTCTTTCTAGCGTCGATATGTATATGGAATATACGAACATTGATTTAAACTTTAGACCCCAATCACAGTTTTTCTTTACATAATTCCTGACTTCTAACTAGGATTCCCTGTATTTAGAAACAGTTAGGTTTTTCACCTTTGCCAGATATTCATCCGCCAAGCAGTAGCAAACATTACTGTGTTCCGGTTTGAAGGGCACTATTTCCAGCGAAATTACTGGGCGTGTGAGACTTTAGAGCCGATGTCTCAGGGGGACGAGTGCCGCGCTGGATTATGTAATGAAATGTTCTGGTGGCACTGTAACTGCAACATGCACTGGTATATGAACTTACGACAAACAAAACCAACCAATACAAAAGCGATTAGGGAAGGCGTGGCGGTTACCATCGGCTGAGGGACTGGCTCGACATGTCACTCAATGAAATAAAAAATCGCGCCGTAACCGGCACACAGTAATGTTTGCCCACTACTGCTGCCGAGTATCTGGCGGCGGCGTGGTAGTTCCCCAGGCGGTGCCCCACTACAGACGCGCCTGGAGGGCTACAGGCGGCGGCTGACCTGGCGCAGGAAGGTGCGCGCGCCGCTGGGCATGGCGGCCAGCTCGTACAGCACCACGAACATCTTGACGAGCGTCCCGTGCGGGTTGAACAGCGACACCTGCACCGTGCCCGAGCGCGCCACGCGGTACCCGTGCGGGCCCAGCCGGATGTGGCCCTGCGGACACCATCACATGCCGTCCAACGCGATGCCATGCAATCCAACAGGATAGAATGGGAAAGGTTGTCTGGAAGAAATCGCTTTCACAGATAAAACCGCCCATTGTACTACCCTCGTTTCACTATTGTAATTCTTCTGTACTGTGTTTATTTTTGTTTCTGGTGTACAATAAAGAGTTTTCTATTCTATTCTATTCTAATGGGGCGATTCGGGATGCATAGATGGGGTTAAATATTATTATCTTATATCTTTAAATTAGCAATTCTTGTATATATATATTTATATAATTGGAATCTCGGAATCGGCTCCAACGATTTTCATGAAATTTAGGATATAGGGGGTTTCGGGGGCGATAAATCGATCTATCTAGGAATCATTTTTAGAAAATGTCATTTTATTAGTTTTTTTATAAAAAAAAAAATAATACCGAGCAAAGCTCAGTCATCCAGGTACTAATTTTTTTAATATATATAGTGGACTTATAGTGCTGTAGCCTTAACGCTAACTACCTTCAATAATTATACTTAAATATAAACTAGTAATTCAGGCTACATGACCAGGATGGAATGAGATCTATTGGAATCGAAGAAACATGGAAAACAATCGAACATTGTTAAATAAAAAAGGGATAGATAGATAGATAGATAAACTCTTTATTGAAACACCACAGAACAAAAAAAATACTTAAAAACTAGAACAAAACAAGTTTTACAATTAGTGTCACAATGGGCAGTCTTATCGCTCAGAGCGATCTCTTCCAGACAACCATGCACGGCGAGGAATAATTAGGACATCGATCGAGGATAGATTCGACTAAAATCGAATAAAAATGGAAAAGAATCGAATGAAAATGAATGTTTTTTTTTTTCTAAGACGTAAGTTTTTAATAAATTACTAGCTGCGCCCTGCGGTTTCACTCGCATTCCTGGATCAAAAACCACTATGTTACTAAAGAATAGCTGAAAATTGCAAAAAATTTAATGTACTTGAATTCGTACAAAAATTCAGGATCGCCTGCCTTGCAATGAATGTGCGCGTGCTTAATTGAAACTTATGATATCTCCTAAGATATTCGTTGAAATCAAATAATGTTAAGGACAATTTTGTTCAAAATTAAATACTTATGACAAATAACGTATTTATTTGTATATGAATTAATATCATGTTTATGAAAACACCTTTGCAAATAATGCATTATTTTAGAACAAATTTTATTACCATATAAAAGATTATAATGAATTAACCTTAAGAGATACATATATGCTGTCGGGGACTTTTTTTTAGAACTTTTAAAGGGGAACAATTTCTTCATACATCATTTCTGTATAACTTTAACCGTTTACGCAGTGCACGCAACAAAAGCTCTGAAAAGCAATAGTTTTTTCCCGTTTTTGCCACATTCTTCTTTGATGCTTCGCTCCTGTTGGTCGTAGCGTGATTTTATATAGCCCATAACCTTCCTCGATAAATGGACTATTCAACACAAAAAGAATTGTTCAATTCCAACCAGTAGTTCCTGAGATCCTAGCGTTCAAACAAACAAACAAACTCTTCAGATTTATATATTAGAATAGATTAATAGAAACCTACGTCTTAGAAAAATTTAATGAAAATTGCAGAAGATTGCAACTCTTCTGCTACAACTTATGGCAAAGAATAAACGCCAATCCTCACCATATAGGGCGCGTTAGTGCCCCCCGGCGCGTAGAAGAACACGGTGACGGGCAGGCGCTTGTGGGGGGGGCAGAAGGCCCCCGACGCCCCCAGCTCGGCCGTGAACCCGTGCACCGTGGCCACCGCCTCCAGCCGGCCCTGGAGGGCTGACTCCTCGAAGCTGCCTGGAGAAACAATACAATATTTCTTTATTGACTCCATAAATAACAAGTAACAATTCAATACAGTTCAAGGTTATCATGACCTTGCAATATCATTGATGTAACATATTAACAAATTACGAATCAATCAGACCTGTGGAAGTGGTTCACATCCCTTCATCAGAAAAGGGCCGATGGTCTTCAAACGGCTGCACAGATTTTCGTGAAAAGGCTAATAAAGGGTGAAAAAACCGGCCAAGTGCAAGTTGGACTCGCGCACCGAGGGTTCCGTACAAACTTGTAGGCCTTAAGAAAGTATCTAATATTATTGCTGTAACTAAAAGACAAAGGAAACTAGTTAAAAGGACAAATTTAGCTTTGCCCTTCGATCCGATACACAAGGTTATTGCACCAACCGCAAATAACAAGTTTGTAATAGTAAATTCACTTTTTTTGTTATATAAATACAGTTTTTAGATTTTTTTACATTACGCGGTCGAGGATGGAGCACGCTTGCCTAGAAGAGACCTATTCACTATCGACTTGAAGACTTTCAGATTATAGTTTTCGGGAAACATGGACACTGGTAATTCCTTCGCTATTTGGATGTGCTGTAAGACATTGCTTCGCGAAATATGCCAAATATATTCCACAGACAGACCTACAGACAGTCACACAAATACTCGTGTAAAGCTCACACCCCACTGTTGCGTCGGGGGTTAAAAAACGGGCGGTGGACCTTAGACTTACCAAGTAGGCCAGTGCTGGGACCAATCCTCAGACGGGGGCGTTCCTTCTTGGGGGGCGGCGTGCGGGGCGCGGGGGGCGACGCGGGGGATGCGGGGGGCGCGGGGGACACCGGCGATATGGGGTGGAAAAGGGCGCTGGAACACAAATTAGTTAGCTTTAAGTTATATATAATCTTCTATCTATATATATAAAAATGTTATGTTGGTTTGTGTACGCTTCAAAAACTCAAAAAGTTCTGCACCGATCGAGCTGAAATTTTAGCATGATATATAAGTTTTTGTCTATTTTTTCATCAGTGACATATCAGCGAATGTGCGAATGTGCCACAGCGAAGCGTGGCGGGACACAGCTAGTTATCTATAATTTAACAACAACCAAGACATTCATTAAAACGTTGACTGATGATCCGGTTTTTACATTTGGGCACCGTTACGGATCATGTGTTTTCCAGCAGTGGCGTGCCGTCTGTGTGAGCCGCACTGTAACACACACCGTCTGTGTTTCGCCGCAGCGGCTTCGCTTCTAAAGGCACGACCTCCACAGAGGCATGAGACCTACCTCTTGATCCCCGAGATGCCGTTGATAGAGTCGTCGTAGTCGAAACAGTTGTTCCCGCGGCGCAGCGGCGCGGGGCTGGAGGTGAGGGGAAGCCCGGTGGCGGAGTGGAACACCATGGAGGCGGCGGAATCCAGCCGCCACCGGAACCGGTCCATCTCGTGGGGGGACGGGACGCCATCGTGGCCTGGGGATTCCCCAAGTATAAGTTACGGAGTGAAAAGGAATACAAACTGTGGCAAGTTATGGGTGAAGCTGTAGCTGTTATGGGCAGGCGTGGCGCTTACCATCATTGAATGACTTGCTCATCTTATTACTAAGTAACATTAAAAAAAATATGGTCTGAGATTTTACACACGTTAAGTCTAGAGTTCAGTATAATCATCATCATCGTCAACCCATAACGTCCCACTGCTGGGCACGGTCTCTCCTCATTTTCGTGAGGAGGGTTAGGCCATAATCCACCACGGGGGCCAGGTCCGGACCTTTGGTGATTGGTTAGTATAATATCAAACACAAATTGATAAATTATTAAAAAGTGAAACCAAACAAAAAAGAAAAATGTTTGCTGGGACACAGTAGAAGTTAAAACTTAAACTCCAAGGTTATTTAAAAAAAAATACATTAAAGATATTTAAAAAAAAAATACGAAACCGAACTCTCTCTATTTCTATCTTCACTAACTTATATCTCCCACTCAACTTCCGTTAACCTCGCCCGATCACATTTTTCGTAACGCATTCACCAGCTTCCACCCCAAGTCAAAGAAGTTTTACTTCAAAAAAACTAAAACACTGTTAACTGTTTCGAACTCACCTTTCTTAGGATCCGGAAACACGAAACCGTCTTTAAACGACTCCAAGTTATCCTTAGCTTCCACATCGTCCTTTTGGAACTCCTCCCGATGAGGAGCAGCAAATTTGAAATCTGAACTGTATTCATCCTTGGGCGATTCCACATCATGCCGGTCTATGGTACCGTAGTCGCATTTCTCCAATAGGACGTAATCATCGTCGCTAATAGAGAAGGTTTTCTGCCGTTTCGAATCTTTTGGAAGGGAAAACACCGAGTCATCCGTCTTCAGATGTAAATCCAGTATATCCTTCTCCGTGTCTCTCTGCTGGCGGTCGTTCACGATCTTCCCCAAGCGTTCCACTATAGGGAACACGCGTCGCAGTTTCGGTCTTTTTATCAGACCATCGTTAAAATTACTATTTACACTATCACACTTTATAATATTATCACATTTGAGCTTTTTCAACGATTTCTCGTCGTCCATATCGTCTAGTTTCCGTCTGGCGCCGACTTCCTGTTTCTCTTCGCCGTTGTCCGCGAGCGACGCCAGGTTGAAGTTGGCTTCGGAGCGGACCATTCCTCGGTGACAGTCCTCGCATTTCATATCGATCACGTTCCCACATTGGCATACAAAGTCATCCGTCTGCGTTCCCACTGTGCTAGTCTTCTTGAATTCAGGCGGAGTTGCGTTATCGGCTTCGACGAAAGGAGACTTCGTTTCTATCCGACTCGCTGGCAGTGTCAAGTACGTCTGGTTCCTGTAGCAGCCAATAGCTCTGAGCCTGTCGAACCGCGACGCCTGCAGTATCGGAATCGACGTGGTCTCTTTAGATTTCAACCCGTCGCCTTCCGAAGATGTACTATCGCAGAGCTTCTTCATCTTCTCCTTTCGTATTCTTCTTTTATACTTAGCGATTTCTTTAAGTCTTCTCTCGTCTAGCTTTTTAGGCGGCTGCGTTTTCTCTTTATCTTTGCTGTCTTTGCCATCGGATTCCTCGTCGCAGTTGCATTTGTGTTTGCCGTTCTCGTTGCATGGCGTGAGCATCCGATCGTCCACCACGTCTTTATCTTTGTCGACAGCTGTGAAGAGATACTCTGTGGAGCCAGGGTTGGAGATGATAGACAGACGACGATTAGGCGTGCCTATATTAGAATTGATAGCACCATCGAATTTTCTAGAACCTATGCTGAGATCATTGAGTTTACCGACCAGTTCTTCGTGTAGGTTTGGTGGGACGTCCTTGCTGGTTCGCCTTTTGGGGTTTTGACATGTGCATTTGATTGTGGGTATGTCGTCGAGACGGGGCAAGCTTTCGAGGACGATTTTGAGATATGTGTTGTGTCCAATGTCTGTGAGTGGGAAGGTGTGGTCGGTAGGGGGTCTGGCGAATTCCGCCGGCTTGGTTTCGCCAGGTGTTTTGATGGAGTAGACGATGTTCAGTTTACGTTGGTCGAGGTCTTCGCAGTTCGCTTCGATTTTCTTGTAGTTGCACTGTTCACGGCTGAGCTTCCTCCTGGAAAGAACAGGGCTGTATGAGGATGGGCTTAGCATAACTAGGAGGCCCTATGAGAATTTAAGTGAACCACGGGTATTTGGAGTCTGGGTGTTTGTAAGGACCAAGGTCCTTGTAGATCCTGAATCCCTAATTACATGGAATCCTAATTAAGGGGCTGGATCTAGAACTATGTGATCTACAGTTCCCGTACTTATGAAATACAGTAAGGTGTTCGATTGGAAATCGTTTTTAGAGACCAAATTAGCTTGAATAACAGCAATTTCCGCAAAAAAATTCACAAATGAAGGTATAATACTTGACTAACTATGAACCATGATCGCCCCTGATAAAGTACAAAATCGAGTGCAGATATATAAGCCAGCACAAATCTTAAAAGTTTCAGATTAGTCTAGCCTAACAGTAGAATACATTACCTGGGTTCAGGTCTCGTCTGCAAGCGTGCCAACCACGCCGACAGCTGTGAGAAGAAGAGCTGGGACCGAACGGCGTTCATCAACCATTGGGAGTTGATGAATGCTGGCGTCTCTTGACTCCTGGAAGCGAAGACGTGGAGACTTAGTGCCAGATGAAAGGCAGGATCCGAGGTTTACCAGGAGGCTGCTCCAAACTGGGATGAATGGCGTAAGAGGGAGGAGGCTTAGGCCCTGCAGTGAATCGAATGAGCTGATGATGACGAGCTGTACCCCACGTTTCCATCTGCATAATCACTGTTTCCCCGCAGGAATCTGCATTGCAGAAGTTTCTCAGTTCTCTGGAATAATGTGGCTCTTCATTAGTCAAAGAGCTTCTGGAATCGGTCCAGTAGTCCTAAATCTAAATCTAAATAACTAACTAGACTAAATCTTTGCACATCCTGACACCTCTAGCTTCTTCCACTTTCACGAGTCCCTTGAAACGTGCTCTCCGGTTATAGGTACTTTTGACTTGACCTTTCTTTAGAACGTCCTCGATTCGATCGAGGTACGTTCGCCTACGTCGACCCCTACTGACTGTCCATCCATACTAGACCAACAAATCTGTTTTGTCAATCTTCTTTCATCCATCCTCTCTAGACGTCCAAAGGTAAGGTGGGATGTTATGTGGCGGATTAGGCCGCAACCCACCACGAGGACTCGGATTGGTAGATAAATTAACCTCTTTCTTGTATTCATCATCGTCAGCCTTCGTCGATCCACTGCTGAACATAGGCCTCCCCATTGTTGCGCCAAATTTTACGGTCTTGGGCATTCCTTCTCCAAGTTTGACCCAGTATGCGGAAGATGTCATTTATTATATTAGTTTAGGAATATAGTTTGACGTACTTGTAAGCTATGGCGCGCATGGTCCACCTCTCGAGTAGTAGTGCGCGCTGTCGCCCTCTGTCGTACGACGGAGGAGCGGCACCGCACTCACGGCACTCAGGAGTTAACAGCACCTGGACACCAGAGTTTCAGAATTGATATGTACATCTTTCTTACTGTATTACTCAGTATCCACCTTTGCTGGATCCTCAACCACCACGTATCTGATGATAGAGACGAAGAGTCGACCACGGCACTCAGTGACTTACAGTAAATTATGGCCATAGTAAGTATGTAATAGTAAACATGCCCATCTTGGTCATATTCCGAAGAAATTACAATAAAATATTATGGAGTCAGCGAGCTGAATTGATGATAGAGACGGAAGGTAGATCAAGGAACTCAGTGACTTACAGAAGCAGTAGATTAATAATGCTTGGGCTTCCGATGACGATACAATATAGCAAGTTGATCTGATGATGGAGACAAAAGGCAGACAACGGAAGTCAGAGACTAATTATGTTGGGCTCTTTTTGATCAGCCTCCGAAGACAAAACAACATCAAGAGTTGATCTGATGATAGAGACGGTTACCAACCTCAATACAAACTGGTTCCATGTCGGTCCACAGCGCGTTGACGTGGTTGCTGAGTTCTTCCTCCAGGGCTGCCTCCTCGTCCTCGTCAGACTTCAGCTGGGGCTGGATGGAAACCTGGAAACCAATGACCAATGGTTTAAAGGGTGGGGGCATAAGAGTCATACATGGATGGGTTGCTGCTTGTGGTTTCTGGTGATGAATTCCCCCAGGTTTTCTAGAGGTAAGAGGCTAAGTCGTCGAGGAAAAGAGCTTGAATAGCTGAGGCGTAAGGTTGACTTTCACTTGCGCATCAGCCTTGCTGGTCTGATAACGAGCTTCCTCAGGCTCCTAGGAGTATTGGAGTAGTGAAACTGTACCTGCTGACTCGTCGAGGGTAGGAGCTTGGACAGCCGCGGCGCGGGGTTGGGTGGAGCCCGCACATCAGCAGGGCTGGTGCTGCGAGCGCGGATGATGAGCTTGCCCAGCTGCAACAGCAGGTTCGGCCCCGATGCCGGCTGTGCCGGAGGCGACTCTGAACTGTGCATCTGGAAGTAACGGAAAAGATCAGTCAGAACTTGCGGTTTGATAAAATTTTCTCATACTTCTAGAACTGTCAGTTAATTAAATAGTGTTATTAGAACCTCAGAAGAGATAACAGAATCTATGGACATAATGAGAATAGAATATGAGACCCTTTCTCTTACTGACTGTATAATTTTTATTAAATTGGCGTTCAAATCATGACAAAAATGATATCCTCGTAATTCCTCGGTACTACCATCTCTGACGGGCATATTTCCGAAACACTGGTAGAGTTAATGGAGTTTCCTTTTCCTGTGGGAAATTCCGCTATAAATCACGACTTGAGAGGGAAATTTCTTTTTCAAACTCAAATCATAATAAGTTACTCATTAATTTAGTTTAAAATTGTTATGTTTTTACTGTTTTTTGACGTGACAACGTCTAATAAATCGATGAACGCCGGTCACGGCACCACCCAGAACCACCAGTCACCCTGAGACATCGGGTCTAAAGTCTCATATGCCCAGTAATGTCGCTGGAAACAATGCCCTTCAAACCGGAACACAGTAATGTACCTTGGGTAATGAAGGGACTCATGAAAGAGTTGTGTTAAGATCATAGCATGTGGAAAGAGATCTGCCTACCCCAACGGGAAAAAGGCGTAACTGTATGTATATGCGTATGTTGTTTCTTAGTGATAAGCAAAGCACTATAAAAAAACAGGAAATCCCTCACAATCGGGACGGCCCGGGGGATTTCCGGAATAATCCCACGCTGTCGGGTATTTTGTTTTATTTTAATAATGTGACCCAGAATCGGCTCAAAGAGCCTCTTTGTGACGCGCCCTACAAGATCTAGTACAACCGGAGGCCGTAATTGGGTCACTGGGGTCACTGCAGCCTGTATCTGGGTCACGGGAGGCCAGGTCAAGGGCTGTGCAAGGCACGCATGCGTCCTTTAGGCCTCGCTGTTTCCATGCTGGGTAGGGCATTTCTTTGTTACGTTCGACGATAATAATAGTAATATATTTAATAGGAATAACAGCTATAGCGTCACCCAGAACTTTCCATTACTAAATCTTATACGGCGCCGTCACCCTGAGACATCAGCTCTAAAGTCTCATATGCCCAGTAATGTCGCTGGAAACAGTGCCCTTCAAACCGGAACACAGTAATGTTTTCACACTACTGCTTTGCGGATGAATATCTGCCACTACAAATAAACTGTCGGGCATTTTCTGGTCCTTGCGAGCTGGATTGGCTCTCAAGGACCAGAAAATCCCCGCCTAGTTTTTAGCGAGTTAACCACCTTTGACGACTTCATCACAACACCAGGTGAGATAGTGATCACATGCGTGAACAAATGGTAACTACGCTGATTACCATCCAAATATCCTCAATCCCCGCCCTTCCCCCTCCCTGGCCGAGATCCAAAAACGTGTGCGAGAATCGAAATATTTGTATACAGTTTTGTTTATTTATACGCCGAGGAAGCGACGGGGTTTCCAAGAGCTATCGAAATCGTGCTTCTAAATCGAGTTTAGGGGTATCGAAATATGGAATTGTTACGTCACAACGTTTTCGAAATTCTTTTGTCAATCTTTTGACTTCCCGTTTATTAAAATTAACCGGAAGTCAACAAGGTGGACAATGGAGTTACAAAAATACTAATAATAGTAGTATGAATTATTTAATTTATTTATTAAATATTAATTATTAATAATTTATATAATTATTAATATTTTTTCTTATTTATTGAGTATAGTGTGTATGTGTATTATTAAAACATAAGTATTAAATGTATTGTCTGTTAAATACTGTAAGTACGCCACCCACCCTACTATCGAAAAATGTTTTTTACTGTCCATCCAAAGGTTGTCTGGAAGAAATCGCTTTCAGCGATAAGACCGCCCATTGTACTACCCTTGTTTACCTATTGTAATTTTTCTGTACTGTGTTTAATTTTGTTTCTGGTGTACAATAACGAGTTTTTCTATTCTATTCTATGAATTTATGGTAGAAAACATATGGATGACTGGTAGAGACTTCTCCTTACCATTAAGTCCTCCACAAACATTTTATATTTGAGCTAATATTATAAATTCGAATTTGTTTGTTACGCTTTCACGCCTAAACCACTGACACGATTTTAAAAATTTTTACACCAATGGAAAGCTACATTATCAGCGAGTAACATAGGCTATAATTTATCTCCGTATTCACACGGGAACGCGAACTACGCAGGTGAAGCCGCGGAGCGCAGCCAGTTGTAAATAAATAAAATTTTTTCCTGACAAGCATACTAAAGACAGACACAAACTGATCAAAATAAGCCCAAACACCATCACTCTACTGTTAGTCGCTGAGAAGTTCAGTTGTCTACCCTCCGTCTCCATCATGAGAACAGCTCGATGTCACCATAACATTGTATTGTTATCTGAACTTGACAGGCTTGCGAAATTTCAACTCAATTCAATAACGGAACTGGGTTCAAATTGACTTGCCAGATTTGACCTCAATATTATATCCACCCATGCCTACTAACACTGAGTTAAATATAATCTTGTGCCTAATTCTATTTACAGATTTACCAACGACTGCTCCGAAATTCAATAATCTTTATTCTCGTGGCCCTAGAGGGCACTCATGAAAGTTAACTGGCTCTAGCTTCGGATTCGGAATACACCCAATCGAGAAGAACTGACGGCTTATCCAATACGGTTTAAAAGACGCCTTAAACATTACTGTGTTCCGTTTTGAAGGACACAGTTTCCAGCGAAATTTCTGGGCATATGAGACTTTAGAAGTAATTTTTTAGGGTGACGAGCGCAGTGCAGTGGCGCGTCAGATTATGCAATGCAAAATTCTGGGTGGCATTGTAACTTTTATGACATGCTCCTCTCGTTACTAAGTAAAATAAAAAAATACCAACAATCGTTAGATTTATAAGTCTGCCGCTAGACTGTCGTGTCGTAAGATGCGTAATAAGGTAGTGGATAACAAAGTTAAGCAACGTTCTCAGCGGTACACACGTGGATGGGTGACCGCTTGGAATGGCGTAACATCCGAGTGCTTCTTGCTTCGTAGCAGTCGGTTAACACTTTGACTGCTGAGCCGATTTTCTTGTCTAGCCACGGCAACGGATCTGCACACACCCTTGTTTTCCCTTACTCGCGGCAAGTTATAAAAAACACAACAGTTGTGTTTTCAGCAGTGAGGACGACACTACCGAGAGATATATATAATTATTATATGTCCACCGGCGGGCGTTTACTTTTCGTATTATCATAGATCAATACATAACCTAAATACCTATATCGGCGGGTTGTTATCGTTATCAGTAACAGCTGTTATCTCAAGGCCGTCGTTACGTTTTCACTGTAAAGTGTTTTTGTTTAGTTTGTCACTGTTACGTTGGGTTTGTTTCCTCTTGCAATATTGTGTAGGATTTTGAAGTAAAACGTCTTTACGCACGCTTGCTTTGGGGAGTAAGCTGGTGAATGCATGACGAGAGACATGATTTTTTTAGTTTGTTAAACTTTTCGAAGGAAATATGAAAACAAAAGAACAGGGGCCTCACCACGAACAGTTAAATCCATCCCGTTTGAGGCCTTAAACTGAACTGGAGGCCTACCATGACGTCTTATAGCGATTCAGTTTAGGACCTAAACTGAACTGCGTCGCATAATCGTACCATGACGTCTTATTAGCGACTCAGTTTAGGTTTCCGCCATTTTGAACCTAAACTGGATCGCAAGTCATGATTTCGTTCATTCTTTTCGTACCATGAGCTATATTTAAAACCTATTTGAACCTATACTGATCCCATTAGCTGTCAAAATTAGCGTCTCAATAAAAGTTAATATTTTCACAACCAAAGTTGAGCCTTTTTGGTTATATATCTTAATAGCGGCGGCCCCGCGGTTTCACCCGCGTAGTTCCTCTTCCAGTGGGAATACGGGTATTAAATATAGCCTTTATTACTCGCTCATAATGTAGTTTTCCATTAGATAAATAATTTTAAAAATCGGTGCAGTGGTTTAGCCGAAACCTTATATATTTCCATACAAAATTTCTTCCCCTATTGCTATTTTACCTTGTGGATAATTTTTTTACAAAATTTGAATGTCATTTTTATTTATATCTAATCAAAAGCACAAAAATAAGTTTCCAGCTTCTAGCTTAAAATATGAAGAAACTTCCATACTAACTTTCATCCCCTATTTCAACACTTTACAACCCTTTTCTCGCATTAAAAAGTAGCTTATGTCCTTTCTCAGGCTCTAGAGTCTAGGCTGTACCAAATTTTATTTAAATCAGTTCAGTAATTTAGGCGTGAAAGCGTAGCAGACAGACAAAACGACGGACAGTTACTTTTGCATTTATAATATAAGTAAGGAAGTAGGGATTATTTTGATTTCAGTGTAAAAATCATAATAATTAAGTGTGTGTATTTGTGTATGCACTGTCGCCTTGGGAGTTTAAACTTAGGGCTACTGATTCCCACAGCCGGCGAGAGTATTCCCTGGCTTGCGTGATTTTATTATAGCACGTTGCAATCTCGTTGTGCCTATTTATGAAATCCCAAAGGTGTTCAAGTTGCCCGTAGCTTACTCGTTGACGAGAAGTTTCACAGTATAATATAAAGAAAACCACTTAAAATAGCCGCTAACACTTGAGACGTAAGCTTGGGAATTTTGGAGTATAGATTCATGCGTATAAGTACCTACTTAAGAAATAAGGTTTTTTATATAATATGCAAAATATTAGTCAGAATTACTGACGCCATTGTAGTGAATTTATAAACCACATAAAAAGAAATCGAAAATAGTACTTATAAAAATCAGCACAAAAGCGCGCGTATTTCAATATACGAACTCTTTCGTGCTGTATTTTCTAATTAGAGTCGAAGAACATTCATCCGTCCGTCACTCATTAATCAAATGTCAAATGTCGAAAATATAAAAGGAACGTTCTAAAAAGATATCAATTCTAGGACCACAATATTTTACTCGTAATTTAATTTAAAAATGATCTTAAATAAATAATAAACCAATAAACATTATTGATACATACATATAAATACTTAATTAAATTACTTAGGTGTTGTGTCTTCACACAAATGACAAAACATGCAACATGAAAATAAGCGTAATTTTCCGAAATATTTTTTTAATTTATTTCTGAACGCAACCAAAAGAAAGAAACACGGCTAAACGAAGTTAGCAAAGGATGTTGATATAGTGTTGTCTCTTTCCAACAGAGTGACGTCATAGCAGACGTAAGAAACTATCGTTCATTCATTCTTATTGTTAACGATCCAATAACGATTTTGTTTAGGTGTAGGTCATGGTACCAAATTATGCGGTGCAGTTTAGGAACCTAAGTTGAACTGAGCCAAAACTGAGCCGCTAACTAATAGGTGAGAGTAGGCCCCCTGCCCTGCTAACTGTCACCACCAATATCGCTCAGCGTTCATAAGTCGACCAGAGACATTTATCCAAAGAGATCGGAACAGTTTGTTTGCATTTATGGGAGTTTATATAGCTCCATCTTATTCTCTTTCTCTCTTTCTCTGCAGTCTATTTTTGAGTGACATCACGTCACGTTTTTCATTTATGAGTGTGTGTTGGCAATGTAGGCCGTTCAGTTCAAGGCCTTAAACTGGTATGGAATAAGAATAAGTACGTGGTTACCCCCCAAGACTTGGCTTTTCGCCGTGGTACTCCGTATTTTTATATTTTGGCGAAGCTTTTTCTTAACATAGTATATTTCATCTTTCTAATTATCCTGTTGTCATTCCAGGGAGACCAGCGTCTTCTATATTTTCTGTTTCATATTAATCACAGCCTTATTACCAGAGGAATAGAAGCTGTTGCTGAACAGAACATCTAGTAATCTATGAGTCAATAGGTAAATCCTTATCAGCAGAAGCAGTAGGTATACCTGATTGTTATTAAGTAGATTTTGCACTTATCAGTTCAGTTTGCACAACGTTTTTCGTCTTATCTAACCATGCGAGTGCACCGAGCAGTAAACTTTAGTTATGTAATGAATCAAGAACTGTTGTCCAGTACTTCCAGTATGAGCAGACTTCTTTTCAGGTGTTTGCGGGAGCATGGTCCTCATAGTTCCTGATTCCCTAGATACAGGGAGTCCTAGTTAGGTGGCCAGCCTACGCTACGATCCGCGGTTGCCACTAGAATAGAATAGAATAGAATAGAATAGAAAACTCTTTATTGTACCCAAAAAAACAGACTGAAAATCCACCTTTCTGAAGTGCCCTTTCTTCCTTTCCTCCACCTTTCTTCCTTCACCAACCTTTCTTCTCCATTTGTGATACTGGTTTTACAAACTGCGAAGACGTGGCCTGCCCATCATCATCGTCATCAACCCATATCGTCCCACTGCTGGGCACGGGTCTCCCCTCACTTTCGCGAGGAGGGTTAGACCTTAATCCAGCACGAGGGACCGGTCCAGATTGGTGGATAACATACCTTACCTCTGAAATAGTTCTCAGGTAGTTATGTTAGTTTCCTCACGATGTTTTCCTTCACCGAAATGATTTACAGAAACACATTGGTACGTGCCCGCATTGGAATTTGAACTCACGTCCTTCTCCTTGAAAGGCAGACGTTCTCCCACTAAGCTACCACCAGTCACTGCCACTTTAGCGAGCACGGTCCTCGTAGTTCCCGATTCCCTAGATACAGAGAGTCCTAGTTAGATGTGGGGGTCTATGTACGTGATCGTGACGCGTTATTCGGGTCATCTTCATAAAATTAAACCAGGTTGTCATTGTTTCGCTTCCTGGCACAATAGGAGTCATTAACAATCCAAATACTAGAACATACCCACATACACACACATCCACTCAAATGAAACGCACACGCACGTGTCCTAAATACTACAAGGTCGAAGAACCGAAGGCGTTTCCGTATTTCGTGATATTCAACAATTAAATACGGCTTCAATTAGCATTATCTATTAATAATTTAATTAATTTATTAATACACACGTGGTGACGAAATTTTTTATGAAATTATGGACTTTTGCCGAAAATTCGCCCTTGGTAAGGCCGTCCATTGATGACGTGATGTATCCCCCCCCCCCCCCCCCCCCCACCCCCCCCCAAATCACGTGATTTTAGTACCTACATAGAATCTTAAAATTTTTAGAATATTATCTATTATTAATTTTAGAATAGCCGCTTTTCAGTTTACAAATCGCGCGGTTGACGAAAAAAAAACACGTGATATCTTACTAACCCCCCTTGTGTTATTTCGGTGATTTCTGCTTCATTGTGAATAAGATATGGATAAGGGTATTTCTGGGCTTGTTGTCCAAAATCCCTTCTCGAGGGACAGTCGCGGGGGATTTCTAGAATAACCCCGATTGACCTACCGAAAAAAGCCCTTTCATTTCCCACACAAATTCATAAACATATTATATACAACTATCCATTCAATTTTACAAACAACGATACTATACGAAAAACGTACATAAACAGCGCAGAAGCAAAATAAACAACGTAATCTTTTTACTATGTTAATAGGAAGCGCGCGCGCGCCACGCGCCTGTCAGCCATCTTTGTTGTGGCGCTGGGGGACAGACACGGCGATAGCACTCGGTCCGCGGGTCGGAGTGAGACAGAGCAGTGTTTGTCAACATTGAACCGTGTTTTAAATTTGGATCGCTCAGGTTATCTTCCGCATACGAAATTCGTACTGAATTTGTTTCGGTGGGTTTTCTGGTGTCGCCGCTGTCGTATCGTGTGACAGATGGAGGTTCAGCATTAGGTGACACATTAGGGGTTTTAAATGATATCATCAATTTGCATTTTCAAAGGTTTTCTTTTTTATTTGACGAGCAAGTCATTCGCCTGACGGTAAGCGCTACGCCTGCCAATAACACTTAGCGTTGTGTCGTAACTAAACTCTATCAGCTGTGCGGGCGCACACAACTGGCGTGATAGAATTGACAATTGTGCGGGTTCAGACGCCAGGCGTATTTTCGCTTGCCGTAACATTATAAAAACACAAACGTGTGTGTTCACCAGTCAAAGTGTTAAAAGTTACCTTATCGGAACCTTATCGGATCACTTTAGTGTCCGTCTGTCTGTCTGTCTCTTTGAGGCTATGAAGGTAGGTCGTTTCTGATGACAATTCGAACAATGACTTTTGCTTGAAATCCAGTTACGCTATCCAGGTATTTTTCGAGTTCTTTGGCAGGTGGTAGGGTTGCCATTGCACCATGTCTTGCCAAAATACTGTAAAAGTTGACAATCGCAGCACATCCGTCATTGCCAGCCGTTTAGTTGCCATCTGGTTTCTTACAAGATTTAGCTTAGCACGATTTGTGCGTTTGGCCAGACTCAAACATTTTTGACGTGACAACGTCTAATAAATCGATGAACGGCGGCTGCATGCACGAAAAAGAATGACACATTGTCCCGTTACGCTATTTGTATGCCTGCGCCGCATCTATCTCTCTTCCACTCGAGTGGCAGCGTCCGAGGAGAAGAAAGACAGCGGCAGCACACAACTTACATCTACACGTGAACTGTTTCGTCGACTGTTTATAAAGTGAAGTGAAAAGTTAATGCGGTTTTCATTGCTTATTACAACAACAATTTCGGAAATAAAGGTTAATTATTCTTGCATTTTAAAAATCTGATTACTAGTATAATTACAAGTATTTATTCTTTTAATATTAAAAAATTATTCAATTTTATTCATGAAAGTATGCAATCATTTCATCAATGTTTTGTTATGACGTTGTCACGTTAAACTATCGTCCGTAAACCAACTTTACAGACAACCAATTTTTTTTTTCTTTTTTTTGTATATCCAAGAAGCACACATAATATACACAGTATACGTATAGCTTATGGAAAGCGTTCGGTGACGATGACGCGAGTTCCATGATTTCTTTATCATAATAAAAAAGAAAAAAAAAAAAAAAAACAAATCAAAGACACATTTTCAGTTTCCCTTCGTTTAATAATATTTACCATCCTCTCCGAGCGATGGTAACTGATGACGTAACGACCACAGTAGCGCAGAAACGGCTGTTACCACGCAAAAAAGTACCAGGGACGCAGGAAAAACTAGGAGGTTCAATGAACACTGTCTAGTAACAACTGTTCCGTGTTAATGGACTTTGAACCTTATCACTTATTCGTAAAGTGTAATTTACTTTGAATTTAAACGTGGAAATAATAGTTGCTCCATTAAATTTTTATGGTATAAAACCGTTGTTTACATTACCAAGTAATTTATAGTTTTCTTGATATATTTCCGCTATTTTCAAGTGGAATTAGATAACACAATTATAATAGTTGATACACATACTTGGTTAAATGTAGGTATATTAATATATTCACACACTAACATAGATATAGGTTTACGAATTAACACGTATATTCCGAACAAAGCAATCGGCTACGCAACACCATCTGATATCAACCTTCAATACCTTGCCAACACCAAAACCAAAGCAATATAACCTTTAGCGGCATAGCAATAAAGCACATCAAATATCTCACATACGACCTTTCAACTAGAAACAAGGTGATCCATAAAGTAATCCAATCATTCAAATACAACCTATAAAACTGAACACAACAAAACTCAATTTCGTAGATCACATATTCGATATACGATCTTTAAAACGGCAGCTCACACAAGGTGATCAGAAATCCAAATCATTAATCAATAATAAACCGTAATTTTATAACACTAAAGTTGATATCCAGTATGATAATCGTGACGTTTACATCGTTACAGTCTTGGAATAGTAAAGTGCAGCAGTGACGTCATACAGCGTCTACCTCTCGCAGGCCCTTTTAACCTAGTTACAGTCGCTAGGCGGAATTCAACTGCCACTGGAAACGCTGCAAAGTTAAAAATACCAGCATTGCATTGAAATTCGATATGGAGCGAGTGTTTTCCATTTAGACGTTTATCAGTGATATTGCCCAAACTTGGAACAGAATAGAGTAAGGATTTTGTTCGTCCACCAGCAGTGGGCCGACATGGGTTGGTGAGGATGATGATGATGATGATGATGATGATGATGATGATGACCCTGTTATCCATAGTGGTAAGCTGTGGGAAGCCACTTTCTAATGTCCTCCTGAAGAACTAAGCAAGTTTGTCGCCAAGATAAACATCATGGATGGTAGGGAACGAGGAAACGTCTGGCTAGCTACCTCTCTCAAGTAGAGAATCAATCCCCGAGTCTATCGGGGTGTTCTGCTCCTAAATACATAAGCAGGGTCATTCCCATACACCCACAGCCCATTGTTGTAGAAGAAAAGTTTCATACACTAGTAGCTAAGACATCCACAACAATAAATAGAGTTTAGACGCAAATTGACCAATTCTCAAAATAGATAGTAATAACATTAAATCCTACAATTCCCTGTATCTATGGAATCGGAAGCTACTAGGACCATGATCCGACAAACACATGGACAGCCAGTAAATGGCGTGACGAATTTGCCGAATCAAGGACATGACGAATTTAGTATTTGGCCAAAAACAAGTTTAGAACAGAAAACTCCAATCATCTATTGCAAGTAGACAATGATAGAGCAATTTTACAACTCAAAGATTCAAGTCCAATGAATAAAGAGCACAATAAAGACATACAATATGCGAAACTAAATGAATGAGTAACTGATATTAATTTGAGCTGGAAAAAGAAAATTTCCCTTCAAGTGCTGATTCGTAGCTGAATCTCGCACAAGAAAAGGAAACTGCATTAATTCTACCAAAGCTTCGAATTTGTCCAATGCTACTTCAGCTAAAATTTCAGCAGTGAATTTCACAATGCCAAGTTCTTAGTAGGTAGCACAGGAAGTACAATGGCCAGACGCTCACCATCATAGCAACAGCCAGCGCGTTTCGTTCCTAGTTGGACAAAACACAGACAATTACGTAGATTACTACAGACGATTATACGTGATCGGTGGAAGCCAATCCGTGCCAAGGTATGATTGCGTCACCGGATACCTACATGTACCATTTGTTAGCTACACAGTACCGCAAACCAGTCTTGTAGACTTGGCGACGCCCGCGATTGCAAATAACTATCCGTTCGGGTTGTAAAACTGTTCCACGAGACGAGCAGGTTTGTCGCATGATGGTGAGCGTCTATTCGTAGTCAAATACAACTTTGATGTTGTAATTTTTAGCGGCATTACTTTTTAAAAGCTCATAAATCTTGGTTTGTAAGTCTCATAAGTTCCAGGTTTGTTAGCAGGAATATTTAAAAAAACATGATAGGTAATGATCTACAGCGTTTGAAAGATTCTTAAAATAACAACATCATAAAAACTAATCAAGCACGAAAGGTTCATAGAACCCAGAGACATAGGTTTGCATCTGCATTGGTGCGACCATCCACAAAAAGACACAAAACGTTTTTGGTAAGGAAAATAACTAGCATGACATTATAATAGAAAATTCCACAGGAAAATGAAAAAAACAATAGAAAAGTTTCAGAAGGACTTTTCCTCGAAATTGGGGCAATCGGGATTTCAAAAACCTTTAAACTTTAAGCCATACTGGGCCAACACATGGCAGATAAATTCAATCTCGTCAATAATATAGGAGAGCAAAGCTCCGGAACGAAAAGTTTGACGTAATAAAGAAGAGGCCTGTGTCCAGCAGTGGATCATTAAAGGCCAATGATGATGACGATGATGATGAGTTTCAGTAGGAACACAAGCCGCTGATGATGAGAAACTCCCCACACCACATTAATGACAAAGATGCATGAAGGCAAACTGCTCAAGCGCCTCCTGGAGACTACCTCCCTTAGTACTAAGTTTTAGCATTAAGAATAATTTAAAAACTTAGTCTTCCAGTTTCTTACTGGCTCTTCTCGATTGGATATATTCCGAATCCAGTAGTAGAGTCAGTTAACTTTCATGACACATGAAGACTTTTGGGTTCGAGTGTGACACCAGTTCCCACCAGACCCTGCCAAGTTATCAGCATACCACAATCGTGTCCACTTCCTCATTGGACATCTTATCTTCACCCTATCAACCTTGCGGTTACAGCGGCACTACTGCCCAGTGACCATGGTGATAATTTTAGAAATATTTGTGGTTAGTATAGTATCTAATGCGGTAACAGCAATAGTGGGAGAACGTCCGCCATCCAAGCATAGGTTTGCGAGATGAAATCTAAATGCAGGACACGTACCAATGTGTGTTTTGTAAAACATATGTACGTAACTATCACTCGCTTTTCGGTGAAGGATAACATCGTGAGGAAATCCACATGCCCGGCGACTATTTCTGAGGTTGTGATTCAATAATCCGGGGCGAAGCCCGTGGTGGATGATGGCATAAGAGGAGCAGATGGCCATGACCTAATCCTTCAGACGAATATGAGGGGAGACCCGCGCTGAGCAATGGGCTGATATTTGATACGGGTACCAGCAGAGCTGGATCCGACTTGGATCAAAGACAACAACAACGAACAATTCGAACAACTGTAGACTCCTTGCCGGAGTCTGTGTTTCCCGATAGGTACAACCTGGGAGTCTCCAAGCTGCGACTGAATAGGTTACTTCTAGGTAAGCGTACGCCATTGTAGACCGCATTGTCGCCTAACATCAAGTGACATTGTGGTCAATCACGAACCTATATAGTTTTTTTTTTTTATAACCTGCCCCGATTCTTTACTTTTGTCTCGATCTTGGGCTAGTTTCTTCCAATCATTTTCAAAAGAGTCGAGGTCGTCGCGCCGCCGTCTCCGTGGACGACCTCGACGTCTTCGCCAGTATAACAACACCCAGTCTGTTGCAATCCATCCATCTATCGGGGTGCAATCTGCTCACGTGCGCTTTAGACCACACGACTGAAGTAAAATTTCTTTATCTCGTTTTTTTTATTTTCTTGCCATTTGTCATCTGTCATCTATCACCTGTCACCCAAATTACCTCTAAACTTCCATTCGTCTCGCCCGATCACATTTTTCGTAACGCATTCACCAGCTTTCTCCCCAAGTCAAGCGTGCGTAAACAAGTTTTACTTCAAAGAAAGAAAAGATTTTTAGGGCCCAGTATTTTTGGATCTCGCAACCCACCGCTTGGCAAGTGGACGTACCCGTTCACACTACGTTATCAACTAACAGCTCATAAATTTCCAGGTCGTCCGAAATATTACTGGGTCACATTTCTATTAGGTAGGTAGGTAGAGAAATAAACACAATCGTTATCAGAACTAGGTCGAAAGAAGATTTGCCTCGAATGGCGTGACTGACTAAAAGTGAAAGCAATCCGTTCGCAATGTGCGCTTGGTGTTCGCAGTTTACTGGTAAACCAGCGCTTCTTGTCTAAAGGTACGCATAGACATGCTCGTTACTAGCACGATAGCATGCCATTCATGAGCAATTGTTACTTAGTGATAAGGTAGTGATAGACATGCTTATTAGCATGCGTATAACGAGCATGCTTTTCAGTTGTATCATCATCATCAACCCATATCGTCCCACTGCTGAGCACGGGTCCCCCCTCACTTTCGTGAGGAGGGTGAGGCCATAATCCACCACGGGGGCCAGATCCGGATTGGTGGATCACCTACCTACCTCTGAAATAATTCTCGGGTGGGTTTCCTCACGATGTTTTCCTTCACCGAAAAGCGAGTGATAATAACGAACATATGTTTTACAACAAACACATTGGTACGTGCCTGCACTGGGATTTGAACTCACGATCTTCTGATTGGAAGGTGGACGTTCTCCCACTAGGCTACCACCGCTTCCAGTTCTTTACATTTGCTTAAAAAAAGCATGCTCATTTTAAACAATCCGTGGCGGACGACGCGAAAGACGCGCTCAAAGCACGCCCTCTTCCACCCACGCAGCTGGTAGCATGCTCAAAAATCGAACGACGTTCGGTTTTTGTGAAAATTTCAACTGTCTAACTATTACGGTTCATGAGATACAGCCCGGTGACAGACGGACAGACAGACAGACAGACAGCGGAGCCATAGTAATAGGGTCCCGTTTTACCCCTCGGGTACGGAACCCTAAAAAAACAAAAAGCTGAGGACCTGGCTGGAAACAAAATCATGGATCTATAGAAAGAACCCATTTCTCGCATGACGCATACCTGCGGCTGTTCTTTCGGAGCAGCTGTGACAGCTGGCCTATCGGCCGGTTCAGGCGGTATTTCCACCTTCTCGTCCCCACACGACTGCAGGAGGTTCACACATTTACCTGGAAACAATAGAAAATAACTTTTAAGAAAGTGAACTTTAGCAATACAATAGGTTCAGAACAATTGATTTTGAAAATATCTATACCCAAAGCATTTAATGCACTAATAATGTTAAGTCATAACCAAAATAATGTTAGGTCCTAATCTACCAATGGAGCACGGTCCACGGTGGATACCACCCACACCTCCAAAATAATTCTCGGGCATGTGAGTTTACTTAAAAGGTTTTCCTTCACCGAAAAGCGAGTGATAATTACGTACAAAAGTTTACAATAAACACATTGGTGTAGTAGTGTCGACGGATCTAAGCAAATGTGAACACAGGCCCTCGGAAAGTTTGCGCATGCACAGTCACGAAGAAATGTTTTAGTGTGCCTTGCCTTTTTCTCAGTAGGTGGGAAATGCCAGGCGACCAACCCTAACTGTCCGAATACTAACTCACTTCCAAAATACAAGTACTTTAGCGCTTTCTGCGGCGACACTTCACGGTAGCCTAGATAAATCGACACTACTGTACGTGCCCGCGCTGGGCTTTGAATTCACGACCCTCTCCTTGGAAGGCGGACGTTCTCCCGCTAGGCTACCGCTGTCTGCCTACCCCAACGGGAAAAAGGGCGTGACTGGATGTGTGTTCCATTTGAAACAATAGTTTAATCTGGTTGAATCTTCAGTAACGCATCAGCTCACACAGAACAAAGGAATCAACAAACATGCGCCCACGCCCTTCTTAGCCCTTGAGTCCAATTGTCCAAGGTTCAACGAGTTAACAGCTTGCGACAGTTTGACCTATGGACGTGGTAGACATGTCCATCTATTCCCTTTGAAAGCCAGATGTTAACACGTTCACTGCTGAACCGTTTTACTTTGGCTCTTTTGCGAATCTTCACACAGCGTGTGTGTTCACAGTTTACTGGCGTTGTGTCGTAAATAAACTCAATTCTCAATACAGCAGTGCGGGATCGCACGCCAGGCGTATTTTCGCTTGTCGTATAATGATAAAAACTCAAACGTTTGTTGTTTTCAGCAAAGGTTGTCTGGAAGAAATCGCTTTCAGCAATAAAGATCACCCATTGATTATTTTTTCTGTACCTTCTTTTTTTTTCTTGGTGTACATTAAAGAGTTTTGTTTTTTTATTCTATTCTAACACCGATTGATAAAGAAATAATGAGTAACAAGCAAGTCCTCCGACTGATGGTAAGCGCCACCGATTTAAACAATAAAACTCACTTAATACGTAAGCCACCCGACAAGCGTGCATTTACCGGAACAATGAAGCTCTTCCCCCTCAAAACAGTCTAGACAGGGTCAGACTTCCCGGACCTTTAGGGCCAGACGACAAAAGATTCAAGTGCTTAGATTTATAATTTAGACGGAAGGGGGAGGGAGGGAGAAGGGAGACTTCAAATATGTACTCGATTGGAAGCCGAGACAATTTCCGGAAGAAAAATAAAATTGAAAAAGCATAAAAAGCATCGCTTTTCAGGTGAAGGAAAACATCGTGAGGAAACCCACATACCTACCCGAGAAATATTTCAACCGTATTTAACCAATATTTAAACCGCTGCTTTTAATGTTCACTGCTGACCGTTTAACTTTTTTCGGCTCGTTTGCGAGTCTTCACACAACGTGTGTGTTTACTGTTTACTGGCATCGTGTCGTAACTAAACTCAATCAGCTGTGCGGGCGCACACAACTGGTGTGATAAAATTGACAAAACAGCAGTGCGGGTTCGCATCCAGGCGTGTTTTCGCAAATACGATAATTAAAATTCATGCACTTCCTTTTATTTCTGACACTATGTTATTTAGTAAAAAAATAATCCTTATGGTGAAGCCTTTCGATCGGTATGATAAAACTACAGGGTGATTATTTTTCTCGTGTAACGGGTTCGATTCCCGGTTCAACCATGTAATTATTTAAATATCTATGAATGCAGTTTAAATTGTTTTTTTTAAATTCAAATAATGTCTTCTTTCAGTAAAATGTTCCATCTACAATATTCAAGGTTACTTTCCCTCCATATGGCATAGCCGTGGGACACCCTGTATAGTTGAAGCTTAAGCAATTCGTCACTAAAGAAGAGAAATCCATTCTAAGCCAATGCCGTGCCGCGCAGGATTATGCAAGGCAGGGTTTTGGGTGGTGCTGTGACTGTTATGGGCAGGCGTAGCGCTTACCGTCAGGTGAAAGACTTGCTCGTCTCGTCACTCCATCAAATAAAAAAACCCCCTAATCTGGTTCCTGGTACCCCTATATACAGGGAGGTAAACGTGCCTAGGACATAGCACACGTCTGGGATCTGTCTAGACTCATGACCTGGGTCAACGATCAGACAACAAAGATCTTTAGGGGGTACATTCACCTGACGCCGAGCCCCTCGCGGGGTGGTAAGGGGAATTCCGGGAATTCTTTAACCCATATCACCATAATTATTTGCTCGATTACCACACAGATCAAAAATTGCTCGGACTACATATATTTGCTCAGATTCTACATGTTTGTGGGAGCATGGTCCTCGTAGTTCCTGATTGCCTAGATACAGGGGGTCCTAGGGGTCAGGGTCCATGTATGAGATCGTGCCGCGGTATTATTATTGAAGGAAAAGTTCTTTACGCTGGTGAATGCGTTACAAAAAATGTGACCGGGCGAGGCGAATGGAAGTTGAGAGGGAGATAAGTCAGTGAAGATAGAAAGGGATAGAGTTACGTTTCGTATATTACTGTAGGAGCAAGAGAGAGAGGTGCGAGCACACAATTTCTTTCTCTCTTTCTGCATACATAAAGATGGAGCTGAAGAAGTTTTACTTCTGTCTAAAGCACAGTTGTTTTTTTATTTATTTTTTATATTGGCCCACTGCTTAGCACGTGTCTCCCCTCGCTTTCGCGAGGAGGATTAGGCCATAATCTACGAAGGGGGCCCGGTCCGGATTGGTGGATAACATACCTACCTCATAATTTCCTCACGATGTTTTGCTTCACCGAAAAGCGAGTGATAGTTTACATGTTTTCTTTTTTATTGGTACATGGGATTTAAACTCACGACCTTCTCCTTGGAAGGCGGACGTTCTCCCACTAGGCTACCACCGCTGATATGACCATATGGTGATCGTCAAGTTATGGTCAAATACAAGCCCGTCCCTAATAGGATGCATTAACAATTTATCATACTAGCTCGCGTTTTTTGCCACTACGGAGAACCCAGGACACAATGTGGCGCTGTGGTACTTCCACGTCCCACTGTTGAGCACTTGTCTCCCCTCGCTTTCGTGAGGAGGATTAGGCCATAATCCACGAAGGGGGCCCGGTCCGAATTGGTGAATAAAATACCTACCTCCGAAATAAATCTCGGGAAGGTAATGTGGGTTTCCTCAAAATGTTTTCGATGTTGTGTTTTGGTACGTACCACTACAATTATACACCGTGGCAAGAATAGGGTTAAGGGTAGTAAAATAAGGGTTGTTTGCTCCTAAAGTGGCTGCAATGTCTAGATTCCGTCTAGACTCGACCCCGACCTGGGCCACAGTACAGTCAACGCTCCTGTGGGAGTCCGTTCACCTTATTTTAATGCCTTGATAAATTCAATACTTACCTACCTAGTGCCCAATGGAGATATATGTGACAGACACGTAACTAAACTAGGATATATGAAAATAGTAGCTGCGCCCCGCGGTTTCACCCGCGTAATTCCAGTTACCCCGCAATAACTCTGCAATTCCCTAGTTAAAAAACACCGTATTAATTAGGAATAGCTGAAGATTGCGACAAAAATAAATTACAAATCGTGTGTTCATACAAAAGTTTCAAATTTTCCAATTTTTAGAGAAACTTTTCCAATTTTTCTCTTGATAAGGACCTTCTTCGGAACTCAAAGCATATTTGAAAAAAAAAAATTAGCATAATTGGTCCAGCCGTTGACGCGTGAGGCCGTGAGTCGTAGGCATTGCAGTCCAAAAAGTTGAAATGAAATGGTGACGCCTCCTGCTGCGTTACAGTATAAAAATAAAATATATTGAAAAATAATCGAAATTTCTTTGTTCATAAATATTGTGTTCATAAAAAAGGCCAAAGAAGCGATAATTAAAAAAATAAGCCTGAACTATAATAATTAAAAAAAAATATTGCACCAAAATTTAAAAAAAACCGTGTTCAATACTCACTCGGACTAAACAGACAAAACATTATCACAAATCGACTAGCACTTTTATACTATCACAGAATTATTGTGTATACATTTCCAAAAATCACAACCAAAACACCGGAGCCTTAGCAGACTCTTTCTTACACTTCAATAAAACATTGTACGGAAGTGACGTCCGCGCAGATCGACGGACGCAGAGCAACTGAGACTGCGCTCGTGTAAATGTAAACAGAGTTACAGCTGGTGCAACAAGTTTAATGGGTTTTTTTTTTCGACTACCCACACCCGTCTAGACGCAGGGGGCGGGGGTGAGAAACAAATTTAATATATCAGACTGTGGGTCGGTGCACTTTGCCTTTATGGAAAAAATTTAAGGTAAGTCTGGGAGTTTTGTGGGTGGGTTCCGTAGATTTTTTTTGTGGAAGTGGAATTTATAAGGTTTTTTTTTTCTAGCGTTATTTATCTGTGTGGTTTTTCTCAAGGCATTTTTAGAAATTTATAGGATGCGCAAGAGTGAGGATGTATTATGACAAAATTTTACATACAGACAGTCACGCCTTTTCCCCATCGGGGTAGGCAGAGACTACATCTTTCCACATGCTACGATCCTGACACACCTCTTTCGCTTTATCCACTTTCATGGTTCTAGGTAAATTATAAAAACGGTAATTGCAATTTTGCTTGGTGGTCTGGAAAAATGCAAAATTTAAAGTGGCGTAAACGCGTGTCTCCTGTGCGTGTTTTACTCTACACACTACAAAAATCTCTACACAAAACATTGACAATTTTGTCCTCCGTAATGCATAAATTTGCCACCAATCCTTTAGGCCCTGTCGGGGTTTCCGACAGCATTTTCCTGGCAGACTATATTTGGGGTCAGACAAAGGAAACCTTTTATTCCAATAATTTACTCCTTAATAAGTGAAATGGGATTTCAAAGTTCTCCTGGGTGGTTTCAAAGTCAAACCGGAGGGGACAGAACAAAGGCATCCCCCCCCCTCTCAAAAAAAAACTCGAACGGATGAAAATATAATACAAATTAATAGAGCCAATTTGAAGGAACAACACCAGTTTAATGTCGATTTGTTTTACCTATACAGGGTGTCCCACAGATATGCGACATGGAGGGAAAGTACCTTAAATATTGTAGATGGAATATTTCACTGAAAGAAGACATTATTTGAATTTAAAAAACAATTTAAACTGCATAGATATTTAAATAATTACATGGTTGAAACGGAAATCGAACCCGTTACACGAGAAAAATAATCACCTGTAGTTTTATCATACCGATCGAAAGGCTTCACCATAAGGATTATTTTTTTGCTAAATAACATAGTGTCAGAAATAAAAGGAAGTCCATGAATTTTAAATTCAAATTACGTGTTTTACATTCAAACAATGTCTTTTTTCAGTAAAATGTTCCATCTACAATATTAAAGGTACTTTCCCTCCATGTGGCATATCCGTGGGACAACCTGTATAACACTTCGGTACGCAGTCCTATTATATTTATCCTGTAACTTCGGCTCGGAGCAAGCGATCGATTTACACACTGTGAGACTCTAAAAATCGTTCAAGCCAGGCTCATTCACCGACCTGCCGACAAAGGCCGGTCAAACAACTTGTGACTGATAAATTCATAACTCAAATCATTTATTGCAAATAGGCAAAAATAATGCACTTTTACAAGTCTCATTTAAACTTAGAAACAAAAACTTAAATCATATATGGATGGATGTATTATCATCATCATCATCATCGTCAACCCATAACGTCCCACTGCTGGGCACGGGTCTCTCCTCACTTTCGTGAGGAGGGTAAGGCCATAATCCACCACGGGGGCCCAGTCCGGATTGGTGGATCACATACGTACCTCCGAAATAATTCTCGGGTAGGTATGTGGGTTTCCTCACGATGTTTTCCTTCACCGAAAAGCGAGTGGATAATTACGTACATATGTTTTACAGAAACACATTGGTACGTGCCTGCACTGGGATTTGAACTCACGATCTTCTGATTGGAAGGCGGACGTTCTCCCACTAGGCTACCACCGCTTCATGGATGTATTATAGCAACAAAAAATATGAAAAAAAAACCCAGTCGAATTGAGAAGAAACTTTTCGATGTCGGTTAAAAATAAAAGGGAATTGAGCAAAAAGAAAAAAAGAAAAACAATACGAACACTTCCGACTAATTCACCTTGCAAACAAAAAAAAATTGGTTGTCTGTATAGTTGGTTTACTGACGATATGTTAACGTGACAACGTCATAACAAAACATTGATGAAATGATCGCATACTTTTATGAATAAAATTGAATCATTTTTAAATAATAAAAGAATAAATACTTGATATTTTACTAGTAATCAGATTTTTAAAATCCAAGAATAATTAACCTGTCAAGAAGAGAAGAGAGATAGATGCAAGCGTACAATGAGCGTTACGGGACAATGTGTCAACTTTTTCGTGCATGCAGCCGGCGTTCATCGATTTATAAGACGTTGTCACGTCAAAAAAGCAAAATCAAAATCTGTTCATCCGTTCGAGAGCTACGATGCCACAGACAGACACACACACAGAGGGAGAGAGAAAAAGAAAGACGTATACATGTCAAATTTACAGCACCCCGTCGTTTTTGCGTCGGGGGTTAAAAAGGAAGTTAAGGCTTGCATTACATTTGAAAAATAAAAGCAGAATTTTACAAACACTTTTAAACCTGTTTTATTATCTGTTAATAAGAAGTTCTGAAACTTTCACGAATTCATATTTAATAGACAAAAACGGCTCTAATTCCATAATAAATTAGGAATCTAGTAACCGGAAATCCGGCACTATTATCCCAACTTGGATGAATAATCGGGTTTCCCGAAATTCTGACGAATCAAGTACGTAATTATAAATAGCTCAACCGAAGAGAAACCCGAAATCTTTTGAGAGTTGAATCATGCTGATAACATATTGTTACCTACACAGTCATATCTGGGTCCATTCACACATCGATGAATGCGTTTAGGAATATTTCTTGTATGTATGTAACTACTAGCTGCGCCCCGCGGTTTCACCCGCGTAGTTCCTTTTTCCGCGGGAATATGGGGATAAAATATAGCCTATGTTACTCGCTGTCAATGTAGCTTTCCATTAGCGAAATATTTTTTTAAATCGGTGCAGTGGTTTAGCCGAAACCATAACATATTTCCATACAAACTTTCATCCCCTATTTCAAACCCTTACAATGCTTTTTTCGCATTAAAAAGTACCCTATGTCCTTTCTTGGGCTCTAGACTATCTTTGTACCAAATTTCATTTCAATTGGTTCAGTAGTTTAGGCGTGAAAGAGCAACAGACAGACAGAGTTACTTTCGCATTTATAATATAAAGTAGGGAAGTAAGGATGTGTGTTCGGGTGGATTCTTGCAACTCAATTTTGAAACAGTTATCCTCAACAGATTGAGATGAAATTTTGCGCGCCTGTCAAGTTCCGACGTCAATTCAAATCATACAATACTATAATACTATGGTGACAGCGAGCTGATCTGATAGAGACGGAAGGTAGACAGCGGTAGGTAGATGTGTAATTGTGTAGCCTTCCAAGGTATCCTCAGCAAACATCGCCAGCACCATTAACAGCGACAATAGTTTTTTTTTTATTGCAGAATAGGCAAGCATTTGACCGCAGTCTCACCTGTTGGTAAGTGTCGACGCGGTCGAGGATGCGGCACGCTTGCCTAGAAGATACCTATTCACTCTCGACTTGAAGACTTTCAGATTATAGTTTTCGGGAAACACAGACGCCGGCAAGGTGTTCCACTCCTGGTAATAATGACAATATTGACGTAAAGCCGGACAAAGTATAGTGGAAGCCAAGCCGTGGGCGGTGTACCGATGTCAAAGGCGAAGAAAGACGCAATTGGAGTAAAAAAAAATTGCGCGCCAACCGAAATATATGACCTTGATCTCAGTTAGGTACAACAACCTGGGGATTGAACGTGCAAAAACGTGGTCGGCAGGCGGGTGATCACTAGTGTAGCCACAAAAACCTGAACAAGAGACGAGTGTTGCCATGGAAAGTCACACGTACTGTACAAAAAATGTTCAGTCAGCAGATCACCAGTCGAATCCTCACCAACCCACACCAAGGTTGTATGAGAACCTTTGTAATTTGACTGAGTGACGAGACGACCAAGTCCATAACAGATACTTTGCATTGCTTAAACCTGCGCTCGTCACCCTGAGACATCGGCTCTAAAGTCTCAAATTGCCCAGTAATTTCGCTGGAAACAGTGCTCTGCAAACCGGAACACAGTAATGTTTGCACACTACTGCTTGGCGGTCTCTTCCAGAGGAGGTCTCCCACTACTAAAAACTACCTTCACACTAGCGGGTTGTCATTTGTTTTGGTCGCGAAATGGGTCTGTGTATCAACACACACATTTGTGTGTGAAGTGGTCACGGTGAAGGAAAACATCGTGAGGAAACCCACACGCCTGAGAATCATTTCGGAGGTTTTGATCCACCAATCCGAACCGGGCCCCCGTGGTGAAACAAGGCCTAATACTCCCCGAAAGCGAGGAGAACCCATGCTCAACATAGAGCCGATACGGGTTGATGATGCCACTCATTTGACCCGTACACAAACGTGTGACAAATCAGCTTATTTGTTAGGAGTGTCCGGGATGTCGGACTGAGGGGGCAAAACGGGGGCAATAAGACAAAGAAAAGTGTCCAACATCCTGAAAAGTTCATTCGCCGTTCGTTCTGGTTGATGCACCCATGTTTTGAAGAGCACCCGATGACTCATATCCAAAAATACATTCACACTTCCAGTTTTGTTTACAACGCGGAAAGTCAAATTCGAGATGGATTGTGTGCGAGATTGGTGATAGAAATGGGTATTGTACCTCCTAGCTGCGCCCAACGGTTTCAATCACTTCGAGTATTATCCCACCTTTGCCAGGTATTCATCCACCAAGTAGTAGTGTGCAAACATTACTGGGTTCCGGTTTGAAGGGCAGCTAAAATACTGGCCATAATATGAGACTTTAGAGCCGATGTCTTAGGGTGACGAGCGCAGTGCGCGGCGCAGGATTATGCAATGCAAAGTTCTGGGTGGCGCTGTAACTGTTATGGGCAGGCGTAGCGCTTACCGTCAGGTGAAAGACTTGCTGGTCTCATCACACATTCGCATTTGTAATTTAAGTTAGGACTAGCTGCGCCCCGCGGTTTCGCCCGCGTAGTTCCCGTTTTGTCCCACAGGAATATACTATCAGGATAAAAAGTACCCTATTACTCAATCCTGGTTATAAACTATCTGCGTTCCAAATTTCATTCGAATCCGTTCAGTAGTTTTTGCGTGAAAGAGGAACAAACATCCATCCATCCATTCTCGCAAACTTTCGCATTTATAATATTAGTAGGAAGTACCTACTAGGTATGTACAGACAGACACAGCTCAGTTACAGTATTATAATAGTAGATATAGATAAATAGACGATAGATGAGTAAATCAACCTTCCACGTGGTCAAACGCAATACTGACGTAATGAGTCAATTATAAAAAAAAAATATCTAAGTTATTTCTCCATTTTGTTGCACGTATTCTGTAGTAACATCCACGTGTAAATGTAACCTAAGTTAGTTAAGTTACGTAACACACTATTACCTTATTCTGTGTCAATAGCGACATAGCATAAGTGTTGGATGACGCAAAACACTACCGTGCCGTAGAATAATTATTCTTGTTTAATGTTTTTTTTTTTTAATTTGACTGAGTGACGAGACGATCAAGTCGTTCACCTGATGGTAAGCGCTACGCCTATCCATAAGTCACAGCACTACCCAGAACCCTGCGCTGCATAATCCTGCGCGGCGCACTGCGCTCGTCACCCCGAGACATCGGCTCTAAAGTCTCATATGCCCAGTAATGTCGCTGGAAATAGTGCCCTTCAAACCGGAACACACTACTGCTTGGCGGATGAATATCGGGCAAGGGTGTGGTACTTCTCCAGGCGGTCTCTTGCAGAAGAGGCCTCCCACTACAACACCCCGAACAAATCGAGGACGTTCTAAAGAAAGGCCAAGTTAAAAGTACCGGCGAGCATGTATGAAAGGGCTCATGAAAGTGGAAGAAGCGAAAGAGCTGTGTCAGGATCGTAGCGTGTAGTCTCTGCCTATCCCAACGGGAAACTTGCTAATTTTTTTTATTTGCATCAGTGAAATTAGAAATGTTACTGATTTCCTAGTTACAAGAAATCCCAGTCTTCTTCTTCGTCGTGTCGATGATCCATGGCTAGATTGTTTTGGACCAGTAATTGGCTACTGCCACGCCGGGGGCAGAAGCCTCATAGAGGTCGGTTAAGGTGCAGGTGTTAGGGCACTGAGAGCACGACAGCAAATGCTGCATCGTTTGCGCAGAAACGCCGCAGTCACATTGTGACCTGTCCGGGGCGAGATAACCCCATTTAGTCAAGTTGCTCTTGCAGCGGCCCACTTGGGTCCGGAGTCTGTTAAGAGACTTCCACGTGGGCCACGGCAAGTCACAGCCTGCAGGAAGTTCCTCAGCCGGTGGGATAAACTCAGGTGGCGGTGCATGCGTCTTCTGCCACTGTTTGCGTCGTGCTTCTCACAGATGACTATGACCCAGTTATGGGTCAGGAATGTGAGGATCTAGGTTTGTTATCGTGACGCTTCATTATACTCCCCATTTTTTCTATTATTACTAGTGAACAGGATAACAGCTTTAATTACCAGGAAAATAACATTTTTATTTATATACTCAAATCTTATTTACCTAGTAATTTCATCCATGTGTGATGAAATGCGAGGTGAAATTTGTGACGCAATTGTGGTGAAAGAGAAACCCGCAGGCTAAGGTGCCGTCCATTAAGCACGTGAGGCTTCAAATGGAGGGGGGGGGGGGGACAAAAATCACGAAATATCACAAGGGGGGAGAGAGGGTGTAGTATAAGATATCACGTGTATTTATTATTTTGTGATACGCGTGATTTCTAAACAGAAATGCTATTCTAAAAATTCAATAAAATATAATTTCTACAAATTAGGAGATTCTTTGTAGCTACAAAAAATTAAACGTGAATTTTGGGGGGGGTACCACGTGTCACCAAGGAGGGGGAGGGGGGGGGGGGGGGGGGGGGGGGGGGGGGTATGAAATGCTAAAAAAACACAATAAAAACACGTGATTAACAGACGGCCCCTATGAAGTAGTACTCAACCTGTGTCGATACTCCAAAAAAAAATTGCAAAAACCATTTTTTTTTTGTTTTTGCACAACCTGTCCGGGTGAATGACCCGAATCGAGGTCGGTGCACTCATTCGGCCGCTCAGATTCCGCCTTTAGTGTTTTAGGTATTGACTTCCTACCTAACCGGGACGTTGGCCCTACCCTACCGATCCTCGGCGATGGGTTTACCCTTAACAAATTAATTGTAGTAATAACGCACCACAAGCGGTGGTAGCCTTGTGGGAGAACGTCCGCCTTCCAAGTAAAAGGTCGTGAGTTCAAAATCTCAGTGCGGGCACGTACCAATGTGTTTATCTAAAAAAAAATGTACGTAATTATCACTCGCATTTCGGTGAAGGAAAACATCGCGAGGAAACCCACATACCTACCCGAGAATTATTTCGGAGTTTAATATGTTATCCACCAATGCGGACTAGGCCCCCGTGGTGAATTATGGCCTAACCCTCCACACGAAAGTTAGGGAACCCCGTGCTCAGCAATAATTGCATTGAAAGGGGGTAAAAACCCCACAACATGGGTTCAGAGACCTAAAAGGGCTACGGCACAACGTTTTGTAAGGGCCTAGTGATGTGACAGTGTCGATAAAATTTGTCGATAAAATGTTACGGATAGTTCCACGTTACGGAGAGTTACGGATAAATTGTAAATGCGACTGTACCTACTATAATGTGAAACAAAAATGGTAACGGATCCGTTGCTACAACAGAGTCGTTTTTTTTTTTGTTAACGTTCAATGTCGAACGGCTAGTTTAATAAGTGCTAATTAAATTCATTAGTCTCCAACCAATCATCATTTGAGTAATCAACTAATCACAAGCTCTTTGTTCTGAAGCTAACACGAGGTGCATGCTAATATTACTAATATGTAATAATCTATTACGCATCTTTTTGTTTACAGCCGCATTGTTGACGATATAAGGACGGTTTGTAGTACATAGCGAACACCTTTGTTGCCGTAGTCGATTATTAGACTAGTAATGTACAACACAAGGTCGCATTTAGCGGGGCGAAAATATGGCGGTTACACGTGTGAAACTTCGATTTTTTAGGTATATCTCATATTTTTAATTGAATTATTTAATTGTTTATTAAAAAGTTAAAGCATAACATGAGTTATAGATTTAAACGTAATAATATGGTTTCATGGTGGAATTCCGCAATATAGATAGATAGATAAACTCTTTATTGAAACACCACAGAACAAAGAAAACTTAAAACTAGAACAAAACAATTTTACAATTAGTGTCACAATGGGCGGTCTTATCGCTCAGAGCGATCTCTTCCAGACAACCATGCACGGAGAGGAGTAATATAAATAATTATAGTGGTATATCGAGTGTATTATATCTTGAGAGATGTCGTTTGATTCGTATTAATTGTGACAGTAGCAGCGGGTAGGTATATCTAAATTATAGAAAAATAAACTAGCGGACTTTCGGTGCTAAATAACTTGTCATGAATTTTCAAGAAAGTTCATTCTGTAGCCACTATGTAACCTATGTTAATAAACGTATGTTATCTAAACGCCTAATTATTATTAACGATGCTCTAATTCTGTGATAAGCGTGACTAATACACAGTTTAGATTACAAGTTCAGTGAACGACAAAGGTTGGGACTGACCAGCCTGCGGTGGTGACCCTATTTTTGGGAGCATCCTCGATGAAGGGGCTTTTTTGACCCTTCCCCTCGTCCTTGTCACATTGTCAGGTAGTCACATTGTGAGATCCCCCTCGGTGTCACGTCACAAATTTTGCCATTCATCCGCCAAGCAGTACTCTGCAAACATAACTGTGTTCCAGTTTGAAGGGCACTGTTTCCAGCGAATTTACTGGGCGTATGAGACTTGAGAGCCGATGTCTCAGGGGGACGAGCGTAGGGCAGATTATGCATTGCAAAGTTCTGGGTGGCACTGTAACTGTTATGGGCCGTCGTACCGCTTACCATCGGGTGAACGACTTGCTCGTTGCGTCACTCTATTAAATGAAATTAAAGAGTTACCATTCAGCCACATTACAAGACCACCCATTGTACTACCCTAGTTTACCTATTGTAATTCTTCTGTACTGTGTTTATTTTTGTTTCTGGTGTACAATAAAGAGTTTTCTATTCTATTCTATTATGAGGTAGGTAGGCAATACACAGTAACACGGACACTTCATGTCATAGTAGATTTCATAACTCACATATATAAATGACGTGTGTACACGCGCCAAATGCGTGTGTGCGTACTCAAATATACTACGCGACCGAAACAAAAGGCAACCCGCTAGTATGAAGGTTTATACTAACCCGATTGACTATTACATTTGGGCGTGTAGCGTTGACTGTCCTCCTGTTTGCCGGGTACACTATGGAGAACGACCATACTGTAGTATACTAGACACGGGTCCAAATTTTACACAGTGGCCTATTCAATGTTTTATCCATATTTCTTTTTATCCCTACTTCCCTACTTCTTTCTATATATATAAAAATGTTATGTTGGTTTGTGTACGCTTCAAAAACTCAAAAAGTTCTGCACCGATCGAGCTGAAATTTTAGCATGATATATAATCCGCATCAAGGATTGTTTTTATCTATTTTTTTCATCAGTGACATATCAGCGAATGTGCGAATGTGTCACAGCGAAGCGTGCCAGGGCACAGCTAGTCCCTACTTATATTATAAACTAGCTGACCCGGCGAACTTTGTTCCGCCTTAATGTCAATAAATAAGCAGATTTTTTTTTTATTGGAAAAAATACAAAAAAAATTAAATTTCTACATCAATCATTCATAATTATTTCTGTATTTTAGTACATAGGTTGCTCTTCATTTAAGTACCTTGTGATACACGACATTTTTTGTTTTATTATCAGGCGCAAAAACAAACAACGCAGATGGTCTTCCGACCCGTGAACATGCCACGTATAATTGACCATGGGAAAAACATGAATGTTCTAGATTTAAACCACAAACTTTTAAGGATTGGCCTTGTGATTTGTTGATGGTCATGGCAAATGCAAGACGTATCGGAAATTGAAGTCTTTTAAATTCAAACGGCATATCGGTTGGGATCATCGGTATCCTCGGAATGAGAACTTGCTCACCTTTGAATTTTCCTATCATTATCGTAGCGTAAATTACATTGTTCATCAATTTTCTAACCACCAAACGCGTACCGTTGCACAGTTTTGGTTGGTTTATGTTTCGAAGCATGATTACTACGGAGCCAACCTTTAGGCGTAAATTGTGCGGTGGTAAGCCAGGCACGTCCAAAGAGTTTAAAAATTCAATTGGATAGTTGGTGGCTTCATCTTCATTTGTGACGCAGTCAATAGATTTGAATGAATGCATTGTTCCAATGATCTTATTTTGAATTATGTTGTTTAGGTCACCTACATCTTTATTCTTAGCCGCTAAAATTGCTCGCTCACTCATCCATTCATAATTTTTGTAGTTAGAAATAATTTCTGGAAATACATTGTTGATAAGTTCGTCTTTTGATGAGACAAAATTACAGAAATTATTTGGAAATGATATTAATCCGCTCGATTCATCGACAGGTACTTGACCATTACCGATAGTCAGCAATTGCTCCGAGAAATCTTCAGCAGATGTATCATTAAGCAATGCAACTCTCATGTTTGTTGTCAGTTGCAGTTTCTTCACATGGCGCCATAGATTTGACGATTTGAGGCAAGCGTTTATTTCGTCGGCAGCCGTAGATCTTGGAATTACTGGCAGTATTTGGCGGAAATCGCCAGAAAGTAAAATCATTGCTCCTCCAAAACATCTCGAGTCATTGCGTAAATCTTTTAATGTTCGGTTAAGTGCTTCTAATGCACGTTTATGCGCCATTGTGCATTCGTCCCAGATGATGATTTTCGATACCGCTAAAACTTTGGCCATTGCTGAGTGTTTTGCAATATTACACGTTGGTTCTTCAATAGTTTGAAGATTTAACGGTAATTTGAATGCTGAATGAGCCGTACGGCATCCTTCTAACAATGTGGCTGCTATTCCAGAAGAAGCAACTGCAACCGCTATGTTAGATCTCGCCCGAACAGTTGCTAAAACTAATGACATGAGGAATGTCTTGCCAGTTCCACCAGGGGCATCTAGGAAATATAAACCACCATTTTCATCATCGATTGCCTTCATTAAAGTATCATAAACTTTCTTTTGTTGGTAATTCAACAGGGGTACATTCGTTTGAACTACTAAATCTAATTCCTGGTGATCATATTCACGTTCCCGTTCCAATTCTCGATTAAATGCGTCATTCATTTCACGATATGGTGCTGGCATTCCTAACCTGATTAATAAATTACCGCACATGAGGTAACACATATCTTCGATCAAGAGTAAAGCACGATTATGTATCTCCTCATTCATCTCAATATCGTGATTTCTGGAACTGACACGAATTTGATGTAAAATATCTTCTGACATATTATCCTTGTATTTGTGCCACAGGTTACATGGGTTTGATGGAAAACATGTCGAAATTATGATAGCGAATAATGTGCGTATCTGACTTGGAGATGCAGAGATAATGGCTTCAGCGATTGTCGTATCCCAATGACTATCGTTTTCTAATAACTTCAATTCTTCACATGCAGCACGATATGTTGGGAATATTACACCATTAACAGTTCGTAGTGACTCAAATGACGTTGGCCCACGCACATTTACCAGCAACAACCGCAAATAGAAACATTCATTATTCTTTGGATGAACTGTATACATACGACCAAGAGCATCAGTAGAACGCACATCTGGATACCCAGGAACCGCATCGCCTTGCTTCCGTCTTTGAAAATTCTTCGATGAAGCATTCCAAGTATAATAACGTGGCATCTCCGAGTAAAGCAAAGTTCGTGCAAACTGATCGCTTTGGCAGATTGCAAAAAAACTGGTCAATGTAGTTGCTGGAGGTGTTTCAGCACGTTGCGTAGCATTCGAAGCCGTGAAATATACTCGTTGACCATTCTCCAGATGCACCGCCAAATGCGTAACAGTAGGATGACGTTCGTGAATGGGAAATGCGAATATACGCCAAATCGCTTCATTACAGTTCACATAACGACCAACTTGATAGCGTGAAATTTCATCGTTGGTATTCGAGGATTGCAATCCAAAAACCGCCATATCACTGCCTTTCGTGACATATTTGCAAATATATTTTATGGACTTAACTGAATTGCAGTATTCAACGTTGCAATGTGTCTTGAACGATTTAGAAATAAGTGGCGAATATGGAACAATCCAACTGTTGTCGACAACGAAATCCATTCTTTTCACTTTCGTTGTGACAGTTCGACCGTTGTCATCTGGTGATCGACGCCGATACAGCGGATAACCATCATTGCCAGTGACAGTCTCCGCCGTTAATTTCCGTGGATATCGTTTAGAGCACTTTCCATCGACCATGCAAGGTGATTGGGGATTGATGGCACCACACGGTCCATGAATCATATTAGTAGTAACAACATCATGTAGGTCTGGATCGACTTCATAATCAGGAATCTCAGCACATATGATATCATCTATTTGGTCAGGCTGAATTCTTTCCACTAACCAAATAAGAATGTGTGCGTGCGGCAGGCCTCGCTTTTGCCATTCGATTGAATACATCCAGCATCGAGTATCTCCAAAGACGCGTTGTTTAACAATAAAGTTCATCAGGGACCGAATTTTTTGCCTGAATATACGTGCTGTGATGTCGTGTCTATCACTTGATGTTTGACCGGGAAGCAGCAATTGAGTAATTTCTATCCATTTTGGATTACAGGTAAAAGTAATAAAGAGATCGGGCCGACCGTAATGACGAACATATGTCATTGCATCTTGTGCATATTCATGCATATGACGTGGACCACAATACTCGCAAACTACGTCCATTTGCCCAATGCAAACGCTAGGATGCAAGCTGTAATCATTGCTGCAATCGTATTGAAACGCTGCTCGATTCAAATCAGCACTTGATAAATATCTTGTTCTGCGTCGCAAATTATCTATTTGTTGACCTCTGTTGTTCGCTCGACGATTCTGCATTGCCAACCGAGCTGTTTCACGGGCTGCTTCACTTTGCTCTCGTGATTGAGAAGCACGAAGTCGAGCCATACTATCGCGGCGCTGTTCACGTGCAATTTCTTGTTCTTCTTCAGTCCTTTCATTTGCAGTATTTCGTATTCTTCTTGCATCACGGCTTTGTCGGGAAAGATTCGATCGTCTTGGTCGCGGCATTATTAATTAAACTTCACTTCACCTAAAAACTTAAATTTTTAACCATACCGAGTTTTATAGTTCACTTCACTGTTTATACGAATGGGCAATTGGGCAATAATGTTAATTATTTATTTAATAGAAATAGTTTTATTATTGATTTCTTACAAATATCAAATAGTCATCCATACGTCATTACATAGCTGTCATTATACGTCAATTTTGTTATTCCAAGTCTGATTCTTTTTTGTTATACCACGTTTTATAGTGACTGACGTTACATGTCAAGTCACACGGGAATGATGTCGAACGGGATAAAAAGTATCCTATGTCCTTCTCCTGGCTCTAAACTACCTCCCTGCCAATTTTCAGCTAAATCGGTTCAGCCGTTCTTGAGTTATAAGTGAAGTAACTAACACGACTTTCTTTTATATATATAGATGCGAAAGTAGGCGTGAAAGAGCAACAGACAGACAGAGTTAAACTACTGAACCGATTTAAATGTAATTTGGTACAGAGATAGCCTAGAGCCTAAGAAAGGACATAGGGTACTTTTTAATGCGGAAAAGGCATTGTAAGGGTTTGAAATAGGGTATGAAAGTTTGTAGGCTTTTGATTACATATAAATAAATATGAAATTAAAAAATTGAAAAAATTTACCCTCTGGGGTGCAAAATAAATATAGGGGATGAAAGTATGTATGGAAATCTGTAAAGTTTCGGCTAAACCACTGCAACGATTTAAAAAATTATTTCACTAATGGAAAGCTAACATTGACAGCGAGTAACATAGGCTATATTTTATCCCCATATTCCTGCGGGAACAGGAACTACGCGGGTGAATCCGCGGGCGCAGCTAGTAGCTTAATAATTGACCTTCACAGTCAAGTCCGTTCACCGATGATGAAACATCAGTTTCTTGCATGCCAACCTGCTGACATTGACATAGGTTCTGTAGGTCGCATGTTTTGTTGAATCAAACCCGAGTACCCACTAAGTGTATCACGTTCACTGCTGAAAGCACACGTCTTTGTTTTTACAATTTTACGGCAAGCGAAAACACGCCTGGCGTGCGAACCCGCACTGCTGTTTCGACAGTTGTATCACACCAGTTGTGTGCGCCCGCACAGCTGATTGAGTTGAGTTTAGAGACAACGCCACTAAACAGTAAACACACGCGTTGTGTGAAGACTCGCAAAAGAGCCAAAAAGAACGTGTTAACTGCGCTATTTTTTCAGGCGATCACGCCTAAGTCACTCATAGTGGTGAGTCATTATGAGTCAAGTCACGTGTGATTTTTATGAAGAACAGACTGAGACATCATCATTAAAGATTACCAGGTTGATTCGGGCTGTCTGACCAATTTTCGTGGGTCATGTTATCGTAAAGCCTCTAGTTCATCCGCCAAGCGGCAGTGTGCCGGTTTGAAGTGCACTGTTTCCAGCGAAATTACTGGGCATATTAGAATTAGTTCTGTCTCAGGTGACGAGCGCAGTGCAGTGCCGCGCAAAAATAAGCAAGGCAAAGTTCTGGGTGGCACCGTTATAGACAGGCGTAGCGCTTACCATCAGGTCAACGTCTGGCTCGTCTCTTTACTCAGTCAAACCAATATAAAAACTACAAAATGGAATTGCAAATTAAATTAATAATTCATTAAAATCATCATCATTATCATCAACCCATAACGTCCCACTGCTGGGCACGGGTCTCTCCTTTCGTGAGGAGGGTTAGGCCATGATCCACCACGGGGGCCCGGTCCGGATTGGTGGATAACATACCTACTTCCGAAATAATTCTCGGGTAGGTATGTGGGTTTCCTCACGATGTTTTCCTTCACCGAAAAGAGAGTGATAATTACGTGCATATGTTTTACAGAAACACATTGGTACGTGCCCGCACTGGGATTTGAACTCACGACCTTCTTATTGGAAGGCGGACGTTCTCCCACTAGGCCACCACCGCTTCTTTCTTCTCAATTTAATTAATTAAAATACTTACAGGAATTCAATTTCAAATGTAACACTATTTCTATACGTTTTACTTGAACAAAGTAGAAGGTCGCATAATAAATAGAACTTTATTGGAAATGTCAAAGCATATTCGACTCGTGCCGTGTACACTTGAAGGACAATGGCGCTAGTTCTGTTATTACAAACTAGTTTACATTTTATTTTGGTCCTGTCAAATGGTTTGTTATCGCTTGAAATTAAAAATTAAGCGAAATTAATTTATTGTGGAATTTGTGTAGAAACCTATTGTTTTGTGTGTGTTTTAAACCTTATGACACACACGCTCACGCACGAACACTTTCGCATTTATAACACACTAGCTGTACCCTGCGGCGACGCTTCGCTGTGACACATTCGCACATTCGCTGATATGTCACTGATGAAAAAAATAGATAAAAACAATCCTTGATGCGGATTATATATCATGCTAAAATTTCAACTCGATCGGTGCAGAACTTTTTGAGTTTTTGAAGCGTACACAAACCAACATAACATTTATAAATATATATATATAGATAGAAATGAGATATTTAATTTTATCAGTTGTTATTGTGAAGCGTAAGGTAATTTGTGTTAATTCCATATTTTTAACAATCACTTTTGTTTAACCCGAATGGAAGATAATTTACGTTTTTCACATTCTTGAATAACAAATAATAATTTAAACTCGTCAAAGTACACGAAATTATAACAAAGTTATAATTTCGTAAAATATCCAAAAACAAATGCATAATTTACTAATTAGCAACGTGAAGTTGGTAATTAAGGAAACAATTATAAATGAGCAAAATCTTATCGCAAATATATAAAATTATAATAACAGTATGGACTATCATTTTATGGATCATATAATATTATCGCGTTCATTAATAAAAGCGTCTGATAGCGTTATAAAGGCGGAAATATTCAATAGCCCGCTAGCCTCCACTCGGGTTTTCCTTCGACAAAATCCTCATACGATCCCTCGTATGAGGATCATCTGTCATATCTGTCAAACCATCTGTCAAGTCAAGGCACCCCACGATCTATCTTGAGGATTCCTCAAACGCGCGTCTACGATTGTCGAGGAACCTCGAAAGGTTCAACTGATCACACCAAATGTAAGGAACTTATGGAGAGACGCTGGAAATAATAAGAGAATAAGAACGCAACAACTAACGATACCGGTGCAAGTTTAACGCGTTATGACATCACGCGTTTTCGACAAGGAATAACGATTAATCCAGCGTAATTACTGGGCATAATAAGACTTCAGAGCCGATGTCTCAGGGTGACGAGCGCAGTGAAGGCCGCACAAGATTATGCAATGCAATGCTCTAAGTGGCACTATAACCGTTATGGACAGGCGTAGCGCTTACTATCAGGTGAACGACTTGCTCGTCGCGTCACTCAGTCAAATAAGTAAAAAGAGGAGTACAAACAAACTGACAGAGCAAAGTTAATTTTGCCAGATTGGAAAGCAAAGACGCTTCGCTCGCTCGGTCAATTACGGCACCCATACTGTTCTAGAGTTTTATTTAGGGAGTCCGGATCGTTATCAATATAATGTATTCATAGCTTGTCCACTGGTATATTACGGGGAAAGGTCGTTGGTACACTTGTCGGTTATCTAGTTTTTTCGCAAATACATTCTCCCAATTTCTCCGCTCACCTACTTAGATAGCGCTTGATTTAGTATCGCAATAGATTGTTAATGTATTTTGTAGTTTTATAACCTTGTTATTTTATACTTTGAAAAGCCGTGGATCTGATGCAGACAAATTATTGTATCTATGGAAAAAGACAGTTATTTCAATCTGATTCTCCAACCAAAGCTAACAGCAAGGGAGTGGAACTCCTTGCCGTAGTCTGTTTCCCGATAGTTAAAACCTGCAGCACGGTGCGTATCAGCTCGAGTTCGTTTCATTTTGACGTTTGATTGCCACGGGACTCGTAATTTCAATACGAATGTGGCAATCAAACGTCATAATGAAAAGAACTCAAGCTCAACCGCACCGTGCTGCATAGCCCCGCTGGGAGTCTTCGAGTCACGAGTGAATAGGTTACTTCTAGATAAGCGTGCACGATCTTAGACCGCATCGTCACTTAACATCAGGTGGGATAGTGGTCAAACGCGAACCTATTTATAATGAAAAAACAAAATAATTAAAAACGGGACTGCTATTTTATTGTGTAGTTTATTGAGTTACTTTATTTTAATAAATTGTCAAGAAAATCCTTTAATTAATGTTATCTGTACTGTATATTTCTTGGAAGTCGTGGGACTTACAAGAAGCAGTGGATCTGATGGGGAAAAAACCTATTTAAACGTGTAATATGTTTATAACTGTTAATGACCTTTAAAATAGACCTATTAACACACAGATCAGCTTACATCGAAACCCATTAACCTATCTACAATTATTTTTATGATACAAGGTAAACAACCTGTTGATAAGGAATTATAATACTCTTCAACTGTTATAATTAACTAGCTGCGCCCTGCGGTTTCACTAGCATATATTCAAGTTTTCCCACAATAACTCTCTTAAAAGCAATATATTTTCCCCATTTTTGCCACATTCTTCATTGATGCTCCGCTCCTATTGGTCGCAGCGTGATGTTATATAGCCTATAACCTTCCTCAATAAATGGACTATTCAACACAAAAAGAATTGTTCAATTCGGACCAGTAGTTCCTGAGATCCTAGCGTTCAAACAAACAAACGCTTCAGCTTTATATATTAGTAAAGATAAGTAATCTAGACCCAACTTGCGACAAAAACGTGCTATCTCCTGAATATAAAATTAAGGAAATGTCTAATACCTTTGGTAGGAACTGTATTTTTAACACGCTCACTGCTGATTCGTTTTACTTCTTTGGCTCTTTTGCGAATCTTCACACAACGTGTGTGTTACTGTTAACCGTTTACTGGCATTGTGTCATAACTGGACTCAATCAGCTGTGCGGGCACACACAACTGGTGTGATAAAATGGTCAATACAGCAGTGCGAGTTCGCTGGTCAGACGTGTTTTCGCTTGCCGTAGAATTATAAAAACACAGACGTGTGTTTTCAGCTGTGAACGTGTTAACCGAGGTTCACAATTCGGTTGTATTTTTTTAAATGTTTTTTATTATATGCATCGATGTTAAAATAGAATCCCACAGCTAGTAAGTGCCAATAAGGCTGGGAAATGAGTATGGCAGACAGACAGCCAGTGTTGCCGTTGACACAGCCAGATAAAAAGTCTTATTTTAGACATTTTATGATTAACTGTATTTATATATTGCGGCAAATAGATTAGACAAAGCCAGCGAGTTAAATGGCTATTATTTTTTTAAACTCTCGAATAAATACTAAGCCTCCTTGGACCAATACTTTTTAAATTAACTTTTAAAACTTAAAATGAATTATAAATAGTTAACTTGTTATTATAGCTATATTAATCTGCCCCCACCAGTAGGAGGTTAACAACCTGCTGTTGCCCGCTGCAAATAGACAACAAACACGATAACGTGTGCAGAACCACAGTTGGACTTCCACCTTTACATTACACTTTAATGGGCACCGGCATTACTTGATCAATCACGCCAGGAATTACCCTTCTCTTGGCACAAACTGAACGTAAAAGAATTACCGAGCACGGGTCTCTTCCCACTTTTGTGAGGAGGATTAGGACAAAATCCACCACGGAAACCCGTTCCGGATTAGTGGATCACATACCTCCGAAATAATTATTGGATATGTAGGTTTTGTTACACTTTTGTGACTCATACACTTTCATTCCACCAATCGAGAGAAGCCACAGCGAAACGCTAGTCAACCGAGATTACAAATATTACAATAGACAGACAGTCATGCCCATTGTTCATGCGATAAAGGTTTCTAATGACAATACCATAGAAGAAATAGAAAAGTGAGTTATCTCTACATAATACAACCGTACCAAACGCAGCGTGTACATACGCACACAAGGACAATTGTAATTCCACATATAGTTAAGCAAAGAGGATTCAATCCACTTTAGAAATAACCTTCTTTTTTTTTGACTAAATAACGTGTGTACGTTTATTAAAATTAACCGGAAGTCAACAAGGTGGACAATGGAGTTACAAAAATACTAATAATAGTACTATTTTAGAATTATTTAATTTATTTATTAATTATTAATAATTTATATAATTATTAATATTTTTTATTATTTATTGAGTATAGTGTGTATGTGTATTATTAAAACATAAGTATTAAATCTATTGTGACTGTTAAATACTGTAAGTACGCCCACCCAACCCTACTATCGAAAAATGTTTTTTACCGTCCATCCAAAGGTTGTCTGGAAGAAATCGCTTTCAGTGATAAGACCGCCCATTGTACTACCCTTGTTTACCTATTGTAATTCTTCTGTACTGTGTTTATTAATGTTTCTGGTGTACAATAAAGAGTTTTCTATTCTATAACGAAACGAACAAGTCGTTCACCTGATTATAAGCGCTACGCCTGCGTTACAGTGCCACCCAAAACTTTGCATTGCATTAACTTGCGTGGCACTGCACTGCACTCGTCACCCTGATACAAAAACGACATAATTCACGTGCCCATACGCGTGGGTGGGTTCCGATGTGAATCCTTACTTATATTATAAATGCGAAAGTAACTCTGTCTGTCTGTTGCTCTTTCACGCCTAAACTACTGAACCGATTGAAATGAAATTTGGTACAGAGATAGTCTAGAGCCTAAGAAAGGACATAGGGTACTTTTTAATGCGAAAAAAGCATTGTAAGGTTTTGAAATAGGGGATGAAAGTTTGTATGGAAGTTTCGTCATTTTTGAAGCTAGAAGCTTGAAATTTAGTTTTTAGGCTTTTGATGAGATATAAATAAATATGACATTCAAGGTTTGTAACAATGTACCCTTGAGGGGGTAAAATAAATATAGGGGATGAAAGTATGCATGGAAATATGTAGGGTTTCGGCTAAACAACTGGGCCGATTTAAAAAATTATTTCACTAATGGAAAGCTACATTGACAGCGAGTAACATAGGCTATTTTTATCCTCATATTATTCCCGTGGGAACAGGAACTACGCGGGTGAAACCGCGGGGCGCAGCTAGTAAAGAATAAAAAACAGCTGTTTTTACGTTGATCTTTTTAACTGACCGATAATATCGATGTCTAGCATCAGCTTTGTGCACTATTTTGCTTAACAATATCCAATTATTATTATTCTACCGCCTGTGGCAGCACCAGTCGTAACAATTGTTCTTGTATGTGTGCGTATACACGTGTTACCGTTCAATGAAGATCGTTTACTGTTCTGTTTTTACTATGACAACGGCATTGTTCACAGTGCAGTCATGAAAGGTAATAAACACTAGTACCTTGTCACAGTAACATGACAAACCGCCACCTCGATATAGCAAAGAGAACTTATAACAACGATGATTTCGACAAGTGATCAAGTTGTGACTATACTGTAACTTGGTCACAATGAGAAATTCTTGGTGATCCTTTGTAATGTACTTATGGTGATGGTGAAGTATTTAATGTGACAGAGTACGAAAGACAACAGAGCACCCACTAATGACGAATTGTGTAATGAATTAATAAAGTCAGGATCAAATGGTATGTAAATAATGAAGGTTTTAAAAGTAATTGTAATGAGGACTTCCGCTACAGATTTCACGTTTTTTTTTATTTATTTATTTCATAAAATCCACAGATCAAAAATTAAAATTTTAAAAATTTAAGGTGGCTCGTTTCTCTTGTGGCTAGAGTCTTAAATTTCAAACAGTTTTTTCGTGTTTGGAACCAGACCGGGATAACTATTGTTGCATGTTATTTAATAGAAATATTTAGCACATTATGCACCTGATTTCTATCAAATAAGTCTATAAACACTCCAGTCGTCAGTTTAACGGTTAATTGGCTTATTTGAGTAATCTAATGCATCTTTGTTAAGTATCTCTACATAATATCGTAATGCATAGTCGATTTCTGTCGTAAATTGCATTATAATTTAAATTAGTTACCCAGTCTAGCGTCAAAAGCCAAAAAACTGTTTAAAATTCAAATTAAGCAAAACGTACCACCTTAACCGACTTCACATCGAAGGTTTTTAATTCCCTTTTTTTTTCATTCAAAGCATCTTTAAGCAGCTCTGCACTGCAATTACAAGATAACTGATTTTTCTAATTTTACATTTAGTAAAATTGCAATGAAATAATGGCAATTTAAGAATACAAAATGGCTGATTCACCTACCTACTAACCTTCCTACCTTAAAAGAATCGCAATACAATAGAATTCAAAAAATATGCATAAGTAAAACTAGCTTCCGTATTTACAATAAAATAATGTAAATTCCTGGTAATAGTAGCTTTAGCAACAAAAAAATTATCCGATTTATCCGATCTTTTTTTTATCGATAACTTACCACGGGTAGTCCCAGCACTAGCAACCAGTCCGTCAACTATTACATAGTCTATGGGCAAGGGCCAAAAGTACCTGTCCGACCCGTTACAAACCTACATACAAAAGCAAAAAAGAAATTGCTAGCCGTCTCGCTCTCACCATTCCCTTGCCCTTTGTTCAATAGACGAACAAAGTAAAATTAAATCTAACATTACAAAACAGCTGATTTTTATTATTCCACCATCTTTTTTTTCAATTGAGATAAGTACTTCCGAAAGTTGACAGGCATAACAGCTGATTTTTGACGTGGCTTTTTTTTTCAATGCAGGCGTAATTATTCACCAAAGAGTTACCATGCAAACTGTATAGAGTATTTTACGCAACGCAAAAAAAAAACAAGCAATGTAATATTATTCACGGTTTACGCTTCTAAATTGAAACTAACACCGGACGTATTACGGAGCGACGGCAACGAGTTCTTTCTAATTAGTACGGTTTATAACACGAATAAACCCGTCAATTAACTTTCTAATTCGCAGGACATCTACGAAACCAGAATACTCAACGTTACAAAAGCGTACACACGCGAAATCTAAACATTTCATAAGTGGAACTTACCTTTTTAGCTGCGAACGATAATCGCCTCACTCCAAAGGAAAACACCTGGGCTATAATATAACACTTTGAAAATCGTTTCTTTTTCTCTTCAAATACATTATTACACTATAACAATATGTCCGGACGCTCAAAAGCAGCCCAAAATTGAGATTTCTATGCAAATTTAGCCGTCACGAAAGCAGCGAGCGACCTAACTCCACTCGCCTCAATCACACACTGAAAATGTCAGCTGGTTAAACTCCGTTCTCATTGGTAAATCGATTGGAAATCACACTAGCACACATGCACTTTTATCGCGTTCTCTGTCTCTCATCTTTTTTCTCGCTCTTAGTTTAACGACCTTGATAAGGGTTTTAGCTTATCCCTTCGCCAATTTTGACCAAAATTTGTTATCAACAATCGTTTTAGGATTATATCTACAGCTTCAATAAACTATTTCTAGGAAATATGGTCCTGAATTCTCAAATTGGATCATATGGGAAACAAAGCAGAGTCAACAAGTATGTGTGTGTGTTTGTAAGGAACAAAGAAAACAGAGCTATTGACATTTGCACGGGGCACTGTGATTGGATGCAGCACAGCTGTTTTTGACAAACGCGTGGCCTTCCATCGGTTTGGTCTTAGGTCGATAGATGGCAGCACGTGCCAATTAACATCAAGATAAACAAAAGCGTATGAGCTCCGTGTTATTTACGTAAAACCTAATTATGATTAATAATACTTCAGTCATATAACCATTTCAGAAAATAATTACTATTTCTTACTGTTTTGAATGAAAAGAAACTGTTTTGAACCAACATAATAAATGATACAGATGTGAAACTATTTCTGACAATCCGTAGTCATAGCAACGCATTGCTTTGCTTACTTTATTACTCGACCAAATTGAAAAACGAAACATTTCATGTCGAACACAGATCGTGTACGACTCTTCTCACAGCCGCTTATGTTTTGTAGAAATGTCAAAAGTTTGGTCGAAGTTTTAAAATTATCAGCATTTTCAAATTAAAAAAATTGGTTAAAATGGATGCAATAGACTTATTAGCCCGGGAAGATGAATTCAAACGATTAAACAAGCAATTGGAAAAGAAAACTCAAAGCTTAATGAAGGAAATCGAACATGTAATGGTGAATATTATCTCACTTCAGTTTCTGCCTACACTTTATTTAATTCTAACTATATGAGGTTCTAAAAGCTTAAAAAACCCTAGGAAATTCCCATATCCACTTTCCACCACCTGAACCCTAAATTTACTAAGTAATGAAGGGAACCTGTCAAAAGATATCTAATAACCCTGAACTAGCTACTGTAGAGTCCCTACCCATTACTCCATCATCAGTTCAACAGTACCATATTTGTTTTTTTTTAACTTGTCTGATCCCACCGCTGGGCAAAGGTCTCCCCCATCTCCTTGCACTGATCTCGTTCTATTGCTTTTTGTGGTTCTATTGCTCAAGAAAGCATCCAAATCAGAGCCGCAGACGTGGCTAGACAATAAAATCGGCTCAGCTCAAATAAATAATCAATTATATCTATTACAGCAAAAGCAGGACATTTTCGCGGATTTCTCACCGAGCCTAAAGCTGCCAACACATCAAAACTATAAAAAGCACTGCTGCACACCACCCTCGCAGCCCGACACGCCGATAAAAAAAGTAACAAAGAGGAAACCCCTCAAATTGGAATCACCAAAGAGTTTGGACTCGGAAGAGTCTGAATTTGAAATTGCACCCGACAACAGAAGAGATTCGCTACATGAAAGTAGAACTCTTAATATAAATAGGAGAGATTCTGAATATGAAAATAGCAATTCGAAGAATAGACGAGATTCCGAATTTGAATCTAAATCTCTGAATAGAAATAGGAGAGATTCTAACTTTGAAAATAAAGTACCAGAAAAGAATAGTCTTGGTTCTAAATTTGAAAGTAAATCACAGAAAAGAAACAATAATACGCAGAATGTAATATCTTGTGATTGTTGTCCTCATTCAAAAAATTATAGAAATGATGATTTAGAGTTTTTATATGCCTTTGTTAATGTTAATGTTAAGGATAAAGTGTTGCCGGCATCTTTTTCTAAAGAAGGTAAAGCACCACCTTTATATTAAGTCATGACTAGTATCGACTTTTCAACGTTGTGCGGGCACATACTAATGTGTTCCTTTTAACATGTTCACTGCTGAAAACACAACTGCTGTGTTTTTTATAACTTGCTGCGAGTGAGGTAATACAACTGTGATGTTTGTTGTATGGGAGAACACTATGGTGTGTGCAGAGCCGCACCCGTGGCTAGACAAGAAAGTGTTGAAATTGTCTACCTCCATGACATACAACTGCAAAACGTGAGCTGGCGGGTTCAATTACCTCACAGGGTAAAGATTAGTGTGAACCACCGGTATTTGCCCTGAGTCTGGGTGTTTGTGGGAGCACGGTCCTCGTAGTTCCTGGTTCCCTAGACACAGGGAGTCCTAGGGGTCCGGGGCTATGTATGTGATTGTGACGCGTTATTTTTTTATTTTCAGATAGAGTAACCGTTGAGAGCGTATGCAAGTTCCTCTCATCGAAAATAAAACTCATGCAAGAGCAAATCGATAAGCTTCAAAACACCATAGAGAAGAAGGTGGGTTGTAGTGGGAGGCCTCTTCTGCAGGAGACCGCCTGGGGAAGTACCACACCGCTGCAAGATATTCATCCGTCACGCAGCGGTGTACCAACATTACTGTGTTCCTGTTGGATAATAATGATAATATTTATTATATCCACTTTTATAATTTGATTTTATAGGCTACCCAATGTCAGTCGCACCTCACACAACTGGCGGAGTTAGAAAGCGAGAGGATGACGCTACTGAACAGAACAAACACTATGAAAGCTAGCACAGCCGACATGAGAGCCAAGTGCATGGCTACACAGAGAAGACTAGAAGTAAGTACTATGATGATAGTAAGCGCATGGCGGCCGAGAGGTAACTTGTGCTCTTTGCAACCTAAAATACTTGGTTTGATCCTCGGCGCGTTATGCTGCGTCCACATCTGTGACTGTGACGTGACCGTGACGAAACACAAGTGTGGAAGTGGTTTGTCACGCGTGTTAAAATTCAAATTATTTATTGTAAGTAGGGGCAAAAATAATCCACTTTTACAAGTGAAGCACTTCAGTTTCATATACATAGAGAAAATAAGGAAATAATTAAATAACATATGATCTACTAAACTAATGAGTAACTTTGATTATGATTTAAGATTGAAAAAGGATTTTACCTTTGAAAACCAATGATGATACTAATAAAAAAAAGTGTGTGAGTTATTTACTTTAATATCAAGTAGGTAACGTCTTCTAATTTTTAGTTGGGTTTTCAATTATTTTTTTTTTAATTCTGATTTAGGAAAAAGAAAAACAGTTCAAGGAACAAAGGAGTGAAACAGACAAAATGGCGTCGGAATTGAAACGGCTTAGGAGTAAGACGGCCGCCGCGGAGGCGAAGAGCGCCTCGCTGGAACAACTCGTGGAGAGCTTGCGGCAGCAGGGGGAGGTCTGCAAGAGGTCCGAGAAGGTACGTGGGTGCCGTCTACAATGATGGTGGAAGGTCAGATGTCAACCTGGGAGTCTTCAAGTCATGAGTGAATAGGTCACTTCTGGGTAAACGTGCTCCATCGTGAACCACTGGAGTGACAGTGGTGTAAGTCTAATTAATGTTTTAATTTAAAACAAAACCTTACTGTTTTCGGATCTTTTTTTTTCATTTTCGTGTTTGATTTTCAGAATAGAATAGAATATATTTTATTGTAATACCTGTGTACAAAGGTGTTACATGTAATTTCAGTATTTAGTTTAATATAATGCGTTTATTGTGTTAATTTTAGCTAAATAATTTATTTGTAATAATTGAATCCTAAGATAAATGTGAATAAAATGTCAGCTACATACATTTACTGCAAATATTGTCTAGTCCTACACTAGGGATTTACCTAAGCTACCATACAACCGTAGGCCTGAGACGGACAGCAGTGGGATATGGCGTTTTGGAATGAGGATATACCGCACTTAAAACCTGTGACTAAGCTTTTTATTATCCTAAAACTTGGGAAAAAGACAAATATTCTAACATAAAACCGAGATTTATAGTTATTTATAAATGTAGCCAAGTGTCTCCAAGCCTCTAAGGGTAAAGGGTAGGGTAAGCCGGCAACAATCATTGACAATTAATTCGATTGTTACCATACTTACCACCATCGAACACATCGTTATATAACACCTACTTAGTTGAGGTTACATTATCAGTTCAGAATCAATACAGGTAATCTATATCTTCCTGTTATCAACCCAGGAACTCCGCGACTCAACCCGCCAGCTGTCCACAACTTACGACAGCGCCATCTCTCGCCTGGAAGCGCAGCTCTCAGCTCTCACTGCACGCTCGGACAAGCAAGCGGCTCTGGTACACAACCTGCGGAAGCAGAACGCCTTGCTGATGGCAGGGGGCGCTGTTGACGCGCTCAGTGTAGAATACGCTGGGTTTCTGAACCAGGATTTTTAATAAATAAAATAATTTGTAGGAAAATAATGTTTTTTATTTATTATACAGTCAGATTCAATAATACGGATTGAAATAGGCGATGGTAAATTTGCAAGAAATCCACAAAGTCACATATGTGACACGGTCACTGATGTGGAGCTAGCTTTACTTAACAAGAATAATAATTAGAATAATATTTTAAATGTTCTGTCGGATTGGTATCGCGTGTAAAGTTAAGAACCTATTGCAGTGCAACGTGAATTTGGCTACTTCCCTTTCGTCCCACAGCAAAGTATATCAGGGATTGCCTGGTGGGGAGAAAGAGTACATTTTCGATAATTACCTTCCTCCCCACTGTCAAATGATATGTTTCATATGTTAGTTGGGAGAATGGGCATATTTTTTTATTTATCCTGTTCTTCCCATTAGTGGGGATTAAGGGAATGCAGATTTTATATATAGTTTGATGAGCTAAAGAAAATGACCTTTTATATTTGACTGAGTGACGAGAAGAGCAAGTCATTCACCTGATGGTAAGCGCTATGCCTGCCCTTAACAGTGCTACCCAGAACTTTGCATTGCTTAATCCTGCGCGGCACTGCACTGCGCTCGTCCCCCTAAACCTTTGGCTTTAAAGCCTCATATGCCCAGTAACTTTGCTGGAAACAATGCCCTTCAAACCGGAACACAGTAATGTTTGCACACTACTGCTTGGCGGATGAATATCTGGCAAAGGTGTTAAGTTAGTGATGATGATGGATGGATGTCTGTTCCTCTTTCACGCAAAAACTACTGAACAGATTTGGATGAATTTTGGCACACAGATAATTTATTACCGGTATTAACATACAGAATACTTTTTAACCAGTAAAAATTAATAGTTTTTGCGGGAGAGTACTAAACGCGGGTGAAACCGCGAGGCGCAGCTAGAAAATAAGTGACGACATGCGGAAAACGGCTGGCGAATACTAGCACACACAGCACACACACACGCACAGCATTATGCTGAGCTCAGGCCTTGTCTGACATCACTGCGCGCCGGCTATCTGCGTACACTATTATGTTAATCGTGTGTTTTCATTTTCTTGTCTTGTCTCTAAATAAGTACTTTGTTCGCTGTTGTGTTCTTTTCTTTCCTTCATGAGGAGAGCCGAAGGTCGAGCTTGGTGGCGTTCACTAGAAGGCCTACGTCGAGCAGTGGACGAATGTGGGCTGATGATGATGATAATATTTATGAATAGTCTTCGTTAACATAAATCCCTACATCATAGCTCAAGCCAGTGCCCCGCTCGCTCTTCAGCCGCAGGTTCACGAACGGATGCCCCACGCCGCCAGCTGTAATGTTGATAGAGGCCTTGCTGTGTAAGTTGTCTAGCGCTTGGATACCCTGGAAATTAAAATAAAATGGTTGTCTGTAAAGTTGGTTTACGGACGATAGTTTAACGTGACGACGTCATAACAAAACATTGATGAAATGATTGCATACTTTATGAATAAAATTGAATTATTTTTTAATAATAAAAGTAAAATAAATACTTGAAATTAAACTAGTTATCAGATTTTTAATATGCAAGAATAATTAAAATGTCAAGAAGAGAAGAGAGATAGATGCGGCGCAAGCGTACAGTGAGCGTTACGGGACAATGTGTCAACTTTTTCGTGCATGCAGCCGGCGTTCATCGATTTATTAGACGTTATCACGTCAAAAAAGTGCTTTGAATATACCGCCATCTGTTAACCAAATACTAGTGCTATTTTGGGTGGATTTTTTATTTCAACTATGGGTATTGCTTATCAAAATCTCGTAACAAAATTACTTACCTAGTTCTAGTGTGGAATATTGTAATGTAAAAGATGTCTAAAAGTATAAATCAGGAGGCCTACCATGACATCTTATAGCGATTCAATTGAAGACCTAAACTGAACCGCGTCGCATAATCGTACCGTGACGTCTTGAAAATGGTTTATTAGGGACTCAATTTAGGTTGCTGCCATTTTCAACCTAAACTGGATCTAGTTTAGGTTGAAAATGGCAGCAACATAAAAAATAAGACGTCTCGGTATGATTATGCGACGCGGTTCAGTTTGGGTCTTCAATTGAATCGCTATAAGAGGTCATGGTAGGCCTCCAGATTCAGCACGGGCCTCCCCTCACTTTTGTGAAGAGTATTAGGCCATAATCCACCACGGGGGCCAGATCCGGGTTGGTGGATCACATACATACCTCCGAAATAATTCTCGGGTAGGTATGTGGGTTTTCTCACGATGTTTTCCTTCACCGAAAAGCGAGTGATAATTACGTACATATGTTTTACAAGAAACACATTGGTACGTGCCCGCACTGGGATTTGAACTCACGACCTTCTGCTTGGATGGCGGACGTTCTCCCACTAGGCTACCACCGCTACCTTATTTACCTACTTACAATAATGTGAACCGTTACCAGGGATCACTCCGAAACTCCCCACGAGGGGGATTAGTGGATGGGGTGCAACGCAACCCTTACAAATCAAATTCTAAATGGTTACAATAAATAGGTACTTACGGCAATTTTTCTATTGTCCAACTGCGTATAGAAGTACTGTTTCACCCGCTTCATAAACGGAAAGGCGTTATATTCTATAAGCGTGTGGTTTACCAGCTTCACTCTATTAGATACGTTGCCTACGACCAAATGTGTGCCTTCAACGCGCAAAAACAGGGCTATTGCAACAAAAAATAGCACGCACAGCTTCATTTTGGAATTAGTTTTGAGTTTTACAAAAAATTACTATTTATTACTTGAAGTAAAACGCGTGCAAACTTCACTAAGTTCGATGTTGTAACTGAACCCGGGTCAGAAGCTATCGGTTTATTGATATTGTAAGGTTAAGCGATTTTCCTTGAGTGAGTAACTCAGCTCCATACAGGGCCGGATTAACCCTATTGGGGCCCCCAGGCAATGCAGTTCACGGGGCCCGTTTTGTTACATTTTAAAATATATTTTTTCCATTACAAAAGTCGAGTCCATCTCGTCTCCTTTTTTTTGCTTTCATTGAAATGATGAATAGACTATAGTTATAGATAAGTTATGATTCAGGTCTTATGATGGATTATTATCATTAATTTTCATAATTACTTAATTCGACGATCTCTGGGCCCAAACCACGACAATGTGGATGCCACAGAACGTCAAAAGACGGCGCGGCAGACCCAGGCGGTGATGGCGGGATGAGCTTGACTCCTTTTGCAACGACTGGACCACTAAAGCTCTCAACCGCGAGAAATGGAAAGAGGGAAGAGAGGCCTTTGCCCTGCAGTGGGATAAGCGTGGCTAATAACAACTTAATTCGAAGATTACGATGAAATTTTTATATGAATTTACAATTTAACATTTGCTTTTCAATATCTTCAATTGTTTTTATCGTTCATCGCTTCACTATTCATAAGTGACACGATTGGGCGGTTTTTACCCGGAAAATGCCAGTTCTTGGGGGAGACTGGAATTACGCGGGTGAACCCGCGGGGCGCAGCTAGTTTATAACATTGGTAGATGACTCAATCAGTATTCAGTACCTTAGCTCCAGCCACTTATAATCACTGACTCACATAGATACTATAAAAAAAACCGGCCCAGTGCGAGTCGGACTCGCGCACGAAGGTTCCGTACTTTGTTGTAAGGGAGCCCTCATTAAATATTAATATTATTTTAATTTATGTATTTATTTTTTATTGTTTTTTAGTATTTGTTGTTATAGTGGTACATCATCTGTGAAAATTTCAACTGTCACGGTTCATAAGATACAACCTGGTGACAGACAGCGAAGTCTTAGTAATAGGCAGTGACGTAGCGTGCCTTGGAGGGGCCCTGTACCAAAATTAGTTGGGGACCCCAAATGAAGGGTAAAGGGGTTTAGCTTACACACGTAAGGGGCCTCCGTAGCTCGGGGGCCCGTATCATTGAAACGGCTGATACGGCGGTAGCTACGCCTCTGGTAATAGGGTCCCGTTTTACTCTTTGGGAACCCTAAAAAATATTGTCATTGGTCGATCCATATTGTGTGTAGGCTGTATTTAAATAAACTAGTCATTCATTCTGAATCGCAATATCAATAATTGCGTAATAGTGAACAGTAGAGCTGTGCCCGCGACTTCGTTCGTGCCTACAGACATACAGTCACGCCTTTTCTCGTCAGGGTAGGCAGAGACTACACCTTTCCACATGCTACGATCCTGACACACATCTCTCGCTTCTTCCACTTTCATGTGTCCCTTCATACATGCTCGCCGGTTATAGATTTTTTTATTTGACTGAGTGACTAGACGAGCATGTCTTTCACCTGATGGTAAGCGCTATGCCTGCCTTATAACAGTCGCAGCACCACCCAGAACACTGTATTGCATAATCCTGCGCGGCACCCTACCCTGCCCTTTTTAAATAACCTCCTGTTCCTTTTTTAATACCTGAAATTTTCATTAAAATCTGTTGAGCCGTTTCGGAGCCTATTCGAGACAAACAGACAAACATTGTAAAAACCGTAATTTACGAACAGGCACCGCATAATTTTTTATTTATTTTTTGTATCTGTTATGGGTATGCGTAGCGCTAACCACCAGGTGAACAACTTGCTCGTCTCGACACTCAGATAAATAAAAAAAATTTGGTATTTATTTTGATATGACAGACGGACATTTCTATTTTAGTTTTGGTATAGATTTTAGGCAGTAAGATGTAGGCGTGCGTCCTTGAAGCAATTACCATTTCAAACGTTACTAAATCGTCACTGGGCATACGAGATTTTAGATCCGATGTCTCAGGGTGACGAGCGCAGTGCGCCGCGCAGGATTATTCAATGCAAAGATCAGGATGGCATTGTAACTGTTATGGGCAGGCGTAGCGCTTACCATCAGGTGAACGACTCGCTCGTCTCGTCACTCAGTCAAATATAAAAAAACTGAACGGATTTTGATGAAATTTAGTATAATATAAGTAGATATTTTAGATCCTGGAATAGAACATAAGATACTTTTTATCCCGTAAAATAACCATTCCTGGGGGATAATAGTCAATGCGGGTGCAACTGCGAGTAGTATAAATTGTTTTAAATATTAAATTTATGTGAACACGTGAACACAGGCCCTCGGAAAGTTTGCGCATGCAGTCACGAAGAAATGTTTTATTCTGCCTTGCCTTGTTCTCAGTAGGTGGGAAATAGTGGGAAATGCCAGGCGACCAACCCTAACCGTCCAAATCCTAACTCGCTTCCAAAATACGAATACTTTGACGCTTTCTGCGGCGACACTTCACGATGGCCGAGATAAATCGACACTACTGTAATGTTCCTACTGTTTGGACTTGTACTGTGACTTCTAATCTCGATGATCCAATTAATTGACGTAAGCTTCAGATTTCTAGGAATAACCGCGGTTGTTTGTCTTGTGATTCATTATTTCATGTAATTATATTATTCGTTTACGTAATCCACCAGCGTTTTACAATAGGAATATGCAATAAATAAGTGTGTGGAACTTCGATTTTAACCGACGTTTTGAATGGGACAAAATCACGTTCAAAGCTTCGGTTACATGCTAACATACGTTGAAGCTAATAAAAGCGCGTTAAGACCTTCAGGAGGCCTACCAAGACATCTTATAGCGATTCAATTGAAGACCTAAACTGAACCGCGTCGCATAATCGTACCGTGACGTCTTATTTTTTATATTGCTGCCATTTTCAAGAAAATGACTTATTAGCGACATAATTTAGGTTGCTGCCATTTTCCTCCTAAACTGGATCCAGTTTAGGAGGAAAATGGCAAAATATTATAAATGCGAAAGTTTGTGAGAATGGATGGATGCATGTTTGTTCCTCTTTCACGCAAAAACTACAAAACGGATCCGAATGAAATTTGGACCACAGATAGTTTATAACCAGGATTGAGTGATAGGGTACTTATTATCCCGATAGTATGTTCCCGTGGGACGAAACGGGAACTATTCGGGTGAAACCGCTTGGCGCAGCTAGTTTGTAAATAAAACACTTCATACGAAACACTTTTTATTAGTATAGCTACATTCATCACGTCCGAGTCGTAGAAAAATAGTGAACAATACACGGGTGTTCAACTGAACAAATGGTGTTCTACATATTGTGAAGGAATTAACTATGGCTACCTTGTACTTAACATTTAATTAAAGACTTGTTAGCTTAACCCTAATCACGTTTATTGACATGACAGATAACTTTATTTTGAGTGGGAAGGCATGTTTGCCGCTTGGGTAAATTTTTACATAATGCCAACGATGACGTCATCACCGGCAAATCAAGGCAAAATCGTATTTATTCAAAAATATGCGAAATTCGCTATTCTTTTTCGATAAAAGCTGTCGTTTTGTGATCTTTAAAAAAACATTAACAATATCCATTTCATTAAACTAAAACCAGATCCATCAAAATATAACATTTTGTCGAATATTAAATATGTCATTTAGCAAACAAAAAAAAGAGAATTTACTAATGCAAACTTATTATTTGCGGTTGGTGCAATAACCGCGTTTAAGGATCGAACGACAAAGTTTTTTAAATATTAGTAGTAATTTTGTCCTTTAACCTAGTTTGTCTTTTAGTTACGAGCAATAATGTTAGATGCTTTCTTAAAACCTACAAGTTTGGGACCCTCCGTGCACAAGTCCATGTCGCACTTGGCCGGTTTATTTAGACAAATCCGTATAAATTATGTTGTTTAATTCCATAAAAAATATTTATAAAGTTTCCATGGGTTATGCGAAGGCAATTTTTTCTACACATTTTTCCTTATGCCTAGCTTTTATTATGTAAAAAAGTACAATTAGTAACTACAACCAAATACAATATGCGCAATGGATATTGGCCGATCTGCGGGGCTATGCAGCACGGTGCGGATCAGCTCGAGTTCGTTTCATTTTGACGTTTGATTGCCACGGGACTTGTCATTTCAATACGAATGAAGAGTCCCGTGGCAATCAAACGTCAGAGCTGATCCGCACCGTGCTGCATAGCCCCGCTGAAGTGTCAGTGTCAGAGGCGTTCCAATAGAGTTTGAAAGGAACGTTCTGTGTGGCACTGTAGTTGTTATGGGCAGGCTCGTGGCGCTCACCATCGGGTGAACGACTTGCTCGTTGTTACTTAATACCATAAAAATATATATTATTGCCTGCACTTTCCATCTTCGTATCACATCTCGACATAGAACATTGACGGGTCGAAATGAGACAAAATTAAATAAGAAGATTCCTTCTTCTTAGTTTCACTTCTTACGTGTGTACACTATTACACACCGTTTTTCCCTCTATATATATATATGACACGTGTTTGATTCGAGTTCATAGTTTTAATTTAATCGCACTTCGCACATGGCACCGGCCTTAACACACTCGAAAGTTGTCATGCTGTCAAACCCGCCAATATCCGTTGCGCACACTATACAAACTCTTGGCCTTACTTCTAACAACCCTTCAAAGTTGAGAAAGTCATTTAACTTCTGCGCATAATAAAAATGTAGCGCGCAGACTTAAATAACGCTTGTTAACTTAACACGTTCACTGCTGAAAACACAACTGTCGTGTTTTTTATAACTTGCTGCGAGTGCGGGAAACGCAACTGTTGTGTTAGCTGTATGGGAAAACACTAGTGTTTTTATTGTTATTTGACTGAGTGACGAGACTAGCAAGGTGAGCGCTACGCCTGCCCAGCACACAGCACCACCCAGAACCCTGCATTGCATAATCCTGCGCGGCACTGTACCCTGAGACATCGGCTCTAAAGTCTCACACGCCCAGTAACTTGCCTGGAAACAGTGCCCTTCAACCGGAACACAGCAATGTTTGCACACTACTGCTAATGAATATCTGGCGGCGGTGCGGTACTTCCCCAGGCGGTCTCTTGCAGAAGAGGCCTCCCACTAATGTGCGCAGAGCCGCACCCGTGGCCAGACAAGAAAATCGGCTCAGCAGCGAACGTGTTAAGAGGGGTCTATTAGGGCCTATAACGTCGTTTTGGTCTACCATGAGCAACCGTGCATATTGAACACAATTCGTCTACAGCCGTACTACAGAGCGTTATATCGCGTGAGTTAGTTTCTTCCGCGTGGCGATGTCGCGCGAGGTGAGGACGCGGAGCCGCGTCGAGTCGGTCGCCGCGTACACTTCCGTAAGAGATATTGTAGTTTTCGACGATGGACATCTGAAATGGAAAACGGTTGTTTTCATTAATAGCCAGCTGCGCCCTGCGTGATTCCACGCTCGACTTGGGGTGTAAACTTGTGAATGCGTTACGAAAAGTGTGATCGGTCGAGGCGAATGGAAGTTTAAAGGCAGATATAAGTTAATGAAGATAGAAAGAGAGAGGTAAGTTTCGTATAATACTTTGGGGCAAGAGAGAGGTGCGAGCACACATTTTCTTTCTCTCTTCCTCACATAGCCAGTGCATGAAATACATATATATATATATATATATATATATACCTCAGCCAGTATCGTCTACTACTAACCCATATCATCCCACTGCTGAGCACAGGTCTCACTTTCACGAAGTGGATAAGCCCATAATCCAACACGGGTGCCCGGTCCAGATTATTGGATAACATACCTATCTCCGAAATAATTCTCGGGTATGTATGTGGGTAATTATCACTCGTTTTTCAGGTGAAGGAAAACATAGTGAGGAAACCCACATACCTACCCGAGAATTATTTCAGAGGTAGGTATGTTATCCACCAATCCGGACCGGGCCCCCATGGTGGATTATGGCCTAACCCTCCTCACGAATGTGAGAAGAGACCCGTGCTCAGCAGTGGGACATGATGATGATGTTAAATTGAGTACCGACCCGTTCCAAACACTAGGCCCCGCCTGCGGGCTGCCCTGCCTCCGCTTGGCCGCCAGCGCGCTTCGTATCAACTCATCGGCAAAACTCTTCATTGCCGATACTAAAACTGCGTGCACCGCACTGGAAGAGATATACATACATTATAATCTATATATATAAAAATGTTATGTTGGTTTGTGTACGCTTCAAAAACGCAAAAAGTTCTGCACCGATCGAGCTGAAATTGTAGCATGATATATAATCCGCATCAAGGATTGTTTTTATCTATTTTTTCATCAGTGACATATCAGCGAATGTGCGAATGTGTCTCAGCGAATCGTGCCAGGGCACAGCTAGTATATTATAATTATTAAAGGAATATATATTTTATAAATAAACATATATATTTGAGTATTATCCCACAGGAACCAATCATTTTTACTGGATAAAAAGTATCCTACATAGTAATCTAGGTATTAAACTATCTGTCTGCCAAATTTCATCCGAATCCGTTCAGTAGTTTTTGCGCGCAAGCGTAACAAACATACACCAATCTGATTTTTATTAACACGTTCACTACTGAAAATACACACGTCTGTGTTTTTATAATGTGCAAGCGAACGCGCCTGACGTGCGACCCCGGACTGCTGCATTGACAATTCTATCACACCATTGTGTGCGCCCGCACAGCTGATTGAGGTTTAGCTACGACACGACACCAGTAAACAGGAAACACAGACAGTGCGAGAAGAATAACAAAATTGCCATTAAAAAGCCAGTTCAGCAATAAATATAATTAAAAAAAAAATACTAGAATATACAACTTGAACATAGTTATCAATTTTCATACCACCTAGAACTAACTTCATGCTGTTAAATTTAGGTGTCGGTGTGCGCGCGCATCGTAAAAATTCACTCTCATCATTTTTCTGAATCGCGCCAAAAGAAGTATAACTTCAAAAATTGTTTCAGTGAACACTGTGTGTGAATTACTGGGCATCATGAGACTTTAGAGCCGATGTCTCAGGGTGACGAGCGCAGGATTTTGCAATGCAGTGTTCTGGGTGGCACTGTAACTGTTATGGGCAGGCGTAGCGCTTCAGGTAAACGACTTGCTCGACTTGTCACTCGGTCAAATATAAAAAAAAAAATTGGCCCTTGTTAATTTGGTCGAATATTGAATTTATCAATATTATTATTTATTTATTTTTTTAATCTACCCTCACCTGTAAGCGTATCCATTCCCCACATTCTCGTTCCTCAACTCCAATCCTATATCCTGGCACTTCTTCTCCACGAACATGAACTGCAGCCTGTCCTCCTCCCTCTCCACCGGAAGTACCTCCAGCCCCCCAACCTCCGGCCCCTCCTTTTTGACCTCCGCTCTGACATCCGTGTTCACTATGTCTATTTCCTCGTCGTCGGATATAACCAAGCTGTCGTTAGTTGATCTGTAAAATCATCATCATCCTTAACCTATATCGGTTCATTATTGAGCAACTAATACAATGGTGCCAGCGAGCTGATCTGATAGAGGCGGAACGTAGACAACGGAACTCCTCAGCGACTAACAGTAGAGTGATGGTGTTTGGACTCGTTTTGATAAGCTCGCAGTACCGAATACGCTCCTAAAAGCTTGTCTTTAAGCGGTGATGGATGGTGATGATGCTGACCTGTCCAGCTCGAAGTTGAAGGTTGTCATGGTGTTGATATCCTTCACGTTGGGGAAGGCCTCCTTGATGTTGGATTCCAGTTTTCTCATGTTCTCCAGGTCATTCCAGGAGGACCACTCGCTGCTTTCAGTCTGAAATAATATTATAAACTATTACCACGTGATTTTACCAAAGGAATTCCAGTTTTGCCGCAGGATACACTGTTTTTTTATTTCACTCACGCAATCAAATAAAATAAAAGTTATTCTGCAAAAAAAATAGTGACCTGAACGGGCATATATTCATTTCTAATAGGGTAGTGCCCATGCAGCCGGATGTACAGTAGTATTTGCTTCGTCCGCCATATTGTTTCAGAGTGCCGAAAGTGTTCTGTTAATATTCGTTGTATCATCTTCGCTCTTGACCACTGAAAAAAAAAAAACTTTTTATTGTACACCAAAAAGGTTAGAAGACATGGTAGTATCACTTGAACGACCTGGAGGCCTACCATGACGTCTTATAGCGATTTGGTTGAAAATGGCAGCAACATATAAAAACAAGACGTCACGGTACGATTATGCGACGCGGTTCAGTTTAGGTCTTCAATTGAATCTCAATAAGAGGTCATGGTAGGCCTCCTGCTCGTTACTTACCGATTCTAATTAAAAAAAATTTAGTTACCTCAATATTTCTTCTCTTAGCGAAATCCAATTTCCAATATTTCTCGCAGGTCTCCACGACAAATGGGAAATTCGTCGTGAAGTCCGGATCCCGCGCCTCGTCGCTGATCAAAGGGATGTTTTTTACTAAGTAATTAACAGCCGCCCTTACAGTAGAAAACCTATGCATAACCGAGCACAAACAACTAAACTTGGACTGTTCCTTTTTAATTTCCACTTCGCTGGCAACATTTTCAATTGTCCTACTTGGCAACACTGGTTTCGGTGCTGCCAGGTAACAGTGGTCGTTTTCTATATGCCCTAAATAAGGTTTGGACTTGTCGACTTTGTTATTTTCGCTTTTGAGCAAGCTTTTAACTTCCGGCTTCAGCAAGGATATGCCGCCACCAGCCTTTTTCCGTCTCACATTTTTTAACCCGTTGGATTTGATGGGACTTATTTTAGTTGTGGTGTTGTTAATTATAATTTCCTGTACTTTACTCAAATCTAATTCTCTATCCATTTCTAAATAGTAAATTTTCCCTGTTGTCGGATCAATGTATTTTACTATCCTCTTTTTGATTGAGCTCGGTTGATTAAAGATTTCATTCGGCACTTGTAGAATGCTGGCCGTTTTCTCCGTTACTATTTCAAGATCATCATTGCACTCTTTCACAGTTTCTGTTTCAGTTTCTATTGTTTCTATGTTATCTATGGGTATGGGCGTTTCTATAATTGTTTCTACGGTTTCTTTTTTCACTGGCTTTATTATCATTTCGTCGACATCTAGTTCGGTAGGTGCTTTAGTGAAGAAGTCCATCCAGTTGTCGTCCGCATTCTCTGTGGTTTCTTCGGTTTTGATTTCCGGTATCGTGTCTATTGGTGCGCTTGGCTGTATGTTTTGTAGTGTGGGTGCGTGGTCGTCTTCTTTGTATTCGAACGGTAGCATTTCTTTAGTACTGTAGAGCCAAACGTCCACTACTGTTTCTGAGCCTGAAATGTTAAAGTTAATGATAAGTTATTTATTTATTTATTATCATTTATTTATTTAAATGAGGAAGGTATGTCATCCAACAATACGGAGCGGGGAAAGTGAGGTGAGACCCGTGCTCTGCAGTGGGCCGATATGGGTTGATGATGGTTTTGCTTCTGTTAGTGAGTAACTAGCCGATTCAGTTTTATGGGGTAGTTGTAGGGCAGGGAGTAAGAAGAGTGCGGGGTCATAGGGGGAATGGAGTCAAGCAGGTCTTGCAGGGGTATGTGAGGGGGGAGTTGAGGTCAAAGGGGGTGGGAGGGGGTATGTTCTTCCACATTACCCAGCATCTGCATCCCGGTGTAGTTCCGGTCCAGCTTGATGCAGTGCTCTACGGCGGCGGGGCTGTTCCTGGCGGGCAGCGCGAACTGCAGCTCCACCCGCGCCGGGAACTCGCCCCACCCGCGCCGGCTGATGTGGAACGGGGGGCCGCTGGAAGTATACATTCAGATAAATAGTTTTATTTATATTAAGATTTAAGGAGTTCAAATCCCAACGCGGCACGTACCAATGTGTATATGTAAAAGCATAATTATTATGTGCGTAATTATCACTCGCTTTTCGGTGAAGGAAAACATACCAACCCGAGAATTATTTACCACCAGATATTATTCACCAATCCGGACCGGGCCCCCATGGTGGATTGAATGATGAATGGATGAAACCTCCTCACGAAAGTGAGGGAAGACCCGCGCTCAACAGTGGGACGATATGGGTTCTTGATGACGATGATGAGGATTTAAAAGAAGGAGAGGTACGAAAGACCCTGCTTCTAGACTAATTATATTTTTTAATTATAAATAGTTACATCACTGGCTGCCTTCCTTCTGCCAGATAACCTGGTAATAGTCTGACGTCTAGGGGGTAAGTGGAGAAGAGGAGATGATAAGAAGAAGAGCTGACTGAAGGAGCGAAGATGTGCAAAGCGAAAAATAGAGGTGAGAAGAGCGAAAAACAGGAGGTAACCTAAGAAGTGGGGGTGAGCGAAAGGGAAGTGGAGAGCGAAGAAGAGAGCTAAAGAAGGAGAGGAGTTCAGCGAGAAAGAGGCAGTGAGCAAAGGGGAGATGGAGAGCTAACGAAAAAAGGTGTGAGCGAAGGACATGTACAGAACCAAGGAGAGGGAGTGAGCGCGAAGAAGAAATTGAGAGTAAAATAGGGGGTGAGCGAAGAAGCGGTAGAGATCAGAGCGTGGTGAGCCAAGCGGGGGTGAAAACACAGACTCACTCGAGATGCACGACGTGGTGCGGCGCGTAGGAGTGGTGCAGCGTGACAGTGACAGCTGTCACCACGTGCGACAGGTCGGCGCACGCGGCCGGCCCGCGCACGTACAGCAGCCACTTGTGCGTGGAGCGGTCCAGCCGCGACGCCGCCGGGACGTACTTGGAAGTGTTGCCTGGAAGCGAGAGGGGGAATCGGGTACCGGACAATCAACGAAACTTCTTTACCTGGCTGAGAATCTCTCACCGTGGCTAAATATGGACCACAAACCTTCTGAGGACAGTGTACAGACACACAGTCACAGATGTGGACCCAGCGGTAAAAAGATACCAGATGATTTCTTTGCCGTGAGTTCCTTGCCTGTTCTTCTCAAATGGATGTGTTCCGAATCCGTTAAGTTCAAGGACGATTAATTCTCTATTTAATTGGTAAGTTAGTTCTTTTGTTTCGTGAATTTTTACTACCTAATATGAACGGTTCATCATATACAATGGCAGAGGTCCTTTGGTTAGATAGTTCAAAGTTAACTTTTATTAGTTGGCTAGTTATTTTAACAGCGTCTGTGACACAATTAGTGATGAGCCAACTGTGAAGCGTGTGGTTGCAGATTCGATTCACTCACAGTATTTGCTCTGAGTCTGCGTGTTTGTGGGAGCATGGTCCTCATAGTTCCTGATACTTCTACAGGGAATTCTAAATAGGGCTCTGGATTTATGTAGGTGATCATGACGCTTCTTTAATTCCCTATTCATAGGGCCTCATACCTATAACAATCCTGTACCGATGCTTCATCTTGTTCCTCGTAGCCTCGTCCAGGGTCACCACGTTGGAGATCTTGGGGTCGAGGCGGCGGGGCTGTTTCTTCAGCTGGCTGCAGACCGGGGTCTCCCGCTCGGGCCGCAGGGACTTGGTCGCGTCCGCCGATATCGTGTAGTTGCGCTTTTGGAGCATCGCCTGGGGAAGTATCAGGAATTATTAATATCTAACGTGATGCATACTCGACTGCTCTCACATGTTCAAGTTTAAATTTGTAGTGGTAGGCCTCTTCTACAGACTGCCTGGGAAAATTCCAGCTTTGCCACCAGCTGTAGTGTAAAAACAATACTATGTTTCGATTTGAAGGGCAAGTGAAATTACTGGGCGTATGAGACTTTGGAACTGATGTCTCAGGATCACGAGCGCAGTGCAGTGCCGCACAAGATTATCCAATGTAATGTTCAGAGTGGCACTGTTACTGTTATGGGCAGGCGTAGCGCTTACCATCAAGTGAACGACGTGATAAATTAAAAAAGTTTCTATGATGCTGCAAGCTTGATCAAGTCTGCATAATTGAAATTCGGTTTCTGCTTCAAGTGGACACTACATGCTCACTGATAGGCATACACCGTCAAGTCCACTGCAACCATCATGGTAAACTGAATCGTGTATGGCTGGTGTAACAATCATTTATCAGTTGGTACCCACTTATTGAGTATCCCATTTACCTCTGCATGAAACTCACCGAGTAATCCCTCCGAGTCTTGTTCCGGGGCCCGCGGCTGCGGAATATCTCATTGATGTCCACCGCCTGCTTGCCGAGGAGCTTCCGCACTGAGGGGTGGAGCTGCCGCTGACCCTCGCGGAGTATGCTCGCCACCTGTAACGGAAGACGGTTAAGGGTGAAGCTTGTTGATAGATTGAATGTTATTGACAAGATATAGTATTAAAAACAGCTATATTGACAAGATGAATCAGTCAAAACCAACCAAGAAAGAAGATTAACACAATGACTGTGTTCCGGTCGGAAGGGCACTGTTTCCAGTGAAATTACTGGGCATATGAGAGTTTAGAGCCAACGTCTCAGGGTGACGAGCGCAGTGCAGTGCTGTAATGGATAGTCTGGGTGGCACTGTAGCTGTAATAGGCAGGTGTGGAGTTTACCATCAGTTGAACAACTTCTTTGTCTTGTTACTTAGTAATATAATAAAAAGACTACTACAATGTCATTTCAATTTGCAGCAATGTGATACGTAAACTTACCTCCGCCCTGGCTCTGGGGTCCTTCTGGCCCGCAATCTCATCCTGTATTTGTCCATTGGACAGATGCAGCTTCTGATCCGAATAGTACCTGGTCACCAGCGAGTACCGTAGCCTGTGAAGCAGCCGTCTTGCTGTGGACATTCTGCAACATAGTTTTACACATTAACATAACATATAAAGAACCTGACTCCTACTTAAGACTTGGTGAGCAGGCTCTTTTCCGCAAACATTACTGTGTTCCAGTTTGAAGGGCACTGTTTCCAGTAGAATTGCTGGGTATATGAGACTTTAGAGCCGATGTCTCAGGGTGTAGAGTGCAGTGCAGTGCCATCGATTTACTCTCTTTGTGTGAGAGGGTGGTGGTTGCTACTCCTGCCGCTCAATGTCCTCCAGGAAGTCCAGTACCCTAACTAGAACTCCCTGTATCTGGTTAATCTGAGTAACTACGAGGACCATGGTCCTACAAACACATAGATTTACAGTAATACCTGTGGTTCACACAAATATATGCCCGGTGCGAGAATCACACTTATAATCTCACACTTAGAATATTTTTAAGGATATTTTTAATACTAGCTGCGCCTTGGGTTTCACCGGCATAATTCAAGTTTTCCCGCAATAACTTTCTTAACACTTCCACTGCTGAGCTGATTTTCTCGGCCTTGGATATCAGCCTGTTACGCAGTGAGCGTGTTAAAAGCAATATATTTTCTCCGTTTTTGCCACATTCTTCATTGATGCTCCACTCCTGTTGGCCGTAGCGTGATATTATATAGCCTATAACCTTCCTCAATAAATGGACTATTCAACACAAAAAGAAATTGTTCAATTCAAACCAGTAGTTCCTGAGATCCTAGCGTTCAAGCAAACAAACAAACAAACTCTTCAGCTTTATATATTAGAATAGATTTACAGCCTTACAAATGCAATTTGACATTTAGGTTAGAGAACTTTTTGGTGAACTGGTTAAACCTATTTCAATTCGAGGCGGTAATCAAAGTTAAATCACGTTTGCAAAAAGAACACAGTTCGAACTATGTTAAAAAAGACCGCCAAAACACACCGCAAAATTTGAGCGAAAATGTTCGCGCGTGGATATTCTTTTAACTGTTTTTCTGTGCCCTTAGAGCTGTAAGGGGCAAAAAGGGGTCCACAAAGGTGGCTCCAAGATTAAAACAACACTTACCGCTGATCAATATGCATTACTTCGCTTTCTCTGACTTCCAATTCATTCGAAAACTCCCGGCTAATGATCGACTTAATTTTCTCAACTTTCTCCGCTTCAGAGAGGCTCGGGGGCTCCTCCTTGACGCACGTAGCCGCTTCAGGGTAGTCAGGATCATGGTATTCCATGTTATGATCCATTTTGAAGTTATTTTTACGCTAAAAACGAGCGACGCCCTTTTGGCGTCTCAGCGCATAAACAGGTATTTCACTCTCACAGGCTTAACTTAGTTTTAAAAATTACGGCACTTTGGTATTCTTAAAATTATCACACTTTTTCACAGCTCCGATACATAGGTGGGAAAATTATTGTTGTCTGCAATAAATCAGAAAACAATTAAAAAATTAATAATATCCGCATTTGACAGGAGAAAGGTCAACAGCCGTTTCATTCATTCGGAAATTTTATATTTTTTTTTAGAAAGCGTTCCGTTTTGTTTTTCGCCCCCAATCAAAATCGAAGAGACTAAGCCTAGGTACGATGAGTCATTATTATTTTGATTTTGTTCATTTACAGCTGACGGACTGATGGTCATAATAGTTATTTCAGTTTTACTAGCTAATAGTAGTGTACTAGCTAGATGTAAATTACTAAATAGTAGGAATAATATACAATAATGAGGTAGATACATTATTAATCAGTCAAATATACCTACTTAACTAATTACAGAATGCCAAAACTATTCTTTTTTATATAAAAATAGTGAAAATCACACATCGTTTGCACAAATAATTATTACAACTAACTAATATGTCAACTAACTTGCAAATTATTATCCAAATGATAATATATTATTTAACTAGCCAGTTTTGCGATGAATAAGTGTGAATCAGTCTAAAAAAAAATAATCATGTGATGCCAAGACTTAAAAAAAAATCTCAGTCATAAAAACAACAGATTATAATAAATAATGGTGTAAAACAAACTGACAAATCAAAAGTGTCAAAAATGAAAAAAGAATGAACTGTGCCAGTGCCAGTGCGTTTCCAATTTATTTACACCTCACACAAAACAAAGACGAAATTTAACAAAAAAGGCAGAAGTAAGCTGCGTCGACCGCGATGTGAGGGCTCGGGACGAGCGCGCTCACATGTCCGACTCGCAAGCACCCGGCCCGCAGGCCATGACCGAACGGCGATCGTTCTTCTATCCCGACAGCAGCAGCGACACCGAGGAGTATCGGCAAGAGGAGGAGCGTCGCAGGCGGCTCTCGAAGCGTACTGGCCAGCACGTCCGCAACTCTGGTAGAATGATGGTGCCAAAACCCGCCAACTCGCCCTCCACGTCGGCTGACCCGCCCAAGAATGGAAAGGCGCTGGACGACCGTATCACCCTAGTGGTGGACCATACGCGGTTCGTGATGGACCCAGCACACTTCACGGCGCATCCTAATACTATGCTAGGAAGGATGTTTAGTTCTGGTGAGTACTTATCCATCATTATCGTCATTGGCCCACCGCTGAGCACGGCTCTCACCTCGCTTTCGTGAGGAGGATTAGGCCATAATACACCGCAGGGGCCCGATCTGGATTGGTGGATCACATACCTCCGAAAAGTTTATTGGATATGCGGGTTTCCTCACTATGTTTTTATTCAATGAAAAGTGAGTGATAATTATGTACATATGTGTTTACCAGAAACACATTGGTAAAAAATCAATGCTTTCACTGCTTATGTTTAATGTTCAAATCATATGTGTAAGTGTGTTATTCCATTAACACATTCACTGCTGAAGACACAACTCGTGTTTTTCATAACTTGCAGCGAGTGCGGGAAAACACAGCCGTTGTGTTTGTTGTATGGGAAAACATTATGGAGTGTGCAGAGCTGCACCTGTGGCTATACAAGAAAATCGGCTCATTAGGGAAAGTGTTAATTCAAAATTATAAAAGCATATAAGAGGTTTACTATAGTCAACCCCAATTCTGTTTCGCTCCCATGGACCTCTTGAAGGTTGTCGTGGACCCCTGGGGGACGATATAGACCACTTTGGGCGTCACTGGTCTAGTATGCATATTATATAGTTATAATTGTCATACCAAACAAAGGTTATCTTCATAATATCAAAGTCGTAAGGTTACCAGTATTCCTCAAGTGTATGTACAAATATTTACACAGATAAGTCAACAGTACTTTGTTATTGCAATAATGCATTTAATTTCATCACTTTTGTTAATAATGACGATAATAACGCGTCATGATCTCATACATAGACCCTGAGCCCTAGGACTCCCTGTATCTAGGGAATCTGGACCATGCTCCCACAAACACGCAGAATCAGAGCAAATATATGTGGTCTGAGCAAGTTTTGATCTGTGTGGTAATCGAACTGCAGTCTCACGTTTCACAATCAGCTGACCACCATGAGGCACGAGGAAAGTTAGCAGAATATGGATCCTCCTTGCGAAAGTGAGGGGAGACCCGTGCTCAGTAGTGGGCCGATTTATATATGGGTTGACTAGCTGCGCCCCGCGGTTTCACCCGCATAGTTCCTGTTCCCGCAGGAATATGGGGATAAAATATAGCCTATGTTACTCGCTGTCAATGTAGCTTTCCATTAGAGAAAATTAAGCCGAAACTTTACATATTCCTATACATACTTTCATCCCCTATATTTATTTTACCCCATTTATTTTTCAAGGGTAAAGTTTTACAAACTTTGAATGTCAAATATATTTATATCTAATCAAAAGCCTAAAAAATAAATTTCAAGCTTCTAGCTTCAAAAATGACGATACTTCCATACAAACTTTCATCCCCTATTTCAAACCCTTACAATGCATTTTTTGCGATAAAAAGTAGCCTATGTCCTTCCCTAGGCTCTAGACTATTTCTGTACCAAATTTCATTTCAATCGGTTCAGTAGTTCAGGCGTGAAAGAGCAACAGACAGATTTACTTTCGCATTTATAATATAAGTAAGGATGATGATGAATCCACCAATGATGGAGAAACTTAATTACTTTTTAATTTGTTTTGTTTTGACTAATATTGTAAGAATAATGTTGAATTTGGTATTGAATCGGGAAATTCCTGTAATGATAGTTGTAATAGAATAGAATAGAATAATATACTTTACTGTACACCAGTTCTCAAATACACAAGGTACGTGAACAAGGAATACAACTTATATAAAAAAAAAATTGCTGTAGTTTGCCCCTTTTTGTGATGATACGAACTGTACCTTAAGAATCCATCTCTGCAGGCCTAGAATTCACGCACCCCAACGAGCGCGGCGAGTACGAGGTCGCAGAAGGCATCTCTGCCACTGTGTTCCGGGCGATCTTGGAGTTCTACCGGGGGGGCAGCATCCGGTGCCCGCCCACTGTTTCCGTGCAGGAGCTGCGGGAGGCCTGCGACTACTTGCTGGTGCCGTTTGATGCTAATACTGTCCGATGCCAGGTACGTTTATATCTTTTGTAAGTAACAGATGAAACTCCATTATACGTAAAGATCAGTTGCTTTTCAGTGAAGAAAAACATTGTAAGGAAACCAATATGCTGGAGAATTATTTTGCAACTAGCTACGCCCCGCGGTTTCACTCGCGTAGTTCCCGGTTTGTCCCACGGGGACATACTATCTGGGTAAAAAGTACCCCATTACTCAATCCTGGTTATAAACTATCTGCGTTCCAAATTTCATTCGAATCCGTTCAGTAGTTTTTGCATGCAAGAGGAACAAACATCCATCCATCCATTCTTGCAAACTTTCGCATTTATAATATTAGTAGATCTCAGCATCGTCCTCACGAGTACTGGGCAGTGTGCAGGGCGGTGATGATGATGATGATGATATGTTTGCAGAATCTACGGGGACTTTTGCATGAGCTATCCAACGAGGGCGCCAGGAGACAGTTCGAGGCGTTTCTAGAGAGACTCATTCTGCCCCTGATGGTGGAGTCAGCGCAGCGTGGAGACAGGTAGGTGGTTATGCAATGCTAAGTTCTGGGTGGCTTACCACCACCCACCACCTGTTATAGGCAGGCGTGGGGCTTAGCATCAGGTGAACAACTACCTCTTCTCGTTACCAAGTGAAATAAAAAAGTAATCACGTAAACAACACGAATTGATAATCACCTTTTTTGAAATCGGTTAAAATGTGACACTGATTGTAGATTTGAAAAAACAAAAAAAAACACTCAGAGTTGGCTTTTTAGAACTGTCAAATTATTTCTTTATCAACCCCTTCTGTATGTAATTTCCAGAGAGTGCCATGTGGTGGTGCTACTGGACGAGGACTCCGTGGAGTGGGACGAGCAGTACCCTCCGCAGATGGGAGACGAGTACAGCCAAACCGTGCTGTCCACACCCTTGTACCGGTTCTTCAAGTATATAGAGAACAGGTACGTACTAGCACCAAATAAATCGGTCATCTTTGACCAGAATATGTTATCTCCAATTGGATATAACACGTTCTAGTCGCAATCTAGAGAAAAATATAGGAAGTACTTACTCGCAACTCGGCCTGGGCTGTTTTCAACCTTAGAAATGCAGAGCACTTGCGGGAAAACTGGAATTATGCAGGTGAAACTGTGGGGCGCTGCTAGTAAAATATACAGTTCTAGTAATAAGGTACTGACTGACTCCTTCCTGATCCTGATCTCCTTTACCATTATTATTGTTATTTATCCGGGCCGGCCCCCAGTGGTGGATTATGGCCTAACCCTTCGCACTTATATGAGGGGAGACCCGTGCTCAGCAGTGGGACAATATGGGTTGATGATGATGATAATGACATATTATATAAATTATACAAAGATTCCTTAAATTGAATAGGCTTGAGTGGTGATGATTACGATGATTATGATACCTAAACTTTCCAGAGACGTAGCTAAGCAAGTGATGAAAGAACGAGGCCTAAAGAAAATCCGCCTCGGGGTGGAAGGCTATCCGACCTACAAGGAGAAGGTGCGCAACCGGCCCGGGGGCCGCGCTGAGGTCATCTACAACTACGTGCAGCGGCCCTTCATCCACATGTCCTGGGAGAAGGAGGAGGCCAAGAGTCGCCATGTAGACTTCCAGTGCTTCAAGTCCAAGTCCGTGACTAACCTGGCCGAGGCGACCGCTGATCCGGTCATCGGTGAGTTTGTCCTCTAAGTAACCTGAGGAATCTATAGGCCGCAACTGCAGTAACAAAACGACTTAAAAAGTCGCAAAATGTCTTGTCTCAGTACTTCACCTTTGCCAGATATTCATCCGCCAAGCTGTAGTGTGAAAACATTGTTGTGTTCCGGCTTGAAGGGCACTGTTTCTAGCGAAATTATTGGGCATATGAGGCTTTAGAAGTCATATCTCAGGGTGACGAGCACAGTGCAGTGCCACTCAGGATTATACAATCCAGGGTTCTGAGTTGTGACGTGACGCTTACCATCACGTGAAGGACTTGCTGAAATCGCAGTCAAAGAAAAAAAAATTATGGAAACAAATTAATTCAGTTTTTGTTTTGGCAGTTTTGATACCAATTACTGCGAGATTTACGACTGTCGCAAGTTTGTTGTGAGATTCGTAATAAGGCAGTGTCATTTACACCAAGGACGCTGACAACTTGATACACGCGGTCTATACAGTTTTCTCGTTCTCTTTCCAGAACTGGCCGGTGGGCCGCCGCCCGCCGATGAAGTGGCTCCTCCCCCCGCACCGCCCCCTGAAGAGGAATGACCCTAGAAATACTTGGCATTGCACACTACTACACACTATTTGTAGAAGCATGGTCCTCGTACTTTCTGCTTCCCTAGATACAGGGAATCCTAGGTAAAATTTCGTTCGTCGCGTTTCCCGAGGGGGCGAAGAGTGGGCTGCTGAAAGCCACTTTGCTACGATGAATGTTGGATCAGGCATGAAGGATAAGATTGAGGAGTTACGCGAGATGATGAATAAAAGACGGATTGATGTTCTTTGTGTGAATGAGAGCAGGCGGAAAGGATGTGACGCCACCACGCGCGGACCCTACACAGCCTACTGGTCTGGAGTTCCAGGAACCAGTGGAGGGTGTCAGGGAGTTGGTGTACTGTTTTCCGCTGGGATCGTAGCATGTGGAAGGATGTAGTCTCTGCCTATCCTATGGAGAAAGGCGTGACCGTGTGTAATGTACATTTTTGTCTATGGTTGAGTCCCGCCATTTTGGCGCTGTATGTCGTAGCGGATGTTATGTGAACTAAAGTTAGTAATAAAGGATGATGTTGTAAAATTACTGAAAATATTGGGCTTGCAGGATATAGAAGTCTAGAATTGTAGAATGTCGTTGAAGATTCTAGAATCGAAAAATTCTTGTCGTAGAATCTAATATAACTACTATACTGGGTATAATCTCGTATTGTAATATAGGTAATGGGTAAAGCCTCTCCCGCACAGGCGTGATATTCCTAGTGTCCCACACAGGTGTCAAATACGGATAATTATTTATTGGAACTGTGTGTTTAGTTGTGAAACTTGAACCACTTTTTATAATGATCCAAAGTCGTTCAGTTTTTATACTGAAGGCCGTTTTTATTTTGTTTTAGCAGAGATCAAATAAATAGTAGATTGTATCACAAGGGAACAAAATAATGTATTTACGGCGAGAGCGATTTTTTGAATCCAGAGCGAAGCGTAGGATTCTATAGTACTTAGGATTCTTTTTAATTAAACAGTGTTCCAAATTCAAAATTCATTTCATCACTGGAATGACCCACTTTGTTCGCACTTATCGAGGAGCAAAATGCTTCTTTTCGAATACATGGGATGAAAAATATATTCCATTTTACTCATACATTATACTTAATTAAAAAAAATATTTAACCGGGTACTTATAAAATTGTAACAAACTTGTTTTTATTAAATTAAATGGTTCAATATTATGTTATGGTGTTTTATTTTTATACTAGCTAAGCCCCGCGGTTTTACCCACGTAGAGTATTAGAATACCTACCTACGGGAACCGTGAATCTTTACTTGATAAAAAGTAAGTGATGAAAGTGGAAGAAGCGAAAGAGCTGTCAGGATCGTAGCCTGTGGAAAGATGTAGTCTCTGCCTACCCAAAGGGAAAAGGCGTGACGGTATTTATGTATAAAAAGTATATTTTGTCTTAATCCAGGTAATAAACTATCCGTATTTCATCCAAATCCGTTCAGCCATTTTTGCGTGATTCAGTAACAACCACAAACTTCCACATTTATATTACTAGCTGCGCCCCGCGGTTTCACCCGCGTAGTTCCCGTTCCTGTGGGAATACAGGGATAAAATATAGCCTATGTGACTCGCTGATAATGTAGCTTTCTATTCGTGAAAGAATTTTTAAAATCGGTTCTGTAGTTTAGGTGTGAAAGCGTGACAAACAAACAAACCCACATTCGCATTTATGATATTATGTTAGGATAGTCGGACTAGCTATTTACCCGTGACTTTGTTCACATTTTCAAGAGACTTGAAAAAAGGTGAGTGGCACTGTACAGGCTTAGGGCTTACTATCAGGTGAACGAATTGGCCGTCTCGCCACTCACTGAAATAAAAAAAAAATTAGAGCCTCAGAGCCTCAAAATCTTAACCCAGGCCTAGATTTTGGTACACAGATGTCCATAATTAAAAATATTATGTGTGTGTGTGTTTGTTAAGAAATAGGAGAAGAATCTGAATAAAACAAAACAATTATGTCAATAAGTAATTTATTTTAGAAACAATTTTTTTTTTTCAATAATATAGCATTTAGGATTTCCGTTTAAGCCTTCGCGCGTCGGTGGAATCTTTTGTGTGTCCACGCGACGCTCGAGGGGTTTAACCTGTTCTTATTCTAGAAATAAAATTCAACACAGTTTGATTGTGTTTTGAAGACATTGTATTTTGAACGCTAGATGTCGCCATTACTTATTGTGAAATCATAGTTTTAAATTTAAAGTATGGTTTCACAAAAAAAAAATTATCTTAGATTTATTAATTCAAATTTTGTTTTCTTGACAGGTTTGCACTTTAGAAGCTATTTAGTGATATGAAGGTTCTGTACTAAAAGGTGAAGACAGTTTGAATATGAAAAAAAAAAATATATACCCTGTTAACACTTTCACTGCTGAGCCGTTTTGCTTTTTTAGCCACGGGTGCGGCTCCGCACACTCCACAGTGTTTTCCCATACAACAAACACAACAGTTGTGTTCTCAGCACTGACCGTGTTAAGAACGTAAAAACTTAATCAAAAACATAACCCCCCTGTTGGGCAGTCGGGTAAGTATAATCAGTATTCTCCGATGAGTTTATGTGTCTCCTAATATTGTAAAGCCGACACATTCGTTTCTTTAATTTTACTGTGTGACGAGATGAGGCAGTCGTTCACCTGATGGTAAGCGCTACGCCTGCCCAAGGTTGTTACATCAATTTAAAATAGAATTTTTACAATGGGCCGTATTGCTGTGGAAATAAGGTCACTTTCATTGTCGAATAGTATGAAATAAGTAACGAAGTCAGCTTATTTTCGTAAGCGAGCTTTGGCGCTTATTTTGGAAAGCGTTTTTTTAAACGTTAGTCGTTTAAACGTCCACGTCTATAAATCACATTTGCACACGCGCCAAATCCGTGTGTAAGTAAAGTAAACAAAGATACTAGCCAACCGAAAAAAAAAACAATCCGCTAGTATGAAGGTTCATACAAATCGTTTGTCTGTTACATTTGGGCCTGTAGTGTTGACTGTCGGCGATTGCGGGGACGCGGCGCGGGGGTCGAGTGTCCATTCTGTATGTCGACGCTAGAAAGCGTAAACGCTGTAACCCTTTGACCGACCCGAAAATACTTTTTTTACATATTTGGAAACAAACGCTGTAACCCACATTTCAACGTCCCCTAGGAACTTTAGGATATAACCAAGGTAGCAGTATTGTAGCTATGTATGAAACACACCAAATATCCAAAATTTACGTTTTTAGGTCGACTAGATATTGAGTTATGATTTTTTTTCAACAAAGAAAAAGTTTTTTGGCTCTGGTGAACAATTTTGCGTTTCAAGGTTACAGCGTTTACGCTTTCTAGCGTCGATGTAATACTATATTTATTTAGGCGCTTAAGTGTGTTTAAAACGTTCACTGCTGAAACCACAACGGTCGCGTTTCTCATAACTTGCCGCGAGTGCGGGAAACACAACTGTTGTGTTTGTTGTATGGGAAAACACAATGGAGTGTGCAGAGCCGCACCCGTGGCTAGACAAGAAAATGGGCTCAGGAGTCGAAGTGTTAAACAATTTTCTCCTCACTGATTTTTACCCGACTACGGTGAAGCAAAACTGAGGGTAATTTTTTTGGTTATGTAGGCACATGAGGGTTAGTTTATGGAAATAAAATACTAAACACACTAGGCAAGATATTTAACAGGCGGCTTGAACGCGCGTCTTAAACGCTACTTTGTTTGATAAAGTTAATTTTGAAAGTTTCGAGCGCGTGTCCACATTTCAAGCATTTGTGAAGATGCGTTCCTATGTTGAAAGTGAGAGAGGTTATCCATATCAGCCCACGGCTACGTCATGCGCCGCTTTAAGTATATAGCTTATCTTTTGACGTGACAACGTCTAATAAATCGATGAACGCCGGCTGCATGCACGAAAAAGTTGACACATTGTCCCGTAACGCTCATTGTACGCTTGCGCCGCATCTATCTCTCTTCTCTTCTTGACAGGTTAATTATTCTTGCATTTTAAAAATCTGATTACCAGTATAATTTCAAGTATTTATTCTTTTATTATTAAAAAATGATTCAATTTTATTCATAAAAGTATGCAATCATTTCATCAATGTTCTTATGACGTTGTCACGTTAAAATATCGTCCGTAAACCAACTTTACAGACAACCAATTATTCGTTGATATTTTTCATTGAAAGAAAATCCTTGGTTTTTTTTTGTGTTTTGTTTCGTTCTAGTTTTCCCTGGTCTGGTTTTTCAATAGAATAGTTCAATAGTCTACTTTTTGGGAAGTACAGATATTTCTATCTAACATTTAATACAAAAGTTACGTATCTCACGCTTCGTCAGATATATAATCACATGTTCAGTATCGAACCACATTTGTACTGCTAAAATTACAAGCTTTTTTTTCTAAATAGGCTCATAATACCCATTTTACGTCACGATACTTACAATAGTTTAAATATTTTCTATCCCTTATTTTGGAACGAAGTTCCTTGTCGCACGGTACGGACTTGGCGGATGGAGGTTAAGATAAAGTTTAGTTTTCGTCACGTCTCTTTAGTATATACGGTTATCCATATTTTGAAAATTATATTATATTATCTAATTTTTAATAATATATTACGAAAGGAACTTCGTTCCAACTGTGTTCAACGACACTTACGCATTTTTTTAATAAATAAAAGTTGTTTCAAATATCGTCTAGATAAAATGTCATCTATTATAGGTCACTTTACTTACATGTAAATGAAATACTTCTGTAAATACATTTCCTTATTTTTTTTACTTGTCTATTATTTGATAGCCTTACGTATAACTTTTTAGTTTAGCACGTCAATTAATTACTGCGCAGTACATTTTTGTACTGCGCAGCAATTAATTTAATGAACTTTAATGCCTTAACACGTTCACTGCTGAAAACAGAACTATTGTTTTTAAAAGTTGCCGCGAGGACGGGAAAACACAACTATTGTGTTAGCGGTACGGGAAAACACTGGTGTGTGCAGCGCCGCACCCGTGGCTAGACAAGAAAATCGGCTCAGCAGTCGTAAGTGTTAAATAATTCTGCATAAATGACTAGCTTTACTTTAACACTTTCACTGCTGAGCCGATTTTCTTGTCTAGCCACGGGTGCGGCTGTGCACACTCCATAGTTTTCCCATACAAAAAACGCAAGAGTTGTTTTTTCCCGCACTCGCAGCAAGTTATGAAAAACACGACAGTTGTGTTCTCAGCGCTAAAGGCGTTCAGAGCCGATTATAAGTAAGGCCGTTGGCTAATAGAAACTACCAAAAAGAAAACGATCAACAAAATACCAGATTTTACTTATTTTTATTAATTTTTTTTATCTGCCTGCAAAATTTTCAATGACACGTCGCGATGACAATTTTTTTTATTTCTACAAAACGCAGGTCGGTCCGAACTATAACAGCGGCGCCAGAGGAAGACACTCCAATACATCTGGAATAAAGAAAAAATAAAAAAAACACGCGTTGTATTGTCATTGGTCCTCAATACGGGAGCAAATTTTGAAGTTAACACGTTGACTGCTGAAACACACCTGTTGTGTTAGCGCAGCTTACGTGCCGGCTGTGCGGCGAAACACAGACGTGTGTGTGTAACGCGGCGCTACTACAGTGCGGCTCACACAGACGGCACGCCAGTGCTGGAAAACACACACGTTCCGTAACGGTGCCTAAATGGAAAAACCGGTTCAGCATCATAGCCGGTATATAAATATAAAAATAGAGGCGGGGTCACCTGACTTTGATCCCCTAACAATAGGACGACCTGGCTTTGATCCCCTAGGAGTGAGAGGACCCGTCCTTGACTCCTGGAGCGGGATGACTTGGCTTTGCTCACCTGGGGAGGGGCTACGATCCCTCCTGGGAGTGGGACAGCCTGGGCTCAGCATAATGTTACCGTAAAACCAGAACACTGATTTTCTATAGTGACCTTTTGGAAGCACAGACCGTCGCGTAGTAGTGCGCCTACGCGGGCTGCGGCTGCGGCGTGAGGAGGGCGGCGGGGGCGGCGGCGGGCGCGGGGGGCGCGGCCGGGTCCTTGCTGGCGCGGCCGCTGCGCTCGAGGCGGATCTTGTCGCCGCTCATGATGGCCTTGATGTCATCCGCATCGAGGGTCTCGTATCTGAGAGGAGAATGATTATTTATGCATTAAAGTATACCCATCTATTTATATTGCCAATTAACGAGACTAGCAGCCGGTTTCTGTAACTTATGTTAAATTTAACAGCAGATTAGTTCCTGATTCCCTAGTTACAGGAAGTCCTTAGGGGTCAGGATCTATGCATGAGATCGTTGGTGATTCAAAGACTACACGTACTTGAGTAAAGCTTCCGCCAACGCCTTGTGTTCCTTGGAGTGCATTTTGAGGATCGCCTTCGCGCGCTCGTAGCTGTCCGACAGAATCTTCTTAATTTCACCATCCATCTGACATACAATAAAAAATAATAGAAATATCTTTACATAAATATCTTTTTTATTTTTTCTTATCATCATCATCATCTCAGCACGTATCAACCCACTGTTGGGTATAAGGCCTCCTCTCCTTCCCGACACTTATTCCGGTCCTGTGCGAGACGTATCCACTGCCTTCCGACTAACTCGACAAGGTCGTCCGACCAGCGGGCTGGTGGTCTGCACCCTTATAATATCTTAAATTGTTTTGTTATAGTTTTTAAATCACCTTTGTTCTGTGGCGTTTCAATAAAGAGTTTATCTATCTATGTATATTTTGTAAGTAATTGAAAGTGAAAATATCTCACCAATTCATTAGTGTAGGGTCCTAATTGCTCTTGCTGCGATGAGTTCTTCGGGATTTCTAACGCGCGAAGACCGACCTGCAGACAAACACAATAGTATAAAAAAATTAAAAAATAATACATACACACAGTGACGCCTTTCTCCCGTTGCGATATGCAGAGACTACATCTCTCCACACGCTACGATCCCAGCGGGAAGCAGTACACACAACTCCCTGACACCCCTCCACCCTCTCTAAATTAGTTAGAAAACACCAAAAAATACCTTATCTCATTACAATACGGTACCTTTTCGCTCATTCCCCACTCCCGCACCATATGGACCGCTATTGAAGTCGCCTGTTTTAAATCTGATGATGCTCCTGGAAATAAAAATGATGATATTACATATAAATTTAATTATTTTTAATGTTACTAAGTAACGAGACGAACAAGGCGTTCACTAGATGGTAAGCGCCACGGCTGCCCATAACAGCGGCACTGCACGACGCTCGTCACTCTGAAACATCGGTTATAAAGTCTCATATGCTCAGTAATGTCGCTGGGAACAGTGTCCTTCAAACCGGAACACGGGACAACGGACATTTCCCTTTCAAATGGTGACTCGTGCCTGAATCTGGCACCGGAAAAGGAAATGCCAGAGAATTATTTCAGAATGTGATCCCCGAATCCGGACCGGTTCTCCATGGTGGATTATGGCCTAATACTCTTCTTTGCGAGATGCGCCCCGTGCTCAGCAGTTGGCGCATCTGAGAGTTCTGCTGAGGCGGTAATGTTCTGAATATGAATGATGATTGGAGATCGACTCACCCGATGTGATTTTGTCTGGTCCAAAGATGAGTTCCTCGGCTGCTCGGCCACCCATCATGGTGTCCATCATGGCCAATAACTGCTGCTTTGTCACGTGATATCTGTCAAAAACAAATACTAATAGAAGATATCTTTAAATGAGCAATTCTTGTATATTCCTAGCTAGATCGATTTATCGCCCCCGAAACCCCCTATATACTAAATTTCATGAAAATCGTTGGAGCCCATTCCGAGATTCCAATTATTATATATATATATATATATATATATATAATAATTGGAATCTCGGAATCATTTTTAGAAAATGTCATAAAAAAAAAAACCAAGCAAAGCTCGGTCATCCAGGTACTACTAATAGAAGAGTCCAGTTGCAGTAGTCCCTTGGTCTGCAAAATCGAGATTTACAATAGAGAGAAGAGAGAGACAGAAAAAATTTAACACGTTCACCGCTGAAAGCACACACGTCTGTCAAAATCGATCCAAAAGTATTGATTAACACTTTGAATTCTGAGCCGTTTTGTTTGTCTAGCCACGGCTGCGGCTCTGCACGCGCCATAGTGTTTTCCCATACAACAAACATAACAGTTGTGTTTTAGCGTACTCGCGGCAAGTTATGAAAAACACGACAGTTGTGTTCTCAGCAGTGAAAGTGTGTTAACTCAATTTCATTAAAATCCGTTTAGCCACGAAGAGAGGACACAGACACAATCACAAAATTTGCAATTTTTTTTTTAATAACCTATTCTGTCCCACTGCTGGGCACAGGTCTCCCACATCTCCTGCCACACAATGGATGCCTGAAAAAGGGCGTAGGCGCCGGGGCAGGCCAAGAAAACGCTGGCGTGACGATCTTGATACATACGAACCAAGTTGGTCCGACGTGGCATTTATTGTGTTTTATTTTTTTAAGTGAGATGGGCTCGGATGTCGCTGGCGAATTTTAACTTTGGCTCAAATTAGATTAAAAAAAAAAAAAAAAAAAAACTTTAGCTCGTTGTTAATAATTGAGTATAAACCAGCAGTGGACGAGTATAGGCCGATGAGGATGATGATGCTGACAAACCTCTCCTTAGCGGGAATGTACGCCGTGTGACCGAGAGAAGGCCCGCGCGGCATAATGGTCACTTTGTGTAGAGGGTGGGAGTCCTGCAAAAAAAAAAAAACAACTCGGTCACTTACATAGATCTGACCCCTAACTAGGATCTAGGGAAGCTATGTATCTAGGGAGTCAGCAACTTTTGTAGTGGGAGGCCTCTACTGCAAGAGAACGCCTGGGGAAGTACCACAGTTCCACAATCTTTACCAGATATTCATCCGCCAAGCAGTAGTGTGCAAACATTCCGGTTTAAAGGGCACTGTTTCCAGCGACATTGCTAGGCATACGAGAGTTAAGAGCCGGCACTACGGCCGCGTGTAGTGCGGCGCCGCACCTTGGTGTAGTAGGCGACGACGGCGTGTCCGCCCTCGTGGTACGCCGTGATGGTGTTGGCCTCCTCGTCCGGCAGCCGCGCGCGCCGCTCCGGCCCCATCAGCACCTGGCGGCAGTGGACAGAGTCTTTAGATAGGGGAAGCTGATTATAAGACTTTGACTGCTGAACCGGTTTTTACATTTCGGCACTGTTTTCCAGCATTGGCGTGCCGTCTGTGTGAGCCGCACTGTAGTAGCGCCGCGTTACACACACACACACACGTTTGTTTTCATAAATTTACGGCAACCGAAAACGAGCCTGGCGTGCGATACCACACTGCTGTATTGTCAATTTTATCACACCAGTTGTGTGCGCCCGCACAGCTGATTGAGTTTAGTTAGGACGCAACGCCAGTAAACAGGAAACACACACGCGATGTATAGCATAAATAAATAAATAAATAAATTACCTTGTCCCGAGCGCCTTCTAGGTACTTCATTGTGACTACTTTAGCGCCATCTATCGCCGCTCTGAAGAACAAAACAGTGAATAATTAAACTTAAATGTACGTCCTATCCTACTAATATCACAAATGTGAAAGTTTGTGAGGATGGATGGATATTTGTTCCTCTTTCACGCCGAAACTACTGAACGGATTTGGATGAAATTTGGCACAGAGACAGTTTATTTCCTGGATTACTACGTAGGATACTTTTTATCCCAATAAATTTACAGTTCCTGTGGGATAATAATCATATTTACAAAGTGGAGTCCGTGAAAAGACATCATATCGATTTTTGTGACAGTTGTTCTCAGTTGAATGTCTTCCGTATCAGGGCTCACATTGAGTGCTCCAATGGTCCCTTTATGAGTGCCCCCCTCGGACCCACGATGTGCACCTAGGTCCCATATGAGTCCCCTCGGGCCCACGACGCGAGTGACCCTGGGGCCGCACGTACTTGAGCGCCGCCTGGTTGACCATGCTCTCGAGGTCGGCGCCGGTGAAGCCCGTGGTGCCGCGCGCCAGGCTGTCCACGTCCACCAGCTCGTGGCGCACGCGCGCCAGGTACAGCTGCAGGATCTCGCAGCGCCCGCCGTAGTCCGGCGTCGGCACCACCACCTGCGGAGGCGGCCCGGCCCGGTCATCGTACGTGGCGGGCGGGGATAATGTGTGGTGGGTGGGAATAATGTGTGGTGGGTGGGAATAATGTGTGGTGGATGGGAATAATGTGTGGTGGATGGGAATAATGTGTGGTGGATGGGAATAATGTGTGGTGGGTGGGAATAATAAATGGTGTTGCTGCCATTTTCAAGCTAAACTGGGTCCACTTTAGGTTGAAAATGGCAGCAACCTAAATTAAGTCTCTAATAAGCCATGAATCGCTATAAGATGTCATGGTATGCCTCCAGTACTCACCTCGACATCGAACCTCCCGGGCCTCAGCAGCGCTTGGTCGAGGTCGTCCCTCCTGTTGGTGGCGCCCAGGACGATCACGCCTTCGTTTTGATGGAACCCATCCATTTCTGATAACAACTGATTTATTGTCTGCAAAAGAAATGGACACTTTCAAAATACAATATAATACACAAAAATCATGGAACTCGCGTCATCGTCACCGAACGCTTTATCTATATATATAAAATTGTTATGTTGGTTTGTGTACGCTTCAAAAACTCAAAAAGTTCTGCACGGATCGAGCTGAAATTTTAGCATGATATATAATCCGCATCAAGGATTGTTTTTATCTATTTTTTTCATCAGTGACATATCAGCGAATGTGCGAATGTGCCACAGCGAAGCGTGGCAGGGCACAGCTAGTAATTTATATAAAATAAAATATGTGTACTTTATGGGTGAATAAAAAAATTTAAAAAAATGAGCAAAAAAACTAAAAATTCTTATCACAAATCAAGTTCTTTCTTATAAATTGCCCCGCATGTTTTTATTTAATTTAACAATATATTGATAGAACGAAATAAATCATTTATTAAAATAATAATAAGCCGATAATAAGTAAGACCTTAAGTTACCTGGTTAGCGTATGGATGCAGGACACTGTTGGTTCTCTTGGCGCCCACCGAGTCAATCTCGTCTATGAATATGACGCACGGCGCTCGCTCTTTGGCTGCCTCTGTAACAATTCATATTCATATTAAGCTGGGTCCACATGTGTGACCGTGACTCCGTCACCGTGACGCGGTCTCGGTACCGTGTATGCTAAATTTGGATAATACATTTTACCGCAACCGCCTCAGGAAATCCCCGAGAAGATCGTTGCGTGACGTTAGATCGGGACTCCGTGTCTGTAACAAATCACAAGCAGCACCAACAACCACAATCCGCCGACTGCTCAGCAAGGGTCTCCATTCAACTTTTCTGAGGAGGATTAGGCCATAACAATACAATGTGACCAATACTCGTGACAAAACTTGTCAACACTTGTGTTTAGTCAAACGTGAGGTGGCGGGTTCGAATCCCGCACAGAAGATTTGTGTGAACCACAAGTACTTGCTCTGAGCCTAGGTGGACAATGCTCCTCGTAGGTCCTGATTCCCTAGACACAGGGAATCCTAGTTAAGAGATCGGGATCTATGTATGTGAACGTGACGCGTTATTTATTTATCTCTTACGGTCACGGTACTATTACCGTGACCGTCACATCGTCACATCGTCACCGTACACATCTATATGTGTACACAGCTTTAGCAAAGTGAGAACCCCACTTGTAACATTGTTATAGACTACTTACTGAACAGATCCCTGACTCTCCGGGCCCCCTGCCCGACCAGTATCTCGTCGAACTCTGGCCCCGCGGCGTGGTAGAAGGGGACCCCGGCCTCGCCCGCCACCGCGCGCGCCAACAACGTCTTGCCAGTGCCGGGGGGGCCCACTAGGAGCACCCCCTTGGGTAACTTGCCCCCGAGGCTTGAGAACTTTTCTGGGGACTTTAGGAATTCAACCTGCGGAGGAATAATACCAGTTAATTTGTGATGAGTTGTGAACCATTAAGTTAGGGATTCGGTCTAGCCCATCCTTGAATCGGCACATGAAAGGGAAACTATCTTTCTAAAACTTAAACCATAGTCAAGTTTATAATGTTGTATTTTGTATTGAGCCAGTCGGTAGGGGTCGACATAGCCGAACATACCTCAATCGAAACGAGGCCTTTTACAGAAAGGCTAACGTATCTATAACCGGCGTGCATGTATGAAGTATGAAGGGACTCATGAAATTGGAAGAAGCGAAAGAGGGTGTGTCAGGATCGTAGCATGTGGAAAGCCAGAGACCAGTTGGGGAAGTACCACACCTCTGCCAGATATTCATCCGCCAAACAGTAGTGTGCAAACAATACAGTGTTCCGATTTGAAGGGCACTGTTTCCAGCGAAATTAATGGGCATAGGAAACTTAGCACCAATGTCTCAGGGTGACGAGTGCAGTGCAGTGCCGCGCAAGGTTATGCAATGCAAAGTGCTGGGTAGCACTGTAATTGTTATGGGCAGGCGTAGCGCTTACCCTCGGGTGCACGACTAGCTCGTCTCGTATGTATGTATGTATGTACTCACAATATCCTTAAGCTCCTGCTTGGCCTCGTCAGCTCCCTTGACGTCATCGAAGGTGACGGCGATGTCCTCCGGGTCCACCTCCGTCTGGCTGCCGAGCTGAATCCTGCGCATGTAGGCCCAGCGGGCGCTGGTTATTGGGCACACTGGCGCGTGACACACAAACACAGTAACGAAATTAAAAAAAAAGCGGTGTGGCTGTGTCTTGGGTGTTTTACGTAAATACGAAAACGTCGTAGCTTCTCCGAGCCAAAATTAATACTGAACGGAAATTATGTAACGCAGCGAAAAAGCTCAAAATGGCGGCGCTTCCCCCTCCGCCTCGCGCGGTGCGTCCAGCCCTAACTCGATGTAACGAGTTCTTTAATCCGTTAGCTATTGAATGGTGTAATTAGATTTTGTTATTGTCAGTTTTCTAAATGGCCTCTCACTATGGAAACAAACATAACATGTTGACTGCTGAACCGGTTTTTACATTTGGGCACCGTTACGGACCGTGTGTTTTACAGCAATGGCGTGCCGTCTGTGTGAGCCGCACTGTAGTAGCGCCGCGTTAAACGCACACGTCTGTGTTTCCAGCAGTGAACGCGGCAAAGAGAAAAGGTCACGTCATAAATTTACGATCCTATTTTTTTAAGTACTTTTATCTATATAATATGTATCTAGACTAGTTCGTAAAATTAAATAAAGGTGGGTCGTTACCGGAACACGGTGCCGGAGACTGACGCCATGAGAGACACGAAGATGGCCAGGAACAGCACGATGGTGAGGAGTTGCTGCACCAGCTTCAGGTACTTGGAGGCCTTCGTGCCCCGCAGGTTGTCTGGATGTGAACCTGTGGAGGGGGGGGATTACATTATCTCCTTAGGGAATCAGGAACTACAAGGACCACAGTCTCAAAAATTCAGGGCAAAACCTGTAGTTAACAAAATATTCACTCTATGCGGGAATCGAACCTGCAATCTTACTTTTCGAAGTTGGCTCATCAGTTACTTACGCTATGGGGGCCGTCAAAAATTACAGTCACTAATATTGAAATTTTTTGCATATCGACGCTAGAAAGCGTAAACTCTGTAACCCTTTGACCGACCCGAAAATACTTTTTTTACATATTTGGAAACAAACCCACATTTCAACGTCCCCTAGGATTTTTATGATAAAACCAAGGTAGCAGTATTGTAGCTTTGTATGTAACACACCAAATATCCAAAATTTACGTTTTTAGGTCGAGTAGATATTGAGTTATGATTTAAAAAAAAAAAAAAAAAGTTTGGTGAACAATTTTGCGTTTCAAGGTTACAGCGTTTACGCTTTCTAGCGTCGATATGAAAACTGTCACCATCAACTACTTTGACCGTGAAAATTATTGTTAGGCCTAGGCTATAGTGCCCCTCCTCCCCGTCTCTTACCAGCAAGGTACCCCTCCGCGAAGGCGATTTTAATCTTGTCTTTCTGTTGATGTGTGAGAGAATGCGCCTCCTCTGATAGCAAGCGCTCGAGCCGAGGCGCCGACTCCACGGTGTTGAGAGCGTGCTTGTCCCCGCCATCCCCGCCTAAACCTAGGCAAATACCAAAAAAAAGATTACAATAATATTACAAAGGACTGCCCAACGGTTTCACCCGCGTTAACTGTTATTCCACAGGAACCGTAGTCGCAAAAATAGTGCAGTTACAAGTCAAGCACTTAAATCTCATATACATACGAGAAAAAAAAAAACATATATATATAAACTAATAATTAACTAATTATGGGTTGGGTTAGAAGAATGATCGGAAAAAGGAATGTTTGAAAAAGCATTACACCTCTCGATACATCACAATCCTCACTCAACATGACAAATTCTAAGATATGTTACCTATGTAGTGTTGAATGAACACTTTAACAGCTGAGTGAGCAGATTTTCTTGCCTAGCTACGTTTTTCTTGTTACGGATCAGCACACACCGTTGTGTTTTCAGCAGCAAATGTGTTCAGCTACGTACATACATGAGAGATATGTAGCTGCAACACCAAACTGTATCCCCAATTCGTTATCATGACTTTTCTCGATTCCCTCCCATTACGGAAGAAAATTAAAAGAGCTATCCACATCAGTAGTCTACTGTTTACCTACTGCATAAGCATACTAACCGAAGAACTTACGTAGTCGGTTCAGCAGGTTGGGGTTCCGTTTGAGGTCTGCATGGACACTCCTCTCCGTCTTGAACCCTCGCACTTGTATGTTGTACTTGAAGGTGGAATTGGTGCTCTGAGATAGCAAAGCTATGAAGTTGTCTGTTAGCGTAAACCTGGAATTACATAAACGTATATCTATAGCATATTATCACGCTTCATTATTGTCATATGTCAATGTTGGTAGGTTATTTATCAAGATAGATTTAGCTAGTGTGAAGGTACATTTCTACTTTATTAATAAATAAGGTTGATTATGTGGGTAGTAACAAAACCATATGGCATCCTTACTTTTCTGTAATGGCTACCTAGCTGAATACACGATTTACATTTCACAATGTGTTTTAATTAACTTCAGAACTTAATAGTGGCGACGTTTGGTAAAAAATGTTAAAAATGGACAGTAAAGCAGTGAAATTTGATGAGTTTAACCCGCAAACGGACAATTGGGACATTTATCTCGATCGTTTGAAATTTTGCTTCGAGGCGAATGGCATCGTTTTGGATGGCGCTAAACGAGCTAATTTCTTCACAGTATGTGGTTCGCGAGTATACGAAACTCTGCTCGCGTTGATCACGCCAAAGCGAGCCAGTGATGTGAATTTTGCGGAAATACAAACAATCCTTACGAAACATTTTAGCCCAAAACCGAACGAAATCTCAGTGTCATTTAAGTTTTACAAACGGGATCAAAAACGTGACGAATTCGCCTCGGACTATATAGCGCAACTCCGAAAACTAAGTGCGGGCTGCAATTTTGCAGACTTAGAGAGAATGTTACGCGACAGACTGGTTTGCGGTATGCGGGATGATAAACTTCAGTACGAACTATTGAAACGTGACAATTTAACGTATCAGTGTGTGGTGGACGCTATGTTGTCAGCTGAGAGCGCGGGGCGTGACGCCCGTATGATCCAGGACGCGGCCGGCGCCGGCGCCGGCGCCTCGCCGCCCTTGTTGTCGCCGCCGAGCACTACGCAGCACGCCGCTGCCGAGCCGATGGACATTAATGCGGTTCAATCGAAGAACATCACTCGCTTGTGCTACCGTTGCGGTGACCGCCACGCTGGAGAATGTCGTTTTGCGAATACAGTGTGTCGGTATTGTAAAAAAAAGGGACACTTAGAAAAAATATGTTTGAGCAAGAGAAGAAACTCTAATCGAGACGTGAATTTTACTGCTGAGCCGGAATACCATTTGAACGGAGTCTACTGCGTACAGGGCACCAGCCGTGTACCGCCCTACGAAGTGGCGGTGTCGCTCGCAGGCATGCCGGTCCGCATGCAGGTGGACACGGGCGCTAGTTTCTCTATCATCAACGAACGCACTTGGCAGTCGCTGCGCGTCCGCTTGCCGCGCGGGCGTGTTACACTGCGCCCCACCGGGCTATCGCTGCGCACCTGGACCGAGACACCCGTCTGTCTCCTGGGACAAGTATCGTTGCCGGTGCAATATAATACAGTCGTGCGCGACCTCAACGTCATCGTCGCTAAAGGAAACGGGCCAAACCTTCTGGGCCGCGATTGGTTCACACCGCTCAACATAACCATGAAGATTAACTTCGTTGCGAATGAAAATAACTTCGAAATCGATCGACTGATGACTAGTCACAGGGAAGTATTTCAAGACGGACTCGGTACTTACCGTGGTCAACCTGTAGCGATTCATCTAAAAGCGGGCGCGATACCGAAATTTCTAAAAGCCAGACCTGTTCCGTACGCCATCAAAGGTAGAGTAGAAGAAGAGATAGACAGACTGCAACGTGAAGGAGTACTACGACCGACTTCTTACTCGGAGTGGGCTACACCGGTTGTGCCGATAGTGAAGAAATCGGGGGAGATTAGACTGTGCGGTGACTACCGCAGCACGGTCAATGAAGCGACCGAATCGGATACCTATCCTATGCCGACAGCAAATGAAGTTTTCGCTACCGTCGCCGGAGGGAATTTTTTCTCAACTTTGGACCTGGACCGTGCTTACACCCAAGTAATCGTCGATGAAGACGCGTCAAAGCTATTAACTTTGAACACCTGCAAGGGCCTGTACACCGTACATCGATTAGCGTTTGGAGTGAAGGCGTCCCCGGGGATATTTCAGCGTTTAATGACATCCTTGTTAGCTGGTATCCCAGGAATAGCGGTCCTGATTGATGACATTATTGTGAGTGGCTGTACGATGCAGGAAATGCAGGAAAGACTGGACACGGTTCTGGGACGCATCGGTCGTGCTGGGCTACGCCTTAATAAACACAAATGCAGATTCGCTAAAAAGCAAGTAGAATTCCTTGGGTTTGTCATCGACGCAGAAGGCATACACCCCGCACCAAGCAAAGTGGAAGCGATCGCGAACACTCCCAAGCCCAAGAACAAACAGGAACTTCAAGCATTTCTCGGCCTATACAACTTTTACGAAAGATTCGTACCGCAAAAAGCGACAATATTAGAGCCACTACACAGATTGTTGGAGAAAGCACAGACGTGGAAGTGGACAGAACGTGAACAACAGGCATTCGACACGGCGAAACGTCTCATCACATTCGACTTAACGCTGGTACACTATGACTTACAGAAGCCACTAGTGCTTACGTGCGACAGCTCGGAATACGGTGTCGGTGCAGTGTTGTCTCATGAGATGGATGATGGACAGGAACGTCCAATAGCTATGGCGTCAAGGACACTACATTCACATGAACGGCGTTATTCTCAGCTGGATAAAGAGGCTACGTCTATTATGTTTGGTATTACCAAATACCATAATTATCTTATGGGAAGACATTTCCGTATAGTGACCGACCACAAACCATTATTGGGCATATTTGATCCTAAAAAGCCTATGCCTAATATGTTATCACCGCGATTAACTAGAATTGCCATCGCTTTGACATCTCACAGCTATGAAATAGCATATAAACCGGGAGCGCAAATTGGTTTTGCAGACAGTCTCAGTCGCTGGCCACAACCAGTACCGGAGGAGCCTGAACAACAGCTCAGCGAAATTTTATTAATGGCTGAAACACCGGAGGACTTCCCTTACGACGTGGAACACATAGCAGCTGAAACGAAGCGTGACAAAACATTATCGCGAGTCATCTACTACGTACAACGCGGCTGGCCCGCTAAAGTAACCGACAATGACCTACGACCATTTTGGTTGAATCGTTTGGAACTATCACTGCAAGGCGACTGTATATTGTTGGGCTGTCGTGTGGTGGTGCCTAACTCACTTCGCCAAGCGGTGTTGAGAATGCTACACAGAACACATTCGGGAATAGTTCACACTAAGGCGCTGGCCAGGAGCTATGTGTGGTGGCCATACCTCAATGAAGACATCGAATCTCTGGTAGGCAGTTGCACTAAATGTCTAGCACACTGTCACATGCCCCCGAAGACCACCCACGAATGGATAACACCAACGAGACCCTGGTCAAGAATCCACATAGATTTTGCTGGACCGTTCCACAATAGAAATTTTTTGATTATTGTGGACGCGTACTCCCGTTGGCCCGAATTATTTATGGTAAACAATACCACTTCGGCCACAGTTATTAAACACTTGAGAATGGTGTTTGCTACACACGGGCTGTGTGATGTGGTGGTGTCTGACAATGGCACAAGTTTCCTATCTAGCGAGACAAAACAGTTCTTCGAAGCTAATAATATCCGTCATGTGACTACAGCACCATATCATCCAGCTACAAACGGGTTGGCGGAACGAATGGTTCAAACTGTCAAAGATAAACTGCGAAAAATGGACGACATGACATGGGACATAAGAATCCCAAATCTGCTGCTGGGACTTCGTGTCACACCATGCTCTACAACAAATAAGACACCGGCAGAATTACTGATGAACAGACGCTTACGCACACTACTGGACACTATACACCCAGACAATCTGCAACATAAAAGGACTGAGAAACAGATAAACAATAACAGCGAGAAAAAAGCTAGAGAGGCAAATGTTGGCCAGAATGTTATGTATCGGAATTTTAGTACAGCGGGTGCTAGGTGGTTACCTGGCAAAGTATTTGACAAAAGTGGTCCATCAAGCTATAGGATTGAAACAGAGAAGGGTACGATGATTAACCGTCACATCGACCAACTAATAAAAAAGACATCTGCAGAGTCCAGGCCTCAGGAGGGAGAGATAATACTGGCAGATCCAGTGACAGATGGACAAATACAGTCAGACAGTAAATTTGGAAATGACGAGACTAATATACCAGATAGTCAGGAATCAGATATCATTATTGAGATTCCAGATGCTGGCAAATGGGCGGATTTGTTAGGGATACCACCAGAGACACCTTCGACCGCACCAGGAAAAATTAAACATAAGTTAGAGTTGCACTCTAAAACTCCATATGAAAGACAGAAAGATAACCTCTATTTGTGCTAGAGATGTTAGGATATTTATATTGGTATATTAGTGTATGATGATTGAGGAACTACAGTTAAATTACTTTTTGTTACAAGAATATGTATATTATTATATAATTATTGTCATTGATTGTTATATCATACTTATGGGGGAGGTATGTCATATGTCAATGTTGGTAGGTTATTTATCAAGATAGATTTAGCTAGTGTGAAGGTACATTTCTACTTTATTAATAAATAAGGTTGATTATGTGGGTAGTAACAAAACCATATGGCATCCTTACTTTTCTGTAATGGCTACCTAGCTGAATACACGATTTACATTTCACAATGTGTTTTAATTAACTTCAGAACTTAATAATTATCATCAACCCGTATCCGCCTGCTGGTCTCACCTCACTTTCATGAGGAAGATCAGATCGTAATCCACCACGAGGATCCAGTCAGGATTGGTGGATTACATACCTCTGTAGTAATTCTTCACCACATGAATTGGTGCTGAGTCTAGGTGTTTATGGGTGTTCTCTAACGGGCGTATTTCTGTAGCGCTAGTTGAGTCAATGGAGTTTTCCTTTTCATGTGCGAGATTCAGGCATGAGTCGCCACTTGAAAGGGAAATATCCTTTTTCTAACTCAAACCATAATTAGATAATAATCATTAGTTTCATAGATCATAATATTTTGACTTATTTTTTTGTATTTCTATACTTATGTATAAGATATTATTATTGATGTGTAAAAGTGCAATATTTTGCCTATTTACAATAAATTATTTGAGTTTGAGTTTGAGTTTGGAGCATAGTCCTCGTGGGAGTGGAACTCTTTGCTTGCCGGAGTCTGTGCTTCCCGATAGTTATAACCTGGGAGTCTTCCAAGGCACGAGTTAACAGATTACTTCTAGGTAAGCGTGCACCATCATAGACCTCACTTACCATCAGGTGAGATAGTGGTCGAATGCGAACATATTAATAATAATTAAAAAAAGTAGGTCCTGATTCCCTAGATACATGGAATCTTAGAATAGAAAACTCTTTATTGTACATCAGAAACAAAAATAAACACAGCACAGAAAAATTACAATAGGTCAACAAGGGTAGTATAATGGGCGGTCTTATCACTGAAAGCGATTTCTTCTAGACAACCTTTGGATGGACAGTAAAAAACATTTTTCGATAGTAGGGTGGGTGGCGTACTTACAGTATTTAATAAACACAATACATTTAATACTTATGTTTTAATAATACACATACACACTATCTATATATATAAAAATGTTATGTTGGTTTGTGTACGCTTCAAAAACTCAAAAAGTTCTGCACCGATCGAGCTGAAATTTCAGCATGATGTATAATCCGCATCAAGGATTGTTTTTATCTATTTTTTTCATCAGTGACATATCAGCAAATGTGTGAATGTGCCAAAGCGAAGCGTGCCAGGGTACAGCTAGAATTTAATAAATAGTAAAAATAATAATATCTTAGTTTGGGGTCAGGTTCTATGTATGTAATTGTAATGCATTATTTTTTTAATTTTAACTAGGTGTTACCACAAAATGCAGTTAGTAAATAATAAACACGTTGAAAGAGCTTGTTTAGGTTCTAGAAATAATAATGTGAGTGACCTTATCACTCTCACGCATGTTATCAGTGACTGCTTTACTGCGATGGATTTAATATGGTGTTGTTGACCTTTCCAGATAAAAACTAAATTCAAATGGATTCACTAAAAACTAAGCTACTGAACTGATTTCGATGAAATTTGTATGGGACATATTTGAACATATATAATTTACAACTTTGACTGCTGAGCTGATTTTCTTGTCTTGTCTTGTCTTCTCTTGTCACACACATAGCTATAATATATATTAATATAAATTATAGCATTTGTTTTTCCACACTAGTGGGAAGTTATAAAAAACACAACAGTTGTGTTTTCAGCAGTGAATGTGTTAATCTTTTTTTTTGAAGTTAACAATATTTGCTTATGATACTAACCTTGGTGTCCGGTCACGTAAGTCGACAGTAACAGCAGGTACTTCCCAACCATTCTTGTTCTTTTCAAATGACTCTGAAGACACATAGGACACCTTCCTCACCGAGGACAGCTGGTTGAGACGCTGCAGCGGCCGCCGCGACAGCGTCAAAAGGCTCCTCAGGTCAATCATACGCATTTCTGCCAGGACATTTTTGTCAAAGTTTCGGTAACTCTCTTCCGAACTGGCGCGGCAAATTGCTGCCTCTAGGGCCACAGACGAAGCTTCCTTTCCCCTCACATTGTTATTTTCTCTCCCGCTCTGCTTTCTGTGCTTGAATAAACTCGAATATCGTGACGATAACTGACTAAAACTAACTAAAATCTGCAATGACACAAAGGTTATGTTGAATGACGAAACATTTTACAACCTATCTTCTTCTGTACGGTTTAAAGAAGCTGCCGAAGGAATATTACCTGGTTTTGACTGTTTAATGAATTCAATGAGAACATGTTACATGTAGATGATCTGTTTTTATTTTTTTATGATGTGCACTCGAAAATTTTGTAGGCTCTTACGTCAAACACAATTTTCTAAGAAGAAAATAATAATATAGTGCTGGGTCGTGCGCCTACTTCACTACTCGACTAATAGACAAAGCTAACTTATTTAATCGGCATAATACTTCCTTCAGGGTATGACTCAATATTCCGAGATAATCAAACATTTAACACAGGTTAAACACAGAATAAACTCCAAATATTTAATAATGAGTTATTGAATTTACTGATTACATTTTTTTATAAAATAAATCAGCAAAGCTATAGGTCATCTGTGAGGACACCTACAATCTACAAGGTTCACTAAGAACTGACAACTTGTATACAATTTCCACCATCGTTATGATTACTATTTACTTAACATTATAATTGAAAAGACTATAGAAGAAAATAATATCCTTCAATACCATTTAAAATATTAACGCCTGAGATTCTGATTCGAGTTAGTTGTTCTTTGTTTCTTGATACACCACACCACTAGATCCAACTATAAATTGTCTATGAATGCACGTTCAGAAAAATTAAAACTGTAAAAAAAAATGCTCGTTTACTTATTTTGATTTGTTTTTGAGGCATTTTAACTAATAACTTGTTTTTGGTAATAAGTTAATAATTTGATTCAACTTATGTTGTTGATAATTTGTAATTAAGGCGCCAAATATATATTATATCAATTCTGAAAAGATACAGTCACTATGAAAGATTTTTGCCCTTAGGCTTTTTGAACAGTACTGATGTAGTTTGATTTCTGTTTTGTCTATGCTATATTTTGGACAGTAAAATCCAAAATGGCGACGAGCGATGACGAGCCTATGCATTTATATGAAGTTTTTCAAAACTGTTTCAATAAAATAGCAAATAAACAACAAGGTGAGTGAGAAAATGCATACCGCGGTCCGTCTTGCGTTCCTCGAACATTCTATCGCGTTAAAGTGAAGTGTTTCATTGTGAAAATCGACCAAAGTGTTTGCGTGTTATGCCATTCCAGTGTTAAAAGCAACAGCATTTTTTCAAAATACTCCCGAATAATACAACCTACACGTATTTAGCGTTGCGATCAAGATTCTACGATGATTAGCGCGTGTGTTTGGGGTGTTTGGAAACGCATTGAGTGCCACAATAAGGCTACAAAGGGTATGTTTTGATCAGGCAGCAGATATCATGTGCCTGTACCATTGTGCTGCTGTAAATTCAATATGAAACTGAATTGTTTCGATGGATTTATTTACTTTGACGTCCTCTCTGACGCTGTAATCAGGTAATCGGATAGTTTTATCGTCGGATAATTTTGCAGTAGTATCAATTTTGAATGTTTATTTGGTCAAAATTGTTTTCGAATGCAACTTTTTTAGCTTACAATCAACAATACGTATCAATGGTTAGATCATTGAAGACTCGTCAGTTTTAGCAGGTTTTTATAGGTGATAGGCGATTTTATGTTCGTTTCGCGTCTATGTTTACAGCATAGTGTTTATTTACACTATTTGGACGTTCGTTATATGAATTTATGAAGCAGCCTAAAAACGTAGTCGCGAAGGTAAATAGCCCTTACTAACCTTAAAACTGTAGACCACCAGAGTTCATTAAAACAAGTTTTTTGAATGCACCTCTTTGTGTAGTAGTCAGAACTGACAGTATAGCCTCTAGGTGCAATGTGCTGTAGGTTAGAACTCCTCTATTTGTATCAGTTTCAATGCTCCGGAGTAAGGGGGCACTTTATTTGGTATACAATATATTATGTATATACCTTATGAACCTACTTAATTAAACTATAAGAGAATAATGTTTATAACTTTTATACGTCATTTCATTCATTGTTTGTATAAATAAATAGACATAATGCATCACAATCATATATGTAGATCCTGACCCCTAACTGGAACTCCCTGTATATAGGGAATCAGGAATTATGAAGACCATGGTCCTGCAAACATCTAGACGAAACTTCTCTATGGTTGTGGTTAGTATGAAACTTCTGAAAAATTTGTAAAACTATAATCCTAATGCAGCCTACGTGTGATTAGCTGACTGTTAAGTGTGAAGTTGCGGGTTCGATTCCCACGTATAGCAAAGATTTGTATGTACCACAGGTATTTGCTCGGTCTCGAGTGATTGTGGGAGCACTGTCCTCGTAGTTCCCCATTCCCTAGATACAGGGAATACTAGTTAGGGGTCAGGGTCAATGAATGTGATTGTGACATGTTATAAAAGAATAATACTGTTGAAAATAGTTCTAAATGCGTACATTGAAATAAACGCCTATAAATGTCTAGGTATGAATAATAAACTGGTCCTAATCTATCAACGTGTAATGAAAACATTAGAGCGGTATCATAAAAATTGTACATACATGGCTCCAGTTACTGCAAGGCTGTTTGATTGTCACAATAATATTGATTGACTGTAACGGCTCGCTTGGTAACCTACTTGAAGTTGACAACACGTTGACAGCTGAAAAAACACACATTTGTGTTTTTTATAATGTAACGGCAAGCAAAAAACACGCCCGGCGTGCGAGCCCCCACTGCTGTATTGACAATTTTATCACAACAGATGCGTGCGCCCGCACAGTTGATTGAGTTTAGTTATGACACAACACCAGTAAACAGTAAATACACACGTGGCATGAAGATTCGCAAAAGTGCCAAAGGAAACACAAATGCGTTAACACTTTGACTGCTGAGCCGATTTTTTTGGCTAGCCACGGGTGCTGATCTGCACACACCGTCGTGTTTTCCCAGCTAACATCACAGTTGTGTTTTCTCGTGCTCGGGGGAAGTTATGAAAATCACCACAGTTGTGTTTTTAGCAGTGAATGTGTTAGAAGTTTTTAAACTTTTGTGAACTAAACTCATATTTGCTAGACACAAATGAGTCTTATTTGCACACCCATTAGTTTCGAAATATAATTTTGACTGTCTATGACATTTCGATCAAGTTACATTGACAGTTGTCCTGAGAAGCCTCAAAGATTTGTCATAAGTTTTTTATTTGATTCAGTTACGAGCGAAGCATTTTGTTCACCCAATGGTAAGCGCTATGCCTGCCCATAACAGTTACAGTGCCACCTAAAACTTTACATTGCATGATCATTTGCGGCACTGCACTGCGCTCGTCACACCAGAGACATTGGTTATAAGTCTCATAATTATGCCCAGTGATTTCGCTGGAAACAGTGCCCTTCAAACCGGAACACAGTATTGTTTGCAGTCTACTGCTTGGCTGATGAAAATCTGGCAAAGATGTGGTACTTCCCAAGGCGGACTCTTGCAGAAGAGGCCTACCATTACTATCTATAGACTGCTAAAAAGTAACCTATACGTTTGGCTTTGCCGTAGTGGGGTAATAACTATGAGAAAGTATGTCACATTTTCATACTCGACTGTGCTAACCTCTACGCTCAAAATAATAAAAAACTAAGCATGGAATATAAACAAGAGCATGACTAAATCTATGTGTACACCGTGCTACATATTAGCTGCCGCACTTGTATAAATATTGAGTGTCAATACCACTAGTGTGAATACGTAGCAAGGGGATACTATGTTGGTAGTGGGAGGCCTCTTCTGCATGAGCTGCCTGGGGAAGTACCACACCTTTGCCAGATATTCATCCGCTAAGCATTGTGAAAACATCACGGTGTTCCAGTTTGAAGGGCATTGTTTCCAGGGACGTTACTGGGCATATGAGACTTTAGAGCCGATATCTCAGGGTGAAGAATGCAGTGCAGTGCTGCGCAGGATTATGCAATGCAAAGTTCTGGGTGGCACTGTAACTGTTATGGGCAGGCGTAGCTCTTATCGTCACGTGAACGAGTTGCTCATCTCGTCACTCCAGTCCCTTCTACTATACTAATGACTCATTATGGTTTGAGTTGCTGTAGCATTGCAGTTTTACATAATCACTAGCTATGCAGCTGGTCTCCGGCTCTGCCATAGTTGATCAGGGGCGGCCGGTGCGGATTGGTGGATCACCTCTGAAATAATTCTTTGACATGTGGGTTTCCATAATATCTACCACACTTATTTTCCATATTAATAACCCCATAAAGTTAACCCGTCATTTCCCGCCCAGAAACGCCGAAGTCATAAACTATATTTTTAGTTTAAATGATTCATTAGAATTAGACAATCATTTATTTGTATAGGCCGTTTTAAATATGACTTGTTCAAGCCACGCAATGGCTGGGTTCATCATCATCATCATCATCATCATAATCATCAACCCATATCAACCCATTACCCATTGCTGAGCACGGGTCTCTCCTCACTCGTGAGAAGGATGGCTTCCTGACTGTGTTCATGACAGTAAAAGCACTTCTTTTGGCATTATGTGTTTTTTTTCATTTGACTGTGTGACTAGACGAGTAAGTCGTTCACCTGATGGTAAGCGCTACGCCTGTTCATAACAGTTACAGTGCCACCCAGAATTTTGCATTGCGTAATTCTGCGCGGCACTTTACTGCGCTCGTCACCCTGAGACATCGGCTCTAAAGTCTCATATGCCCAGTAATTTAGCTGGAAACAGTGCCCTTCGACACAGTATTGTTTGCACACTACTTCTTGGCGGATGAATATCTGGCAAAGGTTCCCCAGGCGGACTCTTGCAGAAGAAGCCTCGCACTACAATATGTGTGTGTAATTAGCCGAACATATTACGCGACCGAAAGGAAAGACAACCCGCTAGTATCAAGGTTAATACTAACCCGTTTGTTAAAGTTAACCGTCGCGCTTATTGTCCCGATGGTTGCGGGTAGAGGTGCGGGGACGCGGATCGCGCGGGACGGAGTGTCCATTCTGTATGTTGTATTAATTATTCTGTGACGGAAGTGCAAAGAAATAAAAACTTCTATCGTTTTTGGAAGCCACTCTCGCTACTAACCCACTGTCCCACAGAGGTCGCTCTAACACGGTAACAGATTAAATTATAGTCTACGAGCCAACCCAGTTACTCATTAGGGTTCTGTATTGCGAAGCGACAAATTGTGAATTTTGTGTTTCCAGTAAAATTACTGGGCGTTAGACTTTACAACTAATGTCTTAGTTAGGGTGACGAGCGCAGTGCAGCGCGAAAATATGCAACGTAAAGTTTTGGGTGGTTTTGGGCTGGGTGGTGACTGCTAGCGCGACCCCATCTTGCCCCACCTCGATGGAGGAACTGCTCAGAGTAGGTTTTAGTGGGTTCGAGTGCCACACACCGCCCGGCGGTGGGGATAGTGCGACGGCATTTCCCCCCCCTCAAAAAAAATAAAGAAAGTTGGACGGAACTCAGAGAGCGATCGGCTCGACCCGCACCTCACCCGATTTTCTCAAGCGATCGAATTGACGAGCGCCTATCGCGTAAACTTGATTTACAATCGCCCGACGGCCATCAGCTTCTATTTAGAACTAGTTACCTACATTACTACTTAGTTACAGAAGACTATAGCTATCTCTCATCATCAACCCATAACGTCCCACTGCTGGGCACGGGTCTCCTCACTTTCGTGAGGAGGGTAAGGCCATAATCCACCACGGGTGCCCAGACCGGATTGGTGGATAACATACCTACCTCCGAAATAATTCTCGGGTAGGTATGTGGGTTTCCTCACGATGTTCTCCTTCACCGAAAAGCGAGTGATAATTACGTACATATGTTTTACAGAAACAAATTGGTACGTGCCCGCACTGGGATTTGAACTCACGACCTTGAACTCACCCATGGCTAAACAAGTAAATCGGCTCAGCAGTGAAAGTGTTAAGAAAGCATCTAACATTATTGCTCTAACTAAAAGGCAAACAAGGTTAAAGGACAAAGCTGACTTTGCCGTTCGATCCCTAGACACGGCTATAATTTATACCCTAAAAAGAAACAGTACGTACGTATTTGCAAATCCCCCAAGGCAAATTAAGAAATAATTCCATATAAATCGGCCTACAGCTATATCATAGGCCATAACTCGCACGCATCGTAAAACCGCTCGCCGCTATCAATCAATCCACACGCTGACGTGTCTTCGTTGACTGTCTCCGTATTCGGGAGGTTATGATCAACCGTTATAGGGCGCGGCCCGAGTGCGAGCGGAGCCGAAAGCCAACCATACCATTGAAAAACTCCAAAACTGAACTAATGATAATAAGCAGGGGTAGCTTAGTGGGAGAACGTCTGCCTTCCAATCAGAATGTCGTGAGTTCAAATCCCAGTGCGGGCACGTACCAATGTGTTTCTTGTAAAACATGTACGTTATTATCACTCGCTTTTCGGCGAAGGAAAACATCGTGAGGAAACCCACATGCCTACCCGAGAATTATTTCGGAGGAAGGTATGTGATCCACCAATCCGGACCGGGCCCCCGTGGTGGATTATGGCCTAATTCTCCTCACGAAAGTGAGGGGAGACCCGTGCCCAGCAGTGGGACGTTATGGGTTGTTGATGATGATGATAATGAACTAACGATTAATAGATTATGGTTTGAGTTTGGAAAAGGACATTTCTCTTTCAAGTGGTGACTCATGGCTGAATCTCGCACAGGAAAAGGAAACTCAATTAACTCTACCAGTGCTTCGGAAATACGCCTTTCAGTCTTCAACAGTGTGAGATGGAGTTGCACAACTTGATTCCTCCATCTCCTTTCCACCATCGGTCAACAAGACGTACGGAAACCTGGCATCCGTATACGGTTGATATTCCCCTATTGGAACAAAGCGAGTCAAATCCACATTTATAATCCGAACAGCGAAGGAATGCAACACCCTCCCACCGTCTTTGTTCCCCGAGAGCTATAATCTGTAAGTCTTCAAGTCGAGAGTGAATAGGTATCTTCTAGGCAAGCGTGCTCCACCGTCGACCGTGTCGACACTTACCATCAGTTGAAAGTGCGCTCAAAAGCTTGTCTATTTGCAGTTATCGTTTAATGAATACAGATTTTTTGATTATTTGAAATTCTATTTAGTCGCAATTTTCTTATCCATTGCACCCACAATCGTTTTACAAAGCAATGATCTGACACATTTTGAACCTGTATGATTTTAATGTTAACATTACTGATTTGAAACGTATAATACTATAGTGGAATAAATAATATTGCACTGTACTCCGAGCTACAGGGTGTTTAATAAATTGCATCATTGTTTTTTTTTATTGCAGGATAGGCAATCATTTGACCGCTTGCCTTGAAGATACCTATTCACTCTAGACATGAAGACTTTCAGATTATATCATGTTAAACCGTCGCTCTCTGTTGTTATCGGCTGACAGCAGGAGATCGTATTTGAATCACCTGGTGACAAAATTTTAATTCTGTGAGATTCGAAAATTTGATCTTCCAATGACATTTCTTCCAGTCAACTTTTGGACGGAAAGAAAAGTCCCACCATTCTATGATAAAATATCGTATTCTTCTTTCTTCTCTTTCATCTTCATCATTATCAAACCATATCGGCCCATTGCTGAACAATTGTCTCGCCTCCACTTGTATGAGAAGGATTAGGCCATAATCCATTCTTGATGCCCGGTCTTGATTAGTGGATCACATACCTCTGAAATATTTTTTGAATATAATATGGGATACTCTTTACATAGGATATTTTTTCGTGGCGGGCGAAGCCGCGGGCGTAGGTAGCCAATATAAAGTTTTGCCAAATCTTACGCAACCTATCGGCACTCGAATCAGGTATCACCCTGTACACCGACTTCAAATATGGTGGTCACGATTTCATACGTGAATCGCTGATTATTAATCATGCGATGAAGGATCGTGATGCTGCCGATAAGGGTATGGCTGTCGTCGTATGAACGGTGATCTGCGCGCTTTGCGACCCCACGGGACCGGGTTCGAAACCTCACCCTCCTTCATTCGTTTGCTCGCGTAAACTTTTCCGTGATGATTTGTCGCCATCGACGGTCTTGGGTAGAGCCGATTGCCTCAGAGACTTCTGTGTCCAGTTGCTTTGATAATTGGTTAGAGCACAGCATCGCTGCATGCTTCGGATTTCACGTTAACACGTTGACTGCTGAACCGGTTATTACATTTGGGCGCCGTTACGGACCGTGTGTGTTTTCCAGCAATGGCGTGCCGTCTGTGCGAGCCGCACTGTAGTAGCGCCGCGTTAAACACATGTCTGTGTTTCGCCGCACAGCTGGCACGTAAGCTGCGCTAACACAACATGTGTGTTTTCCCGCACCCGCGTAAAGGTATGAAAACATAACGTCTGTGATTTTAGCAGTAATCGTAAACGGTCGGTTAAGGTTGTTATCGAATGGTACCGGTTGTTAGGCCACGTCAGGGGCCCCTTGGCGGTCTGACAGACTCTGCCGCCAAAGGCCGCCACCACCTCATCGACAGAGAATGTGGACAGACAAGCATCCCTTCCAAATCAAGGGTCAAAAATTTTTGCGAGTTTTCGCAACCGACATGTGTCGTTATTGTAACTTGTTACCCTATCTGATACAAAGCAGGTTTGTAATGTGTTAGCCAATTGCACAGTGCAGTGCCGCACAGGATTATGCAATGCCAAGTTCTGGTTGGCACTGTAACTGTTACGGGCAGGCGTAGCGCTTACCGTCAGGTGAACGATATGCTCGTCCCCGTTCAGTTAAATTTAAAAAACAAAGTAGATAAGACTCGTTTGGGGTCCAAATATGTCTATTATAATGTTAGCGTCATTTCATTAAAGATTAATTTCTATTAGAATGCCGCAAAAACTGGTCCACTTTGGAATCGATAAAATTCTGTTATTAATATCGATTGCGCATGTCCTTGTGCGAGTTTTTATCGAATGGCTGCTTGTATTAAACATTTACGGGAGATTTATTGCTAAAAACTAATATTCTATATTAGGTGCGTCCCGCGGTTTCATCCGCGATTACCGTTCACTGCTGAACCGTCTTACTTTTATTTCGCTCTATTGCGAATCTTCATCCAACGTGTGTTTCGTGTTTACTGGCGTTGCGTCGTAACTAAACTCAACTGGTGTGATAAAATTGTCAATACAGCAGTGCGGGTTCGCAATTCGGACGTCAGGCGTGTTGTCACTTGCCGTAACATTATAAAAACACAGACGTGTGTGTTTTCAGCAGTGGACGTGTTAAAAGTATTTTATGTGCTCATCAAGAGTACTATCTATTGATATATTCTGAATCCGATGGTAGAGTCAGTGAACGAGGCCCCCTTAGGGCCCGTGTAAATAAAGAGTTTTTACTTTGACTTAGTCTTTATTTCCTCACAAAATCAAACCAACAACATCGCGTCGTTTTGGCACGGTTAGCTTCGAACCCATGGCTCACGGCATGGTGTCCGACCGCCGTAATCGCTACCACAGATAACCCCAGGTTACTACGTCTATCACCCGACCGGGTCAGAGGAGTTATCGCATTCGCGAGCGTGTCTGTAATAATATAACTAATTAATTGCTTTTATGTGTGTTTGTTTGATTTGTGTGCCGTTGTGATTGATGGGTCGATAAGACTGTTGTGGGGGATTGTTCTAGATTGTATTCGCAATAACATAACCCTCCTTTGGACAGTCGGGTCTTCTTTTTCAGGGTTCCGCACCCAAATGGTAAAACGGCACTCTATTACTAAGACTCCGTTGTCTGTCCGTCTGTCTGTCACCGGGCTGTATCTCATGTGATAGTTAGACAGTTGAAATTTTCACAGATGATGTATTTCTGTTTCCCCTGTAACAACAAATACTAAAGGACAATAAAATTAATATTTAAGGGGACATAACTGACATGCTCCCATAAAACAGACATGATTTTTTGCCGTTTTTATTAGATAATGGTACGGAACCCTTTGTGCGCGAGTCCGACTCGCGCTTGGTCGGTTTATTTTTATTTGACTGAGTGACGAGACGAACATGTCGTTCACCTGATGTTAAGCGCTACGCCTGCCGGCTTAGACGGTTTGCGGACCGTCGCTGACGAAGCACGTCTCCGATAGACTGCAAAGTTACATTATACCTATCAGCCCGAATGATAAGAGAAATGATGCGATACACTTTTGATCTCGTTAAACGGGAAACCGGCAGACTTACTGTCGCGCAAAAAGTGACGTTGCTCTATGATCGACAGCCTTATCATTATACAAAGCAAATCTTAACAAAGGCAAGTAATAAATGCGTCACGAACCCATACATAGATCATGATTCTTAACTAGGGTTCCCTGTATCTAGGGAATCAGGAACTACGAGGACCGTGCTCCCACAGACTCAGAGCAAACATCCGTGGTTCACAGAAATCTTTGCCAGATATTCATCCGACAAGCAGTGGTGTGCAAACATTACTCTGTTCCGGTTTGAAGGGCACTGTTTCCAGCGAAATTACTGTGCTTATGAGACGACTTTAGAGCCGATGTCTCAGCGCAGTGCTGTGTCGCGCAGGATTGTGCAATGCAGGGTTCTGGGTGGTGCTGTTACTGTTATGGGCAGGCGTAGCGCTTACCATCAGGTGAACGACATGCTAGTCTCGTCACTCGATCAAATATTAAAAAAAATATTTCATTATGTTGTATTACTAGAGTTGTGGTGTTAGAACACCCTAGTTTTTTTAACTGAATAAAAAAAATGCTTTTTATAAGTTTGTAATTTTTGTTTAAAGTCAAAAGTTATCAATAAAAATGAGAGATAAAATAAGTAAGTAGGTACCTACTATACGACGCGAGTCAGGCTCGATAATGTTTTCAATTACACGATAAATAACAATTAATATAATAACATTATTATTTTCATTATAACAATTCTGATTAGTTTATAAATTATTTGCAAAATTCATGTACTGTTCCATGCCTCGTTATCTGGGTCGTTTGATAGTGTTTCAAGTTTGTTATTAATTATTATATGTTTGTAGGTACATTATGTAAAACGGTTATATGTTATATATATACAGGGTGTCCCACGGATATGCCACATGGAGGGAAAGTACCTTGAATATTGTAGTGGAACATTTTACTGAAAGAAGACATTATTTGAATTTAAAAAACAATTTAAACTGCATTCATAGATATTTAAATAATTAACATAGACGGTTGAACCGGGAAATCGATGCCGTTACACGAGAAAAATAATCAACCTGTAGCTTTATCATACCGGTCGAAAGGCTTCATCATAAGGATGATGTTTTGCTAAATAACATGGTGTCAGATATAAAGGAAAGCCTTGAATTTTAACATTTTTAATACAAAACAGTCTAGTCTTCCTCACGTGAGGGGAGACCCGTGCTCAGCAGTGGGCGATGATGGGTTGATGATGAGGATTATGAGATGAGAATAATTTAAAGTCTATATGTATATATATATATACTGGCAACTGTTTTCCCGTTCGTCAGTATTAAAAATCTAATTTCATATCAATAGTATATGTGAAATATTTGTTCAGCTGCGCGCGCGCTGCCCCCCATTGGTCGGCTGGCGGGACCCAATCACAGAGTCACGTTTGAATTTCGAAATTATGTTCTGGTGTTGAATATTTTCAGTTTTTTTTTTTTAAGGTAAGAGCCGTTTTGGCTTGTGTACTGGCTTTTGAAAGAAATTAGTTAATTATTTAATTGTCATGATATTTAAAGAAAGTAAATTCTATCACCATACCATAGACAGTAATGTGATCGTGACGTGTTATTTTTTTTTATTTACGTGTCTAAAATTATGAATGAGAAACAATATAATAAAGACTCCGTTACCACAGACGATGTTTTCCCAATGCCATCACGCATCTTGCATATTTTACCACAACTGCGTTATAATTAATTATTACAGTTCCTGTTGCTTTGATTTTAAAAAAATAAATTAAACGCATTAGAATGAGGTTTCTATGGAAAGACAATTGAAATTAAAAACATTTTTGATAATGTGTTATGAGATAACAAACATGAAAAAAAAAATACAACCGAATTGAGAACCTTATCCTTTTTTGAAGTTGGTTAACATTTTGACTGCTGAGCCGTTTTGCTTGTCTAGCCACGGGTGCGGCTCTGCACGCGCCATAGTGTTTTCCCATACAACAAACACAACAGTTGTGTTATGCCGTACTCGTGGCGAGTTATGAAAAACACGACAGTTGTGTTTTTCAGCAGTGAACGTGTTAAAAAACGCGAACGCATCTGCAAAGCGCAGCGCGTGGTCAATAAAATTATATTGTGTTTCAGTATATTTATCACCGTTGATATCGGGTTCATTGACAACTGTAACTCAATCGCGATTAACTGTTGGGCGTCCCCCACAGATAAACTATGTTTATGCGTCGACGTCACTCGATATGAGTACGCCTTGTTGCGTCATTGCCGAACTAAACACTTACGACGAATTCATTAAAAAAAATGATTTTCATAAACCGTTTTGATCACAAATAAACAAACTTCATGGTAAATTCCCCGTTTCAAAAAATAATATAACATTTTATAGTTTTTAGGGTACCGTACCTCAAAAGGAAAAGGGAACCCCTATAGGATCACTTTGTTGTCCGTCTGTCTGTCTGTCTGTCTGTCTGTCTGTCGAGACCTATTTTCTCAGGAATTCTCAGGAACGGCAAAGTTAAGTTTGTCCTTTAACCTAGTTTGTCTTTTAGTTAGAGCAATAATGTTAGATGCTTTCTTAACACGTTGACTGCTGAAAACACACACGTTTGTGTTTTTATAATTATACGGCAAGCGAAAACACGCCTGGCGTGCTAACCCGCACTGCTGTATTGTCAATTTTATCACATGTTCGCTCGCACAGCTGATTGAGTTTAGTTACGAGACAACAACAGTAAACATACGTTGTGAAAGTATTCGCAGAAGTGCCAAAAAAATAAAACCGTTCAGCAGTGAACGTGTGACCTACAAGTGTGTACTGAACCCTAGGTGCGCGAGTCCAACTCGCACTTGGCCAGTTTTTTTCGTAAATATCACATTTGGACCGTTTGCAACATGTTTAAAAAATTAGTTAACCGTTTCATGTTAACCGACAGACGTGCCAGGCAGGCAAAACTGCTGGTGTATGGTGACACATCCGACGGGTAAATCCGTGTCTGTTTTCACCACACACCAGCAGTTTTGCCTGCCAGGCAGGTCCGACGGGCAAATCTGTGCGTGATATGCTTAGCTAATGTCACAGCCTCTAAGTAAATACCAATTTGTATTTCGTCAGTGAGCAAAATTGCAGAGTGGAGTTGTGCGGTTAGCGCCCCGGGCGGCCGATATCCAACGGGTTGGCAAGACAACTTTTTATTATAATTGAATCGTGACATCTATGTATGGAACGGATCGATTGCTTGAAAACTATTTTCACACATAAAATTACACTATTGACTTTAATGTTTATGCCCATTTTGGGAGTTTGATGTGATTCTATCGGACTGATAAAAAAATAAACGAATTAATCTAATCTTTTAGTTTCATCATCATCATCATCGTCTACCTTCCTCCTTTTTTGTTTTTACATTTGGCCACCGTTACGGACCGTGTGTTTTCCAGCACTGGCGTGCCGTCTGTGTGAGCCGCAGTGTAGTGGCGCCGCGTTACACACACGTCTGTGTTTCGCCGCACAGCCGGCACCTAAGCTGCGGTAACACAACGGGTGTGTTTTCCCGCACCCGCGTAAAGTTATAAAAAACAACGTATGTGTTTTCAGCAATGCACGTGTTAAAAACTAATAATGTTTGAGTTAAATTAATGAATTAAATTTACCTTTCAAGTGGCGATTCATGTCTGAATCTCGCACTGCAATGTTTTTTTGATTTTGGGTAGACCACCTGCTTACCTAATACATATTATATTATTATTATTTTATTTAAATAGATCCACTATCGTGGTTCCCCCATTTTTTCCCGCTGACATGGACCCCCTTGCAGGTCGTCGTCGACCTCTGGGGGTCGATATAGACCTCTTTGGGTATCACTGGTGTAGACCAAAACACGCGCAGGAGAGACTCCTTGACGGATATAAACATTCAGGCCACCACAACCGAATCACAAGCCTATACTTACAATATAAAGTACACAATTAAAATCCGCAGCGTTAATTAAACGCTATAAAGTTTTTCGCACTATTACGCAGCAAGGATGCGGTTTTTATCTCCATATTTACATAAGAGGATGGAGCGTTTGCGCGCTTGATAAATTGCATGTGTCATAAGATGCCAGTAGGGAAACTTGCACTGCTTATACTGTACATATTGATTGACACATTTAATCATGGAGCTTTCAAAACGAGAGATGGGCTTCGTCGGCGTCGGTCCGCAACCCGTCGAGGGAAACTCCAAAATCGAATCGGGGATAAAGCCTGCGTTAGGCATAAATAAGGTCTGAAGAGGCAGACTTGTAGTGGTAGGCGTCTTCTGCAAGAGTCCGTCTGGATAAGTACCAATCCGCCGCTAGATAAGCATCCAAGCAGTTGTTTTTTTATTTAACTGAGTAACAATACGAATCCTTCACCTGATGGTAAGCACTACGCGTGCCCATAACAGTTACAGTGCCACCCAGAACTTAGCATTGCATAATATTGCGCGGCGTTGCACTGCGCTTGTCATCCTGAGAGATCGGTTCTAAAGTCTGATATGCCCAGTAATTTCGCTGGATACAGTGCCAGTGTGCAAATATTACTGTGTTCCGGTTTGAAGGGCACTGTTTCCCACAAAATTACTGGGCGTATGAGAGACTTTAGAACCGATGTCTCAAGGTGACGAGCGCAGTGCAGCGCAAGATGTAATGCAAAGTTCTGATTGGCACTGTTATGGGCAGGCGTGGCGCTTACCATCAGGTGAACGATATACTCGTCTCGTTACCTAGAACATAACATTTTTACCTTATTTTGGTCAGTTGTTGAACGCAAGTCTATAAATCACAAAAAAAATACACGCAGACGGTGTACTGTTTCTAAATGTTTTCATTGTCCCCTTGAACCCTTTGTTTAGGGGAGGCAAATAGGCTAAGCCATGTTTGTCGACAAACACGGCTGCTTTTTTAGGGATCCCCGTGTTTGTGCCGCTGATGGCTTTAATTGGGTGAAATCGAGGCTTGCGGTGAGAGTTTTCGGATTGATGAAGCATCCAGAGAGTAGATAATCCTTCTACTGTTGTAATGTTATTTAGATTTTTGTAACACCTTCAGTTTTTCAGTTTTTTTTTTAATCCCAGTGCAGGCATGTACCAATGTGTTTCTGTAAAACATATGTACGTAATTATCATTCGCTTTTCGGTGAAGGAAAACATCGTGAGGAAACCCACATACCTACCCAAGAATTATTTCGGAGGTAGGTATGTTATCCACCAATCCGGACCCGGCCTCCGTGGTGGATATGGCTTAATCCTCCTCACGAAAGTGAGGGGAGACCCGTGCTCAGCAGTAGGACGTTATGGGTTGATGATAGAATAGAATAGAAAAACTCTTTATTGTACACCAGAAACAAAATTAAACACAGTACAGAAGAATTACAATAGGATGATGATGGTGATGATGAACACCTTCAGTGCTGAAAACATAACTGTCGTGTTATCCATAGCTTGCCGCGAGTGCGAAAAATAGTACAGTATTGTATAGGAAATACTATGGAGTGTGCAGAGCCGCTAGACAAGCAAATCGGCTCAGCAGTGAAAGTGTCAACTGAATCTACCACCGGATTCGAAATACATCTTTTCGAAAAAACTAGCCAAGTGGCGCGAGTTGACAATGGTCCTCGTAGTTCCTGATTCCCTACATACAGGGAGTCCTAGTTAGGGGTCAGGGTCTCTGCGTGGGGTGATCGTGGCGCGTTATTATTATCTATATCTTATGTATATAAAAATAAATTCTATTTGCCTCGGTCATGCCATAACTTGAGAACGACTGGACCGATTCTGAATCTTATTTATCAAAGCGTTGAGGCGGGAATGTTCGTATGAACAGAGAAATTGGAAAATTTTGGTAAAAAATTAAAGTGAATTTTCTCTATTTGACATTTGATTTTTTCGCGATCTTCAGCTATTCCTAAGTAACATGGCGGTTTTTAACCTGGGAAAGGCAGAGTTATTGCGGGTAAACTGAAATCAGGCTGGTGAAATCGCAGGGCCAGCTACTTATATGAAAACAGAATTATATTTATCAAGTCCTCTTTCAGTCGCGCAATCTTGCTCGGCCATCTCCACTATTACACGGTACAGTCGAACACAAAACCTACCCCCACGTTGCGCTATTATATTGTACGCGTGACTGTGGTGCCGTATTCATAGGACGGAGTTTGTTAGTCTAAGTTTTTTGTCAGAACTTCAACTAAAATTGATAGTTTTAACACGTTGACTGCTAAACCGGCTTTTATAATACATTTGGGCACCGGTACGGACCGTGTGTGTTTTCCAGCACTGGCGTGCCGTCTGTGTGAGCCGCACTGTAGTAGCGCCGCGATAAACATAAGCCTGTGTTTCGCCGCGCAGCCGACACGCTAACTGCGCTAACACAACAGTTGTGTTTTTCCGTACTCATGTTACGTTATAAAAACACAACGTCTGTGTTTTCAGCAGTCAACATGTTAAAAAATAAATAAAAAAAATAAAAAATTGACTAGCAGAGACCCGCCTTAAACATTATCCCATAGGAACCGTTAACCTTTACGGGATAAAAGGTATCCATGTCCCCACTAACAATATGGCGTCCCCACTGAGATAGGCCAGTTGGTAGGCTCATTGAGAATATACCGGATATACCGTAAGAATTGGGCGAATGTCCTGTTCGCCCAATTGTTTCGTCCTATTCGCCCAGGCTAACGTTGTAATCTTATAACCGTCTACTTTATTGCGTTTTCTCTTTAGAAGAGCCTTATCTAATTTAAGGTTCAGAATGGATCAGAATTGCACGACACAGAGATAGGTGGAAATCTTTGGAGAAGGCCTTTGTTAAGGGCAAGCTGTTATTGGAAAACCGATCGTCAGTACTAAAAAAATGTATATAATATTTTTAACTATTGTAAAACAGTAATAAAGGCTTATTATGCGACTTCCAACAAGGTTGTGTTAAACGTTTAACGCTACCATGGAGGGGGTATGAAAGCACTGTTGCGTTTGAAAAATGGTAATTAAAAGATGCGTCAATTGTGAATTGTAAGCAATGTTAATAAAGTTTGTCGTAAAGAAACAATATGATTTCACTAAAAATCAATTTCTACCCCTTCCTATTTTCATATCCATATTACGAAGTTTCATTTCTTTCGCGCGGAGGGACTCCACGCACTATTTTTATTTTTATACTTAATCTAATTTTAAATTATTATAATTCGGTAGTGTGCAAACAATACTATGTTCCGGTTTGAAGGGCACTGTTTACAGCGATATTCCTGGGCTTATGAGACTTTAGCACCGATGTCTCAGGATGAAAAGCGCAGTACAGTGCCGCGCAAGATTATGTAGTGCAAAGTTCTTGGTGCCACTGTAACTTACGGGCAGGCGAAGCGCTTATCGTCAGGTGAACGATTTGATCGTCTCGATACTCAGACAAATAAAAAATAATAATAACTGACACTATGAATACGAGCCCGCCACCCCAATAATCACTTCACGGTAGACAATATTTGTTACATTAACGACAAATCCGTTTTGAGTCTCGCTTCCACCCTCCGTGACACCCCTCTCTTTCCCACCGCGCCGCAACCCCAATGTGCGAGCGAGACGCCTTTAGGTGAGAGCTTGCAAGCGTGTAATTATAAAGATTGGCGTGGAGCTGTAATGTACGGTCATACTTTTATATTATTTTGTACTGGAAGAGGGTTAGTCGAATAGAGATCCATTTTTGATAAATTTTGGGATATTTTCATAATAAAATTGACTATATAAGTCTGAAGTTGACGGTTCAGTTCATAATGCCAACTTCTCAAACTGCCATCTTCTCAAAAGTACATTCCCAGCATTTAGTTGCAAATAAATTAATTTTCTTACATTCTTTCTTTCTTTCCCTAAACGCCAACTTCTCTAAACGCTAACTTCTCAAATGACAAATTCAGCGGTACTTGCTAATTTATGTTTAGCTAACTATGAGGTTGGTTTAAAAACCAGCTTTGATCATTCATCATCATCATAGGAGCTCATTCGACCTAGAAAGAAAGAAAGAAAGAAAAACATTTATTCTGACACAACTGCACACAACAGCGAACAATGTACTTATTTAGAGACAAGACAAGAAAATGAAAACACACGATGAACATAATAGCGTAATACCTACTGCAGGACGTAAGCCTACTCCCTCTTATGCCAATCATTCCGGTATTTAATGAATCTGGATTATTCGAAAAATTCCCATCCAATCCATCCCAATAAAAAAATGGCATATGCATGCATATTAACCACGCAAAAGGTTTAATCAAAACCTACTTGAAAATATGGCGAAAATAAAAACTAACAAAGTTCTAGCAGTAACAAAGGAAATGGCGAAATTTACTCAGCCATTGAACTGAATACCCACATTAACAGCAATAACAGGGTAATAGCATATAATGTGATCAAACAGATGAGCAAGGATAACAATTTGTCCAAATCAACCGCGGACACTCGGCGCGGCGCGTGTACTGCCACGTGGCGTGGGCTTAGATTTTTTTTATGATTCTGAACAGTATGTCATATTTTTCACATACCACTCTCTTCTTTCGTGTCGATGTTTTAACCACAGTGCCTTGAAGATAGGTTTTGGTTAACACATGATTCCAAGCTAGAATAGACTTAAGTCTAGTTGGCTAGAGAGTCGATTAGTTAATATTTCCTTTCTCGAGGAGGTTCCTATCTCGTGAATTATAGGATCGGTCTGTGATTAAATCCTTATCCTTACTTCCTTATCCTTATCCTTACTTCCTTATTCTTACTTCCTTACTTATATTATAAATGCGAAAGTAACTCTGTCTGTTGCTCTTTCACGCCTGAACTACTGAACCGATTGAAATGAAATTTGGTACAGAAATAGTCTAGAGCCTAGGGCTACATAGGCTACTTTTTATCGCAAAAAATGCATTGTAAGGGTTTGAAATAGGGGATGAAAGTTTGTATGGAAATGTGTAAGGTTTCGGCTAAACTACTGCACCGATTTAAAAAAATATTTCACTAATGGATTTCTACATTGACAGCGAGTAACATAGGCTATATTTTATCCCCACATTTCCGCGGGAACAGGAACTACGCGGGTGAAACCGCGGGGCGCAGCTAGTAATCACATAATATCTAAAAGTCTCAATTATAAAATTTTGATTTTCTTTGTTAAAATATGACATTAAAATCAACAAAGCTACATCAGTTTGTTATCCGCTCCAATTCTTACAAGGACCTACAATGCCGGGCCGAGAGCGGCACCCGTGGGCAGCCCTCGCCAATCTTTTGATCGCGTCAATCCACCGTGAAAGTACTTTGATTTATGGACTTACTATCGCATTGATGGCCTTCCCTGGAGGGTAGCTACCCCCGGTTATTCGTTAGGGGAATGATTTGTGCTTTTTGGAGCGAATTTTTCGATGGCAGATAGGACCGAATGCTCATTGAAAGTTTTTAATTATATGATTTGAATATGTGGGGTAATTTTATTATTGGGAGCTGAGCTGTAATTTTTATTGCTAGTTTGGTGAGTGGCTTAAATTAATGACACTTGTGAATAAAAGTATAATTAATTATAGCAACGATGACAAGAACTGCGAATTCGAGATTTTTCAATAATTTTCGTCAATCAAGAGATGCCGTGATGAGCTTGACCAATACGTAGGGCACCAGCGACGGTGGTAACTTTGAAATGATTAATAACGAAACATAGTTCACACGGAATCCACTTGATGGGGCTGATTTTTGTTCACTCGAGAAATCTGCAACTATAGAATTAGTAATTTTGCTGATTAGTTACTAAGTGAGATAAAATATCCCACTTAGAAACAATGTGTTACAAAAACGATGATAGATCATAAACAAAACTAAAGTCTACAATAATGACTCAGTACTTTACTAATAAGAAATATTTAGACCACTCAACTCATATAAATTAACTTCTTTGTTTGTGTTCTAATCAATTTCATAATTAGACTGACAAGCAATGATATGATACGCTACAAAATTATGACAAAGTATTAAATATTACAAATTATTGACTTCACAATACGGGCCGTATGATATCGATTTGATTCGACCCCTGTCATGAGAGGAAGCGAGCTATTATCAACTGTATCGATTTACAGTAGAACCTTTATATTATTTTGTATTTCATTGGGTCGGTGATATCAAATTTTTCTTTATCAGGCTTCGGTATTGGCACGCATAGGAACCCTCAGATTCGTCGCCTAATCATAGGTTATTGGAATTGTCGCTACCATACTGTTTGTCTTCTGCTTTCTTATACTTGTCAATAATCTTCCCTCGACTAGCTTAGATTCACCTGCCTTTGTCTTATTATTTAGCTTTCAATTCATTGTTTCCATTATTCACACATCCTCCTGAACTGTTGTCCTCATTGTTGAGTATCGTGACTCCTTCTAAATATTTCCATAAGTCCCCATCTGCTCCAACTTTCGGCCTATTTACACATTGCCGAGTGTACATAAAGCCTCTTCTGAACGCCACCTTCATCAGAGTGCCTGGTCCTGTGCTGTACTAGTCTTATGTCATTTAGTAAATTCTTTTTCTTAATTTCAGCTTCGTTATATTCATTATTTAACTTTTAATTGTCATTTCTTCTTTAACTTGGACCATTGACAATGCTCAATAATTTCATAGGTTCACTATGTAATTTATTCGTCGTCGTGGTACAGCTATTTATTAAGCTAATCAATCGTCCTTCAGTTATAAGATGGACTGCGCTTTTATAGTTTATCAAGCAGGGAATCATCTTCATCATCATCATCACCACCACAACCTATACTTGCCCACTGCTGAGCACGGGTCTAACCTCATTTTTGTAAGGAGGATTATTAACCTTTGAATTTTGATCAATATTCGTGCCTAGTTTATATTATTCATATTTTTTTATCATACCTTATGAACTGGGAAAGGTAATTTACATCAAAAAGAGGATAGATGGCGGAAGGGTTACAGAAAATTAACTAACGATAACAGTAAAAAAAGCTAAATTTGACAGTTCTCTGTTTACTATTATAATAGAAAAAAAGGTATGCGCCAAAATCTTTAAATATATTAGTAGACAGAGATAATTGAAATAATGACAACGCTCACGTTTTAGCTTAAGCTTAAAGTGTACTCTACACAAGAGCGATATTACCGGTCGATAATTTCGAAGGATTCTTGCTAAAAGTATTTAATAAAGGCCACCCGAATAGCGCTGCGATATTATCGCCCGATAACATCACGCCTGTGTGGACCAGGCTTTATCCCTCATCTCAATTCATCACAATTAAACCAGCTTAAGTACTTAAAATGCTCATAAACAAAACAAAGACTGTGGAGACAGACGTGGCCATTTCACTTTATAAACTGCCACAGTTAGGTGATTCAGTGGCACAATGGCTTTCGTTCTGCGACAATTGTTTAATTCATTTACATAATTATCTTAGTCTGTAAGATGAGTGGCGAAGGGTTGCTTTGGGTGGGATTTGCGTGGGTGTTTCTTGGTATTGCGTAATAGATTCGTTGTTTCTGCTTTTAAGTAATTATCTGTTAATACGTTCACTGCTGAATACACAACTGTTGTGTTAGCTGTATGAGAAAACACAACGGAGTGTGCACCTCTGTAACCGGGGCTAGACAAGAAAATCGGCTCAGCATTCACAGTGTTAGGAGACCGGCAGCTTCCCATACAACCGTTGGCCTGAGATGTAAAGCAGTGGGATATGGTAATTTAGAATGAATATTACAATACTACCTAAAACTTGATTATGGAGAAGTATTGATAGCAAGAAATGAAAAATATTCTGACATTGTCAACATAACATCGAGTTTTATAGTTATTTATGTATCCATAAGCGTATAACCATGAGGTAATACGGCAGGTACAGATTCTATCAAAAACATAAATGTAAAATGAGAGCCAAGTTCAACATTATGATTTATAAATGCCTTGGTTGTTGACTTCAACGACAAAAGAAGTGAGATCTAATTCGGCGCCAAATTCAATGATCAATCCTGAAATTTATTTATAACAACAAAATATTTTATAACAACTTAAAATATAATTTCTTCTTATAACTTTGGATAATATATTGAAGCCTAAGGTCTGACTTGGCTAGTTTTCATATATGAATTATATTATAGCCTTCGCAAGTTCTAAAGCTGCAATTTCTTATTTTATTCTTCTGAAAATTTGGCTTGCTCTTAGAAACTACCTATCGAACATAGGGCTCTTCCATGGCTGGTTTAGTAGGTACTTAATAATTATTATTCATAGTCGATATATCAAGAAATAATAACAGAGTTCTGTAAGTAATTGAAAGTATAATATATATATCGACGCTAGAAAGCGTAAACGCTGTAACCTTGAAACGCAAAATTGTTCACCAGAGCCAAAAAACTTTTTTTTTGTCGAAAAAAAATCATAACTCAATATCTACTCGACCTAAAAACGTAAATTTTGGATATTTGTTGTGTTTCATACAAATCTACAATACTGCTACCTTGGTTATATCCTAAAGTTCCTAGGGGACGTTGAAATGTGGGTTACAGCGTTTGTTTCCAAATACGTAAAAAAAGTATTTTCGGGTCGGTCAAAGGGTTACAGCGTTTACGCTTTCTAGCGTCGATATATACATATTTATTTTTCAAATCTCTATTTTAATTCGCGCCCCCTCTCGATCGCTCCGAGTGGTAGCGTATAATTCGGATTATGTGAAGCGCAATACAGTTTGGAGGGTCGTTAATAATATTTTTTGCACTAGCATGTAAGTCCCTCTCAAAACTTATGTCGGAAATTTTATAAACTCGATCAAATAAAATTAAAAAAATTAAGGGACAGTTAAAGCTAGCCAGCTGGTCGAATCTGTGCTTCGTTTCATTACTTTTTTTGAAAGCGTTTAATTAACTTTATGTAGGTACCAAAGTTCCATGAACTAAATAGTTTTCTGGTGTTTCCTTTATGGAATTTATAAAAATAAATTGATAGATAGATAGACTCTTTATTGAAACACCACAGATTAAAAAAAACCTTAAAAATTAGTGTCGCAATGACCGATCTCTTCCAAACAACCATGCATGGAGAGGATAACCTGAAAATCGGACGGTGGTTTTGCCATTGTAATTGTTAAGGCCCTTAATCTCGTTAAAATGGCAGTTTCTAAAGCTAACACCTCCATCACGGTTTGTTTTAAAAATCAGATAAATATATATTCGAATGTATCAATTCAAGTACAACATAATGGCTTATTGCTTTTTTTTTTTAAATTAGTAATGTTATGGTTTAAAAAACTTTTTAACAGGATGCAATTTTTTTGCTAATGGTGCATCTTCTACCAAACGGTTTCGGAGATTTTACTTATCTATTTCAATTGATAGATAAACTTGATATCTATAAACTGTGCTAACGATTTCTCAATCTCGAACAATCTTGTCCATATGAAAAGTATTAAGTATTTTTTCGTGTTATTTCGATGGAATATTTGACGTAACAGCCACGTTGAAGTGCGCGCTGACTTAGGCTTTATTCCCAGTCGTACCCCGGGCCGGGTGGGTGGTGTGCGTAATGCATTCTCCACGTAAAAAAAAAGGCAGTGACTATATTTTTCATCTCTCTTTCTGTAATTTAGCACTGAAGAAAAACTCTAATTTTTTTTTAATTGTCTTGAGCCCTAAAAATAATAATATCAAAATCGTGTACGCATTCACTGTTCAGCTAATTGCGACACTGGCTACGTGAAAAAAGAATAAAGTGGACATACGCTCCCTGCTCGCCACCCTCGCCACGCTCTGAACGCCCAACTGTATAATTTTGACTAAGCATTCGCTTTGCGTTTGACTGGCGTGTCACCGTGGGGTGCTATTTGTGACGTGCTCTTTATACTGCAAAAAGGGTTCTGGTCATGTTGTTTTCTAATTTTTAAGTATCTTTATTTTTAGGGTTCCGTACCTCAAAAGAAAAAAGGACCCTTATAGAATCACTTTGTTGTCCGTCTGTCTGTCAAGGCGCTAGTACTGCGTGAATGAAGTCGCGGGCTAAAGCTTGTGACCAATAAATCGTTATATTGTATGCATGCCTTTTTAACAGACTGAGCTATATAACCAACTAGCTGCGCCCCTGGGCTTCACCCGCATAGTTCCCGTTTTGTCTCACGGGAACATATTATCGGGATAAAAAGTACCCTATTACTCAATCCTGGTTATAAACTATCAGTGTTTCAAATTTCATTCGAATCCGTTCTGTAGTTTTTGCGTGAAAGAGAAATAAACATTCATCCATTCTCACAAACTTTCACATTTATAATATTAGTAACCAACTAAGTGTGCCTTGCGGTTTCACTCACGTTAACCGCTAACTCACAAGAACAGTTCATTTTTGCGGAATAACAAAACCTAATGTATCTTACTAAATTTCATCAAAATCCGTCGAGCCGTTTTGGCGCGAAGAGAGAAAAAACACACATACATGCAAACTATCACATGCGGAATATTAGTAAGATAAATAATATATTTTAATGTATTGTAACCCATTTACTCACACATTAGTACGTCAGACATGCAATACGTAACTGTAGGTCTGTGTTTGACACCCGTCGACACAACGGCGTGAGTAGCTAATTTGAATTATGTGATCTCCCTAGCATCCACTGTCTATCCAAAAACACGTATTATGCAATACCATCCATATATGAACAAATAACGCGTCACGATCACATACATTGATCCTGACCCCTAAAATCCCTGTATTTAGGGAATCAGGAGCTACGAGGAACATGCTCACAAACACCCGGACTCAGAGTCAAACTTGTGGATCATACAAGTCTTTGCTCCGTGCGGAATCTTAACCTCAACCTCAGGCTTGGCAGTCGATTCATTACTCATTTACGCCACGGCCGCCTTCAATGGTGGACATTCCAATCGAACCAACTACTTTGCTTTCGAATTAAGGCCTATCCCATACAGGCGGCATATTATCGGTCGATAACATCACAGCGTAATATTGATCATAAGGTAGTTCTAGCGTCCTACTAGCGTAACTATCTTAGTGTGTAAGGTCCCTCGCATCCTAATTCATAAATATATCAACACAAAAACATACATTGCAAGAACACCAAACTTCCATATTCAAGGGAAGACGCTATAATTTAGACTGTCAATGTTTTTATTATTACCCAATACCAATTATACACGCCGTTTCTTTCTGTCAAGGCAATTAGGCAGTATTTTATTGAAATCGTGGACGCGTTGATGTCTTTTAAATGAGACAATTACGATATTACAAACAGTCTATTTTGCGACGAGTGTGAGAAATTATGTATTCAAATAAAAAAACGGATTTAAACACAATACTGTAGTTACATTTTAAAATAACTTTACGTTCAATTAATTTTGAATAGTTAACTTATTGCGGTTTTTATTATTGTTCCACGTTGGGGCGCCAAAAGTATAATTATATTTTTTACTAGTTTCTAAAAAAAATGGGGTCGGTGTAATAAAGGGTGGTATTAATAACATATCTATGCGTGGTATTCAATTGGGTTGAATTAAAATATGGGTGAATGCGTGGATGGTTTTATCTATAGACGACATGGAGGGTGCGGTGAGGCGGATCTATTTTCAAATACATACCTCTTATTTTTATAAAATGGGCTTAAAATACAACGGGATAAGGCTCTATTTTCATGTTGGAGAAGTTACTCGTATTGAATTAAAATAAGAAAAAACGGGTACCTAACCTAACCTACTGTCCAGAGAATATCGAAATGTTTGAATGTTTGGGCAGCAAACAGCCAGCGCCCACTTAATCAATGTCAGGAGTATAAAACTGACTCCAATTAAACGAAAACAAACCCACGAGTATTATAAAAACCAATCTACAAGAGTACGGAATGGCATAACACGTGGAACAGTGATTTTCATACGGAACACACGAGGAACGCAACGGATGCAAGTGACAAGTGCAAGTAACAAGTACAAGTAACAAGTGTTCTATTCTTGTAATAACCATTTTTGGTATGTTCTGTTGCAGTCACAGAAAAAGCAGGCTACCAATCACCATATGGAGGGATGGACAATGGAATGGTAAGTTCTTTTTAATTCCTTCTAAAATGCTATAAACCTTCGTGGTAGGGAACTAGTGTCCGCCTGGCTGGCTAGCTACCGCCCAAGTAGGGAATTTTTCACCAAACTCCTATCGAGGTTTTTTGAAATTGGTCCTTGATAGCCTGTTCTATTCTAGGCTGATCATGTTTGACAGCAGCTGAGATAGTGGTCAGATACTAACCTATAAAGTTTATAAAAGATGATTATGTAATTTATTTTGTGTGTAATTTATTTCCAAGGTTTTGTTTTGTCACTTGGTTAAGGCCAATCATATCATCATCATCAACCCATATCATCCCACTGCTGAGCACGGGCCTCCGCTCACTTTCGTGAGGAGGATTAGTTCATAATCCGCAACGGGGGTCCGGTTCGGATTGGTGGTTACATACCTACCTCCGAAATAATTCTCAGGTAGAGAGGCACGTGGGTTTCCTCACGATGTTTTGCTTTGCGAAAAGCGAGTGATAATTACGTAAGTACATATGTTTTACAGAACACACATTGGTACGTGTCCGCACTGGGATTTGCACTCACTACCTTCTCCTTGGAAGGAGAAGCGGACGTTCTCCCACTGGGCTATTACCGTTAATGCCAATAATGTAGTCTTATCTCTTTTGTATTGAATTTTCAACCCCTTTCAGTACGCTGGGTTTATTTTGGTTGAAACATTGTGCTGATAGTCTGAACATACTAGCTGCACAAGTGCACTGACGTTTTTAGAAAAAAAAGCGCGAATATTAAAGGAGAAAGAAAATTTTGAAGAGAAGAGTTGGTTTTGAAACTGGAAAATAAAAGTTCTTAATGTTTCACGAATGTATTTTATATTTACTTGACATAAACAAACATAATTCGAAAAAAATACTGTGCGTCAATAAGAGCTATTTTCGTCGAGTAAACTGAAAAACATGAAAATTAATTTAAGCGTGCTCCAAAACCTGATTAAACTGCATGTCACCAAAAGTTCCAAAACCCCTAAATACAGCAAAAATCCACCGAAACAAAGTCCACTGAAAACGAGGATAAGAAAAAGGATAACACTGCCTCAGCAACTTTTTTCTCCTCCGAGCAAAAACCTTTCATAGGAAACGCATAAATCATATATCCGAGCGGAATTATTTATATTCCTTTGAATATGGGAACGGATACAAGAGGATAAATCTTTTCTTGGAAATATGTAAAAATATGACCTACATGTAAAAATTATAATTATTGAATCTGTCGATTCCTTCTGTAAGACAATTTGTCTTATATTCTGTGTTCCGGTTTGAAGGGGGCTGTTTCCGGCGAAATTACTGGGCGTATGAGACTTTAGAGCTGATGTCTCTGTGTGACGAGCGCAATGCAGTGCCGCGCAGGATTATGCAATGCAACAGTTCTGGGTGGAACTGTAACTGTTATGGGCAGGCGTAGCTCTTACTATCAGGTGAACGACTTGCTCGTCTCGTCACTAATTCAATTTAAAAAAAAGTACCCACCACCCACACCTTGGTTAGAGAATAAACTGTCAAGCAGTAGTATGCAGGTCTAAAAAGAAATGTTCCCAGAAGAGAATGCAGTGCCGCGCATGATGGAACCGAAGTTCCTCATGGCACTGCAACTGTTACAAGCCGGTATGACGCATACCATCAGGTGAACGACCTGCTCGTTTCATCACTCTTCTAAAAACCAAAATAGTTTTATGATACCTAATTTTAAAAAAATCGTTAAAAGTTTCATAACGTATATCTAAAACCTCAGCAACCAAATTTAACTTCATGTATCTTTGTAATTGTGAACTTCATTCTCAGTCATTATTATGCCTTTTAACTTCGCTGTCCCAGTAATGCTTGCACACTACTACTTGGCGGATGAATATCTGACAAAGGTGTGTGTACATTATACAGCTTATCAAGTCAATATAATTCCTCGACATCAGCCTTCAATCAGCTCGAAACAAGCTTACACACATAACTGCGCGGTTAACATGTCATTTATGTGCGTAAAGGTTTTTTTTAATAGTGCGAACTTGCCTGTCTAGTATAGTGACGGACAGACGGACAGGTGTGGAGGTAATTATTGGTTTATACATAGTGGTTCCTTCGAGACCTTGCTACATTTATCCATTTAATTATATTTTAAGATGGTATAAAAACTTTTTTTCTGACGCTACTGGTGGCTGAGATAAATAAAAAAACAAAGGAGCCGAGCGCCACTATAGCCCATGTCACCTTCCCTGATTACGACTATTCCAATGATACTTCATTTCAGGCAGTAGGACGCCAAAACCAAGAAAACTGTTTAGAAATTAAATGTCCGGTCATAGAAAAGAAAACATTTATTCTGACACGACAATAAACACTTACACATTGAAAAACAAGACAAGAAAATGACACACAACGAAGATAATAGTGTACGCAGATAGCCGGCGCGTATTAAATGTGTGTGTGTGTGCATAACGTAGGTCTACGGAGGCTGTCATAACCTAAAATGCCAACACCGGACAAATATATCAAAAACTCCGGACATTCCCAAACACCCCCAAAACTAGGACAAATCCGGGGAAACCCGGACGGATGGTCGCACTGTCCTCGCGAGGAATGTAGCGATGCAAACAGATGCAGGTCTCGCGGTTTGCCATTCATTAAATTGGCATAACTGGTTATATTGACGGGTCGGCCGGGACATTGGCAGCAATCCTGACATTGTCTGATGGTGCGTTAACCCTGATGTAAAAAAAAGGACAATGGTGTAAGTAAACGTAGAGACGATAGACTGCAATATATTCTTGATAAAAGCGATCGAGTTCGAGTATTCGACAATTACAACGGGCAATGATAGCAATTCTGACATTGTGTGATGGTGCGTTCACCCTGAGATGTCGTACGAAATAGGACTGTGCAGATTGGATACGACTTTAAAAAATCTAAAAATATGCCTATCTATTCTATGACCACTAAATTAAAACTTCATTTAACATGTCTAAAGTTATTGCCAACCTTTTCGTTTGCGAAGTGTCTTAATATCCACCCACTATTGAGCGAGGAGTATAAGACCATAATCCACCACTGAGTTCGAATTGGTAGATCACATACCTCCGAAATAATTCTCGGGCATGGCGGTTTCCTCGCGATGTTTTCCTTCACTGAAAAGCCAGTGATAATTACAAGGAACGTGCCTGCACTGGGGTTCGAAATCACAAGCCTCAGCTTGACTGGCAGACATTCTCCCGCTGGCCTATCGAGTCAAGTCTGAATATGATCTAGACTTTCTAGACCTTTAGTTCCCAAAATGGTCCAGGTGGATCCCCTGGGGTCCACGAGAGATTCGAAGGGGGTCTACGTAGACATGAAAGAAAAATATGGTAGAAAATAAATAGGAATGTGGTAGAGATGTAGCTGCAAGGGGTCTACCGGAACCTCTGGAAGTGGTCTATGAGGAAAAAAGTATGGTAACCTCTGCGGGGCTATGCAGCACGGTGCGGATCAGCTCGAGTTCGTTTCATTTTAACGTTTAATTGCCACGGAACTCTTCATTCGTATTGAAATGACGAGTCCCGTGGCAATCGAACGTCAAAATGCAACGAACTCGAGCTGATCCGCACCGTGCTGCATAGCCCCGCTGGTCTATACCGACTGACCTTAAGTTCTGCTTCATGTTGTACAGTATCGTATCAAATCTCCACCCCCATACGAACAAACGTAGACAACACGTTAGCCGGTCGGGTGGCTCCCGTCTCCAGTTTTATGGCTATTCGACTGCCTTTGTACAGTGGCGCACGGAAGTGTTCTGTGAATTGGGTTTGTGCAGACACGGGCAGAGCCAGAGGATAAAAACTCTCCACTCCGCGCAATCCAAGTCTCCGCACTTCTCTACCCACTTTCGCAAGGAAACTCATTGTTTACTAAGCTAAAAAAATGAATACTGAAGAAGATAGAGAGAGATTAAGAATAGAATAGAATAGAATAGAATAGAATAGAATAGAATAGAATAGAATAGAAAAACTCTTTATTGTACACCAGAAACAAAAATAAACACAGTACAGAAGAATTACAATAGGTAAACAAGGTTAGTACAATGGGCGGTCTTATCGCTGAAAGCGATTTCTTCCAGACAACCTTTGTATGGACAGTAAAAAACATTTTTCGACGTACACGGGTGGGAGGCGTACTTACAGTATTTAACAGTCACAATACATTTAATACTTAAGAGCTTTTTTTTAATGTGAATCCATTTCGCTTAAGTTTCAAAACTTCAATTCGTTATTTATTACACGCCCTAATGTAATAGCCAACCGTTTTTGTATGAAATTTCAAATTAACGGGTTGTCTTTGGTTTTGGTCGCGTAGTACTTACACACGCATTTGGCGCGTGTATTAACGTCATTTATTTGTGTGAGTTTTAAAATTTGCTTTACCGCATTCAAATAAGATGTCACTTAGGAGTTACTTTAGTAAACGCGCCAAATGCGTGTGTAAGTATTGAAACATAATACGCGACCGAAACAGAAGACAACCCGCTAGTATGAAGGGGTTCTCATACTAACCCGTTTGTCCATTGTCATTTGGGCGTGTAATATTGACCAACCTCCCAATTGCCCTCCGTATTGCGGGTATAGATGCGAGGAAACGGATCGCGAGGGGCGGAGTGTTAATCGTGTACGACTTCTGTGACTTTAGTCCAGTGTATAAAGTGTATTCTCTTCTGTCGTCGCTTGTACAGATGCTCCAGTTAAGAGGCAACAAAGGACGCGAATTAAAAGCAAGTTGTCTCCCCTCTCCCTTACATTCGCGAACTTTTTACGAGTTCGCCTTTCACTGTATCGCATTATATTTTATAAATAGTCAAGGGATTGTGTAGTTTCGTGTATTTACTCAAGTATCATAGTTTGGTCGTTTTGGACTGTTTTGATTATTATAGAAGATTCCGTAATATCGCAGTTTTACTGGTGAATCATTTGGTTTTCATGTACAATGAGAAATGGTAATATTAAATTTAACGAAGCTAAAGGGCAATTTTTTATTTTTCGATTATCTAGGTATAGAGATTTGCTGGAAAATTACCTCCTACTGGAAGTTGGTAGATCATATTTTTAATCGTTTTTTTTTAGGAAATTAGATATATCTATCGCTAAAATGTATCAATCAAGCAATTAAGAACTGTGGTGCATGCGAAGAGATCTCTCTTTTAATAATGATCTGCTGGCAAATGTTCTGTTACGTTCCCTAGCTATGTATACTTGTCCTATTAAGTAGATATTCTGTAGTCGCAGTCAAAATGGATTGATTATTTAGTTTTACCACCTTTGTATGAATTGTTTATTATACATAAGTGACTACTTCGAGTTTGAAAAGGGAACGGTATTTTCCCTTTCGCGTTTTGATCCAGGGCTGAGCTTCAATAACTCACATAGGTATACCTTTAACACTACCAGTGCTGCCGCGCTGAAAATGGCAAGAAACTAATCGTCAGAGCATCACCAAGCCCCCTATTGACATACGTACAGTCACGCCTTTTCCCCGTCGGGGTAGGCAGAGACTACATCTTTCCACATGCTGCGATCCTGACACACCTCTTTCGCTTTTTTTCCTCTTTTATTTTTTTGTCCCTATTCCTTAGTAAAAAAATTCGGATTCGATTCCGACGCATTAGAAAAATGACTTTCTGATTGTAACTGTGAATAACCCTTTTGGAATGCGTCGGTACGAGAATGAATTCGTCGGAATCGAAAATTTTCCAACGCTTGTGTATAAGGGTGCAGAATCCTCCAAACAAACGAACCAGGAAAACACTACCCCAATTAATCCACTTACAAAACTACCCGACTTGGCCCGAGTCCCTAATTGTGTTAAGGAGGTCAACGGACGTCCCTTTTTTTATTTTCCCCGGCCATTTACTTGAGTGGCCCTCGTAGTTAGTTTTACGGGGCAATAAGTCGGGTCGCGGGCATGGCGTCTCCTCGAGATGCCAATAGGAGAGACGCAGAGACGAAAGTTCGCTACTAAATCCAAAAGCTAGTTTGCTATGCGACAAAAGACATATACGCTTTCGGGTTTCACCCGCATTCACCACTATCCCATAGGAACCGTTTATTTTTACGACGTAAAAAGTATTCAATATTATATTCCAGGACATAATTATACACACACAAACACCCACACACACACACACACAGAAGTTGGGCATTTATAATATTAGTCATATCACGTGTATAACATATCTTCACCAATACAAATAGAGAATATATCTTCACCAATATACCGAGTGAAGAAATAACTTGAGACCTGAAGCTGCTGATATCGTATATCACGTACGTTTGTATTGTATAGTTTCTATCCTGTCGTCTGCAACAATGAATGTCCACCATCGTAACCAGCTGTTTCCCATAGTACGGCGTGGCGGCGACGTCGTGCGCCGCGCCGAACGGCCACCACCAGCCGGACAGACGCCACCACAACCACCACCACCACCATCACCACCAACACGCCGACGTGCCACCGCAATGGGTGAGCGGTAGCGCTGTTGTAGCTCAGGCTGTTGCACCAACAACGATTGTTGTTTGTGCAATACCAAGTTTTTTGTTGTGTGTAGTTTTTGTTGTTGTTCTGTTCATGTTAACCATATTGTTTAATAGACCAGTTTTGTTTAATTGTTAACCGACCAGTTTTGTCTATCCATGGGTTCTTTGGCAGAAGTCACTCTACGCGATATGACAGTTTATTGTTCTACTTGTCACCATAGACCGCTCTAATTTGGTCTGTTAATGCTTATTATGATTTTTGAGTAGTTTTTTTGTCAACGCAAAACAAAGTTGTTATTTTGTGCGATACAATCGTAGACCTTTTTTTTAAGACTTAGCTTGAAACATCTCGTGGCATTGTCTTGTGATTATGTTCTAGCAGTTTTATTGTTGTATATTGTTGCTTTTAGTGCAACACAACCGTTGTTGTTGGGTCAGTCAGCTCGTAGCAGCGACCTATAAATGTTTTTTTTTATATTTGCTCTAATTATTGTCGTAGCGATGTAGCGTTGTTTTTAATGTTCTTTTAGCACTGGTTTGTTTTATGTCGCACTGTTTTTGTGTTGTGTTGTTGTTTTTGTTTGTTTGTGTTGTCTTATTGAACTTTATTATTGTAATTTTTATTGTATAATTTTATCCTTTCTTCAGCGTGAGTAAAGGTAAGTACAACATTGTATATTAGCTCCAATACATAGTCATCATCATCAACCCATATCTGCCCAGTGCTGAGCACGGGTCTCCCCTCACTTTCGGGACGAGGGTGAGGAGGACAAAGTAACTACAGTTATTAGTATCGTGGTGGTAAACCTCTTCTGCAAGAGACCGCCTGGGGAAGTACCATACCTTTGCCAGATATTCATCCGCCAAGCAGTAGTGTGCAAACATTACTATGTCCCAGTTTGAAGGGCACTGTTTCCAGCGAAATTACTGTGTGGATCACAGGTGTTTTGCTCCGATTGCGTGTTTGTAGGACCATGGTCCTAGAATTTCCTGATTCCCTAGGTACAGGAAGTTCTAGTTAGGGGTCCTGAAATGTGGATGTGATTGCGATGCTTTAATTTTTACTGACTTCAAAAATAGAGAAGGTTTTCAATTTTTTTGCTTATGTTTGTTACCTCTGAAATCCGTCATTTATGACTCGATTTCAAAAAAGATTTTTTTTTGTTCCTTGAGCCCGTTGTAATTTCATCAAAATCAGTTTAGTACTTCGGTTTTTAAATCAAAATAACTGGAAAAAATATGTAATCCAAGTAACTGAACATATGTAATAAAAAAAAAATTTGAAGTAAAATAAATAAAGTGAATAATAATAATAATTACATTGTGCAATATATTTATTTATATACCAATGAGCCGCCCGTAAATAATAATAGAAACTGCGTCGTCTATTGTATCAGTACGTGATCTATCTACACGAGGCATATAAATAATGTTGCTAAATTGCAACCGGCTTCTTCTTAACTAAATGATTCGTGTGCGGATGTCCAACATGTGCCTTTTCCTGTGCGTGATTCAGACATGAAACAGCACTTGAAAAGGAAATTTTCCTTTTTCAAACTCAAACCAAACTTAGTTACTCATTAGTTTAATAGTGGGAGGCATCTTCTGCAAGAGACCGCCTGGGGAAGTATCACACCGTTGCCAGATATTCATCACAGTCAAGCAGTAGTGTGCAAACAATACGGTGTCCGGTTTGAAGGGTGTTTTCAGCGACGGTACTGGGCATATTATGAGACATTAGAGCCGATGTGGCACTGTAATTGTTATGGGCAGGCGTAGCGCTTACCACCAGGTGAACAACATGCTCGTCTCCTCAATCAGTCAATTAAAAAAAAATTGACAGTGCCTGTGGATACTCGTGACTTCGTCCACTGAAATAACCCGTGGCGATTACCATCAGAGCAACGAACTTCTCGTTGCAACACTAACAAATTACTTCTAAAGATCCCACGCTGCGATTTCAAGTCCCTAAATGAAGGTTTCCTATTCTTAATTACACATTCCAAAAGCAATATCTTCCGACCAATTTTTTTAATACATTATTATCGATAACTTATTAAAAAAAACTTGGTATTCTTGTCATTTATACCTGCACGAGGGCACGTACCAATTTTTTTTCTAGGCTAGGGATAGGTTGTGTCGATAGAATTTGCATTATCGATATCGATTGACGATAGATATAATGCTTAGGGGAAAGTTGTAAATCGAGTTACCACTACGCAGTTTGTTATAAATAGTACCGAGTACTGAAAAACTGGGTAATATAATAATTAACAATAATAATTAATTTTAAATATAAATCCATTGTAAAATCTATACTAATAAATAAAGCTGAAGAGTTTATTTGTTTGAACGCTAGGATCTCAGAAACTACTGGTCCGAATTGAACAATTCTTTTTGTGTTGAATAGTTCATTTATCGAGGAAGGTTATAGGTTATATAACATCACGCTACGACCAACAGGAGCGGAGCATCAATGAAGAATGTGTCAAAAAAGGGGAAAATATATTGCTTTTAAGAAAGTTATTGCGGGAAAACTTGAATTATGCGGGTGAAACCGCAGGGCGCAGCAGTATAATATAAACAAAATTAATTCATATTAAATTTAAATCCATTGTAAAATAATTAATAAGAAACATAGTAAAAGAAAATATTGCCGATGTTCACTAATGATTTGAAAAATGTTCTCGATCCTCTAGGAAAATTATAGAATTAAAAAACTGTCATAATGTAGTCAGTAACTAATTTAAAGGACTTTAATATCATAATCATCATCATCATCAACCCATATCGTCCCACTGCTGAGCACGCGTCTCCCCTCACTTTTGTCAGGAGAGTTAGGACATTATCCACCACGGAGAATCAAGTACCACGGAGAATAAATCACGGCTAGGTATATGGGTTTCCTCGCGATGTTTTCCTTCATCGAAAAGCGAGTGATAATTCAGGACTTATGTTTTACAAGGAACACATTGGTACGTGCCCGCGAATTGAACTGACAACCCTCTCATTGGAAGGCGGACGTTCTCCCACTAGGCTATCACAGCATAATAATAATGATTTTCCATAATTTCTGGTGACATGAAGTCGGAAATAAACTAATGTATGTAGAGATTTTGTTATCCAAGCGACAATTGCCCCTAAGTACGCCAAAATAAATTATCTTTTGATTGCTCCAAACGGTAAGTATTGCTACTTAACATACCTTAACACGTGTTATGAAGATTGAAATGTAAATTGTAGACCACACGCATGCGGCTGTGATTATGTCAGTAGCTTGATTGAATTGTAGTGGAAGGCCTATTCTGCAAGAGACCGCCTGGGGAAGTACCACGCCTTTGCCAGATATTCATCCGTCAAGCAGTAGTGTGCAAACATTACTGTGTTCCGGTTTAAAGGGCACTGTTTCCAGCGAATTACTGGCCATATGAGACTATACAGCCGATGCGTAGCGCTTTCCATCACGTGAACGACACACTACACCCATTCTACATCGTTCACAGTCTACACCATTTGTGCAGTAACTAATTTTATTTGAGTGTGAACGAGATGCAGCTAGACGGCTCGGCTCATCGGAATAGTCGTGCACTTATCGATATCGATACCGTCGCCTACCTCATCCCTAGTCCCCGCGAGGATGTCAGGGGTGCGCGGGCGGCGAAACGCTCGCACCTGGCCCCGGGACGCCAATCGTGCGCGCGCGCCGCATTGTGCTCAAACGCGGGAGCGTTAGGGTGTATACTGGGGAAAGTATTAAGAAGACTGGATATTTCTAAAAAATATACCAGGTGATTCAATCCTTAAGCTGTTTTTTTTTTATTTGACTGAGTGACGATAACAGTAACAGTTAGTGCCACCCAGAACTTTGCATTGCATAATCTTGCGCGGCACTGCACTGCGCTCGTCACCCTGAGACATCGGCTCTAAAGTCTCATATGCCCAGTAATTTCGCTGGTAACAATGGCCAAATTAGCATCTCAACGCGGCTCAGCACAAATATCGCGCGTAATACTATTGAAGTAAAGCCCAAGTCAGCGCGCACTTCAACGTGGCTGTTACGTCAAATGTTCCGTCGACATAACACGGAAAAAGACATAATAATACTTTTCAAATGAACAGTGAGACTATCTAATTTACATAGAGAAAAATAAAATATATCAAATGAACCAAACTAATAAATCGAATGATCCAGACTTAAGTTAAACACTTGTAAAATTGGTTTATTTTTGCCTACTTACAATAAAAGATTCGAGTTCTAAGTTGATTTAATGGTATTAAATACTGTAATTACTGGGCATATGAGACTTTAGAGCCGATGTCTCAGGGTGACGAGCGCAGTGTAGAGCCACGCAGGATTATTCAATCCAGGGTTCTGGGTGGCACTGTAACTGTTATGGGCAGGCGTAGCGCTAACCATCAGGCGAACGACTTGCTTGTCTCGTCACTCGGACCAATATAAAAAAAAGTCGAACTAGTAAGTAATTTATTGATGATCCAAAGGTAGGTACCATACAAAAGGGAGAAGACTATAAAAACCATTAATAGTGACCATGCACCCTATGCACACCACAACCCTCCCCACCACCCTCCGTGCAGTACTTGGGGTCACGGAGCGAAACGCAAGGGCCGCTTGCGCACCCCACCTTTCTATATCACCCACCTATCTCTCTTGCACCTACAACTGAGGCATCTACCCGTCTCCCTCACACACCGAGGTGGCGTATCGAAAATAAAATTCACTTGTTTAGTGGGACAAGTTCAGAAACTGGTTTCATTTTGGACGTTTTTGGAACATATTTTGGTTTTATTGTTTGTCAGAATGCAGATTACACAATCTGCATTCAACAATGTTAGTCGCTGAGGAGTTCCGCTGTCTACCTTCCGTCTCTATCAGGTCAGCTCGCTGTCACCATAGTTCTGTATTGTCATCGGAACTTGACAGGCGTGCAACATTGAAAACTGGGTCAAAATTGACTTGTTAAATTTGACTCAAACATGACAGTCTAGTATGCTATCTTCTCTGACTGGCGTATTACCGAAGCACTGGTAGAGTTAATGGAGTTTTCCTTTTCCTGTGCGAGATTCAGCCATGAGTCACCACTTGAAAAGGAAATTTCCTTTTTCATACTCAAACCATAATCTGTTCGTCATTAAATTCATTGATTGATTGATGGAATAATGTACGTTTAAAAGTCAAGCATTAAGTCTTATATACTAAAATCTCATAGAGGAAAAAAAAAACTCTTAGTACCTATACGATACTAATAATAAGTGTACTTTGACGTCTTGTAAAGGGCTTTTTTCTATTCCACAGTTGTTTAACACAGTAATTTAAATAGAAGCTAGTAATAGAATTTATTTCATAAAAGCACATGTATATAATAAGGTTCCTTCTTATATTAGGATATGAAGAAAAGGCGTAAATTGCGTTGCTCTGCAAAACGAGAGATTTATTTAGTTATCACATTACAACGTTAAACAATATCAGCATCTGTTTATAACCTGTAACTTATCTGCAAAACGAGAGAAACAACATTCAATGCCTTTAATTCAGGACTTTTATATAGATAAATTAAAATAATTAGTAAACTGAAAATTAAAATGGTGGAAGTATATTCATCACGTGACAAATGCTACGATCCTTCATATTTTACTAAATGTCACAACTGTCAGTGTCAGTTGTGACATCTAGCAGGCTTTGCCAATAAAGCAGCAAAGCCAAACTTAAAGAAAAAACTCATATTATGAGTGAAATGGTTTACTTTACATGTATACAAGATTCTGTCCTGTACAGTATTTTGTCCTTGAATTATGATCATTGAACGCGCATTTTTCTAAATACTTTCTCATCCCCGTGCCACCCCCGAACCGCTTTCTGCCATTTGCCACACAATTTCGACCTTAATTTTGTCACTATTAAGAACTACCAAAAATCGTAGCCAAAACTACACTTGCAAAACTCAGGTTGTATCCAACAAGTTACATCTACCTGCCAACTTTGGTAGAGGGAGACGGGAATACGGTGTTTGGGTTAGTTGGAAAAAGACGGCGGATATGCGTAGACGGACAGATGTTCGGAGAGTATGTGGCGCCTTTATATGCGGGTAAGTTTTTTTAGCACCGTTACTTAGTGAGGCGTGGGCGGAGCGCGAGCGGGAAGCGGGAATGTATGGAGATTGGATTTAATCGCTTCCGCTTATTAGTATTTTTTGTATTTATGTACACGATTTAGAATCACACTGAAGAAAATAGTGCTACTGGTAACTGACAACTCAAAACTCTAATCATTTATTGTAAGCATGCCAAAATAGAGCTCTTTTACAAATCGGACAATTAACAGGTTGACTATTGAAAACACAACTGTGATGTGTTAAAGCAAAAGTTAAAAGAGTCCTTTTCTACTCAGGGTAGGCAATGCCCCCGACGTCGCAGATGTCCATGGCCGGCGTTGACCACGTGCCACCAGGTGCGCTCGTTCGCCACCAATACGCACACGTGACAATAAAAAAAAAACTGCATTAATATGTCATCATTATTGAATTTATGAATTTATTTTCTATTATCCGTCTAATACAAGTGTTTATGTAAATCAGTTCTCGGAATCAATTCGATACATTAGGATACTATTCCTGAGACAATAAATCGTCTAAAAAACTGGTTTCAACATCAAATAAAAAACAGAGTTTTTGATTTTTTTTAGTTTTTGTTTTTGTTTTTGACCAAATTATCGCTGTCAAAATCGTGTGTTATTGACAGCTATCCTATGTAAAAACTGTCATAATTGACAATGCAGATACAACATTGACAAACATGTTGTATATTGGGTGGCCTTGTTGCTTATAGTCATTTCTTTCCGGCGTGATATAGTTTTTGTCATTATTATTATACACTAGCTGCGCCCCGCGGTTTCACCCGCGTAGTTCCTGTTCCCGCGGGAATATGGGGATAAAATATAGCCTACGTTACTCGCTGTCAATGTAGCTTTCCATTAGTGAAATAATCTTTTAAATCGGTGCAGTGGTTTAGCCGAAACCTTACATATTTCCATACAAACTTACATCCCCTATTTCAAATCCTTACAATGCTTTTTTCGCATTAAAAAGTACCCTATGTCCTTTCTTAGGCTCCAGAATATCTCTGTACCAAATTTCATTTCAATCGGTTCAGTAGTTCAGGCGTGAAAGAGCAACAGACAGACAGAGTTACTTTCGCATTTATAATATAAGTAAGGATTGGCGGCATTGACGGCCTCCGTGGTGTGAGTGGGTGATGAGCCGACTGCGAAGCGCGAGGTTGCGGGTTCGATTCCAGCACAGGACAGAGATGTGTTAATCATCGGAATTTTCGCCGAGTCGGGTGTTTGTGGGAGCATAGCCCTCGTAGGTCCTGGTTTCCTAAATACAGGGAATTAATGTATGTGATCAGGATTTAATGTATGTGGTCGTGACGCATTAGTGCGTTATCGCATATATCGCATATAAGTGTTTTCCATTTTGTATCTTAAGGCGTCCCTTTTGATAGAGTCCAAAAATATAATCTGCACATCTTATTATGAGACGCCTTTTTGACACGTGCTATTTGTCTTCCTCACGGCAAAGGGTCACGTTTTTAAGGGTCGGATTGTGTCATATCGTAAAACTACAGCATAAAAAAAAATTGGGTAATTGCGATTGCAACTTTAAGAGAACGTGTCTGATTTCCAAAAAGGCTTCCGGTATGAAGATAGGCGTGTGTATAATTGCTTTATTTTGAACTGATTTCACTTGGGAGGATTACGATTCAACATTTTTTTTTAAATAGATGTCCAAGATGTTCCCAAAAAATTGGGTTCAGTGATTGCTAAAAGGTAAAATGTCCAGTTGCAGAAGTCCCCAAGTCAAATAATAAGTTGATTATTAACTTAATGAATAAATAATCCATTGTTTTTGACCCCTAACTAGGACTCCTTGTATCAAGGGAGTCATGAACTATGAGGACCATGGTCCCACAAACACCCAGACTCAGAGCAAATTAATAAGGCTCGTGAAAGTGTTCGTTTCTCAGCTAAAAACGCTACTATGAAACTCCTCGCTTCCCGCCTACACTCGCGCCGCACCCGAACTCCTACCCAACACACCCGCTTCCTGCCACCCGTGGGAACCCATAGACAATTGATCACTATTAAATATTCTATGACAATAACCACGATGACACCTCATTGTCTCTGACCAGTTGATTACCAACCTATTTATATTTCGCACCTCCAAACAGCTGTTGCGAGGTAAACACTGTTATCAATTCTGGACAATATATTCTTTGGCAATTTATTTATATTTGTAATCTCTTCTACATTTTTGTTCTTTGGCGTGTGTTATTTATTTAACACTGACTGCTGAGCCGTTTTGCTTGTCTAGCCACGGGTGCGGCTCTGCACGCTCCATAGTGTTTTCCCATAAAACAAACACAACAGTTGTGTTTTCAGCGGTGAACGTGTTAATTGTAAAGTTTATTAGTTTTTATGAATGAGATACAACGATAAATAATTATAATTTTACGCGCTTCATGATCAGATATAAAGCCCCTGACCCCCTAACTAGGACTCTCGGTATCCAGGGAAACAGGAACTACGAGGACCATGCTCCCGCAAAAACTTTTGATTCACAAAAATATCGCAACTAAAATATCGAACCCGCAAACTCACGCTTTGCAGTCGGCTCATCACACACACCACAGATCATTTAATGTAAGTAGGCAAAAATAAAACACTTTTATAAGTCAAACATTTGAGTCTCTTACATCATCATCATCAACCCATAACATCCCACTGCTGGGCACAGGTCTCCCCTCACTTTCGTGAGGAGGGTTAGGCCATAATCCACCACGGGGGCCCGGTCCGGATTGGTGGATAACATACCTACATCCGAAATAATTTTGCCTGCTTGAAATAAATGATTAGAGTTTTGAGTTTAAAATTGCAATATTTGCATTCAAAACTGCGAAAAGAAACTTCAAACTCCATACAAAGCCGTGAATACCTGCGCCGAGCCATATGTCTTCTAAATCACTCGCCTCCATTGTTGTATCGAGACCGAATCGAAGCGAAAACGAAAAAAAAAAACAGAAACATCTGGCGTTACACCCTCTACTCCGTCTGAGACAAACATACGAAGATCCTGTGGGTGGGAAAGGGACAGACGATACACCCTATAAATGTGAGACAAAAAAATATAATCATGCGCTTGCGCTTCGAGCGGTTCCGTTTCGGAAATGAAAATCTTACGGATTATGTATAGTTTTGTTTTGTGAGTTTGCATCTTTTTAAACAGTAAGAGACAAATACCTTTTTTTTTTATAAAGCGGTTTTCCTTTGTAAGTTTGTTCTTTGGAAATTTAGGACCTTCAACCATAATCAGTTAATCATTAGCTTAGTAGATCTTAATTGACTTATTTTTTATTTTTCTCTATGTATAAGCGGTGGTAGCTTAGTGGGATAACGTCCGCCTTCCAAGCAGAAGGTCGTGAATTCAAATCCCAGTGCGGGCACGTACCAATGTGTTTCTGTAAAACATATGTACGTAATTATCACTCGCTTTTCGGTGAAGGAAAAACATCGTGAGGAAACCCACATACCTACCCGAGAATTATTTCGGAGGTAGGCATGTTATCCACCAATCCGGACCGGGCCCCCGTGGTGGATTATGGCCTAACCCTCCTCACGAAAGTGAGGGGAGACCCGTGCCCAGCAGTGGGAAATTATGGGTTGATGATGATGATGATGAGGCAAAATAATGCACTTTTACGAGTCAAACACTTAAGTCTCATATAAAACAAATATGTTCTACTAAACTAATGAATTTTATGGTTTGAGTTTGACAGAGGACAATTTTATTTACTGGGTAACAAGACGAGCACGTCGTTCACCTGATAGTAACCGCTACGCTTACAATTACGCCCAATAAAATTACAATGGAACCCAGAATTATCCATTGCATGTTGTTGTGCGGCACTGCACTACGCTCGTCACCCTAAGACATTAGTTTTAAAGTCTCATATGAATTGTAATTTCGGTGGAAACAGTGCCCTTCAAACTGGAACACAGTAATGTTTGCACACAGCGGAAAGCAGTACACGAACTCCCTGACACCTGACTGGTTTCTGGAACTCCAGACCAATAGGCTGTGTAGGGTCCATGCGTGGTGGCGTCACCACATCCTTTCCGCCTGCTCTCATTTTCACATGGTCACATTCTTGTGTATTATTAATTATGTTTTTTTTCTATTCCACAGGTAAGTTCAGTAACTTCTCTACGTAAGATAAAGGTATTTATAGATTTTTAAACAGGATAAAGGTAGTTGTTCGTACAAAAATGAACAATCAACTTGTACCGCAATATAATTAATATTGCGTGCGTAAACCTAATTTGGAAGTTTTGAGACCTCGGGGATTTTGTCTTTCACTACAAACCTATAATTTATATTCGAAATTTTGTTCCTGACTTCAAAATTACATATACCGAATTTTGTCGGCAACTACAACGTTCCATATTCCGAATTTTGTCGGCAACTACAACGTTCCATATTCCGAATTTTGTCGTCAACTACACCACACCACCACACTGTTTTCTTATAAATCGTGGGCATGACTCCTTTCACGACTTTTCCCTAACTGACGTCGTTTAGGACTTGGCCGTCATCATCAATCTCAAAAAACCACCCTGTATATTCCGAATTTTGTCGTTGACTACAAATTTTACATGATCAAAATTATGTCGGCAACTACAAAGTTACATATTCGGAATTTTGTCAATGGCTAAAAATCGACATATTCGAGATAATGTCGCTAACTGCAAACGTGCACATTTAGCACTTTGTCGCCGACTACAAAGTGTACAAATCTATATTAGTGTAAAACGCGGAGCGAGATCTTGTGAAGTAAGGAACGTGAAATACCATTGGTTAGGCATCCGGCGACACGGGTGCGAGTCAAGAGCGGTAGCGATTAATATCTCGGTATATATAGGCCTCCTCTGTTTCACGCCATTTGTTCCGGTCCTGTGCCAGTCTCATCCATGAAAAAAGAAAGGAAAAAAAATTGCAAATGGAAAATTAAAATGAAAATATTTTTATTTATACCAGCGGTTAAAAAAGAATTTCAATGTGTGTATTAAGTACACGCTAAAATCAACACACACTACTACACTTAATCGCTATAAGCTCATCGCTTGTCCACAACGCCGATATCTGCCCCGCGAGCGATAAAACGCGTTCGATTCTCGTTGCCGGAAATAGCCCGGTCATGCACCCGTGCGAATTTGCATCGCAAGTGTGTGTGCACCTTAATATTGGGCTGCGGGGGTCGTTGAGTGCGTAGGGTGCTTAACACTTTGACTGCTGCGCCGTTTTGCTTGTCTAGCCACGGGTGCGGCTCTGCACGCGCCATAGTGTTTTCCCATACAACAAACACAACAGTTGTGTTTTGCCGTACTCGTGGCAAGTTGTGAAAAACACAACATTTCTGTTCACAGCACTGAAACTGTTAAGGGCATGGAATTCCAAAACTCACATCATTTAATGCAAGTAGGCAAACATAATGCACTTTTACAAGTTATACACTTAAGTCTCATATAACATACATAGAGAAAAATTAAAAATAAATCATAATATAATATCTACTAAACTAGTGAGTAACTGATGATGGTTACAATTAGCAAAAATTAAGCCCGTTCAAGGGGCGAGTCGTGCCTGAATCTCGCACAGGAAAAGGAAACTCCATTAACTCTACCGGCGCTTCGGAAATACGCCCGTCAGAGAAGATAGCACCAAGAAACTCTACGGGGAATCTCTATCAACCAGATTGTTCCCATAGATCCATAATTTTATGCACACTAGATCCATGGTTTTTATTTAGGTAGCTATATAATTTAATTTCAAGAGCATCCAAGAAAGAAGATAAGATAAGATAAATAATATAGCATAAGATTTTTTTGTAGTATTATATTAAAATTCAAAATCCCTACTTATATTATAAATGCGAAAGTAACTCTATCTGTCTGTTGCTCTTTCACACCTAAACTACTGAACCGATTGAAATGAAATTTGGTACAGAGATAGTCTAGAGCCTAGGGAAGGACATAGGGTACTTTTTAATGCGAAAAAAGCATTGTAAGTAAGGGTTTGAAATAGGGGATGGAAGTTTGTATGGAAGTTTCGTCATTTTTGAAGCTAGAAGCTTGAAATTTATTCTTTAGGCTTTTGATTAGATATAAATAAATATGACATTCAAAGTTTGTAAAAAATACAATTGGGGGGTAAAATAAATATAGGCGATGATAGTATGTGTGGAAATATGTAAGGTTTCGGCTAAACAACTGGGCCGATTTAAAAACTACCTTCCACAAATGGAAAGCTACATTGACATCGAGTAACATAGGCTATATTTTATCCCCATATTCCCGCGGGAACAGGAACTACGCGGGTGAAACCGCGGGGAGCAGCTAGTAAATAAATAAATGTAAATTCCTTTCAGTCAAGTTTTCTCACAAATTATTGTCTATTTATATTAGATTTTTTGATTAATTAGATAGATTATTATTAAAATAATATTGTAGTATATTTATTTTTAGTAGATTTATAATGAATAACAGGTCAAACTCGTTCAAAATAACAATTTTGCCTAGTGACCCAAGTTTCGGGTGAAACCGCGGGAGACTACTAGTTATATTATAATTTACACATTATGTATGCCACATAAATTCATTAAAAACCTTCTAGAACTTTACATTATATCATTAAATACACAAAATTAATTACTTTGTCGGTTTGTCCTGTCTTTATTATCCCAGTGATATTATAAACTATTTGCGCCCTGTGTCTTCGCCCGCGTTAACATTTATCCACATGAAAAGTATCCTATGGACCTAATGTCCATATGTGTGCATGTATACTAACTTTTAATTAAAATCAGTCCAGCCGTTTCGGCGTGAACAGAGGACAAACACAAACAAACTTTCGCATTTATAAAATTAGTGAGATCGTTATGTTTTTGTGTTTGTCCCTTCATTACGCCGAAATGGCTGAACGGATTTTGATGAAATTTGGTGTGGAGGCACATAAGATCCTGGAATAACACATGGGATTAACACTTTTTATCCCGTAAATATGCTCCCTGTGGAATATAGTAGAAGGGTGAAACCGCAGAGCGCAGTTAGTATAACTTATTTTTTTAAGAACCGGATGAGTTCGAAGAAAGATCATTATAAAGTGTAATCAACCGATTATTGTGGTCGTAAATAGATATTTTGAGACGACGATTCAATCAAGATAAGAGGAATTTAAAACTTATTAAACAAAACTGTTTCTATTCGACACATACTTGGCACTGCAAGCTGAACACCACATTTATATATCATGGGAAATTGTTAAGCCTGCGTTTCGACTCGATTGACCAAGGGGGTAGCCGCCTAGTTGGAAAACGTCCGCTTTCCAAGGAGAGGGTAGTGACTCCAAATCCCAGTGCGGGCACGTACCAATGTGTTTCTTGTAAAAACATATGTGCGTAATTGTCACTCGCTTTTCGGTGAAGGAAGACATCGTAAAGAAACCCAAACCCATTGGTAGATTCTGTTTTTATATATTTCTTTTGTAAAATCGTTATTTTGGGACATCTTATTGGCACTTGCAACATTTTATGTTACTAGCTGCGCCCCGCGGTTTCACCCGCGTAGTTCCCGTTCCCATGGGAATGCTGGGATAAAATATAGCCTATGTTACTCGCTGATAATGTAGCTTTCTATTGGTGAAAGAGTTTTTAAAGGCGGCTGATTGTGAGTTCAGGCGTGATAGCGTAACAAACAAACAAACTCACATTCGCACTTGCGTTCATTTCAGTTACACAGTTTGTAATGACTCCGCAAATGTCACTGCCAACTTCAATTTTTCCCCTGTTTATATTTTACCCCTTAACACTTTCACTGCTTAGCCGATTTTCTCGTCAAGCCACCGGTGCGGCTTGGCACACTCCATAGAGTTTACCCATACGACAAACACAACGGTTGTGTTTCCCCGCACTCGTGGCAAGTTGTGAAAAACACGACAGTTGTGTTTTCTGCACTGAACGTGTTAAGGGTAAATTTTTTACAAACTTTGAATATCATATGTATTTATAATCTAATCAAAAGCCTAAAATGAGGACATCATCATCATCATCATCATCATCACGACCACTTTCCCAGCTGCTCTATGACATCATCAGACCACCAGTCTGCCGTAATGGTACCGGAGAACCGATTATCACCGAATCTAAAACAGAACGGGGGTCAAAACCTGGCGACCTTCAACTGGGACCTTTGATGAACGTGTTTAATTGGCGGCACGTCGTTTAATGGCTTTTTAATTAAACATTTCTCGGACCTTATGTTTGACAGGGTTGCCAGTAGATGGAGGTTCACTTATCGCTTTGCGGTTACGTTATTATGCGTACAGAAAGGACACTACCTCACGCAATCCGCGTCCGTGCACTTTTTTTTTTTATTAATTGACTGAGTGACGCGACGGGCAACTCGTTCACCTGATGGTATGCGCTACGCCTGCCCATAGCAGTTACAGTATCACCCAGAACTTTGCATTGCATAATCCTGCGCGGCACTGCACTGCGCTCGTCACCCTAAAACATCGGCTGTAAAGTCTCATATGTCCAGAAATTTCGCTGGAAACAGCGCCCTTCACGGTAATGTTTGCACTCTACTGCTTGGCGGACCACTCCTTCACCTCTACCCGCAATCGCTGGGACAGTCAAAACTACATACTAGGGGTGTACTCCGACTTCGGTACCGATTGAAGCGCCTCCATAACATACCTAGTACATACCTCTCCTTCCCAACCTTCATACCAGCGGGTTGTCTTTTTCACCCTATTCCCTATCTTAGGCGAGTTCGGTTCAATAAATTGTTCGTCCGTCACGATTCAATAGTACAAAATCCCTACTTTATATTATAAATGCGAAAGTAACTCTGTCTGTCTGTTCCTCTTTCACGCCTAAACTACTGAACCGATTGAAATGAAATTTGATACGCAGATAGTCTTGAGCCTATGAAAGGACATAGGGTACTTTTTATCGTGAAAAAAGCATTGCAAGGGTTTGAAATAGGGGATGAAAGTTTGTTTGGAAGTTTCGTCATTTTAGAAGCTAGAAGCTTGAAATAAATAAAAAGCTAGCTAGCTTAAATTTATGTTTTAGGCTTTTGATTAGATATAAATAAATATGACATTCAAAGTTTGTAAGAAAATACCATTGGGGGTAAAATAAATATAGGGGATGATAGTATGTATGGAAATATGTAAGGTTTCGGCTAAACGACTGGGCCGATTTAAAAAATTCTTCCACTAATGGAAAGCTACATTGACAGCGAGTAACATAGGCTATATTTTATTCCCTATATTCCCGCGGGTACAGGAATAACACGGGTGAAACCGCGGGGCGCAGCTATAATCTATAAATACAGAACCCTACTCCAGCTGTCCAAATGAGCGTCGTCGCGCGACCCAGTAGGCCTGCCGTATGCTCCTGACAGCCATGACGTCATTACCTGTTGCTACCATATTGATTGTGATGCTCATTCTACCAGGAGAATATGGGATTAGGTAATGTTATTGTTGCTATGAAGAACCAGCTGTAATCGAAACGTTTAAACGGGTCACGGTTACATACATAGACTCTGCCTGACTGGAAATCCCCGTGTCTAGAGACTCAAGAACTTTCAAGCGTCTGGTGTCCTCGCGAGGTTTTCTCTCACCGAAAACCAAGTGGTAATATCGTTTTATAAATAGGTTCTTCTTGTGTGGACACCATCTCATCTGATGTTAGGCGGCGATGCGGTCTGCTTAGAAGTAACCTATGCAATCGTGACTGGAAAACTCCCAGGTTGTAACTATCGGGAAACAGTGAGGAGTTCCACTCCTTCGTGGTGCCAAATAAATGGACAGGCGCATTGCTTCGTGCGTCAAGGTGAAATGTCAACCGAGTACCCAGATCCACATGAACCTGGGATCCAAACTCTTGGAAGCCGGATGACGACCACCGCATTCAGCAGCCTCTTGTCAGCCCTACGATCGGTTCTCGCCATTATTCGGAAACCTGAGACTCCGCGTGGTGGTCAGACGACGCAGCATACAAACGAGCGCATTACCGCTATTGCCGAATAATTTACTGGTTTGGCTCGTCTACTGGTGGTACCATCGGTTCTCGATTGTCGAATTTAGGTTGTGCGGTTTCTAGTGTCAGCCTGTCAGGTTGTCCGAAGGACCTGGGGGGTAACCACGTACTTATTCTTATTCCATGCAGTTCATTTTAAGGCCTTAAACTGAACGGCCTAGATTGGCACCACACACTCATAAATGACAAACGTGATCTCACTAAAAAATTACTCAAGAGAAGCTAAACTCCGTTAAATAAAAACAAATTTTTACGATCTCTTTGGATAAATGTCTCTGGTTGACTTATGAACGCTGAGCGATATTGGTGGTGACAGTTAACGGGGCAGTTCAGTTTAAGGCCTTAAACTGGATGAATTTAACCGTTCGTGGTGAGGCCCCAGACCAATCTATCTCGTGGACCATGCTTGAAGTTATAAAAACCATGGGGAGTTGTCTCTTACTCACGTGTACGCTGTATTACTAGGTGCGAATAAGAGAGCTAAAATACAGCTTAATAAAGCGTGACGATCGCGGTGGTTAAAGCGGTGGTAGCCTAGTGGAAGAACGTCCGCCTTCCAATCTGAAGGTCGTGAGTTGAAATCCCAGTGCAGGCACGTACCAATGTGTTTCTGTAAAACATATGTACGTAATTATCACTCGCTTTCCGGTGAAGGAAAACATCGTGAGGAAACCCACATACCTACCCGAGAATTATTTCGGAGGTAGGTAGGTGATCGACCAATCCGGATATGGCCCCCGTGGTGGATTATGGCCTAACCCTCCTCACGAAAGTGAGGGGAGACCCGTGCTCAGCAGTGGGACGTTATGGGTTGATGATGATGATGATCGCATTAACAGATCCTGTCTCCTAACTAGGAGTCTCCGTATCACATTACCAATTACCAAACTAGGCATATGAGACTTTAAAGCCAATGTCTCAGAGTGACGAGCGCAGCGCTGTGCCGCGCAGGATTATGCATTTTAGAGTTCTGGGTGGTGCTATGACTGTTATAGGCAGGCGTAGCGCTTACCATCAGGCGAACGACTTGCTCGTCTCGTCACTCAGTCAATTAAAAAAAAAACCATTCTCAGCTCCAATCTAGAACCGATCGACAATTATCAGTAGTGGTCGCGCCCATACAGCACCGATATATGCTAATATGTTAACCAGGTGTTCAGGTATATTGACTTTTGCGTGACCCCTGTCGAGGGCCCCTAGACAAGTCGTAATTACGCCACCACTGGCTCACGCACCCGGATTTGCACGTCTTCAACTACCACCGACGTTATTGAAGTTAATTTAGAATTAGACAAGCGGTGCAGTGGCAAGTGATAAATAATAAATCATTTAAAAAAAATACACTTTTGACAGTTTTTCCATATTGCAAAACTGTCAAAGTTGACAGCGACAGCGGTTCAATTGTTGACAAGCTTTTGGCCTGTAATTACTCCTCTTTTATTACATCTGGATTTTAGGAACTTCTAATTTGATAATAAATTTTCACGTATTTTCGGGTGAACTCTACGGCACACCCCGGACACAGAAATAAATGATTTGACATTTGACACAATAAATAAATGACGCTTGTACACGCGCCAAATGCGTGTGTAAGTATTGAAATATAATACGCGACCGAAACAAAAGACCACCCGCTAGTATGAAGGTTCATAATAACCCGTTTGTCTATTGTCATTTGGGCGTGTAATATTGACTGACCTCGCAATTGCCCTCCGTATAGCGGTAAGAGGTGCGAGGAAGCTGTCAGCGCGGATTGGGGTGTCCATTCTGTATGTAGTACTTATTATATTTACGGAAATCGAAAGGGAAAGTTTTTTTTTTTTTCGGGATGTATGTAGCTTATATCACTCTCTAGCTCGTTACCCTTCTCCATGCGTAAAAATCATGTCAATACGTAAAAGAAGGACAGACCAACATACATTAATGTTTATATTATAAGAATAGTAAATTAATATAATTCAGTGAAAAATATAAGAATAAATTGAGTCATCCGAGCTTCAAACTGGCTTATGTGACAGATTAGGTTTTTTTTTTTAATAAAATGGCGATGCGAGCCACCACCTGTTGCTATTATGTATGTGAGACTTGTATGGACTTCGGCTCTTCATCATTTTGAGCTTTTGCATTCCACTGTGTCTTTTTGATGTTAATTAATTATACTTAGAGCCATTCTTATAGGCTTTTATTTAACTCCTCACTGTATGAGTTTCGGATGCATGTTTGTTTAGGTCTAATGTTGCTAGTTAATTTTGATCCATTTCCCGTTGATTAATTGAGTTGAAATTTGCATGTCTGTCGTGTTTCAAGAACAATTTTTTTTTTGTGTGGGAGTCTTCTTCTGCAAGGGGCCGCCTGGGGAAGTACCACACCTTTGCCAGATATTCATCCGCCAAGCAGTAGTGTGCAAACATAACTATGTTCCGGTTTGTAGGGCATTGTTTCCAGTGAAATTACTGGGCGTGAGAGACTTTAGAGCCGATGTCTCAGGGTGACGAGCGCAGTGCAGTGCCGCGCATGATTGTGAAGTGCAGTGTTCTGGGTGGTGCTGTGACTGTTATGGGCAGGCGTAGCGCTTATCATCAGGTGAACGACTTGCTCGTCTCGTCTCTTGCAGAAGAGGCCTCCCACTTCTTTATTAACCAAAAATAATTCGAAAAAAAAAACGAAATGTGTGCTGGGACACAGTAGAAATAAAACTTCAATTATAAAATTAGGTCACAAAAAAAAAATTTTAATAGACGTTTAAAAGAATATACGAAACGTAAGTCTCTCTCTCTTTCTATCTTCACTAACTTATATCTCCCTCTCAACTTCGGTTCGACCCGCCCGATCACATTTTTCGTAACGCATTCACCTCCTCATAGCTTACTCCCCAAGTCAAGCGTACGTCAATAATAGTCTAATGGCTCGTTTATTGTTTTTATACCAAACAGATGTCCCCAACCAACACATTCACGGCCTTCATTAGAACCGGCATCGAGAACCATAAAAACCTGTACCATGGTCCACGTAGTAATTTTATCGATTTTTCAAAATACACTCGTCCCATTTACACACAATTTGAACTGGTTTCATACAGCTGCCGTGGCTGGGACAATTATGTCGCAATTACTGGTGGCTCTTAATTATTGTTTCTATTTTGAACAATGAGTCTGGAAGCCTGGAGGCCTACCATGACATCTTAAAGCGATTCAATTGAAGACCTAAACTGAACCGCGTCGCATAAACGTACCGTGATGTCTCATTTTTTATGTTGCTGCCATTTCAACCTTAACTGGATCCAGTTTAGGTTGAAAATGGCGGGAACCTAAATTGAATCGCTAATAAGCCATTTTCAACCTAAACTGGATGCAGTTTAGATTGAAAACGGCAGCGACATAAAAAATAAGACGTCGCGGTACGATTATGCGACGCGGTTCAGTTTAGGTCTTCAATTGAATCGCTTTAAGAGGTCATGGTAGGCCTCCAGATTCTGTATAGATCGCTTATTAAAAACTCGAAACATTTGCTGCATGTAGGTAAAGTATTTCGGAGGTAGGTATGTGATCCACCAATCCGGACCGGGCCCCCGTGGTGGATTATGGCCTAATCCTCCTCACGAAAGTGAGGGGAGACCCGTGCCCAGCTGTGGGACGTTATGGGTTGTTGATGAGGTAAAGTACAAGTCAACACTTCAGTCTCATATGCATAGATATAAGAATCAAATTAAAAAAAAATACGAGGTTGCTTTAGACCATACGACTGAAGTAAAACTTCTTTGGCTCCATCTATATGTATGTATATATTAGCCATGAGAGAAAGAGAGAAAGAAAATGAGTGAGAGCATCGTTCACCTGATAGTAAGCGCTACGCCTGCCCATAACGGTTACAGTACCACCTAAAACTTTGCATTGCATAATCCTGCGCGGTGCACTGCGCTCGTCACTTTAAGAAATCGAGTCTATATGCCCAGTAATTTCTCTGGAAACGGTGCCCTTCAAACCGGAACACAGTGATGTTTGCACACTACTGCTTGGCGGATGAGTTTTGCCTACTTTGATTTGGGTTTTGAGCTTCGGGAGTCGTCTTCAAAACCATCCCTCAGAAATCTAACATTCCTTACACATCCTCATTGAACATGTAGTGTGGGGAGAGATCCGCGCGGTGCTGCGACCGCGGGGGAGGGGGTAGTGAGGGGGGTGTAAGGGGGGGGGGGGGGGTACGCGGGCGCAGCCATCACCTGCCCTTGACCACAGTTTAACAAGCAGTATTGTAACGGAATGCACACTCTGGGATATAAACATTACTGTGTTCCGGTTTGAAGGGCACTGCTTCCAGCGACATTACTGGGCATATGAGACTTTAGAGCCGATGTCTCAGGGTGACGAGCGCAATGCAGTGCTGCGCAGGATTTTGCAATGCAAAGTTCTGGGTGGTACTGTAACTGTTATGGGCAGGCGTAGCGCTTACCATCAGGTGAACGGCATGCTCGTCTCATCACTCGGTCAATAAGAATATGAATGTCGGTAATAATGACCCTTTAAACAACCGGGCCCACGGACTAGCTACTAGTTAATAAAAACACGAAATACATAAGCACCGACCATAAAGGCCAGTATCATGCTAATTTTGATCAATTCATATGGACATAACTAAAAATATACAAAAAAAACGTAGTCGTAAACTTGTAAGAAATAGGGTTCAAAATTGCAGTTAACATTTGTTTCTTAATCCGTTCTGTAACCCTATAAAATAGCTAGTATAAAACGGTATAAGTGATTTTCATAAAAGACATGCTGGGAGAGCGAATTCGATAAAAGGCTGAAGGGTTCCGTACAAAAATGTAATTTTTCTGTTTCCGATAACTGTAACAACAGCATTGGCAAAGCTTTATTGCAGGATTCGGGGCAAGATAGGTATTCGGGGGTGACTTCTAGCGTGATCCATCTTGCCCCATCTTGGGGGGGGTAATTAAGGCCCATACACCCCCCTACGGCGGAAGAGATACTGCGAGGGCATTTCCCCCCCTCGAAGGAAAAATGATTGGTGAGCATTTGCTAATCCATATAATTATCAGTGTTTGATGTGAGAATGAACAGGTATTCCTTCTTATGTTTCGCATCATAGACCGCATCATCGCTTACCATCCGACGAGGTAGTGGTCAAATGCGAGCCTGTATTCCGTATAAAAGAAATGAAACTGCTAAATGCTACTGTTTGTATATGGAAAGTAAAGAATAAACTTCAGCTTTTATATAGAAATATGGTTTTCCTGGTACTTTATGAACCCATTATGTTATAATGTACTGCTAGGAACTTGCGAACATATTATATCGGGGCGAAAACATTCTATGGGGATAACACTCAGTATTGTATTATTATGAAAAAGAGTGTATGAATTCTCGGAACCGATTTTAATTCATAAAAAAAGTGTAGTAGGAAGTTTTTTAATAAATCTTTGCTAGTCGATTTTTTTGGTTTGAATACTTAGTGTATACAAAAAAAAACCCATTCATATTTTTATAAATTGTCTTAATTATTTAAGTAGTACAAAACCTAAGTTATATTAAATAAAATATCGACACGCATTCCGACTACAATCAAGCTTTCCGTTCCCGAAACCGCAACCACGTAACCCTAAAATCCGCATTAATCTCCCAAAGACAAGTTGAACGACCGCGCATTAAAAAAAAAGGCCCAACCTCGCGGGGGATTTGAATAGCGAATCCTGCGCCCCTTTGTACGAACCCTTGGCCCCTCGGCACCAGGCGAGGGGGGCGGGGCGGGCGGAGGGGGATCGGCGCACGCGACGCGCCGAGGGTCCCCTTTCATTTTTGGTTAAGGAATAGTCTCAAAGGTTTTGTCCTTGATGTACTCCCATTGGGCCAAATCAATAGTTTCACCGTCGGCATTGTTGATTGATGGTTGAAATTGTAAAGGGACCTTTCATCATCAAACCATATCGGCCCACTGCTGAGCACGGGTCTCCCCTCGCTTTCGTGACGAGGACTAGGCCATACTCCATCACAGGGGACGGTCCAGGTCGGTGGTTCACGTACCTCCGAAGTGATTCTCGGGTATGTGAGTTTCCTCGCGATGTCTTCCTTCACCGAAAAGCGAAGGACAACCACGTGCATATCGACGCTAGAAAGCGTAAACGCTGTAACCTTGAAACGCAAAATTGTTCACCAGAGCCAAAAAACTTTTTTTTTTGTTGAAAAGAACTCGTTATCATAACTCAATATCTACTCGACCTAAAAACGTAAATTTTGGATATTTGGTGTGTTTCATACAAAGCTACAATACTGCTACCTTGGTAATATCCTAAAGTTCCTAGGGGACGTTGAAATGTGGGTTTACAGCGTTTGTTTCAAAAAATGTAAAAAAAGTATTTTCGGGTCGGTCAAAGGGTTACAGCGTTTACGCTTTCTTGCGTCGATATGTTTTCACATGAAACACACTGGTACGTGCCCGCACTGGGATTTGAACTCACGACCCTCTCCTTGGAAGGCGGACGTTCTCCCACGAAGCTATCACCGCAAGGGTTCTATAGACGGTCGAAATTGCTTTTCAACATATAGTTTATTACCTGCAATGACACTTAAGACACTTTTTATCCCGTAAAAAATATTAAACGCGGGTGAGCCCGCAGAGCCCAGCTAGTATGTTATATAGGCAATACATTCCCCGCGCTGCAATTGAACCTAGGCAATGGTTAAAATCTAGGTCGGGCCTAGATCTAGGCACTGTAAGTATATGTCTACATAGACTAGGTCTCTACTTAGCGCCTCCTCAAGCCTATAATCAGGCGGCGAACACAATTGTCCACGCGACTCAGAGCCGCATGTGTGATCAATATGACGGTATTTGAAATAAAAAGAAACTGTAATTCAGTAGAGAATAGAAACCAGTAGAGGGTTTGTCCTGTCAAATAATCAAAACTCAAATCATTCATTGCAAGCAGGCAAAAATGTTGCACTTTTACTAGTCGAAAACTTAGTTCACTGCTGTAAACACAACTGTCGTGTTTTTCATAACTTGCCACGGGTGCGACAAAACACAACTGTTGTGTTTGTTGTATGGGAAAACACTATGGCGCGTGCAGAGCCGCACCCGTGGCTTGACGAGTAAATCGGCTCAGCAGTCTAAAGTGTTAAATCTCATCTTGTCAGGGAGTTGGTGTACTGCTTTCCGCTGGGATCGTAGCATGTGGAAAAATATAGTCTCTGCCTATCTAAAAGGGAGGTTTCTCAATCCGCGCCTAACTTAATGAAACCAACTAGTGTAGTGGGAGGCCTCTTCTGCAAGAGTCCGCCTGGAAAGTACCACACCTTTGCCAGATATTCATCAGCCAAGCAGTAGTGAGCAAACATTACTGTGTTCCGGTTTGAAGGGCATTGTTTCCAGCGAAATTACTGGACATATGCGACTTTAGAATAAGTACCGATGCCTCAGGGTGACAAAGTTCAAAGTTCTAGACGGCAGTGCGGCGTTAACTATTAAGCTACCGACCTGCTTAGTCACTACAAGTCTCAGATAAAAAAAAAAAATATCGTCAAAACCCTGCGGTACAAAATAAGGTCATCGACATACAACAAACAAGCAAACAAGAATTCCTACACATTATCTACTCCCCTTATGCCTTTCCACCCTACCGGCCACCTGTACAAATCTTTATATCGCTGCCGTGTCGGCTGCTCGATTGTAAAATGGGGTAAGGTATGATATTAAATAAATGGGTCACCTATAAAATAGCCTAACAGTGTGTATATATATTTTGTAGTTTTCAAAATGGGGCATTTAGATGGTAATTTAACTTTTAGAGACGCAATAAGTGCGAGAAGGTAAGCTTAAAAAAAATAAAGTGCCACTCAGAATCGGTTACGGGTCTGCACTGCACTGCGCTCGTCAACCTGAGACATTAGTTCTAAATGCTCATATACCTAGTAATTTCGCTGTAAACAAGTGCCCTTCAAATTGGAACGCAGTAATGCTTGTATATAACAGCTTGGCGGATGAATATCTGACAATTGGTATACTTCCGCAGGCGGTATCTTGCACAAGAGGCCTCCCACTACAATTCTGAAGTTCTAAGGTAACAACATAACAAACATTTTTAAAGTCTTTTTTTTTTAATTTGACTGAGTGACGAGACGAGCAAGTCGTTCACAGTCGGTAAGCGCTACGCCTGCCCATAACAGTCACAGCCCCACCCAGAACCCTGCATTTCATAGTCCTGCGCGGTACTGCACTGGCGCTCGTCACCCTGAGACATCGGCTCTAAAGTTCTTCCCCCTATCTTGGCAGGGTCACCAGTCGATATATTATTTTGTTTAAAAAAAAAAAATCTATAACCACTTACCACGTTTCGATATCGCCCATCCGCATACAGGTTTTTATAATGATACGGCGACGCACGCGCCGACCCGACAGATGTTTCCCTTCGGCCGCCTTCGTGATCCTTCGGATCGCTTCGGGCTTGGAAGCCTTCCACTTGAAAGGGGCCGGGAACAAACCCGCTCCGGACAAAGGGAGGGATAACTTTTCTATAAAGATTTAAATTTGATGAGTTTTTTTTTAATGGGCAAATTCATGCCTTGGACAACCTGCATACCATCAGAGGCTGTATTGGTGAAGATTTTTTTCTTTTAGAATACATAGAAGAAGGAATACATCCTGAGGAAACCCACATATCTACCCGATGATTATTATGTGTTCCACCAATCCGGAACTGGCCCACGTGGTGGATTACGACCTAATCCACCTCACGAAAGTGAGGGGAGACCCGTGCTCAGCAGTGGAACGACATGGGTTGATGATGAGGATGATGATACATAGAAATGAAAGGAGAAATGGCATTGTATGTATTGATGGGGATAACGGGGGCCCGTTTTTGATATAGTCGTTACTAAACCCCTCGGGGGACAGCTTGGTGGGGAATATCACTATCTCACTTCCCACTATCGTATCTAATATTATAAACCCCCGCGGTTTCACCCGCGTAGTTCCTGTACCCGCGGGAATATGGGGATAAAATATAGCCTATGTTACTCGCTGTCAATGTAGCTTTCCATTTAGAGAAATGTTTTTTTAAATCGGTGCAGTGGTTTAGTCGAAACTCGTACTCGTAGTTACTCGTATAATATAAGTAGGGATGGGAATGTGAGTTTGTTTGATTGTTACGCTTTCACGCCTAAACCACTTAACCGATTTTGAAATTTCTTTCACCAATGGAAAGCTACATTATCAGCGAGTAACATAGGATATATTTTATCCCCGTATTCCCACGGGAACGGGAACTAGGCGGATGAAACCGCGGGGCGCTGCTAGTAATATAATAAATGCGAAAAAAAATTCGTCTGTCTGTTAGTCTGTTTATCCTTCTCTTCACGCCAAAACGGCTGGATGGATTTTGATGAAAATTGGTACTTTAGATCCCGGAATAGAACATAGGATATTTTTGATCCCGTAAATATTAACGGTTCGTGTGGGATAATAAATAACACGTGTGAAACCGCGGGGCGCCGCTAGTAGTACGACGAACCCGGGCATATTTCACCATGAGTCCACAAGAGTACCACTTTGCTGGATATTTAACCGCCCGTTCGAATTCAGTTAAAAAACTAGGACACCTCAGTACAAATGCAACCAATTTATTATTCAAGTGACCATTAGCGCGGCCGATCCACCACTGCTTGGGTATTCCACGACACGCGCTCGAGCTGGACCGGCTGGCTTATTACGTATCTCACAACTGGCTTGCGACAGAAGTTAATCAAAAGTCACTTCTAACCTGCCAAAATAAAAGCTGCGTTAGTTTGTTTCCATTTATTGCAGTGCTGAGGGTCTAGAATAGAATCATCATCATCATCATCCTTTATCGACCAACTGCTGAGCACGGTTCTACCCTCACATTGGTGGATAACATACCAACCACCGAGACAATTTTCGCATAAACATGTAGGTTTCCTCACGATGTTTTACAGAAACACATTAGTACGTGCCCGCGCTGGGATGTGAACTCACGCTCCTCTCCTTGAAAGGCGGACGTTCTCCCACTACGCTATCGCGGCTTAATTTCATTCTACGCGAATGGAATTGCTTCGGAACCTTTTCTAACCCATGGCCAAAGTACGATACAGGCGTGGCAGTAGGCGGGCGTACGGCTTCCGTAATATGATTTCTAGTGATATATAGCGAACGATCGCGTTGCGATTGCTCTCGCTTCGCCACTGCTAAGTTATACGTAATCAGGAAGCGGAGTCTAGCCCCATCAATGATGCACCGTGATATTTAGCGATCGCTTCGGTTCCGTTCGGATATGTAAAGAAAATCAACCGTTGGCTACCCAATTAATATAATATTAGTGTTATGATTGGTTCCTTAAGGTTTCTGTTCGAGATTGTGTTATAAACTAGACGGGGTGATGACGCAGTGGTATTGTTTTGATTGATTTTGTTTTTAAATCGACGGCCTCCTTGGCGTGAGTGGGTAGTGAGCCGGCTGCGAAGCGTGAGGTTGCGTGTTCGATTCTTGTCCAGAGAAATGATTCTTGTTCTTATTCTTGTTCTTGTTTTTGTTCTTGTTCGTATTCTTGTTCATGTTCGTGTTCGTGTTCTTGTTCTTGTTCTTGGGCAAAGATTAGTGTGAACCACATAATACTTGTTAGTCTGGTTGTTTGTAGTCCTAGTTCCTGATTCCCTAGGTACAGGAAGTCTTAGGGGTCGGGATCTAAGTAAAAGTGCATTATTTTTGCCTCACCACCTTCATCATCATCAATCCATTTCGGCCCACTGCTGAGCACGGGTCTCCTCTCACTTTCGTGGGTAGTATTAGCCCATAATCCACCGCGGGGCCCCGAACCGGATTAGTGGACATACCTCTGAAATAATTCTCGGGCAGGCGTGTGGGTTTCCTCACGACGTTATCCTTCACCGAAAAGGATTCTACAATAAATGATTACTTGATGATGATACTTCTGCAATAAATGATTGGAGTTTTGAACAGTCTTAAAAAATAATCTCCTGCGTATACCGAGATGACGTATCACTCATTAGCTCAACTTTGCCACCGCTCTCTGGTAATAAAGACCCCCCCGCACTGCGCCGTTACCACCGTTAGTTACGGGAATGTCCCGTAGATCACGGGATACAATGAGCCGCCCGCGGTTGTCTCCCGCAGCCCTTCTGGGATTTATAGCATCCGTGACGTAGCTTCCCCTGGGGCGTCTGAAAGGCTAGCTGCAATGTGGTTTCGATTTGGAAGTTCTACTCCATTCTGTATGTAGTACTACGAACTATGTCTTCAATGGTTCTTCTTTAGCGGTGGTAGCCTAGTGGGAGAACGTCCGTCTTCCAATCAGAAGGTCGTGAGTTCAAGACCCAGTGCGGGCACGTACCAATGTGTTTCTGTAAAACATATGTACGTAATTATCACTCGCTTTTCGGTGAAGGAAACCATCGTGAGGAAACCCACATGCCTACCCGAGAATTATTTCGGAGGTAGGTATGTTATCCGCCAATCCGGACCGGCCCCCCGTTGTGGATATGGCCTAACCCTCCTCACGAAAGTGAGGAGAGACCCGTGCCCAGCAGTGGGACGTTATGGCTTGATGATGATGATGATGATGATGGTTCTTCTTTTGAGAAAGAAGATTATATGCTTTTCATATATATTTTTTTGTATTGTTTTGACAACCTTTGGTATATTTCTCGGATATGTAGGTTTCCTCATAATGTTGTCCTTCACCGAAAAGCGAGTGATAATTACGTACGTAAGTTGAAAAGAAAAACAAATAGTTGGTAGTTTGAGTTGAGCTTTTTTTCTGACTGTACCAACATTAAAGAAAAAGAGTGACTTTTGAAAAAGTTGTTTAAAACTAAAGTTTGAGGAGGCTTCGAAGGAAGACTCGAATCGATGTTTGGAGTTTCCAGTTTGTGGTGATATTACGTGTCATAGGAACTGGGAGGCGGGGGAAGCAAACCGATTCCTATTGCAGATACCACACAAGATGTACACTTTTCTATAAGTGAGAGAATGCTTAAGAAATGTTAAGATTAGAGCTGGAACTGTTTTCTTTTAGGTGTAATCAAAGCGATTATTTTATAAATTCATAGACGTCAAACCACTATTATATAGATACCTACCACGGGTAAAAATAGCATTGTTACACCTGCTCGGCTGACGTGTAATATCGACGTAATCCTTTTTGAATATTTTACATAAATATTAAATTAATACGTCACAATATTTCCATAATGATACGGGCACATAGAAATATTATATTCCTACTGACTTAATATTATTAACACTTATTCCATTAAAACATAATAAAAGTTCAAAATACTTGACTTGAATCTATACAAATAACAAAATTGAACTGTCCGTCTGTTATTTTAAAATAAATTCCAAAATTTTATTAAACACTGCTATTTATACCATGCTTTATCTATCATAAATAACCGATTTTAAATTTTTGTCTGTTTGAAAAGTCAGTCTCGAATAGACTCCGGAACGGCTAAACGGGTTTCAATGACATATTTAAGCAGGACTACTATAGACGACAGGACGTGTATACTTCATTTTTAATTATATTCGGTTCCAAAGATATTTATAGAAATATATTTGTGTAAATACTGCGAGAACGAAGTTGCGAGTTGCAGCTAAAGTGCAATAAATGCGAAGCAAAAAACAAACAAAACATAAAACAAAACAGAACAAATAAAAGCTAACTAAACTCAGTATTTTTCAAGCATTTGGCTTTGCACTTCCCTTGCATTCAGCCAGTCTCAATTAAAAGCAGCTTCATGCCAATAGAAATGACAACACGTAATGCCATCCCAAGGGGAGGGATTTGAAAACTTTGAAACTGGCAAACGGCAAAGTTGTAACATAGACTATTACATGCAGCCCGGCTCGCCCTGCATGTTTTATTAGGTTGTCAGTCGGAGCCGCGCATGGAATGCTTGTCAATTTTTGATGGAATTTGTGTCGTAGTTTGAAAAGTTTTTTATTTGGATCAAAATCCCATCCAAACTTTAGGTATAAACTCGCGATTGGCGTTTTAATATAAAAACCAAAACAGACCGTCACCATCTACAATGCGACCGAAAAACATAACTCTCCTTTTGCCAGTCGGGTAAAACAAAGCTAGGTGGTAGCTTATAAACAAACTTGTTTTGGGAGGCCTCTTTTGCAAGGGACCGCCTGGGGAAGTACCTTTGCCAGATATTCATCCGCCATGCAGAAGTGTATAGATATTACTGTGTTCTGGTTTGAAGGGCACTGTTTCCAGCGAAATTACTGGGCATATGAGACTTTAGAGCCGACGTCTCAGGGTGACGAGCGCAGTGCAGTGCCGCGCAAGATTAAGTGCAATGCAGGGTTCTGAGTGGTGCTGTGACTGTTATGGTCAGGGGGAGCGTTTACCATCAGGTGAACGTCTCGCTCGTACCGTCACCCAGTTAATTAAAAAAAAAAAACAAAACACTGTAACAGTCGGCTTTGTTTATAAAATAGATGCGTCAATATATTAAAGTCCAAGTTTTTGTAAATTCTATCAAATACGAATGAACTAATCAATAAATGAAAATCTTTCAGCTATTTCCCAAGTTATCTCCGAAAGACACGAGAGCACACATCGTAAAATATTTTTTTCATTCATTCCCTACATGTAGTAAACTAAGCTCCCTTACTACCCGTCTCTTTCTGGCCAGCCGTCTCGCTCTATAGAGGGGGGAGCGAGCTGGCAACGTCGCGCGTAAAGTTTAACCCGAGCCGTTTAGAAGTCATACACTTTGCGATTTTATAAAACTGGACATTTACATGTATATATCCCAATTAGCGGCCCAATGTACTGTTAAACGCCTTTTAAACGGCCATAATTTCAGTTTTTATTTATTTAATTAACTAAGTTACGAGACGAGCAAGTCGTTCACCTGATGGTAAGCGCTACGCCCGCCCATAACAGCTACAGTGCCACCCAGAACTTTGCTTTGCATAATCTGGCGCGGCGATGCACTGCGCTTGTCACCCTGTGACATCGGTTCTAAAGTCTCATATGCCCAGTAATTTCTCTGGCAACAGTGCCCTTCAAACCGGAACACAGCCTAGTGTAAGTAACTCTTGGAGTTGTTACATATCCCAAATTGTTAATAATGATAGATATAATATGATGCATCACGCTGCACCTGTCTCATTATGTAGATTAACAGTAGAAATGCCTTACGAGACACCTATTTAGTATTCTGTGGTTACACACAATGTTATAATCACAAGGCTTATGGAAAGGTGAATAACTAATGAAAGTTAATGAGTTTGATAAATTAGCTTATATGTAAAATGATTTTGGACAGAGGGATGACAGTCGCTGAAAAAAAAAATTCTATTACCGTAAAATCACTACAAAAATTGGATGGCTATATTGTCTGCTTCCGTGACGAAGTTAGTGAGGTGTTTACTGCGAAGCTTGGGATTGCAGATTTTAGAATCCCACGCAGGGCAAGTATTTTTGTTAACTACAGGGTGTTTGTGAACCTTGGTGTTTTTGGGAGCACCTTCCTCGTTCCTGATTCCTTAGATACAGGGAATCCCGTGTAAGGGACCCGTGTAATCAAGATTGTCTTGGGTAAATACACAATGTATTTCAATGATATCTTCACAAATAGTGTAACATCATCAAATCGGATAATTAGCCGTGATAAGGCCGATAAGGTCGGACTTCGATAGTTTAGCAATAACAAGATATGGCGGGTATCACGCCTGGTGAGTTGGTGACCGGCGGTGAATCAGTCGACAATACCGTGTGAGGTGACGCTATCACGGCTGATATAAAGACAACTGTAGTAGTGGATAGAGACGGGTGTTACTTTGCGGAACTGTACGTTCAAATTGATGAAAGAGATAATTTTGCCAAAAACTTGGGTCAGACGAATGAATAAAAAGAAATAAACAAATGACGCGACCTTGAACCCTAACTAGGATTCAGCCTGTGTCTAGGGAATCAGGATCTGTGAGGACCATGGAATGAATTATTTTATCCTGTTCCTATCTCTCATTAATCGTCAGTTATTGTCACGAGCACATATAAAATCTGATCCTAAATAGAATTCCCTGTCGGGATTTACAAGGATCACTTCAGTCGACTAATGTTCGATTCCGGAAATTTCTCAAGGTCTATAAATGCCAGATGCTATTAATGACGGATTCGTTAAACGCCTAATCCTGAAAAGGATCAAGCTCCCAAAAATATTTGTCCTGTACGGGAATCCAACTTGCAGCCTCATGTTTCACAGTAGAATCTTCACCAACTTATACCATGGAGGCTGCCAGATTAATCATTGCCTTAGCAGGATTGGGGCTTTAGCATCTACCATCAATTCATCACTGATACGAGAGATCACTTCATCAGTGTTAATAAATATACAGAATATGTAGGTACAAAAAGCATTCAAATATGTCCTTTATGTGACAAAAGAAAAAAAAAAGGCCTGATTATTCGCCGACACCCGTGAAATGGAGATGTCCAACGCACTGACAGTCCAGTAACGACAAATGTACAGTCGCACTTTTGTATATCTAGTCCGTTGCGTAACTGTATCTACTATTTATACCTACCGCCCGTCATGCCATGTGTGTCGAGGAATTTCCATGATGTAAGGATATGCCGCCCTTACTATGCAGATGATGTTTATTATAGAGCAGTCTATCTGTAGGCATGTTATTGGTTCTAGGATGTTCGTTTATGTCTTTTTTGTCTTCGAAGCTTGGCTTATCATCAGTGTTCTTGACTTTTATTCTACTGGGGAAACCCATTTCTTCTCTAAGGGTCTAATCTTCTAATCTATATATATATAAATGTTATGTTGGTTTGTGTACGCTTCAAAAACTCAAAGTTCTGCACCGATCGAGCTGAAATTTTAGCATGATATATAACCCGCATCAAGGATTGTTTTTATCTATTTTTTTCATCAGTGACATATCAGCGAATGTGCGAACGTGCCACAGCGAAGCGTGGCAGGGCACAGCTTGTATCATATAGATTCTAACTCCGAATATAACTAGGGTTTCTTGTATCTAGGGTATCAGGAACTACCAGAACCATGGTCTCCACATCTAGATAGTACCAGACAGATCTAGCCAGACAGTTGGTCATCAGATCACACAACTAACGCTTTGCAGGACGTCGTTCAGAATAGTAATCTACAAAAGTGCCTTAATATACAACGTACAATGCTAAATATAGATTAGAAGCGGTGATAGCCTAGTGGGAGAACGTCCGCGTTCCAAGCAGAGGGGTGTGAGTTCAAATCTCAGTGTGGGTACGTACCAACGTGTTTCTAGTAAAACATGAGTACGTTATTATCACTCGCTTTTCGGTGAAGGAAAACATCGTGAGGAAACCCACACATACCTATCCGAGAACTATTTCGGAGGTAAGAGTATATTGTCCATCAATCAGGACCGGACCTCCTTGGTGGATTAAAGCCTAATCCTCCTCATGAAAGTGAGGGGAGACCCGTGCTCAGCAAAAGTCCGATATGGGTTCATGATAAATTCTAAATATTATTGCAAAACCTTCATTAGCCACATTTTAATACGTTGAATCTTATGATTCTAAAAATGTCTACATAAAAATAGTCTTATAGTACAACATCTTAAAAAAGCCTGTGGCTGGTCAATCCGATATCCTTTGTGGTTTAACGCTTCTAAACAGAAGGATTCCTTTATAAATAAGTTGTAAACTGGCTCGTTATACATAGATATAATATGAATGTAACACTAACATGCAAGTAGATACAGCGGCGGTTATAACGTTTGATTTATCGTCAAAACACAACGTTACCGCAAACTCTTCGATAAATATTCTCCAGAATTCCTTCGCTTTTCTACGGATACTGAATTGTATTCTACAATATTTTGATTTATTTACAGTTTGGTAAACTAAACATTATGCGTATGCAGTAACTTTGCTCGGTTCAGTTGTGAAAGATTCTACCTGTTCAGTTAGGGTTTGGGATATGATTAGAAAGTTATCGATTTAGGTAAATGTGGCATTTCTGTCTGCTTTTTCACAGTGACAGTTTTTGTGTGATTTATTAGGATTTAACTGTATTAAACACAGAATATATCCGGACCATCACCACTTCCGCAGTTCTTGTGTGATTTCTGAATATTCTGAATATTTCATACAGTTTCTAGACTAGAGTATATCCTAATTGCGAATCCAACTATAATCATTGGCCGCTATTCTCCGTTATTACAATTCTAAAACATCTCTAGAAGCCTTGAAATCCAAACATTTGTATGCAATCTATACCGAGCCGTTGTGAATAATGATATTACACGCACAACTATATAAAATAATCTATAACTCTCGATAACCAATTGAATTATCTAAGAAACGATCGAATATAATGACGAAGGAATGGAACGTAACACCTTACCTTAGTACCTTAGTATTAAATGTATTGTGTCTGTTAAATACTGTAAGTACGCCACCCACCCTAATATCGAAAAATGTTTTTTACTGTCCATCCAAAGGTTGTCTGGAAGAAATCGCTTTCAGCGATAAGACCGCCCATTGTACTACCCTTGTTTACCTATTGTAATTTTTCTGTACTGTGTTTAATTTTGTTTCTGGTGTACATACAATAAAGAGTTTTCTATTCTATTCTATTCTATTCTTACCAGCATCTTTGTTTCCCGATGACTATAATCTGGAAGTTTAAAGTCGATCTTCTAGGCAGAAGCGTGCTCCGCGCCGTCGCTTACCATCAGGCAAGACTACAGTTCAATGCTTGCTCGGCAAAAAAATATCTATGATAAAGAGCTGTTTCAACTATACAAAACAAATGCACTTGAGATTTGTGGAAATGTGTAAAATGCTTGTCACATTAACACTTTTACTGCTGAGCCGTTTTGCTTGTCTAGCCACGGGTGCGGCTCTGCACACTCCATAGTGTTTTCCCATACCACAAACACAACAGTTGTGTTTTCCCGTACTCCCGGCAAGTTGTGAAAAATGTCGTGTGTGTTTTTAGCACAGAACGTGTTGAAATTATACGTTGATAGTGTATCTGCTAGATGCAATTCTTTTTTATAGGTGAGTCACAAATGTTATCAGGGGGTATCAGAATCTATTGGAAGATTTACTATCCACGGCTAATCCAAGATTTTTAATTTGTAGTTAATTCTCTCCAGAAAATGGTATAATTCCACTAGTGAAGTTAACATCTAGAAGAATTGCATAACTACTATTTTTGCTTTTGCATCATGCTGGCGATTTATTAAAATAAAAAATTAAGTTTCCTTGTTTATTTGTGATGCAGGTACAGGTAGGTTTTTTGGCGTGACAACGTCTAATAAATCGATGAACGTCGGCTGCATGCACGACAAAGTTTACACATTGTCCCGTAACGCTCATTGTCCCGTTACGCTCATTGTACGCTTGCGCCGCATCTATCTCTCTCTTCTCTTCTTGACAGGTTAATTATTCTTGCATATTAAAAATCTGATTACTAGTATAATTTCTAGTATTTATGCTTTGGTTATTAAAAAACAAATCAATTTTATTCATAAAACATTGCATCAATGTTTTGTTATGACGTTGTCACGTTAAAATATCGCCCGTAAACCAACTTTGCAGACAACCAATCTTTTTTCATTGGTCCAAACATTTTTTATAACTTTTTTTTTATTTTATCCATTTTAGTTTTAGATGTAAATTTTTGTGTTCATTCGATTACCATCACATAATATAGATCCTGACCCCTAAATAAGATTCCCTGTATCTACAGAATTAGGCACTACGAGGACGATGGTCCTAGAAACACCGAGACTCAGAGCAAAGCAAGCTACCACGTTGAAGTATCCAGTTTTGGCTTCCACTATTTTATATTCTTTACAAATAGTGTTATATAATTTAGGGCAAGTGCCCTTTGAGATAATTTGCGTTCTTGCGAAATTCTTTTCATTCCAAAAGCCTTTGTGGCCATCAATTATAGGCTTTTATGTGTTGATTACAAAATTAAATATTTCTCAATATGTTTTCGTTTTACTCCACTTCATTTAGAAACGAGACTGGGCTTGGTGCTCTTTCAGCTTACATTGTATCATTGAAAAGAAGTTGCTAATAGCGAGAATGCCGTCATTATACAGAATAATTATTGCATTTATCTGCTTATTTTGTAAGATATTATTATGTTGTTCAATAAAAAAGATGTATCTATTGATTTAGCAAGATACTGGTCTAAAAGAATATATGTATTTTTTTAATATATATTATTTTATTTTAAAATATGGAATTAAATTGTTGTTCCCAATAAAATAGTATAAGCCCTAGTTTGTCAATTTGTTTCTTTGTAGAAGGTATCCCCAGATCCGATTCTAACACTTCTTCAACTAAAAGGATGATAAAAAGCTGTTTTATCCCGGGAAATGTAAAAATTCCGCGGAAAAACGGGAAATCGTGGGGCGATGCTAATTTCTCACTAAGTATAAGTGGGTAGGTACATTGCGGGTTAAAGCTAATGCAGTAAACAAAGAAAAGCTTGCCTTTATAGACCCGCCATAAATTTTTATAAATCCATAAAGCTCTATCTCGCGGCCACTAATTACCTCCTTGGCCCGAGTCCTCGGCGTGAAATTAAAAAATAAATAATAAAGTTTCGTTCGGAAACTTTAACCTCATTATTTGTTACGTTCGAGTCGGAACGCTCCCCGCTCCCGGCGGAGCGGCAACGTCGCATTGTGGATTGGGATGCCAGTGGATAAAGAGCTTTAATTGCCCAGTTTTCGGGTAATTTTAATGTGTGAGGGGCAGAATTTTTAATTGATGTTGAAACAAGTTATTTTTAGAATAAGTAGGTAGATTCGAACTTTTTCAGAAACAATGGTAACTGTAATAGATTATTAAAATTCCGCGATGTGTTTTAGGTCGGTTTTAAGTATGTACTTTGTTGAAAAAGTCTCGAAAAAACATTTTTTTTAAATTAATTATAAGGTGCAGGGGTTTAGTGAAATTTAAATTGCCCAAAATGACGTTAGCTTGTATAGCAACCCTTAAAACGTAGCTATTTAATATAATTATTATATTTGTTTACCATCCCTGAATTTTATTACAACAATAAATATACAAAATAGATAATCGTGAAATGCGATGCCAAAAATATTTTTTTGTTGTCATTTTCGAATTAGTAGCAAAAATCGTACAAATAACTACGCACTGAATTTGAATCTGAATGCAATTACATCTTATTCATTATTTTGACAATATCAGCGCAAAACCACGCAAATCAAACCAAACCCTGTTATTTCCCAGATACACTACTTATAGAGTTAAAGGTCAGGTCAGCAAGTTAAAGGTAATCTAAGTATTGAAAAAAATTTACTTAAAAATTTAATTAAAATAAAACTCGGTAAATGAAACAGCGCACTCTGGCAACACTCCCCGGCGAGTGAGCGGCAATCGGCCGTGATGCCAGTAGTTCGCCCACAGCGGCCGCGCGCGTGTCCCTGCGTCGTTTCGCGCCGAAACCACCTACGTGCAAAGTTTGTGATAATACAAGTTGCCAGTGTTATCTCGATTTGTTGAAAATTGTGAATCACTCCATTGTCCCGGCGTGTTTACGTTTCGGTTTATTTAATTATTACCTAATAGTTTTGGTTTAAATGAGTTTTCATTGCGGTAAGAATAAGAAAGAGTGTTGTGTGCGAGCTTTTTTTTTTTTCAGATTCGAACTTTGAAAGTTTGTGAGCAATTTGTGTTTTCGGATTATAACTTTTTTTTTGTGTGATCTATTATACTTACTACTGTTATATAGCATTATGGTAAAGATCTTTGACCCCTAAAAATACATTACTTTAAAAATATATTAAATGTCCGGTTCAATTATTTTGAATACCTAAAACTTATTTTTATGAAATTGAAAAAAGTTAAGAATAATTCCAAGTATTATTCGTAATCGACAATTTCGAATCATCGAATTTTCAGGAACTGCTTTAATAATTTATTTAAGTACAATATCAAAATTACGATTTAATTTATTTCCAAATATTTTTTATTTCTACTTTTTTTTTGCGTTTTCAATAAATTGCATACCACAGATATAACAAACAAAAGCCCTATGTGGACGATCCGCTCGAAATCGACCGTTCGTATTCTCCGGCGGCAGCGGGTGGGTTTCTATTCTTGTGTTGAATTTTCATAAAAGTATTAAGATATCTAAAATTTATAAAAACTTTCACTGCTGAGCCGATTTTCTTGTCTAGCCACGGGTGCGGATCTGCACACACCGTAGTGTTTTCCCGCACACGCGGCAATTTATGAAAAACACAACAGTCGTGTTTTCAGCAATGAACGTGTTAAGTGTATTATGGGAATTTTTAGTTTTGCAATGTAAAAAATATCAGTAGGTAGCTGAACAAATCTGAAAATATACAGAAAAATAATAAAAAAAACAGTTATCATAATTATTATATAATTTTATCTGTAAAATTTTCAAGGATACTACCATAAAAATGTTCATCATCATCATCATCAACCCATAATCGGCCACTGCGGGGTCCCCCCTCATTTTCGTGACGAGGACTAGTCCAGTAATTTCGCTGAAAACAGTGCCCTTCAAACCGGAACACAGTATTATGTTCACAGTACTGCTCGGCGGATGAATATCTGGCCAAGGTGTGGTAATCCCGCTGGCGGTCTCGTGCAGAAGAGGCCTATAATGCTTCGTCATCAACCCACACTCGTCCACTGCTGGACGTAGGCCTCTCCCAATGAACGCCACTGAGCTCGATCTTCGCCTTTGCTCCGGCTTTTTATTATGCTTATTTATAAAAAAAAATACATGAAATATGTATAAATTTTCAAATTAACATGGTCACTAACATTAGTATTATCATTGTTATCATTGAAAACGGGATATTTACCACGGCCTCAATAATAACAATTTTCACATTATATATATCACTTTACAAAATTTACTGACCAAAAAAACATTTAAATTTGGCAGTTTGAAACATCTGCATCGGCCGCGGAAGAGGCCAACAGATTCATTATATTCAATCATACATTATATCAACGCATTCCCATGCAATCTGTCCGTCATTGCTGTACCTATTTGAATGGATTTAACTTTGTGATTCGCACTGATATGTCAAAATGGTGAATCCGGGACGACACGACGGGCATATCAACAGTATGGGAAAACTGAACATTTTTGCAGAACAAAAAATTGTTTTTAGGTAATATAGAAATAAAGTGAGGGGAGAGCCGTGCTCAGCAATGGGCCGATATGGGTTCATGATGGTGATGATGATGATGATAGCCCCTTTATCAGGAGCCTCACCACGAACAGGTAAATCCATCCAGTTTAAGGCCTTACATTGAACTGCCCTGCTAACTGTCACCACCAATATCGCTCAGCGTTCATAAGTCGACCAGAGACTTTTATCCAAAGAGATCGGAACAATTTGTTTGCGTTTATTGGAGTTTATGTAGCTCCATCTCATTCTCTTTAGTCTATTTTTGAGTGACGTCACGTCACGTTTGTCATTTACGAGTGTGTGATGCCAATCTAGGCCGTTCAGTTTGAGGCCTAAAATTAACTGCACGGAATAAGAATAAGTACGTGGTGACCCCCCTGTTGACACTTTACTCTTCCCACGACGGAAACCAACCGCTTGCCTACTGTTCCGCCTGTCGCAGAAAGCATTTAAGCATTATGCTGAGCTCAGGCCTTGTCTGACATCACTACGCGTCGGCTATCTGCGTACACTATTATGTTCATCGTGTGTTTTATTTTTTTCTTGTCTTGTCTCTCAATAAGTTTGTACGTTGTTCGCTGTTGTGTGCAGTTGTGTCAGAATAAATGTTTTTTCTTTCTTTCATTTTGGCCATAGATTCTAACGACACGACTGCAATAGATGGAAACAAATTTGTTTTTAAAAGTAACGCTTGACAGTGATTATCGCGAGTTTTACCTCTATCACAAGCTTGTCACGAGATTCGGAACGAAGCAGCCGTTTCCAATGATAATACTAGTCCCTACTGTCCATATACTGCGTCGTAGTTGTTTGGGTTCTCCAGGTGTGGTATCATTTGGACAGGTCCATTTGTCTTCGTCCACTATACATAAAATACATATGGATCGGCTGTACCAATCTGGCAGCCCGTTAACATCCTTACCTGTTTTGCCAATTGTGATCACATCTAAGCCTGTAGCTGAGTGTCTGTCTGTCTGTCTGTTACTAACCGTTTGGAAATTAAGACCCTAAAGGTTTCATTATCATTATTCATTTGTAGACCTCCTTTCGCTGTTGCCACCCTTTTCGGGGTTAATACATAAAGCAAAATAAGTTTAATATGTTAATATTCTATACATGCAGCTTTGTAGTGGTAGGCCTGTTCTGAAAGAGTCGCTATAGTAAGATTATCGGACCGGTCCCAAGTGTTAGGACTTTGACTGCTGAGCCGATTTTCTTGTCTAGCAACGGTAACGGATCTTCACACACCATTGTGTTGTGTTTCCCGCACCGCTAATACAACGGTTGTGTTTTCAGCAGCGAACGTGTTAATCGATATTTCACGTGCGCATTTCCTCAGTTAACGTTTCCGATTAACTCGAGGCTTCCAACTGAAAATTTCTTCAATTGCTAGCTTCCCAAGCATCGAAGCTATCATTAACTCAAGTTTTAATTCTACTGCGGCGGTATCGGAACGCCTCGTCGGACTGTCCTGCAGAATCTATATCTATATCTATACCTAATATATATAAAGCTGAAGAGTTTGTTTGTTTGAACGCTAGGATCTCAGGAACTACTGGTTCGAATTGAACAATTATTTTTGTGTTGAATAGTCCATTTATCGAGGAAGGTCATAGGCTATATAACATCACGCTACGACCAATAGGAGCGGAGCATCAATGAAGAATGTGGCAAAAACGGGGAAAATATATTGCTTTTAAGTGAGTTATTGCGGGAAAACTTGAATTATGCGGGCGAAACCGCAGGGCGCAGCTACTATGGAATATAGTTGCAAATTAAAATCGATGAGCCCACCCGTCGGCGTAATTGTCGTGTGCGTTACGCATGGAGGACAAGTAATGGTAGGGTAGAGGAGGTAGTTCTAATGGATGAAAAGTTTCCTAATTCTAGACTAGTATAATTGTCAAGGAATTCATTAGCAGTCGAGTTCTTGCTGATGTGAATTACACCTTTCGTGGTAGGAATAAAGTTACTATTCTCATCGCTATAACAAAACATGGTCGCTTTGATAATCCTACTAATATTATAAATGTGAACGTTTGTGAGGATGGATGGATGTTTGTTAATCTTACACGCAAAAACTACTGAACGGATTTAGATGAAATTTGGCACACACATAGTTTATTACCTTGTTATCCCGTAAAAATTATGAGTTTCTACGGGATAATATCCAGGTGAAACCGCGGGGCGCAGCTAATAATCACATACATAGATCCTGACTCCAAGATTCCCCTGTATAGGGAATCAGGAACTATGAAGACCGTGGTCTCACAATCATTCATGACTCACTGTTCACCCTCTGGATGTTCCTGATGAATAAACCTTCACCCAGGCATCATGTCTCAATGCCAGCTAGAAGCTTAGTTTATCATCATCAACCCACACTCGTCCACTGCTGGACGTAGGCCTGTCCCAATGAACGCCACTGAGCTCGATCTTCGGCTCTCCTCATCCAGTCCATGCCAGCCGTCTTCCGCAAGTCTTTAGTTAGTTATTGAAGCCTTGTTATTTTTCCCCAATACCTAATATGAAAAGAAAAGAAAAGAAAAAACATTTATTCCGACACAACTGCACACAACAGCGAACAACGTACTTATTTAGATACAAGACAAGAAAATGAAAACACACGATGAACATAATAGTGTACGCAGATAGCCGGCGCGCAGTGATGCCAGACAAGGCTTGAGCTCAGCATAATGCTGTGGTCAAACCACAACGCTGATTTTCATCTCTTGCCTTTGGTGACACGCGGACTTAAAAAAGACTTCAAAAAATGTCGTATATATAACATATTATATATATATATATATATGTATATGTATATGTATATATATATATGTGTATATATATAATATGTTATATATACGACCAGTCTTGCATATATATGCAAGACTGGTCGATTTTATTAAAATTCAAGAAGTTTTCAGTCGGTTTTTTCAAATTCGCATCGTTTATTGGAAGCTCCAAGGCTGCAATGACGTGACCTGGCCTAGCTTGATTGAATCGCCGCTGCGGTCTATAATTTGAAAGTAATTGTGCCTTATTAGAGACCCGTCGAGGACGCTTTGGCACGAGGAGTTGAGGAAAGTGGCCGGCCATAATATGGGAAATTATTTGAATTCCTGCCTATTTAGCTTTGCCAAGACTTCACTGGACTTGATAATAGTGAGGGAGAGATTAGAGTTATGTTATGGATGGGCTCTTTCAGAATTCTGCTTTCAAAACATAGCTTTTAAACACTGAAGTCACAAGAATTGCATTTTTTTTACATTCAGCAAGTGAGGTGGTGGACAACCGCTAACCTATTATACTAATGAAAAAATTTAAAGGATCAAAAATAATATTCAAATTTTTTTTCGTTTTTGGGAAAGCTGTACCTTCGTCACAAATGCTCGTATTGGAGCCGTAAAAAAGCAATTGAAAGCTTGGAGTTTCTAGTTTTTAGCTATTGCGGGTGAAACCGCGGGGCGCTGCTAGTTAAAGATACGATTGCAAAAAGCATAGAACATAAAGCTTTGGAGACTGCCGATAGAAGTGAAAACTAAGCATTTTGTGAATTGTTTTAGATTATAATTGACGAATTATTTTTAGTTTTTATAGAAGTGCATGATGATATGATCCAGGATTAATAAAAACTGTCGGCAGCCTTTTCTAAAGAGGTTCAATTTATGAGAAGGACTAGATTTGTAATAAGAACTTTTTGGTATATTTTCCCATTTTGAAAACAAAAAAAAACATCAAAATCTGAGCTCGCAAACATCCTGCCACCCTGACCCACTCGCACCCTCCAGCGCCGGAAGCGCGCCACCGGAAGCTACTAAACCTATCGGGTGACAAGTCAAACCATATTTGTGACACTTGCCAATATGGAGGGTGTCTTGTGCACTGTCTGTAATGGAGGAAACGGGTTCCGGTGACTGTATGCAGTGTTTTGCCGGCTCGGTAATCATAGGTAGGGATAAATGGCAGTTTCCCTTTTGGCAACCCTCGAGGGTCTTGGATTATTCTGGCGGCTGCGCTTGTTATAATAATTGTCGTTGTGTGAGTGCACGCGTGCACACATACAAGTACAAGCAGCGTTTGGTGATAACCTTACTTTAACAGATTCTACGAAATTTTACTGCAAAAGTTACATGAGTCAATAAGGGTACCAATAAGGGTAGGCAAAGCGCCGGCAAAGCCCTTGGCGTTGCAGAAATCCATAGGCGGCGCTGGCCATCGTTGGGCCGCATGCTTGTTTGCCAAATAAAAAAAAAACCGTCCGATCAAAAAAAAAAAAGTAAAATCCGATTCCTGTCCCGTTCTACGCATAAATAAATCTCGACATTAGTCGTGTATAAATATTCATCGTGCGTGCGCAGCGTCGTCGTTCCGTCTACATTAGCCGATGCGGCTCACTGATAGCTCTATTTATTGGTAGGTACGACTTAACTGACTTTGTTATGACTTGAGAGTCTCGTCACTCAGTGAAATAAAAAAAAAAAGTTAGGCAAACGCGCGGTGGATGAGGTGTTTAGGCGAACGTAGTGTAGGACGCCCGCCGCATAGGCTGGCAAAGACTGGGTGAGGAGAGCCGAAGATCGGGCTCAGTGGCGTTCACTACTGGCATTCCTGAATTGCCCACATCGGTCATATAAAAAAATTAAAAAACGATATTTATTTGGTCGAAATCGAGGTATTTTCCTCGGACGCCGTTTTTTTTTAGGTGGCGTAGAATCTTCATGTTCCTATGCTATGAACTGAAATATGATGAAAATGCCAATTCTGGCATGCCAATGAGGTGAAAGCCAATTTAAAAGTATAACACATTTATTTAATACTAGCTGCGCCCCTCGGTTTCACCAGCGTAGTACCTGTTCCCGCGGGAATATGGGGATAAAAATAGCCTATGTTACTCGCTGTCAATGTAGCTTTCATACAAACTTTCATCCCCTATTTCAAACCCTTACAATTCTTTTATCGCATTATAAAGTACCCTATGTCCTTTCTCAGGCTCTAGACTATCTCTGTACCAAATTTCATTTCAATCGGTTCAGTAGTTTAGGCGTGAAAGAGCAACAGACAGACAGAGTTACTTTCGCATTTATAATATAAGTAAGGATTGCAAAAAAAAAAACCAGACTTCGAGTCAGACTACTAAAAAAAGCCTGTATATAATATTATTCATCAATTTTTTTATGGACTTTTACCACATTAATATTATGGCAACCCCATCGTACCGTACGGTGTATCGTATTCAACTCTACTATATAAAAAAAAAAAACTGAAAAATAAGAATAGGAAATGTCATATCTAAAAAACGAAACGAGACTGTAAACAAACCCCATACATCACCCTTGAAGCCTTGATACGTACAAAAGCAACCCTCGATTTCTGTAAAACGACCCATTCAAATAACCTACAATTAACCATCCCTTAAGGAAGTTAAACGTCTGTTTGATTACCTATCTAACCCCATCAACACAAGTGGGGGTATAATTGTATAATGGGGTAAGTGGCGGCTTCGAGGATGACGTGCACTGACTGTAACGTTGACTTGGGGTAGGCGTGACGTGGCCTGGGTAAGGGGCGACGTGGCCTGGGCAAGGGGTGACGTGGACTGTGGGGTAAGGGGTGACGTGGTCTAGTTAGGGATACGTGGCGTTTTACTCAGGATGTGGTGACGTATAGCGTGAGCGGCGACGTGGTTCGCTACCGTCATGTCGGGTTTCCTGAGAGGGCGAAGAGTGGGCTGCTGTAAGCCACTTTGCTACGATGAATGTTGGAGGAGGCATGGAAGATAAGATTGAGGAAGTATGCGAGATGGTGAGTAAAAGACGGATTGGTGTTCTTTGTGTGAATGAGAGCAGGTGGAAAGGATGTGACGCCACCACGCGTGGACCCTACACAGCCTGGTCTACACTTCCAGAAACCAGTAGGGGGTGTCATGGAGTTGGTGTACTGCTTTCCGTTGGGATCGTAGCATGTGGAAAGATGTCGTCTCTGCATTTAGTAGATCATAATATTTGATTTCCTACTAATATTATAAATGCGAAAGTTTGTGGGAATGGATGGATTTTTGTTCCTCTTTCACGCAAAAACAACTGAACGGATTCGAATGAAATTTGGAACACAGATAGTTTATAACCAGGATTGAGTAATAGGGTACTTTAATTCCGATAGTAAGTTGCCGTGGGACAAAACGGGAACTACGCGGGTGAAACCGCGAACCGCGGGTGAACCTGTTTAAGCGGTTAGTCCGTGATTTTTACGTCCAAAAGGTGCATTCTACAACTGCATAGTTTCTTTATTAAAATTTTTTTTCCTCACCTACTCGATATAATATATCCTTATCTGTGTTTATCCATATTGTATTGTATTTATTAGTCTATTAGAACGTTATATATTTAGTTGTATTATAATAAAATACTCTATCACTAAATATCTTTTAAATATACTTTTCTCTGCTCTCTCGTTTTGCCACACCGCCACCATTTCAGTTACACCTCCAGGATGGCTGGTAGAAAATGCTACTTAGCATTAAGTACTCCTTGTACTCCATTTGTGTACTAAAGAATAAATAAGCCGCGGGGCGCAGCTAGTATTTTTATATATTCTTTCAATTATGATTTGTAAAAGTGCATTATTTTTGCTTACTTGCAATAAATGATTAGTTTTTGAGCGGGTGACGCCACGCAGCGCTGCTAGTGACATATAAAATGCTAAATGATTGTCACCGTCACAAGAATGTATCCCTACAACGCCAGCATTTTCTCACTTGATCGATCGTATCGTACAGTTGTAGGCCGATAAAATCTAAGGCCGCAGCCTACATGTTGAAATGCCTACATAATATTAAACGTAAAATGGACACGCTTGTTGCATTGTAATTGATATCTTTGTCATTAGCGCTACTCTTATTAGGTTTCTAATTAATGATATCACGTCACGACCACATATATAGATTCAGAACCCCTAACTAGGACTCCCTGTGTCTAGGGAATCGGGAACTGCGAGGACCATGCTCCTACAAACACGCTGACGCAGAGAAAATATTTCTGGTTCACACAAATCTTCATTGTTTTAATTTTTATGTTAATAATTAATCGCTATCAGCGATAAGACCGCCCATTATACTACCCTTGTTTACCTATTGTAATTTTTCTGTACTGTGTTTACTTTTGTTTCTGGTGTACAATAAAGAGTTTTCTATTCTATTCTATTCTAATTTACGGTTTGCGTGAAATATAGTCTCGTTTATATTAGTGACACAGTGTAGCTCTAAAAACAAAAAAAAAACTGATTGATATTTAAATTTCCCACCATAATAGAAACGAACCACCATATAACTTAAAATTTAAATTAATTATGGTCGAAAGCGGTGGTAGCCTAGTGGGAGAACGTCCGCCTTCCAATCAGAAGGTCGTGAGTTCAAATCCCAGTGCAGGCACGTACCAATGTGTTTCTGTAAAAAACATATGTACGTAATTATCACTCGCTTTTCGGTGAAGGAAAACATCGTGAGGAAACCCACATACCTACCCGAGAATTATTTCGGAGGTAGGTATGTTATCCACCAATCCGGACTGGGGCCACGTGGTGGATTATGGCCTAACCTTCCTCGGGAAAGTGAGGAGAGACCCGTGCCCAGCAGTGGGACGTTATGGGTTGATGATGATGATGATGATGATGATGGTCGAATTCCCACCACTGGGCGACCACTAGTTATATTAATTATCTATTACATAACAATCGCATAAGCTTACATAGTTTCTAATCGATACTGCAGTTCAGACCGGGTGAAATGTTACCCTCCAAAGGTTCAGATCAAGCTAATAAATGCGTAATTAAACGCTTTATCTCATAACTATCTGCGCCCTGCGGTTTCACCCGCATAATTCAAGTTTTCCCGCAATAACTCTCTTAAAAGCAATTTATTTTCCCCATTTTTGCCACATTCTTCATTGATGCTCCGCTCCTATTGGTCGTAGCGTGATGTTATATAGCCTATAACCTTCCTCGATAAATGGACTATTCAACACAAAAAGAATTGTTCAATTCGAACCAGTAGTTCCTGAGATCCTAGCTTTCAAACAAACAAACTCTTCAGCTTTGTATATTAGTACTAGCTGTGCCCTGCCACGCTTCGCTGTGGCACATTCGCTGATATGTCACTGATGAATAAAATAGATAAAAACAATCCTCGATGCGGATTATATATCATGCTAAAATTTCAGCTCGATCGGTGCAGAACTTTTGGGAGTTTTTGAAGCGTACACAAACCAACATAACATTTATATATATATAGATAGATTAACAAGGATACAACATTACTTACAGTGTTACATTAGATGCATCACTTGTTTGAACGTTTGATACGCATTACATACATTCTACGCATAAATTTACGTAACTACACAAAGATATATGCATCTTAAAGAATCTTAATTAGGATTTTGGACTTTATTGCCTGAACTGTAGAACTATATCACGCTAATAAGTTACATATCTATACTTAATATATAAAGCTGAAGATTTTGTTTGTTTGTTTGAACGCTAGGATCTCAGGAACTACTGGTCCGAATTGAACAATTCTTTTTGTGTTGAATAGTCCATTTATCGAGGAAGGTTATAGGCTATATAACATCACGCTGCGACCAATAGGAGCGGAGCGTCAATGAAGAATGTGGCAAAAACGGGGAAAATATATTGATTTTAAGGGAGTTATTACGGGAAAACTTGAATTATGCGGGTGAAACCGCGGGGCGCAGCTTGTAAGTAATATAACTATATACGTCATCAATATAATTCATCATGATATTGAACCTTACAATCATAATCCTAGTACTGTATATGGCATAGTTATTCTAAACCTTATTGTCTAAACTCTAGAACTGGATATCGCATGTCACGCCTATCTAGACCCACGTAATCATAAAAGATTCTATCAGAATTTTAAACCTTATTGTCATAAGTCTAGAACTGGATTCCGCATAGTCATACCTAACCTGTCTTCCTATCCATACCTATATGGATCTAAAAGATTCCATAAAGATTTTGAACCTTATTGTTATTCTCCTAGAACTGGATATCGCATAGTCACAATAGATACCTAAATATTAATACCTATATGGTTTTTACAGACATTTTGAACCCTATTGCCTCAACTCTAGGACATTTCAAGAACCCAAAGATAACATGAATCAGGGATCATAGTTCTTGAATACCTACATCTACTATATCCATTGGGTAATTCCTTGCGAGGAAATGTGTCAATGAGGTGGTACATACTCAGCATACCTATCCAGAATTCTGAATCACTTAGTGTTAAAGTTTCGACTTAAAGATCGAAAACAATTTTTTTTTTAATTAATAACGTGGGAAGCCTCTTCTGCAAGAGACCGCCTGGTAAAGTATCTTATCCTTTGCCAAGCAGTAGTGTGAAAACTATACTGTGTTCCGGTTCGAAGGGCACTGTTTCCAGCGAAAGTATATCGGATTTCAATGATATATATATATATATAAATGTTATGTTGGTTTGTGTACGCTTCAAAAACTCAAAAAGTTCTGCACCGATCGAGCTGAAATTTTAGCATGATATATAATCCGCATCAAGGATTGTTTTTATCTATTTTTTCATCAGTGACATATCAGCGAATGTGCGAATGTGCCACAGCGAAGCGTGGCAGGGTACAGCTAGTATGTTATATACTTCATAGAAAGAAAATGATGTGACGCCACCACGCATGAAATCTACACAGCCTAGTTCACAGTAGAGCTCCAGAAACCAGTGGAGTGTGTCAGGGAGTTGGTGTACCGCTTCCCGCTGGGATCGTAGCATGTGGAAGGATGTAGTCTCTGCCTATTCCAACGGGAGAAAGGCGTCTCTGTACGTATGTATAGATTGATACGATCTAAACAAATAGGTTCACCATAATCAAATCAATAGAACACTTGAGCTCATCAAAACCAGTATCAATATTGTCCAACAATCATCATATGAGTACAATTCATACAATTGAAGCTAATATAACCACCATGACAATGAAAGGTCTTAACTCGCGTCACAATTTAAACCTTATGTCTTGAAGACTAGGTTCTAGAGTAATAGTGGCTGTGACCGGACCGGTAGACTGCTGGTCGCCTTATGCGTGACATTCCGGATGTTGGTGCTGTGTGTGTGTGTGTGTGTGTGTGTATTGAAAACAATGTAAGGAAATATTGATATGTTGAGAAAGAGTTGGGTGTATTCTGCTTACCTTAGTCGTTATCCTAATAATTCTAGTTAGTGGTCAGGAGCTATGTATAGCAATGTTGACGGATCTAGGCCAACGCGAACACAGGCCCTCGGAAAGTTTGCGCATGCAGTCACGAAGAAATGTTTTAGTGTGCCTTGTCTTGTTCTCAGTAGGTGGGAAATGCCAGGCGACCAACCCTAACCGTCCAAATCCTAACTCGCTTTCAAAATGCGAATACTTGGACGCTTTCTGCGGCGACACTTCACGGTAGCCTAGATGACGACACTGTTGTATGTGACCGTGACGAGTTATCATCATCGAGACGTCAATGCAGTCGATAGGTGAAGAAGTCGAAAGCAGTCAGTGTATACTTTGCTATTGCTCGAGAAATTGAATGGTCAAGCACTTGCATATATGAGAATTTTGAGCCGATGTCTCGAGGTGACGAGCGCAGTGAAGTGCCGCGCAGGATTATGCAATGCAAAGTTCTGATTGGCACTGTAACTGTTATGGGCAGGCGTAGCGCTTACCATCATGTGAACGACTTGCTCGTATTGTCCCTCAGTCAAATAAAAAAAATAACTTGAACCTGACTCTTTGAAAGATCCGTTTGTGTATATGGGAAGACTGCAGCTTGCCATGCAGTCGCTCCGTGATGCGTTCTGCTTTGATAACTCCAAGCTGGACAGCTAGCTACAGAGAGACGTGCATGGCTATCCAAACCCAAGAATATAACATATCTCAGTTTCAAAAAAAACGATGAAAAAGAAAGTCCCATGTTCCCGGACAGGCTCTCCCAATCACACCTCGGATGCCTCGGGTCGCGTGGCCGTATCACCTGCCGCGCATCTGTCGCAACCGGTCGTCGCCGCGCCGCCGCCGCACCGCCGCACCGCCGCCGCCGCCGGCCGCTCTGACCTGGATACCTTTTGTTTTTCCCACTTGTTTCGATGGTTTCTAAAATGTGGGATGTGTTTTGATGTCGTCGAACGATCAAACAATGTAGATCCGTTTTGGTATTCCCATTTATTTCGACGGTTGCCAAAATGCGTTCGATGTCATCGAACCTTATATGCCTTATGTTTATCCCACTTGTTTCGATGGGTTTCTAAAATGCGGGATGTCTTCGATGACGAGCCATTCCTCGTTACTGGACCCATCGTCTTAGTACAAACATACTTTTTTCGTAAAAAATCTGAAGCGGATACCTGTGTGCCGTATACCATTTCACGCCTCTCCCGGAGCCCAGCACGTGGGTGCTTTCTAAATATGAAACAAAAATACACAGAATTAATAGAAACGCATTTAAAAAAAATTCATAAATATTAAAAATTTCACATTTTTGGCTATAATTTTCGCAATTTTAATTTTTTATCGACGTTTTCAACGCCAGTCAACCAGGGTCGGTCGGTGTCCACGTGACCCACAACCTAGGGGTGCGAAAATGAATGCTGGATAGCTTTTTTACATCATAATTTCCTTTATTTAAACAAAATATTAATAACTGTGCCTAGCAATTTACTTATACTAGAAGTATTGTCGCTTTACAGCATTTAAAATCATATCTCCGTTCTACCTTCGTCGAAGCCCTTCACACAAACAGAATAACGAAACGCCTAAATTAAATTACAAATAGCAATTATTAAGATAGTTAATAAATCTATGATTATATTTAATTGCAGTGCCAGGTCAAACACGTAAGGACACGGGGCGTGACCTAATAAAACAATGTATTAGAATGTATTGGTATTTTATGAAAACGACACCGCAGGCGCCTTTGAGTGACATTGACAGTTCGATGACATTTGAGTAGATAGTGTTAAATGTCAAAATGTGTATGAGTCGGTTTTTTTATGATGCCAGCTGATTGTTGCTCGGTTAGTTTCAATTCTATAGGCTTTCGGAATTCAAATGCAGTTTAAAGCATGTTTTGACTTGATTATACGGGTTTTTTATTATTTGTAAAACCATTTTGTTTAGTTCTGATTTTTATGTTTCAACCGTTTTGGTTGAACTATTTGGGTGAAAGGTTTTGACAAAATTTACCTAAATTATTCAATTGCATCCGAAATTTTTGGAACCATAAGAATCGATTCAGTAAAACTCCACTCGCAGAGAGTCTTGTGGTCAAAGTGGCCGATTTTGTCAGTGATGGCACGGTTCCTTAGTTGGCCGACTTGAGGTTCTGTCTTCATGGATGAAGCATCATGCGTAACTAACTTGTCTTTTAACACGTTCACTGCTGAAAACACAACTCGTGTTTTTTACAACTTGCCACGACTACGGCAAAACACAACTGAAGTGTTGTATGGGAAAGAACTGTGGGTAGACAAGCAAAACGGCTCTGCAGTCAAAGTGTTAATATAACGTTCCTCATCAGCTTCATCACAATTCAAATCCGCCCACTGCTAAGACCGGGTCTCACCCCTCGTAAGGCCACAATGACGGCCCATAATTTGATCACATACTTTCGGAATATTTCTCGTGCAGGTTTCCTTACAATGTTTTCCCAAGAGCGAGCTCCTAATTAGCACATAATAAGGATGCGAATCTCGAAGGTCAATTTTCCACCAAATGCTACAATGTCTATGGCTTCACCGACACCCGACACCGTTACATCGTGTGTATGTGGGAGTACGTGTGATTCAGCTGATCCAAGTCGGATCGGGTTACGACGCTGGTGGGCGACCACCCGGGGGTGGGATAGAAGGGTGTGAGCGCTTGGTTATAGCGAAATATGTGATGGGCGAAGTGCCTTATTTGATACGGGAGTATTGATGGATAGACTCTTTATTGAAACAGCACTGAACAATGAAGACTAGTCATACAGATACTTGGAATCCGTATATGACCGACATTCCTCCAATCCGCACAAAGCGATTTGCATCTACATTTATTATTCGAACAGCGAAGGAGTGCAACACCCAACGAGCATCTTTGTTTTCCGATTAATATAATCTGGATGATTTCGAGTGGTATCTTCTAGGCAAGCATGCTCCACTGTTGACCGCGTTGTCACCATCACGTGAGACTGAGGTTAAATGCTTGCCTATTCGGCAAAAAAAAAAATGCTTGAAAATTGAGGAGATTGATGTGGAGGTGTTGATATCCAATTCATCAGTGGTCCCCAAACATTTTGTCTCGTAGACCACTTGACATGTTTTTTGGTTACATAGGTATTTAATTTTTACAATTCATTAACTTGTAGATCGTTGACCCCTCGGGGTCGAAGAACACTTTTGGGCATCACTAGAATAGGCCGTTTGAAAAATTGACGATTTTTCGAGAACGTGTATAAGTTTTTGAAGAGTCGAACCGACAAGGCCCCAATTCTAATGAAGTTGCCGAATTTTACAGTTTTCGTATAGGAAAAACTGTCAAAATCTTCGACTTTAACAGAGATTTACAGCGATAACGAGATGCGACAGTTCACGGGATCCATGCCTCGTTCGAAAGCTTCCCAGATGGTAGAACGCGGAAACGCGATGGAACCAACTGTGCAATAGTTTGTAAACACAGCGCCGGTGCCATCTGACAGGTGGTGACGCAGATGTGGCGCCAAGGACGCGGGTTCGACACCCGCGCCTGGACGTTGTAAGGTGTGGCCAGTTGAAAGTGGAACTAGTCTACGTTTCGCATCTGGAAATCTGAGAGTTCCGGTTGCAGTCTTTGTGAGTGGAACCTGGGTTGCTGCGTTGCCGGGTTGCGACGCGATGCGTCATGTCACCGCTCGGTTCCCATTTCTCACTATGTCACCTACAAAAAAAAAAACTTTTAGAGTAATCCAAAATTTTGTTAAATATTAGGTTTTTTTTTTTTTTGTTGTTACTCGCTTTTCGGTGAAGGAAAACATCTTTAAGAAACCCACCACGTTCTGATAAAAAATAAGACGTCACGGTACGATTATGCGACGCGGTTCAGTTTAGGTCTTCAATTGAATCGCTATAAGATGTCGTGGTATGCCTCCAGGCGACATTGGTCAGCCACACGCAAGTGATGTCACACATCGTACCAACTGTGCATTGGTTAGTAAACACAGCCCCGGTGCCAACTGACAGGTGGTGTGGTGACGCAGATGTGGCGCCAAGGACGCGGGTTCGACACCCGCAGCGGGATTTTTGAGGGGATCCTTGTATGGCTTGGCTATTCGTTCTTTTTGTTAACACGCTTTTATTAGCTTGGGTTGTATCTAACTATGTGTGTATGTATGTATGTATGTTACGGAATCTTTGAACTTAATTTTCACCAGTTTCCAGAAGTCTGATTAATTTGAAACTTTGCATACGTATCAAGGACCAATGACAATGCAATAATTTGATAACAGTTTCCCATTATCATTATTATTATTACTCGATTGTTCTAAGTTAACAGGAAAAACCCCATGCAACAGTGAAGCTTTGAATGAAATGATGAGATTGCGAAATAATTTGTGAGAAATTTCAATACCACATGTCAACAAATAACTAATTGATAAATCGAACTAAAAAATGAAAAATAAATAATAGTTTAAAAAAACACGCTTTTATAGCTAACCGAACTAAAAATTAGAAAATAATTTTTAATTTCAGAGAGTTTATAATACAGTAGTAGAAGATCGAACAATCAATCAGAATATATCGCCTCAAAATAAAATTATAATAAAGTTTAAGTTATTAACAAAAGAATTCAATTCAGAGTAAAAAGCGTGGGGTGCATTTTACTACTTTTCATAACTCTCCTCTCATAGATAGTTGCCAATAGAATAGTTGTTACATTTACTTTATCAAGCACCCCACGCTGTTTACTCTGAATTGAATGCGAATGACTGAAAAGCGTGTTATTTAGTTTTTTTTTTGTTTGTGTTTATCGAGGACGTACTAGAGAAAAGCCAGGGCAAAAGTACCTATAACCGGCGAGCGTGTATGCAGGGACTTGTGAAAGTGGAAAAAGCGAAAGAGGTGTGTCAGGATCGTAGCATGTGGAAAGATGTAGTCTTTGCCTACCCCTACGGGGAAAAGGCGTCACTGTATGTATGTTAATGTGTGGTAGGCTCGACCCTAAGGGCCTTCACAGACAGCAGGCGTACCGCGTTCGCGCTCCTATGCGTAGACATTTGATTTTCCAAACCTAACACATGTAAACGAACGGAATCTGAGACCGTTTTCTCTCTGAAGATCCTAAGGTAATTAAAGAAATAGGAATGATAGCGATGTAGCCGGAATATCATTCCATCGCTCTGTTCACTGAGCTATTAATGATTATACGGAATATTTCAAGCTTTCTTTCTTTTCATTATTGAGTAAATTATTGTTTTTTCTGTCCTGGGGAAGTACCACACCTTTGCCAGATATTCATACGCAAGGCACTAGTGTGTAAACATTACTGTGTTCCGGATTGAAGGGCACTGTTTCCAGCTAAATTACTGGGTGAGAGTTTAAAACCGAAGTGTCAGGGTGATGAAGTTCCGGGTGACACTGTAGCTGTTATGAGCAAGCGTCGCGCTTACCATCAGGTGAACGACTTGCTCGTCTCGTTACTTAGTAACATGTGTCTTGGATAGTACGCACATTATCAGTTTTTTATCAATGTCTCAAAGTGACGAGCGCAGTGTAGTCTTGCGTAACATTTTGCAATACAAAGTACCGGGCGGCACTGCAATTATTATAGGCGTGGCGCTTACCATCAGGTGAACGACCGCAAACAAAAAAAAATACGACACTAGTTTGAAATCTATCATCCTACGGAGAATTAATATCCTGCCGACAAACTGTCAATCATAATACAATTAACCAATTGTAATGCATTTCTCAATTCTCACCTTTTTGATATTAAAACGTTTCAATTTGAACTTGACACTTTTGAACGTGTATCAGAAACCAGAAACCTTCATAAATGCACCTACCTGCTTTCGCCATTGTACCTTTCTCAATTTCTCTAAAACTCTAAATAAAGAGTTGGGGGTCCTTTCCCATGGGAGTGGGACGCAAGGTGGTTTCGGAACGTTTGTGTATATCATTGGACGGTTATTGGTTATAGCATTTAGGGATGAGAGTTTTAATCTTTTTTTTTTAATTAGGTTTATTTTTATAAGGACTTGGTTGTTTTTGGGTGGTCTTGCTGTTTGTTGCTTAGAATTGCGGAGATTTTTATTTTTTATTTTATGTCTAAAATGCTTTAATAAAAGCGAAAGCTAGTTAAGCTTCATCTATATTGTATGTATGAATTGAATGGAATTTTTTAATTAAATTTTCACTTACCAGGTGTCTGAATGTAGTAAAATTATAAATTAAAAGATTAGCATATAAAAATTATTTGCGTGGTTGGCATGTTTTTTAAATTATTATTATTTTATTTGTATCCAAGTTAATATAAATGGGTATGTCATCCATTTTGGATAGCTTTATAGCTAACCAAAGTGGATGAAATAGCTTTATAGCTTTTCAAAAAGTTAATAGGTATCCTAAATTTACTGTCATAAAGGCTTGCATTTAAAAAAATTATTTAATCAATTTTTATTATCTTTCAATTATCCACCTGTCTATTTAAAATACCTAGCGAGAACACTATAATATAGATAAAGAAATAAAAGTTTTATTTCATTACATCATCAATACACATAATCATAATCTCGCAATGCAAAATTAACATGATTAATGATTATAGTATTAAAATTTTTGATTTCACTCTTAAGACTGGGATATTGTTTATCTCGGGCAATCCATTGTGATAACATTCTCTAATCACACAATATTGATTAGTCATGTCAAGCGATATGTTTTTTCCTTAACTTTTGTCAAACAATTTAATCCCCAAAGAGATCCAGTACAGTCGACATGAAAAAAGGTTTTTACCAGGTACCGGTGGCTTGTCATTCTTGTAAACCACCCGACAACCATCGTTCTCAACCTTGTTACCTGATTAAACGTCTCCCTCCAAAACCGTAACCGAAACGTAAACACTGCCTAAACTACAACCCTATCCCCAGTGACAACCAAAAGTGATGCCTCCGATCAAATGCAAAAAGTTCAAATTCAAATAAACCATGGCGATGCGGAGCGAACATAACATGAACTCCAACTTTCTAACAGCCGACCCGCCTCCAATGGAGTACCAGCCCAGAACGGACCTGGCCAGCGAATACTTCCATACCTTCAACCAAATATGCGACAACTACCGCGACTCGGACAACCTCCGCCAGACCTCGGACTCGCTCCGCCTAACCTCGGAGATCCTCGACGGCGTCCGGTCCGAGTACGTGAGCACGGACTTCAACTCCAAAGTGTTTGTGAAGGACAGTGATTACAGTGAACTGAGTGACAGAGTGTTCTCGGGGAAGGATGAGCAGATATTCCAGTTTGGGCAGCCTGATGCGTCGGCGTTGCTGCGGCATAGGGCCAGGCGAAGATATAACGAAGAGCATGGGATACAGCAGCCGCCCGTCACCAGTCAGGAGAGCGGGGTAAGAGAAGATCGTGGTCCGCATCAGTCGGAATGTCAAATGTCGTGCCATGTCAATCATTACCAAATTGCAATTTTATTTTTAATGATGATTTCTGTGACTGTACCCTCGTTACCTGTTCTTGACGGCCTCCGTGGCGTAGTGGGATGGTCTGACTGAGGCGAAGCGTGAGGTTGCGGTATCGATTCCAGTGCAGGGCATAGATTTTTGTAAACCACAGGTATCTGCCGTGGAAGCATGGTTCTCGTAGTTCCTGATTCCTTGGATACTGGGAGTCTTATTTAGGAGTAAGAATCTATGTCAGTGATCGTGAAGCGTTATTTATTTAAAAAAATGTAGTGGTCAAGTTCGAGTCGGAGCTCACAACATGAGTGTTCCGTTTCATGTCGGTATATTATATTTTTCACGATACTGATTTTTAACTAGGATTCCCTGTATCTGGGAAAATAAGGACTACGACCACCATGCTCCTACAAATATACAGACTTCAAACAAATAGGTGTAACATGCTCGGGAATCGAACACGATAAATCCTTACACTCGTTACACCGTACCTAAACTAAACCGTTAAGGTATTCAAAAGCCGTGTATTCCCTTTCACATTAGTGCGCACAGTCCTAATGATACGTTACCTACAAGCATTAGATAATAGCGCGGCCGTGTGTCAACGCCCACCTCTACTATGACCAATTATACGTGCTCATAAATATACCACAGTGCGTCGGTAGGAAATGTACGAACAATTTGTAAAATCAATCATTCCAAGACGGCATCGACAGTAACTGTAGGAAAAGTGTTTTGCAATTTGCTCTCGGGTATCGGTATGTTTTTTTGTAAAATATGCCACAGTGCGACAGTAGGAAACGTATGTACAATTTTTATTTTCAACCGGGCACAGAATAAATATAGTATTACATACAGAATGGACACTCAAACCCGCGCGCCGCGTCCCCGCAATCGCCGACAGTCAACACTACAGGCCCAAATGTAATAGACAACCGATTTGTATGAACCTTCATACTAGCGGGTTGCCTTGTGTTTCGGTCCCGTGACATTTTTCTCTGCGTACACACACATTTGACGCTTGTACAAACTTAATTTACTTATAATTATGTGTGAGTTGTCAAGACTGCTTATTTGTAAGAAATGTCCGGGATATGACTACATCTAAACTTCACAGTGAATCCGGGCCTGTCTGTTATTCATTAGTCATTAGTAGGATAGTATTGAAGAGTAAGGGATATGCGTTGTACACGGTGCAAGCTTGTGTGCGTGCGTTTTTATATTCGTTCCTCCCAACTGTCCCCACTGCTCCTCTCAAATGATCTAAAAATACTTATCGGGGAGCGCTCCAATACTATCCGATCTATTTATGTTATGTTTAATGACTATTTCGCTCTTGTTTTATGGGAAATCAGCAGTGGATCGATCGTCTTCGGTTTCTATTCCTAGTGTTCGCTTTGAAGTTCCCGTATTTCCCGCGATACCTGGCTTTATTTTTGTTTTTAACTTCTGGGTTTTGTTCGAGGTTTCTTGAATGGAATTTCTCCAAGTTGCTGTTGGGTGTGTTTTGCGTTTCTAACGCGTTATTAACATTTTCACTGCTGAGCCGTTTTTCGTGTCTAGCCACTGGTGCGGCGCTGCACGCTCCATAGTGTTTTCCCATGCAACAAACACAACGGTTGTGTTTTCCCGCGCTCGCGGCAAGTTGTCCAAAACACGACAGTTGTGTTTTCAGCCGTGTTGGAGACGAGAGATAGATAATTGAACTCCTCAGTGAATAGTAGTGGATTTAAGCAGTTTTGTAGCGGGGGGGGGGGGGGGGGGGGGGGGGGGGGGGGGGCTCTTCTGCAAGAGACCGCCTGGGGAAGCACCACCAGATACCAGACCGGCACCTTGGCACCTTTGCCAGATATTCATCCGCCAAGCACTAGTGTAAAAACAATACTGAGTCCCGGTTTAAAGGGCACTGTTTCCAGCCACATTGCATATGGATGTGGCATATGTGACTCTAGAACCGATGTTTCAGGGCGACGAGCGCAGTGCCGCGTAGGATTATGCAATGCAAAGTTCTAGGTGACACTGTAACAGTTAAGGGCAGGCGTAGCGCTTACCATTAGGTGAACGATATTGGCGTCTCGTTACAGACGGCACGCCATTGCTGGAAAACACACACGGTCCGTAACGGTGCCCAAATGTAAAAATCGGTTCAGCAGTCAACGTGTTAATATAAGCTTGTCTGTCTGCTTTAACCAAAAAAACCTTATGTCCTTACCAAAACTCTGAAGTTTACAAAGGCAATCCTTCTCATTGTTAAACTCGATGAGCAGTTTCCAATATATAGTGCGTTCACAATCAGTAATTCTATACGTTTGCCCACTGACAGAGCCTAATGGATACGAAATCTGACGCCTCTTCAACCATCCCTGCAGACTAATGGTTCGGGAACCATCTTTGGCCTTCGCAGCTTTAGAATTGGTACGGGTTTTTTTTTGTCTGTGGCAAATTGGATATATTTTTGTGTTAACCACATCCAATAGATAAATTCAGAGATCCTACTAATGTTAGAAATTAGTTGTTTGTAGTGGGAGGCCTCTTCTGCAAGAGACCGCCTGGGGAAGTAGCACACCTTTGCCAGATATTCATCCGCCAAGCAGTAGTGTGCAAACATTGCTGTGTTCCGGTTTGAAGGGCACTGTTTCCAGCGAAATTACTGGGCATATGCGGATTTAGAGCCAATGTCTCAGCGTGACGAGCGCAGCGCAGCGCCGCCCAGGATGCAATGCAAAGTTCTGGGTCGCACTGTGACAGTTATGGGTAGGCGTAGCGCTTACCATCAGGTGAACGACTTGCTCGTCTCGTCACTGAGCCAAATAAAAAAAGACGATGCTAACTGTCTATATGCTCCTGTTCATGGATAAATATTACACGCCCAAATGACAAATGACAAATGTTAACTTGAATCTACATATTGGCCGGTTGTTTCTTGATTTATTTGCGTATTCTTTCATACATTTGTATGAGCTTTTGTATGGAGTGTCCGCGGTGCGGAGCGGGGGCTCTTAGACCAACAAACAGCTACTTCGACGCCTAGTTATTTAGAATAATAATCGGAGCAGATTGAGCGTCGTAAGGAATGACTCATTAATGTCCCGGAATGTTCCCAGCGCGAGTTTTGACGCGTCGCTTCTTCCTGTTGCAATAGCAGGACATGCGGATCGTCAAGCCATGAGAGGTAGCAGAAGCGGGAAGGACCTTTTTATAGATCTATGTATTAGATAGATAGATAACTCTATAATGACACCAAAATGTATAAAACATAGAGATTACAAAAAAACATAACTTAGTAATAGGTACAATGTGCGGTCTTATCGCTTAAAGCGATCTCCGAGAGACAACCTTTGGATGGACAAGAAGCAACAAGAGAGCAGGAATAGGGTGTAATTATTTCGTGATATTAATACGTGAAGCGAAAATTTGTGGTCCCTTTTTACGAAAATTGCGCGTACGCAGGAGTATGAAATTTGGGACAATTAAAGTTTTTATATGGAGAAGAAGTGCAGAAAGCTAATATTTTTAGAAATACATTGTATTCATTAATAAAACATTACGCACACAGACAAAGAAGAGAGAAATAAGACAAAGAGTTCGGGAGTAAGAGGTCGTCATAGAGTATACAAAAGTTGACAAAGATTTTGTATTGATTAACATCTCTTCCAAAAATTCAAGTATCGAAAAACATATGCCATTTTGATAATTAGCCATACATACTGCCACAGATCACCTTATAGTTTTTGTATGTGCGCCTAAACCCCTTATGTCCAACACGCTACAATCTCATCCCTTGCACGGCCCCTAACGGGATGCACAATTAAACCCTTTTTTCCCCCCTTTCTCTTACACGAGAACTGAATCCCGATTCAAGAGTTATGTTACGTCACACGACGCTGTCCTCGGCTCGGCACCGCGCTTGCTTTGTGTATAGTTATTTCCTGCCAGAAGAAAAAGTGGAGACCGTTTCCTTCGCGTGATCGTGATATGGAATTTAATAAATGTTGTATGGGAATTTCGATTTATTGATTTGTTGGGGTCGGACTATACATTTATCTATATATATAAAAATGTTATGTTGGTTTGTGTACCCTTCAAAAACTCAAAAAATTCTGCACCTATCGAGCTGAAATTTTAGCATGATATATAATCCGCATCAAGGATTGTTTTTATCTATTTTTTTCATCAGTGACATATCAGCGAATGTGTTAATGTGCCACTGCGAAGCGTGGCAGGGTACAGCTAGTTTATATATACTTTTTTGTTTCTGGTGTACAATAAACAGTTTTCTATTCTATTCTACTAGCGGCGCCCGCGGTTCACCCGCGTTAACTGTAATCCCGCAGAAACCGTTAATTGTTACTGGATAGAAAATATCCTATGTTCTATTGCAGGACCTAATGGATCTGTATTTTGAATTTTATCAAAATCCGTTTAGCCGTTTCGGCGTGAAGAGAGAACATGTACACAAATTTTTGCAATTATAAAATTTGTGAGATACGAATGGATAAATATGTAAATCCGAATAAATACTAATTTATAGGTCTTATGTACCTACGAGTATATTATGCAACTAAATGTATTTATACTTTTTTTAAATACATTCGATACTATTATTTTTTAGAAAGAAAAAAAAAAAACCAGCGAAATTACTGAGCAGACGAGACTTTAGAGCCGATGTCTCAGGGTGACGAGCGCAGTGCAGTGCCGCGCATGATCGTGCAATGCAAAGTTCTGGGTCGCACTGTAACTGTTATGGGCAGCCGTAGCGCTTACCATCAGGTGATACTCGGGCAATAAAAAAAAATAAGATATCAATCTGTTGGATCACACGTCTACTTAAGTATGTTATTAAAGCAGGACGAGCTCGGAATGCGCTCCATCCTTGCGTGAGTCACGTGCACAGTTCATTGTGCACTATATTTAGCCTTTTATGGGAAGGCATCGGGAAGTGTGCGAATTCGATTATGTTTCGCGGAACCGAGATGAGCTGTTGATTTCGAATGTCGCGACAAGTTATGAAAAACACGACGTCGTGTTCTCAGCAGTGGATGTGTCAATAGCTGGCTGTTTCACCCGAATAATCCCAGTTATGCCGCAATAACTCTGCATTTTTCGGATCAAAAACCACTGTGTTATTAAAGAATAGCTGCAGATTGCGAAAAAAATCAAATGTCAAATCGTGAGTTCATACAATAATCTCACAGAAAAAAAAAACGATTTTCAGTTTTTTTTTAACCTTCCAATTTTGCGGGCAACTCTTTTAAGCATTTCTGTCATAAGAACCTTCTACTGACAATAACAAAAACTAAGAAAAAAGAAGCCAACTATACGTCTGAGCCGTGCGGCATGGTACCTCTGAGAGCTACTTGCGGCGGCCGGCTATACACTATTCGTGTGCGTCGAAGAACAAACTCTTCTCACAAACCTGAAACCTTTCGCAACCACTAACGCGACGTTGTTATGTTTTTTTTTTCTATTCCATATTCGTCAACTGGCCACGCCATATGCGAGGAACAATGGCAGAAACACCTTGCTTATCTCTGGTACAGTGCGGGCCGGTATTGTGTGCTCCATTGATGGCTAAGAACAAAAAAGCTTCGCTTTGAGCTGATTAGGCACGCTCGGATTGCACGGGTCATGAGAGAATTTGCAATGGATATGTTAGACAGTTTTGTATTGAAACGTCTTTGATTGATGCTTACAAAGTCAGTTGTCCAATTTAGTTGTGTCAGCATTCTCTTACTCACTCGGCAGCTTTATTCCTGCCCTGCATTGTAATAGTCAAATTTATTGTTGAAGTAACACTTCTACGCACGCTTGTCATGGGGAGTAAGCTGCTGAATGCGTTACGAAAAATGTGATCGGGCGAAGTGAACAGAAGTTGAGAGGGAGATATAAGTTAGTGAAGATAGAGGGAGAGTTACCTCTCGTATGATTTTGAAAATATCTTTTGTTTTTTTTTTTTTTTAGTTTAAGTTTTACTTCTACTATGTGTTCCAGCACACATTTAATTTTGTTTGTAGTGGTAGGCATCTTCTGCAAGAGTTCCTTGGTGCTACCTTCTCTAACGTGCGTATTTTATAACGTGCGAAGCGCTGGTAGAATTAATGGAGTTTCCTTTTCCTGTACAAGGTTCAGTCACGATAAGGAAACAGCTCATCGCCAGAACCATTGACACTAAGAAACCGTTACGTACCTTCAGCAATATACAATTTGCATCAATATCAATCCAGCCACCAAACAGCCATGTCCACAACAGTACCGTACAATAAGCCCAACACACTCAGCGTGTCGTAAGTGGCCTCAAATAGTGACCACTCGCCACTCGGATTTGGTGCCGTTCGAGCGGAGCCGCAAATGGTAACCTTTGTGCAATTATCGGAGAAATGGTCGACCACCGGAGCAGACCAATGTACCATATACCCTTATTGTGTATAAGGGAAACTGTGTCTGGTGCTTGTTGTCCCGTAGAGCTTCTCGGAGCGTGTTTCCGAAGCACTGGTAGAGTTAATGGAGTTTATTTTCCCTGTGCGAGATTCAGGCATGAGTCACCAATTGAAAGGGAAATTTCTTTTTTCAAATTCAAACCATAATCAGTAGATCATACTTGATTTATTTTTTTGTGTTTATATGAGACTATATCCATTATTCTCAAAGGAAAAAAAAGGAAAAAATGAGAAAGGAGGAAGGAGAAAGGTTCTCGAGTGGCGACCACGGACCGGAAGTCATAGCGTAGGACGGCCGCCACGAGGTGGACCGACGGCCTGGTGCGAGTCGCGGGGAGCCGCTGGATGCAAACGGCTAGCAAACGCTCGTTGTGGCGTTCTATGGGGGAGGCCAACAGCTCCCATGGTAAATTAGTCTACACGGGTGAAACCGCGGGCGAAGCTAGTACTTAATAGTAGCTTTTACAGCGACTTCGTCCGCGGAAAAATACTATATTTTAATAGCGGTAAAAAGCACCCCATGTCCTGCCCCAGGGTTCAAACTGTCTCCATATCAAACTGTATCAAAATCCGTTTAACCGCAAAAAGGGTGCCAACACACCCACTTTAAACAAACAGAGTTACTTTCGCTTTTATAGTAGGATGAAGATAAAAAAATAATACATTGCTAATTCTCGATACATTTTCGAAGGTTATTTATAAAGAGATATGAATCACAGATAGCAAAATGAATGTTTAGTATTGCCGTGGATTAGATTGTATTTAGAATTGAATTATCGCGAGTAACTCGAGCAATTATTCTACTTCTAAAATCATCATCATCATCAGCCCCTGTTCGTCCACTGCTCGACGTAGGCCCCTTTGCCTCACGTCATCCAGTCTTCGACAGCCGTCGACTGTCGTCCCTCTACCGGCGGTGTCTACACTACGTTTGCCCAAACGCAGTCTCCACTCTAGAACTCGTATACCCGTCAGCTATACCAGTATCAGATCGTTAGGGTTTTCACAGGCGATGCTACTAGGATCCCGGATGGTTCTAGTCATGAGCGTAGAAGGAAGTATTATTTCTCGGTTAAAAGGCGGGGTTTAGTGACGCGTCCACTTAACACTTTGACTGCAGAGCCGATTTTCTTGTCTAGCCATTGGTGCGGCTCTGCACACACCGTAGTGTTTTCCTATACAGCTAACACCAAAGTTGTGTTTTCCCGTACTCGCGGCGAGTTATGAAAAACACCACAACGTAGCTTACGTGCCGGCGCTGTGGCGAAACACAGACGTGTGTGTGTGTAACGCGGCGCTACTACAGTGCGGCTCACACAGACGGCACGCCATTGCTGGAAAACACACGGTCCTAAACGTAAGAACCGGTTCAGTAGTCAACGTGTTAACTGAATCGCCACGTTGGCAACTACACGTCACGTTTTCGGTTTTCTCCTAAAACCTTTGAGGATTTTGAGGATTTTACCCTAAGAGCCCTACCATAACAACCCGAAGAGAAAACTTCGGTCTATCGAGGCAGGGTTATTGTGAAACTCACAGCGCAGATACAGCCGAGGCCGCCTCGCCGTATATATTGTTTATCCTATTTTAGGAGCTGTACCTAGAAGCGATTAGTCACTAATGTGCTCATTGCCGCGTTTGGAGCCGTATTGTAGTAATAAACGTTAATAAACCGCCATTGTTGCATTCTTACCGCTTTAGGCGACTTGGGCCTTACTAGAGAGACAGCGAAGTTAGAGACGGCGAAGCGAAGGGCTTGTCATATTTTTAAAAGAAGTGGGAAAGCTGAATACCGCTATAGTTGTACTCTTACCGCTTTCGGTGACTTGGGCCTTACCTAGAGAGACAGTGAAGTTAGAAACGGCGATTCGAAGGGCTTGTCATCTTTTTAAAAGACGCGGGAAAGCTGAATACCGCTATAGTTGTACTCTCACCGCTTTAGGTGACTAAGCCCTCGCCAAAAAGACAGCAGCGTAGCGTGATACGGCGACGCGAAGGACTGTTTTTCGGTTTTGTTCAAAGAATTCACACCTAAACCTATGCACTAGGACGCATATTTGCGGCCGCGGCATCAGAGTTGATTCGATAGATTTTTAATAAATCTTTTTGAAGTTTTCGATGAATAATTAGTTATTTCTACCTCGAAGACTAATTGTATGATAGGAATACTAATTACTGTTTCTAGATATTATAAGTAGGTTACATATTTAATCGGAATTTGTTTGTAAATAATACAATTTTCCTCGTTATTGTCCTGTTATTAATAAAACTCTAAACTCAGATCATTTATTTTAAGTAGGCAGTTATAAAGCACTTTTACAAGTGAAACATTTAAGTGTCATATAGGTACCGTAAAGGATGAAAAAAATAACATAGAATAAAATTGAATGGAAAACTCTTTATTGTACACCAGAAACAAAAATAAACACAGTACAGAAAAATTACAATAGGTAAACTAGGGTAGTACAATAGGTAAAGTAGGGTACAATGGGCGGTCTTATCGATATCGTATCGTATCGTATCGTATATATCGATATAAGCGATCAACTTAATTAATGAGTAACTGATTATGGTTTGAGTTTGAAAAGGGAAATTTCCCTTTCAATTCACCACTTTTCCTGTGCGAGATTCACCAATCTCGCACAGGAAAAATTAACTCAACCTAAATTGTAAAACGGTATCGTATCTTACTGTTAAGCGGTGGTAGCCTAGTGGGAGAAAGTCCGCCTTCCAATCAGAAGGACGTTAGTTCAAATCCCAGTGCGGGCACGTACCAATGTGTTTCTGTAAAAACATATGTACGTAATTATCACTCGCTTTTCGGTGAAGGAAAACATCGTGTGGAAACCCACAAACCTACCCGAGAATTATTTCGGAGGTAGGTATGTTATCTACAAATCCGGACTGGGACCCTGTGGTGGATTATGGCCTAACCCTCCTCACGAAAGTGAGGAGAGACCCGTGCCCAGCAGTGGGACGTTATGAGTTGATGATGATGATCTCACTGTTCGCTCGTAAAAGTTTATTAGAGATTCCGAACTGATTAAGTTTCAATATCTACTGCGATATAATGTCGATTGGTTTACATGTCGGGACTAGTTCCGCTGAACACTATAAATTGTGATTAAACCACGTTGCCTGCAAGAAATAGGTCTACGCAATAAGATCGCCTGTTGTATTGTATTATTTTTACGTTTTGTTGTTTATATATATTTTTTATCCTTTATTATTCTCCACACTAGTTTAAATATCCCTCCTTTTGACAGTCGGGTAAAAATAACCAATGTATGTGATTTATGTTAATTTCATCTAATTGAGCATTGAGTGTGATTATATGCTTCATAGTAAATATTTTTTAGAATTATATCATTTATTAAGGTACTCTTGAAACTGTCCAACTCTAATGGTTGCCTGGAAGATATCCCTTTAAAGATAAGGCCGACCATCGTACGACCTTTTGTAATAATAATAACTAGTTACGATCATATGTTCTTAGATCCTGACCCCCTAACTAGGACTCCCTGTATCTAGGGAATTGGGAACTACGAGGACCATGGTCCTACAAACACGCAGACTCAGAGCAAATACCTGTGTGTTGTTAGCTATATATTATTAAATTTAGTTTATTTTTTTGTGTACAATAAAGAGTTATTCTATTCTAACAACAAAATGTTCTTCTTTACAGTACGGCAGTGATGAATTCGGCCACGACTCCCCCAGCCGGTACGCGTCGCCAAAGGGCGCCGGCGCCGGTGCGTCCTACCAGGAGCCCTACTACCCCGGCGGGGGCGAGTGGGGAGCGGGGTACTACCAGCCGCCGCCGCCGTACCAACATGAGCCGTATGCCACGTCGCCAGGTGAGGAAATTTAGGATCAAGTGGGTATTGGTGGTATATTACTACCCCAACCATTCAAATTTGAATTGAAGGTACTATCAATCGCCGCCGCACCAACAGAGGTGGTTTGCCACGTCGCAACGTGAAGAAGCGTTTGGGTCTAGTGGGTAGTGGTGATATATTACTATCCCGAGCATTCCGATTGGATGTAAGGTACTGCTCACCACCGCTGTACCAGCACTTACCCATACGCCACGTCGCTTGGTGAAGAAGGGTTGGGATGTAGTGGGTAGTTTTGGATGTATTACTTCCCCGAGTATGCCCGCTGTGGTTGCAGTTTGAAAATAAGCTAAAAACTTCCATGATTTTCGAGCTGTATCTGGGATACTAGTTCTTTTCTGATGACATATTTCCATCATTTTCCAGGTATAGCAGGCGCACCGGTAGCGGAATCCACAGGCGGCGGCGGCGGCGGTGGGGGGGCAGAGCTCCCCCTGCCGCCCATGTCGTCGTTCCGTGCGGCCGCGCCGCACCACTCGCCCACAGACGCCATGCTCGTGGCGAAACCACCCTTACAACCTGTACGTGGAAATATTTTCTACACATGCCATAAATTTATCATTACATTGGCTATAAACTATAGCGTAAAAAATACTTTTTGTATTATGCCAGTCTGAATCCCTTTTCCACTATTTTCAGATGTACGGTGGCTCAGCTTCTACCCCCACAGTAGCGGGAGCAGAGGCTGGCAGTTTATCCTCATACGGCAGCTCGCCCTCCACGCCGGTGCACTCCCCCCCGCCGCTACATGCGCGCCTCTACCCCCCGCTCAAGCACTCCCCCGCGCCATCGCATCATCAGTTGCAGCATCCACACCAGGTTAATAACTTGAGATTCAAATGTAACCAATGAGGCAGTTCTTTAGTATTAGGAAACCATAGAGTGCGGCAGACTATTTAGGCATATAGTCTTAACTATGAACTATAGTAGATCTGATCTTTGTTTGACTAAGATGTAATTCACAATCAAGCACTCCCGCGTGCGACTTAATAAGTTTGTAGGTCAATATGCATTGTAAAATTTGCACCTGGACAGTGAGTAAACCAACTAAAGCAATGTTTATTGATAAAATACTGTCGATAATTAAAATTTCATATAAACTGTTAATTCAGGGCTAATTCGATTGATCTCTCTATTTTACAGCAATCAAGCTGGGTGTCGTCAGGAGTGTCATCACCTCCCAGCGCGCCTCTAGGCGCCGCTCCGCCTACGGTGCTTCCTAATGGACACCAGCACGTTGTCTTCCCACAAGGCGTCATGGTAAGTCGGTCAATTTATTTAAGAAATTATATTAATTTTTGGCCTTCCTAACAATAGTAAAAAAGTAAAGGGGGGTAGGTTGGGAAGTAACGAATGATATATTATAATATAAAAAAATGTCGTGAATAAATGGGTAAGTTAAAATACTCGCATAATTATGGCCTTAGGTGGGGTAGTGAGTTAGTTAGGTACTTGAGAATATTCAAACAGAATTTGATGTTTGGAAATGGGTAGCGAGCGACATGCCTGGAGTATTGAGGGTAGTGGAAATAAATCATTTTAGTGTGGGATAGAAATAAAAGAACACAATAAATAGTACAATAACTATGTTTCTAGAGTTATGTTGGGAAGTAGGGAGTACATTCGGTTCAATGAAAAGCCTCTAAAATATCAGTAAGATAAATAGTTGACGTTTGAAACGCTGTAGCATGTAGTTTTTAGCATGACGTGTTACTAATTTGACTTTTCACGTGTTTAATTTTCTTTTTAGTGGTTTTCGAAATAGTCCCTCTTGGATTTTTGTTTTCTTAATAAATGTGGTGCTGACTTTTTATAATTGTCTCTTTTGGATTACATATTGGTTTCTTAAATTTTTGGTAAATCTTCCATTATAGATAAAATGTGTTCTCGTGACAACAATGCCCGTACAACTTTAATTTATTTGGCACCACATTTATTTGTAAATATCTCATTGTGTTATTTTACTTTGTGTTTAATTAATAAGTGTTGAGTTTGTTGCCGCATTATTTGTATTTTATATATTATTATATTATAGATAATTTTATAGCATGTATTTATGTAAATATTAGAAATGTTAAAGCTATTTGAATTAGAAACTTTAAGGATAAAAACTTTACAGATGCCTTCCACTATATATCTTAACCTAATTAAATATTAGCTACATCTTTCACATCTCACTAACATCCTAAGTTTTCTGTATCTAGACAAAATCTATTTACTACCTCAAATATCTTTTGCTATGTATTTTTCTGGACGTATCCTGCTACCCCCACTAATATTGGTTTGAACAAATACCTATCTGATACCTCTAATACCCTCCCTTATTTTTGGGCCAACCTTAGCGATTACCGCCAAATACGCCTCTTCAGCGTTTCTCTATGAACAAAGCCCTATCCGTGCCCCTCGCTCTTACTACCCCCAAATCCTATTACCATCGTCTTAATCTTCACTTATCTAAACAAATCTTAGTCCGGTCTCTCGTATCTTACTCTTTATCTCCATACCCCAATACCGTTATCACCTCACTTCCCGCCCCACCTCTATCATCTTACTCGTTATCTGGACAGAATCTTACTACCTACACATCTCGCATCACAACCTCCCCACTACCCGTAGCGCCCCGCTCCCTGCCCCGGCAACAATCTCTCCACTAGCGTGTAACACGGTACCGTAATAGGGTGCGCCGGCTGAGCAGAGGCAGCTCGACGAGGCGATGGTGTTTCTACGCGAGCACAGCGACGTTGTCGTGAGTACCGCTTTTTTTACCTGGGTGATAGACGTCTGAGAAAATACTAGGGATATGCGAGTCCAAGATGTCGATCGGATGTTTCGATAGCTGAAACATCTCGATGGTTGTCGATGATTTTCCCCTGCAGTTGAATGCGAATTGTTTTTAAAACATCCAAAAGGAACTAATCGCGGACTGTGCCTGACACGACACGAGAAAGAGAGCAAACGAAGAACACAGCGGCGAGTCTGTTGATTCGAGACATTCGAGTGTATATAGTCTTAATTATAGTTTTGCATCGCGTGTGATTCTCTCGTTTGTCTATACTAAAGATCTTGGACTCACCCATCACTAGTAAGTACGCGTAGTAGAGATTGCACTAGTTTGGCGATACGTTCTGTGGCATGGTTTTCTGAAAAGCTTGACTTTGTTCCTTCTGATTACTTGTGAATAATTTGTTTCGCTTTTTTATTATTTTTGTCTGAAATAGATTCTTGGGGCTGATAATAATTGTTTCCGATTGTAATTTTAATAATTAAAATGATTCTGAACCGAATCGATAAATTTCTTAATATCAACACTGGCCAATTACAATTTTTATTTATTTATACAATAACCCTCACGCAGGCTAGTTGGCTAAAAATCTGGTAATTTTAACGGAGCGGTTCGATAAATATTATAGAAATAGGGAAAAGTAACTTGACTGGTTTAGCATATTTTAATATTACAAATGTATCTTTCCAGGGAGCGCGAATGGAAGAGAGATTGGATGACGCAATCAACGTCCTCCGCAACCACGCAGAAGCACCCGAGCTGTACCCCCAGGACATGCACCATCCGCACCAACCGCCGCCAGGTGAGACAGTGACAGAGACAGCGCGGGCGGGATGGGATTTAGCGTGGATGTGTAGTAACCTGAAATGTAGCGTGGGTGGGGTGAAGTGTAGCGGGGTTGGGATGAACTGTAGCATGGCTCAGTTGAAATGTAGCGTGGCTGGGTTGGAATGTAGCGTGTGGGTGGGTTGAAATGTACAAAAGCGTGGTTTTCGGTTGTATACTGATTAATATTTGGAGCTGTAATTATGTATGTCTGTCGGGTCCAGATGACAGCACAATACTATGGTGACAGCGAGCTGATCTGACAGAGACGGAAAGTAGACAGCGGAACTCCTCAGCGACTAACAGTGGAGTGATGGCGTTTGGACTTATTCTGATCAGCTCGCTGTACCGAATACGTATTTTACTCCTCTTGCTTGCTAGTTACTACAACGATGTTTGTTTGTTTGTCCGCAGTGTCGCGACTAGCGTTGGGCGCGGCGCTGCCTCACCTGCACACGGAACCGCCCGTCAAGATGGAGCGGCAGCTACTGCCAAATACCAGTGAGTAGTAGGACCATGGTCCTCCTAGTTGTACCATTCAACATGGAGATAATCCCTGAAGTTTTAGCCAAAGAGTAAATTTATGGTACACATTTAATTTCACGGTAAAATGTCTCTTCATCGTCTGATTATGAAGTCGCCCGAACCGGTCGAGCCTGTTTTGTGTTTTTGCGTGACCAACGCACGGCATTTTATTTTTATATATATACTAGCTGTGCCCTGGCACGCTTCGCTGTGGCACATTCGCACATTCCAGGATATGTCACTGATGAAAAAAATAGATAAAAACAATCCTCGATGCGGATTATATATCATGCTAAAATTTCAGCTCGATCGGTGCAGAACTTTTTGAGTTTTTGAAGCGTACACAAACCAACATAACAATTTTATATAGTTTAATCCAAATAATTTGTCACAATGATAGTAATTTGTTTTGTACATCAAGTAAATAAATGAATGAAGGAAGTAATGAATGAGTGAATGAATGAATGAAAAAAATGAACGAATGAATGAAGGAATGTATGAGGTAATGCAGAAAATAATGAATGAATGAGTGAGTGAAGAAATTAGTGAATGAACGAATAAATAAATAAAGTCCTCGTTGGTATTGCAGAGAAGCGCAAGGAGCCCCCGGACTCCGGCGTGGACTCGAAACCTTCCTCGTCGGGCTCCGCCGACGCACTCAACGCCAAGCCAGCAACCAAGCGCTCGCGCAGATAGTGAGTACACGCACGCACAAACACTCACACACGCACTTCTATATATAGGCTTCGATCATATATCTACAAGTTAGAATTGAGGTAAAGAAAACGTTGTTATTCGGATTTTCTACATACATTCGTTTTTGGATATTGACGGCCTTCGTGGCGGAGTACGTGATGAGCCAGCTGGGACGCGTGAGGTTGCAATTTCGATTCCGGCATAGGGAGGCAGGCGCGGCGCTTACCATTAAATTAACAACCTACAATATTTGGCATTTGTAGATTTATGATCGAAGCTTGGTAATAATTCCCTGAATTAAAATTAAAAATTGTTTATTTATTATTATTCAATAGTAATAAACTATTTAAGCGGGATATTTACTATGTGTTTATTATTTATTGTAAGATGTTTTATTAAACTGATATTATTGGTTTCTTTAATCATGGTGAAGTGCTGGTGAAGGTTTCAAAATTATATATAAATAATTTTATATATTTTTTTTACCTCATAAAATATGATTCCTTAGTAGTTTTTTTTTTTTTTAAGATTATATGTTTCTTAATGGTCTTATGGTAATTACTAGCTTGATCGAGCTCGATCGCTTACCATCATGCGAATTATCAGCTCGTATTATGAATTAAAATGTTAACTGTGTTGTGTATCAATTGATTATCACGTTTATTTATTTTGCCGACTTCAAAGAGGTTTTTTTTTTAATTGGACTGTATTTTTAATTTATAGATTTATAAATTTTTTTTTGTACTTTTAATTTTTTTCTGAACTTTGGATGTTTTTTAAAACAAACTCCGCTCCGCAGTTTCACTCGCTTTACCGCAGGAACTTTGTATTTTTCCTGGCTAGGAGAGACCCGTGCCCAGCAGTGGGACGTTATGGGTTGATGATGATGATGATGAAAACATAATTTTCTAAATCCAAAAAGGAGAATAATTTATTTTTAATATTTGTATCGAAAACTCTTTTTTTTGTTTCATTAAAATTGTTTCAGTAATTTTTATATAAATCCATTTGATGTCGGTTGTTAGGTTAAAATTTCTTTTAGTTATTAATATATAAATAAAATATATGTATTATATACATAAATATATATAAAACACATTAATAGCTATGCCGTTTGTCAATCCACCAGCGATGGCGCTTGGAAGAGCGCCGAATTGTCAGGACACCAAAACAAATCGAACTCGGGGTAAATATCTCGCTTACGTAGTTAATTCTATGCTACATTCTATTCTAGATTTGGCTTCTTCGCCACCTTCGTCCACACAGTCGCTTAACAACAGGTGGAATAGCGGTGAAATGCTAGCACAATTTACAAGTACCTATATTAGAATATTTAATAAAACAAAATTACTCCTTGGACCCGGCAAGCATCTAACTAACCCAGAGGTTCCCAGACTTTTTCTCTTATAATAGACCACTTTCAAAATTAAGCTGGTCCCGGTGGGCCCCTGCAGCAACATTTCTACCACATTTTTGTCACGCTAACGTGGTCTACGTTCGAGTCTTCCGTGGACCCCCGGGGGTCCACCTGGACCACTTTGGGAACTAAGGGACTAAACAAACATAATCTGTCTGGTGGACGAGGAAGACACGTAATAACAACATGGCTGGGGAATATAATGTATAATTGAAAGTTAAACCATTGGATAGTAGAAATTTAAAAGTGAGTTATCTTCAATGAACGATATCATTTCTTACTGGCATAGCCGCTCGAATAACTGTCCATGTGTGCGTGGCGTGCGTACAGGCGCCGCACACATACACAAGCCGCGTTTGATGTCTCAACGTGCTTTTCTGTTTTTACTATGGTTAAGTCGTGTATAGTTGAACTCTAGCTTGACTCGTCGGCTCTAGCCGTTGACTCGTCGGCTCTAGCCGTTGACTCGTCGGCTCTAGCCGTTGACTCGTCGGCTCTAGCCGTTGACTCGTCGGCTCTAGCCGTTGACTCGTCGGCTCTAGCCGTTGACTCGTCGGCTCTAGCCGTTGACTTGTCGGCTCTAGCCGTTGACTTGTCGGCTCTAGCCGTTGACTCGTCGGCTCTAGCCGTTGACTCGTCGGCTCTAGCCGTTGACTCGTCGGCTCTAGCCTTTGACTCGTCGGCTCTAGCCGTTGACTTGTCGGCTCTAGCCGTTGACTCGTCGGCTCTAGCCGTTGACTTGTCGGCTCTAGCCGTTGACTTGTCGGCTCTAGCCGTTGACTCGTCGGCTCTAGCCGTTGACTTGTCGGCTCTAGCCGTTGACTCGTCGGCTCTAGCCGTTGACTCGTCGGCTCTAGCCGTTGACTTGTCGGCTCTAGCCGTTGACTCGTCGGCTCTAGCCGTTGACTCGTCGGCTCTAGCCGTTGACTCGTCGGCTCTAGCCGTTGACTCGTCGGCTCTAGCCGTTGACTTGTCGGCTCTAGCCGTTGACTCGTCGGCTCTAGCCGTTGACTTGTCGGCTCTAGCCGTTGACTCGTCGGCTCTAGCCGTTGACTCGTCGGCTCTAGCCGTTGACTTGTCGGCTCTAGCCGTTGACTCGTCGGCTCTAGCCGTTGACTCGTCGGCTCTAGCCGTTGACTTGTCGGCTCTAGCCGTTGACTTGTCGGCTCTAGCCGTTGACTCGTCGGCTCTAGCCGTTGACTTGTCGGCTCTAGCCGCTAACAGAACCACACTAACCCTTTAGTAACGGCGGCTTCAGCTGTTCGTCGGCTGACGAGGACGACGGCGACCCCGACACCAAGGCGGCGCGCGAGAGAGAGCGGCGGCAAGCCAACAACGTGCGCGAGAGGTAGCTACCGGCGCGCTTACCATCAGGCGGACCATCTCATTTCTACGGCATAATCTATATAAAAAAAAAACACCCATAAAATTTTAATTTTGAATAGCAACTGCTATGGGCAGGCTTTGCGCTCACCATCAGACGAACGACCTGCTTGTCTCGTTACTTGATAACGTTTGATAAAGCTCGTTTTGTGTAGCGGATGTTTAGAACCATGGTCCTCCTAGTCTAAAGGTTCAAAGATTATGGCGTAGAGATGAGAATCGATCCATTTGTTTTGACAATATAAAATATCTTCCTTTTTTTTTTTATAAGCACTTTATTAATATTAAATGTTTGTTTTTTTAATGATTTCATAAAAACAGGTTCTTTATCCGATTTTACACTTTTTCTGTGAGTTTCCAGTGGTGTTTATTATAATATTAAATCCATTCGGGGTCGGTTTTTTCAGTTCAAAGAATTGTCAATGGTATATCTTAACGTGTGCTTATAAAAAAAAAATCTTAACTATTCAGTACATGAATAACTAACAAATGCATTTATTGTAAAGTTTCAGCTTTCCCCATCTCTAACAAATATTTATAATTGGGTCACAGTGTGTAAAATTCGTATTCTGTTCATATAATTCCAAAATAGGTGCTATTTCTTTACACTTACGGGCGATATTTGTATTACACTAAAATTGTTGTGTGAATTTCGTGCCATTCCAATATAGGTCCTATTTCTTGTGTAATAAGTGTTAAATGTATTCTGTTTTATAAGTGGCAGGTAAGACGTTTTCATTTCTATTTCGCTAAGTATAAAATTATGGTTATTTTTTTAATTTTGTTATCTAACAATACTTGAACTGTTCATTTTTATAAGCTTAAAAGGTATCGCAATATATGTTAATCCAAGACACACCTTTGCCAGATATTCGTCCGCCAAGCAGTAGTGTGCAAACATTACTGCGTTCCGGTTTGAAGGGCATTGTTTCTAGCGAAATTACTGGGCATATGAGACTTTAGAGCCGATGTCTCAGGGTGACGAGCGCAGTGCAGTGCCGCGCAGGATTACGCAATGCAAGGTTCTGGGTGGTGGTGTGACTGTTATGGGCAGGCGTAGCGCTTACCTTCAGGTGAAAGTCTACCTCGTCTCGTCACATAGTTTAAACTATCTGTGTGCCAAATTTCACCTAAATCCGTTCAGTAGTTTTTGCGTGAAAGAGGAACAAACATCCATCCATCCATTCTCACAAACTTTCGCATTTGTAATATTAGTAGGATGGATTCCTTCGGTGAACTTCATCATACGCTTTTAATTTAACATCGTGAGCTCGCTCTATAAACTTTGTAAATGGATTTAACCCTTACAAACATTTAAAAAGAAACATTCCTACGATTTGTCCAAATGCCTGATTGCGTTAACAGTAGCACTTACCGTCAGGTGAACGACCTGCTTGTCTCATCACTCAGTCAAATAAAACAAAAAGCTAAGCGACAGCAATCGCCCCCCAACTGTCCCGCCTATCGCAGAATGCACTTTGGACATAGATACTCTAGCGACAGGACTGCAACAGATGGAAACAAATTGCTTTAATCATTATTATAATCCATAATCCCCACCAAGTTAGTTAAGTTGGTAGCGCTTGCCATCATGTGAACGACTTGCTCGTCTCGTCACTGAAACAAATAAAAAATAGAAAAAGTTGGTCCCCGCTGGGGTGGAATTTCATGTCCACGGGAATTTCATAATTTTGACCCCACTCTACAACTTATCCTTGTTAAATTTTTATGAGGTGTGACGTCACATATTGTGCAATCTCACATCTAGAAATGATTTAATTAAAACCGCAGTTCTTAGATTTATTTACATTAAAAAAAATATTTTTAATATTTTTAAATGTGATGTCACTGAATGTATGACTCCTTCCCACCCCTGCCATATGTTATATAATGTTTATGATACTTTATCATAACTGGCTTCTATTAAACCTATCAATCATTTCAACGCTGATTGAAACTCAATTAATTTATTGAAAATAGGCAATAATATTGCATTTTTACAAATCAAAAACTCAAATCTCTTATATCTCTTGTTGGTGGGAATATGCAGTTTCTGTCGTTTGCCAGCACAGATCCGTGATTTACGTCTGTCGCAAGTCTGTCGTAAGATTCGTAATAAGGCAGCTGGACTATTCGCCATTTGCAACGTTTAGAGGTGCTTCGGTTGTCCAACTAAGTTGTTCAAACAGGAAGCCGGCTGTCTCTCTCCCGCGCGCCGCCTTCGGTTCACGAGGTATTTCTTATTTTATTATATTCTAGTCTAGACTGTTCTAGAACATGCTGGAGTCCGCTGTTACGGTAAACCAATGGTGTGGTCTGATCAGAAATGTATTTCAACTAAATTATGTTTTTTATTGGTAATAATTCCCGGTAAATGTAATATTGTGGTCAGTTTTACCCTAAATGTAGCATTTGGTGGTCGGTTTTACCCCTAACTTAAATATAAATAAATGGTCTCGTGACGAGTTTAACCCTTGGAGGTCCAATCGATTACATCTATAAACTGAACTGTAAATTAATATAGGTTCTAGTTACGCATGGACCCTACACAGCCTATTGGTCTGGAGTTCCAGAAACCAGTAGAGGGTGTCAAAGAGTAGCATGTGGAAAGGTGTAGTCTCTGCCTATCGCAACGGGAGAAAGGCGTCACTGTACGTATGTGCTGTGTGTAGTTTAATTGTGATTAAGGCCTAATCGTCCTTACGAAAGGGGGGGGGGGGGGAGACTCGTGCTCAGCAGTGGGCCGATATGGGTTGATGATGATGAAGAATTATTTTCTGATCTAACCACACCACTTAGTATAAAACTCACAACTTTGAAGAATTTTCGATGTAATATTCAAAATGTTATTATTTTGAATTGGCATTACTAGTGGTTCGTCGGCCGACGAAGGCGACGACGAGACGGACCCGCAGGTGAAAGCTATGCGCGAGAAGGAGAGGCGGCAGGCCAACAACGCTAGGGAGAGGTGAGTCGGGGGCTTTAGGTGCATTCGACCCTGTCGAGTCTTCCAGTCAAGGTCAAGAATAGGTTACTTCTGTTGAGTGTGCGGCAAGAAAACTAAGCTATTTCATTAGCTCGTTCGACCATTACTCTACGGCTTAGCACACTGTGACCCAATGCTTGCTGCTCTCATGTTATTTTCATATAACGGTGCCACGGTACCTGTCTATGAAGATAACTTTCTTATCTGTGTTTACTATACCTAGGGTTGCTTTAAACGCACCACAACCACGACACGTGGCCGGGTACTTATTTGTATGAAAATTAATAGTTCAATTCACACGGACCGCTTTTTGCTGTCATTATCGACCGCGTGTGTGATACCGACCACATCGCAGCCATGTCGCGACCACCAGCGATACCGCGAACTAGCCGAAACGACACTGTTCACACGTAACAGCTGGACCACCTTTTGATGCGACTGTGTGGTGTGGTTTAGGTACGTGTGAAATAACAATGTACGGTCCCGCTACAGCTGCTTGTAGTGGCGATGTGGCAGCCACAAATTTGTGGTTGCATTGTCACTGCAATATCGTAGATATTGAGTCCACATTCGCGACAGCAGTTGAACGCGACTACAAAAATGTCGTACGTGTGAATGGAACTATACGTTTTCATACGATTTTGTGGCCGGCCACATTTTTCCCTGTGGTTTGATTGCGGTGCGTCTGAATCTGGAACCACTCTAATCACACCCGATACGACCCACAGGATAAGAATAAGAGACATAAACGAAGCTCTCAAGGAGCTGGGCAGGATGTGCATGACTCACCTGAAGAGCGACAAGCCGCAGACCAAGCTCGGCATCCTCAATATGGCGGTGGAGGTCATCATGACGCTGGAGCAGCAAGTGCGAGGTGAGTCCCATCGAAACTTCAGTCATGCTAATTCTTATGGAATTTTGAGACAGAAACCAATAAATTATGATAGTAATAACGCGTCACGATCACATAAATGGACACTTAACTAGGATTCCCTGGGAAATTAACTCGTTATTTAGTGTCAATGTAATGTGAGACTTAAAAACTATTGTCTCAGAGTAGTTTCTTCTTTCGTGTCGATGTTTCAACCATTGTTCCCTGAGTTAGGCAAAAAGTCGCGGTGATTGGGCTTGACTGTGAATCTGTCTGGCTTCTCAGGGTGCGGTGGACGTTTTATGAATCGCAAGGATCGACTGCCTTTGTGAGAAGGGTCAGATGAGAATGATGCTAATCTTCGATCTTTCAATGTTTTAGCGTTATTGCGAGTACTAGGCCTTATGAGACTTTAGAACCAATGTCTCGGGGCGACGGTCGACGTGGAGTGAAACGCAAGATATGGTAACAAAAGTTCTGGGCATTCTAATAGCTATTGGACCGGGATATTTTGACGCTTTTTTCTGTGATTTGCAGCGATAACGCGGTTCAATAGCGAACAGACTTAAGCCCCTGTGTGATATTGCTTTTATAGTGAGCACGCCTTGCGTTTACCATTAGGCAAACACCTTAGACCTCCAATTTCTTCGTAGTCATTTAGTCGAATTTTTAGAAAATCTCTAGAAAAAATGTCACTATAGTATGTATTGTTTCCCAGAGCGCAACCTCAACCCGAAGGCGGCGTGCCTGAAGCGACGCGAGGAAGAGAAAGCCGAGGAGGCGCCCAAACTGCTCGTGCAGCACTACCAGCCCATGCCGGTTAGTACTCGTAGCTCCGGCACAGAATACATGGAGAACTGCATACGGAACCCTGCATGTAAATACGAACGCGGCTCGAGCCCGGATCCGATAGGCACATGACTGAGGCAAATGGCATGGTAAGGGCCTATACCCAGCAGTGGGAGGATAAAGGATGCGGATAATGTCGACGATGATGACGTACGGAACAGACACTCTTCACCCCGCGCAATCCGCGTCCCGCACCTCTCCACTATAGGTGGGACAGTCAATACTATACTCAAATATAGTAAACAAACGGCTTGTATGATAGTTGTTTTGTAGTGGGGGGCCTCTTCTGCAAGAGACCGCCTGGGGAAGTACCACTCCTTTGCCAGATATTCATCCGCCAAGCAGTAGTGTGCAAACATTGTATTTCGGGTTGAAGGGCATCGTTTCCAGCGAAATTACTGAGCATATGAGACTTTGGAGCCGATGTCTCAGGGTGACCAGCGTAGTGCAGTGCCGCGCAGGTTTATGCAATGCAAAGTTCGGGGTGGTACTGTTACTGTTATGAGCAGGCGTAGCGCTTACCATCGAGTGAATGACTTGCTCGTCTCGTTACTCAGTCAAACTACCGGGGTGTCTTTTGTTTTGGTCAAACATTTAAGATAAGATAAGCTGATGATGGTTCTGCTTCACCCCACAGGGCATGGGCCAGCTGCCGGGTCAACCCCCCACGGGCCCCCCGCCACAATAGCGAAGCACCGTCCGCAACTACGCGCTGTCGCTCTTGTAACCCCGAGGGTAACATTTACCCCGCGCGGGTACAACTTACCTGTGGACTTGGCTGAGGGTACGACTTACCTTCGGATTTAGCCGTACTGGACCTTGGGAGTAATCAGCTATGTTGACAGCAATGGAGCGATATAGGCATATTAAAACAGTTTTGGTAAAAATGAAACACGGTAAAGTAACAGTTACCCAGTGGAATTACACGCTCTCGAATAGCATCGCCTTTGAGTTAGGGTAAAGTTGATCACTGTAGGGTAAAGGTGATCACGGTAGGGTAACAGTTACCCGATGAAGTTACCATTGAACTTTGAAATATGTTATGGAGAGCAAAGGAGCGTCGGCGTGCGGTTGCAAGACGCGGATATACACTGGGGTAACTTTTACCCTACACATAAATTGTTTACCATTGTCGTATGAGATCGTTGAAATTTCCAAGGGTAAAATCGAACAGAAACTTTGTACTTATTTATGTATAAAATTGACAGTTTTTTTTTTTGTGAAAACTAGCTATGTGCATAAAGGGTTAATACATGATGAAATAAAAAAAAAAAACAAAAAACCCTATATTTTATTAAAATGACAATTATATTTTAAAGGTGGTCGTTTATAAGTCTTATTTTTGTAGCCTGTTGATCAGGAGAATGGGACTATGACTATTTTCTTCCCATTTAAAATAAACCAGTCAAAATATTTTTGACTGTCTAGCGTTTGAACAGTTGTGTAAGTATTTTTGTTTGTGTGTTTATTGGACTGCCTTTTTGTGTTTGCACATGGCTGGTTTTGTATTCTTTTTATTATTGTAACAATCATATTTTACCCAGTGAAAGGATGGTGCAGCTTAATTTTGGACATTTAAAATGTACATGTCAGTTTTATTTCTATATTTCAAAAGTTCTCAACAGATTCGAAGTTGTGTAGAAAGTCGCGGCAGGCAGAAGGCAAATCGCTCCAAAGAATTGACTAGAACAGTAAACAGTGCGTAGTGACTTGAATCGGACTCGTCTAGTGTAAGTGTGTATATTACTAGAATAGGAAATAGTTTTCTATAACTATGCATTAAAACGTTGACTACGTGTTGGAGAATCGAGATTTTTCGCAAAACGACCGTCTCCCCGGAGACAGTTAAAATCCAGAAATTGTAAAATATTAGAAATACATTCTATGTATAGGTATATTAATTATATGAGAAAAGATATTTTTAATTACGATTTTTTTTTTAATATTTTTTTCTTTGTCGCTGCCATAAGCGTAGGTTTAAGATATTTGGAGTCCATTTTTGAGATTTATTTTTTCTCCTGCCACAGTTGCGACCACATTTCCTTTACTCTTCACTCATCACTAAAAGCTTGACAATAAATAATATGGTTCTCGAAAATGGACTTCAGATGATTCGATGGAGAAATGTGATTTTGTTCGGAGATGATGGTATGATGTGTTGATGAAAAATTATGAAATGTTGACAATATGATTTAAGGTGTCCGTGCTTCTTTGTGAGCTTATGAAACTGAACAGCGGAATGGATATTCAAGTTTATGTAACCTTTCTCCTTTTTATACAGAAAAACGCAAAATAAAAAATGGGACAGTAAATTCAATCGTACCTTTTTTTTGGCATCTAATAAATTATTTCTATCGTGTAAAAAAATCCTTCACTCATTTGAAATATATTTTAAAGCTCGATTCACTAACAGACAAATATCCAGCGACGCGTCGTGAGACCTTCCCGGCTGATATGCGTGCCGTGAAATAATTTCGTTAACTTGCGGCAAAGAGACAAAATTATATGCCTTCATAGACTTATTCCACTTACGCATGACAAAATTTCCTCGCGATGCGAATCTTAGCCCGGTCGGTCTTTCCTTTTTACACCAGACAGTTGTGAGACATGTCTCTTAGTTGATACCGTGTATGGTATCTACTGATTTCGTTTTTGCTATTTTAACTCATAAATCAATAGAAACTACTATAATGCTGTCAAGTCCCCATTGGGGTAAACTGACCCCAAAGTGGGGTAAATTTACTCATAGGTTAGGCAAGATACTACATTTCAATTACACTACATTTTAAAATATTGCCAAGTCCCTGTTAGGGTCAAACATGCTCATAAATGGGTTGATTCCAAACTTCTAACAGTTGGGTAAAGTTATAGAAAATCGGGTAATTATAGACATAATTGGGTAAATCCGAACCAGATGTTTTACAAACTCACAAAGGAACGGTCCGACACGAGGTCCACGTGGCTGCTAACTTAAGGAAGTACTTAAGATTACATGTCATAAGGTTTAATTTACCAAAACACCAGTGAAATAGATCGTTGAATTGATTTTTGACAAAAATAATCATGGAAACAAATTCTTATTTTCGATCTATAGCTATTGCTTAGTATTATTTTTTTATTAAATATTTTATTTAGTTTTGGTAGCTACTTATGCGACAGTGAATTATTAATTGCCTATAAGAATTTAAAAAATGATTCGAATTAAATGTTAATGTTCGAAGTAAAATGTAACTATCCAGTTATTGTATTAATCAATGCGGTGATCGCTCACTAATATACATGACACGCCATATTAATTATCATAATATTTTTAATTGCATATATCGCAAAATATATGACTTGAAACGCATAATCGATTTTTTTATATGTATATAAAAATAATAAATGATATTTAAAAATTGAGAGCTCAATGATTTATTATGTTTTCTCATTATATTTTCGGCTGATTTTGTGATTATTTAAATTATTATTATTTTTTTGATTCATGACAGCGTTTTTAATGGTGGAGAGTACCGAATGTACTTATTTTTATGTTGAATTTACTACGTATTGTACTAGATCAGTTGCGGGCGCACTGCAACGAGTAAAGTATGGTATTGTAGTATTTTCCAGCTATTTGTATTTGTTAAATCGATTTTATATGATTTTTTTTTTAAATCGAGTATAATTTTTTTTTTATGAACCGTTTATGAAAAGTCTCATCGAATTTTTAGATTGAACGTCGGGAGATTCTATCGAAATTTTGTGAGAATTTTCATCCGATTCAATCGCTCTATACTTTTAGAATTTAATTTTAAAATCCCTGTATTATATAGAGTTAAGATTCTTTTGACTTTTTTTGATATAATTTAAATGTGAATTCGCCACAGTTTAGGTTCGAGTTGACTCTCACTGAACATATTGCAAGGGACTAGATCTTTTACATTTTTGTATTGATTTTGCACACTGCATGCTCTGAATTTGATGCGGTTTTTGTTGTATCGAACCGTACTGTGGCGGTTTGCTGTTGGCTTTATTTTCAGCCTTAGTAAATGTCGATTTACGCCAGATAAGTCACATAATGTAAAATTGGTGTTGCCATTACGTAGTACACATGAAACAGTATAAAATTATCAATTCGAAAGATTTAAAAAAAAATTTTTTTTTATTGCAAAATTGTACACTGTATAGTAAACAATTACTTGAGTAGAAATTAGCATTTTTTTCAAACATCTGAACATATTATTTTGTTTAACTTCAATCTTAGATTTCCACAAAAAAAAAAATTAAGGCCACTATTGTCTCTTATCAAAATCTGTTCAACCTTTTCAACGCCTAGAAGAAATAAAAGAACAACTCAATAGCCTACTCTAATCAATTCTAAATTTATCTAAAATCGAATGACTACCAACCTAGGTACCAGCCCGACAATAATTAAAAGCGGGGTTTACTAAAGGCGTCATTTAGCGCTGTACAAAAATGTAATGCGCAGAAGTTAAATGACGTCCTCAACTTCAAGCAGCGTTTATAAGTATTTCGTACTGGCAACACCATGTAAATAAGTCTAGATTCGTCCCGTGTCGGGCACCGGCGAGGCAAGGATCTTCAATACATCGCAGCAAAGTTCAAAACTAGTATTGTAAACCTAATAGTAAGCGCCATTCAACTCTTTAATTTAGCTTAGTAGCCCTCTTCCATTTAGAAACGATTAAGTTTTTTAGTTATTATTATCTAAAATTTTGTTGTCTATGCGTACTTATATGATTAAGGTTAATTTTACTTCGGTACGCGATTCTGTAACTTATTTCGCAATATTTCGAAGCTCACGTTTTTATGAATGGTCCAAAATAGGCACTGGCAATGTTACATACATCCCGGAGATTGTGTACGAAATGAGGCTTTTTTGTTATTTTTTTCTTTGTTTTTCTTGATGGCAACACTGTATCATAGAGCATTTGATTATTTTTCTTTATGTACTGTTCAGATGCATAGAATAAAATGATATAATTACAAGAAAGGTCTAATTATAAAAATGAATAATATTAATTAAATATAAATGTGCCATTCATTTTGCTATACTTTGTGTTTCATTTATTTCCTGCATCATAACCAATATACAGACAGGCGCGCCTTCTTCCCGTTAAGGTATGTATGTATTGTATCAAAATTATTTGGAGGTTCAAGGAGTCAGTCAAAAACTACTAGATCAACTTTGAAGTTGGTTTTCAGGATTACTTATTTCTCAGAGCATTAATACGTTGACTCCTGAACCGGCTTTTACATTTGGGCACCGTTACGGCCCATGTGTTTTCCAGCACTGGCGTGCCGTCTGTGTGAGCTGCGCTGTAGTAGCGCCGCGTTAAACACACGTCTGTTTCGCCGCACAGCCGGCACGTAAGCTGCGCTAACACAACAGGTGTGTTTACGTTACGTCGTAATCGCGGAAAGTTATAAAAAACAACAGTTATGTTTTCAGCAGTGAACGTGATTCAAGGTTATGCGATATTTGCCAACCCTCTAGGCCTCGGCCAATGTGATGGTTAGTGGGTCCTCACGGGACCCAATATCTCAACACCAAATTACTCAAATATGTAACCACTCCTGCGGTTCGTATATTTTCGCTCCGTCCGCTGGAGTTGCTCCGCCGATGTGACCACAACGCCACCCTACTGTCTCAGAATGAAACTCAGTTAAATTTTAAAATAGATATTTATTATAAGTCTGCGCTTAATAAATAAACAACACAAGTTTTGAAGTCCATATTTACTCTAGGAAGTTAATCGATATTTAATAACGACTTATTCAAAAAGACGTGGCTTATTTGCTATATGAGCGTGTTATCTCCAATAGAGATCGTTGGTTATCTCCTTATTAGTATATTGAACACGTTGATAACACAGTTGTTCCATAACGCAGAGGTATAATAGACCGAGCATTTTATTGACAGCTTTTGTTTCCAATACATTCCTACAAGTAGTAGAGCGTTTATCTGCGGTCCGTCTTGCCGACGCCCCTCTTGCCCGAGAACAGATGCTTGGGCATCTTGGTCCCGATGAACCGGTCGGCCTCGCCCTTGAGACCCATCTTCTTGGTCTTCTTGGCGATGGCCACGTGGGCCATGTTCTTGACTTTCTTTCGCATCTGGAATTTAAGATCGATGTGTTAAATGTAGCAATACCTCAGAAGCTTCACTCTGCCAATTCACACCGACTGCTGAGCCGATTTTCTTGTCTAGCCACGGGTGCGGCTCCGAACACACCATAGTGTTTTCTCATACAGCTAACACCACAGTTGTGTTTTCAGCAGTGAACATTTTGAAAAAAAAAGATTGTAGTGTATACTCACGGCTCCATCCTTGACGCCCACTTCGTCCCTGGCGGGGCGGCTGACGGAGCGCGCGCGGGATACGTCGGTGCGGGCGCGCTTGGCGACCACTCCGGATGCGGAGCGCGTGCGGGACCGCGTGCGGGTGAAGTGAGCTTCCTTCGTGTCCGACATGTCCACACCTGGGAATAATAATTATAATGAACCGAGTAACGGAGAGACGGACGAGGCGTTCACCTAACGGTGAGCGCCACCACACCTGCCCATAACAGTTAGTGCTAGGCTTTCCATTACAAAATCTTGTGGCACTGCACTGCGCTCGCACCCTGAAACATCGGTTCTAAAGTCTTAGATGCACAGTAATTACACTGGAAACCGCGCTCTTCAAACCGTAACACAGTAATGTTTTCACACTACTGCTTGGCGGATGAATATCTGACGTTGGTGTGGTACTTCCCCAGGCGGAACCCTTGCAGAAGAGGCCTTCGGTGTATCAAGGTGGCGAACGTACCGAGTTTCTCCATCTCGTCCCGCAGCTGTCCCGTGGAGCGGTCCCGGGCGCGGGCGCGGGAGGTGCGCGGCATGACGGGCTTCGTGGACTGCTTCGTGAGGCGCGACTCGTCCTTCAGGACCGCCTTCTTGTTTCTGAAACAGGTTGATACGAGATTGTAGCACTTTTGAATTGCCTATCTGTAAACCCAACTTCTCTGAAGGGCGGGCGTATTTCCGAAGCACTGGTAGAGTTATTGAAGTTTCCTTTTCCTGTGCGAGATTCAGCCATGAGTCACCGCTTGAAAGGAAAATGTAATTTTACAAACTTAAACCATAATCAGTTACTAATTAGATTAGTAGATCATATTTCTTTTGCATAAGTATATTTCATTTGTAGTGCATTATTTTTGCCTTATCAACAACCCATATCGTCCCACTGCTGAGCATGGGTCTCCCCTCACTTTCGTGAGGAGGATTAGGCCACAATCCACCACGGGAGCCCGGTCTGTATTGGTGGATAACATACCTACTTCCGAAATAATTCCTTCACCGAATAATTACGTACAAGTTTTACAAGAAACACATTGGTACGTGCCCGCACTGGGATGTGAACTCACGACCCTCTCCTTGGCAAGCGGACATTCTCCTACCATCCCATCCCATCCAGGCCCATCTTGTACATAGTGTTTGTTTACCGTATCTGCCTGGCGAGGTCCCGTATCTCGCGCATGGTGTCGTCCAGCTCCAGCTTGGGCGTGGCGTACATGCCACCCTCGAAGCGCAGCTCCTCGTCCTTCTCCAGCTCCGCTAGTTTCTGGAACCATGATTCCACTAATTAAATATCTAACAACTCTAAAAAATACAAATACAGTGTTTCAAACGAATTTCGAATTTAATTCCACCAAGTCCATTCCATCATCGAACAACGAGACAGACGTACGGCGATGCGCCACCATTACAAGGTGGACATTCCATCTGTACGCACGAAGCCGTTTGCCTCCACATTTATTATGCGTACCGCAAAGGAGTGGAACTCCTTGCCGGAGTCTGTGTTTCCCGATAGTTACAACCTGGGAGTCTACAAGGCACGAGTCAATGGGTTACTTCTAGGTAAGTGTGCACCATCGTAGACTGCATTGTCACTTACCATCAGGTGAGATAGTGGTCAAACGCGAACCTACTTATTAATAAAAAAAAACGAGTCTAATGAAATGTCCAAAATGTGTCAATATAAAAAAATTTAGTTAAATAATTATAGTACAATTAAATATTAATTGATATAATTTTAAAACAAATTATTTTGAGAGCCTCTGTGCCGAGTCTGCGTGTTTGTGGGAGCATGGTCCTCGTAGTTCCTGATTCCCTAGACACAAGGAGTCCTAGGGGTCAGGATCTATGGATGTGATCGTGACGCGATATTATTATAGTCATAAAAGGGTTGCCCACCTCGAATATGTCGGGGTCGATGTAGTCCGCGATGTTGTGCCCCTCCCAGAACTCCGGGATGGGGTCGTGGCGCTCCTCCTCTGGTATGTCTGCGTAGTTCTTCTGCAGGTCTGAAAACGGCATAGGTATATTGCATTCATCATCATTATCAATCCATATCGTCCCACTGCTGAGCACTTTCGCGAAGAGGGTTAAGCCATAATCAACCACGGGGGCCCGGTCCGGATTGGTAGATAGAATAGAATAGAATAGAAAACTCTTTATTGTACACCAGAAACAAAATTAAACACAGTACAGAAAAATTACAATAGGTAAACAAGGGTAGTACAATGGGCGGTCTTATCGCTGAAAGCGATTTCTTCCAGACAACCTTTGGATGGACAGTAAAAAACATTTTTCGATAGTAGGGTGGGTGGCGTACTTAGTATTTAACAGTCACAATACATTTAATACTTATGTTTAGATAATATACCTACCTCCGAAATCATTCTCGGGTAGTTATGTGGGTTTCCTCACGATGTTTTTCCTTCACAGAAAAGCGAGCGATAATTACGTACAATTGTTTTTACAGAAACACATTGGGTACCTGCCTGCACTGAGATTTGAACTCAAGGCCTTTTGATAGGACGGCTGACGTTCTCCCACTAGGCTACCACCGATTGTAAAAACCTCGTAAAATTTATACATTTTCTCACCCAAAACATAGTCATCTCCCTCTTCCACCTCGATCTCCCTCTCGAGCTTCCGTTTCCTCGTCTCCCGCTGCGCCTGGGCCACTTTCTTAGCCACCACGGAGGGGGGGATGCAGGGGGGGCGGACCTTGCCGTCGCGCGGGGAGGGGGTGGCCACGTGGAGGCGGTTCAGGATGCCGTCTACCTGAGGAGGAGCAGTAATATGATAAGTATGCTGTCATTAGTTTAGTCCCTTATTCCAGAAATGGTCCAGGTCGGCCCCCAGGGAGCGAGGGGAGACTCAACAGGGCTCTACGTTTGCGTGACAAAAAATAATATATGGTAGGAAATAACTAGGAATATGGGACAAATGTAGCTGCAGGGGTCCACTGGAACCAGCTAAATTTTGAAAGTGGTCTATGAGAAAAAAAGTCTGGGAACTTCTGGTTTGAATGTCTGTCTTTAATGAGAGCAGGCCGAAAGGATGTGACGCCACCACGCATGGACCTTACACAGCCTAATGGTCTGGAGTTCCAGCAACCAGTAGAGGGTGTCGGGGAGTTTTGTAATGCTTCCCGCTGGGATCGTAGCATGCGGAGAGATCTAGTCTCTGCCTATAGCAACGGGAGAAAGGCGTGACTGTATGCATATACATATCGACGCTAGAAAGCGTAAACGCTGTAACCTTGAAACACAAAATTGTTCACCAGAGCCAAAAAAATTTTTTTTTGTTGAAAAAAAATCATAACGCAATATCTACTCGACCTAAAAACGTAAATGTTGGATATTTGGTGTTTCATACAAAGCTACAATACTGCTATCTTGGTTATATCCTAAAGTTCCTAGGGGATGTTGAAATGTGGGTTACAGCGTTTGTTTCCAAATATGTAAAAAAAGTATTTTCGGGTCGGCCAAAGGGTTACAGCGTTTACACTTTCTAGCGTCGATATGTGTGTTTAATGTTTACTTGTAAAAGTGCTTTGTTTTGTATTTATCAGAATACAAAAGGGAAAGTTCCCAACTTGGATCTCAAACGTCCCAATCATTCGTAATTCCTGATAAAGGGACTCCTAGTCAGGGGTCAGGATAGATGCTCATTACATATCTATTCATACCTTCTTGGTCCTCATCTTCTCCGTAACCCGGTGTCCCAGGAGACGCTCGCATGCTTCTATCTTCACCTCCTGCACACCTTCCTCTGTCACCGTGGACATTCTCATGATGGGCACCGTTGACAGCTCCGAGTTACCAGCAGCACTGCGAATGGATATTTTGTTAGATCGCTCTAAAACGATTCTTACAAGCTTTGATATTTAACACCATCAATCTGCTGTTAGTCACTTAACACTACAACTGGAGAGCCATTTTTTTTTTTCTAGCCACTGTTACAGATCTGCACACACCACAATGTCTTTGCAGCAGCCAACATGTTAAGACTAAAGACTGCTGCTGGAGTAAACTGAAGAAAAAGATAGCATATTCCCTATGATGATGATGTTAAATATTCTCTATTCACCAATGCAGTGATTATGCCATGCTTAACATATTTATATTTATATTTTCATAACTTGTCACGAGGCGGGAAAACACAACTGTGGTGTTAGCTGTATGGGAAAACACTACGGTGTGTGCAGAGCCGCACCCGTGGCTAGATAAGAATATCCGCTCAGCGGTCAAAGTGGTTTCTTTTTTTATTTATATTTTTTTTTTTTAGGGACTTTTAGCCACTTATGCATAGCCATGTCAGCCCCATAGGTACTCTCTTTTGTTTTTTTAACTAGATATCCGAACACATCACCCCAAGACTTAAAATAAACATATTATTTGCCATTACTGACGTCGGTTCACTCAGTATAGATTGGGACACCCCCACATCTATATAATTTGCCCCCAAATCCCTCAACTTTTGTCTAAGTGATTCACTAAGGGCACACTTCATCAAAAAGTGTTAAATGTCCTCCATGGAGTCACAAATTTCACAATTTCAAAGTGTTAAAGCTACATCTTCCAGAAAGCCTCTGTGGTCAAGACACTTACTTGACAACATTCCCTTTAGAGCAGTCCTTCTCCAGCTGTTCCATTAGCGCCCGTTTACTCGGAGCCAGGTCCTCAGGCTTCAGGACGTCCATCTTGTTCAGGACCACGATCAGGGGCTTGTTGGAGAACAGCGGCTTGATGCTGTCGAACAGGGATATCTAACAAAAGATAGATATATATTTATAAGATATATATTTATTTGGAACAATAAGTATGCAAAACCTCTTTCTTGCCAAAAAGAGAGTTATAATTACGTACATATGATTTACAGAAACACATTAGTACGTGCCCATCATCATCATCATTCCTCACCTGTTCCTCGATGCTGTGTCCGCACTGCTCGGACGGGTCGATGAAGTAGAGAACGGCAGCGCGGAGGTGCGCCAGCGCCGTCACCGCCTGCATTTCGATCACGTTGCGCTCCTCTAGGGGGTGGTCCAGGATACCTGGAGTATCGATGACCTGGAGGGTATAAAGGTAGATGATCAGGTATTGGTTCTAGTGTAGTCCAATAATTTCACTGGATATAGTGTCCTTCAAACCGGAACACTAATGTTTTAACACTACAGCTTGGCAGTGTGGTAGAGTGGAGTCATACAGAAGGGGCCTACTGCTAGAGAAGTGTTATAAAGAAGTGTGGGATCGTACCTGCCACCTCAAGTACTTGTAGTCTGTGTGTCCCACATACAAGCTCTTTGTTGTGAATGCGTAGGGCTGCACTTCCACATCAGCTCGGGTGATCTGTAAATAAAACATCGAAGAGTTTAACACTTTCACTGCTGAGCCGATTCTCTTGTCTAGTCATAGGTGCGGCTCTGCACACTCCATATTGTTTTCCCATACAAAAAACACAAGTTGTGTTTTCCCACACTCGCCTTTTCCTGTTCGAGATTCAGGCATGAGGCACCACTTGAAAGGGAAATGTGCTCTTTCAAACTCAAACCATAATAAGATAATCATTACTTTAGCAAATCATATTGTGACTTAATTTTGTTGTTTTTGTCTATGTATTAATGATTATAGATTAAATATTGATTAGAGATTTAAATATTTGACTTGTAAAATTGCAATATTTTTGCCTATTTATAATAAATAATTTGAGTTTTGAGTTTCGCTGCAAGCTATGAAAAACACGACAGTTGCCTTTTGAGCAATGAACGTAATATTAAGCCGTGTGTCCTGTTTCTTTTCGCTCTGACCTTGTTGATAAAGCTGGATTTGCCGACATTGGGGAAACCGCAGATGATGATGGTGCGGGTGTAGGGGTCAATGGACGGCAGACGGGCCAGATGTTGCCGCACCTGTACACAAAATGTTTATTTACCTATTAGTTTATAGCCGAGCATCATAGATGCTGATATGTTTACATCACACAGTGTAGTTACATCACATACACACTTTTGTAACTTTTTTTTTTGTAATGATGCATCTTATCGATAAGTACCATCATAAAAATTACCATCTAGCCTGAAAGACTCAATCACTCGCTTTTCGGTGAAGAAAAACATTGTGAGGAAACCCACATACCTACCCGAGAATTATTTCAGAGGTAGGTATGCAATTCACCAATCCAGATCTGCCCCGTGGTGGATTATGTCCTAATCCTCCTCACGAAAGTGAGGAGAGTCCCGTGCTCAGCAGTGGGACAATATGGGTTGTTGATGATGATAATGATGATCATAGAATTTGGAAGGCTTCATGTCACAAGTAAATTGGTTACTTCGAGGGACCTGAACACCATCGTAAAAAGCATCATCACCTCATATCAAGTGAGATAGTGGTCAAATGTGGACCTACTTATTATTAATTATTTATCTATAGACAAGCCGCATAGAGTCACTTCACAAAAAAAACAAAATTTCAAGTTTTTTTTTTGTATGTGTTTACTGAGGTGGCCGTAAGAACCCAACACCTGTGGTCTCCGTTTATTTTCCAATCATGGCCCATTCCGTTACTATACCTGTTCCAAGTAAGTCAGGTTGGCTGCCTGACGCTTCATGATAGTGGCCATGCGACCCAGGGCTGCCTTCTTCAGCTGTTTGCATCGGTACAAAGAGTCTCCGTACTTGAGGAGCCGGACATAGTCCTTGGCTACACTGGAGATGAGAATAAATGTTCAAAAATATATATTTCCAGACAAGCTTTTATAAAATAAGTATTCGGTTCTGCAAGCTGATCTAAATCAATCAGCAAATCTACATTAGCAAATATATTGTGTTTTGTTTTGTAACTTTCTTTATGTTATTGAGTATGAATAAAAAAAGTTGGTTTACAGATGACATTTTAAAATGACAACATCGTAACAAAACATTGATGAAATGATAGCATACTTTAATGAATAAAAATGAATTATTTTTTAATAATAAAAGAATAAATACTTGAAATTATACTACTAATCAGATATATAAAATGCAAGAATAAAATTAACCTATGAAGAAGAGAAGAGAGATAATGCGGTGCAAGCATACAATGAGCGATACGGGACAATCTGTCAACTTTTTTGTGCATACAGCCAGCATACATAGATTTATTAGACATTGTCATGTCAAAAAACAACTAAATAATGGAAACTCGTCTACTTACTTGTCAATCAGATGTCTGGCGGTGTTCAGCTGACCGAGGCCCAGCTTATAATGGTCCTTGTCATACAGTACGTTCATCAGGTCTGCGTAGAAAGGGTGCACATCGTCTAGTTTGGGAAATTCCTGAAATTATTCATCAATATATTTACTTACTCCAACAGATGGCTTCCGTGGCATAGATAGATGATGGATACAACTCTTTAATGAACAAAGAAATTTTTGAAACTATTAAAATTAGTGTTGCAATGGGCGATTTTTACGCTCAGAGATATCTCTTCCAGACCACTAGCTAGGGTTCCCCGTATATAGGGAATCAGGAACTATGAGGACCATGGTCCTACAAACATCTACTCTCAATAAGCTAAAAGCTTTTAATATAAAATTCGTTAGTGATAATAATAGTTAATATTGTGAAATACCTGTATAATCCTGGACAACCTGTCGTGGAAGTTCTGCTGTGTAAATTTTACTTTTCTCATATAAAACCCACGAATCCTTGAGATTTTATAGTGCTTGTGGACTACTGTCGGGGTCTTCCTTTGTGTTTTGGACAATATAATGTCGATAAAGTCCTGAAAGGGGCGAAAATAACATTTTTGCAGGTTAGACGGCTTCAAAACGTAAATATAGGCATTTAGGTACGCTGTTTGGGCTAGAAATATTTACCTTTGCCGTAGGCACTACGGCGATCTTCTTAAAGTTATACAGACTCATTATAAACTATTTATTGATTGTTTTCTTTTGAAAAATGGCTCGTTGCGAGCTCATCACGTAAACACGTGTTGAAAAAGAAGGAAATGTCATTTTTTTAATATTTATTTCTAATGTCAAAATGAGGTGCGTTTGAAAACTTGATGATTAATTACTCTCTGAAATGGTTCGTCAGAGGCCTGAAATAGTCCGTGAAAGGCCGGAACTAAGCGGAAGCAATGAAATTTTAAACAATATTTGAAATTCCAGGGTTCAACTTTAGCTATTAGTTTTAAAATGTTGTGTAGTGGGAAAAAAAATACAATTAGTTATACGACGTCGAAACTTTGATTTAGTTTCAGAACGTAGCTTACAAATCTTGTATTGCCAACATCAGCCAAATTAGCTTTTATAAACCATCATCGGCAAACTCATGGAGAGTCGAATCTAAAAAACCTAATAACAAACAGAATTATGTATGAAAATTCTCATTACTCCTACACCGTGCCTGACTGCAATCCAACTATAATCACATAAAAATAATGAATAACATTTAAACTTCAATTTAGTTTGTCTTATATTCCTTATTATATTTTTAAGTAATTTTTTGTACAATATCTCTAACAAAGATAAATAATTGGTAACTTCACTCCGCAAAATATGACAACTAACTAGCCTTAAACTAGAACTGTCATAATTATATTGTCATTGACCGGCTGTCGCGTACTAAAGGTTATAAAGTGGAAATAAAGTTAATTTTACGCTAAATTAAGGCCAACAATGTACTGAAATCACTACATTCCGTGTAGAAAAGGACATTTTAGAGGATAATTGCTTACAGTAATCTTAAAAAGCTAAAAAAATCTGTGTAAGTACTAAATTATTGCACCATACTTACGTGCGATTTTCATTTGTTTTAGCATCATTCAAAGCTGTTATCTGTTCTTTACGCGATATTCACCGCATTTCGGCTCCATTTACTCCTTAAAATACCTTTGTTTGCGTAATAAAACTAGTGAAGTGGTGTTTCATTGCAGGATTAAGTGGAAATCAAATTTTGGAAAAATGTATTCAAGAGTACACAATTCACTGTGGAAAGGTGTTACACACCGCCTCGGCCAAAGAGGTTTTAGCAGTGGCTTGCTAAAAAAGAAAGAAAACCACTCCAAAAACAGCATTCATCCCGGCAAAAGTATCCACGGATTCCTATGCACTGATGTGGAATATATAAAGGAGTACAACATGACCGCATTCTTTTTAATACACGAAAAAACGAAGACCGAGTACTTGCATTTGGACAGAGACGATTCCAACAATGTCTTTTCAGTTGGATTTCGGACTACGCCCTTAGATTCTACCGGAACCCCACATATTTTGGAACATACAGTTCTGTGTGGCTCTGAGAAATATCCCGTCAGAGATCCGTTCTTTAAGATGCTGAATCGCTCACTGGCTACGTTTATGAATGCACTGACAGGACCTGACTACACATTCTATCCATTCTCGTCACAAAATGAGATTGACTACCGAAATCTGCAGAAGGTATACTTAGATGCGGTTTTCAAACCAAACTTGTCGAGGCTAGACTTTCTCCAAGAAGGCTGGAGGCTGGAACACTCGAGTTTGGAAGATCGGAATTCAGATTTAGTCTTCAAAGGTGTGGTCTACAATGAAATGAAGGGTGCATTTTCCGAAACAAGCTCTCTATTTGGTCAGAAATTTATAAACACCATCCTACCACAGGGGACGTATGGCTGCGTCTCGGGTGGTGATCCGATATGCATTCCAGAACTAACACATGAACAGCTAAGGAACTTCCATGCTAGTTACTACCATCCGAGCAACGCCAGGATTTACTCGTATGGAAACTTTCCACTTGAAGCGAACCTGAAGTTTGTCAATGAAGCGTATTTGAGTCAATACAAGTATCTAGATCCTAAGACTACTATTGTGACGCCACAAGACAGATGGGCGGCACCGAAAAGGTCAGATATTCGATGCCGAGTCGATCAATATGGGGGGCCTGTTGAGAAACAGAACCAAATCGCAATAGGCTATGTCATGTCGGACATTACAAACATTTATGAGACTTTCATGATGTTGGCTTTATCAGAGTTAATGATAATCGGACCCAACTCTGCTTTCTACAAAAGTCTGATTGAAAAGAATATTTCTGGAGGTTACAACTCCTTGACTGGTTACGATAACCAAATCCGAGACACATTATTCGTGGTAGGTCTGAGAGACCTCGAGGAGTCAAAGTTTGAGACTGTCGAAAAGATCGCCAATCAAACTATTGAGGAAATATATGAAAAAGGCTTTGAGAAAGATCATATCGAAAGTGTTTTACACGGGTTCGAGTTGTCAATCAAACACCAGTCTCCGAAATTTGGACTTAACTTGCTCTTCAATCTCATGCCTCTTTGGAATCATAATGGACCAGTTCTGAGTGCATTAAAGGTGAACGATTTGTTGACAACCTTGAAAGGAAACCTTCAGAAGCCCAACTATATAAAAGAAGTTATAGAAAACTACTTCATGAACAACAATCATAAACTTGTCATGAGCATGAAACCGGATCCAAAATTCGAAGAAGTTTTTACTGAACTTGAAGCAAAATTGCTGATGACTAGAGTCAAGGGGTTGACTCCAAAACAAAGAGAAGACATATACAAAGATGGCCTGGAGCTATCCGAGGCTCAGAAGAAAGTGGAAAACTTGGATTCACTGCCTTGTCTGCAGTTAGCTGAAATAACGGCTAATAAAACGGCACCTCCACTGAAGCACACGGTTTCTGAAACTATACCACTGCAACTGTGCGAAGCTAACACCAATGGTGTCACATATTTCAAAGGAGTTCTGGGCACTGAAGGCTTAGATGAGAGTCAAAGACTACTGTTGCCTTTCTTCAACTATGTTCTCGATAAATTCGACACGAGGAATTTCAACTACAGAGACTTCGACAAGCACGTCAGTAAATCCACGTCTGGACTCAGTTTCCTTACGCATGTCACTGAACACATTGATCAGCCCGGCCAATATGAAGAGGGAGTCTTAATAGCCAGTCATTGTCTGGACGAAAATCTCCCCAAAATGTTGGAAATTTGGGCGGAGATATTCCGCAAACCAGATTTCGGGAACAGAGAAAGGATGACCATGCTACTGAACAACTATTGCTCGTCGTTGACCAGCGGAGTAATTGATAGCGGACACACATACGCGATGCAAGCAGCAAGAGCCTTAGTGTCTTCTGTAGATGAATGCAAGGAAAACCTGTCCGGTCTCCACCACGTTATGAACATGCAACACTTACAAAAGAACACCAGCATCAACAAAATCGAATGCTTAATCGACAGCATTGCACAGCAAATCTTGAAAGGTCACAATTTGCGAGCTACCTTCCACTACTGCAACACGAACAAGGACGTTATCGAAACCATTGGCAATTTCTGCAAAGACTTATGCCAAGGGGATGACAATAAAGAAATAAATCGCATCAATTGGACTGACAACAAGGAAATGCCGAAAGAGAATCGCGGATTGCAGATCGCTATGAACATCCCTGTGAACTTCTGCGCCAAAGTGATACCTACAGTGCCATATACGGATCCCGATTACCCGAAGTTGAGAGTGCTATCCAGATTTCTGACATCCAAATATTTGCACCCTATAGTCCGGGAACAGAATGGGGCTTACGGAGGAGGCGCCATGCTAACCCTAGATGGTATTTTCAACTTCTATTCCTACAGAGATCCTAATTCCCGCGTCACTTTAGACGTGTTCGATGAATCGGCTAATTGGCTATCGAAAAATACGAGTCTAGTGGACGACCAGAATATTTTCGAAGCCAAACTGTCGATTTTACAACAAATGGACCAACCGATCGCCGAATACATGAAGGGGGTTGATCTATTCCTGTACGGACTGTCGTACGACATTTGGAAGACTCAACGGGAGAGAGTGCTGGCCGTAAAGAAGGAAGACTTGCTGGAAATGTGTCAGAAATATTTGACGAGCGACAAGTGGGCGGGCAAATGCGTTATTGGAGAGGGGAAGGCTCAAGAGCTGAATAAGGGAAGCGAGAAATGGCATAAAATCAGTGGACCTCAGCAGTAAATGACTGCAAGTATTGCCACGGTAGTTTGCCACTAGTTTTGTGAAGACTTAGACGTGATTCTCTAATCCGTTTATGCCTGAGATCTATTTTTAGATCGCGCCGCACTCGTGTGCATCCGGGTTTTATGTACAATTGCATTCTAAACAAAGTTCGGGCTCTGAATAGAGTTTTCGAGTCCATTTAACTTAATTTTTATCCCCGAATAAAATACAGTTTTGAGAGTATAATACCGACGAATTATGATGAATAATGTCTGCATTATTATTGAATTGGAAGGCAAAATAACATTTCGATATTTTTATTTGTATTCCTAATTACAAAGGTACATTGTTTTGTAGCATGATTGCTCCGTAACAGACACAGTTTTTGAAAAAGCGAAAACTAGACAGTATATTAAAATTATAGATTTCTAATGTCAATAATTAATTTGCTAGCCAATTGTTACTTTTTATGGGTATAATATTATCTCTGTTGTGCAGTAGGCGCGCGAGTTGAATGCAGTCGAGCCTCGAGATGCATATATCTAAGCTAGGTGTTCAACTCGGGCGCCTACTGTAGGTATTCTTTTAGGAAATATCGCTGATTTGGTACGTGTTCTCTCCTCAATATTTTGTAGTGGGAGCCTCTTCTCCAAGAGACCGCCTGGGGAAGTACACCTTTGCTAGATATTCATCCGTCAAGCAGTAGTGTGCAAACATTACTGTGTTCGGGTTGAAGAGCACTGTTTCCAGCTAAATTACTGGGATAATATGAGACTTCGGAGCCGATATCTCAGGGTGACCAATGCAGTGCCGCGCAAGATTAAACAATGCAAAATTCTGGGTAGCACTGTAACTGTTATGGGCAGGCGTAGCGCTTATCATCAGGTGAACGACTTACTCGTCTCGTCACTTAAAAAAAAAGTTGAATGTGAGATAATACATTGTTGTCGAAAAATGAGCGAATTATGTTTTGTTGTCAAAGATGTTAGTTAGATACGTATGTATGTAAGGAAGAGCCATGGCATTGCATATTTATTTCTGAGTATACATTTTGTGTAGATTGTTCAGACTGTTAGTTAATAAAAACTGATTATTTTTAACTGTGCCCTCACATTGTTTTATTTGAGCTTCAGAATTATTTATACAAATCAAAATTTTGCAGGAAGACAAAGGAGTTGGTTACAAAATCCCATTTCGATTATAGGGTATTTTTTACAATTCCTTAGGAATACCAAAATCTTTCTTTCACAGAAGTATGAGTCTTCCGACACATTTTGAAAAGTCTGAGGAGTATTTCGAAGAATGCCTGCAATTTTTTGAAGCATACCAAGAGCTGTACAATTTTCCCAACACAGAGATTTTAGTCAAAAATGTTCTGGATTTCATAAAAATCAGAGATTTAGAAGACATAGACATTTATGAGGAAAACTTTGACCTGGAGACAATACGCGACGAGTTTTTGAACAAGTTTTTTGAGAAACAGAAACGACTGCATGTTCGTTACGATGATTTTGTCGAAGATACATCTTTGCAAGACATATTCGACGTTCCTCTTAGTCCTAAGAAGAGACACGAAATTGTGTATTTGGCAAGAGAAATTAAGGAATCTATTGAAAATAAAAACTGCAATACTGTTGTGGACTTCGGCTCCGGCTTGGTAAGAGTGTACCTGTCGAATATGTACCATCACAGCGAAGTCTGAATCTTCTATACTACGATATGATTTTGGCAGGAAATATAAATTTCAAGCAGTTTTTTCGTTTTTGGAGCTGGACCGGGTAAATACAACAACCGGGTAAACACTAGAATCAGTAGTTTTTAAACGGTTTATTAGCTTATTTGAGCAATTCGGTGCATTAGTGCTAAAAATTTTCACTAAAAAAAAAAATTATAATTTGCGGTCGTCGCGAATAAAATTTTCGTTTGTAATAGTTACCCGGTGTAGCTCTAAAAACGAAAAAACTGCTTGAAATTTAAATTTCCCGTCATAACCGAAAAGAACCACCTCATCATAGCTTATTTATTTCTTTTAGGGGTATCTAGACCAGCTAATCTTTCAAACGGCAAACTTTCAAGTATTAGGCATAGAATGCAATGAAACCCACTACGTGGGCGCCAAGAAAAGGCAAAGAAAATACCACGAGAATTCAATACAAAACGTGAAATATATTTGCCATACCATTGGCGAAGCATCCAGTAAAAATATCAAAGCCTTTTTGGAAGACAAATTCTCGAATCAGGAAGGATTTTGTATTACAGGCCTCCACGCTTGTGCCGATTTGACAATCGATGCAATGAATATCTTTTTAAAAATGGCCGACGCTAAATCTCTAGTCCTAATGCCGTGTTGCTACCACAAAATGGCTTCTAAAGATCAGAGATTTAAGAACTTTCCATTGAGTAGTTGTATGAAGAATGTATTTGAAAGATACAAAGGATATGAATTTATGAAAGTTCCCTTTTTGAGATTGGGAGCTCAACCGCCGAATGGGTGCGACAATTTGCAGGATTCTGTTTTTAATTTGCTAGCAAGGGCTGTATTAGAACTGTACGCACGAAACAGTAAGTACTTACCTACTTATAATACTATGGACACTATTAATAAATACAAATTGCATCTGTAAAATTAGGCCTTAGTTTGGAGATGTAAGATCTGCGCAGCTCTTCTATCTTCCCGTATAATTATTATCGTTTCTTTTTCAGATAACTGCAAATTAAAAAGAACCAAAAGAAAAGCGGTGAAAACTAAAAAGATGGACAATAATTTCGAAAATTACATTATAGATGCCGCTAGTCACGGATTCACTATGATCAAAATTGAACCTTCAGATGGTAGCAAAACAGTGGATTTTGATTTAGAAGATATAAGGTTACTTTGGCGCGAAACTGGTCCCGTGACAACAAAAAGGGCGGGTATTTTTATTCTTTTGCAAAATTATTTGCAGCCAGTTATTGAAAACTTTATTTTATACGATAGGTTGGTATATTTGAAAGAAAATAGAGTAAAAAATTGTAAATTTAAGAAAATATTCAATGAAACATTATCACCGAGGTGTCTAGCATTGTTGGCAAATAAATAAAATATACTTTTAATACATAATAATATTTTATTTTTAACCCAGATAAAGGCTTTTGCGTACATAAATTCAACTTTATTTACAACAATATAAGTAATAATACTAACATAATTCAACTAAGTATTGCATAGATTTGAAACAACATTTCAAAAATGTTTCATACAGGAATTATATAATTATAACAATAATATAGATATTAAAATTTATTTGGACAATATTATAGTGTAACTAAATAAAGTTTTTTAAAATATAAATCTAAGTCTGTAAGTAATAAGATAATAGCAACATTTTTCTTACATATTTATTTACCTAATACCTATGTATATTCCCATTAATCCTAATTGTGCAAAAAAATTGTAAATTGTAAAGTGCGAGATGTCAGTATGCTTCAATACAAAAAAAAGGAAAAAAGACACTAAATACTTACATAAAATTAAAAAGAAAATAATAACATTATTAAAAATAAAGTTACATGTCCGAGAATTATTTCAGAGGTAAGTATTCCACCAATCCAGACAGCGCCCCCGTGGTGAATTAGTGAGGGGAGACCCCTGCTCAGCAGTGGGCGGATATTGAAGATATGAAGTGATAAAAAAGTTTTGTTAAAAAGTCCTACCTACAAATATTATAATTGTATACATGTGCGTAAGTTTGTGCATGTGTCTGTTACCATTATGCATTGAGACAGCCGAGTTAATATTGATGAAATTGGGTATAATAGGTAAGTAGTTCCAGATGAAGGTAACAATTGTTATGGTAGCTACTTTAGCATGTATGGTGTTATTGGCATTAATGTCTTTCTACGTAATTGTGGTGTTCCTTCCACAGAAAGTGTTCAACTGTTAGAAAGTTTGAACATTCACTGACTGAATTCATATTTACTAGACATTAAAAAAAGTTGGCCTCTGCCTATCCCAACGGGAGAGGCATGACTGTATGTATGTATAAAAAAAAGAATTAATTGAGGCACTTTGAGTGCTGAGTAAATTTTCTATTAATTATCTGTTATGTTTAACTGTTAATCCCCTTCGCAGGGGATTACTGGACGTCTTATCTATAAATCCCCTTTTTGAAAAACAAAAGGGTAAACAAGTAACCATAATAGAAAAGCTACTACAGTTGTAGTAATGTTGAACTTGACTGTACATTCTCTGGAGGCGCTTTAGGCGGCCGCCCCTGACCTCTATTCAATAGCATCATTTTCTTCCACTCAAGTATTTTATTCGTCTCCGGAGTAACTATAACATTTCCCGTGTTAGGATCTATTGGATATAACCCGTCTGGTGTATGTTTCTTCTTAGCCGTGTCCGTGTTGTGCTTCCGTTTCATATGCTTGTTGTAGTTCGACCAGTTCGAGAAGTCTCTTTGACACGGCTCACAGGAATACGGTTTCACACCCGTGTGCAACCGTACGTGATTATTGAGAATTGTTTTAAAGCGGAAGCGTTTCTGGCAATGAGGACACGAGTACGGGTGGATGTCCGTATGGATTATACTGTGGGAATGTAGCTGCTTTTGTAAACGGAAGCATCGACCACACTCCGTACAAGAGTACGGCTTAGCATTATTGTGGACACCGACATGATTCTTCAGCAATCGGGCCGTTTTGAAGGCAAAGTTGCAGATTTGACATTTATGGGGGCGCTCGTCCTTGTGCATTACCAAATGAGACGCTAGATTGTATTTTAAAAAGAACCCCTTACCGCACACTTCACAAGTATGCTCCTTTTTCCGTTCCGTATGAATCATTACGTGTGTAGTGAGACTGCTTTTCGTTTTGAACGACTTTTGACAGATCTTGCACATCAGTCCGTCCATTTGGAGTATAGACGGAACCGGTCTTGCTCGCTTCGATTGGCAGAACTCTTCCATATGTTTAACTAGCTTGTCACTGTTTTCAAAAGGTGCGTTACATCCACAGCATATGAATTTTGTAGTTAAATGCATCGCTTTATGTTCTCTAGCGTCCTTAGTGGTCTCGAACTGCTCGAAGCACTTGTAGCAAGAATTTTTCAAGTACTTATGATGTCTTTGAACATGTATGAGGAAGCTGTCAAGGCGTATTTTCCTAATTTTGCAATCGGTACATCGATATGGGTTACAAATCTTGTGACACTCCATAGAATGCTTTTGTAGCTCGTCAATGGACCCAAATAGAGTTTCACAGTAGGTGCAGTACCAGCTGTAATTTTTCCATGTCAGTTTCAGCTGTGATAGTTGGGATAAAGGTATTGAATCTATGTCGAGGTTTGACTTACTTTTGGATGGCTTTTGTTTACGCTGTGGGGATTCGGGCTCACTGTCCGACTCTTCGCTGCTACTATAGGAGTCTCTGTTGATATCCTCATCGTCAGATTCCTTTTTCACGGCTACTTTGTCAAGATCATCAGGTTTATACGAGTTTTCGTGCAATAGTTCATCATCACGTTCCAATTTCTCCTTTTTCACCACGGGCACCTCAAATATATCATTTAAAGTGAACTGAGCACATTCTATGGCTACTACGAAGTCGTAAGCTTTGTTCAGTGCGGAAATACAGTCGTAACAAACAGTTTTGGGCAGGGTATGTTCATCGAAATCCGTGATGGCGTTAACTCGGGCCAACCTTTCGCTGATTTCGCATTTTTTCTCGTAATCTGTTTGTAAATTCACTTGTTTATTGCTCGGCTTAGACTCAGCACAAAGCCGGCAATAAGAATCTTCTAAATTCATCGTCGAAATCTAAGAAATTAGGATTTAATTTCGTGATGATTTGTTTCCATTTTTTAAGGTGTTTGAGTCTTGAGTTGAGATTTTTTTGGGATGAGAATTTGATTGGGTACAAAAATATACTCTATGGTTATTGTGGAGCTATTTCGATTCAAATATAATCGATATTGTCAGATTTGATGATCAATCGACTTTTATAAAAAAAACTCTACCTTTAATACGTAAAGTGAATACTGTTTTATATTGCACGATTATTTTTTAATTAAGTATTTGAAATTTTTATAATGTAGTTTCAACGCGATTCTTTTACTATTTTTGCCTGCACGTTTTCGTATTCTCAATTTTGGAATTTCTACAGTGCAGCAGACTGATCGCTCCAGTCTCCACCACTATATTCGGTCGCGCGGCATCGGGTACCACACTAGAAAACTAAATGTTGTCTATGACGGTTCTCTACAGTGCTGCAACTTAGTAAAAGTTCCCATTTGGAGTGGAAAAATATGTTTGAGCTAAACCATAGATCTGCAGAAGGTAAAATGGCCTACTCACTAGAGTCACATCACAGGGGTATCTGATAATTACCAAAATGGCAAATACACACAAGAACAGCAGTAGATTCAATCCTCTTCAATGTTGTGGGTTTTATCATCTAAGTGAAATTACGGGAATTTTTCACCGAAATTTGGCAAGTAACTCTCACGCGATGTTTGACGTTTGATTGACTGACGCGAAAAAAAACAAGATCATATCACGAAAAATTATAATTTTTCCATTTATTTACAAAATAATGAGTTGATCGCAATGGATGCCGGCGATAACGCTTACTGTCGCTTCTGCGCAGAGCCCAGAAGCTCAGAAAAGCTCTTGAACCTCCTGAGTGACTGCAAAATACAAGCAGAAGTGATGGCCAAATTGACCTTTCTCAATGCGATATACGTAAACGTTTCTGAACGGGATACCCTTCCGAAAACCGTCTGCTTCATCTGCTACGACTCCCTGAACAAAGCTTATGAGTTTTTAGAAGGCGTCAAGCGCGCCCAGGGCGTTCTTACAAGTTTATTTACTCATTCCGATATAAACAAATGCGAGCTTTCTGATGATGAAATTATAGGCGATATGCTGTCACCAGACCCAGATGAGGATTCCACAGACGTTAAAATGGAATTAACAATCGAGCCTATACATAAACTAGCTGTTCTGGATTTGAAAAGAGAGCCGAAAGAGGAGAGAGAGGGCGAAGATGGAAGTTACAGCGATTCTCTCAATGTACACGACCTCTTTGATGCTGCTATGCGTAACGTTCCTTTCACTTCATCCATGACGATATATGCTAAAGACGTGACTGACATATCTAAGAAGGAGGTGACGAATTGGTCGGAGTACCCCTGGGTCTGTAGCTATTGTAGTATTGAGTTTATGAACATGGATATGCTGCGCGCGCATGTTAAAATTGTCCACGGTAAATGCTCTGCTCATTTCTGTGTCGATTGCAAGACGGGGAGGAAGGATGACTTCAGCGCCTTTGTTAAACACGTGCGGAAGCATCGGAAGTGTTTGAGGTGAGATTTTGGTTTAACATGTACATATTTATAGTAGTAGGCCTCTTCTGCAAGAGTTCACCTGGGGCAGTACCACCCCACCGCCAGATATTTGTCCTTTAACCTAGTTTGTCTTTTACTTAGAGCAATAATGTTAGATTCTTTCTTAAGACCTACAAGTTTGTACGGAACCCTCGGTGCGCAAGTCCAACTTGCACTTGGCCGGTTCCATTTTTCAAATTGCTATCATGCAAGACTGTGTATAAATATACTTCTCCATATTTCAGAAACTTCTGCTACTACTGCAATGAACAAGTAGAAAGCCTTGCAGAATTAAAGCTGCACCTTAAACAGCACTATCAAAAGCCGCAAGCTGCCTGCCCGCTGTGCGGAGAAATACTACTAAACGAAGATGCATTCAACCTCCACATACACCAATACGGCTCCGTTAAACCGAAACGGCGACCGAGAAGGAAGCCTGGAACGCCTATCACCGTCGCCGAATTAACCTGCCAACTCTGTAAAAAGGTTTATAAAAACCCGAACAGTCTACGTGACCATATGAAGCTGCATACGATTAATCGGAAGAGAGATTACACATGTGACAGGTGCGGGAAAATGTTCTTCAATAAGGGGACGTTAACATCCCACATAATGTCGCATGATAAAATTCGTCCACATCTCTGTCGAATATGCAACAAGTCCTTTCTATTCCCCAATATGTTACGACGGCATGTGGAGATGCATTCGGGTGTCAAGCCGTTTTCCTGTGAGCAGTGCGGCCGCTGCTTCAGATTGCAGTATCAACTGAACGCACATAAAATTGTGCACACGGATTCTATGCCGTATGTTTGCCAGTATTGTAATAAAGCGTTCCGTTTTAAGCAGATCCTTAAGAACCATGAACGGCAACACACCGGAGCGAAACCTTACGCGTGTCAGAACTGCAGTATGGAGTTTACCAACTGGTCCAACTATAACAAACATATGAAGAGAAGGCATAACACAGATACGTCTAAGAAAAAGATAACTCCTGAAGGTGTGTTTCCGATTAATCCGGAGACGGGTCAGATCATCCAAGTGGTTGATCCGGCTGGCACGGAAGAGTGGAAGACAAAAATCATGGTGCCGGGTAAGAGAGGGAAAAAGAAAGTCATCAAGCATGAAACGGTATCTAAGTTTTGAAATGCATTGTATCAGCATATATGCTGCTCTTCTTTTATTAATAAATTCATCATCTTCATCAACAACCCATATCGTCCCACTGCTGACCACGAGTCTCCCTTCACTTTCAAGAGTTGGGATAGGCCATAATCCACCACGGGGACCGGTTCGGATTTTGCGGATGACACACCTACCTCAATTTTGAGTACATTTTTTTGCAAATGAAATTGCATTATACACATGAAAATCAAGAGTTTACATTTCCGACTCTGTAAGTGTACCTTCTCTATGTTTTTCATAAAAAAAAGGTATATATCTGCTTGTAAATCCAACCGGCAACCTATGCAACGTGGGAGTCTTCAAGACGCAAGTGAAGAGGTTGCTTCTTCGTCGCCCATCAGGTGAGATAGTGGCTCATACATGAACCTATTCCTTATTAAAAAATAAAAAATACATCACAATAATATCGATCAGACGGATCCGGTGTCATCATAGACAGCTCATCCAACCAAAAGCTAGTATGTAACTCTCTTCTGTATTTTAAATTTGTAAAGTAAGATCCAATATTATTAAGGGTGCCTTTTGTATAGCAATATCTTTATTTCTAAATAATTAGGACAGAAGGAGGTATTTTTTTGTCTGTCAAAGTAGATTGCTTACAACTGCATTGAATAACACACAAGACAATTAAAAGTACGGTATACAGCCAGGCATTGATTTTTGTCCTCCTTGACAAAAGTCCCTCTTCTGCGCATGCCTTAATGATTTGAAGTTAGGGACTTTTATGCCATTACATGCCTTAATGATTTGAAGTTAGGGACTTTTATGCCATTAATCGCACATTTTTTTTAATTTCCAACCTCACAACTAGTATATTTAAATTATGTCTTAAGTTACAACGCAATGTAAAACTCTTAAAGTTTTGTCTTAACACGTTGAATGCTGAACCGGTTTTTACATTTGGGCACCGTAACGGACCGTGTGTGTTTTCTAGCAATGGCGTGCCGTCTGTGTGAGTCGCACTGTAGTAGCGCCGCGTTACACACACACGCCTGTTTCGTCGCACAGCCGGCACGGAAGCTGCGCTAACACAACAGGTGTGTTTTCCCGCACCCGCGTAAAGTTATAAAAAACACGTCTGTTTTTCAACAATGAGAATTATATTGGAATTTACCTTGTTACATATCTTGTTATTCTTGAGCCACTAGACGCCACCACTGGTGGTCGCCACCGGTGGCCCAGCCGAGCCACTGGACAGCCACCAGTGGCTACATTTTACAAAACTTCTTGTAGTGGGAGGCCTCTTCTGCAAGAGACAGCCTGGGGAAGTACCACACCGCCGCCAGATATTCATCCGCCAAACAGTAGCGTGCAAACATTACTGTGTTCCGGTTTGAAGGGCACTGCTTCCAGCGAAATTACTGGGCATATGAGACTTTAGAGCCGATGTCTCAGGGTGACGAGCGCAGGATTATGCAATGCAAAGTTCTGGATGGCACTGTAACTGTTATGGGCAGGCGTAGCGCTTACCATCAGGTGATCGACTTGCTCGTCTCGTCACTCAGTCAAATAAAAATAATAACCCGGCCACAAGTAACGAGCGCAAAGCGTGCCCACCGCCCGTGGCGAAGTCGCGGCCACTCAAACGCTCGTGAAAAAGTCCGTCCGCTGCTTGTGGCAACCACCGGTGGTCCCGTCTAGTGGCGCAATGTGCACTTCAACTTAATTATTATATTATTTATATAGCAAACCATGCCTGTATGAATTAATCAATGTAAATACTTATATTTTAAAGTATTATTAACAAAATGGACTTAGTTATTTACATAGTTATTAACAAATAGTATTTTTTTTAAATATAAAACTGCAATACAATGCAGTACATATGTTTATAAACACAGTTATTCGTTATTGTAGAGTTAAGGAATTACAATTTTCATTTTAAGAGAGACTGTGCCTGTTATTATCTTTATTTAATAAAAAATAAGGCAATACAAAAAAGGTTTAATTTATTTATATATATGTACCATAAACCTTATTATATAAAATTCTTGTGTCAGTGTTAGTTGCCCTATTACTCCAAAACGGCTTGATCGAACTTTTATAAAAAATTATATGTATATTCTGTAGGTTTGAGTGGTCCACCCCAAACATATTTTTTTACATTTTTCGGATATATTTATCGCTTAAAATATGTGGCATTAAAAAATACACAAACCTTAATTGTCACCCTTCTATCACCAACTCCTATTAATTTATAGCCATACTAGCTGTGCCCCGCGGTTTCACCCGCGTAGTTCCTGTTCCCGCAGGAATATGGGGATAAAATATAGCCTATGTTACTCGCTGTCAATGTAGCTTTCCATTAGAGAAAATTAAGCCGAAACTTTACATATTCCTATACATACTTTCATCCCCTATATTTATTTTACCCCTCAAGGGTAAAGTTTTACAAACTTTGAATGCCAAATTTATTTATATCTAATCAAAAGCCTAAAAAATAAATTTCAAGCTTCTAGCTTCAAAAATGACGATACTTCCATACAAACTTTCATCCCCTATTTCAAACCCTTACAATGCATTTTTTGCGATAAAAAGTAGCCTATGTCCTTCCCGAGGCTCTAGACTATTTCTGTACCAAATTTCATTTCAATCGGTTCAGTAGTTTAGGCGTGAAAGAGCAACAGACAGAGTTACTTTCGCATTTATAATATAAGTAAGGATTAATCACTTGATTAATATCCCCCTTTTGACTGTCAGGCGGTACGAAGTTCGCCGAGACAGCAAATTTTTGTATAAAATTTAAATTTGTAATGATTATGTCACTAATATTATGAATGCGAAAGGTTGTGTGTTTGTCCTCTCTTCGCGGCGAGCTGGCTTTACGGATTTAGATGAAATTTAGTATGTTTAGGTATCGGAAAAGAACAGGGCACTTTTTGTCCCGTAAAAAATATCGGTTCCTGTGGGTTAATAAATAATGCGGGTGAAGCCGCGGGGCGCTGCTAGTTAATATTATAATTCTTACATTTTAATGTATAATTAATGTGTGGAAATTAATGGGAGTGACCTTTGCCCAGCTGTGGGACACTACACGTTAAAAAAAACCCTAATAAGTACGTTAAACTGCAATTATAACTGTTTTACATTATTTCAGTTATGTAGTAGCCGCTAAAGTGTAAAATATTAATAATAATTATTTTCCTTTTCACCAGCACTGGAATGTTCATTCCAGCTGAGCTGGATTAAAAAGTAGACCGCCATGCGTTAATCCATTTATTAGTGGGCCTGTTTACATTATTCCAGTTGCGATCCAGCGCTGGACTGGAGCGCTACTTGCATAAAGTGGGCATAATTCCAATAGGATACCTTTATTTTAATATTGGTAAGGTTGCCATCTCTTAAAATTGCCAACCAGGACAAGATGCGTGAAAACCTCAGATCCCGGACATGTCAAAAGATTTTTTTAAACATAGTGTAATAAATCACCTTTTTATTTATTTAATTTTTTACCTGGACTAGAAACGAAACCCCGCTCGGACGCTCCCCGGATGCCGTTTAAACTAGGCTAAATCCGAGGAAACCCGGACGAATGGCAACCCTAATCATTGGGGAAGCCTCGGGGTGCGTATATAGGGATCCGTGGAATGGCTGTAGAAAAGACAATTTGTTTTATTGAAGTAAAACTTATTTGCGCACGCTTGACTTGGGGAGTAAGCTGGTGAATGCGTTACGAAAAAAGTGACCGGGCGAGGCGAATGGAAGTTGAGAGGTAAATTAGGTTATTAAGGTTAAAAGGTAGGCGGCGGGGGGTAGGTGGTAGATGACAGATGATGAATGATAAATAAAAAAATAATGGGAAAGAGAGCAAGGAGCGAGCACACATTTTCTTTCTCTCTTTCTCAAGTTTTACTGCAGTTGTATGATGATTAGTATTTACCTACCTCTGAAAACCCTCGTAACTAAATAAGCGGTCAACAATATTTAGGACTGTCGGTTCACCAAAAGCGACTATAAAAAAATATATTTATCCTATCTTGTTTCTGAACGCATCGTAACAGGGCGAATCAGATATACAATATACGGGCGAGATAACAAAATACAAGGTTGACAAAAAAAGCGCCAAAACGTTGGTAAATAAAACAATGATTCTCCAATATATTTGACAGGTTAATATTTTGGCATTTTAGAAATTCGCCATTTAAGAATTTTTTTTCAAAATTATACCTTTTTCTCTAAAATCGTCTCTTTTCTGGCAACCTACCGTCCAAAATTGCCTGCCGGCGCTGGCAACACTGCTCGATCCAACCCATCAATAATTCGTAAATTTCGTGATTTGATCCCAAAATGAAGCGTTATTTCTTGAGTTTCGATGACCGAGATAATAGATTCTTACCGCCTATAATGTGTACAGACTAAGCCCAGCAACAAAGAAGTGAATTTACAGTCAAACGATGAGAAAAGGATAGAAAGTTTGACTTGACTGGCGTAAATGCTGGGACGCATGTCAACGAATATTCCTGCCAGAAACTGTTTGTTTTAAGTGTACGCAATAAAGAAAATATGCAAGTTAGTCGAAGCTGTAGAAAGTGCTCAACCCATATAGTAACACGTAATTCTGGTGACCGTAGTGCCGAATAAGAAGTTGGAGCGTGTTGAAGAAAAACAACAAGGAAACGCGGAGAAATCAAGTAATACCGAGATGGGAGCTGTAAATGGAAAATCTAACGATGAAGGTATTGTCGAAAAATTCGCTAGTAGCAGCCAAGAGTCTGGTATCCCGGCCCCAATACCGGCCTCCTCGGTCCCGGGCTCAATCTCGGTCCAGTCAACCCCGGCCACAACCTTGGCCCCTTCACCCCAGGCCCCAATCTCGGCATCTTCGGCCCCAGCCCTGAACCCAGCCTCCAAAGTGCCGGCCTCAATCCCAGTCACCTCGGTCTTGAGTTCAATCCTGGCCCCTTCGCGCTTTGCCTTGACCCTGTCTCCTTCAGCCCAGACCCTGAGTCTGGTCCCCAGAGCTCCAACCCCTCCAGTATCGGCCTCAATTCCGGCCACCTCAATTCCAGCCCCCTCGGTCCCGACTTCAATCCGGCCCCCCTTGGCCCCAGCCTCTATCCCAGTCACCTTGGTCCAGTCGGCCCCGGTCTCAACCTTGGCCCCTTCACCCAGAGCCTCAATCCTGGCACCTTCAGCCCCAGCCCCCTCAGTATCGACCTCAATTCCTGCCACCTCAGGCTTAACCCCAGCAACCTGGCTGTGGCCCTCAATCTCAACCCCTTCGAGCTGGACCCTGGTCCTGGTCCCTAGAGCCATGGCCCCCTTAGTCTTGGTTTTAATCCCGGCTCCCTCGGGCCCGACCCCGATCCCGGCAACCTCGGTCCAGGCCTTTTTCCTGGTCCCTTTGACCACGACTCTGATCCTAGTTCCCGGAGCCACGGTCCCCTCAACGCCGGTCCGTTCGGCCCAGGCTCAGACCCTAAACCCCATGGCCCCAGCCTTTATCCCGGCCTCCATGGCCCGGACCTCAATACCGGCCCCCTCAGCTCCGGCTCCTTCGACCCTGGCTCCGAACCCAGTCCACATTGCTCCTGCTCCGATGCCAGCCTCCACAGCCCTGGCCCCAGACAGTAGCCAAAAGAAAACACCGCAAAGTGAGGAAAACCCTACAGCAACACCACCCAACAAACAGACAAAACCAAACACAGATTCCACACCCTTGCCGCAAGAACCTCCATTGAAGAGAACATGGAAAAATTACAAGTGGCACTGCAGCTTCTGTGAAATTGAATTCGCCTCCATCGACGAGCTGAAAACCCATTCCATGGAGTCCCACCAGGTCTGCAACCCTTATTGGTGTACAGGTTGCAAAATGAGAAAATTTAAACTAGACGTATTCCTCGACCATGTCGAAAGGCATCATCGGTGCCTCGGCTATTCTTGCTACAAATGCTTCGAGGAGTTTGAGACTACCGCAGACAGCAAAAAGCATAGAGCTATACATTTCACTATGAAATTCTATTGCAGCGGATGTAATAGCCCTTTTGAAAAGAAAGACGAGATGTTTAAACATAAGAAACAGTATTGTCATCACAAACAATACCGGATTCCAACGAATCTCCAACCGGGCGCACTAGCATGTGAAACGTGTCCGAACACAGACACATCTAAACGGAATCTCGAGAAACCGAAACTGTCACATACGGATCGGACCCCGGATCATAAATGCTATGTTTGCTCAAAAGAATTCTTCACGAAGCACACGTTAGCAGTGCATTTGGCCACGCATGAGAAATACTTACAGGACAAATATAAAAAGTGCGAATTTGCTTGTAAAACGAGTAAATCGCCGAAGGAGCATAGCAGAGTTCACAGTGAAGAGAAATCTTGTGATTGTCCGGAATGCAGTCATCACTTCTATGTAGCATCGCAGTTAGAAAGCCACAGTTTGATCCAGAAGAATAATTTTCCGCACCCCTGTCTGCATTGCGAGAAACAATTTCCCTCAAGCAAAGCCCTGAAAACTCATTTGAGGCTTCACACCGAAGATCAGCAGTACTCGTGCAAAATGTGTAAGAAAAAGTTCACTAACTGGTCCAATTATAGCAAGCATATGCAATGTAAACACGATATCGACGCGGCCCCAATGAAACCAAAGCCGTGTAAAGCATCCGCAGTAAAAAAAATTGGGAAAACAAAATAAGTTGTCCTTCAATTGACTGATTATGGTAGATTGGATTTCTTGAATATAGTCGTGCGTTGCTTCATTGGGACCGTTCTGTCATCATGGACAGGCTAGATATTTTGCTGGTAGACCGGTAACAACGCTCGCAGTGCTCGTCGATATAACCATCCCCCAGTATGAGAACCTCGTGAAGACCGAGGCTAAGCTCAGCAAGTACCTTAACTTTGCCGCCATGTGGGATGTTGACTCGACGATCATTGTCCCGAAGAATTGTAGCCAAGAGCCTCGACATTATAAGAGGCTTTCGCTAGACGGCTGGATTAAGGGTCGGATGCACGCGGCAGTACTCCTCGACACGGCGCGTATTTCAAGAAGTTCCTCTCTCTGCACCCCTAACCATCGGTAGCCTGGGTACCGGTGGTACCTTAGGTTTAAGTTTGTTTTAAACTTAAGAATTCCAATAAATAAAGAGGATAATAATAATATCGTGTCACGATCACGTATAAAGATCCTGACCCTTAAATAGAATTCCCTGTATATGGGGAACTAAAAGGATCATGGTCCTTATCTATCTTATAGTAGACAGAGGCGATCCTGATCACTTTTTGTTTGATACACGAAAGGAGCGGTCCTCTGGAGCGTCCCCCAGACTGACCCGCGAGGTGATATTAAGATAAATCATTCTCGGCGCGTCCAGGTGGATAGAAGCAATGTGCTGCGCTGATTGGTTTCATTCAGTTAGCCTATGATTTTGAAATACGAGCGATTTTTTTATTGGTGGTCCGTTTCACCCCCTGATCCGAATTGCCTCTGTCCACTCTATACAATATAGATATATCTATTCTATACTATAAGAGATTGTAATTGCGTAGCTTGTCCGGCATAATTGTATGCCTAAATGCTGTCAACAGTCAATTCCCCTTTACTGGAACAATATTTTGGATTAAACTGTATAACTTGATAAATTGGAATATATATATATATATATATATATGTATATTATAATGATATTTTTTGATACCCTATTTTTATATATATAAATATTAATATCCATATTATTATAATACTCGATATTTTTGTTGATTCAGAAACAAATCGACGCTAGAAAGCGTAAACGCTGTAACCTTGAAATGCAAAATTGTTCACCAGAGCCAAAAAACTTTTTTTCTTGTTGAAAAAAAAACATAACTCAATATCTACTCGACCTAAGAACGTAAATTTTGGATATTTGGTGTGTTACATACATAGCTACAATACTGCTACCTTGGTTGTATCCTAAAGTTCCTAGGGGACGTTGAAATGTGGGTTACAGCGTTTGTTTCCAAATATGTAAAAAAAGTATATTCGGGTCGGCCAAAGGGTTACAGCGTTTACGCTTTCTAGCGTCGACATATACTTACATATAAACCTCTAGAAAAAAGTTTCTTACGAAAAAATAGCTATAATTTACTAAAAATGTTATTGTAACCGAAAGGACTTAAAATATATTATAATGAAAATTAAAGTTGTCTCAAATTTCCTAAGAATGCAACACTTTATATGTAATAAAATATTGTAGTGGTTTTTCATTGAAATTGAACCACAAACTAAATTAAAGTTTCCATACCGAGTAACATTAGCTATTATAGTTATGAAATTATGAATGTTGTCATGCTTTACTTTTGTAGACTTAAACCTATATAAAAAGTACCAATATCTTTGGTAAACTTTTAATCAAATATACTTAACCTAATGATATAATGATAATTATATAAAATATTCACTATTCATTGAATTCTTAATATAGATGTATAGAAACAAAAGCTATTTTTCATTATTCCTGCCCACTTAGCATAAAACCTTATTTCAAGCAAGTAAAACATATTTTGTCTATGGTTACTTCGGGATTTCTCAATATATAAGAGATTATTCATTAATTTCTATGTGAAAAAGTAGACTTTTACTGTCCCTTAATTATACATTTCACGGAAATTAGTACAGTCCTTATTGAGTAAATCTTGAGCGGTTTTTTGGGTCAAAGAATAATTATTCAGACATACCCTTTAGAATTAGATAGGTATGCCAATTTTTAACCTAAAAGTCATCGGCAGTAATATTTGGTCTTGAAAATGTCGACACTAATATTATATTGTTTTATCATTATATCGGAAATATCTCCAAAATTTCGCCTTAAGCAGGAAATAGTATTGAAAACAAGAACAAAAGATAAATTCCGTGCTTTTCGGTTCCACCAACAAATGTAGTTATACTAAAAGATATCGTAGCTCTGCAGGAGTATAATTCTGTGGCTATCTCTTTGCTAGAGTCAAGCTAGGGTTGTTTATTGAACACTGACTGCTGAGCCGATTTTCTTGTCTAGCCACGGGTTCGGATCTGCACACACACGTAGTGTTTTTCCATACAGCTAACACCACAGTTGTGTTTTCAGCAATGAACATGTTAATAATTCCCAGTCTGACCACCGGCGCTAGTGTAGCTTGTTACAGAGTTGGCCAAGAGTCCATCGCTCGAAAGGAGTTCCGCAGACGCGGCGCTGCAGTCGCGAGACGGGAGACAACGTTTCCAGCTCACCAGTTAGCTAGTCCGGGTAATGCTCGATCTTAACACGTTCACTGCATTATGAGATCGAATAAGCCAGATGCGTGAATTCTCGCTGGCGTGGTAGTCAAAATCGTTTTCCTTCACTCTGTGCGGGGGATAGAGGCCGGAAAGGTCTCAACGCACTGGCTGAAAGTCTATGAAATATGGCCCCGCAGCGAACGTGTTAATTGAAAGTCAAATTAGAAAATAGAGATAGGATATATGGAGTTTGTTCCAGCCGTTGACCGGGAAAACGTACTTCATGATTAGTTTCACGTTTTCCTTTGGGACTTCTTATGTAGCGCTGATTCTGGCGAGAAATTAGGTGAAAATGCTAAAATGAAACAATTGAACAACTAAACACATTTATTTATTGACAAAATTACTACAAAACATAAGTTTATACACACATTAATTATTTAAGCGTGAAATAATATAGGTAACAATTCACGGTAAACATTGAAGGGATTTTATCTTACTAGTTCACATAAGTTGACAGCTTACAACTAAGTACAACTTTTTTAATGAACAATAGAATTAAAGTACAAAAGAGATCAAAAACATTATCACAGAATAGCAGAAAAAAAAACAGACAAGAATTATCTTAAATACATATAAATACATAAAGTAATAATTAAAAACTTTAATAATAAATGTTGTTTATTGTGTTTGATTAAAATTCCTAGATTAGGCAGAATTTTCGACATTCATTTAGATAATCATTGCTAATAACATGTATCTACTACCTACCTACTATATTATATTATGGATTTTATGGGTATTATGTTAATTACCAGATAAAATTAGGTTTAAAAATATTGAAGGCGCTAAACTATACACATAAGCCCACCCACATTTTTATTTATTCATTTTTTATTCATAAAATGTTACTGAGCACTGCGCAGTGCAATTTTATTAAACGTCACAATATTTTTTATTAATGAAGGGGTTATTATTTAACTTTGCTTTTCTACTATACAATTTAATTAAATATTTAAAACAAATACCCAAGTATAATAATCTTAATAACACACACTTATATATTCGGTTATGATTTTAAATACATATTTTATTATAATTTTTTCATTGACAGATATTTTAATATATTTTATAAGACGAAAGAAGGATACATGCCTATAATTAAATGTTATTTATTAATATTATTTTACAACTAAGTTCACTTGTTCACTGAAAGTTCAGTTCATTCAACAAAGCGAAGAATTATTCTAATTATTGTCGTCGCAGCACTGTATATTATTATTTACACTTATTATTAACTAATAAAATAACATTTATTTTTATATTTCATTTAAGTATAATAATTAATAATACACTTTACCTAAGGGTTTTGAAGTTTAGTCGCTACGAAACTACAAGGTAGGTACTCTTTGATTGGACTTCTACGATGACGGTTAGAGAACGCTACTCAGCGTTAAGTCCTTCTGTATGGATCTAGAATTACAATCAGAAACATAGTTATTTATTGTTAAAAAAAGGTTAAGTAAGTATAGTAGATGTGTTTAACTTTCGTGTATTGATTTTTTTATTATAAAATAGGTTCGCGTTAGACCCCTATCTCATCTGATGATAAGTGCCAATACGGTTTACGATGGCGCACGCTTACCTAGAAGTGACCTATTCAGTCGCGACTTGAAGACTCCCAGGAAACACAGACTCAGGAAAGGAGTTCCACTCCTTTAATAATACATTACGATAATTTTTATTTTAATAATTATAATTGCAAACTGAACAAACAATAACACCAAAACAAAACAAGGAGTTAAAACAGTTTTAATCAAAAGCAGTTTGCTGTTCCAAATACCTACCAGAAATAAAAAAACGTTATTTTTGGAGAAAAATCGGATTCAAACATTATTCATCGTAATAAATACCTACTCACACTAATGTTAAATCTCCAATTATTAGCTTTCGCCCTTTTGAAAAGACTCCTTAGCTTAATTCATCATGACAACCTCGAAAGTGAAATGTATTATTTATACACGTTTTAAAATTACTCAATTATTCTAACAACACCCTTAATTATAAAAAAAACAAATTCAAAATACATTCATTCATTATTAGTAATAAGTAACTTCGCTCAAAACTGACCAATTCATATTATTTTTTATATTATAGTTTAGTTTGGTTAACCACATTTTAAAATTTAACTTAGTTATGTCAAATTAACAGTATTTTTTTTATCTGATAGAGTTACGAGACGAGCAAGTCGTTCCGCCGATGGTAAGCGCTACGCTTGTCCATAACAGTTACAGTGTCACTCAGAACTTTGCATTGAATAATCCTGCGCGGCACTGCACTGCGCTCGTCGCCCTGAGACATCGGTTCTAAAGTCTCACATGCCCAGTTTGCCCAGTCATTTCGCTGGAAACAGTGCTCTAATTCACGCACAGGGCAAATAACTGTGTAACCCACAAATACTTAATACGTGTAAATTAAATATCAGAAACGAGACGCGAATTCAGCTGTTGAACCGTTGATTTACTCACCCTACAATTTTTTCATTATCATCCACACAATTTACTTTTGTTCATACCATATAAAATTAATAATATAACGCCTACTTTTAAAAAATATTAACTCGAAGTAACAATATAAACCCAAGGAATTGGGAAAATTGTGCGTTACATTTCAATTGTATGTACGTGAAGCGCGCATTTAAAAACTATTTTGTAAAATTAAAATAATAATTAATAATATCTTAACCTATAATTTTTTACCGACTTCAAAAAAGGAGGTTTTCAATTCGACTGTAAGTTTATTTTTTCTTATCGGTTACACATGCTACACGTTGACAATCTTACTGACTAGATGAATCAGAACTTTTCGATAAGCTTCGTGTCGAAATTTCGATTGTCGAGCTGTTCATTCGATTCTTTTTTAATTGCAGAATAGGCAAGCATTTGACCGCAGTCTCACCTGCTGGTAAGTGTCGACGCGGTCGAGGATGGAGCATGCTTGCTTTGGAGGTACTATTCACCCTTTACTTAAAGACTTAAACATTATAGTTTTCGGGAAACACAGACGCTGGCAAGGTGTTCCACTCCTTAGCTGTTCGGATTATAAATATGGATGCAAATCGCTTCGTGCGGATCGGAGGAATATCAAGCATATACGGATGCCGTGTTTCCGTACGTTTTGTTGTTGCTCCGATTTCCAGTATCAAAAATTACAGGGTTTTTCCAATTCTTCCTACCAGCGCTGTTCCATTAGCAGGCAGAATGGGATAAGGCTGTAACCGAAAGTGTCATCATCATCAATCCAAATCGGCCCACTGCTGAGCAGCGGTCTCTCCTCTCTCGGCCTCACTCTCATGCTGCCGACCACATTCGTAGAACACACACAATAACCACAATAAACACCAATAAACGCTATAATCCTCGGGCATATGGGCGATGTTTTCCTTCACCGAAAAGCGAGTAACAATTACGTACATAAATGCTTTTATAAGATACACATTGGTACGTGAACGTAACCAAATTGATTGTACCTAGATATATATTGTGTTTACGAAATTCAGTGTGTTAATCAAACGATATCAAATCGAATTTAACTATAACTGAGATATCGAAAGGTTCTGAATCACCTAGCGAGCTAAGTGACGATGGTGTTGAAGACGTTAAGCCTAGAATAGGGACCCGATAAAGGTTAGGTGATCTATTATCTACTTGAAGGTGAGGGCTACCCAGGCGGAATCCGAAGCGCCTTAGTTCAGATTTTTTTCGAAAGTAAAAGATTACTTATGTTTACTTAGAATTAAGACTCAATTTATTAAAAAATATACATTAGAAAAGATTAAACATTTTTGAGATTCACCTTAATAATCTGTTTCATAATTTAAATTAGACACTTAACTACTAAAGAATTTACTTAATGTATCTTATTTTAACTTATTTGACTTTAATATTTCGATATGTTTACTATATACCTATTCTACATATTTACAACCAATTTCACTTAGTTAATGGAAGACCTTTGAGATATTGTTTATTACGATAATTCTTGGTTGTCCTATAACTAAACTAATTCTAGATTAGCGCAAACTAACCTAAATTTTATTATAATCAATTTCACTTAGTTAATGGAAGACCTTTGTGATATTGTTTGTTATGATAATCCTTGGTTGTCCTACAGCTAAACTAATTCTAGATTGATGCCACTTCTGTTGGCGCAAACTAAACTAAATTTTATTATAATCAATTTCACTTAGCTAATGGAAAACCTTTGAGATATTGTTTATTACGATAATTCTTGGTTGTCCTATAACTAAACTAATTCTAGATTAGCGCAAACTAACCTAAATTTTATTACAATCAATTTCACTTAGTTAATGGAAGACCTTTGTGATTTTGTTGTTACTATAATTCTTAGTTATACAACTAAACTAATTCTAGATTGGCGCCAATTATGTTGACACAAACTAAACTACATTTTAACCGCTCTTAAATTATTGTCGTCCATTTCGTTTACATAAGATTGAAAAGTGATGGCAATTTTCTGTTTTTTTTTCGTAAGAGCTGTGTTTTACAAGATCGAACGGGTAGTTGGAAACAACACTTGCCACTCTTGAAGGTGATACCCGATCTCTCCAGTCCTCACGCCACCACGATCGAAATAACTTGATCAAAACATTGCGGGCAGTCAAAATTATCAATATACCTAATTACCTATATCTATATATGTAAAAATGTTATGTTGGTTTGTGTACGCTTCAAAAACTCAAAAAGTTCTGCACCGATCGAGCTGAAATTTTAGCATGATATATAATCCGCATCGAGGATTGTTTTCATCTATTTCTTTCATCAGTGACATATCAGCGAATGTGCGAATGTGCCACAGCGAAGCGTGCCAGGGCACAGCTAGAATAAAAATAAATCCCTATTCCCTTGGTCACGACATCACGCGTGAATGGCTGAACAGATTTCGCTAATTCTTTTATTTTGTATTTGTTATTGCCAGGAGAAGATTCTTGTGAAAGAAAACAATAAGAAAGTTGCCTGGAAAATTTGGAAACACTGAAAATGTTTTGTTCCTTGAGATTTCTGTATGAACTCACGATTTGACATTAGATTTTTGCAATCTGCAGCTACTGCTTAGTAAACTAGTGGTTTTTGATCCGGAAAATGCAGAGTTATTGCCCATTGTCAATTAAAATGTAGACTAGATTTTGCCAACAGAACTAACACCAATTGGTGTCGATTCCAAAAAAAAAAAGAAATTGGACAGCTCATAAACAATTGCTGTCCTTTTCGTTTTTATAATGTTAGAAAATGACAGCGATAGTCTAGAGCTATCAAATTTCATTTTAGTAGATTTTGGTATAACAAGAATCGACAAAATCATTACTTAGTTAAAAATACCTATAATTGGCACGCACACATACATTTTATTAACTGGAAACATGGAATAGTTCATACTTATTACTAACTTAGGTACTGACCTACTTTATTTTTAAGAGGAAGAGACACAAGTTTTTTGAAAAAATACACAATCATCGACGTATCTTTTCGTCAATTTTGGTTTTCCGCCTAAACCCCTACTAGTTAAATAAGACTTTTAAGACTCAAACACACACAGACACACTCCTGACACTCACTACCGTATGCACACACACTCACACTCACACATAAGTAGGCAGGTACACAGCCACACTCACACTCACGCATAAGTGCCTAGTTTCATGCGTTAGTGAAGATTTCTTTCACCTAGTATTTTTTTTAAGGTTCTCTCCGTATTTAAATATAAATATCCTTTTACTAGTCTAACCACAGAAAAGAAAAGTGGTTAGTGATCTTTTAAAATCGAGGAGCTTGCCTTCTGTAACGATTTATTTTGTGTCCCAACTAAGATAGATTGTAAATGTTGCTTGTCACTGTTGTTAAGTCAAAGGTGTTCCATTTGTCTCATTACGTCAAATTTTGATACTGTAAATGGAATCCATATTAAATTGGCAACTAGTCACTAGCTGTTCACTTATTTATTAACAAATTGTTCACATAGCATTGTTGTTAGAAGTCAGACGGGGAACCAATCAGATTGCAGTCATGTGCAAAATTCTTCGTGGAAGATTAGATGCCCCTGATCTGCATGGTGAGCTATCACGACTTTTCACCCCTGTCAACTATAGTCGCAGCAGAAGGCACAAGCTGTTCGCCGTACCGTCTTGTCGCACAGTGGCGCGCGCGAACTCGCCCGTGCCTCGTATCCTCTCCGCACTCAACGCTCTCCTGGACGCCAATCCAGGCTGTGATGTGTATGCGGATGGATGGTCAGATATACTGTCAGAATGCTTGCGTTTTTGTGAAAGAGAGTGAGAGTGAATCTTTGAATGTGTATTTTGTGTTATCTGTATTCTACTGTGTGTAATCGATTGTTGTAATTGGCTGCGGCCGTTTCAATTGAATAAATAAATAAATTACTATAAATAGCTTTCGAACCTTGACATAATATAGTTAAAAATTGCTACCCTAGAGACAACCTGTCTTTGTACCTTGCGGACCATAAAGAGAGAGAAAGAGAGAGAAAGGATATGAGAAAAAAAAAAGAAAAACGAAACGAAAAAGTTGTTATCTTATCTTATCTTGAAATTATAAAAACCATGGGCAGTTTTCTGTTTCGCTCAACGGTCACGTTTAAAACAATCTCAATCGATGTTAGGCGACAATGCGGTCTACGATGGTGCACGCTTACCTAGAAGTAACCTATTCACTCGTGCCTTGAAGACTCCCAGGTTGTAACTGTTAAAGCCTCTTATTCAACCATTCCAAATTAAAACCTTCCCGTCCTTTCATTCGTTCCCATTATTGACGTTCAGTCCTTTCTACACATTCACTCTACCAATCCTTTTCATTCTTTCATGCTCTTCCAAAACTCTAACGAACCGACACGGTGCGTCGCTCCATCAAAAACATGAAATAAAATATAATCAGTGAATAACCATCAGTGTACCATAAACAATTAGCAAAAGGGGGCCCCCAACGACGCCTCCAAAGGAAGTTAAGTGCCGACCACCGGTGAGTTTTTTTCCAACCAATTTTCCTCTTCATAACCTCAACACCCCTAGATACAGTCCACTCGTCTTAACAGTAACTATCGGGAAACACAGACTCCGGCAAGGAGTTCCACTCTGCGGTACGCATAATCAATGTAGAGGCAAATTGCTTCGTGCGTGAATATCTTGTAATGGAGGCGCATCGCCGTACGTCTGTTTGTTCGATCGTGGAATGGGTTAATGTTTTACACATACACAATCACACAACCCAGTATTCAACACACAATATTACACTCACACACACTCTTTCAAAACTTCACTCACATTCACATCGCTACAGACTTTGAAACACACTTATTTATGTATGTACTTACTTGCCAATAATTTATTCTATAGCTTATTTATACCTATTTTACTATAATAGATAAACTAAGTACAGATAATCTACATTCTACACATATATAATAATACGATTTTTTCACTAAAATTGAAAAATTTAGGGAGTCGAAATTAATTCATAATTGACTGGTAGGTTTAACAAAAGAGGTTCGAAATAAAACAAAATAAAAAGGAACGAAAATAATATGTAATAAATCATAACAATTAATTATTTCTACACGCTATTTAGGTATTGTCTTTCACGCAGTTTTTTTCATTAATTATTTTTATAGTTATGTATTTAAATTGATTAAATATACTGTACGGGTACTAACCGAACTTTACAACTACGATATACGTTTTATTAATGTTATTAATACTAAAGATTATTTTGGAAATAGAGCCATATACGTTTATCACTACAAAATGTTGTTTTTTTTTTATTTTTTTCTTTTTTTTTTCGGGTCTTTTACCGCACTGGTATCCCTCATCGTACTCAAAACTTTTTTAATTTTATATCCTAAGGATTAAATATTATAAAGTTTGCAAGTGGTTATACCTAAAAATAACAATTTAAAAAATACTTATGACAAGCAAAGATAATAAAATATAATAAGATAAGAATTTATAATCATAATTTAAAATGAATAATGTCTGTTTGTGATTCTTATTTCTACATTTAAAAAAACCGACGCTAAAATAAAGCATGGATAGGATTTTAAAAGCTTATTGATTGGATATTTTCAAAGCTTGTTGGTATAGTTTCAAATCCCGTTGTCCGCTGATGATATAGATTATTGATGGTTGCAATATTTGATTAATTTCATCCAAAGTACGTTTAGTTATTGTAATTATGGCTCTAATTTGTGGTTTGGTAAAACTATTTGACAGCTTCCATAACCGTCACTCTACGACGCGTTGCTAAAGAATATGTTTGTAGTAGTTAATTTTTACAAGAGTTGTATAGGTTTTATGTAGTTTAAAGCCACAGTTTAAAGTTTAAAGTCGGTTGCAATGTTGTATTAGAAATTCTCGAAATTTCCCAAATCCTGTTTTTTTCTTTCAAATTTAGTTAAATGTTAGCCATTTTACATAAGCGCTTACGAGATTTTTTTATTTTTTTTGCACTTCTTTCCATACTGGACGAACTATTTTGCATCGGAGCTCGTTTAAATAGTTTAAGCTCACGTGTAACTGTTCTGTCGTTGCCGTCGATTGTTTTCCAAATCCTGTTGAAATTTCCGTGAATGCAGTTGATTACCTATCTCCCAAGTACTGTGATTATTTTCCAAATAAACTTGATTATTTCTCAAATCCTGTTGATGACTGCCCAAATATAATTGTTAATATTTAAAAGCCCATTTTCCATGTTACAAGAGTCGTTCTTAGAGTTTAAGCTGTCTATTGGAAAGGAGTTCGATCACAGTTGCAAGCCAGACCGCCGTTACCCTGAGGACACTGCACGTTGCACCAGAACTGCCAGCCCTCGGCAGTGCTGAGCGCCCGGTAGGAGCCGAATGCGGGGACAGTTGGGAGGCCCGCATCGCAGGGAGGACAATCTGAGGGCAACATTAGTTTTATAGTGTAGGCGTTTTGTAGTGGTAGGCCTCTTCTACAAGAGTCCGCCTGGAGAATTTCCACATCTTTGCCAGATATTCATCGGCCAAGCAGTAGTGTGAAAACAACATCGGCTCTAAAGTCTCCTATGCGCAGTAATTTCGCTGGAAATAGCGCATTTTAAAGCGGAACACAGTAATGTTTGCACACTACTGCTTGGCGGATGAATATGTGGTACTCCCCAGGCGGTCTCTTGCAGAAGAGGCTCCCACAACACTAATAATCTGAACTCCAGAACCGATCCTGAAAATTCTTTCACTAATAGGAAGCTATAGGGAATAAGCGGGTGAAACCGCGATAGCAGCTAGTATATTACTTACCGCTGATTGCGTACCCGTCGGCGCAGAAAGCGTTGCAAACTTCACTCCAGACCACAGTTTTAGGGGCCTCATCTCCCTGGTCAGCGCACTGGCAGAGCGGGTTACCTGGTGGAGGAACTGGTATTATACTTTGGGTTTTGTCTTTGAGATTCGTTAATATTAGATTACTTCGCTATTGAATTCATCGTCATCAACCCATATCGTCCCACTGCCGAACACGGGTCTCCCCGCACTTTCGGAGCTTATTGAATCAATAAATTAAAATATAATTTATTATTTTTTGAGGAAGAATACGAGATAAAATGGAATCACCCGAGGGGGTGAAGTGGGCTACTGAATGCCACTTTGCTACGATGAATGTTGGCGGAGGCATGAGGGATAAGATTGATGCGATGATAGGTAAAAAACGGATTGATGTTCTTTGAGAGCAGGCGGAAAGGATGTGCGCCACCACGCATGGACCCTACACAGCCTATTTTGCCTGGAGTTCCAAACCAAACAGTCCCTATTAAACCGGAACACAGTAATGTTTCCACACTAGTGCTTCACGGATGAATAGCTGGCAAAGATGTGATAGTTCCCCAGGCGGTCTCTTGCAGAAGAGGCCTCCCACCACAAAGAGGTGAGGGATATGCACGTACCCAGGAAGTTTTTGCACAGGGCAGGACACACAGCCACTCGTGGTTGTCCGTAAGCTACGTCCGTGGCGTTGGCGGTTTGCAAGGCGGACTTCAGACCGATGGGAAGCAATTGATCGCAGGTGGAGCCGCAAGCTTCCCCCCCTAGACCTGTAGGGGAAATGCTAGTAAATTAAACATGGCACTGATTAGTAATTTGCGTTTATTCTTAATTATGAAAGATGTATGTTAATTTTTTCGGTTGGTTGTCGTCGCTGGTGACAAGAGGGCTGGCTCATTTCTCGCACAGAGAATAGCTATTGCTATTCAACGCGGAAAAGCAGCCAGTGTTCCTGGCGCCATGCCTCATGGACACATACTTTTGTAAGATTTTTAAGGTTTAGGTTTATTTTGTCTTAGTTTTCAACTTTGTTCAATTAAATTGTTGTTTTTTAAGTTGCCTTAATTAAATAATCAGTTAATTATTGAAGTTAAAATGTTCAGTGCTTAGCAAAATCCTTTGCCGTTGAAAAGTATTTAAGCTAAATGTTTTTTTTTCTTTTTAAAACACAATTAGTAAAATGTTTTTTTCACATTGAAGCCTTATTCAATGAGCGTGATTTTTAAGCCCAAATACAGTTTTTCAATTGTCTTTTTTAATTTTTTTCTGAGAAAGATTGTTTCCTTTTTAAAAGTTTTTTCTTTTGTGTTTTTGAATAATTGGATGATTGCAGTTGTCGTTTAGCGATTTTAATTTATAGTGTTTGTTTTAAAAGATAGTATGTGTCTTCTATATTTCAGTTTTTAACCGACCTCAATAAAGGAGGAGATTCTCTATTCAAATGTTATTTTTTTAAATGTTCGGTAGGTGCCTCGGAATTCCGTCACGAATGGACCATAAACATATAATATTTATGTATTTAAAAGGATATACTTTAATATTAGTCCCATCGAAATTTGATTTAATCAAATACGGTTTAGTTTGCTTTCCCGTCACTTCTCAGTGGTGTTTATTAGAAATGAATTTGAAGTCGGTTTTTTGGTTCAAATAATTATTTTTTAGCTGCTTACTTAAATTACTTTAATTCCATAAAAAGTATAAGTAGGTCTAACAAAACATGTGAATTCTTCTAACAACAAGATATCTAAAAAAATAGTATTATTCTATCAAAAATGCCGAAATTACTTCATAAATGACAATTTGCTTATACATTTATTTCAATACGACTTAAATTTATAAAATACATACTGACTTACCTTGGTTTATCTCAAATATACGCAAAACGAATTAAAAATCTCGTAAAATCAAACATTTCCACCTTGTACGCTCACGGAGAAAAACAAAACGCACCACAAAACTTAACAGGCAAAATGCAAAACCTTCACCAAGACATTAAAAAAAAAAACCTTTTTTTTTCTAAACAAGGCACAAGAACTAAAAATAAACGGAAAAATATAAAGACCTGCGTGACAGAGGTCCGCGCACAAACTCGTTTGAGTGCTCACTGATGGATTCCAAGACTTTTTGGTCTTTCTGAACTGCGTCAAATATATTCTATTCAGTTCACCCCCGTCGTATTTGAGCTGTAAAAGAACTTCTGGTATTTCTTGTCTCTTTCCATCATTTCCCTGCGGTCTCATTGGCTGTTCTTCGGGGATGGAGAGCTCCGATTGGTCCTTTTCCGATGACGCAACCCCTGTTAAGGCTACGCCCATGATAAGGGTGGCGAGAATTTTCATTTTCTGAAACAAAGTATATTTTTTCAGCTCTTTTTTGGAGATCGGATTTGATTAAAATGTACAATAGATGTTTTTATTTAGATTTCGGAGATAAGTATCTTCTAAAGCGCTTCCATTTAGGTACATAACGTCGGAAAACTGTAGAAAAATAGAAAAGGGTGAAATAAATCAGTTTCTAATGACAAAAAATTGCCGCTTTGTTTTATGGCTACTTTAGAATAGACTAGCTGCATCCAGCGGTTTCACCCGCATTAACTATTATCCCTCAGGAACTGTATATTTTACGAAAAAAAAAGTATCTTATAGTACATTTGAGCACTTAAAGTATCTATTTACAAATTTCATATTGATCCGTTTTGAAGTAAACTGGTAATTATTTTATATTCCAGGAACCCTTGGTTATAACGGCATAAAAAGTACCTTATGTTCTATTCCAGGAATTTAAGTATCTATGTACAAAATTGCATGAAAATCGGTTCAGCCATTTTGGCGTTACGTGAACACAAACACACAAGATTTCTTCGCATTTATAATTATAAGTAGGATTGTATGTCCATATAACATCACTTCGCACTTCTCTTATTCTTTCTACTACTTGCCAAGCACGACTCATGCTTTTTTTTTACTTGACTGAGTGACGAGACGATCATGTCGTTCACATGATGGTAAGCGCTACGCCTGCCCATAACAGTTACAGCGCCATCCAGAACCCCGCGTTGCATAATCCTGCGCGGCGCTGCACTGCGCTCGTCACCCTGAGACATCGGCTCTAAAGTCTCATATGCCCAGTGATTTCGCTGGAATCCATGCCCTTCAAACCGGAACACAGTAATGTTTGCACACTACAGCGGATGAATATCTAGGAAAAGTGTGGTATTTCCCCAGGCGGTCTCTTGTAGAAGAGGCCTCCCACTACACTACTGTTTCTTTTGATGTACAATAAATAGTTTTCTTCTCTATTCCATTCTTGTTCAGTAACAAATTTCAAGTTTCAGATCGTTCACGCCATATCTTTTAAACTTTAAACTTTAAAATTTGTAGGAAAACTTTTGTATTCGAAGAACTTTGAAAACTTGGAGTTGTAACGCCCCCAGCTGAATAAAACGTTCACTGCTGTAAACGCACACATCTGTGATTTTATAATTTTACGGCAAGCGAAAACCCGTGAAGCGGTGGTAGCCTAGTGGGAGAACGTCCGCCTTCCAATCAGAAGGTCGTGAGTTCAAATCCCAGTGCAGGCACGTACCAGTGTGTTTCTTGTAAAACATATGTACGTTATTATCACACGCTTACACGCTCGGAAGTACCACACCTTTATCAAATATTCATCCGCCAAGAAGTAGTGTGCAAACATTACTGTGTTCCGGTTTGAAGGGCACTGTTTCCAGCTAAATTACTGGGCATATGAGACTTTAGAGCCGATGTCACAGGGTGACGAGCTAAAAAATACACGTGGTGATTAGTCTTAAACCTCACCACGTATCACTAAGGGGGAGGGGAGGGGGTTAAAAATGCTAAACTACACCCTAGCACCAACCAAACAGCTACACTTATAGTTAAGGCAAACCTATAGGTATCCTATAGGAATAAGGCCAGGTCAACATAATTTACGAGTACGACCCACCACCCCCGGGCCTGAAGGCTGTATCCAAGGGAGAAGGGAGACGTGTGAGCGAGACAGAGCGACTAGTATTGATCGTCTATTCTATGTACGAGTTATGTAATGTAGGCTAGGAGATGGTGTGCATTTTGAGTGACATTTGAAAGGCAATTTAACTAGAGCCTCTGGCGTTATTTCTGACTAGCAGCGCCCCGCGGTTTCATCTGCGTATACTATAATAATATCCCTTAGGATACATAGATTTTTTAAATTTGGTTTTTAAATTTGGGCACGTTACGCACCGTGTGTGTTTTCCAGCAATAGCGTGCCGTCTGTGTGAGCCGCACTGTAGAAGCGCCGCGTTAAACACACATCTGTGTTTCGCCGCACAGCGGGCACGTAAGCTGCGCTAACACATACGGCGTGTTTCCCGCACCCCCGTAAAGTTTTAAAAAACACAACGTCTGTGTTTTGAGTAGTGAACGTGTTATAACGTGTATAAAGTATCTGAATACAAAATTTCATCAAAATCCTTTGACCCGTTTCGGCGTGAAGAGAGGACAAACACACAAACTTTCGCATTTATCATATTAGTAAGATGATGGCTTTAGCAACTGGAGCTTCTAGTCCTTGAGTGATCAATATACAGTTTACAAAAGATTCCACTCCATAGACACGTGGGACGGGCTAAATATTTATCTCTTGGAAAAAAGAGTTTGTTAAAAGGAGGTTGCATTGCAGCAATTTTTATTTTCTCCTCCTTCTCTAGTCGTGCGCTCACTGCTTAGCATCGTGATGATTCCGACCGGTATTTTCTCTCTCTATCTGGTGCCACGTATGGCTGTCAGTGGATGGCATCGCTCAGCTTGGTGCCAGCTGTTCAGACACCTAACAGGACCATCTTTTTGGTCTTCGACGTCTTGTTCTCTTGCATTCCACCTTCCCTGCCACTAGTTCCTCTTCAAGGTTATCAGCAGGTCTTCGCTCAATAAGTCCAAAGTATTGCAGAACCCGCTGGAGACAAATGACGGAGAAACTCTGCTTTGTTTTTTTAAATCTACTTATTATTATTATTCTATCTTATCTTCTTCTCTCTCGCTTCTTCTGCTTTTCTTCTTCTTACTTATAGAGCGATATAGTCACAGACCTAAGATCTATGGCAACGTAGAGTGTATAGAACATTTTTGAATGGAAAACTAGTTACTCAAAATGACCACCGCCTCTCCGCCTACGATATATACCATGTAAACTACACAGTACCTAAGTTATATACCTCTGGCGGTCTGCCACCGACAATTTCAGATCCTTGAATGGTATGTTGGATATTTGAACGAGCCAATTGTTGTGGGTTGGTTATTAATTTTGTACTCGTGGATTCAGACAGTATCGTCTAAGATCAGGATCGTCATCATCAATCCATATCGTCCCACTTTCGTGAGGTGGGTTAGGCCTTAATCCACCACTGGGGCCCGGTCCGGATTGGTGGATAACATACCTTCCTCTGAAACAATTCTCGGGTAGATGTGGGTTCATTCACGATGTTTTCCTTCCCCGAAAACTGAGTGATAATTACGGACATATGTTTTACAAGAAACACATTGGTTTGATACAAGCTATGTTACGGGCGTATTTCCGAAGCACTGGTAGAGTTAATGGTGTTACCTTAATTAACACTAACTTAATTTAAAAACCCGTAACGTAAAACAGACTCTGATCACCTGATCTGCCAATATCATAAAACAGAAAAAAATAGTTTATTTTTATTTCTTTATTGCAGAATAGGCAAGCGTTTGACCGCAGTCTCATCTGTTGGTAAGTGTCGACACGGTGGTAGCTGTCTGTACAGTCGGTTTACGGACGATAGTTTAACGTGACAACGTCATAACAAAACATTGATGAAATAATTGCATACTTTTATGAATAAAATTGAATCATTTTTTAATAATAAAAAAATAATTGAAATTATACTAGTAATTAATCAGATTTTTTAAATGCATGAATAATTAAGCTGCCAACAAGAGAAGAGAGATAGATGCGGAGCAATGCGGAAAAACTGGACAATGTGTCAACTTTTTCGTACATGCAGCCAGCGTTTAACGATTTATTAGACGTTGTCACGTCAAAAATAAATCAAATCAGTTTAGCCGTTTGGGAGCTACCATACCATAGACAGACACACCATGACACCCCTCTTTTTGGGGAGTAAAAAAGTTTGTAACGATAAATTAATAAAAGCTCACTCACTGTAGTATCGGAGTCTGCGGCTGGCGACGTCACTACGTGGAATGGTCGTACTAAAAGGCGGGCTTTCCGTTATCAGCGCCTTATCTCAGCACGCTACTGTTGATATTGAATGGATTCACTTAAACATAGACGAGGGGAGGGTAGAGATTCCTATTTTTATCATTTTTATGTATTTTTTATGTTTGTTCATTGATATTTTCATCAATAATTATAGACCGTTTTTTTTATTTGACCGAGTATCGAGACGAGCATGTCGTTCACCTAATGGTAAGCGTTAAGCCAGCCCTTAACAGTTACAGTGCCACCCATAACTTGGATTTTTTTTGCATACAGCACTGCGCTAGTCACCCTGAGACATCGGCTCTAAAGTCTCATATGCCCAGTATTGGAAATAAAATGTAATAATATTATGTAAGTACCTTTAATATATCTTTTTTTAATATGAATTAATAGAATAGAACGGAATAGAATAGAATAGAATAGAAAACTCTTTATTGTACACCAAAAAAATAAATAAAAACAGCACAGAAAATGTTCAATAGATAAACAAGGGTAGTACAATGGGCGGTCTTATCGTTGAAAGCGATTTCTTTCAGTCAACCTTTGGATGGACAGTAAAAAACATATATACATTTTTTAACTTTTGATAAAAAAAAAATTGACCAGGTGACAAGACGAGCTAGTCGTTCGTCTGATGGTAAGCGCTACGCGTGCCCATAACAGTCACAGCACCACCCGTAACCCCACATTGAAAATTAAGCAATAGCGTCTCTAGGTAACTCTACTCTGCTTAACCTCCAGCCTCCACTTAATTTCGTTATCAGTCATATCTTAAAAGGTTTTTGGAATGGATTTCAACTGATAAGTTCAGTACCTATATTTAGAAAGTCCATTTATGTGTCACGATGTTTGATTAACACGTTCACTGCTGAAAAAACAACTGTCGTGTTTTTCATAACTTGCTACGAGTACGGCAAAACACAACTGTTGTGTTTGTTGTATGGGAAAACACTATGGCACTATCAGCAGTGGGTTGGGTCTTCATGTTTTACTGTGTTCCGGTTTGAAGGGCCCTGTTTCCAGCGACATTACTGGGCATATGAGACTTTAGAGCCGATGTCTCGGGGTGACGAGCGCAGTGCAGCGCCGCGCAAGATTATGCAATGCAAAGTTCTGGGTGGCACTGTAACTGTTATGGGCAGGCGTAGCGCTTACCATCAGATGAACGACTTGCTCGTCTCGTTACACAGCCAAATACGTTATCGCCTCAAACATTGACGATATACGTAACACGCTCTGTAAATGAGCGAGATTTTTTTACAGTTATTATGATTTAAAAATTAAACTACTAAACCTATTTTGATGAAATTTCTGTGGTGCCAATTAAAGGCCTAAACTTTTAATAAAAAATATGCTATTAAAAATGATTTTATGTTGATCTTTTTATTTTATAGATAATTTAGGTACCTACTTACTTATAAGCCAAGTTATAATAATAAAACTGTAAAGCTACCTCTTGGTACGCGAGACTTAGTTCAAGAATAAAAATAAAAAAATATATGAATAAAAAAAAACACTTAATGATCAACATTATATTAAATGCTACTATATTTAAAGAATAAATAAATAAATTATTACAGTCAGTGGTCCGAAAACAGAAAAACAATAATTTATTAACCTAGTTTGACCACTTTGAAGATGTTTTTGTATTTTTGTGGCAAAATGGCCCACCTTAATATTGATAAAGGTAGGTAGATATAATTATGGGGTGCGGGCCAGGTAACCTCCACGAGTGCCCGGCTGTTGTTCGTCCCTCTTGATGCGTTGCATTCGGAGGGAAGGGCAGCAGCTGGGACGGTGCACCCTGGGGTTCGGTCAGCAATTCTCCTAGGGGAATTGGTGGCCGTAGCAAATAACCTGGCGAGAGGAGGTCCTTCGCGTGTCCCTCTGATCAGCAGAGGGCACAGCGAGGGACCAATAACGGGGACTTTTGGGCCGCGGATCGGGGGTCGTTGGCCCAAGTTAGAAGTCCCGAGCTGAGGTGCGGCCCGTGTGTTCCGGGACGCACCCAGCGGAGAAAGAGGCCCAAGCCTCACGTGGCGAGCCCGGGAGGGCGCCCGCAGAGGTGGTCGCGGAAGCGCCGTGCGAACCCGTGACCACCTCCATAATGCGGAGAGGAGAACACCCCGGGGTTTTAGTGGGTAAACCCCGCCAGACCAGCTGGCGGGGGAGTCCCACATAACCACCCCGCCCCCCCCCCCGGGGGCCGGGTGGTATGCCTAATGCATTTCCCCGGGGAAAAAAAAAAAAGGTAGATATAATTATAACCTTAAAAAAATAATTGTGAAAACAAATCCTTTTAAAATTGTATCCTCACACTGTATAGTACCTAATTAGACTTACGAGAGTGCCTATATTCAAAGTCTAGAATACACCTACCTCTTTAAATCTGCATTGCATCACAAAAGCTTTTCAAAATAGCTTAGCTGTTCCTCACTAATGAGCCCCCCCACGGGGCGGGCTCTAAAGGCGTGCCTCTGACGTCATCCGCCCACCCCTATGTCACCCCCCGGGGGTAGGGCGGGGGAGGCAGGGGGTGGCATCTGGCAACGATGGCAGATCTCGGAGATTAATGACAGTTAAACAGTTGAGTTAGCTTTGGTGAGATTGGATGTGCACTGACCCTATGAAGAAGATATTAGAATTTCTATCTTACATGAAGGGTTGTTTTTTTTTATTTGACTGAGTAACAAGACTAGCAAGTCGTTCACTTGATGGTAAGCGCTACGCCTGTCCATAATAGTTACAGTGCCACCCAGAACTATGCATTGCATAATTCTGCGCGGCGCTGCACTGCGCTCGTCACCCCGAGACATCGGCTCTAAAGTCTCATATGCCCAGTAATTTCGCTGGAAACAGTGCCCTTCAAACCGGCAGACACAACTGCTTGGCGGATGAATATCTGGCAAAGGTGTGGTACTTCCCCAGGCGGCCTCTTGCAGAAGAGGCCTCCCACTCCAGCTACTCCCTCCACTCGTGCTAAAGACTAGAATAACGTAAATCGGCCTTCTGTAGCGTTCCATCTACGCAAAGACCTTCATAAAACTGTGACCTTTAAAATATGGTGATATTTTAAAGGTCACAGTTTTTGAAGGTCTTATGAAGGGAGTAGCTGGTGTAGGCGTGAAAGGTCAAAGCAAATTTCACAGCTTCAGCGTGGGAGGACAAACTTTGACCTTTTTCTAAATGATAACTAAGAGGTGTGGGTTTATATATGACTAGCTGCGCTCCGCAGTTTCACTCAAAACTCAAATTATTTATTGCAAGTAGGCCAAAATAATGCACTTTTACAAGCAAACACTTAAATCTAAAATAATAAATAAGTGAAATATAATCAACTGAACTAACTGAACGATTATGGTTTGAGTTTGAAAAGGAAATTTCCCTTTCAAGTGGTGATTCATGTCTGAATCTCGCACTGGAAAAGGAAACTATGATTCGCGTAAAGCATAATTATTGTGTACCTAATTATCCCTCGCTTTTCGGTGAAGGAAAACATCGTGAGGAATCCCACATACCTACCTGAGAAATTATTTCAGAGGTGGGTAAGTTACCCACTAATCTGGACCAGGCCCCCGTGGTGGATTATGGCCTAACCCTCCTCACGAAAGTGAGGGGAGACCCGTGCCCAGCAGTGGGACGTTATGGGTTGATGATGATGATGAAGTAATTTTACACGCACAAAATTGACTTTTTTATCGTAGAATAGATTTTTTAAGTTATTGGAGATGTTCAGATACTTGGAGACCAACAGTACTTTCGAAAAGATTTTTGCTTAAGTTTTTGTTTTTGATATTTGGCGCCGAAGCTTCAATAAACGACTAAACAAACTCGCCGATCCATTCACGAATATATGTTTTTATTCTTTGAGCGACGAGCGAGCAAGTCGTTCACCTGATGGTAAGCGCTACGCCTGCCTGCACACCTGTGCACGCCTGTGGTTCTTGTATGAGAATAGCCTGTAAATAAGATAATAAATCTATAATAATACGAGCTACGTCCTGCGGTTTCGCCTGCGTAATTTCAGTTCTCCCGCAAGTGTTCTGCGTTTCCCACGTTAAAACATGCCATACATGTCAACATGTCCACGTCATACACGAAAATAAACAACTGGAGGGTCACCACGTACTTATTCTTATTCCATGCAGTTCATTTTAAGTTCTTAAACTGAACGGCCTAGATTGGCACCACACACTCATAAATGACAAACGTGACGCGATGTCACTCAAAAATAGACTGCAGAGAATGAGAGAGAAAGAGAATGAGATGGAGCTATATAAACTCCCATAAATGCAAACAAATTTTTACAATCTCTTTGGATAAATGTCTCTGGTCGACTTATGAACGCTGAGCGATATTGGTGGTGACAGTTAGCAGGGCAGTTCAGTTAGGACCTTAAACTGGGTGGATTTAACTGTTCGTGGTGAAGGATATTGCGAAAAACCAAAAGTCAAGCCGCGACTTCATACAATTATTGTATGATGTCGCGGCTTGACTTTTGGTTTTTGGACGCGAAGAAAAAATCGCTTTCGCTTTTCCCAACTTTCCCAATTTTCGGGGCAACTTTTCCAATTTTACTCTTTATAAGAAACTTCCTCGGTCTTCAAAGTTTAATTAAAAAAATATTACGATTTTTTTTTCATCAAGTTATGCTGTGACTAAGGGAAATAGGTATTAATTTTTATCTATTATATGTTATTATATACCTACTTAGATATATAAAAGTCAAATGAGTTAAGTAGCACATTTTTTCCTTTCTTCCTTTATTCTTTTATTCTTCAAGATATAGAGAATAACAAAAATTATTGTAAGTAAATAATTAAATTATCTAATCATCATCATCAACCCATAACGTCCCACTGCTGGGCACGGGTCTCTCCTCACGTTCGTGAGGTGGGTTATGCCATAATGCACCACGGAGCCCGGTCCGAATTGGTGGATAACATAGCTACCTCCGAAATAATTCTCGGGTAGGTATGTGGGTTTCCTCACGATGTTTTCCTTCACCGAAAAGCGAGTGATAGTTACGTACATATGTTTTTACAGAAACACATTGGTACGTGCCCGCACTGGAATTCGAAATCACGACCTTCTGATTGGAAGGCGGACGTTGTCCCACTAGGCTACCATCGCTTTAACACATAAATTAATACATAATATTAATATTGTATTTTGCTTTTTTTCGTGGAAAAGCAGCCAGTTGTTTTGGCACTACACCCACCGCACCCACGCCACACCCACTTTTGTTAGATTTTTAAAGTTTGGTTTTAGTTTGATTTTTAATTCGATTTATTTAAATAAAAAAAATGCCATAATCACTATTTTCCTTGCAAACCATTATGTCACCGAAAACTGCTATATCTACTCATATAGAAGCATAAATGAAATCATACGAGAACAAAGGATTTCAGTTTTAAATAACAAACCCTGATTTTATTACAATTAACACTTAAAAATAAACAAAACCATTTTCCAAGCAAAACAAAAACCCAATCAAATTACTATTCCTACATTTAAAATGTACTTAAATAAATTCACAACCTACCACAAAACTGCACGGGCCACCTAAAATCAATGCACAGACGTAAAAAGAAGGGGGGAGTGGTAGGGGGTGACCCAATTCTATCCTATTGACCACCGCCCACGCCCTAGATTCACCCCATGTACCTTTCGACCTTTAAACCGCGCATGCGTGGAAAACAGCCCCAGAACACCACCCCTGAAAATTTCAGTCTTCCTCGGACCTAGCTGGCAACCAGTTCCCAGCGTTTCTCAACATATAAACTCAAATTCTCTTTCATATATGAAAAACATATATAAAACATCAAAATTACGCGGTCACACCCTGTTCATATATAATTTTATCGTCGACCCCCTCAGGCACATACTAATTTGTTTTTCGACCAAAAACATATCGTATAAATAGTGCTAAATATAAATCTATATTTTATTATAATTCAATTTCGGTTTCCGTTCTACGTATCAGCGAATTTATAAGGTCAGTATATTTATATGAAATTTATATGTTTAGAAAGTAGTATGACGTTTACATATAAATTTTACGTTATGCATTTGTCATATAGTGTAATATCTTTATAGATATCTTTCTCTACAATCGTTTAATTTCATTTTAATGCATAAAGTATAGTTTTACTATATATTTTATATTTCGGTGCCAGATATAATATGTTTTTTAAACAAAGAAAATTTTAAAAATTACAGCCGTACCTTGTTTGAATAACTCTCTATCATTGTTGTAATGACAAAGAAAACAGATGGCACTTTTTTTTTTTAATTTTAACTGGCAAATGAATCTGTCAGTGGGATTAACACGTTTCTTTTTCTGTCCACAGAGATTTTAAATAGTTAGCCCCATGTCAAAGCTAACTCTGGACGGCTTTTTTTCCTACTGCAAGCAAATAGCTGATCATATCCAGCTGGTTCGTTCACTTTCAATCCATTTTAGTCGTCATGCGACGCCATCTTGTCGGCCATATTGATTTTCCGCTTGTCGCCATTTTGATTTTTCAAAGTATTTTTTCTTAGTTTAGCAGGTAGGTACTATGACACTGGCTTTTAATTATTTTTTCTATTAAATTAGTGTTTCAGAACCTTTTAACGGTTCAATTAGTAATTCATAAAGAAAGAACGAACTTCTTTCAGTCGCTTTGCATGGTTTGGTACATTATTTTATTTCTTTATAACTATTTAGCTTTAAATTAAGCTTTTTTTAGATTTTATCCGCTAGCTTGACACTAAAATGTAAGCAATTATCCGCCGTTATCTATGTGCTTTTTATTTTTAATATATCAAAGTAAGATTACTACTTATACAGTCTGAAAAAAATCCCTTTTAATATAAAAACAAAATTATAGCCTCATAGTGAGTAGGTAGGTGTCTAAATTAGAAAAATCGATTATTTTTTTCATCTATTCGTCAACATACGTACAATAAATTAATATTTTGAATCAAGTTTCGTTCGATCACAAAATCTAAACCATAGTGCCTATAGGTCCTATAGGTCCTATAGGTACTAAATGGCGTCATTCAAAAGTAATGACCTAATTCCTTTGAGTACGATTGATTTTAACTTGGCGCATGCGTACTGAAGGGTTTCCATCGCTCTCTACCTCGAAGGTTCCAACCCATTCTCTACATACTGTAAAAGTATAACCGTTGTCGGATTACGTAAAACTTTGCTTTGGCAAAGCGATAGCCACCTCCGCGATCAGTCGCAAAATATGAGAAGAATATTTTGTAGTAAGAGGCCTCTTCTGCACGAGACCGCCTGGGGAAGTACCAGATATTCATCCGCCAAGCAGTAGTGTGCCAACATTACTGTGTTCCGGTTTGAAGGGCACTGTTTCCAGCGAAATTACTGGGCATATGAGACTTTAGAGCCGATGTCTTAGGGTAACGAGCGCAGTGCAGTGCTGCGCAAATGCAAAGTTTTAGGTGGCACTGTAACTGTTACGGGCAGTCGTAACGCTTACCACCAGGTGAACGACTTGCTTGTGTCGTTACTAAGACATACAAAATAAAATAAAACCAGTAACAAGTAAAAGTATTACCTATACTTACACGTGATTGCAAGGGTGGATCCAGGACTTTTTCAGGGGGGGGGGGGGGTACAGGGAACAACATTGTGGGGGGAGGGACACAAACAATTCGCAATTCCAGCCATAAATAGACAAGAGTTTCACTCATTTCCTTTCTGTTATTGAAGTTAAACTTCTTTACGCACGCTTTACTTGGGGAGTAAGCTGGGGAATGCGTTACGAAAAATGTGATTGGGCGAGGCAAACAGAAGTTGAGAGGGAGATAAGTTAGTGAAGATAGAAAGAGAAAGAGATTTTTAACAACTCTGATAATTTTATTTGCTTATAAGTATGTACTGTGATGGAATTTATTTATTTATTAACAAAATAGTTGATACGGTATAACCATTTACACCAATTAGCAGGTATAATTACAATGGCAAACTAAAATCATAATCCAAAGAAAAATAAAAATCAAATTAGTGAAAAATATAAAATAAAATAAAAACCAATAAATTATAAATAGAAACAACTAGCATGCATTCATCTCACAGTACTTCAGACATTCTGTCAAAATCACCTGCCATTGGTCCGCAAACAGATCAAATGTTCTGCACAGTACTCAAACCCCCCCCCCCCCCCACTAGATACGCCCTTGCGTGATGGGCTCATTAAAATCATGATAACTTCGGTTAATCTATTGTAACAAAGTCATTGTCCAAACGTAATAGGTACCTAACTATTTATTATTGATGGCGGAATCTAATTCTTTTGTTTGCAACCAAAGTAACGTAACTACGCAATTCAGAACTATTCGATAACGAGTCTGTTCGACTCGAACTCGATCTCGTTATGAATGTCGAAATTTAGAGCCATTCCAGACGAATGATGAATCGATTTCATTTCGAACACGATAACTATAGTTAAAAAATACTACGAGTGCTTATGACCATACAACTGAAGTGAAAATTTAATCAGGGCGAGAAAAATAATACGAATTACAATTAATTTATACACACACCCGTATAATATAACACGTAGGCTGCGGGGCCATTTTTCATGGACTTTCAGCCAGTGCGTATGAGACGTTTCCGGCCTCACAAAGCCCTTCCGGCCTCTGCCCCCGCACCGTGTGAAAGAAAGCAATTTTGATTGACCAGCGAGAATCCACGCATGCGGCTTATTTGACCTCATAATTCAGTGAACGTGTTATATAACTTATTAAATAAAACGCATTGGCATGGCACATACCGTGATTATGTCACTACACTGTATCGAATAAAAAAAAAAACGTTTTCATTTCAAAAGTAATCGGATGGTCGGGCTTCAAACTGTATGACGACAATTTTAATTGGGATTCTAAAAGTTTACCGTTGATTAGATTAATCCTGAATGTCCAAAAGTGTCGGAATTTAATCCTAATCAGACTATACAATTTCGAATTGTTGTCTAAAATGTGTGTTGAAGTTTAAAATGTGTTAAGTCGAATGAAACCACACGGAATAGATCTCTAACGGAGTTATCGAAAGGTTCTGAATTGCCTACTCGGCCCCTACGTAGTTGGCGTAATTAGCGTCTCATGCCTAAGCCAAGTTTTAGTTGACATTTCGTTTTGCACAGGGCGAGAGGATGGCGGGACTGTCTGGACAAGGGACCCCCAAGCTGACCTCTTCCGTCGGGAACCTATACTATGACTGTAAGTATTTAGTTTTATATCTTATTTAATCTGCCCTCGAAGGAGAAAGTCGTGAGTTCAAACCCCAATGCGGGCACGCACCGGTATATTATTCCTGTAAATTTATCATTCGATTTTCGGTGAAGGAAAACACCGTGAGGAAACCCACATACCTATCCGATAATTATTTCAGAGGTAGGTATGTTAGCTAACAATCCGGACCGGGCCCCCGTGGTGGATTATGGCCTAATCCTCCTCACGAAAGTGAGGAGAGACCCGTGCTCAGCAGTGGGACATTATGAGTTGATGATGATGATTTTTCTACATTATTGCTTAGCGAAACACTTTTCCAAGCCATCGTAGGCTAGTTTTAGGGTTCCGTACTATCAAGGAAAAAGGAACCCTATAGGATCAATTTGTTATCTGTCTGTCTGTCTGTAAATTTTCTAGTTTTACTTACTCGTAGGTATTTATTTAGATCCTGCTTTTTAATAAGGATTCCCTGTATCTAGGGAATCAGGAACTACGAGGACCATGGTCCCACAAACACGCAGACTCAGAGCATATACCTGGAGGCATACCATGACGTCTTATAGCGATTCAATTGAAGACCTAAACTGAACTGCGTCGCATAATCATACCGTGACGTCTTATTTTTTATGTTGCTGCAATTTTCAACCCAAACGGGATCCAGTTTAGGTTGAAAATGGCTTATTAGCGACTCAATTTAGGTTGCTGCCATTTTCAACCTAAATTGTATCCTGTTTAAGTTGAAAATGGCAGCAACATAAAAAATAAGACGTCACGGTACGATTATGCGACGCGGTTCAGTTAAGGTCTTCAATTGAATCGCTATAAGATGTCATGGCAGGCCTCCTGTGGTTCACACTAATCTTTGCTCTGTGTATAGCTTTGAAGAAATTGGCTTTAATTAATTATTATATGGTTTAAACTTTTAAACCACATCTACCGTGACTTGTGTGTTCGCCATGAAAAGGCTCTAATTAACCACTCCTGTCTCAGATTCCCAGTAATTAATCAGAGCTACAATGGTTTCTAATGTCATTAGGGAAGATTAATTATTTTGTAATTCAAATTGGGGTTTCAATATGTGCGACTCAATGGCTTAATTTATGACTTCATAGAAATCTATTCAGATGTTATTTTGTGAGAAATTTTCAAAAGGGAGTTTTCGATGTGAAGCCTTAAATGGGACGTGTTTTACCCTCAAACTGGTAGAAGTGGGAGGCCTCTTCTGCAAGAGACCACCTGGGGAAGTACCACACCTTTGCCAGGTATTCATCCGCCATGCAGTAGTGTGCAAACATTACTGTGTTCCGGTTTGAATGGCATTGTGTCCAGTGAAATTACCATATGAGACTTTAGAGCCGATGTCTCACGATTATGCAATGCAGTGTTCTGGGCGGTGCTGTGACTGTTATGGGCAGGCGTAGCGCTTACCATCAGTTGGACGATTTGCTCGTCTCGTCACTCAGTCAAATAAAAAAAATACTTGTGTTTCTTTGTGTGTAAGACACGCCTTTCCCCCGTTGGAGTAGGCAGAGACTACATCATTCCACACGCTACGACCCTGAAACACCTCTTTCGCTTCTTCCACTTTCACGAGTCCCTTCACACATGCTCGCTGGTTATGGGTACTTCTGACTTGTCCTTTCTTTAGTACGTCCTCGATTAGATCGCGGTACGTTCCCCTACGTCGAGCTCTACCGGCTGGCCCATTCATACTAGATCCTTAAATGTGTTTCGGCCATCTTCCTTCATCCATCCTCTGCAGATATCCAAACCATCTAAGCATCCCTTTCTCTATTGTCAGTACATCTTCTACCATTCCACATCGTTCCTTTATGATCATCATCATCATCAACAACCCATTACGTCCCACTGCTGGGCACGGGTCTCCCCTCACTTTCGTGAGGAGGATTAGGCCATAATCCTCGACGGGGGCCAGATCCGGATTGATGGATCACATAGCTACCTCCGAAATAATTCTCGGGTAGGTATGTGGGTTTCCTCACGATGTTTTCCTTCACCGAAAAGCGAGTGATAATTACGTACATATGTTTTACAAGAAACACATTGGTACGTGCCTGCACTGGGATTTGAACTCACGACCTTCTGCTTGGAAGGCGGACGTTCTCCCACTAGGCTACCACCGCTTCCTCATTCCTATCCTTTATCATGCTGTTCTCTAATTCTTAACATCACACCTTATCAATGTGTCTAAAAAGTTAGAAGCGAACATCTAAAATCAATCAGGCACCCTTAAGCCGATCATTAAAAGGGGATGTAATCCGCGCCCCCACGGAGGGCGGATTAGTGTAGCAGGAAGTGGCATTCCGTGTTTTAGCTAATTGATAGCGCTTACTATCAAGTTGGGTCTCTTTTGGTTGGCGGTTTTAGAGGACTTTTTATTAACATGCGGAAATATTTCGTATGTCTAAAAGAACATATTTTGTTTTATGTCGTTTTATAAAGGCTGTAAATACTAATTATATATTTTATTCCCAATTATATATTTTTTATTATAATAATAATTTATTCAGTGAGTTATTGATTTATAAAACCAACAAATTCGTTTTTAGTTTTTTTTTTTTGACTGACGAGACAAGCAAGTCGTTTACCCAATGGTAAGCGCTACGCCTGCCCGTAACAGTCACAGGACCACCCAGAACCCTGCATTGCATAATCCTGCTGCGTTCGTCATTTGGATGTACACCGACCTAGAACGACTCTTGGCCTCTGTTAACACTGGACCACTGGCCAGACTGGAGATGGCGCAAGACACCGAAATAGCGGCTCTTAAAATCGGAATTTCAAAAGAAATAATTTAAAAAAAAAACAATTAAAAGCCCCCATAAACTAAGTAACTAACTTGTTATGAGCAGGCGGTAGCGCTGACCATCAGGTGAATAAAAAACACGAACAAACAGAAACACAAATTCGCAAAAAAAAAATGTGCTGGGACAATCATAGTAGAAGTAAATCTTCAACTACAAACTTATTTCTAAAAATATATTTCAAATCACATTTTCATAAAAAAAAATAAAAAATATACGAAACCTAACTCTCTCTCTTTCTATCTTCACTAACTTATATCTCCCTCTCAACTTCCGTTCGCCTCGCCCGATCACATTTTTCGTAACGCATTCACCAGCTTACTCACCAAGTCAAGCGTGCGTAAAGAAGTTTCACTTCAAAAAAAACAAATCAATAAAGTCACATATTTGCTTTCAGTTCAATATTCTAAAATATCTTTATTGCGTAGTGAGAGGGTAACCCTCCACCGCCGCCGTGGGTCATAAATACCCATAGACGCGGCGACTGGAGCCCGCCCGGTGGGTAACTTAAGCCAGCTCGTAATGACTTACGGCTTAAAAATCTATTCTGCAGACAGATTTATTTGTTTATAGAGTCACTAGCTGTTGACCGCGACTTCGCCTACGTGGAAAAAGACACTGCGTTTTTAAAAAGGTTAAAGGTTAAAGGTTTTTAAAGGGGTGACGGGTTTAGGAACGACACGTGAAATGGTTACTTCCCATTGTCCCCGTTCCCGAATCTACGTAACGGGGACAAACGGAAAGATCACAATCACGTCCCGCTGTCCCCGTGATGGGGAAAACGGGAATACACCCAGGATTCGCTACAGAAGCGACTGCAACGCGAATTTCTTTTTTGTAGCTCAGAAACTAATCAAACTATAATATCTAGTCCAAATGTTTAAAAACAAAACAAAATTAAAATACGGGAACAAGAAAACCTTGGAGCGAGGCTAGTTACAAAGCAGACTGCAGTAACCCTCCAACGCTCCGGCTGGCCGTAAATACCCATAGTAGAGACAAGATGATCCTCCAGGTAATTACTGAGGGTTGGATCCTTCATTTGTGAGGATCTTCGCGCGGCTTCTGAGGATAGACTGGGGTTTGATAAATTGCTAATTGTTTCGAATAATTTTATTCTTATTTTTTAACTAAAACTTCTTTACGCACGCTTGACTAGGGGGTAAACTGGTGAATGCGTTACGAAAAATGTGATCGGGTGAGGCGAACGGAACTTGAGAGGGAGATATAGGTTAGTCAAGATAGAAATAGAGACAGTTACGTTTCGTATATTTTTTAAAATATTTTTTATATTGTGATATGTTAATTTAAAATATATTTTTTTTGTTACTTCCATGTATTTTTTTTTTATTTGACTGAATGACGAGACGAGCAAGTCGTTAACCTGATGGTAATCGCTACGCCTGCCCATTGCAGTCACAGCACCACCCAGAACACTGTATTGCATAATCGTGCGCGGCACTGCACTGCGCTCGTCATCCTGAGACATCGGCTCGAGAGTGGAAAAACTGGAGTAGAAAATAAAATGTAATTTAAATCTAAAAGTATTACGTCACAGCCACGCGAAATTTAAAAAAAAGAAATAACAGACCCTTACCATCGAAATAGATAAAACCATTCAATCTCCCCTCAATCCCATAATCCCACACTCTATCAATCCTCCCGACTGCTCCAACGTCCTCAGCCGTTGCTTAATGCTTGGAAAAATGGACTGACAGTGAATATGGGGTAATAGATGGGGGTTGTAATGGGGATGAAATTGGAGATTGTCTTTTGTTTTATGAGGTCTCGTCTGGAGTGCGATGACGAAGGGGAACTCATTATACAAATTAAAAAGAAAATTCTTTATTTGTGGCCCTTAAGGTTGTTAGTTTGAATCTTGACATCTGCCTTTAAAAATTACTAAATTCAAATAAAAATAGCTTGTTAATAAATACTAAAACATTACTCAAACAATTTTTATGAAATTCATATGACACAGACCTATGTTTTGCATTAATTAAATATCTATCAAAATAAGCTCAGAATTTCCGAAAAATGAGGTTACACCTAAAATACCATCGAGTTGGTAACCTTCTTTTATTTTAATGTGGCTAAAATGTATGAAACTCTCGTATTCCTTGGATCGTCCACCGATATACCGTCACTGCATTGTTTTTTTTTATTTAACTGAGTGACGGAGACGATCAAATAGTTCACCTGATGGTAAGCGCTACGTATGCCCATAACAGTTACAGTGCCACCAGAACTGTGCATTGCATAATCCTGCGTGACACTACTGCGCTCGTCACCCTGAGACATCGGCTCTAAAGTCTCATATGCCCAGTAATGTCGCTGGAAACAGTGCCCTTCGAACCGGAACACAGTAATGTTTGCGCACTACTGATTGGCGGATGAGTATCTGGCAAAGCAGGCTTGGTAATTAATTACCTTTAGATGTTAGATTGTTCTTACAGAAGAGAAACTAGTGACCATGACTTCAACTGACGAAAAGTAAAAATGTAAACTTTTTTACATAAGTTATTTATTATTTCCAGAAAAAAAAAACATTGTCTTTTGCTGTCAAAGTTATTTTCATACTCGTTATTTTCAAATAAACATCATTATTTTCACACAAAAGCCGATATTTTCATTACGAAAACACAACATTGCCGGCATTCATAATACAGAGGGTCACAGACTATCGCAACTGCACATTATCTGCAATTGTGCCGCCAAGGAATTTTTAATTAAAATCCCGACGAGCGCTAACCTTAAACTGCAGCTGCGTTATTTGTTTGTTTGTTTGTTATGCCGCGGAAGCTGGATGTAGGGTTGGCAATTTATGAAGTAATACTTCTTTACGCACGCTTGACTTGGGATTCTTGGGAAGTAGGCTGGTGAATGCGTTATGAAAAATGTGATCGGGTGCGGCGAACGGAAGTTGAGAGGGATATATAAGTTAGTGAAGATAGAAATAGAGAGAGAGTTGCGTTTTGTATATTTTTTAAAATATCATTTTAGATTATTTTTTTATAATAGCTTTTATAGACTTACTACTATAGAAAACAAATAACTACTGCTTAAAACAGAGGTTTTAAAGCTATTAGATATTTGCAGTGCTACGAGGGCTGAGAAACCTCGTCCTTTTTTGAAGTCAGTTAAAATTTAACCAGCCAGTGTTTCAAAAAAAATTAATCGATATAATTATATCATCAATATATTCTAGCCTATTATATCTATTCACAAAACAATCTCGCGTCTGCCAACCCTAGCTTAAGCCCTCGCGCGGCGATGTGTAACAAATCGTCTGGAGAGCTTGTCTGTAAGTGAAATTCCGACGAGGGGCGCCTCCGACCCGCGCCAGCGGCGGAGGGTTACACAAATGTTCCCCTGGAATTTGAGACGATTTTAATTTCTACGTCAAAATAAGGAATGTCTATTTCTTTTCACACAGCTCTGTAGTTATTAAAGTGGCTGTAGAGGGAGCTCGGAGCTAGGGTCACCATGTATATTACACATACAATTCACACGTAAGCCCACTCGTCCCACTGCTGGGCACGGTTCTCCCCTCACTTTCGTGAGGAGGGTTAGCCAATAATCCACCAATGGGGATCCACCATTGGTGGATCACATACCGAAATCATTGTCGGTTAGGTTTCCTCGACTTCACTTTTGTGAAGTATCCCATGCAAAGACAAAAATAAGAATAAGTCAAACTTGATCCACTAAAGTAATGAGTTATCGACTATGGTTTGAGTTAGAAAAAGGACATTTTCCTTTCAAGTGGCGACTAATGCTGAAGTGGTTAACTCAGGTACAGTAGCCATCAAAGATAGACGGAGTGGAGCACTCCTCACCACTCCTGTCAACGGGATGGGGTCCTCCCATGAGGACCAACGCCGTCGGGGCCGCGGAAGTCCACTCTCGCACCCGTAGCCCCGACAACAAAGGCGTCCCGGTGGAACGCCCTGGGGTTTAGTGGGTATACCCGTCAGACTAGCTGGCGGTGGAGTCCCACATAACCACCCGGCCCTCACTCGGGTCTGGTGGTATGCGTAATGCATTCCCCAGGTAAAAAAAAAGTTACAGAAGACATTACAACAAGTAATTTCAAACTAAACACTAAAATCTCTCTAAAAAGGAAACGCCCCAAAATGTACAATCATCGACAATCGGCTTATGACATCAAAAACATAAGTTCACACCTCGCTTTCCCACTGTCTGTCTGTTTGTCTGTCACCGTTTCAACACATTTTCAATCTTATCACAAACGGTCTAAGATTCAAAATAGATCAAAACAACTGACCAGTTCCATAAGACCCCTGAACTTTGCCATTCACTGAAGTCAGAAGTGTGGTATAGAAAAGGTCTAGTGATTCTGGTGTAGTAACATCAGGGTTGTGATATAATGTTTGACAAATACAGAAAAGATTTTGACACTATTTGCTAGGGGTGTCACTTGAATGGTGCAAGCGGGAGCTTCCTTGAGTGGCGTTTTGATAAATAGGTCCATAAGATTCTTAAAACGTCCGCTACACCCCTAGCTAAGATTCCCTGTACCTATCTAGGGAATCAAGAGCTACGAGGACCATTCTCCCACAAATACAAAAGGCAAATACATATCTATCTATCTATCTATTCAGCCCGTATCCACCCACTGCTGGGTATAGGCCTCCTCTGTTTCACGCCATTTGTTCCGGTCCTGTGCCAGTCTCATCCATTCAATCCCGACGTGCTTGGCGATATCATCCGACCATCGGGCTGGTGGTCTGCCTCGCAGGCGTTGCGCTCCTCTTGGCCACCATTCCGTTTTTACCTTCGTCCATCTTTGGTCATCCCGCCTTGCCAAGTGTCCTGCCCATCTCCACTTAAGCCTTGCTATCCGTATGCCTACATCTTCAACTTTAGTGCGACGTCGAATTTCGACGTTTGGAATACGGTCAAATACATATAGTTCACATAAAACTAAATAATTGCCGCGGGAATTGAACCAAGGACCTCACCCATTACAGTCGGCTGATCATTATCATACACCGCGGAGGCCATCAGTATGAAATGGTGTGTTAAAAAAAAACTGAACGTGTGCTGGGACACATAGGACAAGTAAAACTTCAACAAAAAAATATTTCCAAAAAAAATTTTTTTTTTTTCATAAAATGTTTTTTATAAAATATACGAAACGTAACTCTCTCTTTCTATCTTCACTACCATATATCTCGCTCTGAACTTCCGTTCGCCTCGCCCGATCACATTTTTCGTAACGCATTCACCAGATTACTCCCCAATTCAGGCGTGCGTAAAGGTTTACTTCAAAAACAAAAAAAAAACAAAATGTGTGTGTTCAAAACGTCTTTACCCGTTTCTCAAGCTATTCACAATTAAGTTTAGCTTTAACTGGCTCACTTAATAGCTAATTTCAATTTAAATTGTAATATTAAAATTTTTGTACGCCATTCTTTCCAATGTCCATCAAACTGCAAACGTCAAACCCACGCGGCGTTTGACAGCGCATAGATAATATGAACTTCGAATGTCACGGATTACGTCACCCGGCGCGTGGGGCATATGGCGCCCGCGCGAGCATCGGAGGGTTAAATTTTCCAGAGTGAATTCCGTTGTATCAGATTATGTAGTCTGTGGTAACAGACCGGAGGTTCCCACGGATTTTGAGTGCTTTTAGGTAAAAACATAAACTGTAGTAGGGTAAATAGGTATTTAGATTGTTAGGTTGCCGCATAAGGTTTTTTTTTATTTATCCAACTGACGAGACGAGCAAGTCGTTCACCTGATGGTAAGCGCTACGCCTGCCTATAACATTTACAGTGCCAATACAGATACACTCATAAAATCTCATGGAAGGCAACGTTACGCACCCTTCAGAAATATTTTCAATTCTACCTCCAATTTTCCAAACAAAAACAAAATTGTTCTCATCTAAAAATATCATCAAGCCTCGCCTTTGTAGTGCAGTGCAATGAGTTCGAAACCCATTCTTCTGTCAAAAGGGCAAGCAATCCTTCAACGAGACAAAACTCACTGATCAACGAACAAAGGCGGATTTTCAACAATAGAAAGCGCATGGTGCTGTTGGGAGGTTTAACTTTACGGAATTTTAAATTCTATTTCAAGGTCGATAACGTTGAGAACGAGTGTTGGCGGTAAACTGAAATTGTGACTTTGTATTTTTTTCTTAAACTTGTGTTTCTTCTTTAATGTTTGATTTAATGTTTAATGTTTGATTCTCTTGAATAGGATAGAATACAAACATACAAACTTTCAACCCGTATTTCAAACCCTTACAATGCTTTTTTCGCATTAAAAAGTACCCTATGTCCTTTCCTAGACTCTAGACTATTTCTGTACTAAATTTCATTTCAATCGGTTCAGTAGTTTAGGCGTGAAAGAGCAACAGACAGACAGACAGAGTTACTTTCGCATTTATAATATAAAACATAAGTAGGGAAGTAGTAATTTTTGTCATCTCTAACGTTATTTCTTCTTTAACAAGTCTGTCATCCTCTCTTTGTTCCAGCGATCCTCCCCTACCGCGAGGACTCGAACGCTCAAACCCGCGAGTTCCTCGCGCGAGTGGTCGACGTGCTCCTGGATTATGTGCAGCAGGTCAACGACCGGAATGAGAAGGTAATTCACTGTTCATGTCAACATCCTCCCCCGGCTTGAAAGCGCTTGTCAACATCTCTGGCTTTAAATGTTTATAGAAGATTGACTGCTAAAGAAAACTATATTGTACGGCGTAGTTCATAGTCGATAATTGACCAGAGCAAGTGAGGGGAGACCCGTGCTGATGACCTGACCTGATCTGGGCCCTCACCACGAACAGTTAAATCCATCCAGTTTAAGGCCTTAAACTGAACTGCCCTGCTAACTGTCACCACCAATATCGCTCAGCGTTCATAAGTCGACCAAAGACATTTATCCAAAGAGATCGGAACAATTTAGTCTGCATTTATGGGAGTTTGTATAGCTCCATCGCATTCTCTTTCTCTCTCATTCTCTGCAGTCTGTTTTTGAGTGACGTCACGTCACGTTCGTCATTTATGAGTGTGTGGTGCCAATCTAGGCTGTTCAGTTTAAGGCCGTAAAATGAACTGCATGGAATAAGGATAAGTACGTGGTGACCCCCCAGAGTATTATTAACGACACTGAAAGATTTTAAAAAACGCATCAGCTGACAAACAACGCTGAATGAAATGTCACTGAACAAAATAAATGTTGTTCAGTTAACCTGCCTTAAGAAACTCAAAACTTGAATAGTTAAAAATTGCAAGTAAGCAATAATATCATAGTACAAAATAGAAAAAGTGGGAAACAAAATCAATGAGTAACTTGTTACTATTGGCGGTAGAGCAAAGAAGTTGCCCTTTCAAGTGGTGATTCATGGCTGAATCTCGCACGGAAAAAAAAACTCTATTAACTCTACCAGTGCTTCAGAAATAGAAGAAAAGATAGCACCCAGAAACTCGAAGAGTGAAACAGCTAATAGATGGCGCTATAACCAAATATGTTTCATCAATGACATATCCTTTGCCCATAGATTCTGGACTTCAAAATGCCGGAGGAGATGCAGAAGATCCTGGACCTAGAGATTCGTGACGAGCCTCTCCCGCTCAAGCAGCTGCTAGAAGACTGCAAGATTACGCTCAAATACCAGGTCAAGACCGGTGAGTACATTACAATACTATCAATCATCATCATCAACCACCCATATTCTCCAGTGGGAGAATTGCTCAGCAGTGGCTGAGCCCGGGTCTCCCCTCGCTTTCGTGAGGAGGGAAGGCCATAATCCACCACGGGGGCCCAGTCCGGATTGGTCGATAACATACCTACCTACGAAATAATTCTCGGGAAGGTAGGTCTCAGGTTTCCTCATGATGTTTTCTTTTGCCGAAAAACGAGTGATAATTACGCACATATGCTTTTATAGAAACACGCTAGGTTACCACCACCTTTCCTAATTAGAGGAAGGACATTATAAGTATTCCTGCCAGAAAGTGTAGTGCGAGGCCTCTTCTGCAAGAGACCGCTTGGGGAAGCACCACCTTTGCCAGATATTTATCAGCCAAGCAGTAGTGTGCAATCATTACCGTGTTCCGGTTTGAAGGGCATTGTTTCCAGCGAAATTACTGGGCATATGAGAGTTTAGAGCCGATGTCTTGAGGTGACGAGCGCAGTGCAGTGCCATAATGGATACTTCTGGGCTGCACTTTACCTGTTATGGGCAGACGTGGCTTATCATCAGGTGAACGTCTTGCTTGTTTCAAGGGCAGTGATTCCAGCGAAATTACTGGGCATATGAGCCTTTTGCCGATGTCTCAGAGTGACGAGCGCAGCGCAGTGCCGCGCAGGATTATGCTGCAGGGTTTTGGATGGTGCTGTGACTGTTATGGGCAGGCGTGACGACTTGCGCGTCCCGTCTCTCAATCTAAAAAAAAAATAAACCGATCTTATTCCTCGTCTACAGCCGCTGTCCTGTTCCGCTCTACGAAGTGTAAATATGGGGCATCATTCCACGCCATTGCTACATGTAATTGAATTGTTTGATGCGGGGTTATTTGTACCGAGGGGTGGCTGTGAGTGTGGTTGGCTCAGTGGGTAAATGCGATGCGAGGGTTGTCAGTTCGATTACCGCTGACTAGGATTCATAAAAAATGATTTATTGAACAAACTTACTATTTTAGCCTAGTGGGAGAACGTCTGCATTCCAAGGAGAAGGTAGAGAGTTCAAATCCCAGTCCGGGCACGTACCAAACCACGTGTCTTGTAAAACGTATGTACGTAATTATCACTCGCTTTTCGGTGAAGGAAGACATCGTGAGGAAACCTACATACCTACCCGAGTATTATTTCGGAGGTAGGTATGTTATCTATCAATCTGGACCGGCCCCCCGTGGTGGATTATGGCCTAACCCTCCTCACGAATGTGACACCCGTGCTCAGCAGTAGGATGATATGGGTTAACGATGATAATGATGAAGAAAAATTCAATAAAATTATGAAGTTTTAGAATGCACCTTTTTGACGTAAAAATTACGGACAAACCGCTTGAACAATGTTTTAGAAGGAGTCTAACTGATTTCTTACAATTTAAATAATTTAAAGGAAGTCACAGAGCATCCTGCAGTTCTGTAGGGTGGAAATCATGCCATCAAACGCAGCTGTCGGACAAGCGATTAGCACGGCTCGCCGGGCGCGCGCGCGTCAAATGTCGCGGATGATTGTAGACTACCCTCACAGAGAGAGAAGGGGTGCCTAGATGAGAGATTAGAAGTGACGTCGTTTAAAAGTCTGGAGGAGTTTAAACGAGAAACTGAAAAACGTGAAGAAGTTGTTTTATATTTTTGAAGTAAAACTTCTTTATGCACGCTTGACTTGGGGAGCAAGGTAGGGAATGCGTTATGAAAAGTGTGATCGGGCGAGGCGAACGGAAGTTGAGAGGGAAGTAAGTGAAGATAGTAAGAGAGAGAGTTACGTTTCGTATATTTTTTAATATATCTTTGTTGGATTTTTTTAAAATAAATTATTTTTTTGTTGATGTTTTACTTCTGCTGTGTCCCGGCATACATTTCGGGTTTTTTTCTCAAAATTGCGTTTCTTTGTGTGTTAATATTCGCTTATGGCGGGGAATTTAAATTTCAATAAGTTTTTTCTTTTTTGGTATTAGACCGAGTAACGAAAGGGTTACGAGGGCAGTGCAGTGCCGCCCAAGATTATGCACTGAAAAGTGCTGAGTGGCGCTGGCACTGTTATAGGCTGGTTTAGCACTTACCATCAGGTGGACGACTTGCTCGTCTCATAACTAAGTAAAATAAAAATAAAATATCAACACGATGACAGTGGCACTTTGGGAGTCTATCAGATCTTCGTGCAACTCGTGTGGTTAGTTATTGGAACTCTTAAATCCCGCACTTACACTTTGCCCCTAAAAACCATAAAAACAATAAATAAAATGCAAAGTCCGTATTAAAATCCCAGTTGATTTACACAACAGGCGGTGGCCCTAATGACACGCGAATCGCGGGATTAGGACCGCGCTATGGTGACCATGAGGGTACGGCAATGCCGGATATATATAGATACTAGCTGCGCCCGCAGATTCACGCGTGTAGTTCCCGTTTCGTCCCACGGGAACACACTATTGGGATAAAAAGTACCCTATTACTCAATCCTGGTTATAAACTATCTGCGTTCCAAATTTCATTCGAATCCATTCAGTAGCTTTTGCGTGAAAGAGGAACAAACATCCATCCATTCTCACAAACTTTCGCATTTATAATATTAGTAGGATTTATCCGCCAAGCAGTAGTGTGCAAACATTACTGTGTTCCGGTTAGAATGACACTGTTTCTAGCGAAATTACTGGGCGTATGAGACTTTAGAGCCGATGTGTAAGAGTAAGGAGCGCAGTGCAGCGCCGCGCAATATTATGCAATGCAAAGTTCTGGGTGGCACTGTAACTTTTATGGGCAGGCGTAGAACTTACCATCAAGTGAACGGCTTGGTAATCTCGTCACGCATTCAATTAAAAAAAACACAGGATTTCAGATACTAAACAAAATATCCTCCGAACCCAATAAATCCTAGCCACCCACCCCATCCTATTAAACCTGCCCCACACCCCACATTAACATAGTTTGATGGATCATCCCCCGTCCGCTATTCAGATCTGTTATGGATTGATTTTATAGAGAGTGGGGTTTACCAGCTTTGGAGATAATGGAGTCTGTGATGTGGAGAAATACGCATTTCCTTGTAGAATTTAGTAGCAACTTTCTATAGTGGTAGGCCAGTACTCCAGGCGTCCATCTTTTTTTTATTGAAGTTATTCGACAGAGGGACGAGACGAGCTAGTCGTTCAACTGATGGTAATCGCCATGCCTGCCCATAACAGCTACAGTGCCACCCAGAATCTATTGCAGCACTGTACTGCGCTCGTTACTGTGAGAATTCGGCTCTAAAGCCTCATAAGCCTAGTAATTTCGCTGGAAACAGTGCCCTTCAAACCGGAACACAATAATGTTGACACACTACTGCTTGACGGATGAATATTTGGCAAAAGTGTGGTATTTCCCCAGGCGGTCTCTTGCAGAAGAGGCCTCCCACTAGTAAAATCTCTTTTTGATACAATGGAAAAAAAAAAACAGATTAAGAATTTTTACAGGTTCGTTTAGAATCCAATTCTCGAATTAGTGTGAACTGTGTTTCCGGAGCCAGTGGGTTGGTATCGAGATCACGTTTTCATAAATTCAATCCACACTGAACTCAATTTCAATGCCGCTAACTGGGTTACGTGGTTGAATCCCGCAATCAACTGAATGGCTTCGTCAGTGCTAAGCAAACTGGGACATGTCCTGAATATTGGGCGTATTGTGGTCGCTCTTGTGGGAATTGAGTTACTTATTACGTATTGTCATAACTTATTAGTGGGAGGCCTCTTCTGCAAGAGACCGCCTGGGGAAGTACCACACTATTGCTAGATATTCATCCGCCAAGCAGTAGTGTGCAAACATTACTGTGTTCCGATTTGAAGGGCAATTTCTAGCGAAATTACTGGGCGCGGTGCAGTGCCATTATGGATAGTTCTGGGCGGCACTTTAGCTGTAGGCAGGCGTGGCGCTTATCATCAGGTGAACGACATGCTCGTCTTGTTAATTATAGTAATATAAAAAAAGGAACCCATAAAGTGATGAGACAAGCTAGACGTTCACCTGATGGTAAGCGCTACGCCTACCCATAACAGTCACAGCACCACCCAGAACACTGCATTACCTGAGACATCGGCTCTAAAGTCTCACATTCTTAGTAATTTCGCTGGAAACAATGCCCTTCAAACCGGAACGCCGTATTGTATGCACACTACTGCTTGGCGGATGAATAACTGAAATAAATTATCGACAATACACCACAAAACAAAATCGCACATTGCAAAGTGTTCTGCAATCTCACACCACAATCTCACGGCGTTATCGACACACCACTCGACGCCCTGTTTCTGACACCCATTGTAGGGTGTCTCAAGGGACGAGGGTAAGTGCGCTTACCATCAAGGGTTGTGTAGATAAACATTCTATGATGTTTATGACGTGAATGATGCGTCTTTTTGTTAAAATGATAGTTAACTTAAGGGGGGGCATTGTTGAAATTAATCGTAAAGAAACTAGCATGATAGTTATTAACCAAAGAAAATTAAAAAACGGCCAAAAGAGCAATATTTAAAGCAAAAACGTTTTGCGGTTTAACACAGTTATTTTTTTTTTATTTGGCTTTTTTGATATTGACCAATTTATTAAGTTTAAAAAACGAAATGTTTGCCGGGACACATAGTAGAAGTAAACCTTTAACAAAAAACATATCAAAAACAAAAAAATAATAATAATAATGATATTAAAAAAATATACGAATGTAACTCTTTCTATCTTCACTAACTTATATTTCCCTTTCCACTTCCTATCGCCTCGCCCGATCACACTTTTCGTAACGCATCCACCGGCGTACTCCCCAAGTCATGCGCGCGTAAAGAAGTTTTACTTCAATAATAATTGTTGTGTACAACACAACAATATTTGTTTTGAAAAAAAAAATCTTTTTATTTTTCTGATATTCAAACCAGACAAAGGCCCTCCACCGACTATTACCAACTTTTCAAACCTAAACACTCCCCAGAGGACCAAAGGGGCACTCTTTTATGTCATCCCCATTTTTATCTATTATAATGAAATATGCTTTTTTTATCTGTGGCCCGCCCTGTTGCCAGAACATTATTTTCTGATAACGCGGGCTTATTTCCGGTTTTGTGGGGGTAGATAGCGAGAGAGAGTCATAAAGTTTTGGTATTATGGAATGTCTTCTAGTATACTCACTCACTCGGTTTCCGGTGAAGGAAAACATCGCGAGGAAACCCACATACCTACCCGAGAATTGTTTCAGAGGTAGGTATGTTATCCACCAATCCGGAGCGGGGCCCGTGGTGGATTACGGCCTAGCACTCCTCACGAAAGTTAGAGGAGACCCGTGCCCAGCAGTGGGACGATATGGGTTGTTAAAGATAGATAGATAAACTCTTTATTGAAACAGCACAGAACGAAGAAAACTTAAAAACTAAAACAAAACAATTAGTGTCACAATGGGCGGTCCTATCGCTGAGAGCGATCTCTTCCAAACAACCATGCCTAGACAGGAGCAACAAAAAAAGATGGGACGGTGGTTCTACTAAACTAATCAGTAACTGATTATGGTTTGAGTTGGAAAAAGGAAATTTCCCTTTCAAGTGCTGACTCATGCCTGAATCTCGCACAGGAAAAGGAAAACTCCATTAACTCTACCAGTGCTTCGGAAAATGACTCGATTTTGAAATAATGCCAGTTGTGCCTTTTTCCCTAATGTTTGCATAATACTGCTTGGTGGATTTTACTAGATACCGTGTATTCCAAAAATATAGGCAAATTGAAAACCTCTTCCGTTTCAAGTAGGATAAGAGCTACATTTCGCTGATAAAAAGTGGCTATTGGTAAACCCTACATTGCGGCAATCCTTATCTTTAGACACTTTATACCCATGGGATGGTTTAGCTGGTAGGGCTGGACGTCCTAGTTTATGCCGGATTGGCTGTTTTTGTCGGATAAATATGGAAGGTAATTTGGATAAATGTTCACCGTTGTGAAGTATTGTTTTATGGAAAGGGTATTTGGCTAACACCACATAAAAAGGAAATTTCATTAGTTTAGTTGATCATATTTGATTTATTTTATTATTTTTCTCTATGTATTTGAGACTTATGTCTTTGACTTAATATCTAAACTTAATATGTCACAAGTACCTATATTTAATTTTTCTTTGTTGATAATTTGTTTTTTTTTAGTTTTTAATAAGGCATATGTTGATTTTAATTAAATTGAGTTTTGTAAATGTTGAAAGTCTTTGATATAAGCATTACAGTTACAATATATGTACCTATGTTGTTCAGCGTAGTTCTCATATTTGCATGTTTGAGCCAATTACTGGGTATATTTTCTTAAATTTGCATATTTGGAGCAGAATTTGCTGGCGCTAAGTTACAAAGTATGATCGAAGGCGGTTAATACAAATACGAATAAACATTAGACAAATACGCTATATAAGAATGTTGTCCAAACATCCGGACAAATCTTCCGGCCAAAATAGCCTTAATTTGTGCTATCTCTAGTCCATTGCATCGTCCCCAGGGGCGGTTTATCTCGCTCCGCAGATGTTCCCTCGTGTAGGGGTAGGGGGTGTGTAAACAATATTAAATCAAAGCTACCCGGGGGATGCAAATTAGCACTTTTTGTCATTGTAATGCGGTGGGAGTTGATATTTTTTTTTTATTTTTAAGTGAATTGGATGTGGGTTTAAAAGCGTTAGATTTAATTTAGTAGAAAATGAAGTAATTGCTTTGTGTCATCTCTACTATTTTCAAGATTTGATGGTTTGTAGTGCTATAAGCTGTGGTAGCGTAGTGGGAGAACGTCCGCCTTCCAATCAGAACGTCGTGAGTTCATGCTAAGTTGTGCGTGGCGCTGGAACTATTATGGGCAGAAGTAGCACTTACGTCACGCGCTTACGCCATCAGAACGTCTAGTTCGTCACGTTATTTAATAAAATAAAAAAAAAAATACTAAATTCTCAAATACCATTTTTTTTTTATTTGACTGTGTGACGAGACTAGCAAGTCGTCCACCTGATGGTAAGCGCTACGCCCACCCATAACAGTTAAAGTGCCACTCAGAAAATTGAATTGCATAATCCTGCGCGGCACTGCACTGCGCTCGTCACCCTGAGGCATCGGCTCTAAAGTCTCATATGCCCAGTAATTTTACTTCGCCATTTTTAAAAATATCTTTTGAAGCGCTCCCTACTCCAGTGACCCCGCAAAACTGTTTAATCCCGCATTACTGCGCACCTGCCCGCCTTACTATGAGATATTCTGCGCCGCGCCCCATCTGTGGAGGATTATATTAAACTCCATTTGACGTATTGATATTAGTGGCAACACTGGGATGGAGTGCAGGGGCTTGGAGACTGTTTTGTTATGGGAAATTTGTTTGTTTGGCGATATTAAGTTTGTTTATTTTTATTTTTTTATTACGTAATTAATCATTATTCAAATCATTTTTCTTAAATCTTTTCAGATAATGCTTTTCTTTTTCTGTGAATTTTGTTAGTTTTTGAACTGACTTCAAAACATCAGAGGTTTAGTCAATTTTTATTTTGATAATGTTTGTTACCTCTGAACTCCGTCGTTTATCAACTCATTTGGATTTTTAGGTTGGTCTCATAGAAGTTTTATCAAAATTGATTAGTTAATTAGTTCATTAGTTTGCCTTTTAAATCAAAATTCCCACTGGTCTCCCAACGTCCCAAAAAAACGTCCCACTGCTGGGTACGGGTCTCCCCTCACTTTCGTGAGGAGGATTATGCCATAATCCACCACGGGGACCAGATCCGGATTGGTGGATCACATACCTACCTCCGAAATAATTCTCGGGTAGGTTTCCTCACGATGTTTTCCTTCACCGAAAAGCGAGTAATAATTACGTACATATGTTTTACAAGAAACACATTGGTACGAGCCTGCACTGGGATCTGAACTCACGACCTTCTGTTTGGAAGGCGGACGTTCTTCCACTAGGCTACCACTGCTTACCAGAAGACTATATCAAGAACAATTCAATAAAACCTGGATTTCATACAGCACAAATCAATAGAAAATATAATAAATAACACCTAACAACCTTTTAGTGGAACCATTTCCAATGAACCTCAAAAAAATATGTAACTTAATTTTTTTTAAACGACAAACGACATTTGTAACCCAATCTTTTACCGGCCACTGATAGCGGCATTTCCGGCGCGTGCCGGAAACAATAGCCGGATGCGGCGGCGCGTGCTATTGCATCCGGCACGGTCCGGTCAACTGCGAGATTGGATGTCGCATCACTAAACGAAATAGGTATCCGATAAAAAATATGATTGAACGAAAATAACGAATGTTTCGTTATCGGTGGACACGGCATGTGATGGGTGTCGAAATATGGAATAGCTTTCAACAAGATTGAGATATAAGATTCTATTAACATAACTATATAATAGAATAGAATAGAATAGAAAACTCTTTATTGTACACCAGAAACAAAAATAAACACAGTACAGAAGAATTACAATAGGTAAACATGGGTAGTAAGTCAATAAGTCGATAGAGCTGATATCTTTCAAAGGATTAGCAAGCTGAAGTGGTAGTGGCCGGTCACATCTCTGGAAGAACCGACATCCGATGGGGTGACGAGTTCTAGAGTGGAGACCGCGTTTAGGCAAACGTAGTGTAGGACGCCGCCGGTGGGCGGTGGAGGGACGACTTGCGGCACACGGCTGGCAAAGACTGGATGAGGAAAGCCGAAGATCGGGCTCAGTGGCGTTCATTGGGAGAGGCCTACGTCCAGCAGTGGACGACTGTGGGCTGATGATGGTGATGAACTCAAAAGCTAATATTAAGTAATAATGGCTTATGAATCTTCTATGAGACAATTTCTCATCCTCAAATCAATGAAGAAAAAATCGTGAGAATATTTAAGACCTTTATAATTCAAAAAGATGTCACATCTTTTATGTAAAGGTAGACCCTCCAAGGCTTCTTCTGCAAGAAAACGCCACCACACCGCCGCCAGATATTCATCCACCAAGTAGTGCTCAAATAATACTGTGTTCCGGTTTGAAGGGCACTGTTTCCAGCGGCATTACTGGGCATATGAGACATTGGAGCCGATTTCTCAGAGTGAAAGCACAAGATTATGCAATGCAAAGTTCTGCACTGTGTCTGTTATGGGTCTATTTTCTCTCTCACTCCCCTTGAAAAGTCAGCCATTGGCGTAAGACAGATCAATGCGGCGCGCCTTCACTTTGGCACCTTTTGTATGAGAAAGGCAATGAGTGACATCGCTCACCGCGACTCTTTTGTCTGGCGTACTCCTAAGTCCTAATAGTGGAAACCTAAACACTTATGGTTGATGATGATGAAGTATCCATATATACCCTAATATTATATCAAAGTATACTTACATCTACTTTGGAACTTTCAAAGAGCTAGCGATAAAGTTGAACAGCATACTTCGACGTAACGACTTTTCCAATATGGCGGCCGCAGTTTCCCACCAAAACGACCAAGATGGCGGCTTGTAGCCTAATGGCGTCATAAATAGGGACCTTGGAAGGGTCTTATTGGGCTGTCTATTTGATGGACAATGATATTTTATGACGTTAGTAAACTATTGACTTTTGTTGAAGGGTTTTTGAGTTATAAACTAAGAAGGTCATGACCCATGAGGTAAAATATATTTGCTTGTTAGTACAAAATAAAACCTAACTTAACTATTACTTACCTAAGTTAGTTTACTTAAAACTAAACTAACTTGAACGCGGTGGTATTCCATTGTAGTTCAATGTACAGTTATATTCCTTCTGTTTTATTTTTAACTGACTTTAACAAAGGTTTATAATCAACTTTATGCATGTTCATTTATTGGTCTGTTTATACCTTCGTATTTTTTTAAATAAATTAAGCATCATAAGGCAAACCTTTTCAACTATCAAAATAGTCATGGATACGTCTTCAACTTGGGGAATTAAGCACTTCGAAAGATTCAAATTATTTAAAAAATTCAAATAATAAATAACAACTGAACTTTACACCTGTATTTGCCAGATATTCATCTGCCAAGCAGTAGTGTGCGAACATTACTGTATTCCAGTTTGGAGGACACTGTTTCCACTTTCCAGCGAAATTACTGGGCGTATGAGACTTTAGAACCGATGTTCAGGGTGACGAGTGCAGTGCAGTGCCGCGCAGGATTATGAGATGCAAAGTTCTGGGTGGCACTGTAACTGGTATGCGCAGGCGTAGCGCTTACCAGGCGAACGACTAGTCGTCTCGTCACAGTGTATTAAGAAAAAAAGTATTATTACCCAGTTGAAGCATCTGCCTAGAAATATAAGACTGTGCCTAAAAATCTTCCTCTTTCCAGGCCACCCCCACTTCTTTAACCAGCTGTCCACCGGCCTGGACATCATCTCCCTGGCCGGCGAGTGGCTCACAGCTGCCGCTAACACCAACATGTTCACCTATGAGATCGCTCCTGTCTTCATTCTGATGGAGAACGTCGTCCTCCACAAGATGAGAGACATGATTGGGTGGAACACTGGAGACTCTATCCTGGCGCCGGGTAAGTTACTTATCTTTTTAGGGGGGGGGGGGGGGGGATGCCGTCGTACTATCCATCGTCGTGTAATCCATATTCGAAAGCGAAATGTGTCCTGAAATTCCACAATTCCTCCACCAGGCGGCTCCGTATCCAACCTGTACGCATTTCTGGCGGCGCGCCACCACAAGTTCCCGGAGTACAAGGAAAAGGGCCTCTCCAGCATCTCTGGACATCTCGTCATGTACACATCTGATCAGGTAACATACTTAATGACCAAAGAGAATAGAACAGGTCCTAGATTACTACCTTGTGGTACTCCTTACTAAGATTCAAAACAATAGCATCTTTTTTCACAAAAACAAGATATAAATAGGAATGAAATGCATTTTAAAGTACTTTAAGATTATCACATTTAATGTAAGTCACATTTTTGACTATTCAAGGTAGTTCTACAAGATCATAAGCTTTTGACAAAACTCATTCTACTAAAATAATTTTCCAACCTATACTCCCTATTTGTCCGTACAGTGTCACTACTCCGTGAAGTCCTGCGCCAGCGTCTGCGGCCTTGGCACCGACTACTGCATCGCCGTGCCCTCCGACGAGCACGGGAAGATGATCCCCTCGGAGCTGGAGCGCCTCGTGCGGTACCACAAGGATAGGGGCAATGTGAGTGGCTTGGTGACAACTTTAGTAACCAGAGACAGGAATGCTGGCCGTAATAAGAACAGCTCCAGTAATTAATCATCAGTAATCGTTGTTTATTGTACATTTATGAGGCAATTTCGATTATTTTCTGCAAATTTTAAGGAATCGTGGTTTTGGTACACAATATAGTCCTCAATTTTGCTTCGCAGTTTCACTTGCGTTTGTTATTATCAGATGAGAACTGTTTATTTATACGAGATAAACATTATTCTAAATGTTTATTCAGGTAATAAACTATAAATGTGTGCCAAATTTCAATCAAATCCGCTCAGTGGTTTTTGCTTGAATGAGTAACAAACATCCATCCTCGCAAATTTTCACATCCTAACCATCTTAACTAATTTCATAAATGCGAATGTGGGTTTGTTGTTTGTTACGCTTTCACGCCTAATCCGCTTAACCGATTTAAAAAATTCTTTCACCAATGGAAAGCTACATTATCAGCAAGTAACATAGGCTATATTTTATTTCCATATTCCCACGGGAACGGGAATTACGCGGATGAAACCGCGGGACACTGCTTACTGGATGGATGCTTGTTACTCTTTCCCGCGAAAACTACTGAACGGATTTTCATGAAATTTGGAACTCAGGTAGTTTATCATGTGGATGATTTTTATCTTGTAAAAATTAACAGTTCCTGTGGGATAATACTCAACGAGGGTGAAACGCAGCAGGTTAGTAGGAGTTTTTACAGAAGGAATGCTCCAGTGGTTTTTAGATTGATGTTTTTGTTTGAAGAAATAATGTTTTCCCCTCAGGTACCGTTCTTCGTGAACGCGACCTCCGGCACCACCGTGCTCGGCGCCTTCGACCCGCTCGTGGAGATCGCTGACATCTGTCAGAAGTACGACATGTGGATGCATGTGGACGTAAGTTTAGTTTGACTGTGTCGACACAGCCTAATCATTACGCTTTTTTTTCTTCATTAGCCAATGTTGCCTTCATCGTTATCATCAACCCATATCGTCCCACTGCTGGGCACGGGTCTCCCCTCTCTTTCGTGAGGAGGATTAGGTCATTTCTACAACGGGGGCCATATCCAGATGTGTGGATAACTTACCTACCTCCGACATGATTCTCGGGTAGGTATGTTGGTTTCCTCACGATGTTTTCCATCACCGAAAAGCGAGTGATAATTGCGTACATATGTTTTACAAGAAACACATTGGTACGTGCCTGCACTGGGAACTGCATGGAATAAGAATAAGTACGTGGTGACCCCCCCAGCACCTAATTCGTTGGATGTTGTTCCAGGCGGCTTGGGGCGGAGGCCTGCTGTTCTCCAAGAAGTACCGCCACCCGCGCCTCACCGGCATCGAGAGGTACGTACATTAAATATAAAAAATTAAAGGAAATTACTGTGCTGGGACACATAGTAGATTTAAAACTTCAACTGTTTTTTTTTAAATCAGAAAAAAAAAATTAAAAAAAAAAAATTACGAAACGTAACTATCTCTTGTGGTGAATAACATACCTACCACCGAAATAATTCTTCACAGAAAAGTGAATGATAATTACATACATAATGTTAAGTACCATTCCATACATTTTGCCACAATAATAGCGCCATACAAACAAGGCTTTATCCATTGTCCAAAGAATGTTGGAAAACCCTCCTCGTGGTAAGTCGGGCTAATCCAAAGAGTCCCGATTTACCCATTTGCCCGACATACGGATTGACGTGTGAACTCTCGGCTGCTATGGGCTACGGCGTAGCAAAGTGCTACGGCTACGAGTAATCCGCGACGTCTCCAATGGAGGACTAGGGTTGGCAGGCAGAAGAAAAAAAGACTTTTTTTTAATTTGATTGAGAGACGATACGAGCAATTGTTTACTTGATGGTAAGCGCTACGCCTGCCCAAATAAGTTACAGTGCCACCCAGAACTTTGCATTGTAACATATGTATTATAACACTAATATTATAAATTTGATAGTTTGTGTTTGTCAGTATGTGTGTCTGTGTGTTGGTGTGTTTGTTCTCTCTTCACACCGAAACGGATTTTGATGAAATTTAGTACGTAGATACTTTAGGTCTTGGTACAGGACACAGAATACTTTTTATCCCGTGAAAATCTTACTAGTCTATAATATTACAAATCCGGAAGTTTGTGTGTTTGTACGCTCTTCGCTCTGAAACGGTTGAACTGAGTTTGATGAAATTTAGCATGTACATACTTTATGTACATGTACATGTAGACCTAAGTCTTTGAATATATAATAATATAACATAGGACAAATTTAATCCCGTAAAAATTAAGGATTCCCATGGGAATTAATTAACACGGGTGAAACCGTGGGTCACAGCTAGTAATAAATAAAATTAAACAATATAATATTAATAAAATAAAAGGGCCATATGAAAAACTATTTTTAAAAATCAATCATTTCTTTAGCCCTACTTCGGCCACTTCGGCAGTTTTGCCACCCCTATTCTCCTTGTCACACGGTCCACAGCACACGTCTGGATTTCCCTCCCCCCCTGCACTCCCCCTCCCCTTCCCCCGGCGGTATTTAGCGCTATGACGGATGGCTACTAATGGCGTACGGGATTAATTCAGTGAACTGGGAAGTTTTGATGGGAACTTCCACTGCCAGTATGGTGAAAGAAATTGGTATTTTTAACAGACTTCAAAAAAGGAGGAAAAACTTCAAAAAAGTTTTTTTTATGTTAGTCAGCTTGGAGCTTAGTGGCGATGTGGTTGAACATACTAATTCTATGACCACAGGCCCTCACCACGAACAGTTAAATCCATCCAGTTTAAGGCCTTAAACTGAACTGCCCTGCTAACTGTCACCACCAATATCGCTCAGCGTTCATAAGTCGACCAGAGACATTTATCCAAAGAGATCGGAACAGTTTGTTTGCATTTATGGGAGTTTATATAGCTCCATCTCATTCTCTTTCTCTCTCATTCTCTGCAGTCTATTTTTGAGTGACGTCACGTCACGTTTGTCATTTATGAGTGTGTGGTGCCGATCTAGGCCGTTCAGTTTAAGGCCTTATAATGAACTGCATGGAATAAGAATAAGTACGTGGTGACCCCCCAGGCTGGTGAACAGAGACTACTGTCGAAATATATCGAAAAGGCTTTACGAGAGTTAAAATAAATTAATAAAATTAGAGAAAAAGCCAAGCGACGCAAATACGTAACGCAATCTAGTGATTCCATATTTGTGCTGCTTGGCTTCGAAACTTTTGGTCCAATGGTTCCCAGTACTAAACATATTTTAAGCAATTATTGCCTCGTTTAGTTAACGTCGCTGGTGACAAGAGCGTTGGCTCATTTCTCGCACAGAGAATAGCTATTGCTATTCAACGTAAAAATGCAGCCAGTGTTCCTGGCGCCGTGCTTCATGGACACCCTCTTTTTATGGGCATTGTTTCCAGCGAAATTACTGGGCATATGAGACTTTAGAGCCGATGTCTCAGGGTGACGAGCGCAGTGCAGTGCCGCGCAGGATTATGCAATGCAGGGTTCTGGGTGGTGCTGTGACTGCTATGGGCAGGCGTAGCGCTTACCATCAGGTGAACGACTTGCTCGTCTCGTCACTCAGTCAAATAAAAACGAACTTTTATTAGATTTTAAAATTTTATTTTTTTATTTAATAATTGTTATTTAAGTTTTTAATACAATTAAATAGAAAAACGCTCCAAAAAACCTAATATAATGATGTATAGTCTAAAATTTAATTTACAGACTATTTTGAAAATATTACCTTTTAAAGTTACCCAAAAACGTGAAATTAATTGCACTTTTGCCCCAATTGTCTCCACCCCTCATTCTCTAAATCCCTAAAACCTTAAAACTCCATCCCCTATGGCAGTTTAAGAGGGCCCTGCAATGAATTAAAACTACCCTCGAAACAAAAAGGGCAAAAAATACAACATTCCTTCGCACTTACGACACAGAAAATAGAATTGAGTAGTGTATGTCGAGTTTTTTATACGTCCAATTTTTTTTCCCAGCATTAAACTAGTTATCTATGTATATAAAATGAATCCCTATTCTTGGTCACGGCATCGCGCGCAAATAGCTGGTACGATTTCGCTAATTATTTTTTTGTGTTTGTTATTGTCAGAGGAAGGTTCGTAACACGAGAATAATATTATTACGGCACTGCACTGAGCTCGTCACCCTGAGACATCGGCTCTAAAGTCTCATATGCCCAGTTATTTCGCTGGAAACAGCGCCCTTCAAACCGGAACACAGTAATGTACATTACACACGCATCTACAGTAGAAACGTTTAACGCTTTAATATATTGTAAAAGGGAAGTTTTCCTACTGGCTAATATTATCTGTGACTCAAAGTTCACTGCATGCGTCGGGCGTCATTCCGTCTCGACGGGCGCTGTCACATTTTGCTGCCTGCTATCCATCATGCGGGAGTGTTTAAAGCTGTCTTTCACTCACACCGACGTGTAATAGAAAGGAAATTGGCTATACTCGTCCTGGATGTCTCAGGGTGACGGGCGCACTGCAGTGCCGCGCAGGATTATGCAATGCAGGGTTCTGGGTGGTGCTGTGACTGCTATGGGCAGGCGTAGCGCTTCCCATCAAGTGAAAGTCTTGTTCGTCTCGTCACTCAGTCAAATTAAAAAGTTGGTTATCTGTAAAGTCGGTTCACGGACGATAGTTTAACGTGACAACGGCATAACAAAACATTGATGAAATGATTGAATATTTTTATGAATAAAATTGAATCATTTTTAAATAATAAACGAATAAATACTTGAAATTATACTAGTAATCAGATTTTTAAAATGCAAGAATAATTAATCTGTCAAGAAGAGAAGAGAGATAGATGCGGCGCAAGCGTACAATGAGCGTTACGGGACAATGTGTCAACTTTTTCGTGCATGAAGCCGGCGTTCATCGATTTATTAGACGTTGTCAAGTCAAAAAAAAATGTCGTATATTTATATTAGTTACCCGGTCTGGATCCGAAAACGAAAACACTGTTTGTATGTTAATTTAAATTTCCCGGCATAAGCGAAACGCTTCACATTAAGTGCTCCTTCGCAACGGTGCGGTGTGAATGAGGCCAGTAAGCCTCGGCATCTAAACAGTAAAACCGAGGGCTTAGCTTCAAGCCCGCACGAAACCCGCCAACTGAGTCAATAGCAGATAAAACTACACTTTAACTTGTTGTTTGTTAAAATCTAAGATTAATTAACACTTTCACTGCTGAGCCGATTTGCTTGTCTAACCACGGGTGCGGCTCTGCACGCTCCATAGAGTTTTCCCATACCACAAACACAACAGTTGTGTTTTTCCGCAGCGGGGCAAGTTGTCAAAAACACGACAGTCGTGTTCTCAGCACTGAACGTGTTTTTTTTGACTGAGTATCGGGTGAACATGTCGTTCACCTGATGGTAAGGGCTACGCCTGCCCATAACAGTTGTAAAAAAAAAAACGAAATGTGTGCTGGGACACATAGTAGAAGTAAAACCACAGAATAGATAGTACTACAAAAAACCAAATAAAAATAAAAAAATATTTCAAATTTCTTTTCATACTTAAAAGATATTTAAAAAATATACGAAACGTAACCCTCTCCCTTTCTATCTTCACTAACTTATATCTCCCTCTCAACTTCCCTTCACCTCGTCCGATCACATTTTTCGTAACGCATTCACCAGCTTACTCCCCAAGTCAGGCATGTGTAAAGAAGTTTTACTTTAAAAAGTATTTTATGTGTTAATCCATGTAATAAACTATCTGTGTGCCAAATTTCATCCAAATCCGTTCAGTAGTTTTTGCGTGAAAGAGTAACAAACAAACATCCATACTCACAAACTTTCGCATTTATATTAGTAGGATAGTCTTTGGCAATAGAACCTTAACAACGTTCAAACTTAGCATTTAAATTCAAATTCAAATTCAAATTATTTATTTACATATTTGTAACATAACAAAAAACGCGTTACAAAAATAAATTTCAGATATTTATACAAAATAGCTGTGCCCTGGCACGCTTCGCTGTGGCACATTCGCACATTCGCTGATATGTCACTGATGAAAAAAATAGATAAAAACAATCCTTGATGCGGATTATATATCATGATAAAATTTCAGCTCGATCGGCGCAGTACTTTTTGAGTTTTTGAAGCGTACACAAACCAACATAACATTTTTATATATATCGACGCTAGAAAGCGTAAACGCTGTAACCTTGAAACGCAAAATTGTGCACCAAGCTTTTTTTTTGTTGAAAAAAAATCATAACTCAATATCTACTCGACCTAAAAACGTAAATTTTGGATATTCGGTGTGTGACATACAAAGCTACAATACTGCTTACCTTGGTTATATCCTAGAGTTCCTAGGGGACGTTGAAATGTGGGTTTGTTTCCAAATAGGAAAAAAAAGTATTTTCGGGTCGGTCAAAGGGTTACAGCATTTACGCTTTCTAGCGTCGATATAGATAAATAGCTTTTCGTGGTAGTTAGTTTAAATGGATTATGGTCAAATTTTGGCCACTAGTATTATCAAACACCCAATATTTATTCCGCTAACACTCCTTGTTGGATCAGTCAGCCGCAGTCCCGAGTCAATGCCGCATATATTACCATAATTACGGCAACAATCAATTCCGCCTACCCTCTGTTTGCGAAGGGGTGATTAATGTAGTTTTTAACACTTTTTAATGCGATTATTAAGGGATGAAGGGTGTATGCGGTAGATTGGTGGGAAAATGGATCCCTTTCTTACTTATTTTTTGAAGTAAAACATCGTTACTCGCGCTTGACTTGGGGAGTAAGCTGACGTAAGTGAATGCATGACGGAGCGTTACGAAAAGTGTGATCTTGCGAGGCGAACGGAAGTTCAGATAGAAATAGAAGTCAGTGAAGATAGAAAGGAATAGAGTTACGTTTCGTATATTACTGTAGGGGCAAGAGAGAGAGGTGCGAGCACACATTTTCTGTCTCTCTTACTCAAGTTTTGCTTCAGTTTTGTGGTTTTACTTTTAAATCGTAACCTTTCGTAGCAGTGAGCACGGGTCTCGCCTCACTTTCGTGAGAAGGATTAGGCCTTAAACCACCACAGAGACCCGGTCCGGATTGGTGGATAACAAACTTCCGAAATAATTCTCGGGTTGGCATATGGGTTTCCTCACGATGTTTTTCTTCACTGAAAAGCGAGTGATAATTACATATTTTACAAGAACCCGTTGGTTCGTGCTGGCACTGGGATCCGAACTCACGACCATCTCCTTGGAAAGCGGACGTTCTCCCACTAGAATATCCTGTTTCCTTTGTTCTATAGTGTTTCAATAAAGAGTATATCAAAACAGAACTCAAAACCTCAAATCATATATTGTAAATAGGCAAAATATTGCACTTTTACACGTCAAAAATTATATCTTATACATATAAATAGAAATACAAAAAATAAGTCAACATATTATGATCTACGAAACTAATGATTATTATCTAATTATGGTTTGAGTTAGAAAAAGGAAATTTCCCTTTAAGTGGTGACTCATGCCTGAATCTCGCACAGGAAAAGGAAAACTCCATTGACTCTACCAGTGCTATCTATCTATCTGATATAACCGCTTAATAGGCTATGTATGAGCTTAATTCTCTTGTTTTTAACATATGGCACTTGTTCCAGGGCTGACTCCGTGACCTGGAACCCTCACAAGCTGATGGGCACCCTGCTCCAGTGCTCCACCGTGCACTTCAAGATTGAGGTGAGCTTTTTAAAGTCATAAAGTTTCTTACACCAGACTCGTAACTGCATTCCTCTGCAGAAAAAGTTAGTATATTACGACTTTTGTAATGGGACTTCTTCTGCAAGAGACCGCCTGGAAGTACTTCCAGATATTCATCCGCCAAGCAGTAGTGTGCAAACATTACTGTGTTCCGGTTTGAAGGGCACTGTTTCCAGCGAAATTACTGGGCGTATGAAACTAGAGGCGTTGCTTCGTAATTAAACTCAATCAGCTGTACGGGCGCACACAACTGGTGTGATAAAAATGTAAATACAGCAGTGCGGGTTCGCTCGCCGGCGTTTTTTCGCTTGCCGTAACATTATAAAAACACAGACGTCTGTGTTTTCAGCAGGGAGCGTGTTAAGCCTTTGAGATAAGTCAAGAAATAGAGAGTTAATTGAAATAACGGCGCCACATAATGTTTTACGACAAATCATCCCTTATAATAACTCCAGCTTCGAATAGAATTAGCCTCTCTAGTCCACCATAAAAATGCCATCAAATGCACTCTCCCACTGCCACGACCTTGAATACCACGCGAAAATAAACCTTGTTTTTTAAGCAATATGACTCACATTTCTTTGCCGAGGTTGTCTAGTAAAATAACCTACCATCGTTGAAGCGATTCTGGTTCTTATGCTTGTGGATACAAGGGTGGTTCTGCGTCGATATGGTTTTGTATGGGGATAAATTTGCAACATATGTTTCGAAGTGTCAGAGAGGAATTTAATTAAAAGGACGCGCCGACGTCTGGTGCTAGGGACGGGTAATATGTTTACAACTGGTAATAATTCTTTAAATAATATAAATTTCGTCTACCCCCTCCACGTGGCTACAACGCTTTTTCGTGACAGAAAAAAATCCTAATACCCTGTCTTTAAAGAAGTTTCACTTCAAAAAGACATCTCCGAATCACTGGACTAATTTTCATGGAAGTTTGACAGGACGACCCTGAAGGCCTAACTGTTCGAATAAAAAAAACTAAATGTCTGCTGGGACACATAGTAGAAGTAAAAATTCAACTAAAGAATTATTTAAAAAAATAAACTAACAGAAATTAAAAAAAACATAATTATTTGATATTTTAAAAAATATACGAAGTATAAGTCTCTCTCTTTCTAACTTCACTAACTTGTATCTCCCTCTCAACTTCCGTTCGCCTCGTCCGATCACATTTTTCGTAACGCATTCACACAAGCTACACAAAAAAGATGTGGTTCTTTTTAAAATCCGTTTATAATCGAATGAAGGAGTGGCGGCCTTTGGTGTCAGAGTCTGTCATTTATTAATTTATTCAAGGGCGTATGTGTTAAAAACTCTACCAAATAGCATGAACAATAACCTAGGAGCCGACTTTACGCGATCGAGAGTTGTGGTAATAAACTATCTGAGTGCCAAATTTCATCCAAATCAGTTCAGTAGTTTTTGCGAGAAAGAGTAACCAACATCCATCCATTCTCACAAACTGTCACTTTTATAATATTAGTAGGATATCGAGAATTATATCGATTTAATCCCAACACTAGTAAAACTTTACCAAGAGGGCGGGGCGGTCGCGAATTTATTACGAACCATATTGTATTGACGTTTACAAGGCATAATCTGAATCTACCCTCATAACATATTTCCCTTATTCCTTAGATATAAGGTTGAGAATCTCTTGCAATAATTACCTTGCTTAAGTTATAGAAATTTCATCTTGAAACAGCTAGAAATACGATTGATTTTTGTGTAACAGAAAATTACAATGGCAGATTTTCAATTTATCTACTTCAGGAAGAGGAATTTCAACTTTCACTCGTTAAAATAGGGTCGGTTTTTAAGTAAAGTAGAAATACAATGCTGGAATTTCAAACAGGGGTTTTTGGGAATGCGGGTAGTCAGAAATGCAAATAAACATTTGTTTGCTTTTGGAATTTCAATTACCTCGCGACGGCTGTTGCGCTTTTAGATTTAGAAAGATGAGGGTTTTTTTATAAAGTGAGGGAAATATATCGAACAAACTAAATATCATCACCATCATCATCATCAACTCAGCACGGGTCTCCCCTCAATTTCGTGAGGAGGGTTAGACCACCACGGGCGCCCGCTCCGGATTGGTGGATAACATACTTATCTCCGAAATAATTCCTGGGTATGTGGGTTTCCTCACGATGTTTCCCTTCATCGAAAAGCGAGCGATAAGACAAAATACTTTACAGAAACACATTGGTACGTGCCCGCACTAGAGTTTGAACTTACAATCTTTTCATCGGAAGCCGGACGTTCTCCCCCTAGGCTACCACCGCTTCATCAACCCATAACGTCCCACTTCTGGGCACGGGTCTCCCCTCAGTTTCGTGAGGAGGGTTAGGCCATAATCCACCATGGGGGCCAGATCCGGATTGGTGGATCACATAACTCAGAAATAACTCTCAGATATGTATGTGGGTTTCCTCACGATGTTTCCTTCACCGAAAAGCGAGTGATAATTACGTACATATGTTTTACAGAAACACATTGGTACGTGCCTGCAATGGGATTTGAACTCACGACCTTCTGATTGGAAGGCGGACGTTCTCCCACTAGGCTACCACCGCTTACTTATGTACAAAATACATAATTGAGTTACTTTAGCATCTTCCATTAAAACCCAATGAATATAAAATAGCTTTACCAACACAACATTGACGTCGGCTAAGCTCTCTCCCACGTGCTCAATCACGCAAACCCGGAGAGCAAACACTGTATCCAATAGATAGGAAACCCTTTCCGGACCGCAGCTTTACATAAAGCGTTTTTCAAAAGATAACTTTAAATAATCATTGTAATCGGGTTTAGGTTTTTACGCTTAACACCTTCACTACGTCTATAATGGATATTACTGTTGAAACTTAATTTTATAAAGAACTTTACATGTACACAGTTTTATGCAATAAATTTTATTCTAGTCTATTCTATTCTGCTGAAAACACAACTGTTGTGTTAGCGCAGCTTACGTGCCGGCTGTGTGGCGAAACACACACGTGTGTGTGTAACGCGGCGCTACTACAGTGCGGCTCACACAGACGGCACGCCAGTGCTGGAAAACACACACGGTCCGTACCGGTGCCCAAATGTAAAAACCGGTTCAGCAGTCAACGTGTTAATGTTTCCTTGTCTATTTTTCTATGTATATTTTCTATGACATCTGTTTATTTAGTAGTGGGAGGCCTCTTCTGCTAGAGACCGCCTGGGGAAGTACCACACTTTTGTCAGATATTCATCCGCTACGCAATAGTGTGCAAACATTACTGTGTTCCGGTTTGAAGGGCACTGTTTCTAGCGAAATTACTCGGCGTGTGCGACTTTAGAACCGATATCTAAAGGCGACGAGGGCTGTGCCGCGCAAGATTTTGTAATGGGAAATTCCGCATGGCACTGCTACTGTTATGTAGCATAAAAAGAAGTAACAACCTACTACCCCAGGGCACAAACTGTCTCCATACCAAATCTCATCAAGCTGTGCTGTTCAGCCGGTGAAAACAGAACAAACAAGAGTTACTTCCGCATTTCTAATATTAGTTCAGATTGGAGACACGTTCAGTAATTCACCTCCTGTCTCCAGGGCATCCTGCTGAGCTGCAACGAGATGGCGGCGGAGTACCTGTTCATGACAGACAAGATCTACGACCCTCGGTACGACACCGGGGACAAGGTCATCCAGTGCGGACGCCACAACGACATCTTCAAGCTGTGGCTGCAGTGGCGTGGAAAGGTATGACGTCACCAGCTCACCACCCCAATCTCATCATCATCAAAGTCAAAGTCGTAGACAAAAATCTTAATTCTCATGGCCCCAAGAGGGTACTTATGAAAGTTCATAGACTCTACCGAAACTACGAAATGAGAAGAACCGGCAAAAAACTCGTTGCTTTTCTTCTTCTCAATTCTTAGTGTCTATCGCTTTGCTTATTCTAAAACTAAGTAGGTATACCATGGTCGCCAGAAGACGCTCGAGCTGGTTGCCTCCATGCATCTATGTCATTAATTTAGTCATACATTTTATAATACGCCTTTTTAATTAAGGTACTTTTGACCATAAATTTAAATTTTATTATAGAATCGAGCACCGTTTGCTAGAATAGATTTTTAGCCACCACTCCGTAATTTAAATCGTAATTTAAGTCTTGAAGTCGAGAGTGAATAGGTATCTTCTAGGCAAGCATGCTCCACCGTCGACCGCGTCGTCGCTTACCATCAAGTGAGACTGCGGTCAAATGTTTGTTCATTCGTTCTCGGTCAATAATTCCCCTAAATTTCCAGGGCACGTCCGGGTTCGAGCGCCTGATGGACCGCCTCATGGAGCTGTCGGAGTACATGGTGCGCCGCATCAAGGAGCAGCAGGACCGGTTTCGTCTGGTGCTGCAGCCGGAGATGGTCAACGTGTCCTTCTGGTATCTGCCGCGCCAGCTGCGGGACGTGCCGCACAACGCCGCCAAGGAAGTGCTGCTCGGGAAGGTACGGAGTGCGCACTCCCAATGTCGATTGGCCCACTGTTAATGTTTTGGGCCCCACTATAAATGTTGTTGGGTCTACTGTAAATGTTTTGGGCTCACTGTAAATATTGGCAGGTCCACTATAAATGTTTTGGGTCCACTGTAAATTTTGGCGGGCCCACTGTAAATGTTTTGGGCCCCACTATAAATGTTTTTGGGGCTACTGTAAATGTTTCTGGGTCCACTGTAAATACAAGTGGGCTCACTTTTGCAATGTTGATGGGCCTACAGTTAATAGTAGTAGAAACACATTATAACATTAATTTTGACTCGACGAACAAGTCGTTCATCTGATGGTGAGCAGCACGCCCTGCAGCGAACAGTTACAATGCTACCCAGAATTGCATTGCATTGCTTTATAATTTTTTTAACTGGACTGCGGCTTCGGATATTTGTACCTTTTGTCCAACCATTTATTAATATGATTGTAATTACTTCGTTATCTATAACTAGGTGTGATTGTAGTAACTAGACACAGTTATATCGTATCCGCAGGTGTGCGCCAAGCTGAAGGGTCGCATGATGCAAGCCGGCACCATCATGGTCGGCTACCAGCCGGACGACCGTCGCCCCAACTTCTTCAGGTCAGTACACCATACAATAGATAGTACACCCTGGTACATTTTTTTGTTACAGTATTTTTATTACTGTTACATTTGATGTCACAAAAACGTGCAAAGTTACAACTTGTCCTACAAAAAAAATTGTTTTTTTACCTCTTTACACTGAAGAACCCATAGTAGAGCAAGGGCTCTTTGAAAGAATTAGCTACGGGCCCCGCGCTTGCCTAATCCGGCACTGCTGATCATGATAGCTTATATAATATATTTACTTAATAAATTGACATTTTCAGGAACATCATTTCCTCAGCCGCTGTGACCGAGAAGGACGTAGATTTCCTTCTTGCCGAGATGGACCGTCTTGGACACGACATCGTCGTTGAATAAATCAGCAATCGTAAAACCAATTAACTATTTAGCAATATTAATGTCTCTAACTCTTTGAACAGTACTACTAGCGCCATCTATGGTGCGGGTTTAAAAGAAATATTAAATTCATTGAATAAAACGCCATCTAGCGTCGTTCAATCAACAGCTTGAATTTAACGACATCTATCGGCTGGGTAGGAACCCGGAGAAAGCAGGTGGTTGACGTTAATTAATGTTGCTTTAAATAGTAAAATTGGGTCTACCGATAACTAAGTCGGTTTAATTATGTGGCTGTACCGTCGCTGTTTGAATATTTACTCGTTTCACAAGTAGATGTTAGATTAGAACGATTTTCGTTGAAAACTAGTTTTTATGACAAGTATTTTAGAGTAAACTTTTATAAACGCCTCACTGACGCCATCTATTGATGAAGTAGCGGAATTACATTTTGTAATTTTTTTTTATAATTTGTATTTTCGTGAAATTTTTGACAGTTACATTAGGTAAATTGAATTGTCAACAAAAACACAATATTTTATGGATTTATGACACTTTTTGACTGTTATTATTTTAAATATCATATCATTTGATTAATTATTTTGTAAGTTGAGTGATATTAAATGATTTGTTAGACTTTTAAATAACAACGATTTATGTCTTAAATAAGTAAATGTGCTTTTAATCAAATATATTCTTAGAGGTCCACTATGTCTTCCTGTAATCAGTTTCCAAATAAATATAATGTAGATTTTGAGCCGTCTATAGCTAAAAAATATATAAAATATTATATTTATTGTTAATTATTTATAATAAACCTACTATACTTACCTAAATAAATATATAGACAATCACTGTATGAATGAAAAATGCTATATTTGACAGTGAAAATATATTTCTAGTAAATGTTAAATGTATGAAAGAAATTGTATGTATGTTGTGTGTTGTTCTTGTCGCTGCTGATAATTTATTGAATTGTGCCGATGCTTCATGTGATGTCATTAATAAAAAATATGTCTGCATAATTGTATTTATGGGTGTGTATGTGTGTGTGGTTCTGTTTCTCTGAATGTAAATGTTAATGTCTTCATTTGTGTATGTCGTAAGTGTTGTCTCGTGTGTTTAAATGTGTGTTATTCGTCGTAATACGTAAATGTATGTTGTAAGTTGTTATATCTTACTATATTCAATCTATACTTAACTATAATTATAACATGTATATTTTATTTTGTTACCTATTTTGTAATTCTTATGTTAGTTATTACTTTTCGTTGCCTTTTATTCCTTGTATTAATATTTCTGTAACCAAAGAAATTGCATCGTTTCTGTAATTTTTATATCAAAAAATTTATTATGTTCGATTTTTTAATAAGTACATTATATAATATTTTTCTTTATATTTATTTTACAATTATGTATAAATGTGTAGTGGTTAAGGTACGTAATTTAATTTAATATAATAATAAATAGTAATATATTCACATTATATAAAACATATCTCCCGTGTTGCCAATTAAAAAGTATAAATTGTTATATGTTGTGGAAAGCAGTAGCAGCGGTGGCTATTAGAAAAAAATATATAATTCAATATCTGTTTGGCTTCGCCGTAGTTATCTAAAAATAGAGGGCAAAGCCGTATAAATGTGTCTGAGACAGGAAAAAATAGGCATAGCTTTACCAACTGAAAGAAAAAGAAAGGACATTTTTACGGAGACAGAACTGTATTGTTTAATATGGAAAACTCGAACTTAGTGACGTAGGGACTTGTCTTAGGGAATATGCATAAATTACGTCACATATTAGGGGGGAGGGGGTGAACGAATTGTGACATTGTGTGACAAGAGGTGGGACGAGTCGAACATTTCGTGACGTCACTGTTGTTTTAATTAAATAACTAATAGATGACATTTCAAAATATGTGACGTCACACTGGAGTGTCACAAAAGTGACCACTTGTGACATGGACAGGGGAGGGGTGGGGGAGGAGAGGGGGGGGGGTAAATCTTGACATTCGGGTGACGTAACTTATGGATGGCCCCTTAGTTAAGTTTTAGTAGGTACATATTGCTAATATTTTAGGAATGCATGACATGTTTTGGATAACATGTCATTGTGGAGGGCGATATAAATTAGGGATTGAAGTTCTGTGTATTATTGCAATAATTATGACAAATTCTTCATTCGCCGATAGGTATAGACGTAAGATTAGTATAAATAATATAGAATAATAATTTGTGTCATTATTCTATTTAATTCCTATTTTTCTGTAATAACCAGCTACTCGTAAATAATTTAAGTTAAATCAATTTAATCTACTAATTTCCCTTGTTTCGTATTTTTTTTTATTGTATTATTGTTTGTTATACTTGCGGAATGCTGTCTATTGTTTAAATCCATTTATAAATATTTAATTATTGATAATATTGTCTCTTTATTTATTTACTACGATTAAGTATTAATGTAAGAATAAGATCTTAGATATAAAAACTAATGTGACAATGACAATAAATAGTAGAATTAGTTTTATGGGAGATACTCTTCTAGTGTGTGTTAGAATATCTTGGTGTTTTGTGTTGTTGAGTGTCAATTGTAAGCATAGTTTAGATTAGAGACATGTAGCGGCGAAAGGCGTCATTAATTTGTAAGCCAGAGGAATTGTTGGGGATGTTAGAGAGCGCTAACAGTAATGCCGGTCACTCACACTCGCACGTACTTTGTAGAGAAATGTTTGCACGCATGTGTGAGGGCCGTCAGACACATTCGCAAACTCGGTAGGTATATGCATAATGGGTTCGCAAACTCAATATATGCGAACCCGTTTGCATTTTCTTTCTTTATGAATGTTGAACTATAATTAATGTTAAAGTGTAATTGCAGCGCTTGGATTTCATTAAAAACAATTTGGTACTTACCTATTAAAATATTTTAAATAATTTAAATAGAAAAACATACATTAAATGCTATTTAGAGCTTGTTTGACAGGCTGGTTGTTACTCAAAGGGCTGTTTATATTTTTATTTTCACTCTAAAGAACAAAATATATTAGTTAAACTATACTTATCTAGTTATTTGATGTGATTTGAATGTGAGGCAATGCTTCGTGGAATTAAACTTTAGTTTTAGCTTGTGGGTCATAGATGGCAGTGTAATCAATTTAGGCAAAGCCTTAAGTTATCTTAAGAATCGGTGTGCTTCCAAATTGAATAGATAAATTATATCGGTGTTGTAATATAGAATAGAGAACTATATTTTCAGTGTCAAATAAGCGAGCTCACAAGTCTTCCAAAAATATTGTCTTCCTTTAGAAATATATATAATATAATGTTGTGTTAAAACGTTTGAGAATGTTAGAAAATTTAGTGTTTTGAAATGTTTAGTATTTATGTAATGAAGCCATTTGTATGTATTACTGTTCGTCTCTTCACTTATGAATGTGAATTAGCCAATCTTAATCCTTTACTGTTGCTATATATAATAACCTGTATAACCAAATAAATGATATTGTTGTTAGAAAGTTCTTGTTTCATTTCTTAGTAGAATCCCTTTCTCGTATAAATAAGATTTTTTTAAAGTGAAACTTACTACGTATGGGAGAAATTATATGGCAATCGTCACTTATCTGTTACGACGACGGTCACGTAAGAGTTGACTCTTTGACATGATGGTTTAGTGAAAGAAGTTGACTCTTTGACATGATGGTTTAGTGAAAGAAGTTGACTCTTTGACATGATGGTTTAGTGAAAGAAGTTTGAAATAAGACAGAGTTCGGGAGTTAGAGGGCATCATAGAGTATACAAAAGTTTTTTATTGACATCTCTTCTCAGTTTGACCACAGACTTTAACCATAATCAAAAGAGTATTTCATAGATTTTTCTACTTTTATTATGCATCGATATAGCAAATTGACGGGTCGGAATGAGAGACAATTAAGAAACTAGCTGTGCCCCGCGGTTTCACCCGCGTAGTTCCTGTTCCCGCAGGAATATGGGGATTAAATATAGCCTGTTACTCGCTGTCAGTGTAGCTTTCCATTAGAGAAAATTAAGCCGAAACTTTACATATTCCTATACATACTGTCATCCCCTATATTTATTTTACCCCTCAAGGGTAAAGTTTTACAAACTTTGAATGCCAAATTTATTTATATCTAATCAAAAGCCTAAAAAATAAATTTCAAGCTTCTAGCTTCAAAAATGACGATACTTCCATACAAACTTTCATCCCCTATTTCAAACCCTTACAATGCATTTTTTGCGATAAAAAGTAGCCTATGTCCTTCTCTAGGCTCTAGACTATTTCTGTACCAAATTTCATTTCAATCGGTTCAGTAGTTCAGGCGTGAAAGAGCAACAGACAGACAGAGTTACTTTCGCATTTATAATATAAGTAAGGATAAGGATAGTTTCACTTCCCTTTTAATATCTACCTAGATGCTAATCTAATACAGACGCTAAGGGCGGTTGCATGACGAGGTATTATGTAGAAGGGTAAAATAAAAAGTCAGCGGATCGATTTTAATAATTTTATTGGAAACAAAATAATAATTATGCTACATATTGCACGTGACCTAGTTGTTGCATTCACACTTTTGAGCAAAACCCACTTACACTTACAATATTACCAGATTTAAGGCCGCACTTATACAACGCTACAAAAGCGCAACTAGGACGCCGACTTTAAAAGAGACTTTTTCCATCAAAAGAGTAAGATTCAACAGACTTCCAGAGTTGAAAAAAAATTGAATCAAAATTTGAAATTATATTGCTCGAGTCATATTCCCAACTAGATTGTTATGGGATTAGGGGATAAGCTTTTGAAGCTCCCTATGAACATAAAAAAAACTTTAATGATAATAATATCAGAGCGCCAGAGGTCGATTATTTAAATCTCATGGGGTGATAAAACATCACAACAACGGAAGATTTCATTTAAGAAATCGTATTTCGTAATCGGCCATCTTGTCACCCGGTAAGAATAAAAACTCTGCCCTGTCCACAATGCGTTCAAAAGTGAAAACACCTTAGGAAGTCATAAATTATACCCAATAAAGTTGATATTTAGTAGCGTTGTGTAAGAAGAGCCTTAACACTTTAGTCGTTCACGACCACAGGAACGATTATACATTTTTTTTGTCAAAATATCTTAGATATCAACGGTGGTCATTACGACTAAGTGACAAGTCGTTTAACCAGTCGAACGTCGCGCGGACAGTTTAAACAATATATTTCACGTAATTATGTGCGACGCGCGACGGGTTAATTCTCGAGATTCATCATGGATTTTTACTATAAATGCTTTGTTTTGGAAATATTGTTTTCACAATTAGTATTTTCATACAAATTTCAGTTTAAACCGTATTTTGCGTGAAAATCGCGTTAGATTTTAATGCGATAAACACACAAGTAATATTAGTTGGAGCGAGTTATCCGTACCGCTGCCTGATTACGTAAAACTTTACAGTAGCAAAGCGACTACAATCACTATGCGATCGCTCGCAAAATGTCACTAACGGACAACGGACTTGCGGAAACAGATCGGCCCCGTACTGTCCCGTCTGTCGCAGGCTGCACTTAGGACACTAGCGCCTCTAGCGACAGGACAGCAAGAGATGGAAACAAATCTGTTTTGGCAGTTTTTAAAAGTGACGTTAGACTGTCGTCGGTCGCAAGCCTGTCGTAAGATTCGTAATAAGGCAGCGGTTCCATACAACGGCGTCGGGCCACGAAGCACCGACCGGCGGAAGCCGCTTTATTCCATGGAACCTACTAGGTGATTCAGAACTTTTCGATAAGAAATCAATGCGATTCGAGTATCGTTTGCATCTCGAAACTAATTTTCAAAGTATCAGGACTTGATTCGATTTAATTTCGACTACTGTCGATTACGATCGATTGCATTACATGTCGAGTTTAGTTCAATCGATAATCGAATGGTTCCGAATCGCCCGACCGTCCTAGTATATTCCAGACGTATAAGAGAAGCAACGAAAATAATTCATCAAATTCTCGACCGAAATCTGATGCTAAAAGAATTTTACGACAAACGCAAAATAGTCGCAAAAATGACGAATTCTTTTCGTTGGATATAAAGATGTTATGACATTTTTATATACTTAGAAAATGATACTTTGAGACTGCCAGTTTCTAAGCAAACAGACGCATATCTTCACTAACCCGACAAGACCTAGACCGGATTTTGTATAAACAAACGATCTAATCAAAGGACCACGCACGCTTACACCCCCCTCAGTCATATAACAAGAACGACGGTTCGTGTAACGCTAAAAAACTTACGATCTTCGACCGTTTTAAACGGTCTTTGTTCTTTAAATAACTAGTGTAATGTATTCCTCATCCCCCGCGACCCTGACTAACTAACAGATTTTTTGTTAGCAGAGTTAGATATGTGCCGGGTCCATAGTGTGTATATTTTGTTGCATGAAAATATAACACTTCCCTCATTTGCGATAAGAACGTGGTAAATCACGTTCAACACGTTGAGATAACACGTTATTTTGCGAATGAACGACTTAGGCTTCCACGGGTGCGGCTATGCACACTCCATAGTGTTTTCCCATACAACAAACACAACTGTTGTGTTTTCCCGCACTCGCGGCAAGTTATGGAAAACACGACAGTTGTGTTCTCAGCACTGAAGGTGTTAAGGTGTCTGGTGGGTTAGTGAACTTTCACTTGTCTCTCGGTCTGAATGTTTTATGTGAATTGAGAATTCCGAGATACTGCTAAAGTGCAGAGTTCAAATTGATTGAAGAAATGGGTTTTGTTTGAACCAATCAAAATAGAAAACAGCTGACATTTCTCTATGGTCCCGCTACCTTTGAGTATGTAAAATGTATGGTGGTTTATAGAACTCAATGTAAAAAAACAGATGGAAATAAGTTAGTTGTTCGAGCGACTTTTAGTGGCCGCCACAAGCCACAAAGTGTCTTTAGTCGGTGGCCCCCACAAAAAGCGGCTCAAAGTTTTACCGTTACTTTAGTGAAATTGCTACTTAGTAGCTGATACGTAAGAAAATCTTGTCGTTGGAAGTTACTTAAACTTTTTTTTCTACATTGAGTCTATGGCCGATTACAGTTTTAAAAACTTTTTTGTTATTTATTATTCTATTTCCAAAATTCAACAACATGATTTCATTCAACAAAAAAAATGCAATATAATCAAAAAAACTAATATAAACTAGTAGAAAACCTACGTACATTTAAATGAGGAACTTTAAAGGTTACCCCAATAAAAGTGTTGTCAGTTTAGAAAATATACAAAAAAATTGGAAAATTCATTCTCAAACTTTAACAAAGTCTTCCTTATATTTAACGAGAAACCCACAATTAAATTTTTTGTCCATTTTGTAAACTGCCAATAATCTTTTGAAATGACGACAAAGTCAAAGAAGTTTTCTCATTTCGACAATAAAGCTATTATGATATGACAACCAGATAGTAGATGCGGGCCAAAGTGACCTTGTGTCTCACTCTCTCTTACGATTTCTTAATAGGCGGAAATTAGAGACAAATACAGCCACTAGAGGCGGATCTGTTTGGTAGCTTATTACCTACTTGTAAAGTTCCCAGTTTTTGTCAATAGATGGCGTTATTTTGAATTGAAATATTTTACAATTTGAAATTACCTTCGTGTGCTAGATTTTTTTTTTAACTCAATGAGAAAACTTCTCAACCTTCTGAAACCTAATTTCACACGAAATCAGGCTTTTTTGGTCTCAAATTTAAAGATGGCGATACGTCAAGTTAAGACAATACATACAACAAAAAATCATTATTTCGATGATTTTTTTTAAAGAAATTTCATTTTTTTTACTTCACTCAGTCATAACAGATACACTGGAAATATTAAAGGCAGTATTCATAAAAATTGTAAATGTATTAAAATAAAACATTTTTATGAACAGAGAACGACTATTACATTACAAAAACTGAGATTCCGTCTTTCAAATTAGACTTTCACAATGAGATATTAAATTTTTCAGTGTGGCAACACTGAGTAACATTTGACATTTCATTTGACGTTACAAAAATTATTGCAGATTGCTATCACTCCAATGTTGCCACGCTGGAAAAAAACGACACACTTTACACATTTAAAATTCAGATTTTTTCAAACTATGGAAAGCCTTTTACTTCACCACTATGTTAATTTACGTAGATAGGTCATACCTAGCCTGTTTACATTATGCTAGTGTTTAGTGGAGTGCTTTAGTCAACTTGAAAGGAAGTGCTTGATAACATTAGAAAAGCTAATTTGACAACTCAACCATACTCCGCGACCAAAACATCAGACAACCCGCTTAGTATGAAGGTTCATATTAACCTATTTGTCTATTGTCATTTGGGCGTGTAATATTGACTGACCTCCCTATTGCCCTCCGGATAGCGGGTAGAGGTGCGGGCAAGCTGCCAGCGCGGATTGGAGTGTTTTGTATGTTGTACTATAAGGTATTCTATGACTAAAGCACTCTACTATACACTTGAACAAATGCTGCCGTTTATAATAAGAAAAACATCTGAATTATAAATATATAAATAAATCAACATTTGTATAGCTCACGTATACGAAAATACAAAACATTTCAACAGATAGAGAAAAAAAACCGACTTTCACTCTCTCATTCTCCCTCTCTCGCCGCTCTCGTGTCACGCACAACCACATTATAATATATATATATATTTTATTATATAATTTTATATCTAATTGCAAACGGTGCGCTTTTACTGTTCATTAAAAAAAAACTTAACATTAAAATCCCAATTTGGGAATTAAAGAATAAATATTTAGGATATAGTATTTTTTTTTTATTTTTTTTTTTTTAGAAATATCCTGAAACAAAAGGTAGAATTAAAGCTTTAAATCGAAAACTATTCGAAAATTTTTCTTATGACAGAATACATGTCACATTATTTTCCAAGATTTTGGTCTTACCTCCATTTTATCGCCGACAATCTGGTCTTAAACTGCATTTTACCTCAAAATAAACTTTTACACCCATTTTCGTTAAAATTGGCTTTAAACACCATATTATCGACGATACTCCACTCTAAACCCACATTCGACCCACAGAGCCGGTCTAAAAACAAGTTTCAACCACAGTGCTGGTCAAAAACCACATTTGAACCACAGCTGGTCTGAACCCACATTTAGTCCACAGTGCCGCTCTTAACCCACTACACTCCCCCGACGGATCTAAACAGTAAAAGCGCGCCCGTCTGCCCAAACTAGTCTTACTCCGCCCTGACTATAATACTATGCGTTGAGAGTAATCGCGCGCTGCGCGATTGTTGGTTTAGTGTTTAACCACTCACTAGATAGATCTCAAACCATGATAAAGATTAGCCACCTTTAATCTCAACTCTATACAGATATCAATAAGATAAAGATAAGCTGCTTTTTACCTCCTCTCTATATAGATCACAAACCAAGATTAGCCAATTTTAATCCCAACTCTTGATAGATCTCAATAGTCACTTATAATCTCAACTCTATAAACATATCGAGCCAAGATTCAGTTTCTGCACTCATTTATAGATCTCAATTTCATTTGAACTCATTGGCATGGTTCAGTAATGGCAACAAATTAAGAAAATCGCTCCATATAAATGCAGAACTAAAAATTGTAGATACATTTAGTATTAATAAGGGTACTTTCAGTATGTAACGCAATATTTAAGACGATAAGACCACCCATTGTGACACTAATTGTAAAACTTGTTTTGTTCTAGTTTTTTAAGTTTTCTTTATTCTGTGATGTTTCAATTAAGAGTTTATTAATCTATCTATCTATCTATTTTATTTCGACTGGACATTAAATTTTTACTTTACTGTGTGTTAACTTGATGTGTCCCCAATTTTTTCATATATTTCAATTTATATTATTCACATTAGAGAGCTGTATGTATGTTTTTATATTAAAAAACATATTCATCAGTCATAAAATTAAAATGTTATTTTAGCAAATTTAATTCAACATCTTTGGGAGACTTTCAAGTTTTATATGGCAAGACTTAACTGAAACCACACAATGTTGCAAGCATGAAAAAAATAGTGGGACAACACGGGTAAATGTTGCCAGCATGAAAAAATAGTGGCCAACACTAAACCAACATACAAAAATACGACATCACAGTCAAATATAACGGTAAAGGTGTAAACACACCGACGACACGACTTTTACATTAGACATTATACGAATTTTGTATACTTTGCTTGTAGATTCAGCATTTTACATTATTACTTTTTATGAAAATATTAAAAACTTTATACATAACATTTTCCATTCTGATAAAAACTAACTGTAGGATAAATTGTATTTAATTTTAATATACTTTGGCGTTATCGTTTTAGTCTTGGAATAGATATTACAAATAGATTTATTCAACAGTTAGTAATTATCAAAAGATTGTGAAAATGGAGATTCTTATGAACACTATGACATCTATTGTAGATATACTTAGAGTATTAATGTAATATAACGTTTATTTTTATACAGTGGTACTTAATGAACTTTAATTTACCTCAACGCATGTTTTTTTTTTCTAATTATTAATGCGATTATCAAATAATTTTAATGCTGAATCACAAAAATAAGAAAAATAGCCACAAATCCGTCGAAAATAATTGTAAAAATAAAATGGATTTGCTCGGCGATTTTCCATCTCAGATTTTAAGGCATACATTTAAAACTTATTTAAAATAATTCGAGAAACCGCCTAATCCAATTCCGATGTTACTCCAAAGGAAAAAGTTTTTTGACATCAAGAAAACAAACCTAAATAATATACTTTCCATTCTTTAAAACTACCTCAAATATGAAGAAATGTAACTCCTAAATATATAATACGGATTAGTTAGCTCTAAGAACGCGTTATGAGTCTTGTCTTCGCGAAGTTAGCACTGCGACATCTTCAAATATCTGTCTTATGAGGCTAGAGTTAAAGTAGTTAATGGAACGCTCTGCAACATGGCGCTTCTGACATTGAATTATGAGAAAACAGATTCTTTTCTATAATCCCTCCAACAATTAAGACTATTCTGAACAATATAGTTGACAAAGGGCCAAATGACACTATAAATATTATTATGATCCTAATATTATCAACAAAATAACCAATAGATAACATAATACGATTCTTAACTGTCAATACCCGTTAATATTTCATGATATCGAGTATCGCGTAATAATATTGATAATGTAATAATGCCCCAATCAGAAATAAAAGAGAATAAATCAAAAAACTAAGAAAAATAATTATTCTAAGCTATCGGAGAAAGCATAATAATTATGCTCTGTAACTGAAAATCATACAAAGTGGAACGGAGTAACTTCAAAATGCTGGGGTTGCCCTCTATATAAATAGTGTTGCCTGATCGGTCTGCCGGTACGTACGCGTGTCGGTGTCGCCTGCATGTCACCGGCCAGTAGTTAACGCCACCTGAAACAATTGTATGTAGTTAAGATCTCAGTATATAATTATATCATTAAAGCTCTCTAAAAATTTTTTTTATTTATAAAACTGAGTGACGAGACGAACAAGTCGTTCACCTGATGGTAAGCGCTACGCGCCTGTCCATAACAGTTACAGCACCACCTAGAACCCTGCATTGCATCCTGCGCGGCACTGCACTAAGCTCGTCACCCTGAGACATCGGCTCTATAGCCTCATAATTATGGCTAGTAATTTCGCTGAAAACAATGCCCTTCAAACCAGAACACAGTAAAGTTTCCACAGTACTGCACGGCGGATGAATATATTTGGCAAAGGTGTGGCGCTTCCCCAGGCGGTCTCTTGCAGAAGTGGCCTCCCGCTACAAAATTTTATCCAAGATTTCTCATGGAATTTAGCTCAGTTTTAATAGAATACTTATGACCTTGGTGCTTCAAGCTGATCAGAAAATTCAAAAACCCCCACACAGATAACAAACCCTTATCACCTTCTATGTACAACCAATTCATTGAGACAATTCCATTAACGTGGACTGCTGAACCGGTTTTTACATATAGGCACCGTTACGGACCGTGCGTGTTTTCCAGCGGCGTGCCGTCTGCGCGAGCCGCACTGTAGTAGCGCCGCCTTACGTAAGCTGCGCTAACACAACAGGTGTTTTCCCGCACCCACGTAAAGTTATAAAAACACAGCGTCTATGTTTTCAGCATTGGACGTGTTAATAACTATCACCTTCTATCATAACCTATTCATTGAGACAATTCTAATGATCCCAAACACGATACCTCGGCTGTGAGTTGGCGTAGAGTTGGGTATCCTGACGGCATCAGGTCAAGGTTGCCATGATCTTGCAATAATAACAAGTAATAAGTAAATGCAACATTTGGTATTTATACCGTTGAGGCTGTCAATTTTAGCAATGCGTGACCATAGTCCACTTACCATCAGGTGGGCCGCATGCTTGTTTGCCACCTAATTAAAAACAAAGTACTTACAACACTTGGTGCTGTTGCAGCGCGGCGAGGTGCGCGGGGGAGGGGGGCACGCCGGGGGGCGCGGGCGGCAGCAGCGTCTGCGCGAGCCCCTCGAACCGGCCGCCGGCTTCGAACCCGTTCTGCTGCCCGGGGAAATTAACGTTAGTTTAGTTTGCCTAGTAAGAGCAACATTTCTTAGGTGAAAACATTCAAAAAGGATGGAATTTAATTTCTAAATAGTGAACACCAACTAAAATATTGGTGTAACGGAATTGGGGTCCGGGGTAACACGGGTAAGCAGTATGGGTAGTCGGCAGATACGAAAACAGTCCGTTTATCATTCACCATCATCATTGCTAGTAGAGGAAAGCAGTTGAGTCCATCTCCAAATCGTATAACTATATTGGTGTAGCAGAATTGGGGCAGTATGGGGTAGTTGCAGTAACAGTATGTATTGTTTACATACTAGTGAAGTGTAGCGGCTGCACAGTAGTGGTGGGGTAGTGTGGGTAGTATTGAACAGCAGGGCTACTGCGGGTAGTATAACACTCACCGGGATCATGATAGTGGGGCGCAGCGGCTGAATGGAGGGCTGCACAGCAGTGGGGTAGTACGGGTAGTACTGTACGGGGTAGCCAATGTACCCGGGATAGCCAGCGGCTGCGGCGTACATAGCAGCAGCAGGGCTGTACATCTGCGGATATAAGAAATGATATAACATCTGAGGTATTCATTTTGATCCTACTAAAGAAGAAGCTGTAAAATAGGTAAGGATTTACTTAAATAATAATAATGGTATTTAGACACATTGGTCAACCGCAGTCATTTGACCTAAGAAACTCTTGAATGTTTCGATAAGAGCGAAATCTAAGTTTTTTTTTTCGAAATTAAGCACTGAAGGCCTCAATAAATTTGTGTAAATATAATCTTTGCCAGAATCTGTGACAAATTATCTGCATAGATTATGAGTTTATTTCAAGAAAATTATAAAGATAGTAATCCTATTTCTCGAAGTATGTAGTAGCCGCATGTACATGTGTGTGCGATGTGGCTGAGCTAACTACAATCATAGCTTTAAGAACTTTTTGAAATGACAAATAAATTTAAAGAATAAACAATACTAAAGTTTCGGGGATAGTTCTAGAGAAGTAAATCTAAATCGTCGTGATAGAAGACTTACGTCAGATCTCAGCGGACAATGGCAAAAAAGCACCAGTCAATGAGAGCCCACGCAGTCCCCGAGGTTATGACTCACATTGGATCGCTGAGCCATGGACGCTAGTTGTTCGTAACTCACCGGCAGCTGTTGGGTCAGTGCCGGGATTGCCTGATGGTGCTGGAGCTGTTCATAGGGGGGAGGGGCATATACCCCCCCTGCCCCTGCGCCGGCTCCTCCGAAAGTCACGCCGTACGGAGAGCCACCTGCCACTGGAATGTTGCAATGACGGCTTCAAGATTAAACCTATTTCTTTTTTAATAAGTTGTGTGTGGGGTGTTTTGGGGAGTGTGTCATGTGTTACTGACCTCCATACTGGGGCGCGGGCGGGTGCGGCGGGGCGGGCAAGAAGGGCCCCTGCGGCGGCTGTGGTTGCGGGTACGCACCGAGCGGGGGTGTAACTGCAACAATTCGGTGGTAAAGCGGGCTGTCTCACTCGGAGGAGTTGTTCGACAATGCAGCGGTGTGGTGGCGTGGGTAGTTGACATTCGTTTGATTTTGAAGGGTAGGTTTTTATTCATCTTTGGAGTTGTCTTGAATTTGAATGTATTTTGGTGCCGTAACCAGGATGAGAGCAGTTTTGATGATTAAAAGCGGAATTTTAGGGACATCCGTCTTAACAATTCAGATATGGAATGGTTAAAAATACTCATTTCAATACTATATAAAGCAAACGATCTAAGTAACTATTTATTTTATAATTAAATAATTTACGTTTATAAATACATTGGAAAGCCAATACTAATTTGGAAGCTCTACTTTCTCCAAGAGGAATAAAATCCAAATATGACGGTGATTTAGCCAATATTGAAGTCACCCCCCACATTTTTAGAATAAGGAAATCACACCACAACGCCACAACAAGTCGAACGATACCGCAACCCAAGCCCGAGTATTCACGCATGACACCGCGACGACAGAGTAAACTAGAGTTGATTCATTTAAAAATATTGCAAAAAAATTATGAATGGTAGGTAGTTCCAGAAGGGTCATTTTATACTAATATTTTTCATAATATTTATTTTTATTTTTAATCCACTGTATTTTTGTGATAAGACTCAAAACACACTAGAACCTCGCATCGTGCAGTACAGAGCTGCGTCGTCATAGTGCACTTTAACTTCAAATCCAGACCCTTCTGAAATTCCTCCTCTAATATTTCGAACTTGGAGAGACTTTACAAGCTGTTTCGATTTTAAATGACACTCAAAGGGTGTATAAAACCGACACAGACACTGATAACTCTGTTTAGTCTGTCTTTTGATGAATGAAAGAGTTATATTTTTCGAAAAAACTTTGCAACTACTGAAAACATTTCAAGTCTATACATATTTTAAGATCTGCAAGAATAATACTTCAAGCCACAGTAAGATTATTTAACCCGTTTTTTTGTGAGATGAGCAGGTTATTCCCTGATAGTAAACGCTACGCTTCCCCATAATAATAGTAGTGAAAAAATACATGCACGATGTGCACTGCGCTTGACATCCATTCAATTTTGGCGACCTAACGCCAGGGCATTTTTCAATGTTTGGATGACTTTCCATACATTTTGATATAGTTTTAACCGATTCTCTTTCATTCATGTTGCATGGCGTCAGGGTTAACAACAAGCGATGTCCATACAATGCGTCAAGAACCAGCGCTATTCAAAACCAGTTTGAACAACTCTAAGTACAGTGACCATACTTCGGACCGGAGAAAGGACATTTTCCAAAACATCGTGAAATTGGTTTCACAAGGCCTGCATTTTGAATTTAAATTGATTTAATATATAATTTGTGGAAAGAAATTTGAGCAATATAAGATTGATAAAAAATAAACAGCCGCCATTTTAAAATATGAAATCTGATGCACATTTAATATCATTGCGAGATAAATATATTTTATGAAATTTTGAAACGACTATTCCTAAATCTGGCATGTCCTTTTACAGGCCCGAAAACAAAAAACGTCGATTGGTAGGTAGTTAAAAATTCAACACATTATGGTGGGTGCCGAAACCTACCAAATATTATTTACAAGGCATTCAATGCGAAGGTCACACTAACTTCGCTGACTTTACGAAAAAAGCTGTTTTTTTTTGTAAAATCAGCTGAGTTTTTAGTAAAAGCTTTGTGCACAGTGACCAAAGTTAGCCTGACCATTCGTTTTCGTAAAAAATCTTAAGTAACATAACATCACACGATTATAACCACCTGAAAAAACATTAACGTATTAATTATATTTATAATTCAGCTTTGAACTTGGGATAACTACCCAACGGCAAATCAATTACAGTTTCCATTCGAGTACATTTGGTACTATGTTTTTTTTACGTAACAGGCATAACAAACATGATTCCCAACGGGCCCACCAGCTGGAGACGCTGGGAATGATTTTTCCCAACATCCCCCCGATAAAGAATTTTAGAGGTGGCGCGTTATTTGGTAACTATTGAATATCTCAAATAATTCTACTTAGAATTGACATTTCAAATACATCATCATCACGTTACGGGTGTAACACAAATGTCATTGGGTTAGTTAGGATTTACTGACAATTAATACTATTGAATGATCATTTGTTTTGATAAGATATAGGTCACAAGTTCAGAGCCTAGAAGTACAACCACCGAAAGGCGGTCGCAGCCAACGTGTATGTGAACATTCCTTTGAAATGATAAAAAATCGTAATCTATGTCCAAACGACAGCTAACAACACGTGTACCAAGATTTTCTGCACGAAATCTTCATTTTAATCATTCGTTAATTTACATTTTGCTGTTCAAAAACTAAAAAAGCGTTCAAGTATGCGTTGTAAGCGAAAAAAAAAGAAGAAAAACTATGATATGAGTGCATTTTGAAGGACACAGAGACATACCGGTGCGATAAACAAAACATCAAAACAAACGGCACATGCACACACTACACACTAGCACTATACTAAAACAATCTAACGTAACTGGCTACGGCGAACAAGCTAGTTTCGAGCTAGCAAATCAACTTTTGACACTTAACTAACATGCTAGTTATTTCAAAGAAAAATAATAGTAAGAGAGCTGTTTCAAACGGCAAAATTTATAAAGAGGTTCAACTACAAAAATCCTGGTAGCGATCTTAACACATTAATTATTATTAAATCTAAAATTGTATAATGTATCTACGGAAGACAGTCATAGTTGTATGGCTATCTTTGTCTCCAACACGAAAGTTTTAAATACTAATCGTTAACTCAAAGCGATTTTATATTCATTTAAAAGAAGCGAACGTTTATTGCTATACTAAAAACATTTAATACAACAATAAACAATCGAATAAAAGACACGAAAACTATCAAAGTGACGTAAAATCCTGGATCCCTGAAAAAGATCGGAGCGAGTCGAAAAATACCAAAATAAATATGTATAAAGTTACATAGATATTGTAAAAACGTGGATCCTAGCCTAGAGGTGGTGTAAAAGTGATTCGAGTAGCCTGAAACCCAACAACCGCACAACTAGCATACGTCCCTGTCCTTCAATAAGCTTATGGCATGCAACATTGGCCGCGGCTAAAGTCGACGCCAATGCACAACGAATACAGATCTCCATTATCAGAACATGGACCAATGAGTCAATATAATCTGAACCAAAACTACCAAAACACTGATATCAGCCGGTATTTTCTGTTCTTATCTGTATTCGTTTTCCTTATATGTCTATCAACCACTCATTAACAGTGTCATTCCTGTTATTTCATCTCTCAACACACATCTATAGCTCCTTTATTTAATGTGTTTAGACGAATGAATGTTTCAAGCGATTGATCGGCTATAAAAACTATGTAACCACAGTACAAAGTCGAATAAATGACTAGTTTCTATATTGATTTGTAAATAAAAGAGCTATTTTACCAAGTCATGTTTTTATACGACTCATACCCAAGTTTTATAAAAACATTAATGTTAAACTTAACAATTGTAATATTAGACATGGAATTCGAAAATTGACATAAAAACGTGTTTTAATATTTTAGTGCCAACTCCGTCACCGTACATTAGAATGTCCACTGAAAATTAAATGTGGACGTCATGAAAAGAAAACAGCATTTCTTTTTTTTTTCTATTAAATTAAATGAGATTTTTTTATCTGCCATTTTGTTTTCATCGTTAGTACTTAACACACAATGATGTTATACAACTAGAAGCGACTCTTCAAATTATTTTTAAAAAGAGGTGTTTTCGTTTTTATTTTTTCAAAAATCACTAATTAACAAATGACACAAAATGTTAAGACTATTGTTATCTTGTGCATGTTTTAGAAAATAAATGACAAGAAACTTTAAAACGAAATAATATAAAGTTTAAAATTAAATATCATGTAAACTGCCACTATTTTATGACCACAAATGACAATAATTTAATGTCAATATTTGTGATGTCATTTATTTTTTTATAAAATTATGCTATAATAGTTAGCTTAATATTATGTAAATAAAACGAGTAACACAAACGACGTTATCCATATTACAAAACTAATAATAGAGACACTTGGTATTCAATGAGAGTTTTTTTTTATTTTGTATTTTTTATATCTCATTGAATGTATTGTGCAATATTAACTAGCAACATTAAAACAACTACTGATCAAATAAATATTACCTTAATTACCTCCACATGACCAGTAATTATTTTTTTTATAAATAAAAGTGTTAAAGTATAAAAATAAAGAATGAAAAATAAGCTGTGAACTAAATATTGAAATAATAAAATGAAATAAAAACATAGCATTAATTTAGAACATTGATATAGAAAAGTTTTGTATCTTCTATTTTCAAGCCAATTATGAAGAAGAAAAAAAAACTTTTTGCAAAGATACAGAACTTTAATACTTAGAACAACTTATTTTTACGTGATTAACTAATGATTCTGACAGGTGTTTATGTTTTTAATTAATTTTTAATGTCAGTTTGTCTGCAAGAATTTTTTTACACTATACAATTTAAAGCCAAAAACATCATCTACTGTACAGCGAACCATATAGTTTGTTAAAGCAGACCTTCCAGACATAACCCCAAAATACTGTTTTTTTTTTTTAATTCTTGTTTATAAACACAGACCCTTGTCAGAATGGTATAGAAACTTAATTGACGATTTGATTGCTATAATCATATTACAGAAATATTTTCGATTGTCCCGGTTTTTTTCCATGTATCATGGTCACCTTAGTAATTTTTTTCTAACTTTGCTTTTTCTGTGTTTTGGCCAGTTATATTAATTGATGCAAATTAAAATAATTATTACATTAAAATGAATACTACAAAATAGGTTTTTCAGTACAGTTCAACCTTCATATTTGAAAAAACCTGTTCTTAATTTTTTAAAATTGTCAATATTACCATAGAAGTAAAGGGACGGAACATAAATGTATGAACTGTGACCATTTGTTCAGAACCGCACCCGTGGCTACACAAGAAAATTGGCTCAGCAGTAAAAGTGTTCATAGAAAAATCCCTTTGCTTGGAATTCAAAGGGTTGGAACATAATTCTATGAATTGTGGCCTACATTACAACAATCAATTTACTTTACAAAAATTGGCAAAATGTTACTACTCGTTTGTCCTTTCTTTACTTGGAATGCAAAGGGTTGGAACATAATTCTATGAATGTGACCTTTAATAGGACAATCCCTTTGTTCCTTTCTTTGCTTAGAATGAAAGAGATCGAACGTAATTCTACAAACTGTGTTTGATGACACATTTCTATGTTTTATGTTCAAAATTTTACTATATCTTTAATCTTTTGCTTGTTAAAGTAGATAAACCAGGTCGAGGTCACAGGTCTTACACTACACAATATTATTAATGAAACTTCCCTGCTATAATAATAACAATAAATTTTTATTTCGGTTTCGGTCTTCTGCTATGTCTCTCTGGAGGCGAGTGCACAGATGGCTGTCAAAGTCAAATTTTGTTTCAATCTCTCTGAAGTCTTTTACAGAGAAGATAGATTATTAATTGCTGTCTGGCCGGACCCACAACTACAAGTTAAAGGTGTAATTAGTTATTGAATGAGCAAGGAAAGCGTCTGCTTTAAGTCTGCTGTCCTGTCAGTTTGTTGGTATTCCTCTAAACGTCGTATTTTACAACAATCGCGAACAAATTAGGTTTATAGGCTTTTACAGCTTTATAGATTTTTTTTTTGTCATCGGAGATTTTTGACTTAAGGAGTACTTCCTTCAAAAAGGGGCAATATGGCGACTCCTGGATATCTCCGCGTTATGGGATCGGAATTCGATGGTCTCTTATTTGAAATGTAGCAACTAAAAATTGAATTAAGCTCTGATGAGGATCTTCAGTGATGAGCAGAACAGCTCCTCAAAATGCAGTAAATTGCTGTTTTATATTAAATTTATTTTATTTTACTGAAAAACAAGACGATCAAGTCATTCACCTGATAGAGAACCCTATGTCTGCCCTTAACAGTAACAACCCAATGCAGACCTTTGCATTGCATAATCTCGTGCACTGCACTGCGATAGTCACTAGTGGTTTCCGCGAGTTCTACTGGTCGCAGAACTTCTAGTAATAAGATGTGTATATAGCAATCAATCCGTCAAAAGGTTACAATCTCCAATAAACACTTCCACACATCATAACGCACATATCATATATCTGTCTTCTATCGAAAGTAAGGGAAAATTAAACTGTATCTATGTGATAGCATTACATGAGTCCGGAGCGATGCTGCGGGCCCCCTCTGGCTCAGATCTGAAGTCGGGCGGTTCATGTTATAATCATGTCGGGAACAAACTGACACCTGCTGGCTACAATGCTCGCTGACCGATCCTTTGATTTTATCTTGTGTATTTACTATCAAATAGGCTTGATACTCAAAAACTCAAAACTCAAATCATTTACTGCAAGTAGGCCAAAATAATACACTTTAACAAATCAAACACTTAAGGTCTCATATACATAGAGAAAAATAAAAGTAAATCAAATAAGATCTACTAAACAAATTATTAACCCTTTTTTTTTTATTTATCTGTGTTACAAGACACGCAAGTTGTTCACCTGATGGAAAGCAGTACACCTGTCCATAAGTTACAGTGCCACCCAGAACTTTGTATTGCATGATCATGTGCAGCACTGCACTGTGCTTGTCACCCTGAGACATGACACTCGTCACCCTGACAACTGATTATAGTTTGAGTTTGAACATGGACATTTCCCTTTCATGTGGTGATTCATGGCTGAATCTCGCACTAGAAAAGGAAACTCCATTTACTCTACCACTGCTTGGGAAATATGTCTGTCAGCGAAGATAGCACCAAGAAACACTACAGAGATGTCATTTTTTTAATTTTCATATTTCTTTTATGCTACTTAAGGACAATACTTGCATTTGACCAATGTCTCACCTGATGTTAAGCAATGATGGCGCCCGCTTATCTAGAAGTAACCAATTCACTTGCAACTAGAATATTCCCAGGTAATTAACTGTATAACTCACTGTGTAAGTAGGTATGTCTGATTCAATAAAATTTAGAGTTGATTTTGACCCTGTCTCCTTTGACCAATTGAGTTGAAATTTTAGAGGATTGTATTTCCCAATACAATGTTATGGTAAGGAAGCTGATCCGATGATAGGAGGTAGACCACAGAACTCCTCAGCGACTAAACAGATTGATGGTGTTTGATCAGCTTGCAATACCAAATATGTATTATATAAAAGCTTGCAGCGATAAATATATTACTGTTGTTTGAGCATTATATTACCAACTATAGTCGTATCAAAAGTTGTCAAGCTACTTAATTTCTTTTTATTAATACATTTTTCATAGTCATCATAATATACAACAAAATGAGGTCAAGCAAAAAATCTTCATTAATTCATTTTTAAATGTCAATACGTTACTCTAACCTAATTTCTAGAGCTATTAGCATAATATCTGTCGACATAATCAAAGAGGTCACGACACTGTAGCCAGCATTATCACATGTATAATTCAAAATATCGGACAGTTTCAGCTCAAAGTTTGTAGGAAGAGACAGAGGTCATGTTCTACCGTACCATGATCGACTCAACAATCAACAGTACCTGGTTGATTCAGCCGTATCATGTTCTCAGGGGAATTGTCGACCAGTGTCTAATACATAAGATAAATTCAAAATTAAATGACAATGCGAAACAATAGTTGACATGTGTAACATTCAAAGCGGAATATTAATGAGCTATTTTGAATACAATTAATTTTTCTCGGCGTGAGAGTTTACCGTGTTGTTCAGTAGTTTTTGAAGCAAAACTCACTTTTGTCTAAGATTTTATTGCTGGTTTGGCTGGAAAAAGTTATTGCCTGTTCTTCAATGGATGTATTCAGAATTCCTAGCTAGATAATTTTCATGGGCATTACTCTCCATACTTATGAATATTTATGGATATTTTGTGTCGGCAAGGGTGCTAATATGTAGAATAGTAACATGAACATTCTTATCGCAGTTCAGATTTTAAAAATAATCTTGCTCATAGATTGCTCTGGATATAGAAAAGGGGAGGTGTTGATTGGTCAATGCCACTTTAATCAGGCTAAATAATAAATATCTAACAGTAACATGTCCAATTCGGTAATTATATCCTTCTAAAATGCTATAGCTTCATAAATTATCTTAATCAGGAAACTAATTTCAAAGTTATGTATTGATGCAGTAAAACCTTAAAGTCCCCTGCAAATCGGCCTGTTCTCATTTCAAAGTACAGTTTATAGCACCAAGATCGATAAAAGAACTAAATGATCGGCAAGATCGCAGCTTTTTGTACGAATCTGGTCGAATCTGGCCATTTTACCTTCATTTTGCGAAAAGTGCAAATCCTAAAACGCATTTGCGAAAATATGGTTGAGGGCGTGGTATTTGTTCACTATATTGTATTTACGAAGTAAAGAACGAGGCTGTGAATCAGTTCCATCGATGGATGAGGCTAAAATTAGAAACCGCAGGATTCGGTCCCGCCTTGCAATCGAAGGAGAAAAGCAACCATCTTGGAAATCAGACATGGTATCGATCTTTTGCGACAGACATTAAAGATGCATGAAATCAATTAAATCACGTAATTATCAGCTTCCGGGGCTGTATATCTTAGTTTTACAGCGGATCAACAATGATTACGCTGTAAACTACCCATTTCAAGGACCCAAAATGACGTTACACATGTCAACTTACTCGAGAGGAACAAAGAAAATATTACGAATAAAATGCATAAATACCTTTTTTGTCTGCCATTTAGATAATTAATATACTTTAAAAGGTTAAAAAGTTAGTAATTCACGTATCGTTGAAAACGAATAACAGATTTTCACAAAGAATTGAACAACGCAGTCTCAGCAAAACGCTTCGCAACGATCGCTCACAGACTAGTGATGCGAAATTGCAGCTCTGTTACTTTGACGGCTAGTCGATCGGATATTACCGGATTTATTAAAGTTACCGATTTTTTCGATGAACATGTATTAAAATATTTTGCCTAGTTTTCGTGGTAGGTACAATTAGTAATAAATTGCAGTAATTATAAATGGAATATTTCCTGTAAGTTTCTGATATTTTAGTATAGAATAACGCCATCACCTAATCTATCCGAGAAATAAAATTAGGGATTCCGTGTTATTTAAAAATAAATCCCTATATTGTGAAACTGCTATTTAAACAATTTCTACTCGTAAATAAGTTCAGATATATACAGCTAGTTACTATTAATATTATTTTGGTTATGATAGACTCTGTTTCCTCAAAATATAACTTGGAATTTTGTAATTAATAATGTGGATATTTCTTACTATAGACATTCAAAACACTGTTTGATAGAACCGAAAATAAATAAAACTTCATAAGTAGTCAATGATCATGAGTTAATTTATTTCTATTTTTATTTAAATATTAATATATTTGTTTGTGTTCTTTAGTCTCTACACAAACAGTAGATTTGCCTAAAATGAATACAATTTAAAAATATTTATTTACAGTAACAATACACACATAATTAAGTATTAGGAAGCATTGTTTTCCACATTTCTCTTTTACCGCTCCAAAATGCTGCAACTTACTCCACTTGTAGGCTTGAAGTTTAGTCAGGTTTTTTAAATGTAAACAATATTCAATTGCAATTGCAACTTGTATACAATCATATTGTAATGCAATCTCAGTCATTTATGTACAGTGTACAAATAAGCGTGATAATAACACTTGCTCGATACAGTTTGAAGATTTGGTATAGATATCCGAGGTACCTATAAATTAGAAGGTCGAAGAGATTCCTTTAAACATTTTTGCACATTGACCATTTGCCACCACATCTGAAAGAAAAGGAAAAAAATATAGAATTTATAGTACAAACCAATCATAATAGTGTGGCTCAATTCACAAGTTAACATTTTATGGACTCTAACCAGAGTAGAATGCTTTTGTCTCAGGCTCAGAAGTAAAGTAGGTACAGAAGAAATATATAACTACATATGGAATGAACTCTTTGCCCCCCGCGATCCATTTCCCCACACCCTTACCCACAATTCGGAGGGTCAGTCAATATTACAAGAAACAAACGCGTTAGTATGAACCTTCACAATAACGGATCTTTTTCGTGTAGTATCTTTGAGTGTTTACACTCATTAGGCGCGTGTAAAAACGTTATTTACATTTGTGAAACGTCAAGTCTATTATTTGTATGGAATATCCGGCGTGGGACTAAAGACTACATTATATGAAATAGACAAATACGAGCTAACATTACCTGCAATTAGATAGGAACCTCGCGTCGTAAGCACGCTGCAGCGCGGGACGAGGCGCGTGCGCGGCCGGTAGAGCACGTGCACCACACCGCCCACATGCGCGCCACCGTGCCGCCAAGGGGCCGCCACCCAGGTACATGTACCTGTAAAAAAAAGAATTTCCAAAATTAGTCTATCTTTGAGGTAAGCATACTTAAAAAAATATAACGGTAAGTATACTTAAAGAAATATATTATACAGTCGGACATAGTACCTACTCCTTTTTTAAAGTCGGTTATAGTGTATGTCGCCGCAAGGACGAATCGGGAGCTTTCGGGAATCTCCGGCATTGATCAAAGATACTTCGATTTATTTTTAAGATGACGATTATCAATTTGTAACCTTTAATAATGTTAAACCTTAACATCCATTTTAATAGCGTTTTGTCAATTTACAATCTCTAAGTTAATTTATCAAGCTAAAAGAGTTATGTTTGAGTATATCCGCCGCCGCAATGATAAATCAGGCACCTACGTCATCGAGTCGAAAAGACTCGATTAAGTTAAGATTTGTTTTTGAATATCAGTAATCTGTATGCTTGAATGACATCAAATCTAAGAGTAAATTCTAATTGCGTTGTATCCAGTTAAAACCTTCAAAATGATTACCTAACTTAAAATAGTTCTCAGTTCGATCGTTTCCTATCGTCATTTCAAAGTAAGTTTATTCCTATTTAAAATTATGATTGCTGTAATGCTTATTTACTAGCCGTACTAGGCTTCATAATCTTAGTAATGCTTATTAAAAGCTTCTGCTTAGTAATTGCTAATTCAATAAGCTAGTTCTGATAGTTTGAAGCCGCCATGAGCGCCATCTATCTTCATATCTTGTAAGTCGCTACCATCTTATTGGTTGGCGCAAAAAATGGTGGCTGGGAACTATCGGAGCTAGTTTCTTGACGGCACTTTGAGTTGGATTCTCGGTGCGAAAACGTTGTGAGTAAATCCTTGCTAATTAATTCAATAAAATAATTATAATGTTCAGTGATTCATCTGCTTTTATTTCAAACTAAATTCTAGGGTGTGTTTTGTTAGCCTTGTGAGTAAAGTTAACAACTAGGTAGACATTTACATTGCAATAGCAAAGCCGGTGGTCAGCAGGCCAGCGGTTTTGCACTTTTTTAAAAAGGGGTGGTCTACCTTTATCACGATATGTACAAGTCATACTTCAAGGATGTCCCAATACTAAAATGGTCCCTGTTATTGGACCCAATGCTGTTGTACAAATTATAGTCTACATTGAATTTTATTCTTGTCAAATGATTTGCTGTCACTTTTCAACCGAAAACAAAAAGAATAGCATTATCTTTAGAGTTGAACTTTTAGTTTAGTTTGTACCAACACTTAACACAATAGACAGAATACATGAATTTACGTTTAACACTCTTATCATATCGTAGGAGAACCTACCGTATTGAATCCATGGCTAAAGGTGGTACATTTTCACACTGCGCATATGCAGGCGGTTCGGGTGCGTAGCGCAGCATTTCCGGTTCAACATCATATTCAAGCTGTCAAATTGAAAAAACTCGATTTTACGGTAATGTTATCGACTGTACATTTCTCGACCCCAACACTATTATCCATTAAAAAGTGAAAGTTCTGACAGTCCTGTTCCAACCAATAAAACAGATATGAAACATTAAAAGAGATAGGCTTATATACAACTTATTTGGGTAAGTGAGACACTACATTACTAAATGCATTACAGAAAAAAGTAAAATTAGCGGCAATATCCAAATTTTGTTCATGTTGTCATTTCATTCAATAATTTCAGTTTTCAATGGCAAATTTTGTGTATTAATCTCTAGCAAAAATTTAAATTTGTAGTTTGAATTGTTGTAATCATTGGTCAGCGTCAGCGAGTCGTGATCTTCGTGATTCACAGAGGCTACTTTAACAAATATTTTATTTATTATTGGTTGTTATACGTGTAAATGTATGAAGTTAAAAAAATACCATTGTGATCTGTATCCATATAATTGATAGTGCAGGGCTCTGTTGAACTTAAAAAATATAAATTATGATGGTGAGTAATTATTTGATGTAAGTGAGTACATAAGAATATCCAAATGCAACATAATTATTTAGTGAGTATTTCCTTGTTATTTTCTTTTCTTTTTTTAATACCTGTGTGCATTTTTGTTAGTACTTATGTCTTCTTTTTTACTTACGTATAGTGGCCACGGTTTTCCGTGCGGCGCGGAGACCGTGCATCGAGGTAGCGACTCCCACACGCGCGGGGAGTTCGACTGCGCCGCTAGGGCGCTGCATTCTTCTGTAGGGGGATATAATATAATACTGATTTTGTTATTTGTCAAATGAGGAAGCACCGCACCACGATCTGAAGCATTGTCACAGGAAACATAGTATGTAGAGCATACAGAACTACATACTGTACTACATACAGAATGGACAATACCTTTGCCAGATATTCATCCGCCAACCAGTAGTGTGCAAACATTACTGTTCTGGTTTGAAGGGCACTGTTTTCAGGGAAATTACTGTGTGTATAAGACTTTACAGCCGATGTCTCAGGGTTACAGGTGTCGCAGTGTAGTGCTGTGCAAAATCATGCAATGCTAAGTTCTGGGTGCCACTGTAACTGTTATGGGCTGGTGTATTGCTTACCATATGGTGAACGATTTGGTCGTCTTGTTACTGAGTAACAAGACGACCAAATCGTTCATATCGTCGTTATCGTTACATAGACATTTGGGAGGATGTATGGACAGGTGGATGTTTGTTACTCTTTCACTGAAAAACTATTGAACGGATTTAGATGAAATTTGGCACGATAGTTTATTACCTGGATTAAAACATAGGAACTTTTAAATGGTCTCTGTAGGATAACAGTCAACACGGATGAAACAGCGGTAGTGAGGATCCAGCTAGTGGCGGGTACCGTATAGCTCGTGGCGCGGCGGGTGCTGGTGCAGGCGCGCCAGCAGGCGGGACAGCGCGTCGCCGCCGCGGCCCAGCGCGCGCCACACCACCACCAGCTTGCGCACCACGCTCAGGCACGCCGGCTCGGCCCACACGTCGTACCTGGGGGCGGGACTAGTGCTGGCTACTGTGGCCTATAGGATGTGAGCGAACGAGACGAGGGTTTACTGTGCAATAGAGAGCCTCAACGCTTCATTTTTTTGTTACTTTGTTATTTACTAGTCAAACACTTAACACTATGACTGCTGAGCCGATTTCTTGTCTAGCCACAGGTACAGATCTGCACACACTGTAGTGTTTTCCCATACAGCTTACATCACAGTTCGGTTTACAGCAGTGAACGTGAACATAGAGAAAAATAAAAACAAATCTAATATGATCTGCTAAATTAATTATTTACTGATTATGGTTTGTTTGAAAAAGGACATTTCCTTTTCAAGTGGTGACTCATGCCAGAATGTCGCACAGGTAAAGGAAACTCCATTAACTCTACCAGTGCTTCGGAAAAACGCCCGTCAGTGAAGATAGCACCGCGAAACTATGGGGATGTAATTTATTACGCCCCAAGTTACACTAGTTTTGCGAATGATTGCCTATAGCGGCGCGTGCGTTACCCGTGCTGGTGGTGGTGCGCGTGCTGCGCCACGGCGGTGAGCGCCACGTCGAGCGCGCGCTGCAGGCCGAGGCGCAGCGCCTGCAGCGGCGCCGGCTCCGACAGCAGCTCGGGCTTCGCCTCCAGGGCGATCAGGTTCTGGATAGAGAGGGGCGATGCTCTCAAGGTCATCTCTCAAGAGCGCAGTGCAGTGCCGCACAATGTTTTGTAATGGAAATATCCGGGTGGCCCTGTATGTGTTATGGGCAGGCGTAGCGCTTACCATCAGGTGAACGACTTGCTCGTCACTCACTAACATAAAAAAAACAGTGCAAATACCTGTGTCTCACACAAATATTTGACCTGCGCGAACCGGTTACCAAGTTTGGCGCATGCACCATCAGCTCATTTGTATGGAGTGTAGTGTCCAGGGTGTGGGTATACCTTATCGTCGTCGTCCTCGATGGGGGGCGCGTCGCCTCTCTCGTCCTTGAGGGCGGCGCTGCACGACGCCAGCACGGCGTGGCACATCTGCACGCATGTGAGGGAGGACGCGCTCGCTTGCAGGATTGGTATTTGTCTGTAACCGATCTTACACTTTAAAACTCAAATTATTTATTGCAAACTAGCTGTGCCCTGCCACGCTTCGCTGTGGCACATTCGCTGATATGTCACTAATGAAAAAAATAGATAAAAACAATCCTTGATGCGGATTATATATCATGCTAAAATTTCAGCTCGATCGGTGCAGAACTTTTTGAGTTTTTGAAGCGTACACAAACCAACATAGATAAGCTAAAAATACGCAATGAAAAATATAAGCAAGTATGACCAACTAAACTAATCAGTAACCTATTACGGTTTGAGTTTGAAAAAGGAAATTTCCGTTTCAAGTCCTGATTGATGGCTGAATCTCGCACAAGAGAACTCCATTAACTCTACCAGTGCTTCGGAAATACGCCCGTCAGAGAAAATAGCACTAAGAAACACTATGGGCATATAATTTTTTAAATTTTCGTAATTTTTTTTATGCCACATGTTACAATATAAATGTAATAAAACCTTTCAAATTTGTCAGTCGAGCGATGATGGCCTAGTGGGAGACCGTCCGCCTTCAAAGCTAATGCGCTTGTAAATTATTTCTCGCTTTTCGTTGAAGGAAAACATCGTAAAGGAATCCCGAGAATTATTTCGGAGGTATGTATTCCACCCATCTGGACCGGACCCCCGTGGTGGATTATGGCCTAATCCTCTTCATGAAAGTGTTTCCCCTGCTCAGTAGTGAGCGGATGATGATTATAAACCTCACCTGCACAACGCTATCTTGAGTTTCAACCAGCTCTGGTAGTAATACTGCTGGAACGCCGGAGATTGTCTCTGGAATGTTTCCGTTAGCCTGCGGATTAGATTACATAGATATAATGAACTAGCTGCGCCCCTGCGGCTTCACCCACCTCCGATCCGCATCTGTGATCTCTGATGCATATCTAAGCAATTCAGGGGCGCTTTTTTGCCATAAGTCATTTATACGCCATTTATTTATAGGCCTGGAAAGAGGTGTGTCAGGATCGTAGCATGAGGAAAGGTGTAGTCTCTAGGAAGAGACTACACCTTTCCACATTTCCACGTGCCAGTATGTTTGTATATATATATTTAAGGCGGAAACTGATTAATTATCCGTTCTTACCTCTCGTACAGAGGTTCAATGATGTTGTGCTTGAGCGTCATCAGTACATCGAGGCAGTCGTACCCCGACACTGTAGAATATTCTAGAAGAAGTGCCGCGTGCTGCACCGATATAGGAGTCGCTGTGGAGAACAAAGGGTGCGTATAATAGTGTACACACCTACACACGCGTATAATATTACGGTATTACTAGCTGCGCCCCGCGGTGTCACCCGCGTAGTTCCCGTTCCCATGGGATTACGGGGATGAAATATAGCCTATGCTACTCGGCTTCGGTCTCATTCCTACTCCGTGCTGTTTACTGGGTGAGAAGTGACACCGTATTAATTAATAGGGGTTGGTGATAGAAGGGTGAAAATTTACGGTTTTATGTACTTTTAGTGCCACATATTTCAAGCGCAAAAACAAAAATTTCATCCAAAAAATAAAAATAAAATGTTTGGGGTGGGCCACTCTTGTCACTTAAGGGTATGAAAAATAGCTTTAAAACTATGCTCAGACCTATCGAATATACATATTAAATTTCATAAAAATCGATCCAGCCGTTTCGGAGGAATAGGGCAACTAACACCACGGCAAAGAATTATATATATGTATATATATAGATATTGGCGCCTGTACGTCATAACGTTTGTTGTTTGTATGGAGTGTTGTTAAAAGCCAGCACTCACGTATGTCCCCCCAAGGCTGCGGCAGTTTGTACACGTGCAGTTGCGCGTGTGTGTCCACGCACACTACTACGCCCCCCAAGTAGGACATTTCGACGTGGCACACGGTGGCGGTGGGGGCTCCGGACTGGAAAAACAATTTTTGAACTGGTAACACAATCCCGAATTTCCACCAAGTTGTCCCCATTAACGCGTTAGGCCGAGGCGATTCGGGTCACTTTTTGAGTGCCCTGACTGACCCGCGAGGCCATGTCAAGCTACATCGTTCTCGGCGCGTCCAGGTGGATAGAAGCAATGGTCCTCGTTCCCTCATCATCAACCTATAACGTCCCACTGCTGGGCACGAGTCTCTCCTCACTTTTCTGAGGAGGATTAGGCCATAATCCACCACGGGGGCCGTGTCCGGATTGGTGGATAACATACCTACCTCCGAAATAATTCTCGGGCAGGTAGGTATGTGGGTTTCCTCACGATGTTTTCCTTCACCGAAAAGCGAGTGATAATTACGTACATACGTTTTGCAGAAACACATCGGTACATGCTCGCACTGGGATTTGAACTCACGACCTTCTGATTGGAAGGCGGACGTTCTCCCACTAGGCTACCATCGCTTCCGCACCTCGTTCCCTAGATACAGGGAATCCTAAATAGGGGCAGGATCTATGTATCGTGACGCTTTATTATTATTATATTAACACTTTCAATGCTGAGAACACAATTGTCGTGTTTTTCACAACTTGCCGCGAGTACGGCAAAACACAACTGTTGTGTTTGTTGAATGGGAAAACACTATGGAGCGTGCAGAGCCGCACTCGTGGCTAGACAAGCAAAACGGCTCAGAAGTCAAAGTCTTAATACCTTGACTGTTTTTACATTTGGGCACCGGTACGGACCGTGTGTTTTCCAGCAATGGCGTGTCGTCTGTGTGAGCCGCACTGTAGTAGCGCCGCGTTAAACACACACGTCTGTGTTTCGCCGCACAGCCAGCACGTAAGCTGCGCTTACACAACAGGTGTGTTTCCCGCACCCGCGTTTTAAAAAAGTTATAAAAACACAACGTCTGTGTTTCACACAAAAGAAGACACTTACAGGAAGAATGCCAGGGCCGTATTTAGGTTTCTTGGGGGGTGAGGAGGACGCCGCGGGCGCTTCGGGCGCTAGCCCTGGCGTGCCGCTGGTCACTACTTGTCGACTGCATAGCTGTAATATTAAAAAAACTGGATTTAATATTTTTTTATAAAATAAAAATTTTTATACAATTTTAAAGATTTTCTTTTTTACGTATATTTTTTACTTTTTCTAAATATTTCAATCAAATCAGCCTATCTCCCAACATTGAATTTCCAAAAATCGTTACAGCTAGTGCAACGGATGCTGGGCGTGTCGTACCACGTGGTGGGTGTCCCTGGCCAGCAGGTGCAGCGCGCGGCGCGTGGCGAGCGCGGCGTGCGGCGCGCCCAGCGCCAGGCGGGTGCTGGCGATGCAAACCCCGGCCTCGCCCTCTATCGGCCACACGGCGGCTTTCTGCCAGATCTAAAATTAAAATATATTGCGTGACGGATCTTGGCCGCTCTGATAGGAGCTCTGAACTTGCCCGCATCTTGTTTAAAAAGCTGGGCCCACATCTGTGACCGTGACTGTAACTGTGTCCCGGTGCATGCTACGCTAAATATGGGCTAAGGCTGTGACATTTGACCGCGACCACCTCAAGAGGCCTCTGACAGATCGCTGCGTGACGTCGTGACTCCGTAACCATAACATATTCGTATGTAACGGTCACAGATGAGGACCCAGCTTAGTAATTACTATCCTCATTAAGGTACGGAACACTAATATACTCACAACAGTGTTGAAGCTATCCGTACCCGGTTTCTGTCCACCCCCCGGAGTTGTGCTGCCTTGTAAAGGACCTGGAAATATCATTTGCATGGACAAAATGGCGTCTAGCGGCAGCCATATTGGAAAATGTATTTTTGTACTTTAGGACAATCGTGAAATTATTGAATCATGACGTCGACTAAGACTTGACTAGACTGCTGACTGACTGCTTGGTAGTCGACATTTGGACTATTTTAACAAAAAATGCGTGTATATAGAACTTGAAGTGTTTGACTTATAAAAGGGCATTATTCTTGCCTACTTGTAATGCCCTAGCGGGTACACATGTGATGCTATAATTATTATTAAGATCTGTTTTAAACATAAACATATATGATGCAATAAATATTTTGAATTTGAATTTGAAATGATTTGAGTTTTTGCACAAACCGCGCGAGATTAAAACCATACCTTTTGACAGTAGTTTGTGCACAGGGTGCGCTCGTTCCGTGCATTTCCAGAGAGTGAGTGTGGAGCCGGCTATGAGGAGAGAGTCGGTATCTTCTCGTAGAGACCACGTAATGGACACTGGGAAGTAATCAAGCTTCCTTTAAAATGCTTATCAGAGTCACGGAATATTTTGAATTACTGGCTTTCAATGAGATCATTTCCAATGCATCGGAAAAGTCATCTATCAAACATCTTTTGTATTCGAAATTAAAATTACATTTCATTGAATATTGAATTAACTACCTACTCGAATATTGAGTGTGGACTATTTGTGTGTATGCTGTGTTCGCACATGGAACGACCTCGTTCAGCAAACCATGTTTAACGACAGATACGGCGACACGGTCACAGTCACGGTTACAGATGTGTGCTCAGCTTAGCATCCAGTAGACTCACCGGGGGCGGCGCCGTCGAGCAAGTAGATGGCGGGGAGGGGCTGCACGAGCAGCGCGGGGGGCGGCGCGCGGGGCGCGGAGCACAGGTAGCAGCGCACGCACCCGGCGCCGCCCGGGGACCGACAGATAGCCGCTATCAGCAGGTTGCCGTCTATACAAACAAACAAGTTATTGTATACTTTGAAAAACAAACAAACCATACCATTCTTCACCTACTATCATGCCCCTCGTGCCCTAAATCCTGCACAGTAGAGGAACTTACCGCGGCCTCAGACAATGCGGTGACTTTGGCTAATTCTTAGCAAAGGTCTTATGAGCTACGACCTTAGACTCAAATAGAAGAAAAAGATTGTATACTTTAATAATATAATGAATAGAATAAAGGAAATAGCTAAGCGATGTGACCGTCCAGTGGATCCTACATTTACCTACTGTATTATGTTTATTTTACAATAAAGAGTTTTTTCTTTTATGCTATCTTTCTCCCATGTACCTAATTTTTCGAAATCGAATGAGTCCACAAGTACGAAGAACACTCACTCTTATATGCAATGCTGGCAGCGGTGATGTGATCTCTGGTGGGGCGAAGCGCCTCGGTGGAGGTGGCGGCGGTCGGGGAATCAGGCCGGGGCTGCACCACCCCCACCAGCCCGGTGGCGGTGACGATGCAAGCGCCTTCACACGCCATCCCTCTGGAAAGTCAATTATTTTGTTAGAAAGAACTCAATTTTCAATAACAAGGCGATCGCTGAGCGTCAACGCGTGTGCGGGCAATCCTACAATACCAGGTTTGATCCGAGGCTACAACTACTTGCGTAAACAATTAAACCATTTAATGTAAGTCCAGACTGTGATATCAGCAAACAGTCCCAGCCGAAGATCAGCTCTGGTGGTTAACAACCAGCATCATGCCAAGTTACTATTGTCTTGAAACATAATTGTAATTAGGACATATTTTATTGTAACATGTTGTATTGGGATTGAGAGTTTGTGTACTGATTTCCGCTGGGATCGTGGCATGTGCAAAGATGTAGTCTCTGCCTATCCCAACGGGAGAAAGGCATGACTGTATGTTATATTTTATATGTATGTGTGTTATACATTGAATGCATATATCTGTGTGTCTGTCTGTGGCATCTTAGCTCCGAAACGGATGAACCGATTTAGATTTAGTTTTTTTTAATTATAAAAGTGACTTCAACGAGTGTTCGCAGATTTGTTTCAAGAAAATCTGTTCATCTGTTTGATGATCACCAGCACTTTTCTAGTTGATGAAGGGATGTGAGTAACTTCCACAGGTCTGATTGATGCGAAATTTGGTATCCTGTTAATTCAACTATATTGCAAGATCATGGTAGCCTTGACCTGATGCTGCAGCTTCAATCTGCAGGATACCCAACTCCTCGCCAACTTACAGCTGAGGTGTCATGTTTGGGCTCATTGGAATGGTCTCAATAAATAGGTTATAGATAGACGGTGATCAGGGTCTGATTTGAGTGTAATTTTATTTTATTTTATTATACTTTTCTTTTCTTACCCAAATCCTTTGAGGGTGGGTGTGGAACGCAGCATCTGTATCCGGTCCATGATGGGCACATCACTCTTCTTGTCCAGTACAATCACTCGTCGTCCGTTGTGGAAGAACGCGGATTTTATTATGTGCTCGCCTAGAAAGTGGATATGATTTTTAACCAACTTAAAAAGAGGAGGCTCTCTATATTCGCGTCAATTTTTTTTTGTATGTTGATTACCTCAAAACTATTATTTTTAGTTCAAAGGATTTACTTTTAGGTTAGTTCCATATAACTTGCATCAAAATTGGTGCAGTAGTTTGTTTTTTTTTAGTATATTTAATTGAACTCAGTTTTTAAATATCTGTGGTGGATTACGACCTTATCCTCTTCACAAAGGTGAGGGGAGACCTGTGCTCAGCAGTCCCGATATGGGTTGATGATGATGATACCTGGGAAGGAAGCAGTGTACAGGCACGACCACTCGTTCAGTAGAAAGTCCTTCTGTCCATACACGGACACATCGCCAACTGTAGTTGCTATCAGCAGCTGCTTGCCTTCGATGTCCCATTCTAGAGCTGAAACCTGGAATGTTACGAGATACATAATATGTATGGCGATTATAAATGATAGTGTACTTGTTGTTTACTTCGGTTGTTTTGACAGAGTCCAGAGGAGATTCAGCCATGAATTACAACTTGAAAAGTAAATTTACTTTTTAACATGTTGATGGCTGAACGGGTTTTTACAATTGGGAACCGTTACGGTCTGTTTTCCAGCAATGGCAAGCTGCACTGTAGTAGCACAGCGTTAATCACACGTGTCTGTGTGTCGCCACACACCCAGGATGTAAGCTGCGCTAACTCAACAGGTGTGTTTTCCTACACCCGTGTAAAGTTATAACAACACAACATCTGTGTTTTCAGCAGAGCATGTGTTAAAGGTCAGGATCTGTGCATGTGATTTGTTTTATTTTAGTTAGCAGTAGTGTTGGCTACTGGGGTCAATTCATCAGGCTGCCTTATTTCATTGTATACTTACTCCTAGGTTCTCAATTAAGGTTCCTTGAGATAAAAGTGACGATAACGAGCTAGAAAAGGCTACCATTTAGCTGTCCAGTGTAAAGGCATGATGAACTTACAGGGTGCAAAGTATTAGCCACTTTGTAACTATGCCACGGGGTGTCGACATCGCACACATACACATGCCCTCCCCAGGTGTCTCCATCTACATCTGAGAGCTCCGTTGGCGACGAAAACGCAATGATGTTAGCCGTTGAAATCGTACAAATAGGTCGAATAGTTTCGGTGTCTGTTGCACTGAAATCGTAAGAAAAAGCGGTTGATCTTGCAATTTATTAGTATTCGACTGTATGAAAAGACATCGAGGATTATCTTAAGTACTTTTAAACAGGATCAAAGCAGTACTTTATTTATAAATCAGGAGGAAAAGCATGTTTACCTGTCGAAGTGCGGTGGTTCACATTTTAGAGGCTTACGCCTCATGGAATAGATTAATTCCATATTAATTTGATTGTCCTATATCAGTTAGGTTTTGAAAGACTTTATTTTGAATAAGAATCGCTTGCGAAACTTTGTAAACAATTACAGTACGAGTTACGAAAACAAACTAACTGTGGCAAAGCAAGCCAGCCAGCCACACAGATGATTGACATTGACAACAGACAAAACAGCTTCAACAGTATTTGACAGTGATATATCTGTAGGAGTGACGGTCGACCCTTTTAATTTTCATCCCTAAAAAATATCATTTTAAATTACACAGCAAAAATTCGTAATGGAATCGATCGATTTCATAGAAGTATTCCAACTCTAATCACGGGCCAAACTTCACGACGATCAACAATGCGATCTGTCTCGCTACAACTTCATGCTATACTTCCTCCGGGCATTGCCCTTTCATTATTGAGTTGTTTTTGAACGCGCCGGTTCTCGCCTCGAAAATGGCGGCTCGTCTAGCATCGGTGTCGATTATTGTGTAAAAAAATCACGCAAACTTGTAAATTTTATGTGAAAATGTGATAACGATGAATTAAAAAACCCCGAACAGTGTTCAGTAAGTGCATTGCAACCATGTGCCGGACAGGGATGTGCCGTTTCGGGATTAAAAACTGGATTTTCTTGTTCGTGTCTCTGCATTTGTTTACATACGCTCAAGGTAAGCTCGTTTCTTGTAAATATCGCTATAAATTATCGATCGAGGTGGTCGAAGCTTTTGAAATTGGAACTTTTTAATTTGATGCAAATTTTGTGGGTTTTATGCGTTTGAAAATCGAATGCAGCGGGATAAAGTTTAACGTGTTCGCTCGTCCCGTAGTGAATTTATTGTTGCAGCGACGAATTTAGAAGTTTATTTACGCAGCGCTAATGGTTGGGCTGTGAGTTAATGCAGTAAAATATCCAGGGAAAGCGGTCCGTTGGTAGGTTTACTGCGTTTACTGGTAAGGTACTAAACAAGTGCGGTTTATGTTGGTTGTAAAAAGCCGAGTTGGTTGGTCTTTTGTTTATGTATAGGTAGTGGACCTACTTTAGTACTATTTTACTGTTTGATAGGTGTGGGATTTAGGTGACGGTGTTTCACGTTTGTTAAAGAATTTATAGTTCTTGCGTCAAGTATTTTTATTTATAACTAAAAGGTTACAGAACTTACGTAGCTACTTATTTATTTTGGTAAATACCTACCCACTGACTAGGCTAGGCATCTACCTAGCTTCCAACACACTCATGATTAAACCTAGATAGGTATCTATCTATAAAACGTAAGTTTATAAATGGACAAAGAAATACGGAAAAAGATTATTTAGAAAAAAGTTTAACGTACATAATTAAAAAAAAAGAACCCAGGCACATTGTAGGAATTATCCTGCTCCTAACTAGATACTACACCGATCAATCGTCGATCGACACCGTGGATCGACGATTGATCGGTGTAGATCTGTCGACGACGATCGACAGTTAGTACTCAATAGCCAAAGCTACCACATTGATCGTTCGTCGATTAATGATAAACACCCTAAGATATGCACTATCAAAGTTTATTCAGCATAGAAAAAAAAGGAAAGAAATAAAGAGAAATAAAGTTTTTCCACTCCTCACACAACAAAGCAATCTACCTCTCATAATTCACAATAAAACAAATCACCTCTAAAAATACCAAAATCTACCTAAACCCCTAATTACCTAAATCACGGCAAATCCCCTAAATAAGGCACAACGACTGCCTAACGCGGCAACATTTCCCTCCCTGGAATGTTGCCAGCTATTCCGTAATTACCTCACAATGTCTAGTTACTAGTAATTAACAAGATCCTAGTTCATTAAAATGCTTCGAACTATGAAGTGTTTTTTTTTCATCAGAAGTGGGATTAAATCTTAAAGCCTCCCGCCACACAGGCGCGAGGATATCGCGGCACATTTCCGATTTTATCTTTGATACTTCTAGTGTCCTACTAGCGTTATTTAATATTATCGCAGGAGTTTGTAATATCGCACTTATCATCATCATCAACCCATATCGTCCCACTGCTGAGGACTGGTCTCGCCTCACTTTTGTGAGGACGTTTAGGCCATAATACACCACCTCCGAAATAATTCTCGGGTAGGTATGTTGGTTTCCTCGCGATGTTTTCCTTCACCGAAAAGCGAGTGATAATTGCGTACATATGTTTTACAAAAAACACAGTGGTACGTGCCTGCACTGGGATTTGAACTCACGACCTTCTGATTGGAAGGCCTAATATAAAATGTACTATATCGCAAAAACGCAGGAAGCAAGAATACAGCGTCTCACTATCACAGCGTAATTACCCAATAGATAGATATAGAAAAATATACTCTTTATTGAAACACCACCAGGGTGACGAGCGCAGTGCAGTGCCGCGCAGGATTATGCAATGCAAAGTTCTGGGTGACACTGTAACTGCTACAGGCATGCGTAGCGCTTACCATCAGGTGAACGACTTGCACATCTCGTCACTCAGTCAATGGAATTAAAAAAAGATTATCGGCCGATATAAACGCGCCTGTGTGGGGGAGGCTTTAACATTGCAGATACCTACCTGTCTATAATTGGGTAGACAGGTACCTGTTTTATTTATATACTTAATTATTTTCCTGGTTTGTATGATGGCTCACCTTGCGTATGTTTCTTGTAAGAAATCTTGTTCTTTTCTTATTTCACATTCGTTAATTTAAGGGCCGTATTACACGAGCGTTTACTAAGTTTTGGCGTGACGTCCTCTGTGACTCTGCCTTATGTAACATCTTGGGAGGGATGGTCTGGATTTTCAACCTAAACTGGATCCGTTTCAGGTTGAAAATGGCAGCAACATAAAAAATAAGACGACATGGTACGATTATGCGGCGTGGTTCAGTTGAGGCCTTCAATTGAATCGCTATAAGATGTCATGGTATGCTTCCTGGTATGCAATTCATAGGTTGTGCGCAAACCATTGGCCGAGAGACCTGCTTCTCAAGGCGCGGAGTAAAAAAACAGGCGTCGGTACAATCTCGCGACGTCGAGCCTGGGGCAGACTGGCAAAATCGGTGGATTCCCAATCGTGACAGTGTGACATGTTGGGTATTTTTTCCCAACGGGTCTCGCTGGTCAATACTGGGTGTGACAAGTTGGGAACCTTTTGGGAAAAAAAGTGGCAACGAGTAACAATGTGATATGTTGGACAAAAAAACAACACTTCCATTTGGCTTCGCAATGCAATTTGCCTGATAAAAATCTAGCCTATATCACCTAGAAAAAAGTCACGAATCGATTGACACTTCATTCATCAAAATCAGATGGGAAGTTTAAGGGTTATGATGATGCATACGTAAATACACACATACATACATAGACTGCTAAAATATAACCCTTTTAGATTCGCTATAGTCGGGTGAAAATTCCCAAAGGGTCACACTGACACGATCGGGTATGACTCGTTGGGTACCCATCACTCAAAATCTAGCAACTAAAGATTGCTGCGCATGTTGTCGCTAATAAACAGCTGTTTGAAGTAAATATGCTCATCTACTTAATTGATGAAACTTAAAGCCGAAAATTTCTTAATAGATGCGAAGGCACGCAAAATACGGATGTGTCAGCTCTGTAAGGGTGCCTTTACACTAATGGTCAAGAATATTCGGCACGCGCCCGAACGTCGTTCAACATTAATAGTAACTTACTTCCTGTTGTTTGACAAGGGGGCGTCCATTAATAATCAATTAATTAGTTAAGGACGGGTCCAGCCAAATTTCACGTAATCTCACGTGGGGGAGAGCGGGAGTCATGGCAGCCAATATCACGTCATTTTTTCCCGTCAGTAAACGTGGATGCAATTGAAATTAAAAAAATGAAATGAATTTTATTCAGTTTTTTTTTATTTCATTTGGCAACGCACTAATCGCGTCCGAGGTATTCGGCTTGCCACGGACGACCGACGTCAGTACTGACCGTCAGGACCGGGTTTTGTCGCGCAGCAATCCACTCTGGGGTCTCCCGAGGGAGTCGTGGTAAAATGTCACAGTCCTTGTCGCGTAGCGTGACACGGTCACGGAGTCACGGCCACAGATGTGGACCCAGTCTTACGTGTATCGGCCCTAAACCGGCTGCCGTGCGTAGGAGGCCTTAATATGTTAACTGGGTTCACGCATCTTGCGAAGTTCTAACGAGTTATGTCGCCGGCACGACATCAGAATTCCCTTTCTCGCATGGGCCTCAAAGAGGCTTGTGAATTTTAATGAATTTGCCAAGTTCAGTATGTATTTCTCTTGTATAAGGTAGGGTAGTCTCACCTCCTTTGAGATATACGCTGCAGTAAGAGTTCCACTTCCGAACTGTCCCAGTTTCCCACCACGCATTTTATTCCTATTCCCAACTGCCTAAAAGTGTTCCCTTTAAATAATCTCGGTTTTTGTCATTTTCGTCCCATTGAAAATCCAATATGCCGCTGCCGTCATTTATATAATTAAAACGGTCTACACCAATTATTAATTATTCCAATCGCATAGTATACACTATACAATTTGACACAATCATTAAATCCTCTCACAATAATCCAAACACTCCAAACACTCATATCTCAATGTCACTCTCGCTCGTGATGATGAATGCAATGGCACCTCAAAATCCATCAAACCGTGTAGGCTGTAGGACGCACCAATGACACATATAAACCACGGAGAAATACAAAAACACAACCCTCCCGCCGGCGCAGTCGGGTAAAAGTACGGACCAAGACGGTAGCTAGAGTATGTAATAACGATTAATAAAAAATTCCCATTATGAAACTGAGGCGGCAGTAATCCTACCGCCCTGCGAGTTCTCATGCTTTCCCACCGTCACGCACTCGACATAAATCAGAGGCGATCAATAGGCTGCATTTACACGATCGGGCAAAACGTGCCGAAATTAAGTGCGGTTTTACTTCGACCTTTCTTTGGAGTGGCCGCATTTAATTTTACAAGTTAGTGTTGTATCCATAGGCTCCCGAACAAGCGTAAGCTGTGTTTTTGGATGCAGTGCCTTCGCCCATAATATCATCATCATCATCAACCCATATCGTCCCACTGCTGGGCACGGGTCTCCCCTCACTTTCGTGAGGAGGTTTAAGCCATAATCCGCCACTGGGGCCCGGTCAGGATTGGTGGATAACATACCTACCTCTGAAATAATTCTAGGGCAGGTATGTGGGTTTCCTCATAATATATCGCTAATTATGTCTACTAAACAATGGTATTGTTTATTCCCCAGTTCTAACAGTCAAAAAGTATAGAAAAAATAACGAGTTAGTACCCAATCCGTCACAGTTTTGCAGCCCATACGAGATCCGATCGGTCACACTTTCTAAATAAACTCGTTTTGTTTTCTCATATCCTATTCCTGTAGGTTTGTTTTTATTACAATCGCAACTCCGAGTGTTAGAAGCTTTTGACACTTCTAGACAAGTATAGTGTGTTAAAACAAGCTGAAATTGTGCAATTGACACCCGAGTGGTGACGCCCGGTCGGCGGTCCCAGGTACCGCTGGGTGGATGAAGTAGGGAAGGACTGGCGCGAGCTCCAGGCGGAGGACTGGCAGGAGGAGACGTAAGACAGACCGAAGTGGTGGTTCTTATTTTCAGAAGCCAAGACCAATTTTTGGTCATCCTAGTTAGTATGAAATTGAAAAAAAAAGTTAACATCTAAAATAGAAAGCGTTCATTGATTATACATTCTACAATGTAGTCATTTAATCCTATCCTATCCTACTAATATTATACATGTATGTGAAAGTCCGCCTTCCAAGGAGAAGGTCGTGAGTTCAAATCCCAGTGCGGGCACGTACCAATGTGTTTCTATAAAACATATGTACGTAATTATCACTCGCTTATCGGTGAAGGAAAACATCGTGAGGAAACCCACATACCTACCCGAGAATTATTTCGGAGTTGGATATGTTATCCACCAATCTGGACCGGGCCCCCGTGGTGGATTATGGCCTAACCCTCCTCACGTAAGTGAGGAGACCCGTGCTCAGCAGTGGGACGTTATGGGTTGATGATGAGGCCAGTGTAATGAATGATGTGAAAGTTTGCTAGGATAGACGAACGGATGGAGTTTGTTACTCTTTCAAACAAAATCTACTTTTTATCCCGTAAAAATTAATTGTTCCCATGGGTATCCCAGTGCGGGCACGCACCAATGTGTTTCTAGTTAAACATAAATCCCTTTTCGCAAGTGAAGCTATTAAAATTACAGGCAACAGCTGTCTAAGAGCTCTCTTATTCACATCTAGTAATATAGCGTATACGAGAGCGAGTGAAACAGAAAACATCACACAGTTTCTATTATTCCAAGTATGGTGCACAGGATTGGTCAGGTTGTCTATTTGCATCTGAATTATGTCACGGCTCGAAAGCTTTGTGGAAGGTTTGGTGAACAGGAGGCATACTATGACATCTTATAGCGAATCAATTGAAGACCTAAACTGAACTGAATCTTATTAGCGACTCAATTTAGGTTCCTGCCATTTTCAACCTAAACGAGATCCATTTAAGGTTGAAAATGGTAGCAACATAGAAAATAAGACGTCACGGTACGATTATGCGACGCGGTTCAGTTTAGGTCTTCAATTGAATCGCCAAGAGGTCATGGTAGGCCTCCAGAACAAATAAACGACTAGTGATAACTTGACAATTTAGTAAGGATTCTTGTTGGAAACTTTTTAAAAATATTCAGGTTTAGTTGATTTAATACTCCGGCGTCACGCAATTTTAAAGGCTAAATCGCAATTCTCGCCGATCAATCTTCAATTTCACGCGATTTCAATCAAATTCCCAAATCCGTCGGCAAATATTGACAGTGACTCACACCGACGCGAACGCCTCGTAAATCAATCGTGTCGGTTCGCAGCGCCCGCCGCGCCGCGCCGCGCCGCGCCGCGCTCTCTCGCTTTGATGTACGGTGTCACAACTGACGTATCCATTTTAATTAATATATTAAGTACTAGCTGTGCCCTGTGGTTTCACTTGCGTAATTCCTAGATGCTTTGTAATTCCCGCAGGATTACACTGCCTATATCACTCAGTTATAGTGTAGCTTTCTATTAATGTCAATTTTTATTTTATTTGATTGAGTGACGTGTTCACCTGATGGTAAGCGCTACGCCTGCCCATAACAGTTACAGTGCCACCCAGAACTTTGCAGAGTCCGGAAGCAAGCAAGCAAGCAGTAGAGTGCAAACATTACTGTGTTCCGGTTTGAAGATTACTGGGCATATGAGACTTTAAAGCCGATGTTTAAGGGTAAGATTATGCAGTGCAAAGTTCTGGGCGGCATTGTAACTGTTATGGGCAGGCGTAGCGCTTACCATCAGGTGAAGGACGTGCATGACTCAATAAGTCAAATAAAAAAAAATCTCAACGCGGATAAATCGCAGGGCGCAGCTAGTGATTAGATTTGTATGTAAAAGTCCGTGTTTTCAAGTTTAAAAGGTACGAACTTGATTTCCTCTTATAAGACAAATAATTGAGCCGTATACAAGCATTAAGGAACTGTTATTAGCTAGTAATAGAACCCTTCTACGGCCTCGTAACAACCTTATTAGGAGCTATTAGTGTCTGGCAACCCTAGCGTTGGTTCGTGACTGGAATCCGATAGGGATGATCTATGTGGGTCAGTGATGCCTGGCGTGGTTCCCGGCAACCCTAAGGGGTCGGCGGTGAACTAGCGTAGTGGGTGAGTGTAGCGCTTACCATCAGCCGGTCGACCTGAGTAGTTAGAACCACAGATTTTTATTTTTTACTAGCTGCTTTACGGTTTCACCCTCGTAGTTCCCGTTCCCGTGGGAATATGGGGATAAAAGATAACCTATGTTACTCGCTGGTAATGTAGCTTTCCATAGATGAAAGAATTTTAAAAATCGATTCAGTAGTTTAGGCGTGAAAGCGTAACAAACAAACAAACTTACATTCGCATTTATAATGTAAGTTAACACGTTCACACAGTTCTGGGTGGCACTGTAACTGTTATGGGCAGGCGTAGCGCTTACCATCAGGTAAACTACTTGCTCGTCTCGTCACTCAGACAAATAAAAAAAAATTCTGGATGGATTTGAGTATGAGACGTCTCGTTATATTCCTTAATTGTAAGAGTGAACTTGGTATAATTATAAAAAGAAAATAAAAATCGTTGTTTAATTCCTAACAAGCATGGTACACAGCGGTCATAGCCTAGTGGGAGAACGTCCGCCTTCCAAGGAGAAGGTCGTGAGTTCAAATCCCAGTGCGGGGCACGTACCAATGTGTTTCTATAAAACATTTGTACACCTAATTATCACTCGCTTTACGGTGAAGGAAAATATCGCCAGGAAACCCATACACCCGAGAATTATTCCGTAGTAAGGTATGTTATCCACCAATCCGGACCGGGTCCCCATGGTGGATTAATGCCTAACCCTAACTCACGAAAGTGAGGAGAGACTGGTGCCCAGCATTGGGCCGATACGGGTTGATGATGATGGTACACAATTGTATCGTAAGGCATCAATATTGGAGAAGAGACGGCCAGAAGCCCCAACCAAAACAAACTACGCTTACGGCAGTCTAGTCACGTGTCCCCCCCACCCCCCGGTCGTTATGGCATCTAATAATAAAGGCGGATGCTATGATATCGGTTGATGTACTCCAGTGTCTGTCGGGGTGGGATAAATATACTTACCGGAGCGATTTGGGGATAAAAAATAACTTTTATCTGTTCTTAAATATTAAAGCAGTAAGGACTAGTTACTATTCGCTAATAGTACTAATCTGCATGAGACCGCCCGGGGAAGTACCATAGCTTTGCCAGGTATTCACCCGCCAAGTAGTAGTGAGCCAACATTATTGTTTTTAGTTTGTTTGTTTGTTACGCTTTTACACTTAAACCATTAAACCGATTTTAAAAATTCTTTATCAAACAAAAAGCTACATTATCAGCGAGTGAGAGGTTATATTTTGTCCCTGTATTCCGTCAGGAACGGAAAGTTTGCGGGTGAAACCGCGGGGCGTAACTAGCTATTTTAATATAGTAGGACATTGTTTAGCACAGTAAATTGAAAGAGAATGAAATGAAAAAATTACACCCCCGTAGATTTTCTTGGTGCTATCTTCTCACTGCAAAAAAGTGCATTATTTTTTGCCTATTTGCAATAAATAATTTAAGTTTTGCATGTTATGCTGGTTTCTATCGTTGACTGTACACGTGTCGAGCGAAGTAACGGCGGATAATTGGCGTCCATCTGCGAACTGCAGAATAATTACCAAGTTCCACTGATTTAGCTTTCACATTAGTCCGTTACCGCCGGATACGTCTTATCTTGGGATTCTATTTACTTAGAACTGGTGTAGACTGGCTTAGATGACTAGAACGGGCCTTTCCTCCTACCCGCATTCCTTCTATATATATATACTAGCTGTGCCCTGGCACGCTTCGCTGTGGCACATTCGCACATTCCCTGATATGTCACTGATGAAAAAAATAGATATAATCTTTGATGCGGATTATATATCATGCTAAAATTTCAGCTCGATCGGTGCAGAACTTTTTGAGTTTTTGAAGCGTACACAAACCAACATAATATTTTTATATATATAGATAGATATGTAGTAGCAGCGACACGCGGCTTCTTTTTATTTGACTAGCAAGCCTTCCACTTGGTGGTAAACGCTACGCCTGCCCATACCAGTTACAGTGCCACCCAAAACTTTGCATTGCAAAATCCTGCGTGGCACTGCACTGCGATCTTCACCCCGAGACATCGGCTCTAAAGTCTCGTATGCCCAGTAATTTAGCTGGGAACAATGCCCTTCAAACCGGAACACAGAGTAATGTTTGCTTGGCGGATGAATATCTGGCAAAGGTGTGGTACTTCCCCAGGCGGTCTCTTGCAGAAGAGGCATCCCACTATAGTTCTATGGTGTTTCAATGACGAGTTTATCGATGTATCTGTATCTATATATGCGGGTCCGATCAGGCAAGGTTTTTCGCTATAAAATCTCCCAAAATATCACACTCATAATATTTAAAATGTATCTCACGTGGGAGCTTTCGGGATGCGGTCAACAAATTGAGTTTCCGCGTAAGGCGGGTGCTTGGGAATAGCCACTTATATCGCGACAGCCTTGTGGGAGGCGAATTGTGTTTTTTCGGCTAAAGAAAGATATGGTAAAGAATCGGAAATATATCATCTGAGAGCAGGATTATTCCGGGCGCCCCTGGGTCCGTCCAATTATTGGATTAACACGTTCACTGCTGAACCGTTTTACTTTTTTGGCACATTTGCGAATCTTCACACAACGTGTGTGCTTATTGTTTACTAGCGTTGTGTGGTAACTAAACTCAATCAGCTGTGCGGGTTCGCACGTCAGGCTGCTTAGCGGATGAATTTCTGGCAAACCTTCCCCAGGCGGTCTCTCGCAGAAGATACCTACCACACTCTCGTGATTGAGACGAATCCAATGATACGTCATTTATCAAAACGCATCAAGCCGTTTAGGCTGTACACACATCATTATCTCCGAAAAACCTTTCCCGAAATAGTCAAAATCCGAAAGTCCTTTTGGCAGTCCAGTATAAACCTAAAATTACCAAACTGGCAGCCTGCTTTTCGGCAGCAATCAAGAATTCCTCTTCGATATATAGATCCCGTCGGATAGTCCTCGGAACGTGCCGCGACCCCCAATATGTCCTGCGACATCCCTTCTCCAATTACCTGCGCACGGCCGCCGCCGCCGGCCCGACGTCACAGTACAAATAGAAAAGTAACTAATATTCATATAATGGTACCGATGCTTGTATGTGTGTGTGCCTGTATAGACGGGACAAACTGTGCGGGATTCCTATCGGGTGGTGGCGAAAATAATCACCGCTTCTTTCTGCAGTCAGTTTCGTGAGAAGTATTAGGCCATAATCCACCACGGGGGCTCTGTCCGGTGCAGACATATCTACCTCCGGAAATATTTTTGGGCAGGTATGCGGATTTCCTCACGATGTTTTCCTTCACCGAAAAGCGGTTGATAATTACGCACATATGTTTAACAAGAAGCACATTGGCCCGCATTGAACTCACGACCCTCTCCTCGGAAGGCGGACCTTCTCCCACTAGGCTACCACCGCTTGCTTCAATAGTGCACTGTATTTATAGTGCACTGTATATCTACATATTTTTATTTATATTCTTGGGTCAATTATTCAGACTTCTATGACTAGTGCCTGTAACAATAACTGTAATTGTCTCTGTGTGCGTGCGTACAGGAGCACACACATACACGCCGCGTTAGGTGTCGTTAAATGAGAATGATTTACTATTCTATTTGTACTGTGCCCACGTGCTCGAAGGCGGTCCCAGTTTGGTGGTCCCGGCTTACAACCCGCACGGTCGGCCCGACTTGTCAAAGGCCGTCCCGCTTCGGTCATGGTTACTAATCGGGACCTCGGGAAAGGAGGCTATCCTTTCGGGATGTCCCAGTGGATGTGGGAGGAAGTGAGTGTCACTTATTTATTATTGGAGGCTTGTCGTTTGAACTGAATTGATATAAATAAGTACAATTGAATTACAATTTGAATTCAATATAAGTATTATTATATATTTATCCAAAAGACACAGTTTTTGTTGAGAAAATATTAATTTTGACACTGTTGAGCACGGGTCTCCACTCATTTTTTCTCCTCTTTCATTGGTCAAAATCCACCGCGGGGGCCCCGGTCCGGATTGGAGTATCACGTACCTCCAAAAGATATGTCCTAATTATCTTAGAGGTGGTCTGCAAAGAACCTAGTGGTGCCATCCTCATCATCATCAGCCGGAAGATGTCCACTGCTGAACATAGGCCTCCCCATAGAACGCCACGACGAGCGGTTGCTAGCTGTTGCACTGGCGTCCGCTCCGTGGTCGCCAGTCGAGAACCTTTCTTCCCCAACGGCTATCGGTTCTACGATCCACGTGGCGTGCCCACTGCCACTTGCTAATTCGAAGAGCTTTCTCGGTCACTTTTGTTCTAATGCGGAGTGTTGCCTTTGCCGCCAAAATTCCCAGGGTCCTAAAATATCCTTGAAATGTTACCCGCAAATTACTCAAGCATGAATACTTAATATCACTTTTAAATATTAGCTCGGGAGGTCAGCTCGGGTTTTAGGTTAAGTGTGCTGCATTATTTAGCTAGGTAATGGGCCGAGGCTGAGCCTACCTTCTCAAGTCCTCACTCTCGAGATATATCGTGTGTGTGACGCGAGCTTAACGTAAACATATCGCTCATTTGGGACTAGAGAGAAAGAAAATTGTATTAATTCGTCATTTTACAAACGGCGTCGGTACTGCCCAAGGAAGTTGAAATTAAGTAAATGGAAACCATATTAAATTGGCAACTTGTCAATAGTTGTTCACTTGTTTTGTTCACCAAACTGTCGCCACAAGGCTTTCGAGCCGTGACAAATGATGGCAAATATCATGGTAGGTTTTTTGGCGGGAAACCGAAATTGTCACGTTGTATAAAGATATATATTTATCATTAAAACACGCGCACGTTTGTAAAGCACCGCACACACAGTTATTCGGCTTTGCTCCCTTCTCCGATATAAACATGCCAATGTATAACATGTTCCGAGCAATTTGTAGCCGCAACGAATGGAAGCCTTTGATTCCGCCTAATTAAAAACTTTGGAAATCTGAACGCACACATGCGTACGGCTCACGTGTACACACACGTAGCCGTAACAATTATAGTGTAGGAGCTGACTGCAGGTATACAGAGGGGTGTTTGAGATAGAATCTATATAAATGGTAGCTACCATACATGTAGCAAAGATATAAAGAAAATTCGTTTGTCAAAGAAACTGAAAAACAAAAAATCATACCAAATCAAAATACGAGCACAAAGGAAACCAAAAGAAAAAATGAAGATAACTGAAGCTGTCGAAGCTACCTAAGCCGTTGCAAGGAAAGAAAAAGAATCCCTATTTCACAAAAAAGACTAGAATTTAAAAATAAAAATGGAAATTAAAGAAACTTACAAAAAAAATCTGCGTTTCATTAAAGATACGAAAATAACAAAGTTAACAAATTATATAATAATTTCCTTTATTTAGCGTCACTATTAAATACATAGCTGCAGCATTACTTAACTAGGATTCCCTGTATCTAGGGAAAAAATCGTAAATCGTTTTTAGATTTGTTATTAAAGAATTCATCTACAGTTTTTCAAGCGTATTAGACTTACTCTATTGATTTTTTTAAATAATAATAAAGTAGTTTTCCTTCACAAAAATTTAAAGAAACCTCTATCACCTCTATGTTCTACGTCGCTAGCTCTCCGCCTACCAACGTACGCACACCGCCAAAGCAATAATATTAGGGGTCCTCCTGATTCGACTCGCCTAAGGGCCACGTTTGATGTTTCCTAATTAATACAGTCGCCGCCCGCGGGCTTGCTCCTAGGGTCCCGTGCGGCAGAAAGCTAAATGTTTTGAAGTTTATTTGCTTTTGGCCCTTCTTATTTGTTCAAGAAACGATAACGTAATATGTGACGAGCATTCGAAGAAGGGTTGTCAAAAACGATATTTATTAAAAAGTTTTTTTTTTAATATAATGAAAAAAAAACAATTTTACATAAATGAAAATCAATTGATTTTCATTATATGTTTTTTATATGTGAAAACACCAAGAATAAAAAAACCAAACTATTTTCGTTGAATTGAAATAATTTTAAAATCATTTTTAGCGCGAATTATACAGGAGATAGTAATTTATGCATTAATGGAAAAGTCAAACACGAATAACGATTAATAAAAAAAATATGCAAAAAGTATAACCTTTCTGCTGACGCTATTGAGAAACAAACAAATGGTAACCCAATGTGACTATCGATTATTATTATCTCTAGCCTTTTTTGTGTTCTAAGCTCTGAATTTCCATAGCTATCTTGAACAATTCCTTCGCATACATTATGTACAATATTGCGGTACGTACGGAACCCTCTGTGCCCGAGTCGGACTCGCAACTCGCCGTCTTTATGAGCGGCTTACGAAGCGCAAATATAAATGGTAGTTAAAGGTTTGCAGCAGTTATGTCACAGAATAAATATATTACTACGTACAGAACGGACAGTCCACCCCGCACAATACGCGTACTTGCACCTCTGCAGGGTTGCCAGGTCAGTTTTATAAATTTACCGAACGAAGACGAAAAAAAAAACACTAAAAATTTTCAATCGGGAGAGACCTTTACCCAGAAGCGGGACACCAAAGGTTAAATAAAAAAAAAAATACACATCTACGAGTATTTGAAGAATTCATGTTCCAGAACTGAAAACTAAAATAATTTATTGCAAGTAGGCAAAAATAATGCACTTTTACAAGTCGAACACTACAAAAAAAAAAAAAACAAAATACTAAACTAATGAGTAACTGATTAAGGTTTGAGATTTTAATTCAAATAATTCACTAAAATCAATCAATCAACCGTGTATTTTTTTTCGTTTTTTTTATTGTTAACTTGGCAGTAGAAGAATTTGCATATGTCCAGCAAAAATTAGTAGATAAGGTAGTCGATACAATAACCGAGTGACCACAAAACGCCACACAATGCCATCATTAGCCGCACAATGCCACCGTGGCCAATTAGTAGCCACCAGGCAGGCCCAAATAAACCCTTATTGTTTCAAAAACACAAAGCAAAAACAAAGCTTTCCTTTATAATTATTCGTTTGTTGGTAGCTTCGATTGTTCAGTGACTTCAAATTAAAAAAAAAAAAACGTAAAATGCAGTCGTAGAAATGGTGATTCCTCCGACTGCATTTTTTAAGATATAAAAATATTAAAAATAAATTTATAATATTAATGTTATTATATTTAGTTCTTAAAATGATTGTTAAATGGTTTTAAGTAATTGTCATAAAAACTAGAGGTCAGAAAAATTAAACAATGCCCATTCGATGCAAAGAGTCTTTTACCTGCCTCTAAACTATCTCTACAACGATCCTTCACAAAGAGCTGAAGGTCCAATCTTTCGATCTAATGCCTTTACGCCCTGATATTATACTCCAGAGCGCACGCATCTGTCTCGAGATATCGGGGCGTGGTGCGTGTGTGAGCGGGCAGAGGGCAGAGGGCAGAGAGCGGTCAGCGGGCGATCAAGCGGACGTTTATGATCGACTTGTACATAGACGTTCTATTATGGAGATCTGATACCTCTATTCTTATTCAAAAACTAATAATTTATTATAAGTAGTCAAAAATAAAGCACTTGTACAAATTAAACACTTAAGTCTCATATACAATCAATATGATTAACTAAAGTAATGAACACTGCTGATGATTTGAGTTTAGAATAGGAAATTTCCCTTTCAAGGGCTGATTTATAGCTCAATCTCGCACAACAAAAGGAAACATTACCTCCACTATCATAGAAATATGTGAAAATGTTTAATAGCTCATCACTTGCACCACAACCTAACTTTGCTCGACTTATTTTAAGCCCGGCGACACGACATTCCCGCTTGACACTCGACCTTCCGACTCACGATATACGGTTCAAACTTGATTTTATCGGCGCAATGGTATCGACTCGAAGAATAAAAGCACAGTGTAAAGGTAAACAGTACGTGAAGTTCAACTGAAAAGTAGTTTTCAAGCAAAGAGATACATAATTAATGTACCTACATTATTTTTTGAGTAATTTCGTACGCGTGAACTGTAGCTTGAAATTATTATTACTTTCAATGTAACATATATCGTACATCAAAATCCTGGATAAACGTTAAACGCAAAAGTGTTCAATTCACTCTGTAACCAGTTGTCACTTCGTTGTGAAACCGGCTTTATAATTTAACCAGATATCTACCGGAAGATAATTTAAAAAAAAATAAGCCAACCAGCACCGGTTTACGGCTATCTCGCGTGATGATAAGTTATAATGCGGTCTAGGATGTGACACGGATGTGCCGTTTCCACGAGTTTGAATGGTAATAGTGATAATCTTAGTTGCGCAATAATGCCGAGTACGTGTTTGTAATCAGATTGTTATTTCATTCAAAAACTATAGGCTTATAAATAAAAGAAAGAAGAAAATTTATTAATTTGCAACACACAAAAAAAAATACAAAAGAAACAATTGTAAAGTTGTCACAAATGGGCCGAACTCAATATGATGCTGAAATAGTCTTATTCTCACCTGCCCGCGCCCCCTCTTCCACCTCTCCATAAACAACTGTCTGGAGGTTATGTTGGGAGGCATTTGTCCAACAACGGGACATTACGGGCTAATTGTAATCTCTAATCTTCGTAGTGTCGGAAAAAATATGGTGACTTTAGCTACTGTATGAATTCTGTACTGCGTCATCTCACAGATAAAATCGCACTAAAGACTATAATGGGATCGGAGTCATGCATTTCTGCATTTCTGTTTGGATTTTATTAATATAACGCGAGTCTCTGACAAAAATATGAACTCAGTTAGAAACAAGTACAAAATACTATAGAACAGATACAGTAACTTCACTCCGCAAAGAAATTTTAATTGTATTTATCATGAACAGCTTTTATTAAAATATTAAAACGACTCCTAACACCATCAATCAACTGGGAGTCACTGCGGAGTTCCGTCTCTATCAGCGCGCTGTCACCATTATATTGTATTGTCATCGAAACTTGACAGGCATGCAAAATATAAACTCAATTCAACAACGGAAACTGGGTCAAAATTGACATGCAAGATTCGAACTAAGCGAAAAAACACAATGCAAATAAAGGCTTATTTAATAAATAGCAACTCTTTATACGACGCAATAAAGTCGCGATTCAGTCCGCTAATATGTGTGTTTATTATATATTTTGACAGTTCAATTGATAGTTCAAAATGAGCACGTTACGAGTCAAGGTGGTCATAGCGATGAAATAACTACCGGGAACCACAGTGTCGGAAGGAGTTCCACTCATTTGCAGTAAATGTATGCAATAAAAAAAGTGGTATATTTCACTTAATATTTAGTCGATTTTTAACGTTCCATGTAATCGAAGATAATTAAAATGACTCAAAATCATAAACCGTAATTCAGTTTTCAATTAAGTTTGCAAAATTAACCACAAATTTCCATACTCATTCAACTTAAATTAGTGCAGAAGGACACTTATGAAAAGAATTTATTTAATATCCGTCCAAGAGTTTACTTTACAAACGAGCTAAAGAATCCGTTTTTTCATAAAGTTTATTACGTTGTGCTTCGTCTCTTTTAAATTAAAAGATGGCCACTAGAATATATTGCGATCGACATACTGATTTATTTTCTACTAGCGGGGTAAAATGAGGAACTGTAGGAAGTGCCATAAGTGTGATTGTTATTTTGTTCAGTCTAGTACATTGTACTCTTACCGGAGCGTGTCGTAAACTTAATGATTATAGGTATATAAACTGAATTTCCAACAAATTGAATAAAAAATATCCTTACAAATTCTGCCCCACGATGGGCGCCAATATTTATTTACCATTTTATATTGATATTGATAACTTATCCAATTAAATAATGTATCCTAATTAACTTTTGTTTGTTATTTGGTCTTACTGTGTTATTTTTTGTAACTATCTAAACGGCTTAACATATTTTGACAAGAGTTTTTCAGAATATCACAGAATGTAATAAAATAAAAATGGCGGACGCCAACACCCAGAGTCTGTAAAAGAACCTGCCACCTCCACAGCATGAGCACGAAAAGCGGTTAATGGCTCTGGAATAGCAATACAGATGTCGCTTACTCTTAGCGGCAGTTCACTTTTCCTCCGTCATGTCGACACCTCCGCACGTGTAACTCAAAGAGGCAGACTTTCAACACCTCGTCACGGAATACCTCGACAAGGTAGACAAAGTTTCTCGGAAACTTGCACGTGGTCCTTCGTTCCATATTCCAACACGTAGTTCTAGACTACTAGGTGAATAACTCGTTTGCATATTCACGTTTACCTTAGGGAGGTTTGCTAATGAACCTATAGTCTTCATACTAAATATTGGTTTGAATACATTAATGAGTACATCGTCAATGTAGGTATAGGTGACATAATAGTGTAGTGTAGTGATATTGTTATTTTTTATTCTAGTGAAATATCACCAGATATAAAAATATTTGCTGCATATTTGGATGTATTGCAGGAAATGAAAAAAAAAGACGAGCTTGTGTGAATAAAAATAATTTGGAAGAAAAAAAACAATTAAGACCCGCCCAAGTGTACTTTCAATTGCTGACTCCTTAGATACAGGTCGTCCCAGTTAAGGGTATAGTCGATAACCTACGAAAACAGCTATAAATGAGATTTATTCGTGCCTGAATAATATTAATTATAAAATTTGCAATTCAGGCAACAACTCCCATTCAACAAATTTCATTACGCCAAATATATCGTGGAAAGTTAATTATTCCCAGCAGTTCATATTTTATGCTCGACCTTAATTTTATCTCGTATTTCTTACAAAAAAATATTATAGAAGTAAAGGTATGGCCAGATATGAGCGGAGGCAGGTATACTTGCAGACACGATTCAAATTATAACTGTGGATTTTTTTCTATTTTTAAAATGGATTTGGTATTTGGTTTTCTTGTATGGGATGTTGTATGAGATTGTTCCAATTATCAGCTGCTAGAGTCTCGTATTGGCTTAATTTGCAACGATTTCAAGGAGTAAATCACCGACCCAGCTTTGTTTACATTTCGTGCGCGAATAGATAAGGTTTAACTGTCGTTTGTGTGATAGATTTTAGTTGTCAAAACTTTACGAACGCGGACATTCGCGGAGAACCTTTACAATAAATCGTGAAAGGTTCTTTCCGAGGATTAAATTAGGCTGTTCTTTTAAATTATTTATTTTCTTTAAAAGTTGTTTTTCTACGGCCGCTGTTGTAATTTATTTGATGATAAAATTGAATTAGTCTTCCGTTGAAATATTTATTTACACAACCAAAGCGGATTTACAAAAAATGGGGCCAAGTAGCTCGCTCTTGCGGGTTATTAGGTATTAAGTCAATTGTTAGCGACGGCCTGAATTTACTCACATCAGCGATAGGTACCAAAAATTTACGACAAAATTTTAATGTTAAAAGTAACTCGTTACAAAAACGAACGGTGTAAAAGGTTTGGGAAATTTTGGCACTAGATTTTGTCTCTTGAAACGTCATCACATCACCTGCGAATAAAACTACTCTGCCCCAAGTTGGGCGCCAATTTTTATTCTACTAATTTATACAGTACCTTGTGTATTTTGTATATTACTGATGAACAAGCTTTTCTATTATATTCTACAGTGTTTACGAGTTCTATCTTTAGCGCAAGACCCCCCAATTATTGTCCTCTAATATATATTTTTTTATAGAGATTGGTATCAAAGTTTTCTCTGAGAAAGTACAAATGTTCACAATTAACTGTATTTGAATTAAATTGAACAAAGAAAGCCCAAATGTTTTAACGAATGTAAATTAAATACGTAGCTAAGCCGTCCTAGATTGAAACATTTGGTTTTTTGTCTCGAGGAAAAATAAATATTCCTGTGAGAAAATGGAAATAGGATTACGAGCTTTTCTTTATCTTTACATCTAGTACCTACATTGTGTGCTCCGGGCTATCACCTTGTAGGTAACATCAACAAATCACCTACATGGTGTAATTCGGTGACGAACAGACTACGAAGCGTGAAGTTGCGGGTTCGACTCCCGCACAGGGCACATATTTGTGTGAACTCAGAGGTGTTTTGCTTCGAGTCTGAGAGTTTGTTCGATGGTGGTTATTTTATGAATATGTCCTGATTTTGACAATATAGGGATTCTATATATGGCTGTATATATGTCTATGACGCATTTTAATGATTGCAATGTTTAATTGGTAATCAAAATGAAATCTCCACTATACATTAACGTATTCATCAAATGAATAATAAGCCTTTTTAGCAGGCTTGAGAATGAGCAATGCTAACGGTAGTCCATTGTTCCCGCGAGAGTGTCTGCGTGCTAATTGAATGCTAAAACGTCGGCTGATAATTAGTTGGGGCGACGGGCTTTACTTTTACTCAGAAGCCACTCCGAAGTCAACTTCGTTTATAGTGTACCTGCAATCTCACTAATATTATGTTATGATACAAATGCGAAAGTATGTGTGTTTGTCCTCTCTTTACCCAAAAACGTCTGAATGGATTTTGATGAAATTTAGCATACATATACTGTAGGTTCTGGAATAGGACATAGGATACTTTTTATTCCGTATAATATGACGGTTCCCGTGGGAAATTATTCTACGTGGGCGAAACCGCGGGGCGCTGCTAGTACTCATAGGAGTACTAGTAGTTTGGGAAAGGAGGTGTTTTATCTCTGATGTATAGACATCAGAGATAAAACACCTCCTTTCCCCCTGCTTCAACAAATACATACAAGAAATCTCTCGCTAATTGAACGCTCAAAAGTTACCTCGATGTTATTATTTGGTGTTAAGGGTAGAGTAAAGGAAATCCAAAATTGGCAATTTGTCATAGTTGTTTACTTGTTTTGTTCACCAAACTGTCCACAAAGCTTTCGAGCCGTGACATAATTGAATAGCAAATAGACAACCTGACCAATCTATCTCGTGGACCATACTTGAAATAATAAAAACCACGCCAAATTTTCACCACAAATTTTCGCCACTCACTCTCGTGAACGCTGTAATACTAGATGTGAATAAGGGAGCTGTGAGACAGCTGTTGCGTTTAATCTTCTTTCTATAGCTTAATATGTACTTTTTGTTGCAGGTAACTTATTCATGGCGCCAGTGGGCTTGGACCTCTTCTCATTTGCGTATGTATGGGTTAGTGTGGAGAGAGAGACTAATCGTTGTCCATTGACGTACGTATTAGAACTGTATGCATAAAAAGTCGTAGTACGGCAGCATTTGACAACGATGTATCGTTGAAGCAGCCGGGTCGCATTTAGATCTTTCTGGACAAATTGCTTGAGTTAAACTAATAGTTATGTGGAGAAAATAGCTATCTTTTGCTTTTGTTCATGTAATATAACTAAGTCTGACTGCATTTCACGTTTCAGATTTTTTATATAACCCTATATTTCGATACCACTCGATATGTTATGGAAAAAAAAATTACATAATTATTTTTAAAAATGTCGATATACTCTGTGTCACTATCACTATTTAGACGAATCTAACAACACATCTCAAGCTAAAGTCCATCAAGCCGTTGGGGCTACATAGCGTACCAAAAAATTTACATACATGCATTAAATACACCCGAAAAATGTAACTATCTTCTGGCGCAGTAGGGTAAAAACGAAAAGACGCCCTACCGTCTTTTCGTAATGATGGCTACCTTCGACCTTCCTAGTCACCCTATTTATATTTTACTTGAAAATATCATCCTTTGCCACCCCCAGCCATAAAGTTAGCCCCTATGTCCAGATATATATTTTGTTAGGGTTTGTAAATTTGTTACAATTAATCGATATCAATGAACTAAATAGTTACTTTATACCTCTTTATGCTGACAACTTTTTGGTTGAGATCTTTTTGGTTGAGTAGTCGGACCTTAGTCGGACGAAAAGAAAAAGGGAAAAAAAGGAGGAATGTATGTCAGTGCGGCATTCGAAAATTGGAATCGAGCGAACGACTTGGTTATTTGAAAAGAATATATGATTGTCTTGAGAAAAAGAAATAAAAACAGTGAACGTGTTAAGTAATGTTTTATCTTTTAATAAACTTACTCCGACGGGGCCTAGAATAGAGATACCTAGTCTTACATATCAGAAGTGGAAAAAGAACACACAATGGATGATATGGATCGGCGGAGTCGGGACCAGGTCAGTCGGAGGCGTGAGACACCTGAACCCAGAAATCTTCGTACTGTTTCTCGCAGTTGCAGCCGAGCTTTGCCTCACAGCCCTAGTCAACCCGAGCGCAACTGTGAGCATGAAGAAGAATACCGTGAGCGAGTTAAACTTCTGGAAAATGAGTTGCAACGAGAACGTGAAAAATTATTTTTGGCAGAAGCACATCGCCAAGGGTCACGTGTCGAAGCTGGACAACCAAGCCGCTGTTCACGGTCACGTGCTAGAAAGCTTCGTAAAGGGAGCCATCGTCGCCACGACTCGTTCGTCATCACACGCCGGTCGGAGAAGGAGCGCCTTGCATGGCGAGATGCTGAGCGTCACCGAGGATTATGTGTTGACACCCGACGATCAAGCCGTTCACCGCTGCACGCTAGCGAGCTTCGTGAAGGGAGCCGTCACCGCGAGCTGTCCGTCAACAGTCGCGTGTTGCAGTCTGAGGGTGGCCACTGCGCAGAGCGGCAAGCAGAGCATCACCGAGGTTCACGTGGCGACGCCAGACATTCGAAAGGTCACGTAGCCCTTCATTTACAAAAATATGTTTCAGATATTCTTTAATGTATGAGAGATAATTTAAGTCACCGCCTGACCAAAAACAATCATCTCAAAAGATTGATCATTAAAATATATTACCAAATTTTGATCCGTCTGCAAAGACAACGTATTGATGTTTGGTTGAAGAAGGTGAACGAATGTGTTTTGGTATATGGTTGGGCATACGGCTGAAAACTGTCATATTAAGCCGGACGACAAAACAGTTAAAGCAGCCGATGTACAAACAAATAATGTGTATTGATTAAATCAGTAACCAAAAATTTACTTCGAATTCAAAATTTACTAAAGAAGTGACAGTGAATGGTATTAACATTCAAGGTTTTGTTGATTTCGGTAGTGACGTCACATTGATTAAAGAATCTATTGCGCATAGTTTAGGACTCCATCACAATAATGTTTCAACCGCGATGAAAGGTTTTGGTAATGGTATAGTGCAATCGTTAGGAAAGATGTCACTTGAGTTAAGCATTGATGAAGTGAAAGCTAAGGTGGTGTGCAAGGTTGTGAATGATGAATTATTGGACAACCCTGTGCCGATAGGGCACACGGAGCAGCCCCACATAAAGCAAAAAACTTATGCTTACATATTTAGAGGCTCTATAGTGTCGATCAAGTGCTAGGAAATGACCGGTATAAGGAAGCCCCTGTCCCAGGTCTGAGAAGCACAAAATAAGCGCCCGACTACTGTTGCAGCGGATCGTATGAAGCCATGGATATACATCGCTGCTTTAGAAGTACACGATAACGGTTCTGATATTGACGATGCTGATAATTCAGATTAACTAATCGACTGTTCTCTTAATTACCTCTTCATTTATTTTGTTAGTTTTTTTTTTTTTCATGTTGAGAGGCATGTAACTACAGAACAGTTTTTGTAATTTTCAGATCGAACACGAGAATTGATTGGTTCGTGTTTTGGTGCAACAAGTCATCTCACTGCTCTACCACAAGCATAATCGATCGATTTGTGGACGTCAGTTGGTGTTAATCTATTATTTTCAGTTGGTAATTCGACGATCACGCACAGTACCGAATCGATCGGTCTGTGTCGTGATAGATAGACATCACACTACCGCGTCACTGGCATAATCGATCGGCTAGTGCACGTCGGTTGGTGTTGATAGTTTTGATTCGAATTATTTACTCGACTAAAACGAAATACGGACTCGTTCGAAATACGGAGATCCGAAGAAGAACCAAAGTGGAAGACATCGGATCCCGTAGAATTAAACTCAAGTGGCGATGGGCAGGACACTTGGCAAGATGTGGCGATAGCAGGTGGAGTAAGTCCCTGACAGAATGGTGGCCACGTGTGGATAAGCGCAGCTGCGGAAGACCGATACAACGGTGGGTCGAGGACATCGAAATGTTGTTGGATAATGCATGGACCAGATCGGCCCAAAGCCGGGATGAATGGCGTAAGAGGAAGGAGGCTTATGCCCTGCAGTGGGTTGGATGAGCTGCATATGACGATGATGATGATTTACTCGACGATCACGCACAGTACCGAATCGATCGGTCTGTGTCGTGATAGGTAGACATCACACCACCGCGTCACTGGCATAATCGATCGGCTAGTGCACGTCGGTTGGTGTTGATAGTTTTGATTCGAATTATTTACTCGACGATCACGCACAGTACCGAATCGATCGGTCTGTGTCGTGATAGGTAGACATCACACCACCGCGTCACTAGCATAATCGATCGGCTAGTGCACGTCGGTTGGTGTTGATAGTTTTGTTTCGAATTGGTAGCTCGACGGTCATGCATAGCACTGAATCGATCGGTCTATGTTTTGATACGCCCAGTGCCAAAGTAAATCGTCTCACTGCGCGGACACAAGCATAATCGATCGGCTTGTGCACGCCAGTGGTTTTTAACTGTTTACGTAGGTAGTTTGACGATCGAACATGGTACCGTATCGATCGGTCCGTGTCTTGATCTATAATAATCCATCGTTGAAGTCGATAGAAGGATGTTTTTTTGTTGGATAAATGTACGCTTTTTAATGTTCTATACATGTATGATAGATTCAACGAGATACAGAAGGCAAATTGTATAAAAGCCTAAACTCGTTATTTTATTGTTTCGTTCAATTGTTTTTCAAATCATTAGTGATCAGAATATAAAAATTAAATGACCACTACTTATGTGATTGATTACTGTACGTTTTAGTAATTTTATTCTAGTAAAAACGCTAGATTTTGAAAATAGATTTTGTATAATGTAATGTAATGTAATCTGTATTACACCTTGTTATAATTATTTTAATTGCTGTTACTGATACAATGTCGCACTGTCAGAGATTCCGATTGTTAGGGTTCCACCTGGGATCGTGTGCGGGGACGCTCACGTTGTCAGGACGGTCGATTGTTAGGGTTTGTAAATTTGTTACAATTAATCGATATCAATGAACTAAATAGTTACTTTATACCTCTTTATGCTGACAACTTTTTGGTTGAGATCTTTTTGGTTGAGTAGTCGGACCTTAGTCGGACGAAAAGAAAAAGGGAAAAAAAGGAGGAATGTATGTCAGTGCGGCATTCGAAAATTGGAATCGAGCGAACGACTTGGTTATTTGAAAAGAATATATGATTGTCTTGAGAAAAAGAAATAAAAACAGTGAACGTGTTAAGTAATGTTTTATCTTTTAATAAACTTACTCCGACGGGGCCTAGAATAGAGATACCTAGTCTTACAATTTTAATTCAATTTTTATGTCGCACATCCTAATTAATTTTTTACGACAAATATCCTAATTGTGGTTTTACGTCTCGCAATAAACTTCCTTTGATGTCCCTTCAATTACCGACCTACCCTATGAATCAATTGACGTCCGCACTTTAAGGCGTCTTGTTTTCTAATGCACTTCTAAATCGGGATGACTCGCGCCGCATATGGCTAGTTAGGGAGGTAAATATAGATGAGGTGGGGTGCTACTGCTGGCGGTTTATTTGAAAATTTGAACTACATACATTTTCTAATATGATTCTGGCTTATGGCGGGCTCCGTGGCGTGGTGAGCCGACTGCGAAGCGTGAGGTTCCGGGTTCGATTTCTGTACAGGGCAAAGATTTGTCTGAACCACAAATATATATGATCTGAGTTTAGGCATTTGTAGTACCATGGTCCTGCTAGCTCTCGATTTTCTAGATACATGGAATCCTAGTTACAGGGTCAGAATCTATCTATGTGATCGTCATCTGTATGTGATTTAAATACCATTAAACAACATACACACACACACAGTCACGCCTTTCTCCCGTCGGCATAGGCAGACACTACTTATTTCCACATGCTACGATCCCAGTGGAAAGCAATACACCAACTCCCATCCTCTCCATTAAATAAATTACAAAAAATAATATTCAGTAATTTTATTCTTCTTAATTGTAATCAAAATCTTAATCGGCTGCTGCTATTGGCATTAGTGCATTTCATTTTCATTTACGACTTACTTGAAAATAAGATGCATTATAATGTATCTTGGTTCTAATTGGAGTGGCAAACTTAGATTATTCACACTTACAGCCTGGCTTCAACGCTAACCGCTTTCACTATGTCCACGCCTCAACACAAGTCTCCATTCAGCCATGAGTCTATGATAAACGAGTGCCGATGTGTCACTTCGTCTTTCATTTAGTGGGCGTAAGGAGCTAAAGATATATCTCGCATTATGAACAAACGCAGTTGACTACGGCAACTGTTTTTAGCTTTCCAAAAGGATTTAAGGTGATTACAATGCCCAAATTAGCATCCCAACGCGGCTCAGGACATTGAAATAAAGCCTAAGTCAGCGCGCACTGCAACGGGCAATAATTGTGCAAAGAAATTCAACGATAAAATAAATTCTGAAGCTCGCTCACAGCTTACATTCGTACCAAACCTCAAAACATATGGTCGCTTTCAACTATGATGTATAACTGACATCTGACAACGTATCACCTCGTATGTCATTTAGGAGGCGTAGAGTTCCCTGGCTAGAGCGTGTGCCCTTCTCAAGGGATTATGCATGTGCTTTGTAAGAGTAAGTGTGAGTAACAAAATACTTATGAGTCCGATTTGTCACAGACGAACTGTAAAGGTGTAATTTTTACTCGAAAATTTTGTCACACAAGTTCAGTGATGTAGATTCTTTGTGAAATTGGAGTATGTAGCGTGGGAAGATGTGTCGTGAGAGAAAAATATACTAAAGTAACTGACTAATGAAATCATCGTGTATTCGGAATTATTTTTTGATAGAACGAAGTACTGCCATGGTCACTAACAGTAGCTCTCGTAACTGAAGCTACATCGATGTAAATCATAACTTCAAAGAGTTACATACGGTATGTGTGCGATCAACTAAAAATAACGGTCTATTTTAAGGAATACTAAAATAGGTTTTTAAGTATAATCTGCTTCGATGAACTTTACTTTATTAATCCGTGCCCCATGTTGGGCGCCAATTTTCCAAGGTAATGACTTTTTAATTTACCCTCTATAAGGAAAAGGTCAAGACAAAATACAAGTGGAAGAAAGGCTTAACTACTAAAATTCTTTATACCACTTCCGTCTCTATTCTTGTGGTAACGAAGAGTTCCCAAATTAAACACTAAACTACCCGCAGGAAAGAAAATTCTTGGTCAAACAAGTGGTGAAACTTTTCTTAATTCAGCTTTACTAATGAATGCGGAGGTTTGGCCGAAATTAAGTTATGGAATGATTTTTGTTTGAAAATCAGCTCTTTTAATTAAATCTCGTCACGTCTGCTTGTTCTTAAATTGAATAGAAATGGAATATCTGTACCAAACCAACATCTAAATCTTTTTAGGTAAACACTGAATATTAAGTGCATTGCCAGCCGACGGAGGGTGGTGGGGAAAGGGGGTTGGGGGAAATTTAGGTACAATGAGGGATTACTTCAAAAAGATTCGAAAATATTTATGAACTTGAAACACTAGAAATAATTAAATATACACGAAAAAGTGACCATCATTACTTGTTACAAGATGCGAGCGTGAACGATTTTAGCAGTTTATGTAACGACGGCATTAGCAACGCTTGGTCCTATTATAAGCTATAACTTGTCGAAATATTATATACCTAGTTAACTTAAATTATTAACTAAAATAAATTTCAAAATACACAGGACTCCTGCGGCTTTGCCCTAGCGACGCCATTACTAAACATATAATGACGATGATGACCATAACAAATCCTGTGACAAACCGTTGTCATATTTCACTTAGGGTTGGGCAGCTAAGTAACAAGGAAGGAAGAGCATTGAGGCCACCGAGAAGCAGTCATCAGTGTCGGATACGACGCAGCGGTGCGGAGCCGGAGACAAGCCATGTGATACCTTTGTGAACCGAATCTCATTACTGGTGTATGAGTGCATTGGCTTCTGTACTCTCCTTTGAGAGCCAATGTTTACCAGAGCCGAATCATATATAAGAAAAAAAAAATGTGAAATTCAATTTGGAGGAACTGCAGTGAAAAGTTGAAATGGAATATCTACTCTTATGCCATTGACTGTGTTCCAATCGGGTATTTTTTTGTAATTTTTAGTTTTTTGCAGGTGTAGTTTGGGTTTAAGTGTTATTATGTTAGTTTTCTTTGTTCTGTGGTGTTTCAATAAAGAGTTTATCTATCTATCTATCTATCTATGTATATTTTTGGAATGATATTATAATTTTACCTCACTCGATAGGTTTTGATCACTTTTTGTTCTATCAGAAATCCAATATGGCCGATTACAGCCGCCATTTAGATTTTTTGACACTTCATGTAGCCTATGTCACTCGAGCTTCTGACAAATCTAATTATACTTCGTTTATCAAAATCCATCAAGCCGTTTCGACAATCGGACGTGCCAAAAGAACATACATACATGCGCCCGCAAAAAAGGTTTTACTAAGACAGTTGGGTAAAACGCCGCTAACCAAGGTCTAATGCTCACTAACTTTGCTCGAACTGTGCCTTTAAACTGGATCACATTTCGTGGAGGTAAAATTACTGGCAAATCGGTGATTCTTCCCCAGGGAGGCTCGCAGACGAGGCCCACCTACATGTAATCTTAATTCCATACTCTCAATATTCATAAATTAACAAATTCCCTTTTTATAGGCCGAGTAACGGAAACCTCTTTAATATCTAATGGTGATTAATTATTCAGACGGTTCCGGAGCACCCTTTAATGTATATTGCCTTTTGGAAGCCGTTCCGATGCGACGGGCGATACGGGTGGCTATTTGAGAATTTTTAGAGGTTTTCTTGTATCGATTGATAGATGTACTTAACTAAGGTTAGTAATAGTCATCATCAGCCCGTTTCGTCCCACTGCTGAGTACGGTTCTCCCCTCACTTTAGTGAGGAGGGTTAGGCCATAATCCACTACGGGGGCCCGGTCCGGATTGGTGGATAACATACCTATCTCTGAAATAATTTTCGGGTAGGTATGTGGGTTTTCTGACGTTGTTTGCCTTCAACGAAAAGCGAGTGATAATATAATATATGTTTAGTAATAATACAAAACCAATAAAAATAAACAGTATTTCATTTGGCCAAAGCCTGTGAATAATGAAGATTTCGTTTCACATATTTGATAAAAAAATATGAGCAATTGATGCTTTTTCAAAATAATCCACATGTTTTTCTTCCTTAATTAAACGATATCTTTGGGTAGTAAGAAAGAAGAGCAGAATTTTTCTAGTTAAGAGTGAATAGGTATCTTTTAGGCGAGCATGCTCCAGCGTCGACTGCATCGTCCGTCACGAACCATCACAAGAGACTGCGGTCAAATGCTCGAAAAAAAAAACAGCGTAAGGTCCATTTTCAAACAGTTGACAATTCAACAAACAAACGAACAATGACAATGTGGTTCAAAGTTGTGGGTGGCTTTGGGTGGACAGGCGTTCATCACAGAAAACAACAATTTTATAATCATTAACCACCATTAGACACGTGCCTCTAAACACTATCACCCAGCGCATTTCCCGACCACTTATAAACATTACCCCCTAGGTAAATGTTCACCCCGCCCACCCCTGAGGGGCGCTCGAGACATCAAACGAGTCTGAGTGGGGAAGGTAATATTTTGGAAATGACGTCGGTGGTGACAATTGGGGCCATTAACTCACGTATGTATTTTTACTAAAGCGTTAGTAACGCGTTTTTAACAGATTTTGTAAAATATAAGGTCGTCCAATTGGACTGTATTTTGTGTTAGCCTCCACGGGATTTCTAAATCTGTTTTTTTTTTTAAAAACGTAATATATCGTTTTGAATTTCCAACAAAAAGTCACCATACCAAGTATCATGAATTTATTACTTTATGTTATAATGATGGATTTTCAGACAATTTTTTTTTTAACTAAGTCACAAGTTTATTGGTTTCGGCATCAGTCGACCAGTACCTAAGCTAAGTGATTCAGTACTAATCTATAAGAAACCTAATCGGTTCGATTCGATATCTTCTCGTATTGAAATTTCCTCTTGATTCCTCCATCTCATTCTCACCATCGGACAACAAGACGCACGGAAACACGGCATCCGTATTTGGTTGACATTACTCTAATCGGCACCAAGCGATTTGTATCCGTTTATAATCCGAACAGCCAAGGAATGGAACAACTTGCCAGCGTCTGTGTTTCCCGAAAACTATAATCTGAAAGTCTTCGAGTCGAGAATGAATAGGTATCTTCTAGGCAAGCGTGCTCCATCTTCGACCGTGTCGACACTTACCACCAGGTGAGACTGCGGTCAAATGCTTGCCTATTCTGCATAAAAATAATCATTTTCCCAGACGAACATAATTTTAATACCACCATACCAATTAAATTCCAAGAAATATACAGTACAGTAATCATGGTTTTTAGGATTTTTGCTTGTTTATTTTTTCAGGTATAATTAAAGACATCCTATCGAAAGGAATAAAACGTGATTATTCCACTTCTCCCGTACACAAACCTATAAAATCGATCTGAACTCGCCTAATGAAGTAAACAGGACACCCTTATTTCAACACTTCAAAATGTTTCAACCACCCTGTATAAATATCCGATGTTTAAAATTGAACTCTATGGTAATAGCTTTAAAATTCATAGTTTATTGTCCATGGTCCCCTAGTTTTTAACCATGAAGAAATAATTACTTAGGAAATATCTTCACTTTAATTGAAGTCTTTTGGTGACGTGTTTTGGTGCATATTTGTGTGTATTTGTTTTGGGTTTCTTATGAAACATAAACAGTAACCAAACTTCGGAAACTTGTAAAATGCATTTTACCCACGCTATTGAAATGTAAATTAGTTTTAGAGTAGTACTTTGGCTACTGGAAAAAATGTGCTAGATACTGTACCTAGCATATTTATCCCAGATATTCATCCGCCAAGCAGTAGTGTGCAAAAATTAGAGTGTTTTAGTGTGAAGGGATTGTTTCCAGCGAAATTACTGGGCATATGAGATTTTAGAACCAATGTTCACGGTGACGAGCCCAGTGCAGTGCTGCGCAAGATTTTGCCATGCAAAGTTCTGGACGGCACTTAAACTGTTATGGGCATGCGTATCGCTTACCATCAGGTGAACGACTTGCTCGTCTCGTAACTCAGTCAAATAAAAAAAAAATGTTCAGTCGTGTCACTATGAGCAGACGTATATTTGCACCGTACCGCATCACGTTTATTAAATCAAAGTCCCCGCGCTTTTGTGTGATTTGGTGCTTTTGTGTGTGTTTTATGATTCCAGATTCATGGTATGTACTTATTTCCTATTTATTTTTCACGCTTCTATTTTTCTGTACCAAGTTTGGATACTGCTATGTACTGGTATGTAGCTGGGTCGTAATTGCTCTACCGTGAGAGACGAACGTCGAATAAACGCGTCAAGTAATATAACACAACGCATAAACATATCTTAACGACGTAGTTAAGTGACCATGTGTCTGTTCTCGTCAAGTAATTAGAACATTTTCGTAGAACAGAGGAAAAAAATATAATAATATGAGAAATTAGACAAGCTATGTGTTTTTTTTATTTAACTGAGTGACGAGACGAGTAACTTGTTCACTTGATGGTAAGCGCTACGCCTGCCCATAACAGTAACAGCACCATCCAGAACACTGCTGAAAACACAGCTGTCGTGTTTTTCATAACTTGCCGCGAGTACGGGAAAACACAACTGTTGTGTTTGTTGTATGGGAAAACGCTATGGAGTGTGCAGAGCCGCACCCGTGACTAGACAAAAAAATCGGCTCAGCAGTGAAAGTGTTAGCTAAGGCAAAATAACGAATAATGCGATTAAATCCCTAGATCCGGCGACAACTACTTAATACAATTAATTAATTGTAATCTTACTTAGCTTATATTAAATAACTTGTTAAGAAATCCTATCTCTCACTTAACTAATATTAGACGCCATTAAATAACTTAAACGTAACTTACTACAGATTTGAATGAATAAGTTAGCATTAAAGATAACGATTTAATTGAGAATAAACTCTGATGTGTTGCAAGTAAGGCTGAAAATGGTACAAAGAGGGTAGAAATGAATTAAGCTACAAAATAATTATTCCTTCGCAATAAGAGCGATAAAGAAAGTAAATTGGGTGTGGTGCAAGTGACGGCGGTTAACGATTTCAAAGAAATAGCTGTGTGGAAATTGGAAAGATCGAGCTAAATTATTTTATTTTCGCTCGCTTAAATTAATACTTAGCCTTATCTACTAATGTCTAAATAAGCTCCTATTTGAAATTACACGATTCGCTCTGGTTTGCTCGCCTGTTTTCATTTTCGCTTTTCGCTCACATCGCTCCCTACATTACGACTTAACGCGCCTTACTCCTGTACTTTATTTTCGATTCTTCATAATTTAATGGTGATGTTTTCTTGTGTAACAAACTAAATACAAAGCGCTGTCATAATTCAGAACCCAAATTATTTATTGCAAGAAGGCAAAAATAATACACTTTTATAAGATATAAAAAATAAATCAAACATGATCTACTAAACTAAGCGTATGGTTCCGGTTTGAAGGGCACTGTATCCAGCGAAATTACTGGGCATATGAGACTTTAGAGCCGAAGTCTCGGAGTGACGAGCGCAGTGTGTTGCCGTGCAGAATTATGCAATGCAAAGATCTGGGTGGCACTGTAACTATTATGGGCAGGCGTAGCGCTTACCGTCAGGTGAACGACTTGCTCGTCTCGTCACTCAGTCACATTAAATTACTTAAAAAGTTGGAAAAAAGGACATTTCCCGTTCATTTGTCATTAGCGGTACAATAACTACTTTACTATCTTTACGCTTCGCTTTTCAGTATTTCGCTCTTTCGTTTTCGCTTTTCGCTCACACCGCTTTCGCTCTCTACATTATGAGGTAGCGTGCTCGCTTCCATTACTTGCTTATCGACAGTTCGTAAGTTAGTCGCGATGCTTTCCGTTGTACTTCTGTTACGACATTTGATGTTTGGGCCGCCAGTGAAAGCTTTGACCTATTTAGGAATGTACATGGAATTGGTTAAGGTGCAAACAGACCCGCGCGATTCCGATAGCGGTCTTTGAAACAACTAATGCAAAGTATATAATAAATAACTTGAAAGAAAGAAAAGGTTTTTTTGAAGTAAAACTTCTATACGCACGCATGACTTGACCGTATCCTTTATTGATGTTTGATTTTAAACATTAAAATATCAAAATAAACATATTTACGAAAACGCTCCCCTCTGTAAAAGAAGGGATTACATTTCCCAAGATTTTCCCCTTAAAATTGGAAGCACGTACTCGAGCCTGAACACTCGCAGATGTTAAATATGTAAGGAGGGGTAATCTAGAATACCCCTCCCCTCCCCTACCCCTTGTTTAGCAACTAGCCGTGCTGCGACTTTTTTCGCGCTTACACATATTTATATTATCTGAAGAAGATAAAGATACGGTATCGGTTTCGGCATCTCTGCAAGATACCGAAATCCTACCAATATTATAAATTGTGAAAGTTTGTGAGGATGGATGGATGTTTGTTACTCTTTCACGCAAAAACTACTGAATGGATTTGGATGAAATTTGGCACACAGATAGTTTATTACCTGGATTAGTACATAGGATACTTTTTATGCTATAAAAATTAATACTTAATTCAGTAGTTTTTGCGTGACAAAGTAACATCCATCCATCCATCCATCCAGGAATCTTAGTTAGGGGTGAGGATCTATCTATGTGATCGTGATTCTTTTTACTGATTAACGAGATGGCCTATTCATTCTTCTAATGGTAAGCGCTACGCCAGCCCATAACAGTTACGGTGCCACCCAGAACTTTGGATTGCATAATCCTGCGCGGCGCTGCACTGCGCTCGTCACCCTGAGGCATCGGCTCTAAAGTCTCATATGCCCAGTAATTCTTGTAATACATTTCGACATTTGTAATGTTAGTAACATGAGTAGAAGGTATTATATTTTCTTTTATTAGCTAGAGATTTAATATAAAATCTCGAAATATTACTGGAGATATGAAATAACTCTTCCACTACAACGCGTACATTCCACGCATGATGGCAGCAAGTGAAATGCGACAGATTCTCATAATAATATGGAGACGAAACGGCTGATATTAAGTTGAATAGTAATAGCATTCGTTTTACTCATATGTGTGGTTATTTTTACCCTACCGCCAAAAGTACGTAAATTCGTAGTACTTAATATGTGGGAGAACGTCTGCCTTCCAAGGAGAAGTCGTGTGTTCAAATTCCAGTGCGGGCACGTACCAATGTGTTTCTGTAAAGCATATGTACGTAATTATCACTCGCTTTTCTGTGAAGGAAAACATCGTGAAGAAACCCACATACCGGAAAAATATTTCGGAAGTAGGTACAGTAACCACCAACCCGGTCCGGGCTCCTGTGGTGGATTAAGGCACTAGACATTACCTACCTTTCTTTACCACTTTTTTTGTACCTTATTTATTTTGAAATCACAGACATACGCTCAATTTTTATTATTTGGTTAGATACACAATTGGCAACAAAAACATGTCTAGCTACAGTTGCCGAGTTTATTTCCAGCCTTATTTTAAATCATATGAGACATTCAAAGCGAAATGGAAAACCTTGCCTAAAGCACGTGTAGCACGTCGTAGCGGGTCGCCTACGTGACTACGCCGTAGCTGTGTCGTAGCTATCATATTTTTTTATTCCATCAGTTGAATAAGATTATAATATTTACCTAGAGACCGCCTGGGGAAGCACCACACCGCCCGCGCCGCCAGATATTCATCCGCCAAGCAGTAGTGTGCAAACATTACTGTGTTCCGGTTCCCGAAACTCGCCATATGAGACTTTAGAGCCGATGTCTCAGGGAGACGAGAGCAGTGCGCTGCGCAGGATTATGCAATGAAGAATTCTGGGTGGTGATGTGACTGTTATGGGCAGGCGTAGCGCTTACCATCAGGTGAACGAGTTGCTCGTCTCGTCACTCAGTCAAATAAAAAAAAAACACTCCTCTTTTTCGTCAAGCTTAAAAAACACACGTCATGATGTCCTTTTACCTATTGTGTGACAAGCAAAGCCGAGGTTAAAAGCTAGCTCAGAAATCCCTAATTCCCCATCACGGACAGTTATCCAGCTGTCCGTCATGGCCGATCCCCGAAACGGCAATTAGTTAGTAATTACGTAATTATGTAGTTGTCACTAAATGCAGCTGTGTCGCGATGCCGAGCCCGATATATTTAGATAATCGATAGAATCGAGTTCGGTGCAAAATGATAATCGATTCTATAAATATCTCGCTTTCCGTCTGAAACGCCGAGGTATTTTTCTTCTATGGTTGTTTTGGGTCCGCTCTATTAGTGCATTTAGCTAGCGTTAGTTAGTAAATCAAAATCAATCAAGCCGCTTAGGATATAAAACGCGCCAAATGCTCGCACTCCATAGATACGACTTTAAAAAGTAACCCTTTCGACAACTCGAATTTGCTCAAATTCGATTGCGAGAGAAAATCGTCGAGCGCCATGGAGATGTTAGAACAATCGATACAATCGAATCCAACAGCTCGGTTCGCCCTTCACTGCTACAAGCGGCCCTGTTGTGAGCCGACACATATTTCCTCTAATGAGAAGTCACCGTGACAGTCAAAATGGTGGACAGTAACGTCATGACGAATTAAATTGTAATTGGGTGGTGCGGCCCGTAGATTTAGGGAGATCCTAGGCCCGTGGTGCGGATTAATACGTTCAATGCTGAAAACACACGTTTGTGTTTTTATAATTTTACGGCGAGCGAAAACACGCCTGGCGTGCGAACCCGCACTGTTGTATCCACAAATTTATCACAGCTGCTGTGTGCGCCCGCACAGCTGATTGGGTTTAATTACGACGCAACGCCAGTGCTTGTTAACACACACGTATTGTCATTAGTCTAACTAATATTATAAATGCGAAAGTTTGTGAGAATGGACGGATGGATGTTTGTTCCACTTTCACGCAAAAACTACTGAACGGATCTGAATGAAATTTGGAACACAGATAGTTTATAACCAGGATTGAGTAATAGGGTACTTTTTATCCCGATATTATGTTCCCGTGGGACAGAACGAGAACTACGCGGGTGAAACTGCGGACCGCAACTAGTCCTCGATAAATGTGCAGTTTCGATTTGTTCCGACCTTTTGAAGTGGGTGAAAACCACCTTCCGTTACATAGATAGACAGCGGAAACTGAATGCGCCGCACATCGCACTGCACTGATCTGGTTATTACCTTAGGGATTATGTCGGAGGATTTTGAAGAATGTGAGAGACGAACGGAAGTTGAGAGGGAGATATATGTTAGTGATGATAGAGGGAGAGAGAGAGAGAGAGAGAGAGTTACGTTGCGTATATTTTTTTAAATACCTTTTAAACATGTTTTTTTAAATATTTTGTGGTTGAAGTTTTACTTCTACTATGTCTCCCAGCATACATTTCGTTTTTTTTAAATTTTAACCTATCACCAATCCAGACCGGGCCCCATTGGTGGATTAATGGCCTAATCCTCTTTACCAGAAAGAGGCAAGACGGATATAGATTGTGATGAAGATGAAAAAGATCTCAGAAATTGTGAATAATGGTAAGTAGGTACATATGGAGAAAAAAAAACAACTCGCAAAATGCGTAGGCACGTAATATGAATATCCGATGCATGCGTTAATACAAGCTCCAAATAAATACTCATTCACCTTAAAAATACATTCGAATATACAATTGAATAATCCGAAATCAAATAAAAGGGAACATAAACGGAGAAATCCACGTTTCCTGCATTCTAAGCCTTTTAAAAGGCTCTCTTTGCGAATTTACATAAATTTCTGAAAAATGTGCTAATAAGAACCTTTCTTTGCGAAGCCATTTTCAACCTTATTTATTCCGCCTTAGAGATAAACTCCGGTTGTATTAAAAAAAAATCTCAGTTCTTTTCTGTAGCAAAAGATTTTAAACGAATTTGAACTGTGTTGGGTTCGAATAAAACTCTTTTTCATATCCGTTCTTTCATCAAAAAATGAGATGTGAGATCTTCTTTAAAGGAAATTAGACTATTTGCTCAAGGATTAAGGTTGTATATTGAACGTGTCTGGTTAGTATATTTTTTTTAATACAGTGTTTTGTCGGATTTTTGGGCTCTACGTCCGTTATTGTGCCCACACCACACTGCGCCTACGCGTCGCGGAATGTTTTAAATCCTTTTTGGTTTTTGGGGTAAACGGTGAACACGACTGTATTTTAGAATTATTTTCGTATATGGAATTAAAAAGGCTCAGTCAGGTAGTGTTATTTTGACTTGACAACGTCTAATAAATCGATGAACGCCGGCTGCATGCACGAAAAAGTTGACACATTGTCCCGTTACGCTCGTTGTACGCTTGCGCCGCATCTATCTCTCGTCTCTTCTTGACATGTTAATTATTCTTGCATCTTAAAAATCTGATTACTAGTACAATTTCAAGTATTTATTGTTTTATTATTAAAAAATTATTCAATTTAATTCATAAAAGTATGCGATCATTTCATCAATGTTTTGTTATGACGTTGTCACGGTAAACTGTCGTCCGTAAACCGACTTTACAGACAAGCAATTTTTTATTGGTGAGCAAATGCGGTAGTGATAACGTAAAACTTAGCCACGATCAAGCGACAGCAATCGATAAGCGATCGCTCGCAAGATGTCACTGGAAAACATATTACGGGACCCGATCGCTCACCTATTGTCCCGCCTGTCGCAGAATGAACTTTGGACGTAATTAAGCCAAACGAACCACCTTAAATTCCATAACAGTATAGTTTACGGCAAGACATCTGCGACGACGTGACATCAGCTGCTGACCGCCTTATTGTCCAGTATCATAATATTATATTATACATTCCGACCCATTGCGACTATATTATATGTTAACTAAAAGCATGCAACCTTTGTATACTCTATGACGACCCCTTACTCCCGAACTCTTGGCCTTATTTCAAACTTCTTTCAATAAACCTTCATGTCGAAGTGTCAACTCTTATTTGGCGGCCGAGCGTTTAAGTAAAAGTGTGACGATTGCTATTAAATTTCTCCCGAACGAAGATAAAAAAAAACGAAATGTGTGCTGGGACACATAGTAAAAGTAAAACATCAACAAAAAATTGTAAAAAAAAATGTTCATTAAAGATATTTAAAACATATACGAAACGTAGCTCTCTTTCTCTTTCTACTGTACTAACTTATATCTCCCTCTCAGCTTCCGTTCGTCTCGCCGAAAGTAAAAAGGTTTACTTCAAAAATCAATTTTGTAACAATCGACAGAATCGCAGAAATAAAATCGTGGGTGTAAACTATAATTACTGTACAAATAAAGGTATGTACAAACTGGAGTGCAATCTGTGTAGCACAGATGCGCCGCGCACCTGGTGCCGATGCCGCGGCGGCTGCGGCGGCGGCGCAGCGCACGTGCGGGGCTGTCCTCGTGCTTAGTACCTTTTGTTTGTTCATAGTTATTTGAGTGGGCGTATCCAGGGCGGATTGGGGGTTCAGCCCCCATACACAAAAAAAAAAATCGTTTTAGCTATTGTGCTTCAAAACAAAACAACAAAGCCAATAAAACAAGAAAGTAAATTAAAAGGCTGCCTATTTTAATTTTATATTCTTTACCATATTTTCGTTAGGTGTATCCGTCTGTTCTTGCCCCTACTTGTTTATTGCCTCCGCCGCCCCATTATCGAGTCCTGAGTCCGTCCCTGAGCCGCATGATTGATGTGCCTCCAAGTGTAGTGTCGGAGCGTCGCCTGGAATCGAAGAAGTGACATTAACTCAATGGCTTTATCGAATTTGAAATGATTGACTCCATACTGACTTATTCCTTACAAGCTGCGCTTGCGATTACTTATTCGACAGGAACCGTATAAAAAAATGTAAAAAGTTTGCTTCCAGGTAGGTAACCACCTAAGTAGGGAGCGAGCGGAAGTGAAATCATGACAGAAGTATTTCCATCATCAATATCTATCGTCCCACTGCTGGGCACGGGACTCCCCTCACTTTCGTGAGGAGGGTTAGGCCATAATCCACCACGGGGGCCCAGTCCGGCTTGGTGGAGAACATACCTATCTCCGAAATAATTTTTGGGTAAATATGTGGGTTTCCCCACGATGTTTTCCTTCACTGAAAAGTGAGTGATAGATAGATAAACTCTTTATTGAAACACCACAGAACAAAGAAAACTTAAAACTAGAACAAAACAAATTTTACAATTAGTGTCACAATGGGTGGTCTTATCGCTCAGAGCGATCTCTTCCAGACAACCATGCACGGAGAGGAGTAATTAAGACATCGGACGGTGGCTTTCCTTATATACATAGAATAAAATAAATAAATAAATAGATACATATTATACACAAAATAAACTACGTACGTGATAATTACGTACATAAATTTTACAAGTTACACATTGGTACGTGCCCGCACTGGGATGTGAACTCGCGACCCTCTCCTTGGAAGGTGGACGTTCTCCCACTTGGCTATCACCGCTTTTCATAAGCATTTTGATTCTCATAAATGGTTGATTTTTGAGAAACGTCTAAAGACTCCATACTGTGGTATATACAGGGTGTGCGGGCCGCGGTCGTATTGATTCTGGCAGCGGCTCGCTGTTTCATTTTAGAGGATGTGTGGCGTGCTGTGGCGGGAGATAAGGGGATGCTCGGGTACCGGCTTGCAACTTCTGACGTTTGACAAACAATAAATAAAATGGCTAAACTTATGACTCTTATGAGATATACATACATCCAAGTTACTAAACTTTTGCGATAGTTTCAATTTCTTCTGAAACTGATTTGTATTGTACAAGCCAATGTTTGGAGTGGCACTGTAGCTGTTATGGGCAGGCGTAGCGCTTACCGTCAGGTGAACGGCTTGCTCGTCTCGTCACCAAGTCAAATAATGTATGGATAGTTCAAGAGGACTACAATTATTTATTTTTTGAAGTGAAACTTCTTTACGCACGTTTGATTTGTGGACTAAACTGGTGAATGCGTAACGAGAGCGTTACGAAAAGTGTGATCGGGCGAGGCGAACGGAAATTCAGAGGGAGATATAAGTTAGTGAAGATTGAAAGAGTTAGTATACGTTTTGTATACTATACTGTAGGGGCAAGAGAGAGAGGTGCGAGCACACACTTTCTTTCTCTTTCTTAAGTTTCACTTCAGTCGTGTGGTCTAAAGCACACTCGTTTTTCTTTATTTAATCTATATATCGACGCTAGAAAGCGTTAACGCTGTAACCTTGAAACGCAAAATTGTTCACCAAACTTTTTTTTTGTTGAAAAAAAATCATAACTCAATATCTACTCGACCTAAAAACGTACATATTGGATATTTGGTGTGTTACATACAAAGCTACAATACTGCTACCTTGGTTATATCCTAAAGTTCCTAGGGGACGTTGAAATGTGGGTTTGTTTCCAAATATGTAAAAAAAGTATTTTCGGGTCGGTCAAAGGGTTACAGTGTTTACGCTTTCTAGCGTCAATATATAAAATTGTTATGTTGGTTTGTGTACGCTTCAAAAACTCAAAAAGTTCTGCACCGATCGAGCTGAAATTTTAGCATGATATATAATCCGCATCGAGGATTGTTTTTATCTATTTTTTTCATCGGTGACATATCAGCGAATGTGCGAATGTGCCACAGCGAAGCGTGCCAGGGCACAGCTAGTATTACATATTTTATAATGAGAGCTGTACCGTTCGCGGTATCAGTTTTCTACAAAAAAGCAAGCACCGAAAAAAAAATTCTCTTGGTCGATAAAACTGAGATCGATGAATAATTTATCTTATGAAACCAGACATTTTCGTTTCAATTCAAATCAGAGAAGATAAATGAGATGTTACGAACTATATTACGCGTCACGATCTCAAACATAGATCCTGACCCCTAGGACTCCCTGTGTCTAGGGAATCAGGAACTACGAGGACCACGCTCCCACAAATACCAAAACTCAGAGCAATTACACAACTCTGCCCGTGCGGGAATCAAACCCGCAACCTCGCGGTTCGCAGTCGGCTCATCGCCCACTACACCACGTTTCAATATTAATGTTTGTCTGATTGAATGTCGGATTTTTCCCGGGAATCCCCCAAATAATAAAATTAAGCTACCTCGAGGGGGATTTGGAGACAGCTCTCCCATTCCTGCGTAATTTTTTCGTGCGAGATTTTGTTGTATTTCGCTGAGTTACAAGACGAGTAAGCCGTTGACTTGATGGTAAGCGCTACGCCTGCCTATAACAGTTACAGGGCCATCCAGAACTTTGCATTGTATAATCTTGCGCGGCACTGCACTGCGCTCATCACCCTGAGACATCGGTTCTAAAGTCTCATATGCCCAGTAATGTCGCTGGAAACAGCGCCCTTCAGACCGGAACACGGTATCGTTTGCACACTAATGCTTGGTGGACGAATATGACCCCCAGCTCATCTCAATGACGCTACAAAGTACCTAACAGTACATACATTTATATATCGCGGTTAACAACCCGTCCCGCCTTTCGGAGTAGGCGTAATCTACTGCCAGGATTAAGAGGATCAGCGTGACAGCGTGTCACGTCGTGCCCGTCACGTCGACGGCCCCCCGTCACGGCGACAGTCACGGTGGCGTGATAACGTACATCATCCTGTTGTTGATAAAGCGGCTGAAGAGGTAACATAACTAGAGATACAGTTTTAACACCTTCAGTGCTGAGAACACAACTGTCGGGTTTATCACAACTTGCCGCGAGTACGGGAAAACACAACTGTTGTGTGTTTGTTGTATAGGAAAACGCTATGGAGTGTGCAAAGCCGCACCCGTGGCTAGACAATAAAATCGGCTCAGCAGTGAAATGTGACACTGGAGTTGTTGCGGGAAACCGAATGTATGAAGTTGTTAGTATTTTGTACTTTCAGTGCTACTAATCGTACCCACTGATATACTGAATCATGACTTTGACTAGACCACCGACTGATTGGGATGCGACTGTTTGACTTGAAAATATATACAACTAGGTGCGCCCCGCGGTTTCACCCGCATTTAAGTGCGCTTAAGGCTAAAATATTTACAAACTTTGAGTGTCATATTTATTTATATCTAATCAAAAGCGTTAAAAAATATTTTCAAGCTTCTAGCTTTAAAAATGACAAAACTTCCATGCAAACTTTCAAACCCTTACAACCCTTTTTTCGCTTTAAAAAGTAGCCTGTGTCCTTTGTCAGGCTCTAGACTATCTCTGTACCAAATTTCATTTAAATCGGACCCGTAGTTTAGGCGTGAAAGCGTAACATACAGACATACAGAGTTACTTTGTAGGAAAGTAGGGATTTCTCTCTATGTATGTTATATGAGATAACTCTCTTAAAAGCAATATATTTTCCCCGTTTTTACCACATTCTATATTGATGCTCCGCTCTTATTGGTCGTAGTGTGATGTTTTATAGCCTATAACCTTCCTCGATAATTGGACTACCCAACACAAAAAGAATTGTTCAACTCGGACCAGTAGTTTCTGAGATCCTAGCGTTCAATCAAACAAACTCTTCAGCTTTATATATTAAGTATAGATATAGATTTGAGTGTTTGACTTGGTAAATGTGCATTATTTTGGCCTTCTTGCAATAAAATATGTGAATCATTGATTCTTTCGATTGTACGAATCCATCGCTAGGTAGAATTGACTGGGCACGCGCGGCGGCGGCGGTGGCGGCGGTGTTTGCCTTTCACACCGGCCCGCCCACGCGGCCGCCACCGCTCTCGCTTGCGCGCACCATCTCGTGCAGCTTTTGTAGCACTGCATCGGATGGTAAGAACCATGTTACAATTGCAGTGCAGGTAGCGCTGTTTGCTTGTCGATTGAAGTAGTCACAGCCTCTGATACCAAGCGAGTGACGATTACATACAATTATGTTTGGATTATTCCAAAAATCGCCCCAGACCGACCCCCTCGAGGGAGAATTTCCGAAAAACAGATTCCTGAAATCCCCCTCATAGCTTAGCGTTTTGCTTCAGGGACTTCCACAAACATGAGTTTTTATTATATTACCACAATAACATAATTTTTTAACTAATAACGCGTCACTATTGCGTACATAGAGCCTGACCCCTAAGTAAGACTCCCTGTATCTAGAGAAGCAGGAACAACGAGGACCATGGTCCCACAAAAACGCAGACTCAGAGCAAATACCTCTGGTTCATACAAATATTTGCCCTGTGCTGGAATCAAACCCGCGACCTCACGTTTGGCAAACGGCTCATTACCCAACGCAACGGAAGCTGTCACATTAGGACGTGCCTGGGTCTTGAACTCACAACCCTCTGCTTGGAAGGCGGCCATTCTCCCACTAGGCTATCACCGATCCCGACATAACTTTCTAGAATTCAATTGAAGTGTTCAGCAGTAATGTAATGCAATACTATTAATACTCCATGATTCTCTCGGGTCCTGCCCACATGTGAATCCCGAAATATCTATACAAAGGAAACGGCGTACTGACAAACTGACAGTGGCGATAGGATTACACTGACTATAGGTACGTAGGTAATCTGTGCATTAGGGCTGGGCTCCACTTCACCGCATTGAACCCACATTAAAATCTTTTATTTAACTTCACTTGCATGGCCTGGAATTTTACAAGTCTATTTTGACCCAGTTCCCGTTGTCGAATTGAGTTGAAGTTTTGCATGCTTGGCGAGTTCCGATGACAGTATAATATTATGGGTTGGGGGTGACAGCTGGGGTTGTTACTAGAAGGATTTATACATTAGATAGATAGATAAAACTCTTTATTGCCACTAACAAGTACAAAAAAAAGACATAAATCATAGCTAAACAATAGGTACAAAGGGGCGCTCTTACCGCTTAAAGCATAACTATCAAAGTATTACTATTTGCATGATAAAATTATTCCAACTTTATTAGTTACCTAAATGTTACCCATTTTCTAAAATGTCTCATTATAATGAAGCGCGCAGACGTCCGCTCCCGATAAAGTCTTGCGGGAGACTGACTGGCACCGTGCCAGGCGCGCTTGCACTTATGAGGTGGCCATATTTATGACTACTTGCGCCTCGCAGCTTCGCTCGCGTTGACTATTATCCCACAAGAACCGTTAACGTTAGCGAGATAAAGGACCTTTCTACATATAGCTAATGTCATCAAAATCTGTGCAGCCGTTGCGGCTTGAACACACAACAACACACACGCACACACACACACACACACACACACAACACACACACAACAACACACACACAACAACACACACACACACACAACACACAACACACACACAACACACACACACAGAACAACACACAAACACACATATCTCTTCATCTATCATTTTGCATTTATTTAATTGGCAGGTTAAATTTGTCTGTGGTCTAATTTTCTTCTTCTTTGTTGCAGGTAAATGGAGGTGATGTTAGACTTATTAAAAAGGTGGCATTGTAAAAACTTGGATAAAAATACAATAAGTTTTAGGTTTTCAAACAAAATACAAGGCTCACAGGAACATAGGTAAGCATGTGTCGCCGACTTGACGATCGGGCGCGGTGAATCAAATAAAATCAGGAACAGACAGAAATTTCACGTTGCATAAAAAACATCTAACCTGGAAAAAAACTGATATTAAATATACATCTTAAAAACCATAAAGTCCTTTAGTGGAGGAGTAAGTGCCCAGAATGCTGGCGGCATTGTCACGTTTAATAGCAATGCTAAGTTTGTGGCCTAAATAGGAGCCAGCATTTTGGTTTCATTATAAATTGGGTAATCACTTGTTTTTCGTCAAATTAATTTTATTTTTTTTCTATTAAAATTATAATGTAGGTCCTCAAGTTTCCCTATTCACAATAAGGTCACGTAAGAACTCGAGGCATTCCGAAAGGTCCACATTTGTGAGACGGAATCGCATTCTAATACCGAGTTAATTGCTTCTTGTAAGGGCGCAGTCGCACTCGCGGCGGGAACCGACTTTTAACTTTGATTTTGGCGAGAGTTTCAGCGTTTTAATGTTATAATTATAATTATGTATGACTGTGGCGCCGTCCAGTTGTAAACTCCATGCGCAGCACTGGCAACTGCCAGTGTTGCCATTGGTATAATTTAAAATGCTACAACAGATTAATTGTCGGCGTTAGATCATTGCCGGCTATACATTCGATTGTTTCGTCGCGTTCGTTTTCGGCATGTGTGCAATACTGGCACCTTAAATCGTCGCTTTTTGTGCCACCAAACCTTTATCACCCAATCTTACTAAACTTGGAAAACAGGCACACGAAAATGTACTTTAATTTTTAAAGAATTCAGTCGGCTTCGGCTTGCAGATTACCCTTCCAGTATGTATGTGTCATACATACAAAATGTCTAGGACAAATGGAATAGCTGATGCGCCCTAGTTTTGTCATGCCGCTCTGGTACCTTGTCATTGTAAATATTTAGTCTCTTTTGAAGATACTGAAGGAGACAGTGACGTTCCTTATTGTGACAAGAAGTCAAAAATCGCTGTGAATTTTCATACGGTCTGGCTTTTCGGTACATTTGGGGCAGATACAGATCCAAAAACGAAAAGAACTGAAGTTTTAAATTACCGCCGTAGGAAAATTTTCCGAATCCAAATGAAAAGTGTTCCGAACGAAATCGAATAAATACTTTGCAGTAATAAATCGACAACAATCAAGGCGCAAAATGGCCCAAGAAATCATTATTACGGAAAATCGTCCGCCTACTGTCCCGCCTGCCGCAGACTGCACTTCGGCTTGACGTGAGCGTTTAAACGATAAACGTTTAAAAAAACGTTTTATTAAATAAGCGCCAAAGCGCTCTTACGATAAGCTGATTTCGTTTCTACGCTTACAAATATTATAAGCTGTCTATTATAAGTTTATAACATAACATTACGTTCCGTTTGGAAAAATATTAACAAACCAAAAATGCGTCGTCGTCAGCCTGCCACATCACAACGAAGTGTTTAGTTGAGCAGCTTTCTAAATTAACTTTTGTTTCTGTTCCTACAACTGCCGCGTAAGGGCCCCTGTGTTGCCAGTAAAAGGTGGGGTTTATTACCCTTTTATTCGATTGGGGAACGCTCAGTCGGTCGCGTACGTTACCGGATAGTATTAGATTACTGGAAATTAAATTACGTTTTCATTGTATGTTTATTTGGGTGCTGTGGGTCCTCTTATATATCTTGATTCTCTTAACAGAGAGCCTTGTACTTGTAATACTATGGATGAGGCTTTGTAAAGTGTTCACTGAATAGTATTGTGTAGTGGGAGGCCTCTTCTGCAAGAGACCGCCTGGGGAAGTACCACACCGCCGCCAGATATTCATCCACCAAGCAGTAGTGTGCAAACATTACTGTGTTCCAGTTTGAAGGGCATTGTTTCCAGCGAAGTTACTGGGCATTTGAGACGTAAGAACTAATGTCTTAGGGTGACGAGCGCAGTGCATTGCTGCAAAATATTCTGGGTGGCACTGTTGCTGTTATGGGACGGAGTGGTTCTTACCATCAGGTGACTTCATCATTATCATCATCAATAACCTCTATCTTCCCACTGCTGAGCACGGGTCTCTCCTCGCTTTCACGAGGAGGGTCAGGCCAACCCATTAATCCACCACGGATTGGCTGATCACATATCTCCAAAATACTTTTCGGGAATGTGGGTTTCTCACGATGTTTTCAATCACTGAAAAGCGAGTGATGTGTACGGTTTATGCAAACCGAACAAATTACATGCTTCCGCGGATTAGCATTCAACGGCAGTCGCCCTAACGCCATCATACCGTCAACACATACTTTACAACTTTACTTTACTTTATCTTTCTTTCTGCTAATAAACGGATTATTATTTAAACTAACTTTTAACTTTCTAAGATCGTGGGGTACGCACCCTACATCTTTATGGTCCTTCGAGTAACGTGTTCGTGAGGCCAATCGCGTGTGTTCTGAGAAAATACTGTTACCACGTGGTTGTTTCTGCGAGTACTACCAGCAGCCTGAGGATACCTACCATCACCGTCCGCAGGTCAACGAAGTGTGATTTGGAAATCTTTTCGGTAGCGAATCGGTTCGGCTGGCCTCCCACAAGCGGGTCTCACCAGCTGCATTGAGAAGTCGCACATACCGTAGAGAGATTAAAAATCGCACTAACTATAACAACACCAACGACAAGATGAGCAATATCGAAGATATTTTGGCGACTCAAAACCAACTGAAGGAGGCTATCGAACAGCACCTTCGCAACTTCAAAAAAGACGGAGCCGAAAGAAAGACTCCTACTTACATCAAAAAGAGGTTAGAAACTCTCGACTCATATTGGGTGGAATTTCAAGCGAACCACACGCAACTATACCAATATGAGGGCCGTGACTATCCTTACTTCACAGAAAACGATTATCTGCGAACTAAGGAGTGCTACAACGACGCGAGATCATTTATACAACAATACCAGGGAAATCTTCATACTAGAGAAGCATCTCCCGCGAAACCAGCTATCTCCACAACTGAAACTCAACCTCAACTACTACATCAACGCTTGGGCGAACCGTCTACGTACCAAGAACAACCAACTACTAACAAACCGACAACATTCGTCAAAACTAAATCGCAAGGTAACGCTAGCAAAACAGACGAAATGTTACGGAAACAAAAAAGCAACTTTAAAGCTTTTACCAAAACTATCACGACTATCGACTTAGATAGTATAAACGAGAAGTGGGAGTTCGACGATACTCTCAAGAACCTTGAATCAAGATGGAAAGTGATCGACTCCTTACACTGGGAGATCGATTGTGAAACAACAGGAGAAGAACTAGAATACGAACAAATATATGAAATCTACGAACGTCAATACAAAGACATGAAAAAAGCAGTCAATACTAAGATGTGGTCAGTAGCTCATAAACAAAAATCCACTCCCGTGATGGACCTTCCTACCTTTGGAGGCGCTTACCATCACTGGGTATCTTTCAAGGACTTATTTACTGAAACAGTCCACACTAATCCATCCTTATCGAGTGCTCAAAAAATGCAGTACCTTAAGTCCAAAGTGAAAGGCGAAGCGGAAAAACTGATACAGCACTTGTCTATTAGCTCCGACAACTATGCTGTATGCTGGGATATTCTCAACAACAGATACAACAATAAGAAGTTAATATTTACTTCTCATCTCAGCACTATTCTGAACTTGCCAACCATACAATTTCAAACATCTTTGGCCATCAAGAGAGTGCATGATACAGCTTATGAGTGCTTGAACGCTATAAAGAACCTCGGCGTGGATATATCGACATGGGATCCGATCATGGTTCATCTTCTATCCCAAAAATTGGATTCTGACACCTACAACGACTACATTGAATCTCTAACAGAACCAAGAGAGCTTCCTAGTCTACCCGAGTTCCTTCGCTATTTGGAAACGAAATTTACTTCGTTAGAAACTGCACGCCGCAAACAAGAGCGACAAACACCTGAGCAACAACAGCGTGGATCGTCATTCAACAACAGATTTCATCCTACATACAAGGCGTACAGTGCCAAGGCCAACCAAAACTTCAACTCGAAACCAAAATCGTCGAATAATTCAAACAATAATTATTCCACCTTGAGAAAAACAAGTTACGTTCCAAGTAACGTAAGATGCCCACTCTGCAAAAATGAACATGGATTATTCCATTGCAACGACTTTATCAAATTACATTTAAACCAACGAAGGAATTTAGTTGCGAAACTCAACTTATGTACAAATTGTTTGTTCGACCACAAGGGAAAACAATGCAATTCGGCGAAAACATGTCGTCAATGCAACGCTCAGCACCACACCTTGCTACACGATACATCCGTCAACTCAATGCCTACTGCAAGCAACGACGGACATAACAACAGGAATGCAACAACTTCAAGCGGCCACGTGTCAATGGAACACATGCCTGAGACACTTTTGGCCACCGCTTTGATCAAGGTCAAAACACACAATGGTTCGGAGATCGTACTAAGAGCTCTTATTGACCAGGGATCACAGGTTTCCTTAATTTCTGAAAACGCCTGTCAACTGCTGGGATTGCGTCGACAGAGATGCAAGGGCGTCATTTTCGGAGTCGGAACTCAAGAAAACAACTGTAAGGGTGCTGTTACAATATCCAGCACTGCTATTAACAATAATTATAACTTCGATACTTACGTATATGTAATGCGAAACCTCATCAACAACTTGCCAAACAGATCGTTCCCTAAATCGTCATCCTGGAAGCATCTGGAAGGCATTCAACTCGCTGATCCTGACTATAACATAAACCAACCTATTCACATTCTTTTTGGCGCTGATGTTTACTCCAACATCATACTGAGCGGCGTCATTAAAGGTGAAGAAACACAACCGATAGCACAACAAACTATGCTTGGGTGGATCTTGTGCGGCAATATCAAGTCGTATCAGTGTAACGTCGTCCTCAACAATTTGGATGATATCAGCAGTTTTTGGAAAATAGAAGACATTGCCGATAACACACTTGACATGTCATCTGAAGATCTCTACTGCCTGCAACAATATAAAACCAAAAACGGAACCCTGAAACGACCTGTCACTAAATTATCGAAACTACCTGTAAAAGAACACGAGAGCAAAGAAAAACAAGGAGAAAGTGACAGCAAACAAACGGAAAGCGAAGAAAATAAGCAACAAAACAATGATGAACAGGAACAAAAAACAAGCGAAACTACAAAAGGACGAAAAAGCAAGAGATCATGTTACCTGGTTTGGGCAATCATATCAATACTGACCTTTGTATCACCTGCTCGATGTGACCACAGCATTACTAATATTAACAAGAACCAAAGTATTTACTTCGACAAGGTCACAGATATGCATCTGATACGCGACGAGTGGAAGTTAGTCGTATACTATGACATGGCTCCTTTCTGGCAGGGAATCAAGATATTCAAGAGCTACATAACTTCCCTAGAAACAACATGTTCCAGCCTAAAGAAACAGAACCAATGCGAATTAGTAATTCTACAATTACGGCATGGGTTCACTGAGTTAGCACACAACAACAACGTGCTGCTCGAACAGAAATTATCGATAACCAGACAACGAAGAGGACTCATCAATGGCATTGGCTCCATAGCCAATAGCTTGTTTGGTGTACTAGACCAAAACTTCGCTGAAAAATACGAACAAGACATCGCTTTGATAAACAAAAACGAAAAACACCTCGCTCTGTTATGGAAGAACCAGACTTCGATAGTGGAAGCCGAAAACAACAAATACAGGAATCTATGGTGACGATTGAACCAATCGCCGACCGGATTGCCATAAATCTTCAGAAAGACGCTTACCTACCGATGACTGAAAACGAGTTACAAATGTGTACACCAGACAACCTAGTAACTCTTATGTGCCCACTGCAACGACCAATTTACCACCTGAAATCAGACGACAATCTTTGTGTCAAGAACAAAGAAACGAATCAATGTGAAACAAAACAAACAACATGCACTGACATGTGGATAGAGCTTTATAAAATAAATACCTATCTATATTTCTGCTGTGGACAACGTACCATAAGAATTATATGCGAGCATCAGGTTACCGCCGAACGCGTCAGCAAGGCCGGTATTATCACTCTCGGCGAAGGCTGCGTCATCAAAGGTGAAACCTTCACAATATATACGCATACTCAACGGGCAAACTATCTAAGAGTACAACCAGATGTAATCAAGGTGGATATACCTCCTATCAACTACATTTTCAACATAACTATTCCTGTAATTGGAACCAACAAAACTGCCGACGATGAACTAAGTACTTTCAAAACGGAGCTGAACCAAATTGATAAACAAATCGAGAAGATGAAGAGTGAAGGCGACGGAATAGATCCAATTACTTCACACGACGTTCACCAGTATGCACTACTATACATACTGCTGGGCACAACACTTTGCGTTGGCGGATTGTTCTTATGGAGGCGTGCTAGAGCACGCTGCTCTGTGACGCTACCCTCAGCATCCGACAACGATCGTCAACCCTCCGTTCCTGCTATTCAACTCGTCGAGCTACCAGCAGTACCTGAGACGAGAAGAGACGACGTGGAATCAAGCGTGACTCGTCCGTACGCCTGCGTCGATAAATCAACGTCTCCAATTACAAATAGATTGTTTTAATGTTTTTAAGTTTTATAAGTTTTATAAGTTTTTTAAGTTTTTACTTTTGTACTTTCATCCACCTCATCTCATCTCGTCCTCGGGAGCATGTACGGTTTATGCAAACCGAACAAATTACATGCTTCCGCGGATTAGCATTCAACGGCAGTCGCCCTAACGCCATCATACCGTCAACACATACTTTACAACTTTACTTTACTTTATCTTTCTTTCTGCTAATAAACGGATTATTATTTAAACTAACTTTTAACTTTCTAAGATCGTGGGGTACGCACCCTACATGATGATTACGTGCATGTTTTACAAGAAACACATTGGTGCGTGCCCGCACAGGGATTCGAACTCGCAGCCTTATGCTATGGAGGCGGGCGTTCTTCCACTGAAAATTACGAACGATTTATTATTAAACGATTAATATAATCAATTGATTAATTAACACCCCACTCCATTGCGTTACCACTTCACACCCTGAAATGTCACCCGCAACGTGACAACGTGCCTGTAATGACAAGGCGATGACTCCCCGGTTCACACACAGAGACGTCACTAGGGTCAAATACATGGTAGTGGTTTTGGGCCTTATTTTCGGACGTAGATACTTCTGATATTTGAATCGCTGATTACATAAAACTAGTAGTTGAAATTCGACCGTAATAATAATTACTTTAAATTTTAAGTTTGAACGTTGCCAATAACTATACCTCTATATTTACAGACTCTTTATCAAACAAATTATACAACATTTAAATAAAAAACCTGAGAACTGGGAAGAGATGTCAATACGAAACCTTTTTACACCTTTGTATACTCTATGACGACCCCTTACTCCCGAACTCTTTGCATTATTTCATTAAACTTCTTTCATTAAACCTCCATACCAAAGTGTCAACTCTTTTCTGTCATGTGTGCGTAAAACGCATGTAGTTGTGTGTAATGTTCTATTTATTAAAATAATGTGTTTGTAATGCATTATTTTATAAAAATATTAGCTTACTGCACTTCTCCATATAAACTTTAACTGTGCCAAATTTCATTCTCCTCCGTCCGCGCAATTATCGCAAAAATGTATCCCAAGTTTTTTGCTTTTGCGTATTAATATATAAATAGAACAAACTGGTCCGGATTCAGCAAAAGCTCAGGCCTTAGCGGCAACCTAGATGATAGAAGGGCAGATTGCGACGCGGCCCTACGCCTTACGCTAAAACTCGACGCACTTTTGCTATGGACATTCCTGACAACGCTCACAACATTCCCAGTCCAATATACGTCAACCCCTAGTTAATTCTAATTGCATAATTATACAAATATGTGCTCCTCCTCGCTCCCTCTTACACTCGCCCTCTCGCTCTCAAGTTGTAATCGCCTCCAACGCATCATCTCCTAGTCATTATCCACCTGCAATTACCAGGGCGTCATGAAAGCAAACAGGTAGAGTGGATGGTCATGAGCGGAGCGGGAGCGGGTGCTGTCCGCTCTCTATTAGAAGCTGCTTAGTACACAAATAAATTACTGCGGTGCGAAAAAAAATGATTTGAGTTTTGAGTTTTGCGTGTGAATTTGCGTGTGCGGGATAGAAGCAATGTGCTGCGCTGATTGGTTTCATTTAGTTCCGGAGTTTGAAATATGGTCGAATTTCGTTATGGAGATTTAATTCACCGTCGTCTACAGTACATAGAATGTCGGCATTTACAGCTTCACATAGTTTTTGACCGCCGTCTTTTTTTTATTACAGTGCGTTTGAACGCCATTTGCCACGATATCGCGGTTCAGACTAGAGGTCGAATATTCATAATTTCAATAATTATCATAACAATAGCCCCGCTCTACTACGGGTGGTACCGTAAGTTTAAGTAATTTTAATTGATATTTTGTATGTATGTAGCATTAATGCGATCCCTCAGCTAAACGATTGCAACGAGCGCCGAGCGGTTCGACAAAATCGCTTTCGCTTATTAGTATCGCCCGTTCCGCTCCCCGCGCCGCTTACACTGGAGCCTCAGCCTTATAAGCTCTTAATACAATCGTGAAACAAAACATTATTGTTCACAAAACTCCCTCTTTGCATTAAAAAGGCAGTCCCGCTATGCAGTTTTAAACTTTATTTCAGGGTAGGAGGGTAGTATTTCATTTGAGAGATGGTAGAGTGGTGGTAGTCAAGTTTGTATACTTGTGTTTTTAATGTCGGTCGAAGGGTTGTCCCTTCAACTTAGATGTTTTGGAGACGTAAAACATTATTTTATTAAAATTGGACATCTCACTCTTGTATTTCCTGTGTTATTTTTGCAAGCAACTCCTACTTCTATTAGTAGTTATTATTTTGGATGAAATTTGGATTAACACATAGGATACTTTTTATCCTGTAAAAAATAACGGTTCCTGTGGGATTGTACTCAAAGCGGGTGAAGCCGCGGGACGCAGCTAACTAAGAGGCGTAAAACTACCACCACTACTAATACTAACTGCGCCCTGCGGTTTCGCCAGCTTATGGGATGGCAAGTATGCTACGTGCTATTCCAGGATTTAAACTATCAGTATCCACAATTTCATCAAAATCCGTTCAGCCGTTGCAGCATGAAGAGAGGACACACAAACTTTCGCATTTATTGAGTGGAATTTTACCAATACAATCAGTAATCTTAGTAATGGCATTGAAAATGAGACTTTAATTGCAATTATCATAAGGACTTTTATCATAAGGACAATTATCATAATTGACCTATAGACAAGCATTTGAAAGGTGTTCTATTCCTTCGCTTTTCAAATCAGTACAAAACACATAATTTCATCTAAGCTCTGCCATATAAAAAAACTACTTTAAATCAATCTCACTACAGATTATTATTCTAGTTGCACGTCATAAAACACGATTTTAAGTGAAAGTGCATTTTTTGGGAATCATTCATGTGTGGTATTTAGTTCTTTACAAAAAGCTATTCTATCTACAAACCAATAAAACATCATTTCAAGTAACAATTGAACGTTTCGAAATGTAAACTTTTTAAGTAATTTCATAATCTACCTTAGTATGGGAAACTTAAGGTGCATTTCTGAATGATCGTCTATGGGAATAGGGTAGCTGCTACCCAGGGGAAATAGTGCAGTAATAGTCAGCAAATATCGTCTCGAATCACATGATGGGGGATGCGAGCTATCACCCTATTGTTTGTATGTCTGAGGCTTATAGAAACACTTTTTTAGTCGAAAGGTTGTCTGATGCGATTAGTGTTGGACTTGGGAATACGGAAACGAGTATTAGACGAACGAGTATTTAAACTGTGTCCTCCAAATCGGAAAAAAATTATGTGTAGTGTAGGTACTATCAAACTAACTCCCTGATTTGATAAATGCATATATTCCAGCGTATATTATATGCTGATATATGGTAGCGGTGGTAGCCTAGTGGGAGAACATCCGCCTTCCAATCAGAAGGTCGTGAGTTCAAGTCCCAGTGCAGGCACGTATCAATATGTTTCTGTAAAACATATGTACGTAATTAGCACTCGCTTTTCGGTGAAGGAAATCATCGCGAGGAAACCCACATGCCTACCAATCCGGACTGGGCCCCCGTGGTGGATTATGGCCTAACCCTCCTCACGAAAGTGAGGAGAGACCCATGCCCAGCAGTGGGACGTTATGGGTTGATGATGATATATTCCAGAGTAACTAGTATAAAATATTAGAACACGCACACGTCGTTTTAGTGTAAAAACTTTGAATACATAAAAAGTTCCCAAATAATGTGACGTAGGTTTTATTTAAGTAAATACAATTCTAATCTGTCTGGGGTAAAATAGTTTTTTTTTTAATAGATTTTAAAAGTGTTAATTAAAAAACTCATCAACTATTTAAATAGTAGTTAAATCTATTCGCCTTAAAAAGTAGGTATCTTGAATAGATACGTCATCTCTACAAAGTTCCAACCTACAATTACCCCAGACTCGTAGAATATCTTAAAATCTTCATTAGCAGTCGTAAAACCAAGTTCTATTCAAATCATCCATTTACTATCTGCTTCATATTCTGCTGCCTGATTACGTAAAATTGCAGCAGCTAAGCGACAGCAATCACAATGCGAATTGTCGCAAAATTTCACTAAAAGTAAAGGGACGGAAAAGGAAACTGTTCGGCCGCCTACTGTCCCGCCTGTCGCAGGATGCGCTTTAGCTATAGATACTAGCGCCACTAGCGACAGGTCTGCAAGAGATGGAAACACATTAATGCCTTTCTCAGATAGGCAGAGACTACACCTTTCCACGTGCTACTCTTCGACACCCTCTACTGGTTTCTGGAACACCAGACCAATTGGCTGTGTAGGGTCCACGCGTGGTGGCGTTACATCCTTTCGACCTGGTCCCATTCACACAAAGAACATCAATCCGTCTTTTACTCATTTCGCATACTTCCCCAACACTTACACACTTGTACTTTTTAAAAGTGATGTTAGACAGCAATGATCGCGTGAGTTACATCTATTGCAAGGCTGTTGTGAGATTAGTAATAAGGCAGCCGAACGGGTTGAACTAACTCCAAAGTCACTCCGACACGTTTCATAATCGGGTAGAGTGAAGTGGTTCTGGCTCGCCCCACGTTGGGCGCCAATTCTGTGACCGACATTTTAGTTGGCTTGTGATATTCGCTTTGAAACGAAATATGGCTGCAATTCTTTGAATTTAATAACTAAAGTGGATTAGGCATTGTGGCTTTTGTTTGTAAGATTCAGTTAGGTTTTGAAATTGTTTTACAAAATGCTCTACACATAAATGTTTGATATCAACTGAAGGTATCATCCATAAAACGATAAGGGCATATGAGACTTTAGAACCAATGTCTCAAGGTGACGTACCAGCGTAGTGCAGTGCCGCGCCAGATTCTAAATGCAAAGTATTGATTGGCCATAGGACTGTTATGGGCAGGTGTGGCGCTTACCATCAGGTAAACGACCTGCTTGACTAGTTACTCTAGTATACAAAGGTATGTATTTATTTAACCTTTACTAATAGTTGGGGTAGAAAAAGTTTTTCTACTATGTTTTGAGCACAAGTCCGGCGTAACATGCAGTCCCACGTTGGGCGCCAATTTTACTACCGCCATTTCAATTGACCTATGTTATGATTCACTGTGATATGAAACATGCTTTATAAATGCTATTCAATGGTTCGTTCCGTAATAAACTCCACAGACAATAGCAAAGTTTATAAACGGTGCTTCGAGTCGCGACATGAATCCGTCTTTTCATGCAAATCTGAACAAGTTGAATAACTATTTCAATATAGGCGATTGAACACAATGACGCTGCTCAGCTGAAAAATATCTCTGAAATGCTTCAGTAACGAAGTGAAAGGGGACACTATGTTAGGTGACACTTTTGTATAATGTTGTGCTTATTAAACCAATACTAATATAATGACACTTGACTATTTAAAAAAAAATTACGCCTCACTTTCGTTAAGTCATAATCGTCCTCGGAGCCCGGTCTGGACCACATACCTCCGAAATAATTATCGGGTACCTCTGGGGGGCGTCCTACGATGTGTCTTCCGGTCCGTGGTCTCGAGAACCTCTCAAAATACCTAAATACGTAAAATAGTAAATCGAAAGTGAGAAAATATTTAATTGTTTCTGTTGCTGGCTGTACCTAGGTGCCTATTCTATTGCAACTAATGTAAATTCACAGACTAAGCAAGCATAAATGGGAGGCTGTTGAAAGTGACTGCTGACGTCAAAGCCATCTGCGACCTCTGGAATAATTATATTAACGTAGAGGGAGACGTTTTAGTTCGTGTCAGACGTATTATGTACGTGTGTAATTTTATACAGGTCTGAAACCTTTGACGCTTTTGAAACTTAAATGAGTTTGACATTTTGACAGTCTTTAAAGAAACAATTTATAATTATTCCAGTATTCTAGACTACAGTAAAATTATTGCAGAGTTGTCTGGTAGGGGTTGCTGTGTGCAATAATACCACACGCTTAATAATGATTTATAACGTCGTATATAACCATAGCTCTTATTATTGGAAAGTGTGTCTTTGCTCTAGTTTTAAGTTATTTTTTATTCTATTTATCTTATCAAGCAATTATACATGAAATATTTCAGAAGAAATAATACATAGTCGATAAAACTTTATAGTATAGTACACATAGGGCAGTCCTATCACATAATCCATCTCACATAGAGATTTTATGCGTATAATAAACGGACCTTTGTACCACGTTGGGCGCCAATGACTCTAACTATGTAACTGACAGTGTAATCGAGTTCCTTTGTGCGGTTGACTTTATAACGTAGCTGGAGATACTAGAATATGTACAGTTGAGGATTTAATATGGCCTCGAGCTGAAGGGTCAGTGTGCTTCGGCAAGCTCAGATAGTACCTGATTTGAATGATAAAAGATTTTGTGTCTGGCATATCTAACATGTTACGTCCTATCTCATATAAATTTATGTTTGAGTTTTGCTGTCAGAAATGAATTTAAATTCTAAGCGGCATTATTGGTGCGCAGAGCTGTAAAGAAATCACTTAATACATAATTATTTTGACGGTTCCGTGGAGTAGTGGGCGACGAGCTCACTCCGAAGCGTGGGGTTGCGGGTTCGCTTCCCGCACAGGGCGAAGATTTATGTTGACCACATATGATGCTCTGAGGCGGGGCGTTTGTAGAATCTTGGTCCTCATAGTTTCTGATAATTAGAGGTCAAGATCTCGATTTGTGTATGTGATCGTGACGCGTAATTTATTTTCCTTCCAAATTGCGTAAACATGAATACAATTTACCTCAAAGTAGATCTTATAATATCTTATTTCACGGAAAATATCGCGACTCATCTTATAATACGTCATCATCTTTATCAGCCCAAATTCTTCCACTGTTAGACGTGAGCCTCTCCCTGTGAACACCACTGAGTCTGATCTTCAGCTCTCCTCATCCAGTCTCTACCAGCCGTTTTCCGCAAGTCGTTACTTCATCTGCCAAAGTACATGTCATGTCATGCTGTCTTGTTACACAAGATCTATAAACAGAAAAATAAAACTAACCTAACAGTAAACACATTCCCACATCCAGCGAAGTTAAAGTGTACCATTTCCAATAAAACAAGCCGTAAAGAAAAATGAGACAATCCAATCGCGGCGACACTCGACACCCAATCCGATCAAATATTGACAAACCATTCGTAAAACTCCCGAATCAATTATTGACGAGTCGCGCGAGTTCGTAAAACTTCGGTTTCAATTATTGATAAACGGTGTGAGGCGGATCTAATTGGTGGATGTCTGAACTTTTTTTATTACTTAAATTGGACGTAGTTAAACGAAAAGTTAATGTCTTAGGGTGACACCACAACGCATGGACCCTACAAAGGTCTGGTGTTCCAGAAACCAGGGTGTCACGGAGTTGGTGTACTGCTCTCCGCGGGATCATAGCATGTGGAAATATGTAGTCTCTGCCTATCCCAAAGGGATGGAGCCGGACTTTGTGTACACATACACAAAGTCCGGCTCCATGTGTTAATATTTCAAATGTAACTTTGTACATGAGCTCCTTCTCGCTTGACTACGACCAATTAGTTTATTAATAATTACACTTGTTGGTATGTATGAATGTACCTAATAGAATCTTACATACATTTTTTACCCCATTACTGAAACCGACTTCAAATTGTTTTACTTAAGAGTACAGAGCTATTTTTGTAAAACCTATTAGAGCTACGAAGCAACAAACAGACACAGATACACACGCCAAACTTATAACACCCCGCTTAAGGGGTTAAGAGTCATCCTTATCCATCCAGAAATCTAAAAGTTTTGTGAGGTAACTATTATAATTGACATGCTGAACAAAATACAGCCGCTTCTAGAAACTCTTTTCTTTGAAGTCGGGTTAAAATAGTTTTCGAATACTGAGATCTTTCTCTGATTCTACAGTTTCCGTAACCGTGTCAGTTACGGATGGCTGAGTGAAACTCGTAAAACTACAATTTGCTGAATGTTTACGGTTACCGGAAGTGAGGTAGACATTCTGTTTCCTTGTGTGACAGGTGTTATATTTCCGGAACTAAATATATAGGAGGTTTCCCCTATATATTGCCTCCTTGGGGTAAGATTTTTCTTTCCTGTTATAATATTAATGCCAAGAAAAGGTCCCATCCAAAATGTCCAGCCCACAAATTGTCATGGATAAAGTCCTATTCGCAGAACATCCTATTCTCAAAACGTCTCGTTCTCAAAACGGTCTATTCTCACAATTTCCCTACTCAAAAAGTCTCAGTCTTAAAACGTCCTATTCTCAAAGTAGCTACGCATTTGCGACTGTTAATAAAACGATATCGCATCTAAATCAGTTCTCATTTTTAAACCATTGGTTCTTTAATACAGTCCGTCAGTAATTAACAGTAATTAGTAATTAAGTAAAAACAACCCCTAACCACGCCACGGTGTTTATGTAACGCTTGCTTTTAGGCGGTGCGTGTTTACTATCTCCGACCTCAACAACAAATTAACACCAGGTAAGTAACCAATACTATAAGAACACTAGCTAAAAATACAATTAAAAAAAATTACAATTCGAAATCACAAATGTTTTTATAATTATTTTATTTGCATCGGTTGTTAACTAACTCGTGTGCAAAATTACAAATAATTCTGACATCTGAGAGTGGATATAAACTGAATTAGGGATTTCATTACATTTATAGGCATAAAATATGATCCTACACCCCTACCCTACCCTCCTACCCTTGTTTACCTATTGTAATTTTTCTGTACTGTGTTTAAGTTTGTTTCTGGTGTACAATAAAGAGTTTTTCTATTCTATTCTATTCTATTCTACACAGTATACAGGTGAAGCTAAAAAAAGGGATTAATAAAATCATTTATACAGCAGTAACTGTAAAAGCGTTACTACCGATCAATCAATCGGAGACCGATGGTAGAATGAGATCAGCCGACATCGACCAATTGGTGTGGTAACACTCTTAACTGCATGTGCTGGCGCTTATCATCAAATAAATGAGTCTCGCACTGCAGTAACATAAAAAATATAGCTTGAATGCAAAATGCTTCTGCAGAAACCAAACACACCCTGTCACAATCACTGAACCAACCTCTAAAGCCAACTACACGAAGACTTCCAACATACGGCAAGCAATTTGCTGGTGGATGCCTATTGTGGACATATGAGGGGACTCCGCGGCTCCCAAGAGACACCTGACCGTAATGCAATGTGCTTTTAGCGTCGATTCGCACGCCTTGTCCAATGGACGAGGGGAGGGGTGCCATTATGTCTATTGTGTAGTTGGGAGAGTCGCAAAATGCCTACTAAAATGTAGCTGTATCTCTGACTATCTCACCTAGAATTAACGCATTTACTAGCGTCTTGAAGACTCGCAGGTGGTTACTATCGGGAAACACAGGCAAGGAGCTCCACTCCTTTACGGTACGCAAATTAAATATTTTTATATTTAATACTTCTTCTTATTTCACTTCTGTAAAACCTTTTGAATTTCAGCCGTTTCTATTAGCAAATTTTCCTAGTGCATTACAATATCGGTACAAACTTATTAACTTCTAAAATCTTAAAAACAAAATATAAGAAAGAAAACATAAATACTAGGAGATTAACTGAACCGAGACTTCGCAAACGGAATAAAAAGTATCATATGTCCAAGTAATAAACTATCTGTGTGCCAAATTTCATCCAAATCTGTTCAGTAGTTTTTGTTTGAAAGAGTAAAAAACGACCATCAAAAACTTTCACATTTATAAAATAAGTAGAAAGTAGGATAGGATTAAAAATTATACCAGCCTCCACTGAACGCAACGGAACGCAAGATATCGTCAAACAATCAATCGTCAAACATAATCTCTTGAAGAAGAACGTTTAATTGCGACAATATGCAAGGACTACACACAACGCACACATAAGTACTTTACATCCATTTATCAATATACTTTCTCGTCAGTTCCTGTAGGCCTCTAGACCAAACCCCTGGCAAATACCACAGAATGCCAAAAAGGGTGCCCTATAGCTTAATTTTTAAAGCAAACGTCTTCTTCAATATCTTTATATCCCCTATTCCTTCTAACTATAAAGGCAGTTATTGAAAACAGCAATATCTGCACGTACGCCGCAACTCTCAATCTGCCCCGTGGGACCCATACAGCCCCATACAATAGTCAGCGCGGTAAGTGCTTTGTCGATTGCCACACCATTTTAAACCTTATGAGGAGTAGTATAGAGACGATAAAGTTTGTAAAACTGTCGCACCTACGCAAAGAATAGAGAATATTGTTGCCCCATGTTGGGCGCCAATATTATGAGAAATCTTTTGTAGTGTAGATAGTACGCGTTCTTTACAGTAGTCAAATACTAATTAGACAATGTTTAGTTAGAAGAGCACATTGCGCCACTAGTTGCGAGCACCGGTGGTCGCCACAACCGGAAAGAGATTTTTTTTTCGAGTGGTAGCTTCCGATGCACAAGCCATCCGCGCTCATTAGTTGTGGCCGCCTTTTTTCAATTGTAGATACTAAACTTGTAGTCGCGAGTGGCTGCGTCTTGTGGCTCGACTGGGCCACCGTGGCGACCACCATTTGTCGCGCTTAGTGGCACGCGTCTGCACTAATTATATCATTCACAGTGACTCGTAAGGTTGCTCTGAGACATGCTTAATGCCTAGTAATTCTGCAGTAACACTTTTCTCTAGCAGTTAAACATCTTAACATACAGCGTGTTCCGTAATTCTGTTCCTAACTAGATATTATATATCTCGGAGCTCGCGGCGGCGACGCCGGCGTGGGGGAGTGTCCACGAGGCGTGTGGGTTATAATTTATAATTAATAAATACAACCTGCTGCATTATTCTAAGAGGTTTTATTTGCTAACCTTTGTTACAACAACTAAGTGAGGAGATGGCTAGGTTGTTGATGTGATGGTAAGCGCCATTCCTGCTTATGGCACTGTACTCACACAAAACTTTGGTCGCAAAATCTTTCGTGGTACTGCACTGCGTTCTTTACCCTAGATAATTATTGAAATGCCACCAATTTTTTTCTTCATTTGACCAAGTAACGAGACGCACGTCATTCAACTGATGATAAGCGCTACGCCTGCCCACAAGTTAGAGTTTTAATTCCTGGAAAGGACATAAAATACTTTTAATTGCGATAGACTGTAGTTAGCGCGGACAAAGTCGCGGGCGAAAGCTAGCGAAATAATAAAAAAACAGATTTATTATACCTTGTTGTTAGCCGATTGGTATAGAATGGCATAATGCACATTGTCTGACGACAACGCATGGAGACAAGGGCTCGCTAATGGCTCCAACAATATATCCCGGGACCCCTCCCGTGTTAACTGTTAACCTGTAACGATGCCCTCGGGAGGCTGACCCGGCCAGGGGACGTCTCGGCGTTGTCGCGGCGTGACTGACAGATACGTACTGTCAACGTCACAACATATCGTGACTTTCAAAACGTAAAACGACAATGTAACAAAACGACTGAAAAATTTATGCAATTTTGTGACAGTAGTGTTTTTTTTTTGTAACAATTTCAGTTAGAATTGTTTTCGGCTGTACCTCAAATTATTCCATGTAATGTAAGTGGGTAATGAACCGACTGTGAAGCGTGAGGTCGCGGGTTCCATTCCCGTACAGGACAAAAATTTGTGTTCGCAACAAGTATTTCCTCTGAGTCTGGGTGTTTGTGGGACTATGGTCCTCGTAGTTGTTGATTCCCTAGAAACAAGGAATCCTGGTTAACACCTTGACTGCTGTGCTGTTTACCCGCACCCGTGGCAAGTTATGAAAAACACCACAGTTGTGTTTTCAGCAGGGAACGTGTAAAGTCTTATGTGCAGTTATTTTGCTAGAAACCATATTTAACAACATTCACACAAGTAATTCTACACGAGTCGTACAAACATTTCCCAATAATCGAATCTAAAACCGATTTGGTCATGTAAATCCGAACACTCAACAAAATGCCGACATCCGCGCGGTAGCCTGCGTCATTCGATTGTGCTAAGCGCAGAGCACACGAGCGCACATGTGACACGACACAACACAAACCACGTCACATATCTCACGTCACGGCGTTAGCGTTGGTGGACGCTGGACTTGAAAATAGATTCGCGTCGGACGTGCAGCCACTCGTGCCGTTCGATTGTGCAGATTGGGTTAAGCCTAGAACACACAAGCGCATTTTTGTCACGTCATGATTACGTCAAGTGGCAAGGCAAGAATACACATGCCAGTAGCTTCCTCTAAAGCATGCCAGTTACACACATGCAAGTAATTTTGTGCCAATAAAAGATATTATTTTTTATTCTGTTTACACTCATATACAATATTAGGCCTAAAATAAATTGTTAAGAATCTAACAAAGTGTAACTTGTATCAGTAGTGTGCCACTTAACGATATGATGCAATTTATTGCATGTAAGCTACTGGCATATGTATTGCTTGCTTGCTTGCTTGACGTTAATCTCGTTACATGTCACAACCCTCATTTTGACGTTCTGTCGCACCGCAAAATGCTATTATTTCAATGATGCCAAATCATACCTCAACCTTAATTTACGGTAGGCCTTTTCAGCAAGAGACCGCCAGGGGAAGCACCACATCCACCAAACAGTAGTGTGATAACAATACTGTGTTTCGGTTTGAAGGGCTCTGTTTCCAGCGAAATTACTGGGCGATTGAGACTTTAGAACCGACGTCTCAGCGTGAGGAGCGCAGCGCAGTGCCGCGTAAGATTACGCCATGCATAGTTCTGGGTGGAACTGTAACTGTTATAAACAGGCGTAGTGCTTACCACCAGGTAAACGACCTGCTCGTCTCGTTAATCAATAAAATAAAAATAAAATTTTGTTCTATTATCTATTCCGTGTCCTAGTTAGTTCACCGTCACATTCAGCTGTGATGTCGCGTGTGGCCTCACCTTTAAATCTAAAGCCGTCATATTTTCGTCAAAAAAGCCGGCGCTTCAGCGAAAAAACTTTGTTGGTTCGAATCTGCCAACATTTATATTTTCGCACGACCCCGCAATCACTGGGACACAGTGTATGCAGTGGGAAAGGTACAACGGTTGAGAATTTTACACGGACGTGTTGTTTATGAATAAACAAAATCCAAAATCTTTGACGTTTCGCTATCCAGAGTCAACTCTGAGGGCACTAAATGGAACTGAAATTAATTTCAAGATCTAAATTATTGCTTTAATTTTACATACACACTGAAAGGGGAACCAGTAGAAAGTGTCTCAGAGTTGGTGCACTGCTTATCAATGGGATCATAGCATGTGCAAAGATATAGTCTCTGCCTATCCCAACGGGAGTAAGGCGTGGCTGTATTGGCTGTATGTTTGTATGGGAATTACATTTGTCTGATATAGGTAAAACATTCCTCTCTATGGCTGCGTTTAGTCTTATCCTGACGGTCAGCACTGACGTCGGTTGTCCGTAGCTATCGCTATGAACACCGTGCTGACGCGGTGAAAGCGTTGCTAAATGCACGCACGGCATAAACGGCCCAAAACAAAAGGCACCCGACCGAGTTGCGTGAGTTCCCCTACTTAATACTCTCCCCTGTGGCAGCGAGGCCATCGAATAGCAATATGTATTTACTGTGGAGAAAAAACGTCAACAAAATACATAAACCTCCTTCTATCCCAGTCGGGTAAATACAAGCGATCAGAAACTACCCCGGACCGCTGTTTTTGATTCGTCAACGAAAACAATCGCTGATGCCGGGGCTGTTTATTTGAGTGGTTTGTTATCTTCGCTATTGTATTTTTAGGGTGGTTATTTTTCTGTTAGATAATTTTCATGTAGAAAATATAGACTTATTGTAATGAAAATAGGTTAAACTTTATTCATGTTTTTAATAAATTGTAGATATTGTTTTACGTCGAAAGCGGTGGTAGCCTAGTGGGAGAACGTTCGCCTTCCAAGGAGAGGGTTGTAAGTTCCAATCCCAAAGCAGACACGCACCAATGTGTTTCTTGTAAAACATGTACGTAATTATCACTCGCTTTTCGGTGAAGGAAAACATTGTGAGGAAAGCCGCACACCTACCCGAGAATTATTTCGGAAGTAGGCATGTTATCCACCAATCCGGGTCTTAACCACCCGTAGAGATTTTTTTACATTTGGGTTACATTATTTAAGTTTTAGTAGGATCCCTCATTTTTTTTAATGATAAATATATCCTATGTTACTCCTATGTTAATGGTGAAAGAATTTTTGAAATCGGAGCAGTAGTTTTTTAGTTTATTTGGTAAAAACATACAAACATGTTTCCTCTTTATAATATTAGTATAGATTTACTATAGACATAAATGAATCTGACCCGCGCACCTCATTATATCCCACCCATCTATTGAAAGAAGTTCTTCCTCAATTTGAGCTGGTATATTTGTTTTTTCCTATAACCAACTCCTGATAAAAAAAACTTGTAAAACTGTTCGTAGTAACGGCAAAGGTCAACGGACTGCTATTATTTGAGGGCGGGCGGCAACTTGTAGACAACTACGCGTCGGAATTGGGGTGACGCAGTAAAAAAAGAAGATACGTTAAATAAACCTTACTAATATTATAAATGCGAATGTGAGTTCGTTTGTTTGTTACGCCTTCACGCCTAACACCACCACACCAATTAAAAAAATATTTAACCAATGGAAAGCTACATTATCAGCGAGTAACACAGTCTATATTTTATTCACGTATTCCCATGGAAACGGGAACTACGCGGGTGAAACTGCGGAGCGCAGCTAATACTAAACAATTGTTGGTTAGTTATTAGGAACAGCATAGGTCAGCTAATCAATAATAATAGAAATAAATGAAAGGAAAGAAAGAAAATATTTACTCTCACAAGCTAATACCATCACTAGCACAGCTCCCACCACCCTAGGTCCATTAGACCCAATCATGCCAATGTGAAGACATGTCCCGGAGCCTTCATACAAATAACTGATCTGACAACACACATTAATGACGTTTGCACACGCGCCTAATGCGTATGTAAGTACTCATACATACTACGCGACCGAAACAAAAGACAACCCGCTAGTATGAAGGGTCATACTAATCCGGTTGACTATTGTCATTTGTAATTTAGGCGTGTAATATTGATTGACCTCCGAAATTCCCTTCGGATTGCGAGTGCGGAGTTGAGAATCGCGAGGGATGGAGAGTCTCCATTCTGTATATTGTGTAGTGTCTTTTGTGCTAACGTATCTCTTTTCTCTATCGAGGCGCTGTAGGGATGATCAGCCGCCTTGGAAGTTATTCGTGTAAGTAAACAACACGCACATCGCTTCGCTTCGGCTTTTTAATACGATTTCCGAAGTAATGGAGTTATGGAAGAGTGAGTTTTAGTAGGATATATTTTGTTTCTCGTGGATTTTGTTCGGTGTAGATTGGGGCGTTTGCTACATAGTTGAGAGTAATATCGCAGCCTAATAAATCCTCCACTTTACACTGTGGTGTGTGGTTATGTTATAGACTATTATCGAAAATCTTATTAATTAAGTTGAATTTGACAGCTCTAAACGTCTTTGGATCGCCTCTGTGGCGTAGTGGGGGATGATCAGACTGCGAAGAGTGAGGTTCCGGGTTTGATTCCCGCACAAGACAAACTTTTGTGTGAGCCACAGCTGTTTGCTCTGAGTCTGTATGTTTGTAGGACCATGGACTTCGTAGTTTCTGATCCTTAGATACTGGGAATTCTAGTGAGGGGTCCATAGGCTAAAGCACAAGCCCTCTTTCTGGCTTTACCGTAGTCGGGTAAAAACATATTTAATTATGCAGCTCCAATCAAATTGTTCGAGTGTTTTAGCGAATATCTCCAAAAGAAACTGTGTCGCCGTCTCAAACCGAAAGTGAAACTCGACTAATGAATTAAACTCCCTTAATTTAGTTAATCTCGCAGATTGTTCTTTAATGAGTTCCTGAATTCTATTTAAAACTATGCTCGGAACGGGGCCAGGAATGGCTGCAGATTGGAACAACTTCGGGCATTTTATCACTGCCTAAGAAACGTTTTGCTTAAGAAGTTTTAGTTCCTGTTTTGTTTTTGTATTTATGTCTTGCACCTCATCACCATCATCAGCAACCTCATCAATCGTCTCACTGCTGAGCACGGGTCTCCCTTCACTTTCGTGAGAACGATCAGGCCATAATCCACCACGGTCCGGTATTTTTTTTATTTGACTGAGTGACGAGACGAGCTGGTCGTTCACCTCATGGTAAGCGCCACGCCTGCCCATAACAAGAACTTTGCATTGCATAATCTTGCGCGGTACCCCAAAACACTGGTTCTAAAATGTCATCATCTCAACAGTGCCTTTCAAACCGGAAAACAGTATTGTTTTCACACTACTGCTTGATGGATGAATATCTGGCAATGGTGTGGTACTTCCCCAGGCGGACTTTTGCAGAAGAGGCCTACCACTTACTGAATTAATAGAATATAATACCTTTATACCGTGAAAATGAATAGTTCTTGCGGGATAATACCTAACGCGGGTGAAACTGCGGGACGCAGCTAGTTTGATATAACCCTACACAAAATTGCAGTCTAGACTGAAGAAAGAAGCGATCTAGTTTTACCTACATATATAACAAGTTCTCAGCGATAATAATAACATCGATGTAATGTAACGACCTCACCTTGTAAAACATCGGCTGCAGACTAGAAAAACATTTTATATTTTCTCATTACTATTTGCAAAGAAAACCTTGAGATAGAAGAAAATGATCGTTTCTCGTCAAGTAGAAAATACATTTCTCGTTGTTATTCTTACGAAGAACTAAAAACTAAAATATAAACGATATTTTTATAATTTGTTTTCGTAACTGCGATGAATTCGATGGAACATAAGACAATATCATTTTCGAACAAACCTCTGCAATGTTGTACATTTTAGCAATTAACTTAAAACTCTGGATAAAATTGGCGCCCTAACGTGGAATTCTCGTGTATTTATTAAGTCATCCTTCAATGTCAAAACATGCAACACTCGTAACTGATGTGTTTTAAATGTTGGCTAAATGAAATTACGCTGCAAATAATGGAAAAAATACTTTATATACTTTATGGAAAAGTATAATATATTATTTTCTTTCATCAATTAAAACGAAATGTAATCGTCTCTTAAATTTAAGAATGGAATTTAATCGTCTCTTAACTTTAAGAACGTAATTTAAGCTCTGGGCAGTACCAAAGTTAAGTACGTAATACTAACTAACGTCACTTAAGTTTAAGTAGTGTCTATTATAATGTAAGCCCGAATAAAACTAAGTCCATTTAATAAGAGCACGCCAAAAAAATCTTTTAAATTTTTACCACTCTTCTACACAGTTATCTCACAGGTTAGATAAATTATTCCGCTCGAAATATTCCAAAAATACTTAATGTTGCTAAAACATCAAACAAAATTGGCGCCCAACGTGGTACTCTCTCGATACTCATTACGTCATCGCTCATTGTCAAAACACACGCGCTGCGCACGTGACAGATGTGTGCTGTTTTGTGTAAAAAATGGGTTGAAATATATGTGAGTTATATCAGGTTTTTCCCTCTTGTGTTCTTGTAACCTTTAAGTATTCGCCAACGTGCACGAATGTGGGGAAATGATGCAAACCCATTTCGTTGTCCTTCCAAAACTCTAAGAACGGATCCTGACTCCTGACTAGGATTCCCTGTGTCTAGGGAATAAGAAACTGGACCATGGTCCTACGAACACGCAGACTTAGAAACAAATACTTTTGTGTGTGTGTGAGAGAGAGAAGAGTCATATCAACTCACAACTCATCAGTATCAGCAAGATACCTCGGACATTCCATAAAAATATCTGGTTTGACAACTCACACATATTAATGACGTCTGTACACGTGCCAAAACAAAAAACAACCCGCCAGTATGAAGGTTCAAACTAGCCAGTTTCTCTATTCTCTGTTGTCATTTGGGCATGTAATATCGATAGAATAGAATAAAATAGAATAGAGTAGAAAACTATTTATTGTACACCAAAAAAAAAAAACAGCACCGAAAACGATAGACCTCTGGATTGCCGGATTTCGGGTAGAGGTGCGGGGGGTGGTGAGTGTCCTTTCTGTATGCACTACTATATTTTCTTCTGTGCTATAACACAATTATTTTTAAAAGATTTTTCACCGAATATACTTATCATCCGTTCTACATACATCCATAAAGTTATCGAACAAACAAAGCCAAAGAATTTAATAAGCTTCGAGCGCACTATGTAATTATTCGTCGGCGGCACGTGCGGGAATCGAACCTGCGCCTGGGGGCCGTCTCCTAGGGTGTGCTGCTCGTAGGGTCGACTGAGTATAAATAGCATGGATTTTATTTATCGGTTCGCAGAATGGAGCGTTTATAAATGTGCGATTGTTGTGGAAAAGTGGTGCTTACAATCAGGTAAAAGACTTGCTCATTCCATAAATTAGAAGAAGAAAAAAGAACTCCAGGTAGCTGTCTGCTAATGAAGAGTGAGGTTACGGATTCGGTTCCCGCACAGGGCAAAGATTTGTGAACCGCAGCTATTTGTCTGGGTGTTTGTGGAACCATGCTCCTCGTAGTTTCTGTTTCCCTAGATACAGGGAGTCCTAGTTAGGGGTCGGGACCCCTAACTAGGACTCCCTGGACTGTAGATCCCGATCTATGTATGTGATCGTGACGCGTTATTATATTTTTTATTATGTGTAATGTCAAAATTCTTGAGTAGAATTCCAAAAGAGACCAAAAAAAGAGAAGAAAGAAAGAAAAAACATTGAGTCCAAAAGTTATTATTATAATTTTTGTTTTTCACGCACTTATAATAAATGTCAATGTCCCATAAAATCGAATGACAGGAAATTCAATAACCATTCATCACTCATGGGTACAGGGGTAGTTCAGGGGTGCATACAAGTGGGGAATTATGTTAGTAGGGCGGCCAACAGGGTGCATTGCCACTTGTAAGTTGTGAGGGTGGATGAGGGATGTTAAGCTGTGTCCAGATCTGTGAAGACCGCAAATCCTTGACTGTGTCCAGTTTTTTTTTAAATCGACTGAGTTTTTATAAAAATGGCGCGGCCGGACGAGTATGTAATTTTGACACACTTAATGTTTTTAAAAATGTTGAGAAGAACTGAAAGCAAATCCATCGTAACTAATATTATAGATGCGAATGTGAGTTCGTTTGTTTGTTACGCTTTCATTCCCAAACCAATAAACCGATTTTAAAAATTATTTCACCAATGGAAAGCTAGATTATCAGCGAGTAACATAAGTTATATTTTATCTCCGTATTCCGACGGGAACGGGAACTACGCGGATGAAACCGCGGGACGCAGCTAGTATTTTAATAAAGTAATAAAAAAAATATAGAGGTATAGTCTTCGACAGTAGAACCTGAAAAAAGTTGAAACATAAAATTTGAATGAAAATTTTAATTTCGACCAGTAGTAATATTAAAACAGAATTATCAAAAACTGTTCGTCATTCCGACGAAGAGAATGGAGTCGGAGTGAGGTTCTCTCGTCTGCATTGTTATATAATTCGCCATTACCGAATATGAAAATGGGTGAGCTCACAGAAACTGCTGGTCCGTTGAGTCTGTTCCAGTGAGCGACTCCAGTTGAAACTGCCAGTTGAAAGTTGTACTCCGGACGTTCAAGTCCAGTGTAAAGTTTTAGCTAATCTGTCGTGGTCTTATAGTGTAAACTTGATAAACACCAACAAATATAGGGTACATTATTAACCTTTTCTATGTGACCGAGTAACAAGACGAGCAAGTCGTCCAACTGATGGTAAGCGCCACGCCTGCCCATAACAGTTCCAGTGCCATCCAGAACATTACATTGTAAATATAATCTTGCGCGGCACTGCATCTCGGTTCTAAGGTCTCAAATGCCCAGTAATTTAGCTGGAAACAGTGCCCTTTTACACTTTCACTGCTGAGCCTATTTAATTGTCTATCCACGGGTGCGGCTCTGCACACTCCATAGTGTTTTCCCATACAACAAACACAACAGTTGTGTTTTCCCGCAATTGCAGAAAGTTATGAAAAACATAACAGTTTTGTTCTCAGCACTGAACGTGTAAAACTGGGACACAGTGTTGTTTTCACACTACTGCTTGGAAAAGGTGTGTACTTCCCCAGGCGGTCTCTTGCAGAAGAGGCCTCCCAGTACCTACATCACCATTCCTTCATCCCGTCTCCCAGTGACTGGAACAGTTCAAACCGACCTTTATAATATGGCTTTTGACATTACAATAGAGGGGGCACTTGTCGCCAACCCCCCCACCCCCCCCCCCCCCCCCCCCCCCCATACATACAGAATGACGGAATTGTAGAGTATATCGACGAGCGGGGCAGTGGAGCATTGTACATTACGCTATAGCATAAATGTACATCTCATCATACTTTCCATACAATTGTTTGAACGTGACTACGGCGCTGTATTACATTTTACTTTAATTGTTTTGAACCAATTACATTTTTTTTACCATATTTATCATTTGTTTAATAAAACCTGGGCACCTGTGGCTGTTCTTAACCACGAAACCTGTGACTGTTTTTAACCTGGACACCTGTGATTGTTTTTAAACAGGAAATTGCAGGGTTACGCGGGTGAAACAGCGAGACGTAACTTGTTAAAAATAGCCTAAAAGCAACTTTTTTGATCATTTCTGAACCCCAAAATAATAATATATCAAAGTTTATAGGTAGGTACCTATTTACAATTTCAATACACGACATCTCATTAGTAAAAAGTTGACTCCCCCTTTGAACCACCCTCCTGACTGGCTGTGTGCCGGCGCGCAGCGAGGAGTGAGGAGTTGTCGACTTCACCTCGCATTTCTAATAAATTTCGCAGAAAATAAAGCGTTTTTCGTTTCCTCCCTGTGGGTAGAAATAGGTTTGACGTATATCCAAATAATGTTTATGTAACACTTACTGCGGCCTGCGGTCTGCCCGCGAATTTCCGTTTCATTTATGACTTACTAGGCCAGCGTTTCCCGCAGAATTCTGTTAATTTCTGAAATAAAACAGACGAGCATAATGAATACAGCACATAGCACTCGAGGATAATGTAGTTTCCTATTAGTGAAGGAATTCTCAGAAAATATATCGGCTTATTAGTCTTGGAGATTACCTCCTGTAAACTCACGAATGAATCCACTCACAACCACATGTAAAGGATCCTATCCTACCCTGTATCTAGGGAATCAGGAACTACAAGAGCCGTGGTCGTACAAACACCCAGACTCAGAGCAAATACTAGTAATTCACACAATTGTTTGCCCTGTGCGGGAATCGAACCCGCAACCTCACGCTCCGCAGTCATCACCCACTACGCCACGGAGTCTTAATAATATTAGTATACGAGTAGATGTAGAAGTGTAGATGACGCAATGAAAAAAAGACCTATGAAACCGCACTCCACCTTTCCTGACGGTCAGTTTTGACGTCAGTAATAGTCCGTAGCTATCGCTTCGCAAACCGTGCTGACGCGGTCAGTGCGTTGCTAAATGCACGCACGGTGTCCGTAGTGTCGTAGCGACGTCGCTACGGACGACCGACGTCAGTACTGACCCTCAGTATAATTCTACTCGTAAGTACGACCTGAAAATAAATGGATGTTTTCATTCGCATGACGTGATGAATGGTCTCGCGCGTTCGACGGCTCCACGTAATGATCCGAAATTGGCGGAGTCGTCGCTAATGCGTTAATTATCCTTCGCTTGGAGTTTTTTTGGGCTAATTTTAGACGGGATTTTATTCTTATTTTTCACGGAATCATCCGCGAGGTGCAAAAACACATTTAATCGCAGGAAAAAGTATCATAATATGTAAGGTGCCAGTCAGGCAAGAGAGGAGCGGCGGCGGTGCGCTGCATGACGTCACTCGGCTCCTTTTTTCACACGGAATGTATCAAAGAGACAACGCCGCACTCCGCACGCCGCGCTGCGTTGATCTGTCTTTTACCTAAAGACATTAAAAAACAGGGTACGGAGAGTTAACAATAGTTCTCAATACCAAAATTTATCAAAATCTGTTTAGCCGTGAAGAGTACATCTGTTCCCTCTTAACTTCTTAATTACTTGTCACCATTTACAACAGATAATTAATAATAAATTAAACAAATAATTTAATTAATAACACTTTTTGGTCAAGTTTTTAGTAATTTTAACTTGTTATTTTTATAAGTATTATTTATTGGAAGCGTCTTCATTTAATTAAAAATGGCGCCCTCTAGAGGATATCAAATCAAAAATATTTCTAACGATGCCGCGTTGTTTTAAATTTAATAGAATTTTATTCATACATTTTCACTATTAGTTAGAAATAGCAATCAGACAACGGTCTACAGTCGCACACAAAGTTTGACAATAGTACGAAACAGACTGCCTTATCACTAAAATACACAATCGCCCTTCACATCCCCTCTAAGGGCGAGGCGTCGTTAAACGACTATGGCTCTAACAAATGGAGATTTACAGCTCAAAATGCCGTGTTTAAATATTGATGAGCGGTGAGCCTCTTTATGGGAAAGTGAGCCTTAGAAGCTTCTTTATAAATAACTTCGAAAGAGACATTAAATGTTCCTAAGTACTTCACGAGGAACATTATCATTTATGGATAAGCAGCTTTAGACTGCGACTCGTAACTCTTAACTCTTGTAATATGTAGAATAGAATGGAATAGAAAATATTTAATCAATTCAAAAATACACAAGGTATATTATATTATATAAAAGTAATAATAATAAGCGGTGGTAGCCTAGTGGGAGAACGTCCGCCTTCCAATCAGAAGGTCGTGAGTTCAATAAGTATGTTCAATGAGTATTATAAACTACAAAGAATACAATAAGGTCAATACAACTTGAGCAGAGCCGGGCTATATAAATGTAAAGCAGGGGTCCGTCCGAGCTAGTTACATTATAGTGCGGTCGGCCGGCAGGCGAGTCCGCGGGGCATTGTTGTATCTGAAGTGTGCCCCGATGGTAATAACATTGTTTGTTTGTTTTCTTTACTAATATAAGTTTTTCTTTTTAAGGTTTCCTACCTCAAAAGCTAAAGGGAACCCTTATAAGCACGTGGGTTTCCTCGCGATGTTTTCTTTCACCGAAAAGCGAGTGGCAATAACGTACATATGTTTTGCTAGAAACACATTGGGACGTGCCCGTACCAGTGATGTATTAAATATTGAATAAGTTGTAAAAATATGTCATCTGCCATTTTGTGGCGGCGGCCATCTTGGACCGCTTTTCATCAAACATAGCTAAGAACACTCCCGACTAATTTACCTTTCAAACAAAAAACAAAATCAAAATCGGTTCATCTGTTCGGAAGCTACGATGCCACACACTCACACACATACAAACACACGCACAAACAAACAGACACGTCTTATATACGTCCGGTCGTTTTTCCGTTGGGGGTTAAAAAGAAAATAAGCCGTCAATTTTCTTGCCGGTTCTTCTCGGTTGGTTGTATTCCGAATCCGATGGTAGAGACAGTGTACCTTTCACTTTGAGAAAGCATTCGTAACGTAGGCGTATGTAGGAGCTAGGTAAGGTACACTCCGGGGGGGGGGGGGGGGGGTAACCACATACTTATTCTTATTCCATGCAGTTCATATTAAGGCCTTAAACTGAACGGCCTAGATTGGCACCACACACATAAATGACAAACGTGTCGTGACGTCAGTCAAAAATAGACTGCAGATAATCTGAGAGAAAGAGAATGCGATGGAGCTATATAAACTCCCATAAATGCAAACAAATTGTTCCGATCTCTTTGGATAAATGTCTCTGGTCGACTTAAGAACGCTGAGCAATATTGGTGGTGACAGTTGGCAGGGCAGTTCAATGGAAGGCCTTAAACTGGATCGATTTAACTGTTCGTGGTGAGGCCCCTGAAGTCTTTATTACTTTAGAAAGCTCGCGCTTAATTGTGAATTCTGTCGTGGTCCCGCGGGAGAGCCTTCGAACTCATCTCGCGTGCTGCTCAGTAATTTACGTGGCTGGGGCTGGAGCGCAGACAGGCGACTTTTAGTGGATCTTCCACTTGTTGCCGGTAGCCGCCACTGATTTTTTTACCAATATTTGTCGCTAAAATTGCGTCGAAATTCATCTCAAATGTTATCTCAATATGAACAATTTAACTGTGGAAGTAATATATTATATGGTCTATGTGTAGAACTTACGAGATAGACAGAAGTAGCTTTTTTAGTGTGTATAGTTGTTTGTTAAGTGAGACCGGTGTTTCCTCTGTAGTCGTAGTGATTGCCATTGAGCTCGATCTTCGGCTTTCTTCATCCAGTCATGCTACTTTTCTTATGTCCTCACTCCACGTAGCCGACAGCGGTGGCGGTCGTTTTACACTACGTTTGCCTAAACCCGGTTTCTACTCCATTATACGCGGTGTATTTTGTTTCGTGTCCTGAATATTTATTAATATTTTGAGTAGCAGTTCATGTTTAGCAATATTTCGTGTAACACTGCAAGGTGTAACAGACAACAATAGCCTGACTGCGACTCACCAACATCTTGCATCAGCGGCACCATTGTGGCGGCCACTAAAAGCGACTCGTCTGCAGTCTCCTTGACACTAGATGGAGAGGCTCGGACGCCAGACACTATGCAGTAAACATTTGGAGCTGGAGTGTAAAGGGACCGCCTCTGACATGGAGAGTGAAATAACATTATATTTTACACTAAATTAGTATGAAATCCTTTGATGCTTGCTCAAGGTCGTTCTGTAGTTATCTACCTTTTAAAATGTATCTCATTTTATATAACAAACATAGCTCAAATAAAAACAAAAAAATGGTACAAACTAAGAAAAAAATGGAAGTGTCGATTGAATGATGAATGCTTCCTGCATTTCCTTTCTACCAATTGGACAACAAGACGCTCGGACACACGGCCCCGTATACGGTTGACATTCCTTCAATCCGCACAAAGCAATTTGCATCCACATTTCTTATTCGAACAGCGATGGAATGTTTCCCGAAGCTATCGAAAAATGTTTTTTACTGTCCATTCAAAGGTTGTCTGGAAGAAATCGCTTTCAGCGATAAGACCGCCCATTGTACTACCCTTGTTTACCTATTGTAATTCTTCTGTACTGTGTTTATTTTTGTTTCTGGTGTACAATAAAGAGTTTTTCTATTCTATTCTATAATCTGGAAGTGTTCAAGTCGAGAGCGAATAGGTATCTTTTAGGTAAGCGTGCGCCACCGACCGCGTCGACACTTATCACCGGGTGAGACTGCGGTCAAATCCTCGCCTTTACCTACTACAACAAAAAAAAAAAGAGTGTGTGTACTTATGTACACGCGTTAGAAGTTATACTTCTAATTATATTATATATATTATATTATTATTATATTCTATTATATTATTTTCTTCTTTAAATACAAAAGGATTGAAGGGGTTATGCCACTTTTCGCTAGGTTGACGTTTGACAAACACTCTTGGTCGTTTAATTCCAGCTCGAAGAATATTGTTATAATCTTCATCACAAGTAATATTGTTATTTTTATAAAAGGAATCTATATCAGAGTAATCATTATTTTCAAGGTTAATTCTTACATTTTTATAAAATTGAGCATGTTCTTTAAAATTTGGTTCATCTTTTTGCATCGGTGATAATATTGTAGTGGATCTACTAGGCATGAAAGGTGCTTCAAATCTGCATTGTTGAGGTTTATTTGCAACTATTTTTTTGTAGCATGTAAACGTATGCTTGTGTGTTTGTAATTTAATATTGTTTGATGCTTCTTGAGATGAGACAGATATTAAATCATCAATTAATTTTATAGCATCCAATTTATTTTTGTCGAGTGCATCCAATGGAGCATTAGCTAACCACAGTAGTGTATGAGCATGTGGACAACCACGATGCTGAAACTCAATCCGTTTAAAGTAGTGGACAACATAGTACTTTCTAGTACTTCTTTAGCAATTTTTTCTGTGAATACACTTGTTGCTGGCTTGCATGTCTTGTGCGGCGGCCGATGTTCGCACGTCGTCCTCTAGGCATTTTGGACTATGGACAGAGTGGTGAATTTAACCTCAAATGCACGATCCACATAATTTACACAGTTCAACTTACCACCTTAAAGACAAATGCCTGCTGTTGAAATTGAATAAAAATTTGCCCAATACACGTGATTGATTTGACGGTTTCCAATCGAAATGTTAGGAAACGAATAACTGTAGCTCGCGCGCAGAACCACCGTCGCCCCCTTCGGGCGCCGCCGGAAACGCTCGCCCATCTTCGGTGGCGGAGGCTTCCCCAAGCGCGCGCGAGGGAGAGCGGTAGATTAGTCGGGATTGCATCATCCGCCCGTCAACAGCTTTCTTTCGCATTTTTACTTCCGACTCACAATTTCTTTTGTTTTATATTGTAAATCTTATTATAATAATGTTGTGGTGAGGAATAAACGCTTACCAAGCATTATATAACTTAATTTTTTACTTTTTTTTCACAATTTCACAGTGAACACAATACCGGTTTGTCTCATGAAATTAACTGAGCAGAGAAATTTCTGTTGAAATTTTTCCTGAATTTTCTTTGCTATAAACCTCACGGAGCCCAATACCTTTCCAACGAATGCAAAACCGTGGAAATCGGTTCGTGCGTTATAGAGTTATAGCGTCAGGAAGGAAAACCCGACTCGTAAAAATTCACTCTCATCATTTTTCTCCATCGCGCCAAAAGAAGTATAACTTCAAAAAACAAATATTTTTACATCCATAGTTGATGAAGATAACTTTAGTGTAAGATATCTATTTATTGAGAGCCAAGTATTATTCTAAGCTTAGCATGTTGGCCACCTTCGACCAAGGAAATGAAATATTTAGTTGCCGACTGCTGACTACGAGTCGGCTTATGAAACATTTTGTTGAGACTTGTTTCAAAGAAATTTTCGTAACCAAAAAAACGAGTTGTTACTAACTCCGAAATATACAGCAGCTGTGGCTGAATCTCCGCAATTAGCGCCGACCCGCAGTCGAGTCTAGACGCAGCGCCATTACATGCAAATCCAGACTTCTTGCTCTTATTTTGCATGAGCAGACGGTTTCGCTGTACCAACAGTGTACGTTTTTTTGTGAACAGACGATTTCATGTTTTCAACTGTATTTAGTGTTATCCTGTCGGTCAGTACTGACGTAGGTCGTCCGTGGCTATCGCTATAAACACCGTACTGACGCGGTCACTGCGTTGTTAAATGCACGCACGGTGTTCGTAGCGATCGCTACGGATGACCGACATCAGCACGGACTGTCAGGACAAATACTAAATATGGCCTTCAATGTTGATCGAGCGGTAATTTGTGCGCTTTGCAACCCAACGACAGCGGGTCCGATCCTTAGCCCAATTACTTCAATATACATATTTTATACTAACATATTTACTTAGGCTTTTTTGAACAGTTCTTTAAGTGCTTTGAGTTTGTTTTTAAACCAGGGTCCAATAAAGTATTTCTATTCTATTCTAACCTACTCATAGAAAAATGAAAGATTTATTCTATGAACGCTGTCCAGTGAAGAGCATATCAGGAAAACGAGGAGATCACGTCATTAGAGAAATAGCTCGCCGAGTGACCGTTCCCCAACTGACCCCTAGCATCGGTCATCGCCAAAGTGAATCGTTTAACCCGCGAGTGGTGGCTGGTGACCCGCGACCGTCCGCCTCGACGCGGCCAATTTCCGGTGTCCGCCGCGCTTCCGCCACCGAAGGACCACTTCCGGTTGCGTGGCGCCGTGGACACGGGTTGTTTCTTTAATAAGATATCTTATATGACGGAGAGAAGACAAATTTGTATGGGTAAAGGCTGTTTTTTTTATGTAGCCAAACAGCTTTACACTTTGACTGCTGAGCCGATTTGCTTGTCTAGCCACGGTTGCGGATCTGCACACACCGTGTGTGTCCAGTTTGTTGCGATTTTTCTCGAATGGATGTATTTCGAATCCTGAGGTGGTTAAATAGATTTTAGTTTTTAAAGAAATTTCAGATATTTAACGTCAAAATCCACTGAAGAAGAAGAGATTGTTTTAGTCTATTATAATTATACAACAAGTACAATGCAATAATCTTCTTCTTCGTCTTTTCTCCCATTTTATCTTTTTTCTTTCTCTTTCTTCTTCCTAATTCTTATTTTTTTTTTAATTTTATTTTAGTTTATTTATTAATGTATTTGTGTATTAATGTTGCGACATCGCCACCATTTTATTTTCACCTCCAGGATGACTGGTAGAGAATGTTACTTAGCTATAAGCCCTCCTTGTACATGATATTTTTTCTGCTAAATTATAAATAAATACCGACTACTCCGTAAAAACTTCTTAAGACATCTAACTTTGTTGGTAAACACTCGCAATAAACGCTCCGGACAAACAGCTTATCAGCTACACAGTTCGGTAACTCGCGCGGATGGATAACTTAGGAGATTGTGTTCGGAGAGGCGGCGGCCGACTTCGGTAGGGTGTGTGGACGAGGCCGTACAGTGACAGTTGTTCAAAAGTCGCAAATCTTACACGTTACTGCTAGGTGCCTATCTAGCGTGTGAAAGGGACGAAACATAGTCAAAATAAACGATTAGTCTATGTTGATACAGCAAAAGGTACTCAAGATACAATTTTTTTATCTAAAAATTATAATGCGAGTGAAGAATATTGCACTAACATTATCATATTCATCAATATATCGAATAAAATACATAAAACTATTATGTACTGAGTTTCACCAGTTCAGATATATTCTAACATCAGAAGCCGGAAAGCTCTACCTCACCCGACAAACAAACAACGAATGCTGACTAAAACCTCTTTTTATGACATATCATAAAACATTTCTACTTAAAGCTCTCCAATTTTAGTTTCACATCTGATGATGTGAAACTAAAATTGAATCAACCCATAACGTCCCACTGCTGAGCACGGGTCTCCACTTACTTTCGTGAGGAGGGTTAGGCCATAATCGACCACGGGGGCCCGGTCCGGATTGATGGATAACACACCTACCCCCGAAATAATTCCCGGGTAGGTATGTGGATTTCCTCACGATGTTTTCCTTCACTGAAAAACGAGTGATAATTACGTTCATATGTTTTACAGAAACATATATAGTTTCACATAACTCTGTGATATTTCCCGCCGTAATAACTAAAACACCTTAGTGAGTATGACCGTCGCCTCCCGGCCTCGGCTGAACAGATGATTGGCATCGGAGACGCGACAAGACTTCAAGGATACGCTCATTGGAATTCTGGAGCTGTTTCTAAGGCTGCATTTACATAATGTTTGAAAATAAACTTATCTACAGTTATATTAGTAATTAATTCTACAAATTTTGCGGGCGGGAGGGACTATTTAGGTAATGGCACCACCATCATTATAATTAATATGTTCATTATACTATGTTCAAACATACTATGAACATTATAAATTATATGACTGACTAACGAGACGAGCGAGTCGTTTACTGGATGGTAAGCGTTTGTCCATTACATTTTGGCTTCTACGAGCATAATTGATTGTCCCGCAGATTCCACATCTACACCTATATGATGAAGAGCTAATATTTGTTTGTATTTCTTTTTCACTAATAAAATGCTGCATTATCCAAGAGTGCTATAGGCTACGTTTTATCCCGAGAAAATGCAGGGAAAACGGAAATTGTGTAACCTCTTACAAACGATACAGCTCTTTATAAGATTACTGTGTCTAATGAAATGCCAATGTTCCGTACATTCGGTACAAACAACCTTAATTCTCACCTCCCAACTATCCGTATCAATCAGCATCTATTGGAAGCCTTTTACCTTCTCTTTGGGGTGGGGTAGAGGGGGGCTGGGTGTAATCAGATTCATCCCTCGGCCGGACACCCTGCACGCGCTGTTACCCCTAATTTGGATGTACCTGTCCTGTTTTATCTTCGCTAGGGTTGTCGAGGAATTCCGTGATGTCGTCCGTGACGCACTGGCACATCCCTGATGCTCCACACGTGTACGCTGATGTGACAACTCACATATAAACGACAAAATGTGTGTAAGTACACAAAGATAGTGAAAGTCAAAACTCAAATCATTTATTGCAAGTAGGCAAAGATATTGCACTTTTACAAGTCACACACTAAAATCTCTACATAAAAAAAAATTCAAAGGAAGTCAAAATATGATCTGCTAAACTAATTATAACTATACTTATGATTTGAGTTTGGAAAAGGAAATGTTACTTTCAAGTGGTGACTCATGCCTGAATCTCGCACAGGAAAAGGAAACTCCGTTAACTGTTCCAGTGCTTCGGAAATAGATAGATAACTCTTTATTGACGCCAAATGGAACACAGATAGTTCATAACCAGGATTGATAGGGTACTGTTTATCCCGATAGTAAGTTCCCGTGGGACAAAACGGGATATCGCGGGTGAAACCGCGGGGCGCAGCTAGTAGAATATAAACATACGCGACCAGAACAAAAGACAATGCGCTGGTATGAAGGGGGTCTACAAATCGTTTATCTATTGCATTTGGTCGTGTAGTATTGACTGTCGGCGATGGCGGTTAGAGGTGCGGGGATGCGGATTGCGCGGGGTGGAGGGTCGATTCGGTATGTAAAACTTATCGTATTTATTCTGTCTCGTACTCCAAACAGCCCTGTCTTTAAAACTGGAATGTTTCCATACGTATCTGTTCAGTTTAACATCCATTCCCGAGCCCCGGCCGCGCCCCCCTGCCGCATGCCGCCGCCCGCGCCCTGGGCCGGTAACTCAGTTACTAACGCGTCGAAATGCGCGTAATATTCGAAACTCAGTAACTCACTTACAAAAATCCGTTCCAACTGTAACAGGGTTTCGGGGGGTAACTAAGTCAGTAATTTGACACACCTTCGAGTTTTTGAAATGCGTGAGTTTGTTTTATGGTAGACTAGCTGCGCCTGCTTGCCACCGCGTCGAGTATTATTCCATGAGATATAATTATTGATATTTGATATAATTCTGGTACTTTTGGTATATGTATTGATATATTCCCAACAGGACCACTGACCGGCCCACCAGTGGGGACAATGGGGTTTATTTTATTTGACTGTGTAACGAGATGAACAAGTCGTTCACCTGGCCACCCAGAACTTTGCATTGCATAATCTTGCTCGGCACTGCACTGCGCTGTCACCCTGGGGCATCTGTTCTAAAGTCTCATAATATGCTCAGTAATTTCGCTGGAAACAGTGCCCTTCAAACCGGAACATAATATTGTTTGCACACTACTGCCTGGCGGATGGCGCTTACCATCAGGTGAACGACTTGCTCGTCTCGTTACTCAATAATAAAAAAAAACAAATGATAAGAGTCTAGAATAATTCGGCGGCGGATAGAATTGTGCTCCGGGAGCTTTTTACCTTCCTTAGGCGGCAAGTGGACATCGCCATCTTGCAAATTGAATAAGGCTTCTCCTATAGAAAGCGTTTAATTTATTCTTAGACGTTTGACGAAAGGAAATATCGCCCACAGCCGACTGGAATTTCAATTAGGAGCGGGTGGTTCACTATGATCTGCCTGCGGTGTCGCTTGCTCAGATAAAATCACTCATTCGCGGCAAGAACGTGCTATCTCGTCAACGTGTTAAACGTGAGATATGGGGGTGTTCATTAATTATGTGAGGCGTTGGGGGGGGGGGGGGTCCAGCCAAACCTCGCCCAATCTCACGTGGAGGGGGGGGGTTTCGGTATATATCACTTTTTTTTCCTCCACAAGTTGTCTATAATTACTACAATTGCGAGGAAACTTGATTAAAATAAAAGAAAAAAAAATCAACGCAACCAAGCCCAGGATATCGTAACAACACGCTTTTTTTAATGTCACGTGATATTAGGGGAGGAGGGGGTCGAGTAAAATCTCACCAAGGGGAGAGAGGGGTCAATAAATAATATAAATACAAATTAATTCCTACAACCAAAATGAGAAAGTAAATTATACTTAGGTAAAAAGTTGAAAAATAATGATATTTTTACTTTATTTTTTATAATTACGCTTTGATATCAAGCACCCCCGCTTTTTGACCATAAAATTAATTATTTTTCTACTGTTCAGTTTACTATTAAAGCGTGTTTTTTTAAACTATACCTCAGGGTCTGTGTATGTGATCGTGGCGCGTTACTTTTTTTTAATAAACCTCAAGTGAGTTTGGATATACGAGAATGTTATTGGAATTCTCTTAGGTAAGAGTTTCTCAAATCTCGTGTCGAGAGCTCGCGGGAAGGGCTCGGATGTCCGTGTTCAAGTTTTGATGGATTGTTCTACAGGGACGACGTACAGAACGGAACAGTAAGGGCGGTCTTATTTTTATTTGACTGAGTATCGAGACGTGCTAGTATGGTATGGTACACTAGCTGCGCCTGTTTTTAACCGTGTTGTATCCCATCATCGTCAACAACTACTCATATCTCGCCACTGCTGAGCACGGGTCTCTCCTCACTTTCATGAGGAGGGTTAGGCCAAAAGCCTGCTCCGGATTGGTGGATAACATACCTACCACCGAAATAATTCTCTGTTGGGTTTCCTCGCGATGTTTTCCTTCACCGAAACGCGAGTGATAATTACGTACATGTGCTTTACAGAATCGCATTGGTACGTGCCCGCACTGCGATTTCAACTCACGTCCTTCTCCTTGGATGGCAGATGTTCTACCATTAGGCTACCATCGCTTAGTCTCATTTATATAGAGAGAAAAAAATTGAGGCGATGGAAAAAAAGTTTCACATAAAAAAAAATATGAACAACTAAACTTATCAGATTATGGTTTGAGTTTGAAAAAGGTATGTGTCCATACTGTATGTATCTCGTTGTTTTGTGCCCTTACATTAACGCAAGTATCGAATTCGCTTTGTGATATTGAAGATGGTTAGGAAATGGAACGGAATTGTATAAATGTAGAGCGAGTGTTGCGTTGTGTTTCCACTAAATTAACCGAATTGGGCCCCAGTTTGGCGGAAACTGGGTAGTCGGGCAACTGGACGTCGTTTCACGCTCGCCTACTGTGTTTCCAGTTTTCCCGCAAAACTGTGCAGCTTAAAGTAAATAAAAAAAAACACGAGTTAGTAACAAGCCGAATTAAAAAGTAGAAAATTAATTAATTTTTAAAAAAGCGGTAAGCGGTGGTAGCTTGGTGAGAGAACGTCCGCCTTCCATGGAGAAGGACGTGAGTTCAAATCCCAGTGCGGGCACGTACCAATGTATTTCTGTAAAAAGCATATAATTATGTACGTAATTATAACTCGCTTTTCGGTGAAGAAAAACATCGTGAGGAAACCCACATACCTACCTACCCGAGAATTATTTCGGAGGTAGGTATGTAATCCACCAATCCGGACCGGGCCCACGTAGTGGATTATGGCCTAACCGTCCTCACGAAAGTGAGGGGAGACCTGTGTTCAGCAGTGGGACGATATGGGTTGACGATGATGATGGTGGTAAAAAACCAACATATTTAGCCATTAATTTCTATTAACATAGATAGGTCCGCGGATGAAACCGCGAGGCGCAGCTAGTGCCATTTATTTCCCTACGGTTCGCAGAAAGAGACAGGTTGCAGTGCGACTCGCTAAGTTCTCTGCCTCTATTCCTAAAAGCGTCCATTGTTATTCTTAAATCCTCTGTCCACGTGCTCCAAATCTCGGCCGCCATTTTTCAATCATGGCGGATGGCGTCCGCAAACGGCTCTAAGTGGAGCCCGTGACAGAAATGGCACAGTTCCCGCTTTGTTCCAACTTTTAATTTTCCCTCGTAATTTTAGAGGTGAGAGCGTTTTCAATTTGGAACAGCAAAGAGAACAAACTCTTCCAACTTTAGTACCTATAGTGATGTAGAGGCAACAGCGCAAGTAACTGAACATTTACTAAATTCAACGGATTATTCTGGAAATCCCCCTAGGCCGTCTCACTCGAGTGTGACTTCCGAAATCCCCCTAGTTAGCTCTAGGTACCTCGAGGGGGATTTTTGAAAAACAGATTCTTCAAATCCACCGAAAATTAGAAACAATTCCAAAGGAAAGGAAAATACAAAGGAAGCTAGCCGTTTATTAGACTAGGGTAGGGTTTCTTCACCCGACTGCGTAAGAAGGTGGGCTATGTTTTGTTGGACTTGCAGCGCAGTTGCACCCGTGTAGCCTAATATCCTACGGCAACCGTTGATTTTTACGCGCAAAAGTATCCCGTGTTCTATTTCTAGACTTAAATGATCTGTATGCCAAGTTTAGTCAAAACCCGTCGAGCCGTTACGGCGTACAGAGGCGAACACACACACACACACACAATTTGAATCTAATCCATACATTACATAACAAATCAATACATACCTACACACAACAGGCAAACATACATAGACTGATAAACACCAATACCTTCCTTTGCGTCGCTCAGTCAGGTAAAAAACATAACCCCCTTCTATAGGCAGTCGTGTAAGAAGGCCGGCGAGAGAGCCCAATGCCAACAAACATTACCCTCCTCGACCACGGTTGGGTAATAACGGTTAACCGGAATCCTATCTGGGATTAAATCGGAGATAAATAACGGACCCTTATCCCAGGCTAGGGGCAGGTGAGAATCATTATAAATGCAATGTCTCTCCACAAAGCCCATCTGCAATTAAACTTTGCTTTAATAACGAACATACAATAATTGAAACGACTACATAGATACGAACATACGATGGATTTGTTCTAGTTTTTAAGTTTTCTTTGTTTAGGGTGTCTTTTTTCTGGAAATCCCCCTCGAGGGGACGGTCTAGGGAGATTTCCCGAATAATCCTTTCTATAAAGAGTTTATATAGGGAATTTATATAGGATATATCTATCGTTAACACATACATAACATGACTCTCTTTCTGGCGCAGCCGGGTAAAAAGCAGCCAGCACATTCTCCATTGTCTGTGTAAAGTAATGTTCCTTAGTGTGTAAGCTCAGCTGGCTCGGAGCGGCGCGCGGTGGCGGCGGCGGCGGCGGCGGCGGCACCGACGCGGGCGTCAATGGATTAGCAATTGACCTAATTGATGGTTCTCATTCCACATTAGTGCGTCGTCAGGGATGTGTGCTTATGTAATCAGCTGGGCCGGTATTCGCTATTTCGCCACCTACACTCGTAACGCGTTCGTTTTGAATTGTCAATTGAAAATTCTAAATAAGCTAGCGCAATTCGAAAACTTGTAAAGTTCAAATATAAGTTTAAAGCGCGTTATGACAGCACGCGTTTTCGGTAAGGAATCTCGTGTGGCATAACGCAGCGCGTGTCTGAACCCACCTCTAGTTTGTTGAGGTCGAATGTCTCGTCCCAATGAGGTCAAAGGGATGAGGACGTCACACCTAATATCATCAACATCGACAACAACTCATATCGTCCCACTGCTGGGCCTGGGTCTCCCAACACTTACGCGAAGACGATTAGGCCATAGTCCCATAAGGGGGCCCGGTGCGGATTGGTGGATACATACCTACTACCGAAATAATAATTGAGTAGGTATGTGGGTTTGTTCGCGATGCTTTCCTTCATCGGAAAGCGAGTGATAATTACGTACGTATGCTTTTTACATGACCACATTAGTATGTGCTCGCATTGGGATTTGAACTCACCTAACCTCAAACAAAAAAACCTAACCTAAACCTAATAAATATAAATAAAATCCGTCCGTCCGTCGTATTGTGCAAACGGATATCAAGGGTCCAGTAAATAGAGGGCAGATGTCAGGTAGCCGTCCCTTGTCAATCGAGTTTGACGCGAGAGACTCGCGCGGGCGGGCCGGGGTGATTGCGTAGGTCAAATGGCAAGGGTGCGGGTTCAATTCCTAAGTCCTTTCTTTTTTATGTCGGAATGGAGAAACATTTGCCCACACTCGCGCCTGGTGGTAACTGTCGACGCGGTCGGTGGAGCACGCTTGCCTAGAAGATACCTATTCGCTCTCGACTTGAACGACTTCCAGATACCTCTCGGTATTAATAATTAGTTACATGTTAATTACTAGTAGCGTTGAGTATAATCCTACAGGAACTGATAATTTTTACGAGATAAAAAGTAACCTATGTGGTAATCCAAGTAATAAACTATCTGTGTTCCAAATTTAATCAAAATCCGTTCTGTACTTTTGCGTGAAATAGTAACAAACATCCATGCTCTCAAACTTTCACATTATAATACTAGATACGCCCCGCGGTTTTACTCGCGTAGTTCCCGATCCCGTGGGAATACGAGGATAAAATGTAACCAATGTTACTCGCTGATAATGTAGCTTTCCAATGGCGAAGGAATTATTTAAATCGGTTTAGTGGTTTAGGCGTGAAAGCGAAACAAACAAACAAACAAACTCACATTCGCATTTATAATGTTAGTTCGGATAGTAGGGAGTAGAAAAGGATTAATAAGTATTTTTTTTATTTAGTGTGCAAGAAAGTATTTCTGTTCCGACAGATTCTGTCGTCCATAGCTATCGCTATGAACAGCGCGGACGCGATTAGTGCGTTGCTAAATGCAAGCACGGTTTCCGTCACGTTACTGACCGTCAAAACTAAATACACTTACGACAAAGTAGTATGATTTATTTTCCATGAAACGACCTAAATAAACATGACAATCTATATCACTGCACCAATAACTATAGATGAACTGATACAAATCAAAGAGACGGACGCACAGATGCGGGAGTCGGGCGCGGTGGTTAATAAAGATTTACGATGCATAGATCGAGTGCCGATACAAACCCGCGGCCGACCCTTGGACGCCCTTGGGCACATTACAGTAACAATGGTAGCTTTATGAGAAGTCACTGATCGCCTTTTTTCATTTCACTGAGTGACGAGACGAGCATGTCGTTCACCTGATGGTAAGCGGTACGCCTGCCCATAAAAGTTACAGTGCCACCCAGAGCTTTGCATTGCATAATCCTGCGTGGTGCACTGCGCTCGTCACCCTGAGAAATGAGAAATCCGCTCTATAGACTCATATTCCCAGTAATTTCGCTGGAAACAGTGCCCTTCAAACCGGAACACAGTAACGCACACTACTGATTGGCGGATGAATATCAGGCGGTCTCTTGCAAAAGAGGTCTCCCACTATAAAATAGCTGCGCTCCCCGGTTTCACCCACTTAAGTCCAGTTCCTGTGGGAATACGGGGATGAAATATACCCTATGTTATAATGTGATAATGTAGCTTTCCGTTGGTGAAAGAATTTTTGGAATCGGTTTGGTGGTTCAGGCGTGAAAGCGTAACAAACACACATTCGAATTTATAATATTAAAAGTTAAGTTAGGACAGTAGGATTAGTAGGACTTGGCAGCCTCCGTGGTGTAGCGAGGTAAAAATATTAATGAAGATTTCTTGCTAAACAAATTGTGGTCACAAAGACTTACCTTTGTACTTACACAGAAATCAGATTAGAATAAAACGAGTGGTCCCTGCGGCCCAGAGGGCCATAGAAAAGGATCGAGCCGGCCTCGGCTATAGTGTACCGCACGACACAGTGGGCGCATTCATTACTCCTGTGTACAGTCAACGTCAAAAGTAAATGATGATCAGACAAGTTTCAGGAACCATGATCGGTATTTAGTGCATAAAACGTTTGTCATCATCATTTTCAATATAACCTGATCCCTTTAAAGTTATAGTTAAAATTAACTAAAAAAACACACCTTAATAGCAAGCCGAACTAAAAAGTAGATAAATCATTATTTTTATGGTAAAAAAACGTGGGGTACTTTTTACTTCATATTTATAATTACCCTTTGATCTGAAGCAAAGTTTCAAATTAATCCGACGTTTTGAAAAGGGTGAAAATCACGTTTCAAGATTCCGTTACCCTGATTGAATAGAGGAATAGAAAGGGAGAGACGAGGGATTCAAGAAATCAGATTATATTGAAAATTATTATTATAAATATTTAATGCACTAAATACCAATTATGGTTTTTGAAGCATTACTGATCATCATTGAATTTTGATGTTGCCTGTACCTCACAATCCATTCACCGCGGTACATACATACGTCTGTGAATCGGGCCTCATTTATGAGAACTCTTTATTAGGTGTCCATTGTGTCGGGTACCTGTCAGGGGTGGGAAGAGGCATATATAAAGCATATATATGCCTCTTCCTACCTTTATCTCTCTATTTATAGAACAAACAAATAATTTATAACTATAAAACCATTACATTGATAACGTGTTATGTAGCCGTCCGATGTCCAGAATGATGACACCGCATTCCACAGCACACCGTGCGACCGGCGGCGGCGGCGATACAGCGAAACGCAGACGCAGCAGAACTGTCCCATGTCTCTATATACTGTAATCCCCGTAATTTGGGTGACTTTGGCTCGTAACATCGAACGTACACACTTTTAGCTTAGGATTTAGCGATGTAATATTTTAACTTTAATAAACCTAGTTTAACCACATTTGGGGTTTCTTTGCACCCTCCAGCTGCGGCCTCCTTAAAAATAAATGTTTTCTTAAACAATCTTTTCTGTTTATTGTTTATTTTGTACTAGCTGTGCCCCGCGGTTTCACCCGCGTAGTTCCTGTTCCCGCAGGAATATGGGGATAAAATATATTACTCGCTGTCAATGTAGCTTTCCATTAGAGAAAATTAAGCTGAAACTTTACATATTCCTATACATACTTTCATCCCCTATATTTATTTTACCCCTCAAGGGTAAAGTTTTACAAACTTTGAATGCCAAATTTATTTATATCTAATCAAAAGCCTAAAAAATAAATTTCAAGCTTCTAGCTTCAAAAATGACGATACTTCCATACAAACTTTCATCCCCTATTTCAAACCCTTACAATGCATTTTTTGCGATAAAAAGTACCCTATGTCCTTCCCTAGGCTCTAGACTATTTCTGTACCAAATTTCATTTCAATCGGTTCAGTAGTTCAGGCGTGAAAGAGCAACAGACAGAGTTACTTTCGCATTTATAATATAAAAGTAAGGAAGTAGGGATTTAATTTTTGTGTCAATAATTATACCAAGTATGTCTTCCAACATTCTCTTGTCACTATTGGACATGAAAGTTTGATTGCTAAAGACACACACGTCTGTGTTTTTGTAATTTTATGGCAAGCGAAAACACGCCTGGCGTGCGAACCAGTTCATAATCAATTATTGCGATTTGTGACAACCCTGTGCCGATCGAACATACAACAGGAGTTGATCCTTTATCGGATTTACAATGTCCTTTATTGTACTGCAAACAATTTTCATCCTTTATCACCAATCCATAGAGCATCCATATTATTGAGTTCCTCCCGATCAGCTTTTGAACGTTTTTGCGTTATCATATTTACTAAAACATAACGCTTGCTTAGTCTCTACATGCCAAATAACAGAGTGCATTATTGAGCGTATTTTCTAAAATCGAGCGGTAGCGTTAAGTTTGTTTTGTATCGCCAGTTTACGGGAAGTTTAATTAAAAACAACCTTAAGGACATACTTTATTTAATTTTGTTCTCGAATTGAAGAGGTTATTGAGACGGCGGTTAGAGAGGCTTTGGGAACCGAGTTGAAAACAATCTCGTTTACATTTAGCCGATGTTAATCTGAAGGCCTTCATACTGAATTATTATTGACTAGCTTTCGCCGGCGTCTTCATCTGCGCAGACTATAGTTTATCGCGAATAGAGTGCCCTATGTCCTTTACCAAGATATAATCCCATGTAGTTCCCGTTCCTGTAGGAATACGAGGATAAAATATAGCCTATGTTACTCGCTGATAATGTAGCTTTCCATTGGTGAAAGAATTTTTATAATAGGTTTAGTGGTTTAGGCGTGAAAGCGTAACAAACAAACAAACTCACATTCGCATTTATGATATTAAGTTAGGATAAGTATTATTTGAATGGATAATTGTTTGACTACTACGGTTTGCTATTGACGACTGTAAACGCTGCCATTCACAAGGTTAACTGGATATTCCGTTGTCTGCAGGAGGCGAGGACCCCGACCCCGGCATCCGGTTCTCGGCGGAGCCGGCCGACCTGGTGGTGGCGGCGGGGGAGCCGGCGCTGCTGCCGTGCGCCGCCATCACCCGGCACGCCATGCGGCTCGGCTGGCGACACAACGTGGGCGCCATGCCGACCAGGGACCATGCGCTGTCGGCTGATGATAAGTACAGGTGGGTAGGGGTCAGCTTATACTGAGTATGGAGTCAGATTGTGCAGTCGCCTGGGTTGATAGCTTTTTTTTATTTGACTTAGGTACGATATGAGCAAGTCGTTCACGTGATGGTAAGCGCTACGCCTACCCATAACAGTCACAGCACCACCCAGAATCCTGCATTGCCTAATCCTGCGCGGCACTACACTGCGCTCGTCACCCTGAGACATCGGCTCTAAAGTCTCATATGCCCAGTTTTAGGATTTTTGTATAATTTTTTTTTTGACTTGTCGAGAGTTTGTATATTGTTTTTATTGATTAAAAGCCCCAAGGGTTAGTATAGGACAGTCGACTAATACGACGTTGATGGTGCTTCTGACACGTTGTTCTGCACGTTCCAGGAAGCAGCTGCCGAACGGGTCGCTGGTGCTGGAGAGCATGGCGGCGGCGCTGGCGGGCCAGTACCAGTGCGTGGCCTCCGTCGACGGGGTGGGCACCATCGTGTCGCGGGTGGCCACCGTGTTCCTGGCAGGTGAGGCTGCAGCAACCGCACTCCTCACGTCAATCCTGTCGTTTCTGTCACTTTCAAACTTTATGCCTGCTATACCTTGCTTCTTAAAAGATTGCCGATTTCACCTGCCTGAATATTTTAAGTTGTGGTAACTTTTTTTTCCGATTTAGGGCAAAGTAACTCTTAGGATAGTTGAAAGGACACTAGCAGTATCGAGGCCAATGTCCTACACAATTCTAAAGAAAGGTGGGGAGAACTCGAATTTAAGTTTGTAATTGAATTTTCTAATTAACTTGTGTATCCGAAGCCCGACATGTTTGTCTGTATAGTTGACCTGTCAAACAATGGCAAACCTGTAAAACGTTAGGGAAAAGGGAATAAAGCGTTAGGGAATCTTAGTGGTCAGGATTTGTGCATGTGATTGAAATGCTAGTTTCTATTCCAAGTTAGCACTCTCAATTTTAGTTTTATTCTAGTTTTTTGCCAAGATAATTTACACTATTATTTGTTTATTATAAAAAAAAAAAACATTTGATACAACACGTCGACTGCTGAAAATACACACATTTGTGTTTTTTATAATTTTACGGCAAGCGAAAATACGCCTGGCGTGCGCAGACACACACGTTGCGCGAAGATTCTCAAAAGTGCAAAAAAGTCAAGTGTTAAAATGTAATCTAATGTTTTTTTTTATTAATTTCGTAATATTGTGATGGATTATTGCTTCACCTGCCGTGACAATCCACACGTCCTCAAGTGTGGTCTGGCGGTCCGCAGAGGTGCCCGAGCTGGTCCCGGGCCCGCGCTCGGTGCTGGGCGCGGTGGGCAGCGTGGCGCTGCTGCCGTGCGGCATGCGCGTGTCGCCGCGCGTGGCGCTGCGCGTGGCGCCCGCCGCCGCGCCCGACCGCCGCGTCTACGGCGCCGCGCGCCCGCACGCCGCGCCGCCGCCGCTCAGGGTCAATGTCAGTATCGGTATAATGATGATGAAGTTCATGATGCCGATGGCGATGATGATGATGATGTTGAAGATGGAGATGTTGATAATAACGATGATTATGTGGATGATGATGTTGATCCAGCAACGGCTATTAGACTTCATAAGGATTGTATGAGAATCGAATAGGTTCCATAAAAAATATTAGCCACGAAAAAGACCCGATGAATATCGATTAGATCCCATAAAAAATACAAGACACCATAAGGATCTGATGAGAAACGACTTCATCCCAAAAGAAATCTAAGAAAAATTATCCTCTATTCTGGCATTATATCACAAAACTGTACATTCCAGGTGACGTGGCTAAAAAACGGGTCTCCGTTGCGCTTGGAAACCGCTCGCGTTTCGCTCACGCCGAGCGGAGCGCTCGAGGTGGAGCCGCTGAAGCACCACGACGCGGCGCAGTACAGGTGTCGCGTCGCGCTCGCACACTCGCCGCTCGTCTACAAGTGAGTACAGTAAGGTCAACACTGCGCGTGGAGAGCGCACGCGTTCTGCTCTCGTTGAGCGGCGCGTGAGCGAAGCGAGCGTAATAATTTACAAAATACTAAATTAACTTTTTAAATAAAATTCATATTTTTACCAATTCTAGCATAGCTAATCTCCTCGTTTTTTGTGAATTTCCAGAACTAGTGAAGAAATAGAGCTTCGAGTTAGTGCAGAAGTGGCTAACGTAGAGTCGCCGCCGCGGTTCATCGCCACACCGCAGCCCGTCACCATCATGGAAGGAGCATCGGTAACATTCGACTGTGCAGCGACTGGTAATCCCAAACCGGAAATCACGTGGTTAAACAACGGTGTTGCCATAGATCTAAGGTAAATAAGATAAATTGTATTTGAAACATAGAATTAATATCCTGGAAAAAATGGCCGTCGCATTTCTTGCTTGTTCTTTTCGAATGTAGGTATTTTAAACCAGAAATGGAGTCAAATTCAAAGTCAAAAATCTTTATTTACAAGAGGGCTCCAAGAGGGCCACTCACGAAAGTTCACCGATTCTACCTGGTTGAGGAAGTTAATTTACATTCCTGCCTTGGGAGCCGGTGTCCCAAGATGTTAGACTGGAAGTGAGTTCGTTTCCTCGGTTCCAGCGACCTGGACTCCCGGTTCTACCTGGTGGGGTCGGGCTCGCTGCGCGTGCAGTCGGCGCGCGCGCTGGACGCGGGCGCCTACACGTGCCGCGCGCACTCGCGCCTCGACTCGGCCGACCACACCACGCAGCTGCACGTGCAGGTCAGGCTGGGTCTAGTGCTACATGCTATGTCTTCTGAGCTGGAAGCCAAGCCGGGTCTAGCTCGGGTACCGCTGTACGCCATCTTCACACAGGAGCCTTAGTACAACCGTTCCTGTTCCCCAGACGGCGCCCCGCGTGGCGCTGCCGGGCGGTGCGGCGGCGGCGGCGCGCGCGCGCGGGGACGTCACGCTGCGGTGCGAGGTGCGCGGGCGGCCGCTGCCCACCGTCGTGTGGCTCAAGGACGGGGACCTGCTGACGCCGAACAACCATGAAGTCGCCATTGTGGACGGGTCAGTCTACAATTAAACTTATTTTCTTTAATATAACTAACTCGTCTCGCCATTCAACGCCACCTCACCTGATGGTAAGCGACGAAGATTAGAATGTGACGCGCTTGCCTCAAATTTTGTTGCTTTATCCATTCTCACTTTAGACTCTGATATTATTATTTACGTAGGTAAAGCGTTCGATGTTCATAACAGTTCTTTGACCGAGTAGTCGCGAATACAGTTAGCTAAATCGTTTCAAATTTTAATCATGTTCATCTGTTGTCTTACCACATACTGTGACATCGTCGAGGTATGCATCCGTACCTGTATTTTTTTTTGAAAATTGTATGTTAAAAGTCTATTCAAAAAACATCAACTCTGTCGGTTACTCCAAACAGTATGCAAGTAAACTGTTAAAAAATTTCTACATGTCTCAAAAGCCGTATAATTTTGACGCTCAGCAAAATAGGCACTTGATGGTAAGCATTTCGAAGATCAATTTGGCTGAAAAAGTACCTTTTACCCTCGATACAATCGGTTCCATGTTAAGTAAAAGAATTATGTATGCAATTCATTAATTCTGTGGATCGGAATAGACTTACAAGTTAAGTTAAGGGCTGATAAGGCAATTTCCATACGTTTAGAATCCAGTTTGTAAGGCGCTCTACGTGTCACACGTCTTATGATATGTGGCATTAATGCTCTTTCTTCCATTTCAGATCGTCGCTCCGCATTCAGGGCGTGCTGCGCGTGGACGCGGGAATGTTCCAGTGCGCCGCGACGTCGCCGGCGGGCGCCGCCGCCGCCGCCATGCGCCTCGTGGTGTTGCCGCCGGACGACGGTACGGGGCACGCAGCTGGTTCGAAGGACCACGTTTTTTCGTTTGTAGCCAGTGACCCTTGTCCTACCGGTATTGACGGTCGATGGTAAACAATAAGACCAGCTCTGGAGATCAAAATTGCAAAGAGGCTCAGTGATAGATTTGTGGTCAATCTTATCTGGTCCTTCGAGCACAAACTTCAGACTACTCGAATTATAACATAGTTTGGGATATACACTATCAACCAAACCTAAAGATGCATTCGTAATAACATAGTTGTTCAACATATTTTTCCTTTACTCACTCAATGGCTTTTTATTTTATAAACAGGATTTTTGGACGCATCAGATAGTATTGTAATCTCCATATCCCCAATATTTCAGCATGTTCCCTTATTATTTATCCTATTAATTTTATTTTGAATTTTGTTTTCATTTTACTTTTCTTTTACCACTCTTTACAGAGATTCCCCTCCCACCTCCTTCCAATTCCACCCACGACATATTGACTTCCCTGATCACGGTAGATTCAACGTTAGACCCACCGCCGGACGACTCAAACTTCCTTGGCGAGACGTCGTCCGCATACACCCCTATACCAGACCTCGATTATGAAGAGTACTATGACTTTCACGCGGCAAAAGGACTGGAGACGCAGGCGCAAGGGAATGCGACTACTGTCTCTGCGCCTAAGAACTTAAGGGCGGTTATCGTGAAGCATCGCTTCGTGACGCTCAGTTGGGAGCCCCCTGAGAAGAATAGCGAAGACGTCACGGGGTATGCGGTCATCTACAGAGTGAGAGGAAGCGAGAGGTGAGATGATTTTTGATGATTTTTGCCAATAAGTTTACCATTTCCTACATTTTTTCAAAATATTAAATTTTTTCCCCACTCAGTCACGACAATATCTCATTATTATTTCGATAACAGTCCCGCGTCCCTTCTACACAGCTGCGTATGTATCTCCCAAACGATCATATTTTAGTTTAATTTATCACGTTTTCGGTTCCAGAGAGCGCGTGGCGCCAGGTAACGCGCAGCGCCACGAGATGAACGTAGCTTCACTCCAACCCAACACCACGTACCAGTTCTCCATCCTGGCGCACTCCGCGCGCGGCGCCTCTCCGCGCAGCGACGTGAGTACCGCCCCGGACACTCCGTACTAATGAGCCGATTCTACAACTCACGCATATAAATGACGTCTGTACACGCGCCTAATGTGCAAGTATGCAAATGTACTACGCGACCAAAAGAAAAGACATCCCGCTAGTATAAAGGCTCTAGCAAACCGTGTGTCTATTACATTTGGGCGTGTAGTCTGCAGTCACCTGGATTTTTTTTATGACTGCGTCATCGAGGTGAACCTGTCGTTCACCTGCCCATAACAATTACAGTGCCACCCAGACTTCCAATTGCATAATGGGTGGCACTGCACTGCGTTCGTCACCCTGAGAGGCCTGCTACTAGGAGCAAAGAAGTTGGATAGAAGTTTGGTATCCTGTAGAAGGATACCCAACTCCTCGCCAATTTACAGCAAAGGTATCGTGTCGGGGTCATTGAAATGGTTTCAATGAATAGGTCGGCACATACCAATGTGTTTCTGTAAAAGCATGTGCCCGTAATTATCACTCGCTTTTCGGCGAAGGAAAACATCGAGGAAACCCACATACCTACCTGGTATTATTTCAGAGGTAGGTATGTTATCCACCAGTCTGGAGCGGGCCTCCCGTGGTGGATTGAGGCCTAACTCTCCTCACGAAAGAGAGGGGGGGGGGAGGGCTGTGCCTAGCAGTAGGACGATATAGGTTGATGATGATGACTCTTGTTTCATCGTCCTTCAGACGATAGAGGTGACGACCCCGGAGGAGGAGGAGGCGCGGGGCCCGCCGCTGGCGGTGCGCGCGGAGGCGGCGGGCGCGCACGCCGTGCGCCTGCAGTGGGCGGCGCCCGCGCCGCGCGCCGCGCAGTACTCCGTGCACTATACCGAGGTACTCTTATTCTTTGTCAAGGTATTGTTTTTGAAGTAAAACTTCCTTACGGTCGCTTGGCTTGGGGAGTAAACTGGAGAATGCGTTACAAAAATGCGACCTATCAACCTTTCCTGTGTGATCCTATTCAAGAGTCAGGATCTATGTATGTGATAGAGACGTCAAAAAAGAGGTTACTGATTCCAGGTGGAGACGGGTCGCGAGCAGTTCCAGCTGATCGATGTGGACCCGTCGCTGGAGTCCGTGAGCCACACGCTGGCGGGGCTGCGCGCCGCCACGGCCTACACGGTGGTGGTGGCGGCGGCGGCGGCGGGCGGCGCGGGGGGGGCGGGCGACGCCGTGGCCGTGCGCACCGCCAGCGCCGCGCCCGCCGCGCCGCCCGCCAACGTCACCGCCGCGCCCGCCGGGCCCACGGTCAGTGCTGCTCACTCGACTCGAAGGACCGTTGTGCTTTGGTCCTTCGAGCCACTCATACCTCTGCTTACATAGCTTACGTTATTGTTTGACATCCGATAATTTGAATGTAATTTGTGAAGTTTTAAACATTGTCCTAGTTTAACCATGCTGCAAAATATAAACTCCAGGCTTAGCTCTTGTCTAGTATGTGGCTCGAAGGACCAGTGTTTTTCTGGTTCAGACCACATGATGGGTATTTCCTTGCGGAACGTAAAGGAATGATTACTACTTATCTTGGCGTTGGTTTTGTTAGTTTTGGATTTATAACTTTTATTTGTTGAGAAAAAAAATAAGTCTGACTCTAGAAGTGTGAGGATATTTTTTTTATGTGTTCATGCTTTCGTTTATTAATTTGGTTTTAGTTTATCTAACAAAATGTTCTTTGTCACCTTCCAGTCCATCATAGTCCGCTGGGAGGCGCCCCCGTCTCGCTCGCACGGGGGGCCACTCACGGGGTACAAGGTGCGCTACCGCCCCGCGGCGGGGGCGGGCGCGGGGCCGGGGGGGCGCAAGAAGGCGGACTCGCTGACCACGCCGGCCAACACGCGCCGGGCGGAGCTCAGGGACCTGGACACTGCTACTAGTTACCAGGTAACAAATGTGAATTAAAATTAAAAAATAAATACATTATTCTAGTATATTTATGGTGTTAATATCCCAGCGATGATAGGCTAGTGGGAGAAAGTCCGCCTTTCAAACAGAGGGTTGTGAGTTCAAATCCCAGTGCGGGCATGTACCGATATGTTTCACATACCCTATTCGAGAATTATTTTGTACGTATGGTCCACCTATCCGGATCGGGGCCCCGTGTGCTCATTACTGGGCCGATATGGGTTGACGATGAGTTAATGATTGATGTTTTCGTGAGGAGGATTAGTTCCTAATCCACCACGGGGTCCAGTCCGGATTGGTGGATAACGTACCTACCTCCGAAATAATTGTCGGGTGGGTATGTGGGTTTCCTCCCGACGTTTTTCATCATCGCAAAGCGAGTGATAATTACGTACGTACATATGGTGTACAAGAAAGCCACCGGTACGCGCGGCCCCACAGTGGGCGCGCCAGTGACGCCGTGCGGTTGCAGGTGCGCGTGGCGGCCATCAACGCGGAGGGCGCGGGCCCCTTCAGCGAGTGGGCGGCGGCCACCACGCACGCGCAGCAGCGCGACGAGGCGCGCGTGCCGCCGCAGCCGCCGCCGCTCACCAGTCAGTCCCACTGTTGCACTCCCGACTGCTGCCGGCGGCCGATCCACCGAAGACCATGAACCGTCCCCGAACGGGATATGGCAAAGGGAATCGATGCCGTCGTAATATGAGCGCTTTCGATATGCTGCTGAATTTAATTTGGGTGACGATGTGGAAGTTTGAACGTTTTTCTACCGTGAAGACGACTAGAAGAATGAGAAACTAAATTTGAGTTTGAAAGTAAAAGATTTACTAACCTCGAAGGACCGAAAATTATTGACTTTGTGTTGGTCCTTCGAGCCGATGAATTCGGCTAAGCTTAAGAATAAAATGGTCCCGTAAATTTTCGGATTCAAATATTTTACTTTTCCACTTTCTCAAATTATAGTGTTTTGGGTGGTGTTCCAAAGGAAATGCCTATAAATGATAAAATCTCATATTGTAACGCTCATTTCTAAATTACTTTCTAGTGCTGAGTAAAGAGTCGATCAAAGTAGAAGTCGATCGATGTATCTCCGTTGCAGCTCGCGCGGGCCGCGACTGGATCTCCGTGTGGTGGTCGGAGGAGGGGGGCGGCGCGGGGAGCGCGGGCGGCGGGGTGGTGGTGCGCGGGTACCTGCTGGGGTGGGGGCTGGGGGTGCCGGACGAGAAGTCGCGCTCGCTGCCGCACCACATACACTCGCACGTCATCCGGGGGCTCGGTGAGGGGACGCTCGATCGTATAACTGCAACTGCCAACACTAACGCCCAGCCTGAGAATAAAACGAATCAACTCAAATATAATAAAAGAAACGTATCACGACTCTATACATAGATCTTGACCCCTTAGTATGACCCTGTATCTAGGGAATCGGAAACTACAAGGACAGGGGCCACAGACACACAGACTGGTATGGGCAAGCGTAGCGCTTACCATCAGGTTAACGACTTGCTTGTCTCATCACTCAGTCAAATAAAATAAAAAAGTCCCAGAGCAAATACTTGTGGTTCGTACAAACCTTTGCATTGTGCGAGAACCGAAATCACAACCTCTCTGCTGTCCATTGTTGTCTTAATCGGGCTTTAAAAACAGCAAACCAGGTCAGGAGGCCTACCATGACGTCTTATAGCGATTCAGTTCAGGACCTAAACTGAGCCGCGTCGCATAATCGTACCGTGACGTATTATTTTTTATGTTGCTGCCATTTTCAACCTAAACTGGATATAGGTTAGGTTGAAAATGGCTTATTAGCGACTCAATTTAGGTTGCTACTATTTTCAACCTTAACCGGATCCAGCTTAGGTTGAAAATGGCAGCAACATAAAAAATAAGACGTCACGGTACGATTATGCGACGCGGCTCAGTTTAGGTCCTGAACTGAATCGCTATAAGACGTCATGGTAGGCCTCCAGGTTCCAGAAACTGGCCAGTATACTAGGAACAGTAAAGTGGCGCCCAACGTGGGACAGTACCACGTTGGGTGCCATTATTTCTGTACGTTATTTTTGTGTGAGAAATTTAAATTTGAATGTCACAAGAAATCATATAACGAATACCGATCGGCCGCCTACTGTCCCGCCTGTCGCCGAATGCAGTTTGGACATAGATACTAGCGCCTCTAGCGAAAAGACAGCAAAAGATGGAAACTTTTTAATGGCAGTTACAAAAAGTGAAGTTTTTTAAGTTTGACAATAAATATTGCGAGATATATGTCTGTCGCAAGTCTGTCGTAATATTCGTAATAAGACAACTATGCTTAGCAGTGTGGATATGAGCTGTGATAAAAATTACAAAGATGGTGATGCTGATGATGATGATTTAGATTTTATTTTTCGTGATCTTTCTTTCTCTATTTCAGAATCCAACGCTGAGTACGTACTGTCACTCCGCGCTAGCAACTCTGCCGGCCTGGGCCCCGCCGTGTACGGCACGGTGCGGACGCGCCCCGCCTCGGGGGAGGGGGACGATCTGGACCCGGCGGAGGGGGAGGGGGAGGGGGAGGAGGACGAGGAAGACGAGGAGGGTGGGGACATCGCGCCGCTCATACCGCCGGTTGGGTTAAAGGTGCGGTTTTGGCATAGAATTGGTACTAGAATAGAATAGAATAGAAAAACTCTTTATTGTACATCAGAAACTAAAATAAACACAGTACTGAAACATTACAATAGGTAAACAAGGGTAGTACAATGGGCGGTCTTATCGCTGAAAGCGATTTCTTCCAGACAACCTTTGGATGGACAGTAAAAAACATTTTTCGATAGGTAGGGTGGGTGGCGTACTTACAGTATTTAATAGACAGAATACATTCAATACTTATGTTTTAACAATACACATACACACTATACTTAATAAATAATACACAAATAATAATATACATATATTTATAATATACTACACACATTATAATAAAATATATATACTATTAAGGTACATAAATAATGTTTATATAATAGAATAGAAAATTTGAAATAGCACACCAGACGCACACAGAGAAGCGCCGCGGTCCACCCGCGCCATCGCCGATGCACTCAATACTACCCGCTCAAATGTAATACACAAACTGTTTCTATGAACTATGAACCTTCATGCTAGCGGGTCGTCTTTTGTTATGGACGCGTAAAAAAAAGTATGTATCTGTACTTACACACACATTATTATTTTTTTGTTTGAGTGATTGACAAGACGAGCAAGTCATTCGCCTGGTGGTAAGCGCTACGCCTGCCCATAACTTTGCTTTGCATCATCCTGCGCTGCACTGCGCTCGTCACCCTGAGACATCGGCTCGAAAGTTTCATATGCCCAGTAATATCGCTGGAAACAGCGCTCTTCAAACCGGAACACGGTAATGTTGGCACACTACTGCTTGGCGGATGAACATCTGGTACTTCCCCAGGCGGTCTCGTGCAGAAGAGGCCTCTCACTGCTAAAGGCGTGTGTACATACGTCGTTTATGTGTGTGAGTTGTCGAATCAGCTTATTTGTCTGGGGTGGTGTCTCTATGGATGATTAGTAATCTATGGTTACAGGTTATAATGCTGAGCGGCTCCACGGCGGTCGTGTATTGGACGGACCCCACGCTACCTAAGGGACAGGTCAGTGACAAAATTAACATAACAGCGTGTAACAAGACGAGCAGGTCGTTCCCCTGATGGTGAGCAGCACGCCAGGCGATAACAGTTCAGATACAAATGAGTAAAACATATTTAAAATAAACGAGTGTGTTTTAGACAACAGGACCAAGGTAAAGATTCGCTATGAGAGAAAGAGAGAAAGAAAATGTGTGCTCGCACTTCTCTCTCTTGCCCCTACAGTAATATACGAAACGTAACTCTTTCTCTTTCTATCTTCACTAACTTATATCTCCCTCTCAACTTCATCGATCACACTTTTTGTAACGCTCTCGTCCCGCATTCACCAGTTTACTCCCCAAGTCAAGCGTGCGCAAAGAAGTTTTACTTCTAATAGTTTTCCACCAATGTTAAAATGCCCCAGTGCGGTTGAGACATGGGTTTCCTGCCCGCAGCCGGCGACCGACGGGCGCCGCTACGTGGTGCGCTGGGCGCAGGCCGGCGGGGGCGGCGCGGGCGCGGGCGGGGGCGGGGGCGGGGGCGGGGGCGGCGCGGGAGGGGGCGGCGCGGGGCGCGTGCGGTACTTCAACGCCACCGACCTCAACTGCATGCTGGACGAACTCAAGCCTCATACGCAGTACGAGTTCAGTGTCAAGCTTATTAAAGGTAGGACTCTACCTTGTCGTGCTAAATGCAACCTTAAATGTGTGTAGTAAGGTGCAATGTCGCTTGAGAAACTTATTCAATCTTCGAGTGGTACTATGGCATGCTAAAAGGAGTCTTAGCGGTGAGTAATAAGATACGTTGTCGTTTGTCAATGGTAATAATATTACTATACAATTATTATTTTTTACGTACGTCATTCTGAAAGTTACCCAACAGTGTGTAGTAAGGTTCATTGTCACATGTAAAGCTTATCATAGGTAAGATTTCTCTCCTACGTCAAGCTAAAAGCAGTCTTAAGTCTGTGTAGTTATGGTGCATTATGGCTTACCAGAAGTAGAATTTCAACTGCGTCAAAGTAAAAGATATTTTAACAGAATGCCTTAAAGTGCAGTATCCCCTGTGCCGTCCGCAGGCGGTCGCGAGTCGGCGTGGTCCATGCTGGTGTCCAACACGACGCTGGAGGCGGCGCCCGCGTCCCCCCCGCGTGAGCTGCGCGTGTCCCCCGCCGCCCCCGCCGCGCGCGCCGCCGACGTCTCCTGGCACCCCCCCGCCAAACCTAACGGGGTCATCACCGGTACGTCACTTGCTTTATTTTGTTTATATAGTAATGCGATGAGCAAGTCGTTCTCCTGATGAGAAAGCGCCACGCCTGTTTAAACAAATTTAAAAACATATATATATTTTTTTATATAATTAAAATATTCAGCCCTAGTTAGGTAGGTAGCCAGTAGTGATAAGTGAGAGTACCTTTGACAACGTAGATAAAACTAATATCATTAAAAAAATGTGATAAAAAGAATACGGGGCCAAGGTGGGAACCTTGAGGAACACCAGACGGTACAACTCTCGGTAGCGGAACAAAGTCACGTATCTTAACAAATTCGAAGCTGTTCGGCACATACGATTCGCATTATTTCAATGCGAACCGCATACACCCGCATGTCCAAGTTTTTGAACTATTTCGCTCAGATCGACCCCATTGAAAGCTTTTGAGAAATCCGTAAATATCACATATCTATAACTGGTTACCAAGTGCCTCGGAATAGGAGCATACAAAATCACTAAAGATCGATGCGGTCGACTGTTAACCTCTATTTTATTTAGATAAACTTTCTTAAAGTAGGAAAGGTATCACGAGGTCGTTTTATGCTTTAAATTTTAAAGTTTAAAAGACCGACTTCAGACCGACCTCAACGGTCCTTATCTTCATTGAAGAAATAAATTTATTTTCCATTTGGAATCATTACAAAAAAGTGCTCCATTGAACCGCTTCACCCTTCGGCAGGCTACGTGATAATGTACGCGATCCAGCGCTCGGGCGCGGGCGCGGGCGCGGAGGAGTGGACGGCCGTGGCCGCCGTCGGCGAGCGCGGCCGCGCGCGCGTGGACCGCCTGCGGCCGCGGACCTCCTACCTGTTCAAGGTGCAGGCGCGCAACGCGCGCGGCCTCGGGCCCTTCTGCGCCGCCGTCGCCTACACCACGGCCATGGGTGAGTGCCGCGCCACCGCCCCACCGCCCCACCGCCCCACCGTGGGCGTGGGCCGCCTGCGGCCGCGGACCTCCTACCTGTTCAAGGTGCAGGCGCGCAACGCGCGCGGCCTCGGGCCCTTCTGCGCCGCCGTCGCCTACACCACGGCCATGGGTGAGTGCCGCGCCACCGCCCCACCGCCCCACCGCCCCACCGTGGGCGTGGGCCGCCTGCGGCCGCGGACCTCCTACCTGTTCAAGGTGCAGGCGCGCAACGCGCGCGGCCTCGGGCCCTTCTGCGCCGCCGTCGCCTACACCACGGCCATGGGTGAGTGCCGCGCCACCGCCCCACCGCCCCACCGCCCCACCGTGGGCGTGGGCTGCCTGCGGCCGCGGACCTCCTACCTGTTCAAGGTGCAGGCGCGCAACGCGCGCGGCCTCGGGCCCTTCTGCGCCGCCGTCGCCTACACCACGGCCATGGGTGAGTGCCGCGCCACCGCCCCACCGCCCCACCGCCCCACCGTGGGCGTGGGCCGCCTGCGGCCGCGGACCTCCTACCTGTTCAAGGTGCAGGCGCGCAACGCGCGCGGCCTCGGGCCCTTCTGCGCCGCCGTCGCCTACACCACGGCCATGGGTGAGTGCCGCGCCACCGCCCCACCGCCCCACCGCCCCACCGTGGGCGTGGGCTGCCTGCGGCCGCGGACCTCCTACCTGTTCAAGGTGCAGGCGCGCAACGCGCGCGGCCTCGGGCCCTTCTGCGCCGCCGTCGCCTACACCACGGCCATGGGTGAGTGCCGCGCCACCGCCCCACCGCCCCACCGCCCCACCGTGGGCGTGGGCCGCCTGCGGCCGCGGACCTCCTACCTGTTCAAGGTGCAGGCGCGCAACGCGCGCGGCCTCGGGCCCTTCTGCGCCGCCGTCGCCTACACCACGGCCATGGGTGAGTGCCGCGCCACCGCCCCACCGCCCCACCGCCCCACCGTGGGCGTGGGCCGCCTGCGGCCGCGGACCTCCTACCTGTTCAAGGTGCAGGCGCGCAACGCGCGCGGCCTCGGGCCCTTCTGCGCCGCCGTCGCCTACACCACGGCCATGGGTGAGTGCCGCGCCACCGCCCCACCGCCCCACCGCCCCACCGTGGGCGTGGGCCGCCTGCGGCCGCGGACCTCCTACCTGTTCAAGGTGCAGGCGCGCAACGCGCGCGGCCTCGGGCCCTTCTGCGCCGCCGTCGCCTACACCACGGCCATGGGTGAGTGCCGCGCCACCGCCCCACCGCCCCACCGCCCCACCGTGGGCGTGGGCCGCCTGCGGCCGCGGACCTCCTACCTGTTCAAGGTGCAGGCGCGCAACGCGCGCGGCCTCGGGCCCTTCTGCGCCGCCGTCGCCTACACCACGGCCATGGGTGAGTGCCGCGCCACCGCCCCACCGCCCCACCGCCCCACCGTGGGCGTGGGCCGCCTGCGGCCGCGGACCTCCTACCTGTTCAAGGTGCAGGCGCGCAACGCGCGCGGCCTCGGGCCCTTCTGCGCCGCCGTCGCCTACACCACGGCCATGGGTGAGTGCCGCGCCACCGCCCCACCGCCCCATCGCCCCACCGTGGGCGTGGGCCGCCTGCGGCCGCGGACCTCCTACCTGTTCAAGGTGCAGGCGCGCAACGCGCGCGGCCTCGGGCCCTTCTGCGCCGCCGTCGCCTACACCACGGCCATGGGTGAGTGCCGCGCCACTTCCCCACCGCCCCACCGCCCCACCGTGGGCGTGGGCCGCCTGCGGCCGCGGACCTCCTACCTGTTCAAGGTGCAGGCGCGCAACGCGCGCGGCCTCGGGCCCTTCTGCGCCGCCGTCGCCTACACCACGGCCATGGGTGAGTGCCGCGCCACCGCCCCACCGCCCCACCGCCCCACCGTGGGCGTGGGCCGCCTGCGGCCGCGGACCTCCTACCTGTTCAAGGTGCAGGCGCGCAGGCGCGATGTATATAGTCAGCCTTTTCTCGCAACCATACCACTTTATACCTGTCAGATGCTCCCCCCCCACGAAACTGACTGGAACCCGAATGATTGTGAGGGCGCTTCTAGAAACAGGCGAGGGCGGCGGGCTGGCGAGCGCGACGTCGGCGTGGCTGTGGGCGTCGGCGGGCGGCGCGTGCGCCGTGCTGGCGCTGGCGGCGGCGCTGGCGCTGTCGCTGTGCTGCCGGCGCGGCCAGCCGCCGCTGTCGCCCGACACCAGGTAGGCGGCGGCCGCGCGACCCCGCCCGTGGCGCGGCCGCCGCTACAGCGCTTGTCCTCCGCAGCACGTACCAGAAGGCGTCCGCGTCGGCGGCGCTGAAGCCGCCGGACCTGTGGATCCACCACGACCAGATGGAGCTCAAGCACATGGACAAGGGCCTGCACAGCTCCGCCAGTAAGCGAACGGGCCTCCACGCACCACACGCACACCCACACGAACGATAGTTATGGAAGATTATTATTATTTCTCTGCCTTTGCAAATTATCTTCATATCATCTCAATTAATTTCATATCAGCGTTCATGCATTTTTTGAATCAGTTGTTCCTATAACATCTCAATAAAAATTATTTCCCTAATATGATTTTCTGTCCTAACACGAAACACACAAAGTCATCACACACAAAATGACCAGCTATTCATAAAAAGATCAAATGTCCTAATCCTCCGCGGCGCAGTATCGGCCAGTAGCGTGGACGGGTCCAACGCGCTGGTGTCGTCGACGCTGACGCTGGGGCGCACGCCGCCCGCGCCCGCGGAGTACGAGCCGGCGCGGCTCCTGCCGCAGGCGCCCGCCTCCATCGACCGCAGGCACTACGTGCCCACCTATGTCGGTGAGTGATCCTACCGACTGCGCCAACATTCCATTGGATCCAGTACTATACTTGTGTTAGCTATTATTACAGAATATAACTGATATAATTTCTTGCCAAAATGTATCCAACTATGCTCTGTAGCGTAATGTTCTATAGTCGTTCAATTATTATCTAATATTTGGGACGGTTTTAAAGGGTAAATTCAAGTAATAATGTCGATTTGTTGAACAATTTGTCTAACCTTTCATAAAAAAAATTATAAAACGTAACTTATAAGATGCATTAAAAACAAATTAACAGAATTATAATATTTAATCAATTCATTGGTTAATTTTAATTTGGTATTGGAAAAACTGTAACAATTCTGCAGTGCTTTTTTATTGTTATTTATTTTGACATTCTTTAAGTTTTTGTTAGTATCTGATTCATTAAAATACGTTCTGTTGGATATTTAGAAATATTATTATATAATAGTTAAAATTCAAGTTTATTCATAATTTATTACTAGTTTAGTGTGGTTTCACAAGTCATGGCAACATTATCCTACCGCTTGCGCCAACTATTTCGAGAAATTCAAATGTCCCCGCACAAATCCGTTTATTTTTTTACTTCTGTATTATTTTATTGTGGTGTTCGGGGACGCACATGGTATGTCCCTGTTGACCCCGACTCCCGTTCGCCCCGTAGAGTCCCGGCGCTCGCCATCTTGCGCCGGGTCCGGCTCAGACGACACGGCGATATTGCGCGCCTCGCCCGCATCTGTGCCCAGTTGTTCTAGATGCGATTACACTTACAAACGTAAGGTTTTTGGTTTGCTTTTTTTTGTTTTGCCTTTTTTATTTTGTTTTATGGTAATTTTTTTTATTCTATTTTTTAAGGAAACTTTTACTGATCTCAGATTATTGTATTAAGTAGATATAGCTATGGATACGGACCAAAATGATGAACTAAAATTAAATATAAATTATTAAAAAATACCGTTATTCATATTATTGAATGGTTTGGCATGCTATGTTGAATTGTTTTTTTTTATTTTTTGTTGTGTTTTGTATTGACATCTCATTTCAGTTCTCAGTTCGGGCACAGACTTTAAACCATAATTTAAAGAGTATTTCATAAAAGTTTTTTCTATTTTCATAATGCCTCGACAAGGCCTCGACATAGAACATTGGCGGGTCGGAATGACAGACAAATAAGAAGGAATAGTTTCACTTCTTACGCGTGTACACTGTTACACACACTCTTTCTTTTAAATATTTTGTATTAGTTTGCTCAAGGGCTTTTAATTTAAAGATATGTGTTCCGGTTTGAAGGGCACTGTTTCCAGCGAAATTACTGGCCATATGAGACCTTATAGCCCATGTCTCAGGGTGACGAGCGCAGTGCAGGGCCGGCATGATTATGCAATGCAGGGTTCCGGGTGGCGCTGTAACTGTTATGGGCAGGCGTAGCGCTTACCACCACATGCGAGATCTCAGTTCCGGGTTAACTACTAACATATAGTGAGATGCTGTAATCCCCGGTGGTGGCGCGTGTGGACCGGCTAGGTGGCCCCTGCCCCTGTGGGAGTGTAACCTGGCGCATGTTGCAGCGATGACCGGCATGGGCGTGGGCGTGGGCGTGGGCGGCGTGGGCGGCGTGGGCGGCGTGGGCTGCGCCTCCACCTGCGAGCGCCGCCAGCACCGCCTGCCGCACCCGGACCAGGTACGTGGGAGGACGCCGTGGGAATGGAAACTCTTTGAGCTTGCCAGAGTGCTTCTTTTCCGATAGTCATTACTTGGCTCAAAGGATGAGCAAGTTGAAGTGACAGGGGACTGGTCACACCTCTAGAAGAGCCGACAACCGATGGGGCAGAGAGAACGTAACGAAGGACGTCCGTCAGCTAGGTGGAGTGACCACTCGCGGAAAACAGCTGGCGGAGACTGGGTGGGGAGAGCTGAACACGGGACTCAGTAGCGTTCACTGGGAGAGGCCTGCGTCCAGCAGTGGACGAGTGTGGGCTGATAGAGATGATTACTTGGAACTTTTGACACGTTCACTGCTAAAAACACAACTCTGGTGTCTTTCATAACTTGTCGCGAGTGCCGGAAAACACACCTATGGCGTTCGTTATGTCGGAAAACCGTCGAAAAATATGGCGTGTGCAGAGCCGCACCCGTGGCTAGATAAGTAAATCGGTTCAGAAGTATGTAGAAGCGAGCGTGGTTCACCGCTGACCGCGTTATCGCTCAAGGAAGACTTCCGTGGGTCGCGGTCGATACGCTGCAACAGTACAAATGTATGTCGCTCGCGGCAGCCGCACAAGCTGTGACCCACGGAAGCCTTTCTGTCACAAGGGAGACTGGGGTCGGAACTTCCAAATCGGTTTAATTTTATTTGTTGAGATTATGTAAGCTTCGATGTAATTGACTGCAATTTGAATGTACATACGTGGTCATTACACGCGGCCAGCTGGTGTTCCAGAGCACGCCGCTGCTGAGTGGCGTGGCGCCGCTGGGCTCCCCGCAGGCCTCCCTGGGCTCCCTGCACGCGCCGCCCGCGCCCCTCGACTACACCGCCTGCTGTGAGTATCTCCTCCTGGGCCCCTCTCTGCTAAGATGTTACGGTGGTTCGATCCACGTCAAAAATACAGAATATTTGTGTATGCTTTCTTTATTCTGTGGTGTTTCAACTGTTTGTTACGACCACGTCGTAGCATCTTCGAGACCAAATTTATTCTAAACGGAACGCAGCGAAACGTCCTCAAAATGGCGGCGCTTCCCCCTCCGCCGCGCGCGGTGCGTCACAGTCCACAGTTCTCACTCGGCGTAAAGAGTTCTTTGATTCGTTAGCTTTCGATTAGCATAATTAAATTTTGAATGCAGAATAATTTTAGACGATAAATATGTAGCTGCCACACCAAACCTTATCCTTCGATTTTGTTATAATTATTTTTTTTATTTGCCTCTCCATCTATATTTCTAAAGCTCCATGTTATCGTTCCCGTGTCTGCAGGCGGGTCGAGCGCGTGCCCGATGGGCGCGCCGTGCCACCCGGGCCCGGGCCCGGCGGCGGGGCCGGGCGCGGGGCCGGGCCCGGCGGCGGGCGCGGGCCCGGGCCCGGGCGGCGACATCTACGCGTGCGCGGCGCGCGAGCGGGGGCACTACGTCGCGTACGAGCCGCTCGGGCACTACACGCAGTAAGCCAACTGTTCCGTACTCATTTTTATAGCTAACTCGCTGCTCCTAGCGGTTTCACCCACGGAAACCCATTTTACGTGGTAAGAACTGTCCTATGTCTTATTCTAGGATATAGAGAAAAATGAAATATCTACTATATCAAATTTCATCCAAATTAATTTCGCCGTTGCGGCGTGAAGTGAAAACAAACACATACACAGACACAATCATCGTCAGTCAAATTATATTTGTATGTGTTGGGCTGATTGCGGCCCTGATAAGAGTTTAAATTGGTCCTGTAAAGGGTTCATGTACATCAGAAGTGAGATGCGCTCCTGACATATGTATAGTTTTGCAATCGATCTTACATTTAGACATCGTAGTCCCTGATCGAATTGATAGATGTCGCTGTTCTAAATACGTTATTTTCTTAGCACAAACCGGAGCCTGAGAGAGACCGGAAACCAGTGAGTGAACGTCAAATAGTGATAAACACATGAACCAGTTACTAATTTTTTTTTAATTAATCTAAAAATGTGTCTGAGGCAGAAAAAAAACAATGCAGCCCGCCGCACCTCTTCAGTGTGGCTTGCCGCTAAGATGATAAATGAAAAAATTCTCGTTATCATCGTTATTTTTAATTTTTCAGTTAGATTTACTATCAACTATTTCAATTATTACTATTTTTATTTATTTTATATTTATCCAGATAGGGCGATTCACAACTTTAGACAATAAACCAAATCGATTCGATTCGATATCGTCTCTTGTCAAAACTTAAATCGATCAATTCACGGCAATCGAGCTGCGGATTTAATTTGATATTGACAACTGTCGATTACGGTACAGTACCATAATCGAACTGATTGCTGCTGCACAGTCAACATCCAATGATGATTAGACAAGTTTTAACAACCATGATCGGTTTCAAATCGATCGACAACAATCATCGATCAATCGCCTCGCTAGTGCACCTTCACTCACCATGCACTAACTATAATGTGTTCCTCGATCCGTCCCCACAGCCGCGACTCGGTGAGCAGCGAGGCCGGGGGCGGGGGCGGCGGCGGGGGCCCCCCGGGGGGCGCGGGGTCCCTGCAGCGGCGCGCCCCCTGCGCCGCCCCCCTGCACAGCTTCGCGCTCTCTGACAACGCCTCTGACCACTCCACGCCCACGCACTCGCACTCTAGAGGTACGTGACAACAGCAACAGTAACAGTAGGCCAAGCAGTAGTGTGTAAACATGATTGTGTTCCGGTTTGAAGGGAATTCTTTCCAGCTAAATTACTGGGCATATGCGACTCTAGAGCCGATGTCTCAGGGTGACGAGCGCAACGCAGCGCCGCGCAAGATTATGCAAGCTAAAGTGCTGGCTGGTGGTGTAACTGTTACGGGCAGGCGCAGCGCTTACCATCAGATATGCGAGATGCTCGTCTCGTTACTCGGTCTTGTAAAAGAGTTGTTGTTTCAGGCAGCGTTAGAGAAACCTCTCCATACAAGAAGAGTGCGAGCTCGTCTCCCGGACACCTCCCCAACCGGTTGCAACTCGGTGAGTGGACGCCTACGTCGAGACACCGCTGCTGGCGGAATCGATTCGAACGACACTCGTGGTACAAGCTAACCACGAGGTCAAAGCCTTTCTTTTCATAAATCAATTAAATTAAAATAAGAAGAAAAAAAACTAAATATTAAAATGGCAAATTTTTGAAGGAAAAGCTGAATACTTTATTTTGTGGCCATTGAATGAGACTGAGCCGTCATGCTCGGCTATGTAACGCTCGTTCGAGGAAAGTTGTTCGAGTGGGTCCATGAGGCATGCTACCAGCACTGCCAAGAACACATTACCACGTTGAATAGTAATAGTTGTTCCCTGTTAGAGAAATGAGCCAGACCCCTCGTCACCAGCCGAGGAAACAATTTTTCACTGCAGAACCGTTTTGGTATTTTTTGGTACTTTTGCGAATCTTAACACAACGTGTGTGTTTACTGTTTACTGGTGTTGTGTCGTAACTAAACTCAATTCAGCAGTGCGGGTTCGCAGTTCGCACGCCAGGCGTGTTTTCGCTTGCCGTAACATTATAAAACACAGACGTGCGTGTTTTCAGCAGTGGACGTGCTATATAAGTATGTTTCGTATTTGCACCCCGCAGGCGGCGGCGTCCCGCACTGCGCCGAGGAGCTGGAGCCGCTGACGCCGTCGCGCTCCACCGAGCGCCTGCACCGCGAGATGCAGAACCTGGAGGGGCTCATGAAGGACCTCTCCGCCATCACGCAGCACCAGTTCCACTGCTAGCGCCGCTGCAGGCGCCCACCGCCGACTGACATGCTGATAGAAACTGATACCACGTGATGGAAACTGATACAACCACTTGATATCAACTGATAGCAACTGATACAACCTTATATAAACTGATATGATCTGATTCAAATTGATAAAAGTGGTATACCTACCCTGATGAAAATTTATACAACCTTATATCTAAAGTGATACAATCTGATACATGTTGATGGAAACTTATGAGAACTGCTGTAAATTCATGTCAAGCGATATGCCGTCACTTCAGCTCGTGTAACCTGGTGTTAGCTAACGTCACTTTAAATCTGATTATGTACCGATTTACAGATATAACCAGATTCAAATTGACTATAAACTAAGGGACTATGATATAAGCTGATGTAAAGTGTAATAAAAACTGATATAATCTGATGTAAACCTGATAGAAACTGATACAGCCTGATATAAACTCTATTCAAAATTATGAATGATGTTGTACAGATGTTAAAGTGCGACGAAAGCAATTGTGGCATCGAATTAATTCCTAAATACGTGTATATTTCGGATTGTCTTCGTTTTTTAACGATTTTCTACATCAGTAATGTTATTTGGAATAGGGCGAACTGATACTAGTGTTGGTGCGGCTGTTCTGGCCTCAACTCCTCAAGTCCTGCAGGATTCAGTAAAAGCCCAATAAAGATCAAATTCTCAACTGGCCTACTAGCTTTCTTAGTAATGACGGTGGAAAAAAGTAATTCCCATTGTCCCCACTAGTGGGTCTGTTAGTGGTCCAGTTGGAAATATACCGGTGGCTGATAGCTACTGAACAATGTTATCTCTAAAAACCCCTGTCAAGGTGGACCTCCGTGGGTCGCCGTTCACGCGACAGTCGCGCGCGACTAATAAGTCCTTTGTGTCAGTTCCCCGCCGACGCACGACTGCCCGTTTCGAACCCTTTACCCGGCACCTATTGACCTTATAATATTAATTATGTACATGTGATCCCTATTAAATAAACTAGAAAAAATAATGTAAATAAACTTACCTTAACTTAGATCTAATAAAATTACGACTTAGATTATAATGAACAAAAAGTTTTTTGAAAATCTCTTTATATTTTACTAACTTATTCTAGAAAGTTTTTACGAAAAAAGACAAAAAAACACGTTTGTCTCACTCCCACGCTCAAATGGCAAATCTGTTCCTCGACTTGGCCTACGATTTAGCTCAAACCACATCAAGAATGGTCTAGTTAAGATGCTTGTTCCAAGCTCAATATATTTTGGACAATTTTCGCCTAATTATAATTTTTGTATTAAAATGACAGACAGTTTATATAAGTTTTTTGTAAAGAGCTAGTCAATAGTACGACTTTATTTCGTTTTGTAGAGTGTTCGAAACTTCGACCGAGGCGGCGCAGATAAATTGGGAACTAGAGTTTTCATATAGAAAACAAAATATAATGTTACTAGAGAGTGTTGTGATACCTGACACCTCGCGCGTCGCGTCGGACGAACTTCCGGACACATTTTAAAGGTGAATTTTCGTTCATCGTAGCTCAGGCGACAACGTGCGCGTCATATACGCGTGAGATGTCGAATGTATGGCGCCGCATCCGAGCGCCGAACATTCGTACAGTCGCGCGCGTCAGTCGCGTGAGCCGCCATCCACGAACGTTCACCTTTAGGGCATATTAGCTCTCGACATTTTAGATATTAAAAAAGAATTAATTATCAACTTCTTATAGTTAAAATGTCGAGCCTCGGCGTTTCTTGCCTCGACATTTGATAGATCCACTGAACACCACTACTGTAAGGCACAATTTTTTCACTATTGTATTTATTGAATTTAAGGAATTGTAAAAATTTTGATACGATATTTAGCTACTCTGTGTATTTTGTAAATTAACTTTTTTAGTATAAGTAAATAAGGTTCAGTTTGGTTCGTCGCCTTTTACGATTTTCTTATTTCTTAAATTAGGATAAATTTATTTAAGAGTTAGGGTGAAACTTGGACGTCTTCGAAAAACTGGAAATAAAGGCTCTTCCACACAGGATGGCCGGGGGTCCATTTTTGAATCTCGTTCGGTGACAAAATGGCGGATTCCCTCCGATTTCTTATCGGAATAGGTCGTTTTGGTGAAAATTGTTACCCAATGAGATTCGAAAATCGATGTCCACCGCACAATGGCCGAATCTGCTATACTAAAGAAGAAGTACATTTGTGTAGAAGAGCCTTTACATATATGGGCGGAGGTACTCGATTCGGCCAATAGTAAAATATCTATGAAATATTATTTGAATATGTTAAAGAGATATTTCGCAAATAAACTAACGCCCGCCATCGCGGACGTGGTTCGTGTCTTGTATTGGCCTGTTTGACTCCGACTGCCTCTTTCAGCAACATGCTGTTAATTCATCAATAGATATATACTAAAAAATAAAAAAATATAAACTTAATATGTCAATTTGTACATGGCAATGAAATAATATATCGGGTGGGGTCACACTGCGAGCGAGTTTCTCCGCTCCTTCTCACCTGCCTTCCTAATAACTTCCAAATGAATTAAGTCAATCACGATCTTCAAACCAATGTAAACTCTAACCGGATTGCATTAGGCCTATAGTAGCATATCTATTGGTGAAAGATGTATAAAACGTATTTTGTTCGATGTTCTCGTTTGTAGCCTGTGACCATATCTCCATGTAAATACTCCGTATGTACAGCGCACTGCAATACTCTATATATGAAGGAATCCGGTTTTATATGAAAATATGTAACTTTTGCACACTGTTCGTCCGCAAGGAAAAAATCGACTGTTTATCGCGACGAAAAGTATGTTTTATGTCCTTGGTTGAAACGATCTCCAAACCAAATTTTATCAAAACCAGTTCAGCCGCTTAACCTTGAAAAGGAAACAAACAGACAGTTGCTTTAATTTTTACAGTACATATTAGTAGAATACAAAAATAGACCAAGAAACTCCGGCGAAATTAACTTTACAATTTTCATAATTTTTTTTTCACATTACTACTCACACCCTCCAATACAGAAGGCAAAAGCTTAATAAAGTTTACAATAATGAATTCTATCTCAAATTGAATACACCATATTTAAAAAATAAATACTACATTCATATGTTACAATGCAATAGACGTACTTACAACTATTGATATGTTGTACCTCCTCGCCTCATTTGAGTGTTGCCGCGCGCTGTATGCATATTATTTAGTATTAATAAGTGACGAACACTCGTGAGGACATACACCATTATAAGGAATTGCATTACAATTGATAATTTGTACAAGTACAAATAATAATATATTTGAGGGGGTCACGCTGCGAGCGAGTATCTCCGCCCGCTCGCAGTGTCGCCGCACCTTTTCACCTACCTTCCCACTAAATTTCAAACGAATTAAATGCGCTACGGTCTTCAAACGAATCTAAATCGTACTTGGCTGGTATTAGGCCTATAATAGCATGAGTTTAACGCGTTAGTTACGTTTCGGTACTGATTTTGAATTAGATATTGTATTTAAGGAACTTTAGACTGATTTCATTGATTTTATATTATTGTGAGAATTGTAATTTGGGAAAGCTTGAACAGAAATTGCAAATGAGTTCACGTGGGCCCCGAGAGGGCCCTCGTGAATGTTCATCGACTCTACCACTGGATTCGTGATATATCCAATCGAGAAGATCCGGCAAGAAACTTGATATTCGTCAAGTTGATTATACAGGGGGCTGATTTTTAATCTCACCGGGTGACAAAATGGGCGTTTGTCACCGATTTGTCAAAGAAAATCAACCATTTTGTCACCCGGCGAGATCCGAAAAATCACTTGTACCGAATTTTAAATAATCCTTTAATAAATTATGATTTATAACGATGAACTTACAGTTAAATGTCTTATCACGAAGCTAGCATCAAGAACGTGTTAACTCACGTTCAACATGTGGAGGCGATAATACATTCTTGTCGCAAATTAGAGATAAACAGTTCAGTGAGCAGGAAGATATTGACGCTGTTTTCAATATCCACTCGTACTGTGACCTCTGTCGCGCGTCTAATGAATGCTAATGAACAAAGTTACGAACTCATTTGCAATGTCTGATAGCCGCTGTCTTGCCGAGTTTGCAACACGCAGTACACACTGACGTGCGTGACGTGGGCGGGAGCGACCACTCGACGGGAAAATGTGCGCGGGAATTATGCAGAAAACAAAACAAACATACTCTTACCATTTATTGCCGTTGCCAAAATAAAAAATAAAACTAGATTTCATATGTGGTTTAATGACATGACAGATAACTTTTTTTGAGTGGGTAAGGCATGCTTGCCTCTTGGGTAAATTTTAACATAATGCCAACGGTGACGTCATCGCTCGCCGGTCAATCATATTTATTCAAAAATATTGGAAATTAAATAACTTTTTTGAAATGACAGCGAAGACAAAATAAAACAGTTGTTGTAAATAGAAATGTGATCGACAAGCATGATTGTTGGTGGTTGGAATGATGAATGAGAATCCAATTTCAGACAACCCTGTTAAACTTTATTTAATCAAACGGTTTCGGAATACCAAATTGAGACAGATTTTTACATTATTTTTGGATGATTACAATAATTATGTTATCGGAACACCGAGAGCGTAAAATTAACTCATAAACAATCTATGCACATTTATCTCGGACATTCATTAGTAGAATTGCAGAAGGTTTGTGTACCTAAAATAATTCGAAATTCGAAATTCGATTTGAGTTCTAGAATTTCGCTTTCACATTTTATACAAGTGTATCGAAAATTAACAGGAACGGGCGCCATTTTGAATTTATTTCGTCTGTTATTGCGAATCGGTCCACGGCCAAGACGACAGCGGCTATAAAAGCTATGAAGGCGGTTATATTCCCACCAATGAGAGACTGGATTGTATTTATTTAAATTTTCTACTGAAAGTATTATAATTATGATAATTTTGTACACAGTGTGCGTATACGTTGAACAGTAGGTAATTTTTTTTATGGAATTTAAACGCGCTCTTTCTTACCATTGATTAACTATTGGATTTTAAATAGCCACAAGCAATTTTGTAATTGTTAAATTTGACAGGTGTTTAAACTGTTAAATTAAACTTCAGATCTAGTCCACGCGGTAAACAAAGAAATTAAATTTGGCGTCCGCTCCATAGTATTTGCTGTCGCACTCACATCGATACAATATGAGTGAGACAGCAAAAGAATGCCATTTTTATTTTTGATTGTTTATTGGTGCGAGCGTGAGTAATTTAGCGACTGAAACCTGTGTTTGGAACCTAAACTCTATGTATTATATTTTAATGTTCAAATTCCATAACTAGAAATGTATGTAAATGTATCTAAACACGGCTCTGATGTACAGCACCCGGTGGCGCTGGCGGCGCGATGGACGCATTTGTACAATTCCATACGATATACTTGTACTATTTATTGAACTGGACGTTTTATTTGGACACCTCTACCTACACCTTTAAAGGTACTGACAGGCCGGGCCGGAGATAACCCATACCGACTATTCCAGGTATTAGCAATTTAAAATAAACGAGTACCTATCTAGGTAGAATTATTTCAGTTAAGTTACTTTTTCTGTGATGAAAAAAATGCAAATTTTCTTTCAATTAGTATGTATGCATGCCACTGAAACTGCATTACATACAAGTGAAATGCAAAAAAGGAATAGCATAACTAAAGGTACTACAATGGGCAGACAAAAAAGAAAAGTCTAAGACGAAAAATAAAAATAAAATCAGTGACATACATAGCAAATACATGCAGTCGGACATACAACCTTATGCTTTTACCTTGCAACCTCTCCTACTCTTGCAACCTTAATATATAATAATACTAGCTGCGCCCCACGGCTTGACCCGCGTTAAGTATTATCCCGTAAGAACTATTCATTTTACGGAATAAAAATTATCCTTTACATACTTTAATCCAGGTAACAAACTCTGTGTTTCCAATTTCATCTTAAATCCGTTCAAAAGTTTTTGCGTGAAAGAGTAACAATCATACATCCATACATCCATACTCACAAACTTTGACATTTATAATACTAGCTGTGCCCCGCGGTTTCACCCGCGTAGTTCCTGTTCCCGCAGGAATATGGGGATAAAATATAGCCTATGTTACTCGCTGTCAATGTAGCTTTCCATTAGAGAAAATTAAGCCGAAACTTTACATATTCCTATACATACTTTCATCCCCTATATTTATTTTACCCCTCAAGGGTAAAGTTTTACAAACTTTGAATTACAAATTTATTTATATCTAATCAAAAGCCTAAAAAATAAATTTCAAGCTTCTAGCTTCAAAAATGACGATACTTCCATACAAACTTTCATCCCCTATTTCAAACCCTTACAATGCATTTTTTGCAATAAAAAGTAGCCTATGTCCTTCCCTAGGCTCTAGACTATTTCTGTACCAAATTTCATTTCAATCGGTTCAGTAGTTCAGGCGTGAAAGAGCAACAGACAGACAGAGTTACTTTCGCATTTATAATATAAGTAAGGAAAAGTAAGGATAAGGAAGATTTAAAAAAAAAGAATAAAGATAGGCTGGAACCTTTATCGCTTCTTCTTACAGAGATTGTCTGGAAGCTCCCATCAATATAGTCCCATAGCCCAAAATAAAATCCATATTAGACCATCCCGCACGATCGTGGCGCGACGCACTCGCGGGGCGATCAAGCGGGGAATCCAAATAAATCAGTGTGGATATTAGCTTGTATCGGATAAGATTGGCATGCTTGGCTGCGCGTGTCGTAGGTGGCGGCCGCTGGACGTGGCGGGCGCGGGCGGTGCGGTGCGCGGTGGCGACGCGTGGTCAGCGGCGTGACGTCGCGCGTCGGCGGCGCACGGTGGATCGAAAATCGGCTTTCATAGACTTAGGGATTTCAATTTGCAAGTGCTGGATTTTTTGGCGGATATCGCTTCTATTACTTATTACTAGGTACAAAAATGAGACCCCAGTTAATTTTGCCCAAAAACGGAGGAGTTATAATTTTTTTACGAAAAATTTGTATGAAGATAGTATGAAAAATCTAATTATCTCTAAAACGGCAAGGAAAACCGTAATATCCTTTCAGGTGGTTATAGTACTAATTATTTATGATCTTTTGGCATATTCCACATAAAGATCATCGATGCCGTTTTTTTTTTAAAAATCGTCGAAATATTTTTATTTATTTTTACATAATGAAACAGTTACCGTTCCTTTTTGTGTCTAATTAAAGAACATTGACATGAAGAATGGTCCAAATATTAAGAATATAATTATATAAATCCATAAAATAAAAATATTTATAACATATTTTTATTGATAATATAAGTAAATACAGGTTACAAAAGTATTATTTAAGTACTATAAATAAAATTCTATAATATATTTAAAACAATAATTTATGGAATTACTAACTAAATGTATTGGAACAATAAACTAAAATATATGATAAAAAACCGACCCAGTGCGAGTCGGGCTCGCGCACGAAGGAGTCCGTACCATTCATTATCTATAAAAACGGCAAAAAAATCATGTCTGTTGTATGGGAGCCCCCCATAAATATTTGTTTTGTTTTTATTTAATTATTTACTTTAAAGTGAATATAATTATAACTAAACATTAGGATTAACATTAACATTATTCCCGCCGCGGCGGGAGCACGGCGCGAGTGTAGGGCGGGCGGCAGCGGCGCAGTGCGGCGAGCGACGCCCCGCCACGCCGGCAGGAGGGCAACTCACGCGGATTACAAAGAGCTGGGACAAATGTCATATCAGAAACGAGGAGTCGGAACTAATCTATAAGATTTAATAATAATAATAACTTTTCATTTCGAATATTAACACGTTGACTACTGAACCGGTTTTTACATTTGGGCACCGTGTGTGTTTTCCAGCAATGGCGTGTCGTCTGTGTGAGCCGCACTGTAGTAGCGCCGCCTTAAAGCTATAACAAACAATGTTTGTATTTTCAGCAGTAAACGTGTTAAAGAAACATTACAATGACAACTGAAATAGAAGTAAAAGATAAGATTATAATGCAATCAATCAATAATCCGAGAGGACAGATATCAATAATAAATTTTTCATAGTTTTCATTCGAGCACAAGTTTATAATAATATGTGTCTACTTACAATAAATAATAAACGTAGAAGATTAAAACTCATTTGAAATATAGCACAACGAACAATGTCTAAAGCTATATCGCCTGACATAGCTTAGTGAGCGTCTGTCCCGAGTTCCCCCACTGCGCTGATGTCCTGTACTGTGGTTGTTGTGTAGTGGGCGGGCGCCGCCGGCCCTTATATAGCAGGAGCACGGGAGCCGCGGCACAGTGCAGCCGCACCAGCCGCCAGGTGAGTCTCCCATAACATTATAGATTTCTTGAATAAAATCTCATGGCTCAAAAAAAGTTGGAAGCTACGAAAATTTAACTGTTTTTTGTGCGGAGGCAATGTTTGAAAAATTAACTTTTGTTGTCCCAAACAACTAATTATCAGTTACTGGGTGTTATATTTAGAAATTTCCTTTTCATTTCTGAATCTTAAGCCTACAGTAACAACCACACCGCTGAATATTTTTGGAAATGTGTTAAGAATACATCTAGATAAAGAGTAATAGTTTCCAGATATGTACCTACATGCGCGAAACTAACTGCCTATATACCCTGGACCTGTTCGCGTTTATCCATCTGTTTAATTATTTCCCCGCGGGGATTTTATACTTAATATTAGTTTTTAGACCGCCCATTGTGACATTAATTGTTAAACTTCATTTGTTTTAGTTTTTAACGTTTCTTTGTTCTGTGGTGTTTCAATTAAGAGATTATCTATCTATCTACCTAGGCGGTGATAGCCTAGTTGGAGAACGTTCGCCTTCTAATGAGAGGGTCGTGAGTTCGAATCACAGTGCAGGCACGTATCAATGTGTCTCTGTAAAACATATGCACGTAATTATCCGTTGCTTTTCGGTGAAGGAAAACGTCGTGAGGAAACTCACATACCTACCCGATAATGATTTCGGAGGTAAATGTGTTTCCACCAATCCGGACCGGGCCCCCGTCCTGGATTAGGCCTAATCCTTCTCACGAAAGTGAGGGCCCGTGTTCAGCAGTGACCCGATATGGGTTGATGATGATTAGATTAACACTTTGACTGCTGAGCCGATTTTCTTGTCTAGCCACGGTAACGGATCTGCACACACCGTTGTATTTTCCCGTACCGCTAACACAACAGCTGTGTTTCCCGTTCTCGCGGCAAGATATTAAAAACACAACATTTGTGTTTTCAGCAGTTAAAACATAACTAGGTGACACCTAACCGTAAATTGTTCCTTCAGTTGGTGGTAGCTCCACACGTAGCGCGCGCGTTGATGTCTTTTGTATGGTAGGGCGGTCGCACACGATTTAGTTTTATTGAAATTACTAGCGATGCCCCGCTGCTTCACCCGCGTTGAGTAATATCCCATGGGAACTGTACATTTTTACGGGATAAAAAGTATCCAATGTGGCATTCCAGGATCTAAAGTAGGTACTTATATGTTCTCGTATACCAGATTGCATGAAAATCCGTCCAGCCGATGTGCCGAGTAAAGGGAAGCAACACACACACGACACAAACTTTCGCATGTATTAATAGTGGGAAATCGGATAGTAGAGAGAAATGGATTCATGAAAAAGTCACCCAGGAATTGTTCACATCGCTGTAAGTTCAAGGCCGGATTTAGCCTTTGAGTCAGGGGTGGGTCGTCATCCAGTTGAAATCTAGATTGGGGGCGAGCGGGGTGGGGGTAGAAGTAAAAAAAGGGTGTGCGTACACGCGTAAAAAGTGAAACTATTCCTTCTTATTTGTCTCTCATTCCGACCTGTCATTGTCCTATGTCGAGGCCTTGTCGAGGCATCATGAAAGTAGAAAAAACTTTCATGAAATACTCATTTGATTATGGTTAAAGTCTGTGCTCAAACTGAGAACAGAACAGATGTCAATTCAAAAGCCTATATATACTCTATGATGACCTCTTACTCCCAAACTCTTTGTCTTATTTCAGACTTCTTTCGATAAACTTTCATGTCATTAACTCTCGCGCGAGCGTAACAGAAAACGACGATTGCTATAAAATGTCTCCCATACGTCGATGATAAAAAAGTTTTAATTTGAAGTAGCATTCTAATCCGTAGCATTTTAACTCGTTTTTAGTGTAGCTGTTATCCTATACCATGTACAAGTACAAACTTTACATGAATAAATAAATTCATATAACGGTGACTATAACATAATTTTAAACGTCATTGTAAAAGTTAGCAATAATTAAAAAGCACGAGCACAAAAATTATCATGACTTCCATGGCCCCCTTCCCGCCCCGCCCTGGATCCGGCCTTGTGAGACCCAGTTTCAGGAGTACCTAGGGAGGAGTCGTAGGTGCACTACTACCTATCTAGGTGCTTCTGGAACTAGTAATGTTCAAGGAACAAGGCCACGTGGAGTCCCGCCGCGCCACCGCGCCGCGCCACCGCGCCGCGCCACCGCGCCGCGCCACCGCGCCGCGCCACCGCGCCGCCGCCGCCGCCGCCTCTCAAGGGCCGCCCCATCCAAAACGACCTCTCTTTAATAGTCTCTCATAAAATAGTCAATTGAATCTTTAAAAAGATTCGTTTAAAGGTAAAAGAGTGAGTTAAATTGATTGTTATAGCAATCGATGAATCTAAATGTTTTTATACAGATTGGCGTCTTAGTTCTGATTCTGTTCCGCGTCTTCGTCCACGGAGCTATTTTTCTTTACATCGATATTGGTAACTCCGGACCGGGACCCCGCGGTGGATAATTTCTTAACGCTCCTCACGAAAGTGAGGGAGACCCGTGCTCACCTGTGGGCCGTTATGATGATGATGATTAGAAACAGTTTCCCCCGAAAGCCCAGTGCCCTACACCGAGGTGCCACCACCGACAAACACTTTACTTAATAGATTGGTTTCTACTTTTTGGATTTACACGCTAGGTATATTATCTTTGACGCTCCATTATCTCTAGCCGTCCAAAGGTTAACTGGATGAGATCGCTTTTAGCGATCGCTAAATCATAAACCATTGTGTCATTTAAATACTTGCAAACTTTTGTAAAAGTGTTTTTTTTTTCTAAACTGAAAAATTGCGCACTGCTATATTGTACTGCGCAGTACTCAGTGACGTTCGATCACTTTATATCTGAGTCCCTTAGACCATTTATATTTTTAATGTTATGTCTTCAATGTAAAGACTTTTTGTCCTTTAATATTTTACCACATTGAGAGTGATTGTAGTAAAGCGCAGGCAATAAATATAACTATTCATAATTATTATGCAAATAATTCTTTTATGAAACCTCCGTAAAAATATAAGCAGTGAACGTAAAAGATCGGGGTTTGTTCCGAAACTCCTCAGTTATTGTTTTATTTTTTTATTATATATATTTTTTTTTTATTTGACTGATTGACGAGACGAGCAATTCGTTCACCTGATGGTAAGCGCTGCGCCTGCCCATAACAGTTACAGTGCCACCCAGAGCTTTGCATTGCATAATCCTGCGCGGCACTGCACTGCGCTCGTTACCCTGAGACATCGGCTCTAAAGTCTCAAATGCCCGGTAATTTCGCTGGAAATAGTGCCCTTCAAACTGGAAGTAATATTTGCACACTACTGCTTGGCGGATGATTATCTGGCAAAGAATCATCATCAGAAGCGTGTGGATGAATTTCGTTATTCGTAAACGTGTCACATGCGGATTCCGTACTTATACTCGTATGTTGGCCGCGTTCGATAATTGACGTGTGCGTGCGTGTGCGTGCGTGTGGGTCCCAGCGAGGAAGCGGAGACTGCGTGTGTCTTTGAGCAATCAGCACTCTTTGTTTCGCCAAGTTCGTCTGACGATGAGATGAGTCGGTGCGATCCGATATTGGTTATTTTTCCCTCTCACAAGTAATTGTCGTGTCGCGCGGTCGGCTTTGTTTACCCCCGGGCCAATTACCGGCGCTCGCTTCCGGCGAGAAAACAGGCGAACGCCGCCGCGCCGCGCTGGAAAACCTTATTCTCTAAGAAAGATTTCTCTTTAACTTTGTTATCAGACGTCTTGTTGTATCAAAAAAGCGTGAACGTCTGTACCAGCTTTATCTCATACTACTCGTAGCTGTACACGGCATGCCTTGCAAAGCCATATTAAGTTTTAAAAAAAAGATTGCTGCTCCGATCGCTATACTCAATTACTCTCACATCGATTTTTATATAGACAGCTTTTTATTATTTAACTGAGCAAGTCGTTCACCTGATGGTAAGCGCTACGCCTGCCCATAACAGTAACAGTGGCACCTAGAATTTTGCATTATATATAGAAGATATGTTAGATATATTATTGCAGTGATCGATTAGTTTCTAAAGAAAACAATCGTGTGATCGCCCGCCCCCGCCGAGCTCGAGCCCGAGCCTGAGGCGGTGCGCGGTGCGCGGTGCGCGGTGCCGAGCCTTGCAAAGCGCATCACGTGGCTCTGTATGAGCTTCGATTGAATCTCCGAAGTAAATATCGCAATAGAATAATCAAAATATTTGTTTCAAACTTCAGCATTACCTTTCTCGGCATTGCTTATTTACATAATTGATTACTAGCCCGTTTAATGCTAATTTTACGTTATTTTCACGAAGTGTTCGACTGTGTCGGTACTTAGTGAATGTTTTTTCAGGACCGGAGTATTCAAAACAAAAAGTTCAAACACACAGTTTATTATTGGCAAGTTGGAGATGCGAGGGTTGTTGTTTTATTCGGGAGTTGTTTGTGATACGTGACCCGCCCTCCGGCAGCCGAGGGCAGGGGTGGCGGGGAGTCTCTTGGACCGTTAGCTTCGACATTTTTTGCGAGGCTCATATTTTTAAGTTGATACTACCGGTACAATTAATTAATAACGAATTAATAAACGTCTGCCATGAGACGCTTGTCTAATATAACATCGATATAAAAACAGCAAAATAAAAAAAAAACAAGTTGTTTGTTTTTAAAACTTCTAAATAACATCTATTCCAAATACAGTAAATCTTCCAACGCGTCAAATAGTTTTTTCTTCTTCAGTAAAACAGAAGATGTTTCCTTATCTACTTTTGAGGCTGACCGTACTAGTGGGTCACATTAAGTATTGCTGGACACCAGCCTCTCCCAGAGCAGGATACTATCATCTCTATAGCTCATTACCAACGTTGGCATATTTTCCGGCGACTTACGCACGATTGCCCAAAAAAATATGTGTGTTACACATAATTGAATTCATCCCTCCCGAGGGATAACACAATAATGTAACAGCGCTGGCCAATTTCAATAACTGAATCAGTGTGACCGACACCTCGCACCCAATTTGTGGAATTTGCGTAAAGGTTATCGTCATTCATTGCCTGCGTGATGTGCCGCGTGCAGCGCGGGACACCCGTGCCTAATAAATTAGCCGCGCATTTATAAATTCATTTTAGTTTATCATTAACAACCCTTCACGGCGTTAGGTGTTGATGGTTACATAGCCTCATCACTTTGATAATATATGTTTAAACATGATCTATATGAGACCAGAAGTTACGACAAATCATATAAATATTTGTAGAGGTAGATATTTCGAAATGTTGGATAAATTCAATGATAAAAGTTTGCGAGACAGATTGACTTCATGTACTGTACATATTTATGTCAACAGAACAGTTATCGGCCCTCGCATGTGTGTGTGCGCGACATTCCCACAGGGCGATCAGTGGGGCGACGCCACGAGCCGCGCCACGCCACGACACGCCGCGCCGTGCCGCGCCACGCCACGCCGCCGCCGCGCCATGCCACGCCACGCCGCAGCGCTGCGCTGCTGCGCGCTGGCGCTCCTGTGCGCCGCGGTGGCGCACGGGGAGCTGCAGAAACGAGCCGAGAGTGAGTCCAACATAGGTAGCGGCTTTGCAGCAATATATACTTAGGTGTTGTGTTGCATGCGTCGCGCGACGGTTGCATGCGGTCGCGGGGCACAGAACTGGCGCCTTGTGCTAACATCCCCAGCTTGCAATCTGTTTCTTGCAAATAAATCATAGCATATCATTTTGTACAAATGAAACGAAAAGGCTCGAATCGATTGTTGGAAAAGCATACGACTTTTCGCAATTTTAAATCAACCATTGTGAATATGTGTCATTTAATGCATTTTTTAAAGGAATGTACTGTGTGTGTTTGTGTGTGTACAAGGTTTATCCTTTCCAGTATCCCCGGTGCCGTTCGTGATGGGATCGAGGTACGGCAGGTCGCCGGAGCGAGTCATGACGCCGAGGAACGACAGGTGGCTAACCTTCATTTTACGATTAATATACACAAATTTTTTTCAAACGTAATTTAACATCATATAAGTATTAAGAGAACAAACAAAAAATTAATAATCAAAACCTAAAACCCACAACTGAATATTAAAGCCTACCCCAGTGTAACAAGCCGCTACCAGTAGACAATGTTCCGAAAATGATAAATTCTTATAAAAGTTAACAATTTGCTATTGCTAGCTGTGGAATCTTTCATCAAAATACAATGTTTTAGATAAAGCTTTCGACACAGTCAAACATAATATAATTTAAATTATAAAAAAATAAAATTAACACAATTTTTTTTCTCTCTATTTTCACTAATTTAAGGCATATAGGGACGGAAAATGGGTGTTCTTCGATGCTGGGCCTCAACACCCATAATGCATGTCCAATAAAGTTTTAAAATTGGAGAGCGCCGCGCCAGGCTATTCAGATTTTGAAGTATTTGTTTCCAATGTGTGTATTTATTTGTCGTAGATTCTTTATGGGTAGTCGGTACGGCAAGCGATCCGAGCTGCCCATGGAGGAGGCCGCGGCCGAGTGGCGCGCGGCGCCGGCGCCGGCGCCCTGCGGCCCCGGGGCGCCCGGGGCGCCGTGCGGGCGCCGCCTTCTGTGCGAGTACAGCAGCACGGGCGTGCTGGCGCTCTTTAAGTGCGTGCGCGCTCACAAGCACTTGCAGTTTTCTAGGTAAAGAATCTTTATGACATGTTTGTATGTATTTTTGGTTATTGGTGCGTTACCTCAGTGAATAATGATAAATTCATTTGAATTGGAAAGCCTCAGTGACGTGCGTGCGGGGCGCACAGCATCCGTGCAAAATGCCTTTCCACAGCCTAGAGCGCTTGCCTGGAACCACATCGCGCAGTGTCGCTTTACTCATGAGTGGATAGATGTTAATATATATTTGTGTTTTGTATTACAATATATTTGATGAGCGCTTGTACTACTGTTCCTGTTTGCTCTGTGCAGGAGAAGCGCTGACGACCCCGGCCCCGGCGAGGAGTGAACTCTCTCCGGCCTGCCCACTCTGCCCACTCTGCCCACTCTGTCTACTCCGCTGTGATCGTCTAGTTGCACGCATCGCTCACCCTCCGGGCACTCTTAGAAAACTTACAATAATGCTATAATCATCGTCATTTTATTCTTATTCAGTAATTATTCAGAACAGAAAAGGTGTCAAATTCAAAACGAGCTAGGCTGGGAGCTCGTCGCCAAACTAAAATGTTATAATATGGGTGTCTAAACCTATACAATCTTGTTCCGGTTATCACGTTTATATCAGAGGTCTTGTTTATGTTTTATCTGAACAATTTCAAACAATTTGTGTATTTATAAGTATTGCTTTGTTGGCTTATTTGTATGATTTATTCAACTACGTGTCAATGTTTCGTACATTTTAGTCCGTAAGTAATATTAATGAACGTAGTAAGGAAGTGTTACTGTTGACTATTAAATTATGTAACTCAATGAATTATTAAATTGAACTGAATTCGGATTATTGCTTTTTCTTTGATTCTTCTCCAATATCGGCATACCCAAGCGGCAAGCCACACTAAAGAGGTGCGGAGCGCTACATGACAGCACTCGATGCCTTTTTATACAAAATGTATGAAAGTGACAGCGCCGCGCTGCCTTGATCTGTCTTACGCCTAATACCTGCAGTGTGGACCGCAGTGTTACCTGGCACACAGAGTTAATACCTGATAGTTAGTTGTTTTTTACCCGATGGGAAGCGGCGACGTGGCCGAAGGTGAAGCACGCCTGCCTAGAAGATACCTATTCACTCTTGACTTGAACACCCTGGGGTTGTTCTCGCAAGGAAACGCAGAAGAGAGCAAAGCATCAGAGCTTCTAGATCAGCTAGGTTGATACGAGGACCTCGCTGCGCGCCAGCTTGCCGTAGGTTAGCCACTGCTGGATGGTGGACGAACCAGCAGCAATACGAATAAGGCATTGTTTATGATTCTCTATCCATAAGCAGTGATAGCCTGGTGGGAGAACGTCCACCTTCCAAGAAGAAAGTTGTGAGTTGAAATCCCAGTGTGGGCACGTGCCTGTTATTTGGTTTCTTATGAAATATATGAACTCACTTTTAAGGGAAGGTAAACATCGTGAGGGAACCCACATGCTAGAGAATTGTTTCGGAGTTATGTCGAGATACATCTATCTGAACCCCATGGTGGATTATGGCCTAATCCTCCTCACGAATGTGAAGTGAGACCCGAGCCACAGAATAGACAATACTACGTGGCCGATAGTGGCCGAGCTCAGCAGCGGGTGGGTATGGATTTATCATGAAGACGAAGGTTAGTACATTTGCTTATTAGGTAGAAGTAACGTCTCTATTCGTACAATATATAGGGATATACACCAGTGGCGACGCGGTGTGAATTTATTAGTAGGGTATAAAGTATGTTACTAACGACATTATCTACTTAGGTAATTATGTGTCCATCGCCTCGCTCGCTAATCGAATTTTGTCGGAGCCAGTCGGAGCAGCCAGCGGCGGCGGCGGCGGCGGCGGCGGTGGCGGCTGGTGACAATATTATTATCAAAATTGAAGTAGGTACCTCTTCTGCAAGAGTCCGCCTGGGGAAATGTCACACCGCTGCCATATATACATCCGCTAAGCAGTAGTGTGCAAGCATTACCGTGTCCTCGCCTGAAAGGCACTGTTTCCAGCGACTGGGCATATGAGACTCTAGAGCCGATGTCTCAGCTTGACGAGCGCAGTACAGGACCGCGCAAGATTACGCAATGCAAAGTTCTGAGTGGCGCTGTAACTGTTTTAAGCAAGCGTGGCACTTACCATCAAGTGAATGACTTGCTCGACTCGTTACTCAGTCAAATTAAAAATAAATAGGGTGTAGTGTACACAGTACACACGTCAGAAGTGAAACTGTTCCTTCTTACGAAGACGTCAAACATAAGCGACGCTTTTTGATAAATGTTCTAAACTATGTATATCTATGGTCCGAGAATAATAGGTTTCTTAGTGAAAAATGTGTTACTTATTCCAGTCCTACTATTATAAAGCTAAATGAATATTTCCCAGCAGCGCGAGGTTCATTGACGCAGCTCTTGTATTGAGCGAGCGGCTCAGAGAGAAGCCCTCTCTCTGCTACTGACTACAGTCAACACCGAAACTAAATGATGGTCGGACAAGCTTCAAAAACCATGACTGGTAAAAAATAAAAAAATAACATGTAAACATGTACCATAATTATTTTTCAATATAATTTGATTCCTCAAAAATGACATAACTCCCTGCTCTCTTCCTCTCTATTCAAAAGTTGATCCCAAATCCAGGATTCAGTGACAGACAGATATATAATAATTATAAGTAATGCAATCAGATGGTCGTGAGTTCAAATCCCAGTGCGGGCACGTACCTGTATGTGTTATGTGTTTCTGTAAAACATATGTATGTAATTATCACTCTCTTTTCGGTGAAGGAAAACATCGTGAGGAAACCCACATACCTACCCGAGAATTATTTCGGAGGTAGGTATGCCTAATCCTGCTCGCGAAAGTGAGGGGAGACCCGTGCCCAGCGGTGGGACGATATGGGTTGATGACGGTGATGATGAGTGCACTAAATACCGGTCGTGGTTTTGGAATCATTTCTGATCATCTCTTACTTTTGATGTTGACTGTAGACATACTGTATAGGAGTTTCCCCGGACGTGTCCTAGATTTGGGAGGCGTCCGAGCGGCGTTGTAAAGTACCTCCAGGTAAATTTCGGACGCCGAGAGGTAAAGGGCTATTTAAATAAATAAAATTCGATATATTTCAATATTTTCAAAAGCGTCCGGGGAATTTTAATTATTTATTATTAGTCGCGATTTTTAAATATTTGTCCGCTATCGGCAATGAAGGCGACGGCAGCCGTGTTGCGCCCCCGCCCGCCGCCGCTGCCCCGGCTTTCTTGGAAATCCGGACAGTGGACCTAATTAATTAGTTGCAGGCAACGTTGACATAAATGGCTTAAATATGCAATTAGAAATTGTAAGGTTTCAGGTGGAAGCGGGTAACTAAGTATCTACTGAACAGGTAAGTAGGTAGGTGCCTATGTTCTTTAATGAGGTCTTTCGGGCATTGACGAGAAAATTTATAAATAGATAGATAGATAAACTCTTTATTGAAACACCACAGAACAAAGAAAACTTAAAACTAGAACAAAACAAATTTTACAATTAGTGTTACACTGGGCTGTCTTATCGCTCAGAGCGATCTCTTCCTGACAACCATGCACGGAGAGGAGTAAATAGGACATCGGACGGTGGCTTTCCATAGGTATATAAGGTAGGTAGGTAGGATAGGTACAAAATGAATAGGTATTTATAAGATTTAAAATAGCAACTGTAAAAGTATTACTAAATAGATAAAGCAGTATTGGGCTGTAACCTTTTTTCAAAGATGGCAACCCTGGAAATCTAGTAGGTAAAGCTAGTTTTCTAAAATGGCGGGAAATCTCGTAATATTTTTGTGATGTGCAAAAAAATATTGTGTTCAAGTTCTTATTTTCATGTGGATTGTTTCATTGGTCTGCAAAGGCTAACATCGTACCTATTTATACCATCATAAATACATGATAATTTTACAATACAAATAAAATAACATGAAGTAGCTTACCCATATAGGTAAGTACATAATTATACTTATTATCAGCATAATGTCAATTTATCATTGATACTTTATACCTAAGCATAGCCCACTGTGTACCTACGGTAGGTGTTTACCTTACCTTGCTAATTTTAGCGCTAGTAAAGTATAATATCCTATTTATTTAGTCTCGAAGTGATCGCTATATTTACACGTTCTTGAGCCGTAGCTATAACATTGACCGTGTTATTTGCACTAGATATAATAACAGTTGTGTATTGAGCTGCGTCGCCCAATATTAGTTGTCCGCCGCCGCCGGCGGAGCAGGCCCGGCTCGGCGCGGCTCGGCCCGGCGCGGCTCGGCGACAGGCGACCGGGCGCACGGACGACGCCGCGCGCTCGCGCCCGCCAGGCGGCTGAGAGCTCCACAAACAGCAGCGCAGCGAACAATACCTGAATGGATCTGTGTTACACCGTGTAGCGCCGTGTAGCGCCATCCATGGTGCCGATTAGCAAACAAATCGAACGTGAACATATACCTACTAACCTAACCTAGTGTACCTGTGGAAATGCCACACAATCAGCTAAAATAAATATATTTCTGGATGTTTGTGGGAGCACGGTCCTCTTAGTTCCTGATTCCCTAGATACAGGGAGTCCTAGTTAGTAAGTGTTCGGGCTCTTTGAAAGAAGGGTGTAAAGAGTCGTAGAGAGTAGGCAACGCATCAACGAGGCCTCGTGATATGCGCGAGGCGCGGGCACGGGCTCGGGCACGGATACAGTTCGTTAGAAAAAAATATTATTGAATAACAGTACTTAGTAATGTTCCCGGTCGTTCGCGCGCGGCGCGGTGCGGTGTGACGGGCGGCCGCCGGGGCGCGCGGTGCTTCGCGTAAAACAATCAACAATAATAGATAGCCTCGAGACAAAATCAACTATTTATGGAGACATCAAACAGCGCCGTTACAGGGGGCCTAGTTTTTGAACGAAACACAAATAAAAACTGAAAGGTTACTGTTGGTGATGGAGCTAACAGTTTTGTTTTTAATTTGACTGAGTGACGAGTCGAGCAAGTGGTATCTCCCCCTCTTGGACTCCCCGGCAAGGAATATAGTACTCTGTACCGCTCCCCGGTATCCCTACATATCTACGTCATATGTACGCATACAGTACGAGCCCACCTATGGTAGGCATTCAATAAACACAACCTGTCACTAACGTTTATAATAATATAATATTAGCATACACATGGCTCATCATTCTAGCTTGAATATTAGAGGTGGATTATCCCGGAAATCTCCCTAGGCCGCGCCGCGCCGCCCCGTCCCCCCCGTCCCCCTCGAGGGGATTTGCAACTACTTCATGAAATTGAGATAGGCAAGTAGGTACGGGACGTATGGCTGACCTACGTAAATGTTAAACCAATAACATTATTGTTGAAAGCTCGGCGGGTTGTGCGTGTGGGGGTTCTCGTGAACAGCCAATATGAATACAAACCGGCGCAACAATAACACGCTTCCACGTTTGTGCGGAGTTGTTGGAGCGGACGCGGAGGCGCGCCAACTGTGCCGTGCCTAATCTGATATGTTCAAAAACCCAATTCGCAGGTAATTCGACTCGAGCCGCCCACGCGCGTTACTTGGCGAACGTTCTGGATTCCGGGAAGGCTCCGAGCTAATTCCACAAAGGCCCCGCGATCCATCACGGACATGTATTCTACTATATAATATTAAAGAAACGAGGACGTGCGACGGCGGCGCGGCGCGGCGCCGGCCGGCTGGCGGCGGCGGCGGCGTCGCGGTGGCACGGTGCCGCGGTGGCGCGGTGGCGCGGCCTAGCGTTCACTTGACGAATTTAAGTATAACATAGAACCAGGCTAGGCTTGACATGACACGATCCCAGTGCAGGCACGTAGGTATACCAATGTGTTTCTGCCAAACATATGTAGGTACCTACGTAATTATCACTCGCTTTTCGGTGAAGGAAAATATCGTGAGGAAACCCAGGTAGGTATGTTATCCACCAATCTGGGCCATGTCCCCGTAGTGGATATGGCCTATTTCTGCTCATGACAGTAAGGGGAGACCCATGCTCAGCAGTGGGACGTTGTGGGTTGATGATGATGATGAGGGCAGGCTTGTGACGTATAATAAAATGGCACACCGCAATAGTGTACTCACTGCGCAGTACCTAGTGCCTACTCAGTGACGTTTGATAACTTTTTATGAATGAGGCGGTAGTTATGACTTCAACCTCCTTGTTAAAGTGTACCTACCTACTTTTCTAAGGACCTCCCCAACTTTGTCAGTAGAAGGAAATCAAATCATATTGCTACAAATATTTTTTTGGCATTTTTTGTCCATTTTCCGAGTATATACTGTACTAGCTGCGCCCCGCGGTTTCACCCGCGTAGTTCCAGTTTTGTCCCACGGGAACATACTATCGGAATAAAAAGTACCCTATTACTCAATCCTGATTATAAACTACTGTGTTCCAAATTTCATTCGAATCCGTTCAGTAGTTTTTGCGTGAAGGAGGAACAAACATCCATCCATCCATCCATCCATCCATCCATTCTCAAAAACATTCGCATTTATAATGTTAGTAGGATATATAGTTCTGTCAATAGAACTGTCGGGTAGTTACGATTCTAACATTAAACGAGGTAGTAGGAGTCACACTACAATGAGATGCGACTGTGTGGGTGACGGAGAGTATAAGAAAGCGTCTCGTACTGTGGTTGAGTGAACCCACTGTGAGTCCCCACCCCGCTGCGTGCGTGACGCGCGCGGTAATTGTCCCGACGCGCCATACATCACGGTGACGGATGCGTTGCCGGCCGGTGGCGGCGGCGGCGGCGGCGCCGCACCTGTCGCCGCGGCTCCGTCGGAATGGAGTCGAGGCGAGGGTGAGGTCATCTCATTCGGTCCATGCGAGCGAACTGTAGTGGGAGGCCTCTTCTACAAGAGACCGCCTGGGGAACTACCGCACCGCCGCCAGATATTTTCCGCCAAGCAGTAGTATGCAAACATTACTACGTTCCGGTTTGAAGGGCACTGTTTCCAGCGAAATTACTGGGCATAATATGAGACTTTAGAACCGATGTCTCAGGGTGAAGAGCGCAGTGCAGTGCAGCGCAGGATTATGCAATGCTGAGTTCTGGGTGGCACTATAACTATGGGCAGGCGTAGCGCTTACCATCAGGTGAAGGACTTCCTCGTCTTGTCACTCAGTCAAATAAAAAAAGTGAGTTCGTACCTACCTAAGTGAGCCTCGTTAGCGATATTGTCGAACGACTCGTCTCCCAGCGCAGATAATAATTGAACCCAAGAAACTGTTTTATCAGCTCAACTATCGGTTCCACCAAAACCGAGACACGGAAGTAAATGTACGAGAAAAAATAACAACGTTTTTTGGGTTTAAAACACCCCGCGGCGCAATGATACCTACCTAACATATATAACACTAATGCTAATTAAGTTCAATTTAATTATATATACTTTTTGCGGCAACAACAAAAGCCTAAATAGATGTCCACTTAGAACGTAACGACTGTGGTAACGAGAAGACAGATTGCAGAATGTCAGGACCCCTCCTCTCCCTCCGCCGCCGCCGAGACGAGTACCTACATTCCAGCTTCCTTATTCTAAATCTCATTTGTGACCCTTTCACTAAGAACCGGGATATTAACAGGGATATAATGGAAACATAAACAAGTTATCTCAACGTGAACATTGTATTTGGAAACATGTCAGCGAGAACTATCTGGAAACATGTCAGCGAGAACAAACAAACATACAATGTAACAAACTCATTCCACTAAATTACAATAAGCGTATCTATACTTATAATTATAGACGAGGGGCTGCACCGCGGCCGCGGCCGCGGCTAGTCAAATCTAACTAATTACTAATCAAGGGTGGACAACAGTTGGACACACCTTCACCAACATTTAAACATAACAACAAGTATGATAACTCGATAACGATAAATCCATCCACTGAGTCAGAGCGTGGCCGAATCTTCCAAATACATAATAACTAAACTTAAAACGAAATCGGTCAAAGATAATAAAAATAATTACAAAATTATTATTTCGTTATACATGAATTATTATACTTAACATGTAAAAAAATATTAGCATGTTAAAACATTTATACTTACTTAAACAAACAATACAAGTGCATTAGAAGTCATGAAACTATTATTTACAATATTATTTGTACTCGTAATGAGAAGTTTTCAAAAGCACATCACAATTTGCTTTGCAGTACGCACAATCATTATACAGTACGTAATCACAAACCGTTTCACAAAGCGCCCGACTGTTCATTGTTTATAATTATATAGGTAACTGATCATGATAAAGTGTTCTCCATACTGATTCGCTACTGGATTGTTCACTCACGATTCAAATTCAATCATTTATTACATCATACATGTGTACTAACAGATTTTAGATCTTACACACACACACACACACACACACACACACACACACACACACACAGCTGTTAAGGTCTCTCCACATTCCCGCGCGAGTCGCGCGTGAAGCCGCGAATTACCCGCGAGCCATGAGTGTGGATCCGATTCGCATATTGTTCGCGGCTTCGCGTCGCGTTCCCGGAAATTGTCCGTTTTTTGTTCCGCAAAGGATTCGCGAATTGTACTATGAACCACGGCTGTGTGTTCTGTGAACGTGAATTGTACTATGAACCACGGCTGTGTGTTCTGTGAACGTGAATTCGCGGCGCGATTCACGACGTGACTCGCGCCGTGAACCGCGCGGGAATGTGGACAGGCCATTACTGCGCCATCGATATAGAATACCGCACCTACGACAATACTACCGTAACACAATTATTGCTAAAGGATGTAATTATTTTTACAACGAACTGTACGTAGTTAATTTTTGATTTATATTTCTCAGACAAAATACTTAATTTTATCTTGATATCCAACTCTTTTACACCCTAAATATATATTTGTATTAAATACACTTTTAAGGTCTATTTATGATTTCTCTCCCTTCTCTCTTTGCAACATTTTTCAACAAAACAATATGTTATTTTCACTCTTACAGGAATTTATATACTTATTAGAAAAATGATTGTTTATAAGGAATAACGTAGATTGATTTTTAACGTCAAACCTAGGCGCGGTGGCAGCTCACGCAGTATCCGTAAACATACCACTTGCACGAGTATACCTACCTCAAGTGAACAATACAATGTATCATAAAAGTTCCTACATCAGTGCAATAATAATAACCATCTATCCCTACACATTCAATTTTAAAAGGAAGGAAATTCAAATATAGTCTCAAAGTTTGGTCAATTTCCAAAGTTTTTTTTTTTAAATATAATTTAAAGGAATATTACAAGGATGTTTAACTTAATATTGTTACGAGAAGCAAAGTCATACCTATTAGAAAATAAGCAACTCTAATGTTTAGTTAACTAACATAATAGCAACATTGTACGGCCGGAATGGGAAAGCTACCGTTGATACCGCACTCAAATTAAATGTAACACCTTTATACACAGTTATTACAATAAAATATATTTAATTCTATTCTTTCTCTGCATCGCTTGAATAATAGCTATTTATTTATTACTTGCATCGTCAACGTAACAATGCATTGTCGCCGAACGTAGCGTGGCCTCGAGGACAAACAGTGCAGTGCAGTGCAGTGCAGTGCAGTACAGCACAGTACAGTACAGTGCCTACTGACGGTCAACGAGGCGACAGACGAGACGCGCCGGGAACGATGTCGAGGGTCATCAAATATCTTCGCCGACGCATTCATAGGGCTCAGGGCTCATTTCAGTAATCCCTCGCGACCGTCCCCTGTGGGTGCGGTGCGCGGTGCGCGGTGCGAGGCCGACGGCACACCGCACAACGGTGGTTAGGCGGCGTCATCGGCCTCTACGTCGGCGTAGTGTTCGTCGTCGTCCGAGTCGTCGGCGGCGCCGATGGTAGCGTCGGCGCCGTAGTCGTCGTCGTCGTCCTCGTCGCAGCCGTGCGCCGCGGCGTACTCCAGCGCCCCCGCGTCCTCCGCGTCCTGCAACACGCCGGTCAGGAGCCGCCCCTCCCCCCGCCCCGCACACTCCCACTACTCTCCTCTACCGCTAGATGAATGGGAAACCCTCGTCGCTGCTACCAGACACGTGTGACTAATGTCATGTAACAGACATTGGAGAGAGAACGATCGATTGATGGGCGGACACCGACACTGACAGTGGCAGCCCGAAAGGCAAGGTCGCTACGCACTATGGCATGGGCGTGCGTGCGCCGTCTGCGGGAGTGTTGCGCTAACGTGTGCAAGCGGGGTGGAACCGCGGGGCGCTGCTACTGAACTATACATAACATAAACCTTCCTCTTGAATTACTCCGTCCGTATATTTTTTTAAACTTTCTGTAAATGATTCTAGTTTAGAGTGTACGGTTACATACCTTCTTGAGCATGTTCACGAACTTGGCACGCGCGTCCCGGGCGGCGCGGCGCGAGGGGCGCCCCGCCGGGGGGCTGGGGGGCGCACACTCTGCCGGGGGGACGGGGGGCGCGCGTTCCGCCGGGGGGGCGCGGGGCGAGCGCTTCCTGCTGCGCCGGGGGGCGCGCGGCGGGCGGGGGGGCGGCGGGCGGGGGGGCGGCGCGGGCGCCGCGGGCGGCGCGGGCGCGGCGGGCGGCTGGCGGGCGAGCGTGGCGGCGGCCAGCTGGCGGGCGAGCGAGGTGACGGCCAGCCGGCGGACGGCCGTGGCGTTGAGCGGCAGCTCCGGCTTGCCGCGCCGGGCCGGGGCGCTCGACTCGCGCTCCGCCGCCCACAGCTCCAGCCGGTTCAGCTGCAGCGTGATCTCCTGCGGACGCGCGCCGTGAGCGAGGGTGGGAGCCGAGTCGGGCGCGGGGGGAGGGGGCGCGGCCTCACCTGCGCGGCGGCGCCGTAGTCGCTGCGCAGCCGCAGCGCGCCCGCCGCCTCGGGGCAGCCGTCCTCGCGGCACAGCGGGCGGGACGCGCCCGTGGGCGCCTGCACCACGTGGACGGCGCAGGCGCCGCGCAGCAGCTTCAGCAGCTCGGCCGCCGAGCGCACCACGTACCGCACCTGCGCACGGGAGGGTCAGCGGGCGGGGCACGCCGCGGGCGCGGGGGGGCGGGGGGGGGGGGTGGCACTCACGCAGGCGTGCAGGCGGGGGCGGCGGCACAGCGTCTGGTGCACGCGGCCGCCCTCGGGGGCGGACAGGCACGGGTGCCCCGGCATGCGCGGCGGCAGGCGCAGGCGGCGCGGGGGGTACTCTCCGGTGCTCCAGAAGGTCGGCAGGTCCATGTCCAGGTACCGATCAGTCACCACGTAGTACTGCCCGAGGATGCTGAAACCGATATTTTAATATGGAGCAGCAAAATAGACCACGGTAGAGAGCGGGTGGGGGCGGTGGGGGCGGTGGGGCGGTACGTACTTGTAGTAAGGCACGGCGCGATCGAGGCACTGCACGAGCAGCGAGGTCGGGTCGCGGTCGGCGCCCCACTGCTCCACCGGCACCTCCAGCTCTGGAACGGCAGCCGTTAAGTCAAATTCAAACAAAACTTAAGACGTAAAAAAATTTATTAATGTAGTCCCCGAGATGAGAGCGCACGCTACTGACTTGAGAGCCCGTACAGGGGCATGCCTGGGAACGAATCCTCCGGCGCCTCCTCCGCCGCCGGCGCCGGCGCCAGTTGTGGCAAGGCACGGGGCACGGGCGCCGGCGCCGCACTAGGCCTCGGGGCTGCACCAAGTTCTAGCATGGCACGGGGCGCGGGCGCCGGCGCCGGAACTGGCGCCGCGACGGCGCTGCGCCGCACCACCAGCATACGTCGCCCATCTGAAACAAAACATAGGCACACACTGTACCACGATGCCGTCGGAGCATCAAGTACTCTCCACTTGACAATTAGTTTCTATTTAAAATCATCATATGTTGCTACACCACGAAAATACCTTATCAATTTCATTTTGCAGCATCAGCTGCAGTTTTCATACGCATATAATAATTTTAAGTCATGAGCGTACATTTCAAAAGGACGATTTATTTAAGCGGTTTTCACTTCCCTCGTAGAGTGGACGAAGCTGTTATTGTTTTCGATGATATCTTATCTGAGCTTTGGAATAACTTTATTCCATTCAAATTATGTAAAACCCAGTCGGCACTCAATAATGCCAATGCGGTATTCCCCGGCTTCCCGAGAGGTAGGTCTACTGTATCTAAGCTCGTTTCCGTTACGGACTCCCTCCTGGTTGGACTCGCACTGCAGGCAGGCCTGCACGCGCGGCCCGGCGCCGGCGCTGGCGGCGAGCGGTGCCGGGATGTAGTCGCTCACCGGCAGTTTGCACTTCCGCTATCTTGAGGCCGGGGGCGGCGGCGGCCTCCTTCTTGTGATATCCGGGGCAGGAGGCAGGGGGCGGCGCGCGCGTCAGCTTCAGCTTCGGCCGCGGAGCGGCGCCCGCGGGCGGCGCCCCGCGCTCCGCCCCGCGCGGGACCAGCACTATCTTCGTTATGGGCTTGGGGGCGGCGGGGGGCGCGGTGTCGCGAGGCGGCGGCAGCGCGGCCTCCGGTACATTAATCACCTGCGACGTTCAAACCCCGACTAGAGTGTCGTCGGACATCGACGCGACGGTACAACGTCTCAAATATTACACCGACACAAAAAAGTGATAGCAACATTGTGCGTACCTTGATATTGGGCTCGCCTCTCACCAAGGGTGACAGCTCCAGCGTACGCGGGGGGCGCGGGAGGGGGGCGGCGCGCGGAAAGGGCGGGGGCGGGGGCGGGGGCGAGGGCTGGGGCGGGAGTGACACCGAGGAACCCGCCGGGATGTCTTTGGCCTTACACGAGAGGGGCGGCGAGGGGGAGGTCGGGTTCGCCTCCTCATCGGACTCATCGCACAGGTCGACGACGTCGCCGGAGTCGCGGACGGGGGCGGGGGCGGGGTCGCCGGCGGGGGCGGCGGCAGGGACGGGTACCGTCTGCACGTAGCGCACGGATACCAGTTGGACACCTTCGCTGGTCTGCATCGGCATGAGGGTCACGATTTCCCCGGGGGCGGCCGAAGGAATCAGGCTTATATTCTGATACATAATCTGCCCGAGGGGCCCACAGGGGGGCGCGGGGCTCAGCACCACCTGTAGCGGGCCGGGGGGCGCGGGGGCGGGCGGGACGACCTCCTTGAGAAGCGACGTGCGGCCGGCCGTCTGATTGTTGGGGTACATCACTACGCGCTTCTTCGAACTCGACTGAGGCTCAATCGGAGCCGTAATATCGGCGTCGGGACCTAGGGAGGCCGATGGAGCCACGTGCAGGACCGCCAAGGGGCCAGGGGCCAGCGCGCCCCCTCCTGCGGGCCCAAGCGTGGAGGGCGGCGCGGGGGCGAGGGGGCGAAGCGGCGCGGGGGTGGTGGTGGAAGTTGGACGCCGTGCGTGTGAGGTGGACGTCACGGGGGCGGGGGCGTGGGGCGGCGCGGGAGCGAGGGTGGGAGGCGGCGCGGGGGCGAGGGCGCGAAGTGGCGCGGGGCTGATAGCCGAAGTAGGGCGCTGTGCGCATGAGGTGGGCGTCACGCAGGCGGGGGCGGGGCGCTTCAGGTTGAGATCGAAGAACCGCGAGGTGAGATTCTTCTGGCGAATCCACTCCTGCAGCGGGTCGGCGCTGGGCACGTCGAGGTCCCTCTCATCGTCTTCTCGCTTCCTCTTGCGCGCCCTCGCGCGGCGCTTCCGCTCGGCTCGTGCGGCAACGACGGCCCGGCGGTCGCGGGGCGCCGCCGCCGCCGGGCCGGCGCGCGGGGTGGCGCCCGGGGCGGCCGTTGGGGTGGCGCCCGGAGCGGCGCCCGGGATGGCGCCCGGGGCGGCTCCACGCGGCTCCCTGTCAGACTTGTCTTCGCTCGCGGGCTGCGGACGAGGTGACGTCGTTAAATACGATGCGTGGGGCGCCATAAACATTTAGACTTTCTATGATAATAATAACATTTCATTTCGGGTTCACTTACTGTAAAAATATGAATGTCAGAACCATGTCATATTGACCTTTGACTAATATACATGGCGGCAGCAGCAGGCGCAGGGCGGCGCGGCGCCGGCGCGGGCGGCGGCGCCGGCGCGGGGGCGGTACTCACCGGGGCGGCGGCCGCCAGCGCCGCCTCCACGTCCTCGCGCAGGCGGCGCTGCGCGTCGGCGAAGGCGCGCGCCGTGCCCTCGGCGTCCAGCAGGTGGCGGCAGCAGCAGGCGCAGGGCGGCGCGGCGCCGGCGCGGGCGGCGGCGCCGGCGCGGGCGGCGGCGCCGGCGCGGGGGCGGTACTCACCGGGGCGGCGGCCGCCAGCGCCGCCTCCACGTCCTCGCGCAGGCGGCGCTGCGCGTCGGCGAAGGCGCGCGCCGTGCCCTCGGCGTCCAGCAGGTGGCGGCAGCAGCAGGCGCAGGGCGGCGCGGCGCCGGCGCGGGCGGCGGCGCCGGCGCGGGGGCGGTACTCACCGGGGCGGCGGCCGCCAGCGCCGCCTCCACGTCCTCGCGCAGGCGGCGCTGCGCGTCGGCGAAGGCGCGCGCCGTGCCCTCGGCGTCCAGCAGGTGGCGGCAGCAGCAGGCGCAGGGCGGCGCGGCGCCGGCGCGGGCGGCGGCGCCGGCGCGGGCGGCGGCGCCGGCGCGGGGGCGGTACTCACCGGGGCGGCGGCCGCCAGCGCCGCCTCCACGTCCTCGCGCAGGCGGCGCTGCGCGTCGGCGAAGGCGCGCGCCGTGCCCTCGGCGTCCAGCAGGTGGCGGCAGCAGCAGGCGCAGGGCGGCGCGGCGCCGGCGCGGGCGGCGGCGCCGGCGCGGGCGGCGGCGCCGGCGCGGGCGGCGGCGCCGGCGCGGGGGCGGTACTCACCGGGGCGGCGGCCGCCAGCGCCGCCTCCACGTCCTCGCGCAGGCGGCGCTGCGCGTCGGCGAAGGCGCGCGCCGTGCCCTCGGCGTCCAGCAGGTGGCGGCAGCAGCAGGCGCAGGGCGGCGCGGCGCCGGCGCGGGCGGCGGCGCCGGCGCGGGGGCGGTACTCACCGGGGCGGCGGCCGCCAGCGCCGCCTCCACGTCCTCGCGCAGGCGGCGCTGCGCGTCGGCGAAGGCGCGCGCCGTGCCCTCGGCGTCCAGCAGGTGGCGGCAGCAGCAGGCGCAGGGCGGCGCGGCGCCGGCGCGGGCGGCGGCGCCGGCGCGGGGGGCGGCGCAGCGCGCGCGGTGCAGCTCCAGGTCGGGCTGGGGGCGGCGGCCGGCGCGGGCGGCGTTGCGGCGGCGCGCGTCGTTCATGGCGCGGTGGTAGCGCGCGGCGCAGCAGTGGGCGGCGGCGCCGACGGACGGTGGCAGTGTGGCGCCGCACGACGCCGCGCCGCACCTGATGCGCTCCAGCAGCGCCTGCAGCGCTTCCTCCGACAGCCCCTCGTCCGCCCCCTCTCCCTCCTCGTCCTCTTCCTCCTCCTCCGCCTCCACGTCCACCTCCGCCTCCGCCTCCGCCTCCGCCTCCGCCTCCTCATCCGCGTCCAAGTCGACGCCGCCGTCCTCGTCGATGCACAGCGCCGACTCTGCGAACGGCGGAATATCGAACATGCGTCCTCAATTTCTACCGAATCGTGACTCGACTTAAATACGGATCACTCGACCGATCGGGCTCGACTAGACGTTCCGACACATCTTCAAATGACACACTTGACGAGTGCTGCTCGAATGTACGACTCGTGTTTCGCCAAAACGAACCTTCGGAGGAGGCCCTGGACGTTCGCGCGGCGGGGGCGGCGGCGGGGGCGGCGGCGGGGGCGGCGGCGGGGGCGGCGGCGGGGGCGGCGGCGAGGGGAGCCACCTGCGCCGTCAGCATGCCCTGGTTGATGCGGCGCACCTCCACGATGTCCGGCAGAGTGACGCGCTTGCGCGCTCGCCCCTCCCCCTCGCCTCCCCCCTCGGGTGAGCAGGCGCCACCTGCGCCGGGAACCACATCGCTGATATATAGAGACAATGATTTGTAAACGCGAAAACTTCGAATCGGCTCCCCGACACCAACAAAGTTGTGTATTAGTTTTTATGAAATGCAACTGTTTATGTACCGAATAATAAATAGTCATTAAATGAGTTACCTCTGCCAGGCACCTCCGGCGGCTGACGGCGCGGCGCCGGCGCCGGCGCCGGCCCGAGCGCCCGGGCGCTCCCAGTGGGCTCGGACTCCACTTTCACGATCTGTTTCTGGTCGGTGTGCGTGGCGCCGCTCTCCTTCTCACATGAAACACGACACGGCAATAGTTATGTATGCATCGGCGCCATGGCACGCCACGCCACGCCACGCCACGCCACGCCACGCCACGCCACGGCATCGAGTCGTTAGTGCGGCTCGCGTGGACCGGACAGGGGCCGAATATTTGCAATATGTTGATTTTTTCAATTTATTTAATTTTATAATGGCGATGTCAAATATAAAAGTTTATTAAAACCTTTAGTTCCCGTTTCTCGTCGTCGTCGAACATCGAGACGAGCTGCTGCGCGGCGGAGAGCGCCATGCAGCGCGGCGCCCGGGGCGCCCAGGGCGCCGGGGCGGCGTCCCACGATTGGCGCCGCCACGTCGCGGTGGAGTCCACGCGCACCAGCTGCACGGCGGTCGTCATCAGTAGCTTCGGATCTACAGTAAGAGGTATATTTTTTTAGGCTGTTGCCATGTTATATCTTGTGATCCGTCAGAAATGCAGGAGCGGGCCGACTCACCGATATCCATCGCTTCGTCGTCGGTCCCTTCCGACTCAACCTGCAGGCGCGCGCGGCGGCCCCCCTCCTCCTCGACCTTCACTTCCACGGTGCCCGGGTCCTCCGGCTCGTCCCACATGGGGGCGGGGGCGGGGGTGGGGGCTGGCGCCGGCGCCCTACGGCTGTCCCCTTCCTCCTCAATCTTCACTTCCACGGTGCCCGGGTCCTCCGGCTCGTCCCACATGGGGGCGGGGGCAGGGGTGGGGGCTGGCGCCGGCGCCCCACGGCTGTCCCCTTCCTCCTCAATCTTCACTTCCACGGTGGCCGGATACTCCGGCTCGTCCCACATGGGGGCGGGGGCGGGGGTGGGGGCTGGCGCCGGCGCCCTACGGCTGTCCCCTTCCTCCTCAATCTTCACTTCCACGGTGCCCGGGTCCTCCGGCTCGTCCCACATGGGGGTGGGGGCAGGGGTGGGGGCTGGCGCCGGCGCCCCACGGCGGTCCCCTTCCTCCTCAACCTTCACTCGCACAGGGCCTCGATCCCCCGGCTCGTCCCACGCGACCGCGGGGGTGGGAGCGGGCGCCGGCGCCCCGGGGCGGTGCCCCTCCAGCTCGCTCAGCTGTCGGTCGAGCTCCTCCTCGAGCGCGCGCGTGATGTTCCGCCGCCGGTCGCGGAGCGCCACGCGGAAGTCCTCCGCGTGCGCGAGCGGCGAGCGCGGGGGCTGCGGGAATCGCGGGGGCCGCGGCGCCTCCAGCTCCAGGTCCACCGTCTCGATCTCTCGCTCGATCAGGATCAGGTCGTCGTCGTCGCCCTCCTCGTTCTCGTCCACTGTGGACGAGCGATAGATGTCGAAGCCGTACAGTGCCTACACGCGATCGATCGGCGGCGGGGGCGGTACGTACGTGCGGCCCCGGGGCGGGCGGCGCGCGGCGGCGACACCAGCTCCAGGCGCGCCGACACCTCGCCCACCAGCACGGCCTCCGCGCCCTCCGCCTCCTGCGGACGAGCGTCGCTACAGTAGTGCCGGGACACGGCCGCACCCGCCCCCGCGCTGCAGGCGCGCCGCTCACCTCGCACTCCTCGCGCACGGCGCCCGACTCCACCAGCTGCCGCCAGCGCGGCAGCGGCTGCGTCACCACGTGCGGGAAGCGCTTGGCGATGGCGGCGTACAGCGGGCACACGGCGGGGCGGCGCGCGGGCGCGGCGGCGGCGGCGGCGGCGGCGGCGCCCAGCGCGCGGCGCGTGCGGCGCTTCAGCGCGTGCCAGCGGCGCCGCAGCAGCAGCACGGAGCCGCGCCGGCCGCGCCGCGCGTAGGCCGCGTGCGCCGCGCGCCACGAGCCGCCCTCCTCCAGGCGGAACAGCTGCGCCAGGTGGAAGGCGGCCACGAGCGCCCGCAGCGGCTCCGGCGCGCGCAGGTGGCGCTCGCGCACCACGCGCAGCGCCGGCGCGTGCAGCAGCATGGCGTCCAGCAGGCGCCAGTCGCGGCGCCCCAGGCGCGCCGCGGGCGCCAGGCCGGCGTCGCTGTCGCCGCACGCCAGCAGCACGTCCAGCTTGGCGCGCGCCGCCCGCTGCAGCCGCGCCCACGCGCGGCGCAGCGCCGCCGGCGCCGCGCCCGGCGCCGCGGGCAGCGCGCGGCACACGGCGTCCGCGCACAGCGTGCGCAGCTCCCGCGCGCGCTCCACCAGCGCCTCCAGCACGGCGTCCGCGCCGTGCGGCGCCTCCCCCAGCAGCGGCTCCAGCGTGCGCATCCAGCGCGGCAGCGGCTCCGCCGGCGCCTCCTCGGCCAGCTGCAACCGGCGCGATCGGTATCGGTCCGCGTCCGCAGGTGGCGCGCCCGGGCGGCGGCGGCGCCCCGTACGTACCTTGGCGAAGTACAGGCTGCGCAGGTCGGCGATCCGCTTGCGCAGCACGAAGGTGGAGACGTGCGGCGGCGCCAGCGCGGCCGCCGCCGCCGCCAGCGCCACGCGCCGCCGCGCCTGCGACAGAGCGGACCGTGAGGGGACTCCGCCGACACGTTCCGAGTTGCTAGGCACCGCGGTTCGGCTCGGTCGGGTGTCGACTATCGACCTCACATAGGCGACATTTGCAAACGCGATAGCTGTTTAGTTGTTGTGTGTCCGGATCCGGGACTACGCAGCCTATACACATAGGGTGAACTTTAAACACCTATTACATCCTCCCGTTCTTTGTCGTGCTTTGAACTCACGGACCGCTCGCGCCAGAGCCGCTACAATGAATACGAATAACAGATGGAAAGAAACGTTACAAAATGTTTCAAATAATGTAAAGAATGACCCTCTTGCTCATTCCTTGTTCTATGTTACCTCTGTTTGGATCTTCTCAGAATAAGGGCCAACTATAAAAGTTGCAATAATGGCGACGGCTGTCTCACAGCTCCCCCATTCACACCTAGTAATACGGCATACAAGAGGCTAACAACAAAACTTCCCATGGTTGATATTATTTCCAGTGTGGTCAATTAAAATAGATCGATTTGATTACCTATGCTACTAAATTGTTTCATGGCTTGAAAACATTGACAGTTTGGTAAACAAAACATGTGAACAACTAGGGACAAGTTGCCAATTTAGTATGGATTCCCCTTTAGTAAAAGTTAGTCTGCCTGGATCCTGCCTTCCCCCGACATGTCTCTGTTCCTATCCAGGTCGAGTGGGGGGACAGGCGCGCTAGTGTGGGGGCGGTAGTTACGTAGTAGTGCGCGCTGTGCTGGTACGGCTCCAGCAGCACGGGGTGCTGCACCAGCTGCTCGGCCAGGCGGCACATGTAAGCCTCGTCAAGCCCGCGCAGCACCTCCTCCGGACACTGCAACACAACAAGCCAAGAGCTAACGGGTTCCAATCTCAAGTGAAACATTCCAAATAACAAATCCAACATGTACATAATATGAGTATATTCCAGCCCAATAGGTCCCCAAACTGCCACCGGCTTTACTCATGCTACTATTGATTGGTCCACCGCGTGCTCTGTAGCATGAAGCATCACAGAGGCCCAGGTGAAGATGGCATCACAGCCAAAGCATGAAAATGGGAGAATACACTCTACTCCCTCAGATCCACCAACTTCTTCAATTCTACTCTTCAAACTGGCAACATTGCTGATAAATACTGTGACTCAACTATGATTCTACTAGACAAAACTGGCGACAGGGGTGATGGTGGTTATTATTGCGCCATCAGTCTCGTCTCCCACTTGTACAAAGCTTTCGTCAAAGTTATTTTCTGGCAAGATGGAGTTACACCAGCAGCACCCCAACAGGCAGGGTTTGGTCCAAGCCTCACTACAAATCACCTCCATAGTTACTCTAATAATTACAGTTAACACATTCACTGCTGAAAACACAGATGTTGTCTTTTTTGTAACTTGACATGGGTATGGGAAAACACACTCGTTGTGTTAGTGCAGTTTACATGCCGGCTTTGCGGCGAAACACAAACTTGTGTGTGTAACGTGAACCTACTACAGTGCCACTCGCACAGACGGTACGCCAGTGCTGGGAAACACACACAGTCCATAATGGTGCCCAAACGTAAAACCGGTTTAGCAGCCAACGTGTCTGCCATAGAAGAAATTTGTTTTTTATTTTTGAAGTAAAACTTGTTTATGCACGCTCGTATTGGGAGTAAGCTGGTGAATTCATTAGAGAAAATGTGATAGGGCGTGGCCAACCCAAGTTGAGAGGGAGATATAAGTTAGTGAAGATAAAAAGAGAGAGAGAGAGAGTTACGTTTCGTATATTTTTTAAATTTCTTTTATCAGATAATTTTTTTAAAATATTTTTTAGAAAAAATGTTTAAGTTGAAGTTTTACATAATTTTTTTATTTGACTGTGACGAGATGAGCATGTTCACCTGATGGTAAGCGCTACGCCTGCCCATAATAGTTACAGTGCCAGCCAGAACTTTCAATTGTATCACTGCGCTCGTCACCCTGAGACATTGGTTTTAAAGTTTCTTATGCCCAGTAAGTTCATTTAAAACAGTGCCCTTCAAACCGGAACACAGTAATGTTTGTACGCTACTGCTTGGTGGATGAATATCTGGCATAAGTACATAGTATCGAAACAATCCAAGTGATAAACATAACTTGTTTATAATTTGCCGGGTTCTCAAGGTAGGATTCCCTGCTTTGAGAACCAGATTCCACGGTTAAACAAATAAATTTTAATTCTTGAACTGTTATCTTTTAGCCTATTGACAGTTGCTGATATGAAGAGCTGGATACTTTAACACTTTTACTGCTGAGCCGATTTTTTTTGTCTAGCCACGGGTGCAGCTCTGCGCACTCCATAGTTTTCCCATACAACGAACACCACAGTTGTGTTTTTTGCAGTGAATGTGTTAAGAGTTTATCATAAATAGGAATAAGGTAGCACTGTAGGCGAACGCGGCACTCACACTGGGCCGGCTCATGTCGCCGGAGCCCCAGCGGGCGCCACGGCGGAGGCTCACGGGTAGGAGGCCGCGTCGCCGCCGGGGAGACGGTACCCGACCGTCATAACCTTAACAATAACAACACTGACTCAGCTCTCACAGTGGCTATTAGATCATTGTATACTGTTGCGTCGATCGATAATTTCTAGTATACTACTGCAATGATAGTGGCGCGAGCGAACACAATTACAGACTAATAATAAATGGAGAAACAACAACTTTTTAGCAATAATTATTATTCTATTCAGTTTTAATAACAATCAACAAAATATAATTATTCATCAGTCGATGTCAGTGTCACAACAGCAGGGTGTCCAGATGAAGTTAATTAAATTTTCCCCACAGGACAAAATAAGAGTCCCCAAAAGTATACATAATATTATTATTTAGGCAAGTTTTCCTCAAATATTATGAAACTACTCATAATATATTTTTATAATATATTTAATCACGTTTGTAGGGCACTAAAACTTAAAAATTAAAAAAAAGAGCCCGAATTTGTTCAGATAATTCTGATATTATAAGCGCAAGCACACTTATTGGCTGCAATTTTTAATTAATTAATAAAAAAAAGCCTCACCAGGGCCTGTCAAACGGAAAAATCTCTATGTTTCTGGCTTTTTCTCGCACTTATGGCAACAAATCACGCATATAAAATATAAAAAAATATATAAAATTTTAATGTTATATAGATGTTATGTTATAATATTATATTATGTTATAAAGATGACGCAATGAACATCCCTTTCCGTTGATCATCGATATAAAGTACCACGTTGTGCGACGTAATTTTTTTAAGTTAAAAATACGAAACTTCATGCACGTGATCCATATTTGTGTGTCGATGTCAATGTCCCGCGTATCAACCTTTAATTAGCAGACTGAAGGTACTGAAATCTTTTTTCCCCAAAATTGCAAAAAACCCCCCAATCTAGAAACACTGCAATGTCAATTATGTTATGGTGTTTTTTTTTTAATGTTCTGGCTTCTTAGAATTATTGCATTTAGCCAGTATTGTATTTATACCACATTACATTTTAAAGAAAAAAAAAACGAAATGTCTGCTGGGAAACTTAATAGAAGTAAAACTTCAACAAAAAAATTGGTTGTCTGTAAAGTTTGTTTACGGACGATAGTTTAATGTGACAATATCATCGTGACATCGTGACAACATAACAAAACATTAATGTTATGGTTGCATACTTTGATGAATAAAATTGAATCATTTTTTAATAATAAAATAATAATTACTTGAAATTATACTAGTAATCAGTTTTTTTTTTTTTTTAAATCCCTACTTCCCTACTTTATATTATAAATGCGAAAGTAACTCTGTCTGTCTGTTGCTCTTTCACGCCTAAACTACTGAACCGATTGTAATTAAATTAGGTACAGAGATAGTCTAGAGCCTAAGAAAGGACATAGGGTACTTTTTAATGCGAAAAAGGCATGCAAGCAAGCAAGCAAGTAAGGGTTTGAAATAGGGGATGGAAGTTTCGTCATTTTTATAGCTAGAAGCTTGAAATTTATTTTTAGGCTTATGATTAGATGTAAATAAATTTGGCACTCAAAGTTATTAAAAAAAATATATTGATAAAATAAATATAGGGGATGAAAGTACGTATCGAAATATGTAAGGTTTCAGCTAAACCACTGCACCGATTTAAAAAATTATTTCATTAATGGAAAGCTACATTGACAGCGAGTAACATAGGCTATATTTTATCCCCATATTCCCACGGGAACAGGAACTACGCGGGTGAAACCGCGAGGCGCAGCTAGTTGTGTATAATTTTAGAAAAAACAATTTATCCATTTCGGAAGTACAATATTACAAGAACTTATTACAAAAAAAAACAAAATACAATCAAAAGATATGACCGTTTAACTCGCATATTTCGCGATGTCACCCGGGAGTCAAGACGTATAGGGTACTTCCGGTTGACCTACGAATAAATTTGGCAAGAAGCACTGAAAACCGTAAATATGTAAGTATTGTTAGGGTTTTTAAATTTGTTACAATTAATCGATATCAATTAACTAAATAGTTACTTTATACCTCTTTATGCTGACAACTTTTTGGTTGAGTAGTCGGACCTTAGTCGGACGAAAAGAAAAAGGAAAAAAAGGAGGAATGTATGTCAGTGCGGCATTCGAAAATTGGAATCGAGCGAACGACTTTGTTATTTGAAAAGAATATATGATTGTCTTGAGAAAAAGAAATAAAAACAGTGAACGTGTTAAGTAATGTTTTATCTTTTAATAACCTTACTCCGACGGGGCCTAGAATAGAGATACCTAGTCTTACAGTATTATAATAAAAAAAATACTTTTTCAACCTTATTATTTGCGATTAGTGCAATAGTCGTCCCTAGGGATCGAACGACAAAGTTAAGTTTGTCCTTCAACCTAGTTTGTTAGAGCAATATGATGTCTGCGTGTTTGTGGGAGCACGGTCCTCGCGGTTCCTGGTTCTCCGGGTACAGGGAGTCCCAGTTAGGGGTCAGGATCTATGTATGAAATGAAAAAAATTTTTATATAGGTGCATTAGGCAGCTAAACGAGACGACTAGACTGCCACTTGGCAGTTTGGCTTCACGGCTACACGGCTATCGTCCCTCGGAGTGAGGCGCGGGGCGCGGGGCGCGGGGCGCGGGGCGCGGGGCGCGGGGCGCGGGGCGCGGGGCGCAGCACAGCGCACTGTAAGGTTTTCTATTTCTGTATACTTTTTCATATCTTACTGTTTCTTAACCCTTGATCTCTTTTACTCGAGTCCTTGCGTGCCACTATTTATTTCTTATTCTTTACTTTTATTCGTTTATTAATTCTAAATTCTTATGTCTCTATTTTTATATTGTTTGTAAACATTACTGAAAGATGTCTAATTTTACTAATGTCATTTATAATTTTATTTCTAAATTCTGTTGTATTCTCGTACAATTCAATAATTTTGTATACAGTTTTAGTTTTAATTTATCTTATTGTATCAGGCAGCTTTTAACCTTATCTTTCTTAATTTTTCAAATATTCAAATTGCAGAATTACTTATTGACAGTTTTGGAAGTGATGCCTGGAAAAACGGCTGACATTCGGAGTCGAGTTCGAGTTCTTGTTTGGCTTTGGTCTGAGCCTCTAAAAACCTTGAAAATTGCATGAAGAAGTCCTCAAGCACTTTTAAATCTTTACCTAATTGTGATAGTCCTGAAGAAGTCTTGAAGCTTAAAACATCGGAGCCCTATAACCCTCCGGTGAAGGCCGCTCTCCACGAGCGCCTCCCCGACTTTGGACACCAGCTTTCTGCCGCAGACCTCGCCTGCCCTAGCCTGGGGTCATTCTTCATAAGTATCCTCATGAAGAACATTACGTATTTACCGTCTTAAACAGTGCTTCATTCTAGACCGACTATTTCTAACCATTTATTTCTAAAGACAACTTCCAGTTAATTATCGCGTGTGATCACATTTTTCTCTTTCTATCTTCAAAGACTTTAATCCTTAATTCTAATTTCTTATTTTAATATATATATTTTAAGCTGTCTCCTTTGTTTTTCCTTCTTTTGGGTCCTTCCCATAGGAATAGGGAGGTAGCCCTTGATAACGTGTACTTTACACTCTTTTGCCTAAATTGGTAAAGGGGTGTAACGTTACAGCACATACACGAACACATCAATAATAGTAGAATCAATAATATCATCACACCACCAATAATGATGGTATCATCAATAGCAGTCATCTTTATATTCACGATTTATTATTATATGTTAGGTACGATAAAGTTTTTCGAATCATTTCTTGGGGATGAAATTTTGTGTGGAAGTTTCGTCATTTTTGTAGCTAGAAGCTTGAAAATTATATTTTAGGCTTTTGATTATTATTATTTTTAATGTCATATTTAATTTTAGATATAAATAAATATGACATTAAAAATTTTACCCTTAAGGGGGTGAAGCAAAAATAGGGGATGAAAGTTTATAGTATTTCAATAAAACCAATATCGACAGCGTCGCGCTCGAATGCCGCGCTGAGTCGCATTGTCGCAGTAAACTGATTCCCGCGTCCGCGTCGCCGCACAACTAGGCAAACGGCAAGGCGGCATCCTCTTACGGTGGAGATACCACCTTTAAGAACGAAGCGTCATGCTTCTTCATTCCTTATAAGAACTGCAAAGGAACGGAATGCTTTGCCTTCGTCTGTTTCCGTCTAAATTGAACCCTGGGCTGTTCAAGTCGAGAGTGAACAGGTACCTCCTAGGTGGGCGAGCTTCACCTTCGGCCACATCGTCACTTTCCATCGGGTGAGATTGAGATTGTGCTCAAACGTACTTAAACGTTTAGTACGTATTAAAAAAACCAACTAGAGTCAGTCCTCGCTCCTGCATGTCCCTCTCCGTTGGTAGTTCCGCCTCAGGCTCCATTGCACGCTCCATAATCCGTTAACACGCATCAGCGCTAAAAAACACTAGTTTTACGATATGAAAAGAAAAATCTATTCTATGTTATTTGCATTTAGAATTTAAATTATTCAGTTTTAATTCACTCGCACCGGAGCAAATCTGAGAGAACAGTGAGCAATAGCCGGCGCGTATATAAGGCTCGCGCCGCGCCACGCCGGTCCTCGGTCGCCGGTCGCCACCGGGGATCTGGACACCGACATGAAGACCATTCTGGTGAGTGCGCGCCTGGTACTGTGTGTTATGCATATCGATCAATCACAGAGAGACAGTCATGTGAAGCCGCCGCGCTGCGCCGCGCCGCGCCGCGCCGCCTTGCATCCGGAGACAGTCTGTAATGTTCTGCGTGTTCCGCAGGTGTTGTGTGTCGTGTTGGTGGCGCTGGCTTGGAGCGAGCCGGCGCACGCTGCTCACGCCACTGCTACTACTGCCACTGCCACTGCCACTGCCGCTGCCACTGCCGACGACGGCGATGCGCCTGCAGGCCGCAGCAAGAGAGAAGAACCGCCCGCCACTGAAGCACCAGACGCCACTCAAAAGGATGGAAATGATTTTGATGATGCAGCCGAAGTTTTAGATAATTTTTTTGGATAATTTTTTTAGTTTTAGATTATAGATTAAAACATAAAACAAAACAAACAACTTGATAGAACAAACACTAATATTATTTGTTTGTTACAAAGTATAATTAATACAATAGGTATAATGACAGCGGCGGGCGCCCGCAGTCCAATAATAATTGTAAACTCCGTGCGCAGCGGGTAGTAATCGAGCGGCGTCATTTACTCTGTGGTAGTATTTAAATTTATACCAATGGCAACACCGACAACTGTCATCGCTCCCCACGCATCTGGCTATAAAAATGTGCGCTCGGTGTACTACGGAGTGATTCTTACCTGGGACAGGGCCCGCGGCGCATGTTGTGACTTGTTCCTAGCTTTTTTTTCTGAAGTTTATAATAAATAAAATAGTGTAAAAGTATGTCTTAATTAAACCTAAATTTGAGAAAAAGTAATATTTTATAAAAAGTCATGCCCCCCGAGCCTACCTATTTAGAACAATATGCCTAAATAACTTGTTTCTGTCGTCAGATACGTAGTTATCATCTGTACAGTCAACATCGAAATAATAGTCAATAATAATGAGAAAAGGTTCAAAAATCAAAACCGGTATTCAGTGTTAAATACGTATCACAATCTGTCCGCGGACTGTCCCATTCAGAGCCGATGGATGAGGACGTCGGTGGAGGTGAAAGTTGAGTTGAGGAATCTCGTGGTGGAGGGTCAGTCATGATTTGGGACCTGGATAACAGGTCCGTGACTGCGGCAAGATACGTAATGGATATCTTGATATTGCAGATCATTTTCTATTTATAGAAGCGCACGATAGTGGTCGGGCCCACACCGGCATGCGGCACCGCGGCGATAGTTTTGGGGTATCTGAGAGAGGTGGAAATTGAAGTTTTGGGGTGGCCAGCTCGCTCGCCAGACCCAAACCCTATAGAACGCGTTTGTGATGAGCTGGGAGGATAATTGAAACAAACACATTCAGCACCAGCTAACTTGAAAAAAAAAACAAAGAAAAATAAATAATTTAATTTCTACGAAAGGGAAGTTCGTTTTTTAGCCCATGGTGCGCCGCGCCGCCGCCGCCGGCTCTCTATCTCCCGGCTCGTGCGTGTCCCTCCGTTGTTAGCCGTCCGTCCGCCTCAGCCTCCACTGCACGCTCCATAATCGGTTATTACGCATCAGCGCTAAAAACACTAGTTTCAGAATATGAAAAAAGTAATTATTCTAGATTATTCGCTTTTAAAATTTTAAATATACAGTTTAAATTCATGCGCCAAAATTTCCCATCAAGTTCGAGTCGAACTCGCACATCGAGGGTTCCGCAACACAACACCATTATTGTCTTATAAAACAACGAAGGGTCGGTACTTACTTATCGATTTAGGACCTAATAATTTCTAATACAATCAATAATAAATTAAACAAAAACCCCGACTGCGAACTGAACTGAAAAGTAACTGTTCGCGCCACTTACATTGGCACTCATAATACCTTCCTACCTTCCTATTCCTATCATTTCTTGGCGACTATCTCTGTCGCTCATATCGTGGTATCCACGAGAAAACTGCTTGCCGCCGCAAGTAGTCTGCGATCGACCCTCGTCCTTCGCGGCTGCCGCTCTCGCCGAATCCAAAGTACTGGATCTGCTGCTCCTATGTGGTGGTCCACGTGAATTCGACGCGAAAATATAAACAAAACCCGCTATAAACCCGCCGCGTAAACGCTCCTTGCCGACACGCACCAACCGCCTAAAATACAGTCCACTACATCGAACGTCATAACATCCTGAAGGAACAAGCAGCTTGGAGACGGACCCGAACCGAGGTGATTGCAGTTGCATGGAGACCAGGTTAGTCGCCAAGTTCCTTTGTACTACTCTTCTACCAGCCATCCTTCCCCCGCCATTGGAGGCGCGCTCAGCCTATACAGCTTAGCTGCCGCGCTAACATATTGTTGGTCCTCCGCCGCCGGATCTTCTCTGGTCCTCCCGCTATTCTCTAGCCCCTCTTAGGCCTCATATAGTCCTCTTTATAACCGCCCGCAATTTTATATTGGTATTTTTACCAACGATAATTTCCTATAATTATCGTGTTCCCGCCCGCAATTACAGTTCAGATAGTACCCTGTACTATCCTACTACGCTCTTATATACTTATTTCGTGTATTCCGCATTCCTAAATAGTAAAAATAACGATTTTTCCGTAATTCTTAATTTTATTAAAAAGTGAAGGTATTCCTAACGACCGCCCGTGCGTCTCCACGTGGGTATTCAATACGCCGCGCACGCGGCAGGTAAATGCTGTAGGCAGTTGCAGTAAATTAGGAATTTCATACTTTATCTAGTTTTTTATACTTTGTTAAGATGTCTATGGCTACTCGTTCAAAAGACAAAGATAGTGAAGTATACGAGGACGCAAAAGCGCTCGATACGTTACAGATCGAACGTTTGACCTTGATAGGTAAACGTGACATTATATTTTCTCGCTTACAAGATATTTTTTAACCGATCTTTAAAGGCTTTCACTGATGATACTGAGAAGGATTTATTTCTATGTGGAATGATCTCGTTAGACCGTTTACGCTCCGATTTCAATGAAATTGTGAACAAATTAAATGTCACCGAGTTGAGTCTCAACGCTTCGTACACGGTTAACTACCAATCTATAAACGTCTTCGAAGATATGTTTTGCCGTTGTCAGTTTGTTTATAATAAACTTAACCCGCCTTTAAAAACCGCTGATTTCAATGTTGCCCCGCAACGTAAATCCATCAGAATTCCTGAACTCGATTTGATGGTCTTCAATGGAGATCCGATGACCTGGAGGATATTTTATGAGTCATTCAAACGCACGATTCACGAAAATCCCGATCTCACTGATCACGAACGCGTCCAATATTTAATTAATAAATTGTCAGGCCGGGCCCTTGCAGTTTGTTCTGGTATCGTACCTAACGCTGATAATTATCCGATCATATGGCAGACGCTCGTCGATAGGTATAACGACAAACGTAACCTAGCCTCCGCTTATCTTGATCAAATGCTTGATTTTAAATCTTTTAACACCGCGACGAATAAAAACTTAGAATTATTCCTAGATAAATTCTGCACGGCTGTGTCAAGTTTGAAGTCTCTCAAGCTCGATAACGTGTCTGATTTTATTTTACTATCGCTCGCTTTGAAGAAAATAGATTCAAGTACTGCACGGTCGTTTGAAATGCACATGCGAGGTAAATCTATGCCTACATACAATGAACTTTTAAAATTCACCCGCGAACAAAGCAAAATATTGGAACGCACTACGACCGTTTCTCTTAGCCGCAGTGATAACAGGCCGGGTACTGCAAGGTCTACGCAGTCTTTTGCAGCATCATGCGTCACTCACTGTCCGCTTTGCAAACAAGCCGATCACGCTAACTTATATAGATGCCCTGCATTTGATAAGCTTTCTATCGACGACAGGTACACTTTTGTAAAACAAAGCAAAGGTTGCACTAATTGTCTAAGCACTACGCATATAAATACCGCTTGCAATTCTAAATTTAATTGCCGTTATTGTGGATGTAAACATCATTCTATGTTATGCCGCAAAGTATCATCTTCCCGTGAAGACAATCGCCCGTACCCTAGCGCTCCGTCACAGGCGCACGCGCCGCCTCCGCGCGCGCGAACTCGCATCTTCTCCGCCGCCGGGGATCACATGCCGCCTTCGGCATCGCCGTCGCCCGTCGCGGGCTCCGCTAGCGCTCAGCTGACGAACTTACCTACAACTGCTTATCAGTCATCACAACAACAGGTGTCGCTGTGTAATATACGCCCCGCTTCGCAGCCTAATGACACTACTTGTTTACTGGGAACCGTACAAGTTTATGCTACGGATTTAAATGGTCGCCGCCATGTAGTACGCGCCTTAATTGATTCGGCTTCCCAAAGTAACTTTTTAACTTCAAAATGTTGCGCTAAATTAAATTTAAAATGCAATAAGGTGACGAACACCGTTGTTAAAGGGATAGGTTCCGCATCTAACCCAATCAAGGGAGCAGTTTCTGCTACTTTATCTTCCCGCCTAAATGATAATTTTATTGCAATTGACGCCTATGTTATCGACCGCATAACAGACAATTTACCGGCAGTGAAAATTGACGTATCCTGCCTTTCATACCTGAACTGCCTGCCTCTGGCAGACGACAGTTTCGCTTCGCCTTCCGAGATCGACATACTTATAGGCGCGCCGCTCTTTTCTGAAATATTGCTATCAGGCCGCGCCGCTGGTCCGCCTGGTACTCCAACCGCTTTTGAAACCATTTTTGGTTTTATCGTAATCGGGACCGCTCCCGTTACTCCCGCTCATGTTACTCCCGCTCATGTTACGCCCGCTCATATTGGAACCGTTGTTTCTATCACTGACCCCTTGGTTGAAGATAGATGCCGCTCTCATATTTCCCTCTGTACCTTTACGGAAGGACCACGTTTAGATAATCTTGTCCAACGCTTCTGGCAGCTTGAAGAGGTGCAATGCACGCCGACTTTGAGCCCAGACGCTATAGAATGTGAACGCATTTTTACAAATAACGTTTCCCGCGATCCTACGGGACGCTATTCTGTAGCGTTACCTTTCTCCCGCGATCCCGCGACCGCTCTGGGTAATTCTTACCCTATCGCTAAAAAACGCTTCATGTATCTCGAACGTAAGCTCGCCGCGATACCTGCTCTGCGCTTAGAGTACGATGCTATAATCAAAGAGTACATTCAGAAGGGTTACATTTCACTGATCGACAATGATAGTCCTTTTACTGGATATTACGTGCCACACCACGCCATTGCGAGACTACAAAAAACAACAACTCGATGGCGTATGGTGATGGACGCCAGTGCTGAAACTGACTCAGGCCTCTCCTTGAATCAAGTTTTATATACCGGGGATAATTTACAAAACGATCTTTTTACAATCCTCTTGGATTTCCGCCTCTACCCAATTGCTTTTACATCCGATATTAAACAGATGTACCTACAAATTTTGATAAATAAGGACCACCGCAAATATCAAAAATTCCTGTATCGATTCGATCCCGTTTTTCCGCTTGATACCTACCAATTCAACCGCGTTTGTTTTGGTCTACGTAGCAGTCCGTTCCTTGCAATGCGAGTGTTGCGACAGCTGTGCGCCGCCGACGGTGCCCGCTTCCCACTCGCAGCATCTCTTATCAGCGACAACACATACATGGACGACGTGTGCTACTCCATGCCTACTCTGTCTGCTTGTTTACAACTCAGAGACGATCTCCGCGAGTTGCTCAAGGCCGGGGGCTTCGATCTCGTCAAATGGGCTAGTAACTCACCCGCGCTCCTTGACTCCCTTCCCGTCTCTGATCGTCACACCTCTAACATAAACTTTGAAGAGCCAGACACGAGTTTAAAGGTTTTAGGCTTGCAGTGGTCGCCCAGCTGTGACTCATTCATGTTCACAGTGAACATTGAAGACCGTCCAGCTACGAAACGCAATATGTTATCGTTAATTGCGCGTCAGTATGATGTTCTCGGTCTTATCGCCCCAGTTATTTTATACGCTAAACTGATTTTGCAAAAACTTCACATATTGAAACTCGACTGGGATGAACAACCGCCGTCAGATATAACTAATGTTTGGCAAAACTATACCCGAGAACTACCCTGTATTCAAAAGTTACGCTTTCAACGCCATCTAGACGTGAAAGAAAACTCAAAGGTTTCCATTGTGGCCTTTGCAGATGCCAGTCAGAACGGTTACGGTTCGGTTATTTATATTAGAACTCAGGCTGATGAGAACTCTTCACCAGTCACCCGCTTAGTTTGCGCCAAATCAAAGGTAGCTCCGCTAAAAACTATTTCAATTGCCAGACTAGAACTCTGTGCTTGCCTGCTTATGTCAAAACTAGCCCGCCGCGTTATCGATACGTATGGAAAACGTCATTCCATTGATAAAATATACTGTTTTACTGATTCCATGGTAGCACTACAATGGATCATCGCTTCACCGCATAGGTTCAAAACTTTCGTCGCTACGCGCATAACAAAAATTGTTACCTCAATTCCCGCTGACAGTTTCCGGCACGTCTCTGGCTCTCAGAATCCCAGTGACTGCTTGTCTCGTGGACTGTCGCCCGCTCAACTGCTGGACCACCCGCTGTGGTTCACGGGTCCCGCATGGCTGCGCCAAGACCCAAGTAATTGGCCAGTTACCTCGGTAGCTCCGTCTAAAGTAGACTCGGAGTTATCTGAGACAAAGAAAATCATTTCTTTGCCCGTGAGTCCCTTGACTCCTAAAATCGATGAGATTTGTAACCCATTGCTAGATCTCCCCGCCCGCGTATCTTCCTGGCTAATGCTCCTGCGCATAGTCGTTTTAATTTACCGCTTCATTAAAAAATTACATCGTGCTAATTGCTTTAACGCTGACGATATTAACTACGCAGAATTGCAAATATTGAAATCATTACAATATTTTTATTTTCACGACGTACTTAAATGCCTAAAGTCAAATAACAGCTGCTCAAGAGCAATCCAACGGCTTGTGCCATTTTTAGACGCTAACGGACTCATACGAGTCGGAGGCCGGCTCCGAAATGCTGACTTGTCCTATGACCAACAGCATCCTATTCTGTTGCCGCGCAAAGACCGCATTGTTGAACTAATTATTACACATTACCACCGTCGACACTGTCACGCTGGCCCGCTTACGCTTATGTCTATACTCAGACAGAAATATTGGATCCTTTCCTGCCGCAATATAGTTCGTTCTGTTATACACAAATGTAACTATTGTTTTAAATCTAAACCTAAACCTACGTTCCCGTTAATGGGAGATTTACCCGCTTGCCGTGTGAATGAAGCCAAGCCTTTCATTCATACCGCCGTAGACTACGCCGGCCCTATATCTATAATTCCGTTTAGAAAACGCGGAGTCCGCTCGATAAAGGCCTACCTATGCATATTTGTATGTATGGTGGTTCGCGCAGTGCACGTCGAACTCACCACCGATCTGAGTACCAACTCATTTCTGTCCGCTTTCAAGAGGTTTCTCGCGCGTCGGGGTACTGTTCTGTTTATGTATTCTGACAACGGTCGGAACTTCGTAGGCGCGAAAAATGCGTTAACGGATCTTTTAAATTCCGACGAATATAATAAGTCTATCTTAGATGAGTTATCAGCTAATCGCATACACTGGAAATTCAATCCACCGCGAAGTCCTCACTTCGGGGGGAATTATGAAATATATGTGAAAGCGTTTAAAAGTCATCTTCATAAGACGATCGGTTCACAGTTACTCACCTATGAGGAAATGTTAACCGTACTCACACAGATAGAATGCGTTATCAATTCTCGTCCTATAACGTTATTGAGCGAAGATCCGTCTGAGCCGACCGCGCTGAGTGCTTCACATTTCTTAATGACCGCACCGCTGAAGCATTTACCCGCTTGCACGGTTCCCGATGAACCTGGACACTTATTGAAACGGTACGCTTTATTGGATCAAATGGTACAATCATTTTCCAAACGGTGGAAGTTGGAATATCTTCACTTACTTCAATCTAGAGGAAAATGGAATACACCTTCGAATCCCATTACAATAGGTTCTATTGTTCTTATTATCACTGATAATATTCCCCCGCTATCCTGGCCTCTCGGCGTCGTCGTGGCCACTCATGTCGGCGGCGATGGCATCTGTCGAGTAGCGTCAGTAAAAACGGCGACCGGCGTCTACCAGAGACCCGTCGTCCGTTTATGTATCTTACCTACCCAATAATTTAACCCCTTGCTCCCCGGTCAACCGCTATGTTATATTTAACCCGTTGACCGCTTTAGAGTTTAACTCTTATTTTTATTTTTTTTATTTCCCGCTTTCTTTTAAAAACCAATGGTTTTTAGGCCGGGGGCAAATGTTCGCGCCACTTACATTGGCACTCATAATACCTTCCTACCTTCCTATTCCTATCATTTCTTGGCGACTATCTCTGTCGCTCATATCGTGGTATCCACGAGAAAACTGCTTGCCGCCGCAAGTAGTCTGCGATCGACCCTCGTCCTTCGCGGCTGCCGCTCTCGCCGAATCCAAAGTACTGGATCTGCTGCTCCTATGTGGTGGTCCACGTGAATTCGACGCGAAAATATAAACAAAACCCGCTATAAACCCGCCGCGTAAACGCTCCTTGCCGACACGCACCAACCGCCTAAAATACAGTCCACTACATCGAACGTCATAACATCCTGAAGGAACAAGCAGCTTGGAGACGGACCCGAACCGAGGTGATTGCAGTTGCATGGAGACCAGGTTAGTCGCCAAGTTCCTTTGTACTACTCTTCTACCAGCCATCCTTCCCCCGCCATTGGAGGCGCGCTCAGCCTATACAGCTTAGCTGCCGCGCTAACAGTAACAAAACAATATAAAAGAATATTATGTGAAATGCAGTCAAAGGCATTGCAGTGAAGTTCAAATGAAGCGTCCGACTGCATTGTGCTTGTGCTTGTGGATGCTACGTCGCGAATCTGAAGCTTACGTGCTGTTGATCCGTTCAGGCGCAGTCGGGTTTTTATTTTCTTAATAAGTTATTATTAATTACGTTGTTCCTACTCGGACAAGGAACCCAAACAACTTGTTTTTCCTAAAAATGTTGCGGCGTGGTGTACCCAATCGCACCGGAGCAAATCTGAGAGAACAATGAGCAATAGTCGGCGCCTATATAAGGCTCGCGCCGCGCCACGCCGGTCCTCGGTCGCCGGTCGCCACCGGGGATCTTGACACCGACATGAAGATCATTCTGGTGAGTGCGCGCCTGGTACTGTGTGTTATGCATATCGATCAATCACAGAGAGACGGTATCACATATATATTATATATATATATATATCACAGAACAGTAATGTTCTGCGTGTTCCGCAGGTGTTGTGTGTCGTGTTGGTGGCGCTGGCTTGGAGCGAGCCGGCGCACGCTGCTCACGCCAGTGCTACTACTGCCGCTGCCACTGCCGACGACGGCGATGCGCCTGCAGGCCGCAGCAAGAGAGAAGAATCACCCGCCTCTGAACCGACTCCAGATCCCGATTATGATGTACCTTGGGGTTTTTTTTACCTCATTTTTTTAGTGCTTTAAACTAACAATCACACATTTTTGAAGTAAAATGTCTTTAAGCACGTTTGACTGGGAGAGTAAGCTGGTGAATGCGTTACAAAAAATGTGATCGGGCGAGGCGAACCGAAGTTGAGAGGGAGATATAAGTTAGTGAAGATAAAAAGGAGAGTTACGTTTAGTATATTTAAAAGAAAATCTTTTATGTAATTTTTTTTAAATATATAAATATGGAATTATATATATTGATATTATATGATTGAGACCCGTGCCCAGCAGTGGGACGTTATGGGTTGATGATGATATTGATATTATGATTTTTAGCTTAAGTCTTACTTCTACTACGTGTCCCGGCACACATTTTTTTATTTTTTATTTATGTATTTAAATATATTTTTACGGGATAAGAAGTATCATAATTATGTAATATTCCAGAAACTTATTATAAAACTGTCCAGATACCTACCAAATATAATCAATACCCTACGGGGGGTGTATGTATATCGCTTGTATATTGTATATATAATATTGATATTCTCTTTTCAGTATGGGTATGGCAAGCGGCCAATGTCCGTATTCAGCAAAAAAGTAACTGGAAATTTACTGAAGTTGCGCCCGCGACCGACGAGCCCTATGTAGAACATTGAGCCGAGCTCCACGTCCAACGCACTACGATTGCAATTTCCGTACCCGACTTTCAAAGTAAGGGGCGAAGTTGCTGATATGTCTGATTGGGTATATTATTACCTATTTCTTTAAAAATTTTTAAGTATTTTGTAAATAAATCCCTACTTCCCTACTTATATTGTAATGCGAAAGTAACTGTCTGCCTGTTGCTCTTTCACGCCTAAACTACTGAACCGATTGAAATTAAATTTGGTACAGAGATAGTCTAGAGCCTAGGAAAGGTCATAGGGTACTTTTTAATTCGAAAAAGGCATTTTAAGGGTTTGAAATAGGGGATGGAAGTTTCGTCTGTTTTTTGAAGGTACAGGCTTGAAATTCATTTTTTTAGGCTTTTGATTAGATGTAGATAAATTTGCATTATTATTATTATTATTATTATTATGTACACTAATGGAAAATGAATAGTACACTAATGGAAAGCTACATTAGGGAAGCGAGTAACATAGGCTATATTTTATCTCCATATTCCCGCGGAAACAGGAACTGCCCGGGAGAAACCGCGGGGCGCAGCTAGTTTAATTTTTTTTTTTTAATATTTTTATTCCTTTTCTATTCTATTTTTACAACAACACCTACAACGTCTTAATTCTACAACTTCTTAAAACTTTTTTGTAATTTTAATAAACGGTGCACCGAAACCTAGCTAACCTGTTCCAGCTACAAATTTGACGAAATCTTTCCTCCCTTTAATCGCTTTAACATGTGTCCACCACTAAACCC